>OY751347.1:15114854-17912208 GCA_963564715.1 Catocala sponsa | reverse complement strand
ATAGAAGAAGTGAGGGTGTAACAAACCTCTACGCTTTCAGACGCGATTTTATGTAATGTCCTTCAGACAGAATTTCGGTCACGGCGGCAAGTCTTAACGGAGGCTGGCCATCTGCGCAGGAGACATTATACTGCACAAGCGTGTGTGTTCCCTAACTCTCATGATCCGATGGGACGGTAATCCGACACAACCGGAGAGAGATTAGGCGCAGGACCAACGGCTTTACATGCTTCCCGAGGCACGGGGGTGTCTAACACTACATGATATAGATTTATCTATCTATAGATTTCTTAACAGAAAACCTAAACACTTTTTCTTGGCCCGACCCGGGTTCGAACCCGTGACCTCATGCACAGCAGTCACATTCACTACCGCTGCGCCACGGAGGCAGATTTTATGTATACATATTATAACCGGTCAAGTGCAAGTACGACTCACACACGAATGGTTACGTACTTTGAAATTGGCGATCTTGGCTTTTTAATATTTTTTTCATAGCAGCACTAGAAACATACTCTCTAGTCGAGACTCGACTAGAGATACCTATGACGCTGACAGACAGACCTACGGACAGCGGAGGCTTATAGGGTCCCATTGGCACCCTTCGAGTACGTAATCTTAAAAACACTAAAGCATAGCTTTGCCTATTCTGCCGATGAAATACAGGCGCAATTCTTAGTTTTCGCTACGTAATTCGTACCTGTAAAAAACCTTATAAGTATTGAACACGTCATTGAATTCTCATCTATACATGTGCAAATATGCATCAAAACCAGAACGAATTTATACGAGTTTCTTAGTAAATGACTTTACTAATATTTCTAAACAATACCTACAACATTACGTGTGACTAAGTGATTCTAAGAAATTACGTGGTATTACCAACTCGTGGTTTTATCTTATCTTATGTGGGGGCCAGTCAATGCAGACCGGCGACACTTCGACCCAGTGGGATCTTTTGTGTCGACACTCTCCCAATAACGACTGCCATAGATGTTCATGGCAGCCGGGACCGACGGCTTAACGTGCTCTCCGAGGCACGGAGCAGGCGATAATAGTCAATCAATACGCACATAATTTCGAAAAGTCATATAACTTCCGAAAATCAAAGGTGCGCGACGTGGGTTCGAACCCGAGACCCTCTGCATTGCAGTCTGTTGGTCTCCCCACTGAGCTATCGCTGCTTAACTCGTGGTTAAAAAGTAACGTCTATCTTTCTATTATAGGATTTTAGGTTCAATTCCCAGGTCGACACAAATTATTTTATGATATAATACAATGCTTTTATTACCATAAAACTTTCAAATGATAGGAAACAGGGTACAAAATCAAGAGTTTGTTTACAATGTATAAAATTATTCTGGATCAGTGAAATTTTCTGCAATAGGCTAAGCCTTTTTCTTCTATTAAACCTTATTCTCACTACTAATATTATAAATGAGAAAGTTTGTGTAAATGTTTAAGTATTTTATTGGGTACCTACTTATTTTTTTGCGCGGCTTCGCTCGTTCGGTAAAAATGCTTTTTCTGGGTGAAAGGTAACCTATGTCCTTTCCTGTAGGTACCCCTGACAACGTGTATGCGGAAATTCATGATGATCGGTCAAGAAGTTAGGCTGTGAAAGCGTAACAAACAAACAAACTCACATTCGCATTTGTACTTATATATCTAACTAGCTTTTGCGCGCGGCTCCGCCCGCGTGGTACCTACATCAATAAAAAGTAGCCTATGTCCTTCCCCAGGTTTTAAACTATATCTGTACCAAATTTCATCTAAATCGGTTGAGTGGTTTAACCGTGAAAAGGTGACAGATAGACAGAGTTACTTTCGAATTTATAATATTAGTAAGAATAAGGATAACTAGATTTTTCCCGCGGCTACACACGCGTAAATGTAGATTAGGTTAAATTATGTTAGCAACAGTACTTTTTCTAGATGAAAAGCACTTTACCGCCTTAAGGCGTGAAAGCATAACAAACAAACAAACTCACATTCGCATTTATTATATTAGTTAGGACTAGGATAGTACGGGTGTGAGCAGTCGCATATAATTTAATTAAATAATCTTTACAAGCGCTATGATATGTCTTTTTTCAAACGAGGTTTAAAGAGAGTTCTTCTTTCACGGTAGGCAGCGGCTTTGCTGTGTCCTGATATTGCTGAAGTCCATGAGCAGCGGTTACCACTTTCCATCAGATGGGCCACTTGCTCGTCTGCCACCAATGGCAATAAAAAAAAATTAGCTTTACTTGTGAAATGGTGTCCATCAATACATTATTGCTCAACTTGCATACCATTAAATACAATGTATTTTAATGCAGACTAATATATATAATACCTAATATAATAAATAGTATACTATCCTTGTTTATTCGAATGTTTGTAAAATTAAATGCTAAACTGCTGAACTGATGTATCAACAGCCAATAGTTGTTGCACCCTGAGGATATCGGCTACTTTAAAGTTCACATGAGTTGTCGTGGGTGATTGCTAGTCTCAAATAATTACGTTCTCCGTGCTAAAAAAACCATAGGTACGCTCGATCTGGGTATCCTATTATTTCTTATTAAATAAAATTTTAATGCTAAAAAATAAAATTATAAAAGAGTATTCTAAAATTTAAAATGCACTAAAAAGTTAATAAATAATTGCATATTCTTGTGAATAATTAAATTATTTAATATTGTCTTCTGTTTACGCGAATGTTATTCATTGAAATTAAACTACTATATACGGATTTTATCGCGTTGTTTATTTGACACTGTTACAAAATTTTGAAAAACTGTTACACTACTATAATCACTATTAAACTTTACAAATTTTTAAGCTAATTAAATTATTTAAACTATTAAAACTATTTATACTATTACTATACTATTATACTATTTAGATTTATTTATACTACCTTATGTGAAGGGTGTCACTGACAAGATTGGCTACATCTTGAAGCGAGCTTCAATCAATACATACTTCAAGCCGCCAACGAAGATAAGTCAATTTTTACCATCTGTCAAGTGCCAACTACCTTTACAAGATGCAGGGGTCTATAAAATAGATTGTGACTGCGGACTCTCATACATTGGTCAAACCAAGAGAAGCATAGGCACCCGCATAAAAGAACACATAGCTGATGTAAAACACCAACGCTCGTTGAAGTCTGCTGTGTGTGAACATGTGCAACAGGGGACCAACCACTACCTGAGATTTGACAAACCACAGATGCTCGCTAAAGAACACCGATTCCTGCCAAGGATGCTTCGCGAGGCTATTGAAATCAAGAAACATCCTAATTTCAATAGAGAAGATGGTTGGAGTGTACCACCAGCTTGGGATCCAGTAATTCAAATAGTCAAACCCAAGAAGAAGCAAACCACAGCTAGACTTCATGATACTTTGAGCTCATTCTGCGTAAATAGAAACACCCATGATTAAATTATGTTCGGGTACTTTGAAATAACTACACTGGAACATTGAGACAACTACCATCTTAGTCTCCCCGTGACCATGGCTGCTGAAAAGCAACCGAAACGTCGGGGAAAGAGTAAAAATAAATCTAAATAGTATAATAGTATAGTAATAGTATAAATAGTTTTAATAGTTTAAATAATTTAATTAGCTTAAAAATTTGTAAAGTTTAATAGTGATTATAGTAGTGTAACAGTTTTTCAAAATTTTGTAACAGTGTCAAATAAACAACGCGATAAAATCCGTATATAGTAGTTTAATTTCAATGAATTAAATTATTGTTATTTTTGGAGTCGGTGTCAGCCAAGGTAGGTTTGTAACTACTTAAACATGAGATGTCTTAGTATAATCATAACATAACATTGGCATGCACAATCGGGCGGCTCACACCGACTCCAAAAATAACAATAATTTACCCGTAATAATACGTCAGTATACATATAATTTAAACGAGATGGGTGTAAAAACCCAGGATTCAACCTCTTCGTCTTAAATGTACATCACGTGACCTTGTGACCCCTATATCTCGGGTGACTTTTGATCCACAGGGCCCATTGAAACTCGATCGAGGTATGACCCCCAGGTGTCTGCACACCAATTTACAAATCAATCGGTCCAGTGGTTCCGGAGTTATGCCTGTCACTAACATCAATCTGTCACTAACAGACAGACACACAGACCCACATAGTGTTTTCATTAACCTCTTCGAAGAAGACTCAAGGTTAATAATGTATCAACATAATTATGTACCTAATCGTAAAACATATTGAACTACGTAATTGCGTGACGCGATACAATAATAATAAATCGTTTATTGAATACAATACTAGATAGTTTAATGAATGACTAAAACATACAACTATGCTTATCTTGATGTTTACATTCACACACACACACACACACACACACACACAGATACATAATATATTTGATTGTGATACCAGCACTAAGATTATGCCTAGAGCTATCTTCAATTGTTTTGGTAGTTTTACACTGTTTGCGCAAAAAGATTGTTTTTGATTGCTATGTGATTTTGTGTTTATAATAATGTTCAAACTCAATCATCACAACTACCCTACATACATTTTTGGTTTACGCCACTTTCCTTCATGCTCAGTACGGTAGAAATTTTAACAGATCAAGACGAAAGACGACAATATCTTAACGATAAAATTATTGACTCAACACGATAACTGTCTTCAAACGCACTTTGTCTAGTGCGAAAGCTAGTTAAAAATAAACCCAAGGTAATGCGAGATAAATTCTTTTTGTTAAATTGTTACGTGGCCGTCTAATACACCGGGCATAGTTTAAGATATCATACTGTTACGCAAAATGTATAGAATTGTAATATAATATCCATCCTGTATATGAACTGCCCCACAGCTGGGCACGGGACTCTTTTCAGTGTGAGAAGGGTTAAGCTTTATAGTCTTGGTATACATAGTCTGCCACGCCCAGTGCGGCTCGACAGAATTTACATATCTCCGAGACTATTATAGAACACTCGCAGACTTGGTTTCCACACGAATTTTTCGTTCACCGCCAAACGAGCGAAAGCTAACTAAAACACACATTCGTATCGTCGAAAATTCAAAGATGCGTCCTTAGGATCAAAAGCGACACCTCTGCGAGGCAGTGCAAAGGTCTGCCACTAGGCCATCGCTGCTATTTTACGGAGAATTTTCTGACAGGAAATATATCAATATGTTTTCAGACCCGAGTAATAGAAACGAATGATTTAGCTAGTTTGCTACATCTGTAACGTCATTGGCACTCAAGGAAACATCTGTTGATATCATTTACGTACATACTATATCTATATGTAATGTATGTATAACTCTATACCACTAGCTCTAATTCGGAACTTTACTAAGGAAGTATCTTCATTTTCTTATTTATTTTCATTTTTAAAAAGACAACGTCTGCACCTGGTATTATATTCTATTCCTGTGTCGCGGGAGACTTGACAAAAATTCAATCAACCTAGATTCAAGACAATTATTCGTGGATCACAATTTTTTGTCAAACCCAAACGGCGAGGCGACTACTTATACCACTTCGCTATCTGTGCAGTCAAAAGTCCGTGAGAGCTGTTAGGAAAAATAACAAACATTAAAAAAAACAAATTAATATAACCTAAGTCACCGTCCCGCTCCTAAACTAAATCCATAAAAAACTCGATGATAAAAGTCACGATGCGTTGGTGCTTATAAGAATGACAAACCAAGAGACACACGTTTGCATTTCTAACATTAGAAAGCATTGACCGATTGATTTTAGTCGTGCTACAATTATTTTTGGTTGAACCATTTTTAGTAGCATCACGGCATGTGGGAATTTGGTAGGCGGTAATAGGCTCAGGCAAAATGTGGTTGTAATACACCTTTGCCTACCACTCCTTAGTCGTTCACTCTTGACAGAGTGGTCGTGGTTGATGACGCTGCACTTTCATTGGCTAAAACCGCGCCTGCAATGCGCCTCCATTAGTTGCGCTCTTCAGCGTTTTTGGATCTTTGGACCATGGACGTTTGTCGCAGCTTTGATAAGGTCTGTCCAAAGCCTAGGTGATTGACCGCTTGACCGTTTGCCCTTCACCTGTCCTTGGACAATGAGTCGTTCCATAGAGTATTCGTTTCGAACGACGTGTCCAAAATATTTGAGGATACCACTACAGGGATTAAATATCTCTATATATTTAGTAACTGGTCGATGTCTGTAAATCGGAGATATTTAATATATGTTAATGTGAGGTGCGTTTTTAGGTGCGGTAGTGAGGATAGCATATAATGTATGTTTACAGTATGTTGTATAGTACAGTAACATACAATAATAGCCTGCCAAACCGCTTGCGTGGTGACACAAGATTGGTACGAATAATCTGTTTTGATTACGCCCTCGCTTTATCTAACGCAAGGCCGCTGATATAACACAATTATGTATATTTGTTTATGTAGCTATTCACTCATGAAACATTATATTACTTTGCTTATCTTTACAGAATTAGGTGCATTATTTTTGATTGTGAGTTGGACGTAACTGACAATTTTTTGTTGCGAGACCGTGTTCATTGAGAAAAACCGTTTGAGTTGTAGTCGAATTCGCAAACGCAGGGTTCAGTACCATCGTACAATATATAATAATAATAATAATAATATAATAATTTATTTCGTTATCAACAGGTTAAAACACAAACGTTGTTGAGGCCTTCTGTTAAGTATAGGAATACTTAAGTCAGAAGACCCCAATATAACATAATAGAATATAACACATGTACTGTTTATTATTTGTTGCTATAGCGTCAATAGAAATACACAGTCTGTGAAAATTTCAGCTCTCTACGTATTACAATTCATGAGATAGGTACAGCTCATACAGCTCGCTTTCAGACGGACGGACAGCGTAGGTTTTGTAACAGGGCCCCGTTGACCCTTCGGGTATGGAACCTTGAAAATTGGAAGGCGCGTGCCTCTCCTGTACTATCATAGTCGTCGAAGCATTTTATAATCTCATGACTTATTATCAATTCAATAAATTGAACTTTAACGTAGATTAACTAATCAAAGTAAATAAAAAGATGAATCGTTAATCACACAAGTGTGGTTTGTCGAAGGCTATTAAATTTCATGGAATTTATTTTTCTAAAGATTCAGTAACTCGTAATTAAAAGCTTTCATAAGTCAAGGTACAGACAGCAAATAAGTTTTCAAATAGTAATTACACACCAGCGAGATTCTGCTTTGCTCTATAAAAATTGTCATTTTATAGTATTGATTCCAGTGTAAAAACATAGAAAATAATTACGGTTCTTAATCCATAAAATACTTTTACAGACGTCAATGTTCAGCGACTTATGTTGCTGACTGTACCGTTGACTACAAGAATGGAGTATTGGCTTGAGCGCGGTTTCCTAAAACAGAAAAAATGGGAATACTTTGCCTAACCAGAAAAAATAATCCAGTTATTCGCAAACATCAAAGTTAGGTCCAGAGAAGCAGTAGCATTTATAATTAGATAGCTAAAGACTTTTCTCTATAAAATACCACCTGTTTACTCAGTATAATTGTTTTACGAATGAATCATGCGATTATCTAGCCTTGAAGTGCCTTGAACATATAGTTATACGTATTACGTCACAAATTAAAATTGCGTGCTAAGTAAATTCGCTGATTATGGTCTTAAGACACTATACACGATAACTGCCTTAGTGGTGAAGGTGTAGTATATGCTGTGCATGAGGTCTCGGGTTCGAATCATGAATCGAGTCAACATAAAATTATTGTTGGAATTAAACTACTTAATACAGCTTTTACCGTGTTGTTTATTTATTAAAAACACTATCCTAACTAATATTATAAATGCGAATGTGAGTTTGTTTGTTATGCTTTCACGCTTTACTACTCGACCGATCATCATGCAATTTCGCATATCTACACGTTAGCAGAGCAACAGAAAAGGACATAGGGTGCCTTTCATCCCGAAAAAAGTACTGTTACTGATTTAACCTAAACCTAAGCCGCGGGAAAATTCTAGTAATTATATCATTTTGAAAATCTTGATCTAGTACTTTTAAACACTGTTGTTTACTTCTATTTAAGCTACTAAAATTATTGAAACTCTTCTTCTCCCTAGCCTTTATTATTCCCAAGTCACTTGGGGTCGGCTTTCTAGTCTAACCGGATTTGACTGGATATCAGTTCTTACACGGAGCGACTGCCATCTGACCTCCGCAACCGGAAGGCTAACGATACCCTAAGGCTAGACTAGTGTCAGGATATTAAAGGGCAATGACTTCCCAATAACGACTGCCATAGATGTTCATGGCAGCCGGGACCGACGGCTTAACGTGCTCTCCGAGGCACGGAGCAGGCGATAATTGTCAATCAATACGCACATAATTTCGAAAAGTCATATAACTTCCGAAAGTCAGAGGTGCGCGACGTGGGTTCGAACCCAAGACCCTCTGCATTGCAGTCTGATGATATCCCTACTGAACTATCGCTGCTTTTTAAAACTATTACGATTAAAATTATCTATTAAAGCTATTAAGATTTAAGTTGACACTTTCTCCAACATTTCGATTGCTTTTCAGCAGCCATGTTCACTGGGAGACCAGGCTTATTACAAAGCTATTGATTTTTCTGTTCAGACACTCTCAATAGCAGCTCGGTGTTACGAAATTAGCGGTATTGCACAGCCCCGTGTCTCGGAGAGTACGTAAAATGGTTAAACCTGCAGGTCTTTCCCCGGTTGTGTGGAATAGCTGTCCTATCAGACTATGTGAGTGAGGAAATAGAGAGCCTGCTCTCTCACTCAACGAACCAAACACGATATCAACGTCAAGTGGCAGCATCCTTACCGATATTGATATTCTGTAAGTACTTCTCCCTCAAGCTATTCATAGGTATGAAACAAGCAAGGCTCGATTACTCCAAACAAAATTTGTCGATTTATCGAATTATAAATCAATTAATATGAATTAGTCTCGCCATTATTACTGCGTCCAGTGTTGTGGTTTCTATCCCCACATGAGTCATAAATTTGTGTGAACCGAAAATAGTTATGCTGTGTGTTTTATCTTTGTGTTCGTTATAGGTAATGTTAGTAAAGTCCCTAGCGATACAGAAATTAGTACTACTATTTTTTTTTTGTACGACTACTATGGCAAGCAAGCATACGGCCTACCTGATGGTAAGTGGTCACCGTAGCCTATGGACGCCTGCAACACCAAAGGCATCACTTGCGCGTTGCCGACTCTTTAGGAAAGGAAGTGGGAAGGAGAAGGAGCGGGAAGGGAGAAAAAGGGTGATTGGGCCTCCGGCACTCTCACTCACCGAACGAAACACAACAGTAGGAATACTACTATTTCACGTCGATATTCTGTGAGAGGGTAGTCCTTCCCCGGTCGAGCCTGCCCATTCATGCTGAAATCAGCGAGGCTCTACTAATCAAAAAAACTAGGGCAGGTTTCTTTTAAAAGAAAATAGTTTATGGCATTCTTAATCCGAATTACTTATAAATATCACTCCATGGCGGTTGATCAATCAGATGTTACGTCAACGTTGTTGACAATTGCACATTCCAACCTGATAATACTTCTTCACGTCTTCGGCTTCATTCGGTCCTCTCAATCGGCAAAGAAACGAAATAGCAAGTAATCCGTACCAAAAAGAGACTCACCAGCTATAACCAGATCATCAGAGTACTTAAATGACGACGAGAGCAACTGCTCGGCGTTGAACGGCAGCGGTTCTATAGTGTCCCCGCTGAGACTGTATAGAGACCCGCTGAGTGACGGCACCAGCCGCACCCATTTACCTCCAGATGTGAGCTGGAAATGGATAACTTTTTAATATAAATAATCCTTACTAATCCTACTAATATTATAAATGTGAAAGTTTGTGACGATGGATGGATGGATGGATGCTTGTCACTCTTTGACTCAAAAACTACTGAACGGCTTTTCATGAAACTTTAGTATTATTGTTTATATATCAGAATAACATATAAGCTACTTAAATTCTATCTTAACATAATCTACATTAACGCAAGCGAAGCTGCAGGCAAAATCTAGTATGATAAATGCGAATGTGAGTTTGTTTGTTTGTTACGCATCCACGCCTTAACTAACCAATCACCATAAAATTTCCCATACACGAAAAAGAAAAAGACATAGGATACCTTTAATCCAGAAAAGGTACGGTTCCCGAGGGATAGAAAATTTACATAAGCTACATATTTGTGTGAGTGAAACCGTGCGCAAAATATAGTAAGAATATAATAACCATTTTATTTCCTGTGGCATAAACGCATAAATACCTTATAGAATCACTAATATTATAAATTTGAAAGCAACTCTGCCTGTCTGTCTGTTACCTATTCACGGCTAAACCATTCAACCGATTTGAATGAAGTTTGGTACAGAGATAGTTTAAAATCTAGGGAAGGACAGGCTACTTACCAGGTTACAGGTTAGTACGACGCGGGCGGAACCGCGTGCAAAAGCTAGTGCAGGAACCTATAATAAACTTCTGCCTAACCCTTTACGTTATATAGGCATGCATATAGTTGTCAAGACCGAAACAAAAATACTGTCTCGATTGGACTTCAGTCATTACCTCATTACACTGTTTCAATCAATTCAATGTCTTTTAACTATATGAAAGTCCTTGTATTGTTTACTGACACTTGTATTGAAATATGTTTTAATTAATTCAACATAATATGTCACAATGCAATTTTATTAGCTTCCACTCAAATGTTTTGTTTATATTGAAAACTAGCTTTTGCTCGCGGCTTCACTCGCGTAAAAGCACGTAACAGTACTTTTTTTAATAATATGTAGCCTCTGTTACTTGCTGATAATATAGCTTTCTAATGGAGAAAGAATTTTTTAAATCGGTTGAATAGTTTTAAGTAAAACCCTTACAAACAAACAAACAAAAAAACTTTCTTTCTTTATAATAATAGTAGGTATAAATAGATCTACTTTTCAGAAATAAACTACGTACAGTCCAGTTCATAATAATTATGTTGATAGGTAGGTACTTGCCCGCGGCTTCGCTCGCGTTAATGTAGTTTATATCCGTCGCCGACATTCCTTTTTCTAGATAAAAGGTACTCTATGTCCTTTTCTGTGCCCCTGACAACGTGTGTATGCGAAATTTCGTGATGAACGGTCGAATAGTTAAAACGAGAAAAAGTTACTAACAAACTCAGATTTGCCTTTATAATATTAAGTTAGGATATCTACGCTTCAAAAATATATGTATTAATCTAAAATAAACCTACTATAAATGTTTCTGAAGCCTGGAAATTGAAACTTGTCGACATATTAACAAACTCAACTGTAGAAACTACAGTGGAACTCCAATTATTATTATCCAAATCAACTAGGACCAGATCCCATACGGATAATAAAAAAATCGGGTAATTAGTATTCTATCACATAATATTCTATCACATACAATACACACAACATCATCTAACATAAACTAAGCAGAGCTTATATTATGGGTATTAGACATTGGATAAACATACATATTATATACTTTTTGTTTGTAAATACATACATATTATCCACAGAAACACCCAGACCAAGACAAACATCCATGTTCATGCACACAAATGTTTGACTTGTGCGGTTTTCGAACCCGCGATCTCAGGCGTGGCAGTCGGTTACACTAACCACTACGCCATCGAGGCCAATTGTTTTTGTTTTTTCGAAAAAAGCTTGTCTCCGTAGATATTTATATAATAAGATATGTACATTACATATTTTAAAGAAATAGATCTATTTTTTTTTGTTAACTTAACTGTTATTTTCATCAAACTAGCTTCAGATCTGAGTAGTATTTCCCAGCTAACACAAAAACGACACGACTGCTTACCATCAGGTGGAGTGTGGTCATTTTGAAGAGCAAAATTAAAAAAAAACGAAAAAAAAAAAGTTAATAGGTTAAGGCCTTAAATAAAAAAATAACGAATATCATTACATAGGTATTATAAAATATACTAGATATTACAAAATTGCCTCGCCGCGTCCGTGTCTGTCGCGATAAACTCAAAAACTACTGTACGGATTTTCATGCGGTTTTCACCAATAGACAGAGTGATTCATGAGGAAAGTTTAGGTGTATAATTTTTTAAGGTATTGTACTACTTGTGCGAAGCCAGGGCGGGTCGCTAGTTATCTATAAAATAGGTACTTTGAAAAGAGGTTAAATAAAAAGCTATAGAGCATATATTACAAGCAGTACCAATACCAGTGAGGTGTGCAGTGGAAATAGTCATGATGAATAAGGCTGCAGGAAAAGTAATAATTACCTTTGCACAAATTTATCCTCAAACACTGCAATGAATTTTTATTACTCATATATGAATAGAATTAGGCATTACTTTGTAGAATACTATTGTAAGTTGTTAAGGAAACCATCACATTTCCTCGGATTGCCAGTCCTAATTACAGCAATAAAAAAGCCTAGACACTGCACAAACCCTTCTGTACTAGGTTAGAAGCACCATGAGAACTAATATAAAGTGGTAACCCAAGGGCAATGGTGCTAAACTCCACATTTGACCGATAATCACACATTAGAAAATATCATCCTTTAAATAGAACTATTTGATGATGATTAAGACGTACATTCACATTTTGCTAACTGTTCTTATGGACCTAAGAACAGATTGCGATATGAATGAATGTGAATGTTCGCATAAGCCTATAATATAGCAGACATATTTAAAGGCCAGGTTGATACTTCAAACTTGTTAAAAGTAAACCCAGTATACTTTGTGATATCAAACTGTGATCTAACAATCAGTTGTACGCGTAACTGCATATTTACACAACAATGTAATCAATAATTTCATAAACAACAATATGCATCTAAATATTAGTTATATTTACCTCAACATGGTGTAAATTGGAGGACAACAATGGCTGCGTCTCCAAGTCCCAGGCTTTAATGCCATTTTGTGTGGAGAAAGCAGTCAGCCGCCCATCCAATGTGCTCACTATCACTAAGCTGCAATGAAATATTTTACTTAATTAATTATGAATCAGGTTATTCATATTTAAATCTATACTATACTATAAAGAGTAAAGATTTGTATATCTGTTTGGATATAATAATTTCAAAAACTACAGGACAATTTTAAAACTCATTCATTATGAGAAAGTTACTTTACTAAGAAGTAACATAGGCTATACAATATCACACTATGACCCATGGCATTGAAGGGCAGTGAACTAGTAATCTATACTAATATAAAGTTGATGAGTTTGTTTGTTTGAACATGCTAATCTCAGGAACTACTGGTTCTAAGAGAAAAATTGATTTTATTTATCGAGGAAGGTTATAGGCTATATAACACGGGGTCGGTGCAGTAATCATAAACACGGGTGAAACCGCAGGCACATCTAGTCATAAATATGTGTTAAACTGTGAGGGATAGCTACTACAAAATAAATGAAAACATCAAAAATATAAATATCCTTCACAACAGTACTTTTTTTTAAATGAAAGGTACCTATACCTACTACTACCTATGTCCTATTCTGTACCCCTGACAATGTGTATGTGAAACTTTACAATGAATGGTGGTGTAGTTAAGGTGTGAAAGCATAACAAACAGATTTATAATATTAGTTAGGATTATTAATGTCTTGCAATGACACTATCTTACTAATACTATAAAAGTGTGTGAAAGTTTGTGACAATATTTTACAAGGTATTTGTTAATCAATCATTATTATGTAAACTAATAAATTAATTAGGATGATACTTGGCCCGGTGTCAAGTTTTATCAAAATTCATTAGTATTTAATACATTCATATACCTCATTAATTGTCCTGAACTAATAATAAGAATATTATTTATTCTGGTAATTCATTCCTACAGTATATTTTAACATTTTAGTTCTGAACTAAATAATAGATAATCAAGTAATTTATTTTGTGATCACTAATATCATATATTAGTGATCACAAAATGATTATTATTATTTCTTACTGTGGGGCAGAGGCCTAGATCTCAGCATCTAATCTCTTTACAGTACTCATGGTTGCTTGGAGCTACTTATTTAATTATATTTATTTAGGCATATTTACAGTGTAAACACAGATAGGTATTCATGTATAATTGACATTATCAAATTGCCTGTGCATAATATGATTAGAAGAGAAAATAAAATGTTTTGTATGTATGGATTTTGGCAAAAGTTTATTAAAATTATTGCTATTAATAGAATTGATTTTTAATGTAATTTATACATGAATATGCAAACTGTCTTGTAGTAGATATATGAGTAATGTAGGTTCAATGACCATGTATACATTATGCCTAAAACTTTATTTTTAAGCCTAAAATGTTTGTAAGAAGTTGAGATGTTTTATTTAATTGATATTTACATACTAAAAAGGTTGACTTATGACCACTTTCACATAATCATGAATCATTTGCTATTACCAAAGATAAGTTATCAAGGTCAAAAGTAATTGGATTCCAACCTTTTAAGATGTTGTGTTATGTTTACAAATCTATGTGATATGAAAACTACTGAAATAGCTAAAAACAGTCAGCAAGCTTGATAAGGGCAGTCAGTGCCTATCAGTGCAGTTTCTAGAAAAAGTAATGCATGTTTTAATTGAACATGTCATGACATGTTTTAAAAGTTAATAAACTTTTATAAAATTCACGATCTTATATATAGCAATGAAAATAGATTAATTTATTACATACGAATGTATTAAATTTCAGAGCAATATAATACCTGCTCTTAATCTTAAACAATTGAAAAGGTTGTATTTGTTTTGTAAACAAACTTAGAAATAACTACGTTTGAAAAGCTTCGTTGTAATTTAAATTTGTTACACTTTACAGAGGTAAAAAATTATAACAACTTCGCTAAAAACTCACTCGTTTAATACTGGACTGTCCTTTACATTATTAGGATTACAGAACGGTAACTTTTGCACTGTATCATCCGCACGTACACTACATACGATAAAAGTTAACGCAAAAGCTGCCTTCAGAGCGATAACCCGCCAATACCAATCCGACATTGTATTACAGCTGAATTATTTTTGGACATTTCAACCGATAACCGGCTATTTATTTTTATTATGAAATCCTCAAAAAATATTGCGAGGTGCGCGCAGCTGATTGCACAAACTTTTTACCACAGACTGAAGAAGACTCCACGTAATAAATGTCAAAATAAAAAAATGCGTTTTGTTTCATTTCTTATTTCTGTTCTCTTTGTTTTATTGGTGAATGGTGACTCATGCTCAACCTCGAACTCAACTAGTTATACAAATTATAATATGCTGTAAAAAATAAGGATATTTATTGCAGTCATGTAGTGTTCTATACCTGCAAGCTTCTCTATAAGTTTGTAGCCTTCGTTTAATCTTGTAACTTGGTCGCACAAAGACATAATTATAGGTACTAGATTGGACGGATTAGTATTTAGATTGTATAAGATTTAAGAATAAAAAAATTAATGAAGAATAGGATCAGTGTCACATATAATACCAGAATACTAGTAAAAAAGAACTTGTTTAAACCACCCAAGCTGCTTGCAGGGATATAATTGTATAAGTTTATGTACAGAATAATCTATAACCCGGCTTTAATCTGATTGAATCTTAACAGAGAAGCTTTTAAACTTTCTATCTCTAATCTCTTTAACTCTATACTTGTCATTAACTTTTTATTCTTGTTAATCCTTCAATTTTCACTCTAACTGATCAATCTTATTAGGGTACCCCCTTTTTTTCGTCTGTTTTCTAATGTGGGTTTTTAGGCTTCATTCATACGTACCACAACCACACCACACCGACGCGACAAAAGGTGATCAAGCAGTGGTTACGTGTGAATAGTGTCACTGCAGCTTTTTGCAGTTGTGTTGTGGTTATTACAAAATGTGGATGTGGTTGAGTTGTCGTTAGTAGTGCGATCGTAGATAAGAATAAGTATGCAATGACGCTCACGAATGCAGACAGCCCGTGACCGACGAATAACTGATGTCGTAAATAATAAGGATCAATAAAAAGGACCGCCCGTTATTATTTACGACATTAATTATAATTATTTTTTTTAATTAGTAAAGAATTAAAATTGCCTTGGGTGGTTAACATATGACTATCTGAAACCATTATACGAAAAAAAAATACATTAATTCTCCAAAAAAATTATACAAATAAAAAAAAAATGGTATATATCTTCAATGTTTTTGGTTCCAAAGGGCCAGGCGATTACGAACTGCATCTATTAAGTCTCCTACATCCATTATTATTACAAAAAATTTAGCTGCGCAGTCGCAAGCCACCTGTGACGACTGATCGCTGCAAGTCTCGCGACCAATCGGTCATCAGTCGCAGGCACACTGCACAGTGCACTGAGCCGTTTAGTTAATACATGTTCAATCAAATCAAGTCGCTGCGAGTCGGTGCGACTGAAATCGCGCGACATCGCCGGCATACTGCACGAGCCCTTATGGTCATAGCTCATTAGAGCCACCAGGCACGAGACCAGTACCTCGAGCGGTTAGTATTCTTTGTATGGAATACTATGGGTATACACTTACTACATCAACTCCGGAGTGCCTCGCCCGCGGGCTGACTACGCGCGGACGACGAGTGGGTCTATCGGTGACCACCCGTTGCCCGCACGCTTGCCTTGCGTTACTCACGCGCAGTTTCCGAATGGATCGCGCGCCGTCCGCGAGAAGTGAGACGTATAGACCTAGTGACAATCCCTGACAAACTACTCATCTATTCGCTGTGAACGCGAAAAAATGTCCACTCATTAACCACGCGATATCCACTCGTTGACCACGCGGCGTCCACCCGTGGACCACCTGACGTTAATTGGTTGACACGCGGCCTCCAACCGAGGACCACCTGTCGTCAACGAGTGGACACCGAGTGATGAGGTGGTGCTGATTAGGTGCTGGGTGGCTCTAATGAGCTAAGTTGTAGTCAGTAATATTAGTATATAATACAATTGGTTATACACGTGTACTCTTGTATCTCAGTTGTAAATATTTGTACAATTACACGTATTTTAATTAATAAACTTGCGGAAATGGCATTATTTTATTCCCTTTTCTCAAGCTTTTTTGGTATTCAATTTTATTATGATTTAGTCGTTAAAATGTTATAGATAGCTATCTATTTGAAAAAATAAACGGTACTTTCGCATTTATGGTGTTAATATCGATAAATTACAGATTAGGGTAAGATGCGGTAATACATTTTTTGTAGTTTTGTTTTATAATGCAGCCATAGAACTACAATGTTGAACCAATAAATTGAAAACCCTAGTCGAGAAGTATATAATATGATATCAATGATATGTAATGAATATCAGCTACTTTAAATAGTATCATAATACTTATGTATATAAGTAAACAAAAAGAACTGTGATGAAATTCAATTCGGCGTAATGACTATAAAATTATTATTGAATACCAACAAATAATGTATGACAAATGACAATTGACACATAAAAGGACTTAGATTATGCCTATGTCGATTTAATTGAACGAACTGATGAGAAGGCGTCTATTCTACTTGTTCGCCATTCGTGCCCTTTGATTCGCGTCCGAAAAACCGCTCCCAACGCGAGCGCTTGAATCGCGAGGCGAAGCACTAAGCGAATAGCGAGCGCACTGTTTACATATGCGTGTCGTTATTCGCCTCGCGATTGGCACGAATGTGTAAATGCAGCATAACATTAATGCGATGAAGTAAGACACAACAGATAAACACGTTTGGCTACATACCAAAGCGAAAAAAACTATACCATTGACAAAATAAAGCTTTATTTTACATTACCTGTGCTTTGTTTGACAACGACAATTTGACAAGTCTTTTTATTTTCCATGCTTCGTATTTTTGTGAATTTCTGTTATTCTTTCGTGTTTGGGGAATAAAAGAGGACGATAGTCATCAAATAGTTTTAGCTGAAGTGATTTTCGTCTAGCTACCTTCAGTTTTTGAGCTGTTACTTAAAATTTTTCAACATGACATTGGGAACCTATAATAGACACCAAGCTCAGAAGAAAAAGTAAGATATCCTCTCGATTGTTGAGATCGGTTCGAAGATTTGATTAGTATTTTAATATTTATTAACTTTCTTTTAGGCAAGCTGCTTTGGCGGCAGCGTTTCCTCAAGGGATTCGCTGCCAGAAGTGTCTAGAATATGGGCACTGGAGCTACGAATGTACTGGAAAGCGCAAGATTTTGGTGCGCCCTTCACGCACTCAAGTCCTCAAGAAGAACTTGAAGAAGGAAGGAGGTTCCTGCAGGTATGTTGAGACGTTATTTGTTGATAATTTGATGTTTTTGAGAATTTTCTAGAAAACATTTTTTCATTCTTACCCTCAGATAAAAATAGATTTATTTATTGCAAGGTAGTTAAATTTGATTTTACTTTTTTAATTAATCTTAAAACCATTGGTGTTTCAATCAGTATATTGATAACTTGATTTAAAACATCAGTCCCTTTTGTAGTTCCTTGAAATTATTAAATTTTTACCTTAATTTTAGCTACTATTATACACAATTGGTCTTTTAGTAGTTAATATTATGTTAAAAGATTTAGTGATTTCAAGCTAATTTTCAATGTTTTGTGGCGAGTAAATGTTTTCAATACAGAAAATGTTTGCTACCCACTTTAAACAATTGTGAATCAATCTTAGATTAGTTTTATTTTTCTAAATGAACAGTGGAGGTTGTTCCTGCAGCAAGGGGGGCAGCAAGATACCAAGCAAAAAGAAAAGGAATAACTCTGACTGTGGCGATGGCTCGGACAACAGTTCCGGTTCAGAAAGCGGCTCTGATTCCTCAGGTTCAGATGACTCGGGTTCAGAATCAGAGAGCGGCAGCAGCAGTGGCTCAGAGAGTGAGAGTGGAAGCAGCAGCGGCTCTGAAGATGAGGAAGACTCATGTTCAGACTGTTAAGCTGGTTAAGATGGTATTCAATGTAATATGTGGCTGATACTCAAACACTACAGGTATAAGGCAGACCCAGTGGATAAGCTAAAAACAAAAATAATTGTTCAGTCTACCCACCTACTGTAAACTTTTGTAAGATTGCTACTTATTTTTTTAACAAATTTCATATTTTCATAAAATTATTTTATAAATGTATATTTCTTTATGTTCTCTCGTTTTCCTGATATTAACATTTTCTATTTCTTCTTTTACCAAGTGGAAATCAAAGGAAATATTATGAGATTTTTTTAAGTGGGTATCGGCCATATTTACGTCCCCAAGGGTATAGTTACGAATTGATGTAGGGTAAACATTCAGCAGGTCTATTCATAATGCTGGACATTAATTAAGGACTTAGTATAAAATGACACTGTTTTTAAGATTTAACCTGCATACAATGTTTTTATCTATTTATTATTTTTATGTAGAATGTGGCACTTCACTCATTTAGCATTTTTGTTAAACCCACTTTATTGACCAGAGTAAACAATATATAAAGAGTAATATGAATTTTGAATAAAAAAGTGCTAGATGGGTTGGTACTCATTTTCCTAGATTTAAAGCTGTGAATTTATTGAATGTTTGTAGAAAATGTTTCCCTATATTATAAGAAGCTAAAAGAAATGTGCGACTGAGTGAAAGTGTGAATGAATATGTACTTAGATTCTATAACTTTTATGTTAGGCTTCATTTCCACTGACGAGATTGAAATTAAAAAGCACTTGAAGATATAAGTAGCCAAAGTTTGTTTAAAAAGTTTTGAAATACTCTATTTACCGTTATTTGAAGTTTTAGCATTAGGGGTTATTTATTGGCGAGCCTGTTAACCGATATGTTGCAAAACATGTCGACTAACAAATTGGTTAATGAATTGCCGCTATAAGTGGAAATTTAGTCAATAGTATATGTTTGTGCTTTGTGAAATGCTGTGTTAATTAATATAGACTAGTAATAAAGTTAATTATCAATTACATATTTTACATGTCATAGACGTAATATTTTTTAAGGCTGTATAGTAAAATGTCTCTTCAATTAGTCTCACAATTTAAATAGAAAAAATATGTAAGAATTTTGATATAAAAGGAAATACTTATAATTTGAATGGGATTAATTTGATTTTTATTTTATGAATACCTATCCATACAAATAGCGCAAGGCATAATTAATGAATATATGTGTAGACTACATTTATTTTTCCTGATAACAAGTCAAGTGATGGGAATTGGGATATATTTTTATTTCTTAAAATGTTATTTTTTGCGCCCTACAATAAATATAATTAGATAAAGGGGCTTTTAAATTGGTAATATTGCAATAAGTAGTTGCAAAGTTTTTATCTGCCAGCTCAATAAAATATTAATGCTTCGTCCATTCTATTCTATACATGACTCTTAACCCTTTACGGCGCAAGAACGCCTTTTAAATTATTTTTGTTGGCAATCGGAAGAAAATGATGAACAAGTAACGGGAAAAATAATGAAAAAAAATATATTTTCCAGGAAAAACATGACGATGCAGAAGTGCATCATAGTGTCATAGAGTACAAAAAATTAGGAAGTGTGAAAATTCTTAAAACAATTACTCTTGTTAAAACAGAGCAACGCCACACTTTTCACATTCTGTTTGGGCTGTGCCAGTACATCCTGGAAGTTTGCATCTTAGCCTTCTTTCAATCTACACAGGCCAGTGCCCCAACGGTTCAATTCCGATGTCTGGGTGGAATATACCGACATGGACCTTTCTTTTTTGTCCTGGATCGGAGCTTCTAAGTCACTGGTACGCTTGAGCCGGTTCGCCGTCTTATATTTGACTAAAGTTTCAGCAATGTCTAGTCTGAATTCAGCAGAATTTAATACTTTATAATTCACTTTCTTTTCAGCTTGAATTTTTCTATATAATATCCAGGCATTACAGATACTCATATCTTGAAAGTGGTAATAAAGTCTCATAAATCAACGCTTTCTCCGTAATCTGATTTTGTAATTACCCATAATGCAGTCCATGAGATCAACCCCACCCATGTGACGACTATATTCTGCCACTATAAAAGGTCGCTCAACGGTAACATGTTGCTTGCGAGACTTATCAAATCTAGTTACCATAGATGTGGGATTTTTGCCAGCAAAGTTAGATACTAGATTTACTTAAAATTTTGATGTCTCGCCAGGCTACTGGGGATATGTCGATACCGTTATAATATGCGACCTGCTCAACTGATGCTCCACTGGGTTGTTTTTTTCTTGGTAAAATGTTTGCAAGACAAATACCACAACTTCTCGCTCTATCAAACCCACACACTATTTCAAACTCATTAGTTTTATTGGAAACTGATGCCCAAGAGGTCATGTGCTTAATAAAGGGTCTTCGTACCTACTGACAGTGCTCCTGGCTGGAATAACATCTCCCCTAAGCTACTTAAGACGTCTACGAGCCAAATCCTTTCCCAACCCATAGCCCACATCTGCAATCTTGCAATTTCTACGGATATTTGCCCTAGATCTCTTAAAAGAGCAATTGTCCACCCAATATACAAGATAGGTGACAGAGACAGTGTTAATAACTACAGGCCTATTTCAGTCCTGCCCGCAATCTCCAAAATATTAGAACGGATAATCTACAAAAACCTTTTTAGTTACCTACTTAAATAAATTTCAAACTATATCCAAACACACCAATTTGGTTTCAGGAAGGGAATATCTACAGAGGATGCCGTGAATACTTTATTGGATTTTGTATTTGAGCAAATAGACCAAAATAGGTAGGCATTTTCCTAGACCTCTCCAAAGCTTTTGACACTGTCTCTGTCCCTATCCTGATCAAAAAATTTGAGAAAATGGGAATACGCGGCACTGTCCTACAGCTTTTTAAGAGCTTCCAGGACTCAACGCTAAAGATAGGTGAATTCATCAGCGTTGAAGAAACCTTAGACTTTGGCCTACCTCAAGGCAGCCTGCTCAGTCCCATTTTATTCCAGATTTACGTTAATGACCTATGCCAACTTTGTCTTCCATCCTCCCGTATAATAGCATACGCCAATGATACGGTGATTCTGACGGCAGGCCGCGACTGGCAGTCAGTCGAGGATGAAGCCGAAACAGCGTTGGGTACAGTGATGACCTGGTTAGCTGAGAATAGCCTCACACTCAACCTTAAAAAGACCAACTTTGTAACTTTTGGCGCTAAGCTATCTTCACTCCCTCTTATAAATGCTTTCACAATCAAAGCCCACGTATGCGCTGCAAAAACGGATTGCCGTAACTGCCAGTTGTTAACCAGAGCTATGGTCGTTAAGTACCTAGGGCTTCAACTTGACTGCTATCTCTCGTGGCACCCCTAAATACAAACGGTCTCCAACCGACTGAGGAAATTCATATTCCTTTTTCAAAGACTAAGGATTTCTGCCCGTAGAGACATTTTGCAGATAGTATACAAAGCTTTAGGTGAATCCATTCTAATTTACTGTATCACTGCTTGGGGAAGCGCTACAAAAACTACACTCATTCAAGCAGAAAGGGCACAACGAGCAATGATAAAAGCTATGTTAATTAAGCCTTTTAAATACTCCACACGTGATTTATATGCTGAGAGCAAGACACTTAGGGCCACTTGCACGACAACTCACAAAATATGTTTAGCACTAAATAGATTTATCGATAAGAAGAGCCGACCTCTTCTTATTATTTCACACTAGATGTGTCCGCGGTTTCGCCCGCATTTATGATTATTGCGCCGCCCCCGTGGGTCGCAGCGTGATGTTATATAGCCTATAGCCTTCCTCGATAAATGAGCTATCCAACACTAAAAGAATTTTCAAATCGAACCAGTAGTTCCTGAGATTAGCGCGTTCAAACAAACAAACTCTAGTTATAATATTAGTATCTAGATGACAATCATGACATTGTCTTAATATTGGAGCATAACAAAGCTTTGTAACAAAGGTACAGTAAAATACTTAAACAGCCGTAAATATGACGGCATCACATAATTTTTAGTTTTATTTATTTTCTTACAAATAAGACCATAAAAAAAAAAAAAAACTATTTTTAGTCGAAATAGGAACGGTTAATTTTGTTTTAGACAAGTTTTAATTTTGAAATGTTGTCATCAAATGATTTAAAAGTAACGGTGCCGGTGGAACGGACGGTTCGTAGACGGTTGGATTTGTTTTGTTACATAGTGTTTCTATTAAAATATTGTAAGATTGTAATTTGTAATTTAAATAAATAATAAGACAATACAGAATGAGAATGAGACTAAAATAAAATAATCAATCATGAGGCCTATGGAACTTCGTAAGTGAAATTAAAATTGCCTTTACAAGAAGTTGACCTATTGGTGAAAATATTGTCAACTAACGCTCTTTTTAGGTGCAAATGGTCGCCGAAAGACTTTGAATTGGGTTCTGCTCACAAAACACTTATACTCAGAGAAAAGGGAATTTCGGTCACGTACACGTAGCCAGAGAGAAGAAAACGGGATATTTAGTGGCTATCAAAACATTGTTCAAATCACATATTTCCCGATCGAAATGTGAACGCTAAGTGATGATGATGAAAGAGATTGAACACTTGAAAGTAAGAAAACTTTATCATTTAGTTCACAAGTGATACACTGTGCTTTATCAATGTTTTAATATAGTTTTACGGACTTTTAATATTTAGATGGTAGCAAGAACACAAAGTTAATATCTTATCTTATCTTGGGGCCAGTCAGTGCAGACCGGCGACACTTCGACCCAGTGGGATCTTTTGTGTAAGTTATAATAACACTTACTATTACCTTGTAGACACCCAAACATTTTACGTCTACTGACATGGTTCCACGATGAGAGGAGTAGTAGAGTTTGCAGCGGGCGGTGCTGAACTCTATAAACACCTTAAAAATTCGCCCAACGACGACGATTTCTTGAAGCTTAAGCTGCGAGATATATATATACCAGGTTTGTAGTGTGTCAAACATTTTGTGTTTTGTGAATATTGAAATGTGTGTCTTTTTTAGTTCATTCAGTAGTCTAACTTTCTGATTGTGTAAACTGTATTGTAATATATTTTTTTACTATAGGTCTCGTCACGTATAAAGAACGCTGAGCGACAGTGGAGGGGATGTGTCTGCGCATGGGTCAACTAAGGAACCAATAGCGTGCGCGCATAGACATACTGCCGGACCGTCGCCCCGTCCCGCGCCTTCATACCGCCAATTTGATCGATAAATCGCTCAGTGCGCAGGTAAACGGCCAGCGTTCTGAGCGTTTTTTTCAGTGACGGTCACTATACAGAGGTAATAATTAAATATACCTATGTAGAGACTAGCTGTTACCTGCGACTTCGTCCGCGTAGATTTTAACTAATATTTTTTTTCTAAAATCTAAGTAGCCTATGTTACTCTTTATAACATCAGTTATCTGCCAGTGAAAGTCCCGTCAAAATTTCTTTTTTCTTTCTTTAGTATAGATCTGATAGAATTTTTGATCCCATGACTATTTACTTGTTATTAAAATTACATTGTGAGTTCATGGATGGCCACTGGATCTTGGCAAACAATATGACCTCTTGTAGCCATATGGTCTGTCTATATTTCAAGTAGCTGGCAGACAGAAAAGAAGAGCCAGAAATTGTAGCCCATATCCAGCAGTACCTAAACTGCTAAAATTTATTTTTATTCATCAACCTATAACATCTAAACATTGTTTAAATTTCATAATTTTGTTTCCAGGTAGCTGATGCAGTAGAATACTGCCATCAACACCATGTGATACATACAGACATAAAGCCAGAAAACATTCTGGTAACTTTCAATGGAGACCTCAAAATTGCAGACTGGGTGGTCTGTGCATGCTCCATCTGAGAGCTAAGCTTTAGTATTTTATTGCACTCATATATCGCAGTTCAACTTACTCATACTTACTACATAATATTATAATTGCTTCATTTATTGAGTAAAACATTATTAGATTGTAAAACCTCACATTAGATTTTAATGGCAGACAAAGAGTTGTGTAATACATACTACTATATTACAATAGAACTTTGTCTGCTGGATAGTGATATATCCATCCTCTATTATTTGGGCCTTATGCATTACTGAAATGTAGGCAGCCCCTTTGTCTAACATTATTAAATGATACAGTCCTTAGTCTTATAATGTGTTCATACTTCTCAATGTACCTTACCATATGTGGTTGCCTGACTTGGTGTCCCTATATTTTGATTCCATTGTCAATGTTTCTGCTTTTTATAGATAGATATGAACACCAGCATGTATCAAGAACCATGAAAACTTGTGGTAGTCATTCAGATGTTATGTTACATTCATAACTACCATTATTTCCTCTCACAATGTTGATTATTTTAAGTGTGAAGTATATGACGTGTCAGTAGACCACTGGTGTATCAAAGTACTTTGTTATGAATTCCTTGTTGGCAAGCCTCTGTTTGAGAGTGAAGATCAAGACAAAACTTTTGCAAGAATCCTGGCACTAGATATAGTATACACAAGCTATGTGCCTGAGGGAGCTAAGGATCTTATTTCAAAGGTTAGTATTATGCCTACTTAAACTTAAGACTTAATTATAATGCATTGGTTCTTGCTTTGCTGTCTCTGTATGTGGAACCTAAGATAAAAATAACCTTACTGCCATTCCATATTTATGTAAATAATATTTGAGAGACAAATAAACTACTGTTTGCTTGCCAGTATGACCACAAACAACTCTGGTAACCCTATTCAATGTAGAAATACAACAAGTGTATTTGAGTTTGACTTTAGGTAGTAAGTAATAGAAGAGGCTAAGGGCAATAAGAACCACCAAACTCTTCTCCACTTAATCCCATACTTGAGCAGCTAAATTAGGCTGCTCAAGTATGGGATTAGGTAGAGATTCTAGTAGATAATGACAGAAAAAGGTATAGCCCTTTTCTGTCACCATCTTCTTAATCCATCCATCCATCTATCTGTGCCTGCCATAGATATTCATGACAGCTATATCAGACGGTTTTCAAGTCCCAATATGACCCATAAAGAGTTTAACTTAAAAATAGTCACCCATTTACAAGTATGACTTTAATTACTGCGCAATCGTCGGACGCCCAGCAAATTGTTTATACCTACTCTATAAAGGACAATGAACAATTTGGCCTATGAATCAACACACATTCCACCTAAACAATAATTTGTATTTTATTTTGACTTAATAATCAATCATTACAATCTCACGGACACTTTCGAATCTTGTTTTCGTTTTAAAAAGTATTTACGCGATTTCAAATACACCGACATCCATCTGAGACACGCAGTATTGCCATGCCTACAGTTTTAACAATATGTGTACGGTTTTATCAGATAAATTATTTCCTATTTAGCTTTTCTGTAATTTTACTTACGTAGTTACTACGAATGCTATTCTATAAATACCATTATTGTAATTCGTCATAGATATGTCATGATCGGTACATAGGTGGTGCCGACGATATCTCAATGGAGTGTATAAATGAGACTAGTGGACTGTAGTTTGAAATGTATAATTATTTACAATATTTAAATTAAATATGGGCGCGTAAAAACAATAGTTAAAAATGATGCGCGAGTGCGGCCTTGTGCGATCGTGTCTGTGGCTGACACAGATTACAGAGACATATATAAACGTACTCTGTGTACAGAGAGTCTATAGTGGCTGACTACCGGTGCGGCGGGCGAGCGCCGATGGATGGCTGGAGTGGGGCGGTGGGGCGATGACGTAGAACGTGGAAGTCCCGCTCCGATCAGTGGTAAGGCGCGGCAGGTGCATGTCGAGTACTCGACAATAAGTATTTCATTTAAATAGTATGCAATATTCAGAAGTGTCCGTGACTTATATTCACTTTTAATTGAATGTGGTCATCCTTAACTTCATATTTATCATTGTTTTGTGGTTGTTCGTTCTTAGGCTAACAATTTATGGCAGCTGAACAATGTACTTTATATGTTCTTAATTTTTCGCAGCTTTTACGTCACTCGAGTAAAGAACGATTATCCCCGAATGCTGTGAAGAGCCACTACTGGGTACGGCAGTTCCAGACCAATGGGCATAATGACTGTTAAGTTAGTGTTATTAATGATTATAAAATTTTAGCAATAAAAATATTGTGTTTTCAGCAATAACATTTTATTTTATTTAAAATATATGATTCTTTTAGTATTAAGTATACTTAGTATATATAGCACATGATATGATGATGGTATGATTTTAAAAACAGTTTATGCATGAAATATTAGTTGTGTAGAAGTGTATTATTAAATTAATATAAGGTGTAGAACAATAGATAAACTTCAAAAATACTGTGACATGTGGAATAAAAGAAGCTGTTAGGTATAATGTGCTATTACAAATACCAGACAAACTGTTTTGCCTGTTTTTGTATGAGAAATATAGTATTTATTCCCAAGGTAAGCCAATAACAAGAACAGTACACTTAGCTATTTGCTTATACTATGCAACAAGGTATTCCATATACCTACTTGTGCATGTTTTTTAATTTAACAACATATGGAGACTAAATTCGGATTAAATATAGGCAGTCAGTTTCTCTTATTTTCTTATAACATAAAATAAATTGTGCAGTATAAATAACAAAATCATATTTCCTATAGTAATATTGCATAATCACAGAGTGTAACCATAACTTTTCACCCAGCCAAGGCCTTCTTTGGAGCTCTTCAAAGGTTTGTACTCAAGACCAATCCAATCATGGTAGCCATTGTTGTGCAGTTGTTCAAGCACATACTTGTAGTTTATCTCGCCAGCTGTATCTGGTTCATTGCGATTTGGTACTTGAGCTATCTGTAAACATAATTAAACTATTTGATTATACAGAAGTTTCAAGTTTAATAAGATAACAAATCATTAGTATTTGCTTATATGCTTATTTATTGTATGAGATATAAGCCCAGTTAGTTTCACTACTTGAACAGACTGTCTATAATTTTATTTGTTTTTAACATATTAAGTCGCAGCAGCACACTAGCGGCCAGACACAATAGGTTTCTAATTAATTATGACTGGAATTCCAAGACTTGACAAGTTAATATTCTTTAAGTCACTACCAAAACAAAAGTCCACCATAAGTTCCCATGCTCCTTGTAACTACAGCTAGTCTTTATAATGGAGATGTATATTATTATCATCCAAGCTAATACCTTTTAGCCTATCTATCTACTCTGGAATACATATTTATGAATATCATCAGGAACCCCATTAAGCATGCTTAACATAATATGATGAATTTATTCTGTATTTAAAAATGAATACTATCCTATTCTTGTAAGATCTTTATTTAGTACCTATATTATAGGTATGATATGTATATTGTTTATGTACCTGTACATGGCCCACATAAGGCATGAATTTAGTGATGCTATGAGATATGTCTCCCATTATTTGTTGTAAATGGAACACATCCAACATTAACTTCAAGTTGGGACTGTTGATCCGTTTTATAATGTCTAAGGCTGGAACACAATCAAAATTATATTATGTAACAATCAGAAAAGTAACAAGATAGACTGAGTATTATATAAAACAAATATTATTATAGAACTATTTTTGTTTATCAGTCTAAAATCTGGATAATATGTAGACATGTATAAGAAAAGACCTTATTATATTCTTAATGATAAAAAATATTATTTATAGGTACACACACCTTTGTGAAAATCACTTAGAAAGTAGTTGGGCACTGAGTATTGGTTGATAGGCTCAATAACGCCCACAATATTTTCATTCTTCAATACATCAGCAGCGTACTTCAAATTCTTCTCATATGTTTCCCAATGTTGAGATGTAGGGTTTTCCAATTTGCCTGCCATGATGTGTATTTTCTTTGCATTGAGAGCTTTGGCATAGTTGACTGTGGTTGTGAAGTTTTCTTTGAATTCATTCTCTTTTCCTGGCACTGCTGTTACCCCTAATTCTCCCTTTGTTACATCACCTGAAAATAAACATAAACAAATTATTAAAGAAATTCGACCTCGATGGCGTAGTGGTTAGTGTAACCGACTGCCACGCCTGAGGTCGCGGGTTCGATTCCCGCACAAGTCAAACATTTGTGTACATGAACATGGATGTTTGTCTTGGTCTGGGTGTTATGTATGTATTTACAAAAAAAAGTATATATGTATGTTTATCCATTGTCTAGTACCCATAGTACAAGCTCTGTGTAGTTTGGGCTAGATAATGTTGTGTGTATGTGATAGAATATTATTATTATTATTAATTAAATATACAGCCTACCTAAGAATCTTAGATATAAGTTTGTTAGATAGATAAATGGTTATTAACTAAATATTTACTTAGTAGTTGGTAGTAGGGTAGACCGGGGACAATTGAAACACGTCATGACTGCAACAACGTCAATTTCTCGAAAACTATGATACCTACGTCTATGACGCGTCGTTCGTTGCTTTGTCGGCTATGGTTGGTCTTTTAGTTAGTAGGTACTTACTGTAGTTAGTACGGCTCGAGTCATCAGTCAGCGCATAGATTAGTCGGTGAGAGACGCTGTGGTGCACAGGACATTTTGACGAATTTCGCGCCAAAAAGTATTCACGACTTTTTTATTTTTTTATTACCTATTCAAATCTTGATTTTTGACTGTTTATCCTAATTTGTAGCTTTGCTTAACTATTAAAGAGTGTGTTTATTACTGTTGATTAATTTTAAAGGCAATATCAAACAAAATATTGAGTGTTGAAGTAGAAAATGTGATATGGGTACATTTGAAACAAACTGTCTATGGACGTTTGAAACGTTTCAATCGTCCTCACGTTTCAACCGTCCCCCGTTTTTACCCGACTGCACAAAAGGAAGGAGGGTTGTGTTTTCTCGAGTGTAAATAATTCATGTTTGTTAATTCGACGCGTCGGTTTTTTAAATAAAGGAAGACAACATTAAAATAATGTATTTAATCACAATCGCTTATATAAAATTACATCTGATAGATAACCCGATAACTTTGACCACCCTAAAATTGAGTACGAGACATGTTCTTTTTAACCTTTCTAGAGATGCCTAGAAAACGAATACATGTTACAGACAGAAATTCCAGGAACATATTTGCATATCAGCAAGCATATCGGGTAAATCGTTGAGGAAGGCAGCAGAAATATTCGGTTAAGACCACGTCTCATTAGCACGGTATAGAAATAAGAGAGAAAACGCACCTGAAAATACTCATGTTGACGATTAACAATGGGTAAATAATTCGGCAAAAAAAAAATACACTTGCTCAGAAAAACGAGATGGTCACTTACGCAATTCAATCAGCTGATATTTACTTTGGACTAACCTCTAATGACATGAGAAAACTAGCAAATGATTTGACTGTACGTTACGAACTCCGAAGGGCTGTTTCATGGAATGAACATCAAATTGCAGGAGTAGAGCGTTTCCGTGATTTTTTAGACCGCCATCTAGAACTTTCTGTCAGGTGTGCCCAAGCGACAAGCTTGGCACGAGCGACGGGTTTTAATAAAAATAATGTGGATTAATTTTTTGATAATTTGGTAATGGTTCTTGAGCGCGACAATTTTGAATCCAATGATATATACAATGTAGATGAAACGGGAATAACTACAGTGCAAAAACCGAATCGTATTGTGGCCTAGAAAGGAACTCGACAAGTGGGTGCACCGACATCTGCCGAACGCGGAGCTCTGGTAACAGTCGCTGTAGTAGCTAACGCGATTGGCAATGTACCTCCACCAATATTCACTTTTCCACAAGTCCGTTATCAAAACCATTTTTTTGAACTGACCCTGCCAACAGAACCATCCCGGTCATGTTGGCAGTGTCGGTACTGCAAATAAATCTGGCTGGATGCAGGAAGAAGATATTCTCGTAATTTTAAAACATTTTCAAATGCATACATATTGTTCTTTAGACCACAAAGTCTTATTGCTACTAGACAATCATGTTTCACACGTGTCAATCAAATGCATAGACTATTGTCGTGACACTTGCATCGTTATGCTTTCTTTCCCTCCACACTGTAGCCATAAGTTGCAGCCATTGAACCGCTCTGTATACGGATGCGACGGATGGATGAGGACAAATCCTGGAAAAACAATGACTATATACGATATTCCAGTCTAGATTCAGATTCCAGATTTCCACTACGCTCCTCCGGTCTATGACTCTAAGTAACATTCAGGCTGGGTTTCGTGTTTCTGGAATTTGTCCATATAATAGACAAATATTCAGTGATTTGGATTTTGCACCCTCATATATATATGTCGCGGATAGACCAATACCAAATTTTCAAGACAACGAGATTTCACAGCCAATTTCTTCTGCTGTAGCTGAACCTCGAGTGCAATTTATGCAGACAAGCTTGATGGATCCACGACCAAATTCTACGGCAGAAATCGAACTCTTTCTCCCATCTTCTCCAGTATGCTCAGTGAATCTTCAGTCAATCCCTGTCATACCTGTGTCGGAAATACAATATGACCTCGCCAGTTCGATTACGCCACAACAGCCAGAGTCTGCCGCAAGGCTTTGAAGCCGCTCTTTCTTTTTATCCGATACGATCAATGACTCCGCAAACAAGTTCTTCCATCATACCTATGTCGGAAATACAGCATGACCTCAACAGACCGGCCACACCACAACAGCCAGTGTCTGCCACAGGAATGGCAGCACCATTTTTGCCATCACCATGCCTCTCCACGACTTCACAACCAAGTTTTTCTGTAGAACTTGATCCTCTTGATGTTAGCAACTATAACAATCAACCTTCAACGAGTAAATTTGAGCCAGAATGAATCAGACCATTTCCTAAAGCACCACCCAGGAAGAATGAAAAATACGCAACAAAAAGGAAATTTTGCTGTTTACACAGATACTTCGGGAGAAAGAAAACATCGGAACACAAACCGAAGAAAGGGACAGAAAAAGAAATGCCAGCAAGATAAAGACAAACATTAATAAATGGAAGAAACTAAAACGAATAAAACCACCAAGAATAAAAAGAATTCATCAAAAAAGCTCCAAAGCCCTATAGCTCAGAAGATGAAGATACTGACACAGAAATACCGCAGTCTCCCGAGTCTACATGTGACGTCACAGAAGATGATTATGTTCAGTTTGATTCATCAATTAATGAATCTTCTTGCATCAGAAATTGAATTCCTCCAAACCTTCAGATAGACGATTGGGTACACGATACATAGGGCAAATTAAATCAATAACAGAACACGGATACATTGTAAGATTCACTAAAAAGGTTGATAATTATAAATTTAAGTGGCCCGTCAACGATGACATTTCTGAGATTGCTCGGTTTCAAGTGGTAAAGAAAATTGACCGACCTACTAATAAATCTAATAGCAGGCGTGTAATATTTTTTTGTATTTAGAAAATCTTTGCAAATGTTCTATTTTGAATAACTATTGCTTTTTATCGATTCAAACTCATCAGTCTAGTACCCATAGTACAAGCTCTGCTTAGTTTGGGCTAGATGGTGTTGTGTGTATGTGATAGAATATTAATTATTATTAAAAACGTATTGACCGCAACCTGCGGCCGAGTCCTGGTCCCACAAACGCTGAGAATTTTATACTTTATTAGTCATTTTCTGTCTTTATAAATTAGAAATTGTGCTCCGGCACTGCAGCTATGAGACTGATTCTACGAACTGACTGTTTTTTAAAAATGGTTTATTTATTTTACTTTATAGCTTAAATGGAGATTGCTGATTAGGAAATGTACCTATTTTTAACTAGTTTTAGCATATTCATTAGAAATGTAATAGCATCCAATAGTACAAATTAGAACACTAAAATTATATAAATAAGATATATTTTGATTTATATTGAACATGTTTTTGTCTTTATAATTTTCGAAATATTAATGTTAAGTAGACTGACTTTTCACGATCTCAATTAGTAACTTAGTGGTTAAGGAATTTTGTTATGATTGATTAAAAACTTTCAGTAATTCCTAAAATATTTTGTATTTCAATTATTCCTACATACTGTTTCATCCGTCCTTGGGGTGGGGTCAATATAACCACTGTGCCCGGTCTTGTTTAATAGGTGATTGTAGGTTAACTATTCGAGGTAGAGACATACATATATTACATTTAATTTAATAACTAGATAACTACTCTTTCGCCGACATAAATGTGATGTGTGTTCTATAGATAATGCACTGCACACAGTTTAAGGGAAATTGTTTCAATTGTCCCCGGTCTCCCCTATATACGCCATCTAAATGATTAAATCAATATTTACTTAATTGCATTTGAGTAATTATTATATAATGTTTCATTATGGAATCTCGTACGAATATGTAACAAAATAAATAATATTAAATTGTTTACATTACCTGTTTTCAAATTAATCAGAACTTGTTCGATTCCAGCCCTTTCTTTCGCTTCTTTCACTTGTTCCAATGAGCAGCCAAACGGAAAGCCGCTTTCCACGGCCTTGAACCCCGCGTCTTTTGCTAGTGCATATCTTTCCAGCATAGAAGATGCTTCAGTAAACATAAATGACAAATTAGCACAAAACTTCATGTTGAATACGTCTATACAAAAACTGAGTTAGAGGTTATCTGCCGACCAGCAAAGCAGAGTACAAACTTTACACTACGTTTAGTTATTGTTTTGTTGATAGGTATATAGCGATATTATTATGAGAAATATAGCGATAACCTATCTCACCGCAAATTGACTAGAGAACCTCGGTTTGTTATCACCTGCTTTTATCAAGAACTGGTGACACTTTATCACAGCATGATCATACCATACAACCACAATTTTTGGTGGAATGATGTAATGCGAAATTGATGTAACCGTCATTTGTCTTTAAATAGGTATATCGCACCTTTAGGAACAAAGGGTCGCTTATGCAATTTTTTACAAAAACTACTTAAATGTGCAGAAAAAACCGCGATAATCGACTTTATATACACAGCAAAAATGGTGACATTCCCATGACTAACATCGTTTCAGGTAGGGAGGGACGTTATTTTATTTTACGTGATTGGCCCGTTTGCTTGAAATATAATGTCTCAACCAGTCAGTAGTGTCAGGGGGGTTAATCTTCCATACAAATTATTACTAGCACAAAGTTTGCATAGAAACTAGCGCAATCTAGCACATAAGATCAGTAGTTTTTTTTAAGTTACATCTATTGACTCATAGATGGCGTCATTTTACCAATGTATACACAGACAAAAATAATAATTCTGTCCTATGTGTTTAGAAAAATGATTAAAATAATGTATTGCATATTAATATAAAAAACATTTTTTTATTTCCACTTTATTTTGTTTGTTGAAGTCTGTATAGTCTATGATAATGATAAGTAATTGACGTGACATTACTTTTCAAAACTTTTGTGATTGCTGTTGTTTATTAAATATCGATATACCTACTTGAATCGAAATTTTTCGGTCAATTTACTGATTCTTGAAATCGAACAAAACCGAGTAGCTAGGGTCCTCCAGATCGTAGAAATAGACAAATAAAACAAAATACTCGTAGAATATTTAACATGTTTATTAAATAATCACAAATTGTAGTCATTAATAATCAAAATCAATTATTACAAAACGATTTCTTACAAAAATAACACATATTTATTTGTACTTGCAGTGAAGGCACTATTTATATTATATCACTGTCTGTTATAGTTTGTTGATATGTCAAAGGATGAAGTGTTTTGCCCAGACAAAATAGATCTTCAACGTTTTATAGGCAAATGCAAAATGATAATTATCATTTTAAAATACTTGTAATTCAACAATTTAAAGGCACTGACTTTTAAAACTTTTACTTTTTATTGTACTAGGAATATATAGTATAGTATTGAAGTAATCAAATCTCCTGGCCAATGATTGGACTCCGGTGCCAAGACAATGCTTTATTTCATTATGTCTGGATTCCAGAACATGATTTAAAATACAATGTTTATGTTATATATAATATAACAAATTATGAATTAGCAGAATATTTAGAATAAGAATCATTATTGTCTATTTTTATATTGAAGATTGAGATGAGATGTTTTCACTGCAATAAGTTTAACATATGAGCCTAGAGCCTTAGCGGTGAGTATACTTCCATGTCTCCGGTTTCATTACATATTTCTGTTCGCTAATGGCTGTGCATATAATGGGATGTTGAGTATGAGCTATACATATGGGTATGCATAAGAAACCTGCACAATTTTTAGCCAAAACTGAGCAGACTAATCGATAGTCTACGTCTATTTATTTCCTTCAATATCTCAAGGTCAAAACACATACTACCCTACTTTACAATATCGCTATTAGACCTCGCCTTAGACACTAATGTATAATGATATAACTAAAGACAAGAATAAACGTATTACAGATCGCGCAATATACGATGACCGGACTGAACATTGCGCGAGTGGCGTCGCAGTTACAAGTTTTAGGTCTCTGGTGACAGGGGGCGGGGGCGTTACGCGTCTTAGCGACTGTACATGCGCAACAATTCGGAGACGATATGTTCAGTCCGGCCATCGTAGACTGCGCGATCTGTACAAATGATGTTAAAGCTATTTATTACTATGTAGTGATTATGAAACAGGTGGGTATGCTTAAATATGTAGATTGGCCCAATATGATATACGTAATTCGGAGAAAATATCGGTTGAAATTTGTGTACTGTTGAGATTGGTATGTTTCAAACAGTATCCTTACTAATATTATAAACTAGATTTTACCCGCGGCTTTGCTCGTTAGGTTACCTAACCTACTTACTGTTTCAAGAGCAGCGATATCTCAGTGGGCAGACCAACAGACTGCAATGCAAAGGGGATCGGGTTCGAACCGACGCGACGTCGCGCACCTCTGACTTTCGGAAGTTACATGACTTCGAAATTATGTGCGTATTGATTGAATATTATCGCCTGCTGCCATGAACATCTATGGCAGTCGTTATTGGGAAGTCAGTGCCCTCTAATATCCTGACACTAGTCTAGCCTTAGGGTATCGTTAGCCTTCGGGTTGCGGAGGTCAGATGGCAGTCGCTCCGTGTACAAACTGATATCCAGTCAAATCCGGTTAGACTAGAAAGCCGACCCCAAGTGACTTGGAAATAATAAAGGCTAGGGAGAAGAAGTAGTATGTCATAATGTTATTTAGTAGCCTGTAATGTGTTTTGTAAAGACTTTTATTTATTGAATAATAATTATTGTTTGTTGAATGATGAAATTGAATTTCGCATACACGTTATCAGGGATACAGAAACAGACATAGAGAACCTTTTACATATGTTTTGACGAAATTTCAATTAACGCAAGCGAAGCCGCGGACAAAATCTAGTAAATGATAAGATATTGCTTAATGCATACACGTCTATACTAATATTTTAATTTATAAATATTTACTCGTAACTTGTAACCAATATTTTGTCATTTTTATACCATTCCTTGACATTGTAATTTAATTGATAATATTCTGACAGTTTTATTGTTAACTGAAATATTATATTAATTGAATACAATAATCATTATACTATAAAACTAATTGTCTACTCAAGGAATGAAATCATAATTTTAATATTTCTACATCAGCAATGGTAGTATGTGTGAACCAATGTTGAATATTTGACCCTAATGAACCATATACTTAGAAATAAATGCTATTCTATTCTACTATAAAGCTGAAGAATTTGGTTTGTTTGTTTGGTTGAACGCACTAATCTCAGGAACTACTGGTTCAAATTGAAAAATTATTTTAGTGTTGGATAGCTTATTTATCGAGGAATGCTATAGGCTATATAACATCACGCTACGACCCACGCTAGTTTTCTTATATGACATAATCAGAAGTTGTTTCGTAATATTGCTTACAATTTCAATACAGCATTCCTTCTGTTTGGGTTTTAAACAAGTTTGAATAGAACGTAAAACTGTTTTAGTTTGTTCTTCAAGGGCCAATCTACTTACACAATTCTACGACAGATCAATTTTAAAATTAAAATGACTGTCGTAACTCGAAATATAGCGTTTTAAGAGAACAATACACCAATGTAGTAACATTCACAACTTTTATTTCTCATGTCTTATAAAATTTTTCAATCGAAAATAGCGCTATTGCTGTTGCACTATTGATGCTGCGAAAAATTTAGCAATTCTAAATGGTTACCACTTCAATAAAGATCGAATATCGAAGATTTCATTACATATTGATAAGATTAACATTTTGCGTGTAGCGAACGTCGTTGATGACCTTTCCTCTAGGTATTTGCAACCATTAAATCATTCGAATGATAATTAATCATTCTAATACAATAAAAAATCGAATAATTAATCTTTAACAAAAACACTGTATTTCGAATTACCACATCATTCGATCATGTAACTTTTACAATGACTTAAGATGAGGCAGTTGGAGCATCAGGTAGCACATGTATGATCACCTTTCTTTTCGCATCATAACTGAAACTGTTCATCTTGAATATCCGGCTCTCGTAGAAAGGTTTCAGGTCGTTGATGTTAATCTGTCTGGCTCTTTCAGTCAGGTCTCTCTCCGAGATCTCGATGGTAGATTGTGAGTGGTTGTGGAGACCACGCATGTAGGCTAACTGGTCCATTGTCAGCTGACGCAGGATGTAATATAGAAGCTCGCTGTGATCCTTCTTGTATGATAGGTATTTTTGGAATGTCTGTAGAATAAATAAAATTTTATTCATATGTGTTTCATTATATGAGCCTTGTATTAAACTGTCCCACTGCTGGGCATGGACCTCTTCTCAGTGTGATAACAGTGATAAGGGTTAGGCCAAACAAAAGTTAGAGTTGATTGAACTATAGCTCAAACTCTCTCGCTCAAAAATGTGTGGCATTCTACCGGACTCGCTCTCTCTCACTTATAGGCTCTAGCTGCTTAAATTAACCAGCAAATTTTATTTGTCTTCAGCTGAACTATATTGAGATTTTATTAAAGCAACACGTCTGGTGGATACATTTCTTTGTACCTGTATGCAGATATGTATTCCTATAAGTAAATATAAATTGGGCTGGCTGCCTGTTCTACGTCTTGACATAGCAGCCAGTCAAACTTTTGTTATGTTTCTGCCATGACTATTGACTAGTATTTTTAAGTTTCTTAAACGCACTATTAAATAAGGGACAGCAATCTTAATCTGCCAGAATTAAAATTTTGTTGAGTTTGAGAGTCTGTCTGTGTTTGCCAGTTACCATAGCCTATAAATCTTTGTCCACACCAGTTACCACAGGCTATGGACAAGATTTGATCAGGGAGTATCTTCGCTCTTATGGAGCGGTAGTTATATAAAAATAAAATTGACTAACACTTATTCAAGAAAGGTATAAGCGGTGAACTAATTGACTGACTATCATCTGTGCATTTAAAAAAACGGTACTAATAATTACTAACTGTTCATTTAAAAGAAATGTGGTAACTAAACGAGAAATGTATGACCTATCTTAAAGTAAGGTGGTAAGTATAAGTGTAATAGTGTAACCTGTCTCATGGCCCGCATGACGCTGTACTTCTGCGTGTCGACGAAGCTCTCGAGCATGGTGCGTATGGCCATGTTCACGTCCTCCTCCGACACCTGCGGCCGGAGGTGCATGCGCGCGTGGGCTTCACTCATGCGGATCACTGGAGGAACAACATTCATTTATATCAGTTCATAGTAGCAATAACTGTTATCTGCGACTTCGTCCGCGTAGATTTTAACTAAAAAGTGTTTGTCTCCGCGGAAACCAATTTTTTTTTAAATCAAAGTAGCCTATGTTACTCCTTATAATATCAGCTATCTGCCAGTGAAAGTCCCGTCAAAATCGGTTCAGCCGTTTCGGAGATTAGCCGAAACAAAAGACAGACAAAAATTAAAAAAATAGATGTTATCGTATAGGTACCTTATATACTTTCATATGCATTAGATAAAAAGCTGTTATTTTGACATTACAAACAGACGCTTCAATTCTATTTATTTGTATAGATTTATGTAAGTGAGGGTTTTTGTGCGAGTCCATCGTTGACAAATAACAATGTATCAGTTCACAAGCAAGGTAAGTATGTAAGTGGTGTTTTTGTGAGTCCATTATTAACAATATGGTAACTAACTCAATTTTTTAATAATAATAATAAGCAATACAGATAATCCATTTGTAAGTAATGTTTTTTGTGTATGAATGCATTGTTGTCAATATGGTGTTCACTCATATTTTGTAGTTTATAATAATAATATAAGATCAGCCCTGTATAAAACTGGCCTCTGGTCTGGCACGGTTGACAGACATCACATATCTTCGAGACAATGGAAAACTGTCACACATGTAGGTTTCCTCGCGATGTTTTTGTTCACCGTTAAAGCAAGCGATAATTAACTATTTATTACGCATATAACTTCGAAAAGCCAGATATGCGCACCTGGGTATAGAACCACAACAGGAAAACATTATACATCTATACATACATATAATAAAATCGTAGGAAAGTCAAAACTGTACATTGAATATTTTTTTAAAAGAATACTTGAGGCGTGATCTACAATCGATATCGAAGCCAAAAATATAGTTTTTAGAATATTTGTCTGTTTTTCTGTTTGTCTGTATGTATGTCCGGGCTAAACTCAAAAAGTACTGCATGGATTTACTTCAAATTTTGCATGAATATTAGTAACATGTCGGGTCAACATATAGACTACATATTATCACGCTATCACCTACGGGGGAGGAGCTGTGAATCTTTATTTTTCTTACGCATTCTGTGACAGCGTGTAATCTAACGACGTATATTTAAATGTTGTTTTTGAGTAAGCCATGCTATTATCTAGCTTTACACTAAAAACTACGCCATTTAAGTAACTTGGGCAGAGAATTAAATAATAAGAACGGAAAACGGGCTAAGAATAAGAATTTATTTACTATAGGTTCCGTGCTACATAGGTACCATCGGCCAAGAAAGTGGTCTACCAATTTTGACAAAAGTTTCCGTGTGATCTAACTATCGCTAAGGTTGACACATGTTGACACATGGCATGACGTGAATATAATCCTATCCTATTAGTTAGGATAGGATTATATTCACGTTATATTATAAAATTATAAAAGCGAAAATGAGTTTGTTTGTTTGTTACCTTTTCACGCCTAAACCACTGAACCGATCATCCTGAAATTTTGCATATACGTTGACAGGTGTACAGAAACGGACATAGGCTACCTTTCATCCCGAAAAAAAGTACTGTTCCCAAGAAAAAGAATATCAACGTTTTTATGATAATAGATGGCGCCACGTGTCTTTCGAATCATGATTAAATTATATTATTACAAGCAGAGTACGACCCGAATTGACTGTCAAATTCTAAATTAACGCGAGCGAAGTCGCGGGCAAAAGCTAGTGATTGCATAAAATAATGTACAAACATAGGCAACTTTTCTGTTATTTGACCCAGTATTGGCATTTCTTATTCATTTAACTGCACGGATGGCGTAATAGTTTAACTAGTCGCCTCGTCACTGCCAATGCGCGTAGTTTTGTGGGTTTGATCCTCACGCGGGACAATTTGTGTGATCAACAAATGGTTGTCTCTAGTGAGGCTGTTCTTTGTGTCCGTGTTTTGTAATGTTTGTAAAGTCCGCCGCGACACAGTACTTATTCCTAGTACGGAAGTTGTCTATTGAAAAAGAAAAACTAGTTCCTGATACTCCCTTAGGAGTTTTTAAGGGGGTCAAAATTTCGTTATTTTTTGCGTAGGACGCAGCATTTCTGAGATATTGTTAATATTCGATTCCGGACCCGTGCTCCAATTGATAACGTTATTGTACAGTGATGCCGTAAATTGTTTTACCTAAATGATTCAAAAGATCTGAACAATTATTTAATAAGAGTGAATTTGTAATAATAATGTACAATAATTGAATTAGTTTCAATTTTATTTTAGTATTCCATTTCTAAAATAATTCAAAAATGGAAAGCGTGGAAGCGTGACGATGACGTGATTTCTATGATTTTTGTTCACCCAAGAAGTACTCAACACGCCTAAAGCAGTTTTCACTTCAAAAGAAACTAGTAACGGCGCATTTTTAGCAAATTGACCACATACACATCTATGTCATCTGTCTGAAACATTATCTCATTTTAAATAATTTAGTTTGTTCAAGATCTTACCCGATTCGATGTGTCGGACTGTGATGGGCAAGCTACCGGTCGCGAGGGATTCTTGTCTCAGCTGGCTATACATTTTTGCCACCTTGTCTTGATCCATATTCTGTAATACAAATCATTACTTCAATTGAGTTTTCCGCAACACAATTTCAATAATTTTTTTTTGCTCGTCAAAATGACCACACTCCACCTGATGGTAAGCAGTCGTGTGGTCTAAGCAGTGGCCCCCACATCACAATTGGGGTTTAAATATGAAGTTGCCGTTATGTATATAGAAAATCGGTCAGTGTGGCTAGGAATTGTAGTGTTCTGTGAATTCATTTTTTTCCTCAAGGTTTTAGGTCGGCCTCGATGGCGTAGTGGTTAGTGTAACCGACTGCCACGCCTGAGGTCGCGGGTTCGATTCCCGCACAAGTCAAACATTTGTGTGCATGAACATGGATGTTTGTCTTGGTCTTTCTATGTATAATATGTACGTATTTACAAAAAAAAGCAATATATGTATGTTTATCCATTGTCTAGTACCCATAGTACAAGCTCTGCTTAGTTTGGGCTAGATGGTGTTGTGTGAATGTGAAAAAAAAAAAATGTATGTACATAGTTAAACTCTGTAAATTGATATTCCAAGCATCGTAACCTGTAGAGTTTACGATGAGATTACGAGTGACACCATATGGACTGCTTTTTTTTGTAAAAGACAACTCCGGCTCTGCTTATAATAATAATAATAAAACATTTATTGAAGTGAAACTTCTTTATCGACGTATGGGAGAAATTTTGTAGCAGTGTAAAAAAAAATCATCACGTTTTTCGGTTACGCGCCATGTTGCTTTTTTATCAAAGTTTAGTATAGTGACGTAAAGAATATAATGTAATATATTTATAATAATAACAACAATATATTAGTTTTGAAGTTTGGTTTGAAATAAGAATAACAACATATTAATTTGAAAGTGATAAAATAAAAAGACTTATTCAAATTTAAGTGAATTTACAAGAAAAGTGAGAGTGATTATATATTTCGTTTTATAAATTCAACACGTATGAGCATGATTTTAATATTTATTTGAGGTTAATCTCACTTTTTGATTGTAAGTATCAGTGAATGTATATAAATCTGTTAAAATTAGCAAGTATTAATAAATATGACTGTAAATCTAGTGAACATTATTAATTCTAAAAACAATAAAAAATATAAATTAAATAATAATTTAAAAATAAAACAAAACACGATTAGAAAATAAAAATATGTATACGTACATATTTTTTAATTATTCGTTTTTAATGATTTATTTATTCATTTTTAATTTAAATGATTTTAATGTAAATTTCGCATTAGATAAATCTTTGAAGCTAGTTGAATTTTTAAGAGACAATTTAAATTTATGTCTACAAAACAGTCCACAAACATCAACAACAAGATCTGGTACTACAATTGACGCAGTTTTTACAAGACTACTAGAATCCGTAGAATGTAAAACATATATTTCATATTTTAGCTACCACAAGCCATTAATTACAAAAATATTTAATAATGACAACAATAGTAATAATGATGCTATCATTATTGATGAAATACAACAATAGCAATGATATTATAATAAGAACAATGATAAAATAAATTAATCATTAATTGTATGCATGTCTATAATAATAAAATAACTTTAATTTAATACGGAAAAAATTGTTTTTCTTAAGGCTTAAGCCTTATCTACCCCATTTTCGTGAAGTTGCAAATAGTAGAAAAATGATATGTCGTAAAGAAGTTTCACTTCTTACCTGTGTACTCTGGTACACACACACATTTTTTTTCGGACATAATCCATATTATGAGTTAGTAACAATTTTCTTAAAAACTATGTTAGTAAAAAGAAATAATTATAATTCCTGTGTCACGAGCAACTTTAGCAAACATTCAAACAACGGACGCAAAGATCATCCAGTCTCGGAACAACCATTTGTGGATCACAAAAACCCACGCTAGGCGAACGTTTCTCGATCAGATCGGAGGCGTTCTGGACAAAGGCCAGGTTAAGAGCTCCTTGAACCGACGGGCGTGTATGAGGAATGTCATGAAAGTGAATGAAGCCAGAGAAGTGTGTCAGGATCGTAGCAAATGGAAATCCGTAGTCTCTGCCTACCCCTCTGGGAAACAGGCGTGAATCTATGTATGTATGTATGTACAAAGCTTGTGTCCCGTGTGGAATTCGAACCCACAACACTGCGCAATGGCAGTGGCGAGGCAACCACTTAAACCATTACGACAACTGAAATGGCAATATGTCGTAATTCAACTTATTCAGAATGTTTAATAACAAGTTACCTATATTTTTCCATACCTACGTCAAAATTCTGCAAGAAGTCACAACTAAGTGAAAATATAAGTTAGAAGAATAAATAGACACTAGCTATTACCCGCGATTTCGTCCGCGTGGAATGTTTACTTTTTATTTGCGAAACTCAATTTCTATTTCTAAAATAAAGGTAGCCTAAGTTAGGTACTCCTTATAACATCGGCTATTTGCTAGTGAAAGTCCCATCAAAATTAGTGCAGCAATTTCAGAGATTAGCCGGAACAAACATACAGACAAACATTTTAAAATAGATTTTTTGATATAAGTATCATATATACTTACTTTTATGCATTTCGTAAAAAGCTGTTATATTGACATTACCAACAGACACTTCAATATATTTATTTATATAGATATTGCCAGTTCACAGTCAATATGCTTGTTTAAAAGTATATAATTTGAAGCACCGCCGCTTCAAATTATATACTTTGGTTAAGGCATTGGATTGGCCCAATGGTTAAGGCATTGGATTGGCGATCAAGAGGTCGCGGGTTCGAATCCCACCTATTGCACTACTGACGTGAACCCACTACTAATACAAGCATTCTAGCTTAACTAGAATACTAGTAATTTGAAACCTAAATTGCTAGGAATCTATTTAAAGAAAAAAATATATAAATGATGAAGACATACCTGTAGTTTAGGGTGAACATTCTCTCGAGAGTACACAATGTATTTCTTGAGGAGGTCTTGATGTAACACGAACTCCGGGTCGGGCGCGTTGCTATCTTCTAACGTGGTCCCGCGCTGGGTGGGGTGATGCCGGATGTGTGAACTTACTACGAACCTAAACAATTAAAACATACATACATACATAGATTCACGCCTGTTTCCCAGAGGGGTAGGCAGAGACTACGGATTTCCATTTGCTACGATCCTGACAATTAAAACAATACATTTTAATAACACATTTATTATGTTTAGTGTTTCTTCTCGAGCTTTGGCTCGGTATACTAAGTACCCGCCTTGAGACCCTCAGGGAAAAGGTAGCCCTCGCTAACAAATACTGTAAGTATCTGATATTTCATAAAACTTTGCTGACTATTGTTGATGTGTGTATTGCTGCCTGTTTGTGAATTATTGGAAATTTTATGTAGAAATCTAATTTGCTCCAATATCTATTTAGATAATATTGTCTTCTGTTTACGCGAATGTAATGTAAATGAATGTACCTATTCATTGAAATTAAACTACTACGGATTTTATCGCGTTGTTTATTTATTACATAATTTCGGAAACTGTTACACTACTACTATTAAACTTTACTTATTTTTAAGCTAATTAGATTATTAAAACTATTAGAACTATTTATATTTAAGTTGACACTTTCCCCAAAGTTTTGGTTGCTTTTCAGCAGCTATGTTATTCTGATTCAGTGCCTATATGTTATTCTGATGTATAAACAATAATACTGTAAGGTTTCATCAAAATCCGTTTAGTAGTTTTTGCGTGAAAAAGTAACAAACATCCATCCATGTATCCATCCTCACAAACTTTTACATTTATAATATTAGTGGGATAAATACTTACTTAGCTAAATGTGCATCTTGCATAGGATCAGCCTCGTCTCTCACCACGCAGAGAATATCGAAACGTGATAATATAGGCTCGGACAGATTCACGTTTTCGGTGAACGTGAGCGAAGCGTCGTAGCGACCGCCGATAGGGTTAGCTGCCGCGATTATTGAACATCTGGACCGAAAAAGTATATTTATAAAACTAAATTCAAATAGCGATTTACTAAACTAAAAAGACTCCACGTATCTTCGAGAACATTCTGGAGAATTCTCAGTACATGTAGGTTTCCTTCACTGTTAAAGCAAGTGATATTAACTAATTTATATGCACATAATTTTGAAAAGTGATAAGTGAGTTCAGTGCTGCTATTGAGAATTTCCTGGCAGAAAAGCACTTGCTTGACCTCGGTATTAAATCCAAGACTTAATTCGGTATTAAACCGAATACACAGTTGATATTATTATTTTAACATGTATTATTAATAATAAATATCAATAACCTTCTATACAATTTATATTTAAAGTTATATCGCTTAGTGTCTGTCCGTATTCGTTGTTTCGATTCGCCATAATTGCATGATGTTTTTGTTAATTTAAGACAAGCTTTATTTATTTTATTTTATTTATTTATTGGCCTAAATGCAAGGGCATGGAGGTCGCTTGACACGAATCTATTCACACAATATGTGATTATATTTTAAATATTTTTTTTAGTTGTCTATTCGCACACATCATATTAATTAGAGTGCGGCACGACCCTGTCTGAAAAGAAGGGGAGCGAATCGACACCTTAAAAAATATTAGTTTTAAAATGTGTCTAGAGGTTGAAATTTGAGCTTGACGCTTTGTACGAACAAAATTGGTAATGTTGTTGTTTTCATACTAACTTTTATGCTTCATTTAATCAATATTTTTGAATGACTAATTTAATTTATTTTTATTTCTAATACACTATTGAGCCAATACAAACTATTATACATAAAAATAAAAATAAATTAAAGTAGTCATTCAAAAATATTGATTAAATGAAGCATAAAAGTTAATATGAAAACAACAACATTACCAATTTTGTTCGTACAAAGCGTCAAGCTCAAATTTCAACCTCTATTATAACGTACCTCGCATGCAAGGAAGTGACAATGCCAGCTTTAGATATAGAGATGGTCTGTTGTTCCATGGCCTCGTGGATGGACGTACGGTCTGCATCGTTCATCTTGTCGAACTCGTCGATGAGACACACGCCGCGGTCTGCCAGGACTAGTGCCCCGGCTTCTAAGGTCCAGTCCCTGGAATTAAGGTCACAGTTATAGTATGGGTACTAATATGGTAAATATGGAAGTAAGTCTATATGCTTGTTGCGGCTTCAAGGTGAAATAATAATATCCTCCAAGCCGAATTTCGGCCACGGCGGCCAGTTTTAACGGAGACTGGCCAACTACGCAGGAGATTTATAGTGCATGTGTGTGCGCAAACACAAGTGCACTCTCTGTTCCCAAATTCTCATGATCCGATGGCACGGTAATCCGACACGATCGGAGAGAGATCAGGCGCAGGACCAACGGCTTTACGTGCTTTCCGAGGTACGGGGTACGGGTTTGTATGGCGAGCGAGATTATAAGCGCCTATTGTGTACAGGCCCATCTGTTGTCTGTCGTCGAAACTTCGTCGGAGTGAACATAATGATTAATTTTGTAATGTCCTTACCTGGTAGTAGGATTCTTCCTGACATAAGCAGTGAGACCCACTGCACTGGCGCCCTGACCAGTTGTGAAGATTGCACGAGGTGCGATCTGTTACGTAAAAAATATAATTATAAAACCATTGAAACATACATGACTATTAAAGCTTGAAGGTGTATAAGATATAATTTTTTTTTCTTTGAGCAGTTAGCCATTGTGGAGTGGCACACCGGCGGCCAGTCACAATAGATTTTAATTAGGTCTGGTATATGAGCAGCGATAGCTCAGTGGGGAGATCAACAGACTGCAATGCAGAGGGCCTTGGGTTCGAACCCACGTCGCGCACCTCTGACTTTCGGAAGTTATATGACTTTTCGAAATTATGTGCGTATTGATTGACAATTATCGCATGCTCCGTGCCTCGGAAAGCAGGTTAAGCCGTTGGTCCCGGCTACCATTAACATCTATGCAGTCGTTATTGGGAGAGTGTCGATACAAAAGATCCCACTGGGTCGAAGTGTCGCCGGTTTGCACTGACTGGCCCCAAGATAAGATATGTCTGGTATTATAAGACTGGACAGTCTAGAGATAACCCCCGCACTAAGTATGAATTCTGTGTCCCGGTGTACTTTACAAATATACAAACAAACAACAAAGAACATCCACACTCGGAACAACCATTTGTAGGTCACACAATTTTCTCTCGTGGGGGATCGAACCTACAACACTTGGCGTTAAGCCAGTGGCGAGGCGACCACTTAAACCACTCCGCCACCCATGCAGTCATTTCGTTAGGCGCAAGACACACAGAAAAGACTTAAGACGAGGACACGTCGCAGACGCGGCGCCCCTTCAATAAATTTTCATACTAAGTGTATAGAAGCGTCGCGACACAAAACAAACAGAAAAGACAGGGCGCGGACGAGACGCGGACACGACGCTTCAATCAATTTTCATACAAAATGTATAGAAGCGTCGCGACACAAAACAAACAGAAAAGACAGGGCGCGGACGAGACGCGGACACGACGCTTCAATCAATTTTCATACAAAATGTATAGAAGCGTCGCGACACAAAACAAACAGAAAAGACAGGGCGCGGACGAGACGCGGACACGACGCTTCAATCAATTTCCATACAAATTGTATAGAAGCGTCGCGACACAAAACAAACAGAAAAGACAGGGCGCGGACAAGACGCGGACACGACGCTTCAATCAATTTTCATACAAAATGTATTGAAGGAGCGCCGCGTATGCGACGCGTCCTTGTCTTACTTCTTTTCTGTGTGTCTTGCGCCTAAATAAGGTTGCTTTTATCAATTTCATTGAGTGGGTTGTAATTATGTAGTCACATTACAGTAATATGTATATACAATATATATATATATATATATATATATATATATATATATATATATATATATATATATACAATTTAAAAAATTACCTTTTCTGTATACTTGAGGAACTGGGATTTGGCAGTACCAGGATCACCGCAGATCAGAACGTTGATATCGCCTCGCACTTTGTGTTTGTCGCCTAAAAGAAAATGTATAGAATTTCATCAAAATTGGTTAAGCAGTTTATGTGTGTCAATATAATGTATTAGCTTTCGCCCACGGCTTCGAAAGAGTTTTTTTTTGTTGGATGGTACTCAATATTCTTTACTGTGTTCTTTGAACAAGGTCTATGCGAAATTGCACGACGATCGGTCGAGTACTCAAGGCGTGGAAGCGTAACAAACGAACAAACTCACATTCGCATTTATTAGTTAAGATTAAACTACTCTAACGAAACAGTGGATGTCTTTCGGCTGAGAAGATGATGATACAAAATGTTATTACTGTTTATTTTAAGCAAGATATATTTTTAAACCATTTATATTTACGCTTTCCAAAGTCAAAGTCAAGAGTCAAAAATCATTTATTCACTTAGGTCACAAAGTAATACTTATGAACGTCAAAGGGGTTAGTAAGTTTGTTACATTTACTGAATTTCCATTCATGTTAGTTGCAAGGTTCAGGCAAAAGGTTGAGCCTATTTCTTGATGTCTATTCGCTTTTCAACAACCATGGTCACGGGCAAACTAAGATGGTGTTCAACTCAATATCGCAAAGTGTATCATCTAAGTACCCTAAGGTCAACGTACCTGGATTTTTAGCCTCCCCTCCAAACAAAGCGAGCGCCAACCCCCTCTTAATATAATCATGTCCATATATAGACGGTGCGATACTCTGTACGATCCTTTCTCCGATCCGCGGGTCTTTGGACAGCTTTATAATGTTGGCGATATCTTCGTCCGTGAGCGACTCCACGATGTGCTTGCAGTCCTTCACTACGATGTAGTTCGCGATAATTACTGTTGCGAATACGGGAAAACCCTGAAGTAAATGATTAACAGTTAGTATAATAATATAAAACTGTCCTACTTCTGGGCACAGACCTCTTCTGAATGTTAAAAGGGTTAAGCTATAGTCCATCATGCTGTGGCCTGCCGTTTCATACAGCGGGCCGTAACCTCGGCGGGGTCGCGACCGCATGTGAAAGTGATTCGCGCGGCCCCGCGGATAGTGGTTTGTCGAGGAACACCGTGGTAGGTTTAGTCGGTATTCCGGGAGGTACATTTTATCGTTTTAACATCTTTCTGTTACCCCGGCGAGTCCGACATAACCCCTCCGCCCGCCCCCGCGGAAGGATATGCGTCAAAGCATTCCCCAAAGTAAAAAAAAAAAAAATTGTCCGTCATGCTGGCCTGGGATACCAGACTTCACATGTCTTTGAGAACTCTCAGACATGCAGGCATCCTCACGATGTTCTCCTTCACCGTTAAAGTGACCAATAATTAACTATTTAATGCACAGATAACTTCGAAATGTCAGAGATCCCTATCGAATCGCGTCTTGGAATCTGAGATCTGCGTGGCAGTACAATGGTCAGTCAGTTATAAAGTGTGGGTTGGTAGACTTCAGATGTCTTTGAGAATATTATGGAAATTTTCCATACATGGAGGTTTCCTCACGATGTTTTCCTCCACCGTTAAAGCGAGCGATAATTAACTTTTTAATACACGCATAACTGTGAAATGTCAGAGGTGCGAATCAAACTGGAGACCTGTGTGTGGCAGTCCAACTGTGTCCCACTAGCCTATCGCTAAATACATCTATACTAATATTAAAAAGCTGAAGAGTTTGTTTGTTTGTTTATTTGGTTAAACGCGCTAATAGCAGGCACTACTGGTTCAAATTGAAAAATTCTTTTAGTGTCGGATAGCCCATTTATTGAGGAAGGCTATAAGCTATATAACATCACGCTACGAACAATAGTAGCAGACCATCAATCAAAAATGTTGCAAAATCGGGCAAAATTCTCTTATGTGACGCAGACGAAGATGCGCGGGTCAGCTAATATTATAATAATCTTACCTGTTCAGTATTAAGTGATCCATCATAATTGTTAGTATAAACCCCAGTCAAGTCCACCTCATCTCCTGGTTTGCATCTATCACACAGATCGGCCAGCAATATGCACTCTTTGGAGCGAGGGATTCGGCCGGCGGGGATGCGACCTGGGGATTCTTGGATCGTCACTTTCTGGTAGTTGCGGTATACTGTTTGTTCCATGTTTACCTGATAAACGAGAACTTGTTAAATGGGGTTTTATGAAGACACAGCTTTAAAGCCTGGTACATATAATATATAAAAAATGATTGTTTTAGAAGTCTGAGATCGACGCGGGGCTTATACAATCTTATTTATAACATTATGTTACATTGGAGAGATAGTGAATATTTAATAAAAGAAAATACATATTAAACTGGTGCATTTAATTAATTTTGATCCTGATTGTGCTACTCCTGACCAAATAGTTTCGACAGCAATGACATAATTATAGCAATTATTCCAGTTTTAGGTTCAATATAAAATATATGCAACTTTATAATATACTACATTTTGCCCTCGGCTTCGCTCGCGTTAATGTAGATTTTGTTAATCAATTTATTTCCCCCTGGGAACAGTACTTTCTTTCTGGTACCCTATGTCCTTTTATGTATCCCTGATGTGAATGCAAATTTACATGATGATTGATTGACTAGTTAAAGCGTAACAAACAAACTCACATTCTTATTTATAATATTAAGTTAGGATCTGAAACTTACCATAAATGGCCCAGCACTTTGACACTCCGGACAACTTCCAGGCTTAACTTCAGAGTTCTGCGACTGCACAAATGGTCCCAATATATAACCGCATCTATTACAGTCATATTTGACAACAGATAACTGTGGCAGCACTCCCGTAGTTGCAGTTATGACTCCCACAGTCCTCACGAGCTGGTTGAGATGTAGTTTCCGGAATGTTCTCAACTCTTCGATGAGAGGAAGGTCTGAGATTCGCACGTGGATTTCGGATGTGACGCGCTCATAGCTTGGGAAAATTTGGAGGACAATGTCTTTTGCTACCTGTAATTGTAATACGACAAGTCTTAGCAGTGGCGAGGCAACGTACGTACGAACGTAAGCGCAACTGTCGTTTGAATGTTTCACCAGTCTAGACCAGACCTCACCAGAGTCCCAAGGCACCACAATAACTCTGTTATAAAAAATAATTATAAAAATAAAAGAACAATGCACCTCATCAAAAATCTGTAGCATCTGGAAGGGTGCTTCTGGCAGGAAGTAGGCAAGCACTTGTTCTCTCCGAGCTAGCACATCGAACTCCACGTGGAAGGAGGCCGCATTGTGTTCACACATACGACGGATACGCTCCTTGTATACAAACTGGCCTTTACTGTTTGAGTATGTGCGTAGGAAATTCTTGAACCTGGAAATAAAATGAGTCAGTGTTATTTGCAAGCAGAATTTACACAAATGTCTTATAAAGATGAAATTAAAAAGAAATGAATATACTTAATATAATATTACATAACCGACTTGTATCGATCAATGTAAGTCAGTCGAAACATTGTCCAATAAATATGTATTTACTAGATTTTGCCCGCGATTTTGCTCGCGTAAATGTAATTTAGGTTAGTAACAGTACTTTTTCTGGATGAAAGGTACCCCATGTCCCATTATGTGAAATTTTATGACGATCAGTCGAATAGTTAAGGTGTGAAAGCTTTAAAAACAAACAAACTCACATTCTCATTTCTAGTTTTATCTAAGATTTAATTTCAATAATTAAGATTAAGACCCGTTGTTTAATATCCTTACTTAATATTATAAATTCAAAAGTAACTCTGTCTGTCTATCTGTCTGTCTGTTTGTTACCTTTTCACAGCTAAACCACTCAACCAATTTAGATGAAATTTGGTACAGATACAGTTTAAAACCTGGGGAAGGACATAAGCTACTTTTTATTCAAGTAGGTACCATGCGGGCGGAGCCGTGCGCTAAAGCTAGTTATATTAAGTATGTGTGAAAGACTAAAATCATTAATATTGTGTGGATGATGATGAATTATGATGTATGTACAAAACACTAATGTTGTATTAAAAAGATTGCAAATCACTAGTATTCTTGCTGACGCCTGTAATACTAAATGCAAGTGTTGCGGAGAGGTTTCACATTCTAAGAGGTGGAGATTAAACCTATGATTTCTCAAACAATTGTTAGATATCTATTATGCTACTGCAACAAATGTTTTACTGAAACTTATATGAGGGAGAGCCCATGTGATATAATTAGTGTTAAGGAAATTCGACAATTTATCTAGTAAAATCAGATTAAATAATACTTGTGCGACTACCAGTATTAATAAGTCGGCTTTTACTAGAGAAATTGTTGAATGTCCCGGGATCGAAATTCGTCAGAAATTATGTTCTCCTCCTTGCCTGCAATGTGCTTAAAAAGATAAACCAACCTGTTGGCAATCTCAGTCCTGGGACCCAACATAGAAACCCACTCTTTCGTAGTATATCCCTTAGTATCTTCCAAATTCTCTATACTCTCAATTCCTTCTTCCACTTGCTCCTCCGAACCCATGGCAGCTTTCTCTGCAGCCCTACGGCGTTTAGCACGCGGCGCTCCTGTGCTCTCTTCATCGGATTCATCTGCATATTTAAACATAATATTGTCATACCATAATTTTGACCCTTCTCTAGTCTGGAAATGTGTTGTTTGGATTTTCCATCAAGAAATTAACCTTAAAACCAGTATGCTTCAGGTAATGATTTAAAAAAAAAAGGTTTTATTGAACTTCTTTATATAAAATCTGCCCTGTATTAAACTGTACCACTGCTGGGCATGGATCTCTCCCCAGTGTGAGAAGGGCAAACTTGCAACTGTTTATTTTGATATATAAAAATAAGATTAAAGTTAGTAGAGTAATATCAGTTTATCTAACCATACAACAAATCACGGTCATCTCTTCTCGTCCTCCCTTCATCTCTGTCACGTCTCCGTAGCTCCTGCTCAGCTGCCACACGGTCTTGCATTGACATTGGATCATAGTCATCATCATCTAAGTCTTCAGCATCATACCTGTCCAGTGCTGGCATTGGACGATAGTCTCTGCAGTATTTAAGAAATTAATCGGTCAGTTCTTGGAATACAAGAATAATTCAAAACCTACTGTGTCTGGCCGCTGGTGAATTGAACTTTGTAGACATAGCAGCAGCTGTGTCTACAAAGTTTAATTCAAATATATTATTTTTACATTAAGTAATTTCTTTTATTTGTTATAGTATACTTCTCTAATACTAAGAATAAATCCTGCATCACAAGAGGCCTTTGCATCTCTTAAACACTAGATACAAAGAACACCTTGACTCGGAACAACTTATTGTGTACACATATTTGTGGATAACACAATTTTGTGTCCCAATGGGCACATGTTGCTCGCAATTATGTAACTGGATCATTAAGATTCAAAATAGTGGTACACTACATCCTATTGCTACTTGCATTATAAAATAAATCAATATTTTATATAAAATTGTAGACACAATTGTATACTTACGCTTCCATATTATCATTAAACAATTCCTCTCCATCATCCTCCTCTTCCTCTGGATTGTTTTCACCGAGGATTGCACCTTCATCTTCAAACATTTCATAGTCTCGCGCTGGTGACGTCATACGAGACCGCGCTCCATCTCGCTCAGAAGGCGTATCAGGAGCTGGAGAACTCTGTAAAAAAGAGGTTCATAACATTACACTAAAAACTTTTTGAAACTACTGTAAAGTTTTAAAATAATAATAATAATAATAATAATAATATTCTACCACATTCACACAACACCATCTAGCCCAAACTAAGCAGAGCTTGTACTATGGGTACTAGACAATGGATAAACATACATATATTACTTTTTTTTTTGTAAATACATACATATTATACATAGAAACACCCAGACCAAGACAAACATCCATGTTCATGCACACAAATGTTTGACTTGTGCGGGAATCGAACCCGCGACCTCAGGCGTGGCAGTCGGTTACACTGACCACTACGCCATCGAGGCCGACAAAATGTTTTATATATTAGTATAAAAGTATATCAACACATGGTTAACTACTTAAATAGGACTAGTATAATTAACTTCAACAACACAATCACATTTATAGGTTAGTATCAAGAATTCAATTTAATAAGCCAGTAAGTATTGTAATATTATGAATATTACCATTGTTACGTTTGATATGTAATATGAAACACTAAAGCTAAGGCTGAAAGATATGTATACAACGGTCAGTCGGTCACAAAGAATATTAGGACGCCGACGATCGGGAACAATAAAAGTTATTTTATCAGAACTGTATCATGTTATTTGGTAATTACACTGTGTACATAACACTCACCATTTTAATTGACTTTACACTACACTATTGATTGCTTAAACAGTACTAAAAGCAGTTTATTTCAGAAATGAACAGCAAATCTCAACAAAACTTAACGTTACAAAAAAACAAACAGGTTAACTATTTGCATGTCAAAATTACGCGCGAAGCTCGAAATTAACTGCTTGTCAACTTGAAACCGTTTCATGCTATTTCGAGCTCTATTTTAAAGATATATGGATGAAAACTCTTTGATGCTACAGCGCCACCTATCTATCCGATTGTGAAACTAATACATCCTTAATTCTGACGTTGGTCCAGCAAATAAAATATTTACAATCAATTGAGTTAGTGGTGCGTTCACAACATCACATCTGTTACTGATTTGAAAATAAAAACTTATTACGAATGCATTTTAACCTCAAATTCATTGACAGTTCACATTTATTTTGTTACAGTTTGTTACCGATAATCGATGTCGTAATGTCATTAATTATTTCATACGTTTATTAGTATAAATATGGCTAAATACATCGCTCAAATTATAGTTCTGGGCGCTCAAGTAGTGGGACGAGCTTTTGCGAGAGCCCTAAAACAAGAAATTGCTGCATCACAGGAGGCAGCAAAAAGGGCTGGCGGAGGACCTGAAGGGACAAGAAGAGCCGCAGCAAATGCATCTACGGGACTTACTTTAGAAGAAGCTATGCAAATTCTAAATTTAGATAAATTAGATCGTGATAAAATTAACAGAAATTATGAACATCTGTTTACTATGAACGACAAAGCCAAAGGAGGCTCGTTTTACCTGCAATCTAAAATAGTAAGAGCAAAAGAAAGATTAGATGTTGAATTAAAAAATAAAACGGAAGAAAAGCCGCCGCAATATGCACAAAGTCAACCGAAGGACACATCATGAGTTTTAGTTAAGTAATTAATTTGGGCTCTAGTTTTTATTTCAACTGTTGTAGATATTGTTTTAGTTAAACAAACATGAGTTTGTAAAATATTTTATTATGTAGAAAATGCATACCACAATAGTGACTAGAATACATCAGTCTTCATAACATACACTGTTAATTTGCATAAAAAAATGTTTATAAAATTCACTATTTATAGGATAATAATATGCTGCAGCAATACAAAAATAAATAGAAATCAATAAAATTGTTATGCTAAAAATTGATTTTTACTCCTATTTCCCTTAGAATAATATGTATGCAATACATCTGTCTATTTTAACTATAATGTGCTTCAAAGCTATTACATTGAACTTGTGATTGGCAGTATAATATGATTTCAGTCAAAAATATTACTTATAAATAATTCTGATGTAGATGCTGAAAGCTAAAATTGCTACTATTTGCAAATAGTACATAACATACTCATTTTGAATTACAATATTTAATATACATGGTTTGTATTATTACTTTCATAATTAAACCCCATAATTCTTAAAAGATATGTAAATATCATTATACTAAATACAACTAAGTATGGTTACAATTTCTTAAGTATAAAATAGATTAAAACCAAAACGGTTTAAAATGACTAGAAATAATTGCATAAAATGGAATGACACAATGGAAGAAATTGAGCAAAACATTTGATACACACATGAATACTTCTAAAAGGTATACCAACAATTCTTGATCCCACTCCAATATAATTATCACTTCTCAAAAATGTATATGGCTGCCTTTCCAAATATAGATTCTTATGAAATCGTACATTTAACATCTTAAGATTATCCTTACACAGTGTTACATTACTAGTAAAATGGAATGGTTATATGACAAAATATAATCAGATCCAATTATCCATACATTAAGAGAATTTCGAATTACTCTCAATTTTGTTATTCATGCACATCTAAAAGGAATACTAGAATAGACTAGAAATTATTGTGAACATCTATAGGCTGATTTTTATGAGATTCAGTGTTATGTTTTTTACGGTTTCACATCCATAAGGACAACTACTTCATAAGGGCAGCATTCAGATAAGCCTAACATATTACAGAGCCAACCATAAAATCCCTTCTCAAAATCGCATACATCCTTCCACCAGTTAGCAGCACTGAATGTCAGCTGAACAATTCCAGCATAGAGCCCCAGACCAATAGTAAATATAACAATCAGAAATGGGTATGACAAAATCACAATTGGGGTTAGCAATATCTTTTTAATGCAGCTGAAATTCTCAGTGACATGGGAGAACATATTATACCAAGCCATAGTTCCCATGTAGAATGAGTACATAGCTGAAATGCATGTAACAAATGGAATACAAATCAGACTAAATAAAAATATATGTGGACCATTGTATAGGGAGCATTTTGAAATGTCCATCTTGTTGTATTCTTCCGCTACAATAGCAGCCTCAATGATCTCAAGCTCCTCCCTAGAAATGTTAAGCTTTACATCAACATTCTGGCCTTTCTTTTTGCCCCTTTTGATAGTACCTGTCATGGTTAAATATCCATCTTTAGAATTATCTGTCAAGGAGCATTCAGGTGAAATTGAACCTTCAGATTCTACTCGTAGAGCAGTTATTTCGGTATCAGTGTTCTCTGACTCAACTATCCCAGGGACAATGTTGACTCGTTTTTTCCTTTTGGCACTATTTTTGAGGCTGTCAGTCATGGTGCCCATCTCAAAGCTGTTCTCAGATTGTGTTTGAGACAGACTATTAGGAGTAGCTGATGAGCTTTCATTGTGGTCAGAGTTCAGGACCTTGCAGCTTTTTTGCAAGTCACTTTCATTACTTTCTCTCAGATCTCCATGACTGGAACAAGCATCAGAAGAGTTCTCATATATGGGAGACAGATCAATAATTTCCCGGCTGCTATTTATAGTAGAAAGAGGTTGGTAACCATTCTTTTGTACATTTTTTTGAGATTCTGTGTCACCATTAATCTCATTAACATCTTCATCCTTGACATCATTAATTATCGGCAGATTAATCTTCATGTTGGACTTTAAGCCTTCCATCGTTGAATGAATTATGCCATTCACAGCATACTCAGATACCGGTGAGAGTCCGTTTTTGTATTTTGTTTGTGCTTCGTCTGCAACTCCCTGCAAAGATAAATTTTTGTATTGTAAATGTAAGGTGTCACACAAAAAGTTACATAGCTAATTATTTTTATTTGGGTCTCTACAAGAAAGAATGGAAATATGTTATTCATATAGAAACATAAACTAATTGAATTCATTATGTTATGTTCTACTAGCTTTTGCGCGCGGCTCCACCCGCGTGGTACCCACATAAATAAAAAGTAGCCTATGTCCTTCCCCAAGTTTTAAACTATATCTGTACCAAATTTCATCTAAATCGGTTGAGTGGTTTAGCCGTGAAAAGGTAACAGACAGACAGAGTTACTATCGAATTTATAATATTATATGGATATAAGGATTGTAGATTCAGGGTGCGGCAATTGTATGTTATGACTTATGCCTACATAATATATTTTCAGCCGAAACAATAGAGATTTATTGTTTACAAAATACGCCGGTCACTCACAAAAACAATTAAATGAATCACAATAACATTGCATGAATCTGTTAATGGTTCAACGAACAATCAATTAACAGACGAAACACACGAAAATGCAGTTAATATGCAGAATAATTACGTCTTTACCTGTACAGTAATTATATGATCTACGTGACTAGCTATGGAGTTCTGTTTCTTTCCGTTCCGCTTCTTCGGCAGTATAAATATAGGTTGTTCCACTTTAGCCATGACACCTCACGGTTTTCAGAGCACAAAATGCTCAAAATTCAGTTAAATATTCACAAATTGACCGAATAATAAAAACAACAAACACGCCACTGGCAGCTATTAAGTACCTAACTAAAATAAAGTTAAAACATTATTGAGTTATCCAATAAAAGAGACTTGACAACATCACAGATAATATAATACTATACAACAATACTTTAGTAAGGTACGTTTTAAATTTGGTCGTATTCTAAATAACCTAAATGTAGTCCAATGGAATAAATATTGATACTATCCTAAAATACATTATAACAATCAATAATAGTAAATGTAAAAAAATATTTTAAAATATCCAATTATAATGCATGAATAAATCCCAAATATTATTTCCTCTCAGTTCAGTATCTGGGACGTAATAATATTATTTAGGGTTAAACGGTTTAGCAATCATTACGATTATGTTTTGTATTGCCGTAGTATTACTAGTATTATTTTAGCTGAGAATGTATGACTCTCTGAGTATAAGTGTTCTGTGATGTATGAATCGTTACTAGAAAACTAGCTATTATATTTATTTAAAAAATATTATAATACAATATTCATCAAGATAGACAAATTTATACAACTCAATATAATAAAGTTTTTATATAGATATGTATTGGAAACTCATTTAAATATGTAATGAAAGCTGTTATCGTAATATTTTCGTGCAAGATTTCAATATGACATATTTTATATAATTTATTATTTAAAATTCAAGCTTTACATGTATTGAATCGTGAAACGCGGTTGCGTTTCAGGTATCATAACTAAAATGACTAAAATTATTGACTCCTGAAACCATGAAACGCGCTCGCGTTTTGTGACATTTATAAAAAAAAAACATCCTGATCAATAAGATTGAATATTGGTTTTGTTGAAGCAGATAATCCATAATTAGATAGAAATAGTCATCAGAATCTAACTAAAATGCTTAAAGTGAGTACTAGCAAAGCAATGTGTTAGTATTGCGCGTGTTTTCTGTTATGACTAAAGTATTGTAAACATAACATAACCTATAATTTTCAGGGTATGGTTAGTTTAGTGACCGGTGGAGCAAGTGGTCTTGGCAGAGCGACAGTGGACAGACTAGTAAAGAATGGCGGTAAAGTGGTTATTTTAGATGTTCAGGGTACAAAAGCTCAGAAGGTTGCTAAGGAACATGGCGAAAATGTTATTGCTTCTCCTGGTTGTGTAAGTTTTTATAAATATTGCACTGTAATATAATTTGAGACAGTTAATATTAAACATCTACAAACTCTATAATTCTTATGTTTCTTCAAAGTGCCAAGTTGCTTATATTCTATTTAATTTACTAGACAATAGTTCAAACTGCGATTACACGGCACGCACGCATTTTAAAATAAAAAGTGCCTTATTTCTTAAACAAACGCCGACAGTATTGCTAGTGTTGGAATATCCAAAGATGAATTCCTCTGCGTTGCTGATCTGCACCAACAATTAATGTTTGCATACTCGCTTCATAAAATCTCAAGTAAACCTGTTGAACCTTACTTTTAGCAGCAAGTTAGATACTAATAGGAATTCTTGAGACCTTATAATCATCTATTGCACTAGCATTGTGTTGCTAAGCAGTACAAAATATGTATATAAACAATCTACTTTACATTCACTACTACTCCTCCAGTACTGAATGCAACTGCTGTAGATAAGCCCTCGGGTTTAAATCCCAGGTTGGTCTAATAAAAAGTTATTAGGTGTTCCCATCAAGAAAGTCTCAACAGCCTGGAGTTAAGAAGTTAGAAGTACTGCTCATCCACATGCTTCAGAGAACAAGTAAAGCATCAATTCTGTGCCTGAACTCTCCCTAACTAATATTTTAAATGTGAATGTGCTTTTGCTTTCATGCCAACTACTCAATTAATCATCCTGAAATTTCGTGTTTCATTTCATGCAGGAAAAAGCACTATGTGAACACTCTAAATTAACACAAGGAAAAATGCTGGCAAAAGGTTGTGTAAACATATCTATACTCACACCTGTATAGTATAATAATTATTATCTTCTACCCAGATAGCCATCCTCTGTTAAGATTGCCTACTGATTGAAATTAGGTTTGGCGGATAAAAACAATATTTATTTTACAGATCACATCTGAAAAAGACATAACAAAAGTACTAGATTTAATAAAAGATAAGCATGGTCAACTAGACATACTGGTAAACTGTGCTGGAATAGCAGCCGCATACCAGGTGTACAACTTTCACAAAGACATAGCGTGTCAACTGGACAGTTTTAGACAAATTATAAATGTGAGTAAGTATTATTAAACTATATAGTATTCTAGTTGGTACAATGTAGTTGTATTTTATGTCTGTGTGTGTAGTGGTGATAAGTTGATAACGGACTTTAATAATGTCATCTCTGAAGACTGTTTAAGTATCAAGGAAATTGTACAAAAGGCTATGATTGCTGACCATTAGGTCATAGCATTGCCAAACTTGCAATGAAGATCCTGGTCTTTCTGCAGATATCTTAGTACCATTTTGAGGAGGAAGGCATTGAGGAGTCTACTTATAAGAATAACACAGATGTCTGGCTGCAGCCTTATGTTGCACAGAGTTATTGCCAGGCAGGTTATATGTACTTATTTTTGCCTGTCAAATTGACTTAACACTTTCCAAAAGTTAGATATTGAAGGACTGAGTGGTGATTTATATATGTATTATATTGTATGATAATAGCCATCTGGCATACTTCACTCATCTTTGAGAACATTATGGAGAACCCTCAGACATGCAGGTTTTCTCACAATATTTTCTTTTACCATTAAAGTTAGCAATAGTAAACTATGTAATATATAAAGTTAGACATGCTTGCCGCAGTATCAAACTCGAGACATCTGTGTGACAATCCAGCGGTCTTATACAATGGTATTGTCCTTTAACCTATTGAGTCGCAGCAGCACACCGGTGACTTGACATATTAAATGACATTAAAACTTTTTCAGATAAACACAATAGGCACATTCAATGCGATCCGCCTATCAGCAGGTCTTATGGGTAAGAATAAACCAGACGAGAATGGTCAAAGAGGTGTGATTGTCAACACGGCGTCCACAATAGCATATGAGGGTGATATCGGACAGGCTGCGTATGCGGCTTCTGCTGCCAGTATAGTGGGGATGACGTTGCCTATAGCAAGGGACTTCGCGTCGCAAGGGATAAGAGTCGTTACTATAGCGCCAGGTATGATTTTGTTATCGACGGTTGAAAGGCTATTTTACTTAAGCGCCAATTTACTTACATACATATTCAAATTCAGAAAACATTGCCGATTTCAAATCTTTACTTCCTTACTATATATGTATATTAATATAATAAATTCGAAAGTAACTCTGTCTGTTTGTTACCTATTCACGGCTAAACCATTCAACCGATTTGGATAAATTTTGATACAGAGGTAGTTTAAAACCTGGGAAAGCACATAGGCTACTCTTTATATAATTATGTAGGTACCACGCGCGCGGAGCCGCGCGCAAATGCTAGTATGTATGTAAGTCATAAGTCGATATGTAGAGTTTCGACCGCCTTGGTTACACTTCAGGATTATATACTGCCACTGAGAATCTTGTGACAGATAAAGCCAGAACTACTGCCCAAACCTCAAACACAGCACTGCTACAGATCGCGCAATCTACGATGACCGGACTGCACATTGCGCGAGTGGCGTCGCAGTTACAAGTTTTAGTTCTCTGGTGACAGGGGGCGGGGGCGTTACGCGTCTTAGCGACTGTACATGCGCAACAATTCGGAGACGCTATGTTCAGTCCGGCCATCGTAGATTGCGCGATCTGTAGCAGTGCTGTGTTTGAGGTTTGGGCAGTAGTTCTGGCTTTATCTGTCACAAGATTCTCAGTGGCAGTATATAATCCTGAAGTGTGCTCGATAGGCGGTAATGACCTTCGGTTCCCTTTTACATGGGAGCTGCAAACATATATACGGTAATACCCCGAACTTACGCGATAGGTGGGACTGAGCGATAACCGCGTAAGTCGAATTCGCGTAAGTCGGGGTATAGTTAAGCATATAAATACATATTGGATTTTACAAAAATAAAATCACGATCTGTCGTTATTGTGATGTAGAAGGCTTCATAAAATATAAGAAAGTAGTTTGACGACTCAAAGACTCTTTCTCCTGCAATATTGCCTATATTCCTGAACAATAGTGTAGGAGAAAGTCTAAAATCCATATTTGAGAGTTGTGCGATGATCAAACAAAAGACGAAAAGACGAGATTTGAAAATTGCGTAACTTCGAGTTCGCGTATGTCGGAGTAGCGTAAGTCGAGGTATTACTGTATATTAAAATGTGGGTACAATACAAACTTGCTTAAGCTGTCGCAGATATATTATGTGTGAGATTATGTATGCTTGTTCTAGGATTCTTTTTCTATTAAAAAAGATTACTCCCGCCCTAGAAATAATTTCTATGTCGCCGGGGACTTTACAAATATTCAAACAACAGATACAAAGAACAATCAGACTCGGAAAAACCATTTGTGGATCACACAAATTTTTATCCCGTGTGGGATTCGAACCCACATCTCTCAGCGCGACGGCAGTGCCACCATTTAAAACCACTACGCCATCCATGCTGCTACTGAAAAATCCTTAACTGTAAAATGCAACAACACTTTTTCCAACCCAGGTATTGAACCTGGTACTCTATGCACAGCTGTCGCATGCACAACCAAGGCAGCCATATCTCTCTACTATCATAATTCTAAAACAACTTTTTTCGCCCCAGGTATATTCAACACTCCTCTAGTCCAGTATCTTCCAGGGAAAATGATTGAGTTCATACAACGCATGACACCATTCCCCTCAAGACTTGGTAAGCCTGAAGAATTCGCGCACCTAGTCACCAGTATAGTAGAAAACCCAATGTTGAACGGAGAGGTTATAAGATTAGATGGAGCACAAAGATGGTTCCCCTTGTAGCATAATTAGTTTTAATTGTTAATAAATGTGTAGGTGTATAGTATGTTTTCTTTTATTTATTATTTGCCTTGATGCAAATGGCGGCTTATGAGCGCGGTTGTGGTCGGCCATATTGTATTGTTTTTGGTAGAATATGGTAAACAGGTATTTGGCTGTATGTGGGCTAATTTCTGACGCTGCTGAAATGATTCTAAAAAGCACGGCAGTGACTTTGATCTATGGCGAGTTGCTGGCGATATCACAGTTAGTGTGTGGAAGTGAATATTAAGTAGTAGCGATTTATTCTAGCTAGCAACTAAATCGCTACTAATATTCACTTCCACACACATACCAACTGTGGTATTACTAGCGACTCGCCGTCGGTCAATAAGTCGCTACCTAACTTTACACTACATAATAAAATTATACCGTGAAATGCTATTAGCGAATCCGCGGATGGTGTGTAACTATTATTCAATAATTTATAAAATTCAATGTTGCTATTTGTGATAGCTCAGTGGGGAGACCAACAGATTGCAATGTAGAGGGTCTCGTGTTCGAACCCACGTCGCGCACCTCTGACTTTCGGAAGTTATATGACTTTTCGAAATTATGTGCGTTCTGATTGACAATTATCGCCTGCTGCGTGCTTCGGAGAGCACGTTAAGCCGTCAGTCCCGGTTGCCATGAACATCTATGGCAGTCGTTATTGGGGAGTCACTGCCCTCTAATATCCTGACACTGGTCAAGCCTTAGGGTATCGTTAGCCTTCGGGTTGCGGAGGTCAGGTGGCAGCCGCTCCGTGTAAAAACTGATATCCAGTCAAATCCGGTTAGACTAGAAAGCCGACCCCAAGTGACTTGGGAATAATAAAAGCTAGGGAGAAGAGAATGTATAATAAATTTATATGTATAATAAATTTTATATTTATATAGCTTTACAGCTAGGTACATACATACATACATAGATTCACGCCTGTTTCCCAGAGGGGTAGGCAGAGACTACGGATTTCCATTTGCTACGATCCTGACACACTTCTCTGGCTTCATTCACTTTCATGACATTCCTCATACACGCCCGTCGGTTCAAGGAGCTCTTAACCTGGCCTTTGTCCAGAACGCCTCCGATCTGATCGAGAAACGTTCGCCTAGGTTTTCCTCTTGCGACTGTTCCATATATATATATAATTTGAAAAATATATTTTCGACATTCTCCGCTGCCGGGCTGAAAATAAATTGACTAATAATGACTACCAGATATTTCTTTTAAACTGTGTTGGTTACCAGTCAGTTGTTGGCTGTATATTGTATATCGTCCCATCACTCTGTGTACATATCTAGGTGATTATGATAGTCCGTGTAAATAATATTACGTGCTCACCTCGTCCAAGGTACGGGGAAAGTGAAATAGAGCAATATAAAAGTGACGTGTGATAAATTTTAGTCACGTACAAATGTCACATCTAGAGCAATGTCGTAGTAAATATCACTTGTCTTGTCAATCTGTCAGGACAGATTATATTAAGGAGTCTTTTTATTTTTTATGTAGCCCTAAAGCATTTCGTTCTTCTTGTGTAATATGAAGTTTTATTGACGATGTTCGTATTTTTATAAATGTTGTTGCTTAATTAGACGTGAGAGATCTTCGTTAGGATTACTGCAGTGATAAAGACATACCTTGTCGATAATTTTGGGAAATGCTCAATATTATTATTTACTTCGTAGGTATAGTAATCAGATAAGTTGTTAAAATTTAATATAAATCTTCAGTAAGTTTTTTTTAATGTGTAATAAATATTACTAATATTCGTATTTAAGTAATACTACCACAGAGTGAAAGCTAAATACCGCTTAATGTAGATGTGGCGCGCACCGGGATGAGCTAGAGGAGGGCCGACTGTATGAGACGTATCGCGGTGCGAAAGAGTCTCTTCAGTTGGCCATCTGCCGCGCCAAAGAGCGGGCGAGGGAGGAGATGCTGGAGGGTCTTGACCGTGACCCCTGGGGGCGCCCATACCGCGCGGTGCTAAATAAGCTTCGCACGCGGGGCCCTCCTCTTACGGAGACCCTTCAGCCCAACTTTCTCTCCCAGGTGGTCAAGGCACTCTTTCCTGGCCGGGAAGAGCACGTGGCCCCGATAATGGCTCCAATGGGAGACCAATATCGGGAGCCGTTTTCTATTGTGCCCCCGGTTACAGACGCAGAGATGGGGGCAGTTCTCTTGCGGATCCGCTCCAAGAGAACTGCACCCGGACCTGATGGTGTACCTGCGCGAGCCCTCGCGCTGGTCTTCGATCACCTGGATGTCCGCCTTAGGGACCTCTTCGACGCGAGCCTGGTGTCGGGACGGTTCCCTGAGTGCTGGAAGGAGGGAAAGTTGGTGCTGCTGGCCAAACCGAGACGGCCTCCAGAATCGGTCGCGGCCTACAGGCCTATTGTGTTGCTGGACGAGGCGGGGAAGATGCTAGAGAAGATCCTCGCTACCCGCATCGCCCAGCATTTAAGTACGGTTGATCCCGACTTGTCGGACGCCCAGTTTGGATTTCGTCAGGGGCGTTCGACGGTCGGGGCTGTTATGTGCCTGAAGGCCGCGGCCGAGGAGGCGGTCGCCGGTGGCGATGTGCTGTTGGCGGTGTCCTTGAACATCGCCAACGCTTTTAACAGTCTGCCATTCAGCTGTGTCCGGGAGGCGCTCCGATATCATGGAGTGCCCTTGTATCTGGAGCAGCTGGTGGCAGACTACCTGAGAGGAAGGAATGTTCTCCTTGAAGTTAGCGGTGAAGTTTGGCGGCGACCCATGTCGTGCGGTGTCCCACAGGGCTCTGTTCTAGGTCCGCTCCTGTGGGACATCGGGTTCGACTGGGCCCTGCGTGGTGCTCTCCCGCCAGGGCTGAACGTCATCAGCTATGCTGACGACACTCGTCACAGCCCGAGGGGGTAACTTCGAGGAGGCGGTCCCCCTGGCCAATATGGGGGTCTCCCAGGTGGTCGGGCGTATTGAGGCGCTAGGTTTGCGGGTAGCTCTTTCCAAAACGGAGGCCCTAGTTTTTCATGGGCCCCGTCGCAAGCCACCTAGAGGCGCCTCGATAGTGGTGGGCTCGGTTCGTGTCCCAGTCCAGGCCTATATGAGGTACTTGGGCCTGGTACTGGAAGGGCGATAGCGCTTCGACGAGCACTTCAGCCGCCTTATTCCGAGGATTCTCGGCGCTGCGTCCGCTCTAGGGCGACTCTTGCCAAATTTGGGCGGGCCCAGCGTCGGCTGTCGGCGGCTCTACGCGGGGGTTGTCCGGTCGATGGCACTTTACGGCGCACCGGTGTGGGTGGACTCCCTGACCGCCCAGTGTAGGACTCTCTTGCGGAGACCGCAGAGAGTCATGGCGGTCAGGATCATACGCGGATACCGCAAGGTGTCTGCTGACGCAGCCTGCGCATTGGCCGGAACTCTCCCGTGGGACTTGGAGGCGGAGGTGCTCGCCGAAGCATTTAAAGTTATGTCGTTGGTATGGGAGGAGACAGGTGTTCGTCCCCTCCCAGAGGTGATAAATACTACACGAAACCGAGCCCGCCAGGGCTTACTTCTAAAATGGAAGGCGCGGCTGGAGGTTCCCCTAGCCGGATTCAGAACCGTTGGGGCCAGCCGGTGTTGGAGCGGTGTGCAGGGCGGCAGCATGGGACCCTTGCCTTCCGGCTAGTGCAGGTGTTGTCAGGGCATGGTTGCCAAAGCAACCTGCCAAAGTACCTGCACACAGTCGCTAGTAGGGAACCGAGTCCCATCTGCCACCACTGCGATAGTACTGAGGACACGGCGCAGCACACGCTCGAGGTATGTCCTGCCTGGGCGGTGCAGCGCCGTGAACTCGTCGACGTTGTGGGCATCGACCTCTCGCTGCCGGCCGTGATCAAAGACATGGTCGACAGCGAGAGGAACTGGATAGCGGTCGCATCCTTCTGCGAGGGCGTCATCTCGCGGAAGGAGGCGGCGGAGCGGATCCGTGAGGAAAGTATTCTTGCGGATCCGAACCGCCGCTGGCGGCCCAGGCGACGCAGGCGTGCGTATGCACGCCTGATGCCGCCATAGTGAAGGCTGCGGGCGGGAGAATGGGGATTTCCTGTCCGCAAGCCATTGAGTCGGCGCGACGCTCCAAGTCGTGCGGGGGCGTCGCCGAGGAGTTGTCGTCAGCAGGCGTTTCTTGCCTGAGTTGGACCCTGCTGGGTGGGTCGCTGATGTAGTGTGAGTTCCAGCGACTCACCCACCATCCAAGGCAGTGAGTTGGTACACCGTGGCGGGTTTAGTCGATAGTACCCGGGAATTTCCATCTTTTCCCGGGTGAGCCCGACATAACCTCTCCGCTCCCCTTTTTCCGCGGAGAGATATGCGTCAAGGCATTCCACCACGTTAAAAAAAAATATGTGGCGCGCAGTCATTGCGAAGGGCAAGTTCTACGCTCTGTGGTACGGTAAGCAACAAAAGTAGAATTGAATGAAATTTTATTTTTTATTATGCTATAGTAATAAATTGTGATAAAAATAAGGAATTATCATCATTGTGTGTGGAAAAGCAATTCAAAATCTCGTGAATGTTTATCGACATATATTACTGCCTGTACGTAGGTAGCTTGTTTCTTTCAGACTGCGTACCATAACTGTAAGAAGAAAGAAGATGGACAACCAAGGATGGGGTTCGTCTCGGTTTTAAATTAGTAACTAAATCTATTTTAAAGCCTTGACGTACCCTTACCTTTGGTTGTAATTTCATCAGTGAGAAGATGCAGTAGGTAATATACGCTATACTTATTGATGTTTTAGTTGCAAAGTATAATGTTTTAATTGAAAATTATGCTGTATGTGATTCCCAATTTGTTATTCTGGCGCTTACCCTTTTCAAGAAAAATGCTAGTAGCAGAGCGTTGTTAATCTATTGAGCGCCAACGGCACACCGACTAAACAAAGGACCAGATTAAAAAGTACTACCCTCAGAAAGTTGACGAAATAGCAATATGCGCACTGTTGTGTTTCATTCGGCGAGTAATAGCTTCGGCGATTAATTCCTCTTCCTTCCTCTTCCCCTTCCTTTTCCGTTCCCCTTTCTTTTGTGCCTTTCACATAGGGTGGATTAACTGCTTACCATTAGGCAGAAGACTATGTGCTTCACTGACACCTATGTGGTTTATGGTAAATTTCAAATTCAGATATTTTATTTCCATAAAATAAATTTAAATATTATTTGGGCACGTCAAAAATAGGTAGGTAGCAGTTTGGTTGTAAGATAAGATAAGGTAAAGATCATTTATTTGGTGTTTCCTTTGAATTTATTCTGTGATGACAATAAGATTTCTAGACCGGAATTCGTCAGCGGCCTATCTTCACACGAGAAATTATAGTGCACAAGTGTGTGCCTATCCGACACGACCAGCGGGAGAGATTTCCCAGGACCTATCAACGTTTTTACGTTTTGATGTGCAAACTTTGCCAATATTCAACTCCTCGCTATTAAGAATTTCTTGATAGAGAAGTCCAATAAAATCGAGGTGACCACTTAAGTACTCCGTGCAGTTAGTAACTTAGATATACAGTATGAGTCTTCATAATGTGCACATATTTAAGTTAAGGGAAACTATGCTTAATTTTATCGGCAAAAATCATACGTACAAAATTAAAAGAAATATGCCTTTTTTAATTTTTTGTTCGTTACTGTGAACAAAACGGTGTAACTTTTAAATAAATGATCTATCACCACAAAACAAACTCGATAGTGATTAGAAATAAATGGCGTGTTTATAAAATCAAATTAGGGAATAAACTGTGCTTAATTGAAAATTACGATGGTTTTTTTAACAAAATTCTGCATATTTTCAACAATTTTAACAATAATTGTAGAATTCCTCAAAAACACGCCCACTTCGCCCGCTTTTTCATCAGTTCAAGTTATTTTCCTTCGTATTAGATATCTAATAGTATAAATTGCGTGGTTACAACCCTATTAGGTACAATATTATCTATCAGCGGTTGAATAATGGCACTCCGGACGCTTACTTTTCTATGGATAGTAGAATATTATGATATGTAAAAATATAAAGAATAATAATGATGCGCCCGATGACACGTCAGTGATGATCGTTTTAACTCATTTTCCTTTGTGTCGGAATTGTTTTAACAACTGTTATACCTTCTTAAATATCCTATTGGATACATCGTGATCTCAGAAGTGGGAATTATTTAATTCATTTAAAGATGAGCACTAGGTAGGTACTTGTTCAGTCAGGATGGTTCAGGATGTCTAGTGTGAGTTGTTTTTACGTTAACGCGATCAAAACGTTAACCGCGTTTGGCTCTCTGATTGGTTAAGAGCTTAGAGCGGGCCAATCGGAGCGCCGAACGTCATAAACATGTCGTTAACGTAAAATAAACTTGCACTAGGCACTCAGCATCAAGTAGTACCTACTCGCTTGCTTCTCATTCAGTGCCAATATATAAATAATGACAATTTAAAATTGCGTTAGTAAGATGTATTCGCGTGTATATAATCGCGGGCATATCTAATATTTCTTTATTAAAAAACGTTTTCAATTTATCTACGATACTGCCTTTATTCGGCTTTACACGATCTTGTGTCTTGTTAATACTAATATTAGGTATCTACCACTGTACGGTTTCATCACCGCACATTTTATTCTGCTGACTATGTGACATAGTTTTAGCCCACTACTCGCAACTAAATTGTGTGCATAAATACGACAAATCTTAGCATGTAATATATAGACTATTTCTAACTATAATACTGTAACTTTAACTTTGCAATAAAACTTTACTTTCATCTTGGTGAACGTGTTTCTACTGCAACTTACCAATTTACTTTAACTTCAAGTACTTACTACATTACAATATCTCAAGTGTACGGGGTTTACAATACAACACTGTACATTTAATGGTCCTTCGAGGTAAGGTAAGGTATCTACATATTGTGTCTGTGTCTCTTGTTACGGTAGCGAATCGGTCAGCCGGTCTCCCACAAGCGGGTCGCCCCGGTTGTATTGAGAAGGCGCACATACCAAGCACGAGTACAGGCATATTTGGGTACCGAACCAGCTACTCAACTACTAGAAGAGCTATCAACAGCTAGAGAGTCTTCGGCTACTAGAAGAATCGTCAACTACCACAAGAATTCTACATCAACTAAGGGAATTCATCTACTACAACTACTACTACTATTTTTGTCAAGATGGAGAAGCTATCTCTGCAATCTACATGCTTTGAAAACATTAAAACACTTTGTGTGAACTACAAAAAGGATGGGAGGGCAAGAAAAACACAAGACTACTTAACGAAGAGGCTGGCGTCGCTAGAGGAACTATGGAATGATTTTAACACTAGAAATTCGATGCTGTTGCTGGAGCTAGAGGACAAAACATTAAAATATTTTTCTGAAGACGTATATGGAAAAACAAAAGCCATGTATGAGTCAACTAGGTCAGACATTTTGAGGTTGATGAACTCCATGGAAGAAAATATTAAATTCGATTTTTCGGGAATATTAGGGGAAGAAATAGAAGAGCAGGCCAAAGATTTGCTGGCTGAACAAGAATGTAATTTTATGGCGATCGATCGAGCATTGTCAAAAATTGAGTTCGCTGACTTAACCGAAAAATGGGAGCTGGATGACCACTTGTCAACATTGAAGTCGAAATGGGAAGCTATTGACAGGACACACTGGAAGCTGGAAGCCTTACTGAGAGGCTCTAACCAAGCTTACACCGAAATGTTTGTCAAGATAGAATCCAAGTACGATGCGACAAAAAAGCATTTAAATAGCAAGATTTGGTCTACCACTCATCATGAACGTACAGCCCCGAGGATTGAAATTCCTGAGTTCTCCGGCCAGTATAACAAGTGGATATCATTCAAAGATCTCTTCTTGGAAACCATACACAAGAACCCCACGTTGAACAAAGCTCAAAAAATGCAACATTTGAAAACCAAGCTTAAGGGAGAAGCAGAACGGCTGGTACAACATTTAAGTATCAGCGCTGACAACTACGCGTCCTGTTGGGAAATATTACAACAACGATATGACAACCGGCGATTACAATTCACATCCTATATGAACACCATGCTGCAGCTGCCTGTAATACAAAAACCTGACGCCTATAATCTGAAAAAGTTGCATGACGTAACCACTGAATGTATGAACGGATTAACAAACATTGGTTTTGATACGAAAATTTGGGATCCGATCATTGTACATTTGATATCGCAAAAACTAGACAGCGGCACTTACAACGATTATATAAAGGACTTAACTGACAACAGAGAAATGCAGTCACTTCACGATTTTCTCACCTTCTTGGAAACTCAGTTTATGGCATTAGAAACGATGAAAAGTGCTAAGAAAGAAGTTCATAGCTACGGAAGACTAACTGAAATAGAAAAAAAATCCCGAAGAACCTTTGAACAAAGTAAATGGCATCCTAAGACCTACCATACAGCATACGGTCAATGTCCTCTGTGCAAAAACAATCATGTTCTAATGCGATGCCCACAGTTTATTGAACTAGATACAAAACAACGTAACAATACAGTTGCAAGGTTGCGCATTTGTAAAAACTGTTTATACAGTCACGAAAATCTGAGTTGCAATTCTACGAAAACTTGTAAAGAATGTGACATGAAGCACCACACACTATTACATTATAACAACGCAAGCAAAAATACACATGTTTCAACGAGTCAACGCCCTGGTCAACGACCAGCAAGGGAAACAGAGTTGCCAAGTTCGAGTGCGAATCACATATCGAATAATGAGAGGGAAGTTCTCCTTACCACCGTCCAGATACAAGTCAAATCGATGGATGGCACTTATATCAAACTTCGTGCATTAGTAGATCAGGGGTCACAAGTCAACTTGATTACCGAAAATGCTGCTCAACTACTTCGATTACCAAGAAAAAAAATGAGCGCAAAAATATGTGGAGTGGGTTCGGTATCGGGTGACTGTAGAGGACGCATGCACTTAACATGCAAGTCGATACATTCAGACTATACATTTAGTACAGAAGCATTGATTATGACTAAATTAATAAACAAACTCCCGCACAATACATTCGAACGACCTGTATGGCCGCACTTACAAAACATAAAGTTAGCCGATCCGGAATTTTATATATCGAAGACGGTTGACATACTATTTGGCGCCGATATTTACGCTGAAATTATTCAAGATGGGATACTAAAGGGCACATCAAAGTCACCTATTGCTCAACAAACGCAACTGGGGTGGATTTTATGTGGAAAAATGAAAACTTTTAATTGCAACGTAACACTAATAAACTTGGCTGAACTAACTAAATTCTGGGAATGTGAAGACATTACAATGACTGATAACGACCGTTTACAAGATGATCAATGTGAGATTTATTATCAACAAACGACTCGCCGCCAGCCTGATGGAAGATACATTGTGAAGATGCCTTTATGCTCAGACTACAAGAATAAGCTCGGAACGTCAAAAAGGGTCGTCGTCTCACAATGGCTGCAACAAGAGAAGAGATTCAAAAGAGATGAACATCTTGAACTTTTATATAAAGATTTTCTCAGTGAATACTTGAAATTGGGTCACATGAAACTTGCAAACCCCGCGTCATACTCCACAATAGACTGTTATTTACCACACCATGGGGTCCTACGAGAAGACTCTACTACCACAAAGCTGAGAGTCGTCTTTAATGCCTCCCAGAAAACTTCAACTGGTTATAGTTTGAACAGCGTGCAAGAAAAAGGTCCCAACCTACAAAAGGACATACAACAATTAATATTAAAATGGAGGACGTACAAGTACGCGTTTACTGCTGACGTAGAGAAGATGTACCGATGCATCTTCTTAGACGAGGAACAACAGCAGCTACAGAAAATTGTATGGCGACAATCTCCTCTTGACAACTTGCAAGAATATCAACTTTGCAAATCAATCACTTATGGTACAAAAAGTGCACCATGGCTAGCAATGAGAACTATAACACAACTTGCTTGCGATGATGGTCACTTGTATCCAGACGCGGCTGCAGTGCTGCGCGAAGAGACATACTGTATGACGTCATCAGCGGAAGTAACAATTTGAAACACGCCGAACAACTACAACAATCCCTTATCGCTTTACTGAAAGGAGGAGGGATGAACTTACGAAAGTGGCGCAGTAACGAACATCACTTATTAAAAAACTTAAGTGAAGAACAAATTTCACACAAAACTACGTTTGACTTTAGACAGGAAGACTATATGAAAACGCTGGGACTAGGATGGAATCCTCAGGCTGACTTGTTTGTAATTAATTGGAAATTTGAAGAAAATAATCGACCGTTAACAAAGAGACGTTTGCTTTCCGAAATTTCAAAACTATATGACCCCTTGGGATGGTTATCCCCTATCACCATCACTGCGAAATTATTATTTCAAGAAATCTGGACCAACAAATGTGATTGGGACGAAAAGTTGACCCCACAACAGACTGAAAAATGGTTGAAACTGAAAAAGGAGTTACCAATGGTGCATCAATTAAAGATAAATCGTTGGATCGGCGTTTCTTCTCAGAAGATAGAGTTATTTGGATTCTGCGATGCCAGCGAAAAGGCTTATTCTTGTGTGGTTTACACCTGCATAAGAGATAAAAAAAACAAGCCTACATTAACATTATTGGCCGCCAAAACAAGGGTTGCGCCACTAGCACAAACTATTACTCTGCCGAAACTAGAACTATGCGGAGCACTACTATTATCTCAACTCATAGAAAAAATTAAAGCAGCCCTGAAAGGTTTTGTCATAACGTTGAGCGCCTGGTGTGACTCACAAGTTGTTCTCGCATGGATACAGGGAGAAACAACTAAAAGAGAAAGATACGTTACGAACAGAGTCGAGAAAATAAAACTAACAATACCTGCAGATAAATGGTTTTACATTAGATCACAAGACAATCCTGCGGACTGCGCATCAAGAGGACTATATCCAAGCAAGTTACTATCATTCAAATTATGGTGGGAAGGCCCTAATCTGGCTACCTACACACCAACTCGAGATGAAGAGATTATATGCACCTTTACTACGAACATAGGGAACATTTGCCAAACTAAATCGTACTCTATGAACAAAGAAAACGATAATTTTATTCATAAACTATTAACTAATTACAGTTCATTGACCACAGTGACAAGAATTGTAGCTTGGATACAACGATTTGTAACAAATACGCGCAGTAAGGCGAAATGTGACACCGAATACTTGACGTCGTACCACTTGCAACTAGCAATTCAACAAATAATTAAATACGTACAACAAACTGAACTTGCGCAAGACTATAACAAATTAGCGAAAAAAGAAGCTGTATCTACTAAAAGTAACATTTATAAACTACATCCGTACTTAGACAACGGGATGATTCGCGTAGGAGGTCGGTTGAACTACTCCACTCTACCAAGGGATAAGAAAAACCCGATCATTCTTCCCAGGAGCGGACGATTGACTAAACTGATGATTAATCAAGCTCATCTTACTACATTGCACGGAGGAGCCAGGCTGACTTTAGCGTACATCCGTCAACACTACTGGATAGTTGGCGGAAACAGAGCAGTGAAGGCTGAATTACGTCACTGTGTACGCTGTCATCGTTATAAGCCGTCAAATATGACTCAACTAATGGGAGAACTACCCCCTCAACGCATAACACCATCGCGACCATTTACGCACACAGGCGTTGACTTCACCGGGCATGTAGACATAAAAATTAATAAGGGAAAAGGAGTACGAACTTCAAAGGGGTACATCTGCATATTTATTTGCATGGTAACAAAGGCTGTGCATATTGAACTTGCTTCGGATTTAAGTACGAGAACTTTCTTAGCCGCCTTCCAGAGAATGTGCTCTAGACGTGGAACACCAAGCCACATATACTCGGACTGTGGCACAAACTTCGTTGGTGCGTCGAGACTGCTCAAAAAGGAATTTAAAGACATTAAACAACTACTATCACCTGACTTTTTCAGGACAACCGCCGACGTGGGAGTGCAATGGCATTTTAATGCACTTGCGTGGCCAACAGCTGGCGGACTATGGGAAGCGGCGGTAAAATCTATGAAGTATCATCTAAAGAGAGTATTAGGAGAGCAAAAACTGACCTACGAGGAATTCACTACGTTACTTTCAAATATCGAAGCATGTTTGAACTCGAGGCCATTATGCCAGCTTACGGAAGATCCAGAAGAGTTCTACTCCTACTTGACTCCAGGCCACTTTCTAACCGGGGGACCTACGTTGTCATTACCTCGAGCTGACTACACTGAAGAACGCAATGTAAGCCTACGTCAACGCTGGCAATTAACCGAGCACATGTATCAACAATTTTGGAAGACTTGGTCAACTGACTACCTGACACAGCTCCAATCAAGAAGTAAATGGAACAAACCCATGAAAAACCTTGCCGAGGGAAATATAGTGTTGATACGGGAAAGCAATTTACCACCAGGAAAGTGGGCCATGGGACGGGTATTAGAACTACATCCGGGCACTGACGGATACGTTCGAGTGATCACCTTAAAAACAGAGATGGGAATTATCAAGCGGCCTATTGTGAAACTATCACGACTACCCATAGAAAATACACGAAACCCGGAAGACGAAGGATCACAATTACAAAAACCTGAAATGAAATTGAGAACAACAAAATCAAACAAACAATGTCTTACGACTATATTTATGACATTAATTACAATGTTTGCAATTGTGAATGGAACATATGGCTCACTAGCAAGGTCAAGCGCTCAAATAACAAACCTAGAATCCGAGCGACCGATTTATTATGACACAATAGGAAAAATTGAGCTTATACATGACGAATGGACGTTACTGACCTATTACAACTTATCAAACTATTGGAACGGCGTGAATCATATTAACGCATACGTAAATGGGGTGAGAAAACTCTGCACGAAGATTCATCCTAGTTACTGTCAAGCTACCACAGATCAACTTAGCCATGAGATGAACGTACTTAACTATTACAACGAGATCTTGTTGGCATCGCACAAACATTTATTTGCAAGAAAGAAGCGTGGTTTGGTCGACGGAGTAGGAATGGTCGCAAACAGTTTATTCGGAATATTGGACCAGCGATTCGCTGACAAATACCATGAGGACATTAACAACATTCAAAACAACGATAACTATTTACTTGAACTTGCAAAAAACCAGACATCTATCATGCAATTACAAAATGAAGTTCTTAAAAAGAATGATGCCAACATTAAGCTCCAATGCAAGATGATTGAGGAATTTATAGAAGAATCTAAGAAAAATCAACACTCATTGGAAACAGAGGTCCAGCTAGTTTTGGCCACGTCCTACTTCAACTCAGCATCCCTCACAGCATCGCTTTTACTTCAAAATCTTAAGGAAATTCAGACCATGCTGCTTAACACGCTCACTAACATCTACAGCGGACATATGGACGTACACTTAATATCGCCTGGCAATCTAATAACTCTATTGGAAGACATTTCAGGAAAATTGCCACGTACCTTGGCATTACCAACTGAAAACATAAGAGAAAATATAAGAGACTTATACAAGCTCATTTATGTGAAGGCACGTATAACAATCAAATATTTTTTGGTTGAAATACACATGCCATTGATATCTAACGACGAATTTACCTACTATAGAGCTGTTGCCATTCCATTCAAAGAGGAGTCTTTATTTAAATTAATGCAGTTATCATCCGAATACATCGCCGTCGATTTCAACAAAAATTCTTATATCTCATTAAAATATGAAGATTTCAAACACTGTACATATAGACAGAAGAATAAGTTTATATGTAACACGAATACACCTGTGTTTACGTTACAAAACAGGAATGCGCCTTGCGAAGCAAAACTACTGGGTCATCGATCTAATACGTCACAGTGCGACGTATTGCAAGTGTCATGCGAGGAGCAATGGATTAAGTTACATGCATCGAACAGCTGGCTTGTTGTGTGCTGTGGAAGGTGCGAGATACGTACCGTTTGTGAAAACGACGTCACATCGCATACCATTACGTCATCCGCTATCATCACACTGAGCCAAGGATGCATTCTACAGTCAAATGGGCTCACTATATCAGCTCACAATCAGTACAGCAGCAACGTCAACATCAATTACGACATGCATACACCACTTCTAAACTCATCAATAAACAACATTGTCAACAGCACTATGCATAGTACCCCACGAAAAACCGTTACACTCAAGAAGGTCGACTTCGATAAAATTGACAACAAGTTACGCTTCCAAGAAGAAAAAGCACAACAGCTACCTTCTTCTATCACGGTGCACGACATTCATCAGTATGCTATTTGCTACATACTATTAGCAATAGCCATAATTATTTTTCTTTGGATCGCAAAACGAAAATGCACTCCACGGGCCAATAGACAAAGTACGGAGACAACAAAGGCCAAACAGCAGTACGACGACATCGAACTTCAACCGATGGGGCAAAAGGAGGCTAAAGGAAGAGATCAACCAGATTCGGCGGTCAAACAAGACAGTCACCATCAACACCCTTTACATGTTGACAACATCGCCTTCTCTTTCGATTAATTTTAGTGTTTTATTTTACTATTCTTTATTTTTTTTATCTTAATTTTCTTTTTGGGCTTGCCAATATGTACGGTTTCATCACCGCACATTTTATTCTGCTGACTATGTGACATAGTTTTAGCCCACTACTCGCAACTAAATTGTGTGCATAAATACGACAAATCTTAGCATGTAATATATAGACTATTTCTAACTATAATACTGTAACTTTAACTTTGCAATAAAACTTTACTTTCATCTTGGTGAACGTGTTTCTACTGCAACTTACCAATTTACTTTAACTTCAAGTACTTACTACATTACAATATCTCAAGTGTACGGGGTTTACAATACAACACTGTACAACCACATACCTATAAAACCGGGTAGATAAGAAGAAAAAGACCGAGATTGAACCCATCTCCTTCATGTTCTCGCAAGCCCAATACTATTATATAATATAGTAAAAATATTAATACCTACCTACCTAACTATTTTTAACAGCTTAACATTAAGAGTTCCCGCAAACTGCAGACTTTTGATCGGCCGATAATTTGGTTGGTTTCTTAATCAGTATGAAGATGTATGGGAGTGCACACATTATAACGATTCGGTATCGACCGATAAAATAGTTTGATGGCCTACACGATTGCTTTCAAACTGAACCGTCAGCAAACTATCGGCCGACTGCTAAATCAGTACCTACGGCGTAAATCCACGCGCGCATACCACCGATTGTTTAGTCGGCCAGACTCGCCCTATAGTTCAGTTTGCTACGAGCTTTGGCACCGGACGGTCATGTCTATTTTCCATGATGGCGCTGTTTTGTTTCAGATAATCTAGTCATTTGGAATGCATCGTGTAAAATTTTCCTTGCAATAGTCTGTCACTGTAGAGAGGATGCAGTATGCACCCAATACTCTCGATTTCTCTTCTTGATCCTTCTCCTCCGTTGTATAAAAGCAATAATAAAACTTCTGGAGAATTGTGTAACTTTCATTATGCGACCATCATCAAAAGCCGATTTCAAACCAAATAGCAAATCGTCGAGAGCTGTCGGCCTATTGTTGTCTTGTATGCGCAGTCATCACAGACCCGACTGTTTAGTCGGGCCAGTGTGCGCGCTTAGCAGCCAAACTCGACCAAACTATCGGCCGATCCAAAGTCTGCAGTTTGCGGGGTCTCTAAACATAGGAAATAACTCCCTCTCAAAACCATATTTAAAATTACAAAGTTTCATTTCCATGGGCGGTAATCGCTTAGATACCATTAGGCGAGCCGTCTGCTAGATTGCCTCCAATACCACAAAAAGAAGAAAATCCGAGTAATCCTTATCATTACATAAGGATTACTCGGATTTTTCAGAAAAAAAATTCCTACTTATATGTAAAAGTAAATAAGGGTGATATTGTGAACATTTATAAAATAACATTTATAATAATACAATGTTTGCGGAACTACGTCTGCCAACAAACTGTTTTGCACTTTAGCAGAAGTATTCATTGTTGTATAAGTATTTGATGTGTTTTACTATGCCTCACCTTTTCTTTCTTACTATAAACATGTGTTTGAACTTTATATAGTCTCACAGACGGTAAAAGGACTCACATTCCTCTTACATAATATGCCCACGACCTCTGGGTTGCGAATTAATGTTCTATATAATCTACAGCGCGGCAATCATCGTGGACCAACGCGTTAACGGTATTGAAAATTTATATTTAATAGTTCCATTATGCACTTATGTCTAACTTGTAATCTAGGCTTTCGATTACAATACGCGGGATATACGTTTTGTTATTTCATTTGCTTATTAATGATAGTGAACTCGTCGGCAAAAAATAATAGTAGGTAAGTAATATTGATTTGGAAACTAGCTTACGACCGCGACTATGCACGAGTGGAATTTGGAAGCTGGTACCTATCTATATTTTATTTTTTGCATGTAAGAAGAAGTTGTTCTACACATATATCTACCATAATATCTACTCTACTTCTAGGCGTCGCGTCGCCTAGAACGTCGCGACGACGTATCAATATGAAATATGCACCAGATTTGATGTTAGATCTCCAGCAATACAACTGTGAAACCCATATTCAATTTGGTGGATAAGTATTTGCGTGATGCGCGTACAAACATAGAGACAGACAGTCAGACAAAAACTCTTAAAATAATTACCTCTTCTTTTTAATTGCCTAGATATCACATATTTTTTTAATTGTCGTCTATGTACAGACATCGATCAGTTATAATAATAATTATTGTATTATATGTAGGTATTGATTGTATCTGATAATGGCAATTTTGCAAATTGTTTTTTGGTGTTTCAACTTCGATCGTAGTACCTACCTAACTATGGAGGAGGAGCCTCAGTCTAGCGGCAGATAATGCCGTTATTTAGTAAATTAAGTTTTTATATATTTTATATTAAGTATATTAATAACCAGGGTTTGCTTGCTGATATTGCGGCGGTCCATCGCTAATAGAGAATATGCAAGTAAGTACTTAAAACACTGTCTTTCTTTGGTCTCATCTGATCTATTATCGTTTAAAACTGGTAATTATCGTCAATAGCGGATTAAAACACGTGTGACGTGACCAAAATTCGGTCACGGCGGCGGCCAATATTAAAGGAGACTGGTCATCTGCGCAGGAGATATTATAGTGCACAAGTGTGTGCCCAAATATAAGTGCACTCTCTCGTTGGCTCGCCTCGCTCTCATGATCCGTCACGGGTGGAGATAGATTAGGCGTAGGACCAACGTACCTACGTGCTTTCTGAGGCATGAGCGTGTTAGCACCACCAATTTCCTAGCTCCAGGCTGCTGTTGAGATTTTCTTTACAGAAAAACCCAATAACTTTTTGTTGGTGCGACTCAGATTCGAACCCGAAGCGTCATTTACTGCAGTCGCTTTTACTATCATCTTAGAGATAGTAGTCTATGTACATAAAGTCTCTAAACAAAAAATATATGAAATAGAACTCAAACTATCCCTATTAACGTTGTCACTCTTGTGTTAGTTATTGGCCGGGGGCATTTGGACCTCTTTATCTAATTTGTAATATTTCGCATCGAAATCAAACAAGTATTCATATTTTAATGTGACTAAATTGCATGGAATCAATTCACGCTCGCTAGAAGCGGTGCAGAAGTTTTATGTTCCGTGATTCTGTCACAGTAGGTACATTCATAGCAAATCTATGAATGTACCTTTTTTTTCATTTTAATATGTGCTTAGTCTTTATACGAAGCATCCTCGAGGAAACTTCGGTATAGAACAAACTAAATATTCGAAATTCTCAAGCCCATATTTTTTTTCAAAAGATGACCTTTGCCCTAGGAGTGCTTTACATTTTTTTAAAAGATACTTGTGTCGCGGGGTGTTTAAACAATAAAACAACAGATACAAAGATCCCTCAGACTCGGAACAAGTCATTTCATTTCATTCATTTATTTATAGAAGTCAACTACCGCTCTAGGAATAAATCCTCTGTCGCCGAAGCCTTTACAAACATTCAAACAACGGTTTCTGCCTAGCCATACGCTTGATTAGATACTATAAGGGATTAAATATAATGACCACCAAACATAGTAATTGCGCAGCAAAATATGCTTACTAAATATATATCATAATGAGCACATAATAATATACGCCTCAAATCACTGCATTCCGTCTCGAAAGGATTAGGTTATATTAGGTTACTTCTTAAACCCACCCAAAAATAGGAGCCCCGCTTGGCGGGGCTCCGTCGACTTATTTTAATCTCTTTAAATATATTTTGCTGGGCAATTTGGTGATCATTTAGGTACTATTTTTGACTATTATATTTTACTATATCTGGTGATAAGTTGATGTGTGTGTGTTTGTGATAAACCTTACTATAATAGCAATGTAAAAGAGTAACAAGACTTTATAAGAAAACTAGAAGACTGTAGCCCAAAATGTCACCAATCTTTAAAAAAAAGCACCTTGCTCTACCATATTATTTTTTTAAGGCAGCTCCCGCTCGAGCTTTAATTCCTGTATCGCGGGGGACTTTACAAATATTCAAACAACGGACTTAAAGAACACCCAAACTCGTAACAACCAATTGTGGATCACACAAGTTTTTGTCCCGTGTGGGATTCGAACCTACAACACTCGCCATAGTGGCAGTGGTGAGGCGACCACTTAAACCACTAGGTACGCCATCTGTGCAGTTAACTACTAGGTATTTTTGGTGTAGTCAAAATCGCACGGGGTTATGATCTGCGTCGTGTGGTTCTTACGAGTTTGCGTTTTGTACAGTAGAGCCTCGCTGATGTCAGCATGAATGGACCGGCTCGACCGGGGAAGGACTATTATCTCAAAGAATATCAACGTGAAATAGCAGTATTCCTACTGTTGTGTTTCGTTCCGTGAGTGAGAGTGCCGGAGGCCCAATCATCCTCTTTCCCCCTTCCCACTCTTTCTCTTTCCTACTTCCTTTCCTAAAGGGTCGGCAATGCGCAAGTGATGCATCTGGTATTGCAGGCGTCCATAGGCTACAGTGTCCACTTACTATCAAGTGGGCCGTATGCTTGTCTGCCACCTTAGTTGCATAAAAAAAAACCATTAAAACAGCGGTCACAAAGAATACTCTAACTTGAAACGATTGTTTACGAAGCTAGCCAGACTCATGTGGGGATCGAACCCACAACACTCGGCGCAATCGCAATGGCGAGACGACCACATAACCACTACGCCATGGATGCAGTCTGACTTTGTTTCAATGCACCGCCAGCTGATTGCGAGGCTCCGTTTTCGATTTCTACTTAGTTTATTACTTTTACTTGTAACTGAGCGTTATAATTATGTGGGTGTATGAGAGAAGTATTATTGCATAAGGACTAATTTATTGTTATATTCCAAGAAAATTTGACTAGTGCTAGGGATTATCCGTGTGTTGAGATATATCAACATTAAAAAAATTAAACAAGGGACAGTTGGAACACGGACTCAGAACAATAGTGATAGAATCCGCAACAATCAGTAAGTTGATATTTAAACTACTGCATATAATTATGTAGACATCAACGTTAATAATATGCGCGAATTCAAGCTTCCGTTATTTTGAACGAGCCACTATCAACGTGTTCCGAACTGGACACCATTCGTTATCGCATTCACACGAAACAGGTTCAGCAAACAACCAGACAATACCAGCACAAGCAATAACTTAATAAATAATTACATATTTATTTCAATAGGTTGGTTTGTTTTTTGAACGAAGCCGGTTGTTTATCATGGTATTACGCTGTCAAAGTGACAGTTGCGTGGCGGGCCGCGCATGCGCTGTGGGGCGCCAACGCGGGGGAAATTCATGCGCGTAGGGATGTGTCTCTTTGTGGTAAGATCAAGAAACTATAGCATCTGCTTGGGTCGATGGTGACTCACTTATCGTAAATTTAAAAAATATGATTCAATGTTAAACATTTGTATTCTTCAATAAAATGTAAAAGAGACAGCGAAATAATGTTCTCTTTAATCAGAATAATCTGTAGCTACGTAATAGGTATGTGTGACAGATATCGCAACTGTTGAGATAGTTGCCTTGACTATTACCAATAAGACCAGTGTTGCGATCGATCTCACACGGGGCATAAAGTTGCGTAACCTAGTTCATGTTACGGTGTCCTGTGTGACGGTCCTGTGTGTGTGTGTTTTTTAAGATTAAAGCGTCAAAAAGATCGAAACCCAGTCCGGTTTTGACTAAATATGTTAAAAGATAAGTAATAAGTAGGTAGGAATAATATTGTATCACATACACACAACACCATCTAGCCCAAACTAAGCAAAGCTTGTATGTACTATGGGTACTAGACAATGGATAAACATACATATATACTTTTTTTTTTTGTAAATACATACATATTATAGATAGAAACACCCAGACCAAGACAAACGTCCACGTTCATGCACACAAATGTTTGACTTGTGCGGGAATCGAACCCGCGACCTCAGGCGTGGCAGTCGGTTATACTAACCACTACGCCATCGAGGCCGGCAAATATGTTAGTTCTAGCTGCAAGATATTTGTTTATTTTTAAATTAGGTTCGTAATTCACTGGTTCATTAGTAAGGTCTATTTCAGTATATTGTGATTATTTTTATAAATAGGTATTGCCCATGCTAAGGTAGAATTATAACAGAAGTAAAAGACAATCCATGAAGTAGAAATTGAACCTGCGACCTTGACAAACCGTTACCGACTACGCTAGGGATTAAAAATTGCCTCTGATTTGCATCTACCAAAAGCGATGCTATGTGATAGCTAACGTATTGTTAAAGAAGTAAGCGATCAACAAGTACATGTAGGTAATAAGTTCTATTTTTACAGGTTAATGTCGGCCTCGATGGCGTAGTGGTTAGTATAACCGACTGCCACGCCTGAAGTCGCGGGTTCGATTCCCGCACAAGTCAAACATTTGTGTGCATGAACATGGATGTTTGTCTTGGTCTGGATGTTTCTATGTATAATATGTATGTATTTACAAAAAAAAAGTATAAATGTATGTTTATCGATTGTCTAACCCATAGTACAAGCTCTGCTTAGTTTGGGCTAGATGGTGTTGTGTGTATGTGGTAGAATATTATAAAAAAAAAATGAAAAACAAAAAGATTTCTTATCTACTGTAGGTATCGTATATACAGTTTCACACATAGGCGTGATAGGTCAGATACTCCTTTGGAGATATAGGTAGACCCCCAAAGAAGTATACAGAGCTGTATTAGGTATACCAACATTTCGTCATCTATAGTTTTAAGCTGTAATAGCTGTATACCGGTTATAGTTCCAGATGCCTTACTGCTACTGAATTTTTTTTGCCTAAAAAATCCAATTACGCTTTCCGATCTGGTAACCGAACCTCATGTACCTACGGCAGGTATCCACCACCGATGAGGTACCGATACATTCTATTTTACCCACGTGTAAGATTTTGCACTAAAACAATTTCGCTTAGGTATTACGTACGTAGGTATAATTCACATAAAGGTAGCAATTTGTAAATAAAATAAATTACAAACTGCAAACATTTATGAGGAGTAATAATAAAACTGCGTGATAGAATTATCGCCATTAAAATAAGGACCGAGTAATTATTAAGTGATTAAAATTATTTTATTAATGTTTAATAAATATATTATGTATCTTGTTATTATAAGTATGATTGCACTAGCCGTTTAAAAGCGAATACGACAACGAAAGTCCCTTTGTTCCCGTTGGGTAACACCAGATTGTGTCATACTGTTACACAATTGGAAAAAGTATCCCGAAACGTAACAATGTAACTTATTACAACGTTTTTTTCCCTTTAACAGGTTCCCTGTCCGATGAATCACATATGATACATAACAATTGATTTTCAATTGTGTCTATCACGGGACAGCGAAAGGGTTAAGTAAGACTGTAATATAAGAGAATCCTATATTCTCTCGTTTTTCCTTTATGTAACACTGTAACATAACAGAATCCTGTTTTCTGGTTAAGTAAAGGAATTTGATTGAAATGTGTAGCATTCGCATAAACCTTAGACAATTTTATTAAAATACTAGTTTTCACCCGCGGCTTCGCTCGCGTAAATGAAGGTTTGGTTAGGTTAGGTTTGCAACAGTTCTTTTTTCTGGATGAAAGGTACCCTATGTCCTATTCTGACAATGTGTATGCAAAATTTCATGATGATCGGTTGAGTAGTTAAGGCGTGAAAGAGTAACAAACAAACAGACAAACTCATTTTCTCATTTATAATATTAGTAAGGATGTTGATTTTGGATTAATATAGTTTTATTTAATTTTCACCTGACCAATGAAGTTGTGGAACTTTTTGAGATATTTCGTCGCGATAAGTAACTCTGTTACATACAAAGTGTTAATTATTAAGAAAAAACGTTGCAATAAGTTAGAATGTTACTTTTTGGGATTTTTTTTCCAATTGAGTAACAGTGTGACACAAACTGGTGTCACTTCTTCTTTTCCCTAGCCTTTATTATACCCAATTCACTTGGGGTCAGCTTTCTAGTCTAACCGGATTTGACTGGATATCAGTTTTTACACGGAGCGACTGCCATTTGACCACCGCAACCCGAAGGCTAACGATATCCTAAAGCTAGACCAGTGTCAGGATATTAGAGGGCACTGACTTCCCAATAACAACTGCCATAGATGTTCATGGCAGCCGGGACCGACGGCTTAACGTGCTCTCCGAGGCACGGAGCAGCCGATAATTGTCAATCAATACGCACATAATTTCGAAAAGTCATATAACTTCCGAAAGTCAGAGGTTCGTTACGTGACGTGGGTTCGAACCCGAGACCCTCTACATTGCAGTCTGTTGGACTCTCCACTGAGCTATCGCTGCTCTTATGTGTGTTACTTAACGGGAACAAAGGCGAAAGACGTGCATTATATCTTTAAAAGTATAAGTTTAAAAAATCTGCTTGGTTGTAATCTAAGAAGTTGTAGATGCCGTTTTTTTTTTCTAACGCCTTGCTACGGTCGTGGTCACGGGTTGACTGAGACCATGCTGTTGAGTTTTTAATCGGCAAAAGGGAAGAGGTTTCTAAATAGAACTTTCTTTTCTTTTGCTTTTCCACGCATACTGTTTTACAGATTTTGATATTTTGCTTTAGACTAAAAAGATTTATATTATTTTCCGCTTTCTGATTATAATTTTTTATTAAACAGCCTTTAGCTCTTTCTGTTTGCAAAATCTCAGTAGCATATTTGATAGCAAATGGTGCAGCAGAAAAGTGCGGGTGCCGTCGCACCGGGTGTTGTGAGTTCGATTTAGTTATTATTTGTATGATGCGCATATAATTGTACAGAGTCTAGATGTACTTTGAGTTCGTTACTTGATTGTTAATAAGTCTATCGGGACGCAAGGCTTAATCTATAGTCCCCCGCGACACAAGGCTTAGTAGTCCTTCCAGATTTAAGCGTTTTATTACCGACCAGTGGTTTGAATCCGTTCTCTCCATGTTCTTATTGCCTAATTGATATCAATGTACCAATATTTTACTAAAGTATAAAAACGTCTAAATGGTTCAAAGATGTTTATATAACTAGTTGTTAATTAGAGTTAAGATACTGTTTGTTTTTCAAAGAAATTACAGATTTCAGCATTTCATACGAATTTCAGAAAAATGAATTAAATTAAATTCAATTGCAATTGCAATTGCAATTCGCCAATTCAGCCCCTTGACAGTAATACCTTCACCTCTTATGATGATAGTCTTAAACGAACCTAACGAAAAGTCAGCAGTGGGTGTAATACTACCCTAACGATATTGAAGCCAGGACCTCACGATAACCCACAAACGGAAACGCAAACTTGTATTACGGGACTAGCGAAGCATACCTTTCTTATATACCTACATATATTATATTAATTAATGATTATCTTTTGTGACGAGGCAGCCATTGAACACGTTTTTGCGCTAATCTAGGAAAATGGCTTGTAAATCTGGTATCTAAGCTCTGGATATTAATCTTATATAATTACCTAGGTATAAGTACTGCTGTAATTGAATAACAGTAGCTAGTATAGGAATACTGCGAATAGGTGCGTAAATCAGGAGTGATTGACTCCGAAGATATAGTTCCATGAAGCAATTATTATAAATTTGCCTTTGCAAGGAAATATAACTAGGTTTAATAGAAAGGTATGCTCCGTATAATTTTTTTTGAAGTATAGCACAATAGGATTTCGATGTATTTCTTCTGCAGCGATTTAAAACTCCGACAATTATTGGGTACCTAGTTGTCTCACATTTATTTATTACTTACTTTATTACGTTTTAACCGTTGTTTCGCTCGGGCACTACTTTTTTGTAGATGATAGGTACTGTATAATTATCCTTTTCTATATCCCTGGCAATGTTTATGCAAAATTTCTTGATCGGTTGAGAAGTTGAGGCGACCTAGCGTAAGAAACAAACAAACTCATATTCGAATTTATAATATTAAGTAAGGATTTAAGTTAAATAGTTACATTAACGAAACTCTAAATTACAAATAGTATTTGAAATCTACTCAAATATAAATAAGATACTTGCGTTTTAAATTTGGTATTAGAAGTACTTGTCAAATGACACAAAAATAATGCACGATACAAATTGTGACGCAACCGGTATTTAAATGCAGCTGTTCGAGGGAGATAGCCAGATATCCCCACTACATGCCCACTTTTTCTTGTATCCAAATTAAAACTATTAATAACTCCCTTAATTTGCAACCAATGTTGATGCTGTTTGCGCAAAAAGTTTTCTTTTGATTGATATTTGCTTTTATAAAAATAATGTACAAAATCGAAAAAAATAATAATAATATTCTACCACATACACACAGCACCATCTAGCCCAAACTAAGCAGAGCTTGTACTATGGGTAGGTACTAGACAATGGATAAATATACTTATATACATTATTTTTTTGTAAATAAATAGGTACATATTATACATAGAAACACTCAGACCAAGACAAACATCCATGTCCATGCACACAAATGTTTGACTTGTGCGGGAATCGAACCCGCGACCACAGGCGTGGCAGTCGGTTACACTAATTATATAATGAAGAATGAAATAACGAATAATCTCTTCGGAAGTGAGCGCTTTGCTTTAATCTGTCACTTGCGCTAGCAGTATAGCAACCCCTTTCTTTACGTTCGGCAACAATCCAGTTTTAATGTTACAAGCGTCCTTAAACTACCCTCAGCGCTTACTATCAGACGGGTCACCTTTACAACCTCACTAGATAATAAAAGAAATTTAAAAAAGTATTATGATTATGCCATCGAGTTGGAGGCCTGGCTAGTGTTTGTCGGCTAATGCTATCAGACTATCAGATTTCCAACATACAAATGCTACGTATACCTATCTGTCAGATAATGATAAAGATAGAATAATAAATAGGTAACAGGACCTTGTGTCATTACATACCATTAAGCAATAAGCAGATTTAGGAAGAAAATTGTTTAAAATTGATTTAGCATGATTCATATTATATTATGTATACCTAGTAGATCCATCTTATCTCTCTTATGATCTTATCAAAGACAGCGCAGAAAGAGGTTCATTACGGGCACATTTGGGCAAGCTTTTGTTTGACGTCCCAGCATTTTAAGTAACGCACTTCCCAGCAGGCGCAGGAGGATGTGCATATGCTGTTCTTCAAACGCAGCGCGGCGTAACGATTGACAAGCCACGTATCAACGCTACGCACATTTGAAGACAAGGAGTAAACTAGCCTCCGCTGATGGCACCACGAGCGTTCTATCCTTAAAGTTGTCCATACATTGGTATGAGTTTAGGATCGGTGCAGTGGCGGTTCAATGGCGGTGTAGTGGCGGTGTAGTGGCGGTGGCTGTGCGGTAGCGTTGCAGAGCCGTGCCAGGCATAGCGGTGGTAATGTGCTGCACATTGTCAGAGTGAAGGATTGATCTCAGTGTGGTGTTTGTGCTGGGAGCAGTGTGCTTATAAATATATCAGACGAGTGTACTACGTAAGCTCCACAAATGTAACTAGCTAAGTAATAGATGACATCAGATATACTAATGACTAGTAGTGATGTCGAGCTTCAATGTGTCGCACTAGCGAGCATTCGAACTACAGTGAGTCGCAGAACAGTTTTGTCGTACAAGCGTTAATCGTACTTCCATTTGTCGAACTCACATAGTACATTCATATCGGACAAAAGTAATGAGTGTGATCTTTCATAATGTAGCAATACTGAAATGCCATTCTAATGAAATCCTTAAACTGTCGTACGTCTACACGAAATATCTAGCTATGTAGATGCGCCATTATAGTTCAAAATTATCTTCTGGTTTTGCATTGATACTTTTCGAAGGGCTATAAAGTCAATTCGTGATTTTATAACATATTAATGTCAGGTTGTTAACATTTACATGTATTTATTTAAATCGAAGTACCCAGTTACGATTGGTAATAAAACAATGGCGTTTTATTGTATCCGTTTATAAATCATAGCAAATAACCGCTACTATTGTGTGGAACATAAATTGAACAGGGAATTCAAATACACTCGTTGCCAAATCGAATCTGTTTACGAACGAGGTCTCCATTCATTGAAGTAATAATAGTGTGGGAATTAATGACGTTCGATTATCAAAATAAGCATTCAAATTATTAGAATTCTAGATTTTGTCTGTGGCTTCGCTCGGGTTTATGTATGTAGGTTAGGTTAGTAACAGCGTTCAGTCTATGGTCCTCACTCCTCAGCGAGAGATCGCGTATCGCTGTCGCCTCCTTCTGTGAGGAAGTCATTTCCATCAAAGAGGCGGCGGTTAAACAAAAAACAAAGTAATAGCGCTGTTTTCTGGATTAATGGTACCTTGTGTACTTTTCTATTCCCCAAACAACATGTATGCGACATTTCATGATGATCACTCGAGTACTTAAGGCGTGAAAAGGTAACAAACAAACAAACTTACATGCGCACAATCTTCGTACTATTTATATACCGGGTATGGCGTTTCTAGAAATCTCCAGAAACGCTTTAACCGCGTATAAAAGAGCAAGGCCAGCGCTCGCCGACTCGCCAAGACAGTTTACAATCGTAAGCGGTCAAGTATTCATCGGAGCGAACGGAAGCGAAAATACCACAGAGTTTGAAGCAGTTATAGTGGAAAAGTGTAGGTATAATATTATGTATTACAGTGTGTGTTGTGTTTTAAATTTAATTGTATGCTAGAATAAAACGTATTTTAGTCGATTATATTGTTTAAATTCTTATCCCTCGAACCCAACACGAAACAGTACGTAGGTAGGTGAACTGCAACTTTTTATTCTGATACTCCCACGGGACTTACGCGAGTGAAACCTCGGGGCGCAGCTAATCAAATATAATTCTGGACTATAGAAAAAGGTATGCGTCTAGGTCTAAGTCGTTAAGATGTAGGTGTTTTAATAAGGCTGTTAAAGTTTTGATGGGAAGTCACTATGACTGCAGTAAGTATGTAAATATACTTGTTCGAATGATCATAAACCTAATACTATTGAGTTGAATTAAAAGCTTAATTTTATAGCAATGCTACAGAGCTGTAATTCTGCCTTTCTAGTCTTAAAACAGCTTTAATCTATACTAGTATTATAAAGAGGAAAGACTGAGGAGAATGTTGGTCTGTAATCTATCAATTCTGAAACTACTAAATCGATGTTAATAGTTCTTTCATCATTAGAAAGCTACTTGATCCAGAAGTAAGATTTTATCTTATTTATGTATCTTTTTAAATTTATTAGAATTCCTTACGTTCGTCCGTGAGTCGCTCGTAGGCCTCAGCTGAAAATCAGCGCCGCGGTCATCCGCAGCATAGGCTGAGCTCAGCCTTTTAGGCACACTGTGTTGTTTAAAATGTTGTTGTCTGTACTTATTATGTATGTGTGAGTCTGTGTGTGTCTTACAACGAGGTAACTCATTCATTTCATTCGATCTATACTAATATAATAAAGAGGAAAGATTTGTTTGTAATCGATAAACTCTAAAACTGCTAAACCTATTTTTATAATTCTTTCACCATTAGAACGCATCTTTATCCAAAAGTAACATAACAAAAATAACATCGCAACGAGCTTAAAAACGGAGCAGTAATTATAAACGTGAGTAAAATCACGGCGAGAAGCTAGTTTTTTTTGTTTAATGATGTCGCCTGCGTTTCTATTATGTATCCTGTGTCGTGCTGGACTTAATAAACATTCAAACAACGGACGAAAATACTACCAGACTCGAAACAACTATTTGTGCATCACAAAAATGTTAGTCCGGTGTGGGATTCGAACCCACAACACTCGACGCAGTGGCAGGCGAGACGACCACTTAAACCATTACGCCCGCTGTGTAGTCATTATAATCTATATATTAATACGTGAAGCGAAAACTTTGGATCCCTTTTTACGAAAATTGGGCGGACGGAGGAGTATGAAATTTCGCACACTTATAGTTTATACAGAGAAGAAGTGACGAATGCGAATATTTTTTTAAAATTATGCGTAAAAATATATTAAATTAATGAAAATACACTACACGCACACAACCATGCATTTGACACACGCAGTCGAAGCGCGTAACTATGGTTACATATATCAATATACATATAATGACACTAGCTGACCCGCGCAACTTCGTCTGCTTCACATAAGAGAATTTTCCTAGTTTTTGCAATATTTTTCATTTATGCTCCGCTCCTATTGGTCGTAGCGTGATGTTATAAATGGGCTATCCAACACTGAAATATTTTTCTAATTTTTACCCGTAGTTCCTTAGATTACCGCGTTCAACCAAAGAAACAAAATGTGAGTGAAGTCGGCGCGTGAGCGCCCCCGCCTTTTTATAAATGCAGCGGATGGCCGTTTCGCGCGTTAAACAACAATCAACCGTATAGCCGTACCCCATACTGGCGCGGCGAGATTTGGAAGTTTTATTTCATCTATATCTTGTGTGTTTATAAACCGATTCCTATTTTTTTTTTATAATATAAATATTAAAGTGTACTTTTTGAATATGGGAGTTCGATAAAGATATATCTATGTGAAATACAATATATTTATGTATTTTAATACACTTTGAAGAAATGCCTAACGATTAAACACGTTATTGTCGCTAATTTATAAAAGATAGATATATACTATTAAGGACTTTTTTGTAGATCTTTTGAAGACCATCATCTTTGTAATACATACTTTTGGTGTATGATCAACGTATGCGAGGATAAGAAGAGCTCGAAAGCGCATTTTCGTCCGACTTGCTTCAAATTTATCGTCACTGCTCAGCTCCTATGTGTCTTAGCGTTATGTTATATAGCCTATAACCTGCCCAGGAGTATGGACTACAATCGTACCAAGTTTGGTTAAAATCCCTTCAGTAGTTTTTGACCCATGCGTGCACATACAGACAGACAGACAGACAAAAAATTTACTGATTGCATTTTTGTCATCAGTATCGATCACCATTCATCCTCCAATATTAATTTTGAATATATATTCAATGTACAGAATTGACCTCTCTACAGTTTTATTATAAGTATAGATATATCAGCAATATCTTACAAACTTTGGTCAAATTTCGAGCACTAGGCAACCGCTAGTCCTTATTATTAACCATAGATGTAATTCTGTCTTTTAAAGAAATAATAATCCTGGGTTGGATCAGTCATTTCTGATTTCGAATGAGTGAGATTTCTATGGTGGTAGCTGCCACGCCTGAGGTCGCGGGTTCGATTCCTGCACAAGTCAAACATATGTGTGCATGAACATGGATGTTTGTCTTGGTCTGGGTGTTTATATGTATAATATGTATGTAGGTATTTACAAAAAAGAAGTATATATGTATGTTTATCCATTGTCTAGTACCCATAGTACAAGCTCTGCTTAGTTTGGGCTAGATGGTGTTGTGTGTATGTGGTAGAATATTATTATTCCTCTATTATATATACCTACGGCAATGATAGCTACCTTGGAATTAAACATGCTTTATACTATCTATGAAACATCTTTAAAAATCTGTATATTATAGATTTCTAAAAGTTTTACTTATAGGTACTTCGCCGATATTTCGGTTGCTTTTCAATTGCTGCAGTCACGGCAAACTAAAATGTACCTGGTTATCGAACCAAAGTTTACGGTACAAATCATAAATGCATACTAATATAACTAGACTTACAAGGCATTCTTACGGAAACATAGCAGTCCCGTTTCTAGATATCGGACAGCTGTCGTTAAGACAGAAGTTATGAACAGCTTGACCAAATCTGGCACAAGGTTAGGTATATAAATGTAACTCGTAAAGATTCGGTTAACTTATTACTTCGTAAATATAAACCAGCGTAGGGTAATAATAAGTTCATTTTATAACATACTAGATGTGCCCGCGGTTTCACCCGCGTTTATAGTTACTGCGCCGCCCCCGTGGGTCGTAGCATGATGTTATATAGCCTATAGCCCTACTCGATTATTTTTTTTTTTTTTCAGCTTTGGTGGCAAACAAGCTTACGGCCCACCTAATGGTAAATATCTAGTCACCGTAACCTATGGAAGCCTGCAACACCAGAGGCATCACTAGCGCGTTGCTGACCCTTTAGGAAAGGAAGTGGGAAGGAGAAGGAGCGGGAAGGAGAAGGAGCGGGAAGGAGAAGGAGCGGGAACGGGGTGATTGGGCCTCCGGTACTCTCACTCACCGAACGAAACACAACAGTAGAAATACTGCTATTTCACGTCGATATTCTGTAAGAGGGTAGTCCTTCCCCGGTCGAGTCGGCCCATTAATGCTGAAATCAGCGAGGCTCTACTACTACAAAATAATCTATCCAACACTAAAATATTTTTTCAATTCGAAACAGTAGTTACTGAGATTAGCGCGTTCAAACAAACAAACGAATTCTTCAGCTTTATAATATTAGTATAGATAATGGATATAAATATGCCAACCTGTTTTAAAGTTGATGCACGGATGACGTAGTGGTTTAAGTTGCCGCATCACTATTGCAAATGCGCCGCGTGTTGTGGGTTCGATCCCCACAGGGGACAAAAAAATTGTGATCTACAAATGTTTGGTCAGATTTTAGGTGTTCTATGTGTCCATTGTTTTTTGTTTTAGTTTTTAATAAACTTGCGGTTGACACCTCACCTCTCACCTGTTGTTAAGTGACGATGCAGACGACGATAGAGCACGCTTGCCTAGAAGACACTTATTCACTTAAGACTTGTAGGCAGCCAGATTGTGCTCATCGGGAAACACAGACGTACGTAGTGAGTTCCACACCTTTGCGGTTCCCTGCGACACATGACAAACTTTGGAAGTTTCTCGAATGAGAAGCGTGAGAATATATCTTATAATATTTAGTCCGCTTCCTTATTCTCGTGTCATCTCATAAGTTTGCGTTTAAGTTTCTAGAAATATATATTTAGTATGCTGTGCGCGGCTGGGTCCACAATTGATTCTTAGACATAAGTCTACCATTTACTATTACATTGTGGCAAAGCAATAAAGATTTGAATTTGAATTTGACAACTCTTAGACATGCAGATTTCATCGCGACGCGTGCAACCGAGCGTTAATTTATAATTTACTGTTTAATATGCATAATTTTAATTTTGTATATAACTGCATGCCTCGGAATCTTACTCAAGGCCTTTGCGTAACAACGTCCAATATATCCAATGCAATGGATGACATATATGTATGTCAAAAATATTGAATTTAACATACAAGTTGACAAGTAAGAATGCATTTCATACAAAAATTCTTACAAACAAACAAAGGCATATGAGTGGTGAAAGAGCACAACATGTCCACAAGCCGTCAGAAACAGAAGAATGAGACCCCAGCCATAGAAATACCTTTAGAAATATCGAAGTATTCAAACAAATAACAATAAAATGTATGTAAAACTCAAACGTGTACCGTGCTCGTAAAATATGGACCCTAGAGGGCAAGAGTTGTAAGTCACAAATTTAGTTTTACGAAGCACGAAAAAATCAGCGAACTATTTTTTACGTACTTAGATATTTACATCAAATCAAAATCATTTATTCATTTAGGTCAAAAACTAACTCTTATGAACGTCAAAATATATAGGATAGTGAGATTACTAAGTTACTGAAGCTACATTTAGGTTAGCAGCTAGGTTCAGGCAAAAGAGAGAGACAGTGAGAAGAATTGAATTTATTATAGCTTCAATATATTTTCACAGTTACTGGGTCATGTTACTGTTTATTTCGAGACTTAGAAAAGGTTTAAACGTATTCATAATGGATATAGCTAGAAGCGTGATTCTTAAAATACGTTTTACCTTGCCTTGTTATTTATACTTTGTGGCACTGTGATCTCAAAAAGTATAATAGATAATTTTTAGTTTCTTGTATCTACCATACGCATTAGCTTTAGACAGAAATGTTTTAAAAAAGATATATTGCACTTTTGTATATTTGTTTAACGTCCCACTATACTAGGTTGCGAGCTCATTACCGTCAACCTAGCACTCTGTCCGACTCTCTTCTCCTTAGCTTTTATTACTCCCAAGTCACTTGGGGTCGGTTTTCTAGTCTAACCGGATTTGACTGGATATCAGTTTTTACACGGAGCGACTGCCATATGACCTCCGCAACCCGAAGGCTAACGATACCCTAAGGCTAGACCAGTGTCAGGATATTAGTGGGCACTGACTTTCCCAATAAGGACTGCCATAGATGTTCATGGTAGCCGGGACCGACGGCTTAACGTGCTGTCCAAGGCACGGAGCAGGCGATAATTGTCAATCAATACGCACATAATTTCGAAAAGTCATATAACTTCCAAAAGTCAGAGGTGCGCGAAGTGGGTTCGATCCCGAGACCCCTGCATTGCAGTCTGTTGGTCTCCCTTTTGATCTATCGCTGCTAGGTAGAATATCCGACTAGGATAGAATATTTTATATGCTGATATCAGACTTGCAGTGATGGCGTAGTGGTTTAAGTGGCCTCACCACTGTCACGGAATGGAGTTTGTCAGTTCGATCTCCATATAGGATAACATGTGTGTGATCCACATATTGTTGTTCGGAGTCTATATAGTCTTTACAGATATTTAAACAACGGACACAAAGAACAAGAGTTATGAGAGTAGTAGAGCCTCGCTGATTTCAGCATGAATGGGCCGTTGCCACCGGGGAAGGACTACCCTCTCACAGAATATCGACGTGAAATAGCAGTATTCCTATTGTTGTGTTTCGTTCGGTGAGTGAGAATGCCGGAGGCCCAATCACCCCTTTTCCCCATCCCGCTCCTTCTCCTTCCCACTTCCTTTCCTAAAGGGTCGGCAACGCACAAGTGATACCTCTGGTGTCGCAGGCGTCCATAGGCTACGGTGACCACTTTCCATCAGGTGGGTCGTATGCTTGTTTGCCACCTTAGGTGTATAAAAAAAAAAGAAATTTTCCTATGTGTCTGTTGTTTGAATATTTGTATATACACGAAAATTATACCTGGTTCGGGCATTATTAAAAAATAAACAAAATACAAAACCTTTGCTCCACGCGCTAGTTAAACATCTTACTTTACGATCAGCTGTAACTTAGGCCAGCCACTGGATAAACAAAGACAGTTTTGATAAAACTGTACTTATAATCCTTTACCACTTGACAACATAAACGTTCTCTGAAATTAGATTTTATTTTCTTCTTTATTATATTTTGTGGCGCATTTTATTTATTGCCAGTGTGAACATGGCTCTTTGGGTTTGTTTTAGCCTTTAACTTGCCCATAATTTAGTGTTTGATTCAAAAGGGTTGCTCATTAGGTGTTTAACTTTGAAATGTTTTTGTCTAAAGGTTTAATATTTAAAGTTGTGTTGAAATGTGTGTTAACGGTTTGCTAATTAAACTACTTTCATGGTTTTTGTTGTGGTTTACGTTAATTTGTTTGAGGATGGTGTTTAATATTTTGTTACAGTTAGAACTTAGGTAACTGTAAATATTGGGCAAGCTTAAATCTATACTAACAATATAAAGAGGAAAGATTTCATTTTTTTTACATTTGTTTGTAAGGATGTAACTCAAAAACTACTCAATCGATTTTAAAAGTTAAGCTGTATTATCAGTTATCACCGAGTAACATAGGCTATATTTAAAAAAAGACACTATTATAAACATAACCTAACCTAACCTACTTTTACGGAAGCGAAGCCGCGAGCAAAACCTACTATAAAATATAAGTAAGAGAACCATAATTTTCTATGGAATGGTATACAAAAATAGACAAATATTAAATTCTAGACATCAAGCACAGCAGTTACGATCACTGCCGCTTCACAAGGGAAGCACCATGTTCTGCACGGATGGCGTAGTGGTTTAAGTGGTCGTCTCGCCATTGCCACTGCCGCGAGTGTTGTGGGTTCGAATCCCACACGCGACAAAAAGTTGTATTATCCACAAATGGTTGTTTCAAGTCTGAATGTTCTTTGTGTCCGTACTTGTGTAAATTAAATTGTATTTGTGTGTATTAGATACCAAGATAGGTATTAGATTCGAAGGCGCGCATCTCTGACTTTTCGAAGTTATACGAGTATTAAATAATTAATTATCGCTTGCTTTAACGGTGAAGGAAAACATCGTGAGGAAACCTGCTTGTCTGAGAATTCTCATTAATGTTCTCAAATATATGTGAAGTCTGCCAACCCGCACTAGGCAAGCGTGGTGGACTATGGCCTAACCCTTCTCACAGTGAGAAGAGGCCCGTGCCCAGCAGTGGGACAGTTTAATACAGGGCTGATATTATTATTTAGATACCAAGGTATCTAGTACTTGTTTCCTTTAGAAATAGTACACAAATTTCACGTAGTTAACTTTAATGCCTTCAATATACATAATAATACATCTTAATTCATCTTTCATTGGAACGATGGGGTGCTGATAGTCATTAAGGATGGCGTAATGGTAGGTTGTACCACATTTGTCCTCTGGCGTACGCATTATATGAACGACTTTGTAGCGCACATCTTCGTCAAAAATAAACAAAACGACGCGACGTGATTTGTTTATAGATATAACTGAAGGATCGGCCAGGAATGTATTATTATTCTACTTCTTAAGGAAAGTAATGTTTTCAAATCTCTAACTAGATTTTGCCCGCGGCATCGTTCGCGTAAATGTAGGTTAGGTTAGATTTGTCATGATTTCTTATTTTTGTTAATAATTCTGTTCAGGAATTTTTATTTACCCAACTGGCAACACAGTCAATCATCATTTTTAAATAGTGGGGTTATTGTGGAAGGGAAAAAGTAACTCGTCTCTTGGTGAAATATTGCTCAGCAGTGAAGATCGACGATCATTCAACTTAGTAAGACGGTCTAAACAGTCCGTGTAATTGCTGTGAATTTGGTAATATGGTTCCATAATATTTTAGACAAGTGAGTAGCATTATAGATTAGTTACAGAACTATTTTCTCGATGGTTTCTGTCAATATGTATGCAAAATTTTATGATGATCGGTCGAGTAGTTAAGGCGTGAAACAAACAAACCAAACAAACTGACATGCACATTTATAAAATATCAATTTGCGAAATAGCTAACAACAGCTCGTACTATGCAAAATTGGCAAAATCATCAACTCGTATAGCTTGTTTTAAGGTCCAAAATGGAACCGATTCAATTATTTTTTTGTGTAAATAACATAAGAAGGAATTTGGCTACTTCTGTATGCTTTTATTTATTTTATTGGTTTCGTTAAAATTAAACTACTATATACGGATTTTATCGCGTTGTTTATTTGACATTTTATTATATCATTTAGAAATTGTTACAGTAGTAGTACTACTATTAAACTTTACAATTTTTTTAAGCTAATTAAATCATTGAAACTATTAATATTTATGTTTACACTTTCCCCGACGTTTCGGTTGCTTTTCAGCAGCCATGGTCACGGGGAGACTAAGATGGTAGTTGTCTCAATGTTCCTGTGTAGTTATTTCAAAGTACCCGAATATAATTTAATCATTGGTGTTTTTATTTACGCAGAATGAGCTCAAAGTATCATGAAGTTTAGCTGTGCGTTTGTTTGTTACGCTTTTACGCTTTAATCACTCGACCGATCATCATGAAATTTCACATACATGTCATCAGGGGTATAGAAAAGGACATAGGGTACTTTTCATCTAGAAAAAAAAACTTCTTTCAAGCAAGCGAAACTGCAGGCAAAAACTAGAACTACATAAAATCTAGTGAAATAGCAGGTACTTTGTTTCCGTACAACACAGGCGGGGGAATTCACGGGTGTTAGGTAGTATTAAAGTTAACGATGAACTTTATGGCATTGCGTGTCTTGTAAAACACGTTTTTTCAACGAACCACGCGAGTGAAGACATACGCGGCAGATAGTATGTGATATTTGCGACATTGTTGCGTTTTGATTATGTATGAATGCCGAGGGCTTTTTGCTTACGTCGTAACTTGTTATTTCGGGGTGAATTGTAATATGTGTTATCTGTGGACTAATCTCGGTGTATGTAATAATGAATGTTGCCAGATATCGTGTTTTTAGCAGAATTTTAACTTAATTGTGTTTGCCTGTATCGAAACGTATTACCATCATTTTGTATTCACATGATGGTAATACGTTTCGATACAGGCAAACACAATTAAGTTAAAATTCTGCTAAAAACACGATGTCTGGCAACATTCATTATTACATACACCGAGATTGTTGGCATGTGTTTTATATGTGGAAGTTGTTTGTTGTTTTATTTTTTTATTCACGCAGTAATGGAGCAATTAGTGTTGCCACTTTAGACTTTAACCAAAACCACGTCAAGTATATTACTTGACGTGGTTTTGGTTTCAGCGGTGGTATGGAACGATGAATCTGCATGTCTGAAAGTTGCCATAATGTTCTTCAAGATATATGAAGTCTGCCAACCCGCACTGGACCACTGTGATCCAAGACACTGGCCCAATCCGGGTTGACAGACTTCTATGCCATCACTCTTCTCACACTGAGAAGGGACCCGAGCTCAGCAGTGGGACAGCTTATCTTATCTTATCTTATGTGGGGGCCAGTCAGTGCAGACTGGCGACACTTCGACCCAGTGGGATCTTTTGTGTCGACACTCTCCCAATAACGACTGCCATAGATGTTCATGGCAGCCGGGACCAACGGCTTAACGTGCTCTTCGAGGCACGGAGCAGGCGATAATTGTCAATCAATACGCACATCATTTCGAAAAATCATATAACTTCCGAAAGTCAGAGGTGCGCGACGTGGGTTTGAACCCGAGACCCTCTGCATTGCAGTCTGTTGGTCTCCCCACTGAGCTATCGCTGCTCGTGGGACAGCTTAATATAGAGCTTATATTATTAACTATTTACAGCAGCATTTGCATGAAGAAGTAGATCAATAAAAAGTAAAAAAAAGACAACTTTTAAAAGCGTGTGAAACCGCAAGGCACAGCTAGTTGTATAAAGATGTCGGAAAATAATAATCATTTGTAACATATTGTTTTGGTTTTGCACCTTTTTGGGTTATACGGGTTGTTTTATCGCACAGTTTATGAGCCTCTTTTGTTTTGTCCCTTCGTAGTGCTACTGAATATTATAATGTTACTACATTGTAGCCGCGGCTTCGCTCGCGTAAATGTAGATCAGCTCTGGTTAGTAACAGTACTTTTTCTAGATTTATAGATGACAACGTGTATGCTAAATTTCATGATCATCGGTCGAGTAGTTAAGGCGTGAAAGCGAAACAAACAAACTCACATTCGCATTTATAATATACTAGATTTCGCCCGCGGCGTTGCTTGTGTATATGTAGATCAGGTGTGGTTGGTAGCAGTACTTTTGTCTGGATAAAAGGTACCCTAAGTTCTCTTCTGTTCCCCTGACAACGTGTATGCTAAATTTCATAATGATCGGTCGAGTAGTTAAGGCGTGAAAGCGTAACAAACAAACTCACATTCGCATTTATAATATTAGTTAGGATAGCCGCGAATTATGCGTTGACGTGTGTCTTCTTAACATATTATTTTTATTAGACAGTGCCCGCACATTGGAATATTATTTCTATAAGAGAGTTTACATTTTGTGATCTGTTCCGAACATCGCAAATAAGTTTCATACTTTGAGTATTTAAAAATTAATTAAAATAATTAATTACAAATGTATTAGGGCTTAAATTTTTAAATTTTTCAATACATTCTATAGACTTAGGTAAAAATGTATCATAGACGAAATATCATTCTTTTTGTAGTCCTTTTACTATGTAATGAGTAGTAGAGCCTCGCTGATTTTAGTATGAATGGGCCGGCTCGACCGGGGAAGGACAGAACCCTCTCACAGAATATCGACGTGAAATAGTAGTATTAATACTGTTGTCTTTCGTTCGGTGAGTGAGAGTGCCGGAGGCCCAATCACCCTCTTTCCCTCTTCCCGCTCCTTCTTCTTCCCACTTCCTTTCCTAAAGGGTCGGCAACGCGCAAGTGATGCCTCTGGTGTTGCAGGCGTCCATAGGCTACGGTGACCACTTACCATTAGGTGGGTCGTATGCTTGTTTGCCACCTTAGTCGTATAAAAAAAAAATGTAAATATTGGGTTGAAAGTTTTCAATGTAAAGACTCTTATGCACTTAAGCGCCTCTATTGTGCTGGGATCTTATCTTATCTTATGTGGGGGCCAGTTAGTGCAGACCGGCGACACTTCGACCCAGTGGGATCTTTTGTGTCGGCTCCAAGATTTAGCTCTTAGCTATCTCCTTATGAATGTACTGCATAAGCCGCAGTGTACAATTCAGAGGGAGAAGCCTGAAGTCTTCAGGGCTTGGATATGCCACCCCCATCAGACCCGTCCTCAGTCCAGCCAACGCGTCGCATTCACACAATAGGTGCGATATGGACTCGTCCTGTTCACCACAGGCTCTGCAGATCAAATTGTGTGCCAACCTTAATCTGCACAGGAAGTCGTTGATGCCAAAATGGCCAGTGAACGCTCTTGTGAGCAGGCGCATTTGGCTCTTGCTATATCTACAGAACTTCCGGGTGACGCCTGTGGCTCCGTTTGCAATGAACTTCTTGGAGTGTTCCAGACCCCTAAGCGCCATCCACTCCAACCTGCGTTTATCATTACCATGTGCATTCAAAGCTGCCTTGACGGTGCTCTCAGAGAGTCCCACGAATGGCTCGGGGCCCACAAACAGTTGCTCCGAGCCCTTTCTGGCTAATTCATCAGCCTTCTCATTGCCCTGCACCCCTGCATGTCCCGGAACCCAGACCAGTCTGACTGTGTTCTTCCTGCCTAGTTTGTTGAGGATCTTAACACAGTTCAGGACCAGTCTGGAGTCCACCCTACACAAGTCCAGAGCCTTGAGAGCAGCTTGACTGTCACAGAGAATATACACTGTCTTGTGCTGGGATAGTGCATGCTATTGCTGTACTGCTCTTCGGTTCGATTCCAAGTCAAGCAAAGTGTTATTAGGATTGTCTTTCAAGAAATTCATTCAGAGCAGCACGAAGTGACGAGCACGTGATTGAATAACAAACATCTTCCCAAATTTAGACATTTATAATATTCGTAGATTTGATTTAATCTGCTCGTATATTTTAGATTTTAACATTTATTTTCTGTTATATTTATGACATCAATTTTCGCTGTTATCTGTGGCATCACATTGGATATTATAATATACATAATATCAATCTAAATAGATTTATATCATGGAAGAATTTACATGATATGAATGTAAATTAACATAATTACATACACATATATGCATATGAGTGAACTGAATGAGAATAAGTGCTTGGACAGTGCAATGGTTAAAGTGACATATCACCGGCGGTTGTAGGTTCGATTCTCACACTCGACAAAATTGCCAATGATTTTGCCACTGGACATTTGGTCGTACTCTGTAAACAAAATGACTGATGCTACAGAAATTTACGCCCGGGTATGCCAGTAGCGTAAGACAGGCTCGGAGCTAAGGAAAATTTCCATTTTGAACGAGAATACTATTACTTTTACAAATATTATAATTGCGAATGCAAGTTTGTTTCTTACGCTTTCACGTCTTAATTACTCGAGCGATCATCATGAAATTTTGCATACACGTTGCCAGGGGTACAGAAAAGGATATAGGGTAACTTTCATTCAGAAAAATACTGCTTCCGAGAGATTGAAAATTGTCAAAATCAAATCTCTCATAATTATGACAACTAATCATTTTCTTTTTTATGTGTTCTTACGTCAGAGGAATCTATTTCGGCATGTGCACCATCAATTTGTATAGGAAGCATCCGTCAGAATGAATAATAAATGACGTCACGGGACGTAATCCCGCGGGATGCCGATAGTACTCTGTAACATATCTTATCTCAATCTACATCAAAGAATACACGGAACAGTTTAAAGAAATACATTCCTCAATGCAGCTTACTATGTCCCAAATATATGCAAGTTTCAACAACTTTATTTTGATGATAATAAAGTTCATATTCAAGTGGATTTTTTTATAATACAACATTTAGTAAAGCTATCAATCATATGTGACATAGGATTTTATTCTTTGGACCTTCCGAACGGTAAAAAAACGATTTGGATCGAGTGCATTGCTTGTTCGAGTAAGATGCGTTTGTGGTTTTTTATTTTTTTGTTGTCATTGTTGTCCGTTCTGTATTGGTATGTCGGAGTATTTGAAAGAAGCTTATGAAGTACGGTTGTTTATTAAATTGTACGTACGTAAAACATTATTAATTACTAAATGTGCCCGCGGTATTACCCGTGTTTATCGTTACTGCGCGGCCCCCGTGGGTCGTAGCGTGATGTTATATAGCCTATAGCCTTCCTCAATAAATAGGCTAACCAACACTAAAAGAATTTTTCAATTCGAACCAGTATTTCCTGAGACTAGCACGTTCAAACAAACAAACAAACAAACTCTTCAGCTTTATGATATTAGTATAGATTTATCTATTGGGGTTGCTGTACTAGTGAAATCACTACAGTCATATTATAAAACAAAGTCCCTCGCTGCGTCTGTCTGTCTGTTCGCGATAAACTTAAAAAACTACTGAACGGATTTTCATGCGGTTTTCATCAATAGATATAGTGATTCATGAGAAAGGTTTAGGTGTATAATTTGTTAAGGATTTGTGCTACTCGTGCGAAGCCGGGGCGAATCGAAAGTTAATTTATAAAAATTTATGTTTTGTGACCACAAGGTAGGTGTGTAGATTTATATCGACGCCCTCTGTGGTGCCGGCGCGTCGATCAGGCGTCGTTCCTTGCAGGCAGTTACTTGCCTGTGTTAGGCAGTGCTTGGTGGGTGGCTGATGTATCTTCCGTTCCAGCGACCCATTCACCATTCAAGGCGGCGAGTTGGCACAGTTGGTTTAGCGGGTAGTATCCGGGACATTTCATATTTCCCCGGGACGTTCCATCTTTCCCCGCGACGTTCCATCTTTCCCTGGGTGAGCTCGACATAAAACCGCCACTCTCCTTTACCGGCAGAGAGGTACGCGCAAAAGCATTTCCACACGTTGAAAAAGTAAAAGGTGTATATATTTTTCTAATATTAACATGCCCGTTATTTCTTGTACTGATAGCGCAGGGCCTCCTTAAGAAAAAAACAACCCAAGGTTATTTAGCTCCGGTCTTCTGTAGTGTAGAGGATTATTCTTTCATCGTAAATATGATGGAAGAATAATACATTACGGCACAACTGTCAACTATCATTAACAACTATCAAGAAAGAATAAAAGATCTTCAACCATAACTGGTTGCTAAACTCAGTAGCCATAGCGGCCGAAAGCTATTTACTAGTCTATGAGCCCCTGTATTGAATATTTTTTCTTTCTTATTATATCTATATGTATACTAATATTATAAAGCTAAAGAGTTTGTTTGTTTGTTTGAACGCGCTAATATCAGGAACTACTGGTTCGATTTGAAAAAATATTTGACTGTTGGATAGCCTATTTATCGAGGAAGGTTATAGGCTATATAATATCACGCTATGATCCACGGGGGCGGCGCAGTAACGATAAACGCGGGTGAAACCGCGGGAACATCTAGTCTAGAGACATATAGATAAAAAACAAAGAAAAATGATTGTGGATGATGATGGATCAATTAATCTGCAATATTAGTCATGTTTATAAGCTGCTTGACTGTATCGCGTAGACCTCTTTTCAGTATGAGGAGGGTTAAATCATATTTCACCACGCTGGCTCTTTGCTGGTTGGCAGACTTCACATACATATGTTTGATGATAACATTATAGAGAAGTTTCGACATGCTGGTTTTCCTACAATGTTTTGTTGCAGCCATGAAATAGATGCATAGCTTTAAAATATTCTTATTATGAGAAGGCTTAGGCCATAGTTTAGCACGCTGGCGCAGTGCAGGTTGACAGTCTTCGCATATCTTTGAGAACATTATGGAGAATTCTCAGACATGCAAATTTCCTAACGATGTTTTCTTTTAGCGAATAAATAGTCACATAGCTTAAAAAGATTGTAGTTAACACGCAAGTAACTCGCTAACCTAATGTGTTCCAGTACAAACTTAGCAATGGTTTCCATCCATTAAAAAAACTTCACACAGAACACAGTTCACTTGCGCTTTAAAAATATTTTTATTATGAGAAGGCTTAGGCCATAGTCTACCACGCTGGCGCAGTGCGGGTTGGCAGTCTTCGCATATATTTGAGAACATTATGGTGAACTCTCAGACATGAAGATTTCCTAACGATGTTTTCTTTCAGAAATTAAATAGTCACATAACTTAAAAAGATTATAGTTAGCACGCATGTAACTCGCTAACCTAATGTGTTCCAGTACAAACCTAGCAATGGTTTCCATCCATTAAGAAAATTTCACGCACAACACAGATCGCCTACCCCGCCACACACGGCGCCACTTCTTAGAGCCACATTTAGTTCTAATTGTAACTAATTGTGCTCGTACTTCAATTACGACCATCGCTAACATATACCGGCGTTCTCGAGGGTCACTTAAGCTAGCTCATTATATGCATTCTTGGGATATTGAGTCGCTGTAGCAGAAATACTTTTGGATCCTTTTGGTTTTAATTACTGCCGAGAAATGAAATTATGACGTAATTGGTGACGAAAATGTTGAGGCGAAAATGTTATTGTATATGATACGACATTGTTAGTCTGTTTTGGGTACGTGTTTATATAACTCCACTTATGTTTGTACATATGTCCTCGAGAAGGTAGGTAGAAGAGTATTGCACCTGCTTTAAGTCTTGCGAATTAGTGGATGACCCTATCACCGTCTGTTGGTACATTTCCAAACGTAGGGCTTGTACACAAAACTGCGATGCGACGTCGCATCGTAAAAATCTACGAGCTCCACCGACGCATCGCAAGAACTTGCGAATCTATTCGCATCGCGCATTCGAATTTTTCGAATTTTTGTCGAATCGTGGAAGGAGGGGCTCCTTGCCGCACGAAATCGCATCACAGCAATTCGTGTCGTAGTTTTCTGCGTTGCGAATTCGCATCGCACCGATTCGCAGTTTTGTGTACAAGCTCTAAAGTGTACAACACTCCAGCCGGGACTCCCGTCTCGCTTCTTCTTTGTTTTAGTGCAGTTAGCCACCAGCCAGTTTAAGTAGACCTATCAGTACTATGTAAGTGCCAATTAAAGAAAGTTCAGTAAATCAAAAGCTTTGTTTGTAGAGGTATAAAAGGCGTCTAATGTGCTGCTAGTGCATCTCGTTATTGTACAATAGCCGTCAATGTGGAGCAAGAGCTTTTATTTTTGTAATAATAATAATAATACTTAAAAGACAACTCCGGCACTAGGAATAAATCCTGTGTCGCGAGGGATTTTACATCATTTAAACAACGGATACGAAGAAGAACAGGAACGATTTCAATACCCGTCCAAACAAACTTGCAACTCCGTAGGGACATTGCCTCATTGGCATGTTTCTACAGAATATACCACGGGGAGTGCTTTGAAGAGTTATTCCACCTTATCCCGCCCTCCCCTTTCCTATCCAGAACAACGCGTGCTGGGCTCAGATGCCATCCTCACACGGTAGAGTCGATTAGAGCGCGTACCAACAAGTTTGGGTCCTCATACCTCTGCCGAACGACCAAGGCATGGAATTCTCTGCTAAGGCACATGTTTCCTTCTTCCTTCAATCCTGGGTCCTTTAAGCGGGGCGTGAAAAAGCACCTTCTCAGGCCGTCAAAGTAGAGACCTCAACATCGCCTCGGCTGCTATGAGGGCGGTGTGGAGGCCACTGTTCTTAGACCACACGACTGCTTACCATCAGATGGGGTGTGGTCATTTTAACGAGCAAAATAAAATTTAAAAAAATCTTGTTCTTTCTCCAATAATAACAGAAGTGTGTGTATAGTTACTCTATGGCGATACGCATTTATAATCACCTGCCTCAACAGTTTCATGAATTACCAAATTATAAGTTTAAGGCTCATTTGTTCGAATGGCTTATTCAAGAATGTTTTTATTCTCTGAACGAGTACTTACATTGTAAAACATTTAATGTAAATAATAAAAAAAAAATGTAGTAAGTATTTGCATGCTATGGGGCTTTGAGTGCAAATTGTTGCTCTAATCTTGTGTATCACTCCATCTGTATAAAAAACCACATTTTAGCAAATAAACGATTTGAATTTGAATTTGAACACCCAAACTCGAAACAACCATTTGTGGATGACAAGTCAGTCACGTTTATTAAGTTAATTTTTCTTATTGATCGCCTCGACGTAAATGTGACGAAAGTTATTGCGTTTTACCAGGAAAAAGTCTCAGTAGCAACTCGGAGTCTGGACCAGTGCCCGGTAGATGGAACTCGCCCTATTATATGGAACTAAAATCATAACTGGCGGAATGTGTGTGTATACATATCTTCGTGGATATAAGCGTCAGATTATAAAAAACAAGTGAGAAACGGCAATGAATTGCTGTAAATCTTAGAGTTCGAAAGAATGGTACCTATCACGTGACCTTGAGGTCAGAGGTCAAAGGTCATAGTCATTTCGGGGTATATCGACTATGCTGAGTCGAATGGTGTTGAACGCGAGTCTCTAGCTCTTACGGTTCTTGAGTCGAAAGTTGTATAACAGACAGACAGACGGACGGACAAAGCTGATGTATAAGAGTTATTACGAACTCTAAAAAGAAATAAATGATTACCAATAACAATACAATCTATACGCAATATCCCACATTAGGCAAAGCCTGTCCTGTGGATACCTATGACGATAACAGTTTGCTTAACTTGTTGCTCGGAAATATCAATAAAAATGATAGCTTAACTTAACTAAGTTATTGATAAACATATTTAATAGTACTTAATGTCTACATGTAATAAAAAGAGGATATTATATGTATTATGTATATTTATTGAAAATATAATAATAATATCATCATCATCATCATCAGGCTATAATAGTCCACTGCTGGACATAGCCCTCCCCTAAAGAGCGCCATAGCGCCCTGTCTTCAGCTTGCCGCATCCAGCATCTGCCTGCAGTCTTTCGCAGATCGTCATCTCATCTGGTCGGAGGGCGAATAATAATATCAGCCCTGTATTAAACTATGTATCTCACTGCTGGGCACGGGCCTAAAAGGGTTAGGCCATAGTCCGCCACGCTGGCCAAGTGCTGGTTGGCAGACCTCACATATATTCGAGAACATTATGGAGAACGGAGAACTCTCAGTCATGCAGGTTACCTCACGATGTTTTCCTTCACCATTAAAGCACCCGATAATTAACTATTTAATACGCATATAACTTCGAAAAGTCAGATATGCGCGCCTTGGGTTCGAACTCGAGATCTCTGTGAGGCAGTCACGGATTCCCTCTAGGCTATCGCTGCTGATTGAAAATATAATGTGTTTAATATGTTACGTGTGTATTACAAATATTAGGAATTAAATATAATGACCACCAAAAATAGTAATTGCGCATCAAAATATGCTTACTAAAATATATCATATCGAGCACCTATACGCCTCAAATCACTGCATTCCGTCTCGTAAGGATGGCATCTGAGCCCAGAACGCGTTGTTCTGGATAGGAAAGGGGAGGGCGGGATAAGGTGGAATAACTCTTCAGAGCACTCCCCGTGGTATATTCTGTAGAAACATGGCAATGAGGCAATGTCCCTACGGAGTTGCAGAGGTTCCAGTGAACTCGTGACCTCTGGATCTCCGATGATACGGACAGCCCGCCGCTGTAACCGGTCGAGAGCGTCCAGCAAGTACTGCGCGGAGCCATCCCAAAGATGAGAACAGTACTCCACGCAAGGGCGCACTTGTGCCTTATACAATAGGCACAGTTGCCCAGGCATGAAGAACCGCCTCACCCTGTTCAGAACTCCGAGTTTTCGCAAAGCTTGCTTAATGACGCTCTCGATGTAGGTTTTGGGATTAAGGGAGCGGCAAAGATCCATACCTAAGATGGAAAGGCTGTCACGTATCACCAGTGGAGTGTTCTTCAGAGAAGGGAGGGGAAGGAACGGAGACTTTTTTGTTGAGAACGCGCATGCCTGGGTCTTCTTGGCGTTGAACTCGACCAAGTTCTTGGCACCCCATTCATAGATGCGGTCCAAGGTCTGGTCAAGTTCAACGACAAGATTCTGCCTTTTCCCCTCAACGTCAGCCTCTTTGGCCCCAGGATGTCCGAGATATCGCCCATGCACGGTAATGTCGTCCGCATAACAATGTATGTTGCCGAGATTCAACATATCATTGATATGCAGAAGAAAGAGCGTAGGGGATAAAATAGACCCCTGAGGCACTCCTGCATTGACCTGCATAAATTTGGAAGCGCGACCGTCGCAAAGGACCCGAATACGACGCTTCTGCAGGAAACTTGAAATCCAGGTGCATAGTTGAGGGGGCAAGCCATAGGCCGGAAGCTTGGAAAGTAGAGACCGGTGCCAGACTCTGTCAAAAGCTTTGGCTATGTCAAGGCTGATAGCCAAAGACTCGCCGTGCTTGTCCATAGCCTCACCCCAGAGGTGCGTGACGAACGCTAGAAGATCACTTGTTGATCGTTTAGACCGAAAGCCGTATTGGCGATCATTGATCAACGATTGATCCTCCAGGTAGCGGACAACTTGGGTGTTTATAATCCGCTCGAACACCTTGGAAAGCACCGAGGTGATAGCTATGGGTCGATAGTTGCTTGGCTCGGAACGGTCCCTCTTTTTGGGAATCGGTTGAACGTTCGCCTCCTTCCAATCCTCAGGCACAATGCCCGCGGCGTAAGACGTCCGGTATAGGCGCGTAAGTGTGGGAGACAACTCCGCTGCACATTTTTTAAGGACCACAGCTGGGATGCCGTCAGGTCCACTGGCTTTCCGAACATCGAGAGACTGCAGTATCGCACGAACGGTTCGTTGCCTGATACATATATCAGGCATGGTGTAGCCGCAGTTGGCAATGTTAGGCGGCTGCGAACCGTAGTCATCGATTCGGGACTTGGCCGCAAAGAGATTTGCAACCAGATCTGCTTTCTTCTGCGGCCGATGAGCCAGTGATCCATTCGGATATCTCAGAGGGGGCAGCAAGGTCTGGCAGAAGTTGGACTGCACGGCTTTGGCCAGGCGCCAATAGCTACGACTGCGCGTAGGATGCGCCATGAGTTCCTGGCCGAAACGTGCGACGCGCTGGGCATCCGCTCTTAAGTATGCCCTCTTGCAGACCTTTGTGGCTTGGTTGAACGCTGCCTTCAGGTGATCCACGTTAGGGTCGTAGAGAGCACGAGCCCTGGTCCAAGCGCGGTACGCTGTCTGTTTGCGTTCAACAGCATCAGCGTATTCACGACCGAACCAGGGCCTTTTCCTGCCGCCGCTCGTGACATCACTGTATGGAATATAATATTCCATACCCAGGATGATTTCACCAGCGACAGCAGTAGCGCTCTGTGATGGATCCCTGTTCTCAAAGCAGCGTTGAGCCCAAGGGATGGATGCGAAGTACTCCCGCATTCCATCCCAGTCTGCTGACGAGTAGTGCCACAGTCGTCGTCCTGCCTCCTCGGGTCGTGGGGGCGTAACAATAACAGCTGTGGCACAAACCAGACAGTGGTCTGAGGTGCCCAGAGGAGCACGAATCGACATACTGTACCGGTTCGGGTTACTCGTCAGCAGCAGATCGAGCAGATAGGGCATCTGACCTGCAATGTCTGGTATCCGGGTGGGCTGGAGTACCAGTTGAGACAGGTTATGCGTGAGAGCGAACGCATGGGCAGTTCGTCCCGTGTGGTCTGTTTTGAGAGAACCCAACCAGGTCTCATGGTGGGCATTGAAATCTCCCAAGAACACCAACTCAACGTTCGGAAACCGCTCCTGCGCGTCGTCTGCCGCCTGACTCAGGTAATTGAAGAGTCGAGTTGTCTCAGCGTCTCCTGAATGGGATCGGTAGAGGCACATGTAGATTTGGCTGAAAGAGCCATGATCTACGTGTACCCAAAGGACAGAGAAGGAAGGGTCCTCTAGGCATTGTAGACGACGACAGCAAATAACCGCCCTAACAAACAAGCATACCCCGGCTTTCGCGAGGAAATACTCCTCTAGCACGTAGCCGGGATATTGCAGGTAGTTCGTGTCTGTAGGACAGCGTATTTGTGTCTCCGTTAGAAAAAGCATTGCCGGCCGAGCCGTCTCCAGGTGGTGATGGACGGCATTGAGGTTAGCGTGGAGTCCTCTGATGTTAATAAACTCCACGACACAGGAAGCAGCAGTGGGGTTACGGCGATTGGCTGCTGTTGAACGACAATGCTTTGTTCGTACTGCTATAGAGTGAAAGGAAGGGGAAACGTGAAAAAAAAGTGGCGGCTATTCTCGCAGTAAAGTGGGACAAGGCGCAGAGCAAGTTTTGTCATATAACTGTATGGTATGGCGATAGCCGATCCGACGGACGGAAGGACTCCCGTACCCTCCCGAAAGTGGTCACCGGGACCCACCCTCCGGTCACCATTCGGTCACCAATCTCGAGGTGGCTCGTGACGAGCCACCTCGAGATTATGCGCGGCATGATAAGGCAGCCAACCTAATTGGTTAGACTCGGTTGGGCCTCTAGACTATACCGCGGGCGGCCAGCAGAGCACCGTTTCTACGGCTCTCCCTGGCCGCCGGGTCGACTCGCGCCACCCACACAATGACTCTACGGATGCTCTGCAGGTCCCTCATAAGCTGCGAGAATCGTCACCTCATGCTTAGGCCTCCGGCGCTCTCATTCACCGAACGAAACACAGCAGTGAAACACTGTTGTTTCACGTCGATTTTCTGTGAGAGGGTAGTACTTCCCCGGTCGAGCCGGCCCATTCTTGCTGTAACCAGCTTGGCTCTACTACCGAAGAAAAAAGTTTAAGCTAGGTGCACCAAAATGTTTTGGTAGAAATGCATCTATTCATTCTGCTATGAAATTTCTAATTGCAGGACAGTGTCTGGCAATATGCCAGGTAGCCAGTAATAGAGGCCACATTACATGGGTCTTAACCAGCTGGCGAACTGTGGTCATAGACATCTACTCTTTATTAGATATACAACCATGTATGTATGTTCATGAACCATTTGCCAACGTTGCCTTTGAGGTATTTACGTTGTAAATTACCAAACAGATGACTCAGACGCGTGGGGCAATATTAATTGTGTCGTGGTATTTGTTAACTAAGTATTAGAATGTTAATCACGTTTATTTAGCCTTGCAATAATGGAGATGATTTTAGAGTCAAAGGTTTATATATCAATGATATGTCCATACCGTGCTTAAGTCGCACGTAAAAGTATCTACACACCTTTTTTTATATGAAAAATATCTTATCAAAGGCAAATACGATGTGTACTTAAAATACTTGGTATGACTAAATGCGTTGTAAAACATATTTATTCATTAATTTTGTGTAAACTTTTATTATATATAGCATCGTTATTAGGCAAGGTAGTATTATTATGCATTATTGAGAACAATACTTTTTGGAATGTTACTTAAGCTATAACATTCTTGTAAGTTTTATGAATATGGCCGTAAGAATATTATAATGAGCTGACGTTAGTTAGAGAACGATAGTATACCATTTTGAATAGGTATGAGTGACCGTGATAATACAGTAATACCTCGACTTACGCTACCCCGACTTACGCGAACCCGGAGTTACGCGATATTCAAATCTCGCTAATTTGTCTTTTATTTGAGCGTCAAACAACTCCCGATTTTCGATTATAGAGTAACTGCCCCTATATTGACGAAATGTTGCGGGAGAAAAATATATGAGACGTCAAAGTAGGTACTTCGTTAGATTTTATGAAGCTTTCTACATCAAAATAATCTCAGTTGGCGATTGTGTATATGGATAATCTAAGATTCTATGAAAAATATTGGCTGAATTAATTTTCTTCAGCTTCTGGCCTCAATAAAAAAATATTTATATTATATTTATTTACATGCGAAATTACACCCTGACTTACACGAATTCAACTTACGCGGTTATCGCTCAGTCCCACCTATCGCGTAAGTTCGGGTATTACTGTACTATATTTATAATTCAGATAGCATATTAGCTTTGTGTATCGGATGTCTCCCCGTGACCATGGCTGCTGAAAAGCAACCGAAACGTCGGGGAAAGTTGTCAAATAAACAACGCGATAAAATCCGTATATAGTAGTTTAATTTCAATGAATAACATTCGCGTAAACAGAAGACAATATTATATCGGATGACAACTTAAAGATCTACAAAGGATACCACATTCAAAGGTAGCTTCTATAGCTTTTAGAATGACCGCTCACATTATTTTCTTTTTTATATCTCCTATGTTCAGCTATCCATATACCAGTTAAAATTATATTATATGTATAGAAGATCAGAAGCAGCGATAGCCTAGTGGCCAACCGTTAAACTGACATGTAGAGATCTCGAGTTCGATCGCAAAGCACGCATCTCTGACTTTTTTCTAGTTAATTTAATTGTATTATGTGCGTATTAAATAGATAATTATAGATTGTTTTTTTTTGTTTTTAATTTTTTTTATTGACATTGGTGGCAGACGAGCAAGTGGCCCACCTGATGGAAAGTGGTAACCGCTGCTCATGGACATAAGCAATGTCAGGACACAGCAAAGCCGCTGCCTACCGTGAAACAAGAACTCTCTTTACACCTCGTTTGAAGAAGGACATATCATAGCGCTCGGGAGACACCGAAGCTGGCAGTTCATTCCAGAGCTTGCACGTACGTGGGAGAAATGATCGCTGAAAGCGTACCGTCTTAGAATTGAACGCTTCCAGGTGATATGGATGAACCCTGCTTCGCTGTCGAGTGGTACGGTGATAGAAAGGGGCCGCTGGTACCAAATCAAACAGTTCTTTAGAGCACTCCCCGTGAAAGAGTAGGTAGAACACGATGATTTGACGGCGAAGGAGAATATCATGAGGAAACTTGCACATCTGAGAATTCTCCTTGATGTTGTCAAAGATGTGTGAAGGTTTAGTAACCCGCACTGGCGTGGTAGACCTTGGTCTAACCCTTCTCAAACTATGAAGAGGCCCGTGTATCATGACATTTTATTGTTCCCGTACATGTATTACCTTAACGAAGTGGGTACGACGCATGCTTAGGGTGTGACGAAACAATTTCTTCCGTATTATTATATCCTCCTTATTTGGTACAAACATTGATGATTGTTACACGATTTGAAATATAATTGGCACAATATCTTCAGTTACTTGAAACGATTGCTTATTTATTACAAACTAGCTAATGCTGGGCTTGTATTGCAATAGCTCTTTTAATTTTTAAGGTCTTGTTGTGTCTTTAAATGCGCATGTCCAGAACGCACAACAATGCATCGTAATGGTATAAGTATGTACTTATACGTTAAACACAAACAGACAGTCATTTTTATATATACAACACTATTTTGCAATCGCGTCGAAGGAGCTTTTTGCAATAGATTGCGATTTAAACATGAAGCATTTAGGCCGGGACTCCACCAAAGCGGAGATGTGTGCGGTGTGCTGTGTGCTGTGCGAGAAGAGATGTTTTTCAGCTCGGGTGCGAGGCGTTGAGTGACATCGCTCACTGCACGCCGCTCACATCTCCGCTTCCATCGCGCCATACAAATATTACACATCTCCGCACAGCGAACTCCACTGAAGCTGAGCGGAGAGGAGATGTGTCAATAGCACAATTCTATTGGCTGTTTCAAAAACATCTCCTCTCCGCTCGTCTCGCCTCCGTTTTGGTGGAGTCCCGGCCTTATGTTTAGACGCAGCATCACGATAGTATCTTTGATTAGGAAAGCAAAATTGCGCGTTTTGGCAGCAAATATCGTGCATCTTTAAACCATTTCGATCGCCGCAGTTGACATTTACGATTCAGGATGGAGCCATTAGTCGTTATATTGACTGTGTGTAAAAATCCAATATTATTTACACAATATTTTTGCTTTTTTATATTATCAAATTTTAATCTTTGTTTTGAAGTTCCAATTTTCTAATATTGGCGATTTATTGCTTTTTAAACGTTAAGAAACAATGCAGCATTGATATTGATGCTATAAATCGCGATTACGACATGGCGATGCAAAGTAGAATTGTAGTTGCAAAATCGCCTAACACTTATAATAAAAATAACTGCTAACTTAAAAACGGAACTCTGTAATTTAGCAAAAATGTAACTGTACGATCTACTTATCATACCGATCGATAATATCGTAGATACAAATCTAATCTTAGTAATGTCATATTGCATGCAAAAGGAAACTAGTAATTTGTAAAATTATCAATCTACATTCTAATGAATTCCATCGGTTCTAGAAGTTTCGAATTGATATGAGCTAGTGTGTGTGCTTAGCGTATTGGGAAATGCATGATAGAAAAATAGGGCGATAGGTATAAATAATACGAAAGCCAATGTCTAATCACGTTTTATACACAGATATGTCTTTCGGGAAGTATAGTATAAGGGATCCCTTCTTTTTGCATAATGCTCTTTTCCTAATATACTTTGTTATAACATTTTGGCATAATAATACTTTGCCATAATTGTTTTTGGCATACAGTTTATGTTGACATAATTATCTTAATGACAACCAGAAAAATAGGTTTACGTTACAGCGGTACTACTTTTTATTATGCTTAAAAAATTATACGTAAACTGTTACGAGTATGAGTAAATAATGTTATGCGAAGGGTGAGGGACAGTCCCAACAGCTACCTGAAAGTTATTGCTGAATACATCCATAGTCCTATTTGGAGGCACTGGATAAGGATGCATATTCGGTAGGACACTTGTTTTTATTTTTTATTGTTTTTTTATTTTTTATTGTATTTTATTATTTTTATTGTATTTTATCTTATCTTTTTATTTTTCTGTTGTATGTGTGTGTAAATTACTAACATAGTTTTAAGTTATTTATCATATCCTATTGTACTACTAACACTCTCTGGACCGAATTAGACTGATAATAAATGTTTTGAATTGAATTAAATTAAATAAATATACTTAAACCAAGAAAAGTATACCATGTTAAATTATGTTTTAAAATTTCATGCGAATAGATAGGGAACCATAATATAACCTAAGAAGAGAGAAGATGTCAGCTAAATGTTCATGCGTTAAGACATAGAGTAAATATAATTATCTATTACGTACTTGAGAAGACATCTCAACAAGATTGTTTTTAACGTGCTTTAGTTTATGCTCTCTAATTAACTTACTGGATTTGCGTTTGATCGAAGAATCATAGAAAAGTAGTGCTACAAGTCAGCTTATGTTATATTCCTGCGCTGAGAAGTGACTTTAATAGGTCCTGAAGTAGGGCTTGTGCTGTCCAAGTTCTTGGCACCCTATTCAGAGATGCTATCCAAGGTCTGGTCAAGTTCAACGACAAGATCCTGCCTTTTCCCCTCAACCCGTTTGGCCCTATGATTGCCGAGATATCAACACAACGACAATGTATGTTGCCGAGAGTCAACATATCATTGATATGCAGAAGAATGAGCATAGAGAATAAGACGGAACCCTGAGGCACTCCTGCATTGACCTGCATAAATTAATTGTTAGTTAAATAATATAATAATAATAATATAATATTCTACCACATACACACAACACCATTTAGCCCAAACTAAGCAGAGCTTGTACTATGGATACTAGACAATGGATAAACATACATATATACTTTTTTTTTGTAAATACATACATATTTACATAGAAACACCCAGACCAAGACAAACATCCATGTTTATGCACACAAATGTTTGACTTGTGCGGGAATCAAACCCGCGACCTCAGGAGTGGCAGTCGGTTACACTAACCACTACGCCATTGAATAATAGTAAGTATGTACAATCAATGGCAGTTTATATGAATAAACTGTCATTGGTTGTACGTACTAACACAGTCGCTGGTGAAACTTGCTGAACCTGGAATAGCTCTACTACTTTCATCCTACAGACTACTATACTATAGAAGCTACAGCAATATTAACCACTCTATACACGTTAGTAGGGGTTGCCAGACTACTTAAGAAGGCACTGTCGATGAAGGACCCGTAATCTTTGCCACTTATTCTAGCCCCTCAGAGACTCAACAAAGGGTACGCACTTGTTGCAGTTATTACCTACACTGCAAGAGACGGGTATAAAACAACTACTACTACTTATGGCAATCGGCCTCAATGGCGTAGTGGTTAGTGTAACCGACTGCCACGCCAGAGGTCGCGGGTTCGATTCCCGCACAAGTCAAACATTTGTGTGCATGAACATGGATGTTTGTCTTGGTCTGGGTGTTTCTATGTATAATAATAATATGTATGTATTTACAAAAAAATAATTAAATATGTATGTTTATCCATTGTCTAGTACCCATAGTACAAGCTCTGCTTAGTTTGGGCTAGATGGTGTTGTGTGTATGTGGTAGAATATTATATTATAATGGTGCAGCAAAAGTGAATTCCTAAGACAAATCCTTTATTTTTTAAGCAAATCCGTTTGCTTAAGTATTACAGCAATGCACTCACATATCCAGCAAATTGAATAAGTAAGACTTAATAATGTCGTAGTGTCCATTGTGGAGGCATGGACCGTTCAACAAAACAATGCCAGTTATCTGGCCGCGTATAAATAACTCGCAGTGGGTCATTGCATGGCGCCATACAGGGCTAGTCACTGCTCACATACGGACAACTAGGATTTACAACGTGGAAATTAGATTCTGTTCGCGATTAGTTGACTGGTTTAGTTACAAGGAGCAAAGAATTAGGAATTGTGCTAGTCATTTGTGACAGACCACTGTTTAGAATAGTATATCGCAAGATTTAAAGATTTGTGTTCTAATGTCTTTTGGCGAATATATGAGTAGGAGTTTCTTTATTTGGTTTATTTCTAAAAGAAACAAAACTATTTGAATACATGGGCACCATTTAGATAGACTGGTGGTTAGTGTTATGTAGTTTATTGCAAGATTAGGAGTTTCTGTTCAAAAATGTCTTTTGGCGAATATATGAAAACAAGTTTCTGTTCGCAATTAGTTTTTTGGATTGGGTTTAAAAGAAGCAAAACAATTTGAAAGTATGGAAGTTATTTTGATATACCGATGGTGAGTATGGTTTATCGCAAGGTTTAAATGTTTGGCATACTTAATCGTGTATTTTCATATTTTGGCAGTGGTGAACACCTCAATGCCTCGGCAAATACGTGGAGCCGTTGGTTCTGCAATTGATTTCTTTTTGGTAGTGATTGTCGTCTCATTGGAATATGACAGTTAGGGGAGTATTTGTGGACTTTAATATCTTTTGTTAATGTTTTTAAGCGGGCGGAACCGTAGTAAAAACATTGTAGTGTATATTGCAGTAGAATATTATCCGTTTAGAAGTTCCTTTATTTAAATACTTATGTCAATATAAATTCTGTAAACATATACATAAACAAATTCTTTCCTTGACTTTTTGTAAAAACCACCTGATAGTAAGTGGTCACCGTAGCCTATAGACGCTTGCAACACCAGAGGCATCACTTGCGCGTTGCCGACTCTTTGCGAGAAAAAGGGAGCGGGAAGGGAGAAATAAAGTAATTGGGCCTCCGGCACTATTACTCACCGAACGAAACACAACAGTAGGAATACTGCTATTTTACGTTAATATTCTGTGAGTAGTCCTTCCCCGGTCGTGCCGACCCATTCATGCTGAAATCAGTGAGGCTCTACTACACAATAAGTCCTCCTGCATTAGTTCAAAGTCCTGTGTCATGAGGGTCTTTACAAAAATTAATTAATTATGGATGAGCAAAAATTTTGGCCCGCGAGAGAATCTCAGAATCCTCCGACCAGGTGGGATGACGAACTGCGAAAGACTGCAGGCAGATGCTGGATGCGGCAAGCTGAAGACAGGGCGCTATGGCGCTCTTTGGGGGAGGGCTATGTCCAGCAGTGGACTATTATAGCCTGATGATGATGATGAGAGAATCTAACCCACAACCGAGTGAGTCGGTAGCTAAGCGACTACTTAAACTACCACGCCATACATGCAATCATTACTACGCAATTCATGTGTCAGTTGTCGATATAAACCGTCAGTATGTCACACAAAAGTTGCATTGTTATAAACCACGTCGACCAGTTATGCAACTAAACAATTGCATAAGACAAAAGCGCAGCGGGTGAACCTTTTTATGTGTAGAGAGAAAGTAAAACCTTTGTTTGATATATTTATTTAATCCTTATATTTTATGTCTGACGTTGATCGGTAGGAACCCCCGCGCGTAGTGGATTATGATGAATATTGTAAATAAACAATGAAATAACTAGCTGTCTCAATATTCCAGTATATTGAGACAGCTACCATCTTAGTCTCCCCGTGACCATGGCTGCTGAAAAGCAACCGAAACGTCGGGATAAGTGTAAACATAAATATAAATAGTATAATAGTATAGTAATAGTATAAATAGTTTAATAGTTTCAATAATTTAATTAGCTTAAAAATTTGTAAATTTTAATAGTAATAGTAGTGTAACAGTTTTTCAAAAAATTTTGTAATAAAGTGTCAAATAAACAACGCGATAAAATCCGTATATAGTAGTTTAATTTCAATAAACAATGAAGTTTGAGTATAGGGATGAAAATACGGAATTCTCATTTAAACAAATGTGCTGTGATTTCTTTTGATTTATTTTTAATACTACTACGATGGCGGACAAACATACGGACTGAGCAAAGATTTACATTATAGACATGCCCACTGTAATTAAATTAATGTCCAGAAAGGTGGCCATATTTAAACGTAACGTAGCTATAATTTAAATCTTTAGTAAGTTATTGTCCCGAACCCACGTCGCGCACCTCTGACTTTCGGAAGTTATATGACTTTTCGAAAATTATGTGCGTATTGATTGACAATTATCGCCTGCTCAGTGCCTCGGAAAGCACGTTAAGCCGTTGGTCCCGGCTGCCATGAACATCTATGGCAGTCGTTATTGAGAGAGTGTCGACACAAAAGATCCCACTGGGTCGAAGTGTCGCCGGTCTGCACTGACTGGCCCCCGCATAAGATAAGATAAGATAAGTTACTGTAGCGTATGGACGATTGTGAAAACTTGGTTATCAATCAAACGTTCTTAAAATAGGTAAACAAGAAGTAGATGTCTATATCTTAAATATATATATAAATATCGTGTCACGATGTATGTTCGGAATAAACTCTGAAACTACTGAACCGATTTTGATCAAACTTCGTAACTATATTCTATCATATACACACACTACCATCTAGCCCAAACTAAGCAGAGCTTGTACTATGGGTACTAGACAATGGATATACCTACTATTTTATTGTAAATACATACATATTATACATAGAAACACCCAGACCAAGACAGCCATCCATGTTCATGCACACAAATGTTTGACTTGTGCGGGAATCGAACCTGCGACCTCAGGCGGGACAGTCGGTTACACTAACCACTACACCATCGAGGCCGACATATCTGTAATTTGGTCCAACTTAAAAGATAGGATATTTTTATCTTAATTTTTTTTTTCGTGTGTACAGGGCAACGTCTGTCGGGACAGCTAGTAATATAATAAAATATAATATCAGCCCTGTATATAAACTGTCCCTCTGCTGGTCACGGGCCTCTCTCAGGGTGGGAAGTGTTGGGCCATAGTTAGGGATGCCATCTTTATTTTGAACAAATAGAGTATACTTACATCCTGAGGTAACAAAAATAACACACAATATCGAAAAATAAAGTTTTTTTTTTGACATTACAAACAGACACTTAAATTTTATTTATTTGTATAGATATTTACATTATTAATTTTAAACGAATTAACCTAATATATATTTACAAACGTATTAAAAAAGGTAACATAATTACAAAAACACTAATATTTATACTACTAAATATTTACAGAAAAGGTTTAGGCATCGTAGAATTCTTCAGCATCGCTGTCAACTGGTAACGTGCCCAGAAGACTGGCAGCATTGCCACGTTGAATGGCAATGCTGATTCTTAAAAAAAAGTATTATTTCTTTAATTTCCTATTTTGTTCCACATTTTTGTTCCTTCTAGCAATATCTAACACAAATGTATTAACCAGGAATATTTTAATCGCATTTTTACAATGAATGTCTATATCAAGATTAGAGACCTTTATGGGTCTCTAACATTATGGCATCATTATGACATCTATAATATTGGCATGCCATTTAAGCTAGCGAACTACATGCACTACTCAATACTCGATATCTTTATTACATATTGAATTTATACAAATTATATATACCAACTAGCTTTTGCTGGCGGCTTCGCTCGCGTTAATTTAGAATTTGACAATCAATACGGGTCGTACTCGTCCAGAAGTGAGAAAATTTTCATTCAAACTTTATCCCCCCATCCGCCCCTTTACGGGAGAGTTTTATCCATTTCACCTATACAGATATTTTTCAATTGTAATCGAAAACTTTTGTACCAATTTTCATACTGCTAAGTCCAGAAATGCTAAGACCGGTCTGTGTGGAAAACCTTGGGGGAGGCCTATGTCCAGCAGTGGACGTCTTTTGACTGACATGATGAAGTCCAGAAATGAGACAATTTCGTTACAAACTTTAACCCCCATTTTACCCCTCTAGGGGGGAGTTTTTTCCATTCCACTTACATAGATCATTTTTGTTTGTAATCAGGACCCAATATACCAATTTTCATACTTCTAAATCCAGAAATGAGAAAATTTCCATACAAACTTTACCCCCCCATTTTACCTTTTTAAGGGGAGTTTCGTCCATTTTTTATTTTATTTTATTTTTTATTTATTTATTTAAGGTACACCAACGACATTTTTACAAAATAATTAATATTACACATTTATTAACTGGGATGCAGAGTAAAAACATCACTTAAAGGTGTGCACACCATTCACAGTTTTCAATACATGATACTAAGGCAAAAATTAAAATTTAAAACTACAATTAAAAAAAATAAAATTACATTAAAATGAAATAAATTAAAAATTATTACTTACACTACATTACATTGCATAATATAAAAAAAATCATTAATTTACATAAAATTCATTTTACCTACACTTTCATCTTTTTCAATTATAATCAATAACTTGTATACCTATTTTTATACTTATAAGTCCAGAAATGAGCAAATTCCATATAAACTTCACCCCCCTATTTCATCCCCTTAAGGGTGGAATTTCAAAAAATCCTTTCTTAGTACACCCCTACAAATTAAAACACACATGCTCTCCAAATTTCAAGTTCCTACGACCAGCGGTTTAGGCTGTGCGTTGTCTCTAAGTCAGTCAGTCAGGACATTTTCGTTTATATATATAGATAGATATAGGGGTCATCTTATACTTCATGCTGTATATGGATATATATTTACTGCTACCAGTTATGATATAAATACATATTGGACTACGACTTAACTTAGTGGTTCAGGGGAGACGACTGCCGCGCGGCGCTACTGCATACTTGCGTCTGACTATACAGAATAAAAGCGTCAGCAGTATCGCTACACATGCTTTATTGCACGCGTGTAGACGCATGCTGTAGTTCAGTAGCCTAAAGGCCTGTTCAAACCTAAGCGGTATTCGCTACCGTCTGCGGTAGAGAAAACCAAGTGGGTGTGCGGTAATATTACTGTTCACACCAAAGCGGATTTCGCTATCCTTGTGGGTAGAGTTGATACTAAATACCTGAGCGAAACCTGCGCGGCAAGCACTTCTACCCACAGCGGCAGCGAATACCGCTCAGGTCGCTCTAGCTGCGGAACTTGATACTAAATACCTGAGCAAAACCCGCGCGGTATATACCTCTACCCACAGCGGCAGCGAATACCGTTTAGGTTTGAATAGGCCTTAATGTAATTCGAGGAACGGAAGCGCTTGGGCCGCTTACCTGGTATAAGCAGTGGTTTGAGACTACGGCCGCTTACCATCAGGCGGGCCGTATGTTTATACGCCGCGCCGTTCCAGAAAATAAGAAAAATTTTAACAAAAAAAAAGAAAACCGACTTTAATAAAGAATATTCTAAAACTTAAAATGCACTAAAAAGTTAATAAATAATTGCATATTCTTGTGAATAATTAAATTATTGTTCTTTTTGGAGTCGGTGTCAGCCGCCCGCGCCGCGTGCTGCGTCTATGTGTGTTATTGTGCATGCCAATGTTATGTTATGATTATAGTAAGACATCTCATGTTTAATTAGTTACAAACCTACCTTGGCCTCCTCCTTTTTTTGAAGTTGGTTAAAAAAAGGAGCTTCAGTCACGCTTGCGCTTACGCTTAAGCCATCGAAATAATGATTAAGCTAGTAAAACGTCAAGTTACAGTTTGTACAACGTCCACAATTAGCTGGAGGGCCCAGTAGCCGCTACGAAATTCAATTTCCCATTTGATTATAATTGTATGCTTGTCTAAGTTTGACAAGCAAATCGAATATTGAAGTTTAAATTGCTGTAATATCTGGATATAACTTTTGCGGTACTTGAGATTGAAATGTTACGTAACTCGAGTCTATGGTAGTATTAGACTCGACTTACGTAAAGTATAATAGATGCATATCCCTAGAATGTCTGGTGAGTAGAATAGTGAGTAGTGAAATGAGAGTTTCGCGAGGTTTTATTGCTACGGATGACATTCAATCAGTTTAACTTAGGCCTTGGCATTTTTGAGACGGCAACATCTTATAGTAATTTGTTTTATCTAACTGTCGAAGTAAGACTCATGGCCAGTAACTACAATATTATAGAGACGTTGGCAGAAGTCATGAATTTCTAGTTACACAATCCTGATTTCGATTTACTATCTCTCGTTTAGCACATTTTAATGGATTACTACTTTAATTTGGTATCTCTTCAGAACCTTTTTGATTTGGCCAGAGAATATCAGTTTTATTTACACATTTAGCTGTTCCCTTCATATTTGTGTTAGGGATAATTAACCATTCACTTTTGTATATTTCATCTTCGTATCTAAACTATGACAACGGACCTGAGACAATGTAAACTATTTTGGTACATTGCCGTCAACAATACTCATTGTCAGTTTATTGACAAGAGTATCAGCACTAATGGAGTAACTGGCAATTGCCACATATATAGTTAAAGTTTGAAGGGGCGAGATAAATAATCCAAAAATGCTGGAGATGTAAAATTTCAACGTGCCGGATAGGTACGTATATCGGCGACGCATGCCGCAGTTGCTGAGAGTGCCGCGCGCGCGCACTAATCTACTGCAAAAGGCGCCTCTGACGCGCGCACACAAAACTCTCAACCTCGTCGCGGATAAGCTAGACTTGTTCTGTTGCGCAATGGGTGAATTCACAAGGATAACGATGTTTGTAATTTGCTATGGTAATTATGTATATATATAGATCAAATAATTAATTAGATTATAGTGAACCACACTATCGCATTAAAGGTATCTTGTAATGATAGTGTTGTGTATGTGAAATAAATGAATAAAATAAATTTAAAAAAGACGAAATAACCTAGAAGCTTAAATCAAATACAGTGGTCTGATGATATATTTCAACAGCTAAACATATCAATAAAATCCACTAAAGTCACTACGAGACTGATCGTAGTAAATAGTAGTAGATTGTTGACGATTTGAAACGGAGTCATAATTTTTCAGCAATAACTACACAATTAAGAAGAAAATAATAAGCAATCTAATCTTGAAATATTTTACCAGTAGTAAACGTAAGTCGGATTACCGTAAGTTAAGCCAACGTAACTCGGGGTAATCCTACTGACCGCAGTTAATTTGTAACGGTATAAGTAGTGAAACGTATGTTCAACAGTGGTTCATTACAAGATGTGATTGATTACCTCCGAGAGTGAAGGTATCGTTTGAATGAGGTTTATATCGGCACGTTTGCCCCTAACGAGCAACTTTCATTCTTATTACGGGGAAAACTCTTTAAGTAGAAAATGTTACTAGCAGATTTTATAGACTTGTTCATGGCTTTATTTTGACGTATTGATGAGCTGGTTCCTATTCTTTAATCATGTTCGGAAAGGTTTATGGTTTGTCAACTGTTAGTAGGTCAGCGTGGACAATATCTATCTTTTACTTTTTCTATGGGCAATTTTATCCATGCCTATAATAAAAACAGTCTACATACCTGCTTAGATTCACACCTATTTATTCCCGAAAAGGTTGTTAGGGAGAAATAAAACAACAAATAAATACGATTGAGAATGTATCATCACTTAGTGCTTACTTGAGGTGGGTTACGAGGAGAAAGAAAAGTTGTAAGTTACTCGTGACCATGTGATTTGGACAGTTTTCATGCTTACACTTTGTTAGATTATCTCATAAGCCTTCCAAATGGTTAAATTTAAAAAGCATTATGTACAAAATATGTTTTGTGTAATTTATAACCTGTATTATAATTTTCCTTCATCTTATTTTTTGTATAATATTATTCTGTTACCTTTGCTAAATTATTTTTGTTACATGTACTCGTAAGCCATAGAGTAGACTTCTTGACCTACATAGTACAAATGTAATGTCCCTCAGGTCAAGAGTTCGTAAATGTACATTTGTATACATCTGTGTCTTTAAAGAACATTTTATTTTAATTGTTTATTTTATTTTAATGATACGCACATTCCATCAGCTGTATTTTTGGGTCTCGGGTATAAGGAGCGATCCTATTTTCGTATACTGAAACTCCTTGCAGCTACTGAAGATTTAACAAACAAAAATGCAATACATTTACTTGAACTTTATTCCGAATCTGAGACTTACGATAACTCGCAAGCATATTTCGAATTGCCAGTCATATGTATAGCAATTTGGAAACATATGTTGCTTAGTAAACAGTGATAGCCCAGTGCGAGACCGTTGGAGTATCACGCAAAGGTCTTGGGTTCGATGCCAGGGCACGCACTTCTGACTTTTCAAAGTTATGTGCGTAATTGCGTATTAAATTGTTAATTATAATCGGTTGCTTGAAGTTAACGATGAAGGAAAACATCGCGAGGCAACTTACATGTGTGATAGCTCTCCATAATGTTCTGTAAGATGTGTGAAGTTTGCCAATGCGCACTGGACCAGGCTGGTGGATAATAGCCTAAATCCTTCATATACAGAGGAAAAACCCGTGCCCAGTACTGAGACAGTTTATACAAAGATATTATACGTTACTTAAGTTACATTTAAAAATACTTGTTCGATGGAACCAACAAAGCAAAAAAATAAAGATGTACCACAGGACAAAGCAGCAAACAAAAAGGTTCTAGTCTAGTAAAATTAAAAAAGTAAGATGACTAGATCTTACTTTTTTAATTTTCCTAGACTAGAACCTTTTTGTTCAGCAGCTAAATCTACAGTGGTGTAATACACGGTACAGTTACATCGTTAATGGAGTGAGGCGACCGTCTGACGACCATCCTTTGTTCTCCAAGTTTACTTAGGATCCACTAATTGTGGTTCGTAGCTTCTCAAGGACGAAGCGAAGGAAATTAAATCTTAATCTTGATCTATCATAGTTATATTGGAGGTAATATTATATTTGTGAAAGGATAAAATGTTTAGGGTATGTATAAATGTGTTACGTACATATTTTTTGTATATTATATTATCCTGGGTCCTTTAAGCGGGGCGTGAAAAAGCACCTTCTCAGGCCGTCAAAGTAGAGACCTCAACATCGCCTCAGCTGCTATGAGGGCGGTGTGGAGGCCACTGCTCTTAGACCACACGACTGCTTGCTTACCATCAGGTGGAGAGTGGCCATTTTGACGAGCAAAAAAAAAAACAAAAACCTGATGATATGGATGATATTTGAAGGTGTGTATTGCGCGTGTGTGCGTGTGTATGTATGTAGTTATATGAGATGAGAGATAAAAATGTATAATGCATAAGTAATGAATTACAGTTTGGTGACGATACTTTTGTGCCGTGTTTACTTAGGACGTACTAATTGTACCTTTACAACCTTCTGCGAAAGGGTCCACAGTTTGACACCGGCTTCACAAAAAAGGAATCATGTTTGTATAGGATGCCTTGTTGGCACAGTGATGTAAGGTAAGGGCAGTTGCTGGTCGTAAAGTCGTAAGATCGATTGGTAGGTTAGATTGTCGGAAATATCTCGATGGTGCAGGGTAGTGAATGTGACTGCCGATTGATTGATTGATCTGCCATGGAATGATCAGGGGCAACAGAGTCAAGAGCTATGACCGGTAAACGGCAGTAGGCTGGGGCTATTCTAATAAATAATAATATTAGCCCTGTATTAAACTGTCCCACTGCTGGGCACGGGCCTCTTCTCATTGTGAGAAGAGTTAGGGTATAATCCACCACGCTGGCCTAAGTGGGTTGGCAGACTTCACATATCTTTGAGAACATTATGGAGAACTCTCAGATATGCAGGTTTCCTCACGATGTTTTTCTTCACCGTTAAAGCGAGTGATAATTAACTATTTAATACGCATATACCTTCGAAAGTCAGAGATGCGCGTCTTGGGTTCGAACTGGAGACCTCTGCGTGGCAGTCTAACGGTTTCCCAATAGGCTATCGCTATGTTAAGTAGGACTTAAATCTCTAGCTGGTGAGATGTGGGTGTAATACACTTCTGCTTACCCCTCTGGGAATATAGGCGAGGGGCTATGTATATATATATAACCCATCGTTTAGATAGTCCATAGTAAATGAGGATTATGGATGGTTAACCAAGCACTTAAAGGTCTCCCCATGACCATGGCTGCTGAAAAGCAACCGAAACGTCGTGGAAAGTGTAAACTTAGATATAAATAGTTTTATTGTTTCAATAATTTAATTAGCTTAAAAATTAGTAAAGTTTAATAGTAGTAGTGTAACAGTTTCTAAATTATGTAATAAAGTGTTAAATAAACAACGCGATAAAATCCGTATATAGTAGCTTAATTTAAATGAATAACATTCGCGTAAAAAGAAGACAATATTACTTAAAGATGTTTTTTAAATAAGACCCATCTCTCACTTGGTATGAAAGAGTTATCATACTAAGTGAGAGAAGGGTTTTATTTTACACTAGCAACCATTTGTGGATCACACAAAGTTTTGTCTTGTATGAAATTCGAACCCTCAACACTCGAGGTAATCACTTAAACCACTAGGCCATCCGTGCAGTCAATGCTTATAAATATACTAGCTGTTACCTGCGACTTCGTCCGCGTAGATTTTAACTAAAAAGTGTTTGTCCCCGGGAACCATATTTTTTTTCTAAAATCAAAGTAGCCTATGTTACTCCTCATAACATCAGCTATCTGCCAGTGAAAGTCCCGTAAAAATCGGTTCAGCCGTTTCGGAGATTACCCGGAACAAAAAGACAGAAGGACAGAATTTAAAAAAAAAAATAGATGTTTTCGTATATGTACCTTATATACTTTCATATGCATTAGATAAAAAGCTGTTATTTTGACATTACAAACAGACACAATTTTATTCAATTTTATTTATTTGTATAGATAGTCAAATACAGTCATCTACCCGTTTGCCTGTGTTTGACTTTTCACGTTATTTTATACGCAATAGCAAAAAGTAAGTATTCAAAAGAAACCTTAAAGTAAAATCAGCATTAAAGTTGGTAGGTATAGTGGTTGAAATTATTAATTAAAATTTGACTTCGAGAAAGGGTAGAGGGGATTACGCTGTCTCTCTCGCTCGCCTACATATAAACAGCAATTACGTCCCTACTTATTACATACGTTCTTTTTCTGTCATTTGACAAGTACCCGTTCTGCTACATTTGTAAAGCATTTATCTTATTTGTTTGAGAATGGATTTAAAAAAAAAACACGTGCTTTAGATTTCAAATAAGGTAAGTTATTGTTAAAAATAAAAAGAGAGAGTCATTTACCCTATTCCTGACTTAAACTAAGAGGTTACAATTTTGTTACCTTGAATTTTGGATACTCAAAGTTAATGATCTCTTAAATAATTTATCGAGGTATAGTTTATTTTATTTATTCGATTTTGATTTATTTGTGTACCCGGAATCTTCAAGACATCTTCAAGATTCCGATTTAGACGTCTAAATGAATGCGAAGTTCCCTTGAGTAAATGGTGAATTCATACAGTCCACTGCGATTACTTCGAGAACAATATTTAGTCTCACAGATATTCAGGATTTCTAATAGTGTTTTCCTTTAGGGAGCGATAATATACTTTTTAATACGCACACAGCTACGAAAATAGTGTAGCCATAGGGGCGTGCCGTGAGATTGAACTCGAGACCTGTACGTAACAGTCCAATGTTCTCCTTAGTAGGCTATCGCCACTCAATTTTAAATTGCTCTTATTTCAAAGTAAATGACTGCTCGGGCTTGTGTACAGTCAACATCAAAAGTAGGAGATCGTAATTATATCATACACTACTTTCTGTTAGCGGCGTCGCCCGTGTAACTCCTATAGGAACTCACACCGAGCTAAAAGTATTCTATATCATATTAATAAGTCCGTGCAATAGTTTATGCGTGATTTGATAACAAACATGCAAACAAACTAATAAACTTTTATAGTTATGATATTGGTAGATAGTAGGATTTCTTGAAAGGAGTTAAAACAAAGTCGAGTTTACCCTTTTCCTCGATGACAGCCAGATTATTATAACCCCAAAGATATGAAAATTGCGATCAAAACTTAATGTTAACTTGAACATCCAGTAGTTATTACATTTATGCTTATTATAGCAAAAAACAATACCTATACTAACACAAATATATAATATACTAGTTTTCACCCGCGGCTTCGCTCGCATAAATGGAGGTTAGGTTTAGGCCTCAGGGGGGCCTGCCACGCACAAATTAAGAACCCCGGGAGGGCGCGTGCGGTGTTCCCGCGCGCCTTCCAATGTCGAAAGGGGAGAGCGGTGAGGCTCTCCCCTGGGGACGAGAGGTGGTCGGGTCCGTTTGACCCGGCCCGCACCCACACGGGGGGGCCTGCTATGGATGACTCAATTCTTTTAAGAGCTCCCAACAGGCCCCTCCATTGGGTGAGAGAGGGAACACCCCAGGTTTTTTAGTGGGTATACCAGAATGGGGAGTCCCACACGCCCCACCGGTGCCGTCCCCTAGCCGGCGGATAGTGCATCAAGCATTTTTCCAGGGTACCAAAAAAAAAAAAAAGGTTAAGTTTGCAACAGTTATTTTTTCTGGATTAAAGGTACCCTATGTCTTATTCTGCACCCCTGGCAAGGTGTATGCAATATTTCATGATGATTGGTTGAGTAGTTAAGGCGTGAAAGCTTAACAAACAAACAAACTCATTTTCGCATTTATAATATTAGTTAGGATTAAAATAATGTATAAAATTTTAAGGTGTTATATCATGCACCATTCAAGTACAGGGACGGTTAATAAATAAGACTATACATTATTTAAAACAAAATTTAAAATATAATAAACTTCGATAAAAAGGGACATACATATTTTGATAAACATTAATATGTATATATTTATCAAAGTTTTCTTGAAGATTGTACACCGAGTCAGTTCTCCCCTTTTACGAGTTATGTGGGCGAATCAACATCGTATTCTTTGTTCCTCCTAATTTAACACAATCAATTTCATTCAAATTATTGAGTGTTAATGGAAGTTATCTTCTTAATTATAATATTTATTATCCTAACTAAATATTATAACAGCGAAAATGAGTTTGTTTGTTTGTTACCTTTTCACGCCTAAACCACTAAACCGATCATCCTGAAATTTGGCATATACGTTACCTACGTATACCTTTCATCCCGAAAAAAATTACTGGTCCCGAGGAAAACAACAATGACGTTCTTATGATAATAGATGGCGCCACGTGTCTTTCGAATCATGATTGAATTATATTATTACAAGCAGAGTACAACCCGAATTGATTGTCAAATTCTAAATTAATGCGAGCGAAGCCGCGGGTAAAAACTAGTATGTAATAAAAACGAATCGCTATTGTGCAGGATGGATGAATTAATTAACATATAATATTATTTAAATATACAATTTTCTTTTAGTAAATTCCCCTGCTATCTTAGAACAAAGAAATAGCGACAATTATGCATAGTGCGTGACGCGTATACAAATATGAATCGAACCTATATATACAATAAGTTTGATGAGTAGATATAGAACTCATAAATACATGTTTTGCTCTTTATTTTTATAAGTTTAGGTATCTACCTAAACTTATTATTATTAAATCACCTTTTACCCGTGTTATCTTTACATCATACTTAATAACTTTTGCTGCACCCCTTTTTACAAAACTCAATAACTTTTCCACAAAACATAATTATATTGATCAAATTTAAAATTGCAAGCGAAATTAAAAGCGCTGTTGCAAAAGTTTCAGCCACATGGCTGAAACTAATTAAAGCAACTAATTGCAATATTTCTACTTTGTTATATGAATAATTGAGGAAATCCTTCTCACACTGAGAGAAGCCCGTGCCCAGCAGTGGGACAGTTTAATACAGGGCTGGAGTAGCGATCGCTCAGTGGGGAGACCAACAGACTGCAATGCAGAGGGTCTTGGGTTCGAACCCACGTCGCGCACCTCTGATTTTTGGAAGTTATATGACTTTTCGAAATTATGTGCGTATTGATTGACAATTATCGCCTGCTCCGTGCCTCGGAGAGCACGTTAAGCCGTCGGTCCCAGCTGCCATGAACATCTATGGCAGTCGTTATTGGGAGAGTGTCGACACAAAAGATCCCACTGGGTCGAAGTGTCGCCGGTCTGCACTGACTGGCCCCCCACATAAGATAAGATAGGGTAATACAGGGCTGATATAATTATATTATTATAATTGAGAAATTATGAAAAGTGGTACAGTAAAGTTATTAAGTAAGATGTAAATTAGTCACAGGTAAAAGATTATTGGTATGTATAATTAAACCAAAAAATAAAATCATGTTGAATTCTCCGATGATCGCTCTCAAATATTTTAAACGCTTGTTTTTTGCTCTTTATTTTTATTAATTTAGGTAGATACTTATCATCATTAGGATTAAAAGGTTTAGGCAATTAACTCACTCGCTTGCCTAGGACGTCTTAGTGAGTGAAGAGTAATCCATCTAACTAGGATTCTGGGCGCTGCCGTTGGCCATATGTGTGGCTCATCCGCTACCGACCCTAAGTGATTTCATCTCTCCTGTGGATAACTAAATCAATAAACCAAAAATAATTGCCTTATCGATCCCTCCTTTCTCTCGTTAGTTTGTTGACCCTGCTTCCCATTGGGGTTGGTACCCAATCTTCGACAGGGTTGCAACGTAACGGGGCCTACCGCGGGAAGGTGAGAGTGGAGTTGAGTGTCAGAGTGACCTCGAGGGCGACCACAGATGAGATGAAAGGATGACATCAGAAAAGTGGCGGGCAGCAACTGGACCCTAATTGCCCAAGGCAGAGGAAAGTGGAGAGGATTGAAGGAGGCCTACACCAAATATTTGGTCGATTAAGGCTAAAGAAGAAGAAGAAGAAGGTAGATACTTAAACTTATAAAAATAAAGAGCAAAAGACATGCGTGACTGATATTAGTAATACATACGCAGAGCATACACCAGTTGTTAAGATATTCTCCACGTGGTAATTGAGAATGTTACGGAAATTAAGCTGTATGTTCTATTGCAAAATTATAGTCTAGTTGAATTACTTGATAAGCTTCCAAATGGCTGCCAGTCAACGTGCATATCACGTAGACTTATTTAATATTCCATTGCCGACAGCGCTTAGCGCGTTCACCGCGAATTTGTATACGATTATTTGATAATTTGTGTCTATATCACGAACTATATTTAGCGTGAATTTTCTGTAGGTTTGATTTCTACCTCGTGTATACATTGATACACGTCCTAGTTTATTGTTCTGAGTTATACTTTAGCACAATAAAGTAAGGGCATACCCCTATTCTTTATTATAATAAAGAATCCTAACTAATATTAAAAATGCGAATGTGAGTTTGTTTGTAACCCTTTAACGTCTTTTAACCACTGGATCGATCATCGTGAAATTTCGTATACATGTTGTCGGGGGTACAGAAAAGGGCATAGGGTACCTTTCATCCAGGAAAAATACTGTACTTGAGGGATAGAAAATGACCTACATTTACGCGAGCGAATTCGAGGGCAAAATCTAGTACTACTGTATTAGGCTGCGTGGTGACTAAATATATATAGAAACAAGACTTTAAAATGTATACAAATATTTTTTGGCGTCACAAATTAATAGATATAATACCAAAAGAAGAATAAACGGAGGAGTTTATTGGATAACATTTTTGCACGTGTTGTTATTAGAGGACCAATTCTTGTAGTAAAATTGTTTTAAATAGAGATCTGATCTAGTCTAAGTGTAATAAATATCAGAAATGGCATTCTCCTAAATTTGAATACACGTCAAATGTCAGCTTTAATAGTATTTAAGTTCACATTTGACGTTTGATAGACTAGATCGGAATTCTATTTTGAATATATTTTATTACGAAACGATCTATAAAGACTTTCGTATTTCAAACTATTTGCATTTAAAGCTTATTACAGCATTCTTCACTTTTATGATTTGAAGATTCATTATAATATTAGTTATATTATTATAAATTATATGCTTTATTCTATAATTAAGCTACGTGTTTAAAGTTTATAAAGTTAATTGTTGTAAATTGTTACGCAGTTTGGTGTGATATAAATGTTTGTATTCATATGTTTAGGTCTCAATTAATATTATATTATTATTTCTATTTTCTTTATAAAACAGATCTTCTGCTATCACGATTTATTAAGTACATAATCAAATAATTAACATAATATATACACAAATTATTTACAAGAAATATAAACTAAAGAGAAAAATAAAAGAATAAAATTAAAAAGCGTCATAATATTCCTCCGCATCGTCGTCAATTGGCAACGTGCCCAGAGAGACTGGCAACATTGCCACGTTGAATGGCAATACTTATTCTTTGTGCAAAAAAAAAATACCAGCCCTCTAGTCACGCGAAGCATCGATCAGCCGTTTAGCTAGGTCTCTATACAGACCTAGCACTTGGACACCATGGCCCCAGAGTTTCGACAGCAAACGGCTCATATGTACTCACCAATAAGGTACTATTATATTTAACAATAAGATATTTACGCCGTATGAGCGTCTCCGCTGATGCAGCAGCAGCACCTGCACAACCCGCTGTGCTAGAAAGATGTGATGGCGCAAGGGTGCTGACACAAGTTGCGTCCCACACCAACCTACCCATTTTCCATGGCAGTTTTTTTATGGTATAAGAGGCAAACGAGCAGGCGGATCACCTGATGGTAAGCGATTACTGCCGCCCATGGACACCCGCAACAGCAGAGGAGTCACAAGTGCGTTGCCAGCCTTTTAAACGTGCCCTTCTCTCCCCCAGGAGGAGTTGCGGTTGTTGGGCCTCCGGTACCCTCACTCACTCGACGAAACACAACGCAAGCACTATTTCACGCCATTTTCTGTGAGGCCGTGGTATCCCTCCGGTCGAGCCGGCCCATTCGTGCCGAAGCATGGCTCTCCCACGGTAAAAATATATTATAAATATAAAAATGTATTATGATTATTATTTACAAAATTAGTTAGTCTGCTATACAAATTAATGAACCAGAGATACTATTAGCAGGTATTACCACCCTATATAATATTGTTTACTTACGTAATATGGGTAAAAGTCTGTCTGTATTGTATTTGGTAGCGTGGGAACAACCGTTTGACACGGTCCATATAAAAGACATAAACGCGCTCGGGTTGTTATCTTGTTATATTTTAATAATAATCTTATGTAAATCAACACATTATTTTTAATTAACAAAACACATAACACAGTTTCACGGTTGTATATTTATCTTTTATAAAGATTTATCTCACAGTAGGTATTGTGTCCGTTGCTTGTAAAATTATCTTTTCTTTATCTTTTGAAAATATTTAGACTGCTTCTTGGGATCTTGTCAGTTTTTTAATGGACTTAGCAGACATTAGAATAACGCGGGATGCGTTACATAGTTATATATATTCTGTGGTATAGTGATAGTAAATGCAATTGCTGTGCCTCAGGTCTGGGGTTCAATTCCCGGGGCAAGTGATATTGGGTTTATTGTAAAAATAAATTCAATAGCAGGCCGAAGTCTCGGACTGTGTCGGAAGAAGGCAATATAATACTCGTCCGTTACTTCGCCAAATTTTAAACGATAGCATTTTAAATGCACCTCCCCTTTCGGGATATAGGTGTAAGACTGGATGTATGTAAATTGCCAGCCAGGCTTATAATATGCTAGATATTTAAGGCCGCTGCTTTGACGCTTTAATATATAAGTCAAACTATATCTCAATAATACTACTGACATCCGTCCAATTTTCTAGAGATTTTAGATAACCAACATTCAGACAGACATGAATTCTTAAAAAGTGTCAAGTTGTTTTCTCATTATTATAGCTGATTTTTATAAAAAATTTATTAACGTATTGGAGTTTTGATCTATTCAGTTTTATAAAACATTGTTCTACGTTTACGTGACTCTGAAATAAAATTAATTATTAACAATCATATTTATTATATATTTAACATAATTATATTACTAAATAATATTTGTAATGACAGGTCGCAATGTTGCAAGGCTTGTAAAAGGCCAACTAAGTTGCAAGAACTAAATAATTTGTAGCACCTGTATGTACCAATTAGTATGCAAGAAATCTTTGAATATAATAAATAAGCCTTCTCCCGAACATGGCTGCTGAAATGCAACCAAACCTTTGGAGAAAGTTTAAGTTGAAATATATAAGATAACACAAAATATAGTACTTAAAATAATAAGCTGCTATATACTTCGTATAAAGTAATTTAATTTCGATCCTTACAGTTATATTATAATATTAGATGTTTAGCTAAGAAATTGCCGTTTATTCTACGAGTACATTTAATTTTGCGGTTTCTGTACAAAATGCAATGGCTAATATAAAATTTGTTATTTTGATTGTAAACTATATGTTATTAATAACATGTTGTTTGTATTTAAAGTTATAATGCTTAGTGTTTGCCCGCGTTTTTGTATCAATTTGCCATAATTACATGATGGTTGATGTTTTTGTGAATTGAACACAAACCATAGTAGCCAAAATGCAAGCAACTATACATGGAAAACAAAAGTTGTGCCGGCAGAAGTGAAAACTTGAATATTAACGTTGTGCATTTTCATTCATTTCATTTTTGGAATGGTTAGGGAATCATTTTGCACGAATTGCTTTAATTATCAGTATAAAAGTACTATCATTTATGTGGTAAAATACAATATTCATTTATTGTGCTATCGTACACAAACATGACAATTCTCCTTCCGTCTTACGAATTTTCGTTCAGGTCACGTGCCCTGACGCGAGTTTAACATTTTTTACCCATCACTAAAAAAGTGCACAACGCCGCTATAGAAGTTTTCACTTCAAAAAATCAAAAATTTCGAATTGGGTATTCAAAAATATTAATGAAATAGTTAGTATGAAAACCACAACGTTACTGATTTGCTTTATACAAAGTGCTACTTCATATTAACCCCTACTATAAACGTATTGCCGCTGCTCTATATCCAATATTTCACGCGAATAAAGTCGTGAACAAATGCTAACTTATTGTAATAATATGCGTTATGTTAACATATTAATATTCAATAAATTTTTACCTATATAGGTATTTTAATTAAATATAAATTGACCGGCATTTTTTAAATAAATAAATTATACGATTTTTATGAGATTTAAATTGTTAAATTAATGTAGAAATTTTACGACGTCATTAGTGAATTATAGATGTTAATAGCTTGCTTCTATTTACAGGGTTAGTGCCTCGTTTTAGAAATTATGTCTATAAAAAATATTACTAAAACATTTCAAAGTCGTATATTAAATATTGCTAAATAGATAGATTTGCGATATAGACTTAGGGATTTGGCTGCACGGATGGTGTAGTAGATTCAGTTGTCGCCTCTTCGCTATCACTGCGCCGAGTGGGTTCGAATCCCACACGGGACAAACATTTGTGTGATACATAGATGGTTGGTCAGAGTTTGGGTGTTCTTTTTGTTCGTAGTTTGAATATTTGTAAAGTCCATCGCGATAGAGGAATTATTTAAAATGCGAGAGTCGACTTAAAAATAAAACTGTATTGGATGAAAGCATTGTAACTGCGCCAAGTATCATGGATCTTTTGGACTATTCCATTAGTGCCTATCAGCTGTACCCCTAGGGGGACAAGAGTCTGGTACACAAATAGTTGTTTTTAGTCTGCATGTCCTTTGTGCCCGTTGTTTGTTTTACACTCATACTAAGTACTACTATACTACACATGTAGCAGCGGCAGTACAATGGAATGCCACGCACAGGTCTAATGTTTGATCCCAAGACACGCACTTCTAACTTTTCGAAGTAATTTGCTCTTAATTATCGCTCGCTTTATCGGTAAAAAATACCTTCATGCCCGAGAGCTCTCTATTATGTTTTTGAATTTATGTGAAGTTTGTCAATCCGCACTGGGCCAGCGCGGTGGACTATAGCCTAACCCTTCCTACATTGAGAAGAAACTCGTGCCTAGCGTGGATTCGAATCCCAGTGGTAGCGGCGAGGTGATCACTTAAACCACTACGCTATTCTGCTCGGATTGTGGTCGTCATACCATATCTATAAGTATAACAATGGCAACATTGCTTAACCTCACAGAGCGAACGATCCACAGGTTGCCACTCCGTACAGCCTCGTTCTGCGGATTACTTATATAGAGGTAATCTCTTACATAATGAACGTGAGTCTAACACATTACCTGTATCAGTCAGCCTTATTAAAAGTTCATTCAAAACAGTAATACACATGTGTTAAGAAGTGACCTGACTGCTTATGCGACGGGTGAGTCAAAATTGCATTGAAAGGGAATCGAACTCGCAGTCTTCAATCGCCAATGCGACGCCTTAATCATGTTTTAAAAATGTATAGGTATACATATAATATGTGCATCTAGATATATACAGGCTGCTTTTTAATTAGGTGCGTATATTATAAAGACTTATTGGCGTTGTATAAGTTGGTGCTTGATTTTCAGCCGGTCATCAGGTCTCGAGCTTCATTTCTGTGAGTTTATAGGTTTTCAGGGTTTTCAGTTCGTGAAATTCTTAGTAGCATCACTGAATATGATTTATGTTTACGCGATTGGAATACATTAAAATTAAACTATACGGATATTATCGCGTATTTTTATTTTTAAGACAATTTTATTCAAACTTTAAACTACTATTGTTAAACACTGATACGGTTTATTTCTATTTAAGCTATCTAAATTAGAAAGACATATTGAGTTTTAATTTTAATTTTACACTTTCCCCGACGTTTCGTTTGCTTTTCAGCAGCCATGTTCACGGGGAGATTAAAATGTTGGTTGTCACAATGTCTTGAAGTGTAATTATTTCCAAGTACCCGAACTCAAAGTATTATGAAGTCGAGCTGTGTTTTGCTTCTTAGGTTTGGCTATCTGAATTACTGGGTTGCTAGCTGGTAGTACATTCCAACCATCTTCTCTATTGAAATTAGGACTTTTTTTTAATTTCAATAGCCTCGCGTATTCATGGTAAGCCTTACTGATGTCTTCATCATTATTTGGATTTAAACAATGATATGTAAGATCGATACAAATATGGCGTTATTAGCATTCTTTAACCTATTGAGTTGCAATGGCACACCGACGGCCAGACGTTTTAAAATACGTCTGGTATTTCAAAATATGAATTTATAGAAACTCTTTTACTGCACAAACATTTAGAAACATCCTATACATACACAAAAGCCGCAAGAAAAACTGAATTATACTTGTATCGTTAGTCCAGATAATCGAGACCAGGGAATGTTTTAATTAGGTTAACGATTGTGGGCCGCCAGATGACGTCACGTACCACTAATGAACGAACGAAACGAACGAGAGAACGAAAGGCTGCTCGATATCAATATCGATTATCGATATACGTTTCGATATATCTTGATTTATTTTGCGTTAGTTCGGTTTGTAAATTGATTTGGGGTGGTATCTGATTGTTGATTGTAGTATATTATGTAAGATTAAAGGCAGCGAAGCTTTTGACTTTCTGAAGTTATGTGCGTGTGGTATCATAAGCTTGAGTGGTAATTACATATTTGTAATTATCACTTTATTGGTGTAGGAATACTCCGTGCTGCTACTCAGAATTTTTCTACAGAGAAACTGAATAAAACTTTGCCTGCACCAGGAATTAGACAAGAGACTTCATGTATAACAACCGCAATAAAATAGATAAAATAAATAAATAATATCAGCCCTGTATTAAACTGCTGGGCACGGGCCTCTTCTTAGTGTGAGATGGGTTAGGGCATAGCCTACCATACTGGTATAGTGTGGGTTGGCAGACTTCACATATCTTCGAGAATAATTGGAAAACTCTAAGACATGCATAGTAGAGCCGCGCTGATTTCAGCATGAATGGGCCGGTTCGACCGGGGAAGGACTACCCTCTCACAGAATATCGACGTGAAATACCAGTATTCCTACTGTTATGTTTCGTTCGGTGAGTGAGAGTGCCCAATCACCCGCTTTCTGCCATTCCCCCTCCTTCTCCTTCCCACTTCCTTTCCTAAAGGGTCGGCAACGCGCAAGTGATACCTCTGGTGTTGCAGGCGTCTATAGGCTACGGTGACCATTTACCATCAGGTGGGCCGTATGCTTGTTGGCCACCTTAGTTGTATAAAAAAAAATACAGATACATTCCTCACGGTGTTTTCCTTCACTGTCAAGTGAGCGCTAACCAACTAATTGAATACGCATGTGCGTGCCTTGAGATCGAACTCGAGACAATTGTTTTGCAGTCCAATGGTCTCTTACAACGCTATCGCTAGATTATTGAATAATATAATCATATTCAAGCTACAGCGCCGACTGAAACTGGATTGCTATTATTATTATTAAAACGGGTTCTTCAATTACTATGTCACTTATAATAATAGGTACTTTGTAACGCTGTATCTTAACAAGATATCACTCAGGTGATATCATCTATTGTTCTCGCGTTGTCTAGGTCGACGCCATTCAACCACATTCTGCGGATATCTCGAGCTCCACTCATTAAATATTTATCAAGATATTACCATTTGATTTCAAGATAACATCTAATAGAATTTCATTAGATAATTATCTAAAATTTCACAAAGGCCAAAGACGTTGACATTTTGAATTCGCCATTTTTGTTAACGAACCTGTTTTTTATGTGTAACAGTATCAGACAATGCTTTTATCGTTATTTATTACTTTAAAAGGACAGCTTGCACTAGGAATAATGCTTGTTGCGGGGGACTTTACAAACATTTAAACAACCTCTGCTGTTGTCAGCATCACGCTACGATGTTCGCTTGCCATCAAGCAGGGCTCATTTCATTTAATTTTATTTGTAAAAAAGACACGGCGGGAGGGCTTTACAAACATCCAAACAACGGACACAAAGAACACTCACTCTCGGAACAACTATTTGTGGATCACACAAATATATGCCGCGTGTGGAGATCAAACCTACAACACTCGGCGTAGAGGCAGTGGTGAGGCGAGCACTTAAACCACTACGCCATCCGCGCAGCCTGTTCATTTGCTTGAGTCCGCGTTTGTTAATGAATGCCATTTGGATGTATGTCTAAAAGTGGCATGAGAATAGATGGTTCATTTTTGTTAATTATCCCGGGGTCTAGATAAGATCGATTCTCTATCACCGTTAAAACCTGAAGGAGGAATCATTCTTATTCTTTACTAGCTGAACCGCGCAACTTCGTCTGCTTCACATAAGAGAATTATTCCCATTTTTGCAACATTTTTCATTGATGGTCCGCTCCTATTGGTCATAGCGTGATGTTTCTCGATAAATGGGCTATCCAATACTAAAAGACTTTTTCAATTCGAACCAGTAGTTCCTGAGATTTGCGCTTTCAACCAAATAAACAAACAAACTCTTTAGCTTTATAATATTAGTATAGATTTATTTGGGAGTTTTTAGCCACACAAGGCCATGACAGTTCCGTCATATCATAAACTTATTAACTATTTATATTATACCTTACCCAAACCTTATCTAGTATCTTATAAATTAAAATAGCTGCTTTAGAAAGTCATTATTGATATTGCAATAATTGCTGGGTACTAATCTAGGCAGGAATATTATAAACTAGTTTCTCCTGCGATCCTATGAATTCACGTAGGTGAACCCACGTAAATATCATAGGAACACATAAGATATCAAAAAGTATCCTATGTTAACACATAGAAGGAATCTTGACACAAAGAGAGATCATATCTTAATATCCAAGATGGACGAATTAACTATCTGTGTGATTCCAAACATCTTCTCTAACTGTTATAATATATGTTACTGGTAGTAGGATAGAAAAGTGTGTTCATTGGTCGGTCTATTTTCAGATAGCAGCTGGAGAACAGATCGATCTGATATTTTGCACTGATATAGTTTATAGGCAAGATATTTTTATCCAGAAATGCACGGTACCTGTTGTATACTTACATAGTCTCTGCGTGAGTCACAAGATACAGTTAAAGTCAAAGTCATTTGTAATTCAATTATTTTTGATAACTTACTTATTTATTAAGTACTAAACTTTTTTTGTAGCTTCACTCACGTAAATGTAGGTTAGATTAGGTTACTTATAGTACCTTTTTATGGATGAAAGGTGCCCTAGGACCTTTTCTGTATCTCTGAAAACGTGTATGCGAAATTGTATGTTAATCAGTAGAGCAGTTAAGGCGTGAAAGTATAACAACAAACTTATGTCATTTGCATTAATAATATTAGGATTGGAACTCTTTACTGAATTTGTGTATGCTTGTTTTGCATTTCTATTTATAGTACTGCAAAGATGGTAAACAAGTAGAACTCACCTGATGGTAAGCAGTTACTGTGGCATATGATCACTTGCAATACTAGAGGTATCACACCCGCATTGCCGACCCTAAGAAAAGAACTTAATATTGCCATGAAAGAAAAGGAAAGGGAAAGTCTCCGACAGTAAGTACTATTTATTATTTTTCTTTTTGATATAAAACTATGGGTAGTATTTAACTGCACAGCAAAAAAATACTAATTGCACAGCAAAATATGCTTACCAAAAATAATAATTGCACATCAAAATATATTTAAAGAGATCAAACTAAGTCGACGGAGCCCCGCTTCGCGGGGCTCCTATTTTTGGATGGGTTTATTAAGAAGGAACCTAACATGACCTAACCCTTCCGAGACGGAATGCAGTGATTTGAGGCGTATAGGTGCTCGTTATGATATATTTTAGTAAGCATATTTTGGTGAGCAATTAGTATTTTTGATGGTCATTATATTTAATCCCTAAAACTATTATCAATATTTTAAGGGAAGACAACGGCGTTTGCAATACACTACTACTACTTACTAGCGCACGTGCTATTCCCTAGCAAAATGGGGCCAACTTTATGCCAATAAAAATATTATTACTGTTAGATGGATTATCTGTAATAGGATAATATTTCTCCTAACAAACCGGCTCACTCAACAGTCACCAAACAATTGACGGCGCAAGCTCTACCACTCAAAATCCTTCTACAAAGATTAAAGAATCTGCTATCATAACTCTTCTACGACATGTATACAATATTATAATACTGTCACACGTATATACAATATTTATTACACACTTAAACCAATAACAACAAATGCGAGTGCAACATAAAATAATTTTAGAAAGATCGTAAACGTCGACCACGATATATGTTTATTTTCTCCAAACACTCGGTTTCGGTAGGTAAAGTTTTACATATCATATGTGTAATATATTTTTATAGTTTAAGAATATAGTAATTTATGATTTGATATGTGACATTTGGATTTTCGTTGAGAATCGTTTGGATCATAATTCAATTAACAATCAATGTAAAGATTGTATAATGTTGAGGAATGTTGTGTGGTTTCCGCTTGGCATGGGAGCGTTTTTTTCCCATGGATGAAGTATGTCCTTTGTGATGAGTCTATTGTTTATGTTTTTAAGTTTCCTGTAGGCACTTGATTTGATTCTACATCCTTATACTTGGATATTTTAGTTCACATAATATTGTCTTAATATTTTAAAGTGAGCCTGTCCCGCTATAGCTCTCTATTCTTATATCATACAAAAAGCTTATAAATATTTTATTATGCTAACTTTTGCCAACATCGTTCGTAGGAAAATCACAGTAACTCATACGGGGAGAAAATAGTCTATGTTTTGATGCAGACATGGTCTGCCGATTAACCCTTTTTATACAGGTACCCTATCCGATAAATCACGTATGGTACATAACAATAGATTTTCTATTGTGTCTATCACGAGAGAGCGAAAGGGTTAAGATAACAAATAAGTATATGGTAAGTATACAGTTATGGTTACTTATAATCGATGCATTACCAGGAATATCACTCATTTTAAAAGATACGAAAGACAAGGCAGACGCCATTTTGATCACTTAGTTTCTTATAATACTCAACTCTTTTATGCGTTAAGTGAAGGGCTGATACATAATGAACTGCTGCAGTATAGATCATGTTTTTCTCTCATATAGCGTCTATTCGCCTCAATGTACGTACTTGCATACAAAACAACGAAATTAACAACAACATCTCTGATTAAAAAAACAGCCTAATTTAGAACTCGCACTGCACAAAAGATCGCAGTCAATATAATAATATTATTTTTTATTTAACTTAAATTGGTACAAATGATTACAGAGCTTATGTTACATCGTAAAGGTAATTTATTAGGGGTGCCTGTACTAGGATAAACCTGTGCCACAGGCATAAAGACCATATACTGTATAATAAAGATATAAATTCTAAAACAATACTTATAAAACATTATTATTTGTATACAAAAACTTATGAATTACATTATAAACTAAGTGATTACTATGACAACTTAAAGAGCTATTTTATTGCGTAACACTTATTGAACAATAGTCATCAAATTTTCAGTTTGATCGTAGTTCAAGGTTTGTAAATATTGTTGAACTAATTGTTTTGTGTTAGCATAATTTTTGTCATAAATCGCAGTTATTTTGTTTATATTATTATAAAGAAATGGACTAAAATGCGAAAAACCTATTGGTAAAACTATACTTATATTGAGACTGAGTAGTACAAACGATATCTTTCCGTCGCTTAGTGTTAGTAAATTCCGCGTTATAATCAAGAGTAGTATGTTGTTTTAGTACGGTGTGCATTATAAAAAGCGGACGGACTTTACAAACTTTCAAACAATGGACACAAAGACTCGGAGCAATTATTTGTGGATCACACAATTTTTGTGCCGTGTGGGATTCGAACCCACAACACTCGGAGCAGTGGCAGTGGCGAGGCGACCACTTAAACCACTACGCCATCCGTGCAATCAAAACATTGCTTTGAACGAATCCGATAATTATTTTTTTGAATCGATATGCTAACCTCATTTAAAACTTGATTAGTAACATAAATAGCCTCACGCCTGAATAGTAGAGGCTCGCTGATTTCAGCATGAATGGGCCGGGCCGACCGGGGAAGGACTATCCTCTCACAGAATATCGACGTAAAATAGCAGTATTCCTACTGCTATGTTTCGTTCGGTGAGTGAGAGTGCTGGAGGCCCAATCACCCTTTTTCCCCCTTCCTGCTACTTCTTCTTCCCACTTCCTTTTCTTTTTTTAAAGGGTCAGCAACGCCCAAGTGATGCCTCTGGTGTTGCAGGCGTCCATAGGCTACGGTGACCACTTACCATCAGGTGGGCCGTATGCTTGTTTGCCAACTAAGTTGTATAAAAAAAAAACTTCGGCAGCTATCCAGGTCGTTCGTATTACGAGGCGAGTCTATTGCCGTGTACTGGTCACAGTTCAAGACTCCATGCTGCTACTAAATATTTCTTGACAAAAACCCCAATAACTCTTTGCTTGACCTAAATCCGAAATTTCATGCACAGCAGTCGCATACACTGACCGTTTTCTTTTTAAAGTGAGGGAATGCATTGACGCTTACCTCTCCGCAGAAAAGGGGATTGGAGAGGTTATGTTGGGCTCACCCGGGAAGAGATGGAATGTCCCGAGTACTACTGACTAAACCTACCACGATGTGCCAACTCTCTGCTTTGAATGGTGGAACGGTCGCTGAAACTGAAGCCATACACTACCCTGCACCAAGAAGGTAGTACCACAATTAGATTTTTAAAATAATTATATTCAATGTACAGATACAATCTTGTTACAATTTTATAATAGTGTAAGTATATCCTAACTAATATTATGAATGAGAATGAGTTTGTTTGTTACGCTTTTACATCTTAACTACTCGACCGATTTCTTTTTTTTAATACTTTTAAGGTGGCAAACAAGCTTACGGCCCACCTGATGGTAAGTGGTCACCGTAGCCTATGGACCCCTGCAATACCAGAGGTATCATGGAATTTCGCATTCACGTTGTCAGACAAACAGAAAAGGACAGGGTACCTGTCATCAACTACACTAACCTACATTTACACGAGCAAAGCCGCGGCCAAAATCTAGTTAATAATAAAGTTATGCCTATTTTATGGGTGTTAAATTAATGTAAATTGCTAAACGTGTCAGATAAGTTAATGCTTGTTGAAGTATAGTATCTACTAAAATGGAATATGACTAATTTTATGTACTGTTATTAAGTTTTGATCATGAATCACTGCAATAATATTCCACGACAGCCTATAATTGAATAAAATAATTGAAATTAAACTACTTTACACGTGTTTTATCGCGGTGTATCATAAAACATAACTTGTTAAGGTATTAATAATTTTAATTTACTTTCCTAGGTATCGGTTGCATTTTGCATTTACAGCAGTCAAAGTCGCTGAGATGGTGGCCATTTTAATGTCTTGAAGTGTAGTTTTTTTAAAGTAATGCAATTTTTTTTTTACCTCGGGAATTCATTGACTTATACCCCTCCGCGGGGGCGGGTGGAAGGATTATGTCGGACTGGCCGGGGTAAAGAAAGATGTTGAAATAATAATGGACCTCCCGGAATACCGACTAAACCTACCACGGTGTTCCTCGACAAAGCCACTATCGGCGAGGCCGCGCGAATCACTTGCACACGCGGTCGCGACCCCGCGGAGGTTTCGGTCCGCCGTATGAAACGGCAGGCCACTACACGATGAGACCTACCCTAAGGTCACCACTAAAAGAAATCTCTACTGTCCCCCCTTTCCCCCCTAGAGGGGAGACGGACACGATACAGAGGCGCGCGTGGAAACACGCACACCGCCTCTCGGACCTGGTGCTGAACGGATGGCAGGCAGGCCCACAAAGCCCGCCACCCCCAGGTCAAACCTCAGGGTGGCTGGAGGTCGTCTCGCGCCCTCCGACGCCCGGTTCTGCGGTTGGGGAGAGGGTTTAAACGCTCCCTCTCCCGCTCCGCCGCCTCCTTGATGGAAATCACTTCCTCACAGAAGGAGGCGACGGCGTTCCACGACCTCTTACTCCGGACCATAGACTGAACTACGGCTGGGAGCGAGAGGGCAACCAATCCGACTGCCGCGATCAACTCACGGCGCTGCGATGCCCAGGCGGGGCAAACCGCCTAAGTATGCTGCGCCGTGTCCTCAACAACGTCGCCGCAGTCGCCGCAGTGGTGACAACCGGTCATCTCTTGCCGGCGTATACAACACAGGAACTGGCCAAAACAACCATGGCCAGTCATTACATCCTGGCGCCAACGATAGAGCGACGCCAGGAGCGCCGCTTCCAGGTCTCATGGTATCGATCCGGCGAGGAGGCTCGCAGCCTCGAACGAGATCGACCGCATATAAATTAACTATTGGTGTTAGTATTTCAGCGAAATTGCTTCGAATTTGAAATGCTTAAATTGTCATGAAGTCTTGCTGTATTTTGCTTTCATTTGTGCTAATAAAAAGTTAAAGGCACGGTACAGATATATTTCTGTTTAGTTAATAAATACAGGGGCGGGCGGAGGGGTTCTGTCGGGTTCACCCGGGTAAAGATAGAAAGTCTCGGGTCCAGCCGACTACCACGGTGTTCCTTCACACGGTCTATGGCCGGGGTGTAGGGATTGCTCGCGCATTCATAGCCCCGGCAGGTTAATAAATACCTAAGTCGAAATATACTAATATGTCTATGTTATGTATATATATTTCTAACTATATACTCTTAAAAAATAACTATTAATAAGGCTGCTAACCTCTATTACAATGTAAAATAAATGTATGTTCCATTTATTTTTTATTTTACTTATCATTTTTCGTATTTTTAGCATAGACTTTTTCACCATTTATATTTTTGAAATATGAATGTAAACAGAAAACAGTAACTGAATGTTTTCATAATGAATTGTTTGTTTACCAAGTAAGACAAGAAATAATGGGCTGTAGGTATGTTAATCGTTACTATCCTAATTAATATTATAAATGCGAATGTGAGTTTGTTTGTTTGTTACTCTTTCACGCCTTCACTACTCGACCGATCATCATAAAATTGTGCATACACATTGCCAGAAAAACAGAAAAAGACAAAGTCTACCTTTAATTTATGCGAGTGAAGCCGCAGGCAAAATCTTATTTATAATAAAATTGTAATAATTAATAGTATTGAAAATACAATAATATTAAATAATTAATAAAGATTTTACAAGTGAAAATAATTGTAATAAGACTAATTTTAAAATAATAACATTTGCAATGGTAGTATCGAACTCAATATTGCAATGCTTGTATAAGGCTACTCAGCTATAACACTTAATAAGCAATAAATTTTTGAGTCTTTGACTAGAGAAATTACTGGATCACAAGCTGGTGGTACATTCACAATTGAGTTTTAAAATTACCCGTTATAAGCGGTAAAATAAACTGTGAAAATCCTTTTGCCATAGTTTAATTTCAGTGTGTATTAATGGCGTTGATATGTGACAATATCTATACATAATAATCTATACTAATATCTATAAAGTTAGTATAGATTAGCTGAAGAGTTTGTTTGTTTGTTTGAATGTGCTAATCTCAGGAACTACAGGTTCGATTTGAAAAATTATTTTAGTGTTGGATAGCCTATTTATCGAGGAAGGCTATAAGCCAGGCGCAGTAACGATAAACGCGGGTGAAACCGCGGGAACATCTAGTCTATAATATAATATTACTGATGGACCCCACAAACGTTCTGCCACATACAATCATTCGATAGGGACACCCTAATCACCTAGCGGTATGAAACATACCTTACGACCTATTCTCATACCTACCAAATATAAATAGAAAAAATCATAAAAATCGGTCTAGCCGACAAACACCGTGACACGAGATTTTTATATATTATACTATAAAGAGGTGAGACTCTTATTTTTTGTTTGTTTGCAAGGATTTAACATAAAAACTATTCAACCGATTTAAAAAATTCTTTCACCATTTGAAAGCTATATTATCACAAAGTAACATAGGTAATATTTTATTTAAAAAAGGTACTGTTACTAATATAACCTAACCTACTTTTACGTGAGCGAAGCCGCGAGCAATAAGCTAGTCGATACATCTATACAAATAAATAAATTTGAAGTGTCTGTTTGTAATGTCAAAATAAAAGCTTTTTATTTAATGCATATGAAAGTATATGCATTAGATAAAAAGTATTCTAGTATTTATTGTTACCTTATATTATAACACTAAACATAGTACCTACACGGATATATGCATATTTGTAGCTATTAAATAAAACTGTTATTGTTGTTAGCTCATACCAAATGTTTATCGAGCGCTATTCCCGCCGACAAACTGTCACACAGTTTGGTGGGTATATTTAGCTTGTGTAATGTATTATATTCAATAAATGTTTTAATTATTTAATTTATTTTAATTATTATATAAGGTACCTATACGAAAATACCTTGACTGTTCGCATAAGACGTCTTGTTCTTGATATCTGCCTACTCTTGCCTACATCTGTTCATATGTCACTCTTTCATTATCAGCTTCTATCATGAGTTGTACAGCCCTCATATTATATTAAGACGTCCTCGTGGAAGGACATTCTTCACGCAAGACACCCGTGAGTTGGTTGGACCACGTTTAAACTCCTTGGATTAATTGGTTTAAGGAGTTTTAACATGAAGTGACTCAAGTGACTTTCGGTATCAATGACAGCCTAATTTCCTAACTAATTATTATAAACGCGAATGTGAGTTTGTAACGCTTTCAGACCCTTACTTTACTCGATCGATCATAATGTAATTTGACATACGCGTGGTGCACAGAAAAGAAGATTCATTCAGAAAACAGTTTTTTTACACAAATCCCTATAACATTTTGCCCGATCCGAGATTCGAATCCGAGACCTCATGTACAGTACTCGCATTCATTACCATTGCGTTACAGTAAGAATTATAAAAAAAAATACAAAAATCTCGTTTACGTAGTGAACGACCCATATGTACAGTACTCGCAGGTAATGCCACTGGACTACTAAGGCAATCATACATATCGACCCCTTGAGGATGAAATGTAGTAAAACCCAAAACACTACTTTCCAGGTGGACCAACGTAAAAACAGTTTTACGTTTGTCTTTATTTTTTTGTTTTGTTGTCTGTAGCTTTTTAGACGTATACATACATACTTACATACATAGATTCAGGCCTGTTTCCCAGGCGGGTGGGCAGAGACTACGGCTTTCCATTTGTTACGATCCTGACACACTTCTCTGGCTTCATTCACTTTCATCACATTCCTCATACACGCCCGTCGGTTCAAGGAGCTCTTAACCTGGCCTTTGTCCAGAACGCCTCCGATCTTATCGAGAAACGTTCGCCTAGGTTTTCCTCTTGCGACTGTTCCATTCACACTAGCCTTATAAACTTTCTTAGTCAGTCTTTCCTCGTCCATTCTTTCTTCATGTCCAAACCAGCTTAACATTCCCTTTTAGATGTATATGTTCTATAATTATGCAATTATATCTTTTACAGCATTGTGGCGAGTTGAAGTATTATTTATAGCATTATTTTTAAAATAAAAGTATTTATTGTGCGGTATTTTCTGGGTAGTACAACCATTTTTCTGCGAATATCATCATTTTAGATACATAGGTCGATGCAGCTCGAAAAACTGAATAAGATTACATCAATAACAAATTTTTGCCAAAATGACTTTTACAATCTCGAAGGGTCGATAGATGCATAAGTAGTGGCTCCCCCTATCTTTAAACATATGTACACTTTTGATTAGCCGCCAGCGTTACTCAAGTGGACAGAATTGAGGTTGAATTCTTTTGTAGATGCTTATCATGTATAGGTGCATTGTACCGTGATAATTTGTATCATGTATTATGAGTGGGACTGCCTAGGTGACGCAGCGGTTGTGAATGCGACTGCTGTGCGTGAGGACGCAAGTTCAATCCCGGGCCATCATAAAATATTGGGATTTTCTACCAAGAAATTCTTAGAAGAAGTACAGAGTGTTCGGCAAAGTCGAAATAGTCTCCCACTATTTATATGGGACCTAAACTAAAGCTGGCGACTTGTAGGTGTAGCACACTGCTGCTATTAAGAATTTGATAATAGATAACCCAATTATTGGTTTGATTCCCCGGTCGAGCAAAATATTCGATACGGGAATCAAATCCAAGATGATCACGATCAACTTCAAGCCACAAACCACGGGACTTTTGAAACAAGCCACCATTTATAAAATATCGTTACAATAAAATTTTATATTAATATTAATAAAACAGGCTCAACATTATATATGCATAAGTTAATTTAAATACCAAAACAAAAAAGGTCAAACAAAAAGCGAACTAACGACCCCACCCACACAATTTTCATTCTTCAAAAGCGTGCAGTACGTAGCATTTATAATTTAGGCCCACGAGTTTCCCTGAAAGAGCGTTTTAAAGAAATTGGTATACTTACCGTTGCGTCGCAATATATATTTACGAATATTATGTTTATGAAACTTAATATTCAGTTATATAATAAGAAAAGTGATATTCACAACTTAAACACTAGAAATAAGCATAAGTTAGTAGATCCGTATCATCGTTTACATAAAGTTTAAAATTCATTTGTGGGACTCAGTATAAGCTTTTTTAATAAACTACCGATTGATATTATAAATTTACCTTTACTCAAATTTAAAAGTGCTGTTAAAAGTCAGCTTATCCGGAAGGGCTATTATTCAATCAATGATTACTTAAATGATAAAAACTCATGGAACTAGTTGCTTGTCTCATACAGGATTCAAACAATGTGTCTATTATGTCAATTTAGTTATGTGAAGGTACTTCGTGTTTATTTTGTGATGTTAAAGTATCTTTCTTTTCTTTTAACAAACTTTGTAAGTAATAACGTAAATTTTGTTTTAACTACATTTAGTCACGAACTACCTTTTCATATGTCACAAAATGTAAGTGTATGCGTCCTCATGCCATACTACTGTCTATTACAAATGACTACAGATAAATACTATTTCAAACCTGAAATGCTTCTTACCTAATATTATTAATTGAAATTAAACTACTATATACAGATTTTATCGCGTTGTTTATTTGACACTATTACAAAATTTTGAAAAACTGTTACACTACTATAATCACTATTAAACTTTACTATTTTTTAAGCTAATTAAATTATTGAAACTATTAAAACTATTTATACTATTACTATACTATTATAGTATTTATATTTATTTTTACACTTTCCCCGACGTTTCGGTTGCTTTTCAGCAGCCATGGTCACGAGGAGACTAAGATGGTAGTTGTCTCAATGTTTCAGTGTAGTTATTTCAAAGTACCCGAACAAAATTTAGTCATGGGTGTTTCTATTTACGCAGAATGAACTCAAAGTATCATGAAGTCTAGCTGTGGTTTGCTTCTTCTTGGGTTTGACTAGTTGAATTACTGGATCCCAAGCTGGTGGTACATTCCAACCATCTTCTCTATTGAAATTAGGATGTTTCTTGATTTCAATAGCCTCGCGAAGCATCCTTGGTAGGAATCGGTGTTCTTTAGCGAGCATCTGTGGTTTGTCAAATCTCAGGTAGTGGTTGGTCCCCTGTTGCACATGTTCACACACAGCAGACTTCAACGAGCGTTGGTGTTTTACATCAGCTATGTGTTCTTTTATGCGGGTGCTTATGTTTTTCTTGGTTTGACCAATGTATGAGAGTCCGCAGTCACAATCTATTTTATAGACCCCTGCATCTTGTAAAGGTAGTTGGCACTTGACGGATGGTAAAAATTGACTTATCTTCGTTGGCGGCTTGAAGTATGTGTTGATTGAAGCTCGCTTCAAGATGTAGCCAATCTTGTCAGTGACACCCTTTACATAAGGTAGTATAGCAGACTGGCGCTCGACTGTGGCTGGCTTTTCTCGGGATCTGTGACGGCGGCGCGGCTGTTGGAGCTTGTTGTCTTGCAGTACTTGCTTGCTTAAAGTGTACTAGTGATTATAGTAGTGTAACAGTTTTTCAAAATGTTGTAATAGTGTCAAATAAACAACGCGATAAAATCCGTATATAGTAGTTTAATTTCAATGAATAACATTCGCGTAAACAGAAGACAATATAATATTATTAACTTTGCATTTATTTTTAGAATTTAGTTTTATATGGACAGTTACATATGGCATAATGACTGCAACACCTGGTACATAAATAAGTTGTAAAATACTAAAATTATAATTTGATGGTGATTTAAAAGAGTGGCCTTGAGTTGTTGCAGGTATCTTCTCATAGGCTCAACCTTTTGCCTGAACCTTGCACCTAACATAAATGTAAATTCAGTTAATGTAACAAACTCACTAACCCTTTTGACGTTCATAAGTGTTACTTTTTGACTTAAATGAATAAATGATTTTTGACTTTTGACTTTTTGACCCACCCAAATGCCGAGTCTTCTTAACCAAAGAACACACATATACATACATAGTCTCACATATATATCCCCGAAGTGGTAGGCAGATGTTTATAACATACCGTTTACCAGGTATAGATTCAGACTGTCCTACTACGAAATTTCTTAACAAAAAAACACGTAATCTTGCCTTACGTTTACGCGAATGGTGTGTACATTGAACTTAAACTGTTTTATACGGATTTTGTTAACACTTTTATTAGGTAACTAGCTGTTACCCGCGACTTCGTCCGCGTAGATGTTAACTAAAAAGTATTTGTCTCCGCGGAACCCTATTTTTTTCTAAAATCAAAGTAGCCTATGTTACTCCTTATAACATCAGCTATCTGCCAATGAAAGTCCCGTCAAAATCGGTTCAGCCGTTTCAGAGATTAGCCGGAACAAATAGACAGACAGACAGACAAAAATTTTAAAAATAGATGTTTTCGTATAGGTATCTTATATACTTTCATATGCATTAGATAAAAAGCTGTTATTTTGACATTACAAACAGACACTTCAATTTTATTTATATTAGGTGATTAGGTAATTTTGAGAAAAATTACTCTACTACTGAATATTATTAAAAATATTTAAATACTAGATGTTCCCGCGGTTTCACTCGCGTTTATCGTTACTGCGCCGCCCCCGTGGGTCCTAGCGTGATGTTATATATCCTATAGCCTTCCTCAATAAATAGGCTATCCAACGCTAAAAGAATTTTTCAATTCGAACCAGTAGTTCCTGAGATTAGCGCGTTCAAACAAACAAACAAATTCTTCAGCTTTACAATATTAGTATAGATAAATTAACACTTTCGCCAACGTTTCGGTTGCTTTTCAGCATCTCCCTGTAAACATTTGTGTAAAGCAGTTTAATTTAAAAAAACACGTATCAGTTTGCCCGACTCAGGACTGAAACCCAAGACCTCGCAATGCATCAGTGGCATACACATACACTGAACCACCGAGGCAGTCACACAATCATAAATATTTTAAGCCCCTTTGATCTCCCAGGTCAAACTAATCATTCCATATTAAACTCAAATTTTGACTCATGACGAACCCGTATACAATGCGCGCCATACTTTTTGCATTCCATACGCATAACCACTCCACCATTACATCTATGGGAAAGTTATTCCTGGAATGGACGATAAGGGAGTGCTTCCTTCGATAGTGCCGTCCTTGTCTAACGTAAGTGCGCACGCGCGTGTGAAAGAGCCAGTCATATATAAGGAATGTCACACGGTATTTTATTATTATTCAAGCAAAGTATCACTAAGAGAGGACGGCTGTAAAATTATGATATTTCGTATTAATTTACAATTTTTATGTTGTTTGATAATTTGTAACTGTTTTTTTTTTGTGTTTTGATGGATGGAGATTTGGTTTGGTAGGTTTGTGGTAGTTTTTTTTTGAGTTTGGTACCTAACTGTTTTTGGTGGTTTGTTGTACGAGTAAGAGAGGTGCACGGTACGATTCTTGGGTAATGTGGTTTGTTGTTATTTACTCTGGGAAATTTTGAAACAAATGTAGTACGGAATTTGGAAATTGTCTGGTTTTTTGCATATTACTGTGCATAGGATTTAAGAGTTACTTGTAAAATTTGGGTGTTCAGTTTTTCGGTTGAATGGTTATTGCATAAGGCCTAAAAGGAATTTGTGATGTGTATATTACACCATAGTAGGTAATCTGGAATTTTATCCGTTAGAATGTTTGTTGCTTATTATATAAGATCTAAGGTTGTATGAACCGCAGTGATAGCCTTTTCTTTTTTTTTTGATACCCAGGAAAAATGCTTCATGCACTATCCGCCGGCTAGGGGACGGTACCGGCGGGGTGTGTGAGACTCCCAGCAAGAAACGCACTGGTATACCCACTAAAAAACCTGGGGTGTTCCCTCTCTCATCCAATGGAGGGGCCTGTTGGGAGCTCTTAAAAGAATTGAGTCATCCATAGCAGGCCCCCCACCGCAGTGATAGCCTAGCGGTAGACTATTGGACTGCTATGAAGAGGTCTCGAGTTTGATCCCAATGCACGCACCTCCAATTGTTTAAAGTTATGGGCGTATTAAATATTTAATTATCGCTGTAACGGTGAAGGAAATCGCGAGGAAATCTTCATGCCTTGTTTTCCATAATGATCTAGAAGATGTGTGACGTTTACCAACCTGCACTGGGTCAGCTCAGCGCCTCAGCCTGGTTGACTATGGCTAACTCTTCTCATATTGAGAAGAGGCCCGTGCCCAGCAGTGGGACAGTTTATACAGCTTGTCCGGTAATTAATGGATAACCTTGAAATATCTTATAGTAGAACTGATGGCCGTCCAGGAAAAAATGAAAACAAAACTAAAAAAAATTAAAACGTGCAATAGCTAGTCATACTTTTGACTGTCTATCTATTAGCATAATTAGTGTTTAATAATAAAACAACAAAAAACCGATGGAATTCATTCATTTATGGTCGTAGTGTACAAGAAAGTTAAATATGGTAATTTAAAAAAAACCATGGTAGTAGTTAGGATAGATTTTTTTCATATTTCTGAACGGCCATCAGTTCTACTACATATAAGACATTTCAATGTTATCCATTAATTACCGGACATCCTGTATATTGGGCTGATAATATTATAAGGTTAATTTGTGATAACCTGAAAACGTACTATACCCAAACAAGTGAAGCCGTGGGCAAAAGCTAGCAGTTGGTCAATTATTGGAAATAATGGTTTTGATACTGTCAGAATCATGATCTCAGCGATACAGAGAACATCACGACACAAATGATTAAATTATTTGTTAAAACAAGTTATACGATTATTCAAACTGGTTTTAACAAATTAATTTTACTAGGCATGCAACTAATTTTGTGATGTAAATTCGGCTTTATATATTATCAGCCTTTGCTTGTGACATTTTTTAATGGGACAGCTCGCTAGTTAGGTCATTATGTGAATCATACTATTTGAAGGGTGTCAGATGAATTGTAGTATAGTTTTTAATTTGGATCCTAGAGTGCTTACATAAAAACTGCATCTAAATTCGTTCAGTGGTATTCATAACTGTCGGATTAAGTGGATAGACAAAAATTCTAAAGAACTTAGTTTTGAGTACAGACATTTCTAAATAGTCGATTTTATTCAGTATTTAAAATATATCAAAGATAAAGATAGTATAAGTTTGATTAAATCCTAATCCTAACTAATATTATAAATGCGAAAATGAGTTTGTTTGTTTGTTACGCTTTCACGCCTTAACTACCCAACCGATCAACATGAAATTTTGCATACACGTTGTCAGGGGTACAGAATAGGACATAGGGTACCTTTCATCCAGAAAAAATAACTGTTGCAAACCTAACCTAACTTAACCTACATTTACGCGAGTGAAGCCGTGGGTGAAAACTAGTAAATAAATATTTATTCCAAAGGTACAGCCTCGTTACGTCTATAAAATTCTTGACAAAATAACGCTATAATACTTTACCCTATTCGAAAATCGAACTGAGACCATGAAGCTTTGCTACTAAGAAAGTTAAGAAAGTTTTTGTAAAATTTAAATAGATAGAACTTTGACAGTCATACGCAGGCTGTAGTTTATCAGTTAACATCTGGGTAATATTTCAGTCCAAACGGGGTTCCCGAAGGTTAAAGGCAAAGTCTTCTGTAAGAAATAACAGCACGATCTCTGGAACTGTGTCTAGCAGACAGCAATAGACTCGATCCTTTTCACGTGGCACCTAAGATAAGCTCAGCACATACAACTCTGTTTACCGCTGAAGATATAAACAATTCTTTCCATGAAAGGAGATAACTATCTAGTCTATTGTTAGATATAAAAGATATGATGAAGCCATGTCCTTGTCATTTACTTGAGACAATGCGGGTTGAATACAGCTGCATTCATTGTTGAGTAAACGATCACTAAAGTTAAGCAATCTTTGGCCGCACTCGGTTTATAGAACGTACTGTAATAAGGTAATGCAAGCTTTGGTCTTAAATGCAATGACTACACGTATGATGGAGTGGTAAAGTGGTTGTTTCGAGTCTAGGTGTTCTTTGTGTCCGTTCTTTGAATGTTTGTAAAATCCACCGGGACACAGAAATGATTCTTAGTGCGGTGTCTCTTAAAAGACAAAAAAAGGTGTTCTTTTATAAAGGGGTTTTTATAACAGCTAAAGAAGACAATACAATTATTTTTAGAATTGCATCTGTCTCTGTCTGTGTGTTTGTACGCGTATCATACAGAAACTATCGCACAAAATTGAATGCGGTTGTCACAGTTGTAGTGCTGAGGGTCTAGGTTAAAATCTGGTGCATGTTTCATCTCGATACGCCGCCTAAAAATAGAGTTTAAATATTATGAAAGTTTTGGTACGCCGAGCCGCCTACAAGCCATAACAGTAAGAAAAATATGGAGGGTTGGATAGAGAGACGTTAGCTATTTTAAACTTATTCCTTTAGAAATTTTTTAACCCTATGTATATAAAAAAAAGTTTGGGTATTTGAGTAAATTTGTGGCGCTACTCATTAACAGATTACCTAGAAGTCTACTTATAATATAACATAATAATATATGAAATACAACTAAACCAAATATAAAAAAAGCAGATTATCAAATTCGACGCATACGAATGAGCGTGCAAAAGCTAGCCTTTAAAATAATATCTAATCTAGCCCCATTTTATTGATATGTCTAAGGGTATCTCGTCAACACCTGCATCAGGCGGTCAAGTGCGAGTTGGCACACTTCACACATCTTCGAAAACATACTCTCACTTTCAGACTGCCTGCCCTTTCCATGATGTTTTATATAACCGTTACGAGCGCTTACGCCTTGAGGCCTATTCCGAATTGCAACGTTGCAAATAAATAGTACCAGCCCTGGATAAAACTGTCCAACTGCTGGGCAACGGGTCTCTTCTCAGTATGAGAAGGGCTAACCCTTCTAGTCCACCACGCTGGCATAGTGCGGATTAGCAGACTTTACATATCTTCGAGAACATAATGTTCTCCATTATGTTCTCGAAGATATGTGAAGTCATTCAATAAGCACGATTCCTCAAAATGTTTTCCTTCCCCTTTAAAGCAAGCGATAATTAACTATTTATATGCTCATAACTTCGAAAAGTCGATTCTTCGAAGAGATGCGCGTCTTGGGATCGAATTTGAGACCTTTGCGTGGCAGTCAAACGGTTTTCCACTAGGAGGTTCATCATCATCATCAGGCTATAATAGTCCACTGCTGGATATAGCCTTTCCCTAAAGAGCGCCATAGCACCCTATCTTCAGCTTGCCGTATCCAGCATTTGCCTGCAGTCTTTCGCAGATCGTTAGCAGGTTATAAAATTTTATTTATTTATTTCAGTGTATTTTCAAAATGTTATTAATACCCTCTTTAGACTAAAGCAAATGTGAAAACCTCTTAATATGTACATTACGCATCGAAATATAGATTTCCCGACGTTTCGACCGACTTGCATCGATCATGGGTGACGACAATCGATCAATTTGTGACCACGATGGATGTAAGTCGGTCGAAACATCGGGCAACCAATAGGTATTTGTTACCTTTTAAATACTTCATCGCGAGTTAGACCTGTTACCTTGTATTGTATCATCCGCGGATGCGGATACGGATATGGATGTCCAAATCGATGCGGATGCTCCGCAATTGCGAATGCGGATATTGATGAAAATTGTTCATCTTATTTAATAAAAAGTATCTAATATCACCGCGTTCGCAGGTTCAAGCCTGTTTTGCAAAGGTTCATAAATGAAACACGTACTACTGAACAACTGATTTCGTTCTTATCGTAACCTACGCTATATCTGGATCCGCATTAACATCGGCGTTGATTATTGCGGATGCGGATGCAGATGTACAAATCGATGCGGGTTACGCAATTGCGGATGCGGAAGCGAATATTCGCAACATCCCTGTTACAAACCTATATGTCGCTAGGTATTATTGTATGTCCCACGTAATTGGGGCCGAGTCTATTACTGGGCGCAGTATCAGACTCGGTACGGCTGTTAAGAATTTCTTGCTAGAAAAACCAATAAAAAATTTCCCGGGCCGTGAATTGTACCCAAAGCTCATGTTCAGCAGTCGCAGTGACTACCAAGGCATCGCCGGTCTGCACTGACTGGCCCCCACACACAAGATAAGACTACCAAGGCAGCATATTTCTAAAATTTATGTGATAATAACACATAGCCGCACTAGATTTCAACCCCTTGTCGCTGGAAACTTTACAAACATATAATCAACAAAAACACAAGAACAATAATTTGTTCATCGCATAAATAATTGTCTCGTGTGGAATTTGAACTCACAACACACAGAACGGCGGCTTACCCGCTGCGCAGAGCAGTCTATAATAAACATTTCAATACCCTTTTAATTTCGAAAACTCGGTGGTGCGCGTCGTTGAATCGAATTCGAGACGTCTGCGTGACAGTCCAACGATGTTCGCTCTAGGCTATCGCCGCCATAAAATTATATTGAATAAATTGAATAGTACGTCTTGAAATCGGATCATTCGATAATTTATCGATATCGATAGTTAAAGTTAGGTTTCGAATCAACCCGGAGCGTTTTCAAACCGATTGGATCAGCCGACGTTATTCGGAGTATGATAAGAATTTTTGTTCTCATAATAAAAAATTTGAAGCATCCAATAATTATTTTAAAATCTTTTTAACATCAATTTCGTAATAACAGTTTGTTGCAACATAAATTCTTAATTATACGCACGTGATACATCGTAGAATCAAAGTGCCTGCCTCTGGCGAACTAGCAAACTGGATAACTGTTTTAAACGAAAAATGTTACAAAAAATCCTTTAAAGTACTCATTATGTGTTTATTATCTAATGGCGATCGTCTTGTTATAATAAAAAATAAACAGTTAGTGTATTACGCAAGTGAATGTTTTTATTTAAATCATCATTTTAACAAATTACTGGGTCCCTGTGGGACAGCCCGTCTTCGAATGATCGTCTGTATTGTGTTAAGCGACGACTTTAGTTTGAGTCCGCTAAGAGTGTGTTGTATGGAGAGGGTAGTTTATTTAATTTTTATTAGTATACATGTATAGTCTCATGTCTGTATCAATGAAGGGGTAGGTGTATTATATTCACATGCCACCACGTAATAGAGGGAGCCTATTGCCGTTTTTGGGGTATAGATTGACACTACGTTCTGCTACTAAGCAATTCTCGATACATACATACATACGTAGATTCACGCCTGTTTCCCAGAGGGGTAGGCAGAGACTACGGATTTCCATTTGCTACGATCCTGACACACTTCTCTGGCTTCATTCACTTTCATCATACAATAATCCAATAACTCTTTGCCCGACTCAGAAATCAAACTCGAGATCTCATGCACAGCAGTCGCATACACTTTCGCTAAATCAAAAATAACAAGAATGGTATCGGGCAATTGTCAAATGACAAAAAGCGGATGTACGATACAACGTTATGACGTAATCGCTATTTAAGTGCAGGAAGATAGAGAGTGATCCCACTATACTATATTCAATATTTATTTTGAAATTAAATGAGATTTTTTTCCTAATATATTTATTTGATTTACAATTTGCTATTGTGTATTAAAAATTTATAATATCAAACATACGCAAATACTTTGTTCAATTCGTGTGGTATTATTATTAGTTTGAATAATTGTAATAAAGTCAATGCGTTTTCTAATTTGGTGCGGAAGTAGCTTATTGTCGAGCTGTCAACTTATCTTATTAGATAAGATAAAATAAGATAAGTTCAATTAAGATACTCAACATAAGATAAGAAAACCGAATGTGATTAGTTTGCTTTGATTGCTTATTTGATATGATAGAATATGTATGCGTGTTGAGCTATTTTATTGACATAAATATTATTGTGAGAGAGTAAATTTTATCTTGTTATCAATATAAAGAAATAAATTAATAAAATAATATAATCAATTAGAGGTAGATACTTCTTGGAGGGCATTGCCGAATCGTTACTTAATGTTATAAATGCGAAAGTGAGTTTGTTTGTTACGCTTTCACGCCATATCTTCTCAACCGATCATCATGAAATTTTGCATAAGCGCTGTCACGGGTACAGAAAAGGACATAGGGTATACCTTTAATCAAGAAAAGCGTACTGTTCCTAAAGGATATAAATTAATTGATGGAATCTAGATTAAAGCGGGCTAAATGTAGTAGTACTTAGAGTAATATCCGAACAAAAATAAAAGTAGCGCCAAATTGTCATAGACTATACTTGATCCGCCTTGACCCCAAATGATTTTGACTTCTAGATTTGTTTTAAAAGTTTTGAAAACTACTTTTTATAACCAATAATTAGTCCTACCCATCATTAACTCTATGTAAGAAAGATTTAACAACATAAATTATCATTTTTTTCATACTTATTTAAATATGTAAAACTCGGATTATATATGTAGTTACACCTAAATGTAACAACGTATTTACTCTAACATTCACATGCCTAATATTTATAATTAGATTATGTAATAAAAAATAGACTGGGGTCGATCGAAATTGTTCAATAGACTTATATCCAAACCAATCAGCCCGGTACTCATATAAAGAAGCGGTACCTAATATCGCCAACGCGACTATAAAAGTTGCTATTTCACATCGAAGAATTCTATACTACAAAACAACTTTTTAAAACGGTCGGTTGTTACCTAAACGACCATAATTCTCTTGTCAATAGTACCGTAGTAAGGCCTCACCAAGTTCTGCAAATTTACACAGCCTTGCGAGAAGTATTTGTGTCTCTTTTCAATGTATGATTAACTGAAGGTGAAAGCGAGAAGAAACATCGAAGTTCGAGCCTCGCTAGCGGGACATCGACCAGCAGCTTTCAGAAAAACTTTGGCTCAGTGTAGCAGCGATGCAACTTGGAAATTTAAAAGTCGTTACTGTTTAATATTTTTTAATATCTTCTAAATAATATTGATGTTACGGTAGTAATAGGTTTTTCTTGAAATCAATTGAATAACATTTATTTAATAGATTAAACTACGTATTATTTTTTGATAAAGTTTAAGACTATTTAACTTGTTTTGCGACTTTAGTTATTTGTGTTTATACTTACTTTATAATACTTACCCAAGCGTCTGGCTTAATTTTAATTAAAATTTTACATAACCGCCTAAATCAGACCATATTTAGAAAAATCATAAAAATACTTACGATAGATTTCGAGCTACAACGCTATACTGCTAAGGTTACTTGCCCCGTGGACATCGACAAAAACCGTGCAGCCTGCATACGCGTGTGTGCGTAGCTCTGTATACGTACACGCACGCACACATACAAGCCCGCATACCGAGCGGCGCGGGCGCAGGAGAAACCGTGTGCTTTGCATTCAACACTCAGTTGTAAGGCAACTTTTAGGGTCATCATACGCTTTATAGGAAACCTTTTATAACTTCATACGTCAAACAATTTTGACATATTAATTGAAACTATACAAAATATTTATGTGAAAACCTTTGTGCTAAAGTTCTAAGTGTGAGTTAAGTGAGTACAAGTCGAAAGCTGTCGTGCATTGTCAACCAAGTTGAAACGTGTTAGTTAAAGTTGAAGTTTCTTTTAATTAAGTTTGTGTTAAGTGAAACTGTGTTTGTGATTATGTGCTATTGATAAAGGCTGTAGTGCTATGGGAGGATTACACTCGAGGTGAAAATGTGGGAGAACCTTTTCTACGTGAAAACAGTGAGGAAAAAGGGATCCAGTGTATAGGTAAGCCTTATTTGCATAGCGCTAGTTTTAGAATTTCAAGTTACCAGTAAGTTTGTTAAGTTGAACTTAAACGTGGTTTGTTATTTGAAATCTGTGAGACTTAGAACGTTAAGACTTTATTTTCTTATTAGTGACTACTAGGTTTCGAAATCCAGTTGAAGCTGTATGAAGTAATATTGATATGAATCGGTTTTATATGTAGGTGAAGTAATAAAGATCATATCTCTACACGATAAACTGTAAGGCTTTTGCATTCTGTTTAATTCAAATGAACATTTGGTAACAAATTGAACTGTAACAGTAACAACAAATACATATTTGAATATAGAATATCTTGTCTATAAAACGGTGCTAAATTAGACACTGTCTAAATTTATCGCTGTCGCCTTTTTGTCTATAATATTGAATAGAGACAGACAGTTTTAAATGTTTACCAAATATACCGTTTTGTGCTAAGACCTTGAAAGTTTAATCATTGATAATTCTTGATTCTAATCTTCAATTTGGAATTAACTTAGTTTATATGGACTCGCCCAACATTATTTACACATAGACACGAAGTCGTGTGCATAGGCTTTATCTAAGTTAATTAAGGAACAATAAGAATTTCTTCATTTCCAATACTTCAATTGCAGTTTAAGGTACGAAATAATAATTGGTAGTAAAAGAAAATACCATCATACTAATTATAAATAGTAGAGAAACGTTTTAAAGTGTCTAGGAGACTGTGTCTCGTGAGTCTAATACATCGTCAGAACTCATCAAATAAATCTTTGTGTAATTATGCAGAATACATGTCTAGTGACTTTATTTTACAAAATTATTCTCATTTTATTTTACTAGATACTTAATTACCATAATACAAATTCTATAAGTTATCTATCTTTTATAAAACATATCTAATAAGAAAGTGCACATTTACTAAGCATAGTGCTTTGTGTTAGTTATTTGATAATACTAATACCAAATACAGAGCATAATATCTGAGTACTGTTATAAATATTAAGTTTAATATAATATTTAAATAATAGAGCTCATTCGAAGGACCCTGTTCAATACATCATGTGTTGATTATACAGTATTTTACAGGATCTTTCTCACAACATTCAATTCATGCACTGAACATCATATTGTATATTAAACCACATCTTTGACCATCATGTACATACATACATACATACATACATATATTAATGTTTAACGATTAAAAACAAAACATAATTTTTACAAAAAGTCTTCTATAATATTCATTCTTTATACTAAGCATAACGTCTTTACAGAAAATCTTCTATAATATAAAGGTATATCATATACTAAGCATGACGTCTTTTACAGAAAGGCTTCTATTATATTCATACCATATACTAAGCATAATGTTTTTTTATAGAAAGTGTTTTATAATAGTCATATCATATACCAAAGTATAACGTCTGTTACAGAATTGCTTCTATAATATTCATACCATACACTAAGCATATGCCTTACACAGACATTCATCTATAGAATAAACCTAATATATTTTGCAGAACAAATAATATTTTGAACGTATACTGTGCTAAACATCTTTTACAGAACGTCTCTAATAATAGTAGTTAGACCATATACGTCTTTTACAGATTATAAAAATATATAAAAAGATATAAAAGACATACTGTCCAATAATATAAAAAATATGTATGTCAGTATGTCTTTTATAAAATATATTCATAAAATTTAGAACATATATTAAGCGTAACATCTTTTACAAAATGTCCCCATTCATATTTAATACTTATACTGAGTACAACGTCTTGTACAGAGTGTCCGCAATCATACAGTGAAACCTGGATACGTGGGATCTGAAGGGACCTATATATTTGTAGCACAAAGGTTTTCATTTACCCAGTTTCCCAAATAGGCAGGTTAAGGGTGTTACCAGACCAATCGATCGATCGTCGACTAATCCATTCTACCATCGACCGATACCGTCGATTGACGATCAATCGATTGGTCCGGTAACACCCTTACATGAGAGTTGTCTTATTTATAGAGGGTCCCACTATGAGAGGTCGAAATGTAAAATTTTTCATAGAAAAAGGTGGATGTGATAATAAAAAAGAGGTGCATTTATATATGTTATAAAATTATAATTCTTTGTATTATAGTGTCAGTTACTATTTTTATTCAGAATACTTTGCTGGTCGTAATCGTTTTAATTTTCCTTTTCCGTCAATATACTGAGAACGAATTTTCTCTTTATTTTGAAAAATTCTATAATGAGTTGACTTTGGTATTTTGAATTGATCATAATCCGATAATAACTTTAATTTATCAGCGGCTGTTAAAGAATTACACTTTTGTATCGACATTCTATGTAATTTTATTTACACGTTTATTCTACGAACCCTTAAATAATACTGACCAACAAAGCAAGTAGGAAGGAATTAAACTGTTTGTAAACAAACATGTCATAACTTGTCTAAGCTTGATAAAGTTTGATAAATCGTTTCACTTACACGGGCTATTAAGATACAAAGTGTCATTTATAGAGGTAAACATCCTAAAATTTAAGTAATCAAGCCTCAGTTGCAAAGGTTTGAAAATTACTAGTAACAGAGGTATTTCAATGCAAAAGTGTCGGGATATCATTGTAATTATAAATAACCAGTGCCCATTTATCCAGGTTTCACTGTATATCGTATGCTGAGCACAACGTCTTTAATAGAATCTCCAACAATATTAAGACCATATCGACGCTGGAAAGGCAAAATGTATTAACAGCCAATTTGGTCGAATATGAGTTATATACATCGTTGGAATCGCCAAAATCAGGCGATTCCAACGATGTATATAACTCATATTCGACCAAATTGGCTGTTAATACATTTTGCCTTTCCAGCGTCGAATTGAGCGTTACTTCTTTTATAGAATGTCCCTTGTCATATTTAAAACTTATACTGAGCGTAACGTCTTTTATAGAACGACCCAATAATATTTAAACCTTATACTGACCGTAACGACTTTTACAAAACTTTTCCAATTATAATAAGATCATATTATACTGAGCCTGCGTGGCCCAGACGCACGAGTTAATAGTACAGGTTACCTATCCATATAAACCGCGCAAGTGCCTCAACTTGTGTATTTTATTTCGTTGAGTAAAAAGTAATTCATTGGTTTAAAAAATCAACGTCTTTTAAAATATTTAGAGCATTAAAGAAATAAAGATTCTCTCTTTTATGTTTAGGACATATAAGCTTTGTTTCTGTAAGGCAGATCAACCCAATAATTTGTCAGCAAACAATCAAACAAATGCCAACTGCTGCGATTAACAAACGAAATTAGCAATGGCCACTCAAATCACTTGACATAGGTTGTTAGCTCGACTGCCACTAAAGGCTAGACTGTTTAATTAATAAATTGATACGCAATCAGTAATGCCATCTTTTGTTTAGCCAATAATATGTAGATGAGAATGTACTGACGGTTAAAAGAAATCAGCAAACTAAATCTCTAAAGATATTACGTTTGGTATAGAATTCTATGTACCAAGCGGCAACCATGGATGTTGTCTATGTAATGTAAAACTAAAACAAAATATTATATTAAAATCTAGAACTATAAAGACCTAAAACATTATATAAGTCAATAACAACAATTAGTTATTGATCTTATTTCGTTACTCCATTCTCATTTCGTTTCATTCTGTAATTCTAATTTGGAAGGATTATTAATGCATATTGAAATGACAATATTTTAAATTTACATAACTTTTTATACTGACGTTATTTTAGTCCTTTTTGCTGTGATCGACTGGTATCAGATTGCAAATTGATAATTATATAATTACTAGCTTTTGCGCGCGGCTCCGCCCGCGTGGTATCTACATGAATAAAAAGTAGCCTGTGTCCTTCCCCAGGTCTTAAGCTATATCTGTACCAAATTTCATCTAAATCAGTTGAGTGGTTCAGCCGTGAAAAGGTAACAGACAGACAGACAGATAGATAGACAGACAGAGTTACTTTCGAATTTATAATATTAGTAAGGATATGTCACTTCTTCTTCAAAGTTCATGACGTTTTTTTTTTTTTTATTTTGCTCGTCAAAATGACCACACTCCACCTGATGGTAAGCAGTCGTGTGGTCTAAGAGCAGTGGCCTCCACACCGCCCCCACAGCAGCCGAGGCGATGTTGAGGTCTCTACTTTGACGGCCTGAGAAGATGCTTTTTCACGCCCCGCTTAAAAGGACCCAGGATTGAAGGAAGAAGGAAACACGTGCCTTGGCAGAGAATTCCATGCCTTGGTCGTTCGGCAGAGGTATGAGGCATGCATGATGTCTAGCAGTTTGAATTACAAATTACTAGTATTATTAACCCTCCAGTTAAGCTTGGACTGCTGCAGTAGGGCACCAGATCCACTACTTCTCGATCGCAAATTTGATGCCTTATTCTTTGGGCTACCTTCATCAAATTCAGCTTTTTACCTATCGAGTCGCAGTGGTACACCGGCGCGCGGCGATCATAGAGAATAGGTTATCAATTACGTCTGGCATTCTAAGAATTGGAAAATTAATATGTCATTTGCAGTGTCGTGTATTAATAAATAGATAAAAAAGTCTATTTTAACCATAGTTATATCAAACTCTTGTCATATCGATAACGTCAAGTAACCACCCAACCTTCTGCACGTACATAAACCAACAGTACTTCAAAAAGGTGTTACCACAGCATGTTATCTTACCATATACAGATAAACTATGATAAAGCACAGATTTATGCCACAGATAAAGCCTAATAATTATACGTTATTTTACTTCACGATTTGTAAATTAAACGAACGTGGCTATATTTGGTTGTGGTTGCGCAAGAGTGCTTTAAACCTTTAAAATACAGTTCCTTAACTAGGTCTCCCGTACCAGTAAATTGCTAGAATAAATATTAACTATATAAACTTGCTAAATATGGAAACTTATTGCGATCAATCTGCTGTACTCATTTAGAACCTTATTTGTTTAGTAATAGAGTTCATTTTGCCTTTTTTGTAGACTGATCTATTTTCTACTGGGTTTGAATAGGATTAATAACTAGAAATACTGTTAACGATAGCCTGGTTGTGCGGTGGTCAAAAGTTCGACTGTTAATGGGGTAGTCTTGGGTTTGGTTTCATTGCAAGCGAAAGTGTTATTATCAATCTATACTAACATTATAAAGCTAAAGAGTTTGATTGTTTGTTTGAACGCGCTAATCTCAGGAACTACTGGTTCGATTTGAAAAATTATTTTAGTGTTGGATAGCCCATTTATCGAGGAAGGCTATATAACATCACGCTACGACCCACGGGGACGGCGCAGTAATGATAAACGCGGGTGAAACGGCGGGAACATCTAGTATTGAATATTATCTTATCCTTACGATATATATATTTTATATATAATATTATAAATGCGAAAGTAACTCTGTCTGTCGATCTGTCTGTCTGTCTGTCTGTTACCTTTTGACGTTCAATCCGCTGAACCGATTTAGATGAAATTTGGAATGAAGATAGCCTGAGACCCTGGGAAGGACATAGGCTATATAACATCACGCTAGGGTTCACGGGAGCGGCACAGTAACCACAAACACCAATGACGTGAGTGAGACCGCCGACACAGCTAGTATTCAATATTTGCTTATTTTCTTGTCTATACCTGTCTATACCTGGTTTCTATATATTCTTGTCTATACATCTTCGAACGATAAGAAAGATGTATTAATTTTACCAGTTTGTTTCGGGCTACGTGTATGCAGAATTGAACCCGGTACTTGGTCGCAAACCTAAAGACATAATTATGCACGGTACCATGGAGGCTATGCTAATAGCATTTTATTTACCCTTGGCTGCTAAATTTACCAAATAAAATTCTCAAGATATATTTTTTAATTTTAATACTTGCTAAACCTGGAATAGCTCTATTACTTTCATCCTACAGAAGCTGCAGCAATATTAACCACCTGGTAACTCTATACACGTTTAGTAGGGGTTGCCAGACTACTTAAGAAGGCACTGTCGAAGAGGGACCAGTAATCTTTGCCACTTATTCTAGCCCCTCAGAGACTCAACAAAGGGTACGCACTTGTTGCAGTTATTACCTACACTGCAAGAGACGGGTATAAAAAACTACAATTACTTATGGCAATCGGCCTCGATGGCGTAGTGGTTAGTGTAACCGACTGCCACGCCTGAGGTCGCGGGTTCGATTCCCGCACAAGTCAAACATTTGCGTGCATGAACATGGATGTTTGTCTTGGTCTGGGTGTTTCTATGTATAATGTGTAGGTATATGCATTTACAAAAAAAATGTAAATATGTATGTTTATCCATTGTCTAGTACCCATAGTACAAGCTCTGCTTAGTTTAGGCTAGATGGTGTTGTGTGTATGTGATAGAATATTAGAATATTATATACCTCGAGGGCGCAGCGGCATAAATGCTACTGGCGTTTATGAGGTCTTGGAGTTTAATCGCCGGGTCTGGCAATATTATTGGAGGTTTCTGTTAGGATATTCCTAGTAGCAGCGCGAAGTCTGCAACTGTGCCCAATCCTTACTATAATATTATAATTTCGAAAGTAACTCTGTCTATCTGTCTGTCTGTCTGTTACCTTTTCACGGCTAAACCACTCAACCGATTTAGATGAAATTTGGTACACATATAGTTTAAAACCTGAGGAAGGACATAGGCTACTTTTTATTGATGTAGGTACCACGCGGGCGAAGCCGCGTGCAAAAGCTAGTAGATGATAATAAACTTCGTTTTCTATTTCGAGGAACCTAAAAACTATGCCTGGCAATATATGATCGTGATATCTTATGACAAATGAATAATTGAGAAATACTGGAATACACCTCTAGCTATGTTCAGGGGTATACACCTGCGATCAAAGATTTAAATCATGCGATATACTACATACTTTTAATTATGGGCAACTTTCTGGACGTTAAGTTGCCCTCTAACACATTCCCGACATGACATCTAAATTATAAATATTGTATTATCAATATACATATTTGCAATTCAAGCATATAAAAATAATACATCATTTTATAATCCAATTGTAAGAATGTGCAGAGCTTATAATAAAATAGCACGTAGGTATAAATAAAGAGGTCGACATTTTTGACATAAATTTCAATAGATATAAAAAGATTGTATCAGGTGTGCTTAGTTCCGAAAAGTTCCAAATCTAGTTACAATATAAAATTACAGTTATTAAGTAAAAACCTACTTACAATTATCCGCTTGTATCCTACGCTACCGAATTTAAGATTTTAATAATGTTTTTTGCTTTGCATGAGTAATCTGCTTTAATAGGTACATGTTGTGTACACTACTTTAGGATTACTGTCCGGTTTATATAATATGTTCACTATTACTACTTACCATGTTAAGACTGTAATCTGTTTGTGTACCTATTATAAATAAATAAATATTATCACGTTCACTCATATTAAAACTGTATACTACCGTTTTTACTCTCATGTGTGAGCTCATTTTTCTTAGTGTGGACATATTTTCGTACGATCTAAGGACAGCGAGGTAACGTCTATGATTTTAATCTTTGCTAGAGACTTCAAATTTTTTTATACGACATCACATTCGCTATATATAATTTCTGTGTTGCGGGCAACTATATCGGTATCTACATTCAAATAACGGACACAAATGACACCCAGACTCAGGACAACAATTTGTGAATAACACAAATTTGTGAATAACACAAATTTGTGAATAACACAAATTTGTGAATAACAAAATTTTGTCCCGGATCGAACTTACAACACTCAACCTGGCGATATTGCCGAGGCTACCAGATAAACCGCTACACCATCCGTGCAGATATACTCTATACCCATGGGAAATATCTATGATATTATGTATGTATGTCATACCGAATTCCGAAATACTTAAAACATAATGTATGGCGGGTATTCGATGTCAACTCGGCCTCATATATGCTAGGGAAAGCTAATTTGTCTGTATCAATCGGTTAAGCCGGTTTCCGTTCAGTCAAGTAAGCAAAACTATCGTAGCTTGTCTGTTTGTAACCGTCAACGTTGGAAAGCTATCGTGTATGGTATTTATCAAATACTAGTGATCCGCCCCGGCTTCGCACGGGTAGAAACAAATTATAAACCTGAACCTTCCTCATGAATCACTTTGTCTATTGGTAAAACCGCATAAAAATCCGTTTAGTGGTTTTTGAGCTAATACCCCACGCTAAATGGTCCATGACTCCTGGTGCGCAAAGTGGAATAAAAATTTATAATATCAGCCCTGTATTAAACTGTCCCACTGCTGGGCACGGGCCTCTTCTCACTATGAGAAGGGTTAGGCCATAGTCCACCACGCTGGCTTAGTGCGGGTTGGCAGACTTCACATATCTTCGTGACCATTATGGAGAACTCTCAGACATAAAGGTTTCCTCACGATGTTTTCCTTCACCGTTAAAGAAATTTAGAAATTTAATAAATTAATATTACTTACTGTTTGCGCCAAGCTGGTGAGATGGGTGGAATACTCTTGGTGCGAACGGGTGCGCTCTAAACTGGTGCGCTACATGGCATGCCTCCATATTTCTTGTAATAATGGCTTTGCCCGCATGAATTCCATAGGAACGTATCCCAGGATAAAAAGTTTTTTATACTCTTGGTCATATCCAGAATATGGTCTATCTGTGCGATAAGAATTAAACCGCGCAAGGCCAGTATGGTGGACTAAGTATAGTAAGTAGGTATTTATTTATTTTCAAAACATAAGTAAGTACACATTATTACACGAATATTTTACAGTACACAAAAAAAAACAGAAAAGTAGGTGGTATATATGTAATGAAAATGAGTTTACCACTCAGGATTATATATTATTTGGTAACCCCAAGTGAAGCTCAGACGTACATCAGCTACACATCTATATAAATAAATAAAATTGAAGTGTCTGTTTGTAATGTCAAAATAACAGCTTGTTATTTAATGCATATGAAAGTATATAAGTTACCTATACGAAAACATTTATTTTTAAAATTTTTGTCTGTCTGTCTGTTTGTTCCGGGTAATCTCCGAAACGGCTGAACCCATTTTGACAGGACTTTCACTGGCAGATAGCTGATGTTATAAGGAGTAACATAGGCTACTTTGATTTTAGAAAAAAATAGGGTTCCGCGGAGACAAACACTTTTTAGTTAAAATCTACGCGGACGAAGTCGCAGGTAACAGCTAGTACATTATAAACGATGAGTATATATACATATATAAATAAATATATAAATTAAAATAAATATAACATTTATAATAAATAAATTGGCGCAATAGCATAATATAATATAATATTCAATAACACCCACCAATAGTTGCCATTCACCGGTATCAAATGTTTTTTCCTCGCCTTTATTGTTTACCGCTTGCTCATAGTGGTGTCTCACTCGTCTAGCTTTATTCACACTGAATATACTCGTGTTCAGTAGAGGGCTAGTTCTTTTTTATTTTTTTTTATTGCATAGGGGGCAAACGAGCAGACGGATCGCCTGATGGTAAGCGATTACAAGTGCGTTGCCAGCCCTTTAAAAAGGAATGAAGGAGGGAAAGGACCAATGAAAGGATAGGAAAAGGATCAGGGAACTGGGCCTCCGGCTCTCTCACTCACCGATATGAAACGCAACAGTACGGGTACCGTTACTTCACGCCGGTTTTCTGTGAGAGGGTAGTAGGTACTACCCCAGTTGATCCGGCCCATTCATGCTGAAACCAGCGAGGATCACCTAGTGTATAAACAATGCAGACTTATTATTATTATACTATTTTTTCTACCGTACGGAAACAAAACCGCAATACTCCGCACTCGGTGGGTGGGTTAACCCACTAGGCCATCCGCGCGATCGAGTTTCATGCCTTGAACATAATGATTAATGTGTTACAAGTACAATGGAGTCAGAACATCCAAAATTATAACAATACAAGGACGTGGGAAGCTCACGCCAAATTATACAATGTCGGTATTTAAATTACGGCGATGAATCTCTACCAGACTCGTTTGGTGGCTGCCATCATTGACTAAAGACGCCATGTTAAATCTTTATTATATACTAGATTTTGTTAATAAATTTCTATCCCTCGGGAATAGATCTTTTCTGGATAAAAGGTCCCTATGTCCTATTCTGTACACCTGACAACGTGTTTGCGAAATTTCATGATGATCGGTTGAGTAGTTAAGGCGTGGAAGCGTAACAAACAAACAAACTCACATTCAAATTTATAATATTAGTAAGACTAGCGGCATTGCTCGCGTTAATTTAGATTTTTTAATAAATTTCTACCGTCGGGAGAAGTGCTTTTTCTGGACGAAAAGTACCCTACGTTATTTTTTGTACCCCTGACATCGCGTATGCGAAATTGCATGATGATCGGTTGAGTAGTAAAGGCGTGAAAGCATTACAAACAAACAGACTCACATTAACATTTATAATATTAGTACGGACTAAATTTAACCTTTGGCTTTGCTCGTGATTATCTTGATTTTGTCAATAAATTTCCATCCCTCGGGAACAGTGCTTTTATCTGGATGAAACGTACCCTATGTCCTTTTCTGTGCACCTGACAACATGTACCTACATATGTAAAGTTTCAAGATGATCGGTTGAGTAGTTAGACGTGAAAGCGTCACAAACAAACTCACATTCGAATGTATAATATTAGTAAGGACTAAATTTTACCCGCGGCATTGCTCATGTAAATCTAGAATTGGTCAGTAAATTTCTGTCCCTCGGGGATAGTTTTTTTCTGGATGAAAAAAATACTATTCCTGTGCCCTTTTCTGTGTCCTTATCTTATCTTATCTTATGTGGTGGCCAGTCAGTGTAGACCGGCGACACTTGGACCCAGTGGGATCTTTTGTGTCGACACTCTCCCAATAACGACTGCCATAGATGTTCATGACAACCGGGACCGACGGCTTTACGTGCTCTTCGAGGCACGGAGCATGCGATAATTGTTAATCAATACGCACATAATTTCGAAAAGTCATAACTTCCGAAAGTCAGAGGTGCGCGACGTGGCTTCGAACCCGAGACCCTCTTCATTGCAGTCTGTTGGTCTCCCCACTGAGCTATCGCTGCTCTTCTGTGCCCTTAACAACGGGTATGCGAAATTTTATGATGAGGATCAGTTTAGGAGTTAACACGTGAAAGCATAACAAAGCACATTCACATTTATAATATTAGTAAGGAAGTAACGATTTACATATACAACCTGTTAATTTTCATTCTCGCCAAATGTGGGATACGTAACAGTCATAATATTTTATCATATAAAATTAATTCTACTGATATACTTTTATATTACCCATATATTAATAAATGTTTTTAGAAAGTAAATAAGCAGTATAATTACTTATGTAGATATCACAAAAACAAAATTTTAACAAAAAAGAAAACCGACTTCAAATAAGAATAAACTAAAACTTAACTTTCAAATAAAAAAAGAATCACCAAATCGGTTCACCCAGTCGAAAGTAACGAGGTAACAAATATAAAAAAAAATACAGACGAATTGAATACCTCCTCCTTTTTTTGAAGTCGGTAAAAATGCAGATCAACGTATACGTATACTCATTTTGCACTTATTTAATATTTTGGAATATGGCTGTTATCGCGGTATCCGTTGGAGCTTATGTTTGCAGTTAAACGCAAGGTTCTCGCTTCGATTCCTGGGTTGGACAGTCTTTTTGGTAAGAACATTTACAGTTGCAGCACATAATCCAGGACTGTGTTCTAAAGTAGATGGCATTAGGCTCGCCCCTAATGACGTGGTATCCAAAAATATATTTGGCGCAATGTGGATAAAATTCGTTGCTGCTTAGCCTCAAGGATATAGTGTGAGACTATGGATGTATTTATTTATACCCTTTGATTTCATTTATTTTACCTTATTAATAATAATAATAATAATTCTTTATTTGTCAATAAATTAAAAAGGGTTATGTGTAATGACTTTTTTGAACATCGAAGCTAATTAATTTGTTTGAGGAGTGGCGAATGGATGTGTATGTTTTTCTTGTTTGCACTACTGTCGCATGTATGCATATATTACCTATAGTTTTTATATTACATAATGTTAGTTATTTTTATGGTGAACTATGTAGTCGTGTTACTGTTATTAAATTTTGCATGTACTATTGTTAGATGTGAAAGCTTGTAATTGGCCATAGCTTAATCATATTATCCTACTTATACTGTTAACTAGCTGTAAGTTTTCTAAATTTGAAAATAAAATAAATAAAAATAAATAAAATAAAACATGTGTGTTGTTATATACAGAAGCATGCACGTTGTAGTTATATTTAATAATTAATATGTCCAGTCATGTCTAGCCTCATGCTGTGGCGTACAAATATTTGACATTAAATAAAAACTAAGGCATTATTTCAATTACATCACATATGTACATGTCAATGAATATAAATTAAGTAAAGTAAAAGTAAATTATCGTATTTCAATTATATCAAATGCATGTCAATGAAAATAAATTAAGTAATGTCAAAGGTATTTAGAAATTGATAAATTATAAGATAATAAATTGAATATGTCATTTAAATAGTGAATAAAAATAAATTATTTGGCAAAGAATTTAGATAAACAATGGGCAAAATTGTTTATATATATGCAACATCAATAAATTGTAAATAATACTGAAGCAATTTTATATAATTAATCATTTTTAAATATTGTTGTTATCGTATCATTATCTTGCACTATGTAAATGATAGAGGTTGAAGACTACGTGAGTTTGTGTGATGTGGGAAGCAAACTTCTTTGTGCATGGCAGCCAAACGGTCTGCACTCGCCTACCATTGTCTGTAAAAGCACGGCTACAATCAAAATTAAAGGCATGGCTTACTTATCTTGTCAGGTTTTGGAATGCCTGACATAATTAAAAACCTACTGTGTCTGGCCGCTGGTGTGCCACTGCGACTCAATAGGTTAAAACATTAATATATCGCGTGTAACAGCTACTTTATAGATAAACACGGCCATGCTTCACTATGATATAATCTGATACTACGGTGGATCCATGTACTAAGGAGGTGGTTGTCTCAATGTTCTGAAGTCTTCAGAACATTGAGACAACCACCATCTTACTCTCCCCATGAATATGGCTGCTGAAATGCAATTGAACGTCAGAGAAAGTGTTAAATTAAATGGTTTTAATAATTTTAAATAGATAAAATAGTATACGGGTTCGAACCCACAACACTAACCGCGGTGGTATCGATTAGGCGACCGTTCGCCGGTTGCGCTAACCGAACAGACAATTTAATAGTAATCCTAATATAATGCGCTCTTTTTGATAGAAGTATCCACTAAAATCTACATAGTATAATAATATTGTCTTCTGTTTACGCGAATGTTATTCATTGAAATTAAACTACTATATACGGATTTTATCGCGTAGAGTCTCCCCGTGACCATGGCTGCTGAAAAGCAACCGAAACGTCGGGGAAAGTGTAAACACAAATATAAATAGTATAATAGTATAGTAATAGTTTTAATAGTTTCAATAATTTAATGAGCTTAAAAATTAGTAAAGTTTAGTAGTAATATTAGCGTAACAGTTTTCAAAATTTTGTAATAAAGTGTCAAATAAACAACGCGATAAAATCCGTATATAGTAGTTTAATTTCAATAGATAAAATAGTATTATGGATTCAGTAGTAGTGTAATGTTCAAAATGTAATAAAAATGTTAATACATCGTGATAAAATCCGTATAAAGCAGTTTAATTTCAATGTGTAACATTCGCGCAAGCACCCTAAGTAGTTAGACAATATTATGATATTCATTCTTAGCTATGTAAATAAAAGGATTCTATTTCCCGTTCCCGTAAGAACTGTGGTATAAACAGCCAAACAAAACATTCTTATATAAAAACGTAAAATTGTGTAAAAATCCATCAACTACTTTTCGAGTATCGCGTACACAAACATGCGATAACATTTTTATATAATATGGAGTTTATATTAAAAGTCAATTAATAACACTTAATTACTACTCGCAGTAATTTATTATATCTACATAAGTCTTAAGTTCTTCATAACTAATCTGTTAATTCCTGATCTCATTAGTTTTCTCATCAAATTATATGATAGCGTAATTACTGATGTCATTTCCAGTTTCGATTAGGTTTAATATCAAAGCGTAATTTTGCGTGAGCAATAGCGTATGTTTGCGCTTACGATAATTGCTCTCTTTCATGACGAGAGTATATGCGCAAGTTAAGGTACTTGCGCCGGTTATACTTATGTATAGTGTAAACGACCGCCGCGAGCCACTCGCGCATGTAACACATAAGCTTTTCTTAACTTTGTGCTGCTCTAGGAAATGCCTACTAGTAATCCCAATATCATTCCGAAGTCGTGAATCAAACCTAGGAACTCACGATCGCTTGCAAAAATATGACCAAACCCTTAGCTTTTTTAGGTTTCCATTCCTACAGGACGCCAACGAGTAAGGATGCTTAGTTGCCACTTTCTGTCCGACCATAACTTGAACAAAAAAGGTAGCTTAGGTGCTTACCGGTGCGATTACCATCCCTTATGAGAGTAATATCCCTCTACAATATAATAATACCCAAACGAGAGAGATATTACTTATGTCCTCGTTGCCAATCCTAGAGAAAAGAAATTCAGGATGAACGAATGAAAGATGTAGATGTGGCCGTTAAAACTAACTTACCGGGCAGAATGTAGTAATCCTTATTGACGTATCTAGAGTTAATTTCCAGGGACAGATCTCCAAACAGCAATTGACTACATACAACACTAGCATTTGAGTTCAAATCTAACATCTTGGGGAAGGCAACAGGTAATTCTGGAGAAAGCACGGCCTATCTGGCTCCTTCTTATATTTGCAAATAATAACAGTGCTACTAACTTACACTGGTTTCCAAGCATGTGATATATCCTGAGGCTAGGTGACACGTTCCTACGGTCAACTCTCTACTGTGTAATTGGCGGTGAGCTTATCCACTCTTAGATACACGTAGTAAATAGCCCCGTCAAAATGTCAGACAGTACACCGATGAGTAATTGGAATGGAAGTTTAATTTCCAATTAACGTTAGTTTTTCATGCTGGCGAGTGTGATTAGAACCGGCAGTTATGTTTATTAATAGTTTATTTGATAGCCTACTTTGGTCCATTCTATCTTAGCTACATACCTCAGATTTAAGGTATGTAGCCAAGATCTATCTTAGCCTGGAAGGTATGTAGTCAATTCAGGTTAAACGCATGTGTACTGCTCCAAAAAAATTAGACAGAGATTAGGCCTGAAGAGTTAGGAAGTTGACGGTGCTGCCCAAAGCTGGCATATAATTTCTATCCAGCCGTGTCTGATTGCCGTCCCATTAGATTATGAGGTTGAGTAGTGAATGCAAGCGCACACACTATTCCCTCAATCTAATAATCTGATCAATCTCATCAACCTCTCACTCTTAATCTCAAGTAAAGTTTGCGTACACGCTTGTGCACTAGAATATCTTTTGTCTAAATAATTAGTCGTTATGATTGGACGTTCTTAGAGATAAACGGTGCAAGGGGATGGGGGAGAACATTTCAATTGAAAATACATATAAAAGGTATGGAGATCAACCGACATTGGGAACATGATCTCAGCTGCCGGGGGATGAGATTCCAGGAACAGGAAGCTCCTCACAAAGCGTCGAAGCCTAGACTCAGGAACTTAATGCAAGCCTCGCTCGATCTTATCTTATGTGGGGGCCCGTCAGTGCAGACCGGCGACACTTCGATCCAGTGGGATCTTTTGTGTCGACACTCTCCCAATAACGACTGCCATAGATGTTCATGGCAGCCGGGACCAACGGCTTAACATGCTCTCCGAGGCACGGAGCAGGCGATAATTATTGTCAATCAATACGCACATAATTTCGAAAAGTCATACAACTTCCTAAAGTCAGAGGTGCGCGACGTGGGTTCGAACCCGAGACCCTCTGCATTGCAGTCTGTCGCTCTCCCCACTAAGCTGTCGCTGCTCATAAGCCTCGCTCGATACTCTTGGCAATTAATTCCTCAAAACAATCAAATACTTGTCACAACTCTTTACAAATCATCCAATTCCATTTCAAAGTCACGACAAATCAGACCTATCTGCCCGATGTGCAATATTCGTGAGTTCAAGTATCTGATGGCAACATCACACAGATAAATCTATCTTCTAATCAATACTGAGAGATCGGTTTCTCGGCGAGTTCCCACGAAAACGATACACCGTGATTTGCGAAATGATAGCAACGAAATCTAGGGTGAAACGCGCATTGTTCGCAGCGGTTTATTAGATAATGGTAGTGAATTATTGTTTTAAGTTTCAAGTTAATGTGTAACGGGAGATGTTTGGAGTTAAAGGAAACTGGTGCAGGAGACAGATCCTATCTGGTTGTTTTAGTTGGCTTGTTGGGCACGCAGTGTTGAAGGTCATGATAAGAATGATCGTGTGGTCAAGGATACGATTTTCTGGTTGGTAGAGTTATTGGATTTTTTTTTGTTAAGGATTTTAGGTAGCGGTTTGGGGTCTGGTAATTTGCTTAGTAAACGGTAATAGGTTTGCTCGTATTACAATGGAGCCAAAAACATAGCTCTTAATCACCTTAACTAGTGGATATACTCCTTAGCGGATAAATGGGCTTGAGACTAAGTCTAAAATTTTGAATTTAGATCTTTCATCTAAAGATTTGAATTAGATTGATTTTCATTTCAACCATTGTTTCATTGTGTGTAATACATACTGGAATAATACTTTTAAACAAGATTTCTATTTTACGTGATAATATACAAACACATATAGACTATTTTTGAACGGGTAGGCAGACTGTACTGGTCTCTACATTTCCACTTTCTTCGATTCTGGCAAATCTTGCTTGCTTCATTCAATATCATTATATTTTTTTACAACCTGGCTTTCTTGAATTCTCTTTTTAAAACAAAAATATTAATACTACTAAAATATTTGTTCCCCTGTGACGAATGTGTCTGCTATGCAAGGAATTCGGTGTCGATTTTTGGGTCGGGCAAAGCGTTACCGGGTTTCTCTGTCAGGAATTCTTAGTAGCAGTACGGAGACTAGAACTGCTCAGCAGATGCCAAAAGGCTCGCCCTCTATTCTGCCGTCATAAGGGAAAAATACATTACTAAAATTATTTTTCTACATAAGGTTTTTACATATTTGGAATCAGTAAAAAGAGACGCATCAGCTAGTATACTCTTAAAACAATTTTTTTTATAGTTACTTCTTTTCCCTTATGACGGCAGTATTATTAGAGACTTAAAATTATAGTTAGTAAAAAGGTTATGATTCACCTCTGCCAACCCTTCGGGATACAGTTGTGAGAGTATATAAAAAAAAGATTGGGGCAGTCTTTGGGGACTGCCGATAGAAGTGAAAACTTTAATCCTTGATCATATACACTTCTTTATAAACCAAATTATAAACCAAAAATAATTCAAAAATGGAAAGCGTTCGGTGACGATGACGCGAGTTCCATGGTTTTTGTTCACCCAAGAAGTGCTAAACGCGCCTACAGAAGTTTACACTTCAAAAATAAAAGAAAAAAGAGGGCGGGTCCCATGCTAGTTCCTGATACTCACTTAGGGGTTATTAAGGGGGTCAAATTTTCCTTATTTTTTGCGTAGGACGCACCTTTTCTGAGATAGGTATTGTTAATATTCTAAAATAATTTAAGAATGGAAAGCGTGGAAGCGTGACGATGACGCAAGTTCTATGATTTTTGTTCACTCAAGAAGTGCTCAACGCGCCTAAAGAAGTTTTCACTTCAAAAATTGTTACGTAATTCAAAAAAAGAATTTAGTGATGTCCGTTACACCTTGACATTACAAGTTCACATTACAAAACTTGTTTGTCGATACACCGAACTTTTTTCTTGTTTTAAAATTAATGGATGACGCTTAAACAGCTTTTCCAATTATCGCTTGTTTAAAATACCACTTATGCGCACTGAACGGTAGCCGATACAAATTGTTTATCATTAATCCTTTAACGGCTATGTTTAATTAAAAATAGATGCCTCGTGACTCATAACATATTGCGGCCAATGTGTGCGGGTTCGATTCCTAGGTTGAGTGTGTGACTTTGCCTAGCTCAGGAATTGAATGCAATTTTTATATAATAAAGTCTGAGCAGTACAGAGTATTAGAACGAAAGGGTTGAGATGTTGTATTATAGGTACTCACATTTCGCATTTTTAGAAGCGAGTTTATTGACGTTTTGTCAGGGTTACTGCCAAGCTCCCTACTGCTACTTAAAAAATCCTTATGGCTCCTCTACATTATCGGCGATTACAGACGATTACGCGCGAGCACGATCGTGTAGAGAGCATACTCGGCTGTACTCGCCGATCATCGTCTATGATCGCCTGCGGCCCGTGAATTATCGGTTTTTCGGACACGCATCAAAGGGAATCGTCGGGTGGTTGCGTTGAGGTGCCCACACGATCGCCGATCATTCATTCGCCGTTTTGACTTAACCCGAACAAGCCCGCCTAATGTTATTGTATTATACGAGTATATTTATTGTGACTACTTACTTGGTTTTAATACGATGCATGGTCAAACACCACCATCATCTTTTCCTCCATTTTTCCACAACTTTTCGTTGAACCACAACACATTCCACGACCATCTTGACGCTTGCCGTTTGACAAACTACTACAGACGATCGTGTGGATGCTTGCACGATGATCGTGCCGGTTATAGACGATCACACAATCAACGATCATCGTCGATAATGTAGAGGAGCCATTACATGTATGGCGTAGTGGTTTAAGCCTCGCCACTACCACTGCGCTGAGTGTTGTGGCTTATATACTCTAATGCTTCGATCAAATATACCATAGATGCACATTCTCATACAAAAACCGCGTCAATATGTGGCACTGACCAGTACTACTTACTTATAAGTGTCTGCATTTATTATGCAATCCAGGAAATAAACCGGAATAACCATTGAACGCACACTGAGAAACATTTTGTAATAGTTTAGTTAAAACGCGTCAATGTAAAGCGTCCTAAGTGTGTTACTCGCGATACGCAAGCGTACTAAGTATATGGTACGGTCTCCACCGTAGTAGTGATGTCGATTCGCTCTCGCTTACGGGCAGCGCGCGCAAGAGTGAGTGGGACTGGTGCATAATATAGCGCATACGACTGATTTATGCACAGTTTTGTTGGGGCCGTTTTTCGAGCGACGATCGTGCATCTATGGTATATTTGATCGATGCCCTAATGGGACAAAAATATGTGTGATGTACAAATATGTGTGATGTACAAATATGTGTGATGTACAAATATGTGTGATGTACAAATATTTGTTTCGAGTCTGGGTGTTCTTTGTTTCAGTTATTTGAATGTACCTATGTATGTAAAGTCCGCCGCGACACAGGAATTATTAGTAGTGAAAGAGTCGGTTTAAAATAATGTAAGATTTTAAAACTACTTTAGACGACTGGGATTCAAATCCCGGCTTCACAATAATTTGCAAACATAAGCACACATTTATATCACGAAGCTAAATAGGCAATTTAATAAAGGTAACATTAATTTCACACGCTTTGAACTACGAAGGAAGTAATAAAAATATTCTAGTTTTATAGTTATTGAAATATAAATAATATAAACTTTTATGTCTACATATATATGTTTTTTATTGCTGTTGGTGGCAGACTAACTATTAGCTTCTCTGATGGTAAGTGGTAATCTCAGGTAACCTGTCAATTGTTGGAATGCTACATATAATTGAACAACTATTATGTAAATGTATGTGTTAACTCTGTTAATATGCCTTATACATAAATAAATAAATAAACTGAAAGTAAACTACTATATACGGATTTTATCGCGTTGTTTATTTGACACTTTATTACAAAATTTTGAAAACTGTATCACTACTATTACTGTTAAACTTTTTGGTTGGTTGGAATGTACCACCAGCTTGGGATCCAGTAATTCAAATAGTCAAACCTAAGAAGAAGCAAACCGCAGCTAGACTTCATGATACTTTGAGCTCATTCTGCGTAAATAGAAACACCCATGATTAAATTATGTTCGGGTACTTTGAAATAACTACACTGGAACATTGAGACAACTGCCATCTTAGTCTCCCCGTGACCATGGCTGCTGAAAAGCAACCGAAACGTCGGGGAAAGTGTAAACACAAATATAAATAGTATAATAGTACCTATAGTAATAGTATAAATAGTTTTAATAGTTTCAATAATTTAATTAGCTTAAAAATTAGTAAAGTTTAATAGTAATAGTAGTGTAACAGTTTTCAAAATTTTGTAATAAAGTGTCAAATAAACAACGCGATAAAATCCGTATATAGTAGTTTAATTTCAATGAATAACATTCGCGTAAACAGAAGACAATATTAAATAAATAAACTATTAATTTTGGCCACCGGTGTCCCGTTGCGAGTCAATAGGTTTATAGAAATGGCTCGGTTTTCTTGATATCGTAGAAGCAAAGAAAAAGATACATAGCAAGCCACTATCTACTGAAGATCCCATAGGTGGACATTGGCGTAAAGGTCAGTTAGGTCGTGCCCATCCCAGAATTGTCTGGTAGTCACCCCAGGATCAACTTACAATTCTAGAGTATAGATTATTTTGTACTTTTTTTAAATATTAGTAGCAATTTGGATTTCAATTTAGTAGTGTTCTTGCTACTCCAGATAAGCGAGCGGATTTTCCAGTAGTGCAATAGGTTGGATTCGAACCGCGACCTTGCAATCGCAAGTATAATGCCTTATCCATTGTGCTACCAGGGCTTCAAGCTTCTATTGCTGTTTAGGGGCAGGGCCTAGGCTCAAAAATAATTCTTCATACGCCAATAGATAGCAAACAATACTGACTGATAGTATGCAATTATCGTAGCGTATATAAAAGGGACGGGAGGCTAAGAGGTAAGAAAAGGAAGGGAACGAATGTACTAAGGAGGTGACTTGTCCTCTACCAAAGGAGTTAGTTTAAACAAAGTTTTACTGTTAAGACATTCTTAGTAGGAATATATAATAAATTTGGAAATAAGTCTGATAGATGGCAATATGCTTGCCCCCTTTTATAGTTCTTGCAACTCACGAAGGCGAGCGGGCTATGTATGTGTGTGTGTAAGTGTCGCTCGCAATTGACCGCTCTGTCAAACACGCACACTACCGCACTGTGCATGTACACGTAAAGCCCGCTCGCCTTCGTGAATTGCAAGAACTGGAGGTGGGACCTAAAACTATATTAGGCGAAAAGTAGGTGTATTACACCTATGCCCACACTTTTATGGATATACATACGTGAGTTAATATGAATTTTTAGTACATAATAATATTCTATCACATACACACACAACACCATCTAGCCCAAACTAAGCAGAGCTTTTACTATATTGTCTAGTATCCATAGTAAAAGCTCTGCTTAGTTTGGGCTAGATGGTGCTGTGTGTATGTGATACAATATTATTATAGAATATGTACATATATATTTTTTTTGTAAATACATATATATATTATACATAGAAACACCCAGACCAAGACAAACATCCATATTCATGCACACAAATACTTGACTTGTGCGGGAATCGAACCTGCGATCTCAGGCGTGTCAGTCGGTTATACTGACTACTACGCCATCGAGTCAATCATAGTCCTGTAGACAGTTATAAACTCTTGCTACGTGTACTAAGCATCATAGCCGAAATGTGGGCGTGAAAAACCTTCTGAATCTCCATAGCAACCTACTTAATTGATGTAATGTTATATAAGAACATAAGATAACGAATGATGATCATCATGATGATAAAAAAATATTATATGGCCGTTTTTTCTATTTATTACGAGTTAATAATTTGTTTTATTAATTACTTAATCAGATATTTACAAGCGCTCCGGTGACAAATGTGATGTTATTTATAAATTAAATTAATTATATGAAACTATAAATTATAATTATAACTTAATTGGACGTTATTGGGCGGATGTTCGTAATAATTTGGCAGATGATCTCTATACCTATGAAGGCTTGGCCTCAAAAAAGTACTGTGTGACCATGAGATCTCATAGTATTTTTTTGGAGCCAAGTCAATTCACTTTTTGGAGGAAACACGTGTTCCTTTCTTTCGTCAGTCCTAGATCCTACAAGCTAGGTGAGAAAAGTTGCCTCTGTAGGTCGGCAGCACTTCACGTGAGGACATGGTTTGGAGAGACTTGGACTACACAACTGCTTACCATCAGGCCAAGTGCAGTCATTTTGACAGTCAATACTAAAAATAACACGTATAGCCGGGTTCAGAAGTGGCATCCATGGATAATACCAAGTTTTGAAGTCGTGATGAAAGCTGAACTGTCTTGGACTGGGATTCAAAATAAATATAATTAGAAGTATATGAGAGGAGACGGAAATATACCTACTGGACTGATTAATAATATGTTCCGGAATTGGACTGTTTAATAATGTGTCCCCGATTTAGTTTTCCTGTTAGTTCATTTTTAGTAGCAAAAGAAAGCCTGGCAATGTGTATAGTGGACATTAAAAGGCTAACGCTATAAAAGGTGAAACCTAAAACATAGGTACCAAAATGCCGATGTCATACACTTCTGCCTGCCTCTATACAGATATACAGATTTAAATTCACTAGGGACGACTGCGGTTGGCTTAAAATAATTAAAATTGATCCTTTTGGGGCAGTCGTTATCGCATTATAATATTATACTTAAGCCGTCTAGTCCTACGCCTGCTGCGGCTATTGCTGCTGTAGGTGTTTATTTATTTTCTTTAAGGATCTCCAACAAAGGCTGTACACATCTTATTCACAAAAGAAAATACAATTCAAGACGTTTTTGCTCTGTGTACTCCTTCAATTACAGGAGACCACATCATGCGTTAAATACAGCGTCTAAATGTGAAAGTATATTATAAAATGCTTAATTTAAAAAATAATAAGATAAACATACAAGTACATGCATCAAAAAAGGATAAAATAAAGTTACAATTATAATTTTAGGTTTAAAAGGAAATCAAATTTAAATAGATACTCACAAGCGAAACAATGTTTAAAAAAGAGAATAACAAAAACAAAACCACAGACTATTAAACTGTGTTCCAACCAACTTTAGATTAAAACTTTTGAAGGGTCTCTGCTCGTTGGACCCATGTCCCCGTGTAAGCCTCCCTAAGGCTAGGTATTTACTATGTATTTGTAAACATTGTTTGTAAACATTTAACATAGTTTTGTTGTCTCAACTATTAATGCTGTGTTAGCTCGTAAGTATTCTGTAATCAAAATTATTCATTAAATCTGTGAGCTGTAGTTTAACCAAATAAATAAATGTCAGACAAATACTTCTGATGAGAGAAACATTAAATTAATAGACGCAAATAACAAAATACAAGGACTGAAAACAAGAATCTTAGGATCACACAAATGGTATTCTTATCTCGTGTTTGAGAATTTCAAACCGCCCGCAATCCTCTGACTTTACAAAAAAGGTATAGAATGTTGAATATTTTAATAAAGTGACGACATATTCTTTGTTTCAAGAAAATTTATAGCACATCCATAAATTATACACGCGTATCGATGCAAATCTTAAAGATTGATAGATCGTAATAAGTATCTATGGTTCTGGTCTCTGGTACTAGAACCTGTAGTGCAATTAGTACTTTATTGCTGTCTTTATCATCCTCGTTAGGGATAACAAGGAAAGCGTCATTTCCTTGACGTGGTCTGATGAAAGGAACATGTTCCCAGAATCAATTGTTTTTTTGCTAAAAGTTGTTATTCTATGAATATATTATATACTAGCTGTTACCTGCGACTTCGTCCGCGTAGATTTTAACTAAAAAGTGTTTGTCGCCGCGGAACCCAACTATATTTCTCTGCCCAAGTTACTTAAATGGCGTAGTTTTTATAGTGTAAAGCTAGATAATAGCATGGCTTACTCAAAAACAACATTTAAATATGCGTCGTTAGATTACACGCTGTCACAGAATGCGTAAGAAAAATAAAGATTCACAGCTCCTCCCCCGTAGGTGATAGCGTGATAATATGTAGCCTATAGGTTGACCCGACCTGTTAGTAATATTCATGCAAAATTTGAAGTAAATCCATGCAGTACTTTTTGAGTTTAGCCCGGACATACATACAGACAAACAGACAAAAATTCTAAAAACTATATTTTTGGCTTAGATATCGACTGTAGATCACGCCCCAAGTATTCTTTAAAAAAATTATTCAATGTACAGTTTTGACTTTCCTACGATTTTATTATATGTATAGATTCTATACTACTTTCCTATGTATATATATTATTACATACATATATACTTATAAAATATTATGCCAATGTCCGCCTTCATGTGGAAGTCATAGGAAGCCCGCAACTTTTTTACCCGGATCTATCTACACTAATATTATAAAGAGAAAAGATTTGTATTTTAGTTTGTAATGAATTAACTCAAAAACTACTGAACCAATTTAAATGATTCTTTCACCAATAGTGAAACAGCCAGATATGTGATACTGAAATAATAACTGTAACATTTTAATTTATACCATGTCTGATGCAATAAATAAATTTCATTTTATTTCATTAGAATAGTTATTTATCTAGGAGTATAGTAACATCCTTACTAGTATTTTTGTAATTTGCAGTGTACATTCTTCGTTGGAGATCCTAAATAAATAAATAAATGCGAAAATGAGTTTGTTTGTTTGTTTGTTACGCTTTCACGCCTTAACTACTCAACCGATCAACATGAAATTTTGCATACACGTTGTCAGGGGTACAGAATAGGACATAGGGTATCTTTCATCCAGAAAAAAGAACTGTTGCAAACCTAACCTAACCTAACCTACATTTACGCGAGCGAAGCCGCGGGTGAAAACTAGTAGGCTGTATTTATAACATTATGCTATGAGCTACAGGAATGGAGCAGAAATAATAAACGTAATGCTGCGGCAACACATTGGATTCAACTTCGCGTCCAAGCTTGGCTCTTATTTGGAATGGCCAGTATTGAATCAAACTAATGCACCACACATTGGCTTTAATACCAACTTTGCACCAATCACTGGAAATAGATAAAAGCGCGGACCTTGTTGTTCAGTTGACGCAGAGCGGTCTATGGACGATAACTTATTTGCACTAGCGGCTTACGCATATGGTTTAGGTACATATGATTATTATTTGCATCGTACAAGAAAACATCGAAAGAAAAGGCAGTGGTGGATGAAAAATGACCAATGTGTGGCGCGCGCGCGACATTCTGTCCAAGATGCCCGCGCGCACTCCCTTTCCATTCCCCTCGCCTTTGAACTTGTTAAAAAAACCGACTCTTTCCGCGTCGGTATTGGACACAGGACGGTGATTGGACGCAATGTTCACATTGTGTAAAAGACTGATCCACACATTGGAGTGTTGACCGCAATAAGCTACATTGGTGCAAATATAACCAAGGTGTGGCCGCGGCTTAAGTGAAACTGCCGAGGACAGCGTATGTACAGTCAGCTACACAAGTCGCTGAACATTACACGATTTTGTAACAGTATTTTATGAATTAAAATCTACTTACTATTTTCCAATAGTAATAAATTGTGATTAAAATAACTATCCTAAACTGTTAATGCTGTAAAAGATAATAAATTACCACTATTGTGAATGATAGACCACTTCAAAATCTCGGGCGTGTTAATAGACATATGAGGCTGACTCTACCTCACACAAAAGTATCAATCCGATAATATGTAATTTGATAGATAACATCATAATGGTTATTGGATTTAAAATATATTGATCGAATTCATATGTTGTATAGATTGGCAAAATGTCATATTGGCTCCCTCCCTATTATCTAGGTAAAAATTTAGGTAATATACACCGTTGTACTATCTTCAATATGCGCTTTAGTGATGCCACGTCATAAAATCGAATGGTTCGATAACTGGGTTAGTTGTCGACCGATTCGGTTACGTGTTAAGAGAGGCATTGACCGTTTTAAAACAAAAATAATTTCGTAAAAACCTGACAAGTAGGTAATAATATTAAAGTAACAGGAATACGCATTATCTTATTATGCAGGCAGCATAAAGCGATGTAGGGGCCGTAACAACGTAATTTTATATTTTACGACCGCAGCTTATGTAAATATGACAGATATTTAACGTGTTAGATAAATGTTTTAGTATCAAAATAAGCTTTGAATTATTGTTATAAGTGTGGGAAATGTTCTGTTAGTGAGGTCATAGGCTTTGGATTAAGGCTGCGGTTATTATCAATACCGTTTCTTTATTACTTAGAGATCAACGTGATAGATTTTTTTAGGACATTCCATTCGATTTTTGCTGTGAAATAATTTTAAAGTGTATTTTGTGAGTGCCTATAAGATATTGGCTGTAGACGACTGGTGAAATCTATAATATAATATTTTAATATTCTATCACATACACACAACGCCATCTAGCCCAAACTAAGCAGAGCTTTTACTATGGGTACTAGACAATGGATAAACATAAATATATATACTTTCTGTTTTGTAAATACCTGCATGCATATTATACATAGAAACACCCAGACCAAGACAAACATCCATGTTCATACATACAAATGTTTGACTTGTGCGGGAATCGAACCCGCGACCTCAGGCGTGGCAGTCGGTTACACTAACCACTACACCATCGAGGTCGCTAAAATAAGATAATAAGGCAAGTACAAAATTCTTATTTTTCGGTTGGCTGATCCGTGGTAGAATTTTTATTTTATTGGGATTGTAGTGAAAACTTCATTATAATATTGAGGTGACATAGACAACTATGTCACCTCAATATATAATGTAACATCCTGTAGGCACATTACAAAATGTGCCTACAGGATGTAAACAGGCTTGCTTGGTGGTAAAGTATTTTCTATGAATGCTGTCAAAAAAGAGTCGCTACGATGTCAGCTCAAAGGACAAAAAATGTTGACCTTCACTACATCACAGTACATCCGTAAGGCACTCCACAAACTTAATAGTTAGCAGAGTAAAACATCTAGGGCTTGCCCCACCACCTCCAAGTAGCATTTATCTATAAGATAGAAGTCTCGCCATCTCTCTTCTGTATCCTAACATGAGTCAGATAGCATGCGATTAAAATTTATCTTTCGGATATCTTATCTTATGTGGGGGCCAGTCAGTGCATACCGGCGACACTTCGACCCAGTAGGATCTTTTGTGTCGACACTCTCCCAATAACGACTGCCATAGATGTTCATGGCAGCCGGGACCAACGGCTTAACGATAATTATCAATCAATGCGCACATAATTTCTAAAAGTCATATAACTTCCGGAAGTCAGAGGTGCGCGACGTGGGTTCGATCCCGAGACCCTCTGCATTGCAGTCTGTTGGTCTCCCCACTGAGCTATCGCTGCTCTATCTTTCGGATAACTTTTACTTGTTACTTGTGGGACTGGCCATTATTGTATTGCTATGGTAATCTGTAGCAATATAATCCTTTATTTAATTGGTTCATTTAGCTAGAACCATTTGTTTTAGCTGTAATTTTTTGATAAGTTAAGGTACAACCCCAGACTGTTCCGAAATTGAGTGTAGTTAACTTTTCAAATTCCCAAATCATATTGAATTTTCAGTCATCGATATTAATGGCCAATCCTCATTTTATTCGAATAAGTATCGATATCAATTATCGAATTGTGCCATTCCGAGTAGGATGTCTGCGTAGGTTCATTTAATAAGATGGAGCATTTGATAAATTTCATACAAATCTCACGGCTGTGAGTCATCGCTGACCTTTGATGTCGCTGATTACCAATTATTAGTATTTATATGGACGTATAGATGTGAGATGGGTATCGCAAGAGATTCTAATTATTTACGAGTTTCTTGTTCGATTCCTACGTCAGAAAAACTGATTTTGGGGTTATGCCGTTAGACCATTTTGTGAACGACATGAAATTTTGGAAATTAAATAAAATATAGTTAGCGAATTCTGAGTGTATATCGCCAATGTCTTTCTCTACGGGAATATTAAGACGCAAGTCTATGAATGAATGACATTAATCAAGTTATGGAGTTTAATGGAAAAGAGCAAAAATATCCACGTGAAAGTTAAGGAATGTGAAATAAATTTTTTCGTTAAAAATTATTGACCGAATCGGTGGCGAAGCCGTAGTGAATGCGAGTGCTATGCCTGAGGTCTAGATTCCTCAATCAGACAATAGACAAGATAAGTATTAAGATATATAATAATATCAGCCTTGTATTAAACTGTCCCACTGCTGGGCACGCGCCTCTTCACAGTGTGGGAAGGGTTAGGCCATAGTCCACCACGCTGGTCCAGTGCAGATTGGCAGACTTCACATATCTTCGAGAACATTATGGAGAGCTCTCAGACATGCAGTTTTACTCACGATGTTTTCCTTCACCGTTAAAACGAGAGATAATGAACTATTTATACCTTGGGATCAAACTCGAGACCTCACTAGACTTTCGCTGTTTTTGACAGTATGTTGAGATATACTGTCAACTATTTCTCAGTAATTAATGAGTAGTAGAGCCTCGCTAATTTCAGCATGAATGGGCCGACTCGACCGGGGAAGTACTACCCTCTCACAGAATATCGACGTAAAATAGCAGTGTTCCTACTGTTGTGTTTCGATTGGTGAGTGAGAGTGCCGGAGGCCCAATCACCCTCTTTCCTCCTTCCCGCTCCTTTAACTTCCCACTTCCTTTTTTTCCTAAAGAGTCGGCAACGCGCAAGTGATGCCTCTGGTATTGCAGGCGTCCATAGGCTACGGTGACCACTTAACATCAGGTGGGCCGTATGTTTGTTTGCCAACTTAGTTGTATAAAATGAAATAAAAGTTTATTATTATATTTATTACGTGGGACCAACAATCTATAACTGGCGAAATGTGAGTATTACACATCTCTGCCAAAAACTTTACGTATATAAATGTAAGACTTTGTATGTATTAATCCTTACTAATATTATAAATTCAAAAGTAACTGTCTGTCTGTCCGTCTGCCTGTCTGTTACCTTTTCACGGCTAAACTACTCAATCGATTTAGATTAAATTTGGTACAGATATAGTTTAAAATTTGGGGAAGGACATAGGCTACTTTTTATTGATGTAGGTACCACGCAGGCGTAGCCACGCGCAAAAGCTAGTATTATATATAACATAATTAGATTTTGCCTGCGGCTTCGCTTCCATGAATGAAGGTTAGGTTAGTGTAGTAACAGTATTTTTTATGAAAGGTACCCTATGTCATTTTATTTATCCTGACAATGTGTATGCAAAATTACATGATGATCGGTCGAGTACTTCAGTCGTGAAAGCGTAACAAACAAACTTACATTCGGATTTATAATACTAGTTAGGAAAATCACATAAGACGTGAGCGTTTTTACACCTATAGTTTGACAGTGAGACTTCAATCAAAAGCCATACTTAAAATAATATAAAACACTTATAAACACCGATTTACATAGAAAATGAAGCCATTCCCGGCGTTCAGATTAACTTGTAATACTGCCTACTTCCTTGCCATTTACTTCATGATGGTTATAAGCGGAAAATGGGTCATTTTGATGCGCTAAGCTATGATCTACGACCATTATAAATTTAAGATAGTAGCTACTTATACACAGTTATTATGTCTTTATTCCAAGTAGTGGCTGAAGGCGTTACTTGGTACCTAAGGTCTCACGTTTGATGTCTAGAATTTGTAAAGTTGTAAAGTCACGTTATGTCTGTGTTCTGTGGGCCGGCTAGCGGATTTGAATAGGGTTTATCATCATCATCATCATCATCATCAGGCTATGATAGTCCACTGCTGGACATAACCCTCCCCCAAAGAGCGCCATAGCGCCCTGTCTTCAGCTTGCCGCATCCAGCATCTGCCTGCAGTCTTAGGGTTTATAAATAAGCAATATTTTTAATGCAATGTGTAGCTGCAGCCCTTTTCAATATAGCCCAGACAGTTTAAATACATTTGAATGCATCGGTCATATCTGACATAATTTTGATAGCCATATGTAAAATATTGACGGAATTTCTAAAATAAGGCTGTTATTGTCGGCCAGTATATTACAACCACACATAAAAGTAAAATTAATGAATGTTTCGATGCCCTTAAGTTAATTAGATTGATGGTGTAATTATCAAAGTGGTCACTTTGCTGCTAATATTAGATACCATCTGGAATAGATGGTACCTAATATTGTATTCATACTGTCCCATTATTAGTAGGAGAATGGGTATACTCGACCACGCTGATCAAGTGCCAGGTTGGTAGACGTCACACAATTTTCTATAACATTATGGAGAACAGACAGGCATGCTGGTTTCCTCACGATGCTTACGTTTACCGTCAAAGCGAGCGATAATGAACATAACTTAACATAACACATAACTTCGAAAAGTTAGAAGTAGTTCTTCTGATCAAACTTAAGACCTCTGCGTGGCATTTCAAAGGTCTGCTATAAGGCTACCATTGAAAAAAAAAGTAATAGTATACATATTTTTCCCGAACCCGGATTCGGAACAAGATAGACAGCAAATACGTGCCAGACCATTGAACAGTAAGTATAAAGACTTCATTTCCTTCCTTTAACTTTGATTAGACCATTACATCTATTGTATTCAATTCTGCTCATCTTCTTAGAAAATAAAGCGTGAATATAAAACAAAAACTCTAATGCGATGTACGAAGTCCATTGTTGCAGTTGGCAGTAGTAATCCAGTTGTCACGGTCATTGCGAGGCCATTCAAACTTCAAAATCCAGTAATAGGCTTCCTTTAGAGCGCAGGCTCTCTGATGCTTCCGATAAATGGACATGTTCGTACATTTCCGTGCGTTTGAAATAGATTTTTCTGAAGACGTTTTTTTAAAGTTGACTTTTATTTTGGTTACAAATTACTGGTAATCTTGGTAAACCCTACAGGTACGCTAATATGCATAAGCAAATAACATAATTTCGGGTTCATGTCAGTGCGGTTCTGTAATCAGTGTGATACGAAACTTCCAAGTCCGATGTTTTATCCATCAGGCTACTGATTCGTTGAACCAGCAGTGTGTATCGTCAGTAAATCTATACTAATATTATAAAGCTAAAGAGTTTGTTTGTTTGGTTGAACGCGCTATTCTCAGGAACTACTGGTTTGAATTGAAAAAATAATTTTAGTGTTAGATAGCCTATTTAACGAGGAAGGCCTATAGCTATACAACATTATGCTACGACGCACGGAGGCGGCGCAGTAACCATAAACGTAGGTGAAACCGCAGGCATAGCTAGTGGTATATAATTGTGAGACCTCAGTTTTCATTTTTGAGCCAGTCAAAGCGTTACACAATTTTTTGATTGGAATGCTAAGTTGCAGACTAGGGTTTGGAATTGTACTGTGGTTAATGATAATGGCTCGTTTCTTATTACGTGGAACCTAAAAGTAGCTTTTCATAACAAGCAGGAGCAACAGATAAAAGGAGTCAAACAGTTTTAATTCTTATCTTGAACCTCTACACACGTCACTACCGAGAGCTTTCCATTAAACTTACATTACTTACACGGTAGAGTCGACCGACCGATACCTCTGCCGAACGACCAAAGCATGGATTTCTCTGCCAAGGCACGTGTTTCCTTCTTCCTTCAATCCTGGGTCCTTTAAGCGGGGCGTGAAAAAGCACCTTCTCAGGCCGTCAAAGTAGAGACTTCAACATCGCCTCGGCTGCTATAAGGGCGGTGTGGAGGCCACTGCTCTTAGACCACACGACTGCTTACCATCAGGTGAAGTGTGGTCACTTTGACGAGCAAAATAAAATAAAAATTATGTTTTTAAGGATTGTTCTAAACTGAGAATGGTTCCAGCAATGAGACAGCTTACAAATAGGGCTGATATACATATATTTGGCAATGCCTGCACAATACAAGGAAGTTTTGCAGTAAGAAACTTGTGTCGTAAGAAAGACATTAAATTTGTTACAGGTGCAATTAAGATTATTCATGTTTTATAGATATCATTAAATAATTGTTACAGTTTGCAAGGTGTAAAGTAAAAAGATAATTGCGTATATTCACATGAGAACACAATGTATGACAGGAAACTCTGTCATCTTCAGGAAGCATTTAATGAAGATACAACTTTATATCAACACTCGCGTTATAAGTCATTAATTATTTGCGTAATATACGGGCGGTTTATAAATCCTTACGTGGTTTAGAAACTAAGGTTTGAAGCTATTTTTTCGTTACATATTACATAGGAACCGCGCTTCAAACACGAATGTTTTTAGAGAGAGATTATTATTCAGAAATAAATAAAATAAAAAAATTCTGGTAGGTCGGCGGTAATAGTATTTAGAAATAGTTATTATTCTCATGTAATATCATAATGAAGATATTTCATACAATTCTGCTTAATCTAAAATGTTTTCAGCCGTGATGCTATTTTTAAAGCAAATACTATTTTACTAAATTTAATAAGGTCCTTTGAATGGGGTATTTTACAAATGATTGCACGTACTTGGTTGTGACATAAATGTTATTTTAGTGTCGACACGCGAGTGAGATAGCGGGGGTATCTCCCCTTGTTCTTATAACTATATGAAAAATATTTATCGCTCCTTCATTTTTCAACGAATCTTGATGTTATCCCAGTAAAAGGTGTTTATTGAACGCTATTTTTTGTTGCGTATTATGTAAAATCCAACCCAATTCGCCAAGAATTCCTTCCAACAAACTCATTCACACTTGCCATACACAATCTTTTATCGCAAATCCTCATTTCAGTTCACATGCTTCACAATACACAATTATACGACAGGAAACATTGTCATGTTAAGGAAGCTTAATACGACGAAGAAACAACTCCATATTGACGTTCGCATCATATTTAGGAACGAGATAATTAGAGTTGTATTCATTTCCTGTTGTAGAGCGATTAGTATCACCTCTGAGGCTGTGAAACGGGATTGAATCACTTTCTCCATGTTGCAGCTAATATGTTTTGCGGTTATTTATAAGTTGATTTGAGAAAGTATCTGTGTAATGACTGGGAGAATGACTCACAGGTCTAAGTGGTCGCCACCCGTCGACGGGAGAGATATTTCTCCTTATAATTTATCTTTGTGTAATACAGCACCCACAATATAAATTATTTCTATATCACAGGAATGGAATGTATATATATTACTTATGTAGAATATACATCATAAAATATTTAAGATTAAAAAAAAATATCAATCCATGTGTCGCCTTGCACATAATCAACTTGTATGTTACGATTCTTTGACACGCCGCCGGCCGACGAGCATCGGCGAGGCACGATAGCAAGTAGTACGCTATACGACGCATGTCCGTTATCTAAAATATATCTAAAATATTATCAAATGTATGCTTATGAAATAAAAGTAGATCAGTAAAATTTTGGATTTAGGAATTAAATATGCCTGTCACTATATGTATGTGCCAAACATTAGACAAGAATGTACCGCTAAGAACTTACTTTTTAAACTATGTGAACACTAACATACGGTAACAAAATTAAATGTTCTGTAGTTTCCGAGTATCATCGTACGTCGAGAGAAGTTAAATCGGTGTCAACGAGAACGCGCAATACCTACTAACGGCCGTCAAGGAATGATGCTTTGGTTCCGTCAACATCAACTTATACCTATAATTATCAACGTTCCCTCTTGTGTTTGGGATAAAAGTAATGTATGTCACGTTCCAAAATGATATAAGTTTGACAGCTCAGGCTAATAATAATTACTTGATATTTCAGAACGATTTTTTTAAAAGACGACTCCCACACTTGGAATAATTCCTGTGTCGAGGGGGACTTTACAAACATTGAGACAACGGGTACGAAGAACACCCAGACCCGGAATAACAATTTGTGGACCTCACAAAGTTTTGTCCCGTGTGGGGAACGAACCCACAACACTCAGCTCGGCGGCAGTGGCGAGGCGACCACTTAAACCACTAAATCTAAATGTGAATCTAACTATAATATTGTCTTCTGTTTACGCGAATGTTATTCATTGAAATTAAACTACTATATACGGATTTTATCGCGTTGTTTATTTGACACTGTTACAAAATTTTTTGAAAAATTGTTACACTACTATAATCACTATTAAACTTTACAAATTTTTAAGCTAATTAAATTATTGAAACTATTAAAAATATTTATACTATTACTATACTATTATACTATTTAGATTTATTTGTACACTTTCCCCGACGTTTCGGTTGCTTTTCAGCAGCCATGGTCACGGGGAGACTAAGATGGTAGTTGTCTCAATGTTCCAGTGTAGTTATTTCAAAGTACCCGAACATAATTTAATCATGGGTGTTTCTATTTACGCAGAATGAGCTCAAAGTATCATGAAGTCTAGCTGTGGTTTGCTTCTTCTTGGGTTTGACTATTTGAATTACTGGATCCCAAGCTGGTGGTACACTCCAACCATCTTCTCTATTGAAATTAGCATGTTTCTTGATTTCAATAGCCTCGCGAAGCATCCTTGGTAGGAATCGGTGTTCTTTAGCGAGCATCTGTGGTTTGTCAAATCTCAGGTAGTGGTTGGTCCCCTGTTGCACATGTTCACACACAGCAGACTTCAACGAGCGTTGGTGTTTTACATCAGCTATGTGTTCTTTTATGCGGGTGCCTATGCTTCTCTTGGTTTGACCAATGTATGAGAGTCCGCAGTCACAATCTATTTTATAGACCCCTGCATCTTGTAAAGGTAGTTGGCACTTGACAGATGGTAAAAATTGACTTATCTTCGTTGGCGGCTTGAAGTATGTATTGATTGAAGCTCGCTTCAAGATGTAGCCAATCTTGTCAGTGACACCCTTCACATAAGGTAGTATAGCAGGCTGGCGCTCGACTGTGGCTGGCTTTTCTCGGGATCTGTGACAGTGGCGCGGCTGTTGGAGCTTGTTGTCTTGCAGTACTTGCTTGACATGTTGAAGCTCGGCGTCCAGGTGTTTCTTGTCACAGATCCCGTGGGCTCTCTGAAACAAAGACATTCCCACGGTAGCTAACTGTTTAGGATGGTGGTGAGATTCACCGTTTAAGTACCTATTTGTATGGGTCTTTTTCCTATACTGTATATAGGAAAAAGACCCATACTCTGGCTCAAAGTATGATCAGAATTCCTGATGACAAGGATATCTAAGAAAGCTAATTAATTATTTGCATCTAATTCCATAGTAAATTGTATGTTGTTATTAAGGGAATTAAGATGTTCTAGGAATACACTTAATTAGCTTAAAAATTTAATTAGCTTAAAAATTTGTAAAGTTTAATAGTAATAGTAGTGTAACAGTTTTTCAAAAAATTTTGTAATAGTGTCAAATAAACAACGCGATAAAATCCGTATATAGTAGTTTAATTTCAGTGAATCTAACTAATATTTTAAATACGAAAGTAAGTTTGTTTGTTTCGCCTTAAATACTTGACTGATCATCATAAAATTTCACATACACGTTGTCGGAAATACAGAAAAGGACATTATATACCGAGGAATAGAAATTGATTGACAAAATCTACATAAACGCAAGCGAATTAAAAGTAAAGCAAGTAAGCAGTAAGTTAAGCAAGTAAATTATAAATAAATCAAGAACATGTACCATCTTCTTTCTTGTTTCTTATAAAAGAACTTTATATAAATTACTACTCACGTAAATAACACTTTGGTCTTTTAAGTCCTTAAGTGAAAATTATAATAACCTATTTCAAATTTTAATACAACTGTATCAAAATTTTTAAATTATTTTCTTTAGCTTATTGGCCCACCGGCGGTGGCTAGACTCAATTTACTTTCAGTTACGTCTAGCATTGCAGCAATATTTATGTTAAGCAACAACCATCCAAACACAAAAACTATTACATTCATAACTATCATATAATATTAATAGATAAAACGTCTAACTCATCAAAACATGGAACCCCAAAAACGTGTTATAAATCACAGTGCGGACGTATAAAAATGTCCACTCTATTGCTTTTACGGAACTGGATAGGTGAAGGAACTTCATCATACAATGGCGGACACTGTTCTGTGCCACTACAACGTATTTTACTATTTAAAATTATTATTAGTAGATAGTCGGCTTAACTCACCGACTATTTTGGTTTTACGTCGGTTTTCTGGCTTTATTGTCGAATGTTTGAAGACTGAGAATAGCAACCTAATTATCGTAAGCGTTAACGGCGGGTTCTTATGCTTGAAATTAAACAACTTTATACAGATTTTATCGCGTTATTTTTTTAATAAAACACTATTATTAGATAATTTTGAATCTTTAAACTACTATTGTTAAACATTTCTACTAGTTAGTGATGCCAATTCTGTTGTCACAAAATTCTCTAAGCTTACCTAAAAATCAATCAAAATTTAGTCCTCTCAAAAGACATTTCGTATTCTGAAATAGCTAAAAGAGACAAGACAAAAAAATTTTTTTGTGATTTTTAGTTAAGTTTAGGGAATTTTGTGACAACAGAATTGGCACCACCGTTTACTTCTATTTAAGCTATTTAAACTAAAAAACTATGTAGATTTCATTTTATTTTATACTTTGTCCGTAGTTTCGGTTGCTTTTTAGTAGCCATGGTCACGGGGAGACTAAGATTCCTTGTTTATTTCTTGTTCTATATAAAATATAATGCCTTATTGTCTTACTCATAACAAACTTTCGAAAGCGTAGGTACTTTCAGCAGTGCTCAGTGAGTTTAATAAATGTTGTAACATTCATTATTTATAAACGTTCTGTAAACTTTAATTATCCTCAGCATCTTTGTTAGGCAAGTTAGCATTTTTATGCACATTACTTTTTCGAAAATATTCTTATGACGACTTTATAAGGTTGTTCTAAGTTTAACGAATAAAGAGCGTTACTATATACTTGTATATGGACATAGACCGTGCATATCACTCGCAGAGTTGTACCAAGCTTTTGTACCAAAATATATGTCATATTTCGTGCACAAAAATCGTTTCTAAAACCTTGTTTCTTAAAATAATAGGAAATGAATAGAGTTTGTGTTTCTTCATACTTAGAAACGCGTGCTTTATTTTTTATATATATATTCTAAAGCTTAACTTATCTTATAAGATATCGATTTGTTGTCTATTCTGTGCATTAAAAGAGTAAGACGAATAAAAATACTTTTTTGTTCAAGCGACTATTAGATATATTTTTTAAAATAATTAGAATTTACTATTTACTGTTGGTTTGGTATCCATAACAATGGTAATGTTTAAACATCACATCAAAATCCCTGAACAGATTTTGATGTTGTTTCCACATTTAAGTAGCTTGGAATACCACATAAAATCGACTTAAAGGTAAGCTGTTTTATTCCGAATAACAGTGCGTAGAGTGTTTCTTGAATAAGCTAGCTTAAATTATTTGTAAAGATTAAGATTGCCATAGCCGATTGTTTGTCAATAGATAGGTTGACTAAGAACAATTTATTAACGTATTAGGGTCACTTTAGTCGTGACGATTGAAACATTAGCTTATTGCAGATAATTTGAATAACAAGTCACATCGACTTACATTGAAGTTAACGGTGCGGTCTATTATAGGTCGATCTCTCTGTATTAATACTGTATACAATATTGTTTTAGTATAAACGAGAATATAGCTTGTTCTGAATCAGAATCAATATAGATAACTAAATAGTGGGTGCAATTCAAACCTATTGTGTGCTCGAAGGAAAACTACTTCTAACATACAATAAATAAAATCTCTTTTTGTAATCCAACTAAAATTTTGCTCTTAAATCCTGCTTCCTACTAATTATACATGTGTAAAGATGATTATATGTTTGTCATTCAATCACGAGTGAAATCCAGGTAAAACATTAAGACAGTTTTCATGTTATTCACGCGGGCGAAGCGGGGCTAGAAGCTAGTTTAGTAAAATGAACTAAACCACAATCTAACTATAGCAGAACTATATAATTATTTTAATTGCCTTGGGGAGATATCTGGGTAAATTGGAGTAAGTACCCGCTAGCAACTTTATTAGCTGGTACCTACCGGTTAAATTACCATGTATCGTTAGCAGACAGTATTAGGTTATTAATAATAACTAATATAATCAGATTAATAGATAAGCTTAAGGCTGAGGCTACAGTAGGCAGCGATTCGCGATGCGTCTGTGAAAGCGAAACGATATAAACATGGAATGGCTATATTATAAGCGAAAAATTTTAATGAATTCGCTTCAATTTCGCTGACAAGTTAATGTAGCCGATGCCGTGATTACACTAATGTTGTTTCTATCGCATAAACAAATCAAAGATTAATAGCGATATATGGCGTACGGTGTAGCCATAAACGTGAATATGAACTATTTGTTTTTATCGCTTACGTATCGCAGGTCTTGTCGCGGACTAATGTAGCCTCAGCCTTAGTTATACAGTTAATAACTCAACTTATTATACAGTTAATAAATCAAAGCAAAGTAAGAACCAAAACTACCAAATCACTTTGTAATATTAATATTAATATAATAAAAAATAGGAATATAATATTAGCCCTGTATATAAACTGTTGGGCACGGGCCTTATCGATTTTATTTTTTTTTTGCTTTTTGCTTTGAATTTAATCATATGTAGACTTTACTTTCACATGATATAGTGTAGATTTAACAGGATTTCTAGGCAACAACATAAAATCTTTTAAAACGCAAACGAAGTCACGTGCAGTAAGTAATTAGCACATAATTGTATATGCAAAACAAAGTGCTTACAATCTGATGTCATCATCTTTATCAACTTTATAATAACGATCATATAACATTAATTAATTAATTATCATTATAGTGCGTCTTCAAACATAATGTTTTATAACTTAATGTTTTATCATAAAAACGTTGGATATCTTAATTTGTCCCGCAGTGTTTTATAGTTTGCGCCGCAGGTTTGCGCACCGAGTGGCCATTTTATGGTACACTTTCGTCAAAGACACGTTTATTTCATTATTCTTTAGTGACCGACGAAATTATGGCTGTGTTTTTAAGCAACGTTAAATAAAATATGTTACTTATTTTGACATGTACATCAAGCGAATTAAATCTCTTTTATTTTTTTATAATTATGATTGATCTTGACCGCCTCGACCGAATACGATGTATTGATATTTAGGCACGAAAATATTTTACAAAATTTTAATTTAAGTAGGGACGTGGAGTTTTAAACTATGTTCGCTAGATGGCATGAAGCTCGCCATCTATGGTTATGGCTTCACGAGAAAATGTCGATGTAATAATATATTTCTGCCTATCTCTTTATGTATTATTGGCAAAATGACAATAATTATATATACATAATATTTAGGTATTAATAGTTGATTATTGAAACATAAGAAGCAGGCTCGGCCTAGTTTAGACAAGGGTTCATTGAAACAACCAGTTATTGTGCAATAGGTTAAAAAAATATGTATTGTGATCTTTCTGGTATCAATAAAGATTATTTTTACTATAATAATAAATCATTAAATAGATTCCTTCTACATTGTTGCTAACGCAGACATTTAAAAATAATAATAAGCGGTTAATTCAGGCTATGACAAAGCGATTATTATAAATCTCAGGCAAACTTTGAAACTATTTATTTAAAAAAAAACGAATGTTTTCCCTATATTGCGGACTGTATTCCGCGACAATGTATTACAAACATAAAAATAACGGACGGCATCCGTTACACAAAGTACATCCAAACCCGGAACGTGTAATCACAATATCGCGGGGTACATTACGCAGGTACATTAAAACAACGGACAAAGTACATCCAAACCCGGAACGTGTAATCACAATATCGCGGGGTACATTACGCAGGTACATTAAAACAACGGACAAAGTACATCCAAATTCGGAATAATTACTTGTGAATCAGAGTTTTATGATCAAATCTTCATATTCAAGGCGCCATCGTAACGCCACCTCTTATTTCTACACCTTCTTGATATGATATACCTAGAAAATAGTTTTTAGAATTAAAGAATTTATTAGCTATAAATGAAAAATATATAGATGTTATTGATATCTTAGGTTTTGTAATGTATAGAAATAAGTATAATAAATAATGATGTAAATTAGTAAAAGTATTATATAAATTTAAAATTTTCGCATGTCCACTGAGGGTGAGATGTGTTTGAACCCTAAAAACTTGTAAAACCTTTTTTTTGTATACCATGTCTCAAGCGAATAAAGATTTCTATTCTATATTCTATTCTATTCTAAGACTATTAACTACGCGTACCTGATTTGAAACTTCTAATAAAATTTATTTTCTATTCTAATCAATATTCATTTTGATCACAAACTAACACTTTAGAACATAGTAAGTTTACTAAAGTCAAACGCAGTAATAAAACGGAACAAACTAACAATACATATAGTACATAGCTAGTTCAATAGTGACGCGGCTATTAACCAGACGGGGCTGGTATGTGACCCTAGGGTCAAGCTGTACCATTCTAGTTAATTTACAGCGCTTTGCTCCGCGGTAGCCCCTTGTCTCGGTGTCTTTTAAACCAGCTGTGTAATAAACGTCAGCGTGAGAGTATTGGATAACGATGTGTGGATAACCTCTGGCCTTACACGAACGGCGCAATGGTTTAAGTGCTTATTCAGGGTTTGAATCCCGGATGAGACAAAAAAGTGAGCTATAAATAATAGTTCGGGTGGTCTTTGTGTGTGTTTTATCTTTATCTATGTCTATGGTACAAGTAACTTGGTAGTATAAAAAAGTAAATAAGGTACTTAAAGTAGTAATTGATGTAATCAGTGCATGTTATTTTGAAAATACCATCTTTATTCATACATTAGAAAATCCTAATAATACTTTTCTCGACCTAGAAAGCGAACCCGAGTCCTCATACATAGTAGTATTCAGTTACAGAGCGCTACTAAGGCAGTCAGTATTTTAAGTAATCCACCTAATATCAGTATTTCTATGTCCATACCGCGTAAACAACCAAGCGGTATTTTCGTTCATATTTAAAATAATCAAATAATCATGTAAATCAAAATCAACGACAAATAATTCAATATATCGAATATATCGCATAACCTACTTAATAATTCGAATATTTAATCGTTAATTGCACGTCGCTACTAGGATTACATAGCTTTGTAAATTCACACTGTGGTGCAATATCTTGTGCCACCGCATTTATTTATACTGTGGCGTACAGGTTCTGAATATTAAGTTGGTTTAATATCTTCCCGGCTTTTATTGTTAACTATTTTTGCAGTTAAATGCTAGTATCTGTAAGAATTTGATAGTTAAAAGGTTTAACTGTTAAATGTTAGATTAGCTTAAAGTTTAATCTTCTTTTTAGATGCATCTATTATCTAAGTATGGCTTACGAATGTTTAATTGCAAGTCTATAAACACACAACGTCGTAAATTAAGAAGCACTAATTAAGATGATAGTTGTAGTGTAAATGAATATGGTGTGTTTGTTGGCAATCTCTAAATAGAGTTTATTACGTTTTTGTGTCAGGTAATTCATTGTAGCATCGTCTGCTTTCTGCTAAGTCTTCTCCCTAGCCTTTATTATTTCCAAGTCACTTGGGGTCGGCTTTCTAGTCTAACCGGATTTGACTGGATATCAGTTTTTACACGGAGCGACTGCCATCTGACCTCCGCAACCCGAAGACTAACGATACCCTAAAGCTAAACCAGTGTCAGCATATTAGAGGGCACTGACTTCCAAATAACGACTGCCATAATATGCGTGCTCTCCGAGGCACGGAGCGGGCGATAATTGTCAATCAATACGCACATAATTTCGAAAAGTCATGTAACTTCCGAAAGTTAGAGGTGCGCGACGTGAGTTTGAACCCGAGACCCTCTGCATTGCAGTCTGTTGGTAATAATGGGATTTAGATAAAAAAGGCAACTCGATTTTAAATTTGCCTGATTTTTCTTCACTGACTAACTAGAAACGTAGAAATACTTAAATTAAAATGAATATGGAATGTAGAGACCAATCCAATCAATTATTTGTATATCACACAATTTTTGTCTGGGGATCGAATCTACAGCACTCGCTTCAGGTTATACTAAAATCGCGGCATCATCCTTGCAGTCAACAATATTTTTTATTAGTTATTATACTTAAATTGTTCAAGCAAGTCTGTTATTTCGTATCGATACAGCATTCAGCAGACCAATTATTATTGTTATAGAAACTCGATACCCGATATTAACAAAAACTTAATATTTAATGCGAGGAACAAGGACAACACTATTATAGTTACTTATGAGAAAGAGATAGTGTATGTAGTTGGTAATATGTGAACATTAAGCTGGTCAGACTTGGAGCCCTGCCTATCGCTTCTGGCGACGATAAAACGGATGGCAATATTAAAAAAATATTTTCGCGTGAACGTCTATAGACGCCAGCGCAGCGCCGCTAAAATGTTGGTGTATTGATAACTCACTCTAACTCGTGACTTCTACCGCGTTCATTTTAGTAAAAGTACATTTTAATAATCGCAAAGGAATTGACTTTGTCTCAGAGGCGTTTAGAAACATATGTTACTGCGGACACATAATACTTAGACTCAATACAAATAATTAAGCTACAAGTAAATTTTTGGCTATGATATTTTCAAGATTATTTTCAAATATGACGAAGTTTTTCACGTATCAATCTCATTTTTCAAGTCTGTTATTCTTAGCCTATTGGTGTGTTGCTATGCTAGACAAAATGTTTCTCCCACGGATATCTAAATATCCCTGTTCTTCGTAATTCCGTAATTAAGTGTGTTGATTAATAAAATCTATTAAGTTAACGTATTTTGCTATTAAGTGAAATGTCTAAGAGAATTAACAACAAAGTAGAGAATTTTATATTACTTATTTAAAGCTTCACCATATTAATTCCAACAATGTTGCTATTAGGTTCTTGTTTAATGAGAAGCAGCGGTGGATAGCTGCTGGTACATCCTGAATGATGACGATGTTTTAAGATTAGATCATTTTATATCCGATATATAAAATGGTTGGTGCAATCACGACGGGCCTCTAAGTATATCCGACAATGTCCATGTTAAATAATAAAGTGAGTTTATTGAGTTTGTATGAGAAATTCACATATTATGTTGAGATTTGTGTATATTTTAGTGCGTCAAAACATTGACTTTTTAATGGAGGAACGATTTTCTTTGCTGGCATAGACGGTGAAGAGTTTCTGACAACTGGTGTGGACTTCCTAGTGCTTAGTCTCGTCGTATTATTTTGCCACCTGGCTTTTTCTGTTCAGCAATTCCCTGTATGAAATATTGGAGTAAACATGGAAAAAGGAATAGGCTCGTTCTTTATTACTTGCAAACTAATATAACCGTCACAATGCAGTGTCTAAGTGTAGATACTTAATGATGGATGTAATTTTAGGTATACCGTAGAATTATCCGTAACGCCATAATTGCAAATCGTTTTTTAAATTTCAAAGAGATAATAGCGTAAAGTACTACTAATTTTTTGGTCTACCACCTATATGAATAGCTGTGGCTAATAGGTCGAATGTCGTATTCGACCTAAGTTGTTACTGTATTCTTCGTCAATGCTCAAAGTCTAAGAATTTCTCCAATCCATAACGCATCCTAATTCAGCATTTCAGTGAAATACATATATAACGCAGCATAATTTCCAGCAGGGTTTTTAAAAGCTGTGATGTCAGCTATTCTCTATAGATGAACACGCTTTCGATAATAATAACAAACACTTATAATTCTTAAGCACAATCTTCAATATGTAAAGCAACACAGTAAAAATCAATATTAAATTTAGTACTCATAAGATTACAATTTGTGAAGAGATCTTGCCTCTCTAAGAACTCGTAATAGAATGCTTGACTTTACAACGCCAAACGCGCTACAGATGGCGGGCGTTGGGAGGTCAATACCCACTCACAATATTTCACTATTATTTTAACAGACACTTCCTTAATAGCTAATTTAATTATTTATAAAAATCAACAGACTGTTTTTAACATTAGAACATTTTAATTACCGTTCAAATGTTTTAATAACAGACTTTATTAACACTTCAATTTAATCTTGAACTTGTAAGTATTCGTATTACTTGGAATTTAACAAAAATATCCAGAAATCAATTCGTTATTGCTTCAAAATCAAGTTATGAATTTAGCAATTGCTTAATTACTTCAAAATGAATGTTTAATTTATAATAGTTTGTCGTCTAGAACAACAACAAACTATTACAACTCTTATTTTAATCAATAACTGGTAAAATTCGCATAAACAATGTGGTATCATGAAATAATGTTAGTAAATAAATAGAGATGAATAAGTCAATTAGCGGTAAATTAATGTATTAAAATAATTGGTTATATGGACTTGTGCCAACATATTCGAATTACTTTAAACTCGAACAAAAATATCTAGAAATCAATTCGTTATTGCTTGAAAATCAATTTATGAATTTAGCAGTTGCTTAATTACTTCAAAACGAATGTTTAAATTATAATGAGTAATAGTTTGTCGTCTCGAACAACAACAAACCATTACAACTTTTATTTTAAGCAATAACTAGTAAAAATCCCATAAACAATGTGGTAATCATTAAATAATCTTAGTAAATAAATAGAGACCTGATTATAAGTCAATTAGCAGTAAATTGATGTATTAAAATAATTGGTTATATGGATTTGCGCCGACATACATAATAAATTAAATGTGTCTATGAAGTCTCTTAAGTTAATCTCATCAATATACTTAGTTACTCAGAACAGTATTTTGTAGCTCTTTGCAGATTTTACGATTTTGTAGATGCTATGATCCGGGCAAATATGTATCTGTCTTGATTCCTTGACTCACATAACATTCTTCAAGCACACTCGTCAATTTAAGATATTTTAATCTGGCTTTTTTCAAACTCGTGATGTGCTCGATCTAGTCTTTCTTTTCTTATTTTCTTTTCGTGTGCTTAGTGGCCAACCTGTTATCAAGAGTTGTTTAAGCCGCCCGTAGGCCTCTGACATAGCTTAACGACTGCTATCAATTTGACAACAACCGGGACCGACTTTTTACGTGCCCTCCGAAGCACGGAGACGCTCAGGTGACATACCACTAAGCGGTCACCCATCTATAGACTGACCGCACCCAACGTTGCTTAACCTCGCTAAACATTTGCCGATCAGTGAGTGCAACTGGCTATGAGCGATCTAGTCAGACAATGTTTGTTTATTTCTGCCGTTGCCGATAGTTTAATAATTCAGATGTACCTTTTATCCTTATTTGGTCATCCTTGTTGCCAATTTCTACTATATTCTTAATATATCTTTCACTATTCTTGTCACTACGTCTTCTTTCACTCCACAATGCTCTTTCATCACATCATACCTCATTCTATCCTATGACTTTGAATAAGTTATTACTTATAAGGTTTTTTATTGAATCCTAATCCTAACTAATATTATAAAAGCAAAAATGAGTTTGTTTGTTTGTTACCTTTTCACGTCTATACCACTGAACCGATCATCCTGAAATTTTGCATATACGTTGTCAGGTGTACAGAAACGGACATAGGCTACCTTTTATCCCGAAAAAAACTACTGTTCCCGACGAAAACAACAATAACGTTCTTATAATAATAGATGGCGCCACGTGTCTTTCGAATCATGATTGAATTATATTATTACAAGCAGAGTACGACCCGAATTGATTGTCAAATTCTAAAATAACGTGTGCGAAGTCGCGGGCAAAAGCTAGTTACATTATAAATTCCGTTGTAAAATAACGTAAGTAAAAAGCGTTATGGCTTTATATTCTGTATAAATACCTTGTACGTCGTAAAATGTGGAATTTTCTTACAATAACACATTGTAACGATGTCGTATGCGTAATTTTTTTTATAAACATATCTGTAAGCTGTTACACTAATACATTATACATTTTGATGTAGAAACTCGAAGGCTTCATTGTTTTTATAAGTACGATTTGTAACAGAAGTAACAACATTGTAACAATATATTACAAAGCTTTTTGTACCCTACCTCTAGTAGACGATAAAAATTCGGTTTATAAATTTACATTCCCTTTACACTGTTTCGTGCTTAAAGAAAAACGAACATGTTTGTCTGTTCGCTGTCCATCAAGTTTATTTTCTTCAGAACGACTAAAGGTGTCAAGACAAAATTAATTTCAAGGCCTCTCAACTATGTGACTTGCATTTATTAGAGGATCAAGAGATCATGTAAAAAATGCAAGTCATATAGTTGAGCTTTTCTGAGGCTATATGGGAATACAGTTGTAGCATTTTTGCAATAATACTTAGCTGAACGTCAACCTCCTCAACAGTTAATAAAGTCAGTCTCTTATTGCACTTTTATAAGATGAAATAGCATGAATGTATAAGGATATAATTTTGGTTTCCAATATAATTGTACTAGTTTTCACCCGCGACTTCGCTCGCGTAAATGTAGGCTAGGTTAGGTTAGGTTTGCAACGGTTATTTTTTCTGGATGAAAGGTACGCTATGTCCTATTCTGTACCCCTGACAACGTGTATGCAAAATTTCATGTTGATCGGTTGAGTAGTTAAGGCGTGAAAGCGTAACAAACAAACAAACCCATTTTTGCATTTATGATATTAGTTAGGATTAGGATGTAGCTCATTGAAATTCGACTACTTTACCTCTTTAGTTTTACTTCTTTATTCATTTCAAAAATACACTTTATAGTTTAATAGTTTCAAAATTATGTAGTAATTTTTGAAACGATTAATCTATTACTGTTAAATTTTACACTCTTCCTGACGTTTGGGTTGCTTTTCAGCAGCCATGGTTACGAGTAGTCGCTCATAAGTGTGGATCTAAATCTAAATAATTTAATAATTTCAATTTAATATATTTTTTTAAATAAACAACTCCATGAAATCCGTATAAAGTAGTTTAATTTCATTGTATAACATTCTCGTAAACGTAAGACATTATTATGATGTAGTTTAATCCTTATAAAACAAATGGGTCAACATTTTTATGAAGATTTTATAACTTGGCTTAATATAACGGTACTCCATGTTCGGTGCATTCGGATTACTCCTCGTTACTTGGTCTGCATTTTAATAATATATACTCATTGGGTATCAACAAAAACGTAAAGAACATGTGTCCTATTCCATATTTGTATTCACTTTCTGCAAGATGTGTCAATGTATGTATACTTAGCACACCCTTCGTAGTTATCTAAGTTTAAATCATTATGTAATTACAGAAGACTAGCTTTTGTCCCGCCCGCATGGTACTTACTTTGATAAAGCTTATCTCCTTCCTCAGATTTAGCTGTAATGAGGATTACCTCATTACAGCTAAATCTGACAGACACAGTTACTTTTAAAATCATCCTCAATCCTCAAGACAGACACAGCTACTTTCAAAATCAAAATATTAGTAAGGAGTAAGGACTAGTTAAGATAAAATTGCATAATACTCATATTTCGCCTGCAATGTTAAGGCCCCGCGAATAACAAGGAGAGACGTTTACCAAAGAGATTTCTTAGCTCTACGCTTACGAGAATTACTTCACAGAAAAACAGACATCACCGGCATTCAAACCCTGACAGTTAACGCAAGTGCAATCTTATGCCAATGGACCAAAAAAGATCTCAAATACAATATCACATACAATTGAATCCATTCCATATAAAACAAAAATAATTACCACTCCCACAATCAAATAAAGCTGTTCATTAAACAAAATAAAATGCATACTCCGTACAATAAAACTAAAAGTTTAATAGCGCAGAACAATACGGATTCTAGACTGTAATTATTAAGCTGTTGCGCCATTTTAGGCCTTCGCACTATTAAGGGATGCGCACGATTTTATTTTTTTTCTCAACATACACCATGTTACTGGCATCTGCACTATGAATGTTATTATTAAACATAAAAAGGTTGTAATGTGTCTACATTTAGGAGCCGTATACGGCCCATATGTCGTGTTAAAATTACACCTATGTATGTAGTAACGTGTAAGTTTTTACGTGAATGGGAGTAAAGATGTTTTATGTACGCTGTTGAGGATCGAATAATTTGTTGGTGTGAAAAGTTGTCTCTATGTTGTAGATTCGTTCTTTTGATGCTTCATTTTAAACTGCTGTAGTGGCGCCCTATTTCGTCTTATTTATTTACATAACAAATCATCATACATATGTATTTCTTTGCCCCGCAAAACCGTGTAGTCGGTTTTGTGTTTGTTTCTGTGAAAACAGCTGTTTTCGCAGAAACGCAGAATAAAATTTATAGGGTAGGAAGCTTCCTACCCTATACATTTTTGGAATGCCAGATATAATTGGAAGCCTATTGTGTCTGGCCGCCGGTGTGTCGCTGCCACTTAATAGGTTAAGAATGTTGTGCTGCCAGTAGAGTGACTAGTCATTTTTGCTTTTAAAGCTGGCATCCCGAGATTCCTTTTTCAAGGTATTAGTTTACACTAAAGCCTGAATAATCTCCAAACGTTAGAAGAGGTCTACTTATAGTCAGTCGATGTATCTGTCCCACGTATTCAGGCTATTCTTATCTGCTGCTACTCTTAACATAAAAACTTTCCAACATACTGCCTAGACCAGGCATCCAGTTTGAAAAGTGGTGGTCATGATTGGTCGCAAAAATAAATGCAAACTTATGCAACAGCAGTTTATTACTGGAGAAAACATTTTTCTGCAGCTGTAAATGTATATTGCTTATCTCTCGAATGGAAAAAGATCTCTTTTAAAACTGGTTTTTCATAATCTCAAATCACTTATGATGTTACCTTGTAAGTAGTGTCATTATATTGACAGATGACATGCAAATTATGTCGATTTTCTATTAAACCGTGCTTGGAACTGGTAACCAAGTATTATTATTTATGCTAAAGCTGCTAACCTGACAATCAGTCACCATTTTTACCATATGGCGGTAAATATTTTCGCGCGCAAAATGATTATTGAGTAAAGCATCGCATTACACTCCTCAATCTCGACAATGATGCTTTTTTTATTTATAAGTTGAAGCATAAGTTTCTATGCCTTATATCTATCTGGCTATCTGGGTCATACGCAAAATATTGCCCCTAATTGCACAGAATAGGTGCTATTGCTGTCGATATTGCCGGTCAGTAAATTGCATCTATACATTGCAGTAAAAATAATGCCCTTTAAGAAACATCTTTATTCCACCATTCTTTCTATTCTGGATGGCGACAAAGTTTGTAATCCGATTGGATGACAAATTGCCTCGACATAGGTTGATGACAAATTGCCTCGACATAGGTTCGATTTCTAGGTTATGCTGCGTTATTGCATTTTTCTGTAACAAAATTTTTAGTAGCACCACAAAGTGTGGTCGATAGATGGAAATTGATTCACTCTCTATTAAATAGGGCATATAAGCAGCCAGCCATGTCACCCTCCTCTTCTGGTTGCGTGAGCGTAAGTTTGGTCTATCTATTAAGGCTAGAATAGTTCTTGTTTCTTCTTCCTATATGGTGAGCAGATAGCACATTACCTTGTCATCCAGTAACCCCTTTAGGGGTAAAATACTACTATGCCAATGAGCGACATTTCTGCTAATAATCTGGTATGTTGCTGGCTTCTCTACTACTACATAATTAATCTTAACAGATACTATTCGGCGTAGGAGATATTATAGAAGAGATAGGTAGAGACTACTGTTCACACTTGCTACGATCCTGTCATATCTTTCTTGCTTCATCCATTCACATTATTTTCTTCATGCATGCTTGTCGGTTAATTATATCAGTCTAGTATACAAACTGTCCCACTGCTGGTCACGGGGCTCTTCTCAGTGTCATAAGGGTTAGACCATTTCACCACGCTGGCCTAGTACGAGTTGGCAGACTTCACGTATCTTCGAGAACATCATGGCGAACTCTCAGACGTGCAGGTTTCTTCACGATGTTTTTCTTGAGATCGAACTTCATACCTCGGCGTGGCAGTCCAACAGGTTTACCAATGAGGCTTTCGCTGCTATCTCGTCAGTTTAGGGTACTCTTAATATGTCATTAAAGCTAATTAAAAAAAAAAAACCGGATGCAGATCTGGTCTAAGCCATCCTTGTTGTCACTTAATTCTGTCCGAATCAAGACGTAAAGAAGGCATGTCAATTAGACCTTCGGTACATTCCTATGTTAATGCCATTTGATAGTGATCGACAAATATTATTTAAATTGCATTTCGTGGCCCAATCGTCGTGTGAAAGAATTTACTTAAATTATACAGAATTTCATTTAGTTATCGTTGTTTGAATCGCTACGGAGATATAAGGGGACTTTATATATTGCCCATCTGCCTCAATGGTAACGTCGGTGGTTTCTGTGCATAAGGTTTCGAATTAGATTTTCGCTTCATGCAAAGTGTTAGTGAGGTTTTTGTTAAGAAATTTTCAGTAGTAGCTCGTAGTCTGAAACTATGCTCGGTAGACGGCAATACGATAATTTTTGTTAAGGGAAACCGTAAACCAAAACTGGCATAATACACCTCATCCCACGTTACTTTATGCGCGTGAAAAGATTAATGGCTATCATATTGCTGTATTTGTCAAAACGTTTCAGTAGTTACTGAGCTTAATTCTAACTGGAAGAGCCCGCCGTTGTCAATCAGACAAATATCAAGTGAGAGTTCGAGTAAGTTCTTACTTGCCATTTGTCTGATTGACAATGGTGGATATCTCTGCCATTCCAGTCCTTTAATTCCATTATTGGTTCATTTTGCCTAGGGTCAACAACACATGAGTACCCATGATAATGCGAGCGATAATAGGGTACGATAAGAGTTTACAACTAGGCAGGCAATAGCTTGTTTAATAACTTGAATTTAAATACAAACATTTGCACGTTTGAACATACAAACTCTTAAGAATAAGTATAGATACACAATAAAGATTCAAACAACCAGCTATATACAACTCTATGTTAACCAGTACATAAATTTTTCAACCAACTGTCTTCTATTATTCTATCGTAACAAGATACCCAACTACAGAATGAACAATAAAAATACCAACATTACAAGCTTTCCTTCACAAAACACTGTTGCATGCAAATCCGTGACAGGAATAGTCGGGATTACACAGCGCTATTAAAATAAATACATTTCTGATTTAACTCCAATGTAGCTTTCTACATAAGACTGTTCAATGTTATTTAACACGCTTATAATTATATTTTATAAAGATCTTTTTCTAAGAATTATGAAAATAAGGGGATTACTAACTGGATAGCGTGGAAACGTTAGGCTAATCGTGCGGTGGTTATGGCGTGATAAATGAAATCACACCTGCCACTCATTTTAAGATGGTTCCGTACTCAGCTTAAATACATACATTCATATTCTGACATACATCCTCGAAGAGGTAAGCTACAATGTACACAGGGCTACACATCAAGTTAGACACCCTATATACTCATAACTACGCTACATATAAAATAGAGAATTGTTGGAAAAGGACAGTGCATAGTGGTGTCGATGTAATGGTAAGGATAGAGCGTCGCGTTCCGTTCAGCGTGAGTCCGACAAATCAACAAAAATATAACGCACTCTCTCGCACGATTCGCAGAGTTCAACTTTTAATAGTTCAAAGTCCAAACAGTCTAGGTTGGTGTATCGCTGTGTGTACAACAATTTCTCTAGCATTTTTTTAAGGTCCCACGTAATAGTAAACGAGTAATGTCGTCTGCTGGGCTCAGTCCAAGCTCCACGTTGCTACTGAGTATTTCTTGAAAGAAACACTCAGTAACACTTTACTTACACGCAAACATAAGTGATAACTAATGCCATGAGACCACCAAGGCTGTAATTGTATTATATTAAAAATATGAGTCTATTATTAACTAGACAGCGTTGCACATTATGCTAATCACAGGGTAAAATAGCGTGATAAATAAAATCACTGGTCGCACTTGCTACTTATTTTATAACAGTTACACACTGAGAGTACTTGTGGGTTAGGAGATATAGTAGTTATCAAAATATCAAGCATAATATAGCAGTGTGACTAGGGTCCTTCAGTGTGTGTGGTATCTAAAACTTCTAAAGGAGACGGTGTGTTGTCAGGAGATCATTGGTTTATATTCATGTGCTGACAGCATAACGACTGCTTTTCTGTAGTATTGTTAACGCGCGAGTAACGAGCTTAGTATGGCAAGCGTCCAGAGGGTATGATAATATGGTCACCACTTATCATCAGGGCTGTATGCTCGTTAATCATAGTTGTAAAGAAGAAAATAACACTTAGGTGGCAATTAAGTATATAGCACAATATTTCAAACTTGCAATAGATGTCACTCCCGCATTGTCAACATTAAAGAAATTAAAGATGCGATGTAAGAAGTAGGATAGGTAGGAATATAAACCTCCGAAACTCTGTTGATGTACAGTGAGTGTAAGTAACTGAACATTAAACAAATTTGTAACAGTATTTTATGAACATTAATTTATTTGTTCTATAGTAATAATTAATTGTGGAATGCTTAAATTGATACGACAGCAAATGATAACAAAATACCATTATTGTAGATGATAAATCACGTTGTAATCTCGGGCATATTTATCGTCTTATGACGCTAAGTGTACAGCATCGTAAAAACCTTATAAACTTTGAACAGCTAACATAGCTAAGAAGCGTTTCGATAAAACCAATGTTTGATAACGAACATCACATTAAAATCTTTTAATTCGTTTTGGAGCAAGGAAGCTACAGATATACAAACATATGTATACCTCACCGGACGAAATCGATCTGATCTGAGTATTATGCTCTTACGCTGGTTGACTGTAAGCGTACGCCTCCAAGCGAGCGAACTCATTTTTACCATCACCAAATAATTGGAAACATGTATTAAAAGCTCTCGAGTCTGGTCTTTCAGCCTAAATTAGCCTGTATGCATTTCCCACAATACTGCTTCGCTTCCGTCGAACTTTTTATTCACGAATCAAACCAGCTCGAAATCCACTTTTCTTCGATAATAACATATTCAATTATAGAGATCAAACAAGTATGGTATAACAAGTAAAATATGCAATGGCGACTGGCCGGGTGTCTTGAGCCCAACATTTGCATTCAAATTGATTATAATTGCGCCGCAGTTACTATCGACTCGGAGACGGTTGACACTTTTCATATTTTATGGAATGATCAAGCAGGGGCCGTTCGGTCCTCGTATAAAAACGTTTAGCTCCGTTATAGGCACTGCCATTATTTTTGTATAAGACTCCTGCAACAGGGGTTATCCTTGTGCCACGTCTTAAGTAGCAACGGACACAAATTACAACTAGTTGTGATCTCAAAAATTTGTGTCTGGGTAATAACCGATTTCAATAGAAAGACTCATTCGACAAACAAGAGTTGGTTCTTAGGTTGAAAAGTTTTTAATTGAAATCGGTTGTTTTGATGACAATTGTCTCACTATCGATAATCACTGCGTCGTGTGCAACTTTACGTATGTTTATTCAAATAACGGACACAAAGAATACTCACATTCGGCACAACTATTTTGAATAACACAAACTTTTGCCGATTATATGACCCGCCACACTCGGCGCTGACTGAAAACTTAAGAGGCAATTCCAGCATCAAGACATTTAAAGTAAAGGTTTTTAAAATATTTATTTCTGTCGCTCTGGGCCTGACAATAGTACAACCGGAATTTTGAAGTGAAACCTTCTTTAGCGGCGTTGTGCACTATTTTGTGATGGGTAAAAAATGTTAAACTCGCGCCAGGACACGTGACCTGATTGAAAATTCGTAAGACGGAGGGAGAATTGTCATGTTTGTGTACGATAGCGCAATAAATGAATATTACATAAATTATAGTATACTGATAATTAAAGCAATTCGTGCAAAATTATTCCCTAACCATTCCAAAATATCAAAAATGCACAACGTTAATATTCAAGTTTTCACTTCTGCCGGCACTCCCGGAGTGCAACCCGTTAATTTTTTTTTTAATTGCAATGGATTTCTGCTCCTTATTATTATGAAAAATAGCAAAACATAAAAACATAGTAGGTAGTAAGCACACAAAGCATTTTATTTCTATGTATAATATGTAAGTATTTACAAAAAAATATAGTATATAATATGTATGTTTATCCATTTTCTAGTACCCATAGTACAAGCTCTGCTTAGTTTGGACTAGATGGTGTTGTGTGTATGTGGTAGAATATAATTATTATTATTATTTGCGCTAGTGTCATTGTCAAAACAACAGAAATATAGTAGTATATCGCTGCGCGTATTTCCTCTCAAAGCTCAACGCTATTCATGCACTTAAAGTATCCGATTGCTTTACTCATTCAGTGTGTAGTGTTCAAATAATAAAATAAATTTTTCAGTGCTTCTACGGAACGTTATTTCTTGCGTGAATCAACCACACTTGGTTTGGTTTTTAATAAAGAATTTTATCTCGTCGTCACTTCGAAGGACTTCGTTTTATGTGTTCCAGAGCCAATTATATTACGGTACAGGAATGTTGAGTGCGTATCGGTATGACAGTATTATATGGCTTAGTTTAACCGAATGGTTTCTTTCGTGAGGAGTTTGAATACATTAGTTGGTTGTGAGCTTTTATAAATTAGTAATTATGCGCGCCTAAATATTTTTTGGATACATTTGCAAAATTCAGATCGTTTTATTTGAGTATGCTGGACATTTTAATCGGGATCATTATTGAGTTTCCATTACGAATGTTATTGAGGTTTAAAAATGTAGCTGTGTGATTCCAATTTGAAGTAATTGTAAATAAATGCTCCGGATAATTTTAATTCGTATTTAATTGTATTATTTAGAAGCTTATCATAATGGAATTGACAGGGTTTTCGAATTACAAAGAATTTAAAACGGTGCCGGATCTGACTGTATACAAATATATCAAAATATTTAATCTTAGACCTATGTGCGTGAAATGATAAAATAAATAATTTAAAATATCAAAGCGTAATTTAAATTAATGTTTAAGTTAGTTCTTTTTGATTACGTTTTGAAACAAATGGACCAGCATAGAAAAAATACGAGCTGTAAAATCAACAACGCTGAGTTAAAAACTAAACGAACTTGATACGTCTTATCTGCTTCATATCTTTTTAGATAATTTTAAGTAGGTACAAACTATAACTAACGGTAACAGTTTGATACTCACAGACATAGCTTTATGATATGTTTTACAAGATATATAAATTCCACATGCTCCATGGGATTGTGCCTCAAAACTCTTCGTTTATGTGTATTCACCTGCCTTTTAAGAAATAACCCATTATAAATAAAGGAAATCTATAAAAAATGACTGAAGCAGACTGAAGAGCAAAATGTCTTTATTTACGAAGCAGCTCGCTAAAACGGTTCGGTAAGCGTCTTATTTTCAACGTCTTATAAATGCCTTTTCCTTGACAACAGTTTACGTCAAAATGTTATCGCGCGTCGCATTAAATCTAAGCGAGGAAAATATGATTATAGTTCGCATAACATGTAGTAATAACATAGCGAGATGTGGTTAACTTGCTAAATAAAATATGAATTTTAATTATACAAGCAATAGAATTTAACACTTTTCATCTCAGAAATGTTTATTCATGTTTTATTTTACATATTATTATGAGAAAGGCACGGAATAGCTTTTGTTTAGTATGAGACTTTTAGTGGTATTTTATTTGTTTGCTTTTTATGAGTGATGCGAAATTTTCTTTTCATTTTATAGTCTTTTTCTTTTTTTTTGTGTGTTAGTTGTTGGCCTCTGATGGCCTTTACAACTTTAGGCGGACTGTGGGTGAGCGCAGAAGGCTCCCAAGTCCCGTTGTGTCCGTGGTATGTTTGCTAATCATGAGGTCTCAGATTCGATTGCCGAGTCAGGCAAAGTGTTAATTTTTCTGCGAAGGAAAACTGTTTTAAAAGTCTCGTTGGTCTCGTGTCATAAGTTTGCATGTATGTGTTGCCAATCATGATCCTAACTAATATTATAAAAGCGAAAATGAGTTTGTTTGTTTGTTTGTTTGTTACCTTTTCACGCCTAAACCACTGAACCTATTATCCTGAAATTTTGCATATACGTTGACAGGTGTACAGAAACGAACCTAGGCTACCTTTCATCCCAAAAAAATTACTGTTCCCGAGGAAAACAATAATAACGTTCTTATGATAATAATAGATGGCGCCACGTGTCTTTCGAATTGATTGTCAAATTCTAAATTAACACGAGCGAAGCCGCGGGCAAAAGCTAGTATTATCATAATCGCAGGTTTGATATTCGAGTCGAGTAGTCTTGTTAAGTTTTCTGTGAAGAAAGTCTGAGTAGTATGTCCAGTAGACGAAAATAAGCTTACTCAAATAGCATGGTCTACGGCTCTGGGGGATATAATATGGCGTCGGTCTCTGTTTATGTAAACATGCATACAAATGTCGAATTTTACGAATATGTTTTATGGTTACGGTAGCTATGCCAATAACTAAAAGGACGTTAAGACATATGGAACGCATATGGCCTAACATAATTTTATGGCAGTATATTTCTATATTTAGATGGGGTCTAAACCCCATCTAATACAAGATGAGTCTACTGTCATTCGCCATTTATCGGGTACATTTATTTTTGCCGCGGACCAATGAAATTTCTAACAGGAAAGTCAGTAAGACTGCCCTGACACTAGAGTCGAACCTGAGACATCATGCACAGCAGTCTCATTCACAACCGCTGTGCCACAGAGACAAGTTATATAGATGTATATGTACTCAAAGTTAAAGCCTCTTTAGACAGGATCATCATTTTACAATAATTTACGTCCTAAGTATTCATCGTCACGTTTCGTTAACGATTTCACTTTGCAGCTGGCTCGTTTCAATAGTTTGACAGTTACAATCTCCAATTTACAGAAGTTTCAGACACAGATAGATTATAACTTTTATTATAAAATGAAGGTGATTTGAAAGTGAGCTTTTAGATGTGATTTTAACGAGACATAATATCTTTCTATTTATGTGTGTATGTGTAAAATATTGGAAGCGAGTCATATTGTACTAATGTTGCATGATAATTTTGCATGACAATTGCATGATAATAATAAGAAAGTAATAAATAAATAATTTTGATGTCTGAACAAACTATATTTGCACGCCTATAATGGCAGAATATGCTGTAGAACATTTAATTTAAGAGCCTACATATCACCATATTCTTGGAAATAAAGTTATTATTATTATTATTATTTATTTTATTGTGAAACAAGCATACTGCTTAATGGGAAACAGTTATCGTGGAAAAGTAGCGCAAAATCACTTGTGCGTTTCTGACCCTAGAAGAGAAAATAATGGCATGGTAGGCATTCTTTTGATTTACATGGTGGGAATGCAATTCAGGCATTCCTATCTGAGGGAAAAGGGAAACAGAGGGACACGTAAGATGGGAAGTCACGGGTCCTACTGACTAAACGTACCACCATGTGCCTACTCGCTGCCTTGAACAGTGGGTACTGGAACTGAGATTACATAAGAGCTCCACCAAGATATTTAAGTCTGTGATACTTCTCCGAATGTCGTTGGCAATTCTATTCGAAAACCTCATTAGGTGTTAAACAAGCTACAGACTCAATTTATTAGGTAATTAGCAAATATTCCTTGACATTAATAAAAAGAAACAGCCAGGAAGTTATCCATCATAATTATAGCAAGGACAAAGAAGGAAGGCAGAAACTGATATTCAGACTTTTGTTGAAATGACCATCTGCTTGGCAACTGAAATAAACTGATTGTTGAGGCACCAAAGTTCGGTTTATTGGATTGACAAAATGATTGAACATCCGCTTGGATAATTTTTTCGATTTGTCGTTTGCTACTCATATAAGACAATATATCTATAATAAGAAATGTGGATTTGTTTGTCAGGCATGCGATCTAGTGATGTGAATCTGTAGTTAGTTGTTGAGCACACCCCCTAAAAGGAGCAAAGCCTCAAGTGAGCATAATCTCTGGATAATTATATTAGGCATTTCAACGCCACGAATTAACCAGAAGTTTATAAATATAACATACTAACGTTCGAAATTCAAAGTCTATTTATAAACGGTACATAATAATATCGAATTGACCACAAGTCGACCACGGCAGTCCACTCACAGCACTTAGGCCCGGAATGTCGTGTCTCAAGACACAAGCTTCATTTACCACCATTTATGTAGACACCAGATATTATCTACAAATTTCGAACAAGCTAAGAGATAATTATCTTTCAGTCTTAGTATGGTAATCGTTTAGTCTATACGTGAAAGCGTAAGCGTAGCTGCCGATCAAGTGCCGAATCGAGCTATGTCGTTGAAATTTTCTGACCAGAAAGTATGTTAAGCAGAAGGAATCATTGGCTAGTAGGAGCAGAAACTTGCTCTCAAATAAGGCTTTCGTGTGTTCGAATAATATTGTCTTATTTGCAAATCTTTTGCTTTATAATTTCAATAAATATCTATGCTTAGTTAAATGTCGATATCTAATTAAACTTCATAATATTATGGTGTGGTTTATGTGGTCGCCGCACTATTGCCAGAGCACCGAATTCAATTGGTTCCGCTTCGGCGATGGGGAACAAAATTTTGTGACAATTACAAATAGTTGGTCGTTCTTGGTGTTAGATTATTGAAGATTTGTAAAGTCCCGAAATAGGTATTACCTAAATCCAAATTAAAAAGTGCAATAGTAGTTTTTAGGTGAGGGAAAATCTTAATTCACACAAAGCACTCGTATAAAAAACAAATTACACAAAAGACGTTCTTATCGCAAAGCGCATCGCTTCCAGCCAAGCTTAAGATGGACAGGAATAATCAGAACATAAACAAGTGAATTGATCGTGTAGTAAAGCGTCCTTGTCGAACAAGCAACACGATTGGCTAGAAAATTAGCAGTTTATCTTAGCCACATGACGTTAGACAAGAAGTCGACACTGCTATGCTCATAAAGTTTTTCAAAACGATTAATATATTTTTCTTGTTATACGCAAATACATATCTACGCTTCACACAGAACTACAAACAAACACACACACACGCCTACTACTTCTACTAACTGACAACTAATTGAACTAATTAAATTTTGAAATGAAACTATTTTATAGGGATCGCGTTTTTTAAAAACACTATTATTCTCATTATTTTAAAATTAACAACGCGATAAAATCCTTTTAAAGTAGTTTCATTTCAATGTCGTTTATGTAAACGTGAGACAATGGTGCCAATTCTGTTGTCACAAAACTCTCTAAACTTAGCTAGAAATCACAAAAATTTTGTTTAGTCCTGTCACTTTTAACGATTTCAGAATACGAAATGTCGTATAACAGGACTAAACTAAATTTTAGTGATTTTTAGTTAAGTCTAGAGAATTTTGTGACAACAGAATTGGCACCAATATGTATAATTAACTATTTTAACGTATGTAGTATATATGTAAGATTTCTTATTTAAGTTTATATTAACTAAAACCTATTTTGCCAAATTTAAATTCAGTTTCTCTGAATGTAACCTATAAAAAAAATTACAATGTTTTCATTTATCACTGCTGTGAACTTAAGTTATAAGAAACAAGATATGAAAATTACGGGGATAAAAAAGACAACCGTTTAAAAACTATAGCGCTATGATACCTTGTTCTTGGCGCCTTATTTTAGACGAACGAATGAAATGTACTACAATTGGTTCAGTTTTGGTTCTGGCTTTTGGTGAGCGTATACTATGTTTTTAATATAATTGTCAAAAGTACAGATTGCTGGCTAAATCTATACTAATATTATAAAGCTGAAGAGTTTGTGTGTTTGTTTGTTTGAACGCGCTAATCTCAGGAACTACTAGTTCGATTTGAAAAATTCTTATATATTCTTATATTTATCGAGGAAAGCTATAGGCTGTATAACATCACGCTACGACCCACGGGGGCGGCGCAGTAACGATAAACGCGGATGAAACCGCGGAAACATCTAGTGGCTTAATAAAATAGAAGATAAAAAAAGCGCACACATGTATAGGCACATATGTACACAACAAATACTTTGTTAATATGAGTTGAAAAATAAAATAGTGGAATTAAGATTTTGCCCGCGGCTTCGCTCGCGTAAATGTATGTTGAGATAGGTTAGTAAACGTTTTTTTCCTGGATAAAAGGTATCCTATGTCCTTTTCTCTACCCCAGACAACGTGTTGGCGAAATTTCATGATGATCGGGCGAGTAGTTAAGGCGTGAAAGTGGAACAAACAAATAAACAAACTCATATTCGCATTTATAATAAAGTATTGTAAGATGATAATTTGTGATCTAAATTAATAAACAATTTTTGACTTCAACTTTGCACACTAATTTGAAAATCACACAAATAATTCTCTCGTGTACGTTTTTCTTTATACCACTTAGGTGACAAACAAGCATACGGCCCATCTGATGGTAAGTGGTCACCGTAGCCTATGGACGCCTGCAACACCAGAGGAATCACGGAAGTGGGACGGAGAAGAAGCGGGAAGGGGGAAAGAGGGTGATTAGGCCTCCGGCACTCTCACTCACTGAATGAAACACAACAGTAGCAATACTGCTATTTCACGTCGATATTCTGTGAGAGGGTAGTCCTACCCCGGTCGAGCCGGCCCATTCATGCTGAAATCAGCGAGGCTCTACTACTTAACGTGAGGCCTTTTCCGCCATCTGACATTAAAATGTTGAGTTTCGTATTTAGTCGGCCATGGGAATCTATTTAGTTAGTGTTTAACAGCTACCCGCCATAATTACTAGGTCATCTGTCAAAGTTAAGGACAAATTGTTCCATGCTGCGTTTTAATGTTCGTGTTGGTTACTTGAGAACCATTCGTCGCCAGTTGTTATACCGCCCGCGCCGGATTGTATGACCGGCTTACTATCACTTCAACTAGCTAATGTTGCCTATATTGGATACCAAAGTAACTGCGCTTTTGTCTTTGAATTTTATTATATCATGGTTCATTTACTGCATGGGACATACATAGTTTCACGCCTAAAACCTAAAAGGCGAAATGAGGGTGTAGTATCGGAATTTCGTCAGCCATCGTATTGGCGGACGCCACGTGTCTGGTGGACACCAGATATATTTCTGGTCTGCTGCTTTTAAGAGTTTTCTAACAGGAAAATATACTAACGCTTTACTCCGCCTAGAGATCGGACACACATATAAACGCAAACTTCTCCCGAAAATTCTAATCCTAAGTAATATTATAAATGCGAATGTGAATTCGTTTGTTTGTTTGTTACGCTTTCACGACTTAACTACTCGATCGATCATGATGCAATTTCGCATAGACGTTGTCAGGAGTGCAAAAAAGGACATAGGGTACCTTTATACAGAAAAGTTCTAATCTAACCTAAACTAAAAGGCGTGTGCAAAGTCTAGTAATAGACTAATAATAAATAATACAATTTTCTTTTTTTAGGGTTCCGTACCTCAAAAGGAAAAAACGGAATCGTATAGGATCACTGTGATGTCCGTCTGTCTGTCTGTCAAGAGCCTTTATCTCGGGAACGCGTGGAGGTATCGAGTTGAAATTAAAATGATATACTTACTCAAATCTACAGTTTCTTGAAGCTGTAAAAAAAACAAACTTCTAAGTTAACGTAAAAAAAAGATACGGCCGTTTATGTCGCAAAAAACGTATATTTCGACACTATCAAGGGAATCAAATTATATTAAATTATATATAGGGTATTTCCGTTGACCTAGAACTATGAAATTTGGCAAGTAATACCGTCTTATTCTACAAGTATAGAGAAAATCTAAAAACTATACATTTGTATTTAAATCATAAAAAACAGGGTCTTTATGCAAGGAACGGCGGTCCACATTTTGAATTGAGTTAACCTTGTAATGTGGCGATGTATGAATGGGCTTCATTGGCACAAGCTTAAACAGATTTTTAATTATTTTTATGTTGTATAGTTTTCGATTTATCACGAAGAATGATTATAAACCATACTTACCTACAAATTTGTACGGAACCCTCGGTGGGCGAGTCCGACTCGCACTTGTCCAGTTTTTTTAATCCTCCTGCGCTTGCTTTAATAACGTAATACAAACCACAGACAAATGTTGCAGACTCGGCACATTTAATATTCCACAAATATTTATAACACACCATTTTTTCGTTATGACATGTGTTAGAATCGAACACTTATAGAATTCGATTGAGGAAACACTGCACTATCCGTACATTTAAAGTACATACGTAGCTCTTCCCACAACCCGTCATGAAACTTTAAACCTTTTTATGACTTTACCTACATAAAATTTACAACGTAATCATTACTTAATTTGTGAATGCTTATTCATTTCTCAAACTTTGTATTGCTGTTATTATCTTTTAGCACTTCGCATTGTTTCACAGTTCCGTATAACGGTTTTAAGCGACATTCTTAGGAGTTAAGATAATTTATTAGTTATAAAATTCTGTAGTATGCTGCTTAAGTTAATGGTATTGTGTGAAATTCACTCGTCGTATGTGCTTGGCCGTTCCCGTGGGTAAGGTTAAAGACCTTGGTTAGTGGAAGTGTTGAAGTCTTAGCCATACTTGGTAGTTATAACTCAAATTAACTGATTGACTATTTCTGGAATATCGACTAATATACCTAATATCAATTTATTGCTATGACAGTCTGAGGGAACTTCGGAATAAAGGTATTAAACACTGATATAGAAATGCAGCTATGTGTAAAAATTGAAAGTCAATCCATTTAACACTTTTTGAGTTTTACGGACACAAATATACGAAAGTGGGTTTCTTATATACATCTATACTTTTTTCTTTATTTTAGGAGCTTAGTTAGATATGACTATGCCGCTCCATTGGAACTTTCTACATTACTATACAACTACTATATTATAATAATAATACGAAATGAACGTCGTCGCATGCCAACTTCAACAAGTTTATAGATTAGTTTAGCTGCCTCGGACAGCGGATAAGCTAAAATACTGTTACATCGTCCAATATCCTTATAATCTGTAATGGTAGCCAAAATTTCAGATCTGCCGTCCTCGTTCCGGACACATTCAACCATAATATGCAGAGCATCCTCCACTACACCACACTCAGAACAGAGTAGAGTACATCTATACTAATATTATAAAGAGGAAAGATTTGATTTTTAGTTTCTTTGTTTTTATATGTGGTGTGACTCTGAAAGATAGAATAAGAAATAGTGTGATTAGAGAGAGATGCGGCATGAAAGTGGATATAGTTACAAGAATAGAAAAGGGTATGTTAAGCTGGTTTGGACATGTAGAAAGAATGGACGAGGAAAGACTGACTAAGAAAGTTTATAAGGCTAGTGTGAATGGAACAGTCGCAAGAGGAAAACCTAGGCGAACGTTTCTCGATCAGATCGGAGGCGTTCTGGACAAAGGCCAGGTTAAGAGCTCCTTGAACCGACGGGCGTGTATGAGGAATGTGATGAAAGTGAATGAAGCCAGAGAAGTGTGTCAGGATCGTAGCAAATGGAAATCCGTAGTCTCTACCTACCCCTCTGGGAAACAGGCGTGAAACTAGGCGTGAATCTATCTATGCTTTTAAGGATTGAACTCAAAAACTATTGAACCGATTTTAAAAATTCTTTCACTATTAGAAAGCTATATCATCACCGGTAACAAGGCTTTATTTTATAAAAAATAAGTACTGTTACTAACATAACCTAACTTACTTTTACGCAAGCGAAGCCGCGGGCAAAAGCTCTAGTTCTGTATATAAAAATTGCGTAAAGTATAGATAATCTTGAAACACCCCGTAGTGGAGCTATTGGGGCTCAAAATAAGTTATTAAAGAATTGCAACAGTTGTATCTTTCTTTTCTTTTTCGTGTGGTTAGTGGTAAACCTGTTGTCAAGAGTTGTTCAAGCCGCCCGTAGGCCTCTAACATGGCTTAACGACTGCTGTCAATTTGACAACAACCGGGACCGACTTTTTACGTGCCCTCCGAAGCACGGAGACGCTCAGATGAAATACCACTATGCGATGTCACCCATCTATAGACTGACCGCACTCAACGTTGCTTAACCTCGCTAATCGTTTACCGATCAGTGAGTGCAACTGGCTATGAGCGCCTCTAAACAGTTGTATAATATTTGCAGACTACACAATTTTTGTTGCATGTGGCGATCGAATCTACAACTTTCACGTAACACTCAACTGTATACCTTTTAATATACATGTTAAAGAGACAATTCCTTCAGTAGAGACAGTTCTGTGTCAAGGGGGAGCGTACCAAACATTATAATAGCGGACACAAAAATATGCATACTCGGAATAAATACAATCGAACCTGCATCATTAGGCTATTACCTAAACTATCAATGCTTTTAGCAAGGCATGACACTTTATACCATTAGTTCCCAAAGTGGTCCGGGTGGACCCCAGGGGTCCACGGGAGACTCGACGTAGACCGTTGGCGTGACAAAAGAATGGGGGTCCACAATTCGTAAGCGGGGGCGCTTACGAATTTTGGACCCCCATTTTTTTCGATAGTGAAGAGAAAATTTATTTCCTTTCGATAGTGAAGAACTAAAATGTTGGCTTGACTTCACCTATCAATGTAGGCAGTTAATATATTCAGAAGCTCACAGCGACTGTTACTTGTAAAACCTTGGATATTCCATATTCAGTATCAGTAGTCTCGAATCCACCGATTTTTCTGTCGAGATTTACTAAAAAAAAAAGAAAAATGAAAAGGTCAGCCCCAGAGATTTGATAAATTTATTTAGAATATGGTAGAAATGTAGCTGCAGGGGGTCCACCGGAACCAGCTACATTTTGAAAGTGGTCTATGAGAAAAAAAGACTGGGAACCTCTGCTTTATGCGAATTTATTTATTGGAATATTGAGACGTGTACACATTTTTGTACTTAATCAATTTGCAACTAAATATTTAATTGACCTTTGGAACATTTGTATGGGTCAATGCTAGACATATTTTCACGATTTTAACATACATACCTGAAGACCTCTGTCTCTGTCTAAATTACGCAAAAAGTAAGTAGTCGATGGATTGACTTGTAATTTTTATATAACGTTGAAGTTCTTTATAATTCTTTATATTTTTTATGTTTTTTATAATTTTAAAGTAAAATTCCTAAGTGTACACGAAATTTAAACAATAAGACTGAGCCACAGTGAAGCGTGGCCGTGTTTAACCAGTCACAAAATATTTAATAAGTACATAATTATAATCTAAACCTCTATATTTTCGGGTCAACGTTAGCCTCAACAACGGGAATAGCGTAAAGGACATTTATTTATCAACGAGTACGGTAAATAGCCGCAGCGTGGGACGCTGGTCCACTAGACCGACAGCTGACCTATTAAATATGGCGTCGGTCCGTTGGATACAAGCGGAACAACATCGAAGCCTTTAGAAATTAATGGGAGAAGTCTGTGTACAAGTGTGGATTTCATACGGGTGAGATGTGAGTTATAACATGGGTTGTTTATTGACTGCCACGTAGCGCAGCGGTGCAGTGGTGAGAGACTGCTTTGCATGAGGATACAGGTTCGATTCGTGGCATAGTGTTGTTGGAGTTTTCAACCAATATTTTTTTTGTAGCAGCATTGAATGGTAGTCTTCCCGTGACATGAAATGCTGAAAGTAAACGAAGTAAGAAAGTGTAAACCTAAATGTAAATCATCCTAACTAATATTATAAATGCGAATGTGAGTTTGTTTGTTTGTTACGCTTTCACGCATTAACTACTCGACCGATCATGAAATGTCCCATATACGTTATCAGGGGTATAGAAAAAGACCGAGGGTACCTACCTTTTATCCAGGACAAAGAACTGTTACTAACCCAATGTAACCTACATTTACGCGAACAAACCGCGGCAAAATCTAGTAGTTTTATTAATTTAAATAGCTTAAAGCCTTGTATTCACTAGGTAACATTTGACGCGCAACATGTTGCACAACATTGTTGCACATGACAATGCGGAACTTTGTTTAGCAACGTTGTCTGTCCACGCATGACCAGTCGTATACAACATGTCGCCAGAGAAACTAGTGTTGATTTCAGCACACTTTATTACACCACACTACGGACATTTTTGAGCGTCACGTCTCCACTTGACAACACGTGATGCTCAAATGTATGTTGCACGGAAATAAACAACAAGCCAAGCCGCGCGTCATGTTGCGCGCCAGCTGGCAACGTCACGCGGTGTTGTGCAACGTTGCCGATCTTGTTGAGAGTCACGTGTTGTGCGACAATTGTTGCCTAGTGGATATGAGGCTTAAATAGTAGTAAAGTTTAAAAGCAGTAGTTTATTAGTTTCAACATTATGTAAAATCGTGTTTTAAGAGAAACAACGTGATACAATTAGTATAAGTAGTTAAATGTATAACATTTGCGTAAACATATGACAATATTATAGAGTATGGTATTGCTTCCGGTAGACGCCAATAGTCTCACGTACGGGCTCGGCTCGTACACATAAACACGATATGACGCGCGACGTCGCATCGTGGTAGGACGCGGCATCGTTTCACGATGCGACGTCGTATTGTGGGAATCTACGACGAGCAAACGACACGACATCGACAACTCAACCGATTCAAACTCGGAACAATCATTTGTGAATAATGTTGTCTTCTGTTTTCGCGAATGTTATTAATTGAAATTAAACTACTATATACGGATTTTATCGCGTTGTTTATTTGACACTTTATTACAAAACTTTGAAAACTGTATAGTATAATAGTAGTGTAACAGTTTTCAAAATTTTGTAATAAAGTCCCTATATAGTAGTTTAATTTCAAATCATTTGTGAAATACAAAATTTTTGTCCCGTGTGGGATTCGAACCCATAACACTCAAGCAGTCAGCGGCGAGGCGACTACTTAAACCACTACGCCATTCGTGCAGTCTTTAATATATACATATTTATAGAGAATTAATATAGCAACACCAAAAAAGCTAAATAGTAATAAAACATTGTCTGCTGTAGCTATGTAGATAGCAACATACTACCTATTTGCCTTACATCGCATCTGTGTTAAAAAATATCTACCAAACATTTATATTCCAATAAGCAATGAACTACTTTGCAATAGTACTGTAGCAAAAAAGTTCACAGTGACAGTATAGTTCATACTTATGCAATGTTTCCCCGCCCATTAGTCGGTGGACTCATAGTCGCACGTCAAACTTGGAGCCACGTAGTCGTTCGAAGTCTAGTTGAAGTCGAACAATACGTCAATCGTAGAATAACTCAACTACTTTATAACATAAGCCTGAGTAATGCGGCTTTAGATTTAGTATCGATATTTTGTAAGAGCGTCTATGTATACTAGACGTATAACAAGCGAACTTATGCGTTAATTTTAGTTGCTGGGTTTTGCCCGCGGCTTTGCTGGTTCGGGAGCAGCTCTTTTTTTCTGGATTAAAGGTTACCTATGTCCTTTTCTGTGTCCCTGATAACATGTATGCGAAATTTCTTGACGAGTAGTTAAAGCGTCATTTATGATATCAGTTAAACCTAACTGATATCATAAATGCAAATCTTTTTATTTTTTACATTATATAATAATATTCTAATAATATTCTACCACATACACACAACACCATCTAGCCCAAACTAAGCAGAGCTTGTACTATGGGTACTAGACAATGGATAAACATACATATATACTTATTTTTTTGTAAATACATACATATTATACATAGAAACACCCAGACCAAGACAAACATCCATGTTCATGCACACATATGTTTGAATTGTGCGAACCCGCGACCTCAGGCGTGGCAGTCGGTTACACTAACCACTACGCCACCGAGGCCGACATATATGTATCATAATAAGTTATTGAATATTGTTGAGTCTGTGTTCTTTGTATCTGTTGTTTGTAAGTTTGTAAAGTTACCCGCAGTACAGACATTGTTTCTAGTATGACCGTCCTCTTTTATTGTTTCTATTTTGTTTTCATCCTAACTAATATTATAAATGCGAAAGTGAGTTTGTTTATTTGTTTGTTTGTCACGCTTTCGCGCCTTAACTACTCAACCGATCAACATGAAATTTTGCATACACGTTGTCAGGGATACAGAATAGAACATAGAGTACCTTTCATCCAGAAAAATAACTGTTGTAAACCTAACCTAACCTAACCTACAACGAGCGAAGCCGCGACTGAAAACTAGTAATTAATACAATCAAAACTGGACGACTGATTTAGAAAATTCGTTTACTCTAAGAATGTTAGTTTATTCAGAAGTAGCACAGGCTTTATATCATTACGCTACAAGCCACGGGAGATGAGCTGAAATCATATACGGTTGTGAGAGGGACAGCAAGTCTTTATTTAAAACGAGATTTTGCCCACGGCTTTGCTCGCGGTAATTTAGGTTACATTAGTAATAGTGGGTTTCTCTGGATGAAAGGTACTCTATGTCCTATTCTGTACTCCTGACAACGTGTATGCAAAATTTCATATTGATCGGTTGAGTAGTTAAGACATGAAAGCGTAAAAACAAACACTCAAGTTCACATTTATAATATTAGTTAGTTTAAAGAAGCGATAGCTCAGTGGGGAGACCAACAGACTGCAATGCAGAGGGTGTCGGGTTCGAACCCAGGTCGCGCACCTCTGACTTTCGGCAGTTATATGACTTTTCGAAATTATGTGTGTATTGATTGTCAATTATCGCCTGCTCCATGCCTCGGGAAGCACGTTAAGCCGTTGGTCCCCGGCTGCCATGAATATCTGTGGCAGTCGTTATTGGGAGAGTGTCGACACAAAAGATCCCACTGGGTCGAAGTGTCGACGGTCTGCACTGACTGGCCCCCACATAAGATAAGATAGTTTAAAGAATAAGAATATAGGTAAATGAAATGTCTTTTAACGAGCAATAACAATAAAAGTATGGTTACTTAATAAACTAAACAAAATTGTTGTCATTATATTGAAGTTATGACGGTTATTTTAGCTGTTAGTCAGGCAGGTACGCGTATACGATTACGCTTTATGCAAATTTTGGTGGCCTTAAGAACTCCGGACACATAAAGTTACCTTAATTTGAGAGAAAAATGCTCAAGATAAGAATATGGACTGACAAAATTAAACTATGGATATGAATATTATCCTTATCATCCTTTATTAAACATTTCTGTGAATTTAGTATGACATTATTATTCGTCTGTTTAGACTGTTAGCTTGTTATATTCACTTTATGATTACACTAGCTTTTGCCAGCGGCTTCGCTCGCGTTAATTTAGAATTTGACAATCAATTCGGGTCGTACTCTGCTTGTAATAATATAATTCAATCATGATTCGAAAGACACGTGGCGCCATCTATTATAATAAGAACGTTATTGTTGTTTTCCTCAGGAACAGTAATTTTTTTTCGGGATGAATGGTACCCTTTGTCCGTTTCTGTACTCCTGACAATGTATATGCAAAATTTCAGGATGATCGGTTCAGTGGTTTAGGCGTGAAAAGGTAACAAACAAAGTATGTCTTTCTCTGTACCCCCTCTACCAAGGTGTATGCTAAATTTCATGATGATCGGTTGAGTAGTTAGGACCAACAAACTCACTTTTGCGTTTATAATATTAGTTAGGATGCTGGCAATAGCTCATGTTGACACATCTAAAAGGATGAGCTCCCGATACCAAATACTACGCAACCAATAAGAGCTCAACTTATACTGGTGCCTTCTATGTATACAAAATCTCTTTGCCCATACTTTGTAGTAAAATTCCTAGACGATGTATCACAATCAGTGCATAACTATGTTCCGTATCAAACAATGTTTGTCGTTCTGTCTGGTAATAGCGAAGGCATGTCGCTAGTCCCGTCAAAGGCTGCAACACCACTGAAAGCTTTAAAATACAGCTTGAAGTATAGCTCATGAGGTGTACAACAATCGTTATAAGTTTAAGTTTTGATAGATTGCATTGGTTTGAGAAGATTGACTTCGATTATGACTAGTTATTATCTTAGGATAGAAAAGGAATCCTTTTATTCCCTATCAAATATACCTGTTAGGATACCATCTTCCATAACAAAGGCTTTTTATCTATACTAGAGCAGCGATAGCTCAGTGGGGAGACCAACAGACTGCAATGCAGAGGGCCTCGGGTTCAAACCCACTTTCGGAAGTCATATGACTTTTCGAAATTATGTGCGTATTGATTGACAATTATCGCTTGCTCCGTGCCTCGGAAAGCACGTTAAGCCGTTGGCCCCGGCTGCCATGAACATCTATGGCAGTCGTTATTGGGAGAGTGTCGACACAAAAGATCCCACTGGGTCGAAGTGTCGCCGGTCTGCACTGACTAGCCCCCACATAAGATAAGATAAGATCTATACTATATCTTTCAGCTCAAGCTTAAGCCATATCATATTTTGATAAATCGTTTTAATTGTTTCCGGAATGCACTTTACCAACATTTAAACAACGGACACATATAACACCTAGCCTTGTAACAACTATCTGAGGATCATACAAATTATAGTCCTGCGTGGGGATTGAACTGACACAACACTGGCAGTGGCGACACGACCACTTAAGCGACTACGCCATGATTGAAACAATATGATAAAATTTTTATTGGGATATTTTATTTTTATTTTTTATTTTGCTCGTCAAAATGACCACACTCCACCTGATGGTAAGCAGTCGTGTGGTCTAAGAGCAGTGGCCTCCACACCGCCCTCATAGCAGCCGAGGCGATGTTGAGGTCTCTACTTTGACGGCCTGAGAAGGTGCTTTTTCACGCCCCGCTTAAAGGACCCAGGATTGAAGGAAGAACGAAACACGTGCCTTGGCAGAGAATTCCATGCCTTGATAAAACAATTTAATATTGTCTTATGTTTATGCGAATGTTATACATTGAAATTAAACACTTTATGCATATATAGAATCTATACAAATAAATAAAATTGAAGTGTCTGTTTGTAATGTCAAAATAACAGCTTTTTATCTAATGCATATGAAAGTATATAATACTATATACTATAGTAAAACATCTATTTTTAAAATGTTTGTCTGTCTGTCTGTTTGTTTCGGCTAATCTGCGAAACGGCTGAACCGATTTTGACGGGACTTTCACTGGAAGATAGCTGATGTTATAAGGAGTAACATAGGCTACTTTGATTTTAGAAAAAAATAGGATTCCGCGGAGACAAACACTTTTTAGTTAAAATCTACGCGGACGAAGTCGCAGGTAACAGCTAGTACAAAATATAATGATAAAGTGTAAACTTAAATTTAAATAGTTTTAATTAATTGAAATAGCTTAAATCCAGTAAAGTTCAATAATATTAGTGTTAGAGTTTCAAAATTATGTAATAAAAGTGTTTTAAAGTAAAATAAAAACAACGTGACAAAATCCGTACAAAACAATTTCTCCTATAGTTATTTATGTCATGTCTATATTGTGATGTTATGCAACCGTTTATAATAATTATGTAAAAATCTTGCTATGAGTGGGCTCTTGAATATTAGAAATTGGTTGATTAATGAGAATGAACTATATATATGTAAATGATTCACGTTAATTACAGTGATTAATAATTATCAATATATAATTTCACTTTTAGAATCTATTAATCATTTTTAGTGTGCGTAAGATGACGAAACGGCTATTACGTATTCGAATAAAACGAGAGAATTTATTTATGACAACATTTTGCTTGTAGCTTAAGTTAACCATATCTATGAATATAAAAACTGACAGACTGATTGACGTATTCGTACGTTACGTTACGTACGTTAATTAAACGTATGTTCAAGAACTGTTTAATTATCGCCATGAGATTTTGTAATTAATGTCCTGGGAAGGTAGATTGGGAGTTCAAAGTGTGTATGAAGAAGAATAGAAGTACTCTACAAAAAATAAACACATACATATTATCATATTAAATAAAGAGTTTTAATTCTCTTAATATAGTAAAAATGTTATATGGTTATATTAAATAACATGAAACCATGCAAAGGACTTAAAAAAAAACAACGGGTTGCACTCCGGGAGTGCCGGCAGAAGTGAAAACTTGAATATTAACGTTGTGCATTTTTGATATTTTGGAATGGTTAGGGAATAATTTTGCACGAATTGCTTTAATTATCAATATAAAAGTACTATCATTTATGTGGTAAAATACAATATTCATTTATTGCGCTATCGTACACAAACATGACAATTCTCCCTCCGTCTTACGAATTTTCGATCAGGTCACGTGTCCTGACGCGAGTTTGACAATTCTCCCTCCGTCTTACGAATTTTCGATCAGGTCACGTCTCCTGACGCGAGTTTGACAATTCTCCCTCCGTCTTACGAATTTTCAATCAGGTCACGTGTCCTGATGGGAGTTTAACATTTTTTACCCATCACAAAAAAGTGCACAACACCGCTAAAGAAGTTTTCACTTCAAAAATATTGTATAAAATTAATATTTTATAGGGTTTAAAATACAACATACTACATTATACTTATACATAATAAAAGCCACGCGCGTAGTAAGGCAGTATGACTTTAGAGTATACAGCTTTATAGCCAATAAAATATAGCCGCATCAGCAGAAAAGGAAAGGAAATTAAAAGCCAAGTAAATTATTCTAAGCATGGGGCCATGTAAATGACTATAAATGCGTTTGTTTAATGTACGTGGATATAATGTCAGGGGAATTTTAATGTTTCATTAAATGTATTTGTATTTATTGCTTGTATTATATTATATGACCCTAATATTATATGACATGGTTTAAAAACAGGTAACAAGGTAGAGAGCCATTAAAAAAATTGCAATGCTCCAAAGTCTATATTTTTAACCACAGTGTAGGACTGCATTTATAATTTTAGATGAATGTTGTTTTGGTATTAGAACATGGGAAAACATTAGATTTTTTATATGCATGATTTTGGAGCCGTTAAATGAATAAAAGCTATCCTTATTTTGTAACAGCTTAAAGTGACGAATACACATTGACAGAGCTACGTTCACATTGCAATATACCTATAATATTATTACTACAATAATTAGAATGACTACATGCCAATAATTAAACGTGAGGGTATAATAAGTTAGGTCTGAGCCCAGCCCGCTGTGATTGTGAGTGGTAACTGTACGGTCAGTAGGCACATCAAACAAATTTATTACACACACATTAAGTGGAAACTTGCCAATGGCAATCCATTATTGGGTGACGTTATTTTGATATAGCATGCTACAATATTTTCATACGATTAATATAATAATATTATCAGCCCTGTATTAAACTGTCCCACTGCTGGGCACGGGCCTCTTCTCAGTGTGAGATTGGTTAGACCGTAGTAGACTTCACATATCTTCGAGAACATTATGGAGAACTCTCAGACATGCAGGTTTCCTCACGATGTTTACCTTCACCATTAAAGCAAGCGATAATTAATTATTTAAAACGCATATAACTTCGAAAAGTCAGAGATGCGCGCCTTGGGTTCGAACCCTGCGTGGCAGTCCAACGGTTTCCCACTATTAAGTTTACAATATTAATGTGATTAAAATTATAACTGCAATCATTAGAACATTGCCAACGTAATTGAATTCCTTGATATACCATTATTGTTTGTTTACAGCCGCATATTTTCCACCAATCAACATTTGTCATAAATCTTCACCTTAATCGGATTTATCGCTAATTTCTCGCATAGTTGTCGGTGTAGTCTCACCTTCATAGTCATAAACGTGGGACGGTGATATGCAGGCCAATAGAGTTTAGAGCTCGGCGAAATTTATGGCGATTTCAATAAATTATCCTCGTGTTAATGGAACACCAATTACTGGGATAAATTGGCTGTCATGTATATTATGTGTTTGTTGAGGGTTCGGGTTATATTTTTGAACTGAATCTGTCTAGTCGAGTTCGGTGCCTGGGGTTATTTCTCAGGTATTGTGGTGGGTTATAGGCTTCTTGGAGTACTTATTTATTATTTAGTAGACAACCTTGCAATTTACATAAATAGTTTCACTTCTGTAAATTCTTGGGGGAATAAGCAGAGGTATTTTACATCTATGTTTTGTCTGCTATATTTTAGGTGCTATGTACCTACAGTCAGCGACATAAGTCGATAAACAAATTTAAGATTTTGAAATGTATTGTCTTACACAATTACGATAATGCCTAATAATTTACAATATTAAAAGTTAAGGGTTGGTATTTCAATCACAATTCATTACTGCAGAAAAATTATTTGTAATTTCTCATTTATAAAATACTGTTCTATTTTTATTAATTGTACTTATGTCGTTGACTTTACAAAGGTGCTGCTAGGCAAATTTCTGTTACGTGTTTCCCAGTAGATGGCTTTTGTGTTTTTCTGTTAAGACCTTCTTAGAATAAGAGCGGAGTTGATTCTGAGAATGTTTAATAGATAAGCTTCCAACCATTGTTTTAACCTGATTAAAAACTGTCACAATACTTAGCTCGAGGCTCTCGTCTGATTATTGAGTATAGAAAAATATTAATGTGGCTGGTTATATTTAGAAGTAGTAAAACCAATAAAGGTCAGAAAAGCAAATATCGAAGTTAATGATTAATATAATTCTTAAAGCCTTGAATAGTCTTCAATTACAATAACCAAAAGTATTCTTAGCTTAAAAATAAAAGCAAAGATGACTATTAATTAAATAAAAATACAAAAAGGTTGTTATAAAATCAGAATTATTTTGTATAATCAATATTTCAATGAACACACTTCGATGAAGAATATTATGAAAGCGAATTAAACAATCATATTGATAAAAACATAAAAGCTTGTGATTCTGTGTATCAAAATTATGGCCACTAATTTAATCACCATGAAAGTCGTTAAGCCTCGTCGTACTAAGCTCTTAGCAATTATCAATGACAGAATTCTTACCAACGTGACAACAGGCTTAAAGCTTAGGCTACCGTTATTCCCACTTGTGGAAGAAGTCAAACGGCAAGTACTGCTAATGAGCAGTATGTCGTCCGTGTGGATGCCGACCTCAATACCTTCACTTGAGAAGGGAAGAATGAAGTGATCATTAAAATGTATATACAAGTTTATACAATTTGATGAGCAGGTCAAGCTTCCATTGTGTATGTGTGTATCAAATGCTTATGTATAGACAGTTAAAAGTTTGCATGTGTGTGTCAAACGTGTGGTTTATACATTATGATTTTTAGGTATTTTTCTAAAGAACTAGATAGACGTATGATATGCACATTTCAATAGATATGTTTATGGATATTATTGTGTTGCTTTTTCTACAATTGGTACCAAATCAATTATTTTTTCGAGCATATAGAAACAACTTAACTATTTTTTTAATTATAATTCCCCTTTGGCTTACGGACATGATGCTTCAATCTATTTTTTGTTTTTCGGTATAGTGTGTAGTCTCGGTATAGTTAAGCTGACAGATTAAATAAATCTCGGTAGTCTATATGAGTGTTTCAACAATAAGCTGGTAGAACACCTGTCTCGGTAAGAGTATCTGTGCATCACTCAATTGTGTTCAGTGTGAGGAACTCGTAAGATTTGCCGTTTTGGTAATAGCGTAATTATTACTTACACCCTTGAGTTTTTGGTACAGTCGTAGTTTTAAAGATATATAATTTTACAACTTTACCAGATATTACATTGAAGTAGGTTTTGCAACTTTATTATATTTACTGTTATGCCTGCTTCTTCTCCATAGCCTTTATTATTCCCAAGTCACTTGGGGTCGGCTTTCTAGTCTAACCGGACTTGACTGGATATCAGTTTTTACACGGAGCGACTGCCATCTAACCTCCGCAACCCAAAGGCTAACGATACTCTATAGGCTAGACCAGTATCAGGATATTAGAGGGCGATGACTTCCCATAGGCATGTTCATGGCAGCCGGGACCGACGGCTTAACATGCTCTCCGAGGCAAGGAGCAGGCGATAATTGTCAATCAATACGCACATAATTTCGATAAGTCATATAACTTCCGAAAGTCAGAGGTGTGCGACGTGGGTTCGAACCCGAGACCCTCTGCATTGCAGTCTGTTGGTCTCCCCACTGAGCTATCGCTGCTATGTCTGCTTACAGTTTAAAATGTTAGTTTTACAAGTAATTTGTGGCAAATGTAGAAGATAGTATATTTGTTAAGTTTAGTGTTAAGTACTCAATGTATACTCCTAATATACTACTGTTTGTTTTCCCATGTTCAATAAATAAATAAATCTCACTTAATCCAAATTATCTTTGTTAACAGGTACTATTAACAACTAAAGCTTCATTCTACGTAACAGTAAGTACTAAACGCATGTACAACAACACAGTTCGCAATACGCAATCGAGACGCAATTTATGATCTCTAACAAGCTAAGCAAAGTTCAAAGCATAATTTTAAATTCCTTTTCGTATAAATATGGTAAGTTTAATAACAAAGTTGCGCTATGACAGATTTACCAACCAATTACTCGGTTCATATTAATATAACTTTAAGTAGCATTGCAAATCTCAAGTGATAATTCTTAATAGGCAGTCGACAACATAAGGCGGCATTATTTTCCGACAATACTCTCTAATAAGTAAATTATGAGGCATGAGACACGCAAGGCACGAGTTTAGGTCCACTGTACTGATAGCGCGATGCTAGATGATCATTTTAGATACCGAGTGTCACAAGTCGCGTGCACTTTCTTGATTTATTCCCTAGATGGCGTTAGCTCCGCTTATCTATCCCACGCCATCACGACACGTGTTTTGATGAAAATAAAATGATTTATGAACATTATTTAATATCATTTCGTACAGGAAAATGAAAGTTCCGATAAGATGGACAATAAATGTGCGAATTCTCTGAATATTTATTGTTTTAGCAGTTTACTAGCCGTTAAGTTACAGTCTTTACTTGATTTATTTTGAAACGTTTATTTGTTAATGGATTTTGCTCGTGAAGTTGTTTAATTGGCAGTTAACGTTTTAGTGTTTCGTTATATTCTAGATAGTTCTATGAATGTCAAGTAAGAAGATTATGGAATGCATCGCTCGTTGTTTATGGTCCATTAATGGCTTAGTCATTAATAGTTGGCCGGTAGATGGCGACATGGTCATCTTTTATCCTGCTAAGGATTTATATCACCAATAACGAACTGAGTAATCGAAAGTACAAATCTGACGTATAGAAAATATAGTTATCATATTTACATTTATATTCACGAAGGGATAAAGACAGTATATTAAGGGAATAGAGGTTTTCATTACTGTGAGTTGATCTGTAACTCATTTCAAATGATTGCGACTTAATTTTTAAAAGCTTAAACATGCTGCGTTTAACATAAAGGTGTGTCAATATTTACGTTCATACACTTGTGCTTGACATATGGCTGCGTGGTATAATATATTGTTAAAAAAAACATTTTTAAATATGACTAGATTTTGTGATAATAATGAAAAACAATAACGAATCTTTAGATAGTACCGTAATTTACCATGTTATTTTGAATTAGTTGAATTTTATGTTTATAGTTAACAAGGACATTTTTGTAAAAATTGGACAAATCCCATTTGACTACGATATTTTTGTAAAAATCTGGTTAAATCTCATTTCACAAACATTCGAGGCTTCATTTTTAGCAGAAGTTAATCGCACTTTGAAAATGATTATTTAAGATATTTACAATAAGGCCAGTTGTTAGTATAAAACATTACTACAACTTGGAATAAGAATGGTTGAAATCAGAGTACTCGAACGAGTATTATAATTAAGTGTATGGTTGAGAAAACAAGGCAACTGCCAAATCAGATGGATAACTCGGCGTGGAAATGACCTGAATACATAAAAATATACTTAGCTAACACTTATTCAAGGTTTTAAAACCATAGATAGTGATGATAATAAATATTTTGTTAACTTTATTCTAAGTTATTAGGGCTATGCCGCCATGAAATTTTTACATTTATTAGGCTCCGTTTATAATTATGAAGGCCTAAAATTCAAGGATTGTTATGCATAGATATGTATTCATGATAAATAATCCTTGAATTTTATAAAAATCCTAGCTGACCTGATAGACGTTGTCCTGTCCAAATATCAATGTAAAAGGAATTTCAGCTTGCCCGAATTTTTCCAATATTCCTTGAAACTTTTCCAATTTTTGTTTCCGAGAAATCTATATTCGGGCACATTTAAAAACAAACACCTAGAGCGGTCGGCCCGGTTCTATATTCAGAAGCGATTCGTTTTAGCTACGGACAGTTAAATTCTGATATATTTTTCATAGAACGATATAAATCGATTCGTTTTTTGATATAGCGAGCCCCAGTCGTTCACAACCGTCGCTCCTACCAACAGAACAGCATATATTTTTATAAATGGATTAATAATACAAATAGGTAATAATAGCAGCTCTGTATTAAACTGTCCCACTGCTGGGCATGGGCTTCTTCTCAGTGTGAGAAGGGTTATACCATAGACCACCACGCTGGCCTAGTGCGGTTTGGCAGAAGACAATGTCATGTAGAATTCTCATGCAGGTTTCCTTGCGATGTTTTCCATAACCGTTAAAGCGAGGATAAGTAACTACTTAATACGAAAAGTCAGTGATACTCGCATTGGGATTGAATTAAAGACTTTTGCGTGGCTGACCAACAGTCTCTTACTAGACTATCGCTGGATTATTTATGATTTATTAAACAACTAGCTTCTGCCCGCGGCTTCGCTCGCGTTAATTTAGAATTTGACAATCAATTCAGGTTGTACTCTGCTTGTATAAAAATATAATTCAATCATGATTCGAAAGACACATGGCGCCATCTATTATAATACGAACGTTTTTGTTGTTTTCCTCGGGAAAAGTAACTTTTTTCGGGATGAAAAGGCAACAAACAAACAAACTTTTTATAATATTAGTTAGGATTCATCCTTCGTGATATCATCCTAGACCGCGCATGGTTCTGACTTCCTGCTTATGTTGACGTTGTGTATTAGTAATGTTTTTCTAACTTTTTGAAAGTGAACAAGTATTGACCATGGATTAATGGTTTATGATAAGCTAGTTTGGTGCCAAGGGCAAGCGTGGGTAGGTGAATGTTGGCGCCGGCGTCCGTAACTGGAGTTGAGTGCATACTGAATTAATCTAAATTCTATGAACTAGGCTCGGTATTGTAGAAATATTTGAATAGATTCACTGTGTTACCTACGCGACCTGATACCATTATTATTATAATAAGCTGCCTTTGTAGCGCAGTGGTAGAGAATGCTTTTGTATATGAAGATTTCTGGATCCATCAAACTGTTATGTAGTTTTCTGACAAGGCAATCTCATCTATATCAACTGCCTCCGTGGCGCAGCGGTAGTGAATGTGACTGCTGTGCATGAGGTCTCGGGTTCTAATTCCGGGTAGGCCCAACAAAAAGTTATTGGGTTTATATATAAGGAAATCTCAATAGCAGCCCGCAGCTGTTGGCGGTGTTAGACACCCCCGTGCCTTGGAAAGCACGTAAAGCCGTTGGTCCTGCGCCTGATCTCTCTCCGGTCATGTCGGATTACCGTCCCATCGGATCTTGAGAGTTAGGGAACAGAGAGTGCACTTGTGTTTGCGCACACGCTTGTGCACTATAATATCTCCTGCGCAGATGGCCAGTCTCCGTTAAGAATGGCCGCCGTGACCGAAATTCGGTCTGGAGGACATTAGTAGTATGGAGTCTGCAAGTGTGTGCGGTAGACGACAATAAGGTCGGACTCTATTTTGTGGGACTTAAAACCATAGCTGGTGAAATGATACAATAATAACCTTAGAGAGGTAGGAAGAGGCCTACCCATTCGAGGATATAGTCGATGGACAATTTTTCTTTTATTGAAAGGCAAGTCCCACATTAGGAATAAATCCTGTGTCGCGGGGAACTTTACAAACACCGGCCACAAAGAACACCCATTTGTGGATCAAACAAATTTTTGTCCCATGGAATGGAAATGGAATTTAAACCCACAACACTTGGCATAGTAGTAGTGGCGAGGCGACCACTTAAACCTGTCATCCGTGCAGTCCATGTATGCATATACATATTCAATCAATCGTGATTGTCTATTACTTTGTTCTTTCTTCAGGCCGTAAAGCTATACCGCGAATGTGGTCTCGCGATGCTAAAGGATACATATTGCTAGCAAGACGGGCAAACCAAGTGACTACTATTACTTATATGGAAGAAAAGTATCGTAGAATACCTCTTTTCAAATTTGGAACTTCCAAACTAAAGTAAATCTACCCTATAGAAGATCGTAGGCGATCATTTTAGTGATGTATTCTAGCATGAACAAGCTTTATACCGTTGTGTTCGAAGGAGACATCCAGTGGTCTATGTCCGTTGCGTTACTAACGGAACTGTTCAATATTTGCATGACTGATAACTGATATAACTATCTATAGCCAACAGTAACTGTTTATAATGATGCCGGCCTCATGCATGTTTAAATATATAAACTATTCTATATGATCAAGATTAAACTACTTTATATGGATAGGCTTAATAGTATTTATGCTATAACCTTCCTCAAGAATTGGGCTATCACATGGAAAAAGATTTTTCTAGTAGTTACAGGGCTAAGCGTGTTCACACAAAAAAAACAAATTCTTCAGATTTTTGAAGTGAAAACTTCTTTAGGCGCGTTGAGCACTTCTGGGGTGAACAAAAATCATGGAACTCGCGTCATCGTCATCGAACGCTTTCCCTTTTTGAATTATTTTTGGTTTATAATTTGGTTTATAAAGAAGTGTTTATGATCAAGGATTAAAGTTTTCGCTTCTATCGGCAGTCCCCAAAGACTGCCCCAATTTTTTTATTTGTTTCTATAGACTTTTAGTTTTCAGTTATCCTTTAGCAGCTATGGTGCAGTGAAGACTGACAAAATAAATTCCGTATAAAGTATTTAGTTCAATGTCTTAAACTGCAGTGGCCTGCTGCAGCCAATTATGTCTGGCATGCTAGCATTGACAGAATAATTTAAATCTATACATATAATAAAACTGTAAATATCACGTGTCTGTACATTTTAGAATTTTACGAAATAAATGATTTAGGGGGACTCAGAATAATTAACTAAACACATTATAATCATTTTTAAAAAAGTCTGTCTGTCTGTCTGTTTGTTTGTTCTTGCATCACGCGTGAAGTACAAAGTTAATACGATAGACTCTCTAAGAACACTATAAAGAATATCCTCAAGTAACATTTAGTCTTTATTTCAATAAAATCGGTTTTCTCTATCAAAAGTTATGAGCATTTGAAGTTAAATTAAATTTTAATGTAGGCGATGTGATCGTACTGTACTAGATCCGCCGTAATGGTTTACAAATAAGGTTGAGATTTGCTTAAATTTAAGTTCATAGATTGTGATTACAGATCAGGATCGTATATAAAAAGCCAGTAATACGGATAGAATATAAATTTCTTGATTTTTGTTATAATAATAAATAATAATTAATTCTAAGACAATGTTGAATGTTTACTAATTGACAACGACATCTCTAATTTGTTAGTAATATGTGTTTAGTACTAGACCCGACGTAATGATTAATGCATATCACGTTAGATGGCACTGTGCAAATGACGTCATTTTTTAAATCGCGATATTAAGGTTTTCCGCCGTTGTATGACATGCTGGCTTTCAACAACCATTCCTTGTTCTCGAGATATAATGTAATTAAATGTTGTAATCCGATTTTGTAAAATTTGTTTATTATAACTTTTATTATTTACAACTATTGACTGATTAATACCAAACCGAGTCGGTATATGGAGATAATAATCGCTTCGATTTTGGTATTTTTTGGGCAATAGGAATATAAAACTCTAAATTTCACGTGTCTGTACATTTTAGAATATTGCGAAATAAATGAATTAAGGGGACTCAGAATAATTAACTGAACACATTTCAATCATTTTAAAAAAATCTGTCTGTCTGTTTGTTTGTTACTTCATCACGCCTAGAGTACAAAGTTAATACTATAGACTCAGTAAGAACACTATAGAGAATATCCATTTAATCTTTATTTCATTAAAATCGGTTTACTCTAAAATAGGAGACGGTACTTTTCAGCAGCGAGCAGAAAATAAGGTAATTTTATCAGATAGTTTATGTTGTATGGTTCCATCGTTGCAAATTTTAATTTCATCAGTATATGGGTCACCTACAAATACAATAAATCAGACAGCTGCATGACTATCGAGCACGCCACGATCGTGGCGGTAAGTCCCGTGTTTGAGGAGTGGCTGGAAAGGCGGCATGGCGCCCTCATCTTCCGGCTGACACAGGTAATGACTGGCCACGGTTGTTTTGGCCAGTTCCTGTGTTGTATACGCCGGCAAGAGTCGCCCGACGGCGCCTGCCGCGACGTTTTTGAGGACATGGCGCTGCACACTTTAGCGGTTTGCCCCGCCTGGGCATCGCAGCGCCGTGAGTTGGTCGCGGCAGTCGGATTTGTTGCCCTCTCGCTCCCGGCCGTAGTTCAGTCTATGGTCCGGAGCGAGAGGTTGTGGAATGTCGTCGCCTCGCCGAGGAAGTGATTTCCATCAAGGAGGCGGCGGAGCGGGAGAGGGAGCGTTTAAACCCTCTCCTCAACCGCAGAGCCACGCGCCGGAAGACGCAAGACGAACTCCAGCCACTCTGAGGTCTGACCTAGGGGTGGCGGGCTTTGTGGGCCTGCCCGCCATCCGTTCAGCACCAGGTCCGAGAGGCGGCGTGTGTGTTCCCACGCGCGCCTCTGTGTCGTGTCCGTCTCCCTTCTAGGGGGGAGAGGAAGGGGGGGGGGGGGCGTAGGGATTTCTTTTAGTGGTGACTTTAGGGTAGGTCTTTTCGTATAGTGGCCTGCCATTTCACAATATATAGCCCAAGTACATAGCCAATACATAGAACAAGTAAAAAAAACTGTCACAGCAGAAGACGACGTTACTAACTATCCAGTAGAGTTTCTTAATTCTTGACGCGCACCTGGTCTTCCAGCCCATAAAACTTCTTTAGAAGTTTTCATTCCCATAATCTTGCTAAGAAATTTAAGTCCACCTAGGCTTTGTAACGGAACTAGACTTAAAGTAAAAATCTTGCAACGTAACTTAATTGAAGCCGAAATTTTAACAGGATGTGGCGCCGGTGAATTAGTTTTTATTCCGAGAATCCCCATCATACCAAATAATTATCCGTTCAGTTTTAAGCGCGTTCAATTCCCAGTAAGTTTATGTAATGCAATGACAATAAATAAAGCGCAAAGTCAGAGATTACACGTTGCAAGTGTAGATCTCAGTACAGGCTGTTTTACTCATGACTCATGGCCAACTCTATGTCGCATTGTCTCGCGTTAGCAATCCCCAAAATCTGTATGTGTACGTCCCCAATGGTTCCACATCTAACATCGTTTACACAGAAGTTCTGTCCTAAAACATATAACATTTTGTACAAATTTTCACGCGGACGAAGTCGCGGGCACAGCTAGTGTATAATATAAGCCTAAACATAACGCACTCTTAATAATACAGAGAATTTTCAAATCAGCATTAAACATTAGCGACTGTTTATCTGTGCTGTAATTAAAATGAAAATAGATTGCGCTTATAGCGGCGGGCAGCCGTTGTATATGACTACTCAGATTATTCCGCCAACTGAGGCTAATTATATCATTACTTGCATTTATGCGTTCAGCGCAATATTGATTCGGACAAACACTCCTATTTATGCGTGTTCAGAATTCCTTGATAAGAAATACTTATCTTATTATGGCTGTCTCTCGCCTATGTCCCAGAAAGGGTAAGCATACATGTATTACACCCATATTTCGCCAAATATAGTTTTAGGTACCATGTAGTAGGGTCCTGTAATCCGGGTACCGAACCCAAGACCCTTATGCACAGCAGTCACATTCACTGCCGCTTCGCCACCAAAATAATCAATAGCAATATAAAGTAAGAGTGTCCTCTTAATAACAAATTCATACAAAATCACAATTTAACTGTCCCTTACGCCACAACAGCAGATCAACCGAAAAAAGTAAATTACCAATAAACTGTAAGCATATAAAGAACGCCATCTAGTGTGTGACGCGCTGAACTAATATAAGTATTCTACTAATGCTGCCCTCTAGTATAAAAATCTCGTAATTAACTAAATAACTTGTTTTATAGCCAGAGCTAAAAGCATTCCTTTTTATTTTTTTACATTTTTATGGAGCATATAACACAAGGAATTTGGTGGAAAGACTCATGACATTACTCGCATAATTTAGTAATAAGACTGATTCAATGGTCCCCTGGCATTGGCGTTGGTTTACATTCAATCACGTGGCCCGTTTTCGATAATTGGATCTTGCGGAATGTATCAAGCATTTCTCATTAGTAGCACGGAATTAGGCACTGTGCTTAGTCAAACGACTTGAGTCATAGTTGTGGATGTAGTATACTTAACTCTGCCTATCACTTTAGGATACATAGATGTGACACTATGTATGTATGTATATTATACATACAGTTAACATGCTTCGGTGGCACAGCAGTAATAAATGCGACTGTTGTGCATGAGGTCTTGGGTTTCAATGCCGGGTCGGACAAATTGCTACTGGGAATTATGGCCACGAAATTCTTAGTGGCAGAATGTAATCTCGCACTCTGTCCGGTACGGCAATAAGCTTGTCTTCTATTACGTGTGACCATAAATTATTATTGCTGTAGCAGTTGTGAATGCGACTTTTGTGCAGGCGGTTTTGAATTTGATTGCCGGATCAGACAAAGTCCAACTGGGTTTTTTGACCACGATATTTGCAGTGGCAGAACGTAATCTCGCACTCTGTCCAGTACGGCAATAAGCTTGTCTTCTATTACGTGTGACCATAAATTATTGTTGGTGTAGCAGTTGTGAATGCGACTTTTGTGCAGGCGGTTTTGAATTTGATTGCCGGATCAGACAAAGTCCAACTGGGTTATTTGACCACGATATTTGCAGTGGCAGAACGTAATCTCGCACTCTGTCCAGTACGGCAATAAGCTTGTCTTCTATTACGTGGGACCATAAATTATTATTGCTGTAGCAGTTGTGAATGCGACTGCGAAGTCTCGAGCTTGATTTCTGGTTCAGGTAAATAGTTACAGAGGTTTTTGAGCAAGAAATTCTAAGTAGCAATATGGAATCTAATACGGAAGCAAGCGGCTCTCATGCATTTATCATGCGGGAGCGGGACATATAGTCATATTTAGCTAAATGTAGGTTTTATATAACTTACCCATTCGGGAAGAGAGGCGTGAAATGTATGAGTGGTCCAGAACATTTTTGTAAGTATTTACAAAACTTGCTTTAATATATCAATGGGCAATAAATCATCAAAATAAAGAATAATTATCGCGTTATAATAAATAACCATCAATCATATTCAGGGTTGGGTTGCGTCGTATTGGACTCATTAAATTCAAAGTTAAAGTCTCTCGGCACTCCTTATGCAAATGGCATTCGCCCATCTAAATTGTAACAACGGCTCGGTTACTTAAACTCATACTCTTAGAGATGGTTACTTTGACGCGAGGGATTTTTATTAATGCTTATTTGTCATCTTGATTGTAAGGTAAATATTAAGTCTTTAACTTTGAAATTGTCGCTCATGTTCTACATCTAATTCCGTGGTTCCTGAACAAAAGTCAACGGTGATTTTAAAAATTAATTTATGTTTCGGGCAATGATGATAAGTGATATTATAAATAACATGTTTTATTAATAATAAATATCAAGAAACTTTTATTTAACACTTTGTATTTAAAGTTTATAGTGTCTGCCTGTATTTGTTTTTTAAAATGATGGTTGATGATTTTGTTAATTTAAGACAAACTATAGTGGCCTAAATAGAACATCAATTTGTGGACCACACAAATAGTTGTCCCTTGTGGGATTCAAATCTGCGCACCGGCAGTGGCAAACCAACCGCTTATCCACACCACCATCTGTGCATCTACCACCTATAGACAAGATAGAACAGCTTTTAAATATCTACTAAGCTCTAAAATTTATTTCAATGTGATATAAGATAATAGAATGTTTGTTTTTCTCTCCTAATGTTGCCGTGCCCGACGGGGTCCATAATTGTTCTCTCTACATTTATAAGACCTGTATATACATTATGGAGTGCAATAAACGAATTGAATTGAAGTTAATGACAACAAAAATTAATAATAATAATAATATTCTATCACATACACACACCACCATCTAGCCCAAACTAAGCAGAGCTTGTATTATGGGTACTAGACAATGGATAAACATACATATATAATATATTTTTTTTGTAAATACATACATATTATACATAGAAACACCCAGACCAAGACAAACATCAATGTTCATGCACACAAATGTTTGACTTGTGCGGGAATCGAACCCGCGACCTCAGGCGTGGCAGTCGGTTATACTAACCACTACGCCATCGAGGCCGACACGATAATTGTAATCGAATCTGCAATATTAGCAGAGACTGCCATATTAACCAATGTCCTATCAGTGTAAAGTCATAGATCACTATCGAAGAATTTATTTAAGTACGAGCATATCTCATTGAAACAATGTTGTATAGCGTGTAGGAGTTGAGAACACACGCGAGCTTACAGTGTTAAATCTAGTCTACCCAATAATGTACACTGAGCTTTAAGCTTTGTAAAGGAGATTGCACATTAGGCAGTGTATTCATTAGATCATAACTATTGAAAGACACGTGTAATCTAAGATGATGTAAGTTTAAAGTAATTGAAAATATGTAGCTGATTATAATTTTATTGACTGCATGGATGACGTACTGGTTACAGTGGTGGCCTCGTCGCTGCTACTACGCTGAGTGGTGTGGGTTCGAATCCCACACTGGACAAAACTTTGTGTGACCCACAAATGGTTGTTTCGAGTCTGAGTGTTCTTTGTGTCCGTCGTTTGAATGTTTGTAAAGTCCCCCGGGACCCAGAAATTATTCGTAGTGGGGAGAGTTTTTATAAAAAAATCTTGGCGTGTCTAGGTTTTTTGTCCCTGGCAGGGGCCAGGGACAATAAACCTAGACACGCCAAGTTTTTTTTAACTCAAAATCCTATGTTAAGGGTAACATAGGATTTTGAGTTAAAATGTTAGGTACATCCTGGAGTGAGCACTGCCCCCCTGTCCTTCCTTATATACGCCAATACTGATTGTCTTGTGTCGTAATTTCTGACCTGTTATTACATATATGACACACATATTTATATTCTGGAGTCAGAACTGTACATTTTGCTAGTTTGTGTTTACATTTTCTTTGAATTTGAATTCAGATGTGGTCGAAATTTGATAGTTATGATACGTCATAACTCACAATATACTTTAGCAAAAAGCCATGAAGTGACAAAATAAATAACAGAATTTAGATTATTAGTCTTTGAATTTGGAACTGGTCGAATTTTGACAGTTATGCCAGGGCTTACTTTAGCAAAAACATCTTATAGTGTAGGAATAAATAACATAATTTACATTATTAGACTATGAATTTAGAACAGATAAAGATTTGATAGTTATGACATACTTTAGAAAACAAAGCCTTTAAGTGGCGGAATAAAAAACATAATTCAAATTAATAGACTTTGAATTTAGAACTAGTCAAAATTTGACAGTTATGACATTTCGACACGTTTATAGTGACATTGAGTATATCGTTAAGTGAACAAGGTTCTTTATATCTCGGCGAGTGCGTAGGCGGGCGGCGTAAGCGCAGGGCAGTTACTTTTTAATGTTTTTTTTGTCGTCGATATTGATCGAAGGACTTCTCGTTCGTTAGCCAATATCTAGTATTGAGTTTTTTATGGTACAATAAAAATAGTTACGTGCCTTTCCATCAATAATGCCGTCGTTAATATCACTTGAATGATGTGTTTTTTAATAGTGTACCTATATCATTTTGTGAGGTATGTAGCTACTGCGTGTGATGTGTACTAAATATTTGTAATTATATTTAATACAGCATGATTGGTTAAACGAGGGACTTCTTGGATCTTCGGTACTCAATTTTCGATCCAAATATGTATAATAATTAGATCTTTAATATTTGATTTAACTATCCATTTATATGAATAGAAATATGGACGCATGCGTATAACGTAGTGACAAATGTCATTACAGAATTATTACTATGTGTAATCTGTGTCAAGGCTTTCATTCCTGTATATTTAAATAATATGATTGTCCGTTCCATAAAATAAAACATTGCTTTGTTTCGTTAAAGATGCATCATTTGAATGAAGTACGAAGGGAATACGGATCATACCCTTTTCTCGCCTTTCCACCTTAGAGCGAGTCATGTGCGATGGAGACGCGCGTGCTGGTGTCAGAAAATTCATACTTTGTGCATCTCATAGCAATTTTTTTTTCATTAAGGTCTTGTTTGTGTTTAAGGAGTGTTTTATTTTTAATATTTGTTACACGAGAGTATGATTTACTCTGTTTTAAATATGTTCCTCGTTTAAACAATTACGAAGTATATTAACTGGTCTAATAGTTTAAATGGTTCGTTGTATCCGAAAATAAGGACAAACTTATCCCACGGGAATTTTACTATTCAAAATATTAGACTAGCTGCTACCTACAATTTCATTATTGCTTCTGCTAAAATGTGCTACTACAATTTAAATTTACCAAAATCAGTACTGCTGTTCAGCGGTTGATGTAACAAACAAACAGACAAAGTTCAAATGCAATTTTTTTTATACGGCTAAGGTGGCAAACAAGCATACGGAAACAAACGAGTTCACCTGATGGTAAGTGGTCACCGTAGTCTATGGACGCCTGCAACACCAGAGTCATCACTTGTGCATTGCCGACCCTTTAAGAATAAAAGGAAGTGGGAAAGAGAAGGAACGGGAAGGGGGAAAGAGGGTGATTGGGCCTCCGGCACTCTCACTCACCGCACGAAACACAACAGTAGGAATTCTGCTATTTCATGTCGATATTCTGTGATGAAATACAGGCACATGCAGGTTCTGTCTAATTTTGCGGACAGAAGTCCATATATACATAGTCTCAAGCCTATGTATAGCCCCCGAGAGCTAAGCACAGGAATATTACATTTGTATTTCGTAAGCTTTAGTTTTAGAGTCCACGTAATAGGGTCTAGCCTATTGTTGTCCACCGACTACAGTTCGAGACTCTGAGCTACTGACAATTTCTGACAGAAAATCTAAATACTACTTTTATATATATAATATGTTTATTGGTATGTATATATTATGTAATATATCGTTACTATTACGATATTCTTTAGTATATGTTTAGTTTAGGTAAATGCACCTACTACTTTTATCTCTGTAGCACCCAATGCTTGACTGGTAAGTAATACCTGTGGAGTGTGGCATTAAGTCCGCTGATGTACTATTTTGTGCATAAAGTTTTAAATAAATACTTTGCCGGCCAGACAGAAAATCCTTATACTTCTATTGCCGCCGGTGCCACTTGATCATAATATCTGAGCACCTTAAAGGTAACCAATATGGATGATCGCTCGTAATTCTCGTTACAAGAATCTATCCACCATATCATTAATTTTAATTAGCATAATACGAATAAATAATAATGTCAATATACTAGATGATGGTAGGTGTCTCATAGACAGCTCATTTCCTCACCTGTTAAGCCGTGAGCGTTAAGTAGTATATCACACAACTATGGCATTAAGTGTCCCCTAGAAATAACAAGGCAACACCATAAACCCTTATCATTGCCTGTGGGTGTCACGAGTAATGGGACGTCGTCTTATAACAGATACAGGCGATCTTTCCGCGTGTCCTATAGTTCTTTAAATCTTGGGACCCACGCAATGTTTTGAGCCAGTTTCTGTCAAGTAAAGAAGGTTCTAAACACCTTTTCAATCAATGTACTTATCTCTCTGTACGTAACTGATAATAAAACATTGAATATAGACATCTAAAGTTATTTAAACTAAGTGAAGTCAAAAGCCAATCTTAATAGAGATTCTCAATTTGCGCAGTAGATTATATAATTTTAGGTGTGTGTACAAACATAAGTGCACTCTCTATTCCCTAACTCTACGCATTTTTCGTGGCACGGGGATCTGCAACAATGCCATTTTGTCTTCTCCGCTGCTATTGACAATTGCTTGACAGAAAAATGGTGTTCCATTTTTCTGTATGAGATGCAAACTTTTTGTTGGCTGACCTAGGATTCGCAAAACTTTTGTAGGCTATGGCAACCGCTAATTGTTTGCTTGTTTGCCAGCTTGTTAATGCAATAAAACTGCTCTGAACGACATGAACAATACAATATTTCTGATTTATATAATAATGATAACATTTTATATTATATTAATTTCACGGTAGGCAGCGGTTTTGCTGTGTCCTGAAATTGCTGAAGTCCATGCGCAGCGGTTACCACTTCCCATCAGCTGGGCCGCGCGGTCGTCTGCCGCCAATGACGATAAAAAAAAACAGACTATGTCCATTGCTGTGTTACAATTACATACATTACATCTAGAAAAAAGGCAGTGCAAACAAAAATGAAAATTGAAAATTATTATATAATGGGGATCTTATTACTTTTTACAATCTCAGGTTAGGTGTCTACGGTTAATTATTTAAATTGGACAAGATCACGATTTAGTTGGCCTTTTAGATTTGCTTGTCCATGGTCTAAACAGAACATGTTGAAACACTATATTTTATCGTATTTGTAAATGTCTCTTTATCTTCAGCACTCGGTCTATTGGTGACCACACTGATTACTGCCCCATTCATGCATTCAAAGACAATTTGATGTAGTGTATTGTCGGATAAACAGAAGAGTTTGAAGTCGAAAGTTCAAACCACAGACATGCACTTTACTTTATACAGGTATTCAAATAACGCGCTGAATGCCTCGAATGACCTTGACATTTTGGAACTTTTCATTTCACGTAGGTGGGAAAGAGATGCAAACACATTGACTATTAGCTATTACCAGTTTAAAAATAATCTTTGATGGATTTCGATGTATCTATTTTGTTGTCTTGTAGTGTAGGTTTCCATTTATGTCTGTGGTTAATTGTGTGGTAGTGGATTTGATGACCGGGTAAGATAAAGGGCTATTAGTTTTTCTGTTATAAAATTCTCGGTAACAATACTATATATACAGATATATAGTATTGTTACCGAGAATTTTGACACTTTATTGCCAAGGTACTGGGCACAAGCCCAGTATATAGCAATAGAGTGTCCTCTATTACTCAAAACTTAAAGACAGCTAGCGAAATGTTCGTGTAATATTACTAGTCTGGCTTTGGGAATATCTACATTACATATTTCCGAAGGGGTAGTCAGAAATCTATATACTTACATTTAATTATCTTTGTATATAGATCCCACGTAATGGGAACCCACCTATTGACTTCTACTGAACACAATTACAGACTGCGTAAGTGCGTACTACTACTGAGAGTTTTCTAACCCAATAAGTAGTAGTAGTAGCTGTTCGCTAACTTGGCCTGATTTTCAGGTTTACTTGAGTTCGAAAAAACTCTTATACAACAGCTTTGTCCGTCCGTCTGTCTGTTATACAACTTTCAACTCAAGAACCGTATGAGCTAGAGACTTGCGGTTAACGCCATTCGACTCAGCATAGTCGATATACCCCCAAAATGACTATGATCATTGATCTCTGACCTCAACGGTCACGTGATACAATTTTTTCGAACTCTAAGATTTACGGCAATTCATTGCCGTTTCTCACTTGTTTCAAATATAGTAGCCTCATTAGATAAAATCTGAAACAAATGTAAGCATTTTTCTATTTGTGTAGTATTAACGACTGAATTTTCTCTAGTGAATTAAATCTTTCTTGCTTGCTTGCACTTGCACATCCTGGATACTCGTACTATATAGTTCATCCAGCCCAGGTAAAAGACATTTTTAAATATAATAATAACAATAATATAATTTATTTTTCTTCCATATCACAATTAAACACAAAAGTATAATGTTGTCAATAAAAGGTATTGGGAGACTGGTTTCCAAGCTAGGTAAAAACCTGTGTTATGGATAACCAGGCTTCCATTCCACGGAAAAGTCGTACTGTAAAAACAGTGAAGAATTGTATGCAACAGTAGACATAAAAAGAAAAATATATAATGAACTTCAAAACATGTAAGAAAATCAAAATTAAAATGATGATAACTTGTACGAATGTCTGTCATACTCGGTCTGGAGGATCTTTATAATGCTTTAAGATGATAGTGATGACGATGTCAGATTATAATAATTACAGCGTCTAACAGAAACTCATAGTTTATACGGATATTTTCAGAAACCCCATCTACACATATGAACCTTCCTTGAGGCTTATTGGGCAATAAATGACAGTTATTCTTTCTGAATATATACTTAATATTTTTTTCGAATTCTAAGATTTACGGCAATTCATTGTCGTTTCTTACTTGTTTTATTCATGAGTGAGCGCTATTTACATATATTGTGGGCGCTAGAATGCTGTTTATACCACATAATAGGTGCCGTCTACTTTCGTGTTTCTTAACCCTTGGAATGTCCCATGATACATTAAAAAAATACTACCTTTGCGCGTCCGTGACGGCTACGGGAGAGTCAAGAAAACTCGTTGTGATTGGTCGCGAAAAAAATACCAAATATTTTTGACTTCCCCGTAGGGGTCACGGACGCGCAACGACGTCACCGTCCATGACTCCAGCGTAAGAGTCATGGACGTTTCAGAACTTAATATAGAAACCCAATTAAACTTCGTCCTAAACGAAAATCGAACCAAAGACCACACATTCGTAAGTAAACATATATTAAAATAATTGGGAAGAGAGGAACTCACCCTTTCCAAGTATTGCAATAAGGTAAGGGATAGCCGCCTCGTGGCGGGCTTATAGGCGTTTAGAAAGTTCTGTTTTATGTGAACTAGCTATAGATTCAAATTTGTTATGGCAGTAAAAGTCCGCTAAGGTTTAAGTACCTATTATAAAATAATTTGCCCTCGGCTACGCTCGCGTAAATGCAGCTGGTTAGGTTAGCAATAGTACTTTTTCAGGATTACTGGTACCCTACGTCCTTTTCTGTAGCCCGACAACGTCTATGCGAAATTTTATGATGATTGGTAGTGAATTACTCTAGTAATTAAGGCGTGAAAGCATAACAAACTAACTTACACTGTAAACATATTATAAAACAAAGTCTCTTGCCGAGGTTGTCTTTCTGTTCGTGATGAACTCAAAAACTACTGAACGGATTTGCATGCGGTTTTCACCAATAGACAAAGTGATTCATGAAGGAGGTTTAGGTGTATAATTTGTTTAGATTTTGTACTGCTCGTGTGAAGCCGGAGCGGGTTGCTAGCTTTTTTTTTATTTTTTTTTTTTATTTTGCTCGTCAAAATGACCACACTCCACCTGATGGTAAGCAGTCGTGTGGTCTAAGAGCAGTGGCCTCCACATCGCCCCCACAGTAGCCGAGGCGATGTTGAGGTCTCTACTTTGACGGCCTGAGAAGATGCTTTTTCACGCCCCGCTTAAAGAACCCAGGATTGAAGGAAGAAGGAAACACGTGCCTTGGCAGAGAATTCCATGCCTTGGTCGTTCGGCAGAGATATGAGGACCCAAACTTTTTGGTACGCGCTCTAATCGACTCTACCGTGTAAGGATGGCATCTGAGCCCAGCACGCGTTGTTCTGGATAGGAAAGGGGAGGGCGGGATAAGGTGGAATAACTCTTCAGAGCACTCCCCGTGGTATATTCTGTAGAAACATGCCAATGAGGCAATGTCTCTACGGAGTTGCAGAGGTTCCAGTGAACTCGTGACCTCTGGATCTCCGATGATACGGACAGCCCGCCGCTGTAACCGGTCGAGAGCGTCCAGCAAGTACTGCGCGGAGCCATCCCAGAGATGAGAACAGTACTCCACGCAAGGGCGCACTTGTGCCTTATACAATAGGCACAGTTGCCCAGGCGTGAAGAACCGCCTCACCCTGTTCAGAACTCCGAGTTTTCGCGAAGCTTGCTTAATGACGCTCTCGATATAGGTTTTCTGATTAAGGGAGCGGCAAAGATCCATACCTAAGATGGAGAGACTGTCACGTATCACCAGTGGAGTGTTCTTCAGAGAAGGGAGGGGAAGGAACGGAGACTTTTTTGTTGAGAACGCGCATGCCTGGGTCTTTTTGGCGTTGAACTCGACCAAGTTCTTGGCACCCCATTCATAGATGCGGTCCAAGGTCCGGTCAAGTTCAACGACAAGATTCTGCCTTTTCCCCTCAACCTCAGCCTGTTTGGCCCCAGGATGTCCGAGATATCGCCCATGCACGGTACTGTCGTCCGCATAACAATGTATGTTGCCGAGATTCAACATATCATTGATATGCAGAAGAAAGAGCGTAGGGGATAAGACAGAACCCTGAGGCACTCCTGCATTGACCTGCATAAATTTGGAAGCGCGACCGTCGCAAAGGACCCGAATACGACGCTTCTGCAGGAAACTTGCAATCCAGGTGCACAGTTGAGGGGGCAAGCCATAGGCCGGTAGCTTGGAAAGAAGAGACCTGTGCCAGACTCTGTCGAGAGCTTTGGCTATGTCAAGGCTGATAGCCAAAGACTCGCCGTGCTTGTCCATAGCCTCACCCCAGAGGTGCGTGACGAACGCTAGAAGATCACCCGTTGATCGTTTAGACCGAAAGCCGTATTGGCGATCATTGATCAACGATTGATCCTCCAGGTAGCGGACAATTTGGGTGCTTATAATCCGCTCGAACACCTTGGAAAGCACCGAGGTGATAGCTATGGGTCGATAGTTGCTTGGCTCGGAACGGTCCCCCTTTTTGGGAATCGGTTGAACGTTCGCTTCCTTCCAAGCCTCAGGCACAATGCCTGCGACGTAAGACGTCCGGTATAGGCGCGTAAGTGTGGGAGACAACTCCGCTGCACATTTTTTAAGAACCACAGCTGGGATGCCGTCAGGTCCACTGGCTTTCCGAACATCGAGAGACTGCAGTATCGCACGAACGGTTCGTTGCCTGATACATATATCAGGCATGGTGTAGCCGCAGTTGGCAATGTTAGGCGGCTGCGAACCGCAGTCATCGATTCGGGAGTTGGCCGCAAAGAGATTTGCAAGCAGATCTGCTTTCTCCTGCGGCCGATGAGCCAGTGATCCATTCGGATACCTCAGAGGGGGCAGCATGGTCTGGCAGAAGTTGGACTGCACGGCTTTGGCCAGGCGCCAATAGCTACGACTGCCCGTAGGATGCGCCATTAGCTCCTGGCCGAACCGTGCGACGCGCTGGGCATCCGCTCTTAAGTATGCCCTCTTGCAGACCTTTGTGGCTTGGTTGAACGCTGCCTTCAGGTGATCCACGTTAGGGTCGTGGAGAGTGCGAGCCCTGGTCCAAGCGCGATACGCTGTCTGTTTGCGTTCAACAGTGCTTATAATATTAGTAAGGATTAGTTACGATTTAAGACGTAATATGTGAACACTTAGTTTGCAAATAAATAATTATGATTATAGAATGATTTTGAATTAATATAGCAAACATATACACACACTTGGTCTCTCTGTGTTAAAAAGCTACTTATATTAATTTGATTGTTGGGTTTATTTTATTCATGGGCTTGCCAGCTGCCGACGATGCACCCGCCACCCCGCCCGGTGCAATTTATTCCAAAGTTCGGGGAAACAAGTGGTACCGTACCTTATAAATATTAATGTGATCGATGCGATATCCCTCCGTTTATTTCTGGCAGTTCTGGGCTTTATAGAATTTTATGTTGGCAATTATTTAGTTTACAAGCAATGAGAAATTCATATATATTTGACTGCCACGCTGACACAAGAGCAGTGAATGCGACTGCATAAGGAATTGGTTTCGAATCTCTCGGAGGACCGACAAAAATTATGATTAGCATTTTTTCAAGAAATTTTTAATAATAGCTCGCTGTTAGGAAGTTGGCTGTTTGCGCACACACTTGTGCACTATATCTATAATATATCTGCTATGCAAATCGCCAGTCATCTTTAAGTTTGATAGCCGTGACCGAAATTCTGTCTGGAGGACATTACTTACTTATGGGATTAAATATAATGACCACCATAAATAGAAATTGCGCAGCAAAATATTCTTACTAAAATATATCATAACGAGCACCTATACACCTCAAATCACTGCTTTCCCTCTAAGAAGGGTTAGGTTATGTTACGTTTCTTTTTAAACCCACCTAAAAATCGGAGCCGCGTAGCGGGGCTCCGTCGACTTATTTTGATCTCTTTAAATATATTTTGCTGTGCAATTTGGTGATCATTTACTATTTTTTGTCTGTTATATTTTACTATATCTGGTGATAAGTTATAATAATATAAGCCCTTACTTATTATATGTACGTAAAGTGTCGTCAGTATTTATTCCGTTATATTTGGCCTGCATTGGCGGCAAGCTAGGTATAATGCAATAAAACACTGCATTTAAAGTAAATCACTCACAGGTTCACAGCTCATCACTCCATTAGGAATCAAGTGAAGTCTTTACTCCGAGGCGTCCTGATTGTAAATGCCCTGATCATAGCGAGCGTCAACTTCGCGAGGCTGTAAGAGCGTGCTGAGCTACATTTGTCGATACGTGAGGGCACGCGCATGTCTATGTACAGCTTTTGACTGCATGGATGGCCTAGTGGTTTAAGTGGTCGCCTCGTCGCTGCCATTGCGCCGAGTATTGTGGGTTCGGATCCTACACGAGACAAAAACTTTGTGTGATCGACAAATTATTGTTGCGAGTCTGGCTGTTTTTAGTATTCGTTGTTTGAAGGTTTGTAAAGTCCCCGCGACACACTAATAAGACCTAGTGCGGGAGACGTATATATAATAATAATAATAATAATAATATTCTACCACATACACACAACACCATCTAGCCCAAACTAAGCAGAGCTTGTACTATGGGTACTAGACAATGGATAAACATACATATATACTCTTATTTTTTTGTAAATACATACATATTATACATAGAAACACCCAGACCAAGACAAACACCCATGTTCATGCACACAAATGTTTGACTTGTGCGGGAATCGAACCCGCGACCTCAGGCGTGGCAGTCGGTTACACTAACCACTACGCCATCGAGTCGTCAAAAAAATAAATATAAATATAAAAATAGGTATACCTATACAGGTATACCTATTACATTATTATATACCTAGGTATGTAGGTATACACGTACATTCGAATTCGTTTTAACAATATATTCGAATGCCGTTCGTATACGACTGCGCTGCGCTAAAAGTGCAAATAGACGATCGAATATGGTGCGGCTGGACTACGAACGTGGCCCATTCTTGGACCACATTCAATCATGTAGCACACAGTGTGCTGAACATCATTATTATTACTACCGGTAGCGCGCTGGTTCGATCGCTTGCTCAACGAACTTGGTGTGGTACCGAAAATAATATGACGATCCGTGGTGCGCGCGGTGCGATAGTGTGGTGTGATGAGCGCACTGTATTGTGCGTTGGTTCAGCCGCACCATATTCGATTCTGTTTATATTTCAAGAAACGGCGTCGTTTTTGTCTGTACTAATGAGCGGACATGACATACTTATAATAAAGCCAACACATATGGATGTAAATGAAAGTAGGCTATGGCAAAAGAAATATAGGGACTGGAAATGAGAAATAGATAGAAGTGGAATGAGATGTAATTATATTAAGCTATTATAAAATAGCTTGTTCGTCGCATTTGTATTAATCAAACGCGTCATGATTTCTAAATAACAAATAATAATACAACATGTAATGTGACATTAAAGTTGAAATTACAACTAAGCTGTTGAAGGCTTAGAATATTTGTCTAAGTATTCTAAGCCTTCAACAGTTTTGTTGTAATTGTAATGTACGATCCCATAGACTACCCATAGAGGTGTTAAATATATAATAATAAAATCTTTCACATAAAGTATCGTTAAATCTCCATCCCCACTTAAGTCAAGTAAGCACAATAAATGACCTAACACTCAGTGAGATACCTGGACGGTAAGATTTGATCGGTTTATCTTACTAATATCTTTACACAATAATATGTTAGCAACAATGTTGTAACAGAGGTCCATCGCTGGACTATAATATGCGAAGTTCTGAATTAGAAATTCATTATATAATGATATAGAAAAATAATATTGTCTTAGGTTTACGTAAATATAAACTACTTTACAAGAATTTAATCACCGTTTATTTGAAAACACTTTACTATTATTTAAATTTGTAGATAAACTATATTGATTTTTTAACCCCATGTTAGTTACTTTTCAGCAGCCATGGTCACGAAGAGACAAAAAAAGAAACTTTAATGCACGGATGGCTTTGTTTATTAAGTGATCGCTATAATAATAATAAATCTCTCTGGGATAGTTGTTGTCTCATCTTCTTTTTATACAACTATGGTGGCAAGCAAGTATAAGGCCCACCTGATGGTAAGTGGTCACCGTAGCCTATGGACGCCTGCAATACCAGAAGCATCAATTACGCGTTGCCGACCCTTTCAAAAAAATGGAAGTGGAAAGAAGTGGAAGGGGGAAAAAGGGTGATTGGCTCCGGTCGTGTCGGATTACCGTCCCATCGGATCATGGGAGTTAGGGAACAGAGAGTGCAAGTTTGTGTTTGCGCACACACTTATGCACTATAATATTTCCTGCGCAGACGGCCACTCTCCGTTATGGTTGACCGCCGTGACCTAAATTCGGTCTGGAGGATTATTACATAAAAACCATTGAGCGCATTTAGATTAAACTTCGCACACAGATAAACGATGTCCTGGATTACCACATAAAACTTTTAAACCCCCCGGTATACGTTCTCGTGGGATTCACGCAAGCAAAGCTACGAACAGGAACTAGTAAAATACACACACTAAAACCAGACCCATTATAAAATCTATAATATCTACATACCGATAATAATTGCACCATTAGCCGGCGAATACATTTAAACAATTTTATCGCTCCGCATTTTATTACGTTTGTGTCTGAATATAATTAAAATACTAACAGCAGGTTTTTACAATATCTGTAGCCTAGCCTGGGCTGTGTCATAAAGGTGTTTTGCTTGTATATCGTAACACTCACGTATTAGCAAACTTGGTTAATTAATTACAGGCGTAATGAGAAAACGACTTTGTGAAGATGGCGTTCAGCTTTATTCGTCCGGAATGGGGATTTGTGAAATTTATGTTGGTTTTTGTCCATAAATCCCCATTGCTAAGTTGATGATTGGTCAATGGGGATTTGTGGACAAAAAGTTCATAGATCCCCATTGATGGGGATACTCAATGGGGATATGTGGAATAACCTGTCCGGAATCTGGTATTGCCAAAACACGTCACAATATAGCCATGTCGAATTTAAATCTTTTGTAGTAAGTAATCTTTATCTTTTTATATACAGCGTGTAACAGAAAGGTGTGGTCATATTTTAAGACTGTGTGATATATATCTGATAAATAACCTATGTGCCCTATTTCCTTCAGTATATAAAATACAATTTTAAATTTTATGACGATTTGTAAAATTTTTATTTAAACTTCGAATCACGCGTTATATCACTTTCCAAATAGCGCATGGTCATTTTCGGGATCACAGATATCTCCCAAGTCAGCTGTTTGTGTTGTTTAAGTATTGACTAGAATATTTAATATTGATAAGTCGATAAAAAGAAAATAATAATAATAATATTCTACCACATACACCATCTAGCCCAAACTAAGCAGAGCTTGTACTATGGGTACTAGACAATGGATAAACATACATATATACTTATTTATAAATGCTGTATCTTAGTGAAAATAATGTATATGGATTTGGTTGTCGCAGTTTTCCATTGTACAGGAGCTATATTATGTGATACTTAAATATGACCACATCTTTCTGTTACACGCTGTATATATAGTTCTTCTGTATGTGTATGTCACTGAACTCATCCTAAACGCCTAGACCAGTTTTGATAAAAACTATTTGTGGATCATACAATTTTTCGTCATGTGTGAGGATCGGAACCACAACACCTGGGATACTGGCAATGACGAAGTGACCACTTAAATCACTAACAGTTTGCAACCCAACTGGCTGGCTTTAAAAAGAAGAAGAAAATATAATAATTTTACTTAAGCGTGATGCCTGTATACCCATAGCAAATTGGACAGATTCAAATAGAACAATCCACTATAATTGTTGACAAATATTTGCCGGTCAAGGTATAAATGCGCCGGCTTACTCGGGGAAGTGCTCCCCTTAAAGAAAACCAGCACAAGTTGTGACACTATTGTATTTCCACCGACAAATGAGAGTTCCGGTGACTCACATACCTGTGTTTTTTACCTCCATTCCATGTTTAATCAATTTCCGCCTATACATCTTGTATTACAAGCAATCGTAGGCAATGTTAACACTATTAAGTGGTCCCTATGCTTGCCAATTAGTCTAAATTGCAAAAGGTAGAAGTTATTAAGCCTGCATTTTTACTATGTAGTATTTAATACACATGTAGCGTATCTACTTAGGTTGCTTACACTATACCTACTTATTTAACTCATCCTAGTATAGGACCTGAAATCTAAAGCAGGAGACAAAAGTGGTAATTGTGGATGGTCGCCACACGCAAATCCTAACTGATAGGTATTTTATCTTATCTTATGTGGAGGCCAGTCAGTGCAGACCGGCGACACTTCGACCCAGTGGGATCTTTTGTGTCGACACTCTCCCAATAACGACTGCCATAGACGTTCATGGCAGCCGGGACCAATGGCTTAACATGCTCTCCGAGGCACGGAGCAGGCGATAATTGTCAATCAATACGCTCATAATTTGGAAAAGTCATATAACTTCCGAAAGTCAGAGGTGCGCGACGTGGGTTTGAACCCGAGACCCTCTGCATTGCGGTCTGTTGGTCTCCCTACTGAGCTATCGCTGCTCTAACTGATAGGTAAGTGCGAATAGTGATAGGTAATTAAATGTAAATGTGAGTTCGTTACGCTTTCACGCCCTAGCTACTTGACCGACTATCATGAAATTTTGTTATTATATATGTTGTCAAGAGTACAGGGGATGAGAAAAGGACATAGGTACAACACTGTTTTCGAGGAATAGAAATTTATTGACAAAATCTACTAATGCGAACGTAGCCACAGAAAAATCTTCTATCCTACTAAAGGGATCATCAGCTTGTGCATAAAATTATCGTAGGTAGGTAATTCAAAGTAACGAGTAATCTGACTATCGAGTTCATGACTAGTCTATCTGTTGATACTACGAATATCCTGTCAGAAACTTTATTATTTATCTTCCAGACCGAATTTCGGCCACGGCGGCCAGTCTTAACGGAGACTGGCCATCTGCGCAGGAGATATTATAGTGCACAAGTGTGTGCGCAAACTCAAGTGCACTCTGTTCCCTAACTCCCATGATCCGATGGGACGGTAATCTGACATGACTGGAGAAAGGTCGAGCGCAGGACCAACGGCTTTACGTGCTTTCCGAGGCACGGAAGATCATTATGTATTATGTTCTGGGCGTCAATGTGGGCGTCTATTAAAGAGAGGATTAAATGATTTATCGACACGTGTATGGATTATATTGGCTTCCGTTTCGCTTTGTAAGGAGTTTGTAAGTGGAACTATGACGTGATAGCCTGATTGCCACGTATTTTTGACAAGGGTATAGGGTATAGTTTTTATAAATGGCCATTTACCTAAAGTGGAGTGAGTCGTGATAATTCTTTGACTAGGTCGACAATTCTGACAAAACAGATAGAAAGGCCTATCTGGCAAATAGTCCGAAATTCTATAAAAATTGTTGTTTTTTTTTAAATATTACCTATTTTAAAACATTGTTGATATATCATATGTAAACAACACTAGAACACACACTCGCAGCTTAGAGTGCCTACCATCATATTTTGACCAGCGTTATACAAATAAATAAATTTGAATTCATAACGAGATATTAGACATAAAAAAATTCAAATTTTAAATTTATATATTATATTATTAAATAGTGTAATTGGCGCAAGTAGTTCTATTTGATATACATAAATAAATATATCATAATAATAAATAACGAGGTTATAGGTTAACCTAAATAAATAATTTGAGTATTTTTCATGCCAAAAAGATCCATAAGCAACATTTAAACCTCGATAAATTGTGTTGTCACTTTGCAAAATAAGCTATTCACGGTCCATTCTATGGTTAAAATATTTAGCCTCTGTATTTCGCATATACGGTGATGCTATAATTATAAGATAAGATAAGATAAGATAAGATATATTTATTTGTGAAAACATGTGTGTACAATATAACAAAACATGCATATTCCGAGATGTTATGGACAATTTAGATCTACATGTTTTGCCGATATAGGCATACAAATACAAATAATATTAACAATTAAAATATATCAAAATGTTAATTACAATATTAAAATGATATTTATTAATAGATATGTCATAAAATTAATAATTTATTACATTAAAATAATAAGATTCACAATAAAATTAAATTAAAAATTATCATTTAAAAATTCATTAATATGGTAATAACATTTTTCTGCCAACATTGCTTTAAATTGTGACTTAAATACATTAATATTTAAATGTTTATAATAGGTAGGTATTTTATTAAAGATGATTGGTGCCATGCATACTACACTATTATGCAGCATCGATGTTTTTGCAGGGTGTATACAGAGTCTGGTATTATCTCGTCGACTTCGTGTAACTTTGTCAGATAGACGAGGAAACAGATGCGGATTATTTTTAACAAAAATAGCTACTTCAATAATATATAATGACGGAAGTGTTAGAATTCTGTGTTCTCTAAACCATGGCTTGCAGCTGTCTCTGCTTTGTAGGCAAAACATGGCGCGAATACATCGTTTTTGCATTTTAAAGAGCATTTCTTTACTGGATGAGTTGCCCCAAAAGATGATACCGAACCTCAACAAAGACTCTACTAGGCCGTGGTACGCATTTAATATGGTATTGGTATTAACAACAGTAGAAAGCTTATAGAGTGCATATGCTGTGCTACTAGTTTTTTTACACAAACTCTCCATATGAGACTTCCAGTTTAATTTATTGTCTATTAGCAAACCCAAAAAGCGAGCTGTATTTGTTTCTGTGATTAAAATGTCCTTATACGCTAACTTTATATTAGATATATTTTGCGATCTTTGGTTAAAATGCATTATATTCGTTTTAGTCAAATTTATTTTTAAATTATTATTATTAAGCCACGAAATTATAGATGTCATAGTATTGTTAATGTCAAGTTCATAGGTATCATTATTACTAAAAGATATTGTCACAGTGCTATCGTCAGCAAATAGTGACATTGGGTATTGGTATATCTATATAAAACGTAGTTACAGATTAACAAACAATAGTATGGCAGCATATGCATATACATACATATACATATACAAAATTAGTAAAAAGATCAGCATTTACTCACTCACACGCTTCAATTGTAAAAATGTAGTCACAACCTGGCTGAAAACACTCAGTTACGACGAGACAGAAAACCTTTTACACATTATTTCCTGAATTGACGTACACCCCCTCCCACACACATACACACACACACATGCACTCACGCACACACGCACACACACACACACACACACACACACACACACATATACTCACTCTCATTCATAAGCTCATGCATGCTGCCAATTGGTAGTAATGTTTATACCACCGAGACACTTACCTGGCATTCTTGTACTGCATGAATCCAGTTCTTGGAGAGGCTGGTAATCTGTCATACAGATCTCCTAGTACAGATACCAGTCTCTCACATAGTAGCAAAAACATGTCTAGAATAAGTTTCTTTTGAGCAATTTTGTATTATGAAACTATGTGAGAGAGAAACAATAAATTATTATTATTATATGGTTGCAGCAACCTCACGACTTGATATTTAACTTCGAAGCTAAATCTTTTAATATTGCAGACTAAATCGATCGATAAAATCTAAAACCAGTTGATTAACTTTAATTAAATTGGTAGCACGTGCTTGCTAATTGAACTTTATTTCTACATTATAATACGATTCTATTAAGGTCAAGACCAGATGTGGCAATAATGAAGATTCTGAACATAAATTAGACAGATACAGATGTATGTATAACTTGATAATCATTTCACGTTACGACTATGGTAAGAATAATACGACAGAGAATACCAGCTTCAAATAATATAAGACAGATTAATTTAATGTCCTTCAGACCGAATTTCGGTCACAGAGGCCAGTCTTAACGGAGACTGGCCATCTGCGCAGCAGATATTACAGTGCACAAGTGTGTGCATAAACACAAGTGCACTCTCTGTTCCTTCACTCTCATGATCCGATGTGACGTCGTCGACACGACCGTAGAGAGATCAGGCACAGGACCTACGGCTTTACGTTCTTTCCGAGGCACGGAGGTGTCTAACACCGCCAACTTCCTAACTCCGGGCTGTTATTGATATTTTTTACCAGAAAAGCCCAATAACTTTTTTCCGGGCTCGACCCGGGATTCGAAACCGAGACCTCATGCACAGCAGTCGCATTCACTACCACTGCGCCACAGAGGCAGCCTAAATGAATACTATAACTTATGTACCAATATGTATCCTATGTTACTGTATACAATTTGCAGAGAGCATAATTGAAGGGTGTTTTGGAAAACAACTAATGTCACTTTGATCAAATTTTACAGGAAATGAATAAAACTTCATAAAATGGAAATCTTGGAAAAATTACTACTTTTTGACTTTTAATTAATTTAAGTACATGAAAATATATATTGTAGTATAAATAATCTATAATAACAACTACTTTCAAGCGAGATGCTATTTTTTTTTAAACAGCCGTTGTCCACAGACTATGGTTCTTTTTGCCAGAAACATTATGGACATTGGGTTGTATTTCCAGAAACACTCTAACTTTGGAGCTAAATTTTATATGAACGTTGGCTGTTTTTGCATTTTCTCTTAATGACAGATTATAGTACGAACCCTGAAGAATCCTTAATGCTAAAAAACGACTTTTTGAAAAATGTGACATTGGTTGTTTTTCCAAAACACCCTTCAATTGCATAACCTATGTTGCCTATGCTTTTCTCACTAGGCAAGCCTGTATCGAGAAAACCTTGACTATCGTCTATCGACTTATGCTGCTGATTGTACCTATATATTTGGTAGCCACCATTATATTCATTAATCAATTAATTTTTAATAAACTGATTGATTCGATAGTCCAAAAACCGAATGAGTTATGAATTAATATCGTTCTGAGTCCAATTAACTCTTCACTTTATTAAAATATGATTCCATTTTAATAAATATTGTTAAAGTTTTATTGCTATTTAGATAATACTTGCATCCGCTGTCGGCGTTGCTTGATGGAAATGGTATTTGTATTATTAATAAAAAGAAGGATATATATTGTGGGTAAGCCACTGGTAGATTTGAGTCTTAATATTAGTCCACTTTTGCTTGGCTAGCTTAACCCTTTAACCGCTTACGTCGAATTAATCCGACAAATATTTTCGTGTCCATTTCGCCAGCGTCGTATATTTCCGACCAGATACCACAGCTCGTTTAATCTGCTTTTTTATTTAATTACGGTGGTTTCTATTAAAAAATGTTTATATTGTGTAAATGGATAATTAAGTAATCATTTACAATTTAATACACTTTAGTCTCATAATTAAAAGTCCTAAAATAAGTATTTATTTTTGTAAGTTTTTAATTTAGATTCACTGTGCCGGGCGCTGAGGGCACGACATCCTATTTTACAAAAGAATTACCATATTAGGACAGAACATAATTTGGGAGTAGACAATATTTGTTTTTTAAACCCTAATACCGAACTAGGTATTAATCCCTGTGTCGCACACTACGTAGGGATTAAAACCCCGCCTTACAATTGTATGTTTGTAAAGTTCTACTAGATTTTACAAACATACCATGTATAGGTAGAAAGTACACCATTAGACGCGGAAAAATTGTAGAACACATAAATTATTGTCTCGAGTGGGATTCGAAGCTACTACATTCTACGTAGTGGTAGTGTCGAGGCAATTATATAAACCATTACGTCATTCATGCGGTCATGAAATTGGTTTGCGATAATGTAAAGAGTATTTATAACCAAACCGCTGATCACCATGCCCCATTTAAAGAAGTACAGTAGCAGCATCGAATGACGCTTATTCTCTGCTTCAATAATTAGGACAGAGTCTGGCTTTCTAAAATAAACACAAATCTCTCAGCCTACGCGTGAGATCATTAAATTTCTCTTAGATCGTAAAATCGAAGCACAATGGACGCAGGTAAATGATTTGAGTACTCATTTACCTGTTAATACTGATTTTCCTCTACTAAACCTCAATTCCCTAGTATGGCATGACAATTAAATGAAAACCTTCGTATTAAAGGGGCGTTGAGTTAGAACAATAGTTGCCGAGTCTATTCTTGGTAGTACTTATATACATATACTAGCTTTTGCCCGTGGCTTCGCTCGCGTTAATTTTGAATTTGACAATCAATTCGGGTTGTACTCTGCTTGTAATAATATAATTCAATCATGATTCGAAAGACACGTGGCGCAATCTATTATCATAAGAACGTTATTATTGTTTTCCTCGGCGACAGTAATTTTTTTCGAAATGAAAGGTAGCCTATGTCTGTTTCTATACACCTGTCAAAGTATATGCAAAATTTCAGAAGGATCGGTTCAGTGGTTTAGGCGTGAAAAGGTACAACAACAAAAAAACTCATCTTCGCTTTTATAATATTAAGTTAGGATTATGCCGTGTGACAGTAAGGCGTGGTCATAATTTTGAATTGAAAATTGGTAATAAATGGCTTCGTGAGCTAATAAAGAAAATTGTTGGAGTAAACAAAAGTGTATGGTATCTAAATTTCGCTAATAGTCTTAACCATCGATCAAATATACCATAGATGCACATTCTCATACAAAAACCGCGTCAATATGTGGTACTGACCAGTACTACTTACTTATAAGTGTCTGCATTTATTATGCAATCCAGGAAATAAACCGGAATAACCATTGAACGCCCACTGAGAAACATTTTGTAATAGTTTAGTTAAAACGCGTCAATGTAAAGCGTCCTAAGTGTGTTACTCGCGATACGCAAGCGTACTAAGTATACGGTACGGACTCCACCGTAGTAGTGGTGTCGATTCGCTCTTGCATACGGGCAGCGCACGCAAGAGTGAGTGGGACAGGTGCGTAATACATGCATTTAAATTTAAACGAAAATATCTTCAAATATATTATTTAAAGCGCCATATTCAACAAAATATAATAAATATTTCATAACAAACCTATACTTACTGAAAGTACGACATTCCATCCTTTTTTTGCACTTTAAGAGTATAGTTTTGCATTTTTTAACAACACACTTTGGCAGCGTGAAACGTGTGACGGCTAACGCGATCGTAAAGTGGCTGCGAGTGAAATTGCGCATACGACTGATTTATGCACAATTTTGTTGGGGCCGTTTTTCGAGCGACGATCCTGCATCTATGGTATAATATTTGATCGAAGGTCTTAACCTAAATTAAGAGTAAAGAGCAACGAAGGTAAACGCAGTCAGTCGAACGCTTTTCACCGAGACCTTTGCGTGTAACACAGACTACACGTAAATAACTCGATTGTCAGTTATTTGCTGACGACACGAATAAGCTGGCTCATCCCTAGAAGTTCCAACCTTTCAAATGAAAAGGCTAAAGTGTAGTTCCACTCTTTCTACGTTTCGCCCAACTAGTAAGAGTAACGGTTGGTAGTATAATACCTCCCTCTTTAATCCCCTAGTTTTTATTCCATCTGTAATTCCTTTTCCTAGACATGTCGTGAAAAATAATTATATAATATCAGCTCTGTATATAATCTGTCCGCTTTGGGACTTGCCTTGGGATTCAACTCAAGAGTTCTGCGTGATAGTCCAACACTTTCTCACTGGGCTATCGCAGCATATTCCTGAGGCATGCACAAACATTGAAACAATAGACATAAGAAATAACCAAATACAAAGCAACTATTCGTGAAACACACCATTTTTTTCTCCCATGCGAGGTTGAACATGGGACATTGTGTTGAATAGACACTCACTACAATGACATTCGTAATCAATTACACATACAGACATATAATATCACCACTAACACGCATATAAAGTAAAACTCCACTAGATGGCGTTACTTGTCATTCAAATCACAGATCCCACATACCAAATACAACAGCTAGCAATTGTACATTAAGTTTTATTTACTTAATCACCATAAACAAACATTATCTTAACGATTTCAAAGATCAGAGCTGGCCAGTTGGAATTCTTCTTGCGCCACGAGGTGTCTGCACAAACATAATTACTGGGAGTAGTGTTCAAGTAGGTGGTTATTGATATAACACCACGGCTAAGCAAATAGTGTTTGTGTATGTTAATGGAGGGAAGCGATGACATGTCTTAGGGTTGTCAATAAGACAATAAAATTTATTTACTAGAATAAAATAAAAGGCAGCGTTAGTCTTGTTGGTCAACCCGCAGAGATTTCAAGTTCGATCCCTAGAACGCCTTTTTTCGTAAGTTACGTAGTATTTATTACATTCTTTATTGTCATCGTAAAGAAATCTTGCATGTCGTGTTGAGTTAGATTCTTAAGTTCTGCAAATATTCATCGCCGCTAACTGTGTTTGGTAGAAAGTTAGCTTTTAGGTTTGATGTAATAAGAGGTGAGCCTATTGTCGTCTTACTGGCACAGTGACGAATTCTATGATTGATGATGATGAGTGTTGACAAATTACTTATAAACAGACCTTAAACTACAACGTAGGAATAACTTACAAGTAATAGCGACATTTCATAATACTTGGCTTCCATTCAAAATCAAAATTGTCCAACCGTTGATGTGACAGGACTAACCAAATAATGTTGACTCACAACAATTATTTGGTAAGTTCTGTCACAAAGATCACAGCCAAATAATTGTTGTCTTGTGCTGTGTTGTTTCTAGAACGTGCTGTGTTCTTCCAGAGCAGATGATGCTGTTATATGTACAAAACATTTTTCCTTTGCTAGAGTAGCCAGTAATATTCTAGGCCGGGTGACCTATTCCGGAACGGCAGACAGCAAAATATGATTTTCAGGTAATGCGTCGTAAAATTTAATATAATGACTATTTGGTTCGCATTTCAATGAAAGTGGTCGTAATTTTAAAAAACATTGATAGAATTTCAACTATAATGTCTTAGTATTAAGTTATAGTATTATTTGACACAAATAATTCCTAACTATGCCCATTTGTAGCAATCGTCAATTGGTTACAATAACTGCGTATTATTAAACAGACTAGTGTTTCCCCCAGTAATTGAAATTCGGCCATGATCATTATTGAAAATTGAAAAAAAAAATAGTCTTTCTTTTTCTAAAGTTAATTTTCGCACTATTAGGAAATGATGTGACGACGAGGACTTTAACGGACACGAAAAGCAACCAGACTGGGAACAAGTATTGATGGATCACACAAATGACGTCTCGTGTGGGGATGGTAACCACAACACTTGGCGCACTGGCAGTGCAAAGTTAACACTTAAACCGATACGCTATCCGTGGCAATGAATTTACATACCTAAAAAAAGGTAACAGCTTAAATTTTTTTATTGATATGTTTTATTGTTAATAAAATAATAATAATATAATATTCTATCACATACACACAACACCATCTAGCCCAAACTAAGCAGAGCTTGTACTATGGGTACTAGACAATGGATAAACATACATATTATATACTTTTTTTTTTGTGTATACATACATATTATACATAGATACAGACTTTTTAATAGAACGCAACTACCATCTTGTTTGCAAGCTCAGTAGTAAAAATCCGATAACATTTTACTTGCATGTACTACCTAAGGAATACCTGTATCAAGAGGTTCCACAGACATAAATCCTAAGCAAATGTCTGTGTAATAATGTTTACTTGACGCGTTAATTAAGTTTTGCAACAGAAGTGATTAATTGTAACAGATACTTATTTGAGATTTTAATTAAAACGCAGCCTTGAATACGCGAACCAATCTTATAAAGGACATTTGTACCTAATAGCTATATATTACTGGTATTAGGTATTAACTAGCTGTGTCGTGACTCATACGAGGGATCTTATATATTTAAAAGCTGCTTAAGTCTTTCCTTTAAAGCTGTCTATACCGAATTTCGTTGTAATATATTAATTGATTTAAAACCAAATAGGTAACAGTTTTAGTTTAAAGCTAACTCAATGCCCAATTTATTTATGCTATACTTAATTTTGCCTATGGCTTGGCTCGCATAGACGTAGGTTAGGTTAGATTAGTAACAGTCGAGCGCGCCACGATCGTGGCGGTAAATCCCGTTTTGAGGAGTAGCTGGAGAGGCGGCATGGCGCTCTCAGCTTCCGGTTGACACAGGTAATGACTGGCTATGGCAAGAGACGCCCGGTTGTCACCACTGAGGCGACTGCCGCGACATTGTTGAGGACACGGCGCTGCACACTTTGGCGAATTGCCCCGCCAGGGCATCGCAGAGCCGTGAGTTGATCGCGCCAGTCGGTATGGTTGCCTTCTCGCTCCTAGCCGTGGTTTAGTCCATGGTCCGGAGTGTGAGGTCGTGGAACGCCGTCGCCTCCTGTGAGGAAGTAATTTCCATCAAGAAGGCGGCGGAGCGGGAGCGCTTACACCCTCTCTCCAATCGCAGAACCGGGTGCCGGAGGGCGCGAGATGACCTCCAGCCACCCTGAGGTTTTACCTTGGGGTGGTGAGCTTCGTGAGCCTGCCCACCATCCGATCAGCACCAGGTCCGAGATGCGGCGTGCTTGTTCCCACGCCCGCCTTTGTGTCGTGTATCCGTCCCTCCCTCAGGGGGACACCACCCTTCCTCTACGACTAGTTCAGTTTATGATATAGCGTTCCGCCTACACCAACCAACAAGGTTATATTAGGCAGAGCCGCTGTGCCTTCCAGCGCCCGAAAGCACCTTCCGGGACCAGTTATAGACGGGTCTTGTCCCCAAATCTCGACTCTCCACCCTATCCTCAGAGATTCGGTTCTCGTAAGCGAGCTACCTCGTGCCCAAGTGACACTACCTATTCTCCAGATAGGTACCGGAGCAATAAAGCCGCTCACCACTCGCAACTCCTAAGAGATGCTAACGAAAACTTCGCTGAAGCCCTCAGGGGGACAGTAGGGTTTAGATTAATGGTACCTAAAGGGTAGGTATATTTGTGTGCAAAACCTCGGCGGGGTCGCGATTGATTCGCTTGGCCCCGCCGATTGCAGTTATGTCGAGGAACACCGTGACAGGTTTAGTCGGTATTACCGGGATGTAGCTAATCTTTTGCTCCGGTGAGTCCCACATAAACTGTCCGTTGCTCCGCTAAGAGGTAAGGGTCAATGGAACGTAAAAACCACGTAAAAAAATAGGTTAGTAAGAATCCTTTTTTCTGGATGAAAGGTACCTTATGTCATTTTCTGTTGCCCTGTCAACGTGTATCCGAAATTTCATGATGACCGGTGGAGTAGTTAATGCGTGAAAGCGTTACAAACAATCAAAAAAACTCACATTCGCTTTGAAACGTTCTCCTGTATTTGGCGTGTCGCAACGCGACGATGTTCCTGCACCTGTCTCAGACCTAGTAATGGAAGGAGATTTTGAAATCAACTGCCCGCATGTTTTGGGTTCAATTGGTTTCAGCTTGGTTACTTGTTGCTGCATACAGGCCTCTATAATTTCCTTAACAGTTGAATATAATTCCTGCATGGCATCATAGCACCCTTTTCTAAAATAGTCATGATCAAACTCTGCAATTTCATACATTCTCTAATGGTTTGTCTAGTAATCTATCCAAAGGGATTGCAATAGTTCCAACTTTCTCTGGCAAGGAAGTAAGTTAGAAGTTTGTTAACCGCTTCATAAATTTCAGTTTGGTCGAGGAAATAGTTATCCATTATGATTGAAATTACGAAGAATCAGGTCAATTAATGAAAATAATAATGTTTGGATCTGACCTGGTTATCGCCTTACGATATAGCTCACTGCTTCAATGTGACTGCAACTCCAGACCGCCACTGGATTCTAGAACCACGTTCACACGAAAAAGTTTTCATGCGAAACCGTAGCCCTTGCTCGAAGGACCACGTGGCGGAACGAGATATTTATGCTTAATAGAGTAGATTTACGGAATAACCGCGTTTGAATAGATACTACGAATGGTATGTTAGGAGGTAATATTTATTCTGGAGTCAATATTGGTAAAAACGCTTACCACTTAACAACTGGTTACTAATTGGTAAATTAATATTAAAAATAGTAAATTAAATAGTAAACTTAATGGTTTAATGGTAGTTGAGTTCGGTCGCTGCTCAATTGCGAACTGACTTAGAAAGTCGAATAAAATTATAAAATTAACGCGTCTGAAATGTGCATGCAATGCACAAATGTAAAGCGCTAAACTGTTCGGATGCGTAGCTCCGAACACGCATTTATTATATTAGTAATTGATTTAGCACGAATAGATAACAAATAGACTGAGTTATAAAATTGCTATACTGGTTATAACTACGATCTTATAAATGTTAGACCGTATCCAAAACTTAAACAACCAAATTATATGAAAATTGATCCAAAAATGCAACTAGGTTACGAAAAGGTTACATTTTGTTTTATGGTTTCGTTTACATATGAACAGGTTACGATGCGTTAGATATACCTCTATCAAATTTTCATTCATCAATCAATAACTCAATCATAAATCTACTAACTAAACATATTTATTACTTAGTATATTCCTAATTTATGATATGTTTTATTCCAAAATAATAGAAGGCGAGTCATATCGGGCACAACTCTAGAATGCGAGTTGCTAAAGACAATTTCGTATTAGAAAAACAAGCTAGATATCTCCAGAGCCTATCATCATTGCAAGCATAAACCTATTCCAAGGGACCGATGCAGTAAAAAATGATGCCGTACTATGTAGCTTTCAAACTCAATGTAGTTTATGTTGTTGGCAACCCTGAGCCCACTTAAGACTGGGATCAGTCGTCAGCCATCTTAAAGGCTTTATACAGTTAAATTGTAAATAGTTCCTATGAAAGTCCCATGGTTCAACGCAGTTGCCGTTTTGTAATTACTTTCAACATTTATTTCATGATGAAATTAAAAAATAAATCTCTGGTAAAGAGTAGCGTCAGTTGGCCATTACTTTTTATAGGCAATTTTGCTCATCTTCAGTATAAATAAGTTAGTCATTTTTGTTAGCAATGATACTGAATTACCTGGAATAAAATATCTTATTTTATATGTCATTTATTTTTTAATACTGTGATATTACATTTAGGGTTGTCAACCTATGTATCATTTTTGGGTTCAGTTTAAAAGTCTGAGGTAGCCTCCAGTTGTTTGTTGATATGCTGAACAGGACACATTACTTAGGTCCAAGTCTTATATTCAAGAAACCAGTCGTTTGTACTACGTTCACATAATTTTTGCCAAGAGAGTCAATCCCTATTACGTGTGGCCTAAAACCGTGGTTGACAACATGTGGGTGTATCTCTGTCGCCTATATCCCTGAAGGCCTAAGCTTTGGGAATATAGGCTTGAGACTATGTATGGATATAAAGATCATATTTCGGCCTTCCTTTATTCAAAGTTTAGATGCTCCGTTGTTCGAGAAACAAATCTTTCATACCTGATTTCACGAGTATCAACTAGTCCTTAATAAAGATACATATGTATAATTTTTATCTCTTCTTTTTTAATGACTTCTTCTGCACTACCAAAAAAACCATTTGCATAAAACAATGGTCACAAAGAACACCTAGACTCGGAACAAATATTTTTGGATCACACTAAATTTGTACCGTAGTAGCGACCGAGCGAACAAATTTACAACACTCGGCACAGTTGCGAGGTGACCACTAAAACTACTCCGACATCCGTGCAGTCATCAGATATATTTGTAAGATATTATTGGCAGCCCTATATAAAGTGCAAGGCAACCGATCAGTCGACAGCCTTCTCCATAGGGTCTACAAGTGTAAGTACAGTTAGCATCGTAAATAGTGTCGACGTGTGACGCACATAACACGGTTACTACTTGAGAGACGCGCAGGAATTTTTGTTTAACAGGCTTTGAATGTCACTGGATGATATACCTACCGACGTATTAGAATTTATGACTGCCTGTCCCGGGGCTTCTGTGTGAGTTCCTGGTCGGTTTTTTTAGAGGTCTTGGTCGATTCCCGAGTTGGGTATTGTTACTAGGTTTTTTAGTTAGTAGAAATCAATCCATTTTATTTTATTGCATGGATAGTGTAGTGATTGCAGTGGTTGCCTCGTCACTGCAACTACGCTGAGTGTAGTTTCGAATACCATATAGGACAAAAATTATCGTACTGAGCCTGGGTGTTCTTTCTGACAGTTATTTAAATGTTTGTAAAGTCGCTCGAGATTATTTCAAGAAATTACTACAGATTGCTTTTTTAAAAATAGAAAAAAATGCATTAATACAAAGCTTCGTACAATTACGCCATATTTTCAAGACTACCTGCTGATTGGTTAGCTTGACTTTTTCTGCATTACCGTGCCTACATATCAACCATTCAATGCTGCTTATGATTTCTTTTTAATAATACGTTATAGTAATAAAAACAGCATTGCAAACCCCCACAGAATAGATGTTTTGTGGCAAACCCACCTAAAGCCACCAAAGCTTTAAAGAGCTTTCACTAAGAAAGTATACCAGAAAAGTATACTAAGTTGGTTACCTTTTAATTTCTTAAGAAACAACACAATATTACACTATTACTGAATCCTTTAGCTATTTAAAATGATTAAACTATACAATGCAATCAAATCTGTATAAATTAGTTTAATTGTAACATTCGCGTAAGCGTAATACAATATTTCAAATTCAAAGCCAACAATCACTTATTTATTTAGGTCACAAAGTAACACTTGTGATCTTATAGGATATACTAGATAATAATATAGGATAGTGAGTTCACTAAGTAACTAAAGCTACATTTACCTAAATGTAACTAATCTTAGTTGCTAGGTTCAGGCAAAGGGTTGATCCTATGTGAAGAAACTTGCAAGAAAAATGGGTCTTTCGTCGATTCACACCACGGGTTGTTCGCACCACGGTGTGAATCGCAGAAGGACCCATTTTGAATTAGTCGTTTCGCACCATGGTGTGAAACGGTGAATGCTTTTTTGTACTTCGTCGATAATCACCGAAGAACTATTTTTGACTTATAAGTTATTTTACTACTATTAAACAGTCTCGCATAAAAGTGTTAGTACACCAATTTATTTTTATTTATTAATCCACTATATTAAGCTATCGCTTTGGAGACTCAAACTATGTTTCATGCTTAGATGCAATTTCAAAATAACAATTCTTTAGTTACTAAATAATAAATAATAACAATAAAAAAATTTATAATAATAATTATTATTACATTTTTTTATGATAAATATTTCTTTTAGGTATATGATTAAAGATACAATATTTTGTTATGTAGAGAAACTAAGACGACAATAAACATTGTTTTTTACAACTGCTTGTTTCAATAAACGTTTTCTACCTGTCAGTACCAAGAAAGTACATTTAAAAAATAAAAATGGTGGTGGTTCGAATCGACGAAGTACAAAAAAGCATTTACCGTTTCACACCATGGTGCGAAACGACTAATTCAAAATGGGTCCTTCTACGATTCACACCGTGGTGCGAGCAACCCGTGGTGTGAATCGACGAAAGACCCCGAAAATCATGGCCACTCTTTTAAATCGCCAATTAAATATAATTTCAGTTTTTTACAACTCATATCAACAAGATATTGCACCCATTATACCATATATTACTGATAATAAAAACCTAAAAAAGTAATATATAGACAAAGAAGCATCAACCGCGTGGTTATATAGAGGAAACATATATAAAGAAACAGAAGGATTTATGGTTGCAATCCAAGACCAAATCATAAAAACAAAGAACTATCAAAAATATATAATAAAAGACCCTACAGTAGTATCAGACACATGCAGGTTATATTAACATAAATCAAGAAACAATAGACCACATTACAGGAGGATGCCCCTTTTTAGCGAACAAATAATACACAGAATGACACAATAATGTTGCAAAACAAATTCATTCACTCTTAGCCATAAAATACAAACTAGAACATAATACAGAACCATATTATAAATATAAACCAAAAAACCTACTAAACAACGAATACGCTAAACCTTACTGGGATCGAGACATTATAACAGACAAAACAACCACAAATAATAGACCAGACATCACCCTTACACTCAAACAAGAAAGAATCACATACCTAAAAGATATATCAATACCAAACTCTGAATATATTAGAAAAAAATACAGGGAGAAAATTCAAAAATATATACCATTAGCAGATAAAATAAGACAAATGTGGCATCAGCATACAGTTAAAATTATTCCAATCATAATTTCATCTACAGGAGTCATTCCAAAGTCATTACATACATCACTAAAATAATTAGACTTACATAAAAATTCATACAAAAAACTACAGAAATCTGTTATCATCGACACTTATTCTATAGTCCGGCGATTCCTAACATCCACTACTCAGACACCTACAACAATACTCAATGAACCGACCCACTTGGCATAAGGCCGTGACAGGTTCACACCCACCAGCATCAAAGCTGAGATTTGAAATATTTTATAACAATAATAACATAATAATAATCTATTACGACCGCGCTATTCTCACTGACAGAACCATTCACTACAATAGACCAGACATAACTTTACAAGATAAAATTAATAAAACCACATATCTCATAGATATTGCAGTCCCTAATACACATAATATACAAAAAACCATTAGAGAGAACATAAGCAAATATGTAGAATTAAAAGAAGAAATATCAAGAATATGGAGGCAGGATAAAGTATATATAGTACCAATTGTTCTTTCTACTACCGGAATCATACCCAAGCATCTACATCATAGCTTGAAACTAATAGACCATATTGAATCCATTTACATAATACTCCAGAAAGCAGCCATATTGAATACTTGTAGAATTGTTAGGAAATTTATGTCACTGGATGAAAACGATATAACACAGACGACATCTATACCATAATATTTTAGCACACACTACATTTACTTGGCCTCGGCCCGTAACTGTAGATAAAACCAGCCACGAGCTGAGAAAAAAAATAAAAACATCATAATCATAAATTATTTCTTAAGAAATTTAGTGCTTATAATGTGCTACTCCAATATGGCTCTGGTGCATGTTTTTGATCCGTGAAAAACGATATTATTTCTTTTCTGCTCGCTTCTCCTTTTACACCTACGCCGACTATCAGTGAGCTCCATATTCTAGCCAGCATTCACCGCCGTTACCCATATTTCATCGATAATTGAACTTTTGCAATTTTATAAGCCATACGTTACCTTCATTTAGCAGTTGAGATAAATCCTCGTACAATAGTAATTGCACGAGCGCTCAATCGAATTAATGATTGCTCATAAATAGAACATGAGTGACACAGATGACAAACTCGCTTGATACATGACTCCATTGTGAACATATCATGATCTACATTCACACTACTATTATAAATGGCTGAGGTTGTCTGTCTGTACGTCCGAAGTGTTGGCGCTGTGTCGCAGCGAGTTTTTATGGACGTTAAGCATCGTTGGAAGCAAAGATGTACTCGGTTTGCCATGCACTGTATTGGGCGTGCGTGAAATAGAACGGATCGTCACGTACGTTAACAAATTAGCTGCCGTGCAGTATACACCCTATTTAAAGGGGTTAAGAAACGGAAAAACTGCTTTGCGTGGTGAGGGCTCGTGCGTGATAATCTTTAAATTCACACATCGTGTGACCACCGTTACAAAACATATCTAGCAAAATCTGTGGAAGCTGAGTTGGAATAATTGGTTAGTTATCTTAAATTCACATATAATACGAGTTCATGGTTGTATACCATATTTTGTGTATCTCTGTTTTTTATATAACCAGGGTACAAGAGCTCACCTGATGGTAAGTGGTTACCGTAGCCAATCGGAGTTTGCTACACCAGAAACATCAATTAAGCGTTGGTTAATCCTTCAAAAAATGAGTCATTTTTCTGCTAGCGTAAAAGGTAATGATCACATCGGCGCCTCTGCTCATGTAGAAACTTCTCACCGCAGGAACATAATGTAAGTTTGACTTCGATCTTTTGTACAGTAGAGTACTTTCTCAGTCGGGCTACTCCAGTTTAAGTAAAATTCCAGGAAACCATTTGCAGGTAGTAATAGACCAAATTGCACGTATGTTATCGGTATAAGTGGTTGGTTTATCGGTTTAACTGCTAATGTGTTGAGCTGTGCGGATTTATTTTCCACACGCGACAAACAAATGTGTGATTTATAACTACTTGTTCCTGATCTGGAAGTTCTTTGTGTTACTGTTTCAACATCTATCAAGTTTCTAGCGACATAGGAATTATGCCAAGAGCGTTGCAGTTATTCAAGCCGCCATTTTTAAAAGATATCCATTTCATATGTGTATTTTTTTTGGAAAATGGTGAGAGCTTTATTTGTAACTGACTTTAGAAGTAGAACCACAACTTTTAAAGTCACCTGATGATTAATACCAAAATCTCTTAGGAAACTTTTTAATTACATGAAACACAAGTCAAGCCGCGAGAGAAGCTAGTACGAAAGCAGTACGTATGACAAACTAAGTTGATACACGCGTCCATTGTAAGATACATTTAATTCTACAATAAGGTCAGCGGAACCTGTTTATATCGAATACGTATGGACGACTGCGCGTTGTGTAGATGCTTAAGATAATGTTTGAAGTCTTCTTTAATATGAAATTATGACAGTATAAATATTAACTGTAGTTATAGCCTAGTGGGGACATAATGGGAACGCAGAAGTTTCTAGTTCATGGTACGGATCTCTGTCTTGTAGAAGATATGTGCGTGTTTAATAGGTAATTATTCGCTTCAACATTAAGTTTTAAGAATTGGTCGTATGCCTTATCAGGCTCCAGCGTTGTTTTCAGTTTAAAAGTCTTATGTCTTGTCTTGATGCTTTATTCCTAATGCAAGATTTCGTTAGAAATAAATCCGGTGCTGTGGGGGACATTACCACCATTCAAACAACAAACACAAAAAACACCCAGACTCGAAACAATTATAATAATATATAATAATAATATTCTATCACATACACACAACACCATCTAGCCCAAACTAAGCAGAGCTTGTACTATGGGTACTAGACAATGGATAAACATACATATATACTTTGTTTTTTTGTAAATACATACATATTATACATAAAAACACCCCGACCAAGATAAACGTCCATGTTCATGCACACAAATGTTTGACTTGTGCGGGAATCGAACCCGCGACCTCATACGTGGCAGTCGGTTTCACCAACCACCACGCCATCAAGGCTGACAAACTATATGAGGATCATACAATTTATGTCACCTGTGGTGCTAAAATCCACGACTTTCCACAGAGAGGCGCGGCGGCGGTGGCAAAGCTATTTCTGAAATCATTACGCTACCTGTGCCTGAGACTTCTCCATAATGTTCTTGAGGGGATATTAAGTTTGCCAATTCGCATTAGGCACGCGTGGTGAACTGTGACCTATTTACACTGAGAACAGGTCCGTGCCCGTCTTAGATATCCAGACCGAACTTCCGTCGGCGGCTTAAGATAACGATGACAGGCCGTCTGCGCAGATGTTACAAGTGCATGCGCAAAATAAATGCACTATAATCCTTCACATACCCAGCCCCATGGAGAGGGCAATTTGATACGACTGGAGAGAGATTAGGCGAAAGACGTCGGCCTCGATGGCGTAGTGGTTAGTGTAACCGACTGCCACGCTTGAGATCGCGGGATCGATTCCCGCACAAGTCAAACATTTGTGTGCATGAACATGGATGTTTGTCTTGGTCTGGGTGTTTCTATGTATAATATGAATGTATTTACAAAAAGAAAGTATTTCTGTATGTTTATCATTGTGGTATTGCTTGGGTCTAGTAATTACTACTGATTGTTTGCTTGTCTCTGTGTTTCACTTCTTACCGCTAAACATGCCAGGAAACTCTGTAATTGGCTTAAGTATATATAACCTTTTGTTATAGGTAGTACTAGCAATAAAGTCTAGGACAATCCTAGTGTTTAAGGCTGAGGCTACAGTACACAGCGATTCGCGATGCGTCTGTGAAAGCAAAACGATATAAACATGGAATGGCTACATTATAAGCGAAAATTTTTAATGAATTCGCTTCAATTTCGCTGACAAGTTAATGTAGCCGATGCCGTGATTACACTAATGTTGTTTCTATCGCATAAACAAATCAAAGATTAATAGCAATATATGGCGTACGGTGTAGCCATAAACGTGAATATGAACTATTTGTTTTTATCGCTTACGTATCGCAGGTCGTGTCGCCGACTAATGTAGCCTCAGCCTTAGGCGTTGTTCAATATTGCTATTACTATCTACTTTCTTATTCATGTGTTTAGAAAACAAGCTGTTCAGTTGCTAATAAATAAATAAATCCATTGTCTAGTAGTACAAGCTCTGCTTAGTTTGGGTTAGATGGTGTTGTGGCTTATTCCCATGCGCTCCAAATCTATTGTTGTCTAAAATTCATTTTCCATACATTTATTACCAGGAGCTCCAAAGATTTTTATATGAAAATAATAAATAAAGCCACATTTATTTCATTCCCTACAGCTCCAAAACATTCTCTAGGTACTTTGAGATTTTATTTCTAATTAAAAACTAATGTTATATTATTACATGTTTTCTCTGCTAACCATAGAGTTTGTTTTGGAGCTGTCGGGAACACACTAGTAAGTAGGTCTTTATTTAATTATTTGTTATATAATTTGGAGCTAATGGGAATAAATGTATGGAGATCAGAGGTTTTAAAGAAATAAATTTGCATAAGCTTTTGGAGCCCTTGGGAACGGTTTTAAAAAATAATAATAATATATTATTTTTGTCTTGGAGCGCTTGGGAGCAAAATAGCGGAGCGGGCGGGAATAAGCCGGTGTTGTGTGTATGTGACAGAATATTATATTATTATCTGTATTATATTTGCCGATGTATGGATGGAGGTTGAACCATAAGAATGTCGTGACAGGAAAACCCATACTAGATATAATTATGCTCTATAGAAAATTGTTGGATTCGGACCTAGGGTCTTATGATTCGTAGCCATAGTGGATAGCTATTTGAGCAACGTGGCTACAAAGACAGTTATAGGATATAAGGCTATATATTAACCTGTCAATTGTTGGAAGGTCGGACATAATTAAAAACCTATTGTGCCTGGCCGCCGGTGTGCCGATGCAACTCAATAGGTTAAACAGCTAATACTTTCAAGGTTTTATAAAACATAATTTACTGCCTTACTAACAGCAACGATAGCTCAGTGGGGGACCAACAGACTGCAATGCAGAGGGTCTCAGGTTCGAACCCACGTCGCGCACCTCTGACTTTCGGAAGTTACTTATATGACTTTTCGAAATTCTGTGCGTATTGATTGACAATTATCGCCTGCTTCGTGCCTCGGAGAGCACGTTAAACCGTCGGTCCCGGCTGCCATGAACATTTATGGCAGTCGTTATTGCGAAGTCAGTGCCCTCTAATATCCTGACACTGGTCTAGCCTTAGGGTATCGTTAGCCTTCGGGTTGCGGAAGTCAGATGGCAGTCGCTCCGTGTAAAAACTGATATCCAGTCAAATCCGGTTAGACTAGAAAGCCGACGCTAAATGACTTGGGAATAATAAAGGCCTGGGAGAAGAAGAATTGACTGACTTTGCCTTGCATTTACATTTATGAGTGCGCCATGTTTGTAAAGCAAAATAATTATATATTTAATCGCTATCGCTATGCGTAGTGGCAAATAAAACGGTTTTAATGCACAAAAGCTTTTTTGTATTGCACCACACATATATAATAAACTACCAAAACATATAAAGAATATTGAAAATATACAGCTATTTAAAAGGTGTCTTCAAAAACTGCTTGTAGTCAAATGCTATTATTTGCTTCGAGAGTTCTTGGAAGACAAGCATAATTAGAAGTATGCAAAATATACATTTTCTTTTTATATACTTGACATTTTATTATTTTATTATAATAATTGTATGACCGAATATAATTTTGGCATTTTATCACTTTATTGTTATAGATTGACATTATTTTAAAATTTAATGAAATTATTATGACAGCCTTACATTAAGTATTAATTTACTGCTATTTTAAAATTTTATATATAGTATTATTTTTAATGTTAATCACAATGTCTTTTCACTCTCTTTTTCTTTGCATGCCTTATGGTTGAATATGGTGAAAGACCAATAATTGTATTAGCTAATAAGATCTGCAAATGTATATCCATATTCGCAAGTGAATAAATAAATGAATGAATGAAGGTTAAAAGCTCTGTCTTATACAATATTGCAAACAAGGCCCGCTTGGTGGTAAGCGGAGCCTATTATTGCTTGCAATGCCAGAGCTAACACGGGCGCCTTTCCAAAAAAGAAATAAAAGATAGGACGTAAGGAAAGAAATACGTAGAGTTGCTAAAAGGCGTGGTAGGTCTTACCGGCTGAACGGAGGAATAATGCGACACTTACGCTGGTTTCTTGTAAGAGCATCATGGTTTCTTTGACGAGTGGGCTTATTAGTACCTTCACCAGATAATTAGCAACAGTGGATTTCCCTGATACGGTACAGACAGCAATGTAAGTAGCTGAACAATGAACATTTTTGTAAAAAGTCTTTTATCAATTAAGAAACCTAATTATTATTCTGATTTTCAAACTGTGATTATCTTATCTTATGAGTAGCCCCACTCAGTGCAGGCCGGCGACACTTCGACCCAGTGGGATCTTTTGTGTCGACACTCTTCCAATAACGACTGCCATAGATGTTCATGGCAGCCGGGACCAACGGCTTAACGTGCTTTCCGAGGCACGGAGCAGGCGATAATAATTGTCAATCAATACGCACATAATTTCGAAAAGTCTTATATAACTTCTGAAAGTCAGAGGTGCGCGTCGTGGGTTCGAACCCGAGACCCTCTGCATTGCAGTCTGTTGGTCTCCCCACTGAGCTATGTGATTAACTCAACTATCTTTAACTATAACTGCTAGAAAAGTATGATTGTAGAAATCAGAGCATATCAAAATGTCTCAAGTGTGCATCGATTTATATTGATGGCTATATTTAGTACATGTACCTATATTATACATATTTTGACTGTATACGAAAATAAATTAATAAAATATATGTTATTCTTGCATAGCCTAAGATTGACTTCATCTTCAGTAACAAAGACTTTTTTTTTTAAACGAATTGGCGGATGTTATAATAACATAAAATACCGAATAAAAGAACTAAAGCTTTTATAAATAAATTCTTGTGTGTGTGTATCGGTCTAAGTGTTTCCGGGAATCGGTGAGCGAGCTGTCTGGTGTGAATCATCGTGAGAACATGTCTGAATGAGTATTCTCGTTATTGAAGAGACGGATGGCGTAGTGGTATAAGTGGTCGCTTCGCCAAGCTGTGTTGTGGGTTTGAACGCCATGCGGGACAAAAATTTCTTCTGAACCTGGGTATTATTCGTGTTCGTTGTTTGAATTTCGGTAGTGTCCTCCGTGACTCAGGAACTATTGGAAGTTGTCTATAAAAAAAGGATTCTCTTTTGCGTCTTTACACGTGATGATATATATATATATATATATATATATATATATATATATATATATATATATTTACACACATACCTATATATTTTCGCACATACCTATAATTATATATAAATATATTATTAGTACAAAATACTGATTTAAACCTATTCGATATTATATTATGTAGCAAGAACTTATTTTTATTTTGTTATTGAGTAAGTTAAGATTTAATTTCATTTTCAAGTAAACTTTACGACCGAGCAAACATGTAAACGCACTGTAAATCGTCAAAGGTACCCACAGGACAGGCTTGCCTAGTGTGGGGCCAAAGGATACTACGTATATGTAATGTTTTATTCTGGTAATAAAAGTATTTTGATTTTTTTGATTTTTGATGCGCGAAAGTTTAAGAATCATTTGCTTTATTCGGTATCTTTTACATAAAAATGTGATTAGGTATAGCTTGATAATAAATGATTACATTACGCTGTGGCTGCTAGCAACGCCAAAGGTATCATCGCGCGTTGCTGACTTCCTTCAAAAAAGGAGTTGTTATATTGCTAACATAAGGACAAAACGGATTCTGTCCCCTGTTAACTTTATTTGTGGTATTAATAAGGATTTTTATTATAAAAAATTGGGTTTGAATTCCACCCGATGCACTTGTAACGTTGAACTACTCCTAGCATCAGTATTGACTCAGCTGAAGGGGATAGTAAAAACACTAACAACTCATAAACCATTCGTTTATATACAGCTGTTAGATCCATCAGGTCCTTTAGAATATACAATTAACGGATAAAAAGTGCACTAGACTCAGAATTATCAGAGAACATCGTGAGGAAACCTTCATGCCTGAGAGTTCTCCACAATATTCTCTAAGATATGTGACGTCTGCCGACTCGTACTGGGCTAGCATGGTGAACTATGACCTAAGCCTTCTCACACTGTGAAGAGGCCCTTGCCTAATATTGGGACAGTTTAATACAGAGCTGATATTATATAGACTCAGAATAAATATTTGTGGACCACATCGGTCGATGTCCCATACGGGTCCGAAGCCACATCACTAAGCGCGGTGGTATCGATTAGACGACCGTTCGCCGGTTGCGCTAACCGAACAGACAATTTAATAGTAATCCTAAAATAATGCGCTCTTTTTGATAGAAGTATCTACTAAAATCTACATAGTATAATAGTATTGTCTTCTGTTTACGCGAATGTTATTCATTGAAATTAAACTACTATATATATAAATTAGTAAAGTTTGATAGTAATAGTAGTGTCACAGTTTTCAAAATATTGTAATAAAGTGTCAAATAAACAATGCGATAAAATCCGTATATAGTAGTTTAATTTCAATACATTATAATATTAGAACGCCGGATCTCACGTTGTGCAATCACGCTGCGCTTACACCAGTAGACAAATGAGACAGCCATTTATTAATCACTGTATATACTTAATTACAATTATATTTATTACACTAAAGCGCCATAAAGCATTGTGTTTGGCCGACAATAAAATAATTTGCAATCGCTTGTCAGTTCCAGCTATTTATTGCTGACATTTGCGTATAAAACAGTACAGTAACAACTATAATAAAGGTATTTGTCATTAATAATTAATAATTGTTTATAAGGCTATTCGCAGACTTTGAAATGAATGGCTTGATCACATGGAGAGTGCCCGTGACTATACCTTTTGTTTACAGATAGAAAAGGATGGTTTCGATCACGTGTAGTATCCTCGTTATTGTAGCTGTTGAAAAGTTGGTGAAACGTCGGGATAATGTACATAGTGTTACGTTCTTAATCTGTCTGCGAAGATATACCAAAGCTATAGTTTTTAGTAGTCTAGCAGCGAAAGCCTAGAGGTAGACTGTTACACTGTCACGCAGAGGTCTCGAGTTCAATCCCAAGGCGCGCACCTCCGACTTTTCGAAGTATGTGCGTATTAAATAATTCATTATCGCTCGCTTTATCGGTGACGAAATACATCGTGAGGAAGCCTGCATGTCTAGGAGTTCCCCATAATGTTCTAGATGCTACGTGAAGTCCGCAAACCCGCACTGGACCCCGCCGACCCGGGAATCAAATCGGAGACCTTCTACACAGTAGTCGCATTTGCTACTAATGCACCACCATATGAAAGACTAGCTTTTGCCCGTGGCTTCACTCGCGTAAAAGTAGGCTATGTGAGTAACAGGACATTAAAAAAAATAAAGCATAGCCTTTGTTACTTCGTCATAAAATAGCTTCCTAAGGGTGCATTTCCACTGAAGCGGGGCTAGACTGAGTGGAGCGGAAAAGAGCAGTAAAAAGTAGTGAGCAACTGTTTCCATTGAAGCGTAATTGGAAATTTTTTGACATTTTCAATTAGTTTCTCATCCATTTTGATCCACATACAATATCGATGACGTGTGAAGTGACGTAATATCCCTAACTAAACTAAAATACAGCGCACAAGTCCTTTCCTGACAAGTTTACACTACCCGCTGCGCCCGCACCGTCCCGCTACCTTCCGCTTCGTGCGCTCAGCTCGGCACCACAGCCTGCTCGACTCCATTCTGTCCGGCTCGGGGCCGCATATTCATATATTTTATTTGAAAATCCGCTCAGTATCACTCCGCTCCACTTGCACTGTTTCTACTGATGCGGAGTGGAGATATCGAGCACTGTGATTGGCCAGTTCACGGTCCGCTCCTCTCCACTCCGCCCAGCTCCGCGTCAATGGAAACGCATCCTTATGTTGAAATAATTTAAAATCGGTTTATTAGTTTATGAGTTAAATCATAAAAAAGAAACAAGATGCAATTAGCATATCAAACATCGCGTAAAAATGTCTAAAAGTTCTGCATTATGTTTTAGAAATGTGTAAAGTCTGTTTGCTGGTATTGGATCAGCGTGGCGGACTAAAACCTAACTCTGCTGAACGGTTTAATGCTGAAAACGTATGAACTGAAGGATAATCCTCGTAATAACAACTATTCAAAATTTTGTTCAGTTCTAGTTTAGTAATAAATGTGAAATGTGAACTGAAATGTAATTTAACTTCAGATTTATGATATTTATAACACTTTAGACTAGATCGGAATTCTATATTACGAATTTACCCTTGGAAGGCTCAGCTTCATATATTATGGGAATTTGTGTATTTATTGGTTTGTTACTCTTTCACGCCTTAATTACTCGATCGATATTCATGAAATTTCGCATGCACGTTGTCAGGGATACAAAAAAAGACATAGGGTACCTTTCATCTAGAAAATTTACTTCCCGAGTGAGCACAGCCGCGGGCATAATAATAATAATAATATTCTACCACATACACACAACACCATCTAGCCCAAACTAAGCAGAGCTTGTACTATGGGTACTAGACAATGGATAAACATACATATTATATACTATTTTTTTTTTGTAAATTATACATAGAAACACCCAGACCAAGACAAACATTCATGTTCATGCACACAAATGTTTGACTTGTGCGGGAATCGAACCCGCGACTTCAGGCGTGGCAATCGGTTACACTAACCACTACGTTACACTAAACACTAAACACTACTATAGGGTATGATATAAGCTACAGTTAGTCTGAACAATAAATTAACGGAACACAGAATCCATTCACACCACCCTAGATAGTTGTCAATGCTTTATAAATTATTTCGCTTGGATGCCAATTTGTATCTCGCCTTTATCGTAGATGTATTGTGTGAAATAGCGATCGGAGATTTAAGTTATGCAAAGATTTATAGGGAATGGTAAGAAACGAGACTGTTAGACGTATTATACAGTAGATTATTTATTTAGGCATATTTACAGGGTAAACACAGACATTCACATAAAATTTACAATTATTAAAGTGCATGTGATACCCGAAATACAAATAAGCACAATACTGGTACTTGCTTTTCAGCAGCCATGGCCACACGAAACGTCGGGGAAAGTGTAAACATAAATATAAATAGTATAATAGTATAGTAATAGTATAAATAGTTTTGATAGTTTCAATAATTTAATTAGCTTAAAAATTAGTAAAGTTTAATAGTAATAGTAGTGTAACAGATTTCAAAATTTTGTAATAAAGTGTCAAATAAACAACGCGATACAATCCGTATATCGTAGTTTAATTTCAATTAATAACATTCGCGTAAACAGAAGACAATATTATGAAAACATACTTTTGTGTGTGTGACTTGGAAATAATAAAGGCTAGGGAGGGAAAAGGCTAGGGAGGGAGAAGAGATATAGGGTCACCGTCGCGCGTGATATACGCCTAGTATCATAAGCGATTATAAGCCAATGTAACCAATATATGCTTGTTTGCCATCAATGCTTCATTAATATAAGTTGGTGTTAAAATTTACGGGGCCAGAACTCACATGTTCTTCTACAAACATTGTTCTCAGACTTTACATTAGCTACTTACAAAGAATAAATATCAATAAGCTAAAATTCTTTCTTCTTTTCAGGATCTCGCAATGTCCAGTGGGAGTTGTTCAGGGCCGGGGGTATGTGGAGGGGCGCGGCGCCGACCCCCTCCGCCCCCCGAGCCGGCGCTGTCCCTAGCCGCAGACCTCAGCGAACTGAGTCTCGACCAGGGGTACCATACCTTAGCTGACTGTGGCCCGCCTAGAAGAAGAAGGGATAACAACCTCAATGATGCGCTGTGGTTGAAAATATTGTCTTACCTTGAGGTTAGTAGGTTAATCTATCAAAATTAAGGATGATGGACATAATAATAATGTCCTGGGTCCATGTACATAAATTAAAAGCCTACCTCGAAGTTATTGATTGTGTCTGTATTGCGGGAATTTTATAAATAACAGGCACAAGAAATTCTGAATCCAGGGGACCTTTTGTGGATCGTACAAATTTTTGTCTCGTGGGATCGGCGCAGTGGCAAAAGGAGCCGACCAATGAAAGCACTATACCATTAGCGCAGTCATTATTAAAATTCACATTACGGAAGAAAGAGTATATCAAAATGGCAACTTTTCTGGCAAAATGTAGGTGTAACTACTCTTATCGTGCCATATTGTATATATTCTTGGAAAGTGTGATCAACCATTTTAAAGTTTTGTGTGTTATTTCTCAATAACACCAACTACGCATCCTTCAAATATCAATTATAACTATTGTAGTGTAATAGCAGTGTCGTAAAATTTGGACCAAATCCGACTTGCAGAAAGATCTTTTTAGTAATTGAAGCTTTAAATGGATTTTTTATCCTTGTTCTAAATATGTCCGTTTACAGGTATCTGACCTCTGCCGCATGTCCCGAGTCTGTCGCCGATGGGCGAGGCTCACGACGCGGCTCATCACCAAGCCCGAAGTATGGAAGAGAGTCAGAGCGGCTGGTCCGCTAGAAATAGCTGCCAGATGTGCAGGCGCTCGAGCAGGACCCTGTGTGAGTTCTGTTCGAGAGTGGCGGTCAAAGAACTGCGTGGTGGGTATCTTTTAGTTATAGTAGAGTAATAGTTGAATGAGGAGAGACAGTTGCTAAGAGCCATAGGTTTGAGGAGGAGAAAGGTAAATCTCTGTCCCTGTCTCCATATTCATGCCATGTCTATTTTCAGTGATATTCATGTAATGTATTTGTATTAAAATAATATAATGCAATCACGTCGGATACGTGCGCGGAAGATAGAGCCAAGTTTTTTGGTTATAATAATACGATTAGATATCAGAAGTGAAACAGCTTGAAAAATAAAAAATGCACTTTGCTTTTTAAATAATTATCGATATTTACAGAATGGTTTTTCTAACCGTTAATAAAAGGAATACATTAACAAAAAAAGTTAAAGATAATAATTGATATCACCTGACAATGATCAAGTAGCACGTCCGTTTCGTCCGTCGCTTGATGTAAAAGTGACTTGCAGCGCGCCGAACACGCTTTTATAAGCCACTCCATTGGATCATTCGTGACGTCATTTGTTTACGATGTATTCCGCAATCAACAATATGTTTTCTTTCACCAGGTAACAGTAGCGAGTGCCCAGCTACTGGTAGCTACGTTTAGGAATCTAACGCATCTCGCCGTGACGAGTTCGAGCAGTATGGACGCGAGGTCGTTAGCGCCGCTCATCACGGACCTCACCGACCTCAGACATATAGACCTTACAGGTTTGACTTATTTAATATCATATGTTTCTAGCACGATAAATATTTGCAATAAAAATGTCTGTGATAGATAACAATAATAATATTCTATCAGAACACTATCTAGCCCAAACTAAGCAGAGTTTGTACTATGGGTACTAGACAAAAACATACATATATATATTTTTTTGTGAATACTTACATATTATACATAGGAACACCCAAACCAAGACAAACATTCATGTCCATGCACACAAATGTTTGACTTGTGCGGAAATCAAAGCCGCGACCTCAGGCGTGGCATTCGGTTACACTGACCACTACGCCATCGAGGCCGCCAATAATAGATATTTTTGAGACGTTGTTAAAAGGATACAAAAAACGGTAAGTTTGAAGTTATACCGTTTTAAAATAAGACCAGCTTAAATAGATTTCTGTTCTAGTATAAAATTATAGAGAGGCTGTAGCACTATGGTATATTTTTTAATTGGTATCAACTATTTAGGTAAGTCAAAATCCAAAACAATTTTTGTCTATGTTTGTACCAACGCAGAAAACATTACACATTTTGATGCGATTTCCTCAGTTTAGTAATTGGACAATCAAATTAACATCTCATTTAGTTACGCTTAGTAACAACGCTGACATGTAGCATACCACGTAATTTATTGTGAAATGTAGAAGATTATATAGGTACTTAACAGAAATATAGCGAAGATAAATCTTTTCTTAAGCCTTGGGGAATTTGGCTTAGTAACTCCAATTTGCAGAAGATTGCAACAAAATAACCTTGTGATATAATCCTAGCAAAGCAAAGTTTTCAGGGATCCTTAGGCGGACTAGATGTACTTTGACGGCCTCGATGGCGTAGTGGTTAGTGTAACCGACTGCCACACCTGAGGTCGCGGGTTCGATTCCCGCACAAGTCAAACAATTGTGTGCATGAACATGGATGTTTGTCTTGGTCTGGGTGTTTCTATGTATAATATGTATGTATTTACAAAAAAAAAGGTATATAATTATGTATGTTTATCAATTGTCAAGTACCCATATTACAAGCTCTGCTTAATTTGGGCTAGATGGTGTTGTGTGTATGTGGTAGAATATTATATTATTATATTATATTATTATTTTATATTATTATTTTCCCTTGTTACAAGTGTTTAATTAATGACTCATAAGTTTGCAGGCTCTGCATCATCACTGCATTTCCTCTAAGAGATAGACTGAGATGTATTAAACCTAGATTTTACTACCTCTATTTACATTATACATAATTGTTCATCTATGTCATGAATTTAATACTAGCTTGCCTATCGTCAATGTGTTCAAGACTTCAATGTGTGTTCAAGACTTCAATCTGAAAACTGCCTTATCTATTTATCCATACATATGTATCTATCTATCTATCTATATATATAAAGGAAGATTCCTGACTGACTGACTTAGACACAACGCACAGCCTAAACCGCTGGTCGTAGGAACTTGAAATTTGGAGAGCATGTGTGTTTTAATTTGTAGGGGTGTACTAAGAAAGGATTTTTTGAAATTCCACCCGTAAGGGGGTGAAATAGGAGGAAAAGTTTATAACGAAAATTTCTCATTTCTGGACTTAGCAGTATGAAAATTGGTACATAAGTTTTCGATTACAATTGAAAAATATCTGTGTAGGTGAGATGGATAAAACTCTCCCCTAAAGGGGCGGAAGGGGGGATAAAGTTTGTATGAAAATTTTCTCACTTCTAGACGAGTACGACCCGAATTGATTGTCATATTCTAAATTAACGCGAGCGAAGCCGCGAGCAAAAGCTAGTGTATAATATAAATAAAGAAAACGAAGGCTTTCTCTGTCAAACCAACATTAAAATAGATATAGGTTTCAAATCAACCTAACCTTAATATTATGTACTAGATGTTCCCGCGGTTCCACCTGCGTTTATCGTTACTGCGGCACCCCCGTGGGTCATAGCGTGATGTTATATAGCCTATAGCCTTCCTCGATAAATAGGCTATCCAACACTAAAATAAATTTTTCAAATCGAACCAGTAGTTCCTGAGATTAGCGCGTTCAAACAAACAAACAAACTCTACAGCTTTATAATATTAGTATAGATTTCCATTTAACGTGGCAATGCTGCCAGTCTTCAGGGCACACTATCAGTCGACTGTGATGCGGAGGAATTCTATGATGCCAATTAGAGGTTTCAGTTTTAGATTTTCTAATGGTTTTTTATTTCTGTTACAACATGTCACAGATATAACACACAACCTCAAACACCCCAATTAGATGATTAAATCGAAATAATAATAATATAATCATTAAAATGTTACTTTTATGTACTTAAAATATTTTAATTTAACGAATTAGTTCTCCTTATTGTGTGCGGATAGCAATAAATCTAACATTATTGCCTTTAATGCATCAAAAACCTTATTGCCTTGAATTATGATACATTTTCGTTTATTTCAGCTGTTTAATAAATGGGTGACTATAATTTAATTCGTTTTATTTATCATAGGGATAAAACATTACCTATATTAAAAATTGCTGGAATTGGCCACCTTAAGGGTGTGCGTTTATTATGTTACATGTTGTATAATATTTCAGGTATAGGTTAGTTTTAAAGAATTGTGTAAATTTAAAATATTCATATAAAATAACCTATATTCATTAAAACTAACACGAAATGAACTGCAATTAACTTGTATTTCGATTTCTCCACATGCACTTTATTTTACTTTGGAGTTGGTAAATTGAATTGGACTCGAGATTAAAACATATAATAAGAGATATAATGATATTAAACTTATGAAAATAACTCTATAGTCATATTTGCCTGAGAGATCGTTTGAGTAATATTGAGCTGGGATTTTCTCAGACGGGCAAAGCTCTTGCATTCATTTGAAATCTTGAAAGAGGTATTGAGTAATATAAACCATAATTTTATCTTATCTTTGTGGAGTCAATCAGTTAATGTCAGTAACCGACGCTCATGAGCTTAGGAATACCACCCTTCCTCTACGATTAGTCCAGTTTATGATATAGCGTTCCGCCTACACCCAACCTTTCGGTTATATTAGGCAGAGCCGCTGTACCTTCCAGCGCCCGAAAGCACCTTCCGGGACCAGTTATAGACAGGTCTTATCCCCAAATCTCGACTCTCCACCCTATCCTCAGAGATTCGGTTCTCGTAAGCGAGCTACCTCGTGAAAATTATAATTATACCTCGTGAAAAATAATATTAGGAATAATTAAATTGTTGTTTTTTACATCATCATCTCAGCCAAATACTGAACATAGGCTTCCCAAGGTTTTCCAAACAGACCGGTCTTAGGCCACCCGCATCCAACCGCATCACGTTGTTTGTATGTGTGTATGTTTTTTACATACATACATACTATTCTCACGTCTTTAACTCCAAAGGATTCAGCTAAGAGGTATTACACCCACTTTTTGCCTAATAATACGATTCCTGGGTGTGTTCCAAAGTGGTATTGAAAACTCAATAACACTGCCGGATCCAGGCACTAAGACTTCATGCAAAATATTCGCATTCACTACAGCTGCTGCCGAGGCTGTGCTGGTATTTTTATGATCTTATAAAAAAGATATAAATCACAACGTAAATAAGACCTGCGATATAATTTTAAATTATTATTAAAAAGAAAATGGATAATTTGGTCGACTAATTTTTAACACTAAGTCTAAGATTTGAACAGGATCACAAAGACGATTTATAGATTACTAGCTTTTGCGCGCGGCTCCGCCCGCGTGCTACCTACATCAATAAAAAGTAACCTATTTCCTTCCCCAGGTTTTAAACTATATCTGTACCAAATTTCATCTAAATCGGTTGAGTGGTTTAGCGGTGAAAAGGTAACAGACAGACAGCCAGACAGATAGACAGACAGAGTTACTTTCGAATTTATAATATTAGTAAGGATAAGGATTGGTTAAACATTGACATTATTCATGATACTGTTGTAATAATTTTAACGACTTGCTAAATAGAAGCACCTTTCTACCTACATCAATAAAAAGTAACCTATTTCCTTCCCCAGGTTTTAAACTATATCTGTACCAAATTTCATCTAAATCGGTTGAGTGGTTTAGCGGTGAAAAGGTAACAGACAGACAGCCAGACAGATAGACAGACAGAGTTACTTTCGAATTTATAATATTAGTAAGGATAAGGATTGGTTAAACATTGACATTATTCATGATACTGTTGTAATAATTTTAACGACTTGCTAAATAGAAGCACCTTTCTACCTACATCAATAAAAAGTAACCTATTTCCTTCCCCAGGTTTTAAACTATATCTGTACCAAATTTCATCTAAATCGGTTGAGTGGTTTAGCGGTGAAAAGGTAACAGACAGACAGCCAGACAGATAGACAGACAGAGTTACTTTCGAATTTATAATATTAGTAAGGATAAGGATTGGTTAAACATTGACATTATTCATGATACTGTTGTAATAATTTTAACGACTTGCTAAATAGAAGCACCTTTTAAATAAGAAGAAATAAAAAAATACACTCATTTGCATATAATTATGATCTGCTTTGATTGATGGATTGACACGAGGTAATTATAATGACCATTGATTGATTGATTGAGTTACTCAGTTTTTATTATATCTTTTCACATGTCCAGTAGCAGCTATCAAAGTAAAAACATCTGTTCTTTTAAATATGTGTTTGTTTTTTACTGTCAAGGTGGCAAGCATGCCTTTTGGTGATTGTCTGCTCTACCAAAATCATTATCTCCTCCTAGCATTGCGTTTCGAATCACAAAAAGAAGTCTGTGCTGCCAGCGCAAGTGGCAAAGTTCACCGTCCTCGCTTACATAATCATCCTTATCCTTAAAACGGCTGGAAATCCTAATTATCGTTCAATCTCAATACGAGGTTCTTTGGCTGTGATCTTATGTAGGGCAAAAGGACGCCCCAAACCAAATCACATCGCTGTTACAAGTAGTTCAGAAAGTTGCAAATAGATCAGCTTCTGCTTTCTGATCGAGCATCTTAGTTGATTTTCGGCTTAGCTGAAAACTACTCCATTTTGAGCCGTCACTCAGATATAAGCAAGCTGCCGTGTTCTATGCCTATCATCATTTGGTAAATAACCATTGAGCTCAACTGATGATAATTGGTTATAGTGTGTATTTGATTGTTTGGAATAACATGATTAATAATGAATAATGACACATTCAAAATGAATGTGTCATTATTCATTATCATCAAAAAATCATCATCCTTGAATCAAAAAATTAAGTATTGAGTAATTACTTGATAAGTTAATATAAGTTTAGATTATCTTTCTTTCTTTGTTAACGTATATGCTTATTTGGCCTTGTTTCCGAATCCGGACTTAGAATTTTTCTCAATAAAAATTTTCAAAGATGATAATTATGTTATCTTCGTTGCGATTAATTTTAAATTAACATGGAGATTAATGATTAAAATCTAATTTATCTACGAAAGTTTGAACTAAAATACCTAATTCCAATTATTATTAACTCATTTGTACTAGGCTACAAACATGTTTGCAAACTCAGCCTTCAGAGTTCACAAAAATGTGTCGAAAATTTGGTATTAACCAAAACGAAATTGTAAGCATATTAATTTGTGAATTTACTCGTAGTTTGTATAGACTTCCTTTAAGTTTGTGAAGTGAGGAGACATTAGGTTAGTAGTATCGTTCTCGATAATATTCCAGAGTTAGAGAAGTGTATTTTGTGTATCGGTGCCGGTCTTTACACACACGTAGAAGTTGCAACTAAAGATAAAAGATGGCGTTGTACACAATTACACAACACTCCGTACAATTTGCACTAAGTCTCGCACAAGCGAAGTTTGCAGTATAAGTCTATCAATCGTTGGACCGCGGCAGCACCAGGCACCCAGACTTGTTGGAGGATTCTCTTTGTGTCGGAGGTATAGAGATAGTCCCGTGGTATATGCGTGTGCTTAAGTGCCGGAGGATTGTGAGGTCACACGTTTATACCTGAGGTCGGGCAGCATTATTAGATTTTACAGTGGGCAAATTCTTAGTAGCACCACGAAGTTTGGATGTTTGCAGTGGACGCTGTGAGATTTTCTATTACGTGGAATTTAAAAATAAATCTAGACAATTTCAGATGTATTAAATCTCCCAAAATTGAATGTTATGTATGTAGTATAAGATTTTGAATTATTTTAAATGAATTTGCCTAAATTATTTAATATTTTGACTGCACGGTTGGCGTTGGGCGCTGAATGATGTGGACTCGAATCTCGCATATAACAATTACTTGTTTGATCCACAAAATATAATTGTGTAGGAGTAGTTTATTTCCATTAATTGTATGTTTCTGAAAGCCATGCTATACAGAGCCCTAAATCGAGAAATGCCTTTAAAAATGCAAATAATATAAGCACATGAAAATCTAAAATCTTTGCGGTGTTATCTTTGACGATATATTGTAGGACAATGGTTTACAAAGCGTTACCCTCTTGATATGAATAACTTTGGGAATTTTGTCACGTAATATATTCTGCTGACGAATAAGGTGGTACACCTACGTTCTATAAGATATCCATAATATATATATAATCTTTCCGTCCCCTCACAAAATCAAAATTATCATTTATTTAGACTTTGGAGACTCCAAGAAGTTTAGAACATGAGAGTTCTGACACTCTATAAGTTTGTGCTAATACTTAAAAATTATATATTAGTCCGACAAAGCATTTATATTGTACTAGGTTAAGAGTAGTGTTTGTTAGTATTGCCTTTATTATTAATAATTAATCAATCACGTTACTTCTTATAATTTTCGTGCGTTACTTATTATTATGATATCGGAGAGAGATCTCTCCCCGGTCGTGTCGGATTATTGGTCCCATCGGATCATGAGAGTTAGGGAACAGAGAGTGCACTTGTGTTTGCGCACACACTTGTACACTATAATATCTCCTGCGCCGATGGCCAGTCTCCGTTAAGATTGGCCGCCGTGACCGAAATTCGGTCTGGAGGACATTATTATGATATACAAAAAGTTTAAAAACCTGAGAACGACGTATAACAAAAATAATTTATTATGTAAACAAAAATGTTACATATTCAAATTATATATTATGATGGATTTGAATTATTTTTCATATACATACTTTAGTATTATCTGTAATATCACTTGCTATGATAAAAAGAGATAAAAATGATTACCAAAACTAATGAGATAAATAGTTGAGAATTAATTGCTTGAGCAGAAAAAAATGTCATAAATTCGACATGGCATGAAACAAACAAAAGGTAAAGCATAAAAATCCATCTATGCTGGATATTATTTCTAAATCGTCGCTCGTTGCATTTATCTAGTCTTCTGTATTGATCTAATTTGTGGTAAATTAGATAGAAAAAGCGCTCCATTGGGATTCTCAGTATAGGGAACTGCGACACAAGTCATCATTACCGTAAACCATCAAACAACCCAATCACTATAACGAATGTGCTAAAATAGGAATAGCTTCATTAAAATACAGCGAATCAACCACATGCAGCGAGACGGGAAGTTAGTTCTAATGTACTCATGAAAGTCGGTGATTAAAACCTAATTTATTTATTAAATGCGCTTTCTAAGCATTTTCTATCAGTGCCTTATCACGTCTAATTTTAATCTGTGTTTAAGTTACTTGTTCAGTAAGCTTGGAGAGATGGAAGTGGATCGGGTCTAACTGAATAAGTAGGCGTTCTTACTAGTAGGCACGTCTATTTATATTTGACATGTTGTATATTAATATATATAAATATACAGGATGTCAACCCACTCGTTGACTTATTCTATACTAGCTTTTAACCGCGGTTTCGCTTGCGTTAATTTAGAATTTGACAATAAATTCGGGTTGTACTCTGCTTGTAATAATATAATTCAATCATAATTCTAAAGAAACGTGGTGCCAACTATTATCATAAGAACGTTTTTGTTGTTTTCCTCGGGAACAGTAATTTTTTTCGGGATAAAAGGTAGCCTATATCCGTTTTTGTACACCTGACAACATATGCGCAAATTTTCAGGATGATCGGTTCAGTGGTTTAGGTGTGAAAAGGTAACAAACAAACAAACTGATTTACGCTTTTATAATATTAGTTAGGATTAGGATAGGCTTAGGATTAGGATAGTTAGGAGTAAGATTAGGATTTACATCCAAATACATGTGGCTAGACCTATACATGTTTTCAAAAGAAGTGAGCGAGGTTTCTAAAGAACTAGACTTTGCCCGCGGCTTCGCTCACGTAAATGTAGGTTAGGTTATGTTAGTAACAGTACTTTTTTCTGGACCCTATGTCCTTCGTCTGTACCTCTGACAGCGTGTATGCGAAATTTCATGATGACCGGTCGAGTAATTAAGGCATGAAAGCGTAACAAACAAGCAAACAAATTCACATTCGCATTTATAATGTTAGTTAGGATTATTTACAAATCCTTGATAATTAATAGTTTAACGTTACTAATGTGAAAGGTCCTCAAAATTTATTCATACATTTGTACACTTGCCTCACCCCCTCTTACTCTGAGAAATATATAAACCCACAAAAACATAATTTTTTTTACGTTTGAACGTTATGAGTAGCTATCGTAGTAGGTGTGTAGCCCTAGCCAATAATTTATTAAAGAATATTTTATATGTACTTTTTTATGGTAACTTGTACTCATTTGTTAACATGAAAGTTTGTGAAGATGTTAGGATATTTGATATCGAATCACGCATCAGCCTTTTAAACAGATTTTGATTAAACTTAGTTAACACGTAGACCATGTTCTGATTAACACATAGGATAGGATTTTTTATATCTCGTTATAAAAAGTCCAGATCTAAGTATGTATTTACTCGGATAAAGAACCAGACAGAAGCTGGTATATCCTTTCTTTTGCGAGCATTATCAAAAAGAATACATGCAACAAACATTTAAAACTTCGTTTTGTATATTAAAAAACAACTACAGCAGAACATTTTATCGCTTCTTTTATTTTAAATTCATGTTGAAATTTAAAATAAGAACTCTTGTTATTAAAATTTTCTAATAACGAATACGGTTTTAAAACGTAGTTTGATCTGAATCTATAGCGTAATAATAATGCTTCTACACGTGTTTCATTTACATTTTGTATTCGAAGCCGAATAATGTAATTTGGAATACCGGATCTCACGACACACGACGACCTGTGACAAACAATAAATTTTGATTTCATTTCATTTCACGATATTGTAGTCCATTATCAGAAAAGTTCGGTATAGACTACATTTTGCAATGCTATATCTATAATAACTATAGAAAACTTACTTACAATTAAAATTATTTTATTGCAATACTACTTAGACTTAATTATTTATAGTTGCATTTTCCTTTCCAATATTATTTAAAATGAAAAGTATGTTAGAATAAAATTACTTTATTTTCCCCGAACCGGGTATTAAAGAGACCCGGTTCAGGGAAATTATTATGAGTCTGGAATATATTATGAGTCTGGAACTTAGTACCGGAGACGGCTACAGGCTGACCACGTAGGACCTTAATAGCTGGTGGCAAAATGTAGGGGGTAATACACCTCTTCCAGAAAATAGGCGTGAGACTACTTATGTATGTATCAACATAATAAAGTATATCAGCAATGTCTTTTTTCTCCAGGTTGCCCAAACGTGGACTGGCCGGAATGGGCGTGGTTAGAAACCCGGCTGGCGACGCGAAGACCTCCGGTGGAGTACATAGACCTGACTGACTGCGGGTCTGTGACGGATGCTGGTCTCTGCGCTCTACTCCATACCTGCCCATCGCTGCAGTATTTGTACCTTAGGCGGTGTACTCTAGTCACAGGTAAGAATTGTTCACCTTCTTTAGAATCCTGTTGTATGAAAAGAAAAAAAAACATGTTTATTTTCTTTCGTGTTTTCCAGTTAGAAAATGTGTTTATGTTTTATTTAATGTTGGACAAATTTGTTCTGTTTTAAGATCACGAAACACTGCATTTATTAGTGGATCAAAGATTAGTCTTCTAATGGTCGATTAATCGAGACTTTTCTTTGTATTTCAATCGAATCAAATCAAATCAATTTATTTTTTAACAAATCAATATATAGAAATCCATCTCTATGTATTGTCTTAGTTTTATGTCATCTCTGTTTGAACATATTTATTTCCTGGAACCCTAGAACACTAGAGTAATTATATAATATACTTACATGTATATATACAATACACACATGGGCGTCTACAGAACGGCAAAAAGGAGCAAAGAGGCAAAGATGTAATATATCTATTTTGCAGTTACATTGTACACGTCCTATGTAATGCCGGTATTAAGGACACTGGTAGGAAAATCTCAGTGTTTGAACTGAGAATTCCCTAATAGCAAAATTTAATAACACATTGATCGATTTGAGGAACTCATGACTGGCCATCATCGTTAGAGCAAACTAATAACAACTTTATACACAGACAAATATATGTACAGGGTTAAATAAAATACTAATAACGTTTTCCCGTGTTTTCTTTTCATTAATCTTTTGTTCGATTTTTTTTTTTTACTAGTTTTGTAACTAGAAACTTTTCTAAAAAAACAAATGTTAACAAGTTTAAAATGCAACGCCTTCGCCTCCTGCACAACGCCTCCTCTCCCGAGTTTGGATACGCCGCTGCTTTCTTTAGCAACCGCTGGTAGACTAAAGTCTTAGTCGTGCGATTAGAGCAACCAAACACAATATTAGAAAATTTCTATGAAAAATCAAGTAACGTATTATGACAAGTGGTAGATCAAAAATTGTGAAGTAATGTATAAGTCAAAGGTAAAATGTTATTAGCATGTTTTCATTAACACCGTATAGATTTAGTTATTTTACATCAAATAGAACGAATTGCGCCAATTATACTATTTGATCATTATTTATTTAATAATCCTTACTAATCCTTACTAATATTATAAATTCGAAAGTAACTCTGTCTGTCTGTTCACGGCTAAACCACTCAACCGAGTTAAATGAAATTTGGTACAGATATAGTTTAAAACCTGGGGAAGGACATAGGCTACTTTTTATTGATATAGGTACCAAGCGGGCGAAGCCGCACGCAAAAGCTGGTATAATATAAATTTAAAATTTAGCATTCTCGCATTCTGCTCACAGTACTTCATGCATTCTAATAATAATACTTTCCATTCAACGTCAAAAATATCAACTTCTGGGTTAAAGTCCAAGAGAGCGTTAAGCTGCTTTAATGACTGAGGTATGGTGAGTTAAAGCGTGCCACAGTACGGCACGCTGGAACCGCCAGCAATCGGTGCTTTCTACCACGACAATAGTTAATCTGCAACATTTGTCGTGAAGAATCGGTGTCTCGATCATACCCATAAACCATTATAGATAAACCATTTAGCAATTTTTTATCACGTAGACCTAAAAAGGATAAAAAGTCTACAAGTTTCTCATTAAGAGACTAAATTTCTTTCTTCATTCGCACACAACAACATCACCACACATTATAAGCGGCTTGCACAAAATATAACGCATTCATTGTATCTACCTCGATTAATCATATTTTTGTGCTCTTCTTCATAAATCATTCGTACAAAAGGTTGGAATATCTTTAGAGCATTAACTTTGCTTGTATTGCACTAGCCTTTAATCAGTTTAATCAGTCTTTGTGAGTTTAATAATGAAGTAGTGTCACGCATCACATGTACATATGAAGGTTAGGAAAAGGTTCTTTTTAAAAGATCACTAGCAATGTGCATAAACACATACACTCAGTTTGTAATTTGAGTTTGTTACTCTTGTAAATGGATAATAATTTACGATGAATGTTGAATATTGACATTGTTTTTTAGAGGGTCTGGTAATCTGTGTGACATAATATAATAATAATAATATAATAATAATAATATAATATTCTACCACATACACACAACACCATCTAGTCCAAACTAAGCAGAGCTTGTACTATACCCATAGTACAAGCTCTGCTTAGTTTGGACTAGACAATGGATAAACATACTTATATACTTTTTTTTTGTAAATACATACGTATTATACATAGAAACACCCAGACCAAGACAAACATCCATGTTCATGCACACAAATGTTTGACTTGTGCGGGAATCGAACCCGCGACCTCAGGCATGACATGGTTTCCTAGTTAAGAAACCAGTCTCCTACAAATAATTATATTAATTTTAGAAGTATTGTACCTACACATATTCATAAGGCGCCTTAAGGAACAGAGTAGCGAGAAATAAACAAATTATTATTATAATAATAAATTATTAATAACGGGACAGCATCGTGGGATTTTATGGCCTTTTGCCGTTCGCGCGAGATCTAGATTTGAAAATGACTTCCTTACGTATATTCCATTTTCTTACTTGTTTAATGTGGTTAATAAAAACTTATGAAACCATTCAGTTACTGCTTTCAGATTATATTCGTTCTCTTATAAAGATAGATCAGAAAGCAGTAAGACATTTCATAGTGATAATTTTCTATATACTGTTTTCATCTACTGGTACGCCATATTTGTTTACTAAATAAAAAGTAAGAAATCGTCTTTCGATTCTACTCGAAGCGACGGCTAAAGAACTTCCTCCATTTAATTGAGCTTAAGTGCAACTTCTAGGAATTACATAATTTATTAAAATGGGCTTATAACACTTTGCGTGATTTGCAAATCGAATCAGGGACCATACGATTGACGTTAAGCATTAACGGAAACGTACGCTAACGAGGCCATCTTTAAGATGAATAATTATAAATAATACATTCTGCGAATGCAATCCTTTTGTTTGTTAATTCTATTCTCTGTAATGTTTTACACTGATTTATTTAATCCTTTTGTTAACTATAATTGCTATGCTTTATTGTTTGTAAGTTAGTTTTCTGTTTAAATTATAATTCATTAGTTCTTGCCCGCGACGTCACTCGCTCGAGAACACTCCTTTTATCCTGGATGCAAGTTACGCTATGTCCTCTTCTGTACCTCTGACAACGAGTATGCGAAAATGCATGATGGTGAGTGGTTAAGGCGTGAAAGCGTAAGAAACAAACAAAGTCACATTTGCATTTATATATTAACTAGCTTTTGCCCGCGGCTTCGCTCGCATTAATTTAGAATTTGACAACCAATTCGGATCGTACTCTGCTTGTAATAATATAATTCAAACATGATTCGAAAGACACGTGGGGCCATCTATTATCATAAGAACATTATTGTTATTTTCCTCGGGAACAGTAATTTTTCAGGGATGAAAGGTAGCCTATGTCCGTTTCTGTACACCTGACAACGTATATGCAAAATTTCAGGATGATCGATTCAGTGGTTTAGGCGTGAAAAGGTAACAAACAAACTCATTTTTGTTTTTATAATATTAGTTAGTTAGGATTAGGATTAGGATTTATATATTAAAGTTAGGATTTTAGTCCAGTGTCATTGAACCCTGTAATACAGGAATACTACCTGTAACGCAGGGGACTTTGCAAACATTCAAACAACGGACACAAAGAACACACAAACTGGGAAAAACCATTTGTGGATCACATAATTTTTTTTCCGTGTGGGCTTCGAACCCATAACACTCAGCGCAGTGGCAGCGGCGAGTCGACCGCTTAAACCACTACCCCATCCGTGCAGATTAAAGATGTATGCCTTTAACGTAGTCATTAATTATTGTTCGCGACAACGTTAATATTAGCTTGATTCGTATTATTATGATTGTAAATGTACATAAGTATACCGTATCAATAAAGTTTATCGTTACAATAGTGCCGAATTAGGTCATATATAGACCTAAATAGTATAGATAAATAGTGTAAATAACATAATATTGTGTTTTTCTATAGTTTACAAGAATATTATGTAAAAAACGTAAACATTGCCAATAATAATGCATTTTTAACTAAAGTTAGGTATGTTAGGGTTCCTAGGTCGTAAGGTTTTAATAAAAGGTTTCACTTGTGTGTTTTATTTTGTACGCTACGAAAGGCGCTACAAGATACTGAAGGAATAATAATAATAATATTCTACCACATACACACAACACCATCTAGCCCAAACTAAGCAGAGCTTGTACTATGGGTACTAGACAATGGATAAACATACATATATACTTTTTTTTTTGTAAATACATACATATTATACATAGAAACACCCAGACCAAGACAAACATCCATGTTCATGCACACAAATGTTTGACTCGTGCGGGAATCGAACCCGCGACCTCAGGCGTGGCAGTCAGTTACACTAACTACTACGCCATCGAGGCCGATGTATTATTCCTATATAGTATAGTTATAAAGTTATTATACTTTTTCTGATATAAACGTTACTGCAAATGAGATTTTAAGCCTAAAACAGAATAACTATACCTAGACCTAACTCCCGATAGATAAAACAGGTATCAATAGGTAGGTCTAATCGTGCCCTACGCGGCACTTGTTATACCATCACGCTAACTAGTATAGTTCCATAGTTAAAAGCAGAAATATGAACATTGTATAGTAAAAAATAAACTTGTTGACAGGGGTTTCTGGCCGGCTCTCGTTACGGTAAAGATTTGAGGTACTTAAGCGACACAGTATCGATCGACCGTAGGTGCTCAAGAAACCTCATGTTCAAGCCTCAAGAACCAAACGGAGCCAGCCAGAAACCTTCAACAAACTGAACAATGAAGCTTGTTTTTATTTGAATGAAGTCCTGAACCGCACATCGAACCCGCAACAACACGCTTTCAGAGCCTCCACACCGTAATCTGTAAACGCTACAGTACAATCCACACATCGTGTACAGGACGTCAGCGACTCGACGGTTGTTTTGTAACCATCATATAGTAACCCCAGCCCCGAGTTCGCCCGTCCGGTACAATTATATTACCTACTAGTTGTGCCCGCGGTTTCACCCGCGGTTTCACCCGCGTTTATAGTTACTGGACCACCCCTGTGGGTCGTAGCGTGCTGTTATATAGCCTATAGCCTTCCTCGATAAATAGGCTATCCAACACTAAAAGAATTTTCAATTCGAATCAGTAGTTCTTGAGATTAGCGCGTTCAACCAAACAAACAAACAAACTCTTCAGCTTTATAATATTAGTATATAATACTAATTTTAGTGGCTAGTTTCATCAGCAATGTTTATATTATTTATTACTTAATTACGCTTCTAATTACACCCTTTCTGTATTCAGTTTTCTGAATAATAATTACACACATTTACTTGCTTTCTCGGTGTATAGTTTTCTAATTATGTAAATGTGAGTATGGCTAATTTCTAAGTAATACAAAACTAGCAATTAAGTTTTATTATGTAGAGATAAAATGTATGTTTCGACTTTATACAACTGCTATTATATTTATATTAAAATCCTTGTAAGTTGCTAAACAGAGACAAAGTCCGCAACCTAAGTCGCGCCTTGCGTGTTCACGTGTACCCTAAACTAGCTATCATAAATAAGTGTATACTGAAATATATATAGAAAAGATTTTATAAAATACTATTATTACATAATTTTGAAACTTCAAACTACTATTGTTAAACGAACACCGAGTCCTACCACGAATGCTTCCTGAGGCTATTGAAATGAAAAAACATCTTAATTTCAATAGAGAAGATGGTTGGAATGTATCACCAGCTTTGGATCCAGTGATTCAAATAGTCAAACCTATCCAAAACACAGCTAGACTTGATGATACTTTGAGCTACTGCGTAAATAGAAACACCAATTATTAAATTATGTACGGGTACTTTGAAATAACTACACTTAGAACATTGAGACAACCACAATCTTAGTCTCCCCGTGAGCATGGCTGCTGAAAAGCAACCGAAACGTCGGGGAAAGTGTTAAATTAAAGTTAAATAGTTTATTATAATTAAAATAGCTTTAATAGAAGTAAACAATAACTAGTAAAAGTGTATAACAATAGTAGTTAAAATTTTCAAAAGTATGTAATAATAGTGTCTTATAAAAAATAAACAATGCGATAAAATCCGTATAAAGTAGTTTAATTTCAATGTATAACATTCGCGTAAACATAAGACAATATTAAAGATTTTATGATAAAAGTACGGTGTATGAATGAGCCATCGTATCGCGACCGAAAGGTCGCGGTTTCGCGTCCCACTTATTGTATTATCGACGTGAACAACTTATAACGTTTCTTATATCTAATAGCTTGGTTGGAGGGGTCAACAATAAATAATTTGTTGACTAATATGTACACAATCTTTAAAAAAAAGGATAAATTAAATTAGATTTCTATAGTTATAAGCGCACAAATGTTTAAACAGAGAGTCGTTGTGTTTCATAATACGTAAACATGACAACCGGCGCTTCTTTAGTCTACCGAACCATGTGTGGTCTTGTTTCATGCTTTTTAATAAATACAGTTATACTATGCTTTTTTATTATAATTTTTTAAATTAATCTCTTTAAAGCTTTGAACTCGATCTAGGTAGCGTACGATATACTTTGCATACTAAACAGATTTCAAATTAAACCAGTCTTATCGATGCAAGGTAATCTGATCTTAGAAATATTATCAGATGATACTAAACGTGATTAAAATGTTCGAGTACTTGCAATGACTTTATTAGTTCGGCTCGATACCAGTCGATCGAGTTTGTTAAGAATTCGAAAGCATGTAATTGTAGAGACTTGATTTTCACACAAGACTTTCTTGTTTGTACTCGACTTGGAAAAGCGTTCGTGCATTAATGTAGGGTAGTTTGTTGTTAATTATTATGTTCTTGCATAGACTTATGCCTATCCCTTAAATAGTAGGTAAATTAGAAATTTCCTTAATTTGACCCTTCATATAGGTACTGTATGTCAGGGACGGTGTACCGAAAACTGAAATAGTAGATTCAGACCGTTATTATGAGTTAAAAATTGTTGGAATTTTCTTTACGAATAATCACCATTATTTTTCTGCAATTTTTTTCATTTTTCTGACCTGAATCATAATCATATTATAACATAATGCATATGCATCCATATGCATCCATCAATTTTATTAAATAAAAATCAATGAATACCACATTTTACTAAAATACAGCAATGTAATGAAATAGTCGTGATGTAAACAGATCAGCTGTTTTTATGCGCGCGGAACGCAGAGGTCATTCCCGCCGGCGCGAGCGGTGCGTTGTATTGTTAGAAATCCATTGCGTACCACGTAACAATGTTAATCAATACAAAAGCTTAATCTTTCGTTTTTTTTATTAATTTAATTTTGCGTCGAAATAAGTACCTATAGAAAGACGTCTGGATAAAGTTTTCGGTACGCCGCCGCGCCGTCAATTACACCCAGAATATCGTTATACCTATACCTAACTAATATTATAAAAGCGAAAATGAGTTTGTTTGTTACCTTTTCACGCCTAAACCACTGAACCGATCATCCTGAAATATTGCATATACGTTATCAGGTGTACAGAAACGGACATAAGCTACCTTACAACCCGAAAAAAAAATACAGTTCCTGAGGAAAACAATAATAACGATAATAGATGGCGCCACGTGTCTATCGAATCATGATTGAATTATATTATTATATATTATTTCAAGCAGAGTACAACTCGAATTGATTGTCAAATTCTAAATTAACGTGAGCGAAGCCGCGGGCAAAAGCTAGTATCGTTATAAGATTGATTCCTTAAAACAGGTTGTAACTGGCATATCCCTAAAGAGATAGGCGTAAGCTCTTTTATAGCCCTCAATTCATATCTTGCGGTATGTGAGTATTATATACCTACGTATGTATATAATAATAATCACATGCTGCAAACTATGGTTCTAGGTTTGCTTTGCCAAATAAAGCTATTACTATATACAGGTATATTATTTTTATATACGTATATTATATTCGATGATATTTTAGACTCAATGCGGTTAATAAGAATACAGAAATACCCAGTAATACTTTATCCAATATGGAAATCGACTCAAGATCTCAATAACTGCCGCATCAGCGTACTAGTATAATTGGTGTACAATAAAAAGCATTCTATTGTATTCTATATTATATGTATCTCTTCTTATTCTCTTCTTGACAGAATGGTCGTAGTCATCATGTTGTCTAGGTATCCAGAAGAGTCGACGTCACATGCCTCACGATGTTCTGCCATTTCTTCTGGTTAGCGGCATGTCTTGTAAACTCATGCAATGGACCGCTCACGTCTGATTTAACTTGGTCAGTCCATCTCATGGGTGATCCTCCGCGCGCTCTCCTGCCTTCCACCTTACCTTGAACGACCAGACGCTCTATAGAGTCAGTGTTGTCCCTTGACACGTACCCAAAGAATCTTAGAATACGCATCTGAACAGTTACTGATAGACGCTGCTTGATGCCAAATTCTTTCAGTATGGAGATATATTTGTTCGGAACTCCATCCAAGATATCCCAAGCATCTTCCTCCAGCACCACATTTCGAGAGCATCTATCTTTTTCTTCTCCAATTCCCGTAACGTCCATGTTTCTGCAGCATACAGGAACACAGGGAACACTAGTGCCCGGACGAGGCGAATTTTCGTGGCTTTAGTGATGTGCTGATGTATCTATCGTAATAGAAAGCAAGCTAATTGCTATATATGGTGAATAATAATCAAATATTGATATATTTAAAATAGGTCAACAGGTAAAAATATAGGTAATGAATACATCTAATACACGTGTGTTAAAAACTCGCAACAAACATAATTATACTCTCACTCAATTATGAGTGAGAGCATACATAATTATGTTTATATAGTCTCTTTCCTTTACTACCTTCTTCTAAAGTTCCGTACAAAAATGGTAAAAACGGAATCGTTGTAATTCGTTCGTTGTCAGACTAGCTTTTGCCCGCGGCTTCGCTCGCGTAAAATTAAGTTAGGTCATGTTAGTAATAGTACTTTTTAAAACATACCCTCTGTTACTCAGTGATAACATAGCTTTCTAACGGTGAAAGAATTTTTTAAGTTGGTTGAGTAGTTTTGAGTTAAATCGTTACAAACAAACAAAGAATCAAATCTTTACTCTTTTTAATATTAGTATAGATTTGTTAAGACTCCTTACTTCCGTAGTATTAGTACTTAGATTGCACGCAATAGTGTCAGCAATAAAAAAGTGAGCGCACATTGATAAAGAAGGGTAGTGTACAACTTCTAATATGAGTGAGCGTGACTATACTAGATGACAACTGACCGTCAGGAAATGTGACCTTTTTTGTACGTAGTACTGCGCATTTATAATTAAAATATTTTATAAGTATTTTCTAAACGGACAAATGGAAAATTGGAAGCCTCATTAAAATTCTTTCGTACAAATTTAGGGCAAATTTGTACGAAATCTCTATTATACAGAGAAAATCTCGCAGCAAGTTAAATTAACGTATAAAATTGTATAACGTAACGAAATGATGAGTTTGATGAGTACATCGAAGTATCGAAGATATTTTTCCTTTGTAGAGCATTTAAATAAAATCATTGCCTTATACGCTTGTGAAACATGGACTCCAACCTAAAGAGATCGGCAAAATTGGAATGTGATGTTGGCGCCGAATGGAAAAAGTTTTGTGAACCGAAAAAGTGGCTAATGAAGAAATATTGAGAAGAGTAAATGAAAACAGACAAATACTGGAACTTATAGAGAATAAAAGAGAAAACATGATTGGTCACTTACTTAGACATGACAAATTTTTACCTTAATATTGGTAAGGAAAAAAAGGCAAAGAGAAAGAGAGGAAGACCAAGAAGAAAGAATAAAGATCAACTGAAAGATAAAGCAAATGTAGAGACATATAGAGACCTAGCTGACCCGCGCAACTTCGTCTGCTTCACATAGGATAATTTTCCCCGTTTTTGCAACATTTTTCATGCTCCGCTCCTATTGGTCGTAGCGTGATGTTATGCCTATAGCCTTCCGCGATAAATGGGCTATTCAACACTAAAATATTTTTTCTATTCGAACCAGTAGTTCCTGAGATTAGCACGTTATTTATAATATTAGTATAGATTGAAGGACTTGGCAATGGATTGAGAAAGATAAAAGTTTCTACACCGATAAAAGCATTGCACTTAAATTTTGGACAGATGGAAATAAAAGCTTGTTCTTGTAAATGTTTGATTTAATATTTTTTCATTATAAACGCTACAATACGGATCCCGGGGTGAGAATGCGACTTGCACTGGATTTATTTCAGAACTCAATTCGCCATACGCCTGGAGCTAAGTCTGTGAGGGACATGGGTAACACACAGTATGAGTAAACTACTTTTAACATGTACTGATTAACTGTTTTACTCAGTTGAACAATTCGTGTGAAAACAAAGTCTTTGAACAGTATAATTAGTTTTCTAAAGTGTTCAAGCTCCGGTAGCTTTAAAAAGGCTTAGTTTAACTCTAAAAATCACAAAATAGAGCCTGAAGTAAGCCTTGTGATTATGACACTCTAATTTAAGTTGAGAATATAAAGTTAATTTATATGAAATTTGGTTTTAATCGCAGTTTTGCTGTAGTGTTTCTGAAGAAAATAATTAGTTATTTTGTTTATTTACTTTCACGCTTACAAATACTTTTATTACGCCGTAATGAGGTACTTATTAATAAAACCAGTCTCATGCCTTTAACCCAAAAGACCACAGTTGCCTTCCACCAGTCTCATTGCCAGACTATGTGCTGCTATTGTACATTTCTTGACAGACAATCCTAATAATACATTCATACTGGAAATTGAAATCGAGACCTTATGTTGCGCCACTAAGGCTCATGCACCGTTGCACCCCCAAAGTTGAAAATATAGCACTTTCTAGAGAAAGCCTAAGTTTAGCTGTGTACATATCGCGAATTAAATGATACATACATAGATTCACGCCTGTTTCCTAGAGGGGTAGGCAGAGACTATGGATTTTTATTTGCTACGATCCTGACACACTTCTCTGGCTTCATTCACTTTCATAACATTCCTCATGTTTGTTTTTAGGTGCTCATAGCCTGGCCTTTAACGAGAACGTCTCCGATCTGATCAAGAAACGTTCGCCTAAGTCTTCCTCTTGCGACTGGCTAGTGTGAATGGTCACACTAGCCTTATAAACTTTTTTAGTCAGTCTTTTCGAATTAAATGATGATGTTTATTATACAGATAATTGCCAAAGTAGCATGTATGTTTTTAAGGTAAGCACCGTACCGTACCGTAGCCATATTATATGGGCTATGCATGAGATCTCATGTTCGATATTTTGACGTTTATAAGTGTTACTTTGTCACCTAAATGAATTAATGATTTTTAATTTGATTTAGATACCCGGATTGGCCAATGTAAATTAGGTAATTTTATCAAAAAATAAGACATTTTCAACAGCAACATGAAGTTTGGAACTGTGTTTGATAGACGACAAGTCTCTTTTACGAGGGTTCTTAAAACAGCAAAACAACTCACACAACTCTATCAACCTTTTTAGGGATATGGGCGTGACGCTATGCTGTTAGCTTGTAATTGACTTATCATTTATAAACTCGTGACCATGCAATTAGAAAGTACCTACCTACACCCTTGAAAGTTTTAAATATACCCAAGAGATGCCGTTACTATCTATCATTAGCTTCAACTTCGTGGCGAGAATATTAAATGTGCAAATCTAACGTTGTCTGTGTTATTTCCGCTGCAGTAGACGCGGTTGTATACCGTGGCGATCGGTTTAACTACTGGTTAAGTGTAGTTGTAAGAGCAGCGATAGCTCAGTGGGGAGACCAACAGACTGCAATGCAGAGAAATTCGAACCCACGTCGCGCACCTCTGACTTTCGGAAGTTATATGACTTTTCGAAATTATGTGCGTATTGATTGACAATTATCGCCTGCTCCGTGCCTCGGAGAGCACGTTAAGCTGTCGGTCCCGTCTGCCATGAACATCTATGGCAGTCGTTATTGGGAGAGTGTCGACACAAAAGATCCCACTGGGTCGAAGTGTCGCCGGTCTGCACTGACTGGCCCCCACATAAGATAAGATAAGATAAGTGTACCTAGTTGTAATTCACATTTTCTATTGTACCTTATAACTGTTTTACGAATATCTTATCTTATCTTGTACGGAGGCCAGTCAGTGCAGACCGGCGACACTTCGACCTAGTGGGATCTTTTGTCTCGGCCTCGAGGTCTATCCTTAGCTATCTCCTTATGAATGTACTGCATGAGCCGCAGCGTACACGAATCATGTTTTACCCGTAGCTAGGTTTTAAATATCTGGTGTTTGGGTTTTGTAGATATCACGTGTGTATATCATCAGGTAAGTTTTACCACACCTAGGTGTTACAAAATATATTTAAGTCCCACCAATGATTTTTTAAACTATAGATAACAAATGTACCTAGCCTATATGATTTTATCGTAGTTAATTTTGGGATTAAATATAATGACCACCAAAAATAGTAATTGCGCAGCAAAATATGCTTACTAAAATATATCATAACGAGTTAATATACGCCTGAAATCACAGCATTCCATCTCGGAAGGGTTAGGTTATGTTAGGTTCCTTCTCAAACCCTCCCAAAAATAGGAGCCCCGCGAAGCGGGGCGCCGTCGTCTTATTTTGATCTCTTTAAATATATTTTGCTGTGCAATTTGGTGATCATTTATTATTTTTGACTGTTATATTTTACTATATCTGGTGATAAGTTAAACATAAGCCGTTAATTTTTTAGCATACATAGTCTGAATCTGAATCATAAATATACTATATTAAGATTGTTAAAAAAAAAATTGGGGCAGTCATTGGGGACTGCCGATAGAAGTGAAAACTTTAATCCTTGATCATAAACACTTCTTTATAAACCAAATTATAAACCAAAAAAAAATCAAAAATGGAAAGCGTTCGGTGACGATGACGCGAGTTCCATGATTTTTGTTCACCCAACGCGCCTAAAAAAGTTTTCACTTCAAAAATTAATTGTTGTGCTTTTCTGTACCGCTGGCTGACATCGTGTAAGAGAAATTTAGTGATCATAACAATTGATTGATGATCGATCGTAAACGTGTGAAAGCATAAGAAACAAAGGATCTCACATTCGTATTTATAATAAAGATATATACCTAATACAAAACTAAAATGACAATGGCTTTTTAAAGTCGCGACCATAAACTTAATGTAGCCGAGTTACAGAATATGACAGAAACTTTCGTCAGAGCTTTTCGTTAATACATAGCACACAGTCTCTTTGAAACTTAACGTCGGAAGTGAAAAATGGTTCCCGAACAAAAGAACAAAAGCGATTCTTGCCTTGAGTAAAACCTTACTTAGCGCGAGCTTACAACGCTACTGTGAAAATGGGGCGAAGAGGAAAATTACTTTCATACGCGCTTCTTTACACTTACCCCAAGAATAATAGTTCAGTCGACCGAGTACAATCGAAGCCAGTGTTTCTCTAATGATGCGTCATAGGCAAAAAATTACTGTTATTTGTGAGCTTATTTTCCTCAATCGAGTTTGTACGTGATGATACACATACATCTATGTATGAAATGTATATATGTGTATATCCCTGGAGGGATCAAGAGAGACGTAATACACGTGTATGGTCCACTTAATTGAGCGCAAGGTTTTTAAAGCAATATTAAAAGAGTTTATTTCATATTATACTTTTATATTATAGGTACAATGTTTTTTAAAGAAAACATTTTAGCTATATTTCTCAGTCATCAAAAAATCTAATAATAATAGTTGGAATGAGGTAGCTCGCGCTTGCTACATGCCTATATTTAAGCAAATTATTAAAAATACAATTAGGAGAAATGGCTTCTTAATAAAATTTTATTAATGGAGGATTTTATTAATGGCAAATTATACTGTTGTGGGCTTTGGATTTTAGTTTGAGATCTTTATTGTAATAATTTACGTTGCATATCCGACACGTGTAGACTATTTAAAAGTTATTTTTATGCTTTGTACCAACTTTTAATATACACAGTTATGCAATAAACATATCTTTATCTTTCTTTGTCCGAATGATGTACACGAACATATAACGCGAAACATCTATAAGATCAACAAGACTCTGTCCTTTCTTTTCTTAAAGGGTAATCTCCGTTTTCAGATGCAGGAGTACGGTGGATACCATCGTACTGCGCGTTGAAGGAGCTGAGCGTTTCAGACTGCACCGGAGTCACGGACTTTGGCTTGTATGAGCTGGCGAAACTCGGCCCCGCGCTGCGGTATCTCTCTGTAGCTAAATGTACACAGGTGAGCAGAAACAACTAACTTATCTTTATATATACCTACTACTCGGTTTTACCCGCGGCTTTACCCGCGTCAATCTAAGGTAGGTTATGAACAGTACTTTTTTTGGATGAAAGGTTCTATGTCCTTTTCTGTTCCCCTGACAACGTGTATGCGAAATTTATTGATGGTCTGTCGAGTATTTAAGGCGTGAAAGAGTAGCGTTTGATTGCTACTTTGTCACGCGTTAACTACTCAAAAGACCTACACAACCTAGACCAAACTCACATTCGCATTTATAACATTAGTTGTTATGTTCTATTACTGGGCCCGGACCTCTTCTCAGTGTGAGACTCCACTTTTCCTTCTACAACCAGCCACTCTATGGAGTTGTTATCCCGCATAGAGACATGTCCAAAGTACTGCAGTATGCGCGACTGTACTACGGCCGACAATTGCTGTGTGATGCCAAGTTCCTGAAGTCTGGACATGTTGGTGGGGAACTCCGTCCACGATATCCCGAGCATCTTTCTCCAATACCACATCTCCAAAGCATCTATTTTCCTTGTTTCCAACACACAGACAGACAGATAAAAAATCTATAAATAATAGTTTTGGCTTCTATAGCACCTATAAAAATACCCAAAATTATTTTGTTAAATATCTTCTATGTAGAGATATTGGGAGAGATATTATAATTGTATTATACTAGATTTTGCTCGCGACATCGCTCGCTTTAATTTAGGGTATGCCAATTGTCTATCCCTCGGCAACAATTCTATTTTGGATGAAAGTTATCCTATGTCCTTTTCTGTAATTCCATAATGATCGGTCGAGTAACATATTATAACACATTCGAACTGTAATATTAGTTAGGATGTATAGATTACCTATATCATAATAATATATCTGTAAGATTTCCTTTCAATAACGTATATTAATACATAGAATACTTTCAAAGTAAATTTAAAGAAATCGAAGTTATAAGTACGGACCAAAAGATTTTAAGAAATAGAATATGATTTTAAGAAATAGAATATTTAATACCATTTCCTTTTTCTTGGAATCGATTCTCGGTTATAAAACTTTTTGTATTAGTAACTTTGTTATCTTAGTATGGAATAGTAAAATAACAATCTTCGCCAAAAATATTTTGATTAACTAAACAGTATGGTAATATTTCAGGAATAATGTAAACCCCGGATCTCAAAAGTATTATTTACAATTTATCTAACATTAATTGGAAGATTAGGGCAACAAATAATATACGTCTATCCATAAACATTAATATCGGGTAAATAGAGTCAACATGACAGACAAAAAAGGAATCAGTCTTAAGACAGAACAGCTGCTGGGTAGTACTAAGCGATCTACGATTGCTACGGCAAGGAAAATCGAATTATTCAGTTGAACGATCCCGCAACTAGACAACAAAAAGAAACAGATAGTTAGAAGTCTGTAATTTTTTGAATTGTAATTAAATATTCACGGTTATTGTTCTTTGTTGTTGTATTTTGAATGTAAACATTGAATTCGCTTTTAAATAATTTTTGATATACCTCGTAGCTCGTGTAAACAACATGAGAACTACTTTCTAAGTGCTTTCCAATTTGAATTACCGTAATTCTGGTTGACTCGATGGTACATGCGTATTTACGTATTGCTAATGCAGAATAAATTCATTTGAATAATCAATTAATATTTGGAAATATTCGAATTACTTGTTACTTATAAAGTATATCTCTTGTCCAACTGCTTAATGTCTGTATAGTCTAGGGTACCTAGATAACTTTAGGGTAGAAGACCTAAGTATAATATGTGAAGATTTTTTTTCGTCCAACTCTCGGCAGTAGTGTGACTAATTATCATCATTTTCTCTTTTACAGGTATCAGACTCTGGTATTCGAACCCTAGCGCGACGATGCTATAAACTTCGGTACCTCAATGCTCGAGGGTGTGGAGCACTCGGAGACGATGGAGTTGAGGCCATCGCTAGAGGGTGTTCCAGGCTGAGAGCGCTGGATCTTGGAGCTACGGATGTGTCTGAAGCTGGATTACAGGTAATTATTGCTTTATTTGGAAGATTCTTCAATTAAAGGTTGTTGAGGTCAAGATTATTATATTAAAGATAATGATGCGCATTATTGCCTTTGAATGAAATTGTTTATTTTGTGGTGCCTATTTTGCGTAGTCGGAGACGCAGTGCACGCAATTAGAATGAAATTGATCTCATCTTTAATTAGGAGGAGCTAGAATATAATTCTCGCAGAATCTTATAAGTATAATCGAAGTAAAGCTTGTTCTTCATAGATTTTACTTATTTTTATAATACTTATGTTCAAACTAAAAAAAAGGTGGTTGACGTAAATTGACTCGCCAATATTATGTGTGTAATGTGTGTATAATATTAAATTTATCTTTAAGAATATACAAACGTAATGGAATGTATAAATTAATTAAGTAAATAAGTGAGAGTAGTTAAATGGAGGGAGTACCTAAATATTATTTAAATCGGTGTATTATCTTTTCAGATCTTAGCCCGATGCTGTCCTAACCTCAAAAAACTGGCACTTCGAGGGTGCGAGCTGATCGGAGACGACGGCTTAGAGGCCGTAGCATACTACTGCAGAGGCCTCACGCAGCTGAACATCCAGGATACTCCCGTCACGTTACGAGGGTACAGAGCCGTTAAGAAGTACTGCAAGAGATGTGTCATTGAGCACACCAACCCGGGCTTTTGTTAACGTGTTCAGAAAATAAATTATACTGGAAAAGGACAACCCATGAAGCAGAACATGGATCTGCGACTTCGACAAACCGTGTTTACCAGCTAAGGTATTTATGGCACTATGTCAGGGACTGATATTTGCCTCTGTGTCTTACATCTAACATGATGTTATACATTAGTTGTAAAACTATGCGGTCAGTAACTACATATACTGTAACAATTGCTGTTATAGATGAACACGGCCAAATATATTATGATATAAAAATAGTATATTGGATATTACCTAATAATACCAGCTCTGTATATAAGCTCTCCCATTGCTGGGCACGGACCTCTTGTTAGTTTAAAAAGGGTCCATATTCCACCACGCTGGTCCACACGGGTTGACAGACTTCACAAGTTTTCGAGGACATTATGGAAAACTCAGAAATGCAGGTTTTGCTTGATATAACCTAATTCTGACTCATAGGAATCGATTCCTATGTGCCCAGAAGTTTTGATCACAGGAGAATTTAGTGGTTTTTGTATTGATGTCAGAAGTCGTTGAAGAAATAAAAATATTTATTATAATAAGAATGTATTTATTGGAATTTTGTATAGTTGTAACTGTTTTTGTTGGACGTCATTTGGAAAGTGAATGGAAAGTTCACATTTGCACAAATTTCATAAGTATGTGTAAAGAAATGATACTGGTAAGGCTTTAAACCTTGAAGCTAATTTGCCTGACCTGTAGAAAATTACTAAGGTTATTGAGTAGTTATTGGCAAATCATAAAGCTTTAAATTAAAGGAATGTTAAAACTACTGCACCGTCCAGATCGGCAACCGTTCGTTTACTGGATTCATGATGAACTTTCTGACAATTTCGTTTTTAGTTACACGCCTCGTGTTGATATAGTACCTCTCTATAGATTTTGTATAAAACATCTAAATATTCAGGATCTGACTAAAGCATGTGTCTTTATTCCGACTGCGCCGAGCGAAATGTGACAAAACAGGCGGTCACAGTTAAGTGAATAAAATCAACACTGTTTAATACAAATATAAAATATACATTTACCATAACAATGAATGTGTTTACAATTACTCCGTGTAAAAATCTTAAAATAATTAATATTGTCACCTACAAAATTTGCACGAAAAATGCAAAAACGTAAGCTCGTGTTACGTGATTTTTAGATTATAACAGTAGAAATCTATCCTATTTTACAGTTGATACTCTATTACAAAATTTTGAAAAACTGATAGTTTAATTTCAATGAATAACATTCGCGTAAACAGAAGAGAATATTAGATAAATATACATATTTATCAAAAAAGCACTTCAAATCCTCGATCAAATCGATTTGAATATGCGCCGCACGAGCTCTGTCATTATCTGTCTTACGCTCGGCGCAGTCTTAAGTAAACTGTCTGAATTTACTTTCTTATAATAAAATTAGAGTTTCGACTAGATATTCTCTTCACATTTTAATATTACAGTCTGGGTTATAAAATAGATAGAACGTCTTTTAATAAAGTTTGAGATATATCATCGTTATGTAATATATAATAAACAAAACAGTTTAGCTAAAATATATTATATTTTTTGGATTTTCCAAATTAGTTTTGCTAGAGTTCTTAGCTACGAGCGAGGGAAAGCGAAGCGATGTTGTTACGAATTTCCAAAAACGAAAGCATGCCAATAGAAATGTTCTAGAAAGTTCATTACAAGCTCAGAAGATCAAACAAAACTATTGGTTGCAAAGCTTTATTATTGGACTGTCCTCACAATTGAATGTGTATCAATATAAATGACACCTCGCTTAATTTGGACTTACCCACCGGTTATCCTAATAATTATTTATATTACAGACACATTATCATGCCCCATACATTTGTTACACAAACCGTGTCACACAAAATTATAACCATTTTATGGTTATTATAAACATTTATTAATTGACAATACAGACTCAGTTATGTGTGCTCATAGCCGAAAAGAAAAGAAAGAACATAATACCGCTCAACAAAAATCTATTAAATTCACAGAGCATCTTTTAAATCTGAATTCTGTCCTAAATATTTTGCAATATAAATTAGATTTAGGTTAGGGTTGTGTGCCAACTATTAATCACAAAAGAAAGTATGAACTGTCTATATAACAATATATACGTTTGAGCGCTACAATCAAATAAGTGTTAACTCTTCTCGTAGTATAAACTACGTTTTATGTTATGCGCTTAGCGGAATTAGCTTAAAACTTTGAGTTAATTCTACAGGTACAGAATGCCGGCTCAATACAAAGTATACAAGGTTATGCACAGATATACATGTTTACAGCGACTTAAACTACCTCCGTGGCGCAATGGTAGTAAATGCGGCTGTTGTGCATGAGGTCTCGGATTCGAATCCCGGGTCGGGCTAAGAAAAGGTTATTGGGTTTTTCTGGTAAGAAACTTCAATAGCAGCCCGAAGTTTGGCAGTTGGCGGTGTTTGAGAACCCCGTGACTCGGAAAGCATATAAAGGCTTTGGCCCCGCCTGATCTCTCTCCGGTCGTATCGAATTATCGTCTTATTGGATCATGAGAGTTAGGGAACAGAGAGCGCACTTGTGTTTGCGCACACACTTGTGCACTATAATATCTGCTGCGCAGATGGCCAGTCTCCGTTAAGACTGGCCACCGTGACCAAAATTCGGTCTGGAAGACATTACTATTACTTACAGCGACCGAGTTTTATGTGTGAGTGCAACTGTTTACGTGTATTGTGCTTGTCTTTTGTACCTATATTTTTTGTGACATGTAATACCCAGTTAAGGGGTATTTTTATTAAACCAATACTTACGAAACTTGCCGGACATGAATGTATCGTCAACTCCAAACGGAGTTTCCTATATTTGCATGTACATATAGTAAAGAATATTAAGTACGATTATACTAACATAGTTTGTATCTACCGGCCTATATACAATAGCTATCTTTAGCCACTTGATTGCGATATTGAGCAACTAGACGATGTCAAAAGGTAACAAATTAACTTGTGTGTCTTCCTTCGTACTTTAAAATATTAAATTTACACTCAGACTTGGCAATGCTTGCCCATGATTTGATAATTTTTTCGTCAAATCTTGTTTAGATTTTGCAAAGGGTCAATCTTCGCAAAATCTCTGCCTTGGTAAGAACATTAAAACGTTCGGCCTGTTTGTGCGACTAGTTACAGATTTTATAGTATTCCAAATTCAATAGATTTCTATTTTTAATGTATAAAAATACTTTTGATATCACCCGTCATTCGGTTTCAAATCGCTAGATCAATACGAAGTATTATTGTGACTTGGTTTTGCTCACGCGTTTCGAGATCCAGCTTATGTGTGTAGGCCCTAAGTGTAAATGCTTTAAATATAAATATAACCGACTAGCTTAAGTTGAAACATTTAGTTTTAAATGTATGTAATGTATTTATGTACAGGGTACAGAATTAATACTTTGGTTTCTAGAAATTGCAATTATATTACGTGTAACGTGAAATAGAGCTGTAATTAAAATTGTATTTTATACTTTCTGGATAACGTAGCATTTGATATGATGGCTTTTGTCACAACTGTTTATTAATGATATAAAACTAGGTTGAAGGAGAGCCTAGCTATCACATTAAGCAGCTCAGTATATAGCCTTGGCATTACTTAAGTCTATAAGCGATCCACTTTTCGTGATGGGTCGCTGGGCTTTTGCCGATAGGGACGATAAAAATACTTTATTGCCACTTAAAGTTTTATTTAAATATTAAATGCATCAAATTTATATTTTATAAACACACCTCATGCTATAAGATTAATTCCTGTGACGAGGGGAGTTTGAAAATCACACAAAACAGACGTAGTCCAACTATTTGTGAATCATAAATTTTTGTTAGCCCAGTAATCTCGATACGGCGTAGTGACGACTGAAACCATTACGCGATTCATGCAGTCATACAGATAGTAGCAGTACATTCAGTGGGTTAAAAGCATTTATTTGATAGATTTTTTTATTTGACGGAACTCATTTGTATAGCTTTGTTTCTGTCCCACGTACTAAGGACGAGTACCCTTTATCTCCAGAGATTCATGCTCGAATAAAGTGCTACAAGGTTCTTTATGTGGAAACTATGAAAAATGCCTACATAGATCGCAATCGGGCCTATGGCATGAGCCAGATTTCTTTAATTATATTCACATTTTTCTAGCCGTATTAAAGCCTTACTTGAGAGATCTATCACGTATCGGTCTTAAGCATAGCTAGTAAAATGTATGACATATATATCTCCAACTTAATTATACTCACAGAGGGAGGCACTTAGTGCTTACTATCAGATTAACCCTTGAATCATTTGCCATAAACAGATGAAACATATTGTAATAGTATTATTGTGTTCAAAAAGCATCGACTCATTTTCTCGTGTACAGGGATTACGAATTTAGTACATAGCTCTCCCAATTAAATAATATTTTTTGCAAAAGATAAAAGCATTTTTAACGTAGGGATTATATGTAGGTATCAACAAAAATCTTAGAAATATGCGTACGATAAATTTGAAAAGTTGCGAGCAACAAAACCACTAAAAGATTACTATATTTAATAAATTAAAATATAAAGTAAATAGATTAAAGTGGAGTCAAATTCAAATATCCTAATTTTAATAAATTATAATTATATTTTGTTCACCTGTTTTTGCAAAATAATTCATTTCAAATGTATATGTACATATACGGAACATGTATTTTATCCAATACATAAATTATCTGACCTTAAATATTTTATGATACTAAATAAATACGTACAAAGCTTTTAATTTTCTTTAAAAATTTGATATCGAAAAATAAAATGTTTTTGAGTCTCTGAAATGTTTATTACAAAAGCATTACAGTGTACACGTATTCACTCTTGAAAGCTTTTTAATATTCAATTTATAGCAGTATGTTGAAATATAAGTTTTATTTTCAACTAGCTTTTTTTAAGTCTACGCACGCTTAATTCTCATGGCAATAATAACCGAAAACAGTATTTATGTGTGATTTAAGAACATAGTCCAGCTGTTTGCTAAATTTCATTCCAATTCATCTTACGATTTGTAAATGGGTATCTAACCTCCAAACATCTTCACAAACTCTGATAATTGTTATATTACTAGCAGTATAAAATTCTGAGTGCTCTGTAAAAATAAGTTGTGACAAAAACCGTCAATACCTTTTCTGAAAAAAGTCGGTTGTAATAAAAGTATCGCAAATATATAATACGATTGGATAAAACGTTAATATTATGTGCCATAGTGTTTCGTTCTAAAATTAGACTAAATCAGGTAAACAAATATTTGTACTTACTTATGTAAAGTTAGGCTGTGACACATGAGCGAATCCGACTTCAATGAGAAATCAGGCGATAAGTAATTATTTCTCTTATAGGTGTGTATGTTGTAAGTATTTAAACATTTACTAAGATATTCCTTTGTTTTATTTCAATACTTTGTAGAGTTTCTCATTAAAGTCGGTTTCCTTTGTGTGAACTCAGCCGAACAATTATAAATATGTAATTAAAGCGTATCTTAAAAAGATATTGCGCCTTAGTTTAAAGATATTTCCACATTAACTGAATTGCCATTGTTGATTTAGTTTTTATAATTAAATTATATTTTTTAACAAATTACTTTGATTTTATTATTGATCCTACTCCCTTAAGTTTAATCACAGAGGTTACATTTAGGAAGTTTTATGTTGAAAGTCACAATTTTTATGGAAATTTTTATTTAGGGCCTTAAAAAAAGCAATATTGAGCTTATGTAAATGCTAGTCACCAAAATTTAAGAAAAGGAAATATATGTTGAGAGATTATTACGCGATACTAGAACAAACATACAGATGGGTAAACAGACACATTTTAAAATCATGACTTTTGAATCTGAAATGTTATTTTAGAAATTGTGAGCTCATTTCATACTCTAATATTTTTAAGATTATTCGTCCTTTTAAGAATCTATCTTTGATTATCTTATGAAAATCAAAGATAAATTACACATTTCATACACATAAGTGTAGCTTAATCTTATTTTGAATATCAAAATAAATATTAAAGCAAGAAACTATAATAATTGTTTGTTCATTTTTTCATCTGGCTGTTATAGTAGATACAAGAAACGAGTTATAACCAAAAACTTACGATCAGTAGAAACAAATCGCAAAAATTGTTGCACTTTTTAACTTTAATAATAAGTATTTATTTATCTCTTTCACAAAGGTAAGTATACATACATAAGATAACTCAGTGAAGATTTAACAAATTTTAATCCTTTGTGGCGAGACTGGTGTCTATTATAGAAAAACCTGTGTTATAGATCACCAGGCTCCCACCTCTTGGACGTATAGTAGATAAAATGTTAACAATTGCTGTATACAGGTAACCTCATATTTTATTTTGCGGATGAAATTAAGTAACAATTTAGTGTACGTGAGGGTGTGTGAGGGGGTGTGTGAGGGTGTGTATGCGTGTGTGTGAGTGCAAGTGTGTGTGTGAGTGTGTGTGTGTTCGTGAGTGTGTGTGCTAGAAGTGCAAGTATGTGTAAAAGGGTATATTTTTATTTGTGCTTAGTTTTGTTGTTATCGGTAGAAGTAGATTTTCGGTCTCCGTATATGATAAATTCTGCAACCATGCTGACAGTGTTATTTTTAATTTGAATTTATTTAGAGAGTATATAGAAAGGAGAGAGTTAATTTTTTTGTATAAATAAGGCCCCAGGAAACAATAGAATCTATGTGATAGTGTTGATCTATATATTGTGTCTTTTTGAAAAATTTTGTGTTTGCGACGTTTTGTTGCATTCATTAAAGGGTCGAAGTACGATAGTGAATGAGACCTTAGAACCATTCGAAAAATAAAAAGCTGTCGAATTGTCAGGACATTAAACTTCTCATATAGTTCAGACGTAGGATGCCGAAAAGGGAGAAACAGAGCTACCTTCAAAATCGCTCTTTGAGCACGTTCAAGTTTTATTATGCTAGTTTTGGCAGCTCCTCCCCAGGATGTGATGCAGTATGACAATATAGATTGACATAGTGCAAGGTATGTCATTTTTAGAACCTGTTTGTCTGAAACATGGCGCAAGTTTTTGAAAATGTAAATTAGCTTTCTGGTCCTCGATGATTTTTATCAATGATAATTCCCAGATATTTAATTGTATCTACTGGTTGTAGTTCCTCACATTTGCATCGAGTCAGTAAGCTGTCATGGTTATTGCAAGAATGAGCAAAGATGGAAATCGGAGCTTCAACATGTGCTTTTTTATTAATAAAGCTAAATGCTATATATTTAGACTTATTGACATTCAAGGAAAGAACATTGGTAGTAAGCCAGTATGTAACGCGGTTCATACCATCCTGTGCATATCGATATGTGTCATCCCAGGAATCTCCTCGAAAAACTAGTGCCGTGTCGTCTGCAAAAGTGACAATCTTTCCATTAATCAGGTCTAGCTGGCAAAGTTCGTTGATAAAAATTAGAAATAGCGTAGGCCCAAGAATACTGCCTTGTGGTACGCCTATGTTGATTGGCAGGTCATCACTATGCACGGTATCTAACTGAACACACTGCGTACGATCCGTGAGATAGCTGGAGAAAAAATTCCATTGTATGCCACGAATACCCAACCGCTCCAGTTTATCGAGCAGTAGTGGGACAGAGACCGTGTCAAACGCCTTGGCCAAGTCTAAAAATATGGCAATCATGGTAACTATGGTGTTCGTGAGTTCATGAACAGCATCATCCGTTGACATATATTCGCGAAAACCGAATTGTGATTTGGATAGTAGATTTTTCCGTTCTAAGTAGTTGACAAGTCTTTTGTTGACGACTTTTTCAATTATTTTAGAGAAAGCAGGAAGGACAGATATGGGCCGATAGTTATTGACACAGTCTCTGTCCCCACCCTTTTGAATAGGGTGAATAAGAGCTCGTTTGAATGCCTTTGGGAAGATTCCAGACGAGAAAGCCAAATTACAAATGTACGCAAGCGGTTCAGCCAAAATATTTATGTATCTTTTGATGAGCGTGTTAGAGATGCAGTCTAAGCCGATAGCACAGCCATTTTTAAGCTTTGCTATAGTTGATTTAATTTCATCAACATCTGTTGGGGAAAGAACAAATGATTGCGAAGAGGTCAAAGTATGTGAAGGTGGTATAGGAGAGGTCGGTGAATTAGATCTCTGTTAGTTCTCTGCCAAGATCTTGCCGATACTTACAAAATAACGATTGACTGAGTTAGCTGACTCTATAGGGTCATTATTAGTTATTAAATCGGATGCTGGGGTTTTTGTTTTATTTGTACAAGTAATACTTTTAAACTGTCACCAAATCGTGATTTGTAATTTATTCGTCAATTTTAATTCGAATCAACGAATAGATCCACATTCGAATGCAGTGTCTTTCCAATTTCGAGTCATTCGATTGTTTTTCTTCACATTTGCGCGTCGCTTCTTTGTACATTATAGTGTGTCCAGTTAAAGTAAATCGTTATGAGTTTTATGTGCTCGTTTACGTGAAGGTAACATAAAAGGTGTTATATTAGACGTTGTTAGCCTTTATGGTGACAGGCGTCGGTTCCTAAGGATTACACTTGACACCTACACAGTAAGAGGTAAGGCCAGGCACTCACTGAAGGATAACCTAATATTCGATAAAGTTTTGTAATTATGACATAAGTGCCTTAGTGGCATGACGATATGACGTGATCCTTAAGGACAGGCTAGCCTAGTGTGGGGTCAAAGGATATTATGTAAATGTTTGTTTAATTCTGGTAATAAGTATCAAATAGATACGGACGGATATGTTGCTGTAAATCAAAAACAAAAACCTGGAGCGTTATCGAACTTTCTATATTAAAGGAAAATAAGCCGTATTTGTCTGGAAAATAAGTCTATTTTCAAATGACAAGTTATAGAAAATGTACAAAGGCAGATGTAGTACGGCTATTTCATTTCACGGTGAGCGTTGATCGACGATTTCGACGTAATGAGTGAGATAGAAAGAGAAAATCACTATTTAAAGTTCTTGAGTGGATTTCGTTTCTTTTCAATCGGGCTTGTTAGATAAGTCTATAAACAAAATTTTCGTATTGGCTTGTTCGAGCTTACGCTTATTTTGTACGGTTTCTGGGACTACTCGTTTGACGGCGGTTCCTTAATATAGATGGCGATGCGGATAAAACTTTTCTGAATGTTTATTTATTAGATTCAACAATAGTTGAAGACATAATTATTGCCTCGGTGGCAAATTGGTAGTGATTGCGTGTGCCGTGCATGAGGACTCATGAGTTCGATTCTCTTTTATGTTCGATCTGGCAAAGTATTATTGGGCAAATATTATTTTCTCTCAAGAACTACTTAGTAGTAGCATTGAATCTGGAAGTAAGCCAGTAGACGGCTCGCATACCGGATAGACTCGCTCACTGTTACATAGGACCTAAATCCTATTTGGGTGTCATACACCTGTGCATGCTTCTTCAGGGATATAAGCATCGAACTATGTATGTATGTTAAATACACAGTCATTATAAATATGTATATTTACTTATAAAAAGACAGTGATTTGGGGTGTTAAGGTTGCATACCTTAACAATGAAAACACGCCACCACTTTAAATTTAATCAATCAGTTTATTTGCAATATAGGTACAAAATAATCTTGTAAAAAATGAGGTATCTCTACATTTTGCCACACAAGGCGTGCAAATGTTCAATACATATAATAATAAAATGTCTAAGTAAATTAAAGTTCTATTCAATAATGTATGAAGTAATTTTAGTTATCGTGGCCTACAAGTGGCTTGATAGTAAGTGGTTATGTAGCCTATGATGCTTGCGACATAAAATTTATGACGCATACATTGCCAAACTTCTAAGAAAAGAGTCACTGCATTACACACGCAATGGTTGTTTGGCTGCGATTTTTCTAGAATGGAAGTTGTAGATATATTTCTTGTCGTAGCACTTGAGCTGAGAAGAAGAAATGAGCTGAGCAATTTCGTTAAATCTCACTACCAGCCTCAAATTTTACTGCACGCCTGGCATAGTGGTTTCAATGGTCGCCTCACCATTGTAACTGCGCTGAGGGCTGTGGGTTCGATCCCCACACCGGAAAAAATTGCTTGATCCACAAATGGTTGTTCCGAGTCTGGATTTTCTTTGTTTCCGTTGATTTAATGTTAAGTCCCCCAAGACAAAGGATTTATTCTTAACACGGGATTTGTCTTTTTTAAAAAAAGAAAGAAAGAATTAAAGATTTTCCTTTTTTTTCTTAAGTAGAGACAATTTTTGACATATAGAACACCTAGATTCAAACACCCGTGTACGATTTAAACCCACTCACGCGGTGTAGTGAAAGTGGCAAGGCATTCAATTAAATCATTACGCCATCCGTGCAATCAACCATCTGAGTCTGCTATAATATTTAAGTTTTTCTACAGTAACTATGGCAATAATAGTTTGTTACTAGTGAGAGATTATTTTTTAACAGCACAGCAGTGGTATGTTTTGGCATATAAGGGCTGATACCGAATATTGAAATTTGCAGCTATGATTTATGACGGTAACGTAATCGCAGCACCTACATCAAGCGGACTTTAAGTAAAGCTGGCGACAGTTCTATAAGTGGTTCGTCACTTCGACAGCGTTACACACTTTAGATGGTGTTTTGAATATGTAATAATAGAATATTATATTATTATATTATATAATCAGTCCCAACATAGTAGTAAACCTTCAACGTAAGAATTCACAATGAAAACTGTAGCAAGCCGATGAGCTACGCACTCGTAGACATTGTCTACGAACTCGTAGCACTGAGTAATATAATTATAACTTTTTACTTATGAGTGAAAGCTATATAGTTAGTATACATATATATAAACTTACGCATTTATATCCTCAGAAGGCTAGACAGAGGTGTATTACATCAAGTTTCACCAACTATAATCAAATTTAAGACTTTATGATCAGTTGGCGCATTCAATACCGCTACTCTATGCTGATGGGTAGCCTAAATTATGTGGTTGATAATCTCGTTTAAAATATTTTAACCACATTATCAACCAAAGCTATCGTCTTATATTCTTATCAAAAGAAATATGTTTTGATGGTAATGTAAAGTATTTTCAAATCTTTGTGAAGAGACGTTGCAATGCAGTTGGCATTGCAACGTCTCTTCACAAAGGCTTGAATTATAATGACAGAACACTAGCTCTATCTTTTGCGTACGATTTAGATGGCGTTTGTTTCGCCGGCAATCTCATTTATGCAGCCTTAACGCGCAAAATATCAGTTATACTCACCATTATTAGAACAAATGTAAGTTTACAATTTTAAATTGAACTCCGAGCTATCATTAAAAACCAGAACAACATTATTTTAATACGAGATTGTGTGATGCCGGAAAATATAGTCAGCTGAAAATTCTGAAACCATTGTATTTGTAACCCAACTATCAATAGACAATGCCAATCACAGTTTCAAAAATATTTCGAATAAAAAAGAAATTTGTGAATGGTTTATTTAATTTGAAACAATACATTGGATTCATTTGTGAATTTTTAATAAAAAGTATTTCTTAATATTGTCTTATGTTTACGCGAATGTTATACATTGAAATTAAACAAACTTTATACGGATTTTATTGCGTTGTTTATTTCGATAAAATTTTCGATAAAATCCGTATAAAGTTTGTTTAATTTCAAAAGTATTTCTCTTTGTGTGCAACCTTTGTGAAAATATTTGTTCTAAGTATTCCATTAAATCAAAGGTTCTGTGGCTTTCTTTGACATTCCAAAGGTATTTAAAAAATGCACAAGTGGCCACAACAATTACATCAGTAGAAATATCTAATTTATACATTTATAATCTCACGCCTATATCTTTCAAGAGGAAGGCTGAGGTCTATTAAATCTACATTTCGTCAGCTATGATGTTAGGTTACATGATCTAAGGAGCGAATCTGTTGCCATCTTCCGGGCATAGCTCCAAACTCCGTACGGGCATAGCTCCAAACTCCGTAAAGCTAATGAAATATTAAACACGTCTAAGTCATCCCGCAATCTGCGTCGACTGTCTTGGAGCACCTTATTGTTCATGATATCTCTCTGTGTTCATGCAGCAGACGTGTCTGACCAAGTAACACTTCAGCCAACTGATATTACATAATCATCATTTTAATAAATATCCTGTTAACTTAACAGAAAATTGGTCCTATATGACAATAAGTAAGCGCCACATAACACTGGATATATAGCCGACATATTAGATGAGATACAAATATTATTATTATTGAGATATCTAATATTGTATTTTAATCCTAATATTAACTAATATCATGAATTCAAATGTGAGTTTGTTGGTTTGTTACGTTTTTACGCCTTAATTGCTCAACCAATCAATATGAAATTACTAACCTAACCTTACCTACATATACGCAAGCGAAGCCGCGGCCAACATCTAACTTGCAATTAATTACATTTCCTTTCTAAAAAAAGGATATATGTGGCAATAAACACATAAGATTCTAACGAGACAAGTTGAAAAAAAAAAAATTTCTTCGTCTTGATAGTAAGAATAAGGAAGTAGCCTTTTCCATAGGCCGTTTAAAAAGTTACTGAGAAGTTCATCAAAGACCTTTCAGGCGTTAACAAGATTTGGGCAAGGAAAACTAATGAAGACATTGAAAACTTATGTTATCCTTGGAAAATTTATTGGAAATGTTGCCAAACTTACCGTATTTGGTACTTGCGAGCTAACAGCCAAAACTTAACTTGTTAGATCCTTGACAGGTTTTAATCATAGATTTTTGGAAACAGCATTTGAGAAGCACTTAAATATTAGTTAGTTAAAGGTATTGTGAGCCAATATAACATTTCATTAATTTTCTGAACAAGGTAGGTGGTAGATATATTAATGAAAAATCAAAAGGTTAAAAAGAAAGCAATGTCTTCTGTTTTAACCTCCTGGTACGACTCGATATGATATGGCGATTATTCCAACGACAAGAGCTCCGCTTTTAAATTAAAGATGATGAAGAAGAAGAAGTGGTACAGGAAAAGGTTGACAATACCGAAGCGGCTGCTTAACCAGGCTGGTTAAGCAGCCACGTCGTAGGAACCGGACGTACTCCAACTTCCGCATCGAACACAAAATATGCGTTGACACGTGTTTCGCCTCAGCGCGAGGTATCTTCTAGACTATTTGGCAACGAATAAGCCAAATGATGTTAAGAGGTTCCTCTCTTCCTAATTATTATTTTATTGTAGCTTATTACCTATTATGCTAAATAAAGTAAAATAAATATATATTTTTCAAAGTATTCTTTGTAAAAGTTTCTTATCAGTCATAACCCTTCAAAGTTATATTTTTAACCTGTCTTCCATTGTTAGGCAAGGGTTTCCTATAAGCTGCACCACTAATCCCTGCTTTCTGCTTTATTCCGGTAGCTCACACATTTATATCTGCCAATCATTTCCTAAGTTATTTAGTTATGGCTCATGTGTCTGATAATAAGGATTTTTATTATTATTATTGGTTAATTTCTTTGTACCTGGTGACAACGCTTGATTAATACTTCTGGTATTGCAAGCGTTCATATGCTACGATAACTAAGTCATTAATGTAGGCTGAGATTAATAGTGATATTAGTCACTATGAGATGAACCGTATAAGAGTTATCCGCTTTTTTTGTAAAAAAAGAATAATAAGAAATATAATGGCTACACAGGTACACCTATTCAAGTATCACGTAATAAAGATGTACGATGTACGACCGGAGCGTCACTGTTCTAACAAAAAACTTAAAACTATATCATACATGTAAGTACCTATATATTTTAAGTGTGGCAGAGGTGCATTACGTACGTACGCCAGAAGTCCAAGTACATGCCAAGAGTGCAGCTGCTAGAATCACGTTGCAGCGTTAACTTCGAGGCGTTCGTCGAGTCCCATCTTACTATCTGCATATGAAGGATGACTTTTGGCCGAAGGGCGTGGTGTTTCGTCGCTTCCGCGGACAAGTGCCACATGAATCTATGCATCTATGCGTCTATGCCACGCCAAATATAATGGTTATTATTATTATACCTACATTTCGCAGCTATGATGACCTACGTACGTAATAGAGCGCTAGCCTATTGCCGTTCAAGTAAAAAATCATTTATTATTGTAGCTCAAAAAGTAACATTCCAAAATGTCAAACAGTTTCGTCAGTTTAGTGCATTCATCATAAATATATTTAAATTAGCTAGAAATATCTATCAAACACAGTTCTAGACATAATTAATTAACAGAATAAACCGATTACTCTTTACTCGACTCAGATATCGAACCTGACATCACGCACAGCAGTCAGTACAGCGTATTACTGTCACAGTCTATTTCAGTTATAGAATATTTCAGTTATATATGAAGCACTTGAAAGGTTAGGCACCCGTAAGTTTCAAAGCGCGAACTATGTTCAAGTCAAGGAAACTTCAGCGTTGTTCAAGCGCAATGCCAATAAGTGCATACTCCGAGCTCAATAGAATTTATTATAATATCGATGTTCAAAGCAATGCATTTAACTAAAGGAACTGGTATTTATTTTCTTTGACATTTTATTCTTTTTACTGGCTATTTCATTTCATTATATGTATTATTGTCAAAAGGAAACCTATTCGGAGCTCTCGTATAGTCGTAATATTAAATTATAACTATTTGTTGGTGTTTCCTGCGTTACTAGTAATTTTATTATTACCTGCATTACTGGTAGGTATATTGAGTTCGATCCTCACACGGGGCAAAAAATGTTAATGATCTACGAATATTGTTGTTTTTAAGTCTGGATGTTCTCTGAAAGATAAACAAAGTTTATCTATACGTTCATGGCAATCTCGTAGCGTAAGCGGGTGACCAAAGTATATGTACTGGTGGCACATTTGAAACGTGGCATTTGTGGCGCAGGGCTGTCACTGTTAAGTAACGTTCTCTTAAAAAAAATTACATACATGATATTGTGAAAGATTTCGTGTTTTTAGTAATAAAGTATGATTTCTTTCTTTCTTTCTTTTCTCTGTGTTCACTGTTTGAATGTTTTTAAATTCGCGCACTATATTATGTAAGAGAGCGGTACCATAATTGTTGGCGCGTAGAACCGACCACAACGAACGACGGAGGAGGAAGCAAGGGCGCCGGGGGGAGGTCCGGCCCATTCACCGCGTTCGTCCGAGGCACCGCACTCCGCTCCGCGACACCACCCGCGATACTCGCTTCATACCTGTTTTAATAAACGCCTATATTATACAGTCCACTATCAATTTTATCCTACAACCCGTTAGGATCACGAACAAATGGTCCTATAGTTCTTGTGGAAGAACTCACCGGAACACGAAAACCAGAAGTTTATAGCAGAGGTCGGCGTTGGTGCAAATTTCAAAAGTTAACACGAACGTCAACGGTCGCAGCTCCCTGAGTCATCGGTGAAGAAGATTCAACTTCAAGGAACGGATTCGGTTAAATGAGTGAGCTCGTTCCAATTGGATTTCCTTTATCTGCTTTCTTTCCTTTCCAATTTGCCTTAATTTGATTGAACAAGTGCTTAAAAAATTCAAATCTAGTGACGGTTATTTTTTTCTCATTTTCTAAATCCTTTTAAACTTCTTATTGCCTGCCCTTTTATCTTTCTTTTCTCTCACTGCGCATACGCACGCATCGTAAAGCCATATTTGTTAATATAAGCTAACAGTGATTATTGCACAGCTGGCCGCTCGCTTCAAGGTCAACGACCGTATTCTTTTGTTCGTCGCGCAAAACAAGTTTTCAATAACTATAAATCAGCTGTTTCTTGTTTGTTTGTACAATATGAGTGAACAATTAGATTTAGAAACACTCAAAAAGCGACGCAGTGCAATTAAAGCTAAATTAACGATATTTAAAAATTATTTAAAGCCCCTTAGCAGTGCTTCCTGTTTATCTCGTTTGCAACGTCTCGAGTTAGAGGGACGTTATGAGCGTTTCCAGACCTTATATGGGGACTTTGATAATTTACAGACGGAGATTGAATCGTTGTTGGACACGCCGGAAGACGAGTTCAAGACGCGGGTCGAGTTCGAGGACCAGTACCACTCCAGCGTGGCGGTGGCACGCAATTTACTTGCGGCCGAGTCTAGCTCAGGAGATGGGTCAGGTAAGGCACACACAAATGTCCGTCTCCCAAAAATTGATTTGCCACATTTTGATGGTAGCGTTCAGGGTTGGCTTGAGTTCAAAGACACCTACATTTCACTTATTCACACAAACAATTTAAATGACAATATAATGAAATTTCATTATCTCAGATCTTGTTTACGCGGTGGCGCCGCTTTGGTTATAAAAAATATAGATTTTACAAGCGATAATTATATAAATGCTTGGGATTTGCTATGTCAAAGATATGACAATGATCAGCTGCTCATACATAATCATGTTCAAGCATTGTTTAATGTGCAATGTTGTTCAAAAGAGTCTAGTAAAAGCTTGCGATACCTTATTGATGTAACTAATAAAAATATAAGGGCTCTTAAAACATTAAAACAGCCCACCGAACATTGGGATACATTAATAATATTTATGATGGCTCAAAAATTAGATAGCAGTACTAGTCGCTACTGGGAAGAATATCGCAATACTTTGCCTAATCCTCCAACGTTAAACCAATTTATTACATTTATAGAAAGTCAAATCAACTTGTTAGAAAAATTAGAAGAAAATATAAAAAATAACCTTAAATCTAAATCATCAGGACATAATACTATTAACAACAAATCTAAAAGTTTTATTGTGGCATCAAGTAGCAATTGTAATACATCCACTTTAAAATGTCCTTTATGTTCAGAAAACCATTTCCTTTACACTTGTGAAACATTCAGGAGTTTGCCGACTGAAGCGCGTATTCAAAAGGCAAAGCAATTCAAAGTTTGCATGAATTGTTTACGTTCAGGTCATACTGAAAATAAGTGCAAATTGTCACACTGTAAATACTGCAAAGCGCGTCACAATACACTTTTGCATTCAGAACCTGAACCAAGTAAACCCACCAATCCTATACCCAACAGCGGCAATGTTACCTTTTCAGCCAGTTTAGAGCATTATAATACATTTGCCTTTGTATTACTTTCCACAGCTTTGGTGCGAGTGCGTGGTGCCGATGGCACTAAGCACTCCGCCCGAGTCTTATTGGACAACGGTAGTACTGCAAATTTTATTTCACACGCTTTATCATCAAAACTGGGCTTGTCAAGACATAGCACTGGCTCAGCAACGGTATCAGGTATAAACAACCAGACCTCTTATAGTACACAGTCTTGTAATCTCGCATTAGAGTCTTATTACGGTGACTACACGGTCGAGTTAAATTGTCTAATATTACCTGAAATAACTAAGGTGCTGCCATCGCGTTGCGTAAATATCAGTCATATCCCTCTACCTTCAGGATTACAATTAGCTGACCCTACTTTCAACATTCCGTCAGTAGTAGATATTCTGGTTGGGGCTGAAACTTTCTGGAACGTGTTAGAGCAAAACACTATTAATCTAGGGAAACACTTACCTAAGCTTCACGAAACGAAGTTAGGTTAGATTGTTTCTGGTCAAGTGGTATCCTTACCACGCCCTCAACCTTTATTTTATTTTTGCAACTATGCAAAGGGTGAAATTAATATTGACCGGTTTTGGGAACTTGACACAATCCCCGTTAAGCATTCTTTGTCTCAAGAAGAAAAAGCCTGTGAGCAAAGCTTTGTCCTCAACACACATCACAATAATGAAGGGCGTTTTGTAGTTACCATACCTCTAAAAAAGGATCCTCAGGTATTAGGTGACTCCCTTCAAATGGCAATAAGCCGCTTCTTGTCTTTAGAACGTCGTTTTCAACGTGATAATATTTTTAAACAACGTTACCTAGAATTTATGCATGAATATGAACAATTGGGTCACATGTCATATGAAACTACAGTTCAAAAATATTTATCATCTTCTAACGAAACAATAAGTTATTTTTTACCACACCATGGCGTTATTAGAGAGTCTAGCACAACCACTAAACTACGAACAGTCTTTGACGCTTCCGCCCCAACTACTACAGGCGTATCGTTGAATTCGATCCAAATGGTAGGTCCCGTGGTTCAGGATGACCTTCTGTCTATTTTGTTACGTTTTCGACAGCACAAATACGTCATAGCCGGTGACATTGAAAAAATGTATAGGGCAGTCGAAGTACATCCCACTCAGCGATCGCTACAGCGCATAGTATTTCGCGCTCACCCAAACGAGCCACTTAAGGTGTACTGTTTAAATACAGTGACATATGGCACAGCGTCTGCTCCCTACCTGGCTACCAAATGTCTCACAAGTTTGGCCTCTACCGCTACCAACGCAGAAGTAAAACGTGCAATAACACATGACTTCTATGTTGATGATTTTTTGAGTGGGAGTCACTCTATAGAGAGTACGATTAAACTATGCAAAGAAGTGATCAGCACACTTTCATCAGCAAGGTTTAATTTACGTAAATTTAAGTCTAACGATTGCCATATATTATCTCAAATATCTGACCTCGATTATTTAAATATTAATAACACACTAGATTTTAACAGCGATGCTATCAATGCCCCATCAAAGACTTTAGGTCTTCATTGGCTACGTGATACTGACTGTCTCTCATATTCAATTAACATAGAGCAAAATCCACAAGAGGTAACCAAACGTCACATATTATCTGTTCTAAGTCAAGTTTTTGACCCACTGGGCTTGGTAGGTCCATGCGTTATTGAAGCTAAATTAATCATGCAACAGCTTTGGATAGACAAGTATGGCTGGGACGATATAGTTTCACAAGATATAAAAGATCTTTGGCTTTCTTTTGCGAATACATTACCTAGTCTTAATAAACTAAAAATACCTAGACTTATTTCATGTAGCGACTCGGTAAAAAACGAAATTCACGTCTTTTCCGACGCGTCTGAACGAGCATACGGAGCGTGTCTATACATTCGTTCGGTTTCTAGTTCTGGATCTGTTCACATTCAACTTTTAACTTCTAAAAATCGTGTGGCACCCCTTAAACCGACATCAATACCGAGACTTGAGCTGTGCGCGGCCCTAGCCGCTACAAGACTGTGTACTAAGGTTCGTGACTCTCTTACCATGCGCATTGATAAAACTTACATGTGGTGCGACTCTACGATTGTTCTGGCGTGGCTGTCTACATCGCCCATTAGACTAAAACCATTTGTGCGTAATAGAGTCAACGAGATACAGGAGAGTACGGTTGGTTGTACCTGGAACTACGTGCCGTCGAAAGAAAACCCGGGCGATCTTGTTTCCCGTGGGCTGAAGGCTGATGCTATCAGCACCAGTTCTTTATGGTGGTCCGGCCCCTCCTTCTTAATGAAACCACAAAACAACTGGCCTCAAAGGCCGAATAATATCTTAAAACAAGATCTACCGGAAGTAGTTTGCCATGTAGTTAGTAATGTTGATCCCATCACTTATAACCATCAAAGTAATATAATTATCAATCAACTCATATTAAAATATTCTAATTTTTATAAATTAAAAAGAGTAGTTGCTTATATACTTAGAGCCACTAACAACTTTAAGCTTAAAGCAAATAAATGCTTCGGCCCTCTTTCTACGGAGGAGCTGCACAGTGCTTTTAATTTAATTATTCATAATGCTCAACTTAACATGTTTCCTGACGAGTATTCTTCTTTAAAATCAGGAACGTCCCTGTCGCGTAGCAATCGTCTTATCACATTGACACCTTTTATAGACTCTGATAATATTATGCGCGTGGGCGGCAGGCTTGATAACTCCCCTTATGATTTTAACATAAAGCATCCCATTTTACTTTGCAGTAAACATGCCTTAACAAAATTATTATTTCAAAGCGAACATTTAAAGCTTTTACATGCTGGACCACAGCTTTTATTAGCATCTATACGTCAACACTTCTGGCCGCTTGGAGGCAGAAACTTATCAAAATGTATTGTCAAAAAATGCCTTAAGTGTTTCAGATTTAGAGCCCAAAACGTCCAGCCCATCATGGGACAACTACCTACTTCACGAACTGACCATCAATTCCCTTTTTTAAATTGTAGTGTGGATTACGCTGGGCCAATTCTGATCGCTGATCGGAAGGGACGAGGGTGTAGACTAATTAAGTCATACCTATGCATTTTTGTGTGTCTTGCAGTGAAAGCTGTTCACCTCGAACTCGTCACAGCGTTAACGTCAGAAGCCTACATGTCAGCCCTTAAGCGGTTTGTATCACGTCGAGGTAAGCCTCGTAGCATCTGGTCGGACAACGGAACAAACTTCGTTGGTGCTTGTAAGGAAATAAATAACTTTCTGTCTGGCTCAAGTGCTGCTTCTGATATGTCACAGGAAGGCATTGATTTTCATTTTTCACCTCCTTACTCTCCTCATTTTAATGGCATTGCAGAAGCCGCTGTTAAGGCCACTAAAGGCCATCTTAAAAAGCTTCTTTCTCTCACTCATCTGACTTATGAGGAAATGGCAACTTGTCTTTGTCAAATTGAGGCTGTACTTAACTCTCGCCCACTTACCCCTGCTTCCTCTGATCCTCTAGACTTCACTGCCCTTACACCTGCCCATTTTCTAGTTGGACGACCACTCACAACCATTCCGCATCCACAGGTCACCGACGGCAACATCACTCGCTTGGAACGCTACCAACGCATCGAACTCATCAGGCAGCATTTTTGGAAGCGATTCACTAATGAGTACATTTCGTTACTGCAACAGAAATCCAAGTGGACAGCATCGAGTGGCAAGTTGGAGCTTGGGACGCTGGTTCTCGTGAAGGACCTGACACTGCCACCTCTCCTGTGGCCGTTAGGCCGCATCATCAAGGTGCACCATGGCAATGACAACATTGCACGAGTCGTTGAAGTCAAAACGAAGACAGGGACCTTGGTGCGAGGCTTCAACTCTATCTGCCCCTTACCACTTCTTTGAAGTCTATAATACTTCAACCCGGGCAGCATGTTGGCGCGTAGAACCGACCACAACGGACGACGGAGGAGGAAGCAAGGGCGCCGGGGGGAGGTCCGGCCCATTCACCGCGTTCGTCCGAGGCACCGCACTCCGCTCCGCGACACCACCCGCGATACTCGCTTCATACCTGTTTTAATAAACGCCTATATTATACAGTCCACTATCAATTTTATCCTACAACCCGTTAGGATCACGAACAATAATAAAAAAAAAGAAAACAAAGTATTGTGTCCGGTCGCCGGCGTCCATACGCTTATGGACGAATTTATTCAGGGTAGTGATCTTTTCCTTAGCCATACACATACTATCTTATCTTATGTGGAGGCCAGTCACTGCAGATCGGCGACACTTCGACCCAGTGGGATCTTTTGTGTCGACACTCTCCCAATAACGACTGCCATAGATGTTCATGGCAGCCGGGACCGACGGCTTAACGTGCTTTCCGAGGCACGGAGCAGGCGATAATTGTCAATCAATACGCACATAATTTCGAAAAGTCATATATAACTTCCGAAAGTCAGAGGTGCGCGACGTGGGATCGAACTTGAGATCCTCTGCATTGCAGTCTGTTGGTCTCCCCACTGAACTATTGCTGCTCTATACACATACTAACAAAGCAAACTAGTGCAGCGTTGATAGGTCACATTAAACACTCATCTGATGATAACATCAGATGAGTCATGAACAGTAACTTGATACCTGAAAATTAAGAAATCATATCATTTGAGATAGATAGATAGAATAAGATAGAATAAGAAATAGTGTGATTAGAGAGAGATGCGGCAAGAAAGTGGATATAGTTACAAGAATAGAAAAGGGTATGTTAAGCTGGTTTGGACATGTAGAAAGAATGGACGAGGAAAGACTGACTAAGAAAGTTTATAAGGCTAGTGTGAATGGAACAGTCGCAAGAGGAAGACCTAGGCGAACGTTTCTCGATCAGATCGGAGGCGTTCTCGACAAAGGCCAGGTTAAGAGCTCCTTGAACCGACGGGCGTGTATGAGGAATGTGATGAAAGTGAATGAAGCCAGAGAAGTGTGTCAGGATCGTAGCAAATGGAAATCCGTAGTCTCTGCCTACCCCTCTGGGAAACAGGCGTGAATCTATGTATGTATGTATCATTTAACACAATACACACTACAACATACCGGGGCTCCTTTAGGAACTCAGCGACAAAATGTTGGAATGATTTACCACCATTTTGGTTTTCAGGTCCTTATAGGCATAAGGACCTGAAAACCAAATACAGTTTTAAATTAAAATACAAAACTTTTTTAATATTAATGCAAAAACCACAAACACGGGCATCAGTACCTTGAAGGCTATGTATGACCCCTCTGCCTGCGCCTCTGCCGCATCCAAATAAACTTTTATACAATTTGTATATGAAGTAGCTTAGTATCTGCCCGTATTTGTTGTTTTCAAGTTATTGAAACAACAAATGCGGGCTTGATGTTTTTTTAATTAAAAACAAATCACAGTGGCCTAAATACAAGCAACTATACCTAAAAAGAAAACACAGAATTCGAATTGGCCGTTCAGAAATATTGCTGAAATAGTTAATACGGCAACAACAATGTTACCGATTATTTTTTTCTTCATACAAAACGGCAACTTTATATTGAAACTCTATATTGTAACTCTATATTGTTTACCTGACACGCGCAACTTCTTCTGCTTCTCATAAGTGAATTTGCCCCGTTTTCGCAACATTTTTCATTGATGCTCCTTTCCTATTGGCCGTAGCTGCCGTAATGTATATAGCCTATAGTCTTCCTCGATAAATGGGCTATCTAACACTAAAATATTTTTTTTAAATTAGAACCAGTAGTTCCTGAGATTAACGTGTTCAACCAAACAAACAAACTCTTCAGCTTTATAATATTAGTATAGATTACCTTTGTATTTTTATATTATGTATAAAATCAAATAGGCTACTTAATTCTAAACGGAACTAACAATACCTTTTTCACAATCACATCAAAGGTCATATTCAAATTGACAAAAGTGTGTCATCCTATGTTTGTATTCGAGGGCCGTAAGTACGTTTTCGACTGAAGTGAAGGCTGTTGAAGGACATTTAACCAAGTTGATTGTGTTCGCTGGAGTGGGAAAAAGGCTTAAGAATAAGTAGCCACATAGAATGTACATTATGTAAGCATGTGGTCGTGGAGACCTGTTTTTGTGATGCGCAATAGACATTTATGTATATGTGTTTATGCTCACACATAATTTGGAAGGATAAGTTGATAGTTCGGTGTTGTATTTCGGAATGTAAGGGATAGAATATATTGTATCTGGAATACCATGCGGCATTTATTTTGACAACTGATATTTTTTTTTAACAATGACTTCTCCGCTGTAAGCATAATTCCTGTATCGCAGGGGATTTTACAAACATTCAAACAACGGACCCAAGAACACATAGAATCGAAGGACAGACACAGAAATTATTTCGAGTGCGGCTTGTCTTTTGTTGTCACAGAAAAATAAAAATAACGCAACATAATAAATACCAATAACGATTTCCTCCGTCTCTGGGCCTAACGATCGACTGCAAGCATAATTGGAAATTAATGCTACGGGGCCATTGAGGCAGTCTTGTGTAGCAACACTAAATTATTGAGGTCTGGTGACGACATTAGAACTCGGCCCCTGTTATGTAGGACTGGAACATGAAACTACACAAAAAGCTAGTATTTTATGTTCTGATTTATTGCTTTGCTTTTTCGTGTGGTTAGTGGCCAATCTGTTGTCAAGAGTTATTCAAGCCGCCCGTAGGCCTCTGACATGGCTTAACGACTACTGTCAATTTGGCAACAACCGGGAATCGACTTTTTACGTACACTCTGAAGCACGGAAACGCTCAGATGAAATACCACAAAGCGGTCACCAATCTATAGACTAACCGCACCCAACGTTGCTTAACCTCGCTAATCGTTTACCGATCAGTGAGTGCAACTGGCTATGAGCGCCTCAATCTGATTTATTCAAGCTTCAATATAATAATAAATAATAATATTCTACCACATACACACAACACCATCTAGCCCAAACTAAGCAGCGCTTGTACTATGGGTACTAGACAATGGATAAACATACATATATACTTTTTTTTTTGTAAATACATACATATTATTCATAGAAACACCCAGACCAAGACAAACATCCATGTTCATGCACACAAATGTTTGACTTGTGCGGGAATCGAACCCGCGACCTCAGGCGTGGCAGTAGGTTACACTAACCACTACGCCACCGAGGCCGGCGATTATACCGGTATCTGTGTTACAAGTAATAAAATCGGCCAAGTGCAAGTCGGACTCGCGCACGAAGGGTTCCGTACCATTATCTATAAAAACGGCAAAAAAATCACGTTTGTTGTATGGGAGCCCCCTTAAATATTTGTTTTATTTTAATTAATTTATTTATTTTTAATGTGAATATATAACTAAATTTTCTGTGAATATTTCAAGCGTCTAGCTGTTGCCGTTATCAATATCAAGCAAAAACGAGCAAAAAAATCACGTTTGCTGTATGGGAGCACCTTGAATATTTATTTTATTCTGTTTTTTAGTATTTATTGTTATAGCGGCAACAGAAATACATCATCTGTGAAAATTTCAACTGTCTAGCTATCACGGTTCATGAGATACAGCCTGGTGACAGACGGACAGACGGACGGACAGCGGAGTCTTAGTAAGAGGGTCCCGTTTTACCATTTGGGTACGGAACCCTAATAAAAACGTGCATACACGTTTTCGTAGTACATTGTATATAGTATTATTATAATTCGGATTACGTAGTGGTTTGGTTGCTTCGCTACTGCCACTAAATGTTGTGGGTTCAAGTTTACATGGGTAGAAGAAAAATGGTTGTTTCGAATCTAAATGTTATTTGTGTCCCATGTTTACATTTTTGTAAAGGGGATTAAATATAATACTTACTAACTTACTCCGTTGGCTTAACGACCCAAAATGTGTTTTGGCCTCCGACACTAGAGAGCGCCACTTTGCCCGATCTTTGGCCACTTCTCGCCAATCGATTAAAGTTACGAAACCAACACGATTAAATATAATGACCACCAAAAATAGTAATTGCGCAGCAAAATATGCTTACTAAAATATATCATAACGAGCACCTATACGTCTCAAAACACTGCATTCCGTCTCGGAAGGGTTAGATTATGTTAGGTTCCTTCTTATACCCACCCAAAAATAGGAGCCCCGCTTCGCGTCGACTTATTTTCATCTCTTTAAATATATTTTGCTGTGCCATTTGGTGATCATTTACTATTTCTGGCTGTTATATTTTACTATATCTGGTGATAAATTAAATATAAGCCTTTTTAAAGTACTTTGCGATACAGAAATTACTCCTAGGGTGAAAGGAAACTTTTCTAAAATTGTAAATAAAATGTTTGCACGCGAAAATATGTCATTATCAAGTGCCAGTTGTTTTGAATCCAGAAGCTTTTGTATTCAATACACGATGTATAATTTTTTTGTTATAAAATCGATGTAACTGTTTAAGATTCTGTAAGAGCAATGATGCGTAATAATTTCTTTCTGCTGTTAAATTCTGTCTTGGTAGCGCAGCGGTATTTCAGAAGCATCACGAAGCCTGGAATTGTGCCCGGTAGATGGCAATAGGAATGCTCTTTACTATGTGGGACCTATTGGTGTCATGTAGGTACTACTGCCTTACCTTAGTAAGCGAGAGATATTGTATATTTTTAATAATGCTAATACTAAGACAAAATGTAAATTATAAATGAAGAAAAGATAATGCATGAAGTTGGACTTAAACCTTCGACCTCGACAAACCATATCCTCATTTTGCCAACTAGGCTATTCATAATTCTACGATAGGGATTGAATTTGACTCTAGATTTCGATCCTTATAGGCAAGTGCCGTAAGACATACATGCGTATGTAGATGCAAATTTCAGAGGCAAATTATAAAGTTATTATTCAACAAAAACATTATCAAGATTTATCTATACACACATAAAAAAACAACGGGTTGCACTCCGGGAGTGCCGGCAGAAGTAAAAACTTGAATATTAACGTTGTGCATTTTTTATATTTTGGAATGGTTAGGGAATAATTTTGCACGAATTGCTTTAATTATCAGTATAAAAGTACTATCATTTATGTGGTAAAATACTATATTTATTTATTGCGCTATCGTACACAAACATGACAATTCTCCCTCCGTCTTACGAATTTTCGATCAGGTCACGTGTCCTGACGCGAGTTTAAAATTTTTTACCCATCACAAAAAAGTGCACAACGTCGCTAAAGAAGTTTTAACTTCAAAAATTATCGATGAATCAACGTGTGCAACAATGCTAGAGCATCAAAAGTTACGGGAACTCTACTAACTAGAATATAAGCCTTAGTTTATCTGTATATTGTACGAGTAAACAATTGGATGCTGAGTGGGATCCAAAGCGGTTCCTGAGCAATGAGGAGAGAGGAAAATAATTACTAGCTATTGTGCGTTTGTTCAGGCTTTCATTGATTAATGGGATGCTATGCTCTAGTATATAGCCATATATAAGGAGGTATCTGTATCTAGTAGTTCTGCATGAAACATGTTTTCTGCTCATGTTTAATTGTGAAAGTTCGTAAAGAATTTAATAAAGTTGTCTGAGTAGTGTATGTCTTGCCGTAGGAATTACGTAGGCAAATCCACGGGCACAAACTAGTTTATGCGCGGGCACACCGCGAGGTTTCGCCAATAATACCCGCCAGATATTTATACAGGACCGAAACATTCACGTCTGTGATGCAGTGGTAGTAAATGCGTCCCAAAGTCGATTTACAGCATGAAAGCGATACAAACAAAATCACATTCGCATTACTTACTTATCGTGTCGATGGCAACACATTTTATATAATTTTCGATCAGTTTTCGGCAACGCGGATTGCATTTGATTTAGCCTGGTACAGGTCATCCAGTGTGCATGATTCTGGGCTCACGGGGCACGACAACAGATGACCCATTGTCTGTGGTGATACGCCGCAGTCACATGCATTCGCACTTATGTCTATATAACCCCACCTTGACAGATTGTCTTTACATTGGCCAATTTGGGTACGCAACCTGTTGAGTGCCTTCCAAGTTGGCCAAGGCAGTTTGGCTCCCGGAGGTAACTTTTCTGCCCGTGTGATAAAAATAGCATTCGCATTTATAATTTTTGTTAGAATTTAACCATTGTTTGCCTACAACTCGAACTTCATCCGTAGCATTCAATAGCAGAAACAATATTTCTAGAGAATTTGATTCCCTCGAATTTATGCCTTGTAGAGTTTGCGAACCGATTTTCGTTGGTAACTAGCTATTCCCATTTTGAATTTGGGACACCACTGACAAGTATTGGACATTTGAAATTGAAATGGCAAAATGTAAGCGGTACATGTATTGAAAATGGAAATAGGGGCAGTAAATACAAGTAATAACAAACTACAACTCTGACGTAGTTTGCGATGAATTCGCTTCCACGATCACCTTTAATTATTCATTGTCAACTAGTCCCGCCGTCCTCGGGGTTTGTTCTGTAGGTAAAATTTTCCAGAACGAAAAAGTTGGAATCAAAAACGTACCGTGCTTTCTTTTACAGTTTTCCTATATACATCATTTATCCTTCGATCTGTTTCAGCAGCGCTGGTGCTACGGCGAAACTTGGATTGGAAATAACGCGATATTTTACGTTTTCCATTTTATCAAACGCCAGATATTTGAGATCAAAGTGGCCAGTTCGACAAAACTCCCATTGCATATGTAAGGATCTAATATTCAGCATACACAAACATGTCAAAGTCATAGTCAAAAATCATTTTTTTATTAAGGTTACAATGTACTGTTACATTGTAACCTTAATAAAAAAATGATTTTTATAAACGAAATGCTTTCTATTTACATTTTCATTTTGTTTCGATTTCATTTTAATAATTTTAGTCAACTGCTAGCAAATAATTCTAGCTAATATAATATTTAATTAACACCGAATATAAGTCATTATCTAGACAGAAGCAATTATGATATGGTTTGAATAAAATGATTTCTAGTGATTTTGCTCTTGCGTGTAAAATAATGAGCAAAATCAAATTTGGGCAACTATTCCAGGAACAGTGTAGTTCAGAAATATCTTAATAATAAACTGAAAAATACTGGTCATACCAAAACCCGAGACCTGGCGATCGCACTTAAACTTGAGCCGCATCACCAACCAGGCGATCTACGAGTATATATAAGTATTCAAAACATACCTCCTATGCTTAGAGAGAGCACAGAGAGCTGTCCTAAAAGCTTAATGAAAATACCTTACAGATATCCCATCTCACAGCTGTATACAGATACTAAATAAATGTAAATACATATTAGCAAATGTAACTATGACGTTCATAAGTGTTACTTTGTGACCTACATGAATAAACATATTTTTGATTTGATTTTGATTTCATCCAGAATAAAGTACTGTTACTAACCTAACGTAGACTGCGAATTTACGAGAGCGAAGCCGCGGGCAAAATTTAGTATGCAATCAATATTATTAATAAAACCTTTCTATTTCGTCGAAATCACGACTAATATGCATATATAATAAAGAATCCGGCACTCAATCGCTATCTGGGCTTATATTAAACCCTCTTATCTGTAATATTAATTTAGTTATTATATTTAATTGAGTCCATGACTCATGCAGATATTTTTATATTAACTCTATCTTATCTACTGATATGGTTTTACCTAAATCCTGCCGCTATTTGGGCTTGACTTGTGTAGTTTTCGCGCTACTATTTATTACGTAGTTTTGTATGTTCTGATTTTTATATTACCAAATGACAAACATATTTTCCTGTCCATTTCAACCATCTGAGATGCAGTACTACTAGGGCATATGTGGGTAGCGGTAGCATCCTTCTGCGAGGACGTCATGTCGTAGAAAGAGGCGGCGGAGCGGATCCGTGAGGAAAATATCCTGGCGGATCCGTGCCGCCGCCGGCGTACCGGGCGGCCCAGGCGCGCCTATGCGCGCCTTATGCCGCCGTAGTAAAGGTCGCGGGTGGGAGAACGGGGATCTCCTGCCCGCCAACCATTGAGTCGGAGCGACGGCCTCTGTGCCGGGGCGTCGCATGGGAGTCGTCGTCCGCAGACCTTTTTATTTTCTGTATTGGGTCCTGCTGGGTGGGTCCCTGATGTAGTTATAGTTCCAGTGACCCACCCACCTCACAAAGCAGCGAGGTGGCCCACCGTGGTGGTTTTAGTCGGTAGGCCTGAAGTCTTGGGAGAGCCCGACATTGCCCTCTCGTATCCCCTTGTGGCGAGGGGGTATGCATAAGGAGCATTTCCCCACGGGAAAAAAAGAATAAAGAAAAAGGTCATAGGTATGTAATTCAACCTTTCTTGTAAATATGTTACTCTGTCCAAAGAGTATACAGTATTTATCCAGCAGTCAGATGTTTAACTCATCTCTAATAATCTATGCTTTACACATCTTTTTTTTCATATGCTACGTTAAACAAACTCACAGCTTGCTTAATAGTAAGTACTTATACTTACTATTAAGCAAGCTGTGCGTTTGTTTCCCTCGTCTGCTTTATGCAGTTTAAAGTAGGCAGCTGCTTAGTTCTGTTTCCTTGGTATTGTCTCTGTGATATTAAAAAAGATAGCCATGTCTATAAACAGCATCATACACATTCAAGCATAAATTCATAACCAAAATACGTAGTACATACTTTAAAACAATATAATGTGTAGTAATTTTTATTCTTACTTGTCTAATTTGCTAAACAAACAAATCATTCAATTACTGTCTTCACACTATATTCGTTGTATAATAAATAAATATGACAAAAATAAGAATAGTATAGAGATGGGTCTATATGTATTATTTTGAGCAAACAGTATGCCATATTATTTTACTAAATGAGACAAGAGACAAAAGAGGAGTATATGAACTACTAGCTTTTGCTTGCGACTTTGTTTGGGAACACTACTTTTTTTCTGGATAAAAGGTACAGTATGTCCTTCTCTGAACTCCCGACAACGTGTATGCGGCATTTCATGATGATCAGTCAGGAAATTAAGACGTGAAAAAGTAACAAACAAACTCACGTTGTCAAAAACCTGATTTCAGCATGAATGGCCCGGCTCGACCGGGGAAGGACTACCCTCTCACAGAATATCGACGCGAAACAGCAGTATTCCTACTGTTGTGTTTCGTTCAGTGAATGAGAGTGCCGGAGGCCCAATCACTCTCTTCCCCCTTCCCGCTCCTTCTCCTTCCCACTTCCTTTCCTAAAGGGTCGGCAACGCGCAAGTGATACCTCTGGTGTTGCAGGCGTCCATAGGCTACGGTGACCACTTACCATCAGGTGGGCCGTATGCTTGCTTGCCCCCTTAGCCGAATAAAAAAAAAAGGAAGGAGAGAGGGTCCATTAAGAAACAGAAAACTGTTTTCGAGCGAAAAACAGTACCTACTGTTGCCAAGGAATAGAAATTTATTGACAAAATATAGATCAACGTGCATTTAGTGGGTAATAAACACGATTGCTTTGCATGAGATCTCGAGTGGTCGTGGCCGTAGTCAGTCGAAGTTTTATTGGGTTTATCTATTAAGAACTTTTCAGCAGCAATACTTTGTGCTAAATACATCTCGGTCTACCCCTTTGAGAATAGACGTGAGACTTAGTGTATTCGTGGTATGCTAACTGCTATGTGCCGAGCATATTTGACGGCCTCGATGGCGTAGTGGTTAGTGTAACCATCTGCCACGCCTGAGGTCGCGGGTTCGATTCCCGCACAAGTCAAACATTTGTGTGCATGAACATGGATGTTTGTCTTGGTCTGGGTGTTTCTATGTATAATATGTATGTATTTACAAAAAAAGGTAGGTATATATGTATGTTTATCCATTGTGAAGTACCCATAGTAAAATAGTTTAGGCTAGATGGTGTTGTGTGTATGTGGTAGAATATTAGAATAGAATTTTATTATATTACCAGACTACGTGCTACTATTGCGAATTTTTTAACAAAAAATCTAAATAAATTTTCCCTCATCCGGGATCGACTTCGGGACTTCAAATAAGCGCACGCATCCGTGCCAAAGGACCAACAAAGCAGTCAAAAAAAAGAATGATGCATCATAATGGTTTATGACACAGCCATTTCCAGGACAAACCGTTCATAATACTCTAATAATTTTTTCTCATAACATCACTTCATTAAAGATGAGAAATCCAACAGCTGGTATTTTTGTTTCATTTGCGAATTAGGCCGTTTTCTGATGAGCACGCACAGAAGCGGTGTAAAATATTTTATACTTTTAGAATAGAACGAAAGCAGTGATAGCCTAGTGGGAAACTGTTGGACTGTAATGCACAGGTCTCGAGTTCGATCCCAAGGCGCGCATCTCTGACTTTTCGAAGTTATGTGCATATTAAATAGTGAATTATCGCTGACTATAACGGCAAAGGAAAACATCGTGAAGAAACCTGCATATCTACAGTTCTCCATAATGTTCTCGAAGATATGTGAAGTCTGCCTACCTGCACTAGGCTAGCGAGGTGGACTATGATCTAACCTTTCTCATACTGAGAAGAGGCCCGTGCCCAGTAGTGCGACTGTTTACAGGGTTGAAATTATTTATGAAGTATAATGTTTTGAGTAAGTCAGCGATATACTGAAGAAATGCAAGAGTACCTAAAACTGACGACCGTGCATAAAAAAATTGGTTGTCTGTAAAGTCGGTTTACGGGCGATAGTTTAACGTGACAACGTCATAACGTGCCTTTCGCTCGCTCGTGTAGCGCTCTCGCTCCGATCGTAACGTTACAATGAGCGTAACGGGACAATGAGCGTAACGGGACAGTGAGCGTAACGGGACAATGAGTCATCCTTTTTCGTGCGTGCAGTCGGCGTTCATCGATTTACATTCACTTCAATAATTATAACGCAAGTATAAACGCAAACAAACCTACAAACAGATAAAATTATAAAATAATTGTTTTGGTAAATCCTAACTAATCCTAATCCTAACTGATATTATAAATGCGAATGTGAATGCACTTTTACGCTTTAACTATGTTGTGCAGGCATCGACCAGTTACAATTTTATTATAATACTAGATCTTTCCGCGGTTTCACCCTCGTTTATCGTAACTGCGCCGACCCCGTGGGTCGTAGCGTGATGTTATATAGCCTATAGCCTTCTTCGATAAATAGGCTATCCAACACTAAAATAATTTTTCAAATCGAATCAGTAGTTCCTGAGATTAGCGCGTTCAAACAAACAAACAAACAAATAAACTCTTCAGCTTTATAATATTAGTATAGATGTATTGTTGAGAAGTATGCGTTGTCGCCACAATTGAGCTCTCAGAAAGCTATAATTAGCATCACTTGCTAACTGAACGATGTGAAAGAAACCTTAATATTAAAATGTTCATTTTCCGAGATATTCAATCTTCGTAACATCTTTGGAGGCTTCTTTATTAAAAATGGTTCATTGAAGGTTAAAAGAGAGTGCTTATTTTAATTTTGTCTACTTTTTATAAAGTCAGATTGCTTCTGGATAATATTTACAAGTGAATAATGGATATTTTCTCCTTCGTATTATAGTATTAAGGTTCAAGAATAATACTACTGTCGTATAATATTTTCTTACGTTTACGCGAATTTTATACATTCAAATTGAACTATTTTATACGTATTTGATCAGGTTGTTTATTTTAAAATACTTTTATTACATAATTTTGAAACTATTACACTACTTTTGTTAAACTTAGCTACTATTTAAGCTATTTAAATTATAAAACTTATATATTAGTTTACACTTTCCCTGATGTTTCGGTTGCTTTTCAGCAGCCTTGTTCACGAGGAGACTATGTTAGTCTACTAAGAAACGACTGTTGTATCACAAACAACAAATCAAATCTTTCCTTTTTATAATATTAGTATATATTTATAACGGGGAATGTGGCGTGTAACTCAAAGGTGTGGTTATTTCGTAGGGTTATAAAGTATATTATGAGTTGTAAAAGAAGAAAAAGAAAATATTTTGGACTATCGATTACTTTTTTTGTTGTATCCGATTAGATTTTTGTAGCGATAGCATAGTGGGAAACCGATGGACTGGCTCGCAGAGGTCTCGAGTTCGAACCCAAGGCACGCATCTCTGACTTTTCGAAGTTATATGCGTATTAAATAGTTAATTATCGCTTGCTTTAACGGCGAAGGAAAACATCGTGAGGAAACCTGCATGTCTGAGAGTTCTCCATAATATTCTCGAAGATATGTGAAGTCTGCCAACCCGCAACTAGGCCAGCGTGGTGGACTACGGCCCAATGCTTCTCATACTGAGAAGAGGTCCTTGCCCAGCAGTGGGACGTTTAATACAGGACTGATATTAGTAGATATCCGATTAGGATTGGCCGCGTTTGGGTAGCTACGACTGTATAACATTTCGACAAATGTTTTTACGTTCGTGTTTTCGAGACTCCCTAAGTATTAGTCATATAAGTATACGTCATAAGAAGTCTTGAAAAGTACACTATAATGCACATCATTAGACAATTGTGTCATGATTTCTTATTTTTGTTAATAATTCTGTTCGGGAGTTTTTATTTATTCAATTGGCAACACAGCCAACTATAATTTTTAAATAGTGGGGTTATTGTAGAGGGGAAAAATAACTCGTTCTCTCAGCGATAGATCGCTCAGCAGTAAGGAACTAGCATTCAACTGAGTAAGACGTTCTCAATAGTCCGTGTAATTGCTGTGAGTTTGGTAATATAGTCACATAATATTTTAAACGATTGAGTTTCATTATAATTATTTACATAATCATTTGACTGCACGGACGGCGTAGTGGTTAAGTGATCACCTCGCCACTGCCACTGCGCCAAGTGTTGTGGGTTCGATTCCCACACGCGACAATTATTTGTGTGATCCACGCATTATTGTTCCGAGTCTGGATGTTATTTGTGTCCGTTGTTGCGCGAATGGCGTAGTGGTTTAAGTGGTCACCACGCCACTGACACTGCGCCGAGTGTTGTGGATTCGATACCCACACGTGACAATTATATTTGTATATCCACGCATTATTGTTCTAAGTCTGGGTGTTATGTGTCTGTTACCGTAGTGGTTTAAATGGTTGCCTCGCCACTGCCACTGTTGTGGGTTCGAATCCCCCACGGTACAAAAATTGTTGTTAGAATGTTTGTAAAGTCATCAGCGATACAGGAACTAAACATAGTGCGAGAGGTGCCTTTTTAAAAATAACGTGCTTCTACATTACTTATCATTAAACAGACACATAAACCAATATTTTACCCTGAAAAAGAAGAGACTAAAATACCTCATCAGTGACCAAGAACGCTATGGAAAAAACGAACAGACACCGATCGAAAGACAACAGTAACATTATTTCGAAGGATATAAATAACAAATGTTCTGTTCATTAACGTCAAGCGTAGGATTGTCCCTTTTCATATCAAAAGCTTTTTCCTGTCCTCGTAAATCTCATAATCCTGAACAATATTTTGCAGGTCATTACAAAAGGTTGTCTTTGAAGTTCATCTCATCAATTTGTTCCAACTAGATTAATCTTGTGTTCACAATTTTCCTTTTATAGTCTCTTTAATCATGAGACTTAACAATGCCTACTATATTTAAAAGGTAATAGGAAATTACTTGATGGTAAGACAACCGTTGCTGATTGATTGTCGTTTTGGCAGCGTGACATTTTTGTTGGTGAGCAATTTGACTATAATTGAAGTAACTCAGCATCTTTAACACAAATTGTCTTATCTTTCTATTTGATTTGTTTCTTTTTGTGGTTTTTATTTCAAAACACGTTTATTACATAATTTTGAACCACGACACTACTATTAGGTATTTAACTTTACTACAATTTAAGCTATTTAAATTATTAAAACTATTTATATTTAAATTTACACTTTGCCCAACGTTTCAGTTGCTTTAAGCAGCCATGTTCACGAGGAGACTAAGATGGTGGTTGTCTAAATGTCCTGAAGTGTAGTTATTTTAAAGTACCGGATCATGATTTAATCATTGGTGTTTCTATTTACACAAAATGAGCTCAACGTATCATGAAGTCTAGCTGTGATTCGTTTCTTGGTTTTGACTATCTGAATTACTGAATCCCAAGCTGGTGGTACATTCTAACCATCTTCTCTATTGAAATTAGGAAGTTTCTTTTTATTTTAATAATTTTAGTGGGTTGTCAAATGTAGATGACAGCTGTGACACAAATTTGCATTTTATTACAACCAATGTAACCAAAATTTTTGATTAAGATTATATATGGAATACTCGCGCGAAATGGATTCTGGAAAAAAGGAATTTAAGAAAGGAAAGAATGGATGACGTTGATTTGTGTTTTCTGGGTGAGACGCAGTGCGACTTAATAGGTTAACCAAGTGAGGCCAAATATAATTATCCTAATCTAAAAATAAGGCATGTATGCTTTAATTCAAAAGTATATGTATTTAATTTTAAATAGATATTTACAATATTTACATGTACTCCAAAGTATATAAACTTAGTCATAACAAGCTTTATGTATAGCATGCCTGTGTTACATGTAACCTCAAAACCACTTTTCCATATGTACATTAACTTGTGGGTACATCATACTCCTAAGAATTCACGAAACCAATTTCTATAATTCAAATTCAACTATATAGTCGGTATACTCAGTATGTTAGTAACATAGCGTTCTACACTGTTTAAATTACCTATTTGAAAAAATAACACCGTCCAGTTTTCACCAACCCAACCAATATCAGTTATCTCTGATTACGAAACCATTGTCCCGCCAATCGGTACTCCGCAAATCGGTAGTCTTATCATCATTATTTTCATTCGCAAGACTTATCTTGCACTGATGTTTTATTTTCGCTGACTCTAGTTCAGTATCGTTTGTGATTCGAACGCGGGAGGTCGCGTCGCCGCCGCGAATATTTGTACAACATCGCGAAAACTTAGTTCTGTAATATTTTCAATGAAAGATGGTTTGTTTATGTGTATTGTTTAGTGATTTTATGTGAAAAGTGTAAGTGTTGTGTAAAGGATTGTTTTAGTTTAAAGGTAAGTGTTTTTACACATTTTATATGGGATTAAGCACTTATGTAATTGTTAAGATAAACAATCAAAATTCCGATTTGTTTGGCCTGATAGAGTACACAGTTTGTCAAATACGATATTTATTGAGTCATCATATAAATTAAAACTATACGCTGTTACAGTACGCTAGTATTTAATGTGTGACAATGTTAACACATGTTTAAAAGAACATAATACAAGAAAAGTAAAAAACAAGCGTCATAGTTCGAAAATTTAAATGCTTGCGAATAAACATAGCAACTTAAAAAAAAACGTAAAAAGAATGTATAGCAGGCATAATGAGAAAAATAAAATGTTATTTTCTCAAAAGACGTCGCCAGTAACAGCGAGTATGTTTTTAGCGTTTCTCGATCTTTACAAACATGAAAACTACACCAAGAAGGTCTACCTATTATCTAACTATGAATCAAACGAGTTCTTTTCTAGACAGAGATTCTGTTTATCGAAAACTCTTTCAATCGCCACTTGCTATTAACAAGGTGAATGTGATCATTTAAAGCACCGCGTCATACTTCCAAATATTTGCTACTGAACGAACAATTTAGAATCGTTTTAAGCAGGTTATTATAATACTCAAGTAATCAGTTTCTTTAGCAAAAAATAAGGCATGTTAGTGAAAAGTGACAATAAATTGTCCAGTACTTTTTACTTTAATATGAAAGCAAAATATTGTAACAATCTGTGGTAAAAATAGTGCGAATCAAAACGTTATTTTTTACTTTATAGGTCTTAGCTGTTTTTAAATAAAGAACCTTTTTATGTTTCTACTTGAAGAGATTTGACGGAAAACATCCAACTTAGGTGCTAATATACTTAATTCGGAATTATTAGTAAAATTAACTGCATGGATGGCGTTGTGGTTTAAGTGGTCGCCTCACCACTTCTACCACGCCAAGTATTGTGGGTTTGATCCCCTCCCTACACAGGACAAAAATTGTGTGATCCTCAAATAGATGTGCCGAGTCTGCGAGTTCTTTGAGTCCGCTGTTTGTATGTTTGTAAAGTCCCCCGCGAGGGCAATCCCAGCACAAGAGTAGTCTTTTTAAAAAGAAAATGAGTCATTGAAAATAGCCATTAGCAAACTTTAGTCTTATATTTTATACATCAATAATTTTACGCCAATACCTAGTGGGAATAGGCAGAGTTGTATTTCCCCATATATTTAAAACCAGCTATGGTTTAACGTCTCGACAAACTTAAAGGACGCCAGTATTCTCGTCTGCCGAACATAGCTCCAGACTTCGTGTTACTAAAGAGTATTAAACGGCCGTAAAACCCAATACCCGTTTGCCCGAACCGGGAATCGTACCTCAAGGCCGCACAGTAGTATTTACTAACGCCAAATTAAATTTGTTATTAGGTAATACAGAGGTCAATGGTAGATAAGGAGGGTAATAATTAAGGATACTAAAAGAAGTAAAAGTAGACTAGATTATATTAGTAACAGTACCTTTACAAAAGAAATATAGCCTATGCTACGAGTTGATAGCTTACTAATGGTGAAAGAATTTTAAATTCGTTTGAGTAGTTTTCGAGTTAAACCCTTACAAACAAACAGTAAACCAAACACTTCCCTTTATACTATTAGTATAAATAGATAATTGTTAACTCAATTTAGGAATTAAGCTGAACTGATACATTGGATTAGATTAATTAAAGACTAGGGTTTCGTTAAAACTTTTAATATAATATTTTATTTCGTTTGTGAGACGCATAGCTAGATAGCTATGTATGTGAATAACAAACGGACTAAGCCACCGGTGGCGATGTGCTGTTGGCGGTGTCCTTGGACATCGCCAACGCTTTTAACAGTCTGCCATTCGGCTGTGTCCGGGAGGCGCTCCGATATCATGGAGTGCCCTTGTATCTGGAGCAGCTGGTGGCAGACTACCTGAGAGGAAGGAGTGTTCTCCTTGAAGTTAGGGGTGAAGTTTGGCGGCGACCCATGTCGTGCGGTGTCCCACAGGGCTCTGTTCTTGGTCCGCTCCTGTGGGACATCGGTTTCGACTGGGTCCTGCGTGGTGCCCTCCCCCCCCGGGCTGAACGTCATCAGCTATGCTGACGACACTCTCGTCACAGCCCGGGGGGTAACTTCGAGGAGGCGGCCCACCTGGCCAATATGGGGGTCTCCCAGGTGGTTGGGCGTATTAAGGCGCTAGGTTTGCGGGTGGCTCTTTCCAAAACGGAGGCCCTAGTTTTTCATGGGCCCCGTCGCAAGCCACCTAGCGGCGCCTCAATATTGGTGGGCTCGGTTCGTGTCCCAGTCCAGGCCCATATGAGGTACTTGGGCCTGGTACTGGAAGGGCGATGGCGCTTCGACGAGCACTTCAGCCATCTTATTCCGAGGCTTCTCGGTGCTGCGTCCGCTCTAGGGCGACTCTTGCCGAATTTGGGCGGGTCCAGCGTCGGCTGTCGGCGGCTCTACGCGGGGGTTGTCCGGTCGATGGCACTTTACGGCGCACCGGTGTGGGTGGACTCCCTGACCGCCCAGTGTAGAACTCTCTTGCGGAGACCGCAGAGAGTCATGGCGGTCAGGATCATACGCGGATACCGCACGGTGTCTGCTGACGCAGCCTGCGCATTGGCCGGAACTCCCCCGTGGGACTTGGAGGCGGAGGTGCTCGCCGAAGCATTCAAAGTTATGTCGTCGGTATGGGAGGAGACAGGTGTTCGTCCCCTCCCAGAGGTAATAAATACTAAACGAAACTGAGCCCGCCAGGGCTTACTTCTAAAATGGACGGCGCGGCTGGAGGTTCCCCTAGCCGGATTCAGAACCGTTGGGGCCCTCCAGCCGGTGTTGGAGCGGTGGGCAGGGCGGCAGCATGGGACCCTTTCCTTCCGGCTGGTGCAGGTGTTGTCAGGGCATGGTTGCTTTGGCAAGTACCTGCACACAGTCGCTAGGAGGGAACCGAGTCCCATCTGCCACCACTGCGATAGTACTGAGGACACGGCGCAGCACACGCTCGAGGTATGTCCTGCCTGGGCGGTGCAGTGCCGTGAACTCGTCGACGTTGTGGGCATCGACCTCTCGCTGCCAGCCGTGATCAAAGCCATGGTCGACAGCGAGAGGAACTGGATAGCGGTCGCATCCTTCTGCGAGGACGTTATCTCGCGGAAGGAGGCGGCGGAGCGGATCCGTGAGGAAAGCATGCTTGCGGATCCGAGCCGCCGCCGGCGGCCCGGGCGACGCAGGCGCGCGTACGCACGCCTGATGCCGCCATAGTGAAGGCTGCGGGCGGGAGAATAGGGATCTCCTGTCCGCAAGCCATTGAGTCGGAGCGACGCTCCAAGTCGTGCCGTGGCGTCGCCGAGGAGTTGTCGTCCGCAGGCGTTTCTTGCGTGAGTTGGGCCCTGCTGGGTGGGTCGCTGATGTAGTGTCAGTTCCAGTGACTCACCCACCATCCAAGGCAGTAAGTTGGCACACCGTGGCGGGTTTAGTCGGTAGTACCCGGGAATTTCCATCTTTTCGCGGGTGAGCCCGACATAACCTCTCCGCTCCCCTTTTTCCGCGGAGAGGTATGCGTCAAGGCATTCCCCCACGTTAAAACAAAAAAAAAAAAAGGATAGAGTGTTTAGTATGAGCTATTTATTAGTTTACTTATCATTGGTTCGTGATATATTCAATTGGTAGATAATAAAAAAATTGTTTAGCTTTTGGTTGCTAGAAAATAACCATACTTACGATTCATTGTGTATATTTCATTAACCAGATTAAATTCGATATCTTTATTTTATTGTCGGCCTCGATGGCGTAGTGGTTAGTGTAACCGACTGCCACGCATGAGGTCGCGGGTTCGATTCCCGCACAAGTCAAACATTTGTGTGCATGAACATGAATGTTTGTCTTGGTCTGGGTGTTTCTATGTATAATATGTATGTATTTACAAAAAAAAAAAATATAATATGTATGTTTATCCATTGTCTAGTACCCATAGTACAAGCTCTGCTTAGTTTGGGCTAGATGGTGTTGTGTGTATGTGATAGAATATTATTATTATTATTATTTTTTGATGACAAATAATTATTGATGGCCTATTGGAGAAAACGTTTGAATACCGAGCAAAGGTTTTTTGAATTTGAATTCAATCCCAATACACGTACTCATAAGTCGTATGCAGACGATGCATGCTGTCATAAGACGTTGGACCCACCTTTTGGTGCCCGCTGATCGTCGAATTTTGGGACACGTTGTATACTTGTAGGTATATATGATTGCCTTGTTCTCTTATCGTACCTTCGGTAAGACAAGGACATGAATGTGCCCCTTACTAAATTAAAAAAAACATAACTTAAAAAGAAAATAAAAATAACGCCTGAAAAGAACATGTACTGAATCACAAAAGCATAGGTCTTATTTCACGCTAAAAACAATTAGCATATGAGCAAAATAATACGATAAGGCATGTAAAAACATCACCATTCTAATAATAATAAGTATTTATTGTTCAAAAAAAGGTTAAAACCCACACTAGGATGGCTGCCCTTTCAAATGAAAAAGTGCAGTTATGTGTTCGTACATTAGCAATGAAAACTGTATAATATGTATCTGTTGCATCTTTTTAGCAAAACGGCTGAATTGCTTTTGAAGCTTCGCATAGGCTACGGTAACCACTTACCATCAGGTGGGCCGAATGCTTGTTTGCCACCTTAGAGGTATAAAAAAAATAGCTATGTGACCTATATACAATATAAAATTTGATTCAGTAAACTTGGCTTAAAAAGATATAACATATCCACGACATAATAAACCCTTTTACAAATGAAAGTACATGTCGACTGTACGAATGATATAGAGACGTAGCGGTTACCTCGCTGCTGCCACCACGCCCAGTGTCGTGGGATCAAAGCCTACGCAGGATACACTGAGTCTTCTTGGTCATCGTTAAATGCATGTTTGTAAAGTCCGCTGTGACACAGGTCATGAAACCAAATACATAATTGTCTTTTTTAAATGAATTAAATAATATCATAAATGCAAAATTGGGGTTGTACCCACTCTCACATTTATGATATTATTTTATTTACAACAAACAACAAAATAAATTTATAAAAGTTTTTACTTTTTCACATTGCAACTGAACATCGGATTCACGACATTTTTTGCTTAGAGATAACTTATGAGCCAAACAGGAAAGGCCGTAAAGCCGAGTGAAGCTGGCATGAAAACTATGTAGAATCAAAACAGCACTTGAAACTTATTACTATTTATCCGTCTTCTTAAAAATCATACGGTAGTTTAAGCCTTATCTAAATTGCTTAAAGAATTGTATTACTTGGCGCCATTAATCAGTTATTATGTACGATAATAATCGTTTATTATCGTACAATATCCCCGACGATGTCTTCTACGTCATTCTTTTCTGATTGCAAATGCTTCTGAGGTAAGAAAGTTTATAATCTGAAGTCTATAACTGCGTATCATTTATATTTTGTGAGGAGTTTATAGGTTAAGATGTTCGAATGGAGGTAAGAGACGATAAAAGATTGGTAGGAAAAGTATATAAACAACTGTATTGAAATTTGCTTATATATTTTCCCTACCAATTTGTAGGATAGAAGGCTGATTGAAAAAGTGGCTTTGTTTCTTGCAAGAAGGCTTAACGGCTCAATCCTTTACCTAAAACTAGTAACGTTGGACTAATCGAGAATTGGTAACTTCAGTAACTTTAATAAACTTACTAACTTAACATCGACGTTTAGGCGCCGGTCACACTGCGGGCGGTCAGCGGTCAGAGTGCCGAGTTCTGCGTTCCGCGTTCACTGTGATGTATGCGGTGTCTTAGAATCGTACACACATAAAAGCAGTCAGACCGCGGCGGTCAAAGAGAACGCACGTTCTGTCGAAGTTCCATTTTTTCAAAAGCGGTCACGATATTCAACGAAATTGAAAAGTTTATTGAATTAGTGCGAGACAAACGTACTGAACTCCAGATTTCTAGACCGCTCGCAGTGTGGGCAACTGTGAATGCAGAACGCAGACCGCCGGGGCAATGTGTTCGGCGCTTTATAAGTGTTAATTTGTGGTCAAATTAATAAATGGTATTACATTTATATGCAGTTTCAAGCCTTAATTCCCCAAGTGCGTAGCACAGGTGTATTACATGCATATTCGCTAACTATTATTTTAGGTTGTATATAATAGGGGACAAGCCTACTGCCGTAATGGGTACTCCTTGCTGGTATTTAGGATTTCTAAACAGAAAAACAATACTTTGTTCGAAAATTAAACTTGAGATCTCGTACACAGCAGTCGCATTCCCTATCACTGCGCTACCCAGGCATTTGACTTGCCAACATACAGATATATATCACCATATAGAATATCAGCCCTGTATTAAACTGTCCCACTGCTGGGCACGACCCTCTTCTCAGTGTAAGAAGGGAACTTGAGACCTCTGCGTAGCAGTCCCACAGTCTCACACTAGGCTATCGTTGCTATACTATATCACCATGTAAGTTATATAAAAGAGGATTGTTACAAGCCAGAGTTATCAAATCAAACAAAAAATATTACAATGATCGATTGACAATACCGTATGAAAATTATAATAAAAATCAAAGTGAATCATTGTCGTTATCTCGTGTAATTTGGAACCAATCGACCGAACTGTTGCTATAGCGACTGAATTTATTACTTTTTTATTACGACGATAAGTACCGGAAAAGTTGTTGTCATTAGGACCTTCTGTTTATATCCGTTGTAAGAATAATCTGTTGATTGAGCTGGAAACTTTTTGACCTAAACCTCGTTTACATATTGACTTGCTGGAACGTTGATTTAATATGTATAGATTTTAGTGTTGAATTCGTTCGTGTTACCTGGGTGAGTCTTGGTGAAGTGCGTTGCTTATTTATTCTCGTATGGTCAACCGACACTCAACTCTTTTAGAGAACTTTATTAACACCTGTATTTAGTTATTTATTATATTATTTATCTGTTCTTCCGTGGGGGACCTGGTGATCTTTAATACATGCATTTTATGCCTAACTCAGACACCAGCTCCTCGCATTACTAACTAGACAAATTAATTATATGTTATATCTTGAATTAAGCTTGTAATTGTGAGGAGAAATAAATGAATTTTATTATATATATTATTATTATTTTTTAAGGACAACCAATTAAACATTGTAATTATATATATATACAGAAATACATTATATAGTGCTGTAACTATAAGCTACCACGACATGCATTAACAAAAAATAATATACTTATAATGTATTCTCGTTTGTAATAAAGCTAATAAATGATGAAAAAGTGAAAACGTGATATGGGTAAAAAGTGGAAACAAATACTGCCTTTAAAAGGAACTTTGGGATAGAACAAAGAAAAAGTACGAGGCAGTTTCTTCGGCTTTCTCCCTTTCAAAATTACACTACTCCACTCCATTGTTTGGACTAGTTCATAGAAGGGTTTAGTATAATTACGAGGTTACGTACAGAAATTCGGACGAATTTTGGAATGTATGTATTTGACGTTAGGAACATTCGGCTCGAAACTCTGACATTTATGTTTCATGGCAAACCGGCTGTTTTCGATAGCATCGAGTCGTCACCTCACCCTTCAATCAAGCTAAATGCTCTGAAGTGATTTCACATCAATAGTATTAATGGTATTGGAATTTGATCAATACACCGCAATAACTTCGACATTTGTGCATACATACATACTTTTGTCTATATATGTTTATACATAATATTATACATAATATCACGCCTTTATCCCTAAATAGGTAAACAGGGTTGTATAAGGTCCCACGTAATAGAGCTGAAACTACTGCCGTCTATCGGGCATAGCTTCTGACACCGCTGCTACTGGGAATTCTTGTCAGGAAAAAGCAACACTTATCTCGACTCTGGAAATATACCCTGCGCGCCACCGATAGTCTTTCACTTAGAGAAATTATAAAAAAGTATTTATGAATAATGGAGTACAGTAGGATTCACCTAAAGAAAACCGCAGACTTGTCTGTTTAAAAGATTGCTGAAGCTTTGTTCCTGCGGTGAGTATGACCCTCAGTCATAGTGAGATAAGTAAATCACTCAGTGCTACGCCCTCATCACGAAAACATGTTCGCCCCTTACGTTAAGAGCATGATTTATTTTTTCGAGGTCGACAAGTGTTCAACGCCTTGTTGTTGACGTTAGTTGTATAAAAACCAATGATCACGATTGTAGATAACACTTAACTGTTCATTCAGAGGTATTGTTTACTTATTACTAGCGGTGGAATTTAAAGGCAAATATTTGAGGTGGCTCACGTTAAATATACGATAGTGCCAGTTCTATTGTACGTATAGTAAATACGGAATTGTGTGCGAACAAGTAGTAGAATGATTATTATTTTAACGTTTGTATAAAGAAAGAATGAAAGACTTAAGATTGATAAAGAGGCCTTATATTTAATGGTAAGCAAGAAAAAATTGAACACCATAATATATTGTTTTGGAAAAATAAACTGTGGTTTAGATGATCGCCTAGCCAGGTATATAAGACTTCTGTGAATGAGATATTCAGAAGAAGAAGACTAAGGCTAACGTTCTCTAATTAAATCGGATACCCGGAGAAATGCTAGTTGACGGTTGCTAGGTACTCTACATTGAAGATTACACTAATATTGTCTAACGCTTACGAAAATGTTATACATTGAAATTAACCTACTTTATACGGTATTAAAACACTATTACTACATAACACTTCCCTCACTTGGTAATTATCATGATAATCTCAAATTGAGAAACGCCATACCGTGACTTTCATTAGTTAATCTTCGGTACAATAATTTGGGTACGTCTAATACTGCAGAATAGTTAAAATATTTAAACCATAAAGACGTAGTCTCACGCCTAATTTCCTAAAAGTCAGCAGTTCTTTTTAATTAAAAACACAACTGTCACACCAGGTTTAATTCCTGTTTTGTGGGGATCTTTACAAACATTCTAACAACGAATACACAAACTCGGAATAACTATTTGTGAATCACACAATGTTTTGTTTCGAGAGGGGATCGAACCCGTAACACTCGGCACATGTGCAATGCCAAGGCGACCACTTACACCATCCGTGCACTTAAGTATCTTAACTTGCTCCAGTTACTTGCACATGACGTGCAAAGGATATTACGGAAGTAAGAGTCATATAAACTTGTGTTGTGTTTTGCAGCGAATACGGCTTAAGAGATTTTGTTGTCGTCAAAGCAACCATTAATATGTCGAGAAACTGCGGTAGGTTTCTCGGTGATATTCTTGCTTTATGTTACTAGTACTATATATATATATGTCTACTTTTTATAATATATTCGTTAATTTTATGAGACTCTAAACTCTATTAATAGATTATTTTACACTCGGTTTTTGAATCATCAAGACCGTGTTAAAATTGCAATCATTTCGAGAGATTTGACTGATACTGTAGTTGACTGAGTGTTAACAGATAATTCAGTAGCTATGCAAAGGTTTTACTAAAAGTTTGACTGATAGTTAGAATAAATGATTTTTATAGAGAATTCTTCTAAATCGATTTATTACACTATCGATGCCTAAATTGTCATCGAAAATATATCGAACAATTCGGAAATTATACGATCCTATATTAAATAAGGATTTAATGACAGATTAGACACCACTTACTGCCACTCTACGAGAAGAGAAAAGTTGCAGGTGTTACGTTATTGGTAAAAATTGCCCAATCTAAAATAGATTCGCCTTACTGCCTTTCTATTCTCCTCGATGTTCCTCACGGTACCACTAAGTATAGAGACAATTCATTCTTTGTAAGTTCACACACTGGTTAACTGCCCTGAACTTGATTTATTTTATACAGTTCTATCAACGTTTCAATTGAAGTTTATTTTCCTCACATCAGCATTGTAATTGTTTCAAATTTTTATAGCAATGATAATTTGTATAGCACTATAAGTAAAACTATCAAGCTCTATATGAAAACATATAATTAGTTCCTAGTTAATTTATAGATTATATAGAACTTGATGTTCGCGCGGTTTCACCCGCGTTTATCGTTACTGCGCCGCCCCCGTGGATCGTAGCGTGATGTTTTAATATATAGTCTATAGCCTTCCTCGATAGGCTATCCTATACAAAAATAATTTTTCAAATCGAACCAGTAGCTCCTGAGAGTAGCGCGTTCAAACAAACAAACAAACTCTTCAGCTTTATATAATATTAGTATAGATTATAAAATACCAATAGAAACTGTTTGTCTCTGAATAAAATAAAATTATATTCAAATGTTTTACTGTGGCTGATCTTTGTGACAATTTTCCTCATTAATACATTTGTTATGTTTTAATGCGTTTCCTTTCGTTCTTTTTTATATTGTACTGAGGGTGCCTGCGTAAAAAGCACCAGTTTGTTAGTTCCTATTTAATTGATGTACGTCAGAATTTGATTAACCTTGAAAATGATTAGAACACTCTAAATCACTTGAATTTTCGAATAATTCAATTGTTAAATCGATAATTACACATCACTATATTATACAAACAGCTCTGTTTAAATTGCGAAGCGAGTTTATTATGGAGTATGGCTTCTGCGATGTTGTCAAATATTTTCTTAAAAAAATTGGCCTTATTTTCTAGTAACCAGTTACCTATGCTCCAATACTAAAGCTACTAGACTAATGAAGCAATTTATCCGTAGTTAATATTTACGTCAGAACCAAAATAACCGACAATGAAAAAAATTGTTACTCATTTGAGTAATGGGTAGGTTGAAATTAGAAACGACTAATCAAAGGTCAGTCCATTAGCTGACATTCTGTAAATATTGAGGTAGGCATTAGAACCTCAAAATTAGATTACGAAGTGACAGAATTTATAATGCCAATCCCACTATACTTCTATATTAATATTAAAAAGAGGAAAGATTTGATTTTTTGTTTGTTTGTTTGTATGTTCGTTTGTTTCTATGTTTGTTTGTAAAAGTTGAACTCAAAAACTAGCCAACCGATTTTAAAAATTCTATCACAATTAGAAAGTTATATTATCACCGAGTAACAAGCAATTTGAGGCGCTCATAGCCAGTTGCACTTACTGATCGGAAAACAATTAGCGAGCTTAAGCAACGTTGGGTGCGGTCAGTCTATAGATGGGTGACCGTTTAGTGGTGTTTTATCTGAGCGTCTCCGTGCTTCGGAGGGCGCGTAAAAAGTCAGTCCCGGGTGCTGTCAAATTGAGAGCAGTTGTTAAGCCATGTCATAGGCCTACGGGTGGCTTGAACAATTCTTGACAACAGGTTGGCCACTAACCACACGAAAAGAAAGAAAGAAAGACCGAGTAACATAGGCTACATGTTATTTTAAAAAGTACTGTTACACTTAGGTGTAACAGTACTATAAAATAGGTTAGAATAGGTTAGCCTATTCTAACCTATTTTTACGCGAGCGAAGCCGCTAGCAAAAGCTAGAATACTAGCTTTTTTAAATAAATAATTATATAGTGGTTGGTAAAAACAATTACTTATTCACACTTGAATCGCTGAGTGGCTTTTAATGTCATTAAATTGTGTTTGGGAAATCTATGAATCACATATTGTAAAACAAAATTCCCCGTCGCGTCTGTCTATCTATTCGCGATAAACTCAAAAACTACTGAACGGATTTTTATGCGGTTTTTACCAATAGACAGAGTGATTCATGGAAGGTTTAGGTGTATAATTTATTAAGATTTTGTACTACCCGTGTGAAGTCTGGGCGGGTAGTTAGTATATAATATAATAATAATAATATTCTACCATATACGCACAACACCATCTAGCCCAAACTAATAACTTGTACTATGGGTACTAGAAGAGGTTTTTGTAAATACATAGATACTATACATAGAAATACCCAGACCAACACAAACATCTATGTTCATGCACAAATGTTTGTCTTGTGCGGGAATCACACCCGCGATCTCAGGCGTGGCAGTCGGTTACACTAACCACTACGCCATCGAGGCCGAATAATATCAGCTCTGTATATATTGTACAGTCTCACTACCGTACATTGCTGCCTACACCACAAGTTGCAAAGCGCGTGTAGCTGCGCGCTCAGCATTTAACGGGTGCTACTTACTATAAATTAGCGATACAACAAAATACATGCACTCAGTTGAACGTAAACCAAACATATAAGCAAACGTGCATTAAGAGAAAGAATTAGTCTTATTTTTACTGTAACTTATCTACTTAGGGCACGTTCCCACTATGTCGTGAAGATAGATTATCGTGTCGTTTAAGGCGTCGTGGCTTATGTATTTAAATAGAGGTGTTCACATACAGGACGACACGATTAACTATCGTCCACGCCTTTTTTTCGCAGTGACGACAGATCGTCAAGTCAATGGGAACTGCTAGCACGATAGTCGTAAAACGATAAAATAACGTCACGACTAATCATGACGGCAAATCGTGTGTCATTGTTGCAACTATCCATCGTAGCCACGATAAAAATATCGTCTCGTCGTTTATACGTTCGACGATAAAATATTGCGACGACATAGTGACGATAAACAGTCGATATAATGAGAACAGCTAGAGACGACAGTCGTCCAACGATAAATTAATCGTCACGACATAGTGGGAACGCGGCCTTATACTTTAAATAAATTATTTACGTTATGATTCTTTTCTCTACTACATACTTCAAAATCTTATTATGGTGTTCGAAGTAGTTACTAACTAAGCAACCCGTACATAATATATATGCTGGCCCACTGCTGGACACGGGCCTCTTCTCAGTGGGAAATATATGATACTAGTTTTCACCCGCGGCTTCGCTCGCATAAATGTAGGTTAGGTTAGGTTTGCAACAGTTCTTTTTTCTGGATGAAAGGTACCCTATGTCATATTCTGTACTCCTGACAACGTGTATGCAAAATTTCATGTTGATCGGTTGAGTAGTTAAGGCGTGAAAGTGTAACAAACAAACAAACAAACAAACTCATTTTCGCATTTATAATATTAGTAAGGATACTACGTTATCTCTGTGAGACATATCAGAGGCAGAGGAAATCATTTGTGCAATTATTTGAAATAAATATAAAAGATATTGGAGCGTTTTCAAGTGTTTTAGCTGAACCTACATCAAAACCAGCTGTAGCTATTTATAACATGTTTTTGCACAAATGATTTCTATCTCTGATAGTTAGATTAGTATAGGGAACGATGGGGCTGACATTTTATTATTAATATAAAAAAGCCCTAAAAAAATGGATAGAAAAAATACCACGTTATCTCAGTGCGGGTTGGCAGACCTTAATTAATTTTAAAAACATTATAGAAAACTCTGAGACACGTAGCATTGCTCACAATATTTTTCTTTACCGCTAATAACTTTAAAACGTTAGATATGCTTGTCTTGGGATTGAACTCGTGATTCTGCGTGGCAGTTCAACTGTCTTCCATAAGGCTATCGCTACTTCCTTGTCCGTATATTATACTACGCCATAAAATATCACTAGATGGCCTTTTTATAATGTTGTTGCGATAACCTACATTGACCTGAGCAGCTGGGGTGAAAGTTCAAAGTACTAAGTTGTATATTATCTGATAATTCCCACTTATTACGATTTCCTCGGTTGCTCAGTGGTAGTAACTGCGACTGATATGCATGAGGCGCCGGGTTTTATACCAGAATTGAACAAAATGTTATTACTGTCACGAAATTTTCAGTGGTGGCATTTGAATCTGTGTCCTGTAGACGGCAATTAGTTAGCAGCCCTATAAAGTGGGATCTACAATTAAAGCAGGCGAAGTGAATAAGAAAAGCGATGAAAAGCACGAATTGGAAAACATTACTCAGCGTATTATTCAACTGTGCTTTTAGATCACAATGATTGCAGTTTTAAGTTTGGTCATATAATTTCAAGCGCTTTAGACGTGGAATAATTCTCGTAAAACTGTTCAAAATTATGTTTATTGTCCTGAGACAGCGATATTTATGATACTGATATCATAAGTATCTCTTTAATTATAATAAACATCATATATAAACATAGATTGAATTTCAGTTCAATTTAGACGTTTATTAGACTAGATCGGTACTAAATTTTAACTATTTTGTTATGACATTTATTTTATTACGAGAACTGGAACTCTATTATTCGACTAGTTACTTAAATTTTTCTTCTCCCTAGCCTTTATTATTCCCAAGTCACTTGGGGTCGGCTTTCTAGTCTAACCGGATTTGACTGGATATCAGTTTTTACACGGAGCGACTGCCATCTGATCTCCGCAACCCGAAGGCTAACGATCCTCTAAGGCTAGACCAGTGTCAGGATATTAGAGGGCACTGACTTCCCAATAACGACTGCCAAAGATGTTCATGGCAGCCGGGACCGACTGCTTAACGTGCTCTCCGAGGCACGGAGCAGGCGGTCAATTGTCAATCAAAAGTATTTATATATAGGCAGTGACAAAACAGATAAGTACCATTTTCTCCTCTGTTTGTCAACCGTTCTTTTTTATTGAGTAGGTATCGAGCTTTAGTTTTACCATTAAAAATATTTGGAAGCAGGCGTTTCCTCAAAATTGCAAAATTGATTACAGTCGTATGTATATTGACCGTTTTGTTTGTTGAAGCTTTTTTAAAATAAATTGATATAAAATCCATAGCTAATAGATTAATTTCAATGTGTAATTTTCGCGTGAACGTAGGACAGTACATTGCTTCAATCCACTCTTGTGATGGAGTCCCCTGCCATTCATAACTGTCAATCGAATCGAAGGCTTATATCCAGGGAAGCTTGTGTGGCTTAGTACCATACATGTCTCTAAGATTACATCGTGGTGCACAGAATCAAATTAGGCATTACTTGGCGCAAAACCATTGAGATATAATAATTACAAAGAGAGACCACACCAAGCACGCTCGAATTGTCTACGTCATCTATTGTAAATGAGCTAGCTCTTGCTTTTTCTTTGTGGAACTGTCCTGAAGATTCTCAATAGCAACCACAGAGCTTGAGTATCCCATAGTTGGCAATCGGTTTTCCCGTCTAGAATCTTAAACAATATTGGGTCACAGCGAAACACACGCGACCAAACACGATTTTCAATTATATCTGGCATTTTAACAGTTGACAGGTTAATGCGTACCTATATAATACAAATACCTATTTAAATTGTTCAAATATTGTATTATCATTGAAACTCTAAAAATATTACATATATATATATATATATGTATATATATATATAGTGAAGCGTGTAATATGATTAAGTTTACACTTCTCGAGCGCTTGAGTTACGATTCCATTCAATTCTTAAATAGATTGAAACTGTCGAAACAAAGATATTCTTTAGGAATCGTCCGAACACTTCAACATATTTTCTTTACAAAACAAACACTGTATTTTTCCATCGACGTACCCATCACCGTCATGTGATGGCTACATCTCTGATATTATTATCTTGATACTCTATCGCTCGCTATCTTAACAATTTGTCGTTCTAATTCTATTTTTATAAGTAAAGGTTACGTCTCATAGCGTGTAGTATTTTTATGTATTAGTATAAGCAGAAAAGCTCGGTTTGTCTTATTGAAATAGACTGCAGGTATTGCGCAGCCTAATGTAAGGTAAGCGATGATCTCGCTGCTACCATAGCGTCGAGTATTGTGGGTTTGTCCTGTAAAAAATCAGATTCTACACGGGACAAAAAATTTTCTTTGTAACAATTTTATTAAAAACTACTTAACTGATTTTAACATTTTTTCATCGTAAGTAAACTATATTATCACCGAGTAATATAGCCTATATTTTATTTAAAAAAGCACTGTTACAAACATAACTTAACCTAACCTACTTTTACGGCAGCAAAGCTGCAGGTAAAAGCTAGTAATAGATAAAACCAATGGAACTTTGCCTAAACTGTGATTATAGATCGATTGTTATTGTTAACCGTATATCTTGAAACTTCTTATATTTATTATCAATTCCTACACGATACACTTATTTTTACCAAGACAAAAAGATTTTCCAATTTACTTTGTCATCTAAAATAAATTGTCTCTGTACTTTTATCAAAGATATATTTCCAGAGCGACGATTCACAATTATTGCTAAGGTCAGGCGATCCCTAGAGGTTCAAGTCATTACAGACGTCCAAAATTCGCGTCAACGATACTAGAGTACCTTTTAATATTTGATCGTGTATTCCCCAGTGTGAATCCGAGACAATCCTTGGATTTTGGCAATGTACTTTAGGTTATATAAAAGTAGTAGATTTTGCCCGCGGGTTCGCTTGCGTTAGTTTAGATTTTGTTAATAAACTTCTATCCCTCGGGATCTGTACTTTTTAAAAATTTAATCCTTTTCTGTACGTGTATGCGAAATTTCATAATGATCGGTCGAGTAGTTAAAGCTTGAAAGCGTAACAAACAAACTCACATTCGCAATTATAATATTAGTTAGGATAGCTTTGTCTGCGAATTCGTCCGAGTTTGCTCGCCTGTAATGTCATTTGATGACAATATGCACCATATCTTCGACTGTACTGCCCTAATATTCTGCTGAAACTCATCTCGAACATACTTGTAGCTTCTCCAGTAACCTTAATCATCAACCAAAATACTGATGTCCGTTTGGTAGTAAGATTTAATAGAATTGCGCAACTAACGGAATAAAAATAAATGTAGCTCAAATTCGCGAACTGAGAAGTGCTCCTGAAACCACGTTCTAGATTTTGTACATAACAATCTAACATAAATTGAATAAGAACAGATAACTATTTGTATTTATAACAGGGTAAGATTCTCTAGATCGAATATTGATCACAGCAGCCAATCTTAATAAAGACTTGACATCTATGATGGAGATTTTATAATGCAGAACAGGTCCACTTTCTATTCCCTAATTCAAATGATCCAAAGACCAACCAAGACCAAAGGCTTTACTTTTCGAGGTACGGCCGTAAACAACGTCCAACCATCGTGACTGATGGATGGCGTAGTTGTTTAAGTAGTCGCTTCACCACTGGCACTACGGCAAGTGTTGTGGGTTCGAATCCAACATGGGACAAATATACTCGTATGTAAATGTATGTATGGATGTTACTACCTACATGCACCGATGCAATGCAGTCTCTGCGAAAATACCAGCGTTGTGGATACACTGCAACATTGCTGACGCAGGACCTTTTTTGTTCTTATACTTATTGGCTGTATTTCCTGTTACCTTATAAGCGTGGAATAAATCAAATTATTTTTCTTTCTTTCTTTAAGGGTCAGCGGCGACGGACGGAGTGGCGGCGAGGAGACTAATTCAGTAACAATTTAAATACAACCTAAAGTGCTTCAGAATACGACTGTATTTGGTACAAAGAAATAAAATGACCGCGTTTTGAGTCGCTCGCCGTAATTTTATTTCGTTGTACCAAATACAGTCGTATTCTGAAGCACTTTAGGTTGAATTTAAATTATTACTGAATTAGTCTCTTCGCCGCCACTCCATCCGTCGGCGCTGACCTTAAATCACATAAATGGTTATTCCAAGTCTAGGATTTTTATGCCTGTTGTTTGAATGTTTGTAAAGTCCCTTGCGATGTAGGAATTATAACTAGGCCGGTAGTAGCCTTAAAAATAATCTTAATTCTAGGCAGCTTTTGATTTTTGATTGATTATAAACCATGTAATGCATCAAAACCAACGCACTCCTATATAGACATATGTGTATAAAAATTGGAAGCAATCGGAAATTATTTCGTTATAAAATAAAATACTTGTCTCCAGACCGCTATACACACGCGTCTTTCCATGTATGCGTACGAGTGCACACATGCATATCTTCACTACCAAGATGGCTGTGTGTTATTTTATGGCCATCAATCTGTATCTGGTTAATCTGTGATTTGTGCTATCGCATATACCGTGGCGACGCGTATTTATATATGATAGTATTTTACATTATGCCATATTAGTTCCTCTCGTAATCTGCTCTTTTATGCATATTACTTGTACAAAATAATTTCGATGTTTCACATCTGCCAGGCGTCCCGTGACGGCTCACAATTTTTTTAGGTAGCAGCTAAAACTGTTTACGTTCATTGTATAAGTATGTAGATGTCTGTAGTTATAGATAATCTTTTTAGAGAGATAATACAGCGTAGATTATCAGTAGTATCTACGATATAAAGATACCTTGTCATGTCATCTATACATACAGTTAAATCACAATCTATTGTATCATTGCTTCTTTTAATATGTAATAGGTTTCTAATTCTACATAGTTTGTGGCTAAATATCTATTAACAGCTTTCATTAGAAATGTATACATATGTATTCGCTTTAAATATCTATTATCGAGATCAATCATCATCAAAAGCTCGCTTTGAGAGCTATAATTTATATAATCACAATTTACATAAACAATTCGTTTTGGCATCCTGTTTTGCAGTTTGCAAGTGATGATTAAAGAACTAACGTTATAGATCAAAGTTGCATATGTATAAAATCAACATTGAACAATTTACTTTTAGGGTTCCTTGCCAAAAAACCTACATAAGCTTCTTTTGCCAAGCCCAGCTCATCGGTTTGTCGGTCCTTCGTATAAAAGCTCGACTTATTTATGTGTCGTGTTACGGTTCATAAAGCGCATGCAGCAAATGCACTTAGTTTGCCGCGTCTGTGCTGCTCAAGATGACACGTGTCTCATTCTGATATAGACTATTTTAACTATTATAACTTATTAAATCTATTTAGATAACATTGTCTTCTGTTTACGCGAATGTTATTTATTGAAATTAAACTACTATATACGGATTTTATCGCGTTGTTTATTTGATATTTATGTAAGTGCCAAATAAACAACGCGATAAAATCCGTATATAGTAGTTTAATTTCAATAAATCTATTTAGATTTAAATTTACACTTTCCCGTACGTTTCGGTTGCTTTTCAGCAGGTATGTTCATGTGGTGACTAAAATAGTATTATAGGTTCAGTAGTTGTTACATATTTTCAAAATGATGTGATAAAAGTGTTCATAAATAACGCGATAAAATCTGCATAAAGCAGTTTAATTTCAATGTATGTGTAACTTTCATGTAAACGTAAAACAATATTAAGAAGTGTGACCTATATCAACCCTTTTCGTTTTTTCTAAGAGTCAATAATACATCAAGCACATGTTTCAAACATGGTATAATAATAGTGATAACTCTAAAGCAAAACAACCAATAATAAACATTGGCCATGTTTTCGTCGGATTCGTGGCTTTGACGGTGGTAGAGAATCCACGGTGAGCGAGTCTAACTCTCGCTTTACCGATTATGTTAGTTCTTGTTTGTCTCGTTTTAGGTACATCTATCTTCCAGGGAATATCCCAAAGGATTGGCCGAGGTTTGTAAATAAATAATGTTTCACCAAGTTCTGGCTATTCTAAAGCCTACCTTACCAATTTAGTTATCTTATCTTATGTGGGGGGCCAGTCAATGCAGACCGGCGACACTTCGACCCAGTGGGATCTTTTGTGTCGACACTCTCCCAATAACGACTGCCATAGATGTTCATGACAGCCGGGACCAACGGCTTAACGTGCTCTCCGAGGCATGGAGTAGGCGATAATTGTCAATCAATACGCACATAATTTCGAAAAGTTATATAACTTCCGAAACTCAGAGGTGTGCGACGTAGGTTCGAACCCGACACCCTCTGCATTGCAGTCTGTTGGTCTCCCCACTGAGCTATCGCTGCTCTTACCAATATAGTCAATAGTATAAGTAGAAACTTATACGCAAATCCTAGCTAATATTATAAATTGAAATTATACTACGCGACAAAACCCGTATAAAATAGTTTAATTTCAATCCTAATCCTAACTAATATTATAAATGCGAAAATAAGTTTGTTTGTTATGCTTTCACGCCTTAACTACTCAACCGATCAATATGAAATTTTGCTTACACGTTGTCAGGGGTACAGAATAGGACATAGGGTACCTTTCATCCAGAAAAAAAAAATGGTTGTCTGTAAAGTCGGTTTACGGACGATAGTTTAACGTGACAACGTCATAATAAAATTTCTTTCCCGTAACGTTACAATGAGCGTAACGGGACAGTGAGCGTAACGGGACAATGAGTGTAACGGGACAATGAGTCATCCTTTTTCGTGCGTGCAGCCGGCGTTCATCGATTTATTAGACGTTGTCACGTCAATAACTGTTGAAAACCTAACCTAACCTAACCTACATTTACGCGAGCGAAGCCGCGGGTGAAAACTAGTAATATTATAAATGCGAATGTAAGTTTGTTTCGTGTACGTTCGTTTATTACGCCACGCCATAACTACCCGGTTAATCATTATGAAATTTCCCATAGGTACACGTTGTGGGAACCCATCCAAGGTACCCTATGTACATAATAGGACATTATAGTACCTTTCATTCTGAAAAAAGTACTGTTGTACTGTACCGAGGGATAAACCACAGACATCGTGTTGTTTGCCTACAATGAATAGGTATCACAGAACTCCTATAGAGGCTCAGCCGAGATCTTATCTGTACTCCCTTTCTTTGCAGTCTAATCTTTATCTTTTGCTCTTTCATTCCTGTTTTTGCAGATAGCAACGCGTCATACCTCTGATGTTGTTAGCATTACGCTACGATGTTCGCTTGCCATCAAGCAGGGCTCATTTCATTTGTAAAAAAGACACGGCAGGAGGGCTTTGCAAACATCCAAACAATGTACACAAAGAACATCCAGACTACTATTTGTGGATCACACAATTTTTTCTCCCGAGTGGGATTTGAACTCTCAACACTCAGTGTAGTAGCAGTGGCGACGCGATCACTTAAGCCACTACGCTATCCGTCCTCGTAGCGCCTCAGATTTTTTATCTCTTAAGGATAAAAGCAAAAAATAATTTCGGGTATCACATTCTGCAGATTTCAATATTTGTATTCAATATTGAGTAAATATAATATTTAAACAGCGGCTATGGATAAATAGTACGAGATTAGTATATTACCGCTGTATTAGCAAATATTAATTTAGGTTTCATTAAAAGGAGTTTGGTCGATGTTTGCTGAGTCGATTGGTCTGTATTACTATTTCGGTGGCGTAGCGGTCTGTGGCAGCGGTAGTGAATACCTACGCCTACTGAGTATGAGGTTTCTGGTTCTAAGGCGATTATCACACGGCACCGCGAACTGCCGCAGAGGGCGGTGGCGGTAAAGCGAAAGAGCACCGCTCGACCGCGCGGTCGGGAGGTGTACGTGTTAAGCATCAACGGATTTAGTAGAGGCCATTACGATATGAGATCCGCTTCACTGCCTACCGCGGCGGTGCACGGTGCCGTGTATTAATCGCCTAATTTAGATTGGGACGGTAAAAAAAGTTTTCTTTCAAGAAACTGCCCTATATTTACGCGACTACATTGAAATTAAATACTGTTTTTCATAATTTTGAAAGTATTTAACTTATACTACTACTGTTGCCTTCTGCTTCGACAAGCACGTAAAGCCGTTGGTTCTGCATCTGAACCCTTTCCGGCCATTTCAGGTTGCCGACCCATTGGGCTATGAGAATGAAGGAATAAAGAGTGTCGTTTGTCGTATTTCTCTGTCAAGAATTTCTCAATAGGTCAGAAAATTTGCTCATATCTGTGCCTCAGCAAGCACGTAAAGCCATTGGTTCTGCGCCTAAGCCCTCGCCGCATATTTCTGATTGCAATTCTTTCGGACTGTCAGTCTGTGTTTGTTGCATGCGATGCGTCTCACACAGTGAATGTCGTATAAAGGAACTGAGCCCTTAGTCTCTTAGTCTCGCCATCCCATCAGTCTACGTATTCGCCATTACGTCATGGGGAATACAGACTATGTCATGTTAAATTAGACAAGTACACGTACATACGAAGATAGGTATTTATGATTGATATGATTCCGTACTTAATGACGCACAACGTTGCTATAATATATATGAACCTTACAATAGCGTAATGGAACATGTAGCTAATGTACATACGTCACAGATATTTATATATTTAAAACTTTCTGAGAAGAATGGCAAAATGTCACTCGCTTTCTAAAAGTCTAACAATGCGTATGGCACATTTGATATGCTGAGCCACACTAACGCGATAACGCGAAGATTTGCGTTGTCGCGACACGTCTGGCCAAAGTTTTCGTCCTATCGCGAAAATCATCTTCGCGAATACGAATGCCCTTCGCGCCGCTGTCGGTAAATTTCCGCACATCAAAAGGTTTTGTCGCGACAAAGTTCGTGCGGTTGGCTACACATCGCGCGCTTTAGTTGACTGTTTGACTGCTTCCATGTTTCCCGCGAAATAAATTATCGTGACGTTCTTGATTATCGCGATGTAGCGAAGTTTTTTTGATGTGGCCCAGCACTTCGTCATGGAACGAACTCGAACTTATATCGTGATAACGCGAACACGAATCTTCGCCATCAAGTGTGGCCGTAGCATTACCTACAAGGTTTGTTTTTTACACGTTTATTCGTCAAATACGACAATCTGATTAAATTACTATTTGATTCGCTGTTGTTAATTTGTTTAGGCATGGTTAATTAATATCAGCAGTTGACAAAAGTTTGATCGTCTCACAGCAACTTTTTGTGTCGATTTTTCTTTTAGAATCCTTGGATTAATGGCAAAGGCATTATTTACCAGTTAGCCGTAGAATGGTGCAGGGATAAATTACTTTTATCCTCGCCATATCCTACCTAAGGCTAGGATAGGATTGGTGCATATAATAACATCTCGTCGCTGCCAGGTTCCTTACCTTTGCCCTGGAATTGCAAGAGGTTATTCCTGTGTGTCCCACTTGTCTGTTCCCTCAAGTAAGGACAGGAAAAAAATTTACGATCTGTACCTCTGTTGTCTACGACGGGAGTAATCGCACATTATTATTCCCGCTTATCTCCTTGAAGAAACAGCGAGGTACAGATCAGAAATTAGTTATTTATTAATATACAGGGGGACAGATCGAACTTTTTTACATTTTTGACCCCGTCAAGTGGACAGATCAGAGGGACAGACCGAAATAACCCATTGCAAGCTATCAAAGGCTACGATAACCGCTTACAATTGCGCAGACCAGATGCTTATTTGCCATCTTGATAATTTAAAGTCACCATGCATTTATATATAAGAGATTTATTGTCCATTGAGTAATTTGTTTATCGACAATCTGTTTGCTTAGTAAATATCAAAATATCAAACGGCCTGCGCATTTATAGATTCTGTGGGAAGTATGTCACGGAAATAACTTTATCATCGAATATCTATGAGAAAGCAAACATACGATTATTCTGAATTGTATTTAGCAGAGTTCTTTCAATAGAGTGATATATGTAGGTAAAGTTTATAATCACAGCTGTATATTTTCCAAAGGATTTTAAATAAGGCTGTGTAATAAAGAACATTTTTCTTTGTTCCACTTTTATACTCCCGCACTAGATTTAATTCCTGTGTCGCGGGGGACTTTACAAACATTCAAACAACGGACACAATGAACACTGAGATTCCGAACAATACTTTGTGGATAACACAATTTTTTGTGCCATGTGGGGATCGAGCCCACAACAATCGGTGCGTTGGCAGTGGCGAGGTGATCACCTAAATCACTACGCCATCCGTGCAGCCGTGTTGCGCCAACTATGTTAAGTTGACGTTCTGGACAAAGGCCAGGTTAAGAGCACCTTGAACCGACGGGCGTGTATGAGGAATGTGATGAAAGTGAATGAAGCCAGAGAAGTGTGTCAGAATCGTAGCAAATGGAAATCCGTAGTCTCTGCCTACCCCTCTGGGAAACAGGCGTGAATCTATGTATGTATGCATGTATGTTAAGTTGACGCATAAATTGAGATGAGGCTTTTGCCTTGTAAGTGCAATTTCAATTAGGAAATTTAAAGTACAAGCAGCGATACCCTAGTGGGTGAAGATTGGACTGCCACGCAGAGGTCTCGAGTTTAATCTCAAGCAACCTCTAACTTCGAAGTGATGTGTATATAAAATAGTTATTTACCACTCGTTTCGATGGTAAAGGATAAAATAGTGAGGAAATCTGCATGTCTGAGAGTTCTCCATAATGTTTTCGAAGATATGTGAAGTCTGCCAATCCTCGCTTAGCCAGCGTGATAGCCTATATCATAGTCACTATGATATTAATATATAATTAAATTCAAAGTAGCAATTTAATTACCTATCTCAGAAATCTAATAACCCAACTCGAGTGCCGGGCCAAGATTAGGAGCAAACTTAAAGCAAGCTGAAGGTGTTAATAGACTTATGCTTTCAATTGTAACAGAACATCTAGCCTTCACCATTTTATATTGTCGAAGTGAATAACAAACAGAGCCAAACATTTATACGATCATTCTAGCGAATGCTCTAGTCAGTGCTCGTCAAAAATGTATTCTTCACAAAGAAGATAGAGAGAGAGCGGCGAAACAACGACAGAATGGCTCGGCTCGGTAAAAAGCTCGAAGCAAATTTACTGTCCTTCCGCTAGAATGCTCGCTAAAACGCTCTTTAGAATGCTCGCTAAAACGCTCTTTAGAATGCTCGCTAAAACGCTCTTTAGAATGCTCGCTAAAACGCTTCTGTTTATTTTTCTGTAACGTAACATACATCATAGGAGCATCGTAATATTCACAATATCTAAACTTAAAAGAGGTGTGTATAAATGTGTGTTTTTAAGATATGTTCCATTCTCTTGAATTTTCAATGTTTACAAGCGTGAAATATTATACTTTGGTAAAATTATTTTACTCTCATAGTACTAAACTAATATTTTACTTGTGATTATTATACAGTTGTGAATACATAAAAAGGCAGTTTAAAATACTACTTTATTCAAATTAAAGTAAAAAAAAAATATTCATTTAGATCACAAAGTAACACTTACGAAAGCGAAAGACTTTAGTGGCTTTACGCAATTTACTGAATTTATATTTATGTTAGTTGCTAAGTTTAGGCAAAAGGTTAAGCCTATTAGAATATACTTGCTAGAAACTCATGGCCCCTTTTTTAAATACCCTGAAGAGGTTTGGAGTGGAGTATTATATCTATAATTAGACAGCTGTGGTTTGAGATTTGAGAGACAAGCCTATTATCTTTAATATTAAATGAAAGGTGTATAATATGTATGTATTTACAAAAAAAAAGTATATACATATGTATGTTTATCCATTGTCTAGTACCCATAGTACAAGCTCTGCTTAGTTTGGGCTAGATGATGTTGTGTGTATGTGATAGAATATTATTATTATTATTAAAGGCCACAGTTCCAGACTCTGTGTTGCTACTAAGATTTTGTTGTTATATAATCCCAATAACAGGTTAATCGACTCCGAATCGAACCCGAGAACTCATGTTTAGCAGTCGCATTCACTACCACGACGCTACGGAAGCAGCATCCACTCATTCAAATATAATTATATTTTTTTATAATAACTTGTTTATTTTAATTAAAAAGATTTGATTTTTGTGTAGTGATCGAAGTCACCTAAATATTAAGCAAATAATGTCTGTGACAGGTGACTACGCTCTTCCATAGCTAATACAATTTAAAACATTATAATAATTATTTGTACATAAAACGTGAACTTAAATTTTAAGTTGTATGCACATATTAAATTACAAAATAATAATAATTCAGATTATATATGCTATGCACTTGTCGGTGTAGTAATTTCCATCTTTCTCGAATCGATATCAAATGCTTCAATATAAGTCTCTACATTTGGTTTTTCTTTCAGTTCATTTGTCAGTTCAGTCGAAATGTATCCGAAAAGGCACGTTTGGCTGTTCATAGAGGACTATTAGTGCCCACACTTATGTATGGAAGTGAAAGTTGGGTATGGCAAAAGAAGCATGAAAGCGGAATAAATGCTGTAGAAATGAGAGCGTTGAGAAGCATATGTGGTGTGACTCTGAAAGATAGAATAAGAAATAGTGTGATTAGAGAGAGATGCGGCATAAAAGTGGATATAGTTACAAGAATAGAAAAGGGTATGTTAAGCTGGTTTGGACATGTAGAAATAATGGACGAGGAAAGACTGACTAAGAAAGTTTATAAGGCTAGTGTGAATGGAACAGTCGCAAGAGGAAAACCTAGGCAAACGTTTCTCGACCAGATCGGAGGCGTTCTGGACAAAGGCCAGGTTAAGAGCTCCTTGAACCGACGGGCGTGTATGAGGAATGTGATGAAAGTGAATGAAACCAGAGAAGTGTGTCAGGATCATAGCAAATGGAAATCCGTAGTCTCTGCCTACCCCTCTGGGAAACAGGCGTGAATCTATGTATGTATGTAGGTCATCTGTAGACTTTCTGGTCTTACTTTCTTTCTCTTTGCCTCCATTTTTCTACAGAGGTAAATTATACTACAGAGGTAGGTATAATCTCTCGGGACTGGATGAAAAATCCTTTAACAACTAAAGTTCATGCGAGTAGCGTCGTGGGTAAAAGTTAGTTATAAATGGAATAATTTTATCTCGTATGAAGATGTCAAACACAGCATTCGAATCAAATGTCGAAGCGATGTCGCGGAAAAAGGTAGTTATAACATAAAATAGCGAAACGCGTATCACACTAGAAGGGTTGGGTTTCGTGAGTTGTGCACAGATTTTGTTCCATTTGTAATTAGAATTTAAAGGTGTTTAAATGATTGATTCTTGAATCAAATTAGTGGCTATTTGCTCCAATGTGCAGTATTCCGCTTTGATAATTAAATATGCATATTTTGTGTATTCTGCTTCGAACACAAAATATTCATATTTTGTGTATTCCTCTTCGAACACAAAACATGCGCCCGTCAAGGCTGTCCCTAACTAGAGAAATTCGGTATTGTCAAACTTTTTCTATTGTAATAGTTGGGGTGAACAACCGTGTGTGTAAGGCGGATTCCTCTCTTCCCAATTATTTTAATATGATTGATTCTTATTACAAAATTATGTAATTATCGGCCATTACTTGAGTTCGCTGAACCTTGAAATCGTATGCATATTACCTTCGACAATCTAATTGACGGCGTTAGTAGCCACGTATTCTGAAAATTTTCAGTGAATCGGTATGCGACGCCTAGCGCTTATTGAATTATGTTCTACAGAACGTGTGTCGAGTAAAGACAAGCAGCGAAAGCTGAAATGAAAGGGTATGTACATTGCGTCTTTTTTATATTGCCTTACTTTATTTTATTTATTTATGATACCAAACAATTGCGTAATAAAGCTTAATACTACTACATAGATCTTATATATATATATATATATATATATATATATATATATATATATATATATATATATATATATATATATATATATATATGTATATGTATATATAATATCTTATATAATATATTTATAATATATATCTTATTGGGTTCGATTCCCGCACAAGTCAAACATTTGCGTGCATGAACATGGATGTTTGTCTTGGTCTGGGTGTTTCTATGTATAATATGTATGTATATACAAAAATAAAGTATTTATGTATGTTTATCCATTGTCTAGTATCCATAGTACAAGCTTTGCTTAGTTTGGGCTAGATGGTGTTGTGTGTATGTGGTGGAATATTATATTATTATTATAACAATTTAAGTAATTACACAACTAGCAACATTATCCATAAAATAATGCAAAGTACAAGTAACTAGATGCAAGCAACTTTAGCAAACATTTTTTTTTATGATATTTACAACAGATTTTGAGTTTAATAAGAAAATACGTTTTGCGTGTTTGATATCAAACTAAAGTTATTTATGAATATTAATTATACATTTCTTAAATTGTGCAGGTGACAAAGCAAATATATCAGTTTTGGGTAAAATTATCGTTATAACTTTTCATTAATCGCCGTAAAGGAGCTCTTTCACCAGCGTTGGTTCTGCAAAACTTACGAGCAAATAGTCTATGAGTATAAGTATTACGAATACGTTGTAAGCGACTAGGTATGCGAAGGTAAATTTGGTTTATGAGTTTATTACAATCAAATTTATTGTTACAAATTTTATAAAGGATCGTCTGATCAAGATACATTCTCCTATGTTTAAGAGTCGACAGAGAGAATTTTTCTAGATTACTTACGTTCAGACAAATGGAGACTCACGACCTATGACGTGTTACCTAAACCCAAAGCTGGGGAAATGTGAGTATAATACAATATGTCTACTCCTTTGCGGCTTACAATGCCTATGTAGAAAATATTTTGAACATATTGTAATACACACAAAGCCTTTCAATAAAAGTGTGACGTGATATTGGCTTATGTACTTTTTGTATTTATTAAGATGCCTCCTACCTATAATTTATAGAAAGAAAGAAAGAAAGCGAAATGTTTTATTGGAGTCTAAATAACAGTCTCAATAAAAACAATAATAAATACAATTAAGCAGAAAACGGTACATGGAGATCTAAATTACAGCAGTATCGTGTCCCACTGATATTTTTAGTGTTACAGTTGATAAAATGATTATTTATTAACCAAGTTTCGAATTTTATGGCATTACTAAAATGAGAGCAAATGTTACAGGCCAATTATATTTATTTACACTTACGGAAATAATATGAATTTGGTAAATAACCTACTGAGCTCTATATTAATTCCATTGGCAGACAGTCTTTTAATCGTAAACATAAACATAATATACATCTGTATTCTTGAAGAATTAGGCTGATTTATTTATTAGAAACTCAACAGCTTGTTTCCATACACATACGTGTTAAACACTAGGATTATCGTAGTATTTATTGCTAGTATTATAACAAAAAGTTATACTTAAGCCAATTACTGAGATTTCTGGCATTTTTAGCGGTAAGAAGTAATACACCGAGTGTAGTAATTCTTAGAGCCAAGCAATACTCGATGATGTGACAGCTGCGTACTAAGATTATCCTCACCCTAACTAATTGTTAAATGCGAAAGTGAGTTTGTTTATTTGTTTGTTACGCTTTCACGTCTTAACTACGCAATCGATCATCATAAAATGTTGCATTCACGTTGCCGGAGGTACAGAATAGAAAATAGGATACTTTTCATCCAAAAAAAAGTACTGTTGAAAACCTAACCTAACATAATCTATATTTACGCGAGCGAACCCGCGCGCAAAATAGAGTATGCTATAAGTTAACAACCGACGAAAGATTGTAGGATACGCTCACGGTAGCTACTTTTAGAAAGGTGGAATAGGTCGATATTGAAGAAACCAGCGTTGTAAGTTCGTGGCATCTTCGAATTTCTTTCATAATTTATCTATATATTAATACGTGAAGCAAAAACTTTGTACCCCTTTTTACGAAAATATCGCGGACGGAGGAGTATGAAATTTGGCACAGTTAAAGTTCATATGGAGAAGAAGGGGCGAATCCTAATATTTTTATAAAATATGCATTATAAATACATTTAATTATTAAAAAAACACTACACGCACACAACCATGCATTTGACACACGCAGTCAAATCGCGTTCGTAGTATTTCGGCATTGTTCGTCTGACGTCGTCGTACAATTCTTTGTAACTATGGTTACCTATAGGTAACCATAGTTAAAAATTTTCTTTATTACAATAAATAGTACCTTATTGATGTAATAAAGAAAAAGAAAAGAAACTAGCAAGCTTAGGAATTTTGGTCGAATTTTGACCACTAGGCGACCGCTAGTATACATAATTAGGCATATTCCGTGACTTATATTTTAAACTACTCTAATCAGTTCCTGGAATGCTAGATATAATTAAAAATATATTGTGATTCAATAGGTTATCCCGTATGACTACGTCACAAAAATTATATGTCATATAGGGCCAAGTTATCGCCGAAGGCGCCAGGTCTCCTGTTGCTGTAAACCCAAAATTTTGCCTATGTTGCGAGTTAAATACAGGATTAAAAAAAAATTAGCTACACCTGTTTTCTGTTAAAAAGACAACTATAATTATTTATGGATCACACAATTTTTTCCCGGCGAGACGACCACTTAAGCCGACGCTAACCGCGTCTGCAGTTCAAAAATTCTCTTGAACGTAAAATGATGGCTTGTAACAGTAAAAGCTTAAAAAAAAACTTGTAAGAGTCTGGTGCTACTACATATAGCTATGCCTCTTTCTAATTTTGTCACAATACCTAGTATTTCGCCATTTTGGATGCGTACATCCAGTCTATTTCCGCCAACTTCTTCAGATTACCGGCACAAAATTGCAAAATTGAAATACAGGATATAATTTAGGTTAGAGCAATATTAAGAGTAAACGCCTGCTGGCGATATAAATAATCAAAATAATAACGAGCTCCCAATGTTTACCTAATTTCAGGGAATAAATTTAAAACATTATCCACAAAGGAAAAATATGAGCAAAAATATTTATTGAGGTTCAAACATCGTACCAAAAGAATCCTTAGCCGCAATTTACATAATTAAGCCAAAGGCCCAATAAAAATATGATACAAATTTATACATTCGTAAGTACCGCAATGATACCGTAATCCTAAAATTTTTCTTTGATAAGATGGAGATTATAGACTTTTCACGTACAAAATATTGGATTCTGCTTAAGATATAGCATCTTAGGTCAATACCCACAAGTTTAAGCAACATTTCCGTCATTTTAAATAAAACAAGACAACCATTAACATTGTTTATTTTAAAACATTTATTATTGAAATTAAATTACTATATACGGATTTTATCGCGTTGTTTATTTGACACTTTATTACAAAATTTTGAAAAACTGTTACACTACTATAATATTATTAAACTTTACTAATTTTTAAGCTAATTAAATTATTGAAACTATTAAAACTATTTATACTATTAATATACTATTAAACTATTTATATTTATGTTTACACTTTCCCCGACGTTTCGGTTGCTTTTCAGCAGCCATGGTCACGGGGATACTAAGATGGTAGTTGTCTCAATGTTCCAGTGTAGTTATTTCAATGTACCCGAACATAATTTAATCATGGGTGTTTCTATTTCCGCAGAATGAGCTCAAAGTATCATGAAGTCTAGCTGTGGTTTGCTTCTTCTTGGGTTTGACTATTTGAATTACTGGATCCCAAGCTGGTGGTACATTCCAACCATCTTCTTATTGAAATTAGGATGTTTCTTGATTTCAATAGCCTCGCGAAGCATCCTTGGTAGGAATCGGTGTTCTTTAGAGAGCATCTGTGGTTTGTCAAATCTCAGGTAGTGGTTGGTCCCCTGTTGCACATGTTCACACAATGTAACAGTTTTTCAAAATTTTGTAATAAAGTGTCAAATAAACAACGCGATAAAATCCGTATATAGTAGTTTAATTTCAATGAATAACATTCGCGTAAACAGAAGACAATATTATGTAAAACACTTATTACTCAATTTTAAACTATGACACTACTATTAGTAAACTTTACTGCAATTTAAGCTATTTAAATGAATAAAAACTATTTTTTTAAGGTTACACATTTACCGACGCGCGACGATTCGGTTGCTTTTCAGCAGCCATGTTCGCGGGGATACGTAAAAAGTAGCTTAATTTCAATGTATAGGTAACTTTCGCGTTAACGTAAAACAATACCATTTACCAAACCATTATCATGTTTTAATCTTTTGACTACCGCTTGGACCTCGGGCCTCAGACACAGTACTATTTTATTGTGTCTGGTTGTCAGCTAATTATTACGTGGCAATGTTGCCAGTCTTCTGGACACACTACCGGTCGACTGTGATGCGGAGGAATTTTATGACGCCTATTAGAGGGTTTTAGTTTTCTTTTTCTTCCTGTTTTATAATATTTTAGGTATAAGTTATTTTTAAAGAATTGTGGTTATATGTAAATATTTGAATTTCTTATAAATAAAGTTATTATGAGTTAAACCCTATTTAGATACCTACAAGAAATATTCATTGAAACTGTGAGGCAACATAATATTTTTTTTTTTTAAAGACTACTCCCGCGCTGTGCGTAATTCCTATGTCGCGGGGAACTTCACAAACATTTAAACAATGGACACAAAGAATATCCAGACTCAGAACATCCATTTGTGGATCACACATTTTTTGTCCCGGGTTCCCACTCGAACCCACAACACTCGGCGCAGTGGTAGTGGCGAGGCGACTATTCAAACCACTACGCCATACGTGCAGTCAATTTAAGTGTTCCCAAGCGTATTAATCTCACAAGTCTGAGAATATCAGACATAATTAAAATTCTATTGTTTTTGGCCGCCGGTGTGCCGCTGCGACTCAATAGGTTAATTACTTGTTTGATGAATGAACTTTTAGTGTTTTAAAAGTAATGCGATAGTTTAAATCAAAATGTATTACCGTTTTTTACTGATATTCGATAGCTTTCACTGTTAGTTTAGGTCTGTGTTTCATCAAAATATGTGTACACAGCTGTGGAAAGCTTTTTGGTCTCCGCTCGCGTAAATGGTGTATCCCACCAAAAACATAAAAGTAAAAAAGGAGAGCCAAGTTCAATACAAAAATTATGCTTGGCTATGGGCTTCGCCGCAAAAAGAATGTAGATCTAAATGAGTGCCAAGTTCTATGCAAAATCCAAATATGTATTTATAGGAACAAAATAACGTTATGAACAAGTATTAAACTCTATTTCTTTGCTTTATTGGATACCTATAACAATTTCTGTTATTTAAAAATGTGAGATCTTAAAGTAGGTTAGATTTGACTTGGCCAGTTTTTATTACATCAGTCATTTTATAAAGTTATTCAATATATATATATATATATTTTATTTTAAATTCTGATATAAGCTGGCCAAGTCAAATCTAACCTACTTTAAGATCTCACATTTTTTAAATAACAGCAATTGTTATAGGTATCCAATAAAGCAAGGAAATAGAGTTTAATACTTGTTCATAACGGCCTCGATGGCGTAGTGGTTAGTGTAACCGACTGCCACGTCTGAGGTCGCGGGTTCGATTCCCGCACAAGTCAAACATTTGTGTGCATGAACATGGATGTTTGTCTTGGTCTCGGTGTTTCTATGTATAATATGTATGTTTATCCATTGTCTAGTACCCATAGTACAAGCTCTGCTTAGTTTGGGCTAGATGGTGTTGTGTGTATGTGATAGAATATTATATTATATTATTATTATATAACGTTATTTTGTTCCTATAAATACATATTTGGATTTTGCATAGAACTTGGCACTCATTTAGATCTACATTCTTTTTGCGGCGAAGTCCACAGCCAAGCATAATTTTTGTATTGAACTTGGCTCTCCTTTTTTACATTTATGTTTTTGGTGGGATATCATTACTTTTTGTGAAGAAAACTAGACAGGTATTGAGATTTAATGTTTTTTCTTGCGTTTGCGCTGCATAGTTTTCTTTTTTATGCTATTGTCTACATTCTCTTGAATGTTAAAGATAATAGTGCGCATTGCCCATTCATTATCTGCTACCTTTTTAATACGCTTCCTGTTTATGCTTAAATTAGCCAAGTCCGGTAATAAAACAATAAATAACTAAATCGGTATTCGTAAGCGGTGCCTATGTTTATGTGTTGCTCGGGAGCGCTTTTATATAGATTTACTTCTGTTCTGTGTATAATTATGTGGTGCCGCGCGCTGCCGACGACACACCGTGGGCGGTTGGTTAGCGCGTATTACAAGTTTTTTGTATGGGGACACCACTTATTTCTTGACTTAACTTTATTTTTATATTTTTGTTATATAGCAAATATAATAATACATATATTGGGATAGTTTCAAATTGATTGTAACGATTCCAAAGCTACAATTAAAATATTTTTTTTGTATGGCCACTCCCCCTATTTCTTAACTTTTTTTTATTTTTAGATTTTTTCCTACGCTTACACACAATTACAGAGCTGGATTCCAAATTTCATCCTTCTAGGTTATTTGGAAGTAGGTTAGATTTAGGTACTATATGTCAGTCAGTCAGTTAGTGCTAAAATTTACAACTTTTTGACCTTCATATCTTTATAACCGTTTGAGCTAGCTTCATGAAATTTAGGCTTCTAGATTTCCTGATGGATATAATTAAACACACGTAGTTTTATGTGTTTACGTTAAAGAGGTTTTGAGTTATAGAAGGGTCAAAAGTGGCACCAAGTGGTTCGTGTAACACTCGGCGCTGGCTAGCCAGTTCCTTTGCTTGAACTTGGCTTGACAGCTTGGCTTGTCTAGATTTATCTGAGCCAGTCTACAACAACATAATATTGCAGATAAAATAACCTTGAGTCACCTATATCTGTTCCAAAAATTATTATTTACGGCACGTCTCTGTTTAGTGAAAGTATAATATATTTACAATTATACAATTGTTTAGACTAACAAATTTATAAAGGTATATATTGTTTGCAGTTGAAGAGTATTGTGTTTATACCCTTTTGGTTATTAGTTTACGCTTGTCAAGTAAATACTTTGTTTACAAACGAAGCTATAGTTACTTACAGGTTCTCTCGGAAGTAGTATCTAGTAGAAATCGTAGAGCACCCCTGGGGTAATTAAATTTTAAAATTAATTTCGTATGTCATAATAAAATGCCTAGATTTTTCAAAAATGATTTACGTAAAATTCGCAACATGACTCGTTTTTAAACGCATTTGTAAAGAATTTGTAACGTTGAGACCGTTTATGAGTTTTGGGATTTAATAATTTTTATGGCAAAACGATTCATTTATTTGCAAAACAAACATACATATATAAATGCACATTATAGTTTTGAAAGTGTTGCTTAACATTTTCCCGATACAGTTTCCTCAGATTACTAGAATATGTCTAGCAAACATTGTTATATGCTTGACCACAACTATTTTAGAGCGTGCAAGGCATAATAATAACCAGGCAGATAAGCCATCCCACCTAACAGTAAGAGGGAACTGCCATACCGATAGATGGCAGTACTATAGCTGATACTGAATACATATTCAGTAATGTCAAAAGTCTACATAGCCAAGCCATTGCCTACCATGATCGCAGAATTCTCTTTAAGCCTCGTTTGAAGCATAGGTAATGCGTGCACTTCATTCCAAAGCCTACACGTACATACATACATGGGAGAAATTATTGCTGAAAGAAAATCGTATTGAACGGCAACGTTTCTAGGTAAAAAGCATAAACCCTGTTGCGCTGTCGAAATGTGCATAATTTGATCCTTTAAATAAATAAAATAATGCTAGTTCAAATCTTTTAATCCAGATACCGAAATATTTCAATATCTTTATACAAGTACGTTATTCTACGTCACAGTCCTTTTGCATATGAAATATGTGGTAGTTTCTAGATATTGCGTTGTTAATACGGAAAGGCTTGCTTTATTTAATTCATGAGTAAACAAATTTATTTGAGCGCCTATTTTCACGATTTCTTTATAAAGTTACTACTCAATCAAATTCCAATTTTGGCGACAAATCACGACGGTGGGTGACTATCGTGTGCATGAGATCTTATAGTGCATAAGCAACTCTCTATACCCTAACTCTTAGTAATGTCTTGACAGAAAAATCCAATAACACTTTTCCCCGACCCGACAAGTACGACGACTATGTTACTTTAGTACTGACACAAAATGAAGAAGTGAAATGACTGACAAAGTCAGCCCAGTTTGTTCCAGTGACAACTAGCTGAACATTATTCGTTTTCATTGAATTGGTCTGAATTCGCTGGCTACACGCGTCAATGTGTCAATGTGTCGATTCACATCATATTAAACGCTTGATGACGGAATCTCACAAAATGTTTTCATTCACGATAGCTTTCCTCCAGTTCAAGGAATAAATTCTGTGTTATGCGGAACTTTACAAACACTAAAACAATGGACACAACACCCAGACTCAGAAAAACCACTTGCTGATCACACAATTTTTGTCCCGTTTGGGATTCAAATACGCAACACTGGACATAGCGTTAGTGGCCAGCTAACCACTTAAACCATATTTTGACTCAACTACACACTACAGCTGAGCTTCAAATTTGTAAATAAGTTTATTTCGAGCACCAAGGCCCTTCCCGCGATTACGTTATATATAACACTCAGAATGATTCACTGCCAATTATTAATGTTTATAGCCACATTAATCATCTAATACAAATAAATCGCGTGCAAAGCTGCAAGACATTTATTGGGCGATACGGCAATTTGTAATAATTTCGGTTAAATCTGAATGTAATAATAAGCAATGCTAAATCAGTTTTGGGTTGCGGCTTGGAATAGAATTACCCCATTTTCGCAGGTGTTGGCCAGATTATCTAGATACGCTGTTGTTTCAGATTAGCAATCTTTGGTGATATCGGCTGTCAATTTGCATATTATTATTTTTGTACAGTTTGCATATTATTATTTTTGTACAGTTTGCATATTATTATTTTTGTACAGTTTGCATATTATTATTTTTGTACAGTTTGCATATTATTATTCATATATTTTGGTAAAGTTTGCTCTTGTTTGGCGTATTTTCTATTCCTACGCCTGATCTCTCTCCAGTCGTGTCGGATTACCGTCCCATCGTATCATGAGGGTTAGGGAACAGAGAGTGCACTTTTGTTTGCGCCCACACTTGTGCTCTATGATATCTCCTGCGCAGATGGTTAGTCTCCGTTAAGATTGGTCGCCGTCACTTTGGCCTGGAGGACACACTACGTATGAAGGTAAAGTAATGTTTCGAATTTCACTGAAAGCCACATCACCAAATGTTCTGGTATTGACACATATTGTGTAATCGTATAAAGCCTACAGCACAAAAATGATCGCTTCTCTACATTTACTTTGTACTGACAATGCATACGTTTTGTACATATTTTCAGTATAAAAAGATTAAACATAGTTTCCGAAACGCTAAATACTATTTTATAATTAAAAGAACTAACGAAATATTAAATACAGCATTGAGCTACTCCTATCTTAACTGAAATATTATAAATGCGAATGTGTGTTTGTTTGTTACACGTTCACGTCTTAACTACTGGAGAGGTGGTGGTGAGAGAGGTGTGCAAAAAAGGACGTAGGATACCTTGCTACCTTGCATACAGAAAAACGTACTTTAAAAAAAAACCAACCCTAGTTTTATTTTGTGGGGAATGCTTTGACGCATACCTCTCCGCGGAAAATCCTAATCCAACCTACCTTAAACTGCATTTACGCGGGAGAGCCGCAGGCAAAAGTTATAAATAATTATTCAAACACCGTTGAATAAAGACACAATGATGACATGATGAGGGATGTGATAATCAAGAGGAGTAATTGCGTTATTATCGCTGGTGCAGATTCGATTATATGTATATACTGACATGCGCGATTTAGTCTGTCATAGACATTCGTAACACTAGATATACATACCTACATTAATACATAAAGATTAATAAAACTGTCATGCTGTTTGAATGTGTCTGACGATATTTACTAAATAGACAATCGTGACGGTACCTAACAAAAAAAAAGTGTTTTGAAAATCATACTATTCTGCATTCGAATGATCTGTTGTAATCACTAATTCATTCGGATTATAATAAAATATTCGAATCACAATCAAATGATAAGCTGATAAGAGCGCGATACATGTAATTTGATGTTTTCAGCCGAGCGGATGACTTACATCTTTCCTTTTTTAATATGTGTATCATGTAGTACTCGTTGTCAAAATCCGCCTGTGTATAACTTAACGTATTGCTAATATATCACAATTAATGAAATAATTCATTCGGACAACGATCAGTGTAATTCAAATACACTTATATTACTTAAGCATTTAAATGATTAATTTACAGTCAGACCATCCCTGAGCTCTAGACAATCTTTTAACCCCAACACTCTTGTCTGTTCAATGCTAGTCACGAAGCACATTTACATTCCTAATACTTTAAAGGTGTTGGTAAAAGTAAAACCCCTGTTGCTCTTTTACTTGTTGTAATAAGCGACTTAGCTGTACTCTGTCAAAAGTATATTTAAGAGAAAAGAGCTCCGCGGCTGTCATCGCTTACAATAAGGATTGCCAATGACTTGTCTATCTAGACACGAAAATATATAATACAAGCAGATCTGACAGACATTGTCCTGGCCGAGCGAACCGGTCGCAGTGCTACCTACTGACTGTGGTTCTAAACCATCCATAGATCCATTTTAACTGTTAAATATTATAATATCTAAACGTATTCTAACTATTTTCAAGATAACTACGGCCAAAAGACCTACTGTTTAAAATACCTAAAGATCGTTTCACAGATTTTTGTAATAACCAATGAACGAAATCTATAAAGGACAATTCACCTACTGTTTATTCAACTACAATTAATTACCCTAAGGTTGATTGAAGTAACGGACGATTCACCTACTGTTGATTTATCTGTGGTCAATAAAAGAAAACACAAAAAATCGGTTAATCATAGTTTATTTACACATAATTAGGGCATTAAATTGAAGTCAAAACATGAATTATTAACGAAAAGTAAAGGTGTTTGTAGGGTGCGCATTGTCTTACATAACTTTTCAACTCCTTTCATCGGAGGTCCGAAAATATTTCTCATACCATTTAAAATCATAATGATCATTCTTCATAAAACATTCAAAAACTAAATATTAAAAACTATAGTCATTGAAATTCATAATATCACTAATTATACACTTAGTTTTTATTAATATTTGTTTTTATATATTTGTTTATACTAATGATCGAAACTCATAATCATTCGAATAAATAACTATAATATTCATAAATGTGTTTTATTCTAATATTTGTTTTTATAAATTTCTTAATCATAAGTGTTTTATCCATATTATTGAAAATCATAATGTCTATATTCATACATTTGTTTACTCCAAAATCCAATTGCTACCAGAAACGAGATGCTACCAGACAAGTAGGTTAGGTTAGGTTAGGTTAGAACTGTGACCCCATGGCGGGCCAAGACCTGTCGGTGTCGCGGTGAATGCTAGCGTGAATCCCGTGGCACCGACGCCGGTACCTGAGGAATGTCGTCAGGGGTTTAGTGGGTATGGGGCCGGCCTCTCTGGCTCGAGTCCCACACACCCGCGCCCTGCCCCGGCGCGGACGGTGCGTAAAGGCATTCCCCTGACGTAAAAAAAAAAAAAAGAAAAAAGAGAACTGTGACCCCAAGAACGCGCGAGCCGAGCGAGCGAGTGTGCCGCGGCAGCGGCCGGCGAAGCGCCAAAAACTAATTTTTGATAGAAAAGTAGACAAACACATCGACAGAAAGTAAGCTATTCTGAACAACATTTTCAGCCATCATTACAATATTAATAACAATTTGTACTCAAACACAAAATGTGTACACGTAACGTGTAAAGACATTGATATTGTAAGATTGTAACTACCCACCACTTTAAAACAATCCAGCGCGCAGTATTAATAAACTGTAGGCGAGTCGTCCATTAGGTATTTCATACGTAGTCGAAATATCCAATATCTTAAAAAATCATTAGATTAATCGTTCGTTAGTGCGATTAATTTTAGTTTAATCAAAATTAAGTAAGTGAAACAGTACTTAAGTTGACAAATATGCGTTATGAACATATGTGAATCGACCGTAGTTATCTTGAAAATAGTTAGAATAAGTTTAGATATAATAATATGTAACTATTTTAACACACACAAAAATTTCACCAAATCGGTGCTGTCGTTTACGAGGAGTTTAGTTACATACACACATACAGAAGAATTATATCTAAGGAAGTATTAACTTTAGCTACGAATCGTAAATAATACATACATTCAGTGCAACATTGATGTTTATATTTATATATATTATTATGATATTTGTACATAAATTGTTCTCTTAATGTGTAATTTATATGACATTATTATGTATGAACAACTATAAATGACTAGTATTATGAATAAAAAATGTACGGTTTATGTAGATGTTATAGTACAATAAATCTAGCACTTGTTTTGGCATGCACATATACAGTTGGTAACAATGCAAATAAAATAATCTTTGATCAAATAAAATACGTCGAGTGTTGTGGGTTTGAATACTGCACGGGACAAAACTTTGTGTGATTCACAAATGGTCGTTCCGAGTCTGTTTGTAAAGTCCATCGCGATACTGAAATTATTGCGGGAGTTGTCTTTAAACAAATTTAAAATAAGCGATTACTAAACCAATTCTATTACTCAAGACAATATTAATTATTATTTCTACATTACATGGGCAATAGCCTGACATCCCTCACTTAAAAGAAGCCCGTGCCTAGCAATGAGGCAGTTTATATAGATACCTACAAAGCTGACCTTACTCGTGTTATTATAAACGTTGTATAAAATAACAACATAAATTTTAATAGTTATGTAGTTATTTGGCTTAAACTTTATACCATTTTGCAAAATAACGCGATATTCATCCGTGTATAAATCACAGACCGGATTTGACTGCAACAGGTAGTCCAGGGTGGCTACTACCCTCGATATTCATGCAACGATAGGCTATAAGAAAAACCATAGGATGGTTAAACGAATGGCATCGTTCTGAATCACAAACATTTGTAAATTGAAATACAACTATTGTTTACATTGCACGCTATATTTACATTCAATATAATAACAGCGCAAATATAGCAGCCTACTGAGAACAATTTTGTTTTCCGTATTTGTTTATATACCTACTGGAAATAGCATACATTATATGAACGAATACCTACACGATTCCGTTATATGACTTGGCAGTTAATTAAAAATGGCAACCGACATTTTGAATTGAGAACTGTAATTTTAATTTTCGAACTCGTTATTTAATATGATTAAAGTATACAAGCGAAGTCTGTCTGATGATAAACGATGAACGTTGTTTGCCAGTGATAATAATATTATACAGCTGTAAAAGAAAGATGTGTCATATTTAAGTGTCACATAATATAGCCCTTGTATATTAACTGCTCAGAAAAAAAAAATACTAATTGCGCAGCAAAACAATACTAATTGTGGAGCAAAATATACTTACCAAAAATACTAATTGCACACCAAAATATATTTAAAGAGATCAAACTATGTCGACGGAGCTCCGCTTCGCGGGGCTCCTATTTTTGGGCGGGTTTAAGAAGGAACCTAACATAACCTAATCCTTCCGAGATGGAATGCAATGATTTGAGGCGTATAGGTGCTCGTTATGATATATTTTAGTAAGCATATTTTGCTGCGCAATTAGTATTTTTGCTGATTATTATATTTAATCCCAAATAAATCTATATACATTATTTTCATCAAGATTTTCTTTTTAACGACTTATGTCAACACTTAAACAACACTAACAGCTGACTTGCAGACCTCCATGAACTCAAAAATGTCAAGGTGTTATTTTAATAGTGATTTAATGCATTTGTTTCGATATCCTAACTAATAAGTCCTTCTTCAAACGAGGTTTAAAGAGAGTTCTTCTTTCACGGTAGGCAGTGGCTTTGCTGTGTCCTGACATTACTGAAGTCCATGAGCAGCGGTTACCACTTCCCATCAGGTGGGCCACTTGCTCGTCTGCCACCAATGGCAATAAAAAAAAAAAAAATTATAAATGCGAATGTGAGTTGTTTGGTACACGCCGTAACTACACGACCGATCATCATGCAATATCGCAGGTATACACGTTGTCAGGAGAACAGAAAAGGACACAGGGTACTTCACAAGTATTCCTACAGGTATTCATCCTAACCTAAGCTACATTTACACGAGCGAAGCCGCAAGCAAAATCTAGTTTAATAATAAATACAAAAGAAAATCAAAGTATTCGAATATTTTAGTTTGTTAAAAGATTCGAATAATTGGAACTTTTTATTGATGAATTGCGTACCATTAGCTAGTACTGCTAAATGATGTAATAAAATAAATTAGGCATTATTATTTTGACAGACAGCCCAATATTAATTATAAAACTTTTATATTTTACTAGATTGTCAATTTGATTTTGTAATTTCTATCCCCCGGAAACAGTATATTCTGGATAAAAGGCACCCTATATCCTTTTTTATACCGCTAAATTGCTAAATTTCATGATAATCGATCGAGTAGTTAAGGCGTGAAAGCGTAACAAATCAGTCAATAACAACAATAGAACAAAAACAACATTGTCTAACTAAAGGCTCTTCACCACCAAGAATCATCACGTTAGTAAAAGTACTCAAGATAAAGGCACTTTAAATTATCTTTGTTATAAAGGTAAAGTACCTCCTGACGTTTCTTACAAAGAATGTTGTGAAATTGAAAGTGTTTTCAGATAATGAATTATCAAATAATAATAATAATATTCTATCACATACACACAACACCATCTAACCCAAACTAAGCAGAGCTTGTACTATGGGTACTAGACAATGGATAAACATACATATTATATACCTACTTTTTTTTGTAAATACATACATATTATACATAGAAATACCCAGACCAAGACAAACATCCAGGAACCCGCGACCTCAGGTGTAGCAGTCAGTTACACTAACCACTACGCTATCGAGGCCGTCATTCGTTTAATCTTTCGTTTAATTTAGTTGTATATAATTATGTATGTACATAATGTTACAAGCACCGGCTCACTCCACTAACGCGTCATATAAATAAGATATAAAATATAATAATATAAGATAGGATATATAATTAATTATTTATTTATTTATTCAATTAACCTTGAGCTGATATCGCTACTTTATACTATTAGGATATATTTTGGTTGCAATAGACTGTTATTTGATTATTGTGACGCCATTACTAATATTTGTATAAAACGGAGTGTAACAGTAAAATCGGACTCACTTTTGTTATCGCTTGATTGCAATAAACACTATATCTAACTTACTTGAGCTTACACGTTATTTTCGCCACCTGTTGTTTTGTTGTGCAACCCTACATGTTTCAATAGGTACCTATAAAGTGCAAAGTAGAGGTACATAATACCAGCATTTTGCATACTATGTTCTTAAATCCTAACTTCCTAACTAATATTATAAAAGCGAAAATGAGTTTGTTTATTTGTTACTTTTTTACGCCTAAACCACTGAACCGATCATTTCGAAATTTTGCATATACGTTCTCAGGTTTACAGAAACGGACATAGGCTACTTTTCATCCCGAAAAAAAATTACTGTTCCCGAGGAAAACACCAACGTTCTTATGATAATAGATGGCGCAGGTGTCTTTCGAATCATGATTGAATTATATTATTACAAGCAGAGTACAACCCGAATTGATTGTCAAATTCTAAATTAACGCGAGCGAAGCCGCGGCCAAAACCTAGTATGTTATTATATACCCGAATGGGTAGCCAGGTATATCTTGATTTTCCAAAATCTTTTGCCTTTTTTGTAACACTTACATTTCACAAGCAGTAGTTTAAGGTTCCACGTAATAGATACAGTTTCAGATTCCGTACTGCTGCTGGAAAGTTTCTTATCCGAAAAATATGATAATAATCGCCTGATCAGGGAATCGAACCTCAGCAGTCGTATTCACTACCGCTGCACCACGGACCATATCTACTAATATAATAAAGCTGAAAAGTTTGTTTGATCGCAAAATTCTGGGACTACCAATTGGGTTGAAAAAATCTTTGTGCTTTTAATACCTCCATTTTGGAGGCTTGAGGCTATATAGCATTACGTTAGAGTGGTAGAGCCTCGCTGATTTTAGCAAGAATGGGCCGGCTCGACCAGGGAAGGACTACCCTGTCAAAGAATATCAGCGTAAAATAGCAGTATTCCTACTGTTGTGTTTCGTTCGGTGAGTGGGAGTGCCGGAGGCCTAAACCCCCTCTTTACCTCTTCTCACATCCTTTTTCCTTTCCTAAAGGCTCGGCAACGCGCAAGTGATGCCTCTGGTGTTGCAGGCGTCCATAGGCTACGGTGACCACTTACCATCAGGTGGGCCGTATGCTTGTTTGCCACCTTAGGTGTATAAAAAACGTTAAAAGGCATGGGCGCAGAATTATCATAAACGTGGGCAAAACTGCGGGGACACAGTTTAATTTATAATAAAAGGAAATGCCTGATTCACTCACTCATTGACTGACACAATATTACCCAGTGGACCTAGAAATCTGAAATATTGTACAGAGGTTGATATTTACAATGCAAACAAGGAAAACGGCTGGATTATTTGAATTGCTACGGAATCGGGAATTAATGGGAGTTACGTTTTAAGTTGCCTAGTTTATAAATTATATTTTAAAAGAAACAGGCCTTCTCAAAATTACCACGGGGAAAGAGTATGATGGGGCTGACATACATTTTAAATGTAAAAGCCCCTAAATAAAAATTTGAAAAAAAAAATACCACGGGTAGATATGGTTAAAATAATATGAGCTTAAAATGTTGGTCCTGCGCCTGATGTCACTTCGGTGGTATCGGATTGCTGTACCATTGGATTTTAAGAGTGAGAAGAATGAGTGCATTTCTACTTGCGTTCACACTTCTGCACTATCTCCTGCGCATTAATGTCTCCTACACAAATAGCCAATCGCCGTTAATATTGACTGCCGTGACTGAAATCTGGTCTAGAAGACGTTTCAAATATGACATAAGCTCTGAAAATTAAATTAAAAAATATTTAATGCTTACTCAAATTTCAAACATTTTGCGTAATAAATACAACAATACGTAAAGTCTTGTTGGATAAATATTTATTATTTATAATAGGATTACAGTTCACTTCATCTACTAAAATTAATTACATCGTCGCTTAAAATCAGGTCAAATTATTATTGGTAAAGAGGTCACTTATGTCACCTGTTGAAATCCATTTGTGGATCCTATAAATAATCGCATGCTTGCAAAGGTATTTTATTAATATAAATATAACTTTTATATTAAATTGCGTTTGAGTGAGTTTGAGTATCTTTTGTGTGAATTATTAGTACCTAGTAACATATTGGATTTTTAAAATCAAAAACAGTGCCGTTGTGTTTTTACTTACAAGCTATTTCATTAATATTTTTAAATTGAATTTCTTAATTCGATTTTATGTTATACATATATTATACTAGCTTTTGCCCGCGGCTTCGCTCGCGTTAATTTAGAATTTGACAATCAATTCGGGTTGTACACTGCTTGTAATTATATAATTCAATCATGATTCGAAAGACACGTGGCGCTATCATCATAAGAACGTTATTGTTGTTTTCTTCGGGAACAGTAATTTTTTTCGGGATGAAAGGTAGCCTATATCCGTTTTTGTACACCTGTCAACATAGGTATATGCAAAATTTCAGGATGATAGGTTCAGTGGTTTAGGCTTGAAAAGGTAACAGACAAACTCACTTTCGCTTTTATAATATTAGTTCGGATTAGGATAGTTAGGATTAGGATTGTATAGTTATTTGACTTTAAATTAAATGGTATATAGCTAAATTATCAAACAACATTGCTATAATAATGATGCTATTATTGGAGCAACAAGAACCTCGCTGATTACAGCATGAATGGCTCGACCGGTGAAGGACCCTCTCACAGAATATCGACGTGAAATAGCAGTATTCCGACTGTTGTTTCGTTCGGCGAATGAGAGTGCCGGAGGCCCAAGCACCCCCTTTCCCTCTTCCCGCTCCTTCTCCTTCCCACTTCCTTTCCTAAAGGGTCGGCAACGCGCAGGTGATGCCTCTGGTGTTGCAGGCGTCCATAGGCTACGGTGATCACTTACCATCAGGTGGGGCCGTATGCTTGTTTGCCACCTTGATAGTAAAAAAAAAAACAAGTATGGATGCCGTAGTGGTTTCATTGATCGTCTCGCTCCTGCCATTGCGCCGAATGTTGTGGGTTAACGGGATTCGTTAAATCACATTGATATGAAAATGGCTTCTACCAGAAAGCATATTTGGTACATATTATATATACTAGTTTTTGCGCGCGGCTTCGCCCGCATGGTACCTAAATCAATAAAAAATAGCCTATGTCCTTTCTCAGGTTTTAAACTACCTCTGTATCAAATTTCATCCATATCGGTTGGGAGGTTTAGCCGTGAATAGGTAACAGACAGAGTTACTTTTGAATTTATAATATTAGTAAAGATGTATACATAATTTCACATCAATATACCCGAATGGGTAGCTAGCCGGGTATATCTTGATTTTCCAAAATCTTTTGCCATGTTGTGGGTTAACGAATCCCATACAGGACAACATTTGTGTGATCCACAAATGGTTGTTCTTTGTGTCCGTTTTCTGAATGTTTGTAAAGTCCTCCGCGACACAGGATTTATTCCTAGTGCGCGAGTTGTCCTTAAGAGAAAGATAAAGAATACTAGAATAGAACAACGTAATAATAAAAGTATTTTTTATAAATTGTTTAAAAGATAATACAAAAGAAGTGTGAGTTAAAAACATATTATGGTTTTGCAGTAAGCGGCAAGTCTAGCAAATATTTTACACGAAATACTTGTTATATTAAATTCATTGTATTACGAAGCGGAGCATAGTATATGAAGAACATCAGTGTTACTATTTCATCATGTTGAAAATGTAGTCCAAACATTCGAGGTATTTTGTAGATTGATTAAATTTATATTGAAATTACATATTACAATAAAAAAATATTTTCGAAACAATGTATTGTTTGTTCTTATTGTACTTTTATAGCAATCACGAAATTAGATGTAGAAATAAATTGACGATTTCATTGGTTACTTTAATTTCGATATTAGATCAATTTATACCTATACCTATACCTATAACTTGGTGAGACCTAAACATAGTCGGCTAGTTGTAAGTATACAACACAGAGCAGCGATAGTTCAGTGCGGAGACCAACAGACTGCAATGCAGAGGGTATCGGGTTCGAACCCACGTCGCGCACCTCTGACTTTCGGAAGTTATATGACTTTTCGAAATTATGTGCGTATTGATTGACAATTATCGCCTGCTCCGTGCCTCGGAGAGCACGTTAAGCCGTCGGTCCCGGCTGCCATGAACATCTATGGCAGTCGTTATTGGCAGAGTGTCGACACAAAAGATCCCACTGGATCGAAGTGTCGCCGGTCTGCACTGACTGGCCCCCACATAAGATAAGATAAGTATACAACACAGTAATACTCACTCACACTCCCATACTCTTCTAAGTCTTTCTTAAGTTTATAAAAGTAGCCTGTAGTGAAAGGTAGAGATACAAAAAGGTTTCTTAAAATAAGACTTTATTAAAACTTCATCACAGTTCACAAGCACTGTTAACGTTTGTCTGTTAATTAAAATAATGTTTAGAAAGCAACTAACTGGAAAAACCTTTGCTTCTTTATTATACAAGGATGCTTCTTAGTAATAAAGGCTGTCTTTAATGAGCTTGCTTTTATAAAAACCGTGTTTCAAAAAATAAACTATATATGAGCTTACACTCAAGCTCATATATATAGTTTATTTTATTTTTAAGTAGCTATTGCTCGCGGATTTGCTCGCTAAATAGTAGTTTAGGTTATGTTAGTAATAGAAGTACTATTACTATATATACTATTACTATTTTTAAATCAAATATAGCCAAATTTAGCTATATTACACATTACAGCTTCCTAATGGTGAAATAATTTTTTAAATCGGTTTAGTAGTTTTTGAGTTGAACCCTTACAAACAAACAATAAATCAAATCTTTCCTCTTTATAATGTTAGTGTTTCTCTTTATTATGTAATGAGAGTAAACGAAATAAGAGGAATCTCAGAAACTTAAGGTACATTCATAAAAAAACATATCATACGTGGCGAGATCCCGGATGCGATTCTCAGGATAGGCACCTAAAACCAAACCTTGCAAAATATTAGTGTTAAACACCTTTTGCTTTGGGAATATACAGTACGTTAACTAACGAAAGGCGTTCCCTTAAACTGGCAATATTATAGCGTGCGTAGATCCTAAAAAAATGTTCGCATAAAAAATAAAAATATTTTATTTTAATAACTTCAAAAATATTCAGTATAAAATTATAAACAGACACGAAAAAGAAACACTCTTTGCATACGCACAAAAGTACCAATGCAAAACGGCAACGTCGCTTTTTACTTAGTTATGAATTTTTAATTAAAATTACTTTTTAATTGGTTTTTCAATTCATTTATTTGCATGCTTGCATTTTTTCATGCTTATTTTTATATGCAAATATGTTCATTTTCATCTATTAATTATGTATAATAACCGCTTTAAGGAAACGCCTTTCGTTATTTTACTTACTATATTTAATCTACTGATATATTACTTTCCTATTAGTTTAATATTATAAACACGAAAGTTCCTTGTTGAATTTTCTTTGTTTAGGTTGCTTAACCCTTAATCTGGCGCTGTATTTACTGTCATACAAGAACTTAAGAAAAATAATTTGAAAAAAAAATTACAAAATTAGTGCAACGAATTAACTTGATTATATTGCAACACTAACTATATATAGAAGAAAACTAAAACACACCTAGCAACGTTTTTTTTTTGAAATTACAACGAGAAAATGGCTACCCGGCGAAAGTCAGCTGTGCTCTCCAAGGTATTTATATAATTTTTTTTATTATTTCGTAGTTTAGGACGGGTGTAATGACTAAATTTTATATTTGATAGTGTAATGGAATGCCTATGATAATAATTGTGAAGTTTTTACTACGTAATATGCTCCTTTTTTAGTCACTAACATGATATATGCCGTGCAGTGGCAGTGTATGGCCAAGTTTGTGACGAAACACCTCTAATTTTGTTTGTATGTCATGGCATACAATGCCACTTTAGGGTTGCTTTTTTGGTGTACCCTCTGTATTAGCATGTTTTTTTTTTCTTTGTGTGCAGCGAATGCTATCTCGTGGTGGTAGAATTTTAGCTCTTGTGCCTGTTGAAAACGCACCCTCTGATGATAGTGAACACTCTGAGCTTGAGAATGAGTTACGTGTGCGCTAATTTCTGTGCTAATTTCTGTGTCGACTTCTTCTGCACCATCTATTGATAGTTCTATGGAAAGGCTTAACATTTTGGACGATGATCAAGATCTCAGCGTCGAGAATGTTCGACTCATGCTAATTTTTCAAACTGTCTTTTCAAGTCCATCTTTAGAACCAAATTATAGCAACGTACCAGTACTGAGTGACTTACCGTCATTTCCTGCAACTCCAGCAACCCCTGCACCCCCTGCACCCCGTGAACCAATAGCAAGTGGCTTTTTGTCTCTTAGCTTAACTGCACCTCGGCCTCGCATGAAAGCTACAGCCTCTTTGACGACGTCGCGTTTTTCCAGAAATACAAGATCACAACGTCCTACAATTTCTGTTGATAGCCGACCAAGACGAATCACTAAGTTCACTCTCAATTATCAATGGAAAAAGGCTGAATTTCGGCACAGGGCAACTTTAGAAGAAGACTTTGATTATGCCAACATTCCAGACCCGACATCTTCACTGGATTATTTCTATAAATTGTTTTCTTCAGACGTGTAACAAATATCGTAGAGCAAACCAACGCATATGTAATATTCAAAACCGGACGTTCTCTTGGATTGACATAAGATGAATTGCGGGATTTCTTAGCTATACATATTATCATACAGCCATTCAGCTAGACTACCATGTGCGAGTATTATTATACTTAATATTGTCTTCTGTTTACGCGAATGTTATTCATTGAAATTAAACTACTATTTACGGATTTTATCGCGTTGTTTATTTGACACTTTATTACAAAATTTTGAAAAACTGTTACACTACTATAATACTATTAAACTTTACAATTTTTTAAGTTAATTAAATTATTGAAACTAGTAAAACTATTTATATTATTAATATACTATTAAACTATTTATATTTATGTTTACACTTTCCCCGACGTTTCAGTTGCTTTTCAGCAGCCATGGTCACGGGGAGACTAAGATGGTAGTTGTCTCAATGTTCCAGTGTAGTTATTTCAAAGTACCCGAATATAATTTAATCATGGGTATTTCTATTTACGCAGAATGAGCTCAAAGTATCATGAAGTCTAGCTGTGGTTTGCTTCTTCTTGGGTTTGACTATTTGAATTACTGGATCCCAAGCTGGTGGTACATTCCAACCATCTTCTCTATTGAAATTAGGATGTTTCTTGATTTCAATAGCCTCGCGAAGCATCCTTCGTAAGAATCGGTGTTTTTTAGCAAGCATCTGTGGTTTGTCAAATCTCAGGTAGTGGTTGGTCCCCTGTTGCACATGTTCACACACAGCAGACTTCAACGAGCGTTGGTGTTTTACATCAGCTATGTGTTCTTTTATGCGGGTGCCTATACTTCTCTTGGTTTGACCAATGTATGTGAGTCCGCAGTCACAATCTATTTTATAGACCCCTGCATCTTGTAAAGGTAGTTGGCACTTGACGGATGGTAAAAATTGACTTATCTTCAATGGCGGCTTGAAGTATGTGTTGACTGAAACTCGCTTCAAGATTTAGCCAATCTTGTCAGTGACACCCTTCACATAAGGTAGTATAGCAGGCTGGCGCTCGACTGTGGCTGGCTTTTCTCGGGATCTGTGGCAGCGGTGCGACTGTTGGAGCTTGTTGTCTTGCAGTACTTGCTTGACATGTTGAAGCTCGGCGTCCAGGTGTTTCTTGTCACAGATCCCGTGGGCTCTCTGAAACAAAGACATTCCCACGGTAGCTAACTGTTTAGGATGGTGGTGAGATTCACCGTTTAAGTACCTATTTGTATGGGTCTTTTTCCTATATACAGTGTGGCTCAAAGTATGATCAGAATTCCTGATGACAAGGACATCTAAGAAAGCTAATGAATTATTTGCCTCTAATTCCATAGTAAATTGTATGTTGTTATTAATGGAATTAAGATGTTCTAGGAATACACTTACACTATCTGTTGGTAATATTGTAAAAGTATCATATACAAACCTCTTATAAATCCTGGGTGTGATGGGGGTAGTCTGCAAAGCTCGAGCCTCAAAGTCTTTTTTTTTTTATTATTTTTTTTATTTTGCTCGTCAAAATGACCACACTCCACCTGATGGTAAGCAGTCGTGTGGTCTAAGAGCAGTGGCCTCCACATCGCCCCCACAGTAGCCGAGGCGATGTTGAGGTCTCTACTTTGACGGCCTGGGAAGATGCTTTTTCACGCCCCGCTTAAAGAACCCAGGATTGAAGGAAGAAGAAAACACGTGCCTTGGCAGAGAATTCCATGCCTTGGTCGTTCGGCAGAGATATGAGGACCCAAACTTTTTGGTACGCGCTCTAATCGACTCTACCGTGTAAGGATGGCATCTGAGCCCAGCACGCGTTGTTCTGGATAGGAAAGGGGAGGGCGGGATAAGGTGGAATAACTCTTCAGAGCACTCCCCGTGGTATATTCTGTAGAAACATGCCAATGAGGCAATGTCTCAGTTGCAGAGGTTCCAGTGAACTCGTGACCTCTGGATCTCCGATGATACGGACAGCCCGCCGCTGTAACCGGTCGAGAGCGTCCAGCAAGTACTGCGTGGAGCCATCCCAAAGATGAGAACAGTACTCCACGCAAGGGCGCACTTGTGCCTTATACAATAGGCACAGTTGCCCAGGCGTGAAGAACCGCCTCACCCTGTTCAGAACTCCGAGTTTTCGCGAAGCTTGCTTAATGACGCTCTCGATATAGGTTTTCTGATTAAGGGAGCGGCAAAGATCCATACCTAAGATGGAGAGACTGTCACGTATCACCAGTGGAGTGTTCTTCAGAGAAGGGAGGGGAAGGAACGGAGACTTTTTTGTAGAGAACGCGCATGCCTGGGTCTTCTTGGCGTTGAACTCGACCAAGTTCTTGGCACCCCATTCATAGATGCGGTCCAAGGTCCGGTCAAGTTCAACGACAAGATTCTGCCTTTTCCCCTCAACCTCAGCCTGTTTGGCCCCAGGATGTCCGAGATATCGCCCATGCACGGTACTGTCGTCCGCATAACAATGTATGTTGCTGAGATTCAACATATCATTGATATGCAGAAGAAAGAGCGTAGGGGATAAGACAGAACCCTGAGGCACTCCTGCATTGACCTGCATAAATTTGGAAGCGCGATCGTCGCAAAGGACCCGAATACGACGCTTCAGCAGGAAACTTGCAATCCAGGTGCACAGTTGAGGGGGCAAGCCATAGGCCGGAAGCTTGGATAGAAGAGACCGGTGCCAGACTCTGTCGAAAGCTTTGGCTATGTCAAGGCTGATAGCCAAAGACTCGCCGTGCTTGTCCATAGCCTCACCCCAGAGGTGCGTGAGGAACGCTAGAAGATCACCCGTTGATCGTTTAGACCGAAAGCCGTATTGGCGATCATTGATCAACGATTGATCCTCCAGGTAGCGGACAATTTGGGTGTTTATAATCCGCTCGAACACCTTGAAAAGCACCGAGGTGATAGCTATGGGTCGATAGTTGCTTGGCTCGGAACGGTCCCCCTTTTTGGGAATCGGTTGAACGTTCGCTTCCTTCCAAGCCTCAGGCACAATGCCTGCGACGTAAGACGTACGGTATAGGCGCGTAAGTGTGGGAGACAACTCCGCTGCACATTTTTTAAGAACCACAGCTGGGATGCCGTCAGGTCCACTGGCTTTCCGAACATCGAGAGACTGCAGTATCGCACGAACGGTTCGTTGCCTGATACATATATCAGGCATGGTGTAGCCGCAGTTGGCAATGTTAGGCGGCTGCGAACCGCAGTCATCGATTCGGGAGTTGGCCGCAAAGAGATTTGCAAGCAGATCTGCTTTCTCCTGCGGCCGATGAGCCAGTGATCCATTTGGATACCTCAGAGGGGGCAGCATGTTCTGGCAGAAGTTGGACTGCACGGCTTTGGCCAGGCGCCAATAGCTACGACTGCCCGTAGGATGCGCCATTAGTTCCTGGCAGAACCGTGCGACGCGCTGGGCATCCGCTCTTAAGTATGCCCTCTTGCAGACCTTTGTGGCTTGGTTGAACACTGCCTTCAGGTGATCCACGTTAGGGTCGTGGAGAGTGCGAGCCCTGGTCCAAGCGCGATACGCCATCTGTTTGCGTTCAACAACATCGGCGCATTCACGCCCGAACCAGGGCCTTTTCCTGCCGCCGCTCGTGACATCACTGTATGGAATATAATATTCCATACCCAGGATGATTTCACCAGCGACAGCAGTAGCGCTCTCTGATGGATCCCTGTTCTCAAAGCAGCGTTGAGCCCAAGGGATGGATGCGAAGTATTCCCGCATTCCATCCCAGTCTGCCGACGAGTAGTGCCACAGTCGTCGTCTTGCCTCCATGGGTCGTGGGGGCGTAACAACAACAGCTGTGGCACAAACCAGACAGTGGTCTGAGGTGCCCAAAGGAGCACGAATCGACACACTGTACCGGTTCGGGTTACTCGTCAGCAGCAGATCGAGCAGAGAGGGCGCCTGACCTGCAATATCTGGTATCCGGGTGCGCTGGAGTACCAGTTGAGACAGGTCATGCGTGGGAGCGAACGCATGGGCAGTTCGTCCCGCGTGGTCTGTTTTGGGAGAACCCAACCAGGTCTCATGGTGGGCATTGAAATCTCCCAAGAACACCAACTCAGCGTTCGGAAACCGCTCCTGCGCGTCGTCTGCCGCCTGACTCAGGTAATTGAAGAGTCGAGTTGTCTCAGCGTCTCCTGAATGGGATCGGTAGAGGCACATGTAGATTTGGCTGAAAGAGCCATGATCTACGTGTACCCAAAGGACAGAGAAGGAAGGGTCCTCTAGGCATTGTAGACGGCGACAGCAAATATCCGCCCTAACAAACAAGCATACCCCGGCTTTCGCGAGGAAACACTCCTCTAGCACGTAGCCGGGATATTGCAGGTAGTTCGTGTCTGCAGGACGGCGTATTTGTGTCTCCGTTAGAAAAAGCATTGCCGGCCGAGCCGTCTCCAGGTGGTGATGGACGGCATTAAGGTTAGCGTGGAGTCCTCTGATGTTAATAAACTCCACGACACAGGAAGCAGCAGTGGGGTTACGGCGATTGGCTGCTGTTGAACGACAATGCTTTGTTCGTACTGCCATAGAGTGAAAGGAAGGGGAAGCGTGAAAAAAAAGTGGTTCCATATATATGTCAATTAATGAACATAACTTACATTACTCAATTCATAAATAATTAATTTATGAATTGAGTTATGTTACATCGACAAATTAATCACTGATCAGGAACTTCAGGGTAATTTAGTTGAGAGGTAACTAATTATTAGTTTTAGGTTGTGATATTTTGATAGAAAGGTTAAAAAAATAATAATCATCATAATATATTACGAATATGCTTGATTTAATCTGCGTAATATTTTGAAGACAATACAATCTAATTAATGTAATTTCGCCGACTTGTTCAATTCTGAAAATAAACGAAGTTAGTCCTTTAAATTGATTATTCGAGCTTATAAATTTCTGAAGAAAATATTTGGAATATTCATAAAATTGATTTTACAAAAAATATGACATTGGAAGCTCTTTACAGAGGGTTCTCAGAATTGTTAAGTTAATAAAATATATGAAGTCTTTGAATGGATTACATGAGTTTTGTTATATCCGACTCTACTATTAACTATAAACGAAAGACCAGTACTCAGAAATTATTAATATCAGAATAGGTAAACAATTACTTTTTGTAGTGCCTGTAAATTTTTGGACTATTTTAGATATTAATTACGTTTAATCCTTTGATATTGTCTTTTTTTAAGAGATACATAACTTATGCACTTGGAGGAGGGCTCTACAAACACTCAAGTCGAATACAAAGAGCATGCAGACTCGGAACAACTATTGTTAGATCACACAAATATTTTGTCCCGTATAGGTATCGAACGCACAATCAAACACTCGGCACAATCACAGTGGCAATTGCGACCATACGACATTCGTGCAGTCGATTATATGTATTTGATATTAGTTTGTTGCTTACTAATATTTTCTATATTTAGTTGGGATTCGTAAACAGAACACTATTATAAAAATCCATTTTTTAGACGAATAGGATATATAAATAAAAATAATCTACATCCATCTAGACACGCGGTAGCGTGTCAAACCAAGTTCAAGGAAAGGAACTGGCTAGCCAGCGCCGAGTGTAATATTACACGAACCACTTGGTGCCACTTTTTACCCTTCTATAACTCAAAACCTCTTTAACGTAAACACATAAAACTACGTGTGTTTAATTATATCCATAAGGACATCTAGAAGCCCAAATTTTATGAAGCTAGCTCAAACGGTTATAAAGATATGAAGGTCAAAAAGTCGTAAATTTTAGCACTGACTGACTGATTGACATATAGTACCTAAATCTAGCCTACTTCCAGATGACCTAGAAGGATGAAATTTGAAATCCAGCTCGGTAATTGTGTGTAAGCGTAGGAAAAAATCTAAATATTAAAAAAAGTAAAAAAATAGGGGGGTCCCCATACAAAAAAAAATAATTGTAGCGTTGGAACCGTTACAATCAGATATTTGAAACTATCCCAATATATGTATTATTATATTTGCTATATAACAGAAATATAAAAAGAAAGTTAAGTCAAAAAATAAGTGGCGTCCCCATACAAAAAACTTGTAATACGCGCTAAACAACCGGCCAACGGTGTGTCGTCGGCGGCGCGCGGCACCACATAATTATACACAGAACAGAAGTAAATCTACATAAAAGCGCTCCCGAGCAACACATAAACATAGGCACCGTTTACGAATACCGATTTAGTTATTTATTGTTTTATTACATTTATTACATTTATGTTCATCCTGCTTCTTTCTCAACGATGAATTAAATGATTGTCATACTATAACCACAAACGTTCTTCGTGCCTAAACCAGTAACAGTATAAAAGTGAAGTACATACATGAGATTCAATGAATAGATAAATACTTTATACAACCCGTTCGCTATAAGTTTACCACTGTCAACTGTCACGCGTTTAGCGTTGTCTCACTCACACAGTTCTAGTTCCAGTGAGATTAAATCTCAATACCTGCCTAGTTTTCTTTACAAAAAGTAATGATATTAGTCATTTTATAAAGTTATTCAACATTTATATATATATATTTTAATTCTTATAAAAACTGGCCAAGTCAAATCTAACCTACTTTAAGATCTTACATTTTTAAATAACAGCAATTGTTATAGGTATTTATTTATTTATTTGGACAACCAATATTTAAGCATTCATTTCATTTACTGGCCCCTCCTATAACACATATATTTCAATCATGTTTAAATAATGGAATTTTTCCGAGAATGCTGAAAATAGCTGTTATTACTCCTGTATTCAAATCAGGTGATAGGAAATGTATAAAAAACTATAGACCCATCTCAGTTTTACCAAGTCTATCGAAAGTTTTGGCAAAACTTATTAACGTTAGATTGATAAAATATCTTGAAGACAATAATTTACTCGCAGACAGTCAATTTGGTTTTCGCCCTAAAAGGTCTACAAACCAAGCTGTTCACTATGTGACTAAAAGTCTAGAGAAGGGTATGCACACAATTGGGATCTTTTTGGACCTTGCGCGCGCTTTTGACACTATTTCTTGCTCTATGTTATTGCACAAGCTTGATAGGCTAGGAATACGAGGAATTCAACATGAATTAATCTCAGACTATCTAACTGACCGACACCAATGCACTAAAATTGGTCAATATACTAGTTCCACTCACAAAAACTGTCAATTCGGCATTGCTCAGGGTAGTATACTAGGCCTTACTTTGTTCTTGATTTATTTAAATGACCTCTGTAGCTTAAAACTCCAAAAAGGTGCCATAGTATCGTATGCAGATGACACGGCTTTGTTATTCTCCGCCTCATCACGCACCGAGGTATACGAATACGCACAGCGAGGCTTTAATTTAGTCTCGAAGTGGCTTGAACAAAATATATTGACTCTGAATGCAGATAAAACGAAATACATTTTATTTAGCATGAGAAACAACACGCTTTATACAAACCTAAACATAATTGCACATAATAACTGTAGTACGTTTGCTGACACTGCATGCACTTGTCCCACATTAACTAAGACGGACGATATAAAGTATTTAGGTATTACCATTGACACAAATCTAAACTTCCGCAAACACATCGATTTGTTATGCACTAGAGTACGTAAATTGATTTATATATTTAAATACTTGCGCAACATAGCCGACTACAAATTGATAAAACAGGTTTATTTAGCTTTGTGTCAATCTATTCTCACATACTGCATAACATCTTGGGGTGGAGCAGCCAAATCAATTCTCCTGCCCCTAGAGCGAGCTCAAAGAGCTGTTCTTAAGGTAGCCACACGTCGCCCATTCTTGTTTCCCACGCATCAGCTTTACACCGCTTGCAAGGTACTAACCATTCGTCAATTATTTATTATGCACACTATACTTAAACAGCACACTGAGGTCCCGTTTACCCCGGTCTTAGATAAGAGAAGAAAAGACTTAGTCTGTATAAAGTCTCAAACCAGACACGCATTTGTCAATAAATTCTACGTATTTTTAGGACCATATTTATATAACAAGTTAAATAAAATATTAAATATATACAATGTTAGTTATAAAAAATGTAGTATCATGGTAATGGAATACCTAGGAAAATTAAATTATACGGACACAGAAAAACTGCTAGAAGTCTTAAAATGATATTGAAATTAATTTTAAAATTGTATATTACTTCCTGAACACCTTTAATCGTAGATGTACTTTCGACTGTAAATATTTGTATTAATTATGCGCTAGTATAAAATAAAATTGTCAAGTGATGTCCTGAAACACAGTTTTATCCTAGTTCAGGCAGGCTTAAACATAATCTTTTGAACTTCATTTATTTTGTATACACTATAAATTAACATAGTTTAAGAATTAATTTTAATTTAAGCTTAAATTATTTAACAATGATGTAATATGTATGATATAGTGTAAATATGTATTTTATTTTTTCTGTCAATAAATAAATATTATTATTATTATTAAAAGTTGTTACACTAGTGCTTATACATTAAAAATTTACACAGTAATAAGAATAAATGCACAACATTTTAAGGTATCCAATAAAGCAAAGAAATAGAGTTTAATACTTGTTCATAATGTTATTTTGTTCCTATAAATACATATTTGGATTTTGCATAGAACTTGGCACTCATTTAGATCTCCACTCTTTTTGCGGCGAAGTCCACAGCCAAGCATAATTTTTGTATTGAACTTGGCTCTCCTTTTTTACATTTTATGTTTTTGGTGGGATTATTTTTACACAATTAAGTTATTATTTGATGTTATCACGTATTCTTTGATTGACTTCGTATTATTTACATAACTAATTTAATTAGTAACACATACTCACAATGCACCTAATTACCGGTTTCTGATAATTAGGTAGAGACAAAGCATAATTAGCCTCAAACCAATGAAATATTCATGTAGAATATTATCGAATGCGGATTTGCCTTTTAATATTAAGTATGGAATAGTTTGAATGAAAATTACATGAACATTTTTTTTTATAAAAAAGCCAAAGAAATTAATATAAACAGTATTTAACGATATGCTGTATAGTAATAATAATAATTTCATAATATTTAAATAAAGATCATAATAATATATTTATTTCTCTCGTCACTAAAAAGTACATAAAACACGGCTGACACAAGACAAAGATTCATTCAATTATGAGCCTTTGTGAGAGACTGGAGTCCATACTACCGATATCTTGCGTCACGGATCACCAAACTATATAATAACTTCATAGTAATGTCACATAAGCGTATCCTACATAATTATTATATCTCCATATCATAGTCGTCAACTTTGGCATGTTATGGGTCGCTGTCTCTGTGGATACGTCAACCATAATCATATAAACGGGTATTCGTCTAAATGTAATTAATTTGGCGTAAGGATCAATATGGCTAGTCTTGTCATATTAATCGGCAACTATTTATATATAATTTCCAATCTTTGTTAAATATCTTGGCCATATGTAAGTTGTTAATATTTTATGTCGGGTCGCGCAAAGTGTATTGATTTTAGGAAATTATGAATGCGAGTCCTATTTATAGTTTTACTAAACAACATACATATACAGCTCCATAGACTGTATTAATACTGGACACGTGTCCGGTAGACGACAATAAGGTCGTCCTCTATAATGTAGAATCTGATACATAGCTGACTATTTGAAATATACATCTGCCTACCTTTTTGGGAGATATACAGGCGTGAAACTGTGTATGTATATTATGCGATGACAAAATGTGGGATGAAACGTACCTAAGGCGAACAATTAAGATAGTCGTTAGGGCAAGATCGTTCTCTGACAAGATGAGAGCGTCTTGGAGAAAGGCATTTGTTTGCTTACTGCCTTGCTGATTTCGCGGCATAAGTTCGAGTTTGTGTAAGCATAAGGTAAGACTCTCAGCAGGATGGAGTTTTGTAAATTCGCCTGATACATAGCAATAGCATGGCTTGTCTTCTAAAATGTGGTACCTATAACCACTTGGCAAAATGTAGGTGTAATATTACTTCTTTGTCTATATCTTCCGAAATAAGCAAACGTAAGTAAATTTTTTCTATATATATAAGTCAGTGCAAGCAATAAACATACACCTATATTTGTCCGTATTTTCATCCAAATACTTCCTATATATAATACAAAATTGTACCGCCAGCTCTTTAAACAAAGCGAATTCCCCGCTTATGAATCCAACCGTCAAGCGGAGATTCTCGGTGCCGTTATTATCATATAAATCATGCGAGCAAACAATCTAAACTTAAAACAAACATCCGTAATCCATGTTAATATTTGACATAATAATATGTGCGATATGAATTTGCTTACAGATCCAGTGTTGTTCGGCATAGATTCTACAGAAACTTCCTTGTTTACATTTAATAAGATGGCGCCTGTTACTAAGCACATAATATTTTTGACTCTTTGGTGTACTGGATAACGTATACTAGCTTCATAAAGTTCTAAGTTCCAATCCATGCTTAGGTCAACAGTAAATAGGGTTTTGCTGTAAAGGCTGGAATTCCAACCGATCGGAAGACCAATTTTCTAATTGGTGAAATTTAATCCCCGTACCTCTAAATGTAGGAGCTTTTGATCCTTCACTTCATCTCTGTCCAGTGGTGGTGGATTGCTGTTTCATTGGACTATGAGAGTGAGGTAATTGAAGGCTCATTGCGTTTGAGTACACATTTGTGCACTATTATATGGCCTGCGCAGATGGTTAAGTCCGCATTAATTTAGCCACGGTGACAGAAATTCGGTCTGGAAGAGTTTAAATTTGGTATATCACGATATTAGTGTTAAGCAACTGTATTAGACCATATAGTATAAGACTTGCCTTGAAATATTCGAGTCACTGATTTAGTTTAAGCACTTCTTGATGACAATTACCATGATTTTCAATTTACAAAATATAAGTTCAATTCAAATAAGCTTTAAATTATTTATAGACTACTTATTCAGTATCAATAATTTTATTGACCATTTGTTTATTCGTTAACGGAATATTAATCAATCCAAAGTAAGCAATGACTTTTTCATTGACTAGTAATTCATTCATCACGTAGCCATTAATTATATTATGTATGCGGTGATTATTTGTCCATAATTGCCGCCTGTTTGTTTGACGATTACCATGAATATTGACAAATTATTCTTTGTCTATTTATAAATTACTTCCTCTAATTATGTTCTTCTGGAAAATATATTCTGAACTTTATTTTCTCTTTGGCAATAGTCTATTAGCCATTGTATTGTATCTCTGATTTTCATTGCCGAATTATACGTGAGTTTAAAAGTGAGATTCAATAGAATTGCATGGAAGACTGAATTTCGATCACAGCGATCAATTTTAACGGGATTAGCCATCTGCGTAGGAAATGTGATAGTGCACACGTGGGTGCGCAAACACAAATGCGATCTAAATTGCCTCACCATCCTTATCCATCAAAGACTTCAATCACACATTCATTGATTGAATTATTTATCCCTTAATTGCTTGTTCATTGATTGCTTTATCCTTTAATTGCTTATTCTGTTCGCACTGAAGATGAGAGACGAGATAATTGCTCAATTGACTTAAACATATGCATGACTGCTATTTCATGATTGGCAGATACATTTACAACACTTAGAACTTTGATTAACCTGAGATTACAGGTAATGTTTAAAATACTATTATTATTGTAACGAGGCAAAGCTATACTCTATGTAACACGCTATTCTGTTCTAACGTGTGTAATAATAATGCTTTAACAGATAATGGTAATGGTTGCTGGTCTTAGATATAACGGCATGTTTTATTGAATTTCATTTCATCAATAGTATCATCTGCAGATACAGGTTTTATTTTTATTGCGGGAGTTGACTTTATTTTTTAAGAATGTGTAGATTGTGGGGCTTAGGTGTATTACAACCATGAGTTTAGTTTTTATAAACTTACAATTTTGACTATTATTCCCTAGTACAGGCACTGGTTGAATAAAAACCTAAGTAAAAAACAGATATAAAACAAATCCTCATACAAAAATAGAATAACAACGTTTACTCAAGAAAACGTCGAACCGTTCGTATATTACGCGACCACGTTAAATGTTCGCTTGAGGAATGGCATAAGGCATAAACAAACAATTTTACGTAAACACAGACAAAGTTCACGGATTTATTTATTTACAACTGCCAAACAAAAACGAGATTCTATTGTTCGCACATGTTCTGGATAGAAATAGATGTGCTGTTCTAGCGTCGTAAACTGTAACTAAACGGTTTGTTTAAACTGATAATTTTTAGTCTTAAGGTCACAAAACGATGTAGAAGAAATTTGATGAAATGAATGTCAAATATAGGGACAATAGCCGTGTACCTTGCGATGTCACGCACGTTTGTGATTATTGCTTCGTTCCCGTAGCCCGTAGCGTGATGTTATATAGCCAGTAACCTTACTCAAGAATTGGCCACCACACTCAAAAAAGATTTTTGAAATCCACCAGGTTAGAGATTAGCACGTTCAAACATAAAAACAAACGAACTTTCAGCTTTATTATTAAGTAGATTTTTTATATACATACATACATGCGCAAATTTTACTATGATAAATAATATACATATATGCGATAGTAAATTTTGCGCGTGGTAAATTGGTTAATTAGTAACTAAATAGTCTCACATCGATATCCCAGGGTAGGTATATTAGTATGTGGACAAAGTATAATATAATAATAATAATATAATATTCTACCACATACACAAAACACCATCTAGCCCAAACTAAGCAGAGCTTGTATTATGGGTCTAGTACCCATAGTTAAACATACATATATATATCTATTTTTTTGTAATACATAGAAATACCCAGACCAAGACAAACATCCATGTTCATGCACACAAATGTTTGACTTGTGCGGGAATCGAATCCGCGACGTCGGGCGTGGCAGTCGGTTACACTAACCACTACGCCATCGAGGCCGACATTGATAAAATGGAGAAATAGAGTAATATTAACCACATTACAACAGCTAAGCTTTAAAAGTGACGTAATTGACTATTCTCTACCTGGTATATTTCCAGACTCCGTGCTGCTTCAGAAAGTTTTCACAGAAAAATACAAAAATATCTTTTTTGTATTGAACTCAAGCCCTTATGCACAACAGTCGTATACACAAAGCTACGCTATCGAGTCTCTAAAACACATCTCAATTATAACGAAAATTCGTATGTAATTTGTAATAGGGTCTGTTGTTAGCCCCGAGGCAGCAAGAATTGGCTAGTTCAATGAACAGTGATGTTCAGGAATGTAATTGAAGGTTGTACTTTGATCAATTTTTATAATTGTTTCGTCTATCAAGGCAGAATGCCTGTTTCCTTTTATACGAGTATATTTAAGGTTCGATAGAGATCAAAGAAACAAAGAGTTATTTGTTGATTATTCTTTATTTTTATTTATTTAATCTCGATGTTTAGATTATTATATGAATAGCGTATGGATCTCTAGTCAAGTATAGGCTAATAGCCAGACAGTTCCAAGTAGTTAAATAAATTAATATTTCACATCAGTTAGATATATCGTATATAGATAGCTACATAATGAGTCAACTTGACTATATTATTATCTAGACATAATGAAAAGCGCTTTTTGTCTAGAAGCATCAGATTGTCGACTTCGTTGTTTGTTATGATTTCACGCCTTACCTACGCGATCGATTGTCATGATATTTCGTTGTCAGTGGTACAGAAAACTACATAGGGTACCTTTTGTCCAGGAAAACGTACGGTTCCTGAGGGATAGCTTTTAAGCTTAAAGGGAACTGTTCTTTTGAATTAATAAATTAAATTATAATATTATAAATATCATATTGTAGAGACACTATTGCATGATTTTTTATATCTTACTACTGCATATAAAATAGCATATTGATACAATTTAATTTGTTTTAAAACAAAGTTTTAAGACGTTTGGTCGCCTACGATACAGGTACAATTCTAAGTAATAACATAATAATAATATTCTATCACATACACACAACACCATCTAGCCCAAACTAAGCAGAGCTTGTACTATGGGTACCTACTAGACAATGGATAAACATATATATATACTTTTTTTTGTAAATACATACATATTATACATAGAAACACCCAGACCAAGACAAACATCCATGTTCATGCACACAAATGTTTGACTTGTGCGGGAATCGAACGCGCGACCTCAGGCGTGACAATCGGTTACACTAACCACTACGCCATCGAGGCCGACTAAGTGCATAAGATGTCTGTAAAAAAAAGCAACTAGTCGAAATCGTATAACAAAATTATTCGAATAATTCAAATAGAAGTAATAGTATACTTCACGTATTAATATACATATCTATATATTAATACGTGAAGCAAAAACTTTTTACCCCTTTTTACGAAAATTGCGCAGACGGAGGAGTATGAAATTTGGCATAGTTAAAGTTTATATGGAGAAGGAGGGGCGAATCCTAATATTTTTATAAAATATTCATTAGAAATACATTAAATTAATGAAAAAACACTACACGCACATAACCATGCATTTGACACACGCAGTCGAAGCGCGTAAGTATGGTTACATATATCAATATATAATGACACTAGATGTTCCCGCGGTTTCACCCGCGTTTATCGATACTGCGCCGCCCCCGTGGGTCGTAGCATGATGTTATATAACCTATAGTCTTCCTCGATAAATAGGCTATCCAACACTAAATGAATTTTTCAAATCGAACCATTAGTAATCACACAGAATAAACCAGGAGTAACATCGTACTATGTCTGTAATGGGTAATTATTTTATCGTAGCGTGATGTTATATAACCTATAGCCTTTCTCGATAAATAGGCTATCCAACACTAAATGAATTTTTCAAATCGAACCAGTAGTAATCACGCAGAATAAACCAGGAGAAACATCGTTGTACTATGTTTGTAATGGGTAATTATTTTGCTGCAATGTTATTTTAAAACTGCAATATCTCCTAAGATATTCATTGAAATCGAATGATGTAAAGGGTAATTTTGTTTTAAATTAAATACTTGTGATGAATAACGTATTTATTTGGATAAGGATTAATATCATGTTTATAATAATACCTTCGCAAATAATGCATTATTTTAGAACAAATTTGGTAAGCATAAAAATGGTTATAGTGAGCCAACCTTAAAAGATAGACATATGCTGTTGGGGTATTTTTTTTAGAACTTTTAAAGGGGAACAATTTTGTCATACATGATTTTTGCAAAACTTTAACTGTTTACGCAGCGCACGCAGCGGAAGCTCTCAAAAGGGAAAAATACCCTCCGATTTTTAAACATTCTTCATTGTTGCTCAGCTCCTATTGATCTTAGCGTGATGATATATAGCCTATAGCCTTCCTCGATAAATGGGCTATCTAACACTGAAAGAATTTTTCAAATCAGGCCAGTAGTTCCTGAGATTAGCGCGTTCAAGCAAACAGACAAACAAACTCTTCAGCTTTATAATATTAGTATAGATATATCAGCAATATCTTACAGGCAAACTTTGGTCGAATTTCGAGCACTAGGCGACCGCTAGTAAATATTAAACGGTGAGACTACTTACTTACTATGTTCCATCAAGGCAGCCAATTAATTAAACATTAAAGGTGAAACGAACACCCGAAAAGAAGGTTATATACCTTGCAATATAATGAGTAATCAGGGCGTGTGTGCGTAAAATAATTAGGCTCTCAGAGGACGACGCGTTATATTATACTCGACGGAGGGCTCGACCTCAATGCAAGGTCTTTCGCGTCATATAACCATGATGAAGAGAGGGTGGGAATAATTTTTTTTCAGTGTATGCTGAAAGGTGTGTGCGAATTTAATTTTCATCATTTGTAATATATGAATAAGCTTAGGTACAACATTTAACTGCAATTAACTTGTTTATACAGCATGTAATAGAAATGTGTCATCATATTTTAGAACCGTGATGTTTATTTGAAAAATAACCCAAGTAGGTATACCAACTAGCCCCAGATCAAAAAAAAATATTTTTTATATTTCATGACAAGTTTAAACTTTATATTTATTGAAGTGAAACTTCTTTATCGACGTATGGGAGAAATTTTGGTGTTGGCTCCGTTCGCCCCTTGAGTTTCGCCCCTGATTACCTAAGTGTATCCGTTCGCCTCGTGGCATTTTCGATACTCAGTTTCGCCCCCGATTACTAGCCGATGAAAAGTACAGTCAGAAACGTTAGCGATCAGCATGTTGGATTTTGTTTTTTGTATGTCGGGCGTCTATTTCATGTGAAGTATTAAAATAAAATGATAAAGAACAGTAGCTACTAATTAATGCTATTGCGTAAATGAAAAGTGATTCCGACTATTTGAAAAGTTTTCGCGTAGAGAATGAGTGGGCGAAGATTTAAATTAAAAAGTTTGGGATGTCTGTATTAAATGAAATACATTTCAATTGAAATATCTCACTACATCATTTATTTGTATTGAATTTTAAACTACATATTATAAAACAAACAAATATTGCGTAACTATTACTTACTAAAAATAAAATAAAAATGGCTGGCTATTTAAAACAATCATAATTAAAGCTTTGGAACATCCAGAGATTTACCATAATATTACTTAATTAAAATCACAATATATAACTAGTTACATATTGTGATTATTAGTCTAGACTAGACACAATTTGTGAGAATGTACCTTAAATAATAATAATAGGTAGTAACACATAAACAAGTGGCACAATATTATTACTTAATGTAGTACTACCGGAGTCGCCATGTATTGTGAAAAGTTGCATGAATGGCTCGCTCTACAACGAATTTGAAAGTGCCATCGACAAACACTGTTTTGCACATTTGAAGATGTGGCCTGCATTGTTCAGAACCAAACACTATGAGACGTTCCAATCCATCATCATAGTCGCAGAGCAGATTTTTTTTATATTTTGTTGGTATTTCTATACTTGTCGCAAAGGAATGCCGAATATTCTGAACTCCATACGCCTTCTTTCTAGAATTGAGCAGGCCCTGTGCGGACATTTTTATAATCAGGAAACTGCTTGATTAATTCATAGCCGGTCTCTTTATATTTTAACACTTCACTATCATATATGTTATGCAATGATTTCGTTGCATCTTGCGCTGCTTCAAGTTTGCAATTATTAAGCACTTTCGTTATCTCGCCCTTTATAAATTCAGGAGCACATGAATACGGTGTTTCTTTTAAAATGATGTCATCCTTTATTGTTACTTGTCCTTCTTTACAAACAGGTCTATTAATGCAGTGTCAATTAGATGCCCCATTTTTATACACTCTTTTCTTGTGGTAACTGTGACCAGCTCTCATCAATACCGTGCCACCTCTGCGTGATGTAATATAGGTAATATTAGAACTTATCCCAGTACTTGACTGCTTATTTCTGACATCGCTCTAGAATTATAAAGAAAAATTATATTTAACTAATTATGTATATACACAAAATCTTCTTAAATTAATATTACCTGCATTTTTAAAATATATGAAAAGAAATTCTCGGTGTCTAAAATGGTATATTTTTAATGCATTCTAAAACGTCTTAGATTAAATATAAATCTTATGAACAGATAGAAGTAATAGGTGTTTTATGTCATAGGGGGGCAAACGAGCAGACGGATCGCCTGATGGTAAGCGATTACCGCCGCTCATGGACACCCGCAACCCTAAATGAGTTACAAGTGCGTTGCCAGCCCTTTAAAAAGGAATAAAGGAGGGAAAGGACAAAGGAAAGGATAGGAAAAGGATCGGGGTAACTAGGTGTTATTTAGTTCATTTTTACATACATTTTAACACATAACATAACAAGATTTAAAAATTACTAGATACTTTAATTGTAAGCTGTAATGAAATGGAACTATTAACAGTTATTTTAAATTTCAACGTAGATTTAGGTGAGCAGCTAAGAAAGGAATTAGAGTACTTTTAACAACTACATACGTTCATATAAAAACAAGATATCAAATCATACTTATGAGAAAATTTTTGTTACATACATATTTTAACGTTTTATGATTATTTTTATTAGATGTTTAGCTAAATAATTACTACAATCTATCACTAGGGCTTAAAATTTAACTAACTAGAATATGTGGAAGTTGTTGTAAAAATAATTAACGCTTACCTTAATATAAAATTTCGGCTGGTCACATAAAGTCCTTGAAACACTCTAGTACAGTAGTCACTCGAAAGTATAAGTAAAAGAACAGCACAAACTCACTCTCGAAAGATAAAGTGTTGACTAATTTGCATTTAATACAAAATGGTTACTACTGTGTTGTTCGATAGAAAGAGAAAGCATTATATCGTTCTCGCTCTAGTTAGCCCTTTTTGAGGAGTCCTTTTATCTATCGCGCCATTGTTCAGGAATTCCAATTTTTTTAAATGTTTTTTAAAACAGGTAAACGAGGTACGTTGTACTTACAAATAACGCGAGTAAAACGATTACAAATTGAGTGTTTAAATAATACTTTATCAGTATATTCAGTATTACATTATTTTATTTCGGCTGACTGTACTTAGATACTTCAAATTTCTATAAAAATCTTGTACGGGGCGATCAGATACACTAAAATAAATAATTTAATATGAATGTGCCGTTCGCCCCCTGTGAAGGGGCGATCGTGGGCACGAATAAGGGGCGAACAGAACATTTTATCAGAAGGGGCGAAATGCAAGGGGCGTACGGAGCCAACACCGAAATTTTGTAGCAGTGTAAAAAAAAACGTCACGTTTTTCGGTTACGCATGTTGCTTTTTTTATCAAAGTTTAGTATAGTGACGTAAAGAATATAATGTAATATATTATAATAATAACAACAATATATTAGTTTTGAAGTTTGGTTTGAAATAAGAATAACAATATATTAATTTGAAAGTGATAAAATAAAAAGACTTATTCAAATTTAAGTGAATTTACAAGAAAAGTGAGAGTGATTATATATTTCGTTGTATAAATTCAACACGTATGAGCATGATTTTAATATTTATTTGAGGTTAACCTCACTTTTTGATTGTAAGTATCAGTGAATGTATATAAATCTGTTAAAATTAGCAAGTATTAATAAATATGACTGTAAATCTAGTGAACATTATTAATTCTAAAAACAATAAAAAATATAAATTAAATAATAATTTAAAAATAAAACAAAACACGATTAGAAAATAAAAATATGTATACGTACATCTTTTTTAATTATTCGTTTTTAATGATTTATTTATTCATTTTTAATTTTATAAAATCGTTGCATAAGAACAATGATAAAATAAATTACTCATTAATTGTATGCATGTCTATAATAATAAAATAGCTTTAATTTAATACGGAAAAAATTGTTTTTCTTAAGGCTTAAGCCTTATCTACCCCATTTTCGTGAAGTTGCAAATAGTAGAAAAATGATATGTCGTAAAGAAGTTTCACTTCTTACCTGTGTACTCTGGTACACACACACATTTTTTATTTTTCAAACAGTGATACCAATGCATTGCATCACTATCATCAAAATTGTACCTGGATATTTTCGGGTTAGTGGAGGTCACCGAGCCGGCTGTTAGTGTTGTTTAAGTATTAACTGAAATGTGTTGTTATTGATAAGTTAATAAAAAAGGAAATACTACAACAGAAGCTATATTAGGTGGCACTGTAATATGACCATACCTTTCTGTTACACGCTATATATGAATCAACTGCCTCCGTGACTCAGCGATAGTGAATGCGACTGCTGTGCATGAGGTCTCGGGTTCGAATCCCGGGTCAAGCCAACAAAAAGTTATTGGGTTTCCGAAATCTCAATAGCAGCCCGGAGTTAGAAAGTTGGCGGTGTTAGACAGACCCGTGCCTCGGAAAGCACGTAAAGCCGTTGGTCCTGCGCCTGATCTCTCTTCGGTCGTGTTGGGTTACCGTCCCATCGGCTCATAAGAGTTAGGAAATAGAGAGCGCACTTGTGTTAGCGCACATACTTGTGCACTATAATATCTGCTGTGCAGATGGCTAGTGTCTGTTAAGATTGGCCGCCGTGACCGAAATTCGGTCTGGAGAACATTATTATATAAAAATAGGCAGAGGTGTACGGGAACCAAATTTCACTGGGTATACTTTATATAAGTACCAAATAGTCAAGACATTCTTTTTGAGTATTTTAGTTGTTGGTCGTGTAAAGATGGCCTTGACACTTTTACGGAGTATAGGGAAGCGCAGAAGGCTCCCAAACCTTGGGCAAGCCATCTACCGCGTATTCTTTTAGAACCCCACACTGTAACTCGGTTAGATTTCTAGACATCGTGCTGTCACCGAGATAGTTCTATGAAAAACCCAACAGCTTCTACTCAATCCAGAAATCGAATCCTGCGCCTCATAATATCATGATAACATAAGCACAAACGTATTACGCGGGGCCAATTAGGTAGCACAACTAATTAATAAACCAATAAACTATTACGCAGTCGTGGTTCTTGCTCAATGAAACGCCGAGATATTTTTTACACAACCAGTATATATTTCAACAGAGTAACGTTCTAACAGACGTAACGAGAATGTATATTTGTTAATCTCCTACCTTATTTATATATTTTTATCAATGTATCAAATGGAGAGTTAAATATCGATTAATTACATTTTAAGGTGTAAAATTAGTACAGTAAGAAATAACAATGATAATTATTAATTATAGAAATAATCAAACGTAAATATGCAATTATAACATAATTAAAACAATATAATACTTCACAACCGTGTGCGACTATCGAGTACTTGATAACAAAACCGAAAATCCGTTTTTGATTAATCATTATTGGGCTTTGTTTAATTATGCGTATGGACTAATTGGCTTATTTATTTAACTAGTGGCCCCATTTTAATGCATCGAATTATAATATACTAGTGATTAATCATTATTGGGCTTTGTTTAATTATGCGTATGGACTAATTGGCTTATTTTTAACTAGTGGCCCCATTTTAATGCAATGAATTATAATATACTAGTTACCCGCCCCGGCTTCGCACGGGTAGTACAATAACTTAACAAATTATATACTCCGTTCAGTAGATTTTGAGTTTATCGTGAACAGACAGATAGACAGGCCCGGCGGAGGACTTTGTTTTATAATATGTAGTGATATCTACTACATTTTGCCTGTACGGCCTGTACCCCTGACAACGTATATGCGGTCAACGGATCGGTCGAGTAGTTAAGGCGTGAAAGCGTCACAAACAGACAAACTCACTTTCGTATTTATAGTGAAAGGTACCCTATGTCCTTTTCTGTACCCCTGACGTGTGTGCGAAATTTGATGATGATCGGTCCAGTAGTTATGACGTGAAAACGTAACAAACAAACTCACATTCGCATTTATAATATTAGTTAGGATATTAGCCTCACTACCTGTTTATTTAAATACAAGACTCTTACTGGCTGAAACAATTTGGCTTAAACATTACTAGTATTTAGTTAATCCCTAGCTAAGCTAACTGCTTTACGAGTGAGTTTACGTCAGTAGTGCCGTTGGGGTTAAATTAATTCAAATGTTTGTTCATCCTAACTAATCCTAATCCTAATCCTAACTTCCTAACTTCCTAACTCCTAACTAATATTATAAAAGCGAAAATGAGTTTGTTTGTTTTCACGCCTAAATCACTGAACTGATCATCCTGAAATTTTGCATATACGTTGACAGGTGTACAGAAACGGACATAGGTTACCTTTCATGCCGAAAAAAATACTGCGCAATGTAGGTCTGGTATGAAAGCTACTATAGCTTTCATACCAGACCTACATATGTGATTCAGATAGAACATTTTGAAACTGCCGAGGAAGATTACTCAGCCAGCTCGGAGACCTTTCCAGTTTTATCTAAAACAATAGAACTTTTAGTTTTAATACCGGTGGCGCAGAGGTAGCGTAAGTGACTGCTGTCCATGCCTTTTGCATCAGAACGACGTCATTCAAATAGAACTTTTCAAAACTGCCGAGCAAGATTACTCAGCCAGCTTAAAGATCCTTTCAGATTTATTTCACAAAATAAAGTTTCGTTTTAATACCGGTGGCTCAAAGTTAGTGTAAGCGACTACTATGCATGAGGTTTCGGGTTCGAATTCCAGAGGTTTTTCTGTCTCTTAATAGCAGTATGTATGGAAATAGGCTCGTCTTGTATTATGTGGGATCTAGAACCATAGCTGTGGCGGAATAATAATAATAATTTTTTATTCAATAAATAAAAATCTTTACAAAACACATTACAGGCTACTTATTGTATTAAATTCACATTAAAACTATATTTAATCAAAAGCAAAACATTTTACAATTGAAAAATTGGACACATAAAGTCTTATTTATAAAGTCTGTTTTTACATTTTATTACCTGAACTAGGTCAGAGAACTGTGTTTCAGGCCGTTTCTAATATTACATTGTTATTCTATAATATTGTTAATAAAGTAAGGGTCTACAAAAAACATTTATACATGTACTGCAAACATAATTATATAGGTAGTTAAGTATACCTACAATTAAAATAGTTTTAAACAATAACAATTATAAATGAAAAATTGCTTAAACAATAAGAAATTATTTTACAACTACTAGCAAATTCTCTGTATCTGAGTACGTAAGCGTTTTTAGGTACTTTGTTAAAACTATGTGACATTGATTATGATTAATGCTATTTAAATCTAATAACTTATTTAGTTTATTGTACAAAAAAGGTACTAAGAATTAAAAAAAAATCTTCATGTAAGCATACTTAGTTTGGAAGCTTTCACAAACTAAGCCTTTCCTTCTTTTGTAAAAAAGGTAGTAGCGTATGTTGTTTAAGGACAGTGTGCAGGATAAATAGTTGACGGAATGTAGTAGAATGTGGGTGTCTTCTGCCAAACTCTTCGGGAATATAGGCATAAGAGTAAGTAAATAGAAATGTTATTCTTATAATTGCCTATGAACCCGAAGATATTGTGACAAGAACCTCGAAATCATATATTAGTTTATTTGCATCAAATGTGGTACAGAAGATTTTTCATTTATTTAACGGTATAGATACACATTTCGCCAAATTATTGGCATACAAATATTATGAACTAGCTGACTCGCGCAACTTCGTCTGCTTCACAAAAATGAATTGCCGCGTTCTTGCAAAATTATTCATTGATGCCCCGCTCCTATTGGTTAGCGTGATGTTATATAGAGATTCTCCGATAAATGGGCTATTCAAGACTTAAATATTTTTCAATTCGAACCAGTAGTTCCTGAGATTAGCGCGTTCAACCAAACAAACAAACTCTTCAGCTTCATAATATTAGTATAGGTGTAAGTTAAAGTTTAGTTATTTACTTATATAACTAATTAAAAATATTTTCCGTTCATTTTAGTCAGCTTATTTCATCTCAACACCAAACTATAGAACCAATTTGAATAAATATCTTTTATCCTATTCCAACAGCCGTTATTGAAACGAGAAGCAACGAACTTAATTATACGATGCTCAGCAGATACGTGAAGAACCTTTGCCAATTACCTATTAGCACGTGCATGACCGATCATTAGCCTCCACTAATGCTTTTGTCGATACTTCCTGAATAGCCGCCATCAAAGGATCAATGAGGATCAAATTAGGTCAATTAGGTCATGCAAATATTATAGACTAACCACCCCCGCGGTTTCATCCACACTTATGAATACTGCTCCGCTCTTGAGGCTCATGGCAAAATGGTAACTAAAAATTAAAAAGAAAATTATCTTTTTAATCGTGAAGGAATGATTAAACAGGGCCTGTAGTTATTAATTTTATTAATTACAACAAAAATTGGTTGTCTGTAAAGTCGGTTTACGGACGATGGTTTAACGTGACAACGTCATACCAAAATTTATTTCCCGTAACGTTACAATGAGCATAACGGGACAATGAGTCATCCTTTTTCATGCGTGCAGCCGGCGTTCATCGATTTATTAGACGTTGTCACTTCAAAAACTTAAATCTTTTCCCTTTATAACATCAGTGTTGATAGTTATTTTAACAGGTTGTCTGTCCTATGAATCACATATGATACATAACAATAGATTTTCTGTTGTGTCTATCACGGGACAGCGAATGGGTTAAGATTGTTTTAAGTGTTTATTTTATATTTACTTTCGACCGCGACTACGCTTGCATGATATCAATTTTAAACAAAGCGTATGCGTAAGCGTATACTATAAGCGTAGCTATTAGAGATAAGACTGTTTTTGATTAGTAAAATAACCTTTAGAAGATGTTTAGTAGTTTCTTAGATTATTCATACAAACAAATAAAGATTTCCGCCTTAAAATGGTAAGATAGTGGATACTACTAACGGGGCAAAAAAGGATAGAAAATGCCTACGGCATGCTACAGCTACCTGTAAGGACAAGTGACAAAAAACTTTAGTTCTACTACAGTACTGATATCATCCCCTTTCCTTGTTTCCTAGCAATGTATTTTTAACGATTATCATAGTAACCACATAATATCAGGGTTGGTTTGAGGTATAAACCGCAAACCAACAACAAACCTGAGTGGTAACCTCATTTTTCATTATACAGGGTGTAAGTGACGGTTCACCGATGTACTTTTTTGTTTTCTGTGTTATAATATTTGTATAAGAACGTGTACCTATGTTTTGAAAAATAAATACTTACTTTACTTTACTTGACAACTTGTTAGTTATTTACACTGAAAGAGGGGTTTCCTAATAACACTTAGACCAGGGAATCGAACCCGTGACCCCATGCATAGCAGTGGCGTTCTCTACTGCACCATATACTTGTATAATATACAAGTGTATTGCCATATTAATTTGAATTTGATACCCAAACACATTTTATCCGAATAATTGTAATTATAAACCTCATTCACAACACACATGAGGCCAACAGCTGAAATATTTCGTAAATTGCTTCCGGACATCAAAACGAAGTAACGATCAAAGGATGGATGGAACGATACATAAAACCTATTTGAAGAGATACAGATGGACATAGGAATTAGCTTTTAAGTACGTTTGTGCCACATATTATGTGGATATAGATGACCGGTTTAATACAATGCGCGGATAAATTCACTCACACACAGTCAGTCGAATGCCATTATTTTAAAGGCAATTCCCATTTTTATAGTGGTCTATATGTACCCCAACACATACACTACTATAAAATATGGGAGTTGCCGTCCGTTGATCTATTGCCGTACATTGTATAGCCCGATGCAAACCTAATGGCGGCCCTGAACATCGTACGAGTCATTGCACAGAACCTAATATTAGGTGTCAGCGGGTACGTAGCGGCACGGGGCGGCAGGGCACTTCCCCGCGCGCCATTTCTTTCTCCCGTCGCCATTAAGTCTGCATCGGGCTGTATAAGCTGGTATATGAGTCTTTACAAATGGTCAAATGATGGACACATAAAACACTCAGACTCTAAAATAACATTTTGGATTACACGAATAATTGTCCCTTGCTGGATTTGAGTTCACAACATTTGACCACTTGGCGCAGCGAAGCGATCACTCGCTCGCTACGCCTTCGTTGCATTATAAATGTTTAATCACGTTGATCCATAATCGCTGTATACATTTATTTATTTACTAGTTTTCACCCGCGGCTACGTTCGCGTAAATGTAGGTTAGGTTAGGTTAGGTTTGCAACAGTTCTTTTTTCTGGATTAAAGGTACTCTATGTCCTATTCCGTACCCCTGACAACGTGTATGCAAAATTTCATGTTGATCGGTTGAGTAGTTAAGGCGTGAAAGCGTAACAAACAAACAAACAAACTCATTTTCGCATTTATAATATTAGTAAGGATTGCAAATACGAAATCAAACAGTGGTATATTAGAAGTATACATTATCTATTATCATGTTAATGAATACTTAGAGGACAAAATAATAATTTGATAAAATAATATTATATTATTAGTAGTTTTAGTTCTGTAGTTTTATCTAGCATTGGAATAAGATGTAGCGAAGCGGTTCATTCGAAATCGGGCCTCTACATCTAATAGACCGTTTATATACCGATCCTTTTCAAGAGCTAACATTTATGGGGTATCCTGAACAGTTTTAGTACCAGTTGATTTAGGTTGGGTAGCCCCAATGGGCCGCTCTCTTGTGGATTTGTGAACAGACCTGCTTTGTATTAATAATTTTCTTTATCTTCTTGATGTAGATTTTAGTTTTAATAATTTAATATTCTGTTTGTATGTATACGATTGTTTTTAATTGGGATAAGCCTTGTGTCAGAATTAAGTTAATATGTCAATAACTTCGTTGATGTACATTTTGGTTATAATTATTTTACGACGCATAAGGTAGCTTTTATTCGATACGTGTATTTCTGTCCGAAGGAATGTAGGGAGGTGATACACATAACAATTTAGCCAGCTATGTCTTCAGTCTAAAGTAAAAGGAATGAAACCTATTGCACTCTACCGGTCATACTTTCAAACTCCTTAAAGCTACCACTAAAATTATTGTAAAAGAAAAATCTCACAACATTACAAATATGTTACACAAAATAAATTGGGTACATAGGATAAGCCGAATGCCAGAGTAATTACATGCGTTGAAAAAAAATTAACCTATCAAATCTTGGAATACTAGACATAGTCAAAAACCTAGTGTATCTGCCGGTGTGCCGCTGTGACTCAATAGGTTAAAGATGAAAGGATAGGATTAAGAAATATATCTCTTAATTCTATCCTTTCATCTTTAATCTATTGAGTCTCCAGGGCTCTTGCCAGGTGAAACGCAATTGAAATGGTTAGTTTATAAGATTCATCAATAGATAGTTATAACAATACCCAACCAGTTTTGGCGGACCAATACCACTGATGGCGTAGTTGTTCATGTCATTGTGGGTTTTCATATATCAATGTGGTCGCCTCAGCAATGACAATGCTTCAAGTGTTGTAGGTTCAAATCTAACACAGGAGAAAATGTTTTTTGAGTCACAAATAGTTGATCCACGGCTAGATATCTTTGTGCCTGTAGTGTTTATATGAATAAAGCCCCTCGTGACACAGGCGTAAAGTACAAGAGAAGTCTTTACAAATAATTTGATTTTATGACTACCTTTTTATTTAATTACTAGCTTTTGCCCGCGGCTTCGGTCGCGTTAATTTAGCATTTGACAATCAATTCGGGTTGTACTCTGCTTGTAATAATATAATTTAATTATGATTCGAAAGACACGTGGCGTCATCTATTATCATAAGGATGTTATTGTTGTTTTCCTCGGGAACAGTGACTTTTTTCGGGATGAAAGGTAGCCTATGTCCGTTTCTGTACACCTGACTATGTGTTCGCGACAACGTTAATATTAGCTTGAATCGTATTATTATGATTGGAAATGTACATAAATATAACGTATCAATAAAGTTTATCGTTACAATAGTGCCGAATTAGGTCATATATAGACCTAAATAGTGTAGATAAATAGTGTAAATAACATAATATTATGTTTCTTTTTATATAGTTTATAAGAATATATTAAAAGCATAATTGCCAATAAAATGCATTTTACCTCAAGTTAGGTATGTTAGAGTTCCTAGGTCTTAAGGTTTTAATAAAAGGTTTCACTTGTGTGTTTTATTTTGTACGCTACCAAAAGCAATACAAGATACTGAAGGAATCATATTACTATATAGTATAGTTAAAAAGTTATTACACTTTTTTTTATATAAATGTATCCGCAAAATAGATTTTAGCCTAAAACATAGAATAACTATATCTAGACCTAACTCCCGATAGATAAAACAGATATCAATAGGTAGGTCTTTTTGTGCCCTACGCGGCACTTTTAACGGCATCACGCTAGCTAGTATAGTTCCGTAGTTATAAGCAGAAATATGAACATTATATAGTAAAAAATAAACTTGTTGACCGAGGTTTCTGGCCGGCTCTCGTTACGGTAAAGATTAGAGGTACTTAAGCGGCACAGTATCGATCGACCGCAGGTGCTCAAGAAACCTCATCTTCAAGCCTCAAGAACCAAATGGAGCCAGCCAGAAACCTTCAACCAACTGAACAATGAAGCTTATTTGAATGAAGTCCAGATCCTGACCCGCACGTCGAACCCGCAACAACACGCCTTTCAGAGCCTCCAACATCATAACCAGTAATCGCTACAGTACAATCCACACATCGTGTATAGGACGTCAGTGACTCGACGGTTGTTTTGTAACCATCATATAGTAACCTCAGCCCCGAGTTCGCCTGTCCGGTACACTATGTATATGCAAAATTTCAGAATGATCGGTTCAGTGGTTTAGGCGTGAAAAGGTAACAAACAAATAAACTCATTTTCGCTTTTATAATATTAGTTAGGCTTTATTTATTTACTCCTTAATAACCACTATCTTTACAGTTTTTGAACCTAATACAATAGTGTGACAATCTACTAATTGTATAGGAGAATTATTATATAAATTAATTATACAAAATACACTTACCATACACAATTTTGATTAAATAGATAATTATCGCTTACTTTAATGGCGAAGGAAAACATCGTGAAGAAACCCGCATGTCTAAGATCCCTCCATATTCTTTTCCAAAATATTTGAAGTTTGCCAACCCGCTCTGGGCCAGCGTGGTGGACTATGGCCTAACCCTTCTCACACTGAGAAGAGGTCCAGTGGGACAGTTTACTTATATGTATGTATATGCAGAGCTGATATTAAATACACAGTTTTATTTCTTTTCTATCTTCGCTTTACGATAGTACCCGGTACTAGTAGGCTATACGTATATATGCTGCGTTTTGTAATCCGATTATACTTATTATAGTAAACTATAAAACTCGTGCTTGGGATAATAAAGTCTCTTTAGCTTTTACCGTTGTAATAAAATCGCCGCAGCATTTAAGCTGCTTATCAAAGCTTTAGTTTTAAGTGTTTAATGTTTAATAAGAATCCTAACTAATATTATAAATGCAAAAATGAGTTTGTTTGTTTGTTACGCTTTCACGCCTTAACTACTCAACCGATCAACATGAAATTTTGCATACACGTTGTCAGGGGTACAGAATTGGACTTAGGGTACCTTTCATCCAGAAAAAATAACTGTTGCAAACCTAAACTAACCTAACCTATATTTATGCGAGCGAAGCCGCGGGTGAAAACTAGTAAATATATAAAAGATAATTAATTAGGAAGGGGAACGTTAGAGACTAAGTTTAGAATCATAAATTGTATGGTGAGCGACATAAGTTTAGTAGATGAGTATAGGTGAGATTTCGAATTACTTTATGATACACAGAATTGGTAATTCAAAATGTTTGCCGTAGTAACTGTTTAAGAATACTTAGTCATTTTAACACAATTTATTTATATCAATATTAGCGATAGCCTTGTGGAAGACTGTTAGACTGGCATAGAGGTCTCGAGTTCAATCTAAAGGAACACACTTCTGAATTTTAAATGTATGTACGTATAGTTAATATCACTCGTACGATGAAGGTAAACTTTGCGAGGAAACCTACATGTATTAGAGTACTGCATAATGTTTGCGAAGATATGTGAAGTCCCAGTGCAAGTTGGCAGACTACCGGCTAGCTATGTCATAGCCATTATGCCATAGCAAATAGCCGCAATGGAAAGAGGTACGTGCCAAGCAGTGAAATAGTTTATTATAGGACTGATAATTATTATTATTAAAATTTGTTTAATAAAAATAGCGCTTACTACACTCTCAGCGCTCTAATTATAAATGAGTTAAATATAATTATATGTAGGCACGACAAAATCAGCAAACTAATCAATTAATTTCGCAAAATGCTAAAAAAGCACTTTTATAATTAAAATTCTTCCAAAAATGGAGTGTTCTTACAAATTTGACGAATAATATTCCTCATTACATGCATATTTCATCATTATTATTACTGGGGCTTATTCAAATTTTTTATAACAAGTTCCTATGGAATTCAGAAACTCCGTCTGCCTTATTCCTGAATACTTATTTCTGAATTAAATTTATTCGAAGGAATAATAATAGAAGTAAAAATTATTTTTACTTCTATTATTATTCCTTTGAATAACATTAATAAAACTTAATATATTTATCGGAATTATCCTTGGAATTAAACTTTGCTAAACGTGCTAGGATATTATTATTTGTGGTTGGTTTAAATTATACTGGCACTAGATTTTGCCCGTGGCTTCACCCGCTCGGAATCAGTACTTTTTCTGAAAGAAACGTACCCTATGTCCTTTTTTGTACCCTGGACAAAATATATGCAAAGGTCATGATGATTAGTTCAAGGCAATCCATAGACTACTTGCCCAGTTTTGCAAGCACAGACATACAACATTTGATTTTTCTCATTCTTCTTTCATATTAAACTGTATGTCTAATTAGAAAGAAGAATGAGAAAAATATATATAATATAATCTCGCACGAGGAATAATTCCTGGTCGCGGGGGACTTTATAAACATTCAAATAACGGACTCAAAGAACGTCCAGCCCAGAACAACTAATTGTGGCGAGGCAACCACTTAAACCATAACGGCATCCGTGCAGATTTATATATTTTATAATATTATTTTTAGTACACCCTAAGCGTACTCATATATTTTTTGTTCTAACCTAACCTTCTAACACCGCCGTAGTCAACCTTGTAAATGTACTTAGTCTGGCCATAAAAACTGCTACAATAAAAAAAAAACATTTGAATGTGGAATATGTCATTCTTATATGAATATTCATTGTGCTTTCTCATTTTCGCGCCAATCGATGTTAAATATTTTTTTGATATTAAAATGGAGTGGGGTGATATAGAGAAACGAATTGCTTTGATAGCATGTTATGTTATTATATTAATATATAAACTTACACACAGTACGGTAATAAATGTTTTTAAAATAGAAAACAAAAATATTTTCTTTGTAATAATATTTATGGCAACACTAGGTATATATCGTAAGCATAATCGAATTAACCCAACTAGTTATCTTATATAAAATAAATGTTCCAAATGCAGTTTATTTGAAGTATTTACACTTACTAGCGGTCGCCTAGTGGTCAAAATTCGACCAAAATTCCTAAGTTTGCTACTTTGTTTTCTGTTTTTCTCCATTACCTACATATAAATAAGGTATAGGTAATCATAGTTACAAAGAATTGTACGACGTCAGACAAACAATGCCGAAATACTACGAATGCGATTCGATTGCGTGTTTCAAATGCATGATTGTTGCGTGTAGTGTTTTTTCATTAATTTAATGTATTTCTAATGCATATTTTATAAAAATATTAAGATTCGCCCCTCCTTCTCCATATAAGCTTTAACTGTGCCACATTTCATACTCCTCCGTCCGCGCAATATTCGTAAAAAGGGGTACAAAGGTTTTGCTTCACGTATAGATTAAAATACTACAAAGAAACTGCATTTGGAACATTTATTCTGAGTCTATTCACTCACATATAAAACAATAAATCTTTGTACTTATCGATGTTTCACAACGGCCGACTGATATCTTTACTATTGTAACACTTTATCAACTAAATCAAAGACAGAAATAAATGTATTATCGGGTCTCTCTCACTTTTATCGTTTATCGATAAGTGTTTGTTTGTTTGTTCTCTTTGTAGTACGTTTTGTAATATTATACGTAAATACCACATATGAATTCATCCAATTTCATATACTCATACTTTAGGTATTTAAGTTTGTTTGTTCTATGTTTCAGCTATTATTTTTTGTAGTATTTCACTTGTAGTAGTAACAAAGTAACCGGCACAACTGCATTGCTGTTTATGGTTTATCATTTTCATACTGTAAATAGGCGCTTTTCTCAGAGTAAGAGAAATTACTTACTTATTTCATTTGGCGTAAGATATAATACTATACATTGAAATTAAACTACTGTTTGTTTGTGATTTTGTGTTCGATAATCATGAAATTTCGCAAATACGTTGTCAGGGGAATAGAAAAGGACGTACCTTTCATCCAAAAAAATAATGTTTACTAATCTTATCTAACCTAATCCACATTTACGCGAGCGAGGCCGCGGGCAGAATCTAGTAGTTGTATATTTCCTAAGTCAGTCTAGGTATTCTTCGTGCTTTAAATTAAGACAATATTATTCGTTAGGTAGTCTCAAAAAAAGAAACAAATTATCAATCGCTCTCAAGTGTCATTTGATGAAAAGAAATTCGCACTCATTCAAAATAAAATGGAACCTTGTCACAGTAAAATTACAGTCACAGTAAATCACAGTTGTAAAGTCAAATTACAGTGCTGACTTTTATTGAATGCCGGTTACGAGATGCGTATTCTTAGGCTCTTTATATATAGTATAATGAAACTCAATCGTTTAAAATATTATGTGACTATATTACCAAACTCACAGCAATTACACGGACTATTAAGAACGTCTTACTCAGTTGAATGCTAGTTCCTTACTGCTGAGCGATCTTTCGCTGAGAGAACGAGTGATTTTTCCCCTCTACAATAACCCCACTATTTAAAAATTATAGTTGGCTGTGTTGCCTATTGAATAAATAAAAACTCCCGAACAGAATTATTAACAAAAATAAGAAATCATGACATTCGGCCATCCGATACCATGCTACTCCTGGAGCACAACCTCAACTAAAATCACTGTTTTCATTATCACACGATCAAGATATGGTGTTAGCAAGAATGAAAAGTATATATCCATTTCCCTATGCATAACAGAGAAACATCCCGATCATCGAATTATAAACAAAATTAAAAAAATGACTATTGAAGAATTGCTTTTATAAATTAAATGAATATTGTTATTTCACACATACTTTAAAACGAAGTATCTATTAGCAATATAATATTAAGTACTGTATAAAATTATACGATGTATTTATTTTTAATTTATCTTGACTTATGTAATTATTAAATGGAAATTGACATAGTTTATACTATTTTTTTTTTACAGTTACGATATTATTTATTTCCTTCGCATATTTATAATTATTGTTCCTATTGATAATGAATATTATGTCTATTAATTATTGTTGTTTTATTTGTACTATCTAATAACACAAGTTCAGGGCAACACTTATGAATGTCAAAGTTACACAATTTTTTTTTGTGAATTTACATTTACTGCCACGTTCAGCAAGGCAACGGTGTAGGGCTCATGAGAAGAACGGGCAAGAAACTCATGGCCACTCTTTTGTTCAAATCATGACTGTACGCCTACTATCTTATCCTATCTTATGTGGGGGCCAGTCAGTGCAGACCGGCGACACTTCGACCTAGTGTGATCGTTTGTGTCGACACTCGACCAATAACGACTGCCATAGATGTTCATGGCAGCCGGGACCGACGGCTTAATGTGCTCTCCGAGGCACGGAGCAGGCGATAATTGTCAATCAATACGCACATAACTTCGAAAAGTCATAAATTCCGAAAGTCAGAGGTGCGCGACGTGGGTTCGAACCCGAGACCCTCTGCATTGCAGTCTGTTGGTCTCCCCACTGAGCTATCACTGCGTACGCCTACTAAAGGCGAGGTATGATGTATCTTAACCTTTGTAACATCCTCTGTAATTATGTCTCATATGCATACGAATAAACTTCTACTTCAATGTCATCACATCACTTCAATCAAATCACTTCAACGTCATCAAACCATCTCAATGTCATCAAACCATCTCAATGTCATCAAACCATCTCAATGTCATCAAACCATCTCAATGTCATCAAACCATCTCAATGTCATCAAACCATCTCAATGTCATCAAACCATCTCAATGTCATCAAACCATCTCAATGTCATCAAACCATCTCAATGTCATCAAACCATCTCAATGTCATCAAACCATCTCAATGTCATCAAACCATCTCAATGTCATCAAACCATCTCAATGTCATCAAACCATCTCAATGTCATCAAACCATCTCAATGTCATCAAACCATCTCAATGTCATCAAACCATCTCAATGTCATCAAACCATCTCAATGTCATCAAACCATCTCAATGTCATCAAACCATCTCAATGTCATCAAACCATCTCAATGTCATCAAACCATCTCAATATCATCAAACCATCTCAATGTCATCAAACCATCTCAATGTCATCAAACCATCTCAATGTCATCAAACCATCTCCATGTCATCAAACCATCTCAATGTCATCAAACCATCTCAATGTCATCAAACCATCTCAATGTCATCAAACCATCTCAATGTCATCAAACCATCTCAATGTCATCAAACCATCTCAATGTCATCAAACCATCTCAATGTCATCAAACCATCTCAATGTCATCAAACCATCTCAATGTCATCAAACCATCTCAATGTCATCAAACCATCTCAATGTCATCAAACCATCTCAATGTCATCAAACCATCTCAATGTCATCAAACCATCTCAATGTCATCAAACCATCTCAATGTCATCAAACCATCTCAATGTCATCAAACCATCTCCATGTCATCAAACCATCTCCATGTCATCAAACCATCTCCATGTCATCAAACCATCTCCATGTCATCAAACCATCTCCATGTCATCAAACCATCTCAATGTCATCAAACCATCTCAATGTCATCAAACCATCTCAATGTCATCAAACCATCTCAATGTCATCAAACCATCTCAATGTCATCAAACCATCTCAATGTCATCAAACCATCTCAATGTCATCAAACCATCTCAATGTCATCAAACCATCTCAATGTCATCAAACCATCTCAATGTCATCAAACCATCCCAATGTTATCTAACCATTCCATCAAATTATTTCAACAAATCATTTCAACAAATCATTTCAATAAATCATTTCATCAAATCATTTCATCAAATCATTTCATCAAATCATTTCATCAAATCATTTCATCAAACCATTTCAGCAGACCATTTCATGAAACCATTCCATCAAACAAATCATTTTAACAAATCATTTCAACAAATTTTAATAAATCATTTCATCAAACCGTTCTATCAAACCGTTTCACCAAACAGTTCCATCAAACCACTTCATCAAACCACTCCATCAAACCATTCCATTGTTCCATCAAACCGTTCCATCAAACTGTTCCATCAAACCATTCCATCAAACCGTTCCATCAAACTGTTCCATCAAACCATTCCATCAAACCGTTCCACCAAACCGTTCCATCAAACCGTTCCACCAAACCATTCCATCAAACCATTTCATCAAGCCATCATAAAATCATTTCACCAAATCATGGGTCTTTATTTAAGGCTACTTTGACCTCTAACAATTTTCACAGAAATTTCGTTTGCACCATGATCAAATTGAAGGAACAGAACTCCTTTATTATCACTTGTGTGTACCTACATAAATTCACTTCTAACCTCGCAATGAAACCTCATACATAATAATCAAAACATACATCTACATTATTTAAACAAATCCAAATACCAATATGGTCTTTACGAATCCAACATCGTCATTGGGTCAAATAGCTGTCAAAAACATATCAACCAAATATTTCTATCTGTATTTCACATTTCCTAACATTCATATCAATCATAATAAAATACTCATACCCATACCTCACTCTTAGTATCACATCTCTATATCTGTCCTATATCATCCATCTTATTTTATGAACGATACCTAAATGCATTCAAAAGATAACAAAAAGATTTTTAATATCGTTCGAAAACCTATACCAAAACCAAACCAATATACAATCTTATTTTAAATCATTGACTATTAATATCATTCAAAAATTATGTCAAAATTCTGAGAACTCCTTCAAACAAATTCAATCACATGATTTAGTGTAAAATTTCATTACCTCTATTGTTTACATAAGTTACCGATGTCATGCCTGATGCCGCCCTCAGATAGCATTACGTTCTCATGCATTCATTCTAATAACGGTGTCAAATTTTTAAACCATACCTTTGTAAGACAAGTGGACTTGATTATGCAGCTATAGTCAATAAATGCTCTTATACAAAATAAAATGGCTTCATAATGCGTAGCAAATTATAATAGAATTATTAAATTTATAATCCAAATAACAATGAACATGTCTCTTTGATCATACTATAATTTAGGGAGATATTTCATTGGAAAGATTACAATTTTAATCTACTGTTAACCGAATAATTATAATGTGTACTATACAATTAAGAGCGAAACCGCGCGCATCTATAGTATGCGTAACGGGTCAGATAACATGACTGTACATCGGACACCTATTGCGACACAATAATGGAATGCACAGTTATAAAAACTATCAGAAATATAACTCAAAATGATAATGGTTTATGTTTTAATTAAGTTAATTAATATGCCTTTAAAATTATTATGATATATGCCAAATTAGAAAAACAAACCGAATTTGTATATAGTTCCATGCTATCTTAGAACATAAACATGTTCAAAGACAAACAACATACCTATATGCATCTAAAAACGTATAATGGAATTAAAACGTATGATCTTTAAGAATCGGCAAATTATTATATATCCCATTGTAATATAATTTCTTTAAATCGTATTTGTTTATTGTCAACAGGCATAATTGTCCAAAATCTTTTCTATGATAGTTATATATAATTATCATTATATAGTATCATGTTTCAGTTAAAATAAAAAATAAAACTAAAGTAGATATATCTAATGTGCACAAAATAATAGTAATTGTCCGCGAAAATATTTATAGACAAATGTCACCATCAGGACCTGGAGTCATCGCGTCGTCCGATTTAATGGTCTCAAAAATAAAAATATAATATCATTAGGACTGAATCGATATTTTCATGCCTAGATGACTAAACATTGTAAAAGTCAGTAATGGACCATAGTAGCACGGCCTATTACATAAAGTATGGTTATCCTCTAATATTTCAACTTCAAAAATTATCTATGCTACGCACATATGACACAGCAGGCCTAGACAAGTGGCCAACGCTTCATATCGATTCTATTTCTATAAACGCTAACGCCTCAGCGATAACGAAAATAATTTGGTAGCCAAGTGTACAAAGAGTTGTCGAACGCTCAGTCTATTCGTTTGTTCGACAAAAATCAGACGATGTCTATGGTTTCGGTCGTGAACGTCATTTTGACATCTTGAAGTGCACCACAATTTTGAAAATTTGTTGAGCTTATTTTCTATTCTAAAGAAAGAGAAGCTTTAAAGTGTTTGGTAAGTAGGTACTATAATTTGATCAACTCTTATAATATTTTATTTTGCGTAAATATGTAAGCGTACCCAATTCAAACTATGGATCCTTACAAGTCATCGTATCTTGTAATATTTTTCAAAAAGGTATTTTGGTTTTAGTAATGGAACCGAGGTCAAGAGCTAGTCCCGAACAATTCTGTGTTATGATAGATTTCATGGAAAGGTATTATTACATTTGTGTTACTTAAATCATCTATAGAAATCAATAAATTCTTTTAGTATTGCTACAAACACTGGGATTGTAGACTATAATATAAACTATTACATAGCTAAGTCACAACACTTAACTTTGTTTACCTTTTAGGCATGGAGACCTCTCAAGACCCCAGCCAGGTCCTCAAGGATGAATTAAAGAAAACAAATGTAAATAAAGAGAAGAAACAAGATGCAGGGTCTATAAAATAGATCGTGACTGCGGATTCTCATACATTGGTCAAACCAAGAGAAGCATAGTCGCCCGCATAAAATAACATATAGCTGATGTAAAACACAAACGCTCGTTGAAGTTTGCTGTGTGTGAACATGTGCAACAGGGGATCAACCACTACCTGAGATTTGACAAACTACAGATGCTCATTAAAGAACACCGATTCCTACCAAGGATGCTTCGCAAGGCTATTGAAATCAAGAAACATCCTAATTTCAATAGAGAAGATGGGTGAAATGTACCACCAGCTTGGGATCCAGTAATTCAAATAGTCAAACCCAAGAAGAAGCAAACCACAGCTACAATTAATAAAACATTTTATAATAAAGTGTCAAATAAACAACGGAATAAAATCCACATATAGTACTTTAATTTCAAAGAAATAAATATTAAAATAATTTATTGATAATCGTTTATTTCCAGTTTTTGCATACGACATACTTAGCCATTTCTTATATAGCATAAACATGTATTTAACAGAGTTTTATACCTCTAAGCTAAGCTTAAACTTGTAACTAGGTAACTTGAGTTAAAGTTACATAGGGTTGGCTAATGCCCGCGCGGGCCTTATGAGTACACACCTTGAATTATAGCAATATTTTGATCAAATCTCATTCTTTCTAATGAAACTGTTATACTTGTGAGAAAGACGAAGAAACAAGGTTTATTTTGATATGCAACACTTCGTAACCACTCAAATAAACTAATAAAGTATTTTTCAATACAATTTGTGTGACGTACGAGCCACTTGACACCGTTATTTACCTCAACTTTAAATTCAAATATATGTGTAAGATTCATTTCAACAAGAAGAAAAAAATGGTATTATAAATACTTATATACTAATTTGTTTAGTTCCAACGATCATAACTTGATTATATATATTTAGAAGATTTTTTAGACAATAATACCATAAAACATCTATTAGATTAGATCAGTTTGGCACTGACACAGATTTAATTCAACAGACATAAGTAAAGACTATATTTCATAAATCCATAAATCAAAGGTAACTAATATTGATTTATATGAATAGAGTGCATAAACTTAAAATTGTATTACAAACAATTAAACTACACTTTACAATCTATTTATTAGGCAATTAAGGGTTGCTTTGCCATGCATGAGGTCTTCTTGACTGCTGGCAGCAGTGGAGCTATCCGGTACTCTGTCATCACCATCGTCATGTTGTTCAGCTACATCAACTGGAGGCGGTAGACGGGCTTGCAATGCAATATTGTGCTATACACAACATGCTGATATTATTTTGGTGGCAACATGAGGATAATAATGAAGGGTTCGGTGCTTGAGCAAACATCTCCAACGTGCTTTAAGTAAACCAAAACAACGTTCAATGCAGTTTCTGGCTCGGATATGACGTGAAGTATATATTTCTTCACGGGAACCAGGTGCTGCATTTAATACTGGAGTCATTAGCCAAGCCCTCGGAGGGTATGGGCACGTAAATCACGACAAAGCTTTCTGAATGTTACTTTGTCGAGACAAAATCTTTCCCGAAATAAAATATCCATACATTGACAAGATATATTCCTTTCGTGGCGCCTGAGCCACACTTCTTCGTTATGCGCAGCCCACAATAAACGAAGTTTATGCATTTTAAGAAATATTATCCACTATTCAGACGAACACAATCACAACACTTCTACAAAATATCAGCAGCTGATCAAACATTCGCCATTTTGTAGCGTTTTCTACAGGGTCCTTGCGATCGCTAGAGTAACGTACGCTAGCAGACGAATTCGCTTGTCAAACATGCCGCTTGGCTACCATTTTTAAGGCTAATATTGTAAAATTCTAGCGTTTCATTTTAACGAATAGATTATTTAAACATTTGGCTACCAATTTCAAATTCTATATGTTGAGTCAAATAACATGTCGAAAGCGAATGTCAATCTCATACATTGATCATTCTATTCTATTCTATTCTACTAAAGTAAAAGCCACTTGTCTAGGCCTGCTGATCATTTCAATGATGTACACTATGTAACTTGAATGTACTTGGCTCACTAACGAGACAACTAATCTTTGCTAGTCGACACACATACATGACATATATATGAGGCGAACCTAACCTCATTTTAATTTAAGCACATTTAGCTAAATACACACATAACCTCTGCTAAAAAGCAAAAGGCACACAAATAAAAAGGCATATTAATCAAAGCATACTTGGCTAAAGCATGTGGCACACATAACCTCTCCTATTAGCACATAGATACATAGATTCACGTCTGTTTTCCTAGAGGGGTAGGCAGAGACTACGGATTTCCATTTGCTACGATCCTGTCAAACTTCTCTGGCTTCATTCACTTTCATCACATATCTCATACACGCCCGTCGGTTCAAGGAGCTCTTAACCTGGCCTTTGTCCAGAATGCCTCCGATCATTCATCATCAAACATTCACCTAGGTTTTCTTCTTGCGACTATTCACACTAGCCTACTTTCTTAATCCTTCCTCGTCCATTCTTTCTACATGTCCAAACCAGCTTAACATACCATTTTCTATTCTTGTCACTATATCCACTTTCATGCCTATTAGCACGAGGCACACATAACCTCTTAGTAGCACGAGGCACACATAGCCTCTTAGTAGCACGAGGCACACAACCTCTTAGTAGCACGAGGCACACATAACCTCTTAGTAGCACGAGGCACACATAACCGCTTAGTAGCACGAGGCACACATAACCTCTTAGTAGCACGAGGCACACATAACCTCTTAGTAGCACGAGGAACACATAACCTCTTAGTAGCACGAGGCACACATAACCTCTTAGTAGCACGAGGCACACATAACCTCTTAGTAGCACGAGGCACACAACCTCTTAGTAGCACGAGGCACACATAACCTCTTAGTAGCACGAGGCACACATAACCTCTTAGTAGCAAACGAGGCACACATAACCTCTTAGTAGCAAACGAGGCACACATAACCTCTTAGTAACAAACGAGGCACACATAACCTCTTAGTAGCAAACGAGGCACACATAACCTCTCTTAGTATCAAACGAGGCACACATAACCTCTTAGTAGCAAACGAGGCACAATTAACCGCTTAGTAGCAAACGAGGCACACATAACCTCTCTCTTAGTAGCAAACGAGGCACACATAACCTCTTAGTAGCAAATGAGGCACACATAACCTCTTAGTAGCAAACGAGGCACACATAACCTCTTAATAGCAAACGAGGCACACATAACCTCTTAGTAGCATACGAGGCACACATAACCTCTTAGTAGCACGAAGCGCACATAGCCTCCAAGTCAAGTGGCAATAGCCTCCAAGTCAAGTGGCAACAGCCTGCAAGTCAAGTAGCTTTATAAACCAGCAGCGCTTGTTTAACAAAGAAATTACCTCAATACTACAAAAGCTATTGCAAGTATTTTACTCGTCAACCTACGTAATAACACTGCATCCCAGCCAAAGACTGCTGAAGAGTATATCACTGTATAATCACTCAGACTAGGTAAGCGTAAGCGTTATACCTAAGCAAACAACGGCACTATGCTCCAGCAAAAACACTGACGAAGAGTAGCCTCGTCCAAGTATTTCACGCAAGAGCACAATGCACTCTTAGAACTAAAAAAAAAACTATCAGGGAGTACCCTGACCAAGTATTCTCCTGATACAACGTAAATGATAATGTTTAAAAAAAAATCATAGGTTATATCATTTTATCATCTAAGCGCTGCTAATTTACAATGCATATTTCAATTATTTACTAAAGAATTATAATGTAGGTACATAATAATATGGAATGAAATAAATTATTTACACTCGTGCGTGTAGAGTTTTCAACCAATAGGCAGGCGGACCTCTGGTTTGTCGGCATGGTTGCCTCCAGAAAGTAAACCTTACTCATTAGCTGAATATGTAGGATACACTGAGGGTATTCCCCAACAGCACTCCAGTTAAAGAGTTACTAAGTGTATTTCAAGGTAACCGTTCAGTTTTAACACTCGAAAATACACCAAGTTGTGATGATTCCTATGGGAATCGCGTATAATGTCATTGTGTGTAATTATGTGGGTAGTTTATTACATTTGTGTAGTGTATTGTAAAGTGTACTGTAAAAGTCGATCTATCAGTTTGTTCACAGTTAAACAATCGAAATAAGTATCTACTAATTAAACTTTTAAAAACAAGAAAGAAATAACGCCATTACAAAAAGATAATTATCGAAAATGTTTGCGTGTACTTACTCATCCCACTTCTGAAATATAATGAAACTCAATCGTTTAAAAATTTATGTGACTATATTACCAAACTCACAGCAATTACACGGACTATTGAGAACGTCTTACTCAGTTGAATGCTAGTTCCTTACTGCTGAGCGATCTTTCGCTGAGAGAACGAGTTATTTTTCCCCTCTACAATAACCCCACTATTTAAAAATTATAGTTGGCTGTGTTGCCTATTGAATAAATAAAAACTCCCGAACAGAATTATTAACAAAAATAAGAAATCATGACAATAGTTACATTACGCGATAATTCCAATGAATACTATATTATTATTATTTTATTATTTCCCCTACGCTTTTTTATTAGTTCCCTTCACATAGATATAGTAATAGCTTAGTAGAAAAAACCTATGGTTTCCTTGCCTCCGTTTCTGTGATGTTAATTCAACCATGTCCATGAGCAGCGGTCAATACTTACCATCAGAAGGGTCATTACCTGGTCTGGCAATAACAGACATGCAAAGAAAATACTAGCAGGATATTTGTCTGCAATTCGAGGTTTATACATTACTACCCATAATCAAAGAAGAGATGCGACGTGACAAGCAGGCGACTGACATGACGGGTATCCTGACAATCAAGTAGCATACTTATTGGATACCGGTAGCCAAATGTGCGAGTCACTATTTAAATATATGTGCAATGGGGTAGTTGACACACAATTTTATTATTTAAGTCAGATAGTTAAATTACCCAATCTCTTTAGTACTCTATAACAAAAAGAATTTTTAAAATCTACTGAAAATTAAATAAGACAAGTACAAGTGTTTGAAATCTGGTTGTAGGGTAATTGTCAAATGTTAGACAAAGGATGCACGATACAAGCTGTGACGTTCCCGTTATTATTAAATGCAGCTGTCCGAGCAAGATAATGAGATATACTTGCACTACAACACCACTTTTTATTGTATACTAGCTGTTACCTGCGACTTCGTCCGCGTAGATTTTAACTAAAAAGTGTTTGTCTCCGCGAAACCCTTATTTTTCTAAAATCAAAGTAGCATATGTTACTCCTTATAACATCAGCTATCTGCCAGTGAAAGTCCTGTCTAAATCGGTTCAGCCGTTTCGGACATTAGCGGGAACAAACAGACAGACAGACAGATTTTTTTTTTATAAATAGTTGTTTTCGTATAGGTACCTTATATACTTTCATATGCATTAGATAAAAAGCTGTTATTTTGACATTACAAACAGACACTCCAATTTTATTTATTTGTATAGATTTTGCAACCAATTTTGATACTGTTTCCACAAAAAGATTTCTTTTGATTGCTATATGTTCTTATGTTAAAACAATGTACAAAATCGAACATATAAAATTCCGCTATACTCTACGGCAACTTACCATTAAAACTCGCGTAGGATACTGGTTACCTATACGTATCGAACTGTAAAAAGGGCATTATATTCAAAAGGTATTATACCATGTTCGGTGAGTAGTTCTTCTTTATTGTTTCATAGTTCAAGAACTCTTATACATGGTTTCGTGATAGCCGTTCATGCGTAACTGCTCTTTATATATTTCACTTATTGTGTTGAACTTGCTCAAAGGACGTATATTGATAGGTTAGTTTGTTTTGTTGTATAATAGATTGTGTTGGTGCAACATTGTATTGTATTCTGCTGACAGCACATTATTGTATTGCGCTCGCACCGATCACCCATAGTAACCTAAGCCTTACTACAGTTACATCGTGTTAGTATAAGAACCATTTGTGAAAGCGAATAGACTTTGTATTGACCGGACTCTCAGTTTTATTTATTCATCCAATAAATAACCTTGTACACGTAACTCAGTGAACAGATAAATGACTCAAACAGTACACATAACATTATAGTTGTTTGAGTCTACATATGTGTCATTCTACTTTATACCAGACAGATTAAAATTCTAAAATTCATAATATATAAAACTGCTTAGATCATATTTTCTCACACGCCCACTATTTTGGAAAATTTGATCTGCAAGATGACTGTAAAGTAGGTACTTATAAAAGCGACTATCTTATTCAAGAATTTGCTCGAGTTACAAATTGTAACTCCAGCAAATTCTGTATTGTAACTTACAATAAATGTTCGTGTTACCGAACCGTTGGAGGAAGCGTTGCTAACTTTGTCACGTATCTCGTTTCAGAACTATGGATGTAGTACAGGATCGATCTAATCTAGGAACTTGTTTCACTGATAATCAAAGTACGGCAGAGGTTGGTAACAATGTGTTTCGTATTAATGAGGTATTTGATTAGGAAAGATTTGACATTGCCAATTTTATGCAATCAACTAATATTAATAAAAGATTATACACATATAACAAATATTAATTAAAGCACTCGCCAATTCATAACCTATAGCGTGTATAAAGGACAAAAAAGTTCTTTAAATTAATTTAAATAACTTTTTGTCCTTGTTTGTCCGAATTAAACTCGGTGAACTCATATGAGTTCACCGAGTTTAATTCGAATGGTACTGCAGAAGCTGTATAATAATTATAAATATCGGGCTGCCGTTTCTACTATAACTTTTAACAAGGACATTTGGCATACATTTTAGTTATAACAGGGGATAAGCTGAATAATAATTTGCCCGGCGATTGTCCGGTTAAACAATATCACTTGCCAACTAAATTCATAGTGTATTATGTAATATTTACCTGTAAGAATCCATTTTTGTTAATGACCTTTATTAAATATCAATCATTCATTAACACGTCCCATCTCCCATCTCTACGATACAAAGACAAACATGGAATTATTATGCAAATAACAGCATAAGAGAATACACAAAACAACAAATAAAACAATATAATAAAAACACCATAAACTTGAAATATTATTTCAAATTGTCAAATTGCTATTATCATATTTAGAAATAAATGATATTAACAACATATATGTACAAAGATTATGTCAATAATCTTTGTACATACATAATATATATTGTTAATGTTTTTTTAATTGGAAGCACTTTTACTTTAATTTATACCACATGTGTTCTTACAAAGAATCAAAATATTAATACCAGACTTAAAACGTGTGATTATTGCGAAAACTCGTTACAGTGATAGCCTAGTAGTAGACCGTTTGCCACACAGAAGTCTCGAGTTCGATCACAAGGCACGCACCTCTGATTTTTCTAAGATATTAAGGAAAACATTGTGAGGATACCTGCCTGTCTGAAAGTTCTACATAATGTTCTCGAAGATGTTTGAAGTCAACCAACCAGCATTGGGCCAGCGTAACCACACTGGCCCAGTGATCGCGGTAGTTGAAGGCCTAACCCTTCTCACATTGAGAAGAGGCCCGTGTCAGCAGTAAGATAGTTTATAAACAGCGCTGATATTATTATATTGAACAGTGTCATTTTGTTTAACAAATAAAACACGTAAGAAAATAGACTAGACTACAATATCGATCAATTTACTCAGCCTCGCCAGCCTACACTAGATGAAGAACTCGATAACCTCCTAGAATTTATTTGCTTAAGCTTTCTACCAAACTTGTCAAGATCGACGACCTAAATAAACAACGGAATATACTAAAGCTTTTAAAATAAGATTGAATGCTAAGCTATCTAAACTTTTCGCCCATCTCATTAAAAGAATAAGAATTTCAAATGCGTGTGGGTCGCTCTAAGGAGTATTACAGCAAAATGTAAAATTAAAAAGTTTACGACTGCGTCATTGGGTCACTGACGTCATAAGGCGTAGGTATCTTGATTATGATATCGTGGATCCAATTACGAATCAAGTAAAGATGCTTTATTGGTTTTCTGACAGGATTAAGAAAATCTCGATAGCTCGGTATTAAAGGGATCTATAATACTACCAAGCTAATAAGATCCCTAAGTAATAGGTCAATCCTGTTGGTCCTAATATCCAACAGACAATGGACTTGTGGCGACTCCGTACAAATGAAGAAGTTCAGCCTACATTTAACAGATGGCGATACAATCGCATTTCACATGACGTCATACTATTCTGCATCGCACAAGTGGAGTTTACATAGCAACTAAGTATATATACAAGCTCCCGACATCAACCGTCGGTTTGCGGCCCGCCAGGCACGACCAACCAGCCTGGTTGAAGGATCCTCCCTTTGTGTTGGAGGGACATCAACCGTCGGTTTGCGGCCTGCCAGGCACGATCAACCAGCCTGGTTGAAGGATCCTCCCTTTGTGTTGGAGGGACATCACACCCTGTTCCTCCACAAACTGTTACGTTGCAGTATACGTTACTGGCAAGATGTGGGTCTGATACATGCTCACATCCCTGTGTTATTCTTCGACAATATTCTTAACATAATATAATAAACTACTACTAAACGTAATCCCTGCGTCAAGGGCTTTTATAGACACTCAAATAACAACCAAAGAGAACGATTAGAGTTGGAACAATAATTATGAACCGTCATTTTTGACGCACTGTGGCTAGGTGATTTATTAATCCACCATACATGCAGTCATGTTTGATGCCCGTGTTCTATATACCTTTTTTGTTCTAAAGAACATTTTTTTTAGCACCTCGATCATGAGAGACATTGAAACTAAATAATAGATTTATGAGAACATAATTTGATTCATCATAAATTTCATTTTATTGGGTACTGCTTTTAACCGCTGTGATAGAGGTTATTTCCACGTCTATTCAGCAAAGCTATCGACAGATTGGCAACTTGTTTATATTTTTGAATACTCGTTAACATATATTGATGTTCTATTTACATTTACGGAGTTATATATAGCTTTGTACATGACTAGTACTAAATAAAAATAGAATATGTATTACTTTATGTATGTATTTTACGATTTGTTTGGTTACTGCCTGATTCCTGATGCCTGTTCTCTTTACACGCGTTCCACTAAACCAATTAGTGGAACGCGTGTAAAGAGAAAATGAAAAAAAAATGCTGTGAAGAGTTTGGTTATTGAATCTAGTATTATTACATATATTGTTAGTTCTTCTATTGTTAGTCTCGTGGCTTTAAATTTGTAATAACCAGTGCAGTTCTGTGCGTCCGTGCATAAATGCGAATATGAATTTGTTTGTTTGAAATGCTTTCACGACTTAACTATTCGACCAATCATCATTTAATTGCACATACACGTTATCAAGGGTGCAAAAAAGGACGTAGGTAGGGTCTTCCAGATAAAGTACTGTGCCCGAACGAGTGACGTCGTGGGAGAGGTAGTAACAGATACAAACTAAATCATTATATGTATACAGGTTGTCCAGTAATTAATGGATAACCTTGAAATGCCTTATGGTAGAACTGAAGGACGTTTAGAAAAAAATAGGAAAAAGAAAAAATATATTAAAAAAGTGCAATAGCTAGTCATACTTTTGACTGTCTATCGATTAGCATAATTAGTGTTTAATAAAAAACAAAAAACCGATAGAATTCATTCATTTATGGTCGTAGTGTACAAGAAATTTAAATATGGTAATTAAAAAATCGTATCTCTGGTAGTAGTTAGGATAGATGTTTTGATTTCTTTTTCTGAACGGCCTTCAGTTCTACTCTAAGACATTTCAAGGTTATCCATTAATTACCGGACAACCTGTATATTACTAAACCGATTTAGTAGATCTTCCTTTCAGAAAAATATTTGACTTGCCGGTACATAAACTATTTCTATGTAAAAATCTCGTCGATTTAATAAAAATCGTTTACAATATCAAATATGGCGTCAGTGCTCCATGTCACAGAATAACAGTCAAGAGCGAAAGATTCCCTAGATAGTAGTAAAAATCATGATGCCTGGGGCCCCGTTGCACCAATTCTCGCTTATAGCCAGCTTTACTCCGGCTTCTAGTCCCTACGGCTCAGTTCTTGGTAATATTTTACCCGTCAGAGAACAAAAGCTTTTACATTCTTATGAGTTCAGTAGAATAGAAAAATTGCATCCCCTGGGTCATTGTAAACTGCGCTTAAAAGAATCTCTTTTACATATTATCTCTCGGTTACATATTCAGTATTTTGAACATTAATTGGTGTAGCAGCAGTAGTGTTGGATACATTGCTGCACATCAGGTATCACGTTCTCTTTCCAAATATGGCAACGAATTATTTGATGTATCCATCAAATACTGCTATGCATGGGGTCTCAAGCGTGATTCACGGATTGGGTAAATTATTATTGGGTTTCCATGTTAAGAAATTCTTATCGACCATGTCGATAACCTCCGACATTAAAAATCAAGGAATATAATGTACTGGCTCTAATCTAAAATAAGAAACTAATTTTGAGCCGTCGTCGACTCAAAATTCGTTACGCATATTATATTAGCTTAGGGGCTTAGTTATTAATACTTAAAAGTTTTACTTTATACTACGCTTTTCAGTTTTCTATATCGTTTGTTTAATTATTTGTAAAAAGAGTTTTTTTTTTAGGATAATTACCTAACTACTCTTACGCTAAGTGGACTGTATAAAAATACAATCAAAGGACATGGGCAGTATGGACACCCAGACTTAGAACAATAATATGTATTTTTTATTTTAAGACTACTCTCCCAATAGGAACATTTCCTGTGACACTGGGGACTTAACAAACATTCAAATAAAGAACACTCAGACTCGGAACAACCATTTATGATCACACAATTTTTTGTCCCGAGTGGGGATCGAACCCACAACACTCGGCGCGGCGGCAGTGGCGAGGCGACCACTTAAACCACTACGCCATCCGTGCAGCCGAATATGTGAATCACATAGATAATTATTTCGTATGGTATTCGCACTCACAACAGTCAGCGCGTGGTAGCTGCAAGCCAACCGCTTGCCCCATGCTTTATTCATACAGTTTTGAAACAAAACATATAATTTCATCGCCTTACTTAGCTATCGCACAATGTTGGTAGAAACGCACCTTAAATATAAAAAAAAATACGAAAAAGCTATAAAACACAAAACAATAATGAAAAGGTCGAATAATATATCAATAAACAAAGATATCTCGAAGTCAATTTCAAAACATTTCCTTTTATGTCAATATCGATAGCCATTCATATACTTTTCGTTTGAAGATTAAATTTCATTACAAAAGGTATCTACTTTATTTCGAATAGGCATTAGTTTTACTTTACTGTGATATTTTATCAACTAGTCTGTCAACTGTCTTACGGACTTAAGAGATTGGATCCCACGATACAGGGAACCCTAATGTGGAGTCTAGAGATTTAATGTATGGACTATTTTGTTATGGCAGTTTCGCTCGCGTAAATGTAGATGAGGCTAGTTTAGGCTAGTAACAGTACTTTTTCCTGGATGAAACCCGTATGTCATTATCTATACTTCTGACAACGTGAATGCGAAATTTCATGATGGTCGGTCGAGTAGTTAAGGCGTGAAAGCGTAAAAAACAATCTCACATTCGCATTTACCTATAACCCTAATTAGAATTATAAAGCGTTCCGATTAAATAGCCTGCAATCCTAATCCTAATCCTAACTAATATTATAAAAGCGAAAATGAGTTTGTTTATTGAAATTAAACTACTATATACGGATTTTATCGCGTTGTTTATTTGACACTATTACAAAATTTTTTGAAAAGCTGTTACACTACTATAATCACTATTAAACTTTACAAATTTTAAGCTAATTAAATTATTGAAACTATTAAAACTATTTATACTATTACTATACTATTATACTATTTAGATTTATTTTTACACTTTCCCCGACGTTTCGGTTGCTTTTCAGCTGCCATGGTCACGGGGAGACTCTGAGTTTCAATAATTTAATTAGCTTAAAAATTTGTAAAGTTTAATAGTGATTATAGTAGTGTAACAGTTTTTCAAAAAATTTTGTAATAGTGTCAAATAAACAACGCGATAAAATCCGTATATAGTAGTTTAATTTCAATGAATAACATTCGCGTAAACAGAAGACAATATTATGAGTTTGTTTGTTTGTTTGTTACCTTTTCACGCCTAAACCACTGAACCGATCATCCTGAAATTTTGCATATACGTTGTCAGATGTACAGAAACGGACATAGGCTACCTTTCATCACGAAAAAAATTACTGTTCCCGAGGAAAACAATAATAACGTTCTTATGATAATAGATGGCGCCACGTGTCTTTCGAATCATGATTGAATTATATTATTATACAAGCAGAGTACAACCCGAATTGATTGTCAAATTCTAAATTTACGCGTGCCGAGCCGCGGGCAAAAGCTAGTATTGAATAAAGCGAATGAGACCACGATGTATTACGCCTAAAACGCGTGTAAATAAATGCACAAAACGATTTTAGCTGAAATAAGGCTCTACTCGACTCAAAATTATTTATATTTGATCAGAAACTGTGTGTGTATGTTTGTTTGACGGCGTGTGTGTGTTTTGTGCTAGAACTGTATTAAACTGCAATAGGTATATGCAAAATAGGTGCCTATATTTAATTTATTTTACACACAAGATCAAATAGTACCTAATCAATCACGTATTGCTCTTTCATACTAAAATGAATATATTGAATATGTACAAGCCATTTTTAATATTATATCGATGCGGCGTCATTATGCACAATCGGCATATTTTGAATGTACTATGTTTTATGGTAATATGTAATTTGCAGTGCATTAAAGGTATTGACGTATTTTACTAATTTTTACATAGCCCTTCCCGTGACATAGTATTATAGTTTCTGACATTTATGACATCCTAGTGCGAGTAATAATAACGGCTCGTACAGAATAGGTAGAAAAGGTACACGAAATTGTTTACTTAATAAACTTAATTTAGAAATGAGTTAGCTGTTAAACACGATAATAATTGAGACTCGTAAAAGCTACGTAATTGCTTAAAGGAGTAAACATTAAATAAGTAATTGAGTTCAGCCATATTTGCGTCAGGATTTATTTTAATTAAAAGTGTGTGTGTTTTCTCGAAGCTTCTTTGAACATGTTAGTTACACGTGTGTTTATATTTTACATATGTAGTATATATGCGAATGCCTTGATGGCGTAGTGGCTAGTGTAACCGACTGCCACGCCTGAGGTCGCAGGTTCGATTCCCGCTCAAGTCGAACATTTGTGTGCTTGAACATGGATGTTTATCTTGGTCTGGGTGTTTCTATGTAGGTATAATAATAATAATAATATTCTACCTTATACACACAACACCATCTAGCCCAAACTAAGCAGAGCTTGTAATATGGGTACTAGACAATGGATAAACATACATATATACTTTTTTTTTTGTAAATACATACATATTATACATAGAAACACCCAGACCAAGACAAACATCCATGTTCATGCACACAAATGTTTGACTTGTGCGGGAATCGAACCCGCGACCTCAGGCGTGGCAGTCGGTTACACTAACCACTACGCCATCGAGGCCGTCAAGAATGTATTTACAAAAAAAGTATACATGTATGTTTATCCATTGTCTAGTACCCATAGTATAACACAACACTATCGACCCCAAGCTCTGCTTAGCTTGGGCTCGATGGTGTTGTGTGTATGTGATAGAATATTATTATTATTATTATTATAAAATGATTAAAGGTGTCAAAATAAACTTAAGTTTGATTAATAAATCTGGGCTTACTATTTATTATAAAAAAATACACAAAAAGAAAATTATTTGTGTAGTTTGACTTTTACTTCAATAGTCACTATAACGAAAGGGGCGGTGAAATGCCTGTTTGGTTATAGCCAACGTTATAGAACATTCCAGAATTGTTTTACATCGCCATCTTGCTAACAACGTATTAGCGGGTGAACCTATTTGTACCGTGCATGTGTCCGGACTCCGAGCTTTCATTGATAATTTCCGTAAGCTGACACCTAATTTCCGTAGAGCTCATCTATGGTTTAATTATTTGACTATAACTTATCAAGTAAAATTGATCTGTTTTAACTAATACTAATTCGTGTAAAAAGCCTTTTCAGTATTTCAAGTTCTAATTAACTCGAATAACTTGCGATACCTTGTTTTGAAATTATTGAGATTACTTTTGTTTGAAATTTTAATTAATGTTTCGTATTACGTTTATCTTTATTGTTGCTGATTCTTTTTAATTAGGCCTCTCAGTGTGTAGGTACGTTACTAAGCTCAAAGGATTCAGAAATTTTCAAAGGATTATAGCTTGATGATATTTTATGACTTGGTACCTAGTAATTATATTATGTCAGTATATTGTATAAACTTTATTATACTTACCTTTTAAAATATTACTCGCTAAAAAGTGATATTCACTTGGGTAGCAGTACGACTGGTAGTATCCGCGTCATCCAATCAATGCTCACGCTTGAGCGAGAAGTACTAAAACGTTACTAACGTATAGTCTTGTCCTTGTCCCTCTCGATGAATTAAGCACCACGATGTTTAGCCCAGTGATGCCGTAAAAAAATATCGGAGATATGCTATTACATAGTATTAAGTAATTAATGATAATAAATTTACTTTATACGGATTTTATCGCGTTGTTTACTTTAAAAATATTTGTATTACATTTCTTTTTCCCAAAATAACCTATATTTTATTGACTATTAATAATGTAATATACATTATTCAATACACTAATTTTACTTATCCAATAAATAATTACAAAAGTATTAACAAAAACAAAGTAATAATAAAAATACTTTTAGTTAAAATACTTAAAATACATACAAAAATTTACAAAAATGATTTAGGCATCGTAGAATTCGTCAGTATCATTTATTAGAACATTTAATTGAAACGATTAACATTTTTTTTTGTAACTATTAAACTACTACTGTTTTAGTTTACTACTGCTTTAAGCTATTTCAATTATTAAATCTATTAAGATTTAAGTATATACTGGTAAATCGCAGCGTTATAACTCGAGTTACAGTGTTTTGATCTAACATTCAAAGATCAAAAGTTCAGTATTATGAACATTCAATATTTAGACTCGCTGAGATGGGAATGTGGCGCCAAACTTCGTTCGTACTTGTAAACATGAAAAGATGAGCAAGTAAAGCAAATACAGTAATCCTAACCTAACTAATATTATAAAAGCGAAAATGAGTTTGTTTGTTTGTTTGTTACCTTTTCACGACTAAACCACTGAACCGATCATCCTGAAATTTTGCGTATACGTTATCAGGTATACAGAAACGGACATAGGCTACCTTTCATCCCGAAAAAAATGACTGTTCCCGAGGAAAACCACATTAACGTTCTTATGATAATAGATGGCGCCACGTGTCTTTCGAATCATGATTGAATTATATTATTACAAGCAGAGTACAACCCGAATTGATTGTCAAATTCTAAATTAACGCGAGTGAAGCCGTGGGCAAAAGCTAGTATCATATAAATGAAATATAGGTAATTATATTGTCATACGTTTACGCAAATATTATTCATTGAAATAAAGCTACTAGTCTCCCCGTGAACATGGCTGCTAAAAAGCAACCGAAATGTATGGGCCGGCTCGACTGGAGTGATACCTCGGCCTCACAAAAAACCGACGTGAAATAGCGCTTGCGTTGTGTTTCGTCGAGAGAGTGAGGGTACCGGAGGCCCAACCTTCCCCTTCCCTCCCCTGGGGAGGGCGCAAATTTAAAGGGACGGTAACGCACTTACCATCGTATCTAGTTAACGCGCGAAAGCGTAACAAACAAATAGACTTACATTTGCATTTATAATATTAGTAAGGACTATAATAGAAGTCGTTAACTAATTAAAAAGAAAATTGAACCTAATTGAAAAAAGAAATTGACTGCGAGATGGACACTTTTCTCTCGTTTGTTAAAAAGTTTTCGACTTAGCATCCTGTACAGCTTAACTTTTGCTAATTACATTTTTCTTTTGTTTCAGATGCCGTAGAAATGCCGTCAAAGATGTGATCAAGTGTTGCGATACTATAAATAAAATTGTGTTCTATTTCCAAAATCTTAAACCAAAATTATGTAACCGTTACATTTAAATTCTAATTTTAAAAACGTTGATCGAAATTCGAATTTGTGATCAAATGGCCGTTAGATAAATTCGTAATTCAAAATGCGGTGGTGCGTGTTAATTGTGTTAGGATTAGTGAATGTGTGTTTCTGTCACCACAATTGTCGCGGTGAGGTGCCAAGAGTTCGCGAATGTGATAAAGTGTGTGATGAGCACAACAACTGCAAGATAAGAGCTGCTCTGTTGCTGCCGAAGAATACGACGTACGATGCGTGTTTATCTGCTGTAAGTAACTATTTTTGTACGTATTTTAATTATTAGGTATTCGCCGTCACTAATCATAATAATCTTCGTATCGCTGTAGTTTCACTGTACTAAAATTAAACAACGGGCATAAAATTCATCCAGATTTACAACAACTTTTTGTGAAACACACAATTTTTTGCTCAGTCATCTGTGCAGCTAAACTAGACTAAAATTTATGCTAAACTGCTATTTTGGCCTTATGGCAGATCCTAAATTCATTGAGTTCTAGTTCAGGATCGGGCAACATTTCACTTACAAGTTACTTAGGTCATAGTCCACCACGCTGGTCCAGTACGGGTTGGTAGACTTCACAAATCTTCGCGAACATTATGTAGAACTCTCAAACATGTAGATTTCCTCACGAAGTTTTCCTTCACTGTTAAAGGGAGCGATAATTAATTATTTAATCCTAACCAATATTATAAAAGCGAAAATGAGTTTGTTTGTTTGTCTTACCTTACCTTTTCACGCCTAAACCACTGAACCGATCATCTTGAAATTTTGCATATACGTTGACAGGTGTACAGAAACGAACATAGGCTACCTTTCATCCCGAAAATAATTACTGTTCCCGAGGAAAATAATAATAACGTTCTTATGATAATAGATGGCGCCACGTGTCTTTCGAATCATGATTGAATTATACTATTACAAGCAGAGCACAACCCGAATTGATTGTTAAATTATAAATTAACGCGAGTGAAGCTGCGGGCAAAAGCTAGTACGCACATAAATTCGAAAAGTCAGAGATGTGTACCTTGGGATCGATCTCGAGACCTCTGCGTGGCAGTCTAACGTTCACCCACTAGGCTACGTAATATACAACGACCCGTCATTACGTAAAACAAAAACACAAAACATTTCTTCGGCTATATATTACTTACGAATAAACAGACTCAGCATCACATAGCAACGTCCTTCATAACGAGACATACATTCGGTAACAGGCGAATTACGTGAGTTTCCATGTTGTTAAATACTAACGACCGTGTTCTTACTCAAATGTTTAATTGTACCTATGCAATGTGCTGTCAGATATAAGCAGGGTTGCCAACTTGGAATAAAGGTGTAGAGGTACTATGCGTATCAAATAAGAATAGGCGCGTCAATGACCTCGATTTGTCAAATGTTACTAGGAAACTACAGATAGCAACAAAAATAATTTGCGTAAATATTATTTTAAAAATATCTGTTTTACTGACCCTACCTATTTTGTTAGATTTGACAGCTATGACGTCACAATATGGCGCGGGTTCATGCCTATTTTTATTTGAATCGCATAGTATACTATTGAGTGTTGTTGTGGATAGTCAATATTATATTTTAAGACTAGCTGACCCGCGCAACTTCGTCTGCTTCACATAAGAGAATTTTCCTAGTTTTTGCAATATTTTTCATTTATGCTCCGCTCCTATTGGTCGTAGCGTGATGTTATATAGCCTATAGCCTTCCTCTATAACTGGGCTATCCAACACTGAAATATTTTTCTAATTTTTACCCGTAGTTCCTTAGATTACCGCGTTCAACCAAACAAACAAAATGTGAGTGAAGTCGGCGCGTGAGCGCCCCCGCCTTTTTATAAATGCAGCGGATGGCCGTTTCGCGCGTTAAACAACAATCAACCGTATAGCCGTACCCATACTGGCGCGGCGAGATTTGGAAGTTTTATTTCATCTATATCTTGTGTGTTTATAAACCGATTCCTATATTTTTTTTTATAATATAAATATTAAAGTGTACTTTTTGAATACGGGAGTTTGATAAAGATATATCTATGTGAAATACAATATATTTATGTATTTTAATACACTTTGAAGAAATGCCTAACGATTAAACACGTTATTGTGGCTAATTTATAAAAGATAGATATATACTATTAAGGACTTTTTTGTAGATCTTTTGAAGACCATCATCTTTGTAATACATACTTTTGGTGTATGATCAACGTATGCGAGGATAAGAGCTCGAAAGCGCATTTTCGTCCGACTTGCTTCAAATTTATCGTCACTGCTCAGCTCCTACGTGTCTTAGCGTTATGTTATATAGCCTATAACCTGCCCAGGAGTATGGACTACAATCGTACCAAGTTTGGTTAAAATCCCTTCAGTAGTTTTTGACCCATGCGTGCACATACAGACAGACAGACAGACAGACAAAACCACTACGCCATCAATGCAGTCAAAACAACAAACACTGCAACATTGAGATATAATAGTTTTATATTGACTGGTACCAATTACAAATTATACACGTCATATTCTTTTTTAGAGTTCGAAAAACTCTTATACAACAGCTTTGTCCATACGTCCGTCTGTCTGTCTGTTATACGACTTTCAACTTAAGAACCGTAAGAGGTAGAGATTCGCGGTTAACGCCATTCGACTCAGCATAGTCGAATGACCATGACCTTTGACCTCTGACATCAAGGTCACGTGATACCATGTGACCTTTACATATTACTAGAACCATTTTTTCGAACTCTAAGATTTACGGCAATTCATTGCCGTTTCTCACTTGTTTCTTACTAAGCCTGCGAAGTACTGATAATAGTAAAGTTCATACAGACGCAAAGAAACCCAGACTACAAACAAGTATTTGTGGATTATTTTCCAGTATGGGGATGAAACCCACACTAGGCGAAGTGGCAGTTGCGGACCCACCACTGAAACCATAACGCCATCCGTACCGTCCGTTATATAATACCGTCCGTTACGACCTAACCGTGGCTTTGCTGCCAGGCGGCACTATCGAATAAATGCGCCTTAGTATACTGAAACTAATGCGTCAACATAAAAACAAAATGTCCTTACGTGAAATACTGCTTAGGGATCTTCTTTCGTGGCGTAAGGTGCTATTTCATACTATATTTTTCATCTATACTCCCTAGAAGCCTAATCTACGCCTGCGAGGCGCACACGCAATCAAAAATTGTATATCTCTTTCTAACGGTTGAAGCTAGCGTGTCGTGCTCTTTTGCCAACTCAGTGGCCACCGGGAGCTAGCGGAAGGTGCCCATGTCGCTAAGGTAGGTACCGCCATTTTTGATTTATCGAAGTATAGCACGCCTACGAGGCGTATGTTTAGGCTTTGTGTAACTTTTAACAAAGTTCATGTGACTTTACTATTGTTAATTTTCACATTGTTTATTTCTGTTTTCAGCGTTGTTTCAGGTGAAAATATGTCACACTCTAAACGATTAGACAGTGACAATATTTTGGCATTTTTAAACGAGGAAGATAATCTTTTTCCGGAAGATTCAGCTTCTGAAGAATCTAGTCCCTCTGAAGAAAGCAGCTCAGCCCCTGTTGCTGAAGCTGATCCATCATCTTATGCTGACTGTGTATTGCAACCTGCCAACTCGGAGAGAATTTATCATGTTCCTGGAAATACTCTTCGCGGTAAAAAGGGACATGTTTGGTGAACTAATAAAGGTCAGTCGCAAGACTAATAGATGGCCGATGGCTGTTTTCTATGGGATCCTAAATATGGCTTTTGTAAATGCTGCAATTATTTATTGCCACAACATGATCAACAACATAAAAAAACCATAACCATTGAATAGAAGAGCATTTATGAACCGAGACAGCACAGATTTGGTCACCTCTTGAATGGAGAAGAGACTTGAAGCTTCTACTTTGAAAAGATCATTACGAGAAAATACCTACAAGCCAAATATTTTTTAAACCTACTGATTCAAATACTGAACGTCAAGAACAACCCGAGCCCAAAAAATGTGAATACTGCGCTTTTTGCAACTACAAAAAAAAGAGAATGTCAAAATTAGTGTGTTATAAAATATATGCAAAAAATCTGTGTGTGGCGAGCACAGAGTTGATATGTGTGTAGACTGCTCTTAAATTTTAGCTAGTTGTTAAAAGTCTGATTATTTTTAATGTTTGTCCTAAGAATGACAAATTTATGTTAAATAATTAGTATTTTTTGAAAAACTAGATTTGTTTCAGTTGATTTTTAAAAGTTTTTTTTTTTTGTTTGAATTTATGCATATTTTTTGTTTCGTTGTAATAAACAACAGTGATTGTAGTTTTAATTGATAACAGTGTGTTTTATTATTAGTTTATATCCCACCCTAAAATTCCCTTTAAATAATATTACTGAAATAAGTATATTTTAGCACACAGACTGTTATTTATACGTGTACGCCTCTGAGACGTATGTTAAGGCTTTGTGTACCTCTAAAATAGATTAGGCTTCTAGGGTTAATACTTATTCAAGGTCCCGCCTTGAATCATCTTCAGCTCACTTTCTCCCAGGCGTCGCTCCTCCTTTTGTGTTGGATGTAGATGTTATTTTAAAAGACATCAAACAGAATATTTTCAAGGCCTACGTGATAGAGAGCCTTTTAAATGTCACATTCAAATACACCCACACGCCGAGCAATTATTTGTGGATTATATTTTAGTCTGTCGGTTTTTATATGAAGGTACCGTTTTGTCCGCTATGTACAGAACCGTAGAAACTGGCTAGCTCATAGCTCCAGCGATATCTCGGCATTCGAGGAAGGCATCCCTCTTGTATACATATAATAAAGCATGCATTTAGTTTGCTTTTGTGTGCTAATTTTTCGTGTGACAGGTATGAAAAATCCTTATTAATATTATAAAAGCGAACGTGAGTTTGTTTGTTTGTTACGCTTACACGCCTTAACTATTAGACTGATCATCATGAAATTTCACATAAACGTTGTCAGGACATATAGTACATATTTTTATCCATAAAAAAGTAATGTACGCAAACGGTCGGGGCTACAGACTAAAGCTAGTAAAAAAATAAAAGGCAAAACAAGTTTGATTTAAAATCGTTTACTAAAAGATCTTATGTGAGACTGGTATTATCCTGATTTCGTAGGCACGGTACTGCTGAGATCGACTACTACAAAACAAAAATAAATCCTTCGTGCTGTGATAAAAAATTTAACACCGAACGTACAAAGCATAATAAACTTTGCTGTAACTGATGGAACAGTAAGGTTTATTTAGTTTATTTAAAAAGATAACTCTCGCACTAGTGTCCTGTGTTCCTGTGTCGCATTTAGTTTATTTAAAAAGATAACTCTCGCACTAGTGTCCTGTGTTCCTGTGTCGCATTTAGTTTATTTAAAAAGATAACTCTCGCACTAGTGTCCTGTGTTCCTGTGTCGCAAGGGGCCTTAAAAACAATCAAACAAAGAACGCAAACAACACCCAGAATTGATTTCGGAGCCTCCTAACACAGGCATTTAATGCTTAAAAGGAGACTCCACAAACTAACTTAAGCATATGTATGGTTAAAACGAAATAAAATATTTGAATATTTGAATTTGATACAACTATTTGTGGATCACATAAACGTTTGTCCGGTGTAGCGATCGGATACACAACACTCGGCATGGTGGCAGTAAGGAGGTGACTGCTTAAACCATTACACCATTCGTCCAGTCAAAAAAAAATATTATTTTAGTTAGCAGGGATAAAGCTCATATGTTGGCAACCCTATAAGTGACGTCAAAACATTTGAACATCGTTCACAGTATTGTTTAATCAGCATACCGTTCGTAATTGGCTTGCAGAACAACTTTTAAACAAACACTGTTTAAAATAAAAAAGGGTTTAAAGCACACGTTTTAGCAGTTTACATTTAATACGTTCTCATGGGAAATTTTTGCAAATATGAAAGCCATTAATTTCCTGCAGGCAGAATTACGGCAACCAATTTTAACAGAAACTCGTCATCTGTGCAGGATACATTGTAGTGCCATAACAAGGGCACTCTCTGTTCTCTCACTCCCTTAATCCGATGGGACGGCAATTCGACACGACCAAAGAGATATCAGGTGCAGGACTAATGATTTTACGTGCTTTCCGAAGTACGAGGTGACTAACACTGCCAACTTCTGTATGTGAAGTATAGATGTTCGTTTATTGTCATGATATCTGTCTCTTTGGGGATAAACCGTGTAACCGGATTTAACACCATAGTTCACAAAACGTATAGACTCTATGCATACATGGTCTCACGCCTATATCTTCTAAGTAATAGAGGTGTATTGTCATCAACCGAGCATAGAGGATTCAGACGGCTCCTAAGGATGTGTGAAGCTTATGCTTAGGTGGCCTTAGGGGCTTAGGTATAATGCCAAAAAGACTTACGGCGCTCTGCGTGTTCAATATAATAACGAGTTCAGGATGCTGGCTGGACTACCGCGCTATTGCAGCGCTTCTGGGATATTTGCGGAGGCCGTTTGCGGATAATGCCATGGAGACTGTCTACCCTTAGAGAGTCTCCATGGCATTATCCGAAAACGGTGTACTTCTCTACTATGCTAAATGCGTGGTAGCTCACACAGCATAAAGAGCTCATTGTGTGATCGGTGCGACAGTTCGACTTTGGGATGCTGGATACGACTGCACACGACGTAGACAGTGTCCAGAAACCGGGTCTGTCACATCATATTACGTGTGAAATTGATATGTTACTAACACTAGGTTAAGGCTTTTGTTCAATTTTACTAACACTTTATGGACCCTGGTCTACAATAAATATTTATTATTGTTATTATGGTACCAAACTTCGTGCTACTACTGACTATTTCTCTACAGAAAACCTCCATAGCATTTTGCTCGACCCGGGCATCTTAAGACCTTATGGGCCGCAGTAATATTATCTATCACTACTACTACTATTAGTACCTAGTTATAGTTAGTAAATAGGCGTAAATGTATATATTTGTCGGTACTGCACATAACATTTGACATCCGCTGTCAATTACGTCGAAATAGGGTGACAAGTATCGTCACTCTTGCGGAACGTCAACGGTGGTGGCGAGGCGGCCATCTCACGCGCACCTCGCTCACGACGAATCGCTTATTTTCGACGCAATCTTTAAACATTCTATGTTTACATAACCATTAGCCAATCCGTAATTATTGAGCAGTGAATAATACGTTACATATACCATCCTGTGCCTACATATTTATTGATGAGCAATGATGATAAAAAGGAATAATAAACATGAATTCGTTTTCAACGTACCGTTAAGAAGAAAAACTAAATAAGATCTACACATAGGTATTATCAAACCAATGAAATATATATTTTAATACACTTGAAGTCTATTTATGTTGATTGAGGTGTGTTCTATTAACAGAATGATGATTAGATTGAAGTAATTTGATAAACGTAGATAAGTAAACGTAACGTGTTCTAAAAATAGACGATTGAAATGCTCGATTTGATTTATTGGAAACGATAATTCATTATCAGTAATATCGTAGGGATCTCCTTGACGATGTAACGTGTTAGAAAATATTTACGTACTAGATTTAGCCCGCGGCTTCGCTCGTGTTTATGTAGATTTTGACAAAACAATACTTTTTCTGGATAAAAGGCACCCTATGTTCATTTCCTTACCCTTGATAAAAAGTGTATTTAAAATTTCATAATGATCGGTCGAGTAGTTAAGGCATGAGAACGTAACAAACAAACAAACTCAAATTTGCATTTATAATATTAGTAACGATCTTGCTCATTGAGTTAATATGTATTACAAAAAGGAGAAATCTCAATTAGATAGTTTATTACACGAGTCAGAATGGCGAAATGTCGCAGCAGACAAGGGGTGGAATCGCCGTTGCCGCTGCTCTGTGTGTTGTGAAATCAAATGCCAAATATGTCAATTATTTGTGAGTTCCTCAAGTAATTGATTCAGGTCTACTTTGTATATTAATAGTTTATTTATATAATGTCCGTAACTCTATTATTCTATCACATACACACAACATCATCTAGCCCAAACTAAGCAGAGCTTGTACTATGGGTACTAGACAATGGATAAACATACATATATACTTCTTTTTTTGTAAATACATACATATTATACATAGAAACATCCAGACCAAGTCAAACATCCATATTCATGCACACAAATGTTTGACTTGTGCGGGAATCGAACCCGCGACCTCAGGCGTGGCAGTCTGTTACACTAACCACTACGCCATCGAGGCCGTCGGATTTAATCCGTATTCCGAAAGATATTTAAACAAAATAGAAAACATTAAACTGTTTGTGAGCACAATTATTTGTCCCCTGAAAGATTCAAGTTAGCTGCTTTTGACGCATTGGCCAGGTGACCATTTAAGAACTTCGACAATCGTGCAATAACTTTACCTCACCTACTAATTTGCCTAGATTTGAGCATCGTCTAGCAATAGCGTAGTAGCGTGTAAAACTAAGTGCCTCGCTGATAAAATAGATATATGATTTATGCTATAGATGGCGCTTAGAATCACCTTAGATGCGTATATTAGAATTTTTTGTTCCTGATGACAAGGGACGATATGGTTTTGTGATCACAGGTTCAACACCTGCTTCATGAATTGTCTATCCCGTTTATAATTCATATACTTGTGTAACAGCAATCTATTAAACATGAAAATAACAGACACAATGAACACCTAGGATTAAAACAACTTTTTTGGATCACACAAAGTACCATACCGACTTTACAACATATTGTAGATACTCTCCTAGCCTTAGGTCTAGACCACCTGGAAGAATTTCATCTCTCGAAGATCTTCAGGACTGTCAAAACTTATCAAACTTGTGTTTCCAGGTGGGTCCAGTCCTTGACCTGGCAATGGAAGACCCGATCATCAAAGACGCCTTCCCACCTTGGCTGACGGTGGAATGGCTGAAGTACGACGTCGTCGACTGCGATGCTGCCTACGCAGTGATATCTGCCATAGATGCATACAATGATTGTGCGCATGTTTTCTTTGGGCCGTCTTGCGACTTTGCTCTCGGTAAGTACCTTTGAATTGTAATAGTAATATCACTCTCGATACTTCATACCAGTGAACTGATGTCATTACCTAGTATTGTTGGGGTCTTATTCTTCTTAGCGTATCGTTGGAAAACACTTTTAAATTATATATTTGCCGCCTAGAAAGTAGCTACGCTATTTGCGTTGTCAGAGGCATTGTCAGGGTAATCACCATAAGGCTAAACGCAGAGTGACAAAGACACCGATATAAGTAAGCAACGAATACTAGACCGAGTTTGCGTGCGAGCGATGATAAACAAACGACGTTGGCACTGCAGTACTACTAGTCGTACTGCTACGTGTGAGAATGTCGTGTCTATACGTATAGTTATTATTATTTGGTAATATTCTATCTCTGTAAGTGTATAAGGTATGAAACGTAAATTGATACATAAAATATGGTACAAAAATATTTGAACTAAATATATATCACTTGTAAAATTGTGGTGCATAGGCAGCCTTATGCTCACGTTAGCTTATAAGCAACGATGAACAGAATATCAAAATACGTGAGATAAATCATACAGCGCCCCTAGGTCTACAAGCTGAAATTAAATTCCCTGATTGACATAATTCTTGAAAGACTGATGAAAATTGTGTATGTTATGTCACATGTCAAACTTCATGCGAAATTGACAATGCAGGGGTAACAAAATACGGTGTATCAATATATCAATCGAATCCAAACAAAATAAAGGAAATAATATTATTTTACGTTTATGCGAATGCTACACATTAAAAAGTAAAACACGCTGTATTTCTAATAAATCTTGATACAATCGGTATAGTTTAATTTCAATGACTAAATAAATTCTTGACTGCACGGATGGCGTAATAGTTTAAGTGATCGCCTCGCCATTGCAGCCGCGCTGAGTGTTGTGAGTTCAGTCCTCACACGGGACAAAAATTTGTGCAATCCACAAATGGTTGTCCTGAGTCTGGACGTTCTTAGTGTCCGTTGTTTGAATGTTTGTAAAGTCCCCCGCGACACAGGAATTATAACTAGTATGCGAGTTGTCATAAAAATATAATATTAGCGAGAAATATATTCCAAACAGGTTAGGAGACAAGATGCAGCCCTGGCGTAATATAAAGCAGATATAATAGTGTTAATAATATGTCGCGATTGAATGTGAAAGCGATTCGCGCGGCCTCGCCGTCTATGGATATGTCAAGGAACACCGTGGTAGGTTTAGTCGGTATTACCGGGGTATCTTTTCCCCGGTGAGCCCGACATAAGCTCTCCGTCGTCCCGCGGAGAGGTATGCGTCAAAGCATTCCCCCACATAAAAAAGAAAAAAAATGGTGTTAATAATATAACTTAAAGAAGAAGACGTAATTTAACAATTGTTGTAGGTACGCCTGAACAAATATCGTAAGAACATAGTAATAATATTATAACTAATAGCATTGTTATCGAATTCTGAATGGTAAGTTAAGGTTCTGAAGTCTCTCATACTTATATCACCCACGCTTTTCCATTTATTCCATTTCTAATTCCTTTGTCTAAGTGTTAGCAACGCATGACTTATTTTTTGGCGCAATACCTATACCTCACAGAAGTGTTTGAGAAAACACGTTTTTAAAAATTTGGCACTTTATAAAAACTACCTCACCGATGCGTTCGAATTTTTTTTCGAATAAAATATTTGGCAGTATTTCCATATCTTGAAAACATTCCAAGAATCCACACAAATAGGTTTCATGACTCAATTCCTTAGGTGTATCTATCAACATCTCAGCTGAAGGATGTCTATTGCTGGTCATACACCACCTCCCCCTTTCCAAAAATGGGAAAATCTTACATCAGGCAAAATGAACTTTCATAAAAAACGCTCATGGTATTTTTACCTAAAATATTATTTCCTCCGCCCGGCTTCGTGGAATATTCTATCAAATGTGCTAAGCTAAAAATTCCTTGGAGCAGTAATTGTATGCTGCGAAGTTATTTAGTGCTAGCTCGTACCCCTAACTTCACGGTGAGTTCCATGAGAACGCATACCGGGCTAAATGTAATCCTATGTAAGAAGATGCTTTATTTGTATGCTGATATAATAATAATGATATCAGCTCTGTATATACACGATCTTACTGCTGGGCACGGATCTCGTCTCAGCGTGAGAAGGGTTAAGCTATAGTTCACCATGATGCCTCAGTATGGGTCGGCATACCTTATATATCTTTGAACTCTCATATATCAGGTACTCTCAGACATGCAGGTTTCTTCACAAAGTTTTTCTTCACGTTAACTTCAAAAAGTCGCTTGTTATATTACTCATAAGTACTCCTAAGTAATAAATAGTTTGCCGTGCCTTAGCGTCAAATTCGAGACCCCTAATTATCGCTGTAGTTTAAGTATTGTTTGCTTATTTCTATCCAAATTCTTCCACGTGATGTTAGGATACCAGACTTCATAATATTTAAACATCTTCACAAAGTTTCAGATTTTTGATATAAGTACCTATTCTTAGGTAAGATTACGTCACAAATAATGATGTCTTACACAGCATTAGAGATGTCATTGTTTATTGCACTACTGAAAGTAAAAATGTATTTTTTTGGTACACAATACATATTTACTTTCAGTAGTGCAATGACAAGAATCATTAGCAGGAGAAATCAGATACGTTTCTCGGTTTTAGATAGTAATTTATCGCTTTACTGGTGCTATAAACGTTCAAAGGAAATCTAGCCAAGAATTCGTCAAAATACATAACTGTATTTTGACGAATTCTCGAGTCGAGCCTTTTTGATATAAATACTTTTAATTTGACGCCTGTTTTACCTTCTCGGAAATGTCATAGATGTATGAAACCCAAAATTTGCTAGGTTTTACTCTATAAGGCACTTTTTAGACTTCATATTGCAATTGAGTATTGCCTAACTGAAAACCCATTAACAATTCCAAGAAATTGAACTCAGTACATCACGATCGAACGCAATCATAAGAGCACACTCAAGCCGCGGTATAGCAAAATAGGTTTTGTGTAAAGATCTTATCAAATATTTAGTATGTTTACACAAATTTTACATCTGTATCAATTATGCATCGTGTTTGTGATTCTCGTTTCAAAACATACCGTTTTAAAATTTCATTATTATTATAATTTCGATTTCATCTTTTTTAACCTATTGTGTGGCACACCAGTGGCCAGATACTATAGGTTTTGATTTATGTCCTGTAATATAACAATTGATAAGTTAATTATATTTTATGCCGTACAATAAATTTCACCCTGCACTAAAAAAATGGCTGATTGAAGAAAGTTTTTATTCTGCTAACGAATTTCTAAAAAAATTTGCCTCACAGTCTTATCATTTTAGAAATACATTGTGTAAATAAATATTAAATTGTGTAAATTAAACCTAGAATTCTATAAATTGTACTCATTCAACATTTGCATGCTATTGTAATATGGCGAAATGTGTTTGTGCCCTTTGTTATTTTTGTCATCTTTGTATTCACCACATTTTATGCAAATAAATTTATTATTATTATTATTAAACTAAGAGTTATAAAAAACACAAGCTAAACCTTGTGCATTCACAATTAAATATTCAATTTAGCTCCAGCTCAAAATACAAAGATAAAAGTTGCCAAATCGGCGGTTCTGTTTCGAACGAAATTGTTTTAAACAAAGTCGTTTATTTTAATTAAACACAGGAATTGTAAACGAGTACATAAAATTTACTTAGTGGAAAACTTTTCTTTTATTTTTATCTCCTTTTCGGAGTACCGATCTCTTATCTTAAAGTCTCTAGGCAGTAACTAAAAGTTTGTGTAATAGATAAAGTTATAAATGGAAGCTGATTGAGTGATACCTGTTTAAATAAAAGTATGTCTAAAGAATGTATTGAAATAATCTTGAGGGGAAAATAGGCAAGGAAGTTCAGCAAACAAATATAAAAAAGCTTAAGCAAGAGGCTTAAGCTATATTTTCTATCGGTGTATACAGTATGATATATGCATATTCGAATATCAGTAGAATATAAATTCGCATCAATAGTATTTTCTGTCGTCTGTCAGCAATCGATGACTATGTATATTTAACGGCAATTTGGTAGGAGATAAATGTAATAAACATGTATATTACGTACAGATTTAAAAAAGTTGCAACTGGTGATATGAGATGGCGCTGAACTCAATTTTAGACTACTCGATACAAGTTGTATGAGATCCTGAATCGCGCTAGCGAAGTTTGCACTACAAGTTATTATGTATATGTGTACACAAGAACAGCTGTTCCTTTAGTTTTATATATTATTTATTTAAAACTTTATACATAAAATAGAGTACATCGGAGGACTTAATGCCACAGGCATTATATACCAGTTAACCATTGGGTGATGCAGAGATAAAAAGTAGTAGGTGCATACTTTAGCATGAAATATACACTTGCATACATACTAAAGATATATTACATAATATGCACACCAATAAACATATTAAATATTATAAATAAAATATGTACAAATATATATATATATATATATATATATATATATATATATATGTGCCTTTGAGGTATGTAGTTACATTAATGCTTTATTTTATCGACTTTTGATTAGTAAGCATGTAGGTATATAAATAAATATATATATTATACACAGACGGCGTGGCGATATGCGACAACACATGGTTGTTTCCGTTTTAATTGAAAAATACATATCTAAAGTTACACAATCGATAAATTATAATGTAATTACTTTTGATGGATAACTATTATTACAGGTACTTTACTAATATAGTAACAAACACACGAATATGAAATCAGCTCTCTTTCATATATGAGTGAAATTGATTCAGTGAATACAAGAACAAGTCGATTTGGTTCGACATCACGTTGAACGCCTGCAGCGCGTGTTGCGGTAAGCCGATGCGTGTACTCGGTACCAAGAACAATGACGGCCGCCGCTCCGCTTTTGTTTTTATTGTGTGTTTCGGATAGGTCATCCGAGACACATAATCGTACTGATTCCAAGAGGCACGAAATGAATATTTTACCACGAATTATTTTAAATTAACGTAGGTATTTTCTGCCATAGTTCTCAGAATAATTAACAGTAGAATACAACAATGGAAATGCCACCGTATTGCATCGTATATAAACACCGCACAAATTTATATTAAATAGATTTTGCCTGCGGCTTTGTTTGTTTGTTGCTTGCGCGTAAATATAGGTTTGATTAGGTTACAGGATAAATGCGCGAGCAATCCTGCACCCCGGGCATATATCGTGAGAAGGAACGCCATGGTAGGTTTATTCGGTAAGACCCGGGATTTGCCATCTTTCCCCCGGATGTTTTTTTTTTTTTTTTTTTTTTATTTTGCTCGTCAAATGACCACACTCCACCTGATGAAACACGTGCCTTGGCAGAGAATTCCATGCCTTGGTCGTTCGGCAGAGATATGAGGACCCAAACTTTTTGGTACGCGCTCTAATCGACTCTACCGTGTAAGGATGGCATCTGAGCCCAGCACGCGTTGTTCTGGATAGGAAAGGGGAGGGCGGGATAAGGTGGAATAACTCTTCAGAGCACTCGTACTCGTACGTACGTGGTATATTCTGTAGAAACATGCCAATGAGGCAATGTCTCTACGGAGTTGCAGAGGTTCCAGTGAACTCGTGACCTCTGGATCTCCGATGATACGGACAGCCCGCCGCTGTAACCGGTCGAGAGCGTCCAGCAAGTACTGCGCGGAGCCATCCCAAAGATGAGAACAGTACTCCACGCAAGGGCGCACTTGTGCCTTATACAATAGGCACAGTTGCCCAGGCGTGAAGAACCGCCTCACCCTGTTCAGAACTCCGAGTTTTCGCGAAGCTTGCTTAATGACGCTCTCGATATAGGTTTTCTGATTAAGGGAGCGGCAAAGATCCATACCTAAGATGGAGAGACTGTCACGTATCACCAGTGGAGTGTTCTTCAGAGAAGGGAGGGGAAGGAACGGAGACTTTTTTGTAGAGAACGCGCATGCCTGGGTCTTCCTGGCGTTGAACTCGACCAAGTTCTTGGCACCCCATTCATAGATGCGGACCAAGGTCCGGTCAAGTTCAACGACAAGATTCTGCCTTTTCCCCTCAACCTCAGCCTGTTTGGCCCCAGGATGTCCGAGATATCGCCCATGCACGGTACTGTCGTCCGCATAACAATGTATGTTGCCGAGATTCAACATATCATTGATATGCAGAAGAAAGAGCGTAGGGGATAAGACAGAACCCTGAGGCACTCCTGCATTGACCTGCATAAATTTGGAAGCGCGACCGTCGCAAAGGACCCGAATACGACGCTTCTGCAGGAAACTTGCAATCCAGGTGCACAGTTGAGGGGGCAAGCCATAGGCCGGAAGCTTGGAAAGGAGAGACCGGTGCCAGACTCTGTCGAAAGCTTTGGCTATGTCAAGGCTGATAGCCAAAGACTCGCCGTGCTTGTCCATAGCCTCACCCCAGAGGTGCGCGACCAACGCTAGAAGATCACCCGTTGATCGTTTAGACCGAAAGCCGTATTGGCGATCATTGATCAACGATTGATCCTCCAGGTAGCGGACAATTTGGGTGCTTATAATCCGCTCGAACACCTTGGAATGCACCGAGGTGATAGCTATGGGTCGATAGTTGCTTGGCTCGGAACGGTCCCCTTTTTTGGGAATCGGTTGAACGTTCGCTTCCTTCCAAGCCTCAGGCACAATGCCTGCGACGTAAGACGTCCGGTATAGGCGCGTAAGTGTGGGAGACAACTCCGCTGCACATTTTTTAAGAACCACAGCTGGGATGCCGTCAGGTCCACTGGCTTTCCGAACATCGAGAGACTGCAGTATCGCACGAACGGTTCGTTGCCTGATACATATATCAGGCATGGTGTAGCCGCAGTTGGCAATGTTAGGCGGCTGCGAACCGCAGTCATCGATTCGGGAGTTGGCCGCAAAGAGATTTGCAAGCAGATCTGCTTTCTCCTGCGGCCGATGAGCCAGTGATCCATTCGGATACCTCAGAGGGGGCAGCATGGTCTGGCAGAAGTTGGACCGCACGGCTTTGGCCAGGCGCCAATAGCTACGACTGCCCGTAGGATGCGCCATTAGTTCTTGGCCGAACCGTGCGACGCGCTGGGCATCCGCTCTTAAGTATGCCCTCTTGCAGACCTTTGTGGCTTGGTTGAACGCTGCCTTCAGGTGATCCACGTTAGGGTCGTGGAGAGTGCGAGCCCTGGTCCAAGCGCGATACGCCGTCTGTTTGCGTTCAACAGCATCGGCGCATTCACGCCCGAACCAGGGCTTTTTCCTGCCGCCGCTCGTGACATCACTGTATGGAATATAATATTCCATACCCAGGATGATTTCACCAGCGACAGCAGTAGCGCTCTCTGATGGATCCCTGTTCTCAAAGCAGCGTTGAGCCCAAGGGATGGATGCGAAGTATTCCCGCATTCCATCCCAGTCTGCTGACGAGTAGTGCCACAGTCGTCGTCTTGCCTCCTCGGGTCGTGGGGGCGTAACAACAACAGCTGTGGCACAAACCAGACAGTGGTCTGAGGTGCCCAAAGGAGCACGAATCGACACACTGTACCGGTTCGGGTTACTCGTCAGCAGCAGATCGAGCAGAGAGGGCGCCTGACCTGCAATATCTGGTATCCGGGTGGGCTGGAGTACCAGTTGAGACAGGTCATGCGTGAGAGCGAACGCATGGGCAGTTCGTCCCGCGTGGTCTGTTTTGGGAGAACCCAACCAGGTCTCATGGTGGGCATTGAAATCTCCCAAGAACACCAACTCAGCGTTCGGAAACCGCTCCTGCGCGTCGTCTGCCGCCTGACTCAGGTAATTGAAGATTCGAGTTGTCTCAGCGTCTCCTGAATGGGATCGGTAGAGGCACATGTAGATTTGGCTGAAAGAGCCATGATCTACGTGTACCCAAAGGACAGAGAAGGAAGGGTCCTCTAGGCATTGTAGACGGCGACAGCAAATATCCGCCCTAACAAACAAGCATACCCCGGCTTTCGCGAGGAAACACTCCTCTAACACGTAGCCAGGATATTGCAGGTAGTTCGTGTCTGCAGGACGGCGTATTTGTGTCTCCGTTAGAAAAAGCATTGCCGGCCGAGCCGTCTCCAGGTGGTGATGGACGGCATTAAGGTTAGCGTGGAGTCCTCTGATGTTAATAAACTCCACGACACAGGAAGCAGCAGTGGGGTTACGGCGATTGGCTGCTGTTGAACGACAATGCTTTGTTCGTACTGCCATAGAGTGAAAGGAAGGGGAAGCGTGAAAAAAAGAGGCGGCTATTCTCGCAGCAAAGTGGGGCAAGGCGCAGAGCAAGTTTTGTCATATAACTGTATGGTATGGCGATAGCCGATCCGACGGACGGAAGGACCCCCGTACCCTCCCGAAAGTGGTCGCCGGGACCCACCCTCCGGTCACCATCCGGCACGACGAGCCACCTCGAGATTATGCGTGGCATGATAAGGCAGCCAACCTAGTTGGTTAGACTCGGTTGGGCCTCTGGACTATACCGCGGGCGGCCAGCAGAGCACCGTTTCTACTGCTCTCCCTGGCCGCCGGGTCGACTCGCGCCACCCACACAATGACTCTACGGATACTCTGCAGGTCCCTCATAAGCTGCGAGAATCGTCATCTCATGCTTAGGCCTCCGGCGCTCTCATTCACCGAACGAAACACAGCAGTGAAACACTGTTGTTTCACGTCGATTTTCTGTGAGAGGGTAGTACTTCCCCGGTCGAGCCGGCCCATTCCTGCTGTAACCAGCTTGGCTCTACTACCTTGATCTCAATATAACCCCTCTATTCACCCCGCGGACGAGTAAGAGTAAACGCTCTAACGTAAATTAAATCAAGCTATGATTTCTATGTTTTGGCTTAAGATTGTTTTGTGACCACTATTATCTCTGCACTAGAAAATAACAATGGACTAATGTTGGTTGCTTTAACGTTAAATGTCGATGATAGCAAATATTCCAATTAAGTAATATCAACGACATGTATACACACACATAACGTTTCTGTGTAAACCAGACGTACCTAATATATCCCATTATCTTGTGAACTATGCTTTAAAGTGCCACGTAATAATATACAAGTCACTTACCATCTAAGCGACGCATCTTCAAATATTGTATTGACCTTAAGGGTTTGGATATTACGTGACAAGGTCAGATTTTAATTAAGAATTGCCTGAGAAACTTTTCAAAGACGTAGTTGAACGCTGGTTGATGAAACTTCTAGGAATGGAAACTGAGTCTTCATTACCTGCAGCATCAGTCTATAAGTGGAAATTTAAACGTTAGACGAACAAGGCAGTATAATTTAATTGGAACAGGCGATCCAAAAAGACGTGGGTTTATATAATGGTTTTATGTTTGTGTAAATCTTTATTCGGAATATAGGATATTATTTTTATAATTACCATATTTTAATTAGATGCAAACAAATAAATGTAAAATAAAACAGTTTTCTTTTAAAAACAATCAATGAACAACAAACAAGTGCCGGAGGTCCAATCACCCCCTTTCCCCCTTCCCACTTCCTTTCCTAAAGGGTCGGCAACGTGCAAGTGATGCCTCTGGTGTTGCAGGCGTCCATAGGCTACGGTGACCACTTACCATCAACAGATTAATGGGTTTGACAATTATGGTATATGACGTCGTATATAATGTCAATCAATAGCCTATAAAATATATTTGTCCATTGTTGTGATTGTTTTAGTCATTGTAATTGCTGTGGTATGAAAAATAAATATTAATATTATTATTACTGTAAATGTACTTTTGATATCAGCTGTTAGCGGGTTTAGATAAACAACCTTTTTATCTTTTGAATATTAGCATGCCTCCGTGGCGCAGCGGTAGTGAATGCGACTGCTGCGCATGAGGTCTCGGGTTCGAATCCCGGGTCGGGCCAACAAAAAGTTATTGGGTTTTTTTGTTAAGAAATCTCAATAGCAGTCCGGAGATAGGAAGTTGGCGGTGTTAGACACCCCCGTGCCTCCGAAAGCACGTAAAGCCGTTGGTCTTGCGCCCGATCTCTCTCGGGTCGTGTCGGATTACCGTCCCATCGGATCATGAGAGTTAGGGAACAGAGAGTGCACTTGTGTTTGCGCAAACACTTGTGCACTATAATATCTCCTGCGCAAATTACCAGTCTCCGTTAAGACTGGCCGCGCTAGCCGAAATTCGGTCTGGAGGACATTATTGTTATTAGCATGGGTATCCTCTCGAGAGCATCTAGTATTTTGAGTGCTTTGTGTTTAACCTTGGTTAAAATTCCAGAATTTTCTTGCTCGTAGACAAAATCAGACAATTTGTTTTGCTTGTTAGCAGCTGTCAAGTCTAAAGGCGTCCTCTCAATCATTATGATAAGTTAGATGTCAACATAAACAAGCGACCATGACACAAGACTTAGGTCTATAAATAGAAAATAAGCAACTTGTCGCTTGAAGCTCCATTACTGTGATTCAAATTATATGGAGAGGACATTTCTTCAATTTAACCCGACCTTCGTAAAAATCATAAAGCTGAGTGTTTTATCCTTTTATTATTTATTCATCTTCTTCTCTTAAGACGACCACTTTGAATTGCATACTGATGCTAATTTTAACGAAGAGTATTGTGTGGAGAAATGAAATGAGTGTACTTGTTTCTGAAAAACATAAGTCTAATTTCAGTAGTAAGTTAACTTTTAGTCCTCTACAAGGTGACAAAAAGTTTTATAAGCAAGTCTTGTCTAATTTCAGTAGTAAGTTAACTTTTAGTCCTCTACAAGGTGACAAAAAGTTTTATAAGCAAGTCTTGTCTAATTTCAGTAGTAAGTTAACTTTTAGTCCTCTACAAGGTGACAAAAAGTTTTATAAGCAAGTCTTGTCTAATTTCAGTAGTAAGTTAACTTTTAGTCCTCTACAAGGTGACAAAAAGTTTTGTAAGCAAGTCTTTTAAAGACGGTAAGTTAATTAACGTTTAAAACCAGTTGCAGGCGGGTTAACTTGCAGTCGTGTCGCAATTACTTCTTCAGAAATAGATAATTGGAAAGAACTAAAGTCCCGTTGACAAATGTATAAAACATCACATTAAGAGCGGTTTTATTTTATTAACGTACTAGCTTTTGCCCGCGGCTTCGTCGCGTAAAAGTAGGTTAGGTTATCTTAGTAACAGTACTTTTTTTAAATAAAATATAGCCTATGTTATGTATATATGCCTGTATGAAAATAATGTGTAAGAAGCTTAAATATTTTAATATCGTGAAAAAAAAGCTGTGCTACTTTGTACCTACATAATACGCATATATCAATTGCATAAAAATAATACTAACTGGTTTGATCTCTACGTATTTATTTATTTGTACTACTGTTAATAACTCTTGGAAAATATGAAAATAAATGCAAGTATTAAGTATTGAACCTTTTAGTATGCGAAAAGAAACAAATCACATCGCAAGTGAAATGAAAAGATGCGTTCTAAAATTATGTAAGTTAAAGAAAAATACAATATAAAAAAAAGTGTATATATTTTTTCCTGGCTTCATAAACAGATATTTCTTATCTTTCCTAAAATCTTAAACATTAATTAACGGATTGTTTCATATACAATACATGTCAGGTCGCCGTCAGGTACGATTTGACCATTGTTCTTTGTGTCATCATTAAATTATTATATCGATTCTGGGTGTCCGTTATTTCAATATTTGTGGAGATTTTTGGGATATAGAGAATTAAAAGAATTTCGTTGTAAATTTGTTGTCATTAGCAGACTTGATTGATACCCACCTGGAAATAATTTAACAGCTTGTCGTAGCTAGATATTGAACGCACACATGGCACAATGGTTTGATGCTACGAATTTTGTAGCCTCAATCTCCTCAAGGAGCAAAAATTTGTATTATCAAATGGTTGTTCCACGTCTAGGTGATCGTAAAATAAATTGGCTTCTCTTAATAATCTGTGACAAAACACAACCTTAAAACGACTGTTAATTTTAGCCAAGTTTTTGATATCATCCGTCTACCTGATCAAACCCTTGCATGCCTGAAGAATACGCCTATTTGAACCACCGTTTGTCTTGAAAAAACTGGAGTTCGTTGAGTTATCTTGTGATATCGCATGTGATATCACTCAAATACTCCTTGTAGATGCAATACAAAATCAGTTATTCTTTAGCAAGATTTTGTCACCTTTTTAAATACAGAAAAGAAGTAAAGAAATCCACCACCATACACTCGCTGCACACTTGAGGTTTTAAGTCTTAATGGATGGTGGAATACAAAAAGGTTAGTTACTAATCACTAACTAAAATGAAAAAGCACGTTGAGGCGGTCATTAAGAGCTTTAAACAGGTAGCCGTGGCGTCGCCGTTAGACCGGGAATATACGAGTCCTTAATCCTTTTTGTGACATCATTCGTTCTTGAAATTGAGTTGGAAGCTTCAAGCCCTGGTACGTGTGACGAGAATAAATGTAGCTGTAAGAATAATATACGCTTAGATTGGGAGATAATATACCTAGATATATGACGGGTACGGTAGTGAATGTGTGAACTATGCACGCGGTCTCAGATTCGATTTTTGTGTTGGTGTAAGTGTTATTGGTTTGTTTTATTAAGAATCTAGATTATGCTTGCGGCTCCGCCCGCGTAAATGTAGTTGGGTAACAGTCCTTTTCTCTGGATGAGAGGCGAGATATATGTCCTTTTCTGTTCCTCTGACAACTTGTATGCGAAATTTCATGATGATCGGTTGAGTAGTTAAGGCGTGAAAGCGTAACAAACTCACATTCGCATTTATAATAGGTTCACAGTAGCAGCATGTAGTTTTGTACTGTGCCAAGTAGACGGCTTTAGGTCATTTAGTACGTTGGAAGAAACACCATAGTTAGCGACATTTGGCTGTAATAAGTCTCTGCTAATCCTTTCAGGGATATGCATGAGACTGTGTAAATACGATACGTTAAAAACAAGCAAAGACTAAAACTTTTGCATTTTATATTACTTTCGTGTACACACTGTTTGGAAACCTCCAAACAAATAAATGATATCAACCTATTTCTGTATTCGATAGTCTATATAGCTCTATACAATATTGTTAATTAATGAATTCTGTCTCGTTTGCGATAGGAACTTTCTGTGGCCAATCTATATATCCCAGGTTTAATTGCCAGAGCAGGCAAAGAGTTACTGTTATAAGGAAATTTTCTCTAGCAACTGTTGATGAGTTTAATGTGTAAAATATTGACAGCGGTCCCAAATGTCTCAGACAGTTTTGAATGGAATGCTTGATATAAGACGTCATAAATTTATTAATTACGAGTTATTTAAAGTCAAAAAACAATTTATTTATTTAGGTCACAAAGTAACACTTATGAACGTCAACATTTATAGGTTAGTGAGTTTACTAAGTTACTGAAGTTATATTTAGATTACTTGCTAGGTTCGGGTAAAGGGTTGAGCCTGTGAGGCAACCCTGCAAGGTATTCGTAAAAGAAAAGTTCTGAAAATGTAATCTGAAATTACACCACGTGTTTTTCTTTATTCAAGTGAAGTGGTTAGGGTTTGTATTCTAAACCACTCGTTGCATACCTACGCGCTACATGTCACGTAGACCTCTACGTGACATGTAGACCGTAGTGTACTGGGACACTGGTAGTAATAAAAAACGTTAAACTTTAAGTGACTATATAATTAGTTGCATCAGAGCTCAAGAGAGAATAATATTTCTTAACCATTAGACATGCTATTTATACAAAACAATTTAAAAACCAAAAGTAAACGCAAAGTACTAATGATGGCGATTAGTTGTAGTAGCGATTTGGTGTTAGCCGCTACACAAGATAGCACAGTTTCACGTGTATATTTCCGAAAAGGTAATCTCGGATGGAGTTTTCAGTTACGTCAAGTTCTTTTAAGACTGGTCGCTGATGTAATTTCAGTTCCAGCGACCGACCCACTATAAAAAGCAGGGAGTTAGCACATCGTGGCGGTTTTAGTCGATAGGCCCGAAGTCTCGGGAGTGAACGACATAAGCCTCACGCTTCCCCTTGTGGCGAGTAGTATGTATAAGGCGCATTTCCCCACGGAATAAAAACATAAAGTTTATTTTAACACGGTCGTGTTTTGATTGGACAGTCGATCCGAGGCGTATGCTTTCAATTCCATCGGCTCCTAATATCTTTATACAAACTAAGTTGGATGAGTAGTGTGTATTATGTATGTGTATGTTTTATATTTTGCATTTCTGCATTCATTAACGCCTGCAAAGTGAACACGGTAAAGAGATGTCGGCTGATTGGTATAATCCGTTCGATGCTCCGATGGAGCATTATACTATGCTATCCATTTGTTAATACCTATTGCATTAACGGCACACGTTCTGGAACGATGCTGTAAAATTGATAATGATTGAATTTGGATAAAATGTCAAATATGTTTTCTTTTTAATTATTTTTTTTTAGCTGTCGTGGCTGTAACGATGGATCGGTCGAGTAATGTAAGTAGTTAAGGCGTGAAAGCTTACCAAACATGCAAACTTACATTGGCATTTATAATATTAGTTAAGATATCTTTTACATAGAGTTCCTAGACCCGTCAGACCTACATAACGGTGACGTAGGTTAATTAAAAGAAGTGTCTAGACATTATTGAATAGTCATGGTATTTAGCAGTTCCTTTAAATGTATAATTCATTCTTGCATACCGTGTTCAGTTCACTCAAACAACTTGGAATGTAATGTATATAATGTTGTATTTTATATGTCTGTACGAATTTATTTACATATTATAGACATTATTAATTTTACTAAATGTCCTTACTAATTTTCATATCATATCCTTACTAATATTATAAATTCGAAAGTAACTCTGTCTATCTGTCTGTCTGTCTTGTTATCTTTTCACGGCTAAACCACTCTATATAGTTTAAAACCTGGGGAATGACATAGACTACTTTTATTGATGTGGGTATCACGCGGGCGGAGCCGCGCGGAAAAGCTAGTATAAATTAATAATTATAAAAAGGTACATTGAATATGTATATGCACTGGTTTAGGCGTCGTAGAATTCGTCAGCATCGCTGTCAACTAGTAACGTGCTGAAAAGAGTGCTGAAAAGGCTGGTAGCATTGCCACATTTGTGGTAATGCTGATTCTTTGGGTCAAGCAAAAACCAGCTTTTTGTATATGCAAAACACGTTTTGCAAGCGCTCTTTAAACGCACGACGGTCCCAGCGTTCGAATCTTGCACTTGGACCCTGGAAGCGTATGGTTTCCAACCCAAACGGGTCGAAAACGTAATTACGGACAATCTTGCAATATATCGTCATACATTTACCCAAATGTTATACATTGAAGTTAAACTACTACATTCTAATTTTATCATAGTTTATTTTACATAATGCTACTTTTCCAAAAAACGAGTTAACTACTTATATTTAAGTAATAGTTGTAGTTTAATTCCAAAACATTTGAGACATTGCGGTGTGAAATTTGTCGAGAGTTTAGTCTTGTGAATAAATGGACATGGTTGCTATGGCAACGAACATCAGGCTGTTTAGTTTGCGCCTGCCCTTTCACAGATAACGGTGTTAATATGTACTTAAATCACATAAAAGGCTGACAGTGTAATGGCGCCACGACACAGCGTGCCACCGTATTTCCTAGAAACTTTAATAATATTGTATTTGTTAAACTGTATGCATGGCACGCTGGTCAACTCGTAGCTTAACTACGACTGCCACTAATATCAACCCTTTGAGGATGACGTATTGTAAAAGCCATTTTAACGAAAATTTGTTACAAATGTAAACTTATTCAGTTTTCGAGCTGCATCAAACTGTGTATTTAAAATGTTGATATTCGTGAACAATGGTTCCACCGAAATACCGCAAATACCGCAAAATACCGCAATCTATTTCTTTTTTAAATCAAAGTATCCTTAGTTACTCCTTATAACATCTGCTATCTGCCAGTGAAAGTCCTGTCAAACTCGGTTCAGCCGTTTTGGAGATTAGCCGGAACAAACAGACAGACAGAAAGACAAGGAAAATTTTTAAAAATAGGTGTTTTGTTATAGGTACCTTATATACTTTGATATGCATTAGGTAAAAAGCTGTTATTTTGATATTACAAAGAGACACTTCAATTTTATTTATTTGTATGTATAGTTTTAATACAATAAATAAAAATTAATTACATAATTTGCTTTAAAAATGCCCAACGTCATTAAGCTCATGATCTTGATATTTTGGAGAAGAAATTAGCTATTTCGATAAATCCAGCCTTATACCTTAGTTACATCTCAAAGGAAACATTACACAACACACACAAAGAAAGCTGAAATTACGCTGCCAAAAGTTATATTTATATAAAGAACAATCTTGTCTTCAACTAACAACAGTTTTTTTAAATATAAATATAGCTTTTGCCAGCGGCTTCACTCACCTAAAACTAAGTTCGGGTATCTAAGTAACTGTACTTTTTTAAATAAAATATAGCCTAGGTGGTAATAGCTATATAATGGCGAAATATTTTTTAAAATCGGTTGAGTAGTTTTTGAGTTAAATCATTACAAACAAAAAATCTAAACATTTCTCTTTATAATATTAGAATAGACAGGGTAAATAAATGGAAGCAGAATATACTACCGCATGTATGCTTGAACAAAATTGTTCACGTCATACCCTAATTTTCTCAAGTTTTAAAACCCAGCGTGATGCGAGAAAATATATTCAAGTAGAAGTTTTAATGAAAACTTAACGGTGAACTCAGTGAGTGACTGATCGTGAAATATGTCAAAGAAAGGTTTTATGGTTAAAACCGGCGATTTTTAAAACAATAATTTACTGAATGACTGGCAGAAGCTCTGTAAAGGGTTTATGGAAAAAAAAGGTTTCAGAGGTCAAAGCGAAGTAGTTAGATAGGTTTTTAAAGCTGGTCCTTTGTGGAATACTAAATAATGGTGAAGAAGACTGAAAGTATTTAATGATCTTCTCAGCAGGTATTTGTAATTGTGTGTAGAAGTTTTCTATACCAATATTTCGTCAACATCATCATTTTACATCCCAAGTAAGTTGTTAAATGACTAGCCTATAGTTGCCTTTCTTCCTAGAGTTCTTGCTGCGACATAGAATATATTGACAGTAAAACCCAATTACATTTTTCCTGATCTGAGAACCAAACCCGAGACTTTGGAGTCTCGGGTTGAATAAGACTGCTGTGCTCATGCACGTGTCATTCACAATCGCTGCTCCAGTATAAACATTTAATAGTGAGCATCTTCTATGCTTAAGCGTTTTAAAAACAAACAAGGCTATAGCTAAAACATTACCTTAATTCATTCCAAAAGGGAATCCAGAATTTATAAACAACTAGCATTTGCACGCGGCTTCGCTCGTGTAAAAGTAGGTATGTTAGTAAAAGTATGTTTAAAATAAAAATATATCCTATATTACTCGATGATAATATGACATAGCTTTCTAAAGCTCCGTACTCACATTTGGTATTACTCGATAGTTTTACTTCAAAACAAGTAAAAATTAACGTGTGGTCCGCAAACCTCACAACTCGAAGGCTCGCATCGAGCCGGCTCGATAGAATCAAATAAATTTAATTTCCTTCGCACCTTACTCTACGCGAGCAAGTCGAAAGTACCTTCTTTTACGTTTGCTTTTTTATTTTCTTTAATTCTTTTATAATTTTATTAAGAATGGCGAGACGTCTTGCTAACTGTAGCCACTGTCTCCTTTGTTGAACAGACATCTTTTGGCTTGAACTGTTCGGTGAATACTGAATATCGCGCATCGCTCGATAGAAAAATGCTGAATGTGTGGACGACAGATCATGCCTTGTGTTTGCTCGATCGAGTAAAACCGTATGTGAGCACGGAGCATAACGGTGAAAGATTTTTTTAGAACGGTTGTGTTGCATTCAACTTAAATCGTTAGAAACAAACAAACATACAAACAAAACATCTAATCTTTTCACTCTATAATATTAGTTTAGATTATAATTGGAGTATTCATGAAATGACAATAACTTTACCAAAAACCATTTCAATAATAAACACAGATGTATTTTGGTAAGTTTGTTACTTCTACTTATAAATAACGGTTACTTTTGGGACCAAAACTAGTGTAACTGTTGGGAAATATATGACAAAACTTAAACAACTAGAAACAAAATGTGGAAGAGAAAGATAAATTATAGTTTGTGGCGTATGGTGCCACTGAAGCTTTACAACTGAAGCAGGTGGAAACATTAAAGTACCTTAAAAACTTGTGCTTGTTTCCAGGCAATAATGAAAGTAAATTTTTTGATCAAGTCAAATTCTAACTAATTTCGCACCTCCAGTGGAATAAAGGTGTAAGAAGAATATGCTAACTTCCGAGGAGAGCAAAAAAACTGCTTGGTCTGATATATTTATTACTAGCTGTGCCCGCGGTCTCACCCGCGTCAGTGCTAGTAATAAATATATTTGTGGCTACTGCACCGCTCCTGTAAGCCGTAGCGTGATTTTATATAGCCTATGTCCTTCCCAGGGTCTCATGCTATCTCTATTCCAAATTTCATCAAAATCGGTTCAGCGGATTGAGCGTGAAAAGGTAACAGACAGACAGACTGACAGACAGACAGACAGACAGACAGAGTTACTTTCGCATTTATAATATTAAGTAAGCAAATAGTAAGGATAGAAAGTACTTTTATAATCTTTTGTTTAATTTAATGAAACATAATGTAAGATTAAGTGTATTTTTATGAAATTTCAAGTATTTTAGTAGGTTAATATTCTTTTAAGATTTAAAAATATCAAACTTATTATGACGCGACTAATGATTTTCATGGTATAAAGCCATTATTTTTTGCCAAATCGCTACGAAAATAATTGAGCTTGTGTATCTTTACTTGCACTATTCGTATCTGCAATTTAAATAAATCTACTTAATTGTACTTACGTATTTATTGCACTGGGGGTGCGATTTATTTATTAAGATCTGAAAGTAAAACTTATAAATCTCAAAGGTTATCAGTTAGTAAGTTAACAAAATTTACTGGATTTACATTTATGTTAGTTGCTAGGTACAGGCAAAAGTTTGTACCTATGAGTATGAGCAGATATTAATCGATCGTAAACTCATCAGAACATAGTTATAGCCCAACTATAACTTTGTTCTGATGAGTTTTCGATCGATATATATTGAAGATATTGCGTTAGTTTATGATCAAACCTTTATCAATCACTAGCTAATGCGGCTGTCGATTCGAAATTGCACGGAAAATGGGGCACAACTTAAGCGACAAAAATCATAAATGTTCTAAGTTCATACCCGCGAACATAATAATAATAATATATAGAATATTATTATTATTATGTTACACATACACACAATACCGTAGACGGTATTGTGTGTATGTGTAACCTATAGCTGGGCTCTAGCCCAAACTAAGCAGAGCTTGTACCTATAGTACAAGCTCTGCTTAGTTTGGGCTAGAGCCCAAACTAAGCAGAGCTTGTACTATAGGTACTATGAATAAACATACATATATATATTTTTTTATAAATACATACATTTTATACATAGAAACACCCAGACCAAGACAAACATCCATGTGCATGCACACAAATGTTTGACTTGTGCGGGAATCGAACCCGCGACCTCAGGCGTGGCAGTCAGTTACACTAACCACTACGCCATCGAGGTTTCATCTACGTATATTAGTACATGCTGAGTCGCACACCTATATCCTCTTAGGGGTACCGTAGGCAGAGGTGTCTCAAACTTCATATTGTCAGCTTTGTTATAGATTCCACGTAATTAGTGACGCGAGCGTATTGACGTCTACCAGACCCAGTTTGAGACTCCTGGACTGCTATTAAGAATTTCTTAACATAATATCCAATACTTTGCACAAGAGTCACGTTTATTATGGCTTCTGGCCACGTAGTTCGACCGCATCGCTGTCACTGATACACTATAGCGAACCTCATTAAAATTTACTGTTAGTTTTTTATTTGTCTACCAGCTGTCTTTCTCAGAAACAGAATTACAAAAACAACAATAAAACTGGACGAGAAAAGACTGACTAAGAAAGTTTATAAGGCTAGTGTGAATGGAACAGTCGCAAGAGGAAGACCTATGTGAACGTTTCTCGATCACATCGAAGGCGTTCTGGACAAAGGCCAGGTTAAGAACTCATTAAACCGACGAGCGTGTATGAGGAATATGATGAATCGAATGAAGCCAGAGAAGTGTGTCAGGATCGTAGCAAATGGAAATCCGTAGTCTTGGCCTACCCCTCTGGGAAACAAGCGTGAATCTACATATGTAAGTATGTATGTACAATAAAACTCATTAAATATTTGCCTATTTTTGTCTCATTACATAATTCAAAAATAACATACCAACTGGTGCCCCCATTGTTGATATTATCGTACATAAATATACACACTCAAACCGAAAAAATACTGTTTACGTGTAGATGTATATCAATAGTCACCTTGACCTAGGCACTGCTTAGTAAATAACCGAACAAAATTTTAATACTAACAGCCGTAAGTATAAATAATAATTAATATTAAATAGTTAAGATTTCGATATTTAATTTATTTTTAAATTGCACTTCAAAATTACTACACTCCTTCTGATGGTAAGCGATCATGTGGTTCACGAGCAGTGGTCTCCACACAATCCTTATAGCAGCTGAGGCGATGTTGTGGTCCCTAATTTGACGGCCTGAGAAGGTGCTTTTCCATGCCCCGCTTAAAGAACTGAAGGAAGAGGGAAACACGTGCCTTGGCAGATAATTCGATGCCTTGATAATAGAAAATTATTAGAATAATTGCTTAGTCCTTGATCAATGATTTACGTTTGATTAACGGCCAATCTGTTGTTACATAACTATTCAACATTGAGTGTTAATTGAAGAAGCTATGCAACAAAAGGAGAGGCGGTAATCAAACGTAAATCATTAATCAAGAACTTGAAAGCAAGAATTTAGCTGTGAAATAGCTAAGTATTAGTTAGCGATATACGTAAGACTATAATTGTTCTAAATCTAGTAAATTACCTATACTATACAAATAGACAATCGTATTGGTATTTTTTACTTGACTGCAGATCAAAAAGGTAATTTCCGTTTAGTATTTATGAAATTGCCGGCTTTTGAATACTCCGAAAACGTCTGTTAAGTGTTCAGGTGACGGATGGCTTAATGTCTCTTTAATACATCTTTGAGTGACTGCCGAGACAGATGGTTTTATACGCTTTCCAAAGAAAGGAAAGTAAGCATATTATGTAAATAGGATTATCGACTTTCGGAAACCAAAAGTTTGATTTTGTTTCAACGTTTCTGACTAGGAACGGTTAGAAGAAGAAGAATCTTAGTATTTTTTAATCTTCACTTAGTTTATCGTACAGATTACAAACATTTACAGATTCACGCGTGTATTTTCCGGTTGAAGTAGTCAGAGATGTGGTCATCTAATGGTAAAATTTCAGATCAATTGATTGTCAAATCAGCAAATACATGTATTTGAGGTACCGGTTTCAATACGCAGGATGGTACACAGAAAAGTGCTATAGGGTTTTCTGTTAAGATATTCTCAGTAGCAGCACGTATTATGAAAGTGCCAAGGGGCAATAACCTCGTCCCCTATTACTAAAATGTGAGTGTAGTATATCCTCTACCTACCCTTTCGTGGATAAATTCGGGAGACAATTGTATATGTACTAGAAAACCAATGGTGCAGATTTGGCTAGATTGCTAGCTCTCCAATCAAATAATAGATTTTATATTTAGTGATATGATGATCGTCATCAGAGTTACAGCCTTCGGTTTTTGAGCAGCTTAATTGATTGCACCATGGTTGGCATGGTGATTCAAGTGGTCGCCTTCCCTCATGCGGGACAAAAATTTTAGTAATCCATACAGAATTGTTTAAGAGTCTGGATGTTCTTTGTGCCCTTGTTTAAGTATGTGCAAAGTCTTCAGAGATACATGACTAATTCCTAGAATAGGAGTAGCCTTTAAAAAAACGGTCGTATATTTGTTTGCCACCATAGTTATCAGCAAAAATCAAATTTTCCGCGGCACAGGAATTATTACTAGTGCAGGAGACGTACAAAAATCAGTTTTTATGACCAGGAATATCACGACGACATGCTGGATTGCTCATAGTTACATCACTAGTCTAATATATCAACGTATTCTCGCTGTGAAATGTGCGAATCCGATCTAAGCTTAGAATCCATCCGTGTACTACCACTAAGTAAACAGCAAAATCTTATTATGGGAATCCAGATATAGCATTCGCTCACTCCTAATGTTATGACGCCAAACATATTGTGCTTCTAGTATAACGAGATCTACCGGATTATGTATTTTCCAGGAAAAGTTCTGTTGCCTCCTTCACATTGCATTATCATTGTATGCGCCAGAATGAGACAGCGCATTCAGACGGTTTTGTCATTGTCTCGTCCTCGCATAATAATAATATCAGCCCTGCATATAAACTGTTTCACTAGGTACCGATCTCTTCTCAGTCTGAGAAGGATTGAGCCATATTCTACAACATCGTCCTCATACACATAATGATAATGCTTTAAGAAATAGTAATAAGGCCGATCGAAACTCTCAATAAATCATCCCGATTTATTTAGAGGTTTGGATATAATATACAAATATTATATATATTTATTTTACTGATTCATGTTCTTGTCATCCTCTCTTAAAGATTGACAGTGTTTATTGATTATGACTGATTTTAAACAAGAATTGTACATTTAGATACAGCATATTCTACACGTATAAAACGGATATTACAATCCATCTTACGGATAATCCGGAAAACCACGGCGTTTTTTCGGATTTTCGGTAAGATGGATTGTAAGCATGATATGAGAAATAGGCTTTGTTGCTTTTAATCTTATCTGACTTTAATACGTTAAGTGCTGAGGCTGAAAATACACTTTTGGAATCTGGAATTAAGTTGGAGTCGTTTTTTGTTAATAGAATAACCGTAGGAGTAATTTCTGTGTCACAGTCCACTCAAAAACATTCAAACAGCGGACACAAAATACAGCCAGACTCACAAAAACATTTATGGATCACATAATTTTTTGTCGGGATTCAGAACCACTTGGTACCGTGACAATGGCGAAGCGACCGTTTAAACCAGTACGCCATTCGTGAAGTCATTTTCAGTAGGTAGATGTAGCCAACCTTTATTGTGCTGATCAGGGAACCCCACCTTTCTTGGCAATAATTAAACCAGTTACGATACGTCAACATTTATACCTTGATCGCATATAAGTCGCTAAAAGCAATACGTCGGTCACCGATGTGATATGATATGATATGATATGATATTCTATTACATACACACAACACCATCTAACCCAAACTAAGCAGAGCTTGTACTATGGGTACTAGACAATGGATAAACATACATATATACTTTTTGTTTGTAAATACATACATATTATACATAGAAACATCCAGACCAAGACAAACATCCATGTTCATGCACACAAATATCCCGTCAAGTGTCGAGCGGACATACGCTGTCCGCAAAAATGAGTCAACAAAATAAAAATAAAAAATGAATTTTTAATTATTTTTTATGTATTTCCACTAGACATTTCTGGTCTGGGACCAAGACAAACATCCATGTACATGCACACAAATGTTTGACTTGTGCGGGAATCGAACCCTGGACCTCAGGCGTGGCAGTCGGTTACACTAACCACTACACCATCGAGGCCGACGAGTGTTGGAGTAAACCGTACGAAAAGTAGGTAAAGGCAAATAAAACCGAATTTGCTTAGCACAAAGCAAATTCTAATTATGATGTGAGTATATGAAAAAAGGAAATTGGTGTCTGCCTAGACACCAATTTTCTTTTTACATATACGTACACGTCGCTTTAGATTCTAAGTAAAAGGGGGCAAGTATATTGTCGGCTCCGTGCTACTTTTAGGAATATCCTAGCAAAAATATCGCAGTGGGAGTCGTGATATCACCATCCCATGCCATAAGAAGCTCTAACTTATTCTAGAAAGCTAACGAAGCCTCTTTAAAAAAATAAAGTTTAAAATCAAGGCTCGAAGTCAGGCCTTGTTCTAGCGGCAAACGAAGTAACTTTAAACTTGCAACTTGGGAATGCTCAAAGTGTAAGGCAAAAGTACTTATTATACTTATAAATCCTTCATCGCTACTTCAGCAACTCAAAATGGATCTTAACTTTCGGACTTTATGACACAGTTACATTTTTCATTTTCGTTCCGTTTATAATGAATCTATAAATTCCTTCACTAGATTTTGAGTACCTAGACATTACTAACAAAATGCTGGCCATTATGACGATACTAAAGATTTATTTCACCTGGGAAGTATCATCTCCTTACAGGAAACCAATGTGAGAGTAGTAACACTGTTTCTGTTTCGTGTGTTTTGCCATGAGAAGAGTTACAGAAGTTCACGTATCTACCTCAGCCACATTTCATTTCCATTTATGCCAACTTTTTATAGAGGTTACTAGTAATGTGGTTTACAAGTTACTATTCTTGTCAACATGTTCAAATAAGCTAGAATGCTGGTTCCAGGAGTGGATTCAGCTCTGTAATTCAATGGGTGGGATTCTAGCCTGGGTTACCACGCCGTAGTATCGGCAACATGAAATTTTATTGATACACCGCGTATTAGAAGCGTTAATAGGCTACGGCAAATGCAGAAACTAATAGATTTTGTCTTATGCTTGCCAACATTTTTGTATAGGTATATAAATTTATTGAATACCTTTGCTTGTTGGTTACGTGACATGAGCTTTTGCTATGTTAGCGTGCAATCCTAAGGTTCCGGATTCTCGGAATGAACTAAATGTTGTTGGAATTTTCTATTAGGAGTCTCAGTAGCAGTACGAGGTCTACGTATATATATGTCTTGCTTCCTATTACGTGAGACCTGAAAAAAATAGCTGGCGTAATGTGGGACTATTGAAACTTTGCTAACTCCTTCATGGATATACTTGCCTGAATCTATGTTACAAATACTCAATGATATGCCTAAAGTTTGTTATATAAAATAAAATCAGCTCTGCATTAAACTGTCCTACTGCTGGGCACGGGCCTCTTCTATGTGTGATTAGGCGATAGTCCAACACGCTGGTCTAGTGTGGGTCAGCAAACTTCACATATCTTCGAGAAAATTGCATATAATATTCTCGAAGATATGTGAAGTCTGCCGACCCACACTGGACCGCTCCCAGACATGCTGGTTTTCTCACGATGTTTTCCTTCACCGTTACAATTTTTTGATAGTACGCTATCATTCTAAAGAAGTATCGCACGACCATCTTAAGTGCAAGTACTTATCCGTCTGAAAACTTATTTCCACGTCCTATTTTCTCTTAATTTAGGTCAATATCCACCAGAAATGTGGCGTCACAAGAGAATCCTAATCTATTCAATTATCCCTGTGCGTATTAACGGAATGTTTGACATTGAAACAGTTTAGTCTGGATCAAAAGCATTAGTACGTGATTTGCCTAATGTACGCCATATTTACGTAGGTTATGGTTATGAGACTATAGAATTACCATCGTCATCGTGTGTATTTTTATGTTGCCTTTTTTATGGTGCTATACCCCAAGGGGCCACTGGGTTCCTACTAAGTGAAGCCTGCAATGTCTGTCTGTTGCTGCTACACAGTACTATACTTTTTAATCTGTAATTAAAAGTTAGCTGTATTTTTCAATAAAATAATAATATTAAGTGTGAAATAAATCTTATATTGTTCCCACCAGGACGGTCAGCACATCCTTCGCAAGAAGACAATTTGATAGACAGTCCTCGTATTTATACAATAAAATAAATAAAATTATCAACTTTTACCCAATGGGGTAAATGTTGATAATTTTACTGTCATTACTGTTTATGACTGTAAAAAAGCGTTACTCTATTGGCTAAAGACTTTAAATTACTATAGTACAGAAGACGTGTTGCATATAGTATCATGATAGTAATAATTTGAGTATTGATGAGATACGTGTCTATAGTAATATACACATACTGTCTAGAAAAATACACACACATACACACACGCACACGCACATGCACATGCACACACACTTTACTTTATTTTGTAATATTTCATTTTTATTTCATCTTTCTTTTATAGATTTACTTACCTGTCTAGTTGTGTAATTGTGTAATATGAAGAGCGGGGGCTCCTAACACAAGTATTTCTCTTACTTAAAAGGAGTACCTCATTAACTGATGTTAACTAGCTCGTAAGAAAATGAAAATATGTTTTTTTTTTTTCAGGTTTCTTCTCAGAGAATATCCCTAAAAAGACAAATATTAATTCTAGGGGCACGCTTTTCTATATTTTAATTTTTCTTTCGAAAAAATTCTAGTTTATTTTATAATATATTATACATTGATACATGAGTGCTTGGATCGTGGTGGTAGTGGTAGTGGTTTTAGTGGCAGCCGCGCCCCTACTGCGTTGGTTGTTCAATCCCCACACGGGACAAAAAAATTTGTGGTCCTTGAAAACTTGTACTGAGTCTAGGTGTTCTTGGTGTCTTTTGTTTGAATATTTGTGAAGGAAACAGTAAAGAATCCGAGTTCGGGTTGTCTGTATAAAATAGAAAAATACATTTAAATTTAAACTGAAACCTTGCTATTTATTTTTACAATTAGTTGGATTGAATAGAATAATCTATAGAATTAGATCGTGAAGATTTAATTATATCGTGAACTTTAAAATACAACAAGATTAAAAAACCCGACCATCTGTAAGTCCAACACGTGCAATTGTGTGGGTGGCATGGAACTATCAATACGCGAGTCCTCATTAGACTCGTCGACACACTTTCACTTTTTAAATTCTGACTATTACGCACTGACGCCTACTTATAGCAGTACTAAGTCCAATTTGGTGAAAGGCTATACGCTCGTTTGCCTATCACGTGGTTTCTACCATCGCTGGTTAAATCTGGGTATACTCGTAATAACGCTCAGCTTAATTATCCGAGGAAAACAGCTGTAAGTCTAAAGCTCCTAAATCTTCTTTATCGACATATAAGTCTCCTTTATTGGTTTGGTGGCTACAACTGCAAGGATGACGTAGTGGTTTAATTGGTCGCCTCACCGCTGCCACTTTGCCGATTGTTGTGGGTTCGAATCCCACACGGGTCAAAAATTTGTGTGATCTACAAATTATTGTACCGATTCTAGGTGTCCTTTGTGTCCATTGCTTGAATTGTTTGTAAAGTTTCGCTAAAAAATGGCGCTAGTCTCAAGCACGTTGAAATATTTTTGTGTTTTATTGAAAATGAAGTATGAAGTACTGCAATGATCAAGAAACAGCAAATAACAGTGTAAATTAAAATTTATTTGGACAACCAACAAGAACATACACCTTAAAAGCTAAGTTTCAAAGCTAGTTGTTTACAAGTATTGGTGCTGCTTTAATTACAGGTTGCCACGGAAAGCAAAATACAAACGATAGTTGGGAGCATAATATTGGCTCCCCAGAACTTAAGTCAGAAAGATTAAATGGACGTAGTTATGCAAAATGGATCCAACCCACAAAACACTTTGTTTTTAGGTATAGTTATAAATGGGATTTAAAAAGTATATATACTACTACGTCCAAATATATATGTATGTCAAAGTCGTCCCTCCCTTTTACAATAATTGCCTAAACAAATTAAATAAATGAGGAGTAAATGTTAAACAGAAAGCTCATCGCATCGAAAGTTAAATAATGTGAAAGAAGAGACTTACGTGGGTACGCTGCCGGCAACAATGTTCTATTTATATTTGATACTGTGGAACAAAGCAACTCGGACTGGGAAGTTACGAAACGAATGCGTTAAGCACTTAACGCATCCATTTCATGGTTGAAATGAAATGAAATGATTATTTTTTTGCATGAAACATGGTATTAAAGGTGTTAAAATTGTACATAATAAAAAATGTTCACATATTTCGCTGGTTTATCCGACATGCAAAGTTTTTTTTTAATATAATATTATAACAGGGCGTGGTCAGAGATTCAGTTTTGAAATGAAAGCCACACAGACATGTACGCATCTTTCACACGTTTAATTCGTTGTTAACAATACAACACAGGTTACAGTTAATAATCATAGTTGAACAAGTAAACTTTATAAAACAAGTCTCGAAAGAGCGAGAGCCGCCGTGACGGAATAGATAATCACGCACATCTCGCGGCAGCGTGATTGCGCGACTGGCGAGCGCCGACTGGCGAGGGACGCGGGAGGCGCGGCAATGGCTCCGACTCAACCGTGCGGCCGCGCACGTTGTTGCACTTTAACCTACCGCGCGCTACAATATTCTTTTTTTTTTATAATATTCTATCTCATACACACTACACCATCTAGCCCAAACTAAACAAAGCTTGTACTATGGCTACTAGACAATGGATAAACATACATATATTATTACACATTTTTTCTTGTAAATACATACGAATTATACATAGAAACACATGCAGACCAAAACAAATATTTGACTTGTGCGGGTATCGAACCCGCGACCTCAGGCGTGGCAGTCGGTTACACTAACCACTACGCCATCGAGGCCGTCAAAATAAGAATATAATGTAATGGCAATAATTCATATAAATACAATAAAATAAAAACAAAAAAATTATATAACGTCATGTAAAATACAATTAGTGTTTCAAATCAAGATTTGTAACAGATCATGTTTCTATTATATATATATATATATATATATATATATATATATATATATATATATATATATATATATATATATATATATATATATATATATATATATTAACAGTCATGACATAACAATTTTTGTGAGGTTTGTAATAGTATGGTTTATTGTATTTTTTGTATTTTCAGTATAGACAAGTGTCGATACTCATAACATAACATACAATTGACTGAAAAATGTACTTTAGCGTTCTACAATTATACAATATTCGAAACATTGATAATCGCAATTAATATTATGGAAATGTGAATTTGTTGGTTGGTATATTTGTTACACTTTCACGCTCTAACTACTTGACCGATCAGTATCAAATTCCGCATACACGTTCTGAGGAGTACAGAAAGCTTTGTGAGTAGTAGAGCCTCGCTGATTTCAGCATGAATGGGCCGGCTCGACCGCGTAAGGACTACCCTCTCACAAAATATCAACGTGAAATAGAAGTATTAGGAATACTGAATGCTGTTATGTTTCGTTCGATGAGTGAGAGTGCCGGAGGCCCAATCACCTTCTTTCTCCCTTCCCGCTTCTTCTCCTTCGCACTTCCTTTCCTAAAGGGTCGGCAACGCGCAAGTGATGCCTCTGGTGTTGCAGGCGTCCATAGGCTACGGTGACCACTAACCATCAGGTAATACTTGTTTGCCACCTTAGGTGCATAAAAAAAGGTATCTCACCATGAAAATAAATTATTGTTCTCGAGCGACGCTGCGGGCAAAAGCCAGTTATTCAAATAAATCTTTGTCTCACGTCTATATTATAGTTTCAGACTGCGTTATGTACTAATATACTGCTAGGTTGTAAAAGGTTATCATTGTTACTGTCACATTCTGTTTATGGCCGTTGCTGCCATAGACGTGCCTATCAGAACATTGTAAGCTCAATCGATCAATCAACCACGGCCACGACCTACCAGTCGAATTATCATCAAATCAAGATTTAAATATTCGATTATGATTTGAATTATTATAAGTGACGATAAATCGATCATCAGTAAGTATCATAATAATTTTAATTATTGATTTATTTATTTCTCTCATTAAAGATTACAGACAATGTGTACACATTTGTATATGGAAAGATCTTAGTTTGTAGGATATGTAACCTGTTTGGTTAGAGGTGGTGCTTAATGTAGGCTTTATTAAGCCTGTATAACAGTAGTATAAATATATGAAAACACGTTAGGTTAACAGATTACAATATTTTCGAAAATTAAAATGTAGGGTAACTACCCTACGGGAAAAGAAATTTGAGACTCGAAAACATAGGCAAGTGCCTATGTTTCATTTTGTATATTATTTTAGGTGCTAGAGCAAAAAGCAATTTAAAAAATGTTATAACGCAAATGGTATAAAAATTGGTTGCAAAATAAGGGAGAAATTAATATTTGAAACTAGATTTTGCCCGCGACTTCACTCACGTTCATGTAGATTTTGTTAGATGTCTTCTTTTGTACCCTTATTTACGAAACGCTTGCATGCTATCTAGATTTCAAAAAATCTTTGTTTATCAGAGTTTGGTAGTAAAATAGTAACAGTCCTATCCTATTGCACAACACTGAAGTTTTCAGCAAAACCAAAGAAGTGTCTAAAATTTCAGCTCTATGAGTTGTAGAAACTGGTGTAAAATTCAGCTACAATATTTGACTCAATATAAAATGAAATCTCGTAATAAAAAGATAATATCCATAAAATGTTATAACACACAGCCATTTTCGATGTATTTTAACGCAGAGTTCCCTCTATTGCTATAATAGTTTTACGCGGCAAGTATCCCGCGGTTTTAATAATGACGGTTTATTATGGACATAACTCTGACACATAAAAAATGCTCTTAGTGACGTATTACTGTTGGGTTCCCTTCGTAAATTGTTTCGTGGGAAGCCACATTTTATTGGCATTTATAAGATAAATAAAAATAACGCTGTGTAAGGTGTTTTATGGAGGTGTGTCGGAGTTAAGGAAGTAATAATAATATTATATGAACTGTCCCACTGCTGGGCACAAGCCTCTTCGCAGTGTGGGAAAGGTTAGGCTATAGTCCACCATGCTGGCCCAATGCCGGCTATCGGACTTGTATTGTAGGCCCCTATCGATCACAATACAGCATATACTAAGTGCGCACTAATTTGTCACAGATTTCATGTATAATTTCGTTTTTGTATTTACTTGCCTATTTTTATTTTAAGCGGCTTTATTATGTGCTGTATCTGCAGCAAATAAACGTATTTTTCTTTCTACTAAATATCTTCGAGAGCCTTATGGAGAACTTTCACATATGCAGGTTGACCTACGATGTTTTCCTTCACAGTTGAAGCAAGCGATAATTAACTATTTAATAAACGCATAACTTCGAAAAGTAAATAAAAATAAATCAGAGTTTTAGGATCGAACTCGAGAGCTCTTGGTGGTAGTCCAAGAGCCTTCCTTTAGGATAACGCTGCTAAGAAAATATTGTATTAATTTAATAATTGTAAGGAACAAAATGTTGACTGTTTGTTTTCTGTTTTGGTTTTAAGAGATCGCTCACACATTTGTTAAAAAGCCTATTTCGTGGCAGACTTTATAAACATACAATTTAAGGACACAGTGTGTACCCAGAGTTAGAAAAATTATTTGTGAATTCGAATCCACAACACCCCATGCGGCTACGGCGGCGTGGTGACCGCTGCACCATCCGTACAGTCCACTTTCTAACTACCGCTATAGTTCGCTTTGTCGCCTGGTTCTGTGATATAGTTTTGTGCTTAGGTTGGCGTGCGATCGTGAGGTCTTAGATTCGATTAATGAGTTGGTTAGATTTCATGTAATTGGGTAATCTTAACCCAAACTAAATGCCCCATTTAGCAGCGATAGCTCAGTGGGGAGACCAACAGACTGCAATGCAGAGGGTCTCGGGTTCGAACCCACGTCGCGCACCTCTGACTTTCGGAAGTTATATGACTTTTCGAAATTATGTGCGTATTGATTGACAACTATCGCCTGCTCCGTGCCTCGGAGAGCACGTTAAGCCGTCGGTCCCGGCTGCCATGGACATCTATGGCAGTCGTTATTGGGAGAGTGTCGACACAAAAGATCCCAGTGGGTCGAAGTGTCGCCAGTCTGCACTGACTGGCCCCCACATAAGATAAGATAACATAGTTTGGGTTAAGATTACGCAATTACATGAACCAATGACACTATACAGAATACATACGTACTCTGTGAATACAGCGTGTGTGCTACAGTTGAATTGATTACCTAGCTCACTGCAATGTTTGACAGTTAAAAACAAATAACAGTTCAAACTGGGTTTGTAGCAAATATCAACGTGACGACCTCAATGGCGCAGCGACTGTTGTGCATAAAGTCTTAGGCGAATTGTAATTGTTTTCTGTCAAGCAATTCTCGGTAACAGCATGAGGTCTGAAACTGTGTCCGGTAGATGACAATATTGCCACCTACTAAGTTTGTCAAACCTACGGAATAAGGAGTCCACCTTATTATGTATGACTAGTTGATCCGCACAACTTCGTCTGCTTCACATAAGAGAAATTTCCCGGTTTTTACAACATTTTTAATTGATGCTCCACTCCTATTGGTCGAAGGACTTTTTAGTTTCAAAAAATTATGTGAGCTTGATAAACAATATTAAAAGTAAGTTGGAAAATATCACACACACAAATGTAATTCTGTGTTCTCCTAATTTTAAACTAGGTTATTATACTAATTTATATAACAAGAGAGTAGAAGCTTTCAACAGACTTCTATATCAAAGTAATATGAATTATGAATATGCATACATGTTTGATACTAACAAACATCTGCAGTATAATTATAAAATGTTCCCAAAATATACAGGAAAAATAAACAATGTAGCTATAATTAATATATTTGAACACTTGCAAAAATACATCACTTATTTGAGCAGTTACTATATTAATGATATAAGTAATAACAATGATATAACAATACAAAGTAACAAATATAATAGTAATAGTCTACTTAAGCCTGGTACTATTCCCTATTATTTTCAGAAGTTAACCAATACCGAAGCTATTGCGACCAAATATACAACCATATGTAATAGTAGTGTTGTAGATAAATCTATGGAATATTATAATGATACAAATTGTTTTCGTCAACAATAAATATCTATATGTACTCCATCAGAATATTGCAGGTCTTGTGAACAAATCAGACTTGCTTTCTATTTGTCTAGATGAGCTTTCAGAAAAAAAGCAAAATGTCGATGTATTATGTATCACCGAACATTTTATGATGTCAGGTCATGAGACCTATTTATGTGTACCAAACAATACTTTGGCTGCGAATTTCAGTAGACCAAATAGTAAAAGAGGTGGATCCTGCATACTCGTGCGTAATGGACTTCTTTGGAAAGAGATCCCAGATGCCTCAATGATTTCATTAGTTAATAACTTTGAATGTTGTGCAATTGAGTTAATTCATTATAAAATAATTATTATTTGTATATATAGAGTACCCATAGGAAATATTAGAATATTTTTTTGTAAATTAGAGGAATTGTTAATGAAAATTAGTAAAAGAAAATATGAACACATTATTTTAGTAGGAGACATAAATATTGATGTTTAAAAAAATAATAATGTTACACTTGAACTGAAATGTCTACTGAAAAGTTTTAATTTATCCTTATCTATACAACAGCCAACTAGTTTAAAAAGTCAAACATGTTTAGACAACATTGCTCATAATTTTAGTAAAGGGTGTAAGACGGAAGTGATCGAATTAGCCTTGTCTGATCATATTGCACAGTTGCTTAAGTGTCCCATAGTTCGAAAATGCATGTTTGATTATTGGTATTGTCTGCAAAGAGATTATTCAAATGAGAATATTAGAAAATTTTGATCCTGTTTAGAAAATATATCTTTCTCTGAGATATATGACACAAACAGCCCAAATGAAGCATATAATTCTTTCCTGGAAACATTTAAGTTATTTTATAATTTATGCTTTCCTTCTGGATATAGCACTATAAAAGTTAATAAAAAGTCTAAACGGATATCACGTGGAATTAAATTGTGTAGTTCAATAAAAAGAGAACTGTTATGACAGGCTAGAGTTAAAACTACATCTAGTAATACATTAAAGTACAGTAGATATTCGAAATTATTAAAAAGAATTATAAACTTAACTAAACGATCTCAAAATATTAATAATATTAAAAATTCGAATAATAAAAATAAAACCACATGGCAAATAATAAATTCCTCTAAAATGCGTATCCCCAGTGATTCAATAAATAAACTTGTTATTAATGATAAAGCTTTTGTTGAACCACAAATAGTAGTAAATAAATTTAATGATTATTTTATAGATAAAATTGTACCTATGCCAGAATCTGGACAAAAACCTACTAAGTATATAGTAAACAATTTAAAATCAATGTTTTTAAATCCCAGTATTAAAGACTCAAAAAACAAAAATAGTGTAGGGTATGATGACATTTCTACAAAAATAATAAAATCAGTGGGAGATTTAACATCTGAACATCTCAGTTACATTTTAAACCTATGTATTGGCCATGGTGTATTTCCTGAACAATTAAAAGTTTCTATTGTAAAGCCGTTACATAAAAAAGATAATAAGGAGCACATGCAAAATTATAGACCGATCTCACTTTTGCCTATTTTTTCAAAAATATTTGAAAAATTCATATATTATAGAATTTGTTCATATCTTGAAAACTACAATATTTAATGTAAAGAACAAAATGGTTTTCGTAAAGAAAAGACCATAAATATGGCGATATACGATTATTTAAATATAGTAATGATGAATATTGATAAGAGAATACCTATCTGTGCCATTTATTGTGATATGACACACGCATTTGATTACGTCGATCATAATATTTTACTAAAAAAGCTTGACGCCTATGGCCTAAGAGGTAATGTTTATAATTTGATAAAATCTTATTTATCAAATAGAAAACAGGTAATTGCAATAAAAAAGCTAAATCTCAAGACAAAAAGGGAAGATATATACTTATCTAGACAGCGTAGAATATCATTCGGTGTGCCCTAGGGCAGTGTATTAGGGCCTTTGTTGTTTATATTATATATAAACGACTTACCCAAAGCAATAAAACATCCCTTAACACTATTCGCTGATGACAGTACTGTAACTATAGCTTGTAATAAACCTTGTACTCATACGAATCTGATATTAATAACACACTCAGCTCAATAATTTTATGGTTAAATAATAATAATTTGAAAATAAATCTCAACAAAACTCAAATAATGCACTTTTGTCAAAGACAACCTACTTGTTATAAAATTAATATTAAATATCAGAATAATAATATATGTGATACAAATAATGCAAAATTCTTAGGATTGACGATTGATAACCAGCTAAATTGGAAAGATCATATAGAGGCTCTTTGCAAAAAAATCAGTAGTATCGTCCTATGCTCTTCATAAACTGAAACATATAGTCAACATGGTATCTCTACTAACTGCTTATCATGGCATTGTTGCATCCGTACTTAGATACGGAATAATTTTTTGGGGCAACTCTACACATAAGGAGATCGCATTTAAATTACAAAAGAGATGCATAAGGGCTATGTTTGGGCTTCAAGTAACTGACAGTTGTAAACCTCACTTTATCAAACATAAAATTCTAACGCTTCCGTCTTTATATATATTTAAAGTCGCAATATTTGTTAAAACAAATCCTCATTTGTTTCCTAGTCTATCCGATGTTGTTCTACGTAATAGGCGCAAAAATAATTTATGCATAAGAAGAGCTAAAACTACCTCATGTGGAACAGTATATTCTGTTTAGCTCCAAAACTCTATAATAAGCTACCGTAGGAATATAAACAATTAAATTTAAAACACTTTAGAAAAAAGCTAAATATTTTTTTGTATAATAAATGCTACTACTCTATCAAAGATTTTCTAAATGACACGTTTTGTTAAATTTTATACTTAGATTTTGTTTTTGTGTTTATGTTTTTCTTATAATATTTTTGTACGCCGATTGTATTGGCAAGACACAGTTTGTACTTTTATTTGTTTTTTGTAAGATCTTTTTTATAAACCTGTGTCTAACAAATAAAAATAATTTGAATTTGAATTTGACTTTTTGAATTTGAAGGGTGATGTTATATAGCCTATAGCCTTTGTCAATAAATGGGCTATTCAACACTAAAATATTTTTTCAGAGATTAGCGCGTTCAACCAAACAAACAAACTCTTCAGCTTTATAATATTAGTATAGATAAGAGTGCGTGTATGCATGTCATGGTAGACTTTAAAAACATACTAAGAATACAGAATACTCAGGTTCAGAACAATTATTTATGAATCACACAAATAATTTTCCTGGATGAGATTCGAACCAAAAATATACAATTTTCGTAGAAATATTGGTGGAAGCCAATTTTGTGTCGAGGCTTTGGCTTGAAGCTTCTGTTGCACCTAAATCCGACCCTGCATACTATTCGTTCCAAAGTTGCCCGGTTTACTACGAGCGAATTAATTACCTATATCGTATGAGCGATTAAACCAAATAACCGAACGGAAGATGAAGTTTCAAACACCTCTAAGACGGAACGGATAATTATATGTTGCAGGTTATATGTTTAGTTTAGTTTGTTTCTGATACATTCGAAGCATATTATGTACTTAAACTAATATTACAAAGGAAATAATTGATTTTTTGGTTTTCCGTAAGGATTTAATTCAAAAACTACATAATACATTTTTGAAATTCCTTCACCATTAAATAGCTATTGTATCACTAAGTAACATAGATATGTTTTTTTTATAAAAAAGCAAGTACTGTTATTAACATAACCTTACCTACTTTTTTGCGAGCGAAACCGCATGCAAAACCTAGTGTTTAATAAACAGGAACTATTGGCATCAAAAAAGTTTTTGATGTGGCCTTTTCTTTTTATATAACGGCTGGAGAACGGCGGATGTCATTAGTTTTTAATCCCGGCGGATGCGATTTTAAACGCATTCATGAATATACAGGGTAATTTCGCATATTCATGCTGGAACCAAATGATTCCAGCAGGGCTTAACACTTGGAAGTGTTGGAAGTTTCCAGCTGGTTCCAGTCATCCTCCAGCAGTTAAATCTATGTAGTGGGTAGAATGTTTCATAAAAGTCAGACATGACGTTTGCTGATAGCTACAATGTTCAAGGTACCTGCTCTTGCTGCCAGCGTAAAAAAAACGCTTACTGGACTTACCTCTGCTGTCAGCACAAGGCCTTTTTAAAAAGCTTAAATCTTTTTCGTATCGTAGAAATAAACACAGTTATTTGCCAGCCATTTTCGGAAAGGTCAATGTACCTACTCAAAGGTTTCTTTCATATTTAAATTTTAATATAAAGAATTACGTGGTGATTTTTCTCGATGAAAGACGAATTCATTAATTAAAGCCAGACCTAAAATTGAAGATGAAATGAAATAATCAGTCCCAGCCAAACAAAATAATTAGGGTTTCTTCCATAGACACTATAATTACTTGTACGCTCGAGGTGATTCGTTAAAGTTCGTTATAATTGGCTCTAATTTACATTTAGTTGTTTGATGAAGATTCTTGAACTGAAGTCTATGTTTATTTAAATAATTTATAACTTGAAGTCTTGTTACTGTAATATATTTACGGCTAGAGTTTGCTTGCGGCTTCGCATAGATTTTGTCAATTTATTTCCATCCCTCGGACACAGTACTTGTTGTACTGACAATGCTTATGCGAAATTTCATGATGATCGATCTAGTATTTTAGGCGTGAAAGCGTAACAAACAAACAAAAAACTCACTTTCGCATTTATAATATTAGTTCGGATTTACGAAGTATATTAAACTTGCATTCGGCTCGTAGAGAAAGTCATGTAGATCGTTATTGAAATGCCATAAAAGCTATACCTGCATCGCACTCTCTACTCTATTTATAAGAAATGTTCGTTTAAATGTAATATTAAATTGAAATTAAACTACTATATACGGATTTTATCGCGTTGTTTATTTGACACTATTACAAAATTTTGAAAAACTGTTACACTACTATAATCACTATTAAACTTTACAAATTTTTACCATGCCAATTTTTGCCATGGTCACGGGGAGAGTCTCCCCGTGACCATGGCTGTTGAAAAGCAACCGAAACGTCGGGGAAAGTGTAAAAATAAATCTAAATAGTATAATAGTATAGTAATAGTATAAATAGTTTTAATAGTTTCAATAATTTAATTAGCTTAAAAATTTGTAAAGTTTAATAGTGATTATAGTAGTGTAACAGTTTTTCAAAATTTTGTAATAGTGTCAAATAAACAACGCGATAAAATCCGTATATAGTAGTTTAATTTCAATGAATAACATTCGCGTAAACAGAAGACAATATAATATTAAATTGATAGACTGCATACACGTGTTCAGGGTTACAGAAACAGACATAAGAATATCATCCCGAGGAATAGATATTTATTTACAATGTCTACATGAATGCAAACGAAGCCGTGGGCAAAATCTAGCTAAATACTTTGTATTAACAAAAACAATACATGTTTACAATGTTTTATTGATGAACGCCATCCACATGTTAACAGAATTTCAATCCCTTTCTCTTTTATCGAAAACATATAACAATATGTATTTATTTCAATAAAATTCTTAAATCTCAAATCTCAATCTCAATTATAGAAAAGCAGTATTTTATAACTTTTGACTAGTCAGCTGCAAAACAGTATACGAACTAGTAATGTCAGCGATCCGTGAAATCGACTAACCGAGGACAATATAGAATAATTACTCTATAACAAGTATAAATTGTATGTTTAAAAACGTTTTCATATTCTATTTTCTATCCCGCAAGAGAGTTGTTTTTCGATTATATCAGTCGATTGGAATATTCAAATAGTCTTACAAGTAACTATCGACTTTAAATTATTGTCAAAACGGTTTGAAATAGTTTGACTAACAGGCGAGGTTCTAGCTGTTACCTGCGACTTCGTCCGCGTAGATTTTACCTAAAAAGTGTTTGTTTCCGCGGAACCCTATCTTTTTTCTAAAATCAAAGTAGCCTAAGTTACTCCTTATAACATCAGCTATCTGCCCGTGAAAGTCCTGTCAAAATCGGTTCAGCCATTTCGGAGATTAGCCGGAACAAACAGACAGACAGACAAAAATTTTAAAAATAGATGTTTTCGTTTAGGTACGTCATATACTTTAATATGCATTAGATAAAAAGCTGTTATTTTGACATTACAAACAGACACTTCAATTTTATTTATTTGTATAGATAAATAACTATGCTCTTATTCGCCGAATATTAACAACTCATTCTGTTAATATTTTCTTACATTTACGTGAATGTTATACATTGAAATTAAACTACTTTATACGGAGAATATTTTTTTGCGTTGAGCACTTCTTGGGTGAACAAAAATCATGGAACTCGCGTCATCGTCACGCTTCTACGCTTTCTGTTTTTTTTAGAATATTAACAATATCTCAGAAATGGTGCGTCCTACGAAAAAAAAAACAACGAAATTCTGACCCCCTTAATAACCCCACTACACGCTCCTTTTTTTGTTTTTTTTTTATTTGTAAAAAAGTGTTTATGATCAAGGTTAAAGTTTTCACTTTTATCGGCAGTCCCCAAAGACTGCTCCAATTTTTTTTAATGAAAATTATTTAAATATTGTGTTTGTAATTTTTCCATATAATTATAACATATAATTCGCCTATATGCAAGTGAAGGCTTTGACGCCCAGCATGCTACCACATGCATCCGTAGAGAAATATATTAAAATAAAAGTATTCAGACAATCCTAGATCTATCTAGATTACGAGTATTTTTATTTATATATTTTATGGGAGGTAGGACGTCGCTTAAACAAGGACAACATGATAAAATTGTATAAAATAAACTTGTTGGTAGAAACCTAGTTTGTTTTGTTGCTCAAACTTAACGGAAAGAATTCTAAATTCTTTTGACATAAGATCATATCTATACAGGCTTCATAGTTCATTAGTTGGTACTTTCGATAAATAAATATTGTGTCGTTGTGCGAGAGATGCATGCAATTTTAAATGTATTAAAGTATGCGTTTTAAAAAGGGCTATAAGTAAGTTATTAAGTATGATGTAAAGCAGTTACGGGTATACAGCTTATTAGTATTTTTATTTAACCCTTACTTTAAACTGGTGACCTACTTTAAATGCTGATATTCGTGCCCTCTGTTATAGCAATTGGAATATCCAACTTAATTCTGGACCAGTGTGAGAGATCTTTCCAGCAATTATTTGTTTTTTATCGCTTGGGCTTGGGCTAGCCAGCAGTCCAACTAGCAGTAAGTGGAACCTAATAGACTTAGCCGCGTTACCATTTGTTAAAAAAAATCGATGACTTGAGAAGCCAGGGTAGCGTTTCCGAATCACATGTAATGGCTAGAGAGACTACAAGAAGACTAACACTTCGATTTCTGTCTCCAAATACATCAATCATGATTTGCGTATGTACTAAACAAACGTAGCAACGGTCCCAATACTAGTGACTTACAAAAAATCCACGGAATAGTTCCATAAAAAATAGTCTATAAATATTCAAATGTGCAGTGACTGAATATTCATGAAGGTTCCCTGTTTAAATTAATAGCTCTGTAGTTGAGCACATAAAGCCTGTGATAGGTGGTGAAATGTTTGCAAACTGGGACAGAACAAACAAAGACTATTTTTAGTTGCTATTGAAGGAATAACACCCTATAATATAATATGATATTATGTATATTATTTTAAATGTCGATTGCGGCCAAAAGCAGTTTCTTTAGAAGTTTCTTTTAGAGCATATTATTTTAAAATAAATTTTATTTTGTTCGCGACTTGATAGGTGTATAGTTTGGAGGTAGATAAATACCTATATATATATATTTCTTTCTTTACATGTAGGAAAAAGCTGATCTACAGACATAATACTCGTCTTCTAGGCATATCAAGCTGAAATACGCATCAGATTATAAGTTAGACCAGCAACACAACTGTGAAAATCGCTTCAAATTTCGTACAGCAGTTTTTGAGCGATGCATGTACTTAAATACAGACAGAAATCCAAAGAATTGTTTAGGCTTACATAGGCCTTATTCTTTATAAGAGCTATGTAAGCCTAAACAATTATTTTTTTAAATTATCTCATATGTACAGACATCGATGTAATCCAATTTTATTAAATGTAACGTCGTGTGCGTAAAGTTAGCGGTACAGCCAAGTTCAGTAGGATTCTCTGGCAGCGGGTTTATGGGGTAAATTTCAAACCGCAACTATATACTTCTTACAAACTCTTTATTTTACAGCAATTACAGTCGTAGGTACATTAAATTGTTTCAAAATACAAATATTTACAAATTACAATTTGAGCCCAGAGAACCAGCGATCCCGTTTGATTGGTCCGATTTTCTTCATAACTTGCGAAAAACTGTGCCTTGACGTTCGTCTCTCTTCAAAATATAAACATCACCCCACCAAACGATTTCGCTTACGTGAGTCGTCGACGTCACGGCATTCTCAACTCTCGCTCGTACAATGAAATCAATTAAGTGTCTTATTATCGCTAAATTATATTAGTTCCCGTATAGATATCTCGATATGGTTAAGCAGAAGTACCTACTTCAACGAAGCTATGCGTACACCAAAGGGTTTAAATTCGATATGTCTATTTGTCCTATAAATTCAGTTTATTTGTAAAGGATGCGTAATAAATAATGTTGATGCTTCACTGCTAAGGGGCGGTCGTTAATTACGTAAGGACCTCGAGAGGTTTTGAAACCTTGATAGATGGGAAGGGTTAAAAACCATTCTCACGTAATATTTTATGTCTTAAAAGCTTGCATGAGACCGCACGACGCAAGCGCAAAATATTTTTGACTTGTAGTTCTTTGACTAATATGTTTTATTTACTGAGATCCAAGAGCTGCTAGAACTACATCATTTTAGCAAGCCTGTAGCTTTACAATAAATGTGTAATATGTTGGTAAACAACGAATATTATAATTAATGCTTGTATGATTAAAGTATTGTTATGAATTAATGTAATATTTGGTTTGTAATTATTAAAGTATTGGTATTATAGTTGTTTCGAGCCTGGAGTTATGTTCATTATTTAAGATTTCGTAAAGTCTTCTGCGAGACAGAAAATACGTAATCTCGCATTTTGGAAATGGAAAAATTGTGTCAGCTTTCCTCACATATGTTTTGATATAATTATGCAGAACTTTTATTCGATATATTATTATTGTTTTTAAAGAAAAGGCGATGGTGCGATTGTCTAGCACGTATACTTATATTTTATGTGTGCTAGACTATCGTCCATAAACTGTGTGGATATCATTATGCATTTAATAAATAAGATTCTCAAACCACCACACATATAATATAATTTAAATTATATTTTATAAAAGTAACTTTATAAGTATATTTTTATTTATCCAGTCATTTTTATAATAAGGAGAACTGACGTTTACCTTTTACCGGAAAATTGGATGAGCAATTTATACTCGTAATAAATGATAACAGTTAATTGACTTTAAAAGCTACATTAAAGACTCTTTGCCGGTCAAAGCTATATCTAACTTATCCAACTGACCAAAACATTCAAAAGTATTTTTGAATAAGTAGCTTATTTATTTTTATATGAAAAACGCATCTACTAAAAGATTGCTTGTCGGAAGCCTACGGGCTGACATGAATCTTTATCTATAATATAAGATCTATATAATGGAAAGGACCTTTCTTAAAATGTTCTTTTCTTGTTGTTTGGTGCCTGCGTTTTCCCGAGAATAGAAAAAGGCGTACATACACATTTGGGAATAGTTATATTTTTAGGTCTTTATAGTGGGCAAAATTATTGCCATTTACCGCGATTCGCTAGATATTATCAAATTTCTTTCCACTCCTGAATTATTCCTTAAAAACAATAAAATTATACCGAGATCTGAGAATTGAAACCGTTATATCATGATTCGCGCAAATTTATACCGAAAGCATAACGAAATAGTTAGTTTAGTTTATTTCTATGAAAAATAAAACCTTTGTAGAATTAGTTCTACATAATATATTCAAGTAATTCTGCAAAGGTTTTTATTTGTTTTAACAGTAGAAAAGCAAAGAAGAAATCACAACATTTCAGGACAAAAGTACAATTTACAGTATATTGTATTCTGTTTACGCGAATGTTAATCATTGAAATTAAACTACTATATACGAATTTTATCGCGTTGTTTATTTGAGACTTTATTACAAAATTTAGAAACTGTTACACTACTATTACTATTAAACTTTACTAATTTTTAAGCTTAATAATTTAATTAGCTTAAAAATTAGTAAAGTTTAATAGTAGTAGTAGTGTAACAGTTTCTAAATTTTGTAATAATGTCAAATAAACAACGCGATAAAATCCGCATATAGTAGTTTAATTTCAATATAATTTACAGTGTTAAAAATAATAAAATGGTAAAGTCTATTTTACCTTAACAAGAATTTTGCATAGCATTTATCTTTTTACAACTATGTATATTTAAAATAGCAAAGGGCTCTTTAAAATGGAATAAATTCGTGCAAACCCGTGCATAATGAAAAAATATTTTGGAGTCAGGAACGTCCAGGGTCGTAGCACTAAAGCTACGAGCTACATAGGTAGATTAATCTACGAAATGCGTAGAAGCGCTACACTACAAATGCTACGACTGCTACGCTACAGTTATGAAATTTGTTATACACAACATACATGTATATTTTGTTTAGTCATTCGCATGGTGTCTACAATAGTTTTGATTTATTCCGCAGCAGCTGGTGTGTTGTTAGTAAAGCGTTCATGGAATTATTAAACTATTGGAAAAGCTTTTTGTTGGCCTTTGCTTTTTCGTTAAGTCAACCATTTCGGTATATTGACGGTTAGAACTTAACATTAGTATATATATAATTGATTGGTGAAGTGCCACACACACATGCACACAACCATGCACACACACACACACACACATACACGAACACACACACACACACACGCACGCACGCACGCAAACACACACACACGCGCACACACACGCACAGACCCTCATATATTCTTACACTTACACTATATAAGCAATCGCTTATCAGTGTAATAGTACTGAAGTGTAATGTAACTTATATTTTAATTATTTCTAACCTTTTTATTGTTTTTTTTTTATTTTTGTGATACTACTTAATATTTATTTTCTTTTTCGTTTCTGATATTTTACTGGCATAAAAATGATCTGTAACTTTTAAATAAGGGGAAGGCACTGGGTCCTGCATCACAGTTTTTACTAGTGCAGGGATCAGAGAATTCTAAATGATTGTAGTTTAATTTGTGTCAATAAATAATGATAATTATTATTATTATTATTATTATTTCCAAGAGTTTATTGGAGTAAATTCAACGAAGTTTGTATAGTTAGTTAGTATATTGACATTTGATAGTCTTCGGCTGCCTATGCATTTTTTTGCTGACATCATTTTATTGCGTCAATGCATGATAAAAATCCCAAAATATAGGGTTTATATTCCTGAACAATTTTGTCTTCAGGATCATCATAAAATGAAGTCAGGAATTAAATATATTGCAATTTAAAGTTTGGAGGTTATACCCCGATTCGCGTCAATTATAGATTTTAGATTTTACAATATAATGCTTTTTTAGAATAAAATAACTGCAAAGTACATAGTGTACCGACACACGCTGGATTATTTGCTTATTGGATAGGTATCAGGCACAGATCAGGTGAAATAGCTAATGAACTTCATTGCGCGCTGGTGACAAAGAGAAAACCTTATGATCTTTGTGAATAACCTCATGCCATCAGCCTCTCGATAAATACTTCGCTCAGACTTTAAAAATATTTATACCCAGACACGGTGCAATGATTTCACAATATTTCTTGTCCCTTGTGGGGTTCGAACCCACAACAATCGGCGTAGAGATGAGGTGACCACTTAAACCACTTAAAAGATCTTAAAACACACATCTTATAAGATTTCTAACCCAAATATTATGAGAGAAAGAAAGAGTATCGAAGGCTCTATCAACCAATTTTCAGGCATAATATAGTCGATAGTTAAAATTATGTACTACATAGCTCTGCTTAAAAAGGTTGTATTTGAAAGGGTCACATAACATTAGATGAGATGGCAAAAGATACACCGTCCACAAATACAAATGGGATGCGTGATCCGGTTTCGCCATTTGCAAGCTGACCTTTTTATTAGACTGTATATTTTCGTCTTGGCAATTGGGATTTTCGTATGTGTTGCTGTCGAGTCAACGTGTGATAGAAAGGCGAATTTATATTTAAAACTAAAAGGTCAAATTTATTAACCTTTTTTGATTGTTTGATCTGCTAAATATGTACATTTTACAGAAGCTCTATAATAGTGATGTCAAATACCTTCCGCTCTCGTAGCTCACAAAATCGAAACATTATTTCAAATAATAGTGAAAACAAGAAAGCAAACAAGTAATTATCTCATAGCCGCGACTAAAACTAGAAGAACTACTACAGCAAGATTGAATAGCATTATAGAATATATAATTTTATAATTTGGCTTTTACTCGAAGAACATCGATAACATTGTCTTTTTACAAGTATACGAACTAATTATTAGTCTTTTTTAACCGAATTAGAAAAAAGGAGGCGGTTCTTAATTCGACTGTATGTTGTTTTTGTTTTTTTATGTGTGTTAAGACGTATCTTTTTTCTAGGTGAACCGATTTTGATGATTCTTTTAATTGTAAGCTGGTGCTTTCCATTTTTTAAAAGGACATTGCCCATGATTGTAATTATTAATCCTGAGCCGCGACACACAAGCATTCAAACAGCGGGTAAAAAGAAATCTCAATTTTTAAGATAGCGTTAACGGCGATTTTTGTGCATGAATGTGAAGTGTGTGCTTAAACTGTGTGACAGACACCAGCGCCTTCCTCTTACAAGAAATTATATAATTTTGGAACATTTACAAATAATAATAGTAAAGTACTTGATAAAATTGCAAATTTATATATTATTATATATAACGCATATATTCTGAGCTCCTGTTCTAAGCGAGCGTGATTTAGTACCGTGCTTCTAAACGAGTTTGGTAAGGTAACAATCTAAGGACAATTAATGCGGTATATTGCAAATTTTAAAATCCAGCCATGACACTCCGTCTAGCTTTAGTTTCAAGCAATGTATTCTGTAAAGTACATTAAAACTATAATAACTATACACTTTTGCACTTCCATACTGCTGTTGAAAACATATGGCCAGGAACTCAAAGACTCTTCAGCTAGTTCAAAGTGTCAGTATAGCGAAAACTTCTTAATCACTGGCATATATTTCACTTAGATATGGAACTGCTAATGCATTTCTGGCTGGAAAACGTCTCTTAGCACTTTGAACTTTACCCGTATAACTTATTATCCCAAATAACATAATATGTAGTATTGCACTAGATGTAGCAGTATGTACACTAGACTGCTTCTTTAAATTCACAGATTATGTTGAAATGAAACTACTTTCTAAGTTTTTATCGCGTTATCATGGTCAGTATCATTGTAATAAGACTGCTTCTTTAAATTCACAGATTATGTTGAAATGAAACTACTTTCTAAGTTTTTATCGAGTTATCATGGTCAGTATCATTGTAATAAGAAGAAAGATTTGTAAAATAAACAAAAAAGTAAACTTGGCAATAAAAAATAGTGGCACGAGACTCAATCTTGCCAGTTCTTCTTATTGGCTCTTCGCCCTAGCTTTGCCCATTATGACAACAGGTAAATGTAAATTTACATTGATAAGTATAACTTTGACGTTCATAAGTGTTACTTTGGTCACAAAGTAGTAAGTATATAAATAAACATATTTTGTTTCTTGTGACCATGGCTGCTGAAAAGTAACCAAAATGTTGGTGAAAGTGTAAACGTCAATAAATTTATAATTTAAATACCTTAAAATAGTAGTTAGTTTTAACAATAGTAGTTTATGAGTATCAAAATTATATAATATAGTGTTTCTTTAAATATACAACATGACATTCGTTTAAAGTAGTTAGATTTAAATCTATACTAATATTATAAAGAGGAAAGATGTGATTTCTTATTCGTTTGTTTGTAAAGGTTTGACTCGAAACTACTCGACCGATTTTAAAAATTATTTCTTCATTAGGAAGCTACATTGTCACCGAGTAATATAGCTTGTATTAATTCTCGTAAACGTAAGACAATTCGGAGTACACGATGGCGTCTACGTATTCTATAGAATAAAAATTCCAAAAAAAATAAAGATTAAAAAAAGATAATTCAGAATTTATAGTTACCAGTTCTAGATTAATTCAAATCTTCTGTCCAATATTTTGAATTCATCTTGAAGTCTGTTAATGAAATGAAAAGCCTTTTATACTTTGAAGAGTGAAAACGCTATAAATAGAAAATTGTTGTTTAAATTCATTTAATCCTTAAGAACTTAAGGTCAGACTTCAATTATAATGTTTTGATGAGTTTATTTAGCTTTATTGTTTTAAAACATTTAACAAATATTGATGAAGATGCTTGTTCTTTAGAGATTGAAACATTCATGATTCAAATAAATGAGCGCAAGTTTGTACTGCAATTGCTTACATTTATAGAGTGTTTATATAATTAGTATCATAATATTGATAAGTTTGATTTTATCAGTGGAACCTTAATTAGGTACTGCATAATTATTTTTATTTAAATATCTAACATTGTTCTGTATGTTTCCCAAACACATACGTATAAGTATATGTATAAATAAAAGATCGCGTCATACCCATATATATGTATTATCTTGCCTTTTGTCATAGTGTATTTGAAAATAAATATAGTCTAAAGCCGTAATCGTATGTTTTGTATCAAAAAAATTATGTGGTGTCGTGGGACACCAGGTAGGAACGAAGTTCCTTCGGCTAATGTAGAATCGACACAAATTGCAAAAAAAAATCGTGCTCAATTCACTAAATAGAATAAAGAATATTAATTTATACCAATATATTTAAATGATTCCAAACATTTAAATATATTGGTCATTTAGTGATTTCTGATATCCTGGTATTATACACTACTCGCTTGTGTATGCGACTGTCGCGCCTGCGCACGTCTCATTTAACGGTTTTATTCCACGCACTTTTTTCTACGGATTTTTTCTTACGGTTTTACTATCACATTTTTTTCAGTTCGGTCGCGCAGCAAAATCCCTATCCCTTCCAAGCCTGCCGTAAGGAACTTCGTTCCAATAAGACAAGTAAGGAAATATAGGTTACTAGATTTTGCTCACGGATTCACTCGCGAAAATGTGGGTTAGGCTAGTAACAGTATTTTTTCTCGATCAAAGGTACCCTATGTCCTTTTCTGTTCCCGTGACAACGTGTATGCGAAATTTCATGATGATGGGTCGAGTAGTTAAGGTGTGTGTACGTAACAAACAAACTTACTTTCGCATTTACAATATTAGTTAGAATACGTACCCATTTAATTTTGCAATCCTAACTATCCTAATCCTAATCCTAACTAATATTATAAAAGCGAAAATGAGTTTGTTTGTTTGTTACCTTTTCACGCCTAAACCACTGAACCGATCATCCTAAAATTTTGCATATACATACGTTCAGGTGTACAGAAACGGACATAGGCTATCTTTCATCCCGAAAAAAAATACTGTTCCTGAGGAAAACAACAAAAACGTTCTTATGATAATAGATGGCGCCACGTGTCTTTTGAATGATGATTGAATATTATATTATTACAAGCAGAGTACAACCCAAATTGATTGTCAAATTCTAAATAAACGCGAGCGAAGCCGCGGGCAAAAGCTAGTTAATAATACATATTTGATGCGGGTGGCCCAAGACCGGTCTGTGTGGAAAACCTTGGGGGAGGCCTATGTCCATCAGTGGACGTCTTTTGGCTGAGATGATGAATACTTGTTTGGGAGCTAAACTGTTAAATATTTTCACGTTAAAGCACGCCACACACATACCTAACTAACAGACGACCCTATTTAATCGAAAAGTTCAATCGCTAAGGTTTGATCGCTTAAATAGCTTTGTGCGCTTGCATTCGAATTATGTCAAATGTGCTGACAGCACTATATATATATATATAAACGGTTTGTTCTATCCAAAGTATTCATTCAAATTGAATTATGTTCATCATACATGCATAAATAGTTTCACGTTAAAGCATAAATAGTTTCACGTTAAAGCACGCCACAAACATACCTCACAAACAGAGGACCCTATTTAATCGACAAGTTCTATCGCCCGAATCGCTTAAATAGCTTTGTGCGCTATTGCATTCGAATTATGTCGAATGTGCTGACCACACTATATACAGGCTATTGGAATATTATTTATTGTTCAACTCTTCTCTAATCTTACGAAAGGATAAATAGATTTAAAACATCTATAAGTGAAAAAGATCTGATGACGCTTTTGAAGATTTAAAGTCTCGATGCTATTAACTAACGCAATAGCATAACTAGACATTAGTCGACATTTATATTTATACCAAATTCTAGATTGATTTTACTAAGTCCCCTACGATAAAAAACATCAAATTAATAAGGATATTGTTTTTACAAAGAAAAAGGTTTCACAAAAACTATTTTCCTATTTTAATACCCCATTGTATCCAACAAAGGTAAGATCCATTTACAGATGATTGGCATTTAGATTGCTACGAGTAAACACATGACAATCACAGCGTCTTGTCAGACCTCAATTCCCTACATTGTATTTCGTAAGCTTGAACGTGATAGCCGAAATGTAATGGTTTGTACATATGGAAAAAACGCAACACGCATCGACGTGTGGATGAAGCACTGTCACGGGATGTTTTATAAAGTGATATATTTATATATTTTAATTAAATAATGATCTAATAATAATGGATCATTCAGTCTTGAGGCTTACATAGGTAATGGTTTTTGTTTTGTTTTTCTAAATCTACGATCTATGAAACTACGGACACAAAGAACATCCAGAACAATAATTTGTGGATCACACAAAGTTTAGTCACGTGTGGGATTCGAACCCGCAGCACTCGGCGTAGTGATAGTGGCGAGGTGACCACTTATGTATGCTGAACGAGAGGTATTATACTTTAGGTTCACCGTACAATGATTAGGCCTGTGCTTCTTAATAGTAGTATTTGCTTTCGTAATAAAGTGCTCTTTATAACGTGAGATTTAACCTATCCTATGGCGTATCACGGATGAAATTTATCACTTATCCATTATCACGGATAATTTTTAGGCTGTTTAGGGTGCCCGGCCTCTAAACAGCGATAGCCTACCGCCCTAGAATTTTAAGTTACACCAAATAATTCTTGCGTGCCTCCTCGTCCACTTATATATACGTAAAAGCACATACCTGGCGAAATATAACTATAATATACCACTGCTTACTGTGTCTGCAAGCGACAGGCCAGGCAAATATAGCGAGATTATCTAGACTTCTTTAATTTGGATTAGTACTTTGTGGCTATGTAGGGATGGCATGAACCTTTGCCTTGCAGAACTTGATAAGCTTGTAGTAAAAATAATGATAGCGCGCTTGACACTAGTCACGGTGACTGAACGTCATGTGCCAAGCGTTGTCACAAGCCGTGCACTTATTACTTCGCGCTGCGCTTGTAAGGTGGTAGCACACGTATCGTCGCGTATATTTACCAGGCATGTTTGTCACAGACCGAGCTCACAACTTATTACTTGTTGTAAAAATATGGAGACAGCTTGTTTTGTTAGTTTGCTCACTACATTGGTAAATATTTGAACGATTTCTTTTTAAATGGTTTATCATACTTTATTGAGGTATTATAACTTTGACGTATCTACATAGCTTAATAGTACTTATTCAAGGTCGTGAATCTATACTAAACACGAAAGATTTGTTTTTTGTTTGTTTGTAATTATTTAACGCAAAACAAAGCAACCAATTTTAAAAATTCTTTTACCATTAGTAAGCTACATTAACGCCTAGTAACACAGGCTATATTTTATTCTAATAAAGGTACCGTTACATACCTAACCTATTTCTACGCGAGCGAAGCCGCGAGCAAAAGCTAGTGTTCAATAACAATACAGTGTTAATACTTTGCTTTGCAAATTCATCCAAAAAGAATCAGCTTGGCTATAAACCATTTGTTTTAGTCTGTAAGACTCATCTGCAGAAATTTGGCTATAATAGCGATAGTGAGTGCAAATCTCGAATGTGTATACGAGATCACCGTCGTTTATATTGATGCGAGGCACCACAATCTAAGTAATTATTAACCCACGGCGTAGTTGACGATGATGCAAGCTTACCTAGCAGTTAACGTGTTACTTAAATAAAATACAAACATAGTTTCGCATTTATCTATACAAATAAATAATATTGAAGTGTCTGTTTGTAATGTCAAAATAACAGCTTTTTATCTAATGCATATGAAAGTATATAAGGTATACGAAAACGTATTCGTCGTTCGGTACTGATTAGGACGCCACCGTGCAAATTAGCTCCGTAGTTATTTTCAAAATAAAGTAGTTTAAAGTTACCAACCAGTGCAAATCTTATCATATTACTTTAGTTACATATGCAAAGAAGACAGTGTCGAAAACCTCATCTCAATAACTCATCGATTGTCGAAGATCTAACAAAATCAATTTTCAAAATTATAATTATCGACGTTAAACAAACAACCGGTGACGCATTCGCCGTTCATCGTTCGCGCCCCGCCTCCCGCGCCCCGCGTGACACCTGCGCTGTCGCAGCTCGCCCATCGCTGTCACCGTGAGTCACTACAGTGCTTGTTTACATTTGTTCGGGCTGATATTGGATTTAAATATGAACGCGAATTGCGATGCTTGCGGTAAGAAAATATCGAATAAATATTTTATGAGTTGCTCGAAATGTAAAGGTGCATATGACTTGGAGTGCGTTAATATAACAAAAATATCCTGGGAAAAATTCACAACTAAGTTCAAGCAATCTTGGATATGCCCTAACTGTGTGTGCTCTCAACCTAAAGTCGATAATACCAAAACTCCAGTCCGGAACCCTGAGTTAAATAGTGACCAGTCTTCATGCGGTAATGTAAATATGACGAGAGGCACGCGGGGATCATCTATGCCCGACTCTGAAATATCCATACTTGAATTGATCAAAGAAATCCGGGAATTAAGACAAGAAATAAAGGATTTGAAGCAAAATAGTACAGACATCTGTTTACTAAGGCAAGAGGTCCAGGACTTGAGATCGGAGCTATCCAACCTCTCCCCGAGTTTCTCACAACATTTTACAAATTTCAGTAAGATACTTGAAGCCAAAGATCAAGAAATAAATAGTCTGAAGCTAACAATATCGCAAGTTCAAAATACCGTCAGCGCCTTAGAACAATCTTCGCTGAGAAATGAGATCGAAGTATGTGGCGTTCCAGAACAAAATGGCGAAAATCTAACACACATTCTACTAACAATGTCTCAAAAATTGAACGTGGACTTGCATGAGACTGATATTGATACTATTTCGAGGGCAGGTCCAAAACCCAAACCTGGCAATGACTCGCCTAAGCTACGTCCTATCGTAGTAAAATTAACTAGGAAGGCTAAGCGAGACGAGTTACTGAAAACAGCAAAGATCAGGAGAAATCTAACATCGGAGAACATCGTGAATGCAACACCTTCGAAAATGTATGTGAATGAACGGGTAACCAAAGAAAAAAGGATGTTATTTCGTGAAGCTAGGGCAAGAGCTCATTCGAATGGATTCCGTTTCTGTTGGTTACGCAATGGCAACATTTACATCAGGAAGAATGAGAGCGGGCCAAATGGACAATTTGCTGCTATACGTATACAGTCTAATAACGACCTGGATAAACTTATTGGTTCTACTACCACTGAGGTTAACTCAGGTATTTGTAACTAACTTTTTTGATATCTTTGTTATTTTTATTATGATCTCAAGCTATATAAGTTTTGTTCAAGATTTCCTAAATATTGTAACATCACACACAAACTCAACCTCTCACCTATACACCATTGCTTCACTGCATACATATAATATACATTTCACACTAAAACACATTTATTACATTTACTATACTTTATCAATAATTGTACATTATCATAATATAAGACAGTTAAAACCTCATATACAATATTCAAGGATAACGTTTTCACTCACACTGGCACGCTATAGAATGACTTATAAAATTCATTGCCTCACTTTTCAATTCATTTTAATTGTTAAAAAACCACCATGACTACGCAAGAACTTATACAATGTATAGATAATTCGCTCCCTATAAAATGTCATTCTATAAACTTAGCAGAGGACTGTCATGAAATTATAAAACACCACACATTTAAAGCTTTAACATTGAATATTCGTAGTTTAAATCGCAATTTTGACGCATTCTTAGTAGTTTTACACAGATTTAAAATTGATTTTCATGCAATTATACTTACCGAGTGCTGGCTAAATAATTCGACAACAATTCCACAAATCGAGGGGTATAATTCTTTTCACACAACGAAACTAGGGAACAAAGCCGGTGGTGTAGTAGTTTACGTTAGGAATATTTGGTCGCCATTAGTTCATGAACCTATATTTGAGGATGCTGACTGTATAGTATTGAGCATTCCAAACACAGTTACGATAGTGGGAGTTTACAGGTCTCCTTCTTTTAAAAATACCGACAATTTTATTAACTCTTTACACAGACTGATACCCACATTAAAACTAAAAGATTGCACAATATTCACAGGCGATATAAATATTAACATTAATAATGCGGACTCTAATCATGTTTCAACATATCTGTGTACACTCGCTGAACTAGGCCTGAAACCAGCTGTAAACCGGCCAACAAGAGAGGGTTCTTGTATTGACCACGTATTCTTTTCGGGTAAAATAGATGTAGAGACTATAATCTGTTCATCAAACATAACTGACCATAAAATTATCATAACAGGCATAACTGGAACAATAGTAAAACCAGTCCCTACTCCTAGGTATAGACTACGTATTGACTACAATTCTATTGCAGACGAATTTATTAATATTGATTGGTCATCTTTAAACAATATTTCTAATATTACGGAACAAGCTGAAGCTTTTGTAGGGATCATAAAGAAAATATTAGATAACAACTCACAACGTTCCCCTATATCTAGATCAAAAATCATATTGAAACCCTGGATGACCCAAGGTTTACTTAAATCCTCTCGCGTAAAAGATAAGTTACACCTAGATATAAAAAAATACCCTTCATGTTTTATTAAGGCAATAGTTTACGCAAGATATCGGAACTTTTATATTACTCTAATACGGAAAGTCAAGAACCACTACCAATCCAACCTATTAGTTAAACATAAAGACAATCCCCGTGAACTTTGGAATACTATCAATGAAATCACACACAGAAAAGCCACTTCAAAGTCTCAAAACGTTGAACTTTTAACTATAAATAGTTGTCCTGAAGAATCAGTTAACTTATGTAATCATTTTTTTGCTTCGGTAGGTAAATCATATGCTAACAAGATATTATTAAAGCTAGATACCACGAAATATGAATTGGCACAAAAAGTGAATACTGGCAATGCGCCTTCCTCTTCTTTCTTTTTTGAGCCAACTGATACAGATGAAATTAATAATATTATTCTCAGTCTAAAATCTAATACTGCACCGGGTCCTGATAGCATTTCTATCCAGTTCATAAAAGCTATTAAGGATCATATTGTTAACCGTCCTATACCCGCGTCAATTTTTGGGACACCTATACCCGCGTACGGTCTCACAGACCGAAAGTTTGGAACCCTGTTATATTTTCTTTTTCTAAGAAAACCTATAAATATTATATTTGACCCTAAAACTAAAGGAAATAATTGAAAAAATATTGTCATAAAATCACTTTATTATCTTTTAATTAACTGACTATCAGTCTTTTACAAAACAGCCTTCAAAATAGCGAGATTTTTCTGAGGTACTACAAAAACAGAAATCAAATATATTTTTCTTCTAAAAAACAAAATTAAACTTATACATATTAAAAAACACTTAATATATGATATAAAGATCACAGATTGAATTAGTTTTCAGTCTCACCATAATACTTTTATACTTACACAAAAAGTTACACCTATACCCGCGTCGGTCTCACGGACCGATTGGCGCCAAATACGCGGACACGTACGTTTCGCACAAACGCGTGACGGGCACTGAAGTGAAGGTGGCGACAAATCCAGCAGCTAGCAAAACACTCGACTTGCTAGCGTACCTGTATCACAAAATAAATTCAAAAACGCATTTCGTCGGTCTTACAGACCAACGCGCGGGTATAGGAAGGTTAAGCCCCTTGCTGTTATCATTAACATTAGTTTAAGCACTGGAACAGTCCCTGATGTCTGGAAATCAGCAGCAGTTACACCGATACATAAAGGTGGTGAAACTAATTGCCCCAATAACTTTAGGCCAATTTCATTACTGCCAGTCTTCTCGAAAATTTTAGAACGAGTTGTTAATAAACGTTTGGTAAAATACATTGAAAGTAATAAATTTCTATCGGTAAATCAATTTGGATTCAGAAAAAAGCGCTCAACTGAGGATGCAGTTAAGCTACTGATTGATAATGTTGTACAAAATTTAGATAAGAGCAGGGTATGCGTGGGAGTTTTTCTCGACCTCGCAAAAGCCTTCGACACTGTGTCGATTCCAATCCTGCTGAGGCGGTTGGAAAGTATCGGTGTCAGAGGTATTGCTCTTGACTGGTTCCAGAGTTATTTAACTGAAAGACAACAGTGTTTAAAAATAGATTCTTGGGTTAGTTCTTCAGTAAAACTATCATTCGGCGTACCACAAGGTAGTGTTCTGGGTCCTACCTTATTTTTAATTTATCTAAATAGTCTTACCACCTTACCATTACAAAATGCTCAAATCATTTGTTACGCTGATGACACTGCAGTGATATTTCATGATACTACTTGGAGTCATTGTTTCAAAAATGTTGAACATGGCATGGCAAAAGTCACGAGTTGGCTTTCTGATAATTTATTAACATTAAACATTAACAAATCAAAATACCTATGTTTCCATAAAACTGCAATATCGTCTCCACTAGCCACTTCTGCCATCATGATTCATGAGCGTCATTGCAATGAAGCGGATAATGTAAATTCCTGTAGCTGTAATTCTATACAACGAGTTCGTTGCATCAAATATTTAGGCGTCAATATTGATGACAAACTAACATTTCGCGATCACAGTGCAGCTCTATCATCCAGGACCAGAAAGATAATTTATGCCATGAAACAAGTCAGAGACGTAGCAAATGCAGAACTTGTCAAAAATATTTACATTTCTCTTTGCCAGTCGATTTTGACATATTGTATAAATGCGTGGGGGGGCACATCGGCGTCACATTTAATTTCACTAGAAAGGGCTCAAAGGTCGGTGATAAAGGTTATGCTAAAAAAGCCTATCAGGTACCCCACTGAACAGATATACACAGAAGCCAATTTGTTAAGTATACGCCGCCTTTACGTAAAAGTTGCTGTCAGCTTTACACATAAACAGACATTAAATGTCAACAACTACCAAGGTTTACTGAGTAAAAGAATCTTTAGAGTCCAAGTCCCTACAGTCAATACAACTTTTGCACAGAGATTCTCTCATTACCTTTTTCCTTACTTATACAATAAGATCTGTAAAGTATGTAAATTTAAAAGGGACTCTGTGCGCGAGATGCAAGCAAAAGTGATAAAGTACTTATCTGGCCTGAACTATCACGAGGTAGAACGATTATTAAAACCTGCTCAGTGAGAACCTGATTTTTGGACACACACGCATACATTCGCACACAAACTCACACCACACACACACCCACACACACACACACACACACACACACACACACACACACACACACACACACACACAAACACTATTATTTTTTATATAATTGCTGGCTATATTGTTAAGATTAGTCCTAAGAAAAACGCTGTATTACTGACAGCCGCGATACAGGCTTTGCCTAGTGCGGTTGTCATTGTATATGTCGGCGGGCTGCCACACTTTAAAACAAATAAGGAACGAAAACACGTGTCCGAAATAACCTCAAAAACAAATCGGATTTGTTTATTGTGATTGGGTAATAGATTGCATTTAAAGACATTAGAGTAATGGATTAATATTGCTTATGATTAGATACAGATTATTTTTGATGTATTCTGTTTGTACAAAAGTTGAATTTCTCAAGTGAAACCATGTGGTCATTGTTTTATCACGTGTTAACATTAAAAAATAGATTTACACATGCTAATAGCTTTTAAAATAATTTAAAACGTTTTGATTATCAAATTATAACATTTTGTAATGTAAAAACTATTTTTATTGTGCAAAGATAGATGTTTGGTTCAAATGAATGACTCACCTAGTTTTGCTATAAAAGGCCGAGCGCACGCCGGACTCGGGCATTCTCACTTGAGCCGTCGTAGTGATCGGACCTCCGCAAAAGTTCGAGAATAAATTTAAAAAAGTATTACTTGTGTTTACTTTGATCACCGACGATGAGCATCAGTCCCGAACATGGAAGTTGTGACGCCAGCAATGCTGGTGTCACTCTTTTTAAAAATAACTACGGGGACCCTGCTCCGTCATCAGAAGTGGGATCAGAACAAGCTCTGGTCCTAACCACATCCTCAGCGACTTCGGTTCAACCTGTCACGATTGGAACAACGCAGGGCAGTACCAGGCTGATAAACCCTGTCTCATTGAACACTTCAGGAGTACCAGCAAACAACTTTAACAACGTGCAGCCCACCACAACGGGAATTTCCACAGGCACGTCGTATACACCAATCGCTGCGGAAATACCAGCTTCCGTAGGGGTACCATTTACGTCAATGGAACCCACATCTTACAATCAAGAAATATACCTTCCAGGGGTACCCATCGCTGCTGGATCGTCCAACACAACGACTATGCATCCAATAGTCGGATGCCCTCCCCAGTTTATGATGCAAATGATGGAGATGATGCAAAGGATGTCCGAACGGTTGCATTCTCCACCAGAACCAAGGATCAGGATCAAGGACATCTATCTACCGTCATTTGATCCCGACAGTCATGTTGGAGTCCGGGAATGGTGCCAGCACATCGATAAAGCAGCTGCTAGCTACAAACTAAATGACCTGGATCTACGCACTAAGGTGTGTGGATTACTGAAGGGACGTGCTAAGATGTGGATCGACGATTGGTTGGTGACTACATCCTCGTGGGAAGAGTTCCGCGAAAAATTGATTACCACATTTGAGCCAGAGAATAGATACTCCCGTGATATATTACAGTTTCGGGAGCATGTATATGACTCAAGCAAGGATATTTCTGAATTTTTATCCCGCGCCTGGGTTCTTTGGAAAAGAATCACGAAAGATCAACTGGATGATGAACTTTCAGTGGAAGCAGTGATAGGATGTATAAGTGATGAACGCTTACGTATTGAGCTATTAAACGCAAAAGCAAACACGGTTCCAGAACTCATCTCTGTGGCTTCTTCATTAAGGAAGAAGCGCCCTCACCAAAATCCTATCACATCGATGCCAAAACGTGCACGATATCCAGATTCTTCTCAAGCTGCTGCTGTACGTTGCCAAATATGCAAAAGGACCAACCATAGCACTAATGAGTGTAGATTCAGACCTTCGGAATCTACTTCAAATCTTCAGAGAACCAATACTACAACAACGGATACATCTAAAAACGTGATTACTTGTTCATTCTGCAAGAGAGCGGGTCATACATTCGAGACGTGCTACAAACGTCAAAACGCACTGACATCGAACGTGAACTGTATAGCTGGAACCAACCAAGCACCCATCACTGTTACGATTGGTGCAATAACAATACGCGCCATCTTTGATAGTGGGGCAGAGTGCTCATTGATTCGAGAATCAATTACTGCAAAATTACCTGGTCAGCGACGCTCTGCAGTTAACCACCTAAAAGGGATTGGCCAATTTCCGGTAATTTCATTATTGGAGATGAAGACCATCTGTATCATTGACGCGATAAGAATTGAAATATTCATTGAAATTAAACTACTATATACGGATTTTATCGCGTTGTTTATTTGACACTGTTACAAAATTTTTTGAAAAACTGTTACACTACTATAATCACTATTAAACTTTACAAATTTTTAAGCTAATTAAATTATTGAAACTATTTATACTATTACTATACTATTATACTATTTAGATTTATTTTTACACTTTCCCCGACGTTTCGGTTGCTTTTCAGCAGCCATGGTCACGGGGAGACTAAGATGGTAGTTGTCTCAATGTTCCAGTGTAGTTATTTCAAAGTACCCGAACATAATTTAATCATGGGTGTTTCTATTTACGCAGAATGAGCTCAAAGTATCATGAAGTCTAGCTGTGGTTTGCTTCTTCTTGGGTTTGACTATTTGAATTACTGGATCCCAAGCTGGTGGTACACTCCAACCATCTTCTCTATTGAAATTAGGATGTTTCTTGATTTCAATAGCCTCGCGAAGCATCCTTGGCAGGAATCGGTGTTCTTTAGCGAGCATCTGTGGTTTGTCAAATCTCAGGTAGTGGTTGGTCCCCTGTTGCACATGTTCACACACAGCAGACTTCAACGAGCGTTGGTGTTTTACATCAGCTATGTGTTCTTTTATGCGGGTGCCTATGCTTCTCTTGGTTTGACCAATGTATGAGAGTCCGCAGTCACAATCTATTTTATAGACCCCTGCATCTTGTAAAGGTAGTTGGCACTTGACAGATGGTAAAAATTGACTTATCTTCGTTGGCGGCTTGAAGTATGTATTGATTGAAGCTCGCTTCAAGATGTAGCCAATCTTGTCAGTGACACCCTTCACATAAGGTAGTATAGCAGGCTGGCGCTCGACTGTGGCTGGCTTTTCTCGGGATCTGTGACAGCAGCGCGGCTGTTGGAGCTTGTTGTCTTGCAGTACTTGCTTGACATGTTGAAGCTCGGCGTCCAGGTGTTTCTTGTCACAGATCCCGTGGGCTCTCTGAAACAAAGACATTCCCACGGTAGCTAACTGTTTAGGATGGTGGTGAGATTCACCGTTTAAGTACCTATTTGTATGGGTCTTTTTCCTATATACAGTGTGGCTCAAAGTATGATCAGAATTCCTGATGACAAGGACATCTAAGAAAGCTAATGAATTATTTGCCTCTAATTCCATAGTAAATTGTATGTTGTTATTAAGGGAATTAAGATGTTCTAGGAATACACTTACACTATCTGTTGGTAATATTGTAAAAGTATCATCTACAAACCTCTTATAAATCCTGGGTGTGATGGGGGCAGTCTGCAAAGCTCGAGCCTCAAAGTCTTCCATATATATGTCGGCAACAACAGGCGATACTGGGGAGCCCATTGCCACACCATCGACTTGTATGTAGAATTTATTGTCCCACAACAGATAGCCAGTTGTTAAGCAATGCTTAAGTAGTTCTGCATATTCCTCAGGCATATTGTACTCTATTAGCTTCCTTTTAGTTATTTCAATACAGTCATGTACAGGTATGCATGTAAATAATGACTGTACATCAAAACTAACCATAGTTTCATTGTTTGTGAGACGTAGGTGTTTAATCTCACTCACAAAATGGTATGAATCCTTCACATGTGCTCTCGAGTTGCCTCTGAGTGGTGAGAGTATCTTCGCTACGTGCTGAGCCAGTCTTGTAACAGTGTCAAATAAACAACGCGATAAAATCCGTATATAGTAGTTTAATTTCAATGAATAACATTCGCGTAAACAGAAGACAATATAATTGAAATATTATTCTTTGTGGTTCCTGATCATGAGATGTCAGCTGACGTATTAATTGGTATGAATTTGATTCATGGTACCAACTTAAGCATGGTGATAACATCAGACGGCACCAGACTAATGCATCAGCAAATGGTTCATCACGTGACAACAAAAGGTAGCACCTTTGAGAAATTAGATTGCGACCTGACGAATCCTGAAGAATTAAACCAGTTACGCACGTTACTGGCCAAATATGAGCACTTATTCATCCGAGGATATCCAAAAACGCGCGTTAACACTGGAGAGCTGGAAATTAAACTGAAGAATACAGACAAATATGTTGAGCGAAGGCCTTACCGACTTAGTCCGGTGGAACGGGAAAAGGTTCGGGATATCATCAAAGATTTGCTGGAACACAACATTATTCGCGACAGCAAATCTCCCTACTCAAGTCCTATAATTTTAGTAAAAAAGAAGAATGGAGATGATCGGCTATGTGTGGACTACAGGGAGCTCAATGCGAATACATTACGCGACCATTACCCACTGCCACTAATCTCTGATCAGATCGATCAATTGGCCAATGGGTATTACTACACCAGCTTTGACATGGCGGCTGGGTTTCACCAAATACCCATCGCAGAAACGTCCATCGAGAAGACTGCGTTCGTGACACCAGATGGCTTGTACGAGTACATTACCATGCCGTTCGGATTGAGCAATGCCTGTTCGGTATATCAGAGGTGCATCAACAGAGCATTGTACCCACTGTTGGGAACAGTCGCACAAGTGTACGTTGATGACATACTAAGCAAAAGTACAAATTTCAACGAAGGACTATCCAACATTGAACGCATCCTAATAGCCTTACAAGAAGCTGGCTTCTCCATCAACGCCGACAAGTGCAGTTTTTTTAAGCGGACCATCGAATATGTAGGCAACTTGGTATCAGACGGCCAAGTACGACCCAGCCTAAGGAAGGTGGAAGCTCTGGTCAAAGCCCCAATACCGAAGACCGTCAAACAAGTGAGGCAATTCAATGGGCTCGCAAGCTATTTCAGGAAGTATATCCCGGATTTTTCACGCATCATGGTACCGCTGTACGAATTAACGAAACAAGGAGCCAAATGGGAATGGGAAGACCGACATGAGAAGGCCAGGTCAACAATAATTCAATGCCTCACCTCGGCTCCAGTGCTGACCCTGTTTCAAGAAGGAGCACCAATACAGCTGTATACAGACGCAAGCAGTCTTGGATTTGGAGCAGTCCTTGTGCAAATTTTCGACGGACGACAACATGCGGTAGCTTTCATGAGCATGAGGACTACTGATACTGAAAGCCGCTATCATTCATACGAACTGGAAACATTAGCAGTGGTCCGAGCAATAAAGCACTTTCGACAGTACTTATACGGAAGGAAATTTACAGTAATAACCGACTGTAATTCACTTAAGGCATCGAAACACAAGAAGGACTTGTTACCAAGGATTCACCGCTGGTGGGCGTTTCTACAAAACTATGACTTCGAGCTCGAATATCGTAAAGGAAACCGGCTCCAGCATGCTGATTTCTTCAGCAGAAATCACAGTGAACTGGCAGTAAACGTAATTACAAAAGACGTAGAATGGTTGAAGGTCGAACAACGACGAGATGACGAACTTCGGCCAATACTGAATAACCTGATTGACAACAATCCAGTGGAAGGTTTTACCTTGGAGGAAGGCGTACTGAAGAAGCACGTCTTAGACCCGATATTCGGCCAACAGCTGCGAACAGTAGTACCGAAGTCCTTTCAATGGAGTTTAATTAACTCCTTCCACACCACACTCAAGCACCCAGGTTGGGAGAAAACCCTACAGAAAATCAAAGAAACCTACTGGTTCGATAAGATGAGCACCACGATCCGAAGATACATTGATAACTGCATAGTTTGTAGAACTTGTAAAGGCGCATCTGGGGCAGTACAAGCACAACTACATCCGATTGAAAAGCCAACATGTGCATTTCAAGTGATCCACATGGACATCACGGGAAGGTTGGGAACCCAAGAGGATCAACAGTACGTCATTGTAACGGTGGATGCATTCACAAAATACGTACTGTTATACCATGCCACTGATAAAAGCCCACACAGTACACTTGCCGCATTAAAACGTACAGTACATTTATTTGGAACACCAGTTCAAATAATTGTGGATGGAGGAAGGGAATTTTTAGGCGAGTTCACACAGTTCTGTGAACAGTTTGGCATAAACATTCATGCCATAGCGCCAGGCATCAGCCGAGCAAATGGCCAGGTGGAGAGAGTGGTAGCCACACTGAAAAACGCGCTGGTAATGATAAAAAATTATGAGACCGAACAGTGGCACAACACTCTTGAAGAACTACAGCTAGCAATGAATTGCACAGCACATCGTGTGACAGGAGTAGCACCACTCACGCTGATCACACAACGGAAGCATTGCGCACCACCAGGATTACTTAACCTGGTCGACATTGACAACCAAACGATTGACATAGAGGCGTTGACCAGACAAGTACAGCAACGAATGACTCAGACCGCTGAGTATGATAGGCAACGCTTCAACTCCCGCAAGGCTAAAATAAATCATTTTCAACGTGGGGACTATGTCCTGATCAAAAACAATCCCCGCAATCAAACGTCACTGGACCCCAAATTCAGTGTGCCCTACGAAATTATCAGGGTTCTTGAAAATGACCGCTACATGGTGAAAAAGGTAGTAGGCAGAGGCCGCTCCAGAAAAGTCGCCCACGATCAACTTCGGCGTGCACCACAACCGGGAAACCAAAGTGCCGTGTCGGCGGGAGATGATCTCGAGACACCGCAAAACAACGTTGCAACTGCCCCTGATCCAGTGCCATCCACATCTCAAGCTGGCCAGCCAGTCCAGATAACTCACGACGACGAACACGCGTCATCGGATTAAAACCAGTGAGTCAAAATTCACTATTTTTTTTACGATATTTTCAACTAGAATCCACAAAAATAAAATGTCTGGAGAGTGGTACCTCTGAGCTAAACCATGTGTTACCCTTGAGCTAACCACGGATCCTTGATGCATCCATAAGTGAACCCTGAGATACCGTAGGGACGCCTTGTGGAACTATGGGTAGACACGTATACACCACAGATTCTAAATTAATAAGACGGTGCACTTAAGATGTCTTTGTGTACTGTTGTAGCAACAATAACCCTATAAAAATAAGCAATGTGGGTTGCTTACTGATACCTACTTGAAAGAAAAACGTTTTCTTAAATTCAGGCATCAAACATCACAACGCAGGCAGGCGCAGAGCACGCGCCGCCTGTCAGAATGGCCGTGTCGGCGGGCTGCCACACTTTAAAACAAATAAGGAACGAAAACACGTGTCCGAAATAACCTCAAAAACAAATCGGATTTGTTTATTGTGATTGGGTAATAGATTGCATTTAAAGACATTAGAGTAATGGATTAATATTGCTTATGATTAGATACAGATTATTTTTGATGTATTCTGTTTGTAAAAAAGTTGAATTTCTCAAGTGAAACCATGTGGTCATTGTTTTATCACGTGTTAACATTAAAAAATAGATTTACACATGCTAATAGCTTTTAAAATAATTTAAAACGTTTTGATTATCAAATTATAACATTTTGTAATGTAAAAACTATTTTTATTGTGCAAAGATAGATGTTTGGTTCAAATGAATGACTCACCTAGTTTTGCTATAAAAGGCCGAGCGCACGCCGGACTCGGGCATTCTCACTTGAGCCGTCGTAGTGATCGGACCTCCGCAAAAGTTCGAGAATAAATTTAAAAAAGTATTACTTGTGTTTACTTTGATCACCGAAGATGAGCGACAGCCCCGAACATGGAAGTTGTGACGCCAGCAATGCTGGTGTCACTCTTTTTAAAAATAACTACGGGGACCCTGCTCCGTCATATATCTTATTTTGTAAACAATGGACTGCCTAATAAATAAACATTATTATTATTATTATTATTATTATTATATATTTTTTAAAATTTTGTCTGTTTGTCTGTTTGTTCCGGGTAATCTCCGAAACGGCTGAACCGATTTTGACGGGACTTTAACTGGCAGATAGCTGATAGTATAAGGAGTATCTTAGGCTACTTTGATTTTAGAAAAAAAATTGGTTACCGCGGAGACGAACACAGTTTAGTTAAAATCTACGCGGACGAAGTCGCAGTAACAGCTAGTAAAACAATAAGATCGTAAATAAAAAGTTAGAGTTTCATACAAACGGAATTGTTCATAATATTTCACAAAGCTCAATATCTCATGTTCCCATAATAATACCCTTCACAGTACACGCGTTATTACATACAAAATCATATTAACCTTTTCCATGTTCAACAGTGCGTACACGTGTTTGTAGATTGACGTCAAAAGTTAGAGAAGACCTTGGAACAATGGTTTTTATTGAAACAGTATAGCTAAGAATATTCCTTTATGTATCGATGAGGTGAAAAGGAAGAATGTTTTATGTATAAAGGTTCCGGTATTTCGGACAACCTGCTCGCTTTTTATAATTTACTAGATTTTTCCTGCGGCTTCGTTCACGCAAATGTCGGTAAGTTTCTGTTCCCCTGACAACGTGTATGCAAAATTTCATGATAATCGGTCGAGTAATTAAGGCGTGAAAGCGTGACACGCAAACACACTCTCATTCGTATTTATAATATTAGTTAAGATGCTTGCCAATCTTTTTACACTGATGCTATGGTCCTGATTCTATGGGATTAACCACTTAATGTTGCGAAAAACACTGTCTATTTTCGACTGTAAGCAGATTCAAGTTATGACTCAAAGACTGAATATTTGCTTTGTTTATGGTATACAGTAGCTTAGGTGTATTTACATTGGCTCTGAAATACTATACACTAACTTAACTAATAATTTCCTGTCTAATATATAAAGTAAAATATGTATATTTTAGCTGGCTTAGATATAGGATTCGCTAAAATTCTACGAACATCTCAAACACTTTAAAATCTAACAAAAATATCTTTATTCATTTATGAACATTAATGTTACACTAACTTTACTATACTATAAATTTAAATTTACCCGTTGTCACGTTTAGAAAGCAGCTCCTACATCTAATCTCGATAGATTCAGAGATTGTATGAGTCAAAATTTAAAGTCAAAAATCTTTATTGCCATAAAAATCAATTAGCTAATATACAATAATCCTAACTAATATTATAAAAGCGAAAATGAGTTTGTTTGTTTGTTACCTTTTCACGCCTAAACCACTGAACCGATCATCCTGAAATTTTGCATATACGTTGTCAGGTATACAGAAACGGACATGGGCTACCTTTCATCCCGAAAAAAATTACTGTTCCCGAGGAAAACAACAATAACGTTCTTATGATAGTAGATGGCGCCACGTGTCTTTCGAATCATGGTTGAATTATACTATTATAAGCAGAGTACAACTCGAATTGATTGTCAAATTCTAAATTAACGCGAGCGAAGCCGCGGGCAAAAGCTAGTTAAAAATAAATGAAAGGAAATAAAAATGTTGCATTAAAAAAAGCCTGTTCGAGGAGGAGAGTTTTCATGAGAAGAAGCAGACAAGAAACTCATGGCCACGCTTTTCTATCGCCAAATGTTTATTAACAATACAAATCAATTTAATACTTATTTTTCTTATATCTATGAGCTGCTGTAGTGTGACTATTGGCCCCTTATCACGATACCGGACAAATTACTCTAACACACCACCTGTTTCAAACTTGTAACTACCCGATACTTGAGCACAATTTATCTTTTTAATTCTAGAGTAGTAGAGCCTCGCTGATTTCAGCATGAATGGGCTGGCTCGACCGGGGAAGGACTACCCTCTCACAGAATATCGACGTGAAATAGCAGTATTCCTACTGTCGTGTTTCGTTCGGTGAGTGAGAGTACCGGAGCCCCAATCACCCTCTTTACCCCTTCCCGCTCCTTCTCCTTCCCACTTCCTTTCCTAAAGGGTCGGCGACGCGTAAGTGATGCCTCTGGTGTTGCATGCGTCCATAAGCTACGGTGACCACTTACCATCAGGTGGACCGTATGCTTGTTTGCCACCTTAGTAGTATAAAAAAAACTCCAATAAAGCTAAGCATAAAACAAACTCTTAAAATATATTAGAAACTAATTTAAAGGTATAATATAAAGCCTTTGTACCAAAGTGTAACTTTTACCTAACAACACTACTTTGGAACTAAACTTTAATAATAAGTCCAAAATAAATACCTCAGTCGTACTAAATTTACGTGAACCAGACACATCTAATTATTAGAGTTTAGCGTAAGAAAATATTTTTATTTGTTTATTTAGCTTAAAACAAGGTACAATCATAGAAAAATAAAGCATACAGTATAAACTTTCTCCGCGCTTTCCTCGGATACAGTATTTTTTCTGGATGGAAGGTAACCCTTACAACGTACATATATGCGAAATTTCATGATAATCTGTCAAGTAGTTAGGACGTGAAAGCGTAACAAACAAACAAACTCAAATTCGCATTTATTATATTACTTAGGATGTTCACAATCCCGCAAAGTTGCTATGACGAATAAATAATTTGTTGTGATCGCGATTCTGGGGGAATAGTTCTATAGATATAGTCAATTCATCTACCAGCCACCACACCCGGTTCTTTTAGCAGTGAACTGTAACAGACAGACTGATTAATTAACAGACCCTGGGTGAGCGTTCTCGTAAAAAAAATACGCGATTGTTTTATTTCGCTGAAATTGAATCATCATCATCATCATCATCAGGCTATGATAGTCCACTGCTGGACATAGCCCTCCCCCAAAGAGCGCCATAGCGCCCTGTCTTCAGCTTGCCGCATCCAGCATCTGCCTGCAGTCTTTCGCATCGTCATCCCACCTGGTCGGAGGGCGTCCTGCACTAAATTGAATATTCGCATACAATTTGAATACAATAATATTATTTTAAATTTTTGCTTGAAGCAACACAAAATATAAACTTCAATATGGACAACTTAATTAAAAATTCTTTATGCAGGTGTTCTTTATGTAGAGCAAAATACAATGTTATAATAATAATATACCACGTATATACACAATAATATTATTATAATAATAGGAGTTGACCTCTTTAATCACTACATATCATCCGTGCTTTTATATTTCTACTAGACTAAACTTTATCCCTCGGGAACAGTATTTTTTTCTGGATGCAAGGTGTCTACGTTTTTTTCAGATCAGTTTCCTGTTAACAGAAAAGGACATAGTATACCTTTCACCTAGAAAAAGTACTATTTTCTAGCGAAGCCGCTGGCAGAATCTGCATATGTATATATACATATATCCTTATGCCACTGCAAGTTGGGTTAATGAGATTCTCTACCATTCCAAAATATTTTTAGTCATCACTTTATATACACAGCATGAGTGCTGTTAACAAACTAGTTCTTCGATTCAATATCGGCAATCAAATTCGAGAACACATTGTGTGCAGATTTATTAGATTTGCGGCGAATGAGGGAGGCTTCCGGTTACAATACTATCTCATTTGCCATATAGATGTCTGTGAGGACGTTAGATACATAAATAAGTAGGTATAGACTCCACAAGGGATATATATCAGCCCCGTATTTAACTGTTACACTGCTGGGCATCGACTTCTTCTCATTATAAGAAAGGTTAGGCCATAGTCCACCATGTTGGCTCAGCGTGGGTTGGGAGACATCACATATCTTCGAGAACATTATGCCGAACCCTCAGACATGCAGGTTTCCTTACGATGTTTTCCTTCATCGTAATCGCAAATGATAAATTCACTATAAATATAGGTATAATAAGTCTCGGTAGCGTAGCAATAGTGTATGCGACTACAGTGCATGAGGGCTCGAATTTGATTCCCGGGTCGGCCAAAGTTTTATTAGTTTTTCTGTCCAGCAATTCACAAAATATGAACATAGGTAAAAGAAAGCCAGAGGTAGGTATATCCCATATTGCTATATTTTATATCTATGTCTATCCGCATGCATCGATTTCAGGGGGCGGGCAAAATATAATTGCGTTTTTCTTTCGAGAAATTCTTAGTCAGAGTCGGAGGAGAGTTTGACAGAAAGACTGCGACAGGTTCGCTTGTGGGACTTAAAAGTACAGCTAAATGTGGGTGTTATGTATCTCTTCGCTCTCTTTCTTTACCTACCCCTTTGGGAATTTAGGCGTGAGACTATGAATGTATAGATAGAAATTCGTAGTTTGATATGCGAGTAAAAAATAAAAAAAATATCATACAGAATGTCCTAAATAAAGTGTCTAGTGGAATTCCAGAGGTAGAACAACACCTCTAAGAGTTTTTGAATCATGTTTGTTCTGATATTTTTTGTAGTTTCCTAGTTATAAAATTCTTCAGAGCTGCATTGCTAAAAAGTTTGGATGAAAATTGCAACGTTCAAAATGTTTCCATAAAATCTGAAACGGAATTGACACACTGACGCGCATGTGAGTCGTTAGGAATCTAAAGATTAAATAAATATTAAATAAAACTTCGTTTAACGGTTAAGGAAAACATTGTGAGGAAATCCGCATATCTAAGAGGTCTCCATAATGTTCTCAAAGATGTGTGAAGTCTACCAACCCAGACTTCACCAGCGTAGCAGAGTAAGGGCTAACCCTGCTCACATTGAGAAGAGGCTCGTGCCCATCAGTTGGACAGTTTGTAAACTAGGCTGAAATTATTTATACTATTAGTAATATATATTTTGAAACCAGTACATAAATGTTTAGTCTTTAACTTTGTTTTAATTTTTGTTTTATCCCTTTACTCTTCTTTTGCTTTTCATTGAATAGTGTGCGGCCAGCGGTCGAATTCGAACATAACATTTCGCCCGGAACCAGTGGTCGAAGTACGAACATAACATTAGTGAATATTTGAGAAAATATTAATTTAAATTTAAAAGGACTGTTTTAAAAATAGTTAATAGTATATTGATAACACTAAAGCTTGTGAATAATCATCTAACACAGAAAACAAAAAAATATGAAAATCGATGCGGAATCGGTTGCCAAACAGAGGAGAAAAAGGTACTGAACTTTCTCGTTTTGTTTTTTCCTATTTATATATAGACTAGCTTTTGCCCGCGGCTTCGCTCGCATTAATTTATAATTTGACAATCAATTCGGGTTATACTCTGCTTGTAATAATATAATTCAATCATGATTCGAAAGACACGTGGCGCCATCTATTATCATAAGAACGTTATTATTGTTTTCCTCGGGAACAGTAATCTTTTTGGGGATGAAAGGTAGCGTATGTCCTTTTCTGTACACCTGTCAACGTATATGCAAAATTTCAGGATGATCGGTTCCGTGGTTTAGGCGTGAAAAGGTAACAAACAAACAAACAAACTCATTTTCGCTTTTATAATATTAGTTAGAATTATTATTGGCATATGCCATGCTATATATATTAATATACACTTTGTATACAGGCTATAACGATTTAAAAAGCAACAATATCGGTCTGCAGAACTAGTCGTAGTAATGACCGCTGCAGCGGCAATAAAATATTGTTGCGGCCGCTATAATAGTATCTCTATCTAAGTGGTCAACACGTATATACGACTGTGGACCATGAAGCTTCGAATCCTAGGTCGAGCTAAAAAAAAGAGTGAGTATTTCTATCACGAAAGTCGCCGTGGCATTCCTTATTCTGAGACTTTCTTGATAGAGACGAAAGTAAGTAGACAAAACATCGCCAATTTTAGGAAATCCTCTTGTCTCTGTTCATGATCTCTCTGCGGTCGTATCGAATTGTTGTCCCATCGCATTGTAGTAAGGGAAATAGAGACTAATTCCGGACATTTGTGTATCCCACAAACTGGTACACTACAATATCGTCTGTACAGATGCTGTACGGCTATACACTGTTGAAATTAGCGCCCGTGAATATCAACGGTGTCCATCTTAAAGCCGGTCTATAAGACATAATAATTTATATCGCTGAAAGTAACCTTTTGAAACGCCAACTATTAAGCTAACATGTCATAATATTATGTTGTCTTAATAATGTGTTCCCGTTACCATGGCTGCTGAAAAGCAACCGAAACGTCGGAGACATTATAAATCTAAATAGTTTAATAAATTAAACTTAATATTATGTAATAAAATAAACAACGTGATAAAATCTGTTTAAAGTAGTTTAATTTCATCGTATAACATTCGCATAAACGTAAGATAATTTTATAATAATAATAATATCAGCAAATATACTAACCGTCCTACTGCTAGACACGGGTCTCTTCTCAATGTGAGAAGGATTAAGCCATAGTCTACCACGCTGGCCCAGTGCGGATTTGTAGAGTTCACATATACTCGAGTACATTAAGAAAAACTCACAGACATACAGTTTTCCTCACGATGTTTTTCTTCACCGTTAAAGCAAGCGATATTTTACTATTTAACCTTTTTTTGTTTTTTTTTTTGGTACCCAGGAAAAATGCTTGATGCACTATCCGCCGGCTAGGGGACGGTACCGGCGGGGCGTGTGGGACTCCCCATTCTGGTATACCCACTAAAACACCTGGGGTGTTCCCTCTCTCACCCAATAGAGGGGCCTGTTGGGAGCTCTTAAAAGAATTGAGTCATCCATAGCAGGCCCCCCGTGTGGGTGCGGGCGGGTCAAACGGACCCGACCACCTCTCGTCCCCAGGGGAGAGCCTCACCGCTCTCCCCTTTCGACATTGGAAGGCGCGCGAGAACACCGCGCGCGCCCTCTCGGGGTTCTTAATTTGTGGGTGGCAGGCCCCCCTGAGCCTTGCCACCCGGAACCCTTACGTGGGGGGCAAGAGAGCGACATAAGCGCGTCTCCTGCGCCCCCTCCTCCGGCGGCGGACTTCCAGGGCGTAAGGATCTTCCTCACGCCCCCGCTCCGCCGCCTCCTTCTGCGAGATGACAGATTCGCAGAAGGACCTCATTGCGCCCCAGTACCTGTCGTCGCCGACCATCTTGGATACGACGGTCGGCAACGAGAGGTCGGGGCCAATCGTAGCGACCAGGGCACAGCGCTCCGCGGCCCACGCCGGGCACTCCTCCAGCGTGTGCTGTGCCGTGTCCCGGTCACACTCCTCAGAATGGTGACACCTGGTTGTAGGCTCCCTACCGGCTATCTTGCAGAGGTACTCTCCGAAACAGCCGTGTCCAGAGAGCATCTGAGTAAGCCGGTAGGTGAGCGGTCCGCGCCGTCTGTCCGTCCACTGTTTTAGTACCGGACGGACAGCCTCGACGGTCCTCACCCCGTAGCGGGGCTGGGCCAGTCTAACTTCCCACTTTGCCTTAAGGACCAGTCGAGCCTGGGACCTTCGCGTTTCCACCTCCCTGTGCGTGGGTTCTTCACCCTGGAGCCGGAGGTCAGTGCGCCAGTAATACACTGACGCTTGGACCTCCGCCTCCAAATCCCAGGGCGGCGATGCTGCCAAAACGCACGCCGCCTCAAAGGAGACGGTGCGGTACGCCCGTGACACCCTGATCGCCATCGCCCTCTGAGGTCTCCTGAGGAGAGCGACGTTTTGGCGATCAAGGGCGCCAGCCCAGATGGGCGCTCCGTAAAGGGCCATCGACCGCACCACCCCTAAATAGAGGCGGCGGCAGACAACAATAGGCCCCCCGATATTCGGCAGCAGAGAGCTAAGCGCTCCCGCCGCCGACATCAGCCGGGGGGCCAAGCGACTAAAATGGACGCGAAAGTTCCAGCGGCCGTCGAGGTGGAGCCCCAAGTATTTCATGCTCGACTCCACCCCGATGCGGACCCCTCCAACGATGATGTGGGCATCGGGAGGCGGCGCCCGCCGAGGCCCGTGAAATAACAGGGCCTCGGACTTTTCCAGCGCCACCTCCAGTCCCAACATCCTAATCCTGCCGACAACCAGGGCCACTCCGGCCGTGGCAAGACGGGCAGCTGCCCCGTAATCCTCTCCCCGGGCCGTAACCAGCGTGTCGTCGGCGTAACAAGTAACGCCGACACCCGGGGACAGGGCGTCCCGCAGAACCCAGTCGTAGCCGATGTTCCACAGGATAGGTCCGAGAACCGAACCCTGCGGAACACCGCACGACATCTCCCTCCGTTTACTATTTAACCTAACCTAACCTAGCTTGGGCTCAAACTCGAGACCTTTGCATGGCAGTCCAACCGTTACCCACTGAGCTATAGCTGTATACACACATACACACACACACACACACACACACACACACACACACACACACACACACACCCATACACACACATACACACACACATACACACAACTCACATTCACAACTCACAACACAACACACACGCTTAATACATATTAAATAATGTTACCTATTGACATTTCTCAACTACCGCACATAACTAGATCGAATCTTTTAGGTGTCTGGTGCCTGAGATACAGGTTGTACCTAGTTCGGGTGCCAGCGGCTTATTATGCATTGTTACACGCACTACCACTATTGTTTCACCATCTAATGTCTTGTGTCTTGTAAATTAAGAAATAAAAAAAAATTAAATTAAATTATTATTATCAATCCATCAAATTGTTGAGGCTACAGAGCCTATCAAAGAAATAGACATACCCGTACATACTTAGTCTTACGCCTATACCCCTGAATGGGTTTATTACACTTACATTTCCCCAGCTATGGTTTTCAGGCCCACGCAATAGTGAGCTAACCTATTGTCAACTACCAGTAAAATTTTCACACGCCGTAGAATAGATAATGAGAGAACAAGTGAGAAGTACAGTCAGCAATATAAGTCGATATACAATTTTAAGAATTTGTATCGTCTCATCATACACAATAGTGATAATTCCTAATCTTATACAGCAGCAATAAAAGATTTTTTTACACACACAATTACTATAGAACAATAATTTAACATCTTTCACTTTTATAACACTGTTATAAATTCGTTAAATGCATAGCTACTTATGTCGGTGACTGTACCTACCTATTTCCTTTACCTATTTACCATATTCTCCATATCTATGTAAGCTTCTAGAACACTTATTTACCAAGAGAATAGTAGTAGTCATTTTACTACTTATCCGTAGGTATTCTGTTCACGCAGTCTGCTGAAATAAATGGCACAATAACAGATCTGGATCTGGAAGTGAAACAGAACCACAATCATGATCTAATTATCCTATACTCTAATTGGATAATAAGATTAAAACGGTTCTGTTTCTCGTTACTTAAAAATAATTTTATCATATTATACAACGAGCTGTTACCTGCGATTTCGTCCGCGTAGATTCTAACTAAAAAGTGTTTGTGTCCGCAGAATCCATTTTTTTTTCTAAAATCAATGTAGCCTATGTTACTCCTTATAACATCAGCTATCTGCCAGTGAAAGTCCCGTCAAAATCGGTTCAGCCGTTTCGGAGATTAGCCGCAACAAACAGACAGACAGACAGAAAGACAGACAGAAATACAGACAGAAAGACAGACAAAAAGACAGACAGAAAGACAGACAGAAAGACAGACAGAAAGACAGACAAAAATTTTAAAAGTAGATGTTTCAGTATAGGTGCCTTATATACTTTCATATGCATTAGATAAAAAGCTGTTATTTTGACATTACAAACAGACACTTCAATTTTATTTATTTGTATAGAATATTTGTATAGATGTATAGATGATATAAAATCGCTGGCTCACTATTACAAGTTTCTATGTTATTTTTTTAACTTTGGGGTAATGAGGTTTATAATTTGCATAGCAGTAAAATTAGCGTGAAAATAACTTAGAACTATTTGCGATTTAATATTGTGAGGTGGTAAGTGTTTCCATCTATGACTATATTAGTCTAAACAAAGAGGAATGACATATAGAACCATCTAATATTCATAACACATTTTTTTTTTAAATGTTACATAGAACCTTACAAGGTCCAATATTACAATGTTGGACCAGCGAAATGTCACGTGTAGCAGTGGAACAATACATGTTAGTTATAAATAACGGCTATTGTTAATTTAATTGCTTGGTTATTTCCTCGTTATTTTCGTAACAGCTGCTGATGTGATTAGTGTAGATTTGAGATTATGATTTTTAAACTTTGTATAAATATATTTATACAAAGTGTAAAAATAAAGAAGTCTAGTTATTATATTATATTAAAATGTAACCGTAGTAAATTTTGTTTCAAATTATGTAGATACGACGCGACGACTTCTGTAAAACAATTTAAGAAGCAAACATTTATGGGTGCGGTCAGTCTATAGATAGGTGACCGCTTAGTGGTATTTCATCTGAGCGTCTCCGTGCTTCGGAGGGCACGTAAAAAGTCGGTCCCGGCTGTTGCCAAATCGACAGCCAATGCCAGAGGCCTACCGGCGACTTGAACAACTCTTGACAACAGGTTGGCCACTAACCACACGAAAAAGAAAAAGAAAGCAAACATTTATGGAAGTAGAGGCATGGGTAGATCTAGATGCAATTTTATCCAACAAGTAAAGAAAGAAGTGGGAATTGAATTATATGAAGAAGTTAAAAGGAAAACAGAATACGTTGATGTTGCACTTGTAACACGATAAAAGCTTATAAATCAATAAAAATATAATGTATGACCGCAAAATACACTTACACCGTAGTACATACAAAAATCGACATACAATTGACGGCCTCGATGGCGTAGTAGTTAGTGTAACCGACTGCCACGCCTGAGGTCGTGGGTTTGATTCCTGCACAAGTCAAACATTTGTGTGCATGAACGTGGATGTTTGTCTTGGTCTGGGTATTACTATGTATAATATGTAGGTATTTACAAAAAAAAACGTGTATATGTATGTTTATCCATTGTCTAGTGCCCATAGTACAAGCTCTGCTTAGTTTGGGCTAGATGGTGTTGTGTGTATGTGATGGAATATTATTATTATTATTATTATAATTACGATTAATTAAACACATTGTAAAAACGATACGAGTCAGCAGTATATTACACCTAGTAATTAAATTAACAACGACTATAAAATAGCACAGTTGCTATAAATATAACACCAGCTATAACGTACAACGAACAAAAGCTATATTTTAACATAACGACTGAATTCGTCTCTGTACAAACTGATGCAGGTGTAAATAAGGCTGAATAATGGGTTCATTTGTACGAAACAAGATTAGACAGGTTAATTTACTTAGTTTGTGGCAGTATAATAAAAAACTACGGCTGACCTATGTGACTTTGGATGGATAATTAATTAATCCTAACTTATTTTATAAATGTGAATGTGAGTTCGTTTGTTACGCTTTCACGCCTTACCTACTCAACCGGTCATCAAGTTGTCAGGGAAACAGAAAGGAAATAAGTTATCTTCGTCTAGAGAAAAGTACTGTTTCTAACCTAACCTACATTTCTGCGAGTGAAACCGCGAGCAAAATTTAGTAATCTTATAAATGTGAATGAGTTTGTTTGTTTGTTACGCTTTTACGCCTCAACTACTCAACCGATAATCATAAAATTTTGTATACAAGTTTCCAAAAAGACGTAAGATACCTTGCATCTAGAAAATAGTACTATTCTTGAGGGATATCAATTTATTAACACTATCTAGAAAATAAAACAACAAACCTCTTTTCCACATGAATATCCATAGTATTTCATGTTATATTCTTTAACAGAATAAAAAGGTAATCAAATCATTTTTCAAGGTTCTATAGACAAAGAAATCAACTACGGCTTTATTGATAAATCCCTCTACTAATATAGAATTCCGTTTATTGTTTGAGACTTTCAAACACATGGCAAAGATTCCCTTTTGGGATATTAGAATTTCCTTTATTCCCAATGGATAGCCCACATAAAATGCTATTATGTGTGGCGATAAAAATAGCGTTAAAGCACAAAAGTAATTTTTCGATATACTACGTCACTAGATTTTGTCCGCGGCTTCGCTTTCGGTAATGTTGATTTTGTCAATAAATTTCTATGCCTTGGGGACAATTTCTTTTTTGAAATGTTCTCTATGTGCTTTTATGCACCCCTGACAACTAGTATGCAAAATTACATGCTGATCAGTCTAGTAGTAAACGTGTGAAAACGTGACAAAAACACAAACTCACATTCGCTTTTAAAATATTAGTATATCCGTACATTATTAAAACATAAATATATTAACTATGGCAATTGTTTCTACATAGAGTCACTATTAAAAGACGTTAACCGTCCGTAACGTCTAACGTTTTCCCATGATATACAATGTTACGAAAATTTAATCCAATTGAAAAACCATCTTAAATCTTGGCGCACATCTCGTTAACACAGCGGGAAATCCTATTTAATAGTATAAATGTCAATGTGAGTTTATTAGTTTGTTATACTTTCACGTCGTAACTACTCGATCGATAATCATGATATTTCGCATACACGTTTTCAAATGACATAAGGTAACTTACTACCAGATAAAAAGTAGGAGCGAATAGTAATAGTAGTATCTTTTGATACTTTTTGTCTTTCTTCTGTATTAATTTTATACCTATACTAATATTATAATGCTGAAGAGTTTGTTTGTTTGGTTGAACGCGCTAATCGCAGGAACTACTAGTTCGAATTGAAAAATTCTTTCAGCGTTGGCTAGCCCATTTATCGAGGAAGGCTATGGGCTATATAACATTACGCTACGACCAATAGGAGAAGAGCATAAATAGAAAATGTTGCAAAAACGGGGAAAATTATTATCTTATGTGAAGCAGACGAAGTTGTGTACACATACACAATATTTAGTCCTATCGGTATTTTTAAAGCAAAAAATGGTTATCAAAAAGTCTCGCTAGTTTTATAGACTCGTCTTACAAGCAATGTTTATCCTCGAACAAGCTTAGGGGAATCATACCGCTGAAGCTAGAAGCTTACACGTATGCCAACTGAATATTTACGATTATGTACCATATCTATTGCTGTATACGGTACATTGTTCCAGACTGTGCTGCTACTGATAATTTCTTGATCTAAAACAACATTTTGTTCGGCTTACAAATTAGACCTAAGACTTAATGCAAAGCAGTCGCTTTAATTGCCTTTTGTTGAATTTTATACATTTATATGTGCAAAAATTAATTAATTATTATATTTAACTATTTAGAATAATTGCACCTCAGTAATTGTATAATTTAACATCATACAATATAAATAGTAGTCAAATACTTGACAGTTTGATAAGCTATAAAAGGCGTAGCAACACTGCTATCTGTCACTTCTTGTTGTGAACTGTAAGGGAACGGACATATAAAACTTCCTTGTGTCAAAGTTTAAAACTATAAAATAAATAGTTAAAGTGTTTGTACAGCGTGTTATTTAACCCATAACCTCTAACACCTTTGCCGAGGAAAATATGATTATTTACATACATACATTATGTACATAGTCCCACGGTCACCCTAAGGGTTTGTAAGATGCTTATTACAGTCACATTTCGCCAACTAAGTTTTAGGGCTCGTGTAATAGGAAGCTAGATCATTGTCATTTACACAGTACCTACAGTTCCAATTACTAAATAACAGTGCTGCTATTGTGGATCATTTGTTTAAAAACACAATCACTTTGCTCGATACACGAATCGAACGCGATACCTCAAGCAACGCCGTCCCATTTACTATCGTAAACTGAGACAGTTGTAACTTCTTACTTAAAAATTTATACAAGACATAACCGCGATGTGTCGTCTATAAAGGCGTCGTAGCAACTATATTGCTAGTCATCAAAAGTCTACGTTTTCGTAGCGCTACGAGACACAGTTAGCTAATAGCTACGGAAGAGGTCTCCCTCGTGTAGCGTGCTACGTTTTCACTTTGTATGATGTGACTTTATGTTACACTGCACAATGCTACAAATTGATTTTAATTACAGTTATAGTACTCATCGGAATATTGGCAATTGAGTTTGTTTGTTAGCAAACAATGCATTTAAAGTTGAAATCCAAGAAGCAGCAATAACCCATTGGATGAGATACATTGTGGTGAGTCAAAAGGCCACCTTTAGTACTATCGACGTGAATCTACTTCCAACATAAGCATATTAGCTTGACTGGAGGGGTTAACAAGAATGCAAGTACCTGATTTGCAACCCACATACATACCTCGTGACCTTTTAAATAAAAAATGCTTTTAAGTTTTTCAAGTGGCAAAACATTGATCCAAGTTTCACATAGGTGCTTTCATTTTATTCCATCTTTAAATCATTTTAGAGACTGGGCGAGTGATATCTCTGCGACTATAGCTATGGCAATCGTATACCATCATCAGGCTTTTCGTATTCTTCTTAGCCACCTCCACACGATCAAAAGTCTAAAGGTTTCTGTTACCTTCATTGTAGTTTTGTTCATTTACTGGCCTGGACAATGCTCTAATTTATAATACTATTTATTACCTTTCAAATTTCAAATATTTTAACGTAGATAGCCACTTTACTTTTTTTTGGCTCTATCTCGACAAGCTCATAATAATATATTTAAATAACTTATGTACAGTGAGCTGTAAAAATACATACCCAAGTCAAAGCTAAAATGGTATATGCCGGTAATTGACAGTTGACACCATCTAACGAAAATTTATAATAAACTGTAAGTAGTTAATTTATATCGTAATAGATGGCGGTAACTATAAAATAAAAATAAAATAGATTTTTAAATCAATTTTGTGAAATTTAATTTAAAAAATTTTTGAATCTCTGTTTCCAAAAGTTTATTTAAAAATAACACGTTTCTAACATGAATGAAAAACCTGAGGGTAAAACTAATATAGCCGTAATTTATAAAACAACGCCGTCTAGTTCATTTATTTTCATTCTAATTCGAGTGTTCATAGGATTTTTGACCTTAAGCTATCCATGCAATATTACAGGTGACTGTACATACATTTCTTTACGTTCCGTTAAGTAGGTATACTATTCAAAGAATAATAATATATAAATAATAACTACTATTTAAATATTATCTCAAACAGATTCAATCCCATAAAAAATTCACAGTCTCTCGTTTGAAGTCCACGCCACAGCCGTGACGCATAGTGTTGTGGGTTCAAATCGAGAATATTACATGGGACAAAAACTTGTGTGAGTCACAAATAGTTGATCCATGTTTGGGTAATGTTTGTGCCGTTGTTTGATGTTTGTGAAGTCCCCCGCGGCGTAGGAAATAACACTAGTGTGGCAGTCGCCTTTTTAAAATATAAATAGTTTCATTAAATTTATGTTTTTTTTGTCCACAGCATCTGTAGCAAGAATCGCCAAGTTTCTCGGCGGAACTGGTACACCTATGGTCACAACGGGTGGCTTCACATTTGACTTCGTGAAGCCAAAGCAGACCTGCAAAGATGAATTCTACATGCTTGTGAGGGCTGGCCCACTAGGTTTCGAAGACCTGGCGTACTTCATCATAGACCTGATGAGACAGTAAGTAAATTCAGTATTGGCTTCTATATATATAAGATGTTTAGCGCAATCGCGGTCTTTAGGAGTCCGCGAGAAATTGATTTTCTGTTTGCAGCTTGGCCTTCTAAATGATAAGTAGACCCATTTTTTTACTGAGGGAAGTAAAATGACAGTTATATTTTTTGTATGCATAGGCTCACGCCTTATCTCTGAAGGGATATGCAGCGTCATATTACATTTATATCTCGTCATTTATGATTTCAAGTTTCAGAAAAGAAATAATAATATAATTGTCAGACTACGTAAACATGTTTATTTCAAATATAGCAAAATTACTGTCAGCTTGCTTCGCTTAATAAAGAATATTAGTTTATACATTCAGCTGCACCAAGTCTACATAATACAAAATGTGGTGAGTATACGATATATTTGAGTAATTATGAACTACAAAATGAACCAAACATACGTAGATAAATAGATAGCTTTTCAAATTGTATGAAACTTTGATGTCTTTGCAAAATACTATACATAATTTTATCCTACGTTCACGCGAATATTATATATTAAAATTAAACAACTTTGTACGGATTTTATCGCATTGTTTATTTTTTATAAAACACTATTATTATATAATTTTGAAACTTTAAACTACTATTGTTAAACAGTTTTACTAGTTACTGTTTAGAAAGAAAAGAAAGGAAGAAAAATATTTATTTTGGCACACAAAAGGGCAGAAAACATAAAAAAATAAGAAAGCAGAATAATAATAAAAACTAGAAGAATAAAAACAAATACTGACACTATAATTTCAGTTTACTTCTATTTAAGCTATTTAAATTATAAAAACTATTTAGATTTAATTTTACACTATCGCCGACGTTTCGGTTGCTTTTCAGCAGTCATATTCAAGGGGAGGCTCATGTAACAATAGTGTTGAATAGAGAGTTATGTAATAATAGTGTATTATTAAAAATAAACAACGCGATAAAATCCAGATAAACTTGTTTTATTTCAATTATATACATACGTTTATTTTCACGTTTGCAAAGGCATGCATTCTTTCATATGCATATTTTAAATGAACTTGCTCTATTTAGTTATATCTTTATCTCTAAGTCGGACATGATTCTGTCTGTATCTATAAGTCGCAGAGGCAAGCGACGTCACAGTAAGCACGGTGAATGAAACTAGTTTCTTATTTATGACTGGCTTTTGCCCTCGACTCGAAGTAGGTATATGTTTTTCTTTGCCCTTTTGGAGGATATTAGCTAAAATAACTTATGTCTCTCTGCGACCCTGCGAGCTATTTCTCGCTGTTACGACTTCTAGGCGCCGCGCCGTATCAAGATAGATCATTGAACAAACAACATTTTAAGTTAGTCTTCCAGCAACACAACTATGAAAACCGCATGCAATTTCGTACAGTAGTTTTTGTGTGATGCACGTCCAAACATACAGACAGACAGATACAAAGACTAAAAATAATTACTTTGGCTTTTATAACTCTAATAAAGTTCCCTGCCATTATTTTTTTTTAAAATATCTCCTACGTATAGACATCGACCAGTTACAATTATAAATATTGATAAGTTTTCTAAATATGAGATTATGAACTATAGAAGGTACCTACTTCGAAATAAGGTAAGTTTGAAGATGATATGGGACAAATTTTAAGGTTATGGGTTAAAGTTTGATTGTGTGGTGGTGGTTGAATAATTATGGTTTTTGAAGTTTACACAATCTAAGTTAAAGTTGGTTCTTACTGCAGGGGACGAAATTACGAGTTATTATATTATATACTATATTTTGTAAATTATTTAGGGGAGTATATGAATATTACAATTTGTTAAACATGAAGTTTAGAATAAATAACTTACTACAAATATGTGCACACGTCAAACTGATAAACTCATAAACTCATTATATCCTATCCTATAGTATGTGAGGATCACGCAATTTATGTTTGTTCCATTACATACCGCGCAACGAAATATCACTCGCGCTCACACTTACACTTATTTGGTTCCGTGAATTGCAACACTTGCAACTTTACTCTCATCTTAATATTTTTGGTTCCGTGAATTGCAACACTTGCAATTTTACTCTCATCTTAGTATTTTTGGTTCCGTGAATGGCAACACTTGCAACTTTATTCTCATCTTATTATTTTTGGTTCCGTGAAATGCAACACTTGCAAAGCTTATACCTCCGAGGGAGTAAGCAAAGGTCTATTAAACCCAGATTCCGTGAGTAATAGGGAATGAGCCTATTGCCATACATATCACAGTGTCATATTCCATGCTGCTACTGAAATTTTACTTTCCGAAAAATCCTACAACACTTTGTCCGACCAGGGTATTGAACCCGAGTCCTCATGCAAAGCAATCGCATTATTTACCGCTGCGCTACTAAAGTTCTAATCAACTTTGTTTTAACTTATCTAAGTTTGCTATGTAACCTTGTACATAATATAAATATGTATAAATGATTCCCAACTCTTGTTAGTGTTCCCAAACATATCACTTTATATAGCTGAAAATAAACTTTTAGTTACTACCGTAGGTACTTACTTATCGTCAAATAACATTTAAGTTTACGTAATCAAGACCAAACTTACATTATCGATTTGAAAGCTAAACGTTAACGTATTCCGTTTGTCCCTACTGACTATTTAATTTTATAATGACATTTAATAAACGTCGCTTGAAAGCAAATAATCCCTACAACTTACTTTAAAATCCCGTCTTGTAATTTTTAATCTATGTTACCTGACTTATAAGAATATTGAGGCACTAATTACTTTAAAATGTATTTCACTTATTTATTTAACCATTCAGCTTATACATATCGAATTATATATCTATACTGATACTTATAATAAAGAGGAATGATTAGATTTTTGTTTGTTTATAAGGATTTAAAACTGATCAACCGATTTAAAAATTCTTTCAGCACTGGAATGCTATATTATCACCGTGTAACATAGGCAATATTTTATTTTTATAAAGTACTGTTACTTACTAACCTAGCCTACTTCTACGCAAACCAGTAAAATAAAAAAGCATTATATCTGGTCGTTGGCGGTCGTACTCTGGTTATTGAGTAGCTTATATCGAAATATAATGTTAAAAGCATTGAATCTGGTCGCCATCTTCCGTACCATGGATAATTAGACAAAGTCTCCCCGTGATCATGGCTGCTGAAAAGCAACCGAACCGTCGGGGAAAGAGTAAACATAAATATAAATAGTATAATAGTATAGTAATAGTATAAATAGTTTTAATAGTTTCAATAGTTTAATTAGCTTAAAAATTAGTAAAGTTTAATAGTAATAGTAGTGTAACAGATTCAAAATTTTGTAATAAAGTGTCAAATAAACAACGCGATAAAATCCGTTTATAGTAGTTTAATTTCAATGAATAACATTCGCGTAAACAGAAGACAATATTAAGACAAAGAGTTTTGATCAAAAACATACATAATTATTCCAAAAATGTAAAATAACAACATCTATAAAAAGGGCATCTCTTTGTCTGCCTGTTTATAACATCATATCAGTATCACGCCTATATCTCCAAAGAAGTACGTACAGATGTAATACACTTATATTACGGTAAGCATAGTTAACATACGAGAGGAGGTCAAAAAATTCGCGGCATGGCGGGGTTGGCGAGGGTGAGTTTACTTATGCATGTAGGCGCTAATTGAGTGACTCATTGTTAGTATATATACCGAGTTTTAGCCTAATCGGGTCATTAGCTTTTGAGTTTTCAACGAGTAAACAAGTCAATCGGAAAGAAACTAGCCACTATGGAGAAAAGTATCCGTGCACACAAGCCATGTTGCGACGGCTGCCATTCACCGGTGCGGTTCTGAAAAACTGCGCCACCCACCCTATAGCTTAGACCTGACCCCAAGCGATCATTTTGGAAAAAAAAATGAAAGAACTGCGTGGAAAAAATTTTGCGACGATGATGAAGTGAAGTCGGTAATTTCGGCCTATTTAGACGCCCTAGACAAATCTTTTTTTTTCGACGTTATTAATAAGTTATTTGACAGATCTAATAAATGTATTAGGGTTAAGGGAGAATACATTGAAAAGGAAAAATAGTTTGATGTTTCATTTCATTATCCTTCCCTGTCATTCCGCGAACTTTTGGACCTCCCGTCGTATATCCATTGGCACTATAAGGAAAAATATAGCGGAAGCGTCTCCCGTCAAATTAAGATGGTGGGTATAAGAATATAGTATCGTAAAGAGGGATTTTCTTTAGTTTTCCGTGACGCAACGCGTCTTTGGAAGATAAGCGAGAAATTCTTTATAGACTTATTATTATGTTTGATTCCATTAGGGTAACATGAAATACTATTTTTATTACATACTATTTACTGCACGCAGCTTCGTTTGTGTGACGCCTGCGGAATGCATTATCGTACATGTGACATAATGTATATGTATGATTAGGTTTCTGTTTACAACATACTGATCAAACGAATGTAAAATAATAGAAACATTTGGAATTAATTATTTTATATAGGTATTTAAATTTTCAATTATGATTATGGTAGAATCTCAAACACTGAACAAACATAAATCAAATAATCAGACAGAGAGAAATTCATCATGCACCCCCAGGTTGCCCAAACTAATTATTGACAATACCGAACTCCTCTGATAAAGCTGCGTCATGAGATCGAGGCGAACTCCAACTTAAAGTATTCCGCTTCGAACACAAAATTTGCGTCGACACATGTTTCGCCTTAGTGCAAGGCATCTTCAGATCAGCTGAGCAACTATTTTACTGATGACTGACTGACTTTTGATGAACTATTTTATTAAAATGGATTTCAGCAAAGTAACCTCTAATTCGATTGTATATATCAAGTCAATCGTAAAAAGCCTAACAGTGAGATGCAATGATTAAAATAGCAGTCTCTGCGAACTTTAAAACACGCAGTTCGTTCCTAGTTCGGATAACCCTCAAACTAACTATATCAAAGCAACTTTCTGTTCATTGAAACCGTGCTTTGATTAAAGTTAGGTAGTAAATATATACGTGAAACTTTAGGCACTGTTATAATAGCGGTCGAGATTTTTCTGGGTGCTAGATGAACTCAAGAATGTCATAAAAATCAAATCAAATCAAAAATATGATTATTAATTTAGGTCACGTAACACTTATGAACGTCAAAGTTACACTTATTAATATGAATTTACATTAGCCTGTTGCCATCTTTAGCAAAGCAAGGGTGAAAAACCAATGAGAATACGCAGTGTGATATCCATGGTCACGAATTGGACTATTATATACAAACATCTGATCTATATGAAAGCACGGATAGCGTAGTGGTTTAAGTGGTCGCCTCGCCACTGCCAGCGCCTAGGATTGTGGATTCAATCCCTACACGGGACAATCATTCGTGTGATCCACAAATCCTATTTTTCTCCAGCTATATTTTACGACTTACGTAACAGGGAGTTGTCTATTGCTATCTATTAGTTAGGTTAACAAACTCCATAGTTACTGCTTATGAATGTTTCTTAACAGAAAATGCCGATAACACTGACCTACCTAAGAAACGATCCCAAGACTGCACGGATGGCATAATGGTTTAAGTGGTCGCCTCGCCTCTGAAACTGCGCCGAGTGTTGTAGGTTCGTATCCTACATGGGACAAAAATTTTCGTGATCCACAAATGGTTGTTCGGAGTCTGGATGTTCTTTGTGCCGTTGTTTGAATATTTGTAAAGTCCCCCGCGATACAGGAATTATTCCTTGAGCGGGGGCTGTCTTTTTAAAAAAGAAAAAAGGTCGAGACCGTACAAACTAAAGTCACATGCCACGACCTATAAGACAATGACACTCAATGCTCATGTACTAGGCTAGCAACACAAGGAAAGAGATATTTATTAAACCGTCTGGCTTCCGCATCAAGTTCCTTATCTTTTATACATTATAATAATATTATGACTTGCGGTAAATTTAAATTACTCAATAACGTTGCTAAAGTTGTTCTTATCATGATATTATTGCCGTCTCGTTATTGTTACGTTGTTTTTGAAAGACGAAGATTCTTAGAAGGGAAATGGAGTGGGCAAAAAATACTGAGATAATTAAACCGCGGTATTATGAAGATAAATTATGATTATACAGTAAGTAGGTACATGTTTAGTTGTCTAGCCACCGAAAACTTGTTAAGTGCCTAAATATTTTGTAAATTTGCTATTTGTTATTGCTAACTAAATATTATGATGTTCATGAGTGTTGCTGACTTAAATAAATAAATGATTTCTGACTTTGTCTTCATCAAGCGATTGAAGTAATTCGACAACAATCAAGCTAGCTGTAAGTTTCCAGAGAAGTCAAAAATAAAATGTATATTAAGTTTAAAGGTTTAAACGAATTTTTATTCTCAAAAAGAAAAAATCATCTAGATGAAAATAATAATGAAACATTAGTAAACATTGATTAGAAAAGTCACTATATAATTTAGTGCTCAATCAGCACGAACATTTTTTTTGGTATTATTGTTAGTATACATAGTATATATAGAGACTTAATCCCTGAACTGATCGGCAGAGATATAATACTGCCACATTTCTTCAACTATCTTTTTTGATACTCATAATTTTTTGATTGTGGTGAGACTACAGTGCAATTTTCTAGTCTTCGTATTCTTTATCATCATCATCATCATCATCAGGCTATAATAGTCCACTGCTGGACATAGCCCTCCCCCAAAGAGCGCCATAGCGCCCTGTCTTCAGCTTGCCGAATCCAGCATCTGCCTGCAGTCTTTCGCAGATCGTCATCCCACCTGGTCGGAGGGCGTCCTACACTACGTTTGCCGAGTTGCGGTCTCCACTCAAGAACACGCTTACCCCAGCGGTTGTCTGTTCTTCGCGCGATATGGCCAGCCCACTGCCACTTCAGCTAGCTAATTCTCTGAGCTATGTCGATGACTTTGGTTCTCTGTCGGATGTATTCGTATTCTCCGTATTCTTATAGAGATTTGACTGAAAATTTTCTGAAATTGCCTTTCATACTAGGTCTCAAGGGAATGGAAATAAATATAGGGTGAATAGAAAGGCAGGTTCTGAGTCATAGAAGCCATTGCAACATTAGTAGCCCAGAATACGGTTGACATTTTTTTTTTATCTTTTTATTTTGTGTGTTTTTATATACTGTTTATCCCAAAATGCCCACATTGCCTGCTCATTGAAGCATGCACATTTTTATACACATATAACAATTCACCTAACATATGTTCATATCCGCGAAATTCTAGTCGTACTTGATGAAATTTGACACAAGCTTGCATTTCTCTATAAGACTCTTGGTTTTTATATACGGTTTATCATGAAGTTGCCACGGAAAAGGTTAATATTCCTAAAATAATAATATTTTCTTCCTTAGTAATAGTAATAAGTGATATCAGACTGGGCCACAGTGAAGCGTGACCGGGTTAACTAATGGGTTAGATAAATAAATAAAATTCTAAATAAGTCAATGTATAAATGTGTAGAACTAGCCTATCTTATCTTATGTAGGGGCCAGTCAGTGCAGACCGGCGACACTTCGACCCAGTGGGATCTTTTGTGTCGACACTCTCCCAATAACGACTGCCATAGATGTTCATGGCAGCCGGGACCAACGGCTTAACGTGCTTTCCGAGGCACGGAGCAGGCGATAATTGTCAATCAATACGCACATAATTTCGAAAAGTCATATAACTTCCGAAAGTCAGAGGTGCGCGACGTGGGTTCGAACCCGAGACCCTCTGCATTGCAGTCTGTTGGCCTCCCCACTGAGCTATCGCTGCTCTTGGAACTAGCCTAACATTCAAATATTATTTTGTGACTTCGTTGAGGTTTGATTCGTTGTCTTGCCACTGCCAGTATGACGTTGTGTGAAGTGTTGTGGATTCGAATTCGACACGGAAAACATTATAATTTATTTATTATTATTTATGAGATCCTCCAAAGCCGTGTTTCTGTTATTCGTTGTTTGAATGTTACACAACTTCTTTAATCTCACATAATTTCGAAAAGACAGAGCTGCGTGCGTTGAACTCAAGATCCCTGCGAAGCAGTCTAATGGTCTGCCACTATCGTCGCTTTGATATATACATCGTTTAAATTTAAATTCAAGGTTTCACTAAGATAAGGTTTTGCGAGAATGTAATTTACTTCATCAACTATCAGAATACCAATCTAAGTCGAAATTCTTACGCCCAGTTTTGAGTCTTACACCGTAATTAAAGTAAAATACAAACGAAATTAATGGTTCTGGAGTGGATGATAAATTTACTTTCTTAATTAATTATTGCCAGACGTGACTTTAAAGTATTAATGCGTAAGAAGAAAATATATTGTACTAGCTTTTGCCCGCTGTTTCGCTCGCTTAAAAGTAGTTTATATTAATAACAGTACTTATTTTACATTAAATACAGCGTATGTTACTCGGTGGTAATATACATAGCTTTCTAATGGTGAAAGAACTTTTAAATCGGTTGAGTAGTTTTGAGTTAAATCCTTACAAACAAACAAAATAATGTAATCTTGCCTATTTACAATATTGGTGTAGATGTAGTGCTTTCTTAGTCTTAGAAGACCAACTATTTAGTAGTATATTCTGATAGGCGTAAAAGATGATTTTATTTTTCATTGATGAATGGAAACTGGAAAAGATTTTGCTTTACCATCGTGAGGTCCTTGATTTCGATTCCTGGTCTGGAAATTGTCAGTCCCAGCGTAAAGATGTGCAAATTAGCAAACGTGTGGGTAGATGGTAATGCAGTTGGCCTTAATTCGTGGGCCTTAAAACATACTGAAAAGATTTGAGTGTCTTACATCTCTGGCTACCCTTTAAGAGACACACACGTGAATTTTATCTATATAAACTGTTTTATTAAGTATTTTTAATTTATTGTTCTTATATGTTTGTAGGACAACTCTACCTTTGTAATATCTTTGATCTCGCTTCTCAATTTAAATAAATGAGAGATCTCTTATTTTTAATGTTGTAACTTTATTTCAAAGAAGTCCGTATTTCAAGTAACAAACTCTGAATAAATTGACTTTCTTAGCCCTTATTATTTTAATTTCGTCTTCATTCATACAGTTCGTGTTTCGAATGAGAATCAACAGTTTTGTTGGTTGCGATGAGTTAAGGTTATTTAGCGCTGAAGTTATATTTATGTTTATTATAATTTGCAGACGCTATACAGTGTGTAACAGAAAAATGTGGTCTTATTTTAGGGCCTTAATGTATATCTAAAAAGTAATAACCTTTTCGGATAAAAAGCAAATTATAATTTTATGACAATTTTAAATATTTTATTTATTTATAACCAGATTTTTCCCGCGGCCTTACTCGCGTAATTGTAGGGTACTTTAGGTTAGGTCAGTAACAGTGTTCTTTTTCCTGGATGGAAGGTATCCTTTCCTGTTTCCCTGACAATGTGTAACCGAAATTTTATGATAATCAGTCGAGTACTTAAAGCATGAAAGTGTAACAAACAAACAAACTCACATTCGCTTTTATAATCTTACATTAGTTACGATTTAAACTTCGAAATAAACACTTTATCTGACTATCTAAATTTCGCCTGGTCATTTTCAGGTTTACAAAGATCACTCGAGTCAGATATTAGTCTTGTTTACGTATCGACTAGAATGTATGATACTGACAAGTCGAAAAAAAAAGCTATATCTTAGTCAAAATAGTAGATTTGTTTGTCGCGGTTTTCTATAGTACGCTTAAATATGACCATACCTTTTTGTTACACGATGTATAGCCCTTTTTTTAACACTTTTGCTATTCTAGCAAGTTAATACTGAATCGTAAGCGAATTTACATTTATTAATAAAATGGTCGCAATATACACCTTACAATCAAGCGGTAACTGGGGGCCGAAATTCATTTGACCGTTTTAACACAAGACCGAAAATGCTGTTGGTCATTCTTTAGTTAATCGACTTAATAATTGACCAGAAAAGAATTGGTCTAACGAACCATTGATATTTTTACATTTGATCGAGTGAACGTTTGATCGAAAACATTGCAAACTTTGCTATCGTTCGTCAAATAGACCCAAGACTGAAAAACAATGGTTGGATTAAAAATATTGTATTATACTATGAATATTTTAATAGTACTATTATTATTTACTTTCAATGTCAATCTATATTATTCATACATGAACTTAGAAAGTATAGCACCCATAATGTATTATTTAATCCGTGTAAGTTTTACCTTATATAGAAACTTAAAAAAAACGCTAAAACCTTGTAGTAACTTCAAGTGCACAGCTATAGAAATCTTAAACTTTGATACTTGTAAAACAACAAAAATAAACAAAATAAAAAGAATACTACTATATTGAATACGAGCAGCTTCATAGTAAGCGGTCACAGTAGTATGATCACTTACAATGACAGAGGTATTATTCTCGCGTTACACCATCTTTATAATACCTATAATAATATCAGCCCTGTATTAAACTGTCCCACTGCTGGGCCTGGATCTTTTCTTGATGCAAGAAGGATTACTAAGTTCACCACGCTGGCCCAGTGCGGGTTGGCAGTCTACACATCATTTCGAGACCATTATGACATACAGATTTCTCACAATGATTTCCTTCACCGTTAAAGCGAGCGATAATTAACTATTTAATACGCACATAACTTCGAAAAGTCAAAGCTTATTTATTGCATAATACGTAGTAACAGTGGCTTAAACCGATATTTCGTAAAAGGCTAGTACTTTTTCAGGCGAGCAAGCTTTCTCGTACTGTCGCCAAATAACTGACAATACTGGACTCTTCCAGTCTAACATGAGTGAAGCAGTGATATTGGTTTTTCCTTTGCAATGAAAGCGCAGTGACGCCTATATTACAATATGTGCGAAATGAGAATGGGACTTGTATTGGAGATCTATGAAATCTTTTACTATTAGGTGGCTATCGTATATACTTTTACTGTTATTGTTTTATAAGAGTTAGCTGACCCGCGCAACTTCGTCTGCTTCACATATGAGAATTTTCCCCGCTTTTGCAACATTTGTCATTGTTGCTCTGATCCTATTGGTCGTAGCGTGATGTTATATAGCCTATAGCCTTCCTCGATAAATGGGCTATCTAACACTAAAATAATGTTTCAATTCGGAACAGTATTCCTGAGATTAGCGCGTTCAAACAAACAAACAAACTCTTCAGCGTTATAATATTAGTATAGATAAAATAATTATTTCGTAGATACCATAATATGTAGTTCAGGTCTGCCCCGTCGCCATCGATTGTCTTGTGGTACCCAATTGGTGACGATTGGTGCCCACCTCTCTGGGTGCATGCGGCAGGCATGTCCGGCCCAGTCCCACTTCAACCTGGCGGATTTCACACCTACATCAGCTATGCGTGGTTTAGAGCGCAGAGTAGTGTACGGAGATGGCGGGACGACCTAGACGCATTTTATAGGGACTGGCAGAGGATATCCACCAACAGATTGATTTGAGTCAAAAGGAGAGGCTTTTGCCCAGCAATGGGACATTATAAAAAGCTGATGAAAAAAAAAGAACATAGTTCAATCCTATATAGTGTAGGCAGAGATAAATTACATTGGTTCACATTTTGATAGCCATATTTTAGGTTTAAAGCTATGCTTTAGCGGATACATTTCCACATTTACGCACGAAGCGCTTTGCTTCCACTTTTATAATGCGTACCGCAAAGGAGTGGAACTCACTACCTAAGTCTGTGTTTCCCGATGAGTACAATCTGGGTGTCTTTAAGTCGCGAGTGAATAGGTAACTTCTAGGCAAGCGTGTTCCATCGTCGACTGCATCTTCACTTAACATCAGGTGAGATCGTGGTCAAAAGCAAGACCATTAAAATATTTTAAAAAAATTTGACGTAAGTTTTTGAAAGTTTTCTAAAACAAACAATTTAATGTTTTGCCCAAATGAGGATTTGAATCTAGGACTACTCAAAAACTAAGTTTTGTCTGTCGTCGTCAGTGTCGCGGGGACTTTACGAACATTCAAACAACGGACACAAAGAACAACCAAATTCAGAACAACCATTTGTGGATCACACACATTTTTGTCCTCTGTGGCATTCGAACCTTACACTCGGTGTAGAAGTAGTGACGAGGCGACCATTTAAACCATTGCGTCATTTGTGCAGTTCTATATGCAACGTAGTTATATAATAATTAGATTTTGCCCGTGGATTCGCTCGCATAAATGTAGGATTTGTCGTTTTTTTATATCTCAAGAACAGCACCGTTTTCCTGGGTAAAACGTACCCTTTGTCCTTTTCTGTACTTCTGACAACATGTATACAAAATTTCATAATAATCACTCGAGTAGCTAACCCGTAAAAGCGTAATAAACAAACAAACAATCTCACATTTACATTTATAATGTTAGTTAGGATTAGGATAAGACCTATCAGAATATTGGAGCAAATAAAATATTTGATTTGATTTAGGAAGACAGACTGTTCGAGTTAGTGAAAACAAATTTTCCAGACCAATGTTATTCTGACAAACAAATCTAACTTGCTAATGACAGTTCTTAGTTGAAGTAGGCGGTCTATCAACTATACAATTCAAGAATTTGGAATATCTGAAGAGGATTCTGGATGGACATTATTTTTCTTATAACTTGTAAACTACTATTTTACTTTACCTACCTTTTAATTTACCTAAATTTCGTTTTTGGAATGAGCTTTTGCATTTTTTTTTATTTTTTTTTGTTCGTCAAAATGACCACACTCCACTTGGTGGTAAGCAGTCGTATGGTCTAAGAGCAGTGGCCTCCACACCGCCCTCATAGCAGCCGAGGCGATGTTGAGGTCTCTACTTTGACGGCCTGAGAAGGTGCTTTTTCACGCCCCGCTTAAAGGACCCAACATGATTTAAATCGTTCGAAAGTTAGTTTAAATATAAGTTTTGCTTATATTAAAACTAACTGCAGCGTCATGCCGTACGTATAATCGACAGCCAGGAGGTTACGAAGGACACCGAACCGCTACAACACCGTAGAGACATTGCGTCCCTTAGCGTATTCTATCGCCTCTATCATGGCGAATGCTCCGAAGAATTATTTGACCTCATCCCACCTTCCCCCTTTCTTTTGAGAACCACACGTGCCGGTCTTCGTAACCACGGATGGACGGTTAGCACAATCCCGTCTCGCACCAAAAGGTTCAACAATTCCTTCGTCGTAGTGACGACGAAGGAATTGCTGAACCTTTGACAGTGATCTCTGGACTGTAATTGGGCTATCCATCATGTCCGTTACAATCAATATAACGTATCACTAAAAAAAATTACTTTAGACAGCAACTGCTGTTTGAAAGATACAACAATTATGATTTCCTTTACCCATGACTTATTAAACCCTACTTAACAACTTTTGTTCTATCAGTTTTCACAATTCAGTAGGCAAATGATCCTTTCATATAAAAATACGAATATTAAAATAGGTTGCTGTAATCTTAAGGCTAAGACTTAGGACTTCACGAGGTCGCTAAAGAAAGCACAACGCAGCTAAAATACACAATACACAAAGCATTGTGCGGGAGATGAAATGAGAGGGGCATGTAACTTTTTACTATTTAAAATGTTTTTCACAAGTTAAACATATATTTCAAAACATTCACGCTAACGTAAGACAATTTTATTATAATTTTTTTGAAAGTAATTTAGTTTGTATAAAGTACTAGTACAAAAGTTGTTGAGTAGGGAAGACATAAGGGTTTAAATAATATGGGTAGGGATATTAGTATTTTTCTTTTGACCCTGTATAAAATACACGTCAATATTTTGCATATAGCTATCCAAAGAACTATGTCTGGAATGGCCGACGCATGTTTTTGAACTCGCTTGGCTATAACTGACAAAATTATAGCTACATATTGCCATGATAATATTGCCATTCATATAACATTTTATCACGTTCGGACTCAATGCCTGAGTCATCCCAGGCATTAAGTCCGAGACCTGGTGTATATTCACATTTAAAACTGCACCACCAATGCAGTCCTCGAAATAAATAAACTCTGATTTATAAAACAAAACACGGAAACATCCACGTTTCGTTTCACGTTCGGACTCAATGCCTGAGTCATCCCAGGCATTGAGTCCGAGACCTGGTGTATATTCACATTTACAACTGCACCACCAATGCAGTCCTCGAAATAAATAAACTCTGATTTATAAAACAAAACACGGAAACATCCACGTTTCGTTTCACGTTCGGACTCAATGCCTGAGTCATCCCAGGCATTGAGTCCGAGACCTGGTGTATATTCACATTTACAACTGCACCACCAATGCAGTCCTCGAAACAAATAAACTCTGATTTATAAAACAAAACACGGAAACATCCACGTTTCAAGTGGTACATTTACAAGTGCGGTACTCTACTATGCAAATATTGATAAGCTGATAAGTTTGAAAGCTACCCAGCGTTTATTATTTTTGGCCACTTTGAGTGACAACTCTTCAGATAGGGTTATGAATTTTATGCTATTTATAGGCTTATGTGCTTTTGTACGTAACTTATCATAATTGTACTTATGTATGCTAATATTTAGGTGTATTTGAGGATGCTTTGTGTTACTTGATCCTAGTACAGTAATGCAGCACATGTGCGCACTGTGCACGAGGTCTCTGGTTCGAATTACAGGTCGAACCAGTAAAAAATTATAGGGTTTTTCTGCTAAGAAATCTCAATAGCAGCTCGGAGTAAGAAAGTTGGTAGTGTGACATACCTCACAAGTAAAGCAGTTGGTCTTGCGCCCGATCTTTCTCTAGTCGCGTCGGATTGTCATCTCGTTGGAAAATGAGGGTTAGAGAACAGAGAACTTGTGTTTGCGCACACACTTGTGCACTATAATATTTCCTGCGTAGATGGCCAGTGTCTATTAAGCTTGACTGACTTGACCGAAATTTGGTCTGGAGGACATTACTAGTGTAAATAGTTATATAACATCAGCCTATTACCATACTTAACATCAAGTGGGCAGCTAGCTTGTCTGCTGCTAGAAGTAATAAAAAAGGATACATTTTAACATTCAATCAAAACGTTTAAAATTTTGCCATCATAATTCATAAACAAAACATATTCCGCACAGTTGATACGTTTTAAAAACGAATGCGATGATACATTTCATATTGTACAGCAAAATGGATTATAAAGCTCACAAACTATTTTAAGTAATATTCCAAATGTATTCTAATTTATTACAAGTGTAAAAGTTGAGTAATCTCATGACATTTTAAAATAAATATATTTTCATGTTTACTGTAATGGAGAATAATGTTTTATCTTTTAAGCTCTACTTAATATTTAAGTTTTAGAGTAATTTAATGTCATTCAACGTGACAACAATGCTGCCAGACTTCTGAGCACAATACCAATCGACTGTGATGCGGAGAAATTCTATGATATCTATTAGATGCTATTAAAGGGGACACCGCGAAACGCGACGCCCATACTCATTGACACTCATTGTGTATCAATAATTAAAGAGCGGTCATAAGGTCTAAAATTGCGATGCGCCTGCAATGATCGAGAGCGCTTAGAAATTGTTTGTTAAAATCTTAAAATATTATTTAAAAATGTTTGGTTTTAGTTATGGAAATAATGAGCTAGCAAATTACTAATATTGATGTTACGAATATATTTGAGTAATTCCTAAGCATGATGATAGTGTAACTTCCTTGTAATTTCAAAAATAGTAATTTTTCAGAGGTGTTTTCGAAAATAATTATGATCGAGCCAAAATCACAATATCGTGTTTTTGAGCTAGGAAATTCTAGTTAAAGACATCAATTTACCTATATCAAAATTCTAGATTAATTGGTCTTCTCATAGTCCTATACTATTCCATGAAAGTTAGTGCAGTTTTTAGTGTATACTCTTAATTTTCTTTTTCTTTTTGATTTGTGTTTTATAATAGTTAATGTCTTACCACACAATTTGTTTAATAATTAATTCGTCTATAGTTGTAAGGACGCCGGCATTCAGCTATAATGAATATATCATTATATATACCGATATATATGAACCATACCATACGTGTTTCCTTCTTCCTTCAATCCTGGGTTCTTTAAGCGGGGCGTGAAAAAGCATCTTCTCAGGCCGTCAAAGTAGAGACCTCAACATAGCCTCGGCTACTTTGGGGGCGATGTGGAGGCCACTGCTCTTAGACCACACGACTGCTTACCATCAGGTGGAGTGTGGTCATTTTGACGAGCAAAAAAAAAAAAATATCGGTGGTTAAGCCTACAAGCAAATGACAGTCACGGGGGAATTTACAAATATTCATACGACGGACACAAAGAACACCTAGACTCGAAATAACTATTTATGGATATTAGTTTATCCTGTGCGAGGATCGAACCCACAATTTTCAGCGTAGAGGCAGTAGCGCGTCGACCACTTAAACTATTACGCGTTCTTTTCTACGCTAGTTCATCATCATCATCATCATCAGGCTATAATAGTCCACTGCTGGACATAGCCCTCCCCCAAAGAGCGCCATAGCGCCCTGTCTTCAGCTTGCCGCATCCAGCATCTGCCTGCAGTCTTTCGCAGATCGTCATCCCACCTGGTCGGAGGGCGTCCTACACTACGTTTGCCGAGTCGCGGTCTCCACTCAAGAACACGCTTACCCCAGCAGTTGTCTGTTCTACGCTAGTTGACTCACAATTATTATTATTTAAGTAATAGTTACGTTATCCTAAAAAGAACGTTTTTCTTATATCGAGTCAAAGTAAATAAGATTTGTATCTTATTTACTTTGACTCGATATAAGAAAAACGTTGTTTTACTTGTGCATTTCAAATGACAGAAAAAGAATGCAGGATACATATTGCGATGCAACGCCATTTAAATGGGGACGTGTGAGGGTGTGAGAAAGATATTCCACTACATTCTCACTTTTCTAATAGCCAAATTTAAAGTATTAATCTAATTCCTTATTTTGCATTCAGTTTTGATACTGTTTTATATTAATAACTAGCCTAGTAGATCTTAACATATTATACACCTAAACCTTCCTCATAAATCACTCTGTTTATTGGTGAAAACCGCATGAAAATCCGTTCAGTAGTGTTTGAGTTTATCGCGAACAGACAGACATAGCGGGAGACTTTGTTTTATAATATGTAATAATCATCATCAGGCTATAATAGTCCACTGCTGGACATAGCCCTCCCCCAAAAAGCGCCATAGCGCCCTGTCTTCAGCTTGTCGCATCCAGCATCTGCCGCAGATCGTCATCCCACCTGGTAATAATAATTATTATTTATTCAAGTTACCAAGACTCATTTGAATAATAAAACATTAAGAGCTATTGTTAGTAAATTAATCCTTATATCCTATTGATTATGCAAATAGATTTCTTTAAGTTGCTATTAGCTCTTTTGTATAGAAAAATACTGAATCAAACATAGACAACCCTATTATAACCTCGTCACTCATTTAAATTTGGACTATAACAGTTTAAATGATATTTATGCACGTCACAATTATTGTTTTATTTTCGGACACAGATTAGAGAAAGATACGACATAAGTTTCGAATTCTAAACGACATTTGGAGTGGTCCTAGTCAAGGCAATCCAAACGGTTTTACTACGAGAAATGGTGAACTCGACATTAACAGAATAGCATTACTTAACTTCTCTCTCAAGATAAGTTCGAATTGGAGAATTTCTTGAGTTCGAGACTAAATCGAATGTTCGAAAATTGCCTCAGGTGCTTTCGGCATTCATGCGCTTACTGCTCTTGAAACAGGAATTAATGTATTTCCAGTACTAGCTGGATAGACACCAAGGAGTATTTCTAGATTTTTCCTATGGACACATAACACAGATTGTTCGGCTTATAGTAATTTCTGTTTGTTTCTGTTTTTAGGGAATTGTCCAGTTGAGTCCGATTCGAAAGAGATAAAATAAAAGCTACTTTATCCAGAATTAACTTCACGCTATGAACAGCGGGTGTGAAGCAGTAAAAAGCGACGTTGAAACCGCAGGGAACAGCTAGTACTCAATATAATAAAGCTGAAGAGATTTTTTGAATAAAATCATTTTCTTTGTTGAACCCGCTTAGGTATCTCTGGAAATACTAGTTGGATATGATAAATATTTTTGAATTTATTAGCTTTATCCTTGAGGAAGGTTAAAGGATGTATATCATCACGCTACGAGTCATGTGTGAGGAGCAATAAACAAAACAAACAAACTTTGACTGCACGGATGGAGTAGTGGTTTAAGTGGTCGCCTCACCACTGCCACTGTGCCGAGTGTTGTGGGTTCGAATCCCACACAGGATTTTTTTTTTATCCTCACTTTGTTGTACAACTAGGAACAGATTGTTGTCTTAACGTGATTGCTGTATATACCTGTAATAGGCATGAATGTCAGAACTGACTCATTATTGTAAGAATAACTATGTAGATGTAACATGTAATTGATGTAATGCTGTTGGTGTACCAACGAATAAATAAATAAATAATTTGTTGTTCCGAGTCTAGGTATTCTTTGTGTCCATTGCTTGAATATTTGTAAAGTCTCCTGTGACACAGGAATCATACCTAATGCGTGAGTTGCTTTTTTAATAATAAAAAACGCGTTTATGAAACCGCGGGGGAGCTAGTTTACATATAATTGGCTAAAATAAAAGTAAAATCCGAACCCACTTTGCATACAACAAAAAAAAAATGGTTAGAATGTCTAAACAGTACAACGGTTAGACGAATGGTTATCTCCTGATGTATGGGTACCTGTAGGGACGTATTCGTAATTTATCACCGTTCATGAGAGACGGAATAGACTTATGGGAAGGCAGAGTCAGAGCTACATAAGTAGCTGAATATTAACCTTCCTATACCCGCGCGTTGGTCTGTAAGACCGACGAAATGCTTTTTTGAATTTATTTTGTGATACAGGTACGCTAGCGAATCAAGTGTTTTGCTAGCTGCTGGATTTGTCGCCAGCTTCACTTCAGTGCCCGTCGCGCGTTTGTGCCAAAGAGTAAAGTAATACATAGGGAAAAGAGAGCCCTCTTAGGGTCAATTTCAGCCAACCCTATTTGAAATAGCGACATCTGGACTTTTGGCCCCGAACTAATCCTTCTATACATAGCAATTGCTATTCTGTATTCTGTGCCTATAGCTATTTATATTATGTATTGCGTTGCAATTACTGTAATCCAGGATTCGTATTTAAATTGTTTTGTATCAATCGTATTTTTGTTACATAAATATGCAAATAAAAATAGGGTGTTATTAAATTAGAACAAGCAGAATGTTACAAAAATAGATCCAAACAAAACAATTTAAATACTATAAGTATAGGGTGTATATCGTAGTATAAGAATAAAACAACAACAAATAACGTTTTATTATGTTTATAACTGTGCAGCGAACTCTAGGTTCTCAGTGAAATGCGCAGCATCTCGGCATTTTTGTTGTTGGAAAAACCGCACCACACTAAACACCAAAAGCGTCTCTATGGCATACTCACAACAATTTTCGATGGGATGATTAATTAACACAAGGTGGAGGAACACAGGGCTCGACTCAACGCACTTACATATGACCTTCACAGCCGAAAAATATACATTATAGGATGAAAAACTACTAACGTGCGCACTTGCAATATGCAGTCGCCATATTGTGACTGACTTACAAATCCAATGTTTGAATCGTAGTAAAGACTACGATTCAAACATTGGATTTGTAAGTCAGTATCCACATATTTACTAATTTATATTTTATGACATTTTATGATAAAAACAATTAAAATGAGAATAAAATATGATCCTAGATAAATTAAATATATAAAAGTATAGATAGGTAAGAACTGAAACTAAATAATAAATTAAAATTTGTTTAAGCGCCATCTTCTGCGATTAATTTACAACACAAGTACGGGGCCAAAAACACAGATGTCAATCCTTTTTTTGGATAGAGGAAAGGTATTGGGCAGTGTCCCCCCCTGGTTTGTGCGAAACGTACGTGTCCGCGTATTTGGCGCCAATCGGTCCGTGAGACCGACGCGGGTATAGGTGTAACTTTTTGTGTTAGTATAAAAGTATTATGGTGAGACTGAAAACTAAGTCAATTTGTGATTTTTATATCATATATTAAGTGTTTTTTAATATGTATAAGTTTAATTTTGTTTTTTAGAAGAAAAAATATTTTATTTCTGTTTTTGTAGTACCTAAGAAAAATCTCGCTATTTTGAAGGCTGTTTTGTAAAAGACTGATAGTCAGTTAATTAAAAGACAATAAAGTGATTTTATGACAATATTTTTCCAATTATATCCTTTAGTTTTAAGGTCAAATATAATATTTATAGGTTTTCTTAGAAAAAGAAAATATAACTGGGTTCCAAACTTTCGGTCTGTGAGACCGTACGCGGGTATAGGTGTCCCAAAAATTGACGCGGGTATAGGAAGGTTAAACAAAGTAAAAGCATTATTTGGATTTAATATCTTAATATATTTGAGCAAGCAAGCAATGATGGCCTAGTGAGAGACCGTTGGACTGGTACGCAGAGGTCTCAATCCCAAGGCATGCGCCACTGACTTTTTGAGGCTTTTTATGTGCGTATTAAATAGTTAATTATTGCTCGCTTTCCCAAAAAAGGACTACATAGGGAATTATTCCCTATGTAGTCCGTTGAACACCTTTTTATTACTTATTATTTTGTTATAAATTTGTACCTACGTTGTGTAAAGTTTACGGCATTAAGCTTACCTACGTACTATACCTATATTAAATAGTATCTGAAACTGCTCGTGTACTTAATGTTGGCGTAATTCACCTCCTTGTCAGGTTGCCAAAGAATTACATCCACGATTGTTAGGGAGCCGATATTAGCCCCTTATGTTACATTATAAACTGAGACTGGATTAACAATCAAAGATGATATTTCATAACTCGACTACGTGAAACGTCGACACCTCAAAAGCCGCGTCGCTATATTAGAATCTCTAACGGCAATTCGTTGAACTAATCAGAATGTATGAAATACAAAACTTTACTGTAAGCTATAAAACTTATCTTATTGCGTCACCCTGGTAGGAAGGTCGCGCGTCGGATACCTTATTACTTATTATTTTTAAGTATTTAAAGTGAATAAATATATAATCGTAGTACAGTTTTATTATTATAAATATTGTGTGATTTGTGCCGTCCCACTTAGCACGTTTGCAGTTTGGCTTGCTAACACGTTTTTGTTTTCACGCCATCTAGCTTCAAATGGAAGCAACTGCTGCTCATCAGTGAACCAGAGGCACAAGTGAACGTCGCCGGCAAGTCAACGTGTCACCTTATGATGAAAACCTTCGCCAACTTCTTGAAGAAAGCAGATATTATCTACACACCATGGGACACGACATCTGACGCTGGGTTAAATGTCACAGAGAACTTAAGATTCTACCTCGGCTACAAATATACAAGTAAGTGTAACATAAAATTAATTATATTGACTGCGGGTGCCGCCATCTATCAAATTTTGCGGTAAGTAAAACATTCTACTACGTAGTTCTCGGTAAATATTATAGATGGCGATAAAACAAGATTCTGTTTTAAGATTTTTTTTCATTCTGCTATTTGATGGCAGATGGCGATACTATATACCTTATCTACAGTTTTTATCAACAGATTCGAATGGGGTCGCGTTGCGCTCATTTACGATACGCCAGCGTACAACGAGCAAGTAGGAGAGGCTGGTGGTTGGCTGTTAGCCTCTACCATCCACGACTTCTTAATTTCATTGGGCTTTGACGTTTTCGGCAGAGAAATAAATACCCAACTAACCTTCGAAGACCTGTTATTACAGACTGTTGGGAATAACTACGCGAGTGAGTTCATTTTGGGGAACGGAACGGCGCTTACTAACGTTTGGAAGTTCGTAAATTTTAACGCGCGATTACAGTCAACATATCATAGAGCCGCTATCATAATATTAAGCTTTTAATGTGCATATAGATTTATACAGTTCGTAAAGCGTTTGATCTTATCGCACTTTTAAAATTTACGAGCGTTTAAATTAAATTCACGGCCATATTTTTATTCACGAGTGGTTTTGTAAGCACGTGTGATTGCACATGATTTTTCGACACAACTTTTAACGGGCTTTTATAGTGTTCGGTGAAATTGATTGAGTTATTTTAGAGTGCCGTATTTAAGGGTATCTATAGTTCTTTTAAATCTTGATGATGGCTATTGAACACTGTTATGCATGGCCGACTGATTTCTTGTTAGAATATAATAATTATGTATTATATTATACTTCATAAAACAAACAGTAAAAATAACATAACTTAAACATTTGAAGTGAATACGAGAAGTACGTTTTCCAATGCTTTTTATATTTGTTCTATCTTTAAAGTGATACATACATTTGTGGGATTTGTAGTGATTATAGTGTAAGGATTAAAATAAAAGAAGAAATAATTGAAACCTACGAATGTAAATTATAACAGAGGAAAAAGACAATTCATGAAACAAAACTAGAACTTGTGGCCTCAATCCAGGACTGAATAGTTCAGTTGGTAGAACAACGACACGTTTATTGAGGTCACAGGTTGAAGTCCTGCTTCATTGTCTTTTTCCTTTGTTATAATATATGTATATTCTACCTTAGCATGGAAAATGCTTCTAAAATAAACCTTATACCACCTATACGAGTCAGGCTTGCGTCATGTGGAAAGTTGTGGAAAAGAAACATTAGTGCGAAAATACAACTCGCATTTGGGAGGCTTTTCTTTTCATCTGAAAGATTTTGAATTATTACATGAATACACTTAATCCCGTATAAAAAGCCAGCTTTAGTGTTTATCGATACATAGTAAAGTCAGCGATATAAATATGTATTCAATGAATAAACATTTTCTAAATATTATTCTGCAAGTATGAATACTGATTAAATGAATAGTCCATTTATCTTTAACTATTAATTCTCTAAAAATTTAAAATGGACGTTGCTTTGAATAGTTGAACAATTTAAAGTATAGCAAATTTTTATTAACTTGTAAGCCCGTTAGTTTTACAAAGTGATTCTGATTAATTAGGTATTAGAACCAATATTGATTTAAAAGGCAAGTATGTCTGTTGGATAGATGGATGTGTACAGTACTTTATAATATTATCACTCACTAAACAATTAGAATATTGGAAATACGGACAGACAATTTAACATATTTTAATGGTAAATACGTTTTTTTTCTGAAAATATCCCAATGAAACAGAAACGGATATTCGCCTGTCCGTCACTTCGAAGCACATCAAAAGATAGCTGACAAAACGTGAAAGTGACACACCTTCAACTCTCTTTCCTTCTCCCTTTATACACACACGAGTCTAATATATCTATGACTTTTTTATGCGTGTAACTTAACCCGCTTATAATATTATTCGAACGGTATCAATCTGTCCCATGGCTGGGCACGGGCCTCTTCTCAGTGTTAGAAGTGTTAGACCATAGGCTAGCACAATGGCACAGTCCGGGTTGGTAGACTTTATACATCTTCGAGAGCATTATATAGAACTCTCAGACACAATGTTTTCCTTTACATACTTTTAGATAATTAACTATTTATAACGCACACAACTTTGAAAAGTCAGAGATGCGCCGCCTTCTTATCGAACTCGAGACCTCTGCTTGGCAGTACAAAAGTCTTCCACTAGGTTTTCGCTGCTTATTTAACTCGCTTGCTTTCACGAAAAAACATATCAGAATAAAAAGTATTAAATGATTTAATTCAGGTTTTAGTCTATCTGTGTTCAACGAACAACCAAATTTTTAAACATCGTTCCAAAATCAATACTAATATTATAAAGAGGAAATATTTCTATGTTTGTACATACATAGATTCACGTCTGTTTCCCAGAGGGGTAGGAAGAGACTACGGATTTCCATTTGCTATGATCCTGGCGCACTTATCTGGCTTCATTCACTTTCATCACTTTCATCACATTCCTCATACACGCCCGTCAGTTCAAGGAGCTCTTAACCTGGCCTTTGTCCAGAACGCCTCTGATCTCATCGAGAAACGTTCGCCTAGGTTTTCCTCTTGCGACTGATCCATTCACACTAGCCTTATAAACTTTCTTAGTCAGTCTTTCCTCGTCCATTCTTTCTACATGTCCAAACCAGCTTAACATACCCTTTTCTATTCTTGTCACTATATCCACTTTCATGCCGCATCTCTCTTTAATCACACTATTCCTTATTCTATCTATGTATGTATGTACATATGTATTTCTATGTTTGTAATCGATAAACTCTGAAACTTATACCATTTTAATCATTCTTTCACCATTAGAAAGCTACTTTTTTCAAAAGTAACATAGGCCATAATATAACATAATGCTACGAGTCCAGGGAGAGGAACAGTATATATAAATGTGGGGGACAATTAGTTTATAATATTAGTAAGATATCACAAGCCTTACAGATTACAAACTGTTTCAATATTATTAATTATACTCGAAATACAAAACAGTAATTTTGCTAATCTAATTAGCAATTCAAATCTTCTTGAACCTAAATTTTATTAAGCAAATACCTGGATTATTTAAAGCACTAAATCAAAGATTACTAAGCTTTACAAATAACTGTTAATCCGGAAGGTTGAATACAATAGAATTATTTTACTGACCTCTTACACGAAACAATATTTTAACTAGCATTTGCCAGCGGCTTTGCTCGCTCGGGAACAGTTCGTTATTTCTGGATGTAAGGTACCATATTATGTCCTTTTTTGTGTCCTTGTCAACGTGCATCCAAAACTTCATGATGACCGCTCAAGTAGTTAAGGCGTGAAAGTGTAACAAACAAACTCCCATTCGCATTTATAATATTAAGTTAAGTTTAGGGATTTTTTAGTGGGTATACCAGAATGGGGAGTCCCACACACCCCGCCGGTGCCGTCCCCTAGCCGGCGGATAGTGCATCAAGCATTATTCCTGGGTACCAAAAAAAAAAAGTCTAGACATTATTGGAAATACATAACATTTCGAAGACACACCTATATAGACCTATACAGAGATGAGCAGAGATGTAACACATTAAGCGCAAATACATAACATTTCGAAGACACACCTATATAGACCTATACAGAGATGAGCAGAGATGTAACACATTAAGCGCAAATACATAACATTTCGAAGACACACCTATATAGACCTATACAGAGATGAGCAGAGATGTAACACATTAAGCGCAAATACATAACATTTCGAAGACACACCTATATAGACCTATACAGAGATGAGCAGAGATGTAACACATTAAGCGCAAATACATAACATTTCGAAGACACACCTATATAGACCTATACAGAGATGAGCAGAGATGTAACACATTAAGCGCAAATACATAACATTTCGAAGACACACCTATATAGACCTATACAGAGATGAGCAGAGATGTAACACATTAAGCGCAAATACATAACATTTCGAAGACACACCTATATAGACCTATACAGAGATGAGCAGAGATGTAACACATTAAGCGCAAATACATAACATTTCGAAGACACACCTATATAGACCTATACAGAGATGAGCAGAGATGTAACACATTAAGCGCAAATACATAACATTTCGAAGACACACCTATATAGACCTATACAGAGATGAGCAGAGATGTAACACATTAAGCGCAAATACATAACATTTCGAAGACACACCTATATAGACCTATACAGAGATGAGCAGAGATGTAACACATTAAGCGCAAATACATAACATTTCGAAGACACACCTATATAGACCTATACAGAGATGAGCAGAGATGTAACACATTAAGCGCAAATACATAACATTTCGAAGACACACCTATATAGACCTATACAGAGATGAGCAGAGATGTAACACATTAAGCGCAAATACATAACATTTCGAAGACACACCTATATAGACCTATACAGAGATGAGCAGAGATGTAACACATTAAGCGCAAATACATAACATTTCGAAGACACACCTATATAGACCTATACAGAGATGAGCAGAGATGTAACACATTAAGCGCAAATACATAACATTTCGAAGACACACCTATATAGACCTATACAGAGATGAGCAGAGATGTAACACATTAAGCGCAAATACATAACATTTCGAAGACACACCTATATAGACCTATACAGAGATGAGCAGAGATGTAACACATTAAGCGCAAATGATTGTTCATCCGGGAGCGGTTTGATACCATAATATTATTTTACTGGCCTATACCTGCAAGAAACATCTGCGTCAGCAATACCTACGAACATAAACTCTACATCGTCTTTGTCTTCGCTAATAAATGTTTTATTACTTGGCTTTATGGATTCAATTATTTTATTATTCATAGCATATTGCGTAACAGTTGAAACGATTTCGTGGGACGCTAAAATTGTGTTGAGAATGTGTTATAGTAATTCGAGTATGCAGGAGTTATAATATGTGGATATTTTTACTCTCTCTCTGTACTATAAATGTATTATTTTTTATAACTAACTACATTTTGCCCGCGGATTCGCTCGAGTAAAAGTAGGTTTGGTTAGGTTTTTTTATTTTTATTTTATTTTATTTATAACGTTCACCAACAATTGATTACACTGTTACAAGATGTGATACATTCATAAAACTCATTACTGGCGTAACAATCTCTTACAGGTAAACACAGCATGCATAATTTTTATATCTTAAGTTTACAATTACCAGTTCAAAGACAAATCAAACAATACAAGAAAAAATATGTAGACAGAATTAAAAATAAATAACTACACAAACAAACAAACAAATCAACCAACCAACCTTAATACAGAGCAAGTTTTTTTGGTGACAGTACTTTTATTTAAATGAAATATAGGCCTATGTTACTCGGTGATAATACAGTTTCCTATTGGTGAAAGAATTTTTAAAATCAGTGGAGTAGTTATTGAATCAAATCGTTACAAACAAACAAAAATTCAAATCTTTCCTCTGTATAATAATAATAATAACAATAATATTCTACCACATACACACAACACCCTCTAGCCCAAACTAAGCAGAGCTTGTACTATGGGTACTAGACAATGGATAAACATACATATATACTTTTTTTTGTAAATACATACATATTATACATAGAAACACTCAGATCAAGACAAACATCAATGTTCATGAACACAAATGTTTGACTTGTGCGGGAATCGAAACCGCGACCTCAGGCGTGGCAGTCGGTTACACCAACCACTACGCCATCGAGGCCATCAGTAATGTTAGTATAGACTAGATTTTGCCCGCGGATTTACTTACACTCGTAATAACAGTACTTTTTCTGAATAAAAGGTACCCTATATCTTTATGAACAAAAAATACATAGGGTACCTAGATAAAATAAATTCTTAACAGGAGGCGTTGACGAATATTTTTGATTAAGTTTAGAAATATGTGGTAATAAAATGCTAAAGCTAAGTCGTGTCGCACGTCAGATTTCAGGCGGATTTAAAGGCTTAATAAGACACGTCAAGCCTTAGAGTAATATTTACAATCTTAGACTACCTTCTTGTGTGCTTGTCTTGGCAAATTTTATGAAGCTACACCATTTGACGTGGCTGTGACTCTATCTTTTTAATACATAATACGTTAAAACTATGTTGAGGCTGTTGTCTTGAGCTTATGGTGGTAATTTTGAAAAACTTATTGTATACGCAGCAAAAGCCTTGCCACAATCATCATCAACATAATCTCGAATTTGATCCCAATGCATGCACCTCTGACTTTTTGTGCGTATTAAATAGTTAATTATTGCATGATTTACCGGTAAAGGCAAACATCGTGAGGATACCTGCTTATCTGAACGTTCTGCATAATGTTCTCGAAGATATGTGAAGTCTGTCAACAAGCATTGGGCCAGCGAGTTATCCTTTCTTACTCTGAGAAGAGGCTCATACCCAGTAATGGGACAGTGTATATACATACATACATCGATTCACGCCTGTTTCCCAGAGGGGTAGGCAGAGACTACGGATTTCCATTTGCTACGATCCCGACACACTTCTCTGGCTTCATTCACTTTCATCACATTCCTCATGCACGCCCGTCGGTTCAAGGAGCTCTTAACCTGGCCTTTGTCCAGGACGCCTCCGATCTGGTCGAGAAACGTTCGCCTAGGTTTTCCTCTTGCGACTGTTCCATTCACACTAGCCTTATAAACTTTCTTAGTCAGTCTTTCCTCGTCCATTCTTTCTACATGTCCAAACCAGCTTAACATACCCTTTTCTATTCTTGTAACTATATCCACTTTGACAGTGTATATAAGGGCTGATAATTTATTTATAATTGAAAGCGTTTATTGGAATGGGTATGAATCGAAAACAATGTATTTTAGATATTATGTACTATATATTTTTTAAAACGTAAGTATTACGAGGTCCATTAATACTTGTACTGCCTCTAGGTTTTCTAGGTTTGTGTTCGTGGGACGCAAGTAAGCGCATACTCAAAGGATGGTTATGAATTTTAGGTTTAGTTCTTTGGTTAATCAACGTGTTCTTAACTTTGTCCGCCTCGTTACACGTGTTATAAGATAGCGGCTGATCACGAGTCACTGCGAAATATCTTATCTTATCTTATGTGGGGGCCAGCCAGTGCAGACCGGCGACATTTCGACCCAGTGGGATCTTTTGTGTCGACACTCTCCCAATAACGACTGCCATAGATGTTCATGGCAGCCGGGACCGACGGCTTAACGTGCTCTCCGAGGCACGGAGCAGGCGATAATTGTCAATCAATACGCACATAATTTCGAAAAGTCATATAACTTCTGAAAGTCAGAGGTGCACGACGTGGGTTCGAACTCGAGACCCTCTGCATTGCAGTCTGTTGGTCTCCCCACTGAGCTATCGCTGCTCCACTGCAAAGTAAAATATAATTAATTATTTTTATTAGAAATGTCTAAATGGCTGGCTTCCCATTATGAGAAGCTTAGCAAAACTAGCTAGCTTACCAAGCCTACTCTTAAGGATACCATAGCCTTAAGCCTATGTATCCTATGTATGTATTTTCTGTATGTCTGTCAGTGGCGTATGTATATGCCATTTACCCTAGTTTCAATTTTCCTAGAACTCTCTAGTAAAAGAGGCCTGTCTAGAAATACGAACGGGTGCTCTATTTTTTGCATACATCAACATTTACTTAGGGATGCCCAAGGATGTCTTTTCAAACTCGCTTCATGCTTCATAAAACATAAATCTTAGGCAGCTGTTACTTACTGAAAGGCTACAAAAACTACAAAGAGGCTGTATTATCAGACCCTTTTTTTGTTTAGCCCAAACTGTAGCTAGATCTACAAAATAGCGAAGACGAATGTAGTGACATAGTTTCCATTTCTGTGTGCTACGATGTAGGACAGTTGGCCATGATTGATGGAACTGCCGCGTTACTAAGCAAATAGTATATACCTACTTTTATTTAGATTAACTATCAAATAATTTAGGATAATTAGGAAATTATATAATAGAATACCATATAATAAAAATAATTATAGTAATATATCTATATAACTATAGTAAGCGCACCTTAATAAAATTACCTATATATTATAATAGTCAATAAATATCAATCATAAGTAAAATATGTAAATAATAAAATATGTAAAACTTCCTCCTCTCTCCTACATCTTGCCGTGCCGACAAGGCCCACACATGTTTCTTATATTATACCATTGTAACATCTATTTAACTTGTGGAGTGCAATAAATGTATTGAGTATTGAAATAGTAATAAGCTAAATTTCAACTACCAGAACAAAACTGCCATCTAATGGCGGACTAGGTTTTTGTTAGTACTATTTATTATACATCCAACGGATGTGGGGTGAAACGTATGTGGATATCGGATCTTTTTATTTTTGTGTTGATCGAACGTTGGGCAATAACAGCCAGAATTTTTTTTTACGTGGGGGAATGCATTGACACTTACCCCTCCGCGGGGGCGGGCGGAGGGGTTATGTCGGACTCACCGGGGTAAAAGGGAAAGATACCTACCTACTAAACCTACCACGGTGTTCCTCGACAAAACCGCAATCGGCGGAGCCGCGCGAATCACTTTCACATGTGGTCGCGACCTCGCCGAGGTTTCGTCCCGCCGCCCGTATGATACGGCAGGCCACTACACAACAAGACTAGGCTTTGGTCACCACCAGATTTAAGCCCTACTATCCCCCCTTGCGGGAGGACGGACATACGACACAGGCGCGCGTGGTAACACGCACGCCGCCTCTTGGACTCGGTGCTGAAGCCAGATAATAACATAAGCCAGATCCACTATGACAATAAAATTATTTTCGACTAAAATGAAATAACGGCATTATGTAATGCTTATAAAAAATCTTTCGATATACATATTATTACATGTAATCGTATTTTAACATACATTTCTGATAACTTTGGTTCATGTAGTAACGAATATTGTGGCCATATCTATTGCGTTATTTTTTACTATTCCATGGATACACAATGGATAACTTGCGTTGTCCTACTATGCGTGCGTAATTTGTAAGTCCGGTCACTTAGTTTTTACGTTCATCGTCATCATATTTTGTAAATATATATTTCTAGGTTTCATATATATACAGAGGTTACAATTCACATATATGTATACGGTGTAACTGAATTTGTTGCTATCTGTATTGCACCAATTACCGCTACATAGTCTCATTATGTAGTTATGTATATTTTAAACCTTTTTTTTTAGTCTCAACACTAGGCGTTATTTACAGTGTCGTAAAGACTACACAAAAATTAAAAAATAATATTGACAACCGTTTGTAAATCACATAATTTTTGTCCCTCTGTGCAGACCAAACGACGTAATATCCTTTGTAGAATGGTAGGTACGAAGCGAATACGCCGAGCAGCTGTTTTACGTGCAAAATGGCTTACGAGCAGTTTTCTATGATTTTATGGGTTCGGCTGCCAGATGGGGAATAATCCTTGTAATGTAAAAGTTGATATAGGGTAATAGTAGGTAGTAGATACTTTGGCTGATAAATAGATTTTGTAGATAGTTTGTATTGCCGGAAAGATAGGCTCCAAATTTCCACTTGCTATGGTTCTGGCATAATATCGTTCTTGTTCTATTTATTCTCATTATACGAATATTATACTTGCTTGCTTGTCAATTAAGGTTACTCTTGTTCTCCAGAATACCTTCGATGTGATCGGCGAATATTTTTGTTCGTATAAATAAACTTTTTTTTTATACCGCTAAGGTGGCAAACAAGCATACAGGAAGTAGGAAGGAGAAGGAGCGGGATGCGGGAAAGGAGCGGGATGGGGAAAGAGGGTGATTGGGCCAGCACTCTCACTCACCAAACGAAACACAACAGTAGGAATACTGCTATTTCACATCGATATTCTGTGAGAGGGTAGTCCTTCCCCGGTCGAGCCGGTCCATTCATGCTGAAATCAGCGAGGCTCTACTACTCGTAAAAACTTTCTAACAACTAGAAATAATTTTAGAGAATATTTTGATAATAGATCCCCAACAACAATAACCTAATTATACATACTAGCGGTTACCAAGTAGTCGAAATTCACCCATAATTGATTTAAATTTTAAGTTTGATCGTTATTAAGGTTTTATTGTCTATAACTATACCCTCATAATCACATTTCATTTAGTCACCTATTCCACATACTTATGTATAATGTAACCATAGTTACGAAGAATTCTACGACATCAGGCAAGCAATGCCGAAATACTACGGACGCGATTCGACTGCTTGTGTTAAATGCATGGTTGTGTACGTGTAGTGTTTTTTCATGAATTTAACGTATTTCTAATGCATATTTTATAAAAATATTGGGATTCGCCACACCTTCTCCAAATAAACTTTCACTGTGCCAAATTTCATATTCCTCCGTCCACACAATTTTCGTAGAAAGGGGTACAATATTTGCTTCACGTATTAATTTTATTTTATTTTATTTTATTTTGAATCTCCAACAAGAAATACACTTTTAATACAAGGCACGTGCACACTTAAATAGGACATGTGTTTCCTCAATAACAGGAGATCACAGCATGCAATATAAAGAACAATAATATAATTATAACGAAAATACAACAATGTCAATTATAGTAATTACAAGTATACATCGATTAAAAGAAAATTAATAGAAAATTATATAAAATTTACAATACTTAAAATACTGTGAAAGTCAATGAAATAATTAAATTATGAAAGTAATGGATAAGAAAATTAATAATTACGTAGAAAATATAATTATAATAAAATATATTAAAAATTTAAATAATTAATCAAAATATATAATAAAATTTAAACACAAAATTATATCAAGTGTCAAATGTATACCTACTTAATATATAGATTACTTAAGTTTAATTGTAAATCTTTTAATGTTATTGAATTATTAGTGTATTTAGATTCATTTGTACGCTCAAGGGGTAGAATATGCTGTGAATTATAAAATATTCTCATCATTTATATTTATGGTATTCAAGCAAATAAATTGAATTAAATAAATGTTTGGCTGCCGAGTACCACATTAATTATTCTTTCATAATACGTCTCTTGAATATTATTACGTCTGAATATTTCACAAGTTGCTATGTTATGGTAATTATTTAGCCTTTTTTTCGTGGAACGCCCGTCTCTTATTAGCATAGTAATCAAATTCCTTATTACTAAGTCACCTCCATAGATTAAAAAGCTTATGAAAATTGACTTCTTTTAAACAAAATGGCGTCCATCTCAATTACTTTGCTTTACTTTTTAATTGAAGTGTGTTAATTTGTATATCATACATAATTGAAGGCATATTTTTCTTTACGTACACGAAAATTATGTAAAAACATGCGATGTCTTGTTTACATTTTGAGGAAAAATTTTCGGTATCCGCCCCGACGATTTTCTTTGAAAGGAAAATGATCAAGATCATTTAAAAATAATTATGGAACCGCTGACTTAAAAGCATTTTCATAACCATTGTTTTTATCCACCAACTGTATATAATTGGTGTTTTGTTGGGGCTAAAGATTTTCCTCATAGTGATTATAAAGTCATTCAAATACAACAACACAAAGCAAAATATTGTCTAGATTCTAGTTCATAAGTACCTACAAAAGTGGATACGGCGAGTCGAATTTATTGTGTAGTTTTGTTTCCTTTTTTATAGTCGTTATCACTGTGTTGCACAGTGATAACGAATAAGTTTATGGTAACTAAAGTACTTAACAACGTAAAAATGCAAAGAAAAATCAAAGTAAAATTATAGACTGAAGGATACATTGTTGGATGAAATTTAAATCAATAGGATATTAATAATAATAATTTATTAATTACTAGTTTTCACCCGCGGCTTCGCTCGCGTAAATGTAGGTTAGGTTAGGTTAGGTTTGCAACAGTTCTTTTTTCTGGATGAAAGGTACCCTATGTCCTACTCTGTACCCCTGACAACGTGTATGCAAAATTTCATGTTGATCGGTTGGGTAGTTAAGGCGTGAAAGCGTAACAAACAAACAAACAAACAAACTCATTTTCTCATTTATAATATTAGTAAGGATTTAACGAAGAGCGATCCACTTGTTAGTAAGACTTAAAACTAGGGTTAGTAATATACATCTGGTTGACACACCAATACTTCGACAAAATGCCTTAATATTGATGCGTCATATTTACATGACAGTGTTTGCAGAATGTTGTTGTTGCTACATCTAATTCTGCATAACAAGGATGCAGTCTTGTTCCTTATTATGGCATAAAGGTCATTAGTTCGCGCCTTTGCGAACATGCCAGGCGCGCTGCAGTAACGAGGCAGTCTCAACATTAATGAGCCTCGGCCTCAATTAATACATAATATGTATTAATTTCGCATTGACTTCAATAATAATAATTATATCCTCCAGACCGATTTCAGCCACGGCGGCCAGTCTTAACGGAGACTGGCCAACTACGCAGGAGATAATAATATTATAATGCATATGTGTGTGCGCAAACACAAGTACACTCTCTATTCCCTAACTCTCATGATCCGATGGGATGGTAATCCGACACGACCGGAGAGAGATCAGGCGCAGGACCAACAGCTTTACGTGCTTTCCCATGCACGGGGATATCTTACACCTCCAACTTCCTAACTCCGGGCTGCTATTGAGATTTATTAACTGAAAAACCCAATAACTTTTTGTTGGCCCGACCCGAGATTCGAACCCGAGACTTCATGCACAGCAGTCGCATTCACTACCGCTGCGCCACGGCAGTCAATAATAAGCTAAATGTATATAGGTACCATATGTTGCGTTTTAAATTTTTATTGTGATTTGTTTTTGTTTAACTTATATAACGATACCCTAGTGGGAGACCGTTGGTTTGCCATGCAGACTTCGATCAAATATACCATAAATGCATATTCTCATACAAAAACCGCGTCAATATGTGGCACTGACCAGTACTACTTACTTATAAGTGTCTGCATTTATTATGCAATCCAGGAAATAAACCGAAATAACTATTGAACGCCCACTGAGAAACATTTTGTAATAGTTTAGTTAAAACGCGTCAATGTAAAGCGTCCTTAGTGTGTTACTCGCGATACGCAAGCGTACTAAGTATATGGTACGGTCTCCACCGTAGTAGTGGTGTCGATTCGCTCTCGCTTACGGGCAGCGCACGCAAGAGTGAGTGCGACAGGTGCATAATATAGCGCATACGACTGATTTATGCACAGTTTTGTTGGGGCCGTTTTTCGAGCGACAATCGTGCATCTATGGTATATTTGATCGATGCATGCAGAGGTCTCGAGATCCCAAGGCGTGCATCTCTGACTTTTCGAAGTAATGTGCATAATAGGATAGTTAATTGTCGCTCGCTTTAACGGCGAAGGAAAACATCGTGACAAAATCTGCATGTCTGTGAGTTCTCCATAATATACTCGAAGATATGTGAAGTTTGCCAACCCGCACTGTGGCAGCGTGGTGGATAAAGCCTAACCCTTCTTACACTGAGAAAAGAACCGTGCCCTCCAGTGGGACAGTTAAATATAGGGCTGATATTATAACGTACACAGGTGAATAATATATTTTATTCACAAAACGCGGTTAATCAGCAAGACGAGGTCGTCAGTGAATTTAACTAATCTTGTCAGCAACAAGGAAAATTTCAAATCAATGTTAACAACTATAATTTGTATACATTGCCAGACAATACGATGGATTCATAATTTGTATTTCATATTTATTTCTTATTCTAATGATTGTATGAATATTCAATTGTATATTTTATGTACTTATATTTTAAAGAGAAAATAATAAACGGGCACTCAGAATATTCTCCATTAATCTTAGATAGCTAAGTTACAAACTAGTCAATACGGATTGTATCAGTATGGTTGTATTTTTACCTTTCTCCAATTTAAGTCCTTGTTAAGCTTACTGTCTCGATAAAAATATATCAATGTACGGCGTTTCTTATTTAAAGTTCAGTAAAAATTTTAAAATTTTCAAATAATTCAATTTAAGATAGACCTTACCTGTGGACAGTTTTCAGAATTGATAGAAAATATTTTATTTCCTTTATTTACTTTTTATTTATACATACAATAAAAAAACCTAGTAGTATGAATGAGTAAGCCTTTTTAAATGAAATAGACACGCTTAATATCCTAACTAATATAATAAATTCAAATGCTAGTTTGTTTGTTTGTTATGCTTTCACGCCCTAACTACTCAACCGATCATTATGAAATTTTGCGTACATGTTGTCAAGGGTAAAAAAAGGACAAGGTAACCTGTCATCCAGGAAAAAAATAATGTTCACAAGGGATAGTTATTGATAAAATCTACATTAACGCGAGCGAAGCCGCGGGCAAAATCTAGTCTTCTTCTCCCTAGCCTTTATTATTTCCAAGTCACTTGGGGTCGGCTTTCTAGTCTATCCGGATTTGACTGGATATCAGTTTTTACACGGAGCGACTGCAAGCTGACCTCCGCAACCCGAAGGCTAACGATACTTTAAGGCTAGAACAGTGTCAGGATATTAGAAGGCACTGACTTCCCAATAACGACTGCCATAGATGTTCGTGGCAGCCGGGACCGACGACTTAACGTGCTCTCCGAGGCACGGAGCAGGCGAGAATTGTCTATCAATACGCACATCATTTCCAAAAGTCAGAGGTGCGCTACGTGGGTTCTAACCCGAGACCCTCTGTATTGCAATCTGTTGGTCTTCCCACTGAGCTATCGCTGCTGGCTGCGGGCAAAATCTAGTGTTATAATTATTGTAATAAATAAACTTTAGTAACCATTTTTACAACGCAATGAAAAATGGCGTTCAGAGTTACCACATTTAAAAATACTGCATACGATTTAATACATTAAATGAGAAAAATGTTTCCCTGAAATTTAACGTACTGTTCAGAAAATTTATTAGAGGTTAGAAGCGTAATGCTTTTTATTCGCGATGAATAATGGCCTCCACGTTGCCACATTTATAATTAAGAAGCAAAACTGAGTACAATTAAAATGCATTCTTTCACTAATAAAGATGTAAGTTCTGTATGAGTGGCTTGTATATAATAACTAGATTTTACCCGCGGCTTTGCACGTGTAAATGTAGGTTAGGTTAGGTTAATAGCTGCAAATAAACCAACAAACAAACAAACTCTTCAGCTTTATAATATTAGTATAGATAAGAATTTCAAACGGTTCCAAAAATTTGTTATTCAGACATTTAATTTTGAGTTTTTGTGTCATCTGGATTTTTTTTGTTGGATAAAACTAATAATCAAATTTTGAAATATCTGTAACCACCTGCGGTACACTAATTTCCCATCATAGGCATTGTTTTTAAACAAAAACTCACATGACGTACATATTAAATAACAATTCAAGGCAAATGCAAAAATTGCTTGCGATGTCTTGACTAACCTATATAATCTAAGTAAGGATAGTGTCGACACTAAATATTTTTTAACTATTTGCTCCCGAAGGATTCCCATTCGTTACGCCGTCACCAAATATTTGTCCCATCAATAAACTTGGCGCCACTCCAAATTCTACCAAACCATTCTTTCGTCATGTTCAGCATACATTGTTGTTTAAGTATTGTACTAAGTTGTCTCGTTGTCTGCTTTATGCATCATTGGTTTGTGTACATTGGAGCGTAGCCACTATTGTGTATATATAATAGAATAAGGAATTTCGTATATTATGCTGTATCTATTTACAGTTTTGTAGGTTTATTGTCGATTTTGTTGGAGATGGCATCGAATTTAACCCAGATACGGTTGAATGGTTAAGATTACGTCCTCTGAAATTCAAAGGCATCTATTACAAAGTACAAGGTCGAAAAGTCTTGAAATAAATGTGAGACTTTGGATGGTTTTCCAAAATGTTTGTTTATTATGGAAATTTATGTTGGCCATTGAGATGCACTTTTCTAAAAACAATTTATTAAGTTTGTCTAGTGGGAAACTTACACTTTGAAGTATGAACAGATGTTCATTATATATAATCATCAAACATCTGTAAGTTTATATTTTACATACGTAAATAGTCCTTACGTCTTTACGCGAAAGGGGTATACAAAGGTGAATTATAAATAATAATATTTCGACATCTATGTTTTAGGTATCACTTAATGGGATGTCAACAAGTCAATAGTTTTCGACTGGACACATAACATCTGAGTGCGGGCCACTGCTAGAAAATAATAATATAAATAATAAGTCCATCAAACACCCATACCCATAGCCCATATATTAGAATCCATACGTAGCAATAGTCCTACACCTGCTACGGCTAGTGCCGCTGTAGGTGTTCCATCCCACCTTTGATTAAAACTCTCGAAGGGCCTCTTCACGTTGGATCCATGTCTCCGTGTAAGCCTCCCAAAGGGCCGGGTATTTTCTTAACGTATTAGGAATATACCCGTGAAAGAGAAACAAATAAATAATAATAACATCAGCCCCGTATTTAATTAAACTGTGCTATTGCTGGGCACGGGCCTCTTCTCAGCGTGAGAAGGGTTAGGCCATAGTCCACCAAGCTGGCCCAGTGCCGTTTGGCAGACTTCATATATCTTCGAGAACATTATGGAGAACTCTCATATATGTAGGTTTCTTAACGATGTTTTCCTTCACCGTTAAAGCGAGCGATAATTATATATTTAATACGCACATAACTTCGAAAATGTCAGAGATGCGTGCCAAGAGAGCTGCTAGAAAATAAATAAATAAAAATAATATTTTGTAATCATTGAAATTAAACTACTATACGGATTTTATCGCGATATATATTATAGTAGTTTAATTTCAATGAATAACATTCGCGTAAACAGAAGACAATATTAAATATTTTGTAATATTTTTAAATTTATAAATTCTTTAGGTTTTCGGTTCAATTTGCAAATCGAACCGAAAACGTAAAGAATTTAACCTCAAGCACAGCAGTCGTAGTTACTACCGCTATACCACTGTAGCAGTCTTTATTCCGATTGAAAAATATATAACAATTCTGCCTACCCTTCGCGTATATAGGCGTGAAAATATAAATGCAATGCAATATTTGTAGACTAAATATCAAAACGTGCAACAGTTAAACTACCACACAAGGGAGTTTCCTGTGCAGATAGAAGTAGATACAACACAAATAGATCATATGTACGCGAAACTCAAAGCTTCTGCTTGCTTTCAATTAGAACTAGCGAATGAATGTTTATACAAATATTGTAGAACAGTTCATCCAGCTTTGGATCAAATGTTTGAACTAACTAATCCGTTACATGGAATGGACTTGTTGGATACAGGTTTTGAGCAAATGTTTGCTTATGTTTGAATAATTTGACATTTATGAAAACTATTAGGACAAGCTTTGATGATTTACTGGTTGAAATCACTCATAAGCTCGTTATTCAATCGTAAGATAGTTTATTTAAAAGTGCTTGTACAGCCTTCATGCACGGGCTGCATAGGTACTCGCTCGGCAACAGTATTTTTCCTCGTGAAAGGTACCCTATATATCCTTTTCGGTACCCCTGACAACGTTTGTGCAAAATTGCATGATGATCGGTCTAGTACTTAAGGCCTGAAAGCGTAACGAACAAACTAAGTCAAATTCGTACTTATAATACAAGTTATGATTAAATATAATCTTAACTGTTTTTTCATTTTCATTCAAATCCTTAATTTAATCGTAATATGTTTTTAGTTTTGTTTTCATTTTAAGAATTGTGGATAATATAAAATCTGTGCGAACGAGACTGAAAGAAAATATTATCTTTCCTTCCAAATCCCTAGTTTCCCCTAAAAATATTACATTTAATTACGAATATAACATTATAACAACAAACCAATTATCCAAATAAGATAAAACCTTTCACGCTAACCATACCCTGACGCACTAATATCATTATGTAAGGGTATTCCCAAAGTAAGAAGGGATACGTTTCCGTGTCATTAATTAAGGACTTTATTAGACCTTACTTTGTCACGTCTGACAGCGTTAATTTGGGGTCTCATCACAATTTTCCTAATAATATAAGGTGTCAAATCGTTTTGAGGCCCTCCGGTAATCTCCAGAGATAAATGAAAGTGTGATTTTTAGAGGCACGGAGGGGAAAATAGGGATTTGGAGCAACTTTATGTAATGTTTTCTTTCCTTGTCAGATTAAGGAGAAAAATAATAAATGCAACATTTGTTTTTATTTGAGAAAATATAAAACTTTATACAAGCAATGTTGGTTAGCATGATTTTATATATTTTAATAAACTTAAGAAAGTTTTTCTTTAGAGAGTCAATGCTAAAAACACCACAAAACCATTATCAATATTATAGTTGAAAAAAACAAAGTTATAGTTTCTCTTCATTTTTTTATTTACTCCTAGCTAGTACAATATCTCGTGTAATATCGAAAAAGTCAAACTATTCTTTTCTTGTTATATTCGAAAATAGAGATGTATCAAAACCCACATTACGCTTGCTTTTTTTTTAAATGCGTCTTTTTATAAATTTCATTACTCCCGTAAAAGAGCAATGGTAGAAATGGGTTTTGAGATTTTAGAATGCTTATTAACGAGAAGAAACGTAGTAAAGTGCTTGTGTTCTTATACCCATTTAAAAAGATGCGATAGGGGCCAGTTAGTTGGAGCCATCCACCCGCCTACATTGTGATGGATGATTCCAAGCAAGCTATCTCATTTATACCGTCACCAAATATTTAGAAGCGGCCATTTTTCGCCTCATGTAATAAAATGTGAAAAGTCGGTATTTATATGTCAGCATGTATAATCTCAAAGTCAAATACGTTTTCATATCTTTGGCGCTTGAAGCCAATGTTCTGGATACCTTAACTTTTAAATATATGAATATAAAGTCGCGACTTTGAAGTAAATAAAATGTATATTACTTGACAAATACCCATCAAATTCGTCAGTACCGATAAAAACGGCGGAATCCTACCAAAGTACCAGGAAAATATGACAATAGAAGAGCTATCGTAAACTGAGGGGCGTCAAATGACTTGAAGATGTACGCAATAAAATAAATGGGGTCTTCTAAAAGAGCATGTCGGAATAAATTCACCATTACTTTCATGATCTTTTGAGTGACAAAGGGTTTATAGAAAGGTTTTGTTATGTTTTATTTAAATAATATATATAATTATATATGTCATTGTATTGATTGTTTAGCAAATAGTGTTTGCCTTATGAATTTCCTGATTGGACCCGTGGCTTAAGTTTGCAGCAATGTAGACTGTTGTGAAGTTTTAAGTTTGATAACGAGGTCGTCCAGATTTTCAATTATTTTATGCATGAGGCTGTATGTGTACTGTGATGTTAGTTACAGACACAGACCCCTGAACGGAGTTGTATAATACGCACATTTCGCTAATTATGTTTTTTGTCCTACGTAACAGGGGGTGAGCTTATTGATACTGGGTACAGTTCTAGATGTCGTGGCTGTGTGGCAGTGCAATGGTCTCCTACTAGGCTATCGCTGCTTCTTTCATGAGTAAAGTGTTGTCAATACAGTCGTATCTTATTCGAATGCAACTGTGCACAACGCTAGCTTATTAGAACCAATATTATACTAAACCTGTTAATGACAGATAGATGGATTATTTCTAAGAGGCGTAACGAAATAATGGATAAAGATTTAATTAAGCCCCGGGATAAAGTAAAGCGGGTGGCGAGCGACAGCTTTCATCTGTCGTGGCAATTAATCTGTTTAGCTTCTAATGTTGCGAAAGTTTCGGTGATATACGTCTTAGAAGACAAGGGAGAATAATATTCTGTTATTATATTAATGTCAAATATATATTTCTTTTCATATTTCAAAAGACGACTGACAGACTGAATGGAAATAATTCCAGTGCCATAGGCCCGGTTCTTCTGTTCTGTCCGTAGGTAAAACGACTCGTTTCTTAGATGTAGAAACCGGGCAATAGAGGACTTTACAGACATTCATACAATATATAGACACAAAGAAAACTCAGACTTTTTTATAATATTCTATCATATACACACAACACCATCTAGCCCAAACTAAGCACAGCTTGTACTATGGGTACTAGACAATGGATAAACATACATATATTATACCTGTGTTTAGCATGTCATTATCTGAAAACCATATTTTAAACTTTAATAATTATATTAGCGAGACATTTTGTTAGACACGATTTAATAAACTTAACCAGTATATTTTATAATTTATCAACTTTTGATTACATTAATATATTTTACGCGATGGCTATCAACGGTAAGCGAAAATAAAATGCCAAAATCGTACTTTATTAAGACTAAAAAGCGATTGCTTTGAACAAAATTTAATGAAGTAAGTTCTTGTTAGGGGTGCACAGTGGTACCAATCAAGGGTTTGCTAGGGAAAATCCCATTAGTCGTGAAAGGCCTACCTTTATTGGAAAAATCTAGGCTGGAGTGAGACATTAAGATGATATCGACTAAAAACCAAATTAACTTCAGATATTTTCGGTTTACTACGCGTTTTTCGAGTCTTATTTATAAATTGATTTTTATAGAGAAAGTTTAAAAATCTTTAGATGCTTGTGATATTTTTAATACGACTCATTTATGGCTGATAGAAGGAGATAAGTAAGTTTTCCAATTTATCGCCAAAATGCTTCGTGGAGGATCTAATCCACTATAATCATCGAGTGACATAAATTGTCGCCTATGTCGCTCATTTTGCCTATCATTAGCTTGGCGGAAAGTTGGAAATCCTACGTATCGCTTTATAAAGGGCCTGGTGAAATAAACAATAATGAGTATTCATGTTAACTCTTTCAACAAAGCTAAATATTTATGTTAGAAGTAGTTGCACGAAGGTAGTGTCTGTGAGTTGAACCCAAGATCTCCAGATCACAAGTCCTATGTCTTATCTATTGGGACACCGTCTTTTCAACACCATAAATTCATGCAAAAATACAATATAATCATGGGGAAAAAGGGGATTTAAGAAAAGATGAATAGACTCGGAGAATTATGATGAGGGTGAATATAGAAATTATGAATAGTAGGGATGAGTGGGTGAAATATGGTTGGGTATATATTATTGTTGAATATACCTAATGTAAATGATCTGCTCGCTTTAAGAAATGTAAGACTGCGTCATCATTTCTCTCATAAAAGACTTAAAATTAAAAAATCGACTAACTTTTGCCCGCAGATTCGCTCGCATCAAATAGGTTATGTCAATTTTCTATCTCTTGGAAACAACACCTTGATGACCATTCATCATGGATGAAAGGTATGTTCTGTTATGTATCCCTGAAAACGTGTAAGCGAAATTTCATGATAATTTGTTGAGTAGCTAAAGCGTGATAGCGTAACAAACAAGCAAACGCACATTTGCTTTTTTAATACTTATTAGTAGGAAGTCAGTGCCCTCTAATATCCTGACACTGGTCTAGCCTTAGGGTATCGTTAGCCTTCGGGTTGCGGAGGTCAGATGGCAGTCGCTCCGTGTAAAAACTGATATCCAGTCAAATCCAGTTAGACTAGAAAGCCAACCCCAAGTGACTTGGGAATAATAAAGGCTAGGAAGAAGAAAGAAAGAATACTTATTAGTAGGAGTTGCTATCTGGTAAAATGGGGAATCAGAGAGCCTGACAAAGCACAGTGTGAATGTGGTAATCCTAATCAAACCATGTCACATCTGTTGGAATGCCCAAATTGCCCCTGTAGGTGCACCATGGAGGACCTGATGGACACAACTGCTGATGCGATTGCCGTGACTACACATTGGGCAGGACATATCCTTACTTAATATTATAAATTCGAAAGTAACTCTGTCTATTTGTCTGTCTGTCTGTTACCTTTTCACGGCTAAACCACTCAACCGATTTAGATGAAATTTGGTACAGATATAGTTTAAAACCTGGAGAAGGACATAGACTACTTTTTATTGATGTAGGTACCACGCGAGCGGAGCCGCGCGCAAAAGCTAGTATAAAATAATTGTATTATCGACTCGAGAAGAAGAAGGGATGTGACTTCCTTTAAACTATACTTTTTTTTATTTAAAAGTAACTTATTTGCATTTAATACGATCTCCATGTCTGTCGTCAAACTCGGTTCAGCGGCTCAGTGAAATGTAATAAATAAACGAAGTTAGTTTTGCTTTATAATATTGGTATATATTGCAATATTTACGTATCTTAACCATTCTTAAAATATGAATGCGGCGTTTGATAAAAATAAATTTATGCATACATAGATGTATACGAGTAGACCTCAAGTTTATACTAACATTTATTTATATATGTTTTGTGTTTCTATTGTCCTTTACCACCCGTCAAACGTCAAGTATGACGTGAAAATTCTAAAAGGAAATTCCAATATTGTAATTTTAAAAGAATTTCAATAGCACTTTACCTTACTCGGAATTTGAACCCTAACAATTTGCAGTAAGTGTAAGTAAAAAAAATCTATCCACAAGGCGTCAAAATCATTTTACTATATCGAACTTACCAAAATGTACTAAAGAAATTAGCACCAAAATTATTATAGCTATTTTAGGTACAGTCAGCAACGTAAGTAAGTAGCTAAACAAATTTTTTTCATTGCAAGTGGCCCACCTGATGGAAAGTCGTAACCACTGCTCATGGACTTCAACAATGTCAGGACACAGCAAAGCCGCTGCCTACCGTGAAAGAAGAACTCTCTTTAAACCTCTTTTGAAGAAGGACATATCATAGCATCATCACATCTGACAAATATGTACCCAAAAGTAATTTCTGAATACAAATCCCAATTATTATTCTGTATTTTTTAACTCTTATTATATTATCTATACTTTCACTATTACTGCTATAAATAACTAACACATGTTTCATTTTTAAATCAAAGAGGCAATAGAAATCTCGCATGTACTCATATATATCGACTTGTTGTCGACTTTAAAACTAAACCCAACACACAAATGTAATTTATATCTAGTAACTTGTAAAGTATTGTTTAACTTGTAGACACGTAAACTTACACGAAAAGGTCTCTAGCTGGCAGTAATTCTAGGTACAAGAAAATTTATTTGAACGAACCTTTTATCACTACAAACTATCCCTACAGAACGACACGTGTCACTATAAACTAAAATCCTCTTTAGAATGTTTAGTAGTATAAGATAAGAAGTGGTAGAAATGTTATCTTTAATTCTTTATATTGGGTAGGAAAGAAACGCAAGTGGTTCAGTGGTTAAAGTATGCGCTTCAACACTGCCACTGCGCTGAGTATGTTCCACAAATAGTTGTTCTGTGCCTAGGTATTCAAGGTTTTTTTTTTCTTATACAACTAAGGTGGCAAACAAGCATATGGCCTACCTGATGGTAAGTGGTCACCGTAGCTTATGGACGCCTGCAACACCAGAGGCATCACTTGCGCGTTGCCAACCCTTTAGGACGTGAGAAGGAAAGGGAGCGGGATGGGGGAAAGGGGGTGATTGGGTCTCCGGTACTCTCACTCACCGAACGAAACACAACCGTAGGACTACTGCTATTCCACGTCGATATTCTGTGAGAGGGTAGTCCTTCCCCGGTCGAGCCGGCCCATTCATGCTGAAATCAGCGAGGCTCTACTACTCAAAAACTGTTCGTTGTTTCAAGGTTTTGGTATGTAGGTATTATTCATAGTGTGGGAGATGTCATAAAACATAAACAGCATAGTATAGTAAGTCTCATGGTAAAGATCCGATCTCCGAGCATAGATTGCAAGAGGGTAAAAGTACCAACTCAAACGACGAAGCGTATTTTGCTACTTTCATAGCTATTCAAATAAATACCAATTGATTAACAACCACTGGAATTGTGGCTAAATACAGTGTCTTGTTATCAAGAAGTAAATCCAGAAAAGGTTTTGATAACTTCTTAATAAGAAGCCTATTCGCATCCTACCACATAACGTGGGAATTCTTCTCAATAATTTATTCACAGTATTACTCTTTTTTTAAATTGTGTAACGAAATTCTAAACCCAATTTAATCAGATACATTTGCATGCACATGTCAATTAAATGATAAAAAATCAGATCATTTTAAAAGTCGTGTCTTTTCCTTAAATTTGTTACTTAATTATAAAAGCAGGTCTAAATAAAAGTCGACCGACAATGTTTTTTGAAAATTTAAATTATTGTCTGTACTACTATGGGCACTGGTCATTTTTAATTGGACGTAAGTTTGATCCTGTTCATCAAGTACAGTTACTGACAGAAGTAATAATTACACTCGAATTGTAACAATTGAGCAAGCAATTGAGCACAAAAACTTGCTTAAACTATGTTATTGACCGACGCCGATGGATCTTTTCAATTCACATGGGTCAATTAATCTTAACAAATTTTATAAATACATGAGTTTGTTTGTTTCTTACGCTTTCACACCTTAATTACTTGACCAATCATCATAAAATTTCGTATACACATTATCGGGAGAACAGAAAGAACATAGAGGAACTTTCATCTAGAAACGAGTATTTTTTTTAATCTAACCTAACCAACATTTAGGCGAGCGAAGCCGCGGGCAAAATATGGTATAATAATCAATCCATCATCGATTAATTGTGGAGACTGTAGAGTGAGTGCGATCGCCAATCGAATCGATTTTTCGTTAATCGAGCCATAATCTCGAGTTGAATATCGAGCTAATTGATTTGATGTAATGACAATAATTGTCAGTCATCGTCAAATTACTATGTTCATATGCGATGAGCTACGTAACTTTTAAAGTTATCCCCAAGCAATGCAAGTTAAGTTTGTGTAAATATTTCTTGCATACATGGATTGATATTCGTTATTTATCAATATGACAAAAAATAAAGTAATAAGGTGTATGTTTTTGTCATAAATTATTTTATAGAATAAGCAGTATAGTAACTTTTGTAGATATTTCGAGAATGCTGGTCAACACCTTATATTATGTTAAATTTATGTGAGGGGTCTTTACAAGAACTATAGAAGCCAAAACGAATATTTTTAATTTTTGGCTGTGTTTTGAAAAAATTACTGCACGAGGTCAATGTCGTTTCACGAACGTATTGTTGTCGGTCTTAATTAAAATCTGGTGTACGTTTTATATTGATAGGCCGCCCAGTAGTCAAGTACTATGTGTATAGACCAGCTTCTGAGTTGTAAAGAAAAAAAATCAAGATAGGTATCTAAATCCAAATTCGAGTAAAAGCATGAATTATCATTACTTTGTGTAATAAAATAATTTGCAAATGTTTATCAATTTATGTCGGCGTCTGTACCACGTCGCGAAGCTTTCGCTATCAAGTAAACCAGTTCGCGCGTTTTTGTTGAAAGTTGCATCGCTGTGAATCATATGTAGACCCTGGTAGCAGTTGGCTTGAACTTTTTTATCTACTCGTAGTTGATTTTATTGCTAACAAATTGCATACAAAACTAATAATCATCTAGAATTACAGATATACGCGTTGTGCTCATTCAATCATAGGCAACCACATCCTTCCGATATTTGAACGTAAAATATTTAATGAAGACATAAATAATAAATTCTCATAAGTAATCTTACTTTAACGATCTTTAACTAATGAACAGTAGCCCACTGTCGGTCAAACACAATAGGTTTTGCAAAATGCAATGCCTGACGTAGGACCATAAATAGCATAACTGGTATATTGATAATACGGTTTTTAAGTTGGAGCTTTAAGTCCTGCTTTGAATTGTCTTTATCCTATTTTATAATTTACAAAAACATAAATATATGAAATAATATTGTCTTACGGTTACGCGATTGTTATACATTGAAATTAAAATAATATATACTGATTTATTGTGGATTATTTAAAAAATAACATGGTTACGCAGAGACGTGGTTATCAACGTAAGTTAAAGTAACCAAAATGTCGACAAATGTAAATTAAAATAGTTTAAATTGTAATATTATGTACAACAAATATAATAATAAAATACATATACGACACAACTCATGAAAGAAAGCAATGTTATACGAGCTAAGTATCTATTTTTATTTAGACAATGTTTCATTTTTTAGACGCTTTTGTAGCTGATTGTACAAGACTGTCGTTTCTAATGTAATATTAATAATATTTGTAATATTGTCTTAATTGGCAATAATGATACAGTAAAACAAAATTAAATATTAATTAAGAAAGCTTTATACTGTTACAAAGCTTTATAATTTATGTTACCTACATTTTAGTCGTAATTTTATGAATGTGCGAAACATTTCATAGTCAAAGTCAAAAATCATTTATTCATTTAGATCACAAAGTTACTCTTATGAACTTCAAAGGGGTCATTCATAAACTTACGCTCACATAATGTCCAAAGGGGACTACGTGATATAGAGCGAATCTACTGCCGAGGCGGCCACTTAAAACGACTACGTTACTCATGCAGTCAGTTGTCTTCCTAAAAAAAAGGAAGTTTGGTGATTATACACAACTTTTTTATTTTTATTTTTTTTTATTCCCATTGGTGGCAGACGAGCAAGTGGCCCACCTGATGGAAAGTGGTAACCGCTGCTCATGGACTTCAGCAATGTCAGGACACAGCAAAGCCGCTGCCTGTCGTAAAAGAAGAACTCTCTTTAAACCTCGTTTGAAGTAGGACATATCATAGCGCTCGGGAAACACCGAAGCTGGCAGTTAATTCCAAAGCTTGCACATACGTGGGAGAAATGTTCGCTGAAAGCGTACCGTCTTAGAATTGAACGCTTCCAGGTGATATGGATGAACCCTGCCTCGGTGTCGAGTGGTACGGTGATAGAAAGGGGCCGCTGGTACCATATCAAACAGTTCTTTCTTTCATATAAACACACACACACACACACACCCACACGGTCACACATACACGTGTATATCGTAAATATTACATTTGTTATCCCTACTTAATAGGGTAAACGAGGTTACAAATGGGAGCCGTAACACGGTTCAGATAATAATATATGGTATGTGAAATCATCTCGCATACGAAAAAAAAACAAACGATATAAAAATATGAGCCGTGTTTTATCAATTTGAAAATTAAGGGTCATGTTCTACCAATTTGGATTTAGAACGCAAAAATAAAAATGCTATTGGTAGTCGAATTAGGCCTTTTTTTATTAAAGCAACTTTCGCCTGAGGAATAATTTCTGTGTCATCGGGGACTTTATAAACATTCAAACACGGACACAAAAAAAACCCAGACTCGGAACAACTATTTGTGGATGACACAAATTTTTGTCCCGTGTCATCGAACCCATAACACTCGGCGGGGCGGGAGTGGCGAAGCGATCACTTAAACCACGAAGTTATCCGAGCAGTCAAGTCAAAAATGTTATTGGCAGCTGAATTAAGAGTCAATATACTTTAATTTAGGCCATTCACTAAAAATAGACTTAGAGTTTTTGCTGAACGTCTAGATCTAATTATTCTGATAGGTGTACTGACTTTATCTCATTATTCGTTTAAGCCGGCGGCTGCGCCCAAGCTGTCTGCAAGAAAAGGAATTATATTTTTATTATAAATACTTAACATTTCTAAAATTTGTGATCTGCAGGCAAAATACGTTTTTGAATCATATTTTTTTAACTTTGACTGCCTCTGTGGCGCAGCGGGTTTGAATGCAAGTGCTGTCGCAGTGACGGGGTTGATACCTAGATTAGACATTAGACAATGTTGCTAGATTTTTCAGTAAGATAATGTTTAGATTAGATTAGATAGATTCGATTTTGTAGGAGGTACTTTAAACCAGTGCTTGCGAAATGTGGGTAGAATTAAACTCTTTCTACTGGCATATTTTATAAGCGTGAGTCAGGAATGTATAAACAGCTTGCATATTCTTGATAAAGTCTAACCTTTTTCAGGTTAGTTATTAAACACCGTATACAATTAATCTGGCTCTATACGTAATTACAAGACAGCCTAACGTAGGGCGTAGGATTCGTGACGTAGGTACAATCTTGTTAGCCGTGACCGCGGGATTAGATGTTGCGGTCCGTCCAACGAAGGTCCGAATTAATCACTGGTTAGGCTTAAGTTTTCAGGGAAATAATTCAACGGTGGCTTTTAATGTTATGTCGCAGAACTGCGACGTGAATGCTCTAAAGAAACTGTATTCAAGGTCATTGGTGGTTATATTCCAGGGTTCCCAATAAACGATGGTGTACACAAAACACTAGACTTTTGAGGTTAAACTTTTCATCCCTGGATGTGCTCCAGGCAATTTTGGGGTAAGCACCTAGCCCCATTTTAAGCCAATGTTCAAAGTTGAGAATCGTAATTTAACTAGCTTTTTCATTTGTTCATTTTATGCACCTCCTGTGGCACTTTACAAAAATTCAAAGAACAGACACAAGGAACACGCACAACTATTTGTGGATCACACAATTTTTAATTCTGTGTGGTGATGTATCCCACAACATTTGGCGCGGTGCCAGTATCAAGGCGACGACTAAAACCACTACGTCATACTTGCAGTAAATTCTTTTTATCAAGCGCTTTGTTGTTCCCGCGGCATAAATTAACGAGTATGATATGGTAAAGTAAAAACAACCTGTTTTGAAAGTAGATTTATATTCAGGAACTGATATGAATCAATCGTAAAGTTTTAAAACTGTATCGCTGCACCCAATATAATTATCTTACAATTACTTCCTAAATTAAAAATAAGAATGGAAAAGAAGCAAAAAATAAAGGAAAATACCTTTAGAAAATCTGTGTGGTCTCGATTATGTCATATGGCCTTTGTATATGATCAAAGTTGTAAAACTCTACTATGTTTAAATATGGGCACCTTCCTGGACAATAAGTAGTCATTAGATACACCATTATGTGTCAGATAACGACTTATGACTTACCAACATATTTTAATTATAAATGTAGTATTAACAGGCAAATTGTACATTATCATTCTCTATATAATGCAAACAAATGCCGCACTTAAAGCTCACTTTTTAAGTGTGGAATTTTATTTCCACAATCTAAGAATGGCAAGGGTACATCTACATACATAATTATGTATGTTTTAAAACTTGAATAACAACAGCTTTGTGTAACTTGCTGAAAAGGATATTTTTTATTTTTATTTTATTATAATTTGGGATAACAAAAACAGCTACAATACACAATATGTTTAAATATAGAAGCTGCATAATAGTATGTTACAATATTGCAGCCCACTACATTATCCACGATTTAACAAGAACAGTATGACAGAAGACAAAAAAGCCACTAAAAAGCATCATATCAATAGTACATAGGTATAATAATAATAATAATAATAATAATATTCTACCACATACACACAACACCATCTAGCCCAAACTAAGCAGAGCTTATACTATGGGTACTAGACAATGGATAAACATACATATATACTTTTTTTTTTTTGTAAATACATACATATTATACATAGAAACACCCAGACCAAGACAAACATCCATGTTCATGCACACAAATGTTTGACTTGTGCGGGAATCGAACCCGCGACCTCAGGCGTGGCAGTCGGTTACACTAACCACTACGCCACCGAGGCCGACATTGTTAAATATAATAATTAATTAAAAAACATGTGTTACAATAAGTATCAGATGTTAATGGATAATATGTTTTGCAGGTTTCTGCATTTAAAAGTGTCGTTGCAAGCGCATGGCTCAGTCTAAATGAGATAAAGAGCATGCCCCCCAACGAATGCTACAAACAATCTACTTCAGTTGTTTCCTCTTGGACGTAGTACGTTTTAACTTAATGGATTTACTACTGATTATTTACATTATTATGACTTTATGCAACGGATACTAGTGGCAAGTTGTTACATAAAACATACACAAAAAAAAAAGAACGCCAATCTCTTTTACATTCAAAAGTAAATCTCGCAGCTTTTATTATACCAGTGAGATAAGCAGTGAGTGCAGTGCATTCGCTTTTATATCCACTTATGACGTATACCGTGTTCTAATGGCATACTAAACCACATATTTTATACACCAACCTCATTACGTTAGCAGCTTGCGTCCGAAATTTTACCCTTTTTAAGAAGTTCGCGATTGTGTTTACAAAAGTTTTGAGCATTTAAAAGTTTAGTTAGATGGCGGCGAATAAATGATGTTTTAGATTTTCGATAAATGGATAATGACGTCCTTTGTTTGATCCTACGACAAGCGACAAGTGTAATCAAAAATATGGCAACATTGTTGGTCCCGTTGATGTCAGCAGTCGGTCATGACGTTGTAGGTTAGAGTTAGTAGTTAGGTCGCCCATCGGCTATCGCGTAATTTCATTGAGTTTATTTGTAAAGAAATTATCAGTAGCATTAAGGAGTCTGGAAACATGAGACTTGCCTCCTATTACGTAAGACATTTTTATACGCCGCTTAGAAGCCTCAACAACAAGAACCATTTTCTACTCACGTGCGAAGTCGCAGGCACAAACTAGTTAGGCATATTTTATATCACATTCATTCAGTATTCTATACAAATCGCATAACCTTTAACTACATCTAAAAATCACGTCTTTATAGAAACTTCATGAAATCTGAAAACATCAGAGGCATGTCTAAGGTCTCGTTTTAATAAAAGTTCTATATGTAGCATTTTTAGCTGGAAGTTTTATTTTTGTTACCCTTTGGGCATAACGAAGGACGCCTTTTAAAGGTGAAACCAGGGTTATAAGCTTCCAGATTAGGGATTTTCTTGACGTTTTTTAAGGGTAAAGGTAAAGGTAGGTAAATCAATATAAGATGATTAATAAACCAAATTTATTTCCGGACTAATATACTGGCAAAGTTGGCAAGAAATGTGGGTCTGAATTGATTTATTTCTGACAAGTTATCAAGGATGTGTTTTCACGGCCAAAAATAATTCTAATATTTTTAATCCACTAAATTCAATATCCTTAGATCTATACATCTATACAAATAAATAAAATTGAAGTGTCTGTTTGTAATGTCAAAATAACAGCTTTTTATCTAATGCATATGAAAGTATATAAGGTACCTATACGAAAACATCCATTTTTTTTATTTTTGTCTGTCTGTTTGTTCCGGCTAATCTCTGAAACGGCTGAACCAATTTTGACGGGCCTTTCACTGGCAGACAGCTGATGTTATAAGGAGTAACTTAGGCTACTTTGATTTTAGAAAAAAAATAGGGTTCCGCGGAGACAAACACTTTTTAGTTAAAATCTACTCGGACGAAGTAGCAGGTAACAGCTAGTTTAAGATAAAAATGAAATCCGGTTTTTATATAAAGGCTGCCTATAAACAATCTACTGAAATAGATTATGATCTTTTGACGGCGGTTCCGATTAACCTATCTTCCTATGGCTTTCCTAACTAGAGGTAGGATTATGACATAAGCTCTGTACAAATTATGTTAGGTAAATTGTTATCGCTAGCAAGCTAACTGAGAACCTTTATCAGAAGAAATACGAGAAATCACAAAGCAAATTTAAGATTATATTTTTTGTCAATAGTATATTTCTCTAATTTAACACCTGTTTTGGTCGGTGATTAATCGTCATATCATAAATCCTAGATAAATAATAATATAGTCCTTATAGGTGCATGCTGATGAATTCAACTCGAGACTGCATGGCAGTTCTGTTGTCTCATCAATAAGACATCGCTGCTCTATTATGTTATATTTATTATCGACAATCGATTGTGTATAAAACAGAAGTATACATTTTTATTCATATCACAAATTTTTCTTTATAAGTATATGATCTTTTGCCGGCGGTTTCGCTCGCATTAATTTAGAATTTGACAATCAATTCGGGTTGTACTCTGCTTGTATACTTCTTATATATAGTTAAATCATGATTCGAAAGACACCTGGCGCCATCTATTATCATAAGAACGTTATTATTGTTTTCCTCGGGAACAGTAATTTTTCGGGATGAAAGGTATGTCCGTTTCTGTACACCTGTCAACGTATATGCAAAATTTCAGGATGATCGGTTCAGTGGTTTAGGCGTGAAAAGGTAAGAAACAAACAAACAAACAACCTCATTTTCGCTTTTATAATATTAGTTAGGATTACTGATTTCTCATTATGAAGTAACTAGATTTTGCCTGTGGTTTCGTTCGCGTTAATGTAGATTTTGTCAGTAAATTTCTATCCTTCAGGAACATTCTTTTTCTGAATAAATAAGAGTGCTTACGTACCTTAATCCAAAGAGAAATTTGTCCTTGTCTAGAAAATATAATTATGATCGGTCGAGTAGTTAAGGCGTGAAAGCGTAACAAATTAACAAACTCACAATCGCATTTATAATTGTAGTTAGATGTTACTCGATCGACAGTGAAAACTTTAAAATTGTGATTCCGATACAAAGTAGCCGTGTCACAGTAAATTTAAATATATATTGCAGTTTAAATTTCATTAACACCGTTAAACAGTGCGTGTTTCGTCAGCGGAGCAGACAATGATTGTTGATATAAAATGCAGATTGTATTTAAAAGGGGCTTTAATCAAAAAGCGAATAAGTAAAATGGGTAATACATATATTTTTTATTGCACAAGCGATTTAATGTGTAATGCGATTTGACATCGCATTCTGTTATAACGTTGCAACAACAACATTGAGATGCGACTACATGATGGGATAATGTGGGTTTGCAATGCGACGCAACTACGCGACTCAACTACACGACGTATCTATGCAATGCAACTAAGCGAATACACCAAATTATAAAGTCTGTGGTGACATAGATGATGTGCAGCATTTGTTGATGGATTCTGTCCGGAACTCAGATAGTCGCAAACAATTTATGAAGACATATAAGACCAATAAGTTTGATGTTGTAAATCTGTTTAAACATTCTTTTCCTTTCTGAACCTTCACCAGAAAGACGTGGCAAGTTCTGTTTTACATTTACATTTTAAAAAGGACTACACCCGCACTGGGAATAATTTTTGTATCGCGGGTGACTTTACAAACATTTAAACAGTGGACACAAAGAACATACAGACTTGGGACAACCATTTGGGATCACACACATTTTTGTCCCGCGAACCCACAACACTCAGCTCAGTGGCACTGTCGAGGTCACCACTTAAATCACTACGCCATCGGTGCAGTCAAAAATGTTTATGAATATAGCTAAAATTGATTAACATGTTCACTATCCGATGAACCACATATGGTACATAACAATAGATTTTCTATTGTGTCTATCATGGGACAGCCAATGGGTTAAGGTTTGAACTTAGACCATAATTTTAACTAGGTTAAGCTACCGCCTTAAAGGAAGTATCTCTTATAGGCAAAAGTTATATAAATAAAGAAAGAAAACTACGCGGCGCTTCAAAACTAAGTCATTGCAGGTGATTATAAAGTATTGTAACCGCTAAATGTTAGTTTATATGCTTGCTTGTTTTATAAAAAAGAAACAAAAATTATGTGTAAATTTAAAAATAGTCTTTCCGAGTCTTGGTCTTCCTCGAGTCTGTTTTTTGTTGCTCCCTTTATGGCACATAGTCGGTAGACATACTTTTAAATTGGCATTAGCAACTTTATTTATACACTGAAAGGGCAATGAAAACATTTAAAGGGTATTAAGTGAATAGTAATAAATCGTTATAATTATTTTGGCTGCCATTAATTTACCGTCATTTTAGTCAAATGCTTCATAGAAAGTAACAATTTTCAAAATGGATCACCATTTTGAAAATTGGCACTTTCTATGAAGCAGATATTAGACTGCACTCGGTAGCAAATTGGCAATGCTTATAATAACACGCCCGCCAATCTATGTAATGACGGCATATCATTATCTTAATTGAAGCTTATTAAAATAAATTTACAATATCACATTTTATTGCTCTTATGCTTAATTATAATTACTCCAAAAGTAAGTTGGAAAACAAAATAAATTGCTACAAACTATCATAGTAGAACTGTAATTTGCTTTTCAAATTAGTTTAATTTTCAAGCGATGACATGAGAATTTCGGATTCAAATTTCAGAAAACCAGAAATTTGTGTTGTATATTCATTTCTAGCATCAAAGCGTGTATCCTAATTAAGGAAGTTGGCTTTATTGCTATTATTTTAGCAGATGAGAATATAATTTGTATAACACCAGGCGATATTTGTATCCTACGGACGCAAAAATATTAGGTACTAGATCTTGCCTGTGGCTTCGCTCGCCTAAATGCAGGTTAGGTTAGGTAAGTAAAAGTACTTTCTTCTGGATAAAAGGTACCCCGTGTCCTTTTCTATATCGTTGACAACATTCATGCGCAATTTCATGAAGATTGGTCGAGTAGTCAAGGCGTGGAAGCGTAACAAACACACAAACTCACATTCGCAACATATCGAGACGTAGTTGTTGCACTGATAAAAGCTAGTCACGAAGAAAAACTTTATTTTTATAATTTTGCGTTGCGTAGTTCACGTAGTAGGAAACGAGTATCAACGCGATCATGCTATGATAGCAGCGATAATATGATAGCAGAGATAGCAGTCCGACAGTCTTCTATTAGGCGTAGAAGACCGTCGGACTGCCACGCAGCGGTCTCGAGTTCGATCCCAAGACATGCAACTCTGACTGTTCAAAGTTATGTGCGTTTTAAATAGTTTATTGTCGCCCTCTTTAACGGTGAAAGCACGTAAAACCGATGGTTCTGTGCCTGATCTCTCTCCAGTCGTGTCAGATTCTCGGTCCCATCGGATCATGAAGGTTAGGGAACAGAGAGTGCATTTGTGTTTGCGCACACCCTTGTGCACTATAATATCTCCTGCGCAGATGGTCACTCTCCGTTAAGATTGGCCGCCGTGACCAAAACCTACATATCTGAGGGTTCTCCATAATATGCTCCAAGATATTTTAAATACGCCAACCCGCACTGGGGCATCGTGGTGGACTACGGGCTAACCTTTCTTTCACTGAGAAGAGGCCCGTGCCCACCGGTGAGACAGTTTATATAAAGGGCTGATATCAATATATTTGTATGCTAGGCATTCTCATACTTTTTGCATGACGTTTCAGCCAGGTAATACTAGCCATTGTCATAAGCATATTCACGTGGTCTGCTTGTGACCACGGCTTTACATATAAAACATCCATCAGTCAACAGTACAGTTCCTTAATTAAATAAACGTGAGACTACTTGGTCAACTAGACAAGTGACCTTTACAAATGCTAATCTATCAGTGAACTAGGTAATGGTAAAGTTTGCTAGCCATCGATCGAGTCATGGTCGCCACCATAAATATCTTTAGAAGAGTTTCTTATGAAAGTTATTTTCGTCTATTCACTCGACAATTTAGATATGTTACAAGCTCCACAATGACAAACAAAACTGCTCCTTTATACAACTTTGCGAAATTATAAACAGAATCTTATATATAATGTAGGTAATATATAATATCAGCCGCGGGCAAAAGCTAGTATATAATATCCTTAGTGAATATAAAAGTATTAGACTCTTATCTATATGCCTTAAACTGCCTCACTGGCGCAGCGGTAGTGAATGCAACTGCTGTGCATGAGATCTCGGGTTCAAATCTCGGGTCGGGCCAACAAAAAGTTATTGGGATTTTCTTGTTAAGACATCTCAATATGAGCCCCGAGTTAGGAAGTTGGCGGTGTTAGACACCCCCGTGTGTAACCTTAAGGGTTTAGTTAGGATTACGACAGGCCACGCTGTAGGGGCGTAGTGTCTTGAGGTTACTTTAAGCAGAGATCATTCAAAGATAGTACAACAATGAACACTTTTAATAACAATGAGTATATAAAATACACTTAAAGCAAGCTACACAAACAAGACTCAAGGCGTGGTTCTTATAAGGAAGAACCACTTAACTTCGTTGTGCAGCTCAGTGGAAGGAAGGAGGACTCCACCAGGGCGCGATCCACTTCTATAGGCCGCCGCCGCTCGGAGGGGGACTAGTGATGGCACCATCTCGCTCGCCGCGCACGCAGCCGTGCGCCGCGAGTCGATTACGTGACACGTGTCTCGGAAAGCACGGAAAGCCGATGGTTCTGCGCCTGATCTCTCTCCAGTCGAGCCAGATTATCCGTCCCATCGGATCATGAAGGTTAGGGAACAGAGAGTGCACTTGTGTTTGCGCACACGCTTGTGCACTATAATATCTCCTGCGCAGATGATTAGTCTTCGTTAAGATTGGCCGCCGTGACCGAAAATTCGGTCTTGAGGACATTATTATTATATGACTTAATTTGAACATTACGTTTGTGACTAACCAGATGGATGGATGAATGTATGGAAACCAAAATAATGTTGCTATTCACATTAGATAGACCAATGTACATTATTTTGTGCTTATATTTAGTACTGGTCACGGGATCCTTAGTTCTCTTATCTGGTAATGTTATTGAGTTTTTCTGTAAGTACATCCTCAGGATGAGCATACACTTTTACAGCTAAACGGTCATTAATTTATGCTTAAACATAGCTAGTGATAATTGCGTATGTCACTCGTTAGGTTAAATCTTAGTTACTCCATCCTCACCCTCAAAAACATTATGATGAATTAATTATATAACCTTAACCTTAAAATAGATTATAATTATTAATAATCAGTTCGACCTGTCCATCGATAACAGGGGAACAGATCAAACTTTTTTCTCTCTGTTTGTCACCCGAGGGGACAGGCAGAAATAACCCATTATTATTAGCTAAATCAGGTCCTAATTAGAAAAGCCGGCAGTCTTCTTTAGAAGCTCTGGGTTGAAACCAAAATTGATAAGTTCTAACCTGTGGCCTTTTTATTACAAAACTAATGATTTAACAATTGCTCTGTTACAACCAGCGCTTCAGGCTACAGCAATTTGGCTGTGGAAGTACCCCCACTCTACAGAGTGTTGTGTCCCTGTAGTTATTAGGCTTTCTATGTTCTTTAAAAAAAAGCTACCTATGCTGTCAGTTAAGAACCAGATCTAATCTAATTTAAGAATCAGCTTATGATGTCAGCACATTGACTCCTTTATTAAAGATGCATCTTTAATAAAGGAGTCAATAGATTATCTTTCTAGGGTTAAAGAACTTAGAAACCTTACTCACGACAATGCATTGTCGTGAGTAAGGTTTCTAAGTTCTTTAAGAAGGTGCTATGCTATCAGCTGAGAGCCAGTAGTCTCTGTCTCTTATGATATCAGCACATTGACTTTAAATTCAAAGATGCGTGGGGTACAGTAACAACCATTGGGAATCTTAAAGGCATCAATAAGATATAGTAACCGCTTGCCGTCGCAAACCTATTATACATTTTTGAAAGGATGACGTCTCCGTCGCCAATTATTTGGTGACAACATGAGAGAGCCAGTTCGCCCGATGAAATATTACCCTCTTACCGGAGAACAGCGTAACAGTTGTGACACTGTTATTGGCTTTCACTCGATAAGTGCGAGTACAGAAAGCTTACAAACCTAACTCTTCAAATCCTTTCTTTTCATCTCAGCTTTAATGCTTCTGCATTACTTAAGTGGTGCCATCTTCATAAGCTACGTTTATCGCAAAGCACCAGGTGCAGTGGTTTAAGTAATTGCCTCATCACTGCCATTGCATTAAGTCTTAAGGGTCCGATCCTCACACGAGACAAAAACTGTATGTGGAATCCAAAAATCCAGGTTCTCAGTCTGGGTGTTCTTTGTTGCTTGACTGTTTGTAAAGTTCTCTGCGACAAGAGAATAACTCCAAGATAGGAAGTTAAAGGTCATATTATGTTTGTTTACCGCGATGATTGTAAATAAAAAGGAAGTACAACATCCAAATATAGAAAACCATTTTGTCCTTATTACAAAATAACAAAAATAATTGCCGTGTTATTTAAAACATTGAAATCGTCCAGTAATAAATGTGAATTCCGACCTCAGATCGAACTTATATAGTGCGGAGTGCCTGCTATTTTTAAACCAGTGAGAAAGTCGTTTTTATTTCGTAACAGCAATTTAAAAACATGAGTTACCCGTGCTTGCTCTTGATATTGACCAAAAACTTGAATATTCATTTATGTGAAATGTCGCTTTTGAGCGAGGGGCCGTATGTGCAATATCGGTTTAATTGTATCGAGACCTTTATGTGAGTAAATATGATTAACATTTAATATAAGATTGTTTCGATGGCGAAGCAGTAATGCAACTGCAGTAAATGAGTTTTCGGGTGTAATTCCTCGGTAGAGAAAAGTGTTATCTATTTTGCTGAGTGTCCTCGATTAAGTGAAACTTAATCATAACTGGCGATATTATGTATTGACGTGAGAGTATGTCTCACTTTTTCATAAAAGTGAGACATACTCTACGTAACAAATTAACATGATCTACGTCATCGTAGATCATGTTAATTTCATTATTCCAATTACCTTTACATGTAACATTTAAAGTTCTTTAGAAATACATTTCGTTTCTATTTTATTATATGGCAATAAAAAATAAAAATTAAATTGTTGTATATTATCACATAATTGAATTTATTAACACCGTAATTTAACATTTTATATTCTATGATTTTTACTCATAATATGCATTAGTGTTTATTTCATCTATTAAACCCGGTCTATAAGTGATTATAAATTCGTAGTCGCATACAAAACATGCTATTGTCAATTATGTGGTTTTATTCAGGGGACAACATATTATGTGGTCGTAAGGCAATTTTGCTCTTAGCACTTTTATAATTATATTATCAACCATATTTAAATTAATTCTGTCTTAAAAAATTTATTACTTTTGTAAATAACTAAAACTACAGTTCCTACTTACAGTCTATATTCGTCTCGAATAAATAGAGATGACAAAAAATTAAGACCATACATAGAAGTACATAGCCAGCTACATAGTAAGCTATCTTTGTTTACTAAATGAGACAAGAAAAATTACTGTGTATATATTTATAATTATATAAATGTAGGCATCATCAGAATTTGTTGCGTTAGAACATGGCGGGGCTTGAATAAGGTGGGTTGTTAAGTCACCTGTAACACACTTAGTTTGAAACACCGCGTTTATAAAAAAGTAAATCACTCAAAAATTCACAACTGATTACTGTTAGTTTGTGAGGTCTTGTCTCCTTGGCGACCCAAAACTGAATGTCCGTGATCACCGCCCGCATTAACTTCACGACTCTGTAAAAGCGAACTTTAATTCAGCTGTTGTGTAAAATATCACCAGGTGGCGCACTTGCGATTATTCATATCCACACAAATGAACATTTGCGACATAGTTATAATTATATGTATAAGTCAGGCATCGGTAATAATTTCATAGTTTAAAAAGAAGACTTTCTACTATCAACGGTTTCTTGCAACTGACAGATAGCGTCAACACACTTCTTCAATGCCTTTAAAAAAATGTTGTTTATCTGTAGAACATCTGAAATATAATGCCGTAGTGTGGAACTTAGGTGCCCATGACAGGCTGTTAGTACTGTTGAGTGAACTTACAAATGTAATTAATGCACAACGACATTTTTTGATAATGTCAGGACATAGCTTGAGGAAGCATTGAACTAATTTCAATAAGTTAAGCGACGAGCAATTGAAGCTTATCAACTTAGTATTCTAGTAGATCGACTATTTAACTATGTTACTATCTACTTAATTCGTAATGTACAAAACTTGAATACTAAAATATATTAGTGAAGATATATAAGACAAGCGTATTGCTGAAGGCCGTTCTTCTAAACGAGCAGACGATTTATTCCAGTGCCACTAAATATACGTTCAAAGCGAATATGCTCAGCACGTGAAGGAGCATCGAGCGGCAAATACATATTATGTAAGACACAGTCCAAGGCGCCAATTCACTTGAAGCGTATTTTTCAGGGTCCCAAGGTTTGTTGGTAAGCGCTGATGGATGCAGGCAGCACAAAGTAGCAGTGGAAAAAATAAAGATTGAACTCGGCAAAAACATCAAGTAACGACGACCACTGCATTGTGATCCCATGTCTCAAATATGTAGTAAATTATTGGAAAGACTAAGACTGCCCATTTCAACTAAGTAACCCGCCACGTACCCTCGGACTGCGCCAACTATTGCGACAGAAAAAGGTTGGCAATACCGAGCTCCTCTGGATAGACACAGCTGCGACTTGGGATCCGGGCGTACTGCAATTTGCAGTATTCCGCTTCGAGCACAAAATATGCACCGACACGAGTTTCGCCTCAGCGTGAGACATTTTCAAGACAGTTTGAATGACGCTCTTTCGTTGTCCGAAGGGTGCGTGGTTCTTCCAAATTATATTATTACAATAAGGTGCCGCTAAGTAATGCCAAAATTTTTTTTTTGTATAGGATGTATTTTAATATGTATAGGATGGCCTGGTGTTAATCATATACCGTATGCTTTCTACGCTTCTAAATACTAAAGTTTGACGTATAATGTGACGACGATCTACCTTGAAAAAGTCGCTTTTTATATCATAAATATTGTCTGCCCCTGTTTCAATATACATAAACTAATATCCTTACTAATATCGCATTCGGAAAAAACGCTGACTCTACTAGGGTTCAATCGCCGCAATAAAATTGTTAGAGAATTATATGACCTATATAATGTCGGAATGGATCGAAAATGTGTATTTTATAGCTGAAATTGTTGGGATAATCGCATTTTATTTTCGTTAGGAACTTCTCGCAATATAGGACAGAGTACAGTTCGTAGCGAAAAACTGAAACTATATTACCTTTATTATTATTTAGTACATCTTTGTTCTCCTACTGGGAATAATTCTTGTAGCACTAAGAACTTTATAGACATTTGAGCAACGGACACAAAACACTCAGACTTGGTACAATTACGTGTGGTTCATACACAATGCTTGGCGTACTATAAACGACGAGGTGGAAACTTAAACCACTGCTCCATCCATGCAGTTATAATTTAGTTTCTTGTATAGCTAACGTGCGTAAAGTAACATGATAGAACAGTTTCAAACTAGCGAAGTTAGCACTCGTCCACATCACAAAGGCGAGATGGCGTATCATTATACGGCACCGTGCCGTTTCGTGACAATTCCCGGCACGGCATGATATGGTGCAGTGACGTTGCAAAGTGAGGTGAAGGCCGATGCCCTCTATTCCATTTGTCATAATTTCCTGCAATATGTGTTGTTAACCAGTCTAATAACTCTTCAAAACTTGATATGCTCATCCTAAAGAAATCAATAACTTTTTGTGACACATTTCTAAAGCGTTATATTTCTTCTTAAAATGACTGCCGTTATTCATAATTGGAAAAAATTGATGTATCTAGTATCTTCTGTGTATCTGTTTCTTCTTTAAGCGACTTTTTAATACCAGTTATTCGGGGAAAATACGTCTAGTGCGGTTCATTTTTCGAGATTAACTGCGACACTATATCGACGACGTCATTATGCCTTGCGTCGTGGCATGTTGCGATGTCGTGTCGTGAATTTTTACGTTACTCATCGTAGATCTCCACGATACAACGTCGCATCGTGAATCGATGCCACGTCGTTGCACGACGCGATGTCGTATCGTGTTATGTGTAAGAAAATGGGTCTTAGCACTTTAAAAGAGTAATTTCAAGAAGAAATAGCATCACATTGCAGCTTGGCGTGCCGTGTTTGTGCACGATACGACAATACTACGGCATGATGCCACACCATTCACGATTATGGCATCACGTCGTTTTGAAATGGCCGGTTCTTCATATTCGCTATTATTAGAATAGATAATACATCATCGCGGAGCATATAAAGCTGTTCATGACAGTCGATATTGCAAGTCGCATAAATTATTCCAGTATCTCGTCGAACCTCAGATTATCATCATCCCTTTGGGTTGGGTCAGATGGCAATTTCTCGGTGGAAAAATGGAAGTTCATAAATCATGTTTAATGTTCGCAAACAAAGTCGCTTTGGTGTGATGCTCAGTTGTAAAACGCATATTATTTACATGACGATATGCCATTGCAATGGGGCTTCTAAATAAACAATATTTTACTGCAATATATTGCTTAAAACTTTTATATGATACAAAACTAATATTAACAAACCTAACTATCCATAAGTAACCATACCAAAAACCTATAAGTAAAACAAAATAAAAAGGAATGGCACAAAATACAGTCATGACTGTAAATTAAAAAGGATATACATATAAGTCATAATATTCCTCAGCATCGCTTTCGACTAGGTAGGTGCCCAGAAGACTGGCAGCATTCCAGCTTTTTGGTCATACGAAGCGTCGATTAGCCGCTTAGGTAGAACTCTGAAAGTTGAGTTATATTTTAAAATAAATCCTTAGAAACAAACAAATAAAAAATCTAATCTGTCCTAAATATTGATACACTACTAGCAGCATATCACGGATTAGTTGCCTCCGTTTTGCGATATGGTGTCATTTTTTGGGGACAATCTACAAATAGGGAATTAGTGTTTAGAGTTCAAAAGAGATGCATACGATCAATGTGTGGATTAAAAACAACCGACAGGCTGCATTCCTTACTTTAAAAAGTTAAGAATACTACCTCTAATTTCATTGTATATTTTTGAAACTGCACTATTTGTTAGAAACAATCCACATCTATTCCAAAAAGTAGCCACAATAAAGAGAAACCCAATACGTTCTCAATACATCAATACTTTGTGTCATGTGACTTGTAAAACAGCATTATTAAAAAAAAGTCTGTTTGGTACTGCTCCACAAGTATATAATACAATACCTAATAAAATAAAATGTATGCCACTAGAAAAGTTCAGAAAACTCTTATTTGACCTGTTAATAGAAAAGTGTTATTATAAACTAGACAAGTTCTTAAATGATAAATTTGTTTGACTGCATTGATATTATAAGTTAAATTGACATTTTGAGTATTACTGTTAAATTATTATCTATTATTTGAAATTTTTTTTATTATGATTTTCTCTTGAAATTTTGGTTATGACAATTTAATATTTTTTTATGTTAAAAATTTGTATGTCAATATTGGCAAAGCATAGCGCACTAAATGTTTTGTATCAAAGATCTTTATATGTAAATACCTATGTTTGACAAATAAATGATTATGATTATGATTATGATTTATAATATTAGTATAGAAAAGAAATAAATGGACTGTTACATAATGCAGCACCAGTATTTCGTAATATATTTTATCGATGGTTTTTACGGCGTTAGCATATTTTTTCAGTCGTTCAAGTTTGAGAGGAGATTCCGCTTTGTTCTAGGAGTTGCACTTAGCGCTTCAGAATAATTATTTAGAGTGGAACGACTGAGCCTTTTATTTCTGAAGCTCCTCACTAAACAATTTTTAACATCTTCCCAGAGTTACGGTCGTTTTTGACATAAATATATTTTTACGTTTCTCGCATAATTATTAAAATAAATCATATTTAATATTTGTAAATAAATTTCATTGGACTAAGGCTAATTTGATGATTCACAAGTTTTAAGAAAAGACCATTGTACCAACAATAAAATTATTGTATAATTCTGGATTCGAAATTTGATTTATTCGTCGTAGCTCAAAAAAGAATTAAATATTCGAATGAAATTGCACTTACCGAATTATACTCGATTTAAATGTTTCTGTTATTAAAATATCAATTAGCAATCAATTTCAATTCAGTTATTTGAATTCAGTTGATATTCAAATAACCACTTAAATAGGTGCAAATATGGGTGGATGGTCTGCATATACAAGAACTTTAGTACGTATTTGATCAAACTAAAGCAAACTAGCAAAGTATAACATTTAAATAAGCTATACATTTTGATTTATGTAATTACTTTACTGAAGTTTTGGTCTAGTGGTATACTTTTGCACTAAGCTGGGTTTCATTCTTTTACCGGACAAATCGCAGAGCATAGTATAATTATGGTAATTAATGACTCGCTTGACTCTTATTACGTGGGATGATACGGGCCATTTAAGCCATATGTAAAAATCAAGATGCATGTATTTTTTAAAACAACACTTATAACAATAAAACATCTAAGAACTTATCCAAAGGTCTTATGGATCATTCACAATTTAAGCAATACGCTGGTGATACACCAACCCACCTTTTTAAATATATTTTGGAAGATACCTTTTATTATATCCAAGTAGAGAGGCGAGAAAATACTAGTTCACTTTTTGTGTTAGAATAGAGAATGCAACCTAAAACAAAAGTAAACCATAGATGAAATCTTTCGGCTACACTCATTAAGTCTTTATCTGTTTACGCAGCTTACCCGTAAAGGTTGTATTTTTCTCCAAAAAGCCTATTACATGGTTCACTTGCCATGATAATAAGGACTTATACTGACTAGAGCGATAAATACTCAGATTACAGTTTCTTGAAAGCCTTTCAAGAGAGATTTTCTGTTGCATTCCTATTTTTCTACCTGGCTTAGTGTACTTGAAGTGCTCTGTCTGTCAGTTCTATATTTAATTCATACTAGCGACTTGCCCCGGCTTTGCCTTAATAGATTACACACTTAAACTTTCCCCATGAATGACTCTCTGAAAATCGCATGAAAATTCATTCAGTAGTTTTTGAGTTTATCGCGAACAGACAGGCAGACGCGGCGGGAGACTTTGTTTTATAACATGTAGTTATTATAACCAGCTAAACCTAGCCACGCGCTGTGAGTCGGCCTGATATTATTTAATAGGAAATTGTTAGCATAAAAATACATTTTTATACACATTCAATGTTTTAAGTATACTTTGAATCTTGCGAACACAGATAGGTTTATAAAAGCAAAATTTGTATTTATTTTGGAGGTAACGTTATCACTTAATAATAAAACCAATTAAAATAAATAGACATCAAATATAAAAATATGTATTGAATAAATTCTGCTAAAATTTAATTTTAGACCATTGGTGAATTACAAACGAGGAAAAGTACAACCAACTCTGTAGCAGGATTTGAATAGACTTCGACAAACTAAGTCGTCGCTTAACTCAATAACTATTCATCGGTCTGCTACTTTGAAATAGCTCTCTATAAGCATCACAGATTTAAGCTATGTGATTGAAATACATTTCCGTTAATGAAACTTGGACATGATATAAAAATGGGGTTGAAGTAATACATAGGTATGACATAATAATCCTAAGTATTACCTAATATAAACGCGAAAGAGGGTTTGTTTGTTTTTTACACTTTCACGCCTTATCTACTCGTTTGATCATCATGTAATTTTACCTAAATGTTATCAGGGATACAGACTAGGACATAGGGTAGCTTTTGTTCAGAAAAAAGTATTGTATCTAACCTAACCTATACTCGTATTTACGCGAGTGAAGCAATAATATAATAATGAGGTCATATCTAGTATAGTATATAAAGGTATCCATAATATACCTACTACTTTATATTATTGCAAATATATATATATTTGGCCGATCACACACAGATTTGGATTAATAAATCGTGCAAAGTCAAATAAATTCTCAGTAGAAGCGCAGTGTCTGGATATATGCCCAATAAATGACACTTAGGTTGCTCATTATTACGTAGAATTTGAAACATAGCTAGGGATGTTATAACACCTATTATTTAACCCATTTAGGAACATACTGGAGTTTATGTATGTATGGAAATAAATACCTTTCCAGAAATATACCGTATTTGATATGTCTAAATAACTCATATCCCAGGAATAAAATGTAGAAATTTCAAATGTAGGCGTTTGCCTATTCTGCAAATCCGAGATACTGGGATTCACACACACCTAGAGCGGGAGTTATTCTTTTTAGTACATCTAATGATACGTTAGTACCATAGCAATTACATTTGATGAGTAATTTAGTTGTCACCAACTTTGGAGTCAAGGTTCGCCCCAAATAATAAAACTGCGTAAATAGACCTGATTTTCGGTGAAACTATTACGTTGTTGTTTATATTTGAAGAGGAAATAATATATTTCAGCAACATTTATGTATCATGGCCTTTTTCGTTTATGAATTTTGATTTAACATTGATCTCTCAAGAGTTATTGATAAATGTAAATAATATGTATAATAATTAAAATTACAAATAGAAGTATACAAAATAAAAACAATAGAGCAGAGAAGTTGGCCTGTAAGCCCAGGATCAGTGATCTGATCAAAGTCCATTGATGGAAGAAAAAGCAGCGGATCTTCCACAGCAAGTTCATAAAAAAATGTTATGGACGCAAGCAATACCAGGACTTTGCCAATAATTGCACAGACCCTGATATTGCAAGCAGTCATATGCTACGATAACCGCGTCTCATCATACGAGTTGCTCAACAAAAATATTATGTGCAATATTAATCCACAGCCGCGCCGTTAAATTTTCCGACAGCGTACAGTTAAAGATAAAAAATTTCACTGAAAGGGTTTTCCTGTCCGCGGATCGCCAATGCTGCGACATTTTTGTTCAGATATCGAAAGATAATACTTGTTTCAAGAAATTATGGAAATAACTACTTGAATGCTATGTTATTTTTGGCAGTTATTATATTAACGGGCTTGAAAAACCGGTCGTGGTAAGGTTATGTAGCGAAAATGTATAAGTCGTCGAAGTAGCGTCACCTTTGCTTAGCCAGTCGGCTCTGCACTGTTGTGGGGGGCGTACACGTCGCCTGATCATTTACGCGGGAAAATCGCTCACGTATTTCGCGCGCTCCAATTTCAAAAACTAATTCGGTGTTAGATTTTCTGGAATTATCTACCATAGTGAAAAGTGACGTATTAAATAGTGTAGTGCAAAAAAATTGTGAGTGCTGTGCTGCAGTGATTAACTACGACGGCCAGTTAAAAAAGTGATTAATCAGAAAAATATCATTGAGTTCTAAAATTATTATATCGAATGCGATGATCGTTAAACTGTTCGCTGTTGGATACAGCTGTTCAAACGAACGTGGCTTGTTTTGACGCGAATTATGCAAATTTACATACAAAAGAATTTAAATTTACAATGTCTGAAAACGATAATACTTGCAAGTTGACGCTGTTTCTATAATTACAATTGAAACGTGTTTTTCGTCTATAAATAGCAAATTGTTTTTACCTTCCCGAGTAAGGTCGTACCGTACAACTTTTGAATTTGAATCCACGTAATATAATATACCTATAATTTAGATTATAAAATAATAATATGTGATTGTAACAACTCATCGTAGCGTTGCCGCGATTTAAAAACTAATATAATATTTAATTTAACCTTGTTTTGCGCCCGACATTTTGCTATTATAATTACGTAATATTATAATTCGATTTGGTAAAGTTACTCGATGTCAGTTGTATATTATTATCATATTCGCTACGTTTGAATAATTTCGTTTAATTTGTTATCGTTTCATTCAATCATAATTCGATAGTGTAATAATATATTATTATTATATGAATATAATTATATCATAGAGTATTAATATTATTTCACAAGTCTTGCGAAGTATAATTATTCTTAATTGCTAATTCAAAAATATTTTATAAGAATATGAACATTACCTAAATTTATTTTATTGGATCAATACAAGATAATAATTTTCTGCTACGGTAGGAGTATAATAATATTTGCAAAGGACTTATGTTCTTATCTGTGTCGATCAAATTAATAAGACAGACTGAATCGACTACGTAGAGTAGTCGATCAAGAGTTTTTTTATTTATTATTCATTTAACAATGAAACTTATTAATTAATAGTATTTTAATGAATAAAATAATACAACTTCATTATTAAATATCACTAGTGCTATAAATTGATTATTGCCACCGATTAAATAACGTTATATAAATATATTTATAGATTTATTGAGTCTGTCTATATATTGACTTATGTGCTCGATGTTTCTACGTCTCTTATTTTATGTCGTTTTATCGTAGAAATGTATTTCTCAATCAAAATCTATCAGTTCGTCTCCAATAATCTGTCAGGTAAGAAAGTATTAATCTTTATTTGATTTAAGATTAATCTTTTCTTTTTCGTTAGAAAATTAATCAACCTTAGATATTTAAAAACATTTTCATCTATACTTTTTTATGATTTCAACGACAATGAGACAAAGTTGAATTAACGTATAATAAGATCAACGTGACTTTTTTATGTCACCTTTACACTACAGTCAATTATATTTTATTCTGTTTATGACAGACAGCATTTTGTATCCACGAATTGCATTTTTATTCTGCTCTACTAGGCTGCGTAATTTCGGTCAAATAGGCAGTTTAGTTGTTTTGATGGTGAGAGCTATAGACTTATCTTTCAACTTTTACTCATCTAGACATCATAAATATGTATTGGTAACACTTTATGTGCAGTCGAACTAAAAATAGGTGCATGCTATTTATTAACATTTTATTCAAATCATCATCATCATTTTAAATTAAGGGAATTCGGTCTATAATCTACATTTTATGTTTCTTTAAGTATAGACGAATAAAAAATTACACCGCCATTAGATTTTGTAAAGTAAGTTTACATTATGAGCAAACAATTCCACGAAATTTTTATGAAGCCCAAGAAGTCGCTGGAATGTTCTACACTGTCTATATAAAGAATATATTTAATAAGTTGCCTAAAATTATATTAATTTAGAGTTGAGTATTCGCATGAAGATGGATGAACTGATAATATGTTTATAGATTGGAATATTTCTCCTAAGATATAACTTTTGTGATACCTAAATATCCTTACACGGTAAAATCGATTAGAGCGCACACCAACAGTTTTGGGTCATCATCATCATACTTAGGCTTTAGGCTCCATGCCTTGGTCGTTCAGCCAAGGCACGTATTTCCTACTGCCTTCAATCCTGTGGTACTTGAAACGGGGCATGGAAAACCATCTTCTCAGGCCGTCAAAGGGACTTCAACATCACCTCAGCTGCTATGAGGATGGTGTGACAGTGGGGGCCACTGCTCTTGAACCACATGATCGCTTACCATCAGGCGGAATGTGGTCATTTTAACGTGCAAAAAAAATATAATATGCCTTTTGATGGTACATTAAATAAAGTTACTTTTGTATGATCAACGGTCAAATTATAAAATCAAACTAATCCATAATCTAACATACCTACATAAGATTTACATACATAATCAACCCTATACACCCGAAAGAGTATGCAGGGTTGTATTACAACCACATTCTGCAGATAAAGTTCTAGGTCCCACGTAACATATAACGTGGGATCATACGGTACCTAACCCTATTGGCATTTAACGTGCTTAGTGCCAGCAACTGGCAGATAAAGGTACTGCAAAGGAAAGGAAAAGAAAGGAACTGGCAGGGAATGTCTTCGAACAGAATGGTTTGAAAGTCCAAGGACTTTAATGCTTTTGCCCAGCAGTGGGACATAACAAAAGGCTATGGAAAATAAAATACCAACCTCAGCTGCTACTGAGAATCGCTTGACAGAAAATGTAATTACTCTTTGCTCGACTTGGGATGGTAACCCGAGATCTCATGCAAAGCATTCACATTTGCTTTTAACTGTGCCAACGAAGTTATCGAGGACCAGGTTAATTTTAAGATTTATGACCTAACATTTTAATTTGATGACGAACAAATTTTTGATTATAAATCAATCAATTTTGGATTAGATTGATACTCGTAAATCATTTTGATCGTAAATATAAGCCACATATCAGTAAACTATAAACGTATTTTGTAATTCACAAGCAGCGAAGTAGGTAATGTATTAAAAATAATTAGGTACACTGTGTTTGACCTCTCAACTTGACTGGCACGCGTCGATTTACACCGTAGTGATTATGCAAATCTTGGTTACATAAATACTAACAGTTACTCATAGACACTCATAGATACAGACGATTTTAGCCTATAGCCTTCCTCGATAATTGGGCTGTCCAACACTAAAAGAATCTTTCAATTCGAACCAGTTCCTGCGATTAGCGCGTTCAACCAAACAAACAAGCAATCTTTATCCCACAGAGATCCTCTATAAGTCATGTAAAGTACTAACTGTTAGACAACTATTCATTCTACATGTTATCCTTCTTCAACATAAAAGCACCCCCTTTGAGTCAATCACAAAGAGACGTAAGGACAAAGTTTGCCAACCATTTCAATGTACTTATTCTTTCACACAAAGATTTCATTGTTTCTTAGGACCTCATCTTTATAACATCCTTAATAAGTACTTGAACATATACTCACTTTCGGTACACTCATGCAAAGAAACTGTCACAAATTGGCTATTGTCAAATAATTATCAGGAAACAGAACGTCTACTACAGTTGACTTCTTGACAACCCTAGGTTACCCACAACACAAACACAGACACACACACACACACACACACACACACACACACACACACACTCACACCACTCACTTAAATACATTAATTTATACTTACCTTATAAAACGGAGAGAGCTATATTATATTCAATCTTAACATTAATATTTTTGTTCTCATCTTAAATAATAATGTTTTATTTGTCACTGATAGAGTTTTAATAGTAATTATCTTTTCTTCTTTTTGCATTTGAAACAGTGGTTTTTAATATTATAATAAATGTATGAGACGCACAATCCACACATTTGTTAGAAATTAAATAGAGGGCCCAGCATCTTTAACACAAGTTATTCTCAATAACTTAGCTAAGATGCTGGTCACCACAGATTATTCGACCTAGTATTATGTACCTAATAGTCCTAATTCTGTGAACCGTACGTGCGTGTATTTCATGTACTATGTGATGTAATGTGGTGAGAATAAATGAATTAATTATTATTATTATTAAAAAAAAAAATAAGCAAACAAACAATCAAATAAACAATCAAACAAACAAACTTACAATCAAACAAAAACATATGATTTGATTTGAATTATGAATCAAATTAATAATATTAATTTGATTCATAATAATTGATATTGTATTAATATGAAATTTGATGTTTGTGTTAATGATATGACTTATAATAGTTTGCTACACTGTTACAGATGCATGCCATTTGAAATGGCTAAATAGGCTTTTACTATTATAAATAACTAGCTTTTGCGCGTGGCGCCACCTGCGTAGTGCCACCTGCGTGGTAATAAAAAGTAGCCTACGTCCTTTATCAGGTTTTAAACTACCTCTGAAGAGCTGCGATAGCTCAGTGGGGAGACCAACAGACTGCAATGCTGAGGGTCTTGGGTTCGAACCCACGACGCGCACCTCTGACTTTCGGAAGTTATATGACTTTTCGAAATTATGTGCGTATTGATTCACAATTATCGCCTGCTCCGTGCCTCGGAAAGCACGTTAAGCCGTTGGTCCTGGCAGCCATGAACATCTATGGTAGTCGTTATTGGGAGAATATCGACACAAAAGATCCCACTGGGTCGAAGTGTCGCTGGTTTACTAAACTACCTCTGTATCAAATTTAATCGAAATCGGTTGAGCGGTTTAGACGTGAATAGGTCACAGACAGACAGATTGTTGCTTTCGAATTTATAGTATTAGGTAGTAAGAAAGTAAGGATTTATTACATCGATTAGTGTACCTATCCTGTTTATAGCAAATAAAGACTTCTTATTCTAATAGCCAGTCCCACAGCTAAAAAGTAAAAGTTATCCGAAAGATAAATCACATGCTGTCTCACTGTTAAAAAAGAGAGATTGCGTGACTTTTATCATATAGAAAGTGCCTGCAGCACATTTCCTATTTTGGTAACATAATGCTATTTGGAGGTGGTGTAATAAGCTCTAAGTGCTACGATGCGTCCTTGATAATGTTTAGTAGGTAACAAAATGTTACCTAATTTTATTGTATTCGAATATTTCTCGAATACAAATTTGCGCATTACTAATGTTAACAGGTTCCCTGTCCGATGAATCACATATGATACATAACAATAGATTTTTTATTGTGTCTATCACGGGACAGCGAAAGGGTTAATGATATTACGACTTAAACTCTTCTCTCTAGCCTTTATTATTCCCAAGTCACTTGGGGTCGGCTTTCTAGTCTAACCGGATTTGAATGGATATCAATTTTCACACGGACCTGCTACCACCTGACCTCCACAGCCCGAAGGCTTACGAGGCTAGACGAGTGTCAGGATATTAGAGGGCACTGACTTCCCAATAACGACTGCAATAGATGTTCATGGCAGCCGATGTTACGGCTTAAATTAAATTACCGAAATTAAATGTTAATTTCGTTATTTCTGTCTATTGTTTGAGTGAGTTTGATTGTATGTATAATTATATTGCTTACAAGTGTCATTAAATAGTTACCTAAATAAACTTATATATACCTATATAACGGTTAAATAGCGACTTTGGCCGAGTACATTGAATTTCTCATATACATATGTATGCCACGTTAAAGTCTGGTGAGCTTTTCAAAAAAAATTGTACGTTCATACATAGATTCACGCCTGTTTCCCAGAGGGGTAGGCAGAGGCTACGGATTTCCAATCGCTACGATCCTGACACACTTCTTTGGCTTAATTCGCTTTCATCACATTCCTCATACACGCTCGCCGGTTTAAGGTGCTCTTAACCTGGCCTTTGTCTAGAACGTCTCCGATCTGATCGAGAAACGTTCGCCTAAGTCTTCCTCTTGCATCTGTTCCATGCACACTAGCCTTATAAACTCTCTTAGTCAGTCTTTTCTCGTCTATTATTTCTACATGCCCAAACCAGCTTAACATACCCTTTTCTATTCTTGTCACTATGTCCACTTTCATGCTGCATCTCTTTCTAATCACACTATTCCTTATTCTATCTTTCAGATTGTCATTCAGTTTTCTTTTTGGTCCTGTATATCCTCAGCAGCTCAACAATGCAATGCGCATAATTATTGCAAGACATATTTTCGTTTTAGATGTTAGTATGGTCAAAACGATACTTTTACACTAATCTTTATGTATTATACTAACTTTGTACTGCACGGTTTCGCCCACGTGTATTATTACTGGCATACTGCCGTGGCTCGTTTCATGATGTTATATAGCATGCTACTTCTGGATAAAGTGGCTTTCTATTAGTGAAGTAATTTTTACAATCGACCTCGTAGTAATTGTGTTTATTTATTAAAATAATAATAAAAATCTTTCCTATTTATAATATTGGTATTGACATGTAGATAATATAATATATATTTCATAATTTGATGAATTCACTTTCCCATTTAATATTCTTACAATGTGCTATCAGAAATGTGCCCTTAACGTAATCTATGAATAATTATGAAATATTTTCTACGCAATATAGGTATATCTTGTATGCTGAACTCGACAACGGATCTTCAAATTTTGGAATGCCAATTATGTACTCGTAATAACATTCCTTACAATATATAGCTCTATTATAGTGACTGCCTCGGTGATGTAGTTTATGTGACAGCTGTGTCGTGCCAACAAAGAGTTATTGGATTTTCTAACATGAAATACTCAGTAGCAGCCCGGAGTTAGGAAGTTAGCGCTATTACACACCTCCATTCCTCGTAAAGCACATAAAGCCGTTGGTCCTTCATCTCATCTGTCTCCGATCGTGTCGGATTGTCGTCTCATCGGAGTATGAGTGTCAGGGAACAGAGAGTACATGTCATTATGTACTTTCACACACGCTTATGCTGTATAATATCGTCTGCGCAGACGGCCAGTCTCTGTTAAGATTGGCTGCCGTGACCGAAATTTGGTCTTGAGGGCCTTACCTTACCATTTATAGTACAAAAATGCAATAAATTTCTAGAACCAATGTCATTGACTGTTTATACTTAGACATTTTATGTCATTACTTGCCACACTGATTTTAATTAAGTCGACATAAACAATTCGATTTTACGAGTATAGCATCGATAAAAGATAATATTTTTCCATTGAACTGAACTGCACGTAATACAAATTTAAAGTACTAAGGACTTTTTAAAGGAACTTTTAATAGTATACCCGGCTATATTTAGAAGTACTTTTTGACTTTAAAAGATCAGAGCCAATCGATCTTCTGTTGTGTTTTTTACGGTCAGTTTAGGCTTATTCGGATGCGCTATGTGCAAACTGTAGACCCTTGTCTTTATGGCTGGCAGCAAAACAAATCCTTTTCTGAACAGTCTGTTGATACTTTTTTGTAAGCGCCCTTAGGATACAACAATGCTTTATTATCTGGCTTATAATGTGACTATCAAGGCTAACTAAAATAGCCTCGATCAATGAAATTAAACTACTATATACGGATTTTATCGCGTTGTTTATTTGACACTTTATTACAAAATCTGGAAACTGTTACACTACTATAACTATTAAACTTTACTAATTTTTAAGCTAATTAAATTATTTAAACTATTAAAACTATTTATACTATTACTATACTATTTATATTTACACTTTCCCCAACGTTTCGGTTGCTTTTCAGCAGCCATGGTCACGGGGAGACTAATATGGTAGTTGTCTCAATGTTCCAGTGTAGTTATTTTAAAGTACCCGAACATAATTTAATCATGGGTGTTTCTATTTACGCAGAATGAGCTCAAAGTATCATGAAGTCTAGCTGTGGTTTGCTTCTTCTTGGGTTTGACTATTTGAATTACTGGATCCCAAGCTGGTGGTACATTCCAACCATCTTCTCTATTGAAATTAGGATGTTTCTTGATTTCAATAGCCTCGTGAAGCATCCTTGGTAGGAATCGGTGTTCTTTAGAGAGAATCTGTGATTTGTCAAATCTCAGGTAGTGGTTGGTCCCCTGTTGCACATGTTCACACACAGCAGACTTTAACGAGTGTTGGTGTTTTACATCAGCTATGTGTTCTTTTATGCGGGTGCCTATGCTTCTCTTAGTTTGACCAATGTATGAGAGTCCGCAGTCACAATCTATGTATTTTATAGACCCCTGCATCTTGTAAAGGCACTTGACGGATGGTAAAAATTGACTTATCTTCGTTGGCGGCTTGAATTATGTGTTGATTGAAGCTCGCTTCAAGATGTAGCCAATCTTGTCAGTGACACCTTTTACATAAGGCAGTATAGCAGGCTGGCGCTCGACTGTGGCTGGCTTTTCTCGGGATCTGTGACAGCATCGCGGCTGTTGAAGCTTGTTGTTTTGCAGTACTTGCTTGACATGTTGAAGTTCGGCGTCCAGCTGTTTCTTGTCACAGATCTCGTGGGCTCTCTCTACTTGAAATACGTCTAAATTATATTCATAATCAGAGAATATTATTCGTATATCAGTGACGAGAATAATGTTCTGTATACACATATTATGTATTTACTGCAAGTGATTTGATGAAACTTTATTGCAAAAATAAGGTTCAAGCAACTCTTATCATTCCCACTGATCGTAAAATATACTAAGGTTATACTTCCATTAATCGATACTGCGACTCACTGACTTTCATCCGTTTTACCGCTGCAACGTATTACATACACACAAATTATGTCGTGCCTGAAGTAAACGACAATGACCGCCAAGATAAGAAATGCATTCTGGAATGGTAGCCTCTCTTGCATACTAATGCAAATCTGAGAGGTGACCACATTCGAGGACAATATCAAGACATCAACATGGTCACTGTCTTTGATGGCAGTAATTAAGATAATCAGAAGACTTTGGACGCCATGACCAGCTCTGACCATAATAATAGCGACAATAAGGGATCTGACAGCTATAGACCAATATCAGAATAGTAAGTAATCTTATTCATATTTTTTACTTCTTAATTTAGTAATAGAAATTAAAATGTTGGGAATAATAGATTATTCCGTCTGAAGGCTGGTATCAAAGTGGAAGTTCTACAGGGTACTATTCTCGACCTATTTTAATTTAACCTTGAACCTATTATCTATATGTGTAGCGGCGATAGCATTTTTTGTAACAAGGCCAAGACTTACAAATAATAACGTCTTAAAGAATATTTTTACACTCACTAATATGTTATATTTTATAAAAATTTACAATATCTTTATATTTTCTGTAACGTGACTGGCAAAAGCCATTCAAAATACGAGAATCGCGAATTTGTACATCAAACAAGAATGTAAGAATTGTATGCATAAATGCAAATTACGTGGGCATTTGTTTGTTGAAGTGAAAAGGAAATTGTTGCATCTCAACATAAGAGCTGTATTTAAATCAGCTGACCAAATCAAAGCGTACAATGCATTTTCCCAAGAGAACATATGAAATTTCGAAAACCATCACGAGCACACAAAATAATTTTGTGAATACGATATTTAAATTGATTTTAGATTGCATTTTCTTTGAATCGACAAATTTCTCTTGGTCATAAAGTGTACCTACACTAATTCTTACTCTCTTACTTATATCAAGAGCTCTATGAATGTCACTAGTTGGTCTTATAGTATGAATATACCTACTAGATTTCTTGTTAACCGCTCCAACTAAGCTTAATACATATGTTAAAAGTAGTGTAAAATTACTTTTAACACATGTGTAAAGCTTCTCATTCATGTAATTCATTGATACGTTCATTTTCAAGTCAGTCAGTAAGTGTTTTTTTTGTCTTTACATTTATTAACTAAAAATAAGATAATCTCTTCGATATGGTGATGATACTTTAAACATTTAACCAAGACTATCGTTAGATATACTTCAATATTATTTTCTCGTCAAAGCGTATTTACAGAACGTATATATTTACTAACAAATATTATTTGTATTTACATATTCAATGCAAGTTATTTTTATTGAGCATATTGATTAATATATTTTTCTTTTAACTTTAAACCAAATAATGTCGTCTTCTGCAGGTAGTAATTAAGTGAAGACCTACGCATTATACACTTAAGCAATAAAAATTATTGAAAAATCATTCGAAAATTCAATATAATTATGTATATTATTTATTACTTAGCTCCCATTCTACTGAGTAATCCTTGTATAGTGATAGAGTTTATTCAAATTGATACCAGGGACATAAGATACATACAAATTTGACAGAACTAGTTACTAACACAGTAAAATGTATTACAAACTTATCTACAAAACGTATGCGTGTATTGGTATTCTCCAAGCGACCGCTTAAACCAGTCCATACAATCGCACTCTTTTAGACGTGTGTCAAAATGAGTCTAATGTAAAATCGGTCACTGATTGATCTAGTTGAAGAAATCGATCTAATTATAATCAGCGCACCAGGAAATTGAACTTCCTTGCCTATTCTATAACAAGAACAAGCGCAAACGTCATCACAATAAGTAGTAATATTAGGAAATATTCTTTGTAAAAGTGATTTATTACTATTTTTCCGTTGGCTATTTCACAGCCATTAGACAATGGATATTTACGTGTCGATAATTAACCACGAAGGTTAGTTCAAAGCCAGTATATAAAAGTTATTTTTAGTAACGCCTAATTTGCATGTAAACGACTAGATTATCTTCCCGTTCACCTTAAGCGTGCATAATTATATTGTAATAATTTGAACGCGACTGTCAGCACTTGTATTTTTGTAATTTTTGGATTTATTATTATGTAAGATCTGTCCTTGCTGAGGGCATTTTTTCTCTGCCTTTTGCTTGTGAATATTATTTAATGAGTATAGAATAAATAGTTTATATATCAGTTTATTGGGACCATAGTTTCGTGAATGTGTATATATGAGTATATATCATCACCTGGGTAGTTTTTGTGTGTAATAAACCTCGCAAAACAGTAAAATGCTGGGAAGGCGACTATAAGACTTGTTACTTACTTTACTTTGCAGTAATAGTCTAGTGGCAGATCGTTGGACTGCCATGCAGGCATTTCAATTTCAATCCCAAGGCACCTATGACTTTTTGAGGTTATGGTCAAATTTAATAGTTAATTATCGCTTGCTTTAACGACGATGGAGAAAATCGTTAATAAAGCTGCATGTCTGAAAGATCTCTATAATGCTCTCGAAGATGTGTGAAGTCTACCAACTCGCACTAGGCCAGCGTGCACCGAGAAGAGGCCGTGCCCAGAATTGGGGCCGTTTATATTCAGGGCTAATAATATAACTTAATAAGATGAAATTATGTCTGTAAAATTTTTTGATCCTATTTAAGATGTTATTAACTAAAGTTGCACTCGAGAAATAAGTAACGCTTCTTGTCAATCATGAGATTCTTCGAATTAATTTTTTTACACAATTTTTAACGAGTCACAAAATATTATCAAGATGTTCACTTTATGTTATTTATCACTAAGGCTATACTATAACAAAATTATATTTATAAAAGTATATCTTAAAGATTTACTATGACAGATTATCCTTGCAATCTTATGTATAGACAGTCTGCAGAAAATTTTAATTTACCTGGAGGTGTTTGGTGTGAGATGTCATAAGCAAATTCTGTACGTTAATATTAACGTAGAAATTGTTTTTATCGATTCGATCACACTTAAAGGCAACCCTTTTTCTTTTATTTTTTACCTGGGGGAATGCTTCGACGCATGTCTCTCCGCGAGGCGACGGAGAAGTTATGTCAGGCTCACCAGAGGAAAGATATCCTGGTATTACCGACTAAACCTACCACGGTGTTTCTCGACATAACCATAGTCGGCGGAGCAACTTTAGTCAATCTCGCTCAACATTATGTTTAAATCGTTATTTGCCAGCAGCGAGAAATGTGTGTTATTAGATATCTCATTACCACTAATATGTGCATATGATTGTAACTCTTACATAACAGAACGTTAGTCCTGATTATAAGATGTCGCACTACTGGCCATGGACATCTATTCACTACGCGGGCCCAGTCGGGTTGGGCGTGTTCGCACGTCTTCGAAAATATTATGAGAAATTCTCAGATGCAGGCTTCCACAAGATGTTTTACTTCACCGTTAAAGCGATAATTTAACTCTTTAAAACACACACAACTTCGAAAAAACCAGAGGTATTGATATCTCTACGTGATAGTTGAAAAGTGTCCCAGTAGGCTAATGCTACTCTTTAATCATTGATTTTTACACAAAAAAATATAGATAGATAGTTTTCTGAACATAGATATTGCTATATAAATTTCACTAACTTGGCTGACTGCTTAATTATTTATGTTCCTTTTATTTTATTTTCCTTATAATTGGGCTGTAGGCTGTAGCACTACCTCAGGAAGGGACAAAAGTGCCTATTTTACTCCCTATATACAATCAGCGTTCAAACAGTATATGATCTTCACCTTTCGGCTATAACAAGGTCGTATTCTTAAACGTAAAGGGGTTTCTAAAATAACTTTTATTTTTTAGAGCAATACACGCCTAAGGTTTTTAAATAATTTGACTGCACGGATGGCGTAGTGGTTCAAGTGTTGCCTTCACCACTGCGTCTGCTGCGGGTATTGTGGGTTCGATCCTCACACGCGGTAATAAATTATGTGATCCACAAATAGTTGTATCGAGTCTGGGTGTTCTTGTGTCCGTTGTTTGAATGTTTGTAAAGTTCTCATTAATTCAGATAAAAGACTGCTGCAGGCGTAGTTGCAAAATAAAAATAATTTAAGTTGGTATACTAATAAAATGCTTAATTATTTGACTACACAGTCAAATTATTGAGCAATGGAATTCTACCCACACGATTACAGCGATCGCGCTTCTAGTAGGAGTATAACAGTAGTAAATTTAGTTATCCAAAATAATAGAAATATAATGACCAGTTTTACAATAAATAAGTGGTGTCCCTCGTGGTTTAGCGAGTGGTCTAAGCCATGGTATTATTATTGTAAACTTTAGTCAATAAAAATAAAAAAAAATAAAAAGTAAAAGAGTTCCGAGATAAAAATCGCATGCTGTCTTTCTCTTAGTACATTAAATAAACGTGACGGCGAGACTTTTATCTAATGAATAAATGCTACTTGAATATTGTGAAACAGAGCCTTAGTTTATTGACGTTATGCATCAAATTTTTGCATCTATAATTTTTCATCCTTTACCATCGTGTTAGAATAGCAATCCATTTGAACTGCGTTGCTAAAAGACACGCAGCGAATGTTATCTGCTAGTTGTTTTAAAAAGTTTTACACGCCTTTCTGTACAAAAATTGTGTACTTGTTAGGTTTTTTACTTACAGAATATTATTGTAAGATGTTTTTAGATATCTGGCAGTATAATTGGTTACATAACGGCTAAATAAGCAGCAAAATGCAAAAGCCCGTATTCTTTCGGGGTGTTCCTTAATAGGTTTAAAATTGCATAGACGTATTTTCGCAGTGATAAATTAATTATTATTAATAAGTTGCTTAAATAATATACATACAATTATTTCATAATGGTGTCGCTAAATAAACACGAGATAATGACATCCGTATGCATTCTAAATAGCAAAATGCAAGAATACCGTTTTTCTTTGAAATGTCTCTTACTAGGTTTTGAAATTGTAGTCATATTTATTCATTAATTGATAAATTATTATACGTGACGATTAAAGGATTAAGATGAACAAAAATAATTTTATCTATACAAGGGCTTCTTTGAGCAATGTTGCCTATTGCCGATAATAAGTATGATTTGTATTCGCATACTGCATAGGGCCACAATCACAACATATGGTCGGCTTAATACAACGCGCAAATAGAAATAGGAACAGACGAACTTACACCGTAACTTACTGCGTACATCTAGATATCTAATGCTTTTGCACATTTTATCGATACAGGCGCTAATATTTAATATACTAGCTTTTGCTCGCAGCTTTGCTCGCGTAAAAGTAGGTTAGTTTGGGTTAGTAATAATACTTTTTCTAGATAAAAGGTACCCTATGGATGTATGCGAAATCACATGATGATCGGTCGTAACAAACAAACAAATAAACAAACTCACTTACGCATTTATAATATTAAGTTATGGATTGGAATGGACTACGGGCTTACATAATATTATATAAAAAATATTTTTCATAATAAATGTGTAATTAAAAAATCTCGAGCTAATTAAATTAGTATGCATCCTAAACGGCCTGATAAGATGCGCAGCTAATTGTTCAGTGACTCGATGCATGGTACCTGTGCCCCTTGACCGAAGGCGAGCTACCGATGATGGCTCGCAACGTCGCCTTCTCATTATCAGGATTGATTACGTATTAGAACTTTAATTAATACTAGCTTTTGCCTGTGTCTTCGCTCATGTAAATGTAGATTTTGTCAATAAATTTCTATTCCTTGGGGATATAATTTTTCTGGATGACCACATCCTATGTCCTTTTCTGTACCCCTGACAACGTGTATGCGAGATATCATGATGATCAAAGTTTATGTCAAGGTCGAGTAGTTAAGGCGTGAAAGCGTAACAAACAAACCCACATTTACATCGCAAGTTAATATTATAAAGTGAATGTGAGTTTGTTTGTTACGCCTTCACGCCTAAACTAATCGACTGACGATCATTAAATTTTGCATACAATTTGTCAGGAATATAGAAAAGAACATGGGGTACCATTCATCCAGAAAATCGATTTCTGAGGGATAAAAATGTATTAATAAAATATAGATAAACGCGAGCTAAGCGGCGGGCAAAGTTATGTTTTATATAGAAAACAAAAATCCATTCTCTGCACCACTTTCAATAGGCAATATAATCGTCACCTGTATAATATGTGCGAAGAGACTCTAATATTTAAATTCGTCTATTATCTTTATGGAGCGTTTACGCTTTACCGAAAGGCAAGTAGCCAGCTCGGTGTGATTAAGGCAATTTAGCTTTATTTTTATGATTATTAGCTACTAGAGGCCTCTGCTAGCCGTTTGAAGTTTATCTCTCCAACAGTAAAGATTTTATCTTATTCGAATACGGTTTTCGTTTTGCCCTTAAGGCAAGCAATAAAATTTATCTTTGTTGATAGTTAACTGTTTAGTCTTAAACTAAAATAATGTTATGCTGTTCCTATCATAAATATAAAACAAATGTTACTATCTCGTCATCTCTTTCGTATGAATGCAATATGAAACGGACAAGCAATGTTTAAAACTGTCACATGCAATTTTACTTATAAGAATGATTATGAGATGTAAATCAATAAACTGTTTACCTATATTATAGTCTCATGTCTGTATCCCCGAAGGGGTTGCTACACTCACTTATTAGGGAGCAAACTAATGTTGTATGCAGAGACACAGAGTCCTAAGTTCATGCAAGTGCTGTGAGTGAATTCCTTGACCCAATTACAATCCTTCCGGGTCGGGTATCGTAAAGATTTCTTTATTCGTACAAAATAATTAATATTTTTCCTATAAAACATTATTTATTTATATAAACATCTTGCACATAAACAATGCATCTACAAGGGCAGGTAATACTAAAGGCATTATCTTCCTATCAATATCTAGGTGACGCAAAGAGTAAATAAATAATCGTGAATGTCACAACTCTATTGTCTTTATAAGCACTATAAGCTAAATACTAGGAAACATGTGTACAATGCAATATTGCAAACTGTTTATATTTTTTTGCAAGATCAATGCGAAAGCAGCATGTAGCTCTTACGGTTCTTGAGTTGAAAGTTGTATAACAGACAGACGGACGGACAAAGCTGTCATATAAGAGTTTTTTCGAACTCTAAGATTTACGGCAATTCATCGTTTCTCACTTGTTTATCATTGGTCAGATTTGTTTTCTTACAAAATAGCGTCTCTTATTCTATTGTTTTGGATGGGTCTATTTCTATGTAAATCTATACGCTGGTACTCAACTTTCTAGTAAATTGCGTTGACAGTTTTATAGGCAGGCTCTCTTGCCTACAATAAAAATATTGATATGATGTTCTAGCAAATTTACCAGTTATCGATATTGTAGTACAAGGATTGTATTTTATACGTTATCGAAAAACAAGTTTAACGATTTTAGGATCTGATTATCCTTATTTTATCGCTGTCGTTTTTTATTACTGTTAGTGGAAAACGGATGTACATTACTTTACCATCACGTGGGCCACGTATTGATAACCGACAATAATAGTTGTCTGTATTGTTTTGGCACCGTAGGAGGAATTCAAAGGAAGCACATACATTTTGATCGCCGTCTACCGTAAACTTCATAGGTACCAAACAAGCGCAAGGCGCAGATAGTAAGCAGGTGCCGCAGCCTATTTAAAAGGGAGCGAAAACAAGGCATAAGCGACGGAAGGACCATTCCTTCCGTTGCTTCCATTGCTAGGTAATTGTTTATTATATTGTAGTGAATATAATAAACAATTACCTAGTAAAGGGGTAGCTAGACATTGAGATTTTTAATCACTTAGGAAAAGGAACAATCTAAAATAATGCTTCTGAGATTTTAAGTACCTGCCACATTCTTCTAACTAGTCAAAAGTCATCTGATATTACCCCAACGTTTGGTCCGTTGGGATAATTGGATCAATGATCGGTGTATACACAATATGCATAAACAAGAAAGTACTATAATATTTGGAAAGTATAATATTTTAGACATTAACTTTAAATCCTAAAATAAATGATACATACAAAGTTAATGGGACACAACAAAGCAGTACTTTTACATTTGTAAACAAAATTAACAAACAAACATATTTGTTTTGACCCAGAATCAAAACCACCTCACTTAGCACTGTGGTGTTGACGACCTATATTGTATACTGACGCAACTAAAGTCATTAAGGCATTGACGTACTTTTTGAGTAACACATACAAAGTATAAATAGATCACAACCCAAACAATGACGATCGTAATTACGCACCTAATGAACTGTGAAAAGTTAGCTTGGAGATATTAAAAATGAAACAACGCGGGTTTTTTTTACGTCTTCGTTTGACTCTTTTAGTGTTAGGAATGTTTCATGTGTCAGGATACAGAAAACATTCAAAATTGCCATAGTCCCCTGAGACTTTACACAAATTTAAACAACGGACACAAAATGTAACACCTAAATTCAGAACAACCATTTCTGGATTGTACAAAGTTTAACACGTGTAGGATTTGAAGTCACAATGCTCGGCGTAAAGATAATGGCAATCGGAATAACTATTTGCGGATCACAAAATGTTTTCATCTCTCGTGTGAAACTACGCCCGATAATTAATGGCAATCGAGTCCCCCCTCCCAATAAAGTGATCTAAAATAAAAGTTGGACTATGGCTTTGCCTTGTCCTTACTGAGAAGAGCCACTTACCCAGCAGTGGGACAGCTTAAAAACAGCGTTGATATTATTATAAATGTGTTACCATTTTAATATTCAAGCACTATTTAAATACTTATTTTAGGTGAGAAACTTTATTGTTTGCAAAACATGTTCAAAAGAAACTTAAGTTAATTATTATTCTATTTTGTTTTCATACGTTCACCTTGGCTTATTTGAACATCTAAGTCATGTGAATAAGATTAACAAAATCTATTTTAAAATATGAATTACGATGATCGCATTAAGAACTTGTTTGACATGGATATACATATATTTTTACATATGTGTATTTAGTTACATACATATTATGTAACTAAATATATATTTGACTTCAAATATACTAAATAATAAAAAGGCCAGGTGTTAAAGTGGTCCATGTTTTCGCCTTGCCACTGTCAATGCGCCGTGTGTTGTGGGTTCGTTCCCCATACGGGACTAAACTATGTATGGTAAATATATTGTTTATAATTATAAGTTTATTACTTCATAAGAAAAACACTTAATCTAAGTACAAAACTAGGGCTTAAGGAATACATGACAAACTGGAGACCCTGACTTCTAAACTAGATATAGACCTGTATCTTAGAAGCCAGTGCTACCTTCTGATAGTAACATTAATATAAGCCACACAAATGGTTACAATCATTAATATTCTCATAAATAGTGAGGAAATACTAAGTACAAAAATAGGGTTAGGGAAGATGGAGAAAACTATCTTTCTTTATTGTATAGAAGGAATACAAAATCTGCAAGTGTCTGCTTAATAAGTGTGAGATTTATAATTAATTGTTGTGTGTCGTGTGTGTGTATGTGTGTGTGTGTTTATGTGTGTTGGTGGATGTTTATAAGGATGTTTGAATGTGTATGAGTGTATATATAAATAAATATGAGTGTGTGAGAGTATTTTTCTACATAACTGTGTATGTGTATTATCCAACTGTTAATTCCCCAACAGGAGTTCTTCGGTATCACGGAAGGTAAGTTTTTTAAGAAAATCCTTTAGTACAAGTTTAAGTTTAAATTTAGTTTTAGAGTGTATTTTTAGTTTTTTATTTAAATTGTTATAAAGTTTAGAACTAGCCACGTAGTAGTGTCGTTTTGCGAATGAGGTATTATGTGAAACTTGAGTGAAGATTTTGTGTTTTAATCTGCCAACTGGCTCCGTAGGGGGTCGAGATGAGTGCTTACGCAGGATGGACATAAGAACATAAAGCTGTCGAACTGTTAGCGTATTCGATTTCTCATATAGCTGTATTGTAGGAAATCTAAGAGGCCGTGAGAAAATAACTTTAAGCACTATTCTTTGCGCACGTTCAAGTTTTATGAAATAGCACTGAGCGGCTGCACCCCAAGCGGGAATACAAATGTTGTGCCGAGTCTGGGTGTTGTTTATATCCATTGTAGGCAGAAGTCTATGACACCCAAATTTTGCTAGCTCTTAGGTATTTAAGGCACCGTTACCAGACAATTTCGGGTAATGATCCAACTTGCCCGAGAGGTACTTTTCTCTTACTGAAACGCCAGTAGAATATTATTATTTAATGACCATTTTAGGACTGCGCAAAACAGCCCAGTAATTTCGGAGGTTGATGCTAATAAATAAATAAATAGACTGGCCGTCCAAAAATGCATAATGTGTCAATATAAAGATATAGAGTCAATATTTACTAACTTCAATGACCAGTTTCGATGCTTACCTGCCATGTAACTTGTGTTACAGTAAATAAATGATCCATGGCTAAATCCACCATTTTTCTTACAAATATATTTAAAGTACATAATTATCTGTTAAATTTATTTTAGACCTGTTTCTTCTGGAAAAATCAACTAGAATAGTTCCTGTATCTTGAGAGACTTAATAAGAAACATTAAAAAAAGGATACAGAAACACTCAGACTACAAACAAGCATTTAAAGAACACACAATTTCACATGGTGTAGACTATTTTTTTTATTTGTTAGGAGGCAAACGAGCAGACGTATCGCCTGATGTAAGCGATTACAGCCGCCCATGGACACTCGCAACATCAGAGGAGTCACAAGTGCCTTGCCAGCCTTTTAAAAAGGAGTACACTCTTTTCTTGAAGGTTTGAACGTCGTATTGGTCCGGAAATACCGCAGTCGAAAGTTCATTCCACAGTTTTATTGTGTACTACATCAATTCCAACCACCAATCACCACTACTTAGTGGAGAGGCCTGCTTCTACCACTACGCAATCTGTGACGTCAAGGCATTTTCTTGGTGTGAATTACACGTAACTGACGCAATAGAAAATTTAATATTGTTCATCTCACGACGTCCCGTTTATTGACAGTCAAGATTTTATAGTTATACATACACATGTAATAGACGTAGGAACTCATAGATGGCACCCCCGAAACTAGAAATTGTCTCCACTCATTTCGGCCGGATCGCTCGTACATACATACCCACACTACCGCAATCGGCCGACAATCTAACATTACGCGATACGACGGAGTCATATTAAAGGCGATTGAGTTACGTAAATAAATAAAAATGAAACATTATAACGAAGTAAAGCCAGTCATTGATTGCTTTTTATTAAGAATTTTATAATAATAATATCAGCCCTGTATTAAACTGTTCCACTTCTGGGCACGGGCCTCTTTTCAGTGTGAGAAGGGCTAGGCCATAGTGTAACACGCTGGCCCAGAAAGGGTTCGCAGACTTCATATATCTTGAAGAACATTATAACTCTTAGTCATGCAGGTTTCTTCACGATGTTTTCCTTCGCCGTTAAAGCGAGCGATCATTAGATAAATTAGTTATTTTACACACACATAAGTTTGAAAAGTATGCGCCTTGGGATCGAGCTCGAGATATCTGCCACAGTCCAACGGACTCCCACTAGTCTATCATTGCTTAAGAATATACGTAATGTATAATTACTAAAATATTTTATTAACTCATTATAAAGTTTTGACGTAGTAATATGGTAGGAGAGTATGTACTCTCCTGCCATATTACTATGTACGTCAAAACTTTGTTAACTAGATGGTTTCATTTACTTCGGAAGTCAATGATACAGATTTATGGTGAAGGAAAACATAGTGAGGAAACCTACATGCCTAAGATTTCTCCATAATGTTTTCGAAGTTATGTGAAGTCTGCCAACGTATTGGACTATGGCCTCACCCTAAGAGGAGACCCGTGGCCAGCAGGACAGTTAAATACACGGCTGATTTTATTACATATACAATGAGACAGTCTATATATCTTTATATATAATATAAAACAATTTATTTTTTGTTAAATATAATATGTAGGTACTGTCTAAAATCGCCTTGGATAAAAAAAGTATATTGCGATGGTCACGTAGACCATATTCATATTAACAAAAACTAATATTAAACTAAAAGTAGATACTAATAACCAGTTTTTGAACATGTTTAATATTCATACATGCATACATTATGCAAAAATATTTTTAAATAAAGAATAAACCTAACTTTGTGTCTATGTTTCAAGACAGAGGCAATATGAGTTCGGTCTCCGTGACCATTTAAATTAACTTGTTTATGTTTTATAAGCACTAAACTCTTATGACTTCGTTTTCGTAGACTAGGAATTGTAGCTTACGGATTGTGTGAAGCATGCTAGGCGCTCTAGTGCCTGTACTACAGAGATGTGAAATGTTGCTATCATATTGCGAAAACTTCAGCCAAATCTGTTTAGTCATTTTTATGGAGTAGCGGCACAAAAAACAGACATTTAAAAGTCATTGTTTTAGATTCTCTTAAAAGTACTTATAACTTTTTTTTTAATATATCTTTTTTCTTAGGAATACTGACACAACTAAAACTTACCAAAACAGTAATAACAGTGATTATAGTTTTGGTAAGTTTACATTTGGCATTAACTGTATGGAGATTTGCCTGCGTGTATTAAAGGAAGAGGCTTCAATGTATAATTATATTATACTAGGTTAAGTCCAAAAATGTTGGTTACGTCAATTTTTTATCCCTCGGGAACGGTACTTTTTTCTGGATGAAAGTTATAGTTACACTTGTCTCCCCGAAGTTGCAGGCAAACGTGTATTTTCCATACACGTAGTCAGGGGTAATATATAATACATAAAAAATAATTAAAAATTCATTGTGCAAACAATACACAAACGGACAAATGTATGTGCGCTCGACACTTGACTCATTAAGCGAGAGCGAATCGACACCACAACTACGGTGGAGACCGTACCATATACTTAGTACGCTTGCGTATCGTGAGTAACGCACTTAGGACGCTTTACATTGACGCCTTTTAACTAAACTATTACAAAATGTTTCTCAGTGGGCGTTCAATAGTTATTCCGATTTATTTCCTGGATTGCATAATAAATGCAGACACTTATAAGTAAGTAGTACTGGTCAGAGCCACATATTGACGCGGTTTTTGTATGAGAATGTGCATCTATGGTATATTTGATCGAAGCTTATAATAGTTAAAATAGAACGATATTACCCTATGTTCTTTTCTGTACCCCTAACAAAGTGTACGCGAAATTTCATGATGATCGGTCGAGTAGTTCTGGCGTAAAAGCGTAACAAACTCACATTCGCATTTATAATAATACTAGCTTTTGCCCGCGGCTTCGCTCGCGTTAATTTAGAATTTGACAATCAATTCGGGTCGTACTCTGCTTGTAATAATAGAATTCAATCATGATTCGAAAGACACGTGGCGCCATCTATTATCATAAGAACGTTATTGTTGTTTTCCTCGGGAACAGTAAATTTTTTCGGGATGAAAGGTAGCCTGTTTCCGTGTCTGTACACCTGACAACGTATATACAAAATTTCAAGATGATCGGTTCAGTGGGTCAGGCGTGAAAAGGTAACAAACAAACAAACTCATTTTCGCTTTTATAATATTAGTTAGGAAGTTAAGATATAAGTTAAGTTATATATATATAAACTAAATCCTAACTTTTATATATATATATATATATATATATAAAAGTTAGGATTTAGTTTGGATGCATATAGTCACTAATAAACCTACAATACTACCACTACAGCACTATTACTACAAGTTGTACTAAAATAAACTGACTTATATTAATCATCGCCTACACAATATAACTAACACGAAAAAAACACAACAAATAGTTTTTAACTACGAGATAAAAAAAACAGTAAGCCCTTTATTATGACATGAATGTTAGAGCTAATCAGTTTAAGTATCAAATTGTTTATTTAATGACCTCATAGTTTAAAAGATAAACGAGACGAGATTTGTACAACATTTGTTTACGTTGACGGCAACCGTTTTAGATTGACGGCCGTTTATTTTTGGTTTGACTGATAAAAGAACTGTAGAGATATATCCTACCGTCGATTGGGAAGCGACTGACGATTAAATCCTAGCTTTAAAAGGTGTATATGACAGGAAGTTCTCGTGTAAATAAACAATATGCGAATACAACGTTTTCTTCGGTTTCTTCTAAGTTTCTTATTATTATTACTATTCAAGTCATAGGAGTATGCGTCAGAGAAGCGCTCTTATAATTCGTAGCGTGATGTTATATATTATATGCACAATACGGACTACTGAAAGCATTAAGAAATGTTCTAATCGGTCTAGTAGTTTCTGAGATTAGCGCGTATTTAAACAAACAAACAATCTTTTTAGCTTTGTAATAGACTAGCTGTCCCTCGCGGTTTTACCTACGTTTATGATTACTTTTTCGCTTTCGTGACTTCAAGCGTGATTTCGTATAAATATCCTATACCCTTCCCACGATTAAGGACTTCCTAATGCAAATAGTATTTTTTAAATCTGACGGGTAGTTCCTGAGTTTAACGGTTTGAAACAAACAGTATATTTACCTTTATATTATCAGTATAGTTGATGATTAGCTATCTATTAGTAAGCCTATTTTATGCTGCGGCATACTTGCTATGCATGCATCGAAAGTTTTCGATTTCCAGGTGGGATAAAATGTTATTGATTTTTCTGTTACAAAAGACTAGAAATATCCCAGTAAACGACAATTATACTTAATATAAATATAATAAAACGTTGTTTGTGTTTTATAAAAAATAAACAACGCGATAAAATCCGTATAAAATTGTTTTTTTTTTATACGACTAAGGTGGCAAACAAGCATACGGCCCACCTGTTGGTACGTGGTCACCGTAGCCTATGAACGCCTGCAACACCAGAGGCAAAACTTGCGCGTTGACGACCCTTTAGGAAAGGAAGTGGGAAGGAGAAGGAGTGGGAAGGGGGAAAGAGGGTGATTAGGCCTCCGGCACTCTCACTCACTGAACGAAACACAATAGTAGGAATACTGCTATTTCACGTCGATATTCGGTGACAGTCCTTCCCCGGTCGAGCCGGCCCATTCATGTTAAAATCAGCGAATGTATAACATTCGCGAAAACGTAAGACAACACACACTAGTTTCTTAATGCTGGCTAAGTTGTTATTTATGTTTAGCTTGACTTTCCATTCGCTACTCGCTGGCGCGGCGGTAGAACACACGCCGAAGGTGAATTAACACAACGTTGCGAAACGTTAAGAATTGTTTACTTTGGAAGATTAACTATTTTTGAAACAAAATTAAAAATATAATTAAGATATAAAATAAACATCGTGATTTAAAACATAATTAAATTATAAAATAATCGACGTGTAACTAGAAGGTATAATATTTTAGGGTCGTAAAGCATTAATGACTAGCTCGCCCCAACGGTTTTATCTACGCTTATCATTACTCCTCCGCTTCCGTGAGGTAAAGTGTGATGTTATATAGCCTATATTACTTTTAGATAACGTAACATTCTAATGGTAGAAGAATCTTTAAAATCGATTCAGTAGTGTTTGAGATCATTCATTATAGACAAATACACAAAAATACACAGTCATAGGTTTTTATATTAGGGTCATGTCAATATATCAGTAGGGGTGAAACTGTGCCCGATAAACGGCAATAGGCCCACCCTCTAGATCTCAAAACACTGCCTACCACTTCAAAGATATAAGAGTGAGATTAGGTATGTATGTATCACCCGGGGCCAAGTCAAAGTCAAGTCAAAGTCAAAAATCATTTATTCATTTAGGTCACAAAGTAACACTTATGAACGTCAAAGTATATAGGTTAGTGAGTTTACTAAGTTACTGAAGCTACATTTAGGTTAGTTGCTAGGTTCAGGCAAAGGGTAGAGCCTATGAGAAGAAACCTGCAAGAAACTCACGGCCACTCTTTTAAATTACCAGCATACCTTAATTAAAGTACTGCCATTGCATGTCGTTTTATATTTTTCTCTCACATGCGATATCATGCTTATATAGATGAGGTAAATCCCCTGGACAGCGACTCTAAAAAACTAATAAAAATATCTCGTAAATTGCAGTTTATTTTTACCTTAGAACACAAGTATTAAGAAATCACTTTATTATTATATTTTCTTGAGTTTTTTTCCGGTTGCACGTTCACGGGTCAGGGTTTATAAATACACAAAGATCAGCAAAATATTTAAACGGAATATAGTCATTATACGTTTACGTAATAAATTGTAGGTAGAATTCATAGATGGCTTTATGCATAGGTGGTGTAAATGATTGCCTTGCCACTCGCACTATGCCGATTGTTGTTGCTTTTACTGATACTTTGTGTGACCCGCAAACGATTGTTCCGTCTCTAGGTGTTCTATGTATCTTTTGTTTAAATATTTCCAAAGTATTATACATACCTAGTGCAGGAGTTTAGTTTGGAAAATACACATATTACTAAATAAAGGTGTGGTTATACATTTTAGTCGTAAAATATCTTAATAAAACTAGTTTCTGCTAGAGCCCCATAGAAACATAACGAGAAAGCATTCCATTTAATGTAATTTTCTGAATCTAAATTGAAATCGTTGATGCGACGTGATTTAAGGGAGTTTACTGATAAATGTAAGAATATTCATTACTTAGGGAGCCTGGAAAAACATAATCAGATTTCACGTCTTGGTTATAATCAATCAAAGAGGTAATGACACAGATAGAGATAATGATATATTATTAGGTCTATGATTGATTATTTTATTTAATACGACTCGCCTCGGCTTCACGTCATGCCAACAACTTATTAATAACTAGATTTTCCCCACGGCGTCGCTCGCGTTTGACAATAATTTATCAATTAATTTCTAACTCTCGGGCTCTGAACTTTCCTGAATAAAAGGTACCCTACGTTTTTTTCTGTACCCCTGACAACGTATATGCGAAAATTCATGATTATAAATCGAGTAGTTAAAGTGAAAAATCGCAACAAACAAACCAACATTCGCATTAATAATATTAGTTATTATATTAATCTCAGATATCTTTGAAAGTATTCATTTAATTTATATGATGTATAGAGCAATTTAAATCTACATTAAATTGCTTAAGTTTCTAACATATTGAATAGCATAATAATTAATATATTATTGATTGAATGGGTTTCGCAAACAACCTACACTTTCAATAAAACTTTTTGCGATTATAACAGGTTATTATTTTTATTATAAGTTAACTTTAGGTGATAGGCTTGCCATCATTACGTATAACCTAAAAAAGATAGCCGGTGAAAGTGTGTTTTTGTTTTTTTTTAAATAACATAACTCCGCGCATATATGAATCATGTGTCGCGGAGGACTTTCCGAACATTCAAACAATAGATATAAAGTATAACCAGACTCGACACGACTACTAGTGTACTAGTGGACTACACAATATTTTGTCGCGCGTGGGAATCAATATAATATTATATGCTAATCTTATTTGAATTTTGGATTCAGAGCCAAGTATATATACGTCAGTTATTAATACATAATTACAATATGCTCACAGCAGGTGCCAAACTATAAAACAGATTCGAATATATTGAAGAATTTAAGTAATCGAATAGTAGCATTAAATTATGAGATTATTAATTAATATTATAATACGAAGTGTTTTAGTTTGACATTTCAATTAAAAGCCGCTTAACAACATGTTTTGTTTAATGGTGATTGCGAAGGGGCTTAAGCAGTAACCTTGCTATTGCGTTTACACCGAGTGTTGGAGACTTTTCTTTTTACGCGGAGAGATGTGCAGTCACATTCCCCATTTCCGGTTTTGGGGCGGGCGATGGGGATATGTCGGGATCCAGCCTCTACGATGGAATTGGGCTGAACCGACTAAAACCACCGCGGTGTTCCTCACATCTTTCTGGCGGGGCAGCGCGAATCGCTCTCGCATTCGGATCGCGACCCCGCCGAAGGTTCGACCCGCCGATGGACGTGGCGGGTCCCACACAACCATCAAACAAAAATTGGGGGACCTAGTCCCCTACGACAAAGCGGGGGACCTATTCCCCCTTCCGACATCGAGAGGCGTGCGCGGAACATGAACGCCGCCTACTCGGACCTGCGCTGATCGGACGGTGGATGGCCCCAATGGGTCCACCGCCCGTAGGCTTTTACTCAAGGTGGCTGGAGGTCGTGAGTGTTGTAGCCTAATCCCACACGTAACAACCATTTGTGTGATCCTGAAACGTTTCTTCTGAGTCTGGATGTTTTTTGTGTCCGTTGTTTGATTTACGAATTATTCCAAATGCGAACATTGTCTTAAAACATTGTCATACAAAAGGTAAAAGGAAATGTAGATAACTAAATTAAAAGCTAATACGATACGCTCAGTTTTGTTTGGGCGATGTGAGTTTGTTTGTTACGCTTTCAAGCCTTTACTATCCGACCGATCATCATGAAATTTCGTATACACGTTTTCTCGTACAGAAAAAGACATAGGGTACCTTTCATCCAGGAAAAAAGTTGTGTTCCCGAATGATATGAATTTATTGACGGGCAAAATGTACCTAGTCAGATATAAACGAGCTACAGAGCCAATAAACTTTAAAATCTTAGAACAAATACCTACATAAAAATAATCATAACTAACAATTTAATTATTTTTTATTATGAGTCGTTTTAGTTACTTGAATAAATGAAATTTATTATTATTATATTATAATGATTCCAAATCTAATGCTAAATATTAATGGGCGGAAAGCACCAATTTATATTAATTTAATTCAGATATTAACATTTTGGTTAGTATCAAAATATGAATATAATATATTATGTTATAATGTCTCAATTATAAAACAACAATAACTTTTCTACCGGAAAATTAAATTTGTAAAATGTTTACAAGTGGTATATTATATGTAGGTACTATCGGCTCCAGCGACGGATGACCATTTCAGAAAAAGTTTTGCTTGCACATGTTGACCAGTTGAATTTGTATCGCCTTAGAATCAGTAAACAAATGTAAAATGTAAAAAAACTCAAACAAAGAAAGGGGCGTGTCACGGGTACGGGTACCAAGTGTTGGCCTGCTATGCGATTTTAACCTTAGGAGTGGTCATCCGTCGCTGGAGTCGATAGTACATTCATAGACATGCCTGTATTTACCTAAGGGGAAGGCAGATGACAATAAGTACATGATGGCACGGAAGGCAGAGTGGTTAAAGTGCTCGCCTCAACATTGCTACCGCGCTGAGTGTTGTGGGTTCGAATCTCACACAGGACAAAAAATTGAGTGCTCCACAAATGGTTGTCTGGATGTTCTTTAATAAATAATAAATTTATTTACACAGGAATGATTGTAAGGTTTTTACAATAGTAGGTTACATCAATAGTATAATAATTTGGATCTAAAATTTCGTGAGAGAAGTACTGTTCTCCTAGTTAGGCTACAGGATAGCCTGTGTTTAGGAGATCCCCTAGTGGTAGTTATATTTAAATAAAACGTGTACATATATAGCGAAATGTGAATGCAAAATACATCTCTCGTTATCTCTTCGACGACATATTATGTATATGCGTAAACGTATGTTAAAAGCATATTGATGTTCAATTTAATATTGTGTCATACCTAATCTGTTGTCTGTTACTGTACCTATTAACCTTTTTAATGCGACACATACGAGTACGTCCGTGCCTCTACTGCCCGTGTCGTATTTCTGCGACAGAGAACATGCACGATACTTTCGTTTTGTTTTCGTTCTATTAACTATTAACAACTAAAACCATTATTGAATAACGGTTTGAATTTGAGATACGATTTTCAACATTTACTTAAAATTCTGTATTTCTGCACCTCCCTAATTGTTGTAGGTATTATTTCATCCATTTGTAGCCGGGCGCTAGGCGCACGGCAATCGATATTTAGCTAACCACTTAAAAGGTTAAATAAATAAAACAAAATATCTATTGGATATTATAAAAGCTTTTAGTTAAAAATACATGTTCTAATTTCGACTTCCTGAAGCTTAGAATAACGAATGCTAAGCTTGTACTATATTTTCAGCTGTATGCTCAAAACAGTGATTGTTCTGTCAATTACATCGAGCACAGGCCTAAGTATAAGAATGATTGGTCCATATGGATTATCAGACTTCACATACCTACCTTCGTACCTTCGAGAACTTTCTGGAGAACTCTCAGACATGCAGAATTCCACGAAACCTTTTCTTTCATTAAAGCGGGCAAGGATTAACTATTTATTGCGCACATAACATCAACAAGTCAGAGGTGCGCGCCATGAGATCGAACTCTAGAACTCCAGCAGTCCAATGGTCTCCCACTAGGCTATAATAATAATATAATATTCTACCACATACACACAACACACACATACACAAAACTAAGCAGAGCTTGTACTATGGGTACTAGACAATGGACAAACATACATATATACTTTTTTTTTGTAAATACATACATATTATACATAGAAACACCCAGATCAAGACAAACATCAATGTTCATGCACACAAATGTTTGACTTGTGCGGGAATCGAACCCGCGACCTCAGGCGTGGCAGTCGGTTACACTAACCACTACGCCATCGAGGCCGTCGAATCATATCTATCACTTTATCACTGTTTACCAAAAACAAAGCTTCGTTTGATAAGACGAGACGCGCATAACAGCATATTATTATAAAGAGGAAGAACTCACTGTTGCCAATTATTTCGTGACGTGTATTCGATCATTAATAAAACGTACTTATTAGTAATCGATGTCACATGACCAATGAGTTAGCTTGCTTGAGGAAGAAACAATATTTTGCAGAAAAGTGACCAAATAGTATTAACATTGATAAACCAATCACCTAAAGAAAGAGTAAGAAATCTATAGAACCGGATGGAGGCGGATATGTATCCGCCTCCACTTTCCTAAGCTCAACATTGTTAAGAAAGCGATCAAATTTAAAGATATTTGAAGAGAGAGATAGTGAAAGAGCTCTAATCATTAGGCTGCCTGTCCATTGAAGCGGAGCGAGGCTGCGGAGCGAAGAAGCGGAGAAATATTACCCAATACGATTGCATACTGGAGCGGAGCGGAGATTTTATGCAATCCTATTGGTTAATATTTCTCCGTTTCTTCGCTCCGCAGCCGGCAGCCTCGCTCCACTTCAATGGTCAGGCAGCCTAATATCCCTTTTATTGCTACGTAAGCCGACAGTAATGTCTTCTTAATAATAATAATATTAGTCCTGTTTGTAAACCGTTCCATTGCTGTCCTAGTTGCCGATATTAAACAACGGACACAAAGTACACCCAGACTCGTAACAATAATTATTTGTGGATGACACAAATTTTGTAATAGTAATTAAATCCACAACATTTGCTGAGGCGGCAGTGGCGAGACGACTTATACCACTACGCAATCCTGATAGTCAAAATAATCTTGATGTTAACGTTTCTAAAGCTCCTTGAAATACAAATTGTCTAAGTCTAGGAGTACTTTACGGGTTGTAACAACACAGTGTAACCAAATTATCCTGTACGTACACGTATAGCTTTAAATCTCGAAGCGGATCAAGTAATCTCCGACGACGTTCTAGCCTATGGGGTTATTGGAAACCTATAAGCGATCAAATTCTCATTACAACGCGGTAACGCGTATTAACACGATGTTGAGGTGGAATTCATTTCCCACGTTATGTCAAGGCGTAAATTGTTGTTATTGGTTACGGGATTTTAGTTTTGTTGATGGTAATATATCAATATGCCAATTGTTAGAAGCGCGTAACAAAAAGTTTGGGTCCTCATACCTCTGCCGAACGACCAAGGCATGGAATTCTCTGCCAAGGCACGTGTTTCCTTCTTCCTTCAATCCTGGGTTCTTTAAGCGGGACGTGAAAAAGCAGATGCTTTTTCACGCCCAGATTTTCAGGCCGTCAAAGTAGAGACCTCAACATCGCCTCGGCTACTGTGGGGGCGGTGTGGAGGCAACTGCTCTTAGACCACACGACTGCTTACCATCAGGTGGAGTGTGGTCATTGTGACGAGCAAAATAAAAAAAAAAGTATGCCAGATTTAATTAAAAACCTATTGTGTCTGACCGTAGGTGTGCCACTGCGATTTAATAGGGTAATTCTTGTGGAGAAAACTTCTAAAGTAAATTAAGCGTGCGTGTGTGTGTAATTTCATCATCATCATCATCAGGCTATAATAGTCCATTGAGATTTGGATTAGTTAAAATTTATATAGAGTAGGAGTGAAGAAAGATAAAGCTTAAAAGAAAATGGTTGAATTTCGACCACTGTGCGACCATTTATCTGCTCTGCACGGACAACGTCGTTGTTTCCTGTTTGTAAAAAGAATATGAAAACTGTATCTGATATGAAACTAAGGTGCCCAGTGTTTGAGGCTTGTATGAATACTTTTTGGACTCGGAATATTGTAGTAGGAAAAACACTATTTTCACACATACGTAGCCTAACACCTATATCCCGAAAGTCCCTTAGGCTGACAACGCGCTAACAATATCCCTGAAGTTTCAAACGTTGTCTGATGGACTATTTTCGTCGCCTTTGACACGAAAGGCTCGTCAAAATTTCTTTCAACAGATTTTTTCATCTCTGCGAGAGACGCTAATTTGTTCCTATTGAATAAACGAACTGGCAAAAGTTACTGAAATGTCAAAGAGTGACAGAGTCAAGTTTTTGTTAAAAATTAAAAAAAAACAGTTACTACATCAACGGAAAAGTTGAATGGTGAGCAAAAAAATGGTTGGATAAATTTTATTGTAACTTCATTTGAACTATTAGAAAATCGGCAAGTTTTTATTTGAGTTATTTAGCTGCTGAAATATTAGCTGTAGTTTATATTCGTGAGTATATTATACCCTAGCGTTTACCCGCGACTTAATCCTTGTGAAATTTCTTTTTTCGCGAAGACCTATTTTTTATTATATAAAAGAAGCCCAAGTTACTCCTTATAACATGAACTATCTGCCAGCGCATTTGCGTCAAAATCGGTCAAGCTGTTTCAGAGATAGACGAAAGTATTAGAAATTTATTTTTTACATAAGTACTTACTGTATATACTTTCATATGCATTTAGTAAAAAGCTGTTATTTTGACATTACAAACAGACACTTCAATTTTATTTATTTGTATAGATAACATTTCATAGTATATGAAACACTAATGAAAAAAAATTGTATTAGGAATATTTGTCTTTGGGTAGACTAAATAAATTCATCAAGAGCAGCAGGTGTATTTACTCGTATTCGGCTTACCCGACAACAAATATTCATTATCAATCCCGGTTAACAGATGCTTGTAAACAAGAGCTAAACAAATAAACCATTGAAACCAGAAGTTCAAAAAATATTTATTTATTTAGGTCACAAAGTAACACAAATGAAATTCAAAGCCTTTTTTTGGAAAAACAAGTATAAATAAAGTATACTAATTAGTGAATTTACTAATACGCGTATTGACATTGAATCAAAGAACACAGTAATTGCTCAGATAGAGAACGTATATCTTTTTTATACTATACAAATATAATCTCATGATTATCAAACAACACTAACACGCGTTCTTTATTATACACACTCACATAACCTCACGCTTTCACCCAAACCAACACACCTACACTCATACACACCCTGAGACACAAATATTCATCCACACACACACACACACTCAAAAACACAAATACACTTGCAAACACGCACTAGCATATAGAACACATACCTAATATTATTTATACACATAATAATATTAATAACACATAATAATATTATATAGTCTTAATATATAGTTATTATTAAGTAGCATAATATATTTTTATAAGTAGCATTAATATAATAACTGTTTATATTTGATGCAATTCCTCTAAGAATATCAGACGAAAGAGACTGGATCCCGCAACACAGGGTATTCTAGTGCGGGACTCAGTGTCACACCTAATTTTGTGTACTTTTATCTTTTTTATTAACCAAATAAACTTATTATTATTAAACCTGTAGGTGTAAGCAGTGGTGTATACACACATGCTTGTCCCGTGAACCTGAATTGTCATTATTTTTTAACATTATTTACTAGTACTGCTTAAAAGCTATGACAGTTCAAAACTGTAACGCAGTTTATACTAGTTCAGTTGTCACACAATCTCTTATAAACGTATTGTCAATAGTGTTACTTAGATCAAGAGAAATATGTAGTATGAAATTTTAAAATAAACTACATATTATATTCTATTCTTTTTAACTCCTACAGCTAAGCTAAAATGCTTATGACAGGCACACCGTGGGGTTTTGGTCCGTAGGCCCGAAGTACGGGAGAGCCGGACATAACCCTCTTGCCTCCCATTGTGACGAGAGGGTATGCATCAGGTGCATTTCGCCACGTAAAAAAAGGGCTTCTCGTCAATAGTGTTAAGAGTAAATTCAAGCCATTTCATTCATTGCCAGGGACACAGGCTTCGTAAACCAATATTTATCTCATCCATGCAACATAGAATGCTTCTGTGGAAAGCAGGTTCACGTCAAAAGTGTTAAAAGTGGATTCATGACGCTTTATTCATTGCCAGGGACATAGTGGTTTTGTTACTAATCATCAATCCACGCAGCAAGTTCTATTCCTACCGAGACAAACTACGCATAATTACGTCACACACGTATCGGTAGCGAGGTGAGAGAACTTGTTGAACAACGCGTTCGTATTTTTATCGCAGTTGCGCCATGCACTACTGTACCTAATGTTGGAGTATGAATATTTTTGTTAGCGTGTGAACGTTGAAGTACGGTTCAAGGTAACCTTGATAGAGGACGGTAAAGGCAATTGCATTCGCTTCGACTACACAGTTAGCGTATTGGTTAATGTGGTCACCTTAGTACTGGCACTGCGCTGAGAGTTGTGGGTTCGATCCCTATATCCAGTCTGGGTGTTCATTGTGTCCATTGCATAAGTTTTGTAGTCTTCTGCGACACAGAAATATTACTTGTGAGGAAGTTGTCCTTTTAGAAAATAAATACATTTTCATAAAAATAGGAACACAAGGCTCAGATAGGTAACCGCGTTAGGTCGTACGTACGACAAGTGTTACGGGTTCGATTTTGATTCTTATTCTACAACCATATGGCTTTCAACACAGCTGGTTCAAAGTTGTTCTTCTTGTTTGTTGTTTTCTTTTTTAGGAACTTCTATTATACATAAATTAGTGGTGTAGTTAGAATAGTTTTTGCTCCCCATTATACAAAACCTAAACACCATTGCGAGTATATTATTTGTAAGTATATTAAATTTGTATGATACATCCCAAATAATATTATCAATGTAAATGTGAGTTCTTTTGTTACGTTTAACTACTCCGCCGATAGTTAACGTGTGGAAGCGTAACAAACAAACTCACATTCGCGTTTAAAAAATTAGTTAGGATTATAAATTCCAAAGTATAGTTATGTTTAGTGGTAGCTGAAGACAGTATAAAGCAGTAACGGAATGGATTTATAATTAGTTTATTTACCTTATTACTCGATCGCATATAATTATAATGATCGAAACAATCGAATAGTTCATTAGAATATTTTTAGTAATAATCGCGCGCGTGGTATACCGTGCTTACACATGCGTGGTCTTATGCGAAGTTGGGGGAGATAACTAGTATAGACATATATATATGTATATATATACATAGCTGTCATTATATATGTGTGTTCATCCAATTATCCAGTCAACGAGCTCAACATCCTAATTTTAGGATACGTTGACTATGCGTCATGATGTGTGTATAATGAGTGCATACTGACTGGTTTCAGTAGTTACACAGCTATATACTAGACAGCAAAATTTTTCTTTGTTCTTTTATAAGTACCTATATGTATCTACCTATTTATATAGGTAGATGCCTTATTTAAATGCTCATTGATTATGACTTAGGTGGGCAGACAGACAAGTTATCCTAACTAATATTATAAAAGCGAAAATGAGTTTGTTTGTTTGTTACCTTTTCACGCCTAAACCACTGAACCGATCATCTTAAAATTTTGCATGTACGTTGACAGGTGTAGAGAAACGAACATAGGCTACCTTTCATCCCGAAAAAAATTACTGTTCCCAAGGAAAACAATAATAACGTTCTTATGATAATAGATGGCGCCACGTGTCTTTCGAATCATGATTGAATTATATTATTACAAGCAGAGTACAACCCGAATTGATTGTCAAACTCTAAATTAACGCGAGCGAAGCCGCGTGCAAAAGCTAGTTAAAAATAAATCTATAGCAGCTTTTGTACTGATTTATTAAGCTATCATACTTCAATGTTATACCTGTATGTAATAAAGAATATATGATCCACACATTGTTCTCCTGAGTCGAGCTCTTCGTGTCTATTGTTTCAATGTTTATAAAGACCTTCTTTCACCGAGATCTTTAGCGGGAAGTGAAGATTTTTAAATGCATCCATTATTTGCGTTTGAAAATAGGTCATCGGAAAGACGTTTATGTTTTCGCGTTGCATGATTTATTTATTTATAGAAAAACCAACAACATTTTACACAAAGTCGATAATAATTCGTAAATACGGAAAGCCATTAACAGGTTCTCACAAATAGCCACATGATAAAAATAAAAATATTAATGAACATTACATCAACCTGCGCCTCGTAGCTCATAGGTACCATTACTCATTATAATATAGATATAACTAATAAACACAATATACATAGTAAACCTAAAACAACTCAACTTACTCAAAAATAAAAGTCACTAGCTGACTAAGCAATCGCCTCGCCGACGCAAGGCTAGTGTTAAACAGGACTAAATCTACAGTATTAACAATTTTGTTGAACCGATTACTCGCTCGCGAAATAAATGCATTTTGTCAGTAATTAGAGGATACATGGGGAAGACTTAATGAGCCCTTTTTATGTAAGCCCGTTAGCGCTACCTTTATGAAAATTAAAGGTAACAAGTCCAGGCAACCACCCGCGATTTTCATCAAACACAATATATCTGCTATGTTACGACGTTTAACTAGCGGACGGAGATGGTGTTTATTGCTTATTATGATATATCGCTCGGAGTTGTACTTTGGCCCGGAAGCATAAGTACTTAACAAACTTACTGAACGACGAAAGACTTCCTCTTTGGAGGTACGCATAATAAACCCAAAAAATGAATGAATAAATTTATGAAAAACAAATTGTGAATTAACGTGATCATGCTAGGTATTTACATACTTTTTAAAAGGCTTGAAATGTTGGTCAGGCTGCAATGGCCACGGTTATAGGCAAAGCCTTTCAAAAAAGTTTCCCTTTTCATTGTTTCATAAAAACAAACTAGGTATTCCTGGCATCGTGTCCGACAGAGAGGAATAGGTTAGCCTCATATTACTTAAGAGAACCATAATTGACAAAACGTGGTTTTAATACAGCTCTGACTACCCCTTTAGGGAAGCGTAACACTATTTTACATCACAATATACTATTACGGTCTTCACCAAGCACATACGGCTATATGTCAATAATACATAAAAGAGAATCTCACAAGCCAGTCGTATCTTATGTTGAAACCTGACTATTACCCTGTTTACCGTCTTCCATTGATTTCAAAGGACGGGTATCAAAAGAACATTACGTGGATCGTTCTTTTTTAATATCTGCATTTATTACACGGTATGGTGTGTTGCTAGTGACAGCGGATTTCCAGTACTGTTTTGGTAAATGTTTTAGGCCTGGTTTATTTTTGACATTATGTATTCTATGAAAAGAATGATAAAATTTAACTGTCCGTAGCTAAGACGACTCCTTCTTGAATTTTGGAACCGGGTCTCAGACAGCTGTTTGAATAGGCGTAATTATTGTATCATACGCAGCGGTAGTGAAAGCAATTGTTGTCCATGAGGTTCCTTCGTGCCAAGATCGGGTAATGTGTTATAGGATTTTCTGCCCCGAAATTCTGACTAACCACACGGAGACATGCACTGCGCCCAGTAGATGATACGCTCCTTACGTAGGCTTACTCTTTTAGTCTACCTAAAAAAACATTCTTTATATTTTATATTGAAGAGAGTACAGTAATCGATTCTCATTTTAAATATGTTTGACGAGTACTTTAATATTTGACTTAATTAGTTATCCAATAAAATACGTTAATTTATTGAAGTATGAATGGAAAACGGATCATAACCTGTCACGCCTCCCTGCCTTTCTAAGATCATCCGAGATGTTGCTCGATCCTGTCTTGCGCGATGCGACTGGCGCGCTGGTGACAGAGAATCCACAATAGGCATCTTATTTCAATAATAGATGTGCCCGCGGTTTCACTCGCGTTTATCGTTACTGCGCCGCCCCCGTGGGTTACGACCCACGGGGGCGTGATGTTATATAACCTATAGCCTTCCTCGATAAATAGGCTATCCAACACAAAAATAATTTTTCAAGTCGAACCTGTAGTTCCTGAGATTAGCGCGTTCAAACAAACAAACAAACTCTTCAGCTTTATAATATAAGTATAGATTTTCAAGTACATACTTAGAAGTCTCGAATTCGTACTTATTAAGATAATGAAGGTAATGATCGCTCGCTTTAACGGTGAAGAAAACTATTTTGAGGAAGCCTGCATACCTAAGAGTTCTTCATAATGTTCTCGAAGACATGTGACGTCTGCCAACTCGCACTGAGACAGCGGTAGACTATAGCTTAACCCTTTTTACACTATGAAAATGCCTATGACCAACACTGGAAAAGTTTATATGCAGGGGTGAGTTTACCTATATATTATACTAGTTGTCACCTGCGACTTCGTCCGCGTAGATTTTAACTAAAAAGTGTTTGTCTCCGCGGAACTCTATTTTTTTCTAAAATCAAAGTAGCTTATGTTACTCCTTATAACATCAGCTATCTGCCAGTGAAAGTCCCGTCAAAATCGGTTCAGCCGTTTCGGAGATTAGCTGGAACAAACAGACAGACAGACAACAATTTTAAAAATAGATGTCGTATAGGTACCTTATATACTTTCATATGCATTAGATAAAAAGCTGTTATTTTGACATTAAAAACAGACACTTCAATTTTATTTATTTGTATAGAGTATAGTCCATAGGAAAATTGTTTAGCTAGTTTCATAATTAAAATGGCCGCCAATTCCTTTGCTAGTATTAATTTTATCGTGAAAGTAGAAACGTGTTTCAACTCTCGTAATTCGATGCGCTGATTACGTTTCTGTTAAGAGATAAGGATATTTTAATTAGGTACCTACATGATATTTATCTTGTTCGTTTAATTTAATTATAAGGTAAAATATTTAATGCTTATTTGGTTAAAACTATTCATAGCACGTCGCGCTGTGGTGTGGTGGTTTCTGCGCCGTATTTTATGCCTTTTACGTAGGTAATAATAATTTATGTTGCCGAAGAAATTGTTTCTAAACATAAACATCAGCTGATTTTTCCATAAAATTTTCTTCAGATTAGTTGTTAATATCTTCTATCTTTAGCTTTTAGAGCTGTGAGTATCACTGTTCCAAAATTGTGTTATATAATCCTAGCTAATATTATAAATGGGAATGTGAGTTTGTTTGTTTGTTACGCTTTCTCGTCCTAAACTACTCGACCGAGCATCATAAAATTTGTCATACACGATGACGGGGGTACGTTAAAGGTTTAATATATCTTTTACTCAGAAAAAGTACTTTCTCTGAGCGAGCGAAGCAGCGAGTAAAAGCTACTTTTAAATAAATTATAATCAGTATCTCTATGAGACTTTTTTAGACTTAGTTAAATTATATGCAGACCTTGATTGAATGTGTAAGTATGGAATATTTTTGCCTATATTTATTATATAACATAACATGGTTTTTGAATTATTTTAATGATTTTAAACAAGCTACAAATTATATAGGGCTTATGGCACGCAAAAATATTTGTTTATATAATATACATGGTATGTATATTATATATATAATGCATTCATTTTGTTACAATGACCAAAAGCTAAACATTTAAACAAATAATAATCATATAAAGGTGCCACAACCGTTTCTGTTACTCTTAGTAGAAAACCATATGAGTCAAATACCGCGAGGCTACTAACATAAAACACTGGTGAAATAAAATACAACCATGCATGAACAACAAAGAAAACTATAAGTACATGCGTTTTAAAGTTGGCAGTAATACCAGTAAGGAATGCTATGCAAATTGATAGCAGGTACGATTAATTTTGGCACATCGTCAATTACCAGCAAACTGGATTTGGCCAGCACGTGCTCTGTAATTAAATTGATGAATTAATGATAATATTATGTGGCCAAAATTGGATCAAAAATTGGTGTGTTTGATCCAAAGTCCATCGTATATCATTTGAATAATGGACTATGAAACGGGTTTGTGTAGTTTGCTTTGTTCTTTTTAGATTGTTATTTATTTATGTATTAGGTATATACCATAAAATAGTAGACTTAGTCTGTTTATTTGTTCATGTATAATAATTTCTAAAATTTCTGCAATCGATGAACTAGTCCTTTTTAAACATTTATTTAAATACTGTCCGTAAAAAAGTATTAGTTTTTTGAGATCGGATGTAATTTTCTATATACATAATATAATAAATAAGTTCTATTCAAAGTTTTATCTACAATGATTTCGGTTGTCGCTTTGGTACCTATATTGAATCATATTACAAACTTTTTCTGAGGTTTAGGAAAGAATATAATATTATTTTATTAAGTAAAATTTGCACAAGGCAACCATAAAATAGTAAAAATAGTATAAAACCGCTAAATCCTATCCTAACTAATATTATAAAAGCGAAAATGAGTTTGTTTGTTTGTTACCTTTTCACGCCTAATTCACTAAACCGATCATCCTGAAATTTTGCATATACGTTGTCAGGTGTATAGAAACGTATATAGGCTACCTTTCATCCCGAAAAAGTTACTGTTCCCGAGGAAAACAATAATAACGTTCTTATGATAATAGATGGCGCCACGTGTCTTTCGAATCATGATTGGATTATATTATTATATATTATTACAAGCAGAGTAAAACCCGAATTGATTATCAAATTCTAAATTAACGCGAGCGAAGCCGCGGGCAAAAGCTAGTACAATCTAAAATGATGAATGATGCGTTGCAAACAATTGCATTGGAGCACTGAGCTAGTGGATAGTGGCAATGGTAAGGCATTCACAGAAGGCCCACATAATCCGTGTATATATTTTAAAAGTAGTGATGTCGTAATATAAAAAAAAAAAAAAACGATTCATCCGCTAATAATACTGCCGTACCTTTACCTGACTCGTATAAAGACTTTCCTAGAATTTCGAGGACAATTTGAGTGTTCGCTACGTATGCTCGTATCCTGGAACTTTGAAGGTTAGTCCCGTATATTTGTTCTTACGTCACGTTTTGATATATAGGTACTTTATATATGTATGTATGTATGATTGAGTGAGATCGTATGATCTAACTTGGCATAAAATGTCTTGGGGTAAGGGTGTAATTTTCCCGAGTTGTGAATAAAGTAGAAAGATTATCTCTTTACTACTTACGTAAAGGAATGATTATTTAAATGCCTTGAGGTACCGGTATTATAAACTCAGCGGTCGCATACCCGATGAGCATTTCATTACACCGTTTGTCGTGCCAACATAATATTAATTATATACAATACAAAAGATAACACGAATGTAAGTTTTTTTTGTATGTTTGTTACGCTTTCACGCCTTAACTACTCAACAGATCACCATGAAATTTCGCAAACACGTTGTCAGGGGAACAGAAAAGGGCGTTACTAATCTAACCTAACCACATACATTGAAGATATTAGGAATAGTGGTGTATCCAACTTCTGCAATGTTTCAATGGTATACTATAAGTAAAGACCTATGTCAATGAGGTTCGGGCTTCTATTTTTGGGCTAATATAGGTCCACACCTTCAGCAGTCACAAAAGCCGTTTGTTCTATAAAATAATAGTCTTCTCCCTAGCCTTTATTATTCCCAAGTCACTTGGCTTTCTAGTCTAACCAGATTTGACTGGATATCAGTTTTTACACGGAGTGACTGCCATCTGACCTCCGCAACTTTCGAGTTGCGGAGTTTGTTCATGGCAGCCGGGACCGACGGCTTAACGTGCTCTCCGAGGCACGGAGCAGGCGATAATTATTGTCAATCAATACGCACATACTTTTGAAAAGTCATATAACTTCCGAAAGTCAGAGGTGCGCGTCGTGGGTTCGAACCCAAGACCCTCTGCATTGCAGTCTGTTGGTCTCCCCACTGAGCTATCGCTTATTATTTAGGTCGCTTACTATTCTTTTATAGAATAGTTAAAGAATAACAGGTACATACTTCGCGTTAGTCTAAGACGTAATTACATTATTTAATTATGTGACTATAATATACATACTAAGGACTCTTCCCGTCTCACATTAAATACAAGGTTATGTACTTAATATTAATTTGATATTACATAGTAATAAAATTAGAATATGTTTGCGTGCATAAAAAAATTAATAATAGCTATCAACATCCAATCTATTGCGAGGGTCAGTTTCAAAACTGAATTATTATATAAATATAATAGTGATTGAATAATTAATAACTACAGAATATGACGCACAAAATATTAAAGCAAGATTTTATTTACATAATTACCACACCTGCTTCCTTTCTTTTTATTATATACTACAAGCTCTTAGCATTGCATTACACTTTTATTATTTCTCAACTGCCTTTGCTATATGTACGTGAACAGTTTGACCAGATGGCAGTCTAGTTTGGAGGTCGTATTCATATTATTAATTTCTTTATAGTCTCATCATTCATTCCATCTGGTTGTTTTGGTTTGCTCTATGTGATAGACAAGCCAGCAGAACAGCTGTAAGTAATAAGTACAGCTTAATTATTTATTATCACAGCAACAATTCCGAAGAATCAACTAAACTGTCTATTGTAAGTCATATATGTATATGGCAAACGTACAAGGTCTGCCCGAAGGTAAGCTGGCACCAAAGTTTACGCAAAGAATGTGGATGGCAGAGAGCTTAAGACAACTCACGTGCCTATGTCACAGGAACTTTACAAACATTAAAACAACGGACACAAAAACACCTAGACTCAGGACAATTATTTATGGATTACACAATTTATTTGACCGTGTGGGGATCGAACCCCCAAGTCTTGGCGCGAAATTTCCTAAAATTTATTTATTTTAGGAAAGCTTAATTATAGTATAATAAGTACATTTGATCAATGACAATTGAGGTACACATGTTGCTAATTACAAGATTTTTATTACATAAACCACTGTGCCAGTCATCCGCCATCGAATGACTGACTGGACATTTGGCGCCTTACTCACCAAATGGAACGCAACAGCTCGTATACTGCAACTTAACAATGTTCTGCAAGAGGATAGTATTTCTACAATCGAGCTGGTCCATTTATGGTTAAACTAGCAGAACTCTACTAATCCAAATTTGACCTCTCAGAAACCGAGGTATAATCAATTTGACTCCAAGGATGGCGTAGTGATGTAATTATGTAATTTACTCACCACTGCCACCGCGCCAAGTATTGTGGGTTTGATCACCACACAGGACAAAAATTTGTGTGATCCACAAATGGTTGTTCCGAGTCTGGGTGTGCTTTGTATCCGTTTTTTGCAAACTCCCCCGCGATACAGGAATTATTCCTACTGTGGGAGTTGTCTTATTATAAAAAACAAAACTACGTAGCCTCACATTATTTGTTTATCCTAATCCTAACTAATATTATAAAAGCGAAAATGCGTATGTTTGTTTGTTACCTTTTCACGCCTAAACCTCTGCACTGATCATCCTGAAATGTTGCATATATGTTGACAGGTGTACAGAAACGGACTTCGGCTAACTTTCATCCCGAAAAAAATTACTGTTTCCGAGAAAAATAATAATAACGTTCTTATGATAATAGATGGCGCCACGTGTCTTTCGAATCATGATTGAATTATATTATTACAAGCAGAGTACAACCCGAATTGATTGTCAAATTCTAAATTAACGCGAGCGAAGCCACGGGCAAAAGCTAGTACTTTATATGCTAGACGTGTATAATTAGACGAGTGATAAATATGATTCGTTAGAAATAGATGGTTGATGTAATATTTTGTGGCTTGGTACGAAAATAGATTTTATTTCTGGTTGATGACTAAGATGATTGCAAATAACAATAATTTATACAACCTTAAGCTTTTGAACATTGATGGTTGCCACATAATTTTGAAGAGACTGTGAGCGATTAATACTATATTTATATTTAGATTTTAGTTTTCCAATGCTTGCGTCCGATTTACAAATATCTTAGAATCGGCTAAATAAATTAGATACCTATCGTTTTTGTGGATATGCGGATGCACTTTTTTGATAAAACAATTTTAAATGACCGGATGGCAATATGACTACGTTTCTTACCAATGCCAAATCTGACAAAAACACTAAATACATAATAAGGTGTAGAGCATACACACTACTTTATTAAGTTTGTTTGGACTATTTGAATTGTAAGATACCTTGTCAGACGAATAAATTAAATGGAATGTGTCGACTTTTTACGAGATAATCTTTAAATAATAAATATATCGTTTAGAAATCTGTCAAATCACCCCGTATAAGTTACCTGACTAGTTTATTGAAAGTATGAACTTAGTAAACTACCCATTCCGATAATATACATACATACATAGATTCACGCGTGTTTCCCAGAGGGGTAGGCAGAGACTACGGATTTCCATTTGCTACGATCCTGACACACTTCTCTGGCTTCATTCACTTTCATCACATTCCTCATACACGAAAATATTTAAACGGCAATAACGACTCTTTTGTCGCTTATCGGCAGTTTGATGTAATGTCAAGGTCTAATGTAGTAATACAAGCGGTAGACGCAAATCCTAAATAATATTTTGCTAATGTGAGTTTATTTGTTTGTTACGCTGTGACGCCTTAATTACACGACGATCATTATAAAATTTGGCATACCCATTGCCAGGGGTACGCATATACACGACATATGACACATAGGGCTTTCATTCAGAATAAATATGTATGCAAGATAAAAATTATGCCTAGGCCGGAAATAAATTATATTATACATAATGATTGTCTTTATATAATAATTTTTATTTTGGTCATCGAGGACTGAAAATTTGCGTTTGGTTTTTGATATAACAAAATATTTGTGTTTTAAAAGTAGACGTTCAAAAAAGTAATGTTATTCTATATTTACTATCAGCATGTGATTTGTGGTTCATAATTATGAGTAGGTTACACCGGTTATGACATGTGACTACGGTCGGTGTCACCTGGTCGAAATGTCAAGCGTTACAGAGTAAACATTATGTATGATCGCGTTAATAAGCGGCGATAGCCCAATGGATAAGGCATTGGACTTGCGATTGAGAGGTCGCGGGTTCGAATCCCACTCATTGCACTACCTACGTGAACCCACTCCTAATACATGCATTCTAGCTTGGCTGGAAAGGTTAACAAGAATAACATTTTAAGCCAAATTGCACGCAATTTAAAAAAAAAATACCCTTTACGTATTATTCGTTTCTTCTTGCTATGACGTGATTATAATTATCACTAGCATCAATGCAGTTGAAATATTGTCGAAAAGTAATACTAATACGTCACATACAAATGTGCTATATTCTTAAAAGCTTCTTTTTTTACGTGGGGGAATGCATTGACGCATACCCTCCGCGAGGCCGGGCGGAGGGGCTATGTCGGGCTCACCGGGGTAAAAGAGATGGTAATGATGATAAGAATGGACCTCCCGGTAATACCGACTAACCTACCACAGTGTTCCTCGACAAAACCGCAATCGGCGAGGCCGCGCGAATCATTTTCACATGCAGTCGCGACCCCGCCGCGATTTCGGCCCGCCGTATGAAACGGCAGGCCATTACACGATAAGACCTACCCTCTGGTCACCACTACTTATAAAATCCCTACTGTCCCTCCCTAGAGGGGAGACGGACACGAAACAGAGGCGCGCGTGGGAACATGCACGCCGCCTCTCGGACCTGGTGCTGATCGGATGGCGGGCAGACCCACGAAGCCCGCCACCCCCAGGTCAAACCTCAGGGTGGCTGGAGGCTATCTCGCGCCCTCCGGCGCCAGGTTCTGCGGTTGAGGAGAGGGTTTGAGCGCTCCCACTCCCGCTCCGCCGCCTCCTTGACGGAAATTACTTCCTCACAGAAGGAGGCGACGGCGTTCCACGATCTCTCACTCCGGATCATGGACTGAACTACGGCCGGGAGCGAGAGGGCAACCATATCGACTGCCGCGATCAACTCACGGTGCTGCGATGCCCAGGCGGGCAGTCCGCCAAAGTGTGCAGCGCCGAGTCCTCAACAAATATTCTTAAAAGCTAGCCCAACTTAATAGAATTATTTTCGAAAATGCACTTGTAGTTTTTTGACTAAACAAAAAGCGAACGACACAAATGTAGGTACCTACTTATTTTCTTACATAGTTTCAAAAGAAATATAATATACAAGTAATTAGCTTTTTGTACAATTAAGTTTTATAACTTGCGAATTGTTCAATTTATGGTGTGTTTTTTTAGGATTTCTATTTATATACTGTCTGTGTAATTTATGTTACACGTGTTCGTAATAAACGTACATAAGCGTTGAACTTTTTGTACTGGTAAGGTAGTAAAAAATCCGGCCCACCTTATGGTAAGCGGTTGTCATGGTTTATGAATGCCTGGTACACACGGCTAAACATCGAGTTAGATACCTTATATACGCATAATAGAGATGTTATGGATATGATATTTCGGATCTGGATACGATACGGATATAGATATCGGAATAAAATTATATCGGTTTCGGATACGGTTACGGATATGTAATTATTTCGGATTATCCGTTAGTTTCGGATAGTTTCGGTTACGGATATTAAATTGAAGTAAAATTATAAAATATAAATTATAAACACAAATAGTACCTATGTAATAATTTGGTTTTATTTATAGGTTTTATATAGACTATGTTATCATTTGATATTATAATCAATACATTTTATATACCTAATCAATTTTAAGTTTTATCTATTAAAATAATTATTTAGACTCCGCCCTTATACGAAACTATCCAAAACTTGTGAAATGGATACGGTTACGGTTACGGATATATTTTTATTTCGGATATCCGATAGTTTCGGTTATGGTTACGGAGCTCCATAACATCCCTGACGCATAAAGCTACATAAAAAATAGAGAACTGTCGGAAAGGGACTACGCATAGTGGTGTCAATGTAATGGTAAGGATAGAGCGTCGCATACCGTTCAGCGTGAATGAGACAAAATAACAAAAATATAACGAACTCTCTCGCACGATTCGCAGCGTTCAACATCTAATAATTAATCAAAGTCCAAGCAGTCTAGGTTGATGTGTCGCTGTGTATACACCATGGCGTTTTAATCGTACGAGTCTTTCCAAAATGTAAACATTGTAAAATAAATAAATTACGCTAGGTATAATAATATCAGCCCTGTGTATGAATTGTCCCTCTGCTGGGCACGGGCCTCTTCTCGGTGTGAGAAGGGTTAGGTAACAGTCCACCACGCTGGCCCAGTGCGAGTTGGCAGGCTTCACACACTTTCGAGAACATTATGTAGAACTTTCAGACATGCAGCTTTCCTCACGATGTTTTCCTTCACCTTAAAGTGAGAGATAATTAGCAGCGATAGCCTAATGGGAGACCTTCTCGGAATGGTCTCTATAAGTTTGATTTAAAGGCACGCATCTCTGACTTAACGAAGTTATGTGCGTATTCAATAGTTAATAATTACATTAACTATTACCTATAATTTTCATAAAAAATTATATCTTACATAATATATACAAGAAAAAGTTACATTCAATTATAAGTACTTAAGAATTATGGATGGGAAAATTAAAGAAAAAATTAATACATTTATATTATTATTATTCACGAAGAATGTGGTTTTTATTGTTTACGGAAGTAGATAATGAGTAATGACCAAAGGTCACACTAATCATTTTCTGAAAATACAGCACTTCCTAAGGACTTTTTTTTAAAGGCAACTCTCGCTGAAGTATAGATTTCTGTGTCGCAGGGGACTTTACAAATATTTAAACAATGGACACAAAGAACAACGGAACTCGGAACAACCATTTGTAGATCACACAAATTTTTGTCCTGTGTGGGGATTGAACCCAGATCACTCGACGCGCCGGCAATGGTGAGGTGACCACTTAAACTATTCGCCATCTGTGGAGTCAACTATCGCATGTTACCCTCGTCATGTACAACCTTTGCGCCTTTACTGCAAATGACAACTTGGCCTACAGTACTTATTAGCTAAACTCTGCTTCCGAAGCAAACAATTTGTTTTGACACGTGTTTCGCTTCTACAGAAGACAACTTAATGGTAACTTGCGATAAGTTATGTTTTTTAAACAAGTTCATTATTTAAATATTGCAACCAATAAAAATTCTAACCTGCCTGTATGTTAAATTTTTTTATCAGTTTAAGGCACTAATTAGAGAAGATTAAAAAAATGTATTCAAAGTTTATTTTTAATACGCATTGTCTTAATTGAGAATTTTAATTGATAGCCGACCTTTTTAGTATGATCAAATTTATAAAGTTCTGATTGACAGATCGAATTTTCATTTTTAATCTGGGCTATATGCGCTTAATTGTTTTCGCTTTAATATTCTAATATCGAAAATCGTCCATCATTACTTAAATTGCCTAAAATCTCTTTTTCTAATCTTTTGAAATTATTCATGCGTTAAGGGTCTCGTTTATAATAATACTAGTTTTCACCCGCGGCTTCGCTCGCGTAAATGTAGGTTAGGTTAGGTTTGCAACAGTTATTTTTTCTGGATGAAAGGTACCTTATGTTCTATTCTGTACCCCTGACAACGTGTATGCAAAATTTCATGTTGATCGGTTGAGTAGTTAAGGCGTGAAAGCGTAACAAACAAACAAACAAACAAACTCATTTTCGCATTTATAATATTAGTAAGGATATTATATCACATAACACACAACACCATCTAGCTCAAACTAAGCAGAGCTTGTACTATGGGTACTAGACAATGGATAAACATACATATATACGTTTTTTTTTGCAAATTCATACAATACATAGAAACACCCAGACCGAGCCAAATATCCATGTTCATACACAGAAATGTTTGACTTGTGCGGGAATCGAGCCTGCGACCTCAGGCGTGACAGTTGGTTACACTAACCACTACGCCATCGAGGCCGACGATAGAAATATATGTAGTTGTCCACAATATAATTAAGACTCAGTGTGTGCCATATGACTGTGAAAGTAAGCAATTAGAGAGTGCACTTGTGTTTGCGCACACACTTGTGCACCATAATATTTTGTGCGCAACTGACCAATCTCAGTAAAGTTTGGTCGCTGTGACCAAAATTCGATCTGATCTTTATGTTCTCGTACCACTAGGATTATTTAGTTTGGGCATTGCGAATAAATTTTACGTAGAAGAAAAGTGATTAAAAATGAAACAAATTACTTAATCATACTTAACATAATAACATACTCTTCTCCCTAGCCTTTATTATTCCCAAGTCACTTGGGGTCGGCTGTCTAGTCTAACCGGATTTGACTGGATATCAGTTTTTACACGGAGCGACTGCCATCTGACCTCCGCAACCCGAAGGCTAACGATACCCTAAAGCTAGACCAGTGTCAGGATATAGAAGGCACTGACTTCCCAATAACGACTGCCATAAATGTTTAAGGCAGCCGGAACCGACGGCTTAACGTGTTCTCCGAGGCGCGGAGCAGGCGATAATTATTGTCAATTAATACGCACATCATTTCGAAAAGTCATATAACTTCCGAAAGTCAGAGGTGCGCGACGTGGGTTCGAACCCGAGACCCTCTGCATTGCAGTCTGTTGGTATCCCTACTGAGCTATCGCTAATTATTTAGGTCGCTTACTATTCTTTTATAGAATAGTAAAAAATAACACCCCACTGAGCTATCGCAACATAATAACATACTAAACCTAATCATTAAAATGAAACTTCGTAGAGTTTAGGTGATGGCGTAGTAGTAGCTTTTAATAACGCTATCCTCTAGTGAAGTGTCCAGATAGCTGGCAATATTATTCAATTGACTGGATCTTTTATCAAGAAAATACCAGCCTACCTTTATATATAATCTCTAGGAACTACGTGAATTAATTGTATTATATTGCTAAAGTATTTTAATTCCTACGACGATGGCGTGCTTTTTTCATTGTGTTTAAATATAGTTATATGGACTCATTAATCCGTAAATCGTATTAACGCAATAAATCAAGCTATTTCTCGACCTTGCAAACGTCAAAATGTTTAATCACTTCCTTGGTACTCAAGCTAATGTAGGTAAGTATTATTTTGAGTTACACTATATAAATACACGTGTCACGTATTTATATTTCCGTATGGATAGACAGAAGTGTGAAGAATATAAACATTTTATGAGCTATAACTTAGATTCCACTTAGGAAGCTAATTAAACCTAAAACAAATTATACAGGCTCAGTGCAATTCCCATAAAGTATATATTACAACTGGGAATTGCACTGAGCCTGTATAATTTGTCACCATATCACTAAGAAAATCTTATAACACACGCAACATGAAACCAGGGCCTATTACAACTCACCCGGCACTTTTAGAGACTCCATGCTGCTACTAATAATTTTTTGACAATAATACCCTTTGATAAAATTTAGCACACTGATTAGATCACGTCCCGAAGTAAACATATAGAATAGGTACCTTTTATATCGATATACGAACAAAGCAGCGAACTTCCCTTCCCGAAAAAGGATTTCCCTTCTAATATTTTAAATGTTAAAGGTTGTGGAAATCTTTGAATATTTGTTACTTAATTACTCCTAAACCGTCGAATTGATTTAGACAAAACTTGGCAGACAGAAAGACTATTCTTGAATTAACATATAAGATACTACGCATATATATATATATATATATATATATATATATATATATATATATTTATTTATTTCTTCTATAAGCTTCAAGCCAGTGAAGCCACCGGGAGAAAGGTTTTCGCACGATGGAGTTACAAACATCCTAACATCAACAAACTCTCACATCTGCATCTACTGAATTAGAACATAAGACATTATATCCTAACTAAAGTTATAAATGCAAATGTGAGTTTGTTACGCTTTCACGGCTTAATTACTCGATCGATCATCATGAAATTTTGCATACACGTTGCGCGGGAAACAGAAAAGGTCATACTTCAATCTAGCCTTTCATCTAGAAAAAAGTACAATAGTAATTTTTTCTAGATGTAGTGATTCTAGATGATGTATGAAAAAGAACAACAGTACTTTTTTCTAGATAAGTAACAACTTATAAACCTATCCTAACCTAATTTATGCGAGCGAAGCCGCGGGCTAAAACTAGTTTATATATATTTTCGTTCCATGAGTTTCAAATGAGTAAAACCGCGGGCAAAAACTAGTGAACAAAATAACCGTCACTTGACCTATTTCGTATACCTACATATTTAGTGAGATGGGATTTCGCAGCGTGTATACGCATAAGGCTATTTTAGATGCGAAGGTTGTTCGCCATTATCATGTCAGTTACAGTTACAAGGTATTATTGTCAACGGTTTTTGTTATATTGTACGTATCACATGTTTATGTGGAATATTAGTTTTGGGTATTCGATAGAGATCATTCTATGTAGGCATACGCTTGTGAGTAGAGGGGAAATAGGCAGAGATAATAATAATAACGTTTATTTTCTCCCCATAATATTTACAATGTTGATAAGAGATACAAATTGCATAATCCTAATCCTATCCTAATCCTAACTAATATTATAAATGCGAAAATGAGTTTGTTTGTTTGTTTGTTTGTTACGCTTTAACGTCTTAACTATTCGGTCGATTATTATGAAATTTTGCATAAACGTTGTAGAGGTAAAGAGAGAGACATAGAAAAGGACATATTCTGAAATTTTTGACGTTTGAAATTATTTTATGAAAATAAAATATTAATTTGAATGTAGGGTACCATTAATCCAGAAAAAAGAACTGTTTCCAAATGCGCAAAGCCGCGGCCAAAATCTTATTACTGAAAAAATGACAATAATATTGCCAAACTCAGAAATTGACTTCGGGATCTCAAGATGCCCGATCTCTCTGTAAACGTAAGATTACATTTTAAAATCAATAAGATAGTTCTATGCTTTAATGGTTGACTTTTAGAAGCTTGAAATGTAGACGATAATACGCTGGCTCCCTATTACGTTTGACCAGAATCTGTGAAAATGTGGGTTTAACACTCGTCAGTTACGGTAGCATGTACCACTTGCCTTTTAAATAAATAAAAGTTGCTACACTAGAAATAATAATAATATAATAATATTCTATCACATACACACAACACCATCTAGCCCAAACTAAGCAGAGTTTGTACTATGGGTACTAGACAATGGATAAACATACATATATACTTTTTTTTTGTAAATACATACATATTATACATAGAAATGAAATGATTCTATATCGCGAGAGACTTTCCAAATATTAAAACAACGAATACAAGTTCAACCCCCACCGATTGATTTTCTGACGTAAACCCACTTATAAAAAAGAAAGCTCAATACTTGTAATTTTCAACACAAATGAATATTTATAATATTTCCGTAAAAATACACATCCAGGCTCTGAACAACTATTTGCCACTCACATAATTTTGATTTTTTCACTTAAATTCTCGGGTATCGAATCCATCACATATTTCATGGCTGTGACTTCTTCAACCACTTCATCATCCCTTCTATTAGTCAGATTTTTTTGACGTTTATGAAAAAAAATTGTTGTTTACAAATTTAAACTATATACACGACACGACATGTTGAATTTAAACTAATTTTGTTTTTTGGAGTTTGCCGCAATATATTAAATTCAGTGGTTGTTTCTCTTAAATTATCTGTGGCCTCCCCGTTATCACTGAGCTATTTATAAATAATTTGTGAGCCACTAACTTAAAAGTAATTGGCAATTATCGCATTTAAGTATATTAATATGCATAGACTAGAGGTGTCCTTGTCGATTCTATTTCTGTATAATTCACGGTTGGTATTAGGTGTGGGTCAACGTAAGGTCAGAACGGTCCAATCGGCTGTTGTGCTTCATAAAAGATGTATGAGAAATCATGTCAATTTTAAATAATTGAGTTTAATTCAATAATAACACTTTTGAAAAAAAGAATTAATCAACGGTCGAAGAGGGACTGTGTATTTTCCAGGATAAAAAAATTGTTTTTTATTTAGATCACAAATTAACTCTTATAAAATTCTTATCGGTTAATCGAGTAGCTTTTCAAAAGCTCGATAGATCGATTAAGCTATTACCTACGAAAAACTAATTAGTTTACAAAGTTAATGAGTTACTCGTTACCAAAATAAGACAACAAAATCTATACATCAAAAAACTTTTTTTTTATTGCTTTAAGTCCGTCTCATCATGTTTTGCTAATGTTATTGTCTGTGATCTCTTCGGGGATACATGCATGAGATTATAATATTGTTAAGATAAACGAATAATAACACAATTATGTGCGACAGCCTTTATACAAAGAGCTGTTTAAAACAAACCATGACAATTGTAATGGTGCTAACTGTCCGAAAGATAACTCGTATTCTCTTTCTGGCATGCATAAATACTTTTTATAGATGAAGATAAAAAGGCAAAAGTAATGTGGTGCCAGAATAATGTATGACGGTCTGGAAACGTAATTTTTTTAAATATGTGGCTTAATTACAATTGCATATTGAAATGGTGGTCGGAGATAGGCCACCTGTGCACTATTTAAGTGGTATTTTGTAATAATAATATTTTCAGGGCTGTCTTTTGATCGCATGGTATGTGTATGTTTAAGATCCTGGGTTCTTCTATTTCTAGATCAAGCAATTTTTTGGTTAAATCGTGGAGTATGCCCCTATAATGTGGGTCTTAAAAATAGATGGTAAATGGGTAATAGACTTTTGTATGATAGAGTTACTTTCGAATTTATAATATTAGTAAGGATTATAAAGAATTATTATTTAAATACTATTCCAAACTCAAATATACAAATAATACGCAAATATCTCAAAAAAAAACTTCGATGAAGCAAAAGAAAATGATCGTACATCGAAACCCAATAGTAATATTTTCAAAGGGCTGTAATAACAATAAGACCTTTTGGAATTAGCAACGCGAACTGAACATAAAACAAAATGATACGTTCGATTAGCAAAAGGTATTGAAAGGGTGTTACATGTAACTTTGGGTAACATTTATTTTACATGTTAAAGGGTAAATGCAAGCGGTGAAAGACCTTTGTCTTCAATAATGGATAAACTGATAAGGGTGAAAATAATTATGGTGTGACATTGGGTTAATAAACCAGCGATAGCCTAGTGGGAGATCGTTGGACTGACACGCAGAGGTCTTAAATTCAATCTCAACGCTGACTATTCGAATTATGTGCGTATTATACAGTTAATTATCGCTCGCTTTAACGTCGAAGAAACCTTCATGAATGAGAGTTCTCCATAATGTTCTCGAAAATATGTGAAGTCGTAAGCAGACTTGCACCGTACTGGGGCAGCGTGCTGAACTATGGCCTTATCCTTCTCACACTGAGATAAAGGCGCGTGCCCAGCAGTAGGACAGTTTGATACAGGGCTGATATTATTATCAGGTTAAAATGTTCAAAACTATACTAAAAGAAACAATGTATGCATGCTTCCTAACTCATTTAGTCTGAGCGATGTGCTTACTTACTGACTTAATTTAAGCGTAAAATTAATTAAGCGCTCTGTCAAACACGTCATAAATATTAAACTTTGCACTTAATTATGTTTTTGCAGTAAGCGCTTGGCTCTGACTTAGTGAGTTAGAGTATTACATATATTAAAGTTATTAGTACTTCTTTATTACTCACTAGATTTTACGCGTGGCTTCGTTCGGGTAAATGTAGGTTAGGTAATGTTAGTGACAGATCTTTTTTCTGGATGAAAGATGCCCTATATCCGTTTTTGTTCCTCTCACGTGTATGCAAAATTTCATAAGGATTGGTTGAGTAGTTAAGGCGTGAAAGCGTATCAAGCAAACAAACAAACTCACATTCGTATTTATAATATTAGTTAGGATTTATTGATCTAAGACTTCCACTATATGGCCAGAAACCAGCCACAAAAAGGCTAAAAAGTCGGAACAGTTTTCTCTACACCATATCTGCCAGAGCCAGTAACGCTCCTAAGGACAGAGTAAAATTGTGGCATAATAAATTCTCCATCCCTACCTTCGTCCCACCGGCAGAAAAGTTACCTCCGGTATATAAACTTCCATGGCCAACCTGGTAGGCACTAAACGGGTTACGCACCCAGATTGGCAAATCTAAATATAATAATATGTCAAGGTGGGGTTATATCGACCCAAGTGCAAACAAGTGCGACTGCGGTGCATCCCCACAAACAATGGGTCATTTGTTGACATGCCCCACGAGCCCAGAATTGTGCACGCTTGATGAAATATACCAAGAAAAGCCTAATACGATTTGCGTTGCCGAGCACTGGGCTAAAACCATTTAAAAACTGTTGCCATCGATACGATAAGAAGAAGAAGAAGGATTTATTACTTTTTAAATAGACTATTCTCGTTCTTGAAATATATTTGAGTTGCGGGGGAGTTTAAAAACATCATTTTAACAACGGACACAAAAAACACAAAGACAACAGTACAACCATTTGTGGATCACACACATTTTTGTCTTGTGTAGAATTCCAACCCACAGCACTCGGCGTAGTGATATTGGCGAGATGACCATTTAAACCACTACGCCATCTATGTAGTCAAACTTTATAGCATGTAAAAATGCTATGAAGTAATTGTAACTATTGACAAATTGCAATAATAATTATATTAGAAGGTTCTGTTATACCTGTTCTCGCAATAAACAATGTCCAACCAAACAAGGGTCCGGACAATATTGTATTAGGTATATTTTTCCCTGATGGATAATGTTTTGTCCCAAAATATTCCATTTTTACCCTGCCAAAACAAAAACTTTACCCCATCGTTCTTCACTGTAGGTATAAAATAAATTCTATCAATATGCTAAATTTCTGAACGTGGAATATTTTTCCTGAAATTTGATATCCCCATTTCCCGTAATAGGGTGTAAATCTGTTTTCCTCGAAGCGTCATTGATTATCGCGTAAAAGATGGATATTTTTATACGATGTATCATATGAACTTCAAAACTTTCCCATACTGTTGCTTATAGAACTCATACTTATATTTATAAGTGTACAAACAAAAAAATTGCTTGACGTCATCGGATACTTGCAGTTATACAAAATGCAAATGACTAGATCTCAGATAGATATTACGTTATTTTGCAAAACCGATTTTCCAAACGATAAATATGATATGTACACTCACTGGTTTTAAAATGAGGGATGGTTGTTTCTTTTTGCCTTAAGGCACCTAGCCATTTTAGATTGGACTGGTTATTTTCAAATGGTTTTTAAGTAGTCTGATTAAATATGCGAGACAACACATTTGAATCACTAAGAACTCATATAGCGTAAAGAGAGCTTGAAATTTACATTTCGCTCATTATATTAATTATAATTTTAAATTATATAGCAGATTTACGAGCATTAATTCATCTGCCAAGCACTTTTCTATACTCTGTGTAGCTATAAGCTACAGCTATAAAATAAATATTTTTTTTACAAACTAGTATCGCATCTTCTAACGTAACAACAGTTTATTCGACTAACAAACTCATAATTACTTGTAAACATAACCTCAAAACCAATGTCAATTGACCAACCATGATCAACTTTAATATAATTTCTTCATACTACATCAGCTTCGAAACAAACAAGAAATACAAAGAAAACAGACGACAATAATGGAAATATTACTAATTCATGGTCGTTGAACGTCATATTAATATTTTTCTTTCCCCTCAAGAGACGAATCAATCCATCAACGAGGCATTCCTTTTTCTCCGCGCACCTTTCTTGATATACGATGAACGAGACTATTATTCTGTTATTCAATTAACGCTGGGTATAGGTCTCTGAAACGGTAATGGAAATAGTTCAGTAAATGTGAATAATGACTTGTAATGGGAACATGCTCAAGTTAAGGCACTTGTGTTGTATACATGATATAAATAAACAACGCATGCTACGCATAGTAACTCGTATAATTATCTTACGCGTGTAACGCGAACGAGGCGCGTGTGCTTGCGCGTGTAGCCCACTGGAATAGCGTGTGTGTCATATAGTCTACACGAGTAGATTGTCCATGTAGCTTGCAGAAATGGCTTGCATATGTAGAGCCTGCACGAGTAGCTTGCACATGTAGCCCTTATGAGTAACTTGCGTATGCATTCAAATCATCAAGTCGGCAAAGACTAAAAGTTACCATTTCTATGACAAACCTGCAAAGATCCTGACCTGTTCACGATTTTAATAAAATACATTTTTATTATTATTACTTTTATTATAATTTGCAATATAGTAAATTTATTTTCAATGTTTATATATTTACTCGCTACCTATTTAAATACATATTCTTTAAAAATGTCTTCTCTAGAAATATATAAACTCTTTTTAAAGTACTCATCCGCACTTCATTTATAATACGGTTTCATGTTTCTTTTCCCGTATTCTCTTTACATAAAAACCCTATGAAACGTAAGATAATAAATATATCCTTGGTACTACAATCATCTTTGAAGATACGCAATGTGGTTCATAAAAATATGTAATATTCAATATCAATAAATATCTTCTACTGATATGGAAAAACATAATATTATTACAATATGTTGTAATACGTTCGAAGATCCAAATAAGGCTTCGTTGATCGGATATGAGGCAATAAGATACAAAGGCGTCTTCCGCATCTCTAATACGAAGTCGTCTTCAATACGTCTATTGTGATTCTGTCATCAACAGAGCCGAAGAAATGAATAAAGAACCCTCCCTTATCTGTTGTATGGTCTGATACTCTTATACAACATACTCGCAATTCCATTGAATATTTTTATAGAGATTTCATATTCGTATGACATTCATAATTATTGTTCTATTAGTTTGTAAGAAAAATATGTCGTCGAAAACGTTACATATTTGTAAAAAAAGATAAATAAATTTATTTATAGCGAGACTGAATACTAGAAATTTTGAAAGAAAACGAGGCAAAGATTTAATTTGATAATATTCTAGACAACAATAAAAATATACATAATAAAAGTGAACAATATAAATAAAAATAATGGACGAAAGTCTCACGATGTGGCCAAAGCACAAGTACCTTTTCAGCACGTGTTAAACTGATGCCTAAAAGTGACATTTAATATTACTTGAAAACATATTTAAAACGTAATAGATTATGATAAATTTGCGCGCGAGAGTATGAATCCCCATACGCGACAAAAATAAAATAAACAAGAATTTGTGTGATCCACAAATGGTTGTTCCGAGTCTGGATGTTCTTTGTATCCGTTGTTTGAATGTTTTTTAATTCCCCCGCGATTCAGAAATTATCCCTAGAGCGGGAGATGTCATTAACAAAAATCAAAATTTAAAAAAATATGATCAATTGGAAAATTAAAAAGTATATTAAATAAGATAGCATAACTATGATTGAAAGGTTAAGGTAAAAAGTTTAAATACAATTATTATAGTTTTAATTGCTTTATATTAAAATATTAATAACCAAATCAATTTAGTAATGATTAGTCTAAAATCAGGACTACCTGAGAACGCACAAAAGTGCGTTGATCGAACCTACAACAGTTTATGTTTTTGTTTTTTTTTTATCAGTTGGTACAAAAACAGATAACAGATTAGCATATACAAATAATAGTCTTAATAGTACACAATGAGTAAATCTGACATCCAGTTACATTTGTACACAACATTTGCAATATACAATACACACGTGTAAGTTTGCATAAGCTTAAACTATTAAATAAGTAACACAAAAGTTAAAAAACAAAGGATACATGATACATTTAAAAATAAAAACACAAGATATACAAGATTGGGTACCTACACTAAAAGTCACGGTTTGTTATAGTTCAGCAGAAAAGATTTAAATGTGCTGAATTTTACGTGAAAAATATCTGTTTGAGAGCAGTTTAACAATATTGATTTCTTTACCAAAAATAGAACTGAATTCGATGTATCCAACTTGTCTATAAAAGATCGTAACAAATGGCTCTCCCACGTAGACAAGTCACAGTTGACGCAGACAATTTTTCATACGAAACTACATTTATTTGAAGGCCTAGAGTATCACGCGCCTACCTTTTGATAAAGTATTCATTATTTTATCTTACATATAGGCTTAATATTAGGATTATTGGCCTTGTAAAATTTGATGTGTAAAAAGAACACACACATATGTATGTGTGTGTTCTTTGATACAAAATAGGGCTTATGTTTAAAAAGATAATTTGACTATTTTTATATCCAAAATTCAATACAGAGCAAGCTTAAGTTTAGATTTTTATTTTGTTACCATATAGAATTTATGTTTTTAAAAAACCATTACTTTGTAATAATACAACGGTTTACGTAATATTAGTCGAATTATGGAAATAAAATAATCAAAATTTGGTATGTTCGTAGTTTTAGTAGTGGATTAAAATTATTAAAAGATTATTCATTGTTGGGATGTAACAACTCGGATATCGACAAATTAAATGACATTATTTTATGCACGAAGGACTTCTTAATCAAATAATGAAAAAGCTGGATTCCAAAAAATACAATTTTAAATCTTATATAAGACTAATGAAATTACCAACAATAAATCAATAATGTCGCGGATAAACTCGGATACTTTATCCAACACGTTGAAGTAAAGCAAAGTTTGTTCGACAAAGAGCGCAATCTTTTATTTGCGATTTTAATTCACTCTTACTTTACTGTTTGAAAAATGTTTCTTGTTTTATTCGAGATATTTTTATGAACGAGTATCCAACAACTTTATTTTTCTCTTTTAAACCTTGTTAGCAGAGTTACATTGAAATAACAGCAATGATATTTATTGGAACCACGTAAAAAAATATGCAGATATTTCAGTTGAATGCGCCTAATTCACATTTTATATTTCCTAATCCCAAATTATATTATAAATGCGATTGCAAGTTTGTTTATCACTCTTTCACACCTTAACTACTCGACCGTACATCATGAGATTTCGCACACTCGTTGTCAGGAGTACAAAAAAAGAGAAAACGGGTGGCGTTGAAATAGTGAATAAGCTCATATCACATATGCTCGGATCATTAATTATATTAGGTTATTGTCAAGAAATTACAACCGCCGCATGGAGTTTGGAACTGTGCCTGCTATTACATAACCCCTAGACAGGTGAGAATAATTATACACGTATGCTTATGTCTTCGTATATATCTGTATATAAATAAATAAATAATTAATGTATTTATTTATAAGAAATTCAAATATGTACATATAATCACAATTCTTTAAAAATGACTTATACCTAAAATATTATAAAACAAAGAAAAAGAAAACTAAAACCCTCTAATAGGCGTCATAAAATTCCTCCGCATCACAGTCGACCGGTAGTGTGCCCAGAAGACTGGCAGCATTGCCACGTTGAATGGCAATGCTTATTCTTTCTGCAAAATAAAGCCCAGCCCTCTGGTCACGGGAAGCGTCGACTAACCTTTTTGCTATGTCTCTATAGAGCGCACGAGCACTGGGACCCCATGACCCTAGCGTTTCGACCCCAAACGGCTCAAAAACATAATACCCTACCAGGTTTTTGTATTTGCGCCGTTTGAGAGTCTCCGCAGATGCAGCAGCAGCACCAGCACCACCCGCCGTGCTGGGAAGATGTGATGGCGCAAGGGTGTCGACACACGTTGCGTCCCACACCAAGGGCCTACCCATCTTCCAAGGCATCAATGACATACCGTCCGGTCTCTTCCCATCGTCACGTGCCAAGCCATTAGGTTCGAGATGAGCTGGCACGCCGGCGGTGACAAGAGCACGACGGATAATGTCGTTAAGATTGGCGTGCCGCGAAAAACGACCGGCACTCCTGCTACATGATAGGCCATGGTGGCCAAGGCCATCGACGGCTTCCCCACAGTGACATCGATGCGGAGAAACACATGGAGCACCTAAACGAAGGCAAGAATTAACCAGTGTGGGAGCTAAAATTTTCCTGGTCAATTCTTCAGTGCAGTGGACCGAAGACAGGAACGCCGGTAAACTGACATCACTAATTTTGCGAACGCCGAGGCCACCCAAGCGAACTGGTAGGGTTGCCTGGAGCCACACTCGGTCGTTCATGGCCAAATTTAAAATTTTGCTAAGTGTATGCCGAATAGTATCGTCGATTTTTTCCAAAAGTATTAAATGCTTCCAAAATTGAGAGGATCGGAGGGCATGTGTGAATTTAGGAACGAAGAGGCAATAACGAATGATTGTATAAGCAGAATGAATATTAATTTTGAGTAGTCGGTCTGAAACTTCACAAAAATTTTGGATCTTTTCATCTATAAACGATTCGAATGCCTCCTCCAATACAGGAGACCCAAGAAGGCGAAAAGAATCTTTTTCAATAATTTTGATGTTTGGAGCCAAAGAATTGAATTTTGATAGAGCCCAAGATTTATCTATTTTATCGTTAATAAAAATTTCACATTTGTTTGAATTTAGTTCTAAACCAATCGAATTAAATTTTTTTTTTAAAGTTTCAAATCTTGTAAAACCGTTTCTATGTCACCTCCTAGGGTCCCATCATCTAGGTACCAGATGTTAAATTTTGAATTTAGTTGTTCAATAATTGGGTGAATGGCTAGACTAAAAATGACCGGTCCAAGAGGGTCACCTTGTTGACACCCAACTGCAGATTCTAAATGGTTGTCTTTATAAATTAATTTTGAATCCGAATTCTATCTTATTTGTGAGAACATAGTACAAAATATGTGATTTTCAGATAGAATATCAGAAGCCAATTTCGCTTTGGAAAATAGAAGAAAATAAATAACGGCACTACGTTAGTGCTACATGTCTTGTACAACAAACCTCTTTGCAAAGCTCCTGGTAAGGTAGGTAGTAGTTCTATAAATAATAGTAGAACATAAAAAGGGACGACACTTTTTATTAAAAATTATATAAAATAAATACTAGAACAAGTTGACTTCTTACGGTGTAGAGCCAATTGTGAAAGACAATAAAATAAAGGTTTAAATGACCTGAGGCAATAACAGCTGTAGCAGCCTGTCAATATAGTGTAAATTCTATGTATCTATATTTTTTATCTTTCTATTATATATATACAGTCTTACATATTATTATTAAGAAGGGATTAATCAGAAAACAAACACTTATAAGCATTAGTCAATGTCAAATGTTAGCTAAATAATAGTTAGGTGACATCGGCGGGCTGTTGATTAAAGGTTAATCATTATTCAACGACATAAGAGATATTCAGCAAAGAGATAGCTAGTTATTTTAATTAGCGAAGCTGTCCACGTTTCTGTAAAAAGAAGAAGAAAGCTATATCATTACTATGTGTCTGTATAATGTAGAGGTCTTTGAAAAGACTTATCTATTTAGAGTAGCCAGAATTTATTGTCTGTCTCTCTACTTGTCAAGGCATCACTCAGAAACTACTGGAACGATTTTGATACAGCTTAGAGCTCATTTAAAAATCTACCCTACCTGACGCTTAATTCCGTTCAACGGATTCACAACATCTCTTTGCATAACGTGGTACGTAAATAACGCCGTGAACGCACGTGGATAACGCTACGAATAAGTAAGTTGTTTAAATATAATTTTGTACATACAACCTAGAAAAATATCTCTTAGTGCGTATAAAATATCCAACACTCGACTAACGAGTTTGCGGATAAGAAACGCGATTTATGTTGCGATCGTGACTCGGATATTTTATTTGATACCCTGTCTATGGAGGGTTAATTTGTTGTGTTAACTTTATTCATTGAGTAGACAAATAATCGAATAATAAAACATACCGAAGCTCTAAATTGAGACCGTTGTAGATATGTAGGAGAAACCTTTGCCCAACAATGAGAAACAATAAAACAGTATAGGTTAAGAAAATAAATAAAAGGAACAAAGAGCAACGAATGAGAGTAGCACGGGTTATGTCTGGATACTTACGAATTCAAACAGGATATATTATCATGACGTTGCATCTTAACGCTTTCCGCCTACGTCAGACACACCCGTACTTCACTTGTACTACATACATACATACATTATAAGACAGACGCTGTGACGTATCTAAATTGAACTTGAATTGCACCAAAGTTGTACCTAACTTGCACCAAAGTTGCACTTATCTTACACCGGTGTTGTAATTAGACTCGTACTAGTGTTGCACTTAATTTGTATCTCATAATATGTGGGGCATTATTCGGCGTATCTATTGTTATTATTACACTATTTTTAGCTCATGCTGCAACTAGAGATTATATTTATTGGATTACTGATTTTTTAAAATTGTTATTTAAGGATAATTACTCCAATTATCCTTAAATAACAATTTTATTCAATTCCTAGTATTTATGTTAACTTTAATTTTTGAGAACCACAAATAGTTGTTGTATGTTGGAGTATTTTGTCTGTCCGTTATTTGAATGTTTGTTATGCTAGCTCAGTTTCAATGCTTGTGTTAGAAGTGAACTCGCGTCGGTACTGCAATGGCAGCAACTCGAACCCAGAACATCTCGATTGTAAATCTAATTTCCTTGCGCTTTTGGTGAACTTTAGCCTTTCATCGGTTATCATCGTAAATAATACAATTCCCATTACTCTAATACCCAAATTTTCACCTACCTTTTTTTTCCATTTCACAAATTGATAAAATCGCAAAGCGTATCAAACACAGTCCAAGTACACAAATACAATAATTTATCACTGGCAACACTCTAAATTTCATTCAGTCAACAAACGTGATTCAATTTATTCGTCGTTAGAATTTAAAAACGATTCGGTTAGTCTTTTGTAAATTGAATTCAAATATGGCTCACGATGGCATTAAGTTTATAAATGCCCTTGTATTTAACTATAGGGACTGATAACAACTTCGATAAACAGTTGAAACAAACTGTGTCGAAAATAATTTCATGCATAGGTTTTCTATAATAAATGGCTGCACGAATGGCATATAATGGTCGCCTCGCCACTGCTGCCGCGCCGAGTGTTGTGGAAGATGGAATCCTAAATCTCTAGAGAAACACACTTATAGAGAAAAATGTGTGTGTCTATGTACGTCACTGTATCGAAAAAATAAATATAAAGCTAGAGAAGAAAACGTGGTCATTTCCTTTTATTGAATGGACTACTCCCGCACTAGGAATAATTCCTGTGTCGGGGAAACTTTACAAACATTCAAATAACAGATACAAAGAACACCAAGACTCAGCACAACAATTTGTGGATCGCACAATTTTTTGCCCGATTTTGATTTTGATTTCGGATTCAAACCCAGCACTTGGCACGACGGCAGTGGTGAGGCGACTGCTACTCCATCCGTGCAGCTAAGGTCTAGATTTTGATTGTGTTATTTACTGTCTCTAAAGCACTCACGAGACAGAATTCTTCTTAGTACTAAAGTTCATTTAATAAATACTGCAGCTGACGCATTAAAAACTAAAATAACGGGCAGAAGTAGACCGGATGCTTTTTTGCCACTGCATGTGCAGTAACAATTTCAATGTAACCACACAACAAATTCGAAGGAATAAAACGGAGCCGACGAATTTTCTCGACCTGTGACGTCATTGGACCGATTCTTATGCGCATACATTATGTAGAGGTATTGAAAAGCAAAAGTTGTCGCTTCTTAAACAGTTTTGTGTATTCGTGATGCGATTGTCTTTTAAATTTGTGTGTAACTGTTGTTTGAGATATTTTTAGGAGCATTGTGAATGATAAGCTGAATTTTGTAAAGTTGGTTTCGATACGATTTTGTCTATTAACCTTTATTTTTTTTAATTGTATTAGATATTGCCCGCGGCTTCACTCGCGTAAATGCAGGTTAGGTCAGGTTAGTAACGGTACTTCTTCTCGACGAAAGTACCCTATATCCTTTTCTGTTCCTTTGACAACGAGTATGCGAGATTTCATAATGATCGGTCGAGTTACTAAGGTGCGAAAATAAATTCACAGTGGCATTTATAATATTAGTTAGGATTACGATATATTATATATACACAACGTTCGTTTTACACACACACAAGCGACAAGCGACGAGATAATATTTAGGTCCCATTCAATTGCCACTATGACTACATCAGCTTATCGAACACAGTTTGAAATATCATTCAAAGACAATTTACTTGTTTTCTGGCAACTGGATGCAGAAACCAAACGCCCGAAATTTTACAAAAAAGGTGCCTAGTGCGAGTTGTTTTTACGTTATCGCGATCGAAATGTTTACTGCGTTTTATTCTCTGATTGGCCAGGAGCTTGGAGCGGGCCAATCGGAGCGCCGAACGTCATAAACGTGTCGATCGCGTTAATGTAAAACAAACTCGCACTAGACGCTTAATTAAACTCGATCGCTGCGATTAACTAAGGTTTTGAAAAAGTAATGCAGCATTATAACCTCATAATTCCACCAATGAAGGTCGATAAATAATTAGCAAACTACTATAGAATGTATTTATGGACTAAATACATCTACCGAAACTGACACCGTAACTGAAGTAACTGCTAGTATAAAATTTCCCTTTACACGAACCAGCGCAACCATGTTCTGTTAATTATTTGTTATTTGAATGAAATATATTAAGGACAGTCGTATACAATCTATACAAAAATATGTAAGCATCCATTGAATTAATGTCATATGCATTATTTACAATTCCTCGTTCAAACTGTGGTTTGAGATTCTGCATGCTGCATCATTTATATAATATGTATTAATTAATTAAATCTGCGGTTTCGGTCAAACTAAATTTGTTGCCCAATTTAATTTCTGATTATTAGATTTTAGTCTATTTATATTAAATACTAGCTTTTTCCCGCGACTTCGCTCGCGTAAAAATAGGTTAGGTTATGTAAGTAACAGTACTTTTTCAAAATAAAATATAGCCTACGTTACTCGGCGATAATATAGCTGTCTAATGGTGAAATATTTTTTTAAATCGGTTTACTAGTTTTTAATTTAAACTCTTACAAACAAACAAACACACAAACAAACCAACAATCAACTCTTTAATATTATTGTCCCCTGTAGCGATTGATATCGATATGCGCTGAATGCAAACAATTGATAGTACTTTTTCTATAATTTAAGAGCGAAGCTCTTGCCGGTGTAGCAATTGCCACATCTGCCTATCTTCTGTTTTAATTTTATCTTTTGATACGACTTGACCCTCCACTTTTTCTTCAATTATGAGATAAAGGTATGTCTGGGTGTTTCCCTACGTATCCTTTAGTTTATTTTGCCTACTAAATCTATTTTAAAGAAGTAGTCGTCTAATATCACGATGACTTAAAAATATATGGTACATATCAATATACTAGGTAACTTTAAGTTGATTATTCGGAGGAGAGACGAGGTAGGAGGATACAAAAGTATGCAACATAACGAACATCTTTTGTTAGAAAACTTTTATAAAAATGTACCATGTTTGAGACTCCATAAAAATTCTTCAATCAGCTGATTGCTTTTCCAAAATGTTTAAGTTTTACATTATTAAAAGGAAATTTTATTTTTCTTGTTTGCTGTTATGGTGATGAATATTTTTGTGGCTCACCTGCTAGTTAATCATGTAAAAATTAATAGTCAAGCAGTCAGTGCAAGGTATAAATACTATTTCTAATGTTGACCATATAGTGTCCTAAGTCCTAAGAAGCTTTTTGAACCACGCTCAAACATAATACAAGATTCATTGGCATATTTTTTTATTTGTAGAATTGTATAAATTGTTACGTACAGGAGTCCAGATTAATCCTTTTGAACAAATGCGTGCAGATGTCTAATTTTATTGTTATTGTGTGGAGAAAAGAGTATTTTATGTATTTATTTAGAGAGAAAAGAGTATTTACACCACAGCCTTTCCACAATACACGAAGCTAGTGCGGGCGACAACTGTTGGTGTGATATTGACAGATACGACAGCTTACGAAACCAATCGCGCACATAATTATGTAGCTCGCACGGTTATAAGTTACGTGCATGGGTGGCTCGTTTCGGTCATTTATACGATGCATACAAACTTATGCAAGTTGCGGCTCTTGCAAGAATTTTGTTATTGAAATTAAACTACTATATACGGATTTTATCGCGTTGTTTATTTGACACTGTTACAAAATTTTTTGAAAAACTGTTACACTACTATAATCACTATTAAACTTTACAAATTTTTTAAGCTATTTAAATTATTGAACTTTTCAGCAGCCATGGTCACGGGGAGACTCCCCGTGACCATGGCTGCTGAAAAGCAACCGAAACGTCGGGGAAAGTGTAAAAATAAATCTAAATAGTATAATAGTATAGTAATAGTATAAATAGTTTTAATAGTTCAATAATTTAAATAGCTTAAAAAATTTGTAAAGTTTAATAGTGATTATAGTAGTGTAACAGTTTTTCAAAAAATTTTGTAACAGTGTCAAATAAACAACGCGATAAAGTCCGTATATAGTAGTTTAATTTCAATGAATAACATTCGCGTAAACAGAAGACAATATTAAGAATTTTGTTACTTTAATTCTATACTATTTTATATCGATTTCCAAAAATATATCTACGAGACAAATCTATATCTTTAAATATATTATACAGTTAAGTATACTATCAACGTTACATCTAAAATTACCGCTTCATGATAATCTAGAACATGGATCCAAATTTAAACTAGTCATATCAGCATAGAGGTTAAAAAAGAACACATTTAGATTAGATGCAAAAAGAATGGCTAAAAATATACTGAAACACGGCGTTTGCATAACTTTGTATGTTAGATGTAAACTGGTAAATATGTTTGCAGGACTTAAATGATATTTTGTCGAAATGTGTAGGCTTTGAGAATTTTTATAGTGCCTTTTTCACTAGCTGTTTTTATAAAGTACGTGCGTTCCACCGCGTGCTACGTATGGAGTAGTAGTTCAGCTATTTATGGATATGGAGAAGTGTAATCAAGATGAAGCGATAAGCTCACGGAAAGATCGTTGGACCATTAAATCAGAGATGTTGTGATATTGTTACCTTGTGTGTATGTGTTACGGCATCTGTCCTTGAGTTATCTGTTACATGCGTATCAAAAACATAATGTGTTTTTAACGTTTACGCGAATATTACATGCTTAAATTAGCGTACGTTTTGAATATATGAATGGTTATCTGTTTATAATAAATTGCATTTATTTATAATGAAATCCATTTATACAATTTATTTATTATATTTATTTCATTATTGTAATTTATGTAAATAAGTACTCAATTAGTAGCGTCGCTCTCTTAAATCGTATTTTATTGCACTATTTCATTATATTGATATTGGTTTTTCCACGATTTGAAATTCCTGGCAGTTTGCGCTGAGGATTCTTCTATCGTGGTTAATTTTACGAATATTTTAGAAAGAAAGAAAGAAATATTTTATTTTATTGTAATATTGCAACACACAATCAAAACTATTTTATAACAAAATTATTAAATTTAAATTTGCGGTGTTTCTTATGCTTTGGAATGCATGTAATGCCGTCGGTCCTGAGCCTGATCTCTCTCCGACCATAATATGGATTGCCACCACATTCGAAGAATATATAGTGTAGTATTTATAACAAAAATAGACTATTCTTACAGAAACGTCATCATTATAGTTACCCTTTGTACTACGCTAACTTAGCTTCTCTTCACTCTATAGAATATACATTGTATGTAACTATTTATTTTGTAGTTATTTTTGTATATAACATATTATGTATTAAGCGCGTGCTAAATCGTGCTCATAAATGTTTAGAATGGATGTTACACTATTTATAGAAACGTATCCTTATATAGTCTTATTCGTATTAATGTAGAATAAATTATTCTATAAGTTCGTTCTGGCTTTGATTTTATTATTGACGCAAGCGCAACGATTATTACCGTTTTAAAGTTTAAAAACACAACTCCCGCATTAGGAATAATGCTTGTGTTTCGGGTGCCTTTACAAACATTCAAACAAAGGACACAAAGAACGCCTAGATTCGAAATAACTATTTCTGGATCACACAAGATTTTGTCCCGTGTGGGTATCGAATCCACAACACTCGGCGCAGTGGCAGTGGCGAGGCGATCACTTGAACCACTACGCCATCCGTGCAGTCAAGGTTCGAATGATTAATGGCGGTATTGACAATTACATAATATGTACAACTGCCTCCGGGGCGCAGCGGTAGTAAATGCGACTGCTGTATATGAGGTTTCGGGTTCGAATCCCGTGTCGGGCCAAGAAAATGCTATTGGGTTTTTCTGCTAAGAAATCTCAATAGCAGCCCGGAGTTAGGAAGTTGGCGGTATTAGACACCCCCGTGCCTCGGAAAGCACGTAAAGCCGTTGGTCCTATGCCTGATCTATCTCCGGTCGTATCGGATTACCGTCCCATCGGATCATGAGAGTTAAGGAACAGAGAGTGCAATGATTGTGTTTGCGCACACACTTGTACACTATAATATCTCATGCGCAGATGGCCAGTCTCCGTTAAGACTGGCTGCCGTGACCGACATTCGGTCTGGAGGACGTTGTTATTATGTACATAGTCTCCCTATATATCCAAAAAGGTGGACATAGGTTTATTACATACACATTTCATTAGCTATGGTTTTAGATTCGTCGTAATTCGGGCAGATTGCCAAGCTTCGTGCTGCAACTGAGAAATCCATAACAAAAAAAACTCAACAGTTCTTTGCCCGTACTGGGTATCGAACTTGAGACCTCATGCACGGCAGTCGTATACACCGCCGCTACCGTGGCAATTAGTTTTGACACACTCTATAAGACAAAGACACACAAATATACAAAATATATATAATTATATTTTGTATACTTGTATGTAATGTGCACGACACATATACTGATACATTTTGTTATTTATCAATGTTAATGTAACAATATTTTTCGACCTTTTTAAATAAAGACAACTCCTAGAAATAATTTCTTTACGCAAATAATAAATTTGCACACAATAGCAAATAAATCAAAAGAAATCTTTTCGTGCAAAAAGAATCAACATTTGTTGCATAGTAAGGAAGAAATTAATATTTTAAATTAGGTTATAAGGAAAAGTGGGTGTAGAGGGGATATCTCGCTATCTCCCTCGCACAGCTGCTGTTAAATAGCGCCCACGTCACAGTTTGTATCTTGCATCCTTTTTCTGTCAATTGACAATTATCCTACTACCAGTTTTGAAACACTTGTATTTTATTTATCGTTTAGTAGATTTTAAAAATTCTTTGTATTCTAAGAGTTTGTGTAACTATTTACACAAAATGCATACAAATAAATATTTCTGATTTCTGATTAAATTTGCTGATATTGTTAGATTATTTGGGTCTAAACGTTGGCCTTTTATGTTATGAGCAGATCAAAGTATTACGTATGTAATATTTAGTTTGTGATAATATTAAATGTGGTGTTTTTTGTTCTGCCCTTGAGGATAATAATATAAGCTCTATTTACAAGCCCTCGTCCACTACTGGGCATAGCTCGGTGTGAAGAGACCACCATACCGCGCCACTGCCCAGTGCGCGTTGGCAAGTTTTAAATATCTTCGAAAACTTTATAAAGAACTCGCAGGCTTGTAGATTTCCACACGATGTTTGCCTTCAACGTTAAAGCAAGCAATAAATGACTATTTAAAACGCATATGACTAAAAACGTCGTGCCATAATACATACCTGCGTTTAAAACTCAAAGGTAACTAGATCCATAGGAAAATGGCAGGATTTACCTTAAAATAGTCTTATGTCTATAATATAAACTTTTATGAGTGTTCAACTGTCGGTTTCCTTACCATGTTTTCCTTATGCTGTCATTACTAGACGTGATTTGAAGGGACTGCGTAATATAGTTTGTACCTTGAAGGTTAGATATCCAGGATAAAGAAATAGTTATAGGTATATATTTATACATATTAGTAATTCTACGTCTGTTGACAAAATTATTGAAAGACTATCTGTCTCCACCGTTTTACCCATGTTCACGATTACTGCTACGCTCCTGCGGTTTTTAGCGTGATATTATGTAGCCTTTGTTACTTCTGGTAGTTTTCTAATGGTGTAATAATTATTAAAATCGGTAAAGTGGTTTCAGAGTTTATCGATTACAAACAAACAAATCTTTGCTTTTTATAATATTATCGATATGTTGTATGCATAGATCCTAGTTTTGTATAGATCTTGATTACATTTGTATCATGTTATATGGCAAATTTATAAACTGTAAATTTATTTTTACAATTAATGTTATATTAGTCTAGCTTACAGCCCCGGGCCCCGGTACATGACGGTTATTGTGACATATATACAAATAACAGTTTTTCAAAATTTTGTAATAGTGTCAAATAAACAACGCGATAAAATCCGTATATAGTAGTTTAATTTCAATATATACATATATTGTAACAACGTCATATACGTACAACTTATACCGAGAAAGAAAAAAAATCACAACAAAGAATCAAAGTGCTTTTTGTTATAGCATATTCAGTATTTCAACATTTTCAATATAGAAAGAATACTTCTAACAAAAGTATATTTTTAAATAAAGAAAACATTTAAAAAGAAAAAACAAGAACGCGTTGATAAAAGCTTAAACAGCCAATCATACGAAACGTGATACTGATAAATATTTCGGGTATCTGTAACACGAGAACATAATTGTAGCCGTCGTCCAATATTTGTCTTCAATTTGTGTAAGGCGTTTGTCGTCAGTTACGACTTTTAGTCGTACCAGTATGATGAACAAAAATGGGATTGTCAATGTAAAATAAATATGTTTTACGTATTACTACATAATTTATAAAACAAAGTCCGCCGCCGCGTCTGTACGCGATAATCTCAAAAACTACTAAACTGATTTTCATACAGTTTTCAATTGATTCATGAAAAAGTTTTAAGTGTATAATTTGTTAGGGCGCGTTCCCACTACGTCGTGACGATAGATTATCGTGTCGTTTAAACCGTCATGGCTTATGTATTTAAATAGAGGTGTTCACATACAGGACGACACGATTAACTATCGTCCACGACTTTTTTTTGCAGTGAGGACAGATTGTCAAGTCAATGGGAACTGCAAGCACGACAGTTGTAAAATGATAAAAATTATGACAGCAAATTGTGTTTCGTTGTTGCAATCATCCATCGTAGTATTGATCAGAGAACGAGGATAGTCTGAAAGGAGTCACGAATTAATGAACTATAATAAGTTTGTTACTTTACCATAAAAAATACTATAAGAATCACACCATATATGATTGGCCTTACATATATATGGCCTTATAATATATACGTGCTAGATTTTGTCCGTGGCTTTTCCTCGCATAAATGTAGGTAAGGTAGGTAACAGTACTGGATGAAAAACAACCCTATGTCCTTTTCTATAGCCCTGACAACGTGTATTCGAAGTTCACTTTCAGAAATCAGAATAAGAATCAAAAAAATTTATTTGTAAACATAGGTAATACATAGAATGTTACAATAAATGGATATGTCCGTCTATGTCTTGCATTGAAGCGTACAAATTTGATACCGTAATTAAGCTTTAAACAATAATATTTTAACAAATTTTACATTACTTATAATAATAATAATAATTTCAACTAACAATAAATTAATATTTACTTATGAACAATAATTAATTAATCAAAAACATAATTATTTGTTTAGTTTAAGTAACAAACAAACTCAAATTTGCATTTATAATATTAGTTAGGATTCTAGATGCTATTGTCTTGCTATATACGTATTAAATATACTTTATCACACTCCTAACCATAACAATATTTAATTATATTGTTGTTTGATGTAGTAGTGGTTTGTTATTGTACGTGTGAGGCAAAGCCCTTGACTTTGACTTAAAGCCAATGTCATGGTTGAGTGCTTAACCTTACAAGCAAGTTTGTTGCGTAGAAGCACGTATCAGATAGCCTAATTAGATGTGTTATTTGCTTCTGTTTTTGGACATATAATGTTGTACACGTCCTTATTTTTCATTTACATTTATAAATCATTTTTCCTATCTATACTAATATTAGAAGAAGAGTTTGTTTGTTTGATTGTTTGTTTGGTTGATCGCGCTTATCTCGGGAACTACTGGTTCGAATTGAAAAAATATTTTAGTGTTGGATAGCCTATTTATCGAGGAAGGCTATAGGCTATATAACATCACGCTACGAACAATATGTGCGGAGCAACAATGAAAAATGTTAAGAAAACGGGACAAATTAGACGCAGGCAAAGCAGACGAAGTTGCGCGTGTCAGCTAGTTAGTATTATAAATGTGAAAGTTTGTGAAGAAGTTTTTGGACGTTCATTATTCAATAACGCGTTAACCGTTGAACAGATTTGAAGAAAACTTGCTACTTTTATAAACCAATCCTGCCAGTAAAATATAATGTGGAATGCACCCCGGCGCTGATTTTATGCCAATCAAATACGTAAATAGTATCTAGTACTTTTTCTTCTTTTTGCCCATAGCGTCAGCATTGCCATTCAACGTGACAATGCTGCCAGTCTTCTGGGCACGTTACCAGTTGACACAGCGATGCTGAAGAATTCTACGATGCCTAAACCTTTTCTGTAAATATTTAGTAGTATAAATATTAGTGTTTTTGTAATTATGTTACCTTTTTTAATACGTTTGTAAATATATATTAGGTTAATTCGTTTTAAAATTAATAATGTAAATATTTGTGTCAATGATAAATGAAAAAATTATTTCTAGTACATTATATAAGCTGTTCAAAGTCGAAATATATTAATATCTATTCTTCTTATAAAGTTGATCACTTTTTTATTCTGGTTTTTGCTATTAAAACTTGTGCTTTAGGCATAATTTATCTGCAGCGGCTTCATAGTAATTGAAATTATGGTTTTAAGGAAGAAAATTAAACTAAGACTCGGAATAGGTATTCGTTTACATTCGCTTAGTTGCGAGGTCACCGCTTGCACCATCTGTGTAGTATACATCTATATTTCTTCAAGAGGATGAAGCAGTCGCTGTGACCGAAATCGGACGGGAGGTATCATTATCATCATCATCATCATATGGATATATACCAAGGGCGAGCTAACTAGCGTCTTCTAATCACCATTCTAATCTCTGACAGCTGTAATGAGAATTTCTTTAGAAAACACTTTGCTCGATCAGATAGAACTCCAAACTTCATATACAGCAGTCGTATTCAACACGTATCATTAACGACTAGAACAAAAATCGAGGAACCTCAATCGCTCGCGTGTAACCAGCCTTACATAATATTCTAAAATGAAACAGCTTCAGAATTTTTCCTCACCACTAATTATATCTGTTCGTCAAAACAAGAATATAAAAGCTAAATTCGTTGCTGTAGAACGGCATTGGAATAATAACTTTTTATTCTATAACCTCGCGCTTGTTTGCTTATGAAAATTGTTAGAACATATTTTGATGGAGCGCGTTTATTGTATCTGATTTATAAAAATTCCGCTTCCATTTGGATGTTAGGAAATTTATTTATTAGATATACAGTATTGTTAGGAATGCGGAGTTCAGCAAACATAATTGGTTTATTTTGGTTTGTGTTTATACATACATGAACACACGCCCAAATTATGTTTCGACGTATGATTAACGAAAGGCATGTGTTATAATAATTGGATGACGTAGTAGTTTAAGTTGTCGTTGCACCACTACGCTGATTGTTGTGGGTTCGATCTACATATGGGAAAAAAAATTGTTCCAAACAGTTGTTCCAATTCTAGAAAGAATACCTTTGTGTCCGTTGTTTGAATGTTGGTAAAGTCCTCCGCAATACTGGTATTGCCAACATTCATTTCGGTTAACAAAATGTTTTGTCTGATGGCTTCGGTGTGACCATCGATTCACATACTCAAGACATTAACACTGGCAACGCAACCCTTTAAACAATTAAGTCATCCGTGAAGTGTGCACTTGAATGCAATAATTAATTTTGTGTACAGATAAATTAATGTAAACATAAATTTTTGAATATATTTCAGTGTTTATATTTTTTAACACTGGCAGCACTAGAAGTCATGATGTATGTTGCCACTGTTGAAAAATCGCTATATAATAAATATATAGAAGAAAGATTCATTTAAAACTCGACGTATATCCAAGCTTACAATGAATGAAGTAATTTTATTTTTATTTTTGGTATTAAAATACTATGGATTCATAATTCGAACGGCTACACTATTTCCAGTGTACTGAACTTTTGACGTTTTTATATTAACACTTCAAGCATACCAGTTTAAGTACCTATAATTCTGACTTGGTTTTGTTTCTTAGCTTTAACAAGACAGAGTACATAAGTGCTTTATGTCGTAAGCTAAAACTGGCAAGCCAAATTACATATAAGAAACTTTTTGTAGGTTCCGTAAAGCGTTATATAACTCTCTCGTATTGATCTAGGTTGGAGGATATCTAAATATATCATTTTGGTGAAACCGCCGAAGCAACGCAATAAGATGGATTATTGTATCTATTTATAGAATTCGTATAACGTTCTCGAAGTTTCTTCGAAGGTTGTATGGTATTACAAGACTCAACACTTTCTTATTGAATTTTAATTTTTGTATTAAAACAATTGACTATAGTCATTATTGAGCTAGCCATAGAATGTCTGCTTCACATTTCGGTCACCCAAAATCTTTGCCCGGTCCAGAAATTAAATGCAGGGTCTCATGATTAGCAGTTAAGTTAAACGAAAATTTATACCACTGGATTAAAGGTAGTCTGAAATCATTAAGTGTTGTGATTTTGAATCCTTCGAAACAACTTGTACTTTGTGACCATAAATTCTATCTTTGTAAAGTCTTCTCAATTAAGGCTGCCACTAACACTGGTTTCCCAAAGCTATGTGCGTATTAAATGTAATAGTAGTTTTGACGTAAAGGAAAACATCATGTGGAAACCTGCATTTCTGAAAGATTTCCGTGTCCAAAATCGGAAAAATCTCATAAAAAAATTTTGTTAAATGAGTATTTTACCGAAGTTTTTAAAGAAAAGTTTCTCGTTTAGCTTGATCCTGTCAACTGGTGATATAACTTCAGAGATTTAAATTTGATGATAACAGGAGACAATTTGTGGCCTAGATATATAGCTGAAACACTTCACAGTCATTTAGGAGATAAAATTTCACATTTAAAAGATTTTCCTATAAAATCTTCACCAACATTTAGAAGATGAATTTTCATATCTACGTCACTAGATTGTAAACACGATTGTAAAGATAGAATCAATACACCAGATTGGCAAGTATATATTATATCTATCTGAATCCAAGTTTACGATGTTTCCAATCAAGTAACTTGAATTGATTGGTTGACTTGTTATTTCAGCCATGTAAGCAAGATCAGTTACCAATTATCAAGCTCCGATTCGTCCATATAGCAAATTATCAGTCAGAATAACCTCTTAGCTAGTCAAAGTCAAAAAATATTTATGTCAATTCAAGTTCACAAAGTAATACTTATAAAAATTTGTGAGTTTACTAAGTTACTGAAGCTACAGTTAAGTTTGCTGCTAGGTTCAGGCAAAGGGTTGAGCCGAGCCTCTGTAAAAAATTCACAACCCCTTTTTTAAAACGCCCAATAAATATATTTTTAGTATTGTACAACTCATAATAATAATTATAGACAAGTTGATGCAGCCAATATACTATATATTACTATATAAAGTCAACAAAAATAGCAATAGTTACTGTTAGGTATTAAATTTGATTTTAAGTATAATGTCAATTCCATCTCTCTAATTCTAAAAAGTACATAAAAAATCTCAATTGTTTTAAATACTTATGAGTTGTTAGTAGTTACGCATATCCCTACAACTGATCATAACTATAATTTAATTTATTATGTAATTAAATTTATTAAATGTGCTGGCAAACACTAACAAAAGACCAGCTTAATAAGATTCTACGGTTTCCTATTCGAGATCTGGATCAAGTAGTAAAATAACCTTTAAAGAAATACAATGCCTGCTTCTTCTTTCTTTATTTATAATCAACTGAACAAAGAAATGAAAATAGTCTTTCTTATGAAAGGACCAACTTGTAACAGAGTAAAATAGCTAAACAAAAATATCCCGTAATTCAGAGACTTATAATTCTGAGCTGCAAGTAACAAAAGAACCTTTTTGTTATGAATACTATACAAATGAGTCATTCAGTTAACTATATTCGAATGTTAAATAACATTATATTATATAACATTCGAAGGGCATTTTGGTATACTATAAGACGTATAATATACTGTATGTACGACAAAAATTTATGACGAAAAAATTACATATAGAAATTATTTTGTGAAAATCTATATAATCAAATCTCTTAAAATAAATAAAGCTCTTTTACTATCTTCTTGTTCTCTTAATCTGTCAAGGCTTTGAATACCAGACATAATTTAAATCTATTTAAGCTGGTCACCGGTGTGCCACCGCTGTTTGAAAGGTTCAACCTATTACAAGTTTTTCTATAATGTCATAATATATAATTACCTATAATGTCGGTTCTATTTATTCTAAGAGACTACTAATAATACAACCGTTGTACCCGCTTGTTGTCAGTCGATATGGGCAATCAGTCCTTTCTATATACCTTGTTGTAAGCTTCGAGGATATTGGGCTGAGTAAGAAGTTTTCAAACAAGTTAAAAGTGTAAGTAAGGAATACCTAAAACTAAATATGGAAAGATATTTTGCCAAGAAAAATATTTACAATAAACTTTAAAACCTTGGAAGGCTTAGGTATGAAACTCCTATGTCTTTTGGAAAATTTTAATCATGCAACAAGGACGAATCATTTGCCGAGGACTATTTCAACTGTATATATTAACATTCCTGGAAAACAGATTTTAACAATAATACAGAATTAAATCCCCTAGTACAACATAATAGTGTTTAACAAAAATGTCAGAACATTTTTCATTTATAAAAGAATTTCATCGATGAACGTTCAGCTGAAAATATTTTAATCTAAAATTCAAAATCTGTGTGCCGTTATTTTGTTCGTGTCTTTGATGTACACCAGGTCGTTGAATTTCATTTGAAGTTGCAATACAGTGTGCATCGAATTTTAATTTAAACGGTGTACAGTATGACATTGATGTCATACTGCACACCATATGTACCATTTAAATTAACTGTCAGTCACAGGTATTGATACCTGTGACTGACAGTTTGGATTACTTGGAAGAGTCGAATTCTGTAGGAATATTTTCATAAAATGTTAACTATATTCTGTCAGCTATCTTTTTACGCGTCTGTTTTCTTCGACTTCTTTTCCGCTTTTACTTACACGAAATATATAGGTATCTTGCATGTCTGAAAGATATTAAAGATATTCTTGTAGATGAAAAAAGTACTTAAGAATTTAATAGTAGAAAGAAAAGCATATAAAATTTTAGTGATACAGAAAAATCAGCCGTGTGTTTTAAGAGTATGATTTGTTGAAGCAGAATATATAAAATGTGAAATATGTAAACAAGATAATGAGTGACACAATAATATTAAAAACGGCAGATGAGTAACATACTTTTAAAATTATTTTTATGTTATTAAGAAACTGGCAAATTAAAAGAGTGCCTATTTCAAATAATTATTACTTGTAAGTAACACCTATTTTGTATCCAATTTCTATTAATTAATATTTGTTTTTAGCAGTAACTGTACTCCTCACCATATTATGACACGTTTACCAATTTATATATTATAATGATCTGCTCAGCATATTAATGTTAGTTTCGTAAATGAAGACTATTATTCAAATCTAAGAGTAGATACTATCGCTTGAGTAAATTGAAACGAATTGAGTGATCGTGTGATGTCAATCTTCAAACGGTTTGATGGACTGGAGCTGATTCGGCATCAATCTTTCACTAGTTCACATTAGAAATTTATTTGGTTTGTGATGATTGATATAAAAATATTCCATTCGATTTATGCAATGATATTTTAAAATTTAGGATAATGAAAATTGACCTATTTAATATAGTATTAAATTGATAATGTCTTTTTGCTAATGCTATTTACGGATTTTGGTTATTTATTAATTAATTTGTTGGACATAGTAAATATATTAAGATATTAGTTTAATTTGACACATTTAATATTTCTATATTTTATTTCTACTCCGGTAGATACATAATTTTACTAAGCAGATCCTTAGAGGCTACGTAATTTAATTCTTCTTAAGGCATCTGCTCTGTGAAAGCAAAGATTCTGTTTTCAAGAATATATACCTTTCGTCATATATCTACTACAAAAAATTTACTGCTTTTTTGTAGGTCTTCCTTGTTTTATTATTGTATTCTTAATACAATAAGCACCTGTCCCTTTTAATAGTAAAACGAACTTTGTTACAGTCTCACCCTGAACGGCAATGGTCAGTTTTACTTTTCAGGAGACACCACATTAATTTTCGAGTAGTACGAATCCATGTGATATTTTGGACGGATAAATATACATACATACATAGATTCACGCTTGTATCCCAGAGGGGTAGGCAGAGACTACGGATTTCCATTTGCTACGATCCTGACACACTTCTCTGGCTTCATTCACTATATTATTATTATTATATTACTATTATTCATTGGATAAATATACGATTTACCGAAATCTACAAGTTCCTGTAACTTACCAATAATATAATCTTATCTTGGTACAGCGTCTGCAAAATAGATTTTATTAGTTTTGTTGACAACAAATACAGTGTAAGCTCTAGCAATATTACACTTACGAAAGCAGAACTGACAATGAAATTAGTAACAATGTCTGAAACGACCTAATTAAGTTTGCTTGGGGAGTTACTGTGTACAAATGCCCGACGTAAACCGTTACGTCCAGATATCTAAGACAAGTCAAATATACTTTGTTATTCCATATCTAGGTATATTATATAATTAAAACCTATCTGCCTTTGTTTAACGAGGTAAAATTCTGTAGAAGATGCTCCATGTTATGTGAGACTTCTACTGATTAATACCACGTCGGTGATCATTCTTTGTATACAACCAAGGATATCCCAAATTGCAGGCTACTGCAATAATGCACATGCCACTATGCTTAGTGGTTCTGCTCAGAGTTCACTAGTTACCTATAATACATTTTTGGTTAATATCGGCCGACCACAATCTGTAAATATCACGCTGATGGTAGCTGGATAATACCTTGCCTGTCTTGAGGATGTAGGTAGGGCAGTGACATTCTCTCTATGAACTGAAATGTTGACACTATTTTTATTTGCATTCTTTACCATATAATTTCTGTACCAGTACATAAAGTTGGTACAATAGAATTATAATCTGTAGCAGGTGTGCAAATATCTAAAACTTACTTAAATCAGGATGAATCATACATAATTATGTAAATCTAAGACTGATGCACAATAATGGCAAATATGGCATCATCAAATTAAAACATTATGATATTAAAAATAATACAAATAAGAATAACAAAAAATAATATTAATACAAAAATTAAATTGAAACAGTCACAATAGATGTTAAATTTATTGTTAAACGAATAATAATGTTTTTTATTCATTCAAGCAGTTCTTTACATAGTTAGTTATATACAGTTATCTATTCTTCAGCTTTTATCCATTACACGTACATTTTGTTAAAAAAACTGTATTAATTAACAAACACTCTCACATTCCATCCCATATACTTCTATATGAAATTTTAATAGGAGTGAAGAGTCTGTAGCCATCACAGCATTGTATAGAAGTTAACTAAATATGAAATTTAGCTTCAACGTGTTCAAAGGCATAGACACTGCAACTTTGAGAATCATTCATACTGTAAACCTTTATATGGTTCTCAAAGTTACGAATCGCAAAGCTATCATAACTTTGAGAACAACTAATACTGTACACCTATGGTTTTCATAGGAACGATAGCTTTATGGTGAATGGGTGAATACAATTTTGTGATATCTCTGAGCTGCTTTTAGATTTGCCTCGGTGGCGCTGCAGTAGTAAATAACTGTTGCGAATGGACACGGGCTTAATACCGGGAACCAGATAAAGTGTTATTGGATTTCTCTGTCATGAAATCCTTTGTGCTTAATACGATACTATATAATCTTGACAGGTCATTTGCGCTGGAGACAATTCTAGCGCAGATGGCCCGTCAAGATTAGCGTGCTATTAGACCGAAATTTGGTTTAGAGGACCTTAATTTATGTTACATACAAACAGACAATAGACACAGAATACTAATACCACATATTGTAATATTGCTTATACAATAGCCTTTAGACCTAAATATGTTGTATAATACATACATTATCATTAAAACATATTTCGACCCAACATAAACAATGACATCAAGCATGACGCAGGCTCTGTATTCAGTTAAAATCATATTATTGTATTCCGAAATGACCGTGAAAGGTCCAGCTAGCTGTCCTAAACAAATATTATTGGCCACGCTTTCGAACTAAACACAATTATAATTGTATGTAGTTTGCTATTTAGTATATTCATGTGTAATATATATCGTATATTATGCTGATGTGAAAAATAATATGGATAAACATGGCTACCAGCGAAAATGTTGTATAAAATAGATCTAGGAAGAAAAATATTTAACATGACCCGTTAAACATATACGTAGAAATTTTTCCGTGAGGTATACATATCAATCATACTTTATTTTATTATATATAATATTGAAATAAGGTACATATAATTGATATTAAACTATATGAATTACGATTTATAAAACATTTACTTAATGACCTAAATGTCTATATAAAGTAGTTCAATTTCAATGTATATTATAGGCGTAACCATAAGACAATCTTATCTTATCTTATGTGGGGGCCAGTCAGTGCAGACCGGCGACACTTCGACCCAGTGGGATCTTTTGTGTCTACACTCTCCCAATAACGACTTCCATAGAGATTCATGGCAGCCGGGACCAACGGCTTAACAGGCTTTCCGAGGCACGGAGCAGGCGATAATTGTCAATCAATACGCACATAATTTCGAAAAGTCATATAACTTCCGAAAGTCAGAGGTGCGCGACGTGGGTTCGAACCCGAGACCCTCTGCACTGCAGTCTGTTGGTCTCCCCACTGAGCTATCGCTGCTCTTTATACAACCATAAGACAATAATATGTGTAAAAAGATATATTATCGTTTTTCAAAAATATTGAATGCGCGGATGCTGTAGTGGTTTAAGTGGTTGCCACTGTCAATGCGCCGAGTGTTGTGGATTCGAATCCCACTCGGGACAAAACTTTGTGTGATCCACATATAGTTGTTCCAAGTCTTGAAAGAAGTCGGTTAAAATATGGGTGTTTAAATTACCAAAAGGCAACCAGACATAAATGAAAACCTATTGTGTCTAGCCGCCGGCGTGCAATTGCGCTTTATAGATTATGACAGTATTCTTTAACTTTCACTGTGCTTTAACTTATTGCCAATTACCAAAGGTAAACTGAGTATCGTAACAGCATTATATTGAACCTACTAGCCAAACTCGGAACGCTAAATTACAGATATTGCTTTTACGTCACAACCCAAACACATGTGTAAAGAGTTCTTACAGATTTTAATTATCTTACAGTAGAACAATGGCTACAAAAAGAAACCCTCTATTGACCCATTTCATGTCAACTGTAACAATTCCAATAAGAAAAGGCTGACGTATATGTAGGATAAATAAACAGCTAGATTACCCAACATTGTATTAGTTTGATGTAGCGGAATATTTCAAATTAGACGACTACAACTGGTCAAGAGATACTTTATTCTTTGCGTAACATCTTAGGAATTCGGTTAACCTGCCTTTCTCTACTAGAATGTTTTTAATAAACTATGCCAGTATTGAATGCAAAATGCAACGGTAGTGAATTTGATAGCTGTGTTTTAAGTCTTTGGTTCGATTTTCCAGTTAAGTAATATGTTTTTAGGTTTTTCGGTCAAGAGATTATCAGTACCTAACAGCACAGAGACTGGACAATTATTGTCCAGTAGATGGCATATATAGTAGCGATAGCCTAGTGGGAAACCGTTGGACTGTCACGCAGATGTCTCGAGTTCGATCCCAAGGCACGCATCTCTTATTTTTCGAAGTTATGTGCGTATTAATAGTTAATTAACGCTTTAACGGTGAAGGGAAATATCGTGAGGAAACCTGCATGTCTAAGAGTTCTACATAATGTTCTCAAAGATATGTGAAGTCTGCCAACCCGCACTGGGCCAGCGTGACTCTTAGCCTAACCCTTCTCACGCTGAGAAGGGGCCCGTGCCCAGCAGTGGGACAGTGTAATGCAGGGCTGATATTATATATTATAGATGTTATAAGTTTTTATAAGGGGCCTGAACATAGATAAAATAAATGATGCAATTACTTTCTTCACCTAGAAAGAAGTGATTCAACAAATGATTACTGTAATTATATTCTTGATATATGAGATAAATTAGTAGATATATTAGATTTTCTTTGGTAGTTTGTCATGCGTAGACATAGAAGAAAAATAGCAACATATGTATTACAACGTTTTTTCCATATTTATGTTGTAATCCAGTAGTGATTGCCTACAAACATCCTAAATATAATTCTTATAATATTAATCGGATATGTTAAATACCATCACGAGGCTCGGGATTAAATTTTCGTGTCATGCGATTATATTTCTCTACCAGGAAAGTCCCAGTAGCAACACGAACTGAGACAAAGACTGTACGAGTTGGCAGCACTCAGATCCTAAATATAATTAACAAGCTGTAGGTATCCTTCACTCTTCTTTCTTCAATATAGGAACAGCGAGATGCTTTTGTCACGAAGTTTAAAAGAAAACAAAGATTTTTAAACGCGAAGCGCGAAGAAATCTATTTACTGGAATTTAGAAAATTAATTAACTTTTCTAGATTGCTGTTGAACGAGGGATGTATTGTTTCTTCCGTAAATAAAGCTAGGACTTATTGAGTTGACGGGCGAAAGTTGAACTGTTCATAGAAAAATGAACTCTAAATAAGTCGCTTTAGGTTACAATTTTGCAACGACATAGATTTTCTGCAGTCCCAAGTTGTTACTCTTCATAATTAAAAGAAGGCAGAGTAAAGAAAATTGTTCTATCGTACGTCTGTGTGTGCTTATTCGGCAATATGTACAATTTATAAAATAAATTATTTCCACTTAGCTTTGAGAAACACTTTGCCTGTTATAAGATCGAAACAAGAATATAAAAAAGCAACCTGTATTCCGGTAAATTGTAAAATAGTCGACAAAATATTAACCATAAACTATATCTATATATTAATACGTGACGCGAAAACTTTGGATCCCTTTTTACGAAAATTGGGTGGACGGAGGAGTATGAAAAATCGCACACTTATAGTTTATACAGAGAAGAAGTGACGAATGCTAATATTTATATAAAATATGTATAATAAATACATTAAATTAATGAAAAAACACTACACGCACACAACCATGCATTTGACACACGCAGCTCGAAGCTCGAAGCTCGAAGCGCGTAACTATGGTTACATATATCAATATACGAGTATAATGACATGACATAATATATATCAGTTGGTCGAATTTCAAGCACTAGGCGACCGCTAGTAAGTATAACTAAATAATTTTATTATTTAACAACTTATATGTACCAGGTGTGGCAGCCATTATACAAATTCTTGCTGATTAATAAAGTCTGAAATAACTAATAACAGTAACACCAGATACAACATTTAAAGACCTTATGAATATCAGTATATTGTGGCGATAAATCTTACATTATTGCACTTGACTAGCATTGCCATAGAACCTACTTAACTATGCGAATACAGATGACCAGCTCACATATAGATGCCTGCTCACAGTGGTTTGGAACTATGTCGGTTAAATGTTTATTAACAGTCCTAAGTAGTTGCAGAAGTATGTGCTTGCAGGTTTATTTACTGTTTTACAACCGGTCATTCTCACCTTTCGTGATCCCTGTTGGCGATCCTTTCGCGATCCCTGGTCCCACTAGTTGCGTTGCCTATAACGCTCTTTACAGCAGATTTGGTCTCTTAAATGTGAATATGTGTATTCAGTGTTTGCACTATGAAATATCTCCTGTGTCGCGAAGGACTATACAAACATTCAGACAACGGACACAAAGTACACTTAGATTTGGCACAAATATTTGTGAGCCACATAAATTTTGGTCCCGAGTCATCGAACACTCGGCCCAATGGTAGTGGCGACGCAACCACTTAAACCAGTAGTCAAGTATTTCCATAAAACAATCATAATTAAAGTAATTTATGAACTGTTGAAGTGTTCTATAAACAACCATCCGTATAGAGTTATTTTCGCAGGCGCAAACGTAAACATGAGTGATGGATGGCCTGTCTGTCACCTACGTATTATTATCTGTTATGTATAAATAAAGCCCATATTACTTGTTATTTTCAGTCAACAATATTATTTAAACCTTCTTACGCCTATATCCCTGAAGAGGTAAGCATAAGAGTATAGAAGCCATATGTCGCCAGATATTTTTTTAGAGCCTACGTCATAGGGGACGACCCTACTGCGATTTATTCCATGTTGCTCTTGAGAATTTTTTGTCACAGCCTTTTCCTTGACCTGGTAATCTTAGTCTCATGCACACAGTCGCATATAATGCCGTTGCAGTGACACACAGACATATTTTAAACATTCTACATGACTGTATTTTAAATTAACGCAGGTACCTACTGATGTTTAAAATGTGAATATGTACTTCTAAAACTGGCGTATCACATTGCTAGAATATCCAAATATTTTTGAAAGGAATGTCTCAAAAATTTGTACGAGATATTGAGGAAGGGTAAACTCGCTTATCTAGTAGACATTTTGGATACGTCTTCTAACGGCCGTTTTCTATATCCAATCTCAATCGAAATATTGCTATCTGAGTTAGAATGTTGACAGATCTTCCATAGAAAATATGTCAAAATTCTAACTTAGATAGCAATATTTCGATTGAGATTGGATATAGAAAGAGGCCGTCAGAAAATGTCTAGTGTGTCCATGGCATAATTGAGCAAACCAAGAACAGGCTGCCCTCTTATGCGATGCCGTGATACCAGATTAGTAGAAAAATATTTATAATGCTTTAAATTAGTAAGCCAAGACTACACTTCCCATAGCTCGTCAGTGATTCCTCGGTACCGAGAGCAGACAAAATGTTTAGAGATTTTTATTTTACATTATTCTTACTCACAATACGTAGCATGAAAATTGACTTGGTTGTCGACAAACTATGTGAGTTCAAAATAAAGAAGAATAAATTGTGAATGTAACACACACTGCTTACTTTTCAGGCTAAACAATCGTTTCGTACGTCCTATGTTGGATTCCTTTAATGCATCTCTTTAAACATCGTGACAATAGGATTCGCTACTGAAGACTGCGTCTTTGATTCAAATGTCGTAAGCGCAACCTACTTTAAGATTCTGGGTCAGGAAAATATTATTCAATTATATTCTTCCTTTTATGAAATCCTCAGTGAGGCCTGCAGCTAGAATTGTGTTAAATAAACCGCCATATCTATATAGTATCAAAAATTGTTCGGCAATGTAAAATACTTATGTCGGGGCCTTCAAGCAAATCTCGGACTACAATATGATCGCGCGTTATTCTTCTTCTGTGTACACGTAAGTGGATGCTCCTATTCTATCATATATTATTGTAAGACTTTTGAATATTTATTGAGGCTTTTATGAGTAGTCAGTGGTGTAATGCTTCCAACTTTTTACATATCTGATTTGTAAAATGTATGTATAATAATACTGCAAACTTGGCATTCAAAAAGAGTGGTGGTGGGTCACTTGCCTCTTCTTAGTATCCGTGCGTTTCTTGCTGGTTGTCTTCTTGTAGGTTTTTTGCCTTAACCTAGCAACTAACCTTAATTTAGCTATGATAGCTTAGTAAACTTATCGATCTAAGATTTTAGCGTTCATAAGTGTGATTTTATGACATACTTGATAATAAAAAGGAAATACAAGCGTACTAGTTTCTTTCGTCTATGTCCTTTGCCGTATCCCTGATAAAGTGTTTGCGGAATTTCATTACGATCGGCCGAGTAGTTAAGTCGTTAAAGCATAACAAACAAATTCACATTCGCATTTGTAATATTAGTTAGATTTTACCTTTTTAACATAGAAGACTGGGTATTTTATGTTAAAAGGTTAAAATCCATTTTAAGAAGTAAGTCAATCCACAATTTTCTATCAGAAATTCTTATACCACTGAAGCAAGGAACTATCGTATTACAATTATTCAATAAAATACAGCTTACTAAAAGCTTCTCCTTACAACTTTGAGTTCGTGTAAAATTGAGTCTGCATTTTTATTCTCTCGTTTGAAACGGGTTAGTGTGGAATATATGTTTGCGTTTACCGAAGCTAAAATATCTAGAGAAATTTGAACAACTTACTTGCGTACCACATGTGGATATCGTTTTTAATGGGATCTCTGTGTTATGTAAATATGTGTCGTATTATTTATTAGCTATTTAGCTTTAATGGCGCAGATTTACTACGTTTACCTCCTTTGGTAATATCGGTGTAAGACTATGTATATATATAGTTGACGCGTATATTGTATATCCTAACTAATATTATAAAAGCGAAAATGAGTTTGTTTGTTTGTTTTTTACTTGTTCACGCCTAAGCCACTGAACCGATCATCCTGAAATTTTGCATATACGTTGTCAGGTATACAGAAACGGACATAGGCTACCTTTCATCCCGAAAAAAATTACTATTCCCCAGGAAAACAACAATAACATTCTTATGATAATAGATGGCGCCACGTGTCTTCCGAATCATGATTGAATTATATTATTACAAGCAGAGTACAACCCGAATTGGTAGTCAAATTCTAAATTTACGCGAGCGAAGCCGCGGGCAAAAGCTAGTAGAGTAATAACTTAGAATAGTGCCGAGACATTTTATACTACCATAATGGCAGACAAGCATATAGATAAGACAGCATAGTGATAAGCAGTGGATTATCATTGCTTACGATACCAGGCTTATCAATCGCGTGTTGTCAATTTTAGTAAAACGTATTAAAGATGAGATGAATAACTCTACCTTACCGGTCAAAACACAGTACCAGTGTTGTTAATACGGGTTCCCTGTAAGAGAGTGATACCTTCTAAATAATTTGCATCGCCGGAAATTGCCACTAAAATGATGTTAGCAAATGAACCACGGTTGCACACCCAAAAGCTATTCGATTTTAATGTGAAATCACCATTGAATTTTACAAATAGCTTAAAGTAGATTTATATGAAACAAGGGCTTTATTAATATTGGTTGGTTAGTAAAATGTCACTAGTAGATTACCTGTAGCGATTATGCTTCATAAATTAAATTTAAGAGCATTAAATGTTTTAATGGTGTATATTGTTTAAACTTTCTGCAAAGTCTTAAATAAGAAAACTTTTACGCTAGGCATAAATGCGATATCGCAGGGAACTTAAAAAGCATGTGAACATCATAAAAAAAGAATACCCAGACTCAAAACAACAACTATGCATTTCTGGATCACACGAATAATTGATTATATATTTTTTATTAGTCATGTGCAATTGCTACGAAATAAATAAATTGAAACATTTGAAACTTGTGCGGTGTACTTAACTGCCGGCGTCCAGACACACACCTTTCACATTACGTCTCAGTATGATTAAAGCTGACAGGTTAAACAGTCTGGAAACCCTTCTCACCGCCGAAACACAAGATTGTCTTTGATTTTCTGTATTCAATTTTAAACCCAATTTTCGTACACTAGCTCCGAAAGTCAACCTTTTGTCATTGGAAGGTTAGCCTTTGTCCTCTTATATTAATAGCAGCTGTGCCTTAGGCGTCCAATTCAAGTACCCTAAGCGTAGGTGTATGTGAGCGTGCCACCGCATTGTAAGTGACTCTTCAGTGAAGGACTGTACTACCCACAAAAGTTCACGTATCACTTGCAGTATCTTTACAAAGCCATCTAGAAAAGCATGACGACTTTTTGGTTTCCTGGTGTAAGGTTGCGCGTATGGATATTAAACTGTTTTATACCTACTATTCAAATATTACTATGTACTAGATCAGATAGCTCAGCTTGATTACTTGTAACACGTTAAAGTACATGCTCTATACCTCACTTAGTTATGCGATGACCTTACTGAAATGACACGTAAGCAACGTGTAGGTACGTACTTTTTATTTGAGCGGTGACAACCGTATGACGCTCGTACTACAGTACTGCTAGTTATACTGCTACATGAGTGAGTGTCAATTCTTAACGTAGTAGTTGCGACTAAATTTATATGTACGCAGTACTATTGAATTATATTATATATACGGAGCTATCAATACACACACCTTAATCATCGAGTGGATAGATGTATTTCAGTACCCACATTTTATTAACTATGGTTTAGATTCTTCATAATTATATGCGAGCTTGCCGAAAGAGAATTTCTTTAAAAAAACCAATAACACTGCACGAACCGGGAATCAAATCCGACCTCATGCAAACTAGTCGCATTCACTGCCGCTCAGCTCCGGAGGTAGTTATATACCAACTACTAAACAAACTCAACTCCATTAAGGCGTGCCTGTTTGCTCTAAGTATGACTATCTATGTAATTAAACTTCTCCTTACATTTATGTGAGAGGTTGTATGTACTATCTAAGTATTACAAAGGGCTTACTTACAACCCGAGTGCAATTCCGGCGACCTACATTTACTGTGGCTCTGGGTAATTTGTATCCCGTAACTGTTTCTAGTATGCACGTGAAAATATTAGAAATTGGTTTTGCTTTAGACGATGAGTCTTGCAATAGTCATAACTGAAATTGTGTTTGCTTCTGATCATAACTGTATACATAATAATAGGATTAGCCCTGTATATAAACTGTTCCACTGCTGGGCACAGGATAATGCTTGTATGTAAGAGACACAAGCCTCTTCTACAGGACACTGAAAAGAGACCCGTGCCTTCTCAGTAAGAGAAGACTCACGACCCTTCTCTCGAAAAAATGGAATGATGAATGGTTAAAGGGACCATAGTGGTATTAAGCATTATAAATTGCAATTATTCATACATAGAGAGAGAGCTGTAGCTCACACGTTTCCAACTATGTTTTGGTTGGCAGGCGAGTCTATTGATAGGATTTCTTAGTAGCTACACAGTGTCTGGAATAATGTCGAAATAGACGGCTACCGTGCATTATTCTCATTTGGTACAGCTACTGAGAACTCCTAATAAAATCTAACAATACTTTGCCTATCACTGGAATCGAAATGGAATGCGCATTTTTTTTTCATTTTAATTGTGATGCCTTGAAACACATACTTTGGTCCGAATAAAGTAGCCGCTTCCCACTTTTACTAAGCTAAATAACATACATACCAAAGTAGAAATCATTTGAATAGAAAAAGCAAGCTTTTATTTTATCCCAATTCGATAATTTGGACTAACGTTGATGCCTCAATTACGAAAAAACCTTTTCCCTAAGCAGCTTCTTCAGAGAAAAACGTAGCCACAACGCTATTTCTCATGTGTGGTTTTACGGATAGCCCCAGCTTAAAAGCACGGTTTAAACGCGGCTCCTATATTTATACAAGCGCTTAAACCTTTAACAAAATGCGATTAATTCCAGTAGGAACCGCTTAACAAGGAATAAGAAACGCTCGAGGGATTTAAGTTGATTTACGCTTTCTATTTTTAGTTGGAAAACTGTTGCTGTTATGTGCTGGTAAGAATAGTGGAAAGTTTTATATTTTTGTTAATTTTAGCGAAAATATAAAACGTAGAGTTAAAAATTTGCTATACCAAGAAAAGGCAATTATTAAAAGCTAGATTTTGCCTGCGAAATCGCTCGCTGTAATTTATTCGGTATTATATCGGATTCTGTAAAATAATTCCATCGTTCAAGAACAGTACTTTTTTTCTGAATGAAATACTTTTCATACCTTAAGTGCTCTATTTTGAGGACATAGAGCACCTTCTATATCCTTTTTTGTAACCCTGACAATGTGTATGCGAAATTTCATATTGATCGATCTAGTAGAAGCCGTAACAAACAAACAAATTTACATTCGCATTTATAATATTAAGTTTATTATAAAAAATACTTTTGTGGTGTCGCTGTGTGGATACCACTGCTATGCATGAGATCTCGGTTCTCTCTCTGGTATATCGTGTTGGACTGTGCTATTCATTTTTACTGTCAAAAACCTCTTAACGGTCACGAAGTTTGGTAACGTGCCCGGTAGAGGGCACTAGGCTTGCCTTTTATAACATGAGACCTAGAACCAAAATTGACAGAGCAAAGGTGTAATACACCTCTACAGAGACAGACCACGTAACTATCTATGCAATGATTTTCACCTCTAAGTCGTACCTTATTCATAAAATGCTACCTACAAATTAAACTCGACCGCACATTTCACCAATACGTCTTCTGCGAAACAAGGATGAAACTAAACTCACCGAGGCACCGAATAAACCCTTTTATGGCAAGATTTATTGTGTTACGTGGATGCAAGGTGACGACGGTGATTCCACAAGGCTTTGAGTAAAACAGGGTTTATACGTGTAATAGACTGACGAGACTGGCTTTGAGGCCTTGTTATATACGGTTCTTGAGCAAATAGGTATCTATGAAAGGAAGTGATAGAGTGATTGAATTACTGGCTGATGTATCGAAGTATAGCTCAATCCGTATCACTAAAAAAACGTGAATTCGCTAAGGGTTTTTTAATATATGAACTTAAGTTGGATGGGGATTCAAAGTTTGTATGCAGACAAATGTACAATAATAGGATTTATTCACCTAAATGAATAAAGTGGGAATTTGAATTTCTTTATATAACTTTGTAATTATTCCGCTTATGGGTTAAATTATTTGACATATTTGGTGTAACTGGTTCACCTTGGTATTAAATCTGCTGCGAGAATAGCTTACTGAATTAAGTGATCACCTCGCCACTGCCACTACGCCGAATGTTATGGGTTCAAATTTCGCACGGGACAAATTTGTTTGTGATCTACGGTAAAACCCAAACCTGAATATTTTTAATTACTCTTGAGTCGAATCAACGCAGCAATACTCTCAAGAATTAACATATATATTACTGTTTTAAGAACCAGAGTTAACGCTGCTACTACTAAAACCAAATAAAATTGCCCGGTAAGAAAATCAAACCCACAGACAGATATAATATACCACCAAGCCACCGAGTTAGTTTTTATAGCATAGCCTTCATTTATTCAGCTGCAAACAATTAATTAAACTTGGCTTTCTAGCGGAGTTGTCTTACAAAATAGACAATCATAACTCCATTTTCTGTTCACCAATGTAGAGCAGCGTAATTTGTAAGTCTTCCTTCTGGCCTGATTATTTCGGTAATTCAATCACAATGCTTCGGTGTGCCTTTTTGTTTATGGGTAAGCTAGACGTTGAGTTTTTGCAGTTCTTATTGCATTTTTACGGTATGAATAGGAACTAATTTTTAATTTTCTATTCTGGATAACCGCGTCTCGTTTCTAATTTATTCAGTTTGAATATCAGTCTTTCATCATGGTACAACTGAAATATGAGATGTACAGCTCTATGGAATAACGGTAGGTATTTTAAAATTAGATTTGATGTCTCCGTGGTCCGGCGTTAGTGAATGCTGTGACTGAGGTCTTGGATTCGAGTACGTATTCTTAGAAGCATGACCAACAACTGCTATATAGAAACATCAATTTTTTTTTATGACTTTCTGGATGATGTGAGTTTAACGTAGCAGATGGTGACTTGCAATATCATTGGTGCGTCAACCTTAGACTAACAGAATTAAAAATGCAATAAACAAAAAAAGTGTGCGTGGTATATTTGTGGTCCTTCAAATGTCAAACTTACCGAATATAACGCAATAACTATGTTACCACTCTAATGCCGGTTTTCAGTAAGTGTGTGATACTTCTCCAGGTGAATATTATTTAGCTTACTTATGCCCGGTTTCTGAGGTCTCCAGATAACTTCTCACTAACTATTGATTCGTTAAAGTTAAGTTTAGGATAAACGTCGGTTAACTGCTACTGCGTTTCTGAATACGCAACGGACCATTCAATAACTATCTAACCGATAACTAGTTCCTTAGTTGCCGCTAGATGGCTCTGTTTAAGAGATCGCGTCTAAAATTGATATTATTATTTTAATTCGTCTTTAGTACGAGTTTTATTAATTATAATATTTTTTTCGAGGATAAATAAGTGGTTAACGCTGTTTTTAAAATATAATAAGTAATTATTTATGGGCGATGAACGACATCATTGTCGACTAGTTTACGATTATCTGTGATCATTGTCAATGTCAATCGTTTATAAAACGAAACGTCTTTTTCTCGTTTCACTTCAAAGTTAGTCTATTTGTCTTTCCAATCGTTTTAGCTTTATCCATTCTTTATAACTGAAAGATGGAATCAGGAAAACGCAATTTAAGTTATACAATAATACGCGCAAGTATAACCTAAAAGTTGATGTAATTTACTATGACATGAAACTTCAAATAGTTATTCAACCGATAATCGCCACACTTTGGTCAGTTAAGTTAACCTCAATTTAAACGGAGTTCATCTTACATAGCGGTGTTCAGAAACGTACTTTTGCAAGTTATCGAACCAATAGCGCTAATGAATAGATAAACCATCGATAAAAGTGCCTCAGAAACCGGGCATTAAATAGTTACATTGACAATAGAAGTCTCTTTCAAATTCAAATTATTTTTATTTGTTTGACGCAGGTTTATAAAAAAGATCTTACAAAAAACAAATGAAAGTACAAACTGTGTCTTGCCAATACAATCGGCGTACAAAAATATTATAAGAAAAACATAAACACAAAAACAAAATCTAAGTATAAAATTTAACAAAACGTGTCATTTAGAAAATCTTTGATAGAGTAGTAGCATTTATTATACAAAAAAATATTTAGCTTTTTCTAAAGTGTTTTAAATTTAATTGTTTATATTCCACCGGTAGCTTATTATAGAGTTTTGGAGCTAAACAGAATATACTGTTCCACATGAGGGTAGTTTTAGCTCTTCTTATGCATAAATTATTTTTGCGCCTATTACGTAGAACAACATCGGATAGACTAGGAAACAAATGAGGATTTGTTTTAACAAATATTGCGACTTCAAATATATATAAAGACGGAAGCGTTAGAATTTTATGTTTGATAAAGTGAGGTTTACAACTGTCAGTTACTTGAAGCCCAAACATAGCCCTTATGCATCTCTTTTGTAATTTAAATGCGATCGATCTCCTTATGTGTAGAGTTGCCCCAAAAAATTATGACAATGCCATGATAAGCAGTTAGTAGAGATTCCATGTTGACTATATGTTTCAGTTTATGAAGAGCATAGGACGAACTACTGATTTTTTTGCAAAGAGCCTCTATATGATCTTTCCAATTTAGCTGGTTATCAATCGTCAATCCTAAGAATTTTGCATTATTTGTAGCACATAAGTTATTATTCTGATATTTAATATTAATTTTATAACAAGTAGGTTGTCTTTGACAAAAGTGCATTATTTGAGTTTTGTTGAGATTTATTTTCAAATTATTATTATTTAACCATAAAATTATTGAGCTGAGTGTGTTATTAATATCAGATTCGTATGAGTCGGGTTTATTACAAGCTATAGTTACAGTACTGTCATCAGCGAATAGTGGTAAGGGATGTTTTATTGCTTTGGGTAAGTCGTTTATATATAATATAAACAACAAAGGCCCTAATACACTGCCCTGGGGCACACCAAATGATATTCTACGCGGTCTAGATAGGTATATATCTTCCCTTTTTGTCTTGAGATTTAGCGTTTTTATTGCATTTACCTGTTTTCTATTTGATAAATAAGATTTTATCAAATTATAAACATTACCTCTTAGGCCATAGGAAGTCTCTTGTAAGGATTCTCTGTTTTTTTTTCTTTAACAAAGATAACTGCTGTACTAGGAATCTTTACCGAGTCGCGGGGAACCTTACAGACATTAAAGTAACAGATACAAAGAATATACTTACTATATTATGAGAATCACATTTTTGTCCCGTGTAGGGACTGAACCAATAATGCTTGTCTCGTCAAGAAAATTGTGAGAACAAAGCTAAGTATGCCCAGTAATACTTAGCCTCCAAGACTCTAAGTCATGTTAGTAGTAATAATATTCTATAATAATATTCTATCACATACACACAACACCATCTAGCCCAAACTAAGCAGAGCTTGTACTATGGGTACTAGACAATGGATAAACATACATATATACTTTTTTTTTGTAAATACATACATATTATACATAGAAACACCCAGACCAAGACAAACATCCATGTTCATGCACACAAATGTTTGACTTGTGCGGGAATCGAACCCGCGACCTTATGCGTGGCAGTCGGTTACACTAACCACTACGCCATCGAGGCCGACAGTAGAGTTGTGAATACGAATCCCACTGTTTTTAATGATTATATTCAGGCGTGTTTAACTAAGTTAGAGAGGCTTACAGCAAAATTACAGTCAAGTGCTTCTATTCTATATAGCTTAGAACTTAATTGAAAGCTCTTCATATACTGGTCAACGGTGTATCATTGCAGTAAACAAATATTCAACTTGAACTACCAAGATTCTGTACAGAGTTGGGTGGTAAAGTTGTGTTTACTTTGATGCAATATGTCCTGTATGCTTGAAACTACTAAAGTAAATACATAATATAAATTAATTGTAAGCTATTTTTATATCGGAGATCTAAAATATTTTATTTATTTTGTCCGAAGGGAATATCCCTTCCGGCATAAAATGCCTATGAGTTTATAGCAGGTAATGAATATACGGATTTAAACACGTTTTTTTTAAATATCACACAATATATAAAAAAAATTAAAATGTGCACATTGCCCTGAAGGTTGCCTTTCAGTAGTCATCTTCAGGTAGAATGTAACAGGGTTGCCATCTTATTGTGTTAAAGAGTAATTCTTACAAATAACTGAATATAACTATTATTATTTTTCTTTTTAAGTATACATGACATATTTTAATCTAAACAGTTATATCTCTTAATGTTCATTGCACAACATTCCGTTTTTTAAATTTCTATTTAGTTCAGTTGCTTTATATACTTTCTACATAGACTTTTGATGGTGACAAAAAACAAATGCCATACTCTAAAAATATCCACACAGTACCAGAAATATAAAATGTTACCACAGCTAAAAATAAATAGTAGCAACAAAAAGATACGTGTATTTTTCGTCTAACCTGAGCCGGTTTTTGACCGTCTATAAATAGCTCGCATATGTGTCTATTTAAGGCTTGCATCATATTATACAACTATATTAGTATGTTTGTTTTAAAAAGTCTGCATAGATTTCTACACCGCGTGTAACTGTAAAATATGGTCATATATTAAGGTCTAATTGTCTCCTGTAATGTAAAGCTCTCAATAATTATGAATCATAATACCTATTTAAAAAAATAAAACTGGAATGTAAAACAGTATGTTGATACAGATGTAGGTACTGATTTCAATTAATTATAGGTAATGATTCGACGGACTTGACTTCATGTACGAATTTGTCTGGAAATGTCCAGGTAATCATGCTAAAACAGCTAAAATTTTTAAATAATATATATATTCTATCACATTCACACAACACCATCTAGCCCAAACTAAGCAGAGCTTGTACTATGGGTACTAGACAATGGATACATATACATACATACTTTTATTTTTGTAAATACATGCATATTATACATAGAAACACCCAGACCAAGACAAATACCCATGTCCATGCACACAAACTTTGACTTGTGCGGGAACCGAACCCGCGACCCCAGGCGTGGCAGTCGGTTACACTAACCACTACGCCATCGAGGCCGCCAAAATAAAACAGTATACAAAATCATCCATTGAAACAAATATACAAATAAACCTTTACCACCGTATATTTTGCTCATAGAAACGCAAACATTTTAACAATAATTTCCTTCCAATTTACATTTCTGCATGAAAAATAATTATTATTCATCGACTGATGTTTGCATAAAGTATGCGGGCAAGTACCAACTACTCTAGTTTTAGAAGTTAAGCTGAAATCTCAATAGTTCGCAATGTAAACCAAAAATATTAAGTTATTATATTCACTGTTATAAGCCAGAGAAGTGTATCAGGATCGTAACAAATGGAAATCCGTAGTCTCTGCCTACCCCTCTGGGAAACAGGCGTGAATCTATTAATGTATGTATATCCACTCTAACCTAGTGAATCAAATGGCAGTTATTACATCTCCTTGCTAATAATCACTACATATCATAAAACATATTCCCCTATCGCTTCTGTCTGTCTGTCTGTTAGCGATAAACTCAAAAACTACTGAACAGATTTTCATATGGTTTTCAACAATAGACAAAGTGATTAATGAGGAAAGTTTATATGTATAATTCGGATGTATTGAGAAAATGTAGGTAAACGCGAGCGAAGCCGCGGGCAAATTCTAGTAATTTATATATTTCGGTCTGACCACGCTCTAAGCAGTACAGATTACTAGCAGATAGAATTTTAGTAAGAGCACTAAACCTTTACAAGTATTCTGAAAACCCAGGAAGACAAGAATATTCCACTACAATCGTTTTCTTCCAATAAAAAAGAAATCATTCATAGTTTAATATTTACCGTATAATATTGTCATATGTTTACGCAAATGGTAAACATTGAAATTAAACACTTTATACGGATTTGTGTGAGTGTTTTAAAGTAAAATAAACAACGCGACAAAATCCGTATAGTGTTTAATTTCAACATTTACCGTATGTCTAAATAAAATAAATTGAAACAGTACTGCGCGTTTTAACAATAAACATACTCTTTAGCGTCATCATATTAGTATAGATGTACAGAAAAAGCTTCTAGGTATTATACTTATAGTAGTATAGATTTGTATCATATTCATTACTGTGTATATTCCTAAGCCGTCCCTATAGAAACAGCCTAACCCTATTACGACGAGCCTCACTTGCTTATCGGAATGGATACAATAGGCTCAAAAGATTTGGTTAATACGGTTTTTGTATAAAAGCTTTTATTTAACATATACATTATTTATATACAAAAGACTCAATTGTATTGATATCAAACAAGTCCTGTTTGTGTTATCTTGCTTTATATTTGACAAGACTTTGATCAAAATAAATCGAGTATTATATAACGGTTCGGTACGAGTTAGCTTAACACAAATGTAACGAGTTGTCTTGAACCGTGCTCGGGAGTCGGCAAAACATAGGTAGTAAAATGAAGGTATTATTGTAAGTATACAGGTGTTTATATTTACATAGCGTGTAACTTAAAGGTGTAGTCATATTTACGTGGACAGACTTTAGTAATGTATTATTTTAAAATGAATTTAATAAGTTCATCCAGAAATTATTTCTATCAAGATCCGCAATTCGAAGTAGTAGAGAATTAGTAATTCAATCAAATAATAATCATAGCCAGTTGCACTCATTGATCGGTAAACAATTAGCGAGGTTAAGTAACGTTGAGTGCGGTCAGTCTATAGATGGGTGACCGCTTAGTGGTATTTCATCTGAGCATCTCCGTGCTTTGGAGGGTACGTAAAAAGTCGGTCCCGGTTGTTGTCACATTGACAGCAGTCGTTAAGCCATGCTAGAAACCTACGGGCGGCTTGAACAACTCTTGACAACAGGTTGACCACTAACCACACGAAAAGAAAAAATAAGTTTAATGTTATTTTTCATTTTATTTCTTGGTCATTTCTGAAAAAAATAGGACATGAGATCAGCTTCCTTTATTATATAAATTTAATACCAATCTCAATCCTTAATAGTTTTACTAATTGACTATCATCGATTTATTATCTCAGCTAGTATGATCATCGTGTGCTATATCTTTACAAGCATACTATCCTCATCACTGATCTGACCGCCATGGGCTATAACACATATCACTCTATCTATTAGTGATAGCTCGCGATCTGATCGCTAGCTTACCATACATATTTTTTTGTTGGATTTGCAACTCATGTTTTTAAAGCAATGAAAGTCGCTTATCTAAAGGCTAAGTTAAATCTCATCAGTATCTTAGTAACAAAATAAGAAGGCTATAATTCTGATTACTAGATTAGATGTAAATTCACAATGTTCGTCGTTTGTAAACCTTTCATAACATAAAAATACCGTTAAGTTCCTTCTTATAAAATATAAGGGTTTCTAAAAGTATCCTCGAAGACTATTAAACGCAGATGTAGATATCGCAAGTGACGCATTTTTGGGAAAATCTTGCATTTAGTGGAAACAACTTTATTTTGCTTACATACATACTTTTCTGTGTGAAATATTTGTGAAGACACACAAATATTTCACATGTAGCATTTTAAATTGCAATATCTTTAAATCGCACTCTTAATAAAACACTAACTTAACTCAAAATTTGGAAGAAAGGCAAACTCTAATGCGTGACTATAATTCTAATATTATATTGGTGTTAAGTAATTGCAACAGAGTTTAAATTTGTTTAATCCGAAAATCTCAGATAGGCCTCTGTTTTATTAAGAGTGCGAAATGATACCTGCGTTATATATAGGTATATGAGATAGATAACATAATAGTAATAATATCCTCCAGGCCGAATTTTGGCCACGGCGGCCAGCCTTAACGGAGACTGGTCAACTACGCAGGAGATATTATAATGCTCAAGTGTGTGTGCAAACACAAGTACACTCTCTGTTCCCTAACTCTCATAATCCGATGGGACGGTAATCCGACACGACCGGAGAGAGATCAGGCGCAGAACTACTGGCTTTACGTACTTTCCGAGATACGGGGGTGTCTTACACCGCCAACTTCCTAAATCCGGGCTACTATTGAGATTTCTTAACTGAAAAACCCAATAACTTTTTGTTGGTCGACCCGGGATTCGAACCCGAGACCTCATGCACAGCAGTCGCATTCACTACCGCTGCACCATGGAGGCAGTGAGGTAACATGTGTAAGTTGAAGCGTAGGTGAGTGTATCATGTTAATAATTAACCAACGCGAACCAGCCGCGTTAATAACTTGCATGAAAATTCGCGCATGTACCTATTCTATTTGAGTAACTTGTGCATGTACTGTGCTGACGTGGGCACGTCAGCTAACTTGCATCATATAATTGAGTGATAAATGGTTATAGCAAAGAATTACAATACTGGATGCTTACTACAGCAGGCAAGCGGTTTCCTCGATTGTGTGATCAACAAATTATTGTTTTGTGTCTGGGCGGACTTTGTGTCCGATAGTTGTTTGTTAAACGTAATAGAGTATAATTCCAAGTGCGAGGCTTGCCGGATAAAAACGAAGAAGAAAAATGAATGTAAAATATAATTATGTGTCGACGGCATGTGACGAAACAACACATATAGTTGAGAGCTAACCAGTGAATATATCAAAATAATAAGACAATTCCTGATTGTAATGTCACAAATTATCCTTTATACTATTGCGATTTTCGAAGCAGCTGCTCTTAAGCTAGCGAGTATACGTTGTTTATCTACAAAAAGTCAGCTGTGCTCAAATTATGTTAGTTTGGCAGTCTGGCATCTTGCACTTTTATATAATGTATTGAATTGTCTTATATAATATGTTTTATTCGTTTAAAGTACTTAAAAAATATGCGCGGCCGCACAATCTTGTTAATAAAAAGGAAGTAGTTACTACCAGTAAATTTGCAAAATATATTTCAAAAGAAAACCTAAAAAATACTTACTTCGAAATTGTAGTACTTACCTCAAATATTTTACTTTACATTTACATTTTGACATGAAAATAAATAAGGCATTTGTTAACATCACTATTATTAAAAAAATATCCTACGACACTCATGACAATGCAAAACTTGTACGTAAACATATAAAAAAATTCAAAGAACTCAACATTTTATACATCCTTTATATCATAAAACCTTGTTTTTATGAACCCTCAACTGGCGGTTACTACCCGTCCGTAATAATTTGTAGCGAATATTTACATGCTTTCTTGGTTTAAAGCGAGTAATTTCGGTTACCGAGTACTCGGGAACAGGTAACACAGCTTTGGGGTATAAATATAACTGTATATTTTAGGGTTCATGAAAATATTATGGAATTAATTTCTTTAAGCTTTACTTAGTTTCGAGTACTTGTAGTAAGTACCTTACATTTTCTCTGTAATATAAGACACTAGTTCCCATCTGTGGTTCCTCACAAGTTTTTATTTATAGCTACTCTATCCTTGAATAACGTAGGCTATTTAGGGATAGATTAGCTATCCGTGAATAACACAGGATATGTTTTAAAGACATATTGACGAGAAATCGCGGATGGAATCTAGTCGTTTCTATTGAAGTTCCATAAGTTAAAGTATTTTCATAATCAGTTCAGTAATTTTAGAGATCAATAATAAAAACACACAAATGTAGTCTTTTGTAATATAACTATAGATTAGTTTATGAGTAAGAAATAGAATATTATCAATAAACACAATTCTTTAAAACTAACTTATGTCTTAAATATTATATAACAGAAATAAAAAAGAAAAACTAAAACACTCTAATAAACGTCATAGAATTCTTTCCCATCACAGTCGACGGGTAGTGTGCTCAGAAGCCTGGCAGCGTTGCCACGTTAAATGGCAATGCTTATTCTTTCCGCGAAAAAAAGACCAGCCCTCTGGTCACGGGAAGCGTTGATTAACCTTTTTGCTATTTCTCTATAGAGAGCACGAACACTGGGACGCCAAGTATTTGATATTAGTATTTGATAAGAACCTACAATGTACCTACTACAGTTAATCATCATTTATGTAAGTAACTATATTAATTAAATTAAACAAGCTCCAATTGTTGTTCACATTCACATTTAACGAAGTGTCTTTGTGTTTGAACATAATTAGTGTGCTCAGTGGATCGGCTATTGATTTCAAACTAACTCTCGAGTTTACTACTAATTCTAGTAAGATTCAAGCTTCAAGAATACCGACTGCGATAAACATAATTTGTTACTGAAGTCGAGGAAGTAGATAAAATACCGAGACTAATAATTTTCTCTTGTACGAGAATGAGAAATCAGATCGCCTAAATAAGCGACGAATCTTGACAAAATTCACACAAGAGTCGGAGGAATTCTATGGCGCCTATTAGAGGTTTTTAGTTTTAGTTTTCTTTTTTATAATATTTTAGGTATAAGTTAATTTTAAATAATTGTGTAAATTGATAATATTCATTAAAAATATATACTAAACTAACATTTATAAATGAACTCACATCTGATTTTCAGATAGATTTTCACTACAGCTCCCTATTTGATCCTGGATTATGTTTCTTGATATATTTTATCTTACTATGTTCTTTACTTACTACATTTGCCGTTTTATTCTTCATTTCAGTCGTATAGATATGAGGTTTCATTGCACATACAAAGCGGGAGTAGACTTTAAAAAAGGAAGAGGAAAATGGAAACCGGACAATTGTAGCCTGTTTCATTCACATTCTTCTTATAATATATTCTTATCTTCTCTTTTCGTGTTTCGTTTGTCTTCTTTTTTTTCACAAGTCTAAACCATTCGTTAGTTCACCATTCATTATTGACCATATTTTATTTTACAAAGAATTTACTTATATATGGAATTGTTTAATTGGTAAAAATGCATAAACTGAATATCACTCATGGCCAAATCAGAAATGTTCTGGAGTGAGAGTAGATGTATAATATCTAAAACTGAGACACGTGCTTAAAATCGTGATGAGAATGAATAAAGTACATAAAATAGTCATGTTTGAGACGTAACAAATGTCAATCCGGGTGACGAATGGTGTGTTTTTATATGTATATGTAAATTTTTAGATGAATGTAGACACTAGATAATCTTATGGATCTATGTATATATACATAGACTAACGCCTATTTCCAGGAGAGTAAAAGATAGTACAAATTTCTCATTACCACGGTTGTGGCATACCAACCTCGCTTGCTTCATTCTCTTTCATTATGTTCTTCAAGCACGCTCATCAATTAAGTGCTCTTAACCTGACCTCTCCTCAGAATATCTCCTATGTGATCTTTCCGACTGACCCATTCACATTTACCCTATGTACAGGATAAAAGATAAGCATGTAAACCCGTTGGTCCTGCGCCTGATCTCTGTATCTCTGGTCGTGTTGGATTACCGTCCCATTGGATCATGAGAGTTAGGGAACAGAAAGTGCACTTGTGTTTGCGCACACGCTTGTGCACTATAATATCTCCTGCGTGGGTGGCTAGTCACCGTTAAAATTGGCCGTCGTGACCGAAATACGGTCTGGAGAACATTATGTACAGGATCTATGTACCAGATATATAACGGTATTATACCATAAAAATCCTCAGATAAGCTCTGATCTACACCATAATAATATATGAATCAGGATAAAAATCTGAACCAAAGCCACGCTGACATTAAAAATTGAAGAGTCATAATTGTGGTTTTCTTTCCTATTACCACAGACTGAGTTTTAGCATCACTGTCGCCGGCTCGTTACTGTCGTATGTTTGAAGTAGGCTTCTTCTTCAAACAGATTGATTTTAGTTCTCCTTTTTGAACAGTTGCCTGCTACTTTACGTATTTCGTCACTTCATCTAGACCCGATACCTTATAGCTTAATTTCTGCCATACATTACAATGATGTAGCACATCTTCATCGTATGTTTGTACCAAATGCCATCTATCTTTCACTGCCAGTATTTGCTGCTGTAAATCTTGGCTTTATTTATTTGCGAAATATCTTCAACGTTACGGAGAGTGATCTTAAAAACACTTCGATTGAAAGCGGGAAGAGTCCGATTTGTTACGAAATCTCGAAAGATAAAATATTATTTTATGCGAAGTTTGGAAAGCGGTTGATGCGGATTTGTTTATACAATTTTATACTGAATTATCGAAACCAACATATTTTTGTTTTTGTCTGCAGCAGATTGGTTTTCTTTTAAATATTTTTATGCTTTGAAAGCTATAACGTTATTTTAAATTATCAATGATTTGTTATAACAGATGCAGCTAACCGTTCTTTAGTTAAATGCAAGTAAATTAAAATAGAAGATGAATTTTGTTATATAAATGATGCTTTGAAAACTTATTACTTTATTCGTGAGAATAATTGTACTACGATCTGCTTGAGAAACGTAACCGTAAATTTATATCCTTAGAGATGGGAATGACATAATATCGAGATTTATTTGCTTGTTATATCAAACAGGTAAAACTAATGTAATAGTCTTACTTGAGAATTCAAAACTATCAAATAATCATTAGTTCAAATTCTCATCATTCAAATGCCGTTAGCCTAAATTAGACTTTCTGAGAACCTAAACTTTGTAACTAAGTTATCTGCAAAATACAAAATCATTACTAGTAACTCCCAGCTACATTGCCTAGGAGCTGTTTGCTCTAAAAACACAATTATATCCCTACTTAATATTATAAATTCGAATGTGAGTTTGTTTGTTTGTTACGCTTTCACGCCTTAACCGTACGACGAAATTTCGCATACACGTTATGGTCAGAGATGCAAAAATACATAAGCAAATCCGGAAAAACTTACTGTTCCCATAGAATTTTATAGACAAAATCTAGATTATAGCGAATAAAACCGCGAGCAATATCTAGTAGCTATATACAACTCAATCTCAGTTACAAGAAAAACTACAGCAAACTTTATTAATTTATAGAATACAAGTCAAAGTTTATTCCTTTTCTTTTATATTAAGTTCTATCATGAAAACACTTGACTCGTCTAGGCAATAAGTACGGTCCTATATTAAGTCGGTTAGTACAAGCAAATCGTTTTTATATTAGTATTCTTTTGGCATACCAATAGTATATATCATATTGAAATTAGATCGATGTTACGCGAAGAAACGTGAGATGGTTAACCAATGGACAAGCTTATGACAAGTTGCAAAGGCGATTCCTACTGCGTATAAATAAGAACATATCTGCGTTGGACATGCGAAGGCTGCGGCATTCGTGGCATGATGTTGTACTGGGTACTCTGTATAACAGTTTTTTATTATATGCAACGTTGGGTGCGGTCAGTCTATAAATGGGTGACCGCTTAGTGGTATTTCATCTAAGTATCTCCGTGCTCCGGAGGTACGCAAAAAGTCGATCCCGGTTATTGTCAAATTGACACAGTCGTTAAGCCATGTCAGAAGCCTACGGGCGGCTTGAACAACTCTTGACAACAGGTTGGCCACTAATCACACGAAAAGAAGAAAGAAGTTAATACTTTAGGCTGACTACAGACATGCAGGGATTGGCCGAGTTTTCAGCCTGCATTTATAAAGGTGTGCTCACACACAGAATATGATATCATAATATGTCGTCCTTCCTGTTAGTATTATAAAAGTGAATGTTGGTGAAAATGTTTGGATGTCTTGATTTTCAGATGTTTATTAGGTACTTTATCAAGCGTAAACTGTTATACAGATTTGAATGAAACTTTGAACTTATATAGATCATAATATTGTCTTCTGTTTACGCGAATGTTATTCATTGAAATTAAACTACTATCTATACACGGATTTTATCACATTGTAAAGTTTAAACATAAATATAAATAGTTCTAATAGTTTCAATAATCTAACTAGCTTAAAAATTAGTAAAGTTTAATAGTAATAGTAGTGTAACAGTTTCTAAATTATGTAATAAAGTGTCAAATAAACAACGCCATAAAATCCGTATATATGTAGTAGTTTAATTTCATTTAAATACATCATGTTCTAGATAACTATAGCGATTCTATGGGATTTAAAAAAAATATTAAAGTACAATTTTCACAATAAAATTTGACTGCACGAATAGCGTAGTGGTTTAAATGGACGCCTCGTCACTGCCACTGCGTCGAGTTTTGTGGGTTCGAATCACATACGAGACAAAAAATTGTGTGAAACACAAATGGTTGTTCCGATTCAATCAACGGAGACAAAGAACACCCAGAGTGTTCTTTGTCTCCGTTGATTGAATGTTTGTAAAGTCGCCCACGATACAGGAATTATTCTTAGTGCGAGAGTTATCTTTTTAAAAAGGAATAATAATATAAATTTTGTGTTTTATCATAAATGCAATTTATAATATCAATACTTTAATATATTATTTTGTTTATTTTTTTTTTTGTAATTATTTCTAAATAATTTGTACGCCCAAGTGGCTGATCATGGAATGGACGTTATTAACTACTTATATAATTATGTAATGAACACCTGTATATAACCCATGTATCACAAATAAACTATTTGATTTGATTTGATTTGATAAAATAAGCAAGGGTGTATTAAAACAATTATTAGATGTGTAAAATGTTGTTCACATACTGTTATATTTTTTTTACGATGTTAACTAGAAGTGAAGACTTGTAATTGGCTGTCAAATTGCAACATCTATTGCCATATTGTTATATTAGCTGTAAGTCTTCCACAATAAATAAATCAATACAAATAAATAAAATTGAAGTGTCTGTTTGTAATGTCAAAATAACAGCTTTTTATCTAATGCATATAAAAGTATATAAGGTACCTATACGAAAACATCTATTTTTAAAATTTTTGTCTGTCTGTCTGTTTGTTTGTTCCGGCTAATCTCCGAAACGGCTGAACCGATTTTGACGGGACTTTCACTGGCAGATAGCTGATGTTATAAGGAGTAATTTAGGCTACTTTGATTTTAGAAAAAAAATAGGGTTCCGCGGAGACAAACACTTTTTAGTTAAAATCTACGCGGACGAAGTCGCAGGTAACAGCTAGTAAATAAATAAATTACTTTAAAGTTGTTCATAAAAAAAAACAACTCAAATTTCAGAAGCATTTTTTAGGTTCCGTGTAATAAATGGTGGAGTGATTGTCGTTTATCAAGCGTTTTGCCTGATTCTGTACGAATTTCTCGACAGGGAAAACTCAAGTGACAAGTGCCTGACCGAAGGTACTTAACTCAGGATCTATATAAGCATTACCACTTAATTAAGCCACTTATCACATATAACAAAAATGTTTTTGGGAGAGCATTCAATCCAGTTAGGCAGTACTGAATTTCACAGAAGTATCTATGACGGTAAGCTCCGTTAATCCTATTACATCCATACGCGCTTATGTATGCATTCATATGTTCTAAATTGAATTCTCGGACCAAGCAAAGCGTTTTGTGTTTTTATTCTATGAAATTTTCAATAGCTGCACGAATTCTAATAATATGCTTTTCTAATAAATTGCACACGACCCTGTGGCAGCGGCGAGGCAGTCTCTTAAACTACTACGTCAACGGTGCAGTAAAAAAAGCATAGCTAGTGAGATGTGGGTTAGATACACTTTACACCACCACTTTTGGGATATAAAAGCGAGATTCTTAGCACAGTAAATATATAAGCTAAAGTATTTACTGTGGCACAGTCAATTTAAATATATTTACTGTGGTCTTAGTATGTACGTGGGGATGAAAGGGTTAAGTGCCTTACGTGAAGTGTGTTAGCGAGAGAGAAAAAGAAAGTAAATGTCTCGGAAGGCATAATTATGGCGAAAGCCTAAAATCAAAGACGACAAATTAAAAATAAAATATTATACATAATTTTGTTATTATCAATTTCTCTCATATTATATAGGTACATTTATATAAATATATTGATGACACTCAATAATAATAACACTTTTTAAGACAATTCCGCACTGGGAATAGGTCCTGTGTCGCGAGGAGCTTTAGAACAATTCAAACAGTGGACATAAAGACTCGAAATAACCATTGTGGATCACACAATTTTTGTGCCGTGTCGGATTCGAACCATTCGAAGCACTGACGAGGCGACGACTTAATCCACTACGCCAGCTGCACTCAATTATTTTAAGACTACTAATATTATAGAGTATCTATACATCTATACAAATAAATAAAATTGAAGTGTCTGTTTGTAATGTCAAAATAACAGCTTTTTACCTAATGCATATGAAAGTATATAAGGTATCTATACGAAAACATCTATTTTTAAAAGTTTTGTCTGTCTGTCTGTCTGTTTGTTCCGGCTAATCTCCCAAACGGCTGAACCGATTTTGACGGGACTTTCACTGGCAGATAGCTGATGTTATAAGGAGTAACTTAGGATACTTCGATTTTAGAAAAAAAATATCGCGGAGACAAACACTTTTTAGTTAAAATCTACGCGGACGAAGTCGCAGATAACAGCTAGTCATCAATGATACTAGACTGACGATACTCAATAACAATCTAATGACTAATCAGAAGTAATATATTTCAACCGGACTTAATTAGCTATGATATTTCCTATCTAGTTGTATTATAAAAAGAGTCATGAATTAAAATACTTATTCGCTTTATTGCTTACTATATTTTGCATGCGGCTTCGTCCGCATAAATGTAGGTTAGGTTAGTAACAATAGTTTTTTCTAGATGTAAGTTCCACTAGGCCTTTTCTGTACCTCTGACAACGTGTATGCAAAATTTGGTATTGGTCGGTTGAGTAGTTAAGGCGTGAAAGCGTAACAAATAAACAAACAAACAAACTCACTATCGCATTTATAATATTAGTTAGGATAGGATTATAAAACGTGTAACGTTCTCGTGGTTTATACAGTTATAGGTTTTATGTCTTTGTCTTGCCTAGACAGTAAGTTGCAGAAATAAAGATGACAAAACGAAGCTTATGACTATTCAAAACAATGTAATTCAGACCACGACAAATAATCGTGTGTAGACACAAGTACACTCTTTATTCCCTCTATTTCATTATCCGTTGAGTCGGCAATCCGGCTCAACTAGAAAGAAATCAGGTGCAGGTTCAACAACTTCACGTGCCTGCCGAGTCACAGGGATGAAACACCACTAGCCTGTAAACTTCGAAAGTCTTCTGAGAATTTAATTCATTCATTATTAGTTCGCCCAAGACTCGAACTCATCGCTAAGTTAGCGAGGCAATCAAATAATAAGCCTTAGAAGATATTAAATTCCGTGAATATACCATTAAAATTCATGACTTAATATAGCTGGTTCGTCAACACAAGGGCCACTGAATACTTTCCACAAGAACGTAATATAAAAGTATTTGGCCGTGGTCTTTTATAGGAGTACTTCACAAGTTGGACCACTTCAGATTGAAGCGGCGCTCGATACACGTCTTTGCTCTACCTACTTTAAAAGCTAATGATGACCACGATATCAAGATCATTCAAATTTAAGCTCAGCTTTATAATTTTACGATGTTCGTTAAAAGAAATGGTCTTTGCAAGTTTATGTCTAAGGGCAAAAATATAATCCTTGGATAAATTCAGCTGCCAGAATATTGTTACGATATGATAATGTAGATGCTAAGATATCGGATAGTAAAATCTTTATTACATAAAACCTTTACGTAGGAGAAAATCTTGATCCAATTTTATGTCTAGAGTAGGTTTTCTTTTTATACACCATCTGTACATTTTAAGCCTAGCTAGAATATTTAATTTAAGTAGCATTATTTAAAGCAGCTAGTACACCACTGCTAATATATGTGTTTTTAAAATTATACAAGAAAGCTTTTTGCTTTGTTAAATTGTATCTAATATGGGTGCTTTACCTTTATTTTTTTTATAATCCCAGCTAGGGATTAATCTCTATTTTAAGGCTTATTTACCAACATTAGACGCACACATAAAACTTGGAACAACGATTTTGAATAACATTTTTCCATTTGGGGTTTTACCCCTAAACACTAAGACCACTGCGCACTTTTATACATCGTTTCAATGCATAAAATCCTCAGAGGAATTTGATAAAGATGACCTCCAAAATCTGTGTTGTCCAATCTATAATATGAATACAAAACCGAGACTTGGCTCATATTTACCAAACACACAAACCCAAATATTTATTGTTTGTGCCGTACAATATGCCCGTCATTCCTATCTCGGTTAATCACAGGCTGATTCACAAAATCATTACCATTGCTTCATCATTACCGAAACCATCTATATCGAGTAGCTGGCGAATCGCCAATAGTCGGCGAGAAGCGAGACGATAATAAATGAGTGACAATTAGTTGTTACGACTACAATAATGTACAATAATATCTGTGAACGTGTATTGTTACTTAAAATGGTATATATGTATATGAAGTCACCTAGAATGATATGCACAGAAATCTCGAGTTCGGACTCAAGACTTTGCCAAGCTAAGTATATATTAAATAATTAATTAGTGCTTGCTTCTTCAACAGTGAAGGGAAGCTTGCACAGGGCGAGCATGGTGGACTACATCAACAATAGGCTAAACTTTCTTTCACTAAAAAGAGGCACGTGCTCAGCAATGGAATAGTTTATTGTGGGCTGGTATTATTATTATTAAAGCTAGTAAAGAAATATGCGGCCTGTCTGATGATAAACGGTTACCAATTATTGCTTGCAATGCGAGGGGTGTCACGTTGCCGATCCTAGAAAAAATATATTGAAGATGGGATGAATGAAACTTTTATGTCAATTTACCAAATTGCTTACTTCCAAAACTTCCGAATTCCAAATTTTCCCATTTTAGTCTCACAGACATTGCAAATGTTCTATGAAAAGGAAATATTCGGATAGGATCCTAATAGTAATTTATTACAGATACGTACGAGCACCTGCTTCCGTCATATTGAAATACCTTTTTCAATGAGTTTAGTAAACAGTAAATTTAGGGGATGTAAGAGGTGAATATTTTGGATGTAAGCTATTTTTTCCACATCTATTATGTTTTTAAATATTGTAATGTGCACCTTAAAATATCCTCAATATTTTAAGGTGCACATTACAATATTTAAAAACATAATCTGGGGTTCAATTACCAGTTCCAGATCACATCATATTAAGCGGACGGAAACTGAATGGAAAAATGTGTAAGCTTCAGGCACTATTGCTTACTGGACACAACAGTATGCTGGTTGCCTATAAGAAGATTGTACTTCATCAGGCAAGCCGGCTCATACATTCATATTATTATATTATATTTTGTAAAATTTTTAGATACTCATTCAATTTATCATTAACGATTTAGGTAGAACAGAAGTAATATTAGATTTATACGTAAAACATCCTTCAAAAGACAGTATATGAGTTTATAGCTTGTGTTTCTATCTGTCCAATTTTAATATGAAGCTGAAATGAATATAAATATTATGTTTATGGCCTCGCAGATTCTTAATATAATCAAGTTTCAAACTTAATAAAATAAAAACTTTGCTTCTTTAGAAATTACTATTTTACGATATTTTTACTGACAACTCATTAAAACTTATGAGTCGTATAAGAAATGTAACTGCTGATTAGTAATCTTGATAGTTTATATTAAAGCTCCGTGCCAAAAAATTGGATGCCGACTTAATAAAGAAGAGCTTTACATTTCATATAGCATCACAAACCTTAGCATCTTAAAAATCAGTAGACCATTATAATTATATAATATATTATATCGCAGGAATCATAATTGGACGTACTTTCTGAAAAACGTTCCAACCCACACTCGGGTCAAAATCGAGTTATTATTAGCAAATTAGTCACGGGGTTACTATTTACTAGCTGGAAAAATTTGGTAGCTCTAATATCACTCTAAATATGAAATCATGACTTAGTAGCCCGACCCACATGTATGAAAAAGCAATACGGGATTGAACTTTAATCACGATTATCTCAAAATGTTAACTTGGTGGGTTGGAACCTTTTTCATGAAGTACGTCCAATTATGAATCATAAACTCATAGCTAGCTACGGACAATCTCGGCAATAAGCCAATCTCGTTGGCCCAGTGCGGGTTAGCAGACTTCATTCATCTGCATGAATATTGTATATTATTATCTAACACACTAACACCCTAGTTCAGTGCACACATATTTGGAGCTACTATCTGGCTCTATACTGTATACTCTACACTCTATTTTTTATGGCTGTATCTCGTTTTGTGAGCCAAATAAATAAATATAAGACATAGAAAATTTTCAAAAATTGCCTCGTGAAATTTTCCTGTACCGAAAGCGAGTTATAGTTAATGACTACGCACATATTATCTTCGCTTGTATTAAGACTATAATCTGCCCTCCAAAGCGTAAAACTTTAATAACATGATACCAGTTTTATACTCAGATAATTGTATACGTTTAAATGCAACTAAACGCCCAAGTCGACTATATCGAACGGTAACGGGGCAAACAAACTGCATTTCCGTCGTCTCAACCCGAGCTCATATAGATTCAACAAACAATGAAACGGTGGTGACAAGACAAATATTAGATGTAAACTGCAGTTTGTAACTACACGACCCTAAGCGACAGTAACAAAAGAAGTTTCTCGAAAGTTTACGACAAAGTAGGTACAAGATTAATAGTACTTTCTCTGTAGTCTAATCAATTCAGCAATATTCCTCTGCCATCTAATATTTCGCTTGCAGCTGGCGCGGTTCGACCCAAAGTTTTAGACCCTTAGAATTAATAAATGGTAAGATTAGACCTTGACTTTGATGCTGTTTCATATTTATGACAAGATCTGATATTGTCTGATCTAATAGATACTGGCATTTTTTATATCTGGATCCACAATAAAGTTAGATTTTTTGGTGAAAGGACGAAAACTTGACTCATTCCGATTATATTTAGGTGTATTTTTGTATCAAGGCTTTTAAAAAAATATATTGTCATGTGTTCGTATAAAGTGTAATATTTGGTTTCTTATAAATACCTTTTTTATACTACCATGGTGTCAAACAAGCATACACATACCTGATGGTAAGTGGTCATCGTTGCCTATGGACGCCTGGAACACCAGAGGTATCACTTGCGCTTTGCTGACCCTTTAGGAAAGGAAGTGTGAAGGATAATGAGCGGGAAGGGGGAAGGGGGCGATTGGGCCTCCGGCACTCTCACTCACTGAATGAAACACAACAGTAGGAATACTGGTATTTCACGGCGATATTCTGTGAGAGGGTAGTCCTTCGCCGGTCGAGCCGGTTTCATGTTGAAATCAGCGAGGCTCTAAATTTGTATTTTGGTTAACCAGAAACATTGCATGAATATGTATCACACATTCATTTCAGATTACCAAATTATTCAAAAGACTGTTTTGAATAATTTACACATTCATGTCGCCTGTATTTTTCAAGTACCATAATAGTTATTTTTATGAAAAAGTATTTTTGATGATTTAGATACTGTTGGTCCACACTATATATAAACCTTCTTTTCATATTTTATCAATAATTAGGATACAAATCACTAGCATCCTTATTAATCTCTAAAGCTAAGATAGAGGGTAATTGTTTTCTAGATGACAAGTATTCTATGCCATTTTTTGTACCTTTCAAAACGTGTATGCGAAATTTTATGACGATCGGTTGAGTAGTTAAGCTGAGACAGCGTAACAAACAAACTTACGTTCGCATATATTATAACACTAGCTTTTGCGCGCGGCTCCGCCCGCATGGTAGCTACATGACTAAAAAGTAACCTATGTCCTTCCCCAGGTTTTAAACTATATCTGTAGCAAATTTCATCTAAATCGGTTGAGTAGTTTAGCCGTGAAAAGGTAACAGACAGACAGACAGACAGATAGACAGAGTTACTTTAGAATTTATAATATTAGTAAGGAAGTAAGGATTAGAAAGGATACAGATAATATAATATATTACGTGCATTTTCAAACTTAATTACGATTTATCGAAGATGCGATAGAAATAGTTTAGGAGATGGTAAACCACATTTTAACGTCAAACATAGGTGGAACTATTAGTCCTTAGATCGAGAAAGTAAAATATTGGAACCCATTTGTTGAGACATTCTTTACGCCCGTAACGAATGCTTGAAAAATTATATCCTTTTACTAGGAAATACTAAGTGATTGATCAAAATGTTATTCGCAATTTTAAAACCAGGTGAACATTTTTGTGGTAAATATGTTATCCTAACTTAATATTATAAATTCGAATGTGAGTTTGTTTGTTCACTCGTTACGCTTTCACGCCTTACCTACTGAACTGATCATTATCAAATCTCGCATACACGATGTCAGGAGTACAAAAAAGCATAATAATATCGAGTACCTTTCATACCGAGCAATGCACTGTTCTTAAATGAGCGAAGTAGCTAGCAAAAGCTAGTAAGTAGGCTATAAAAATATTATTAAGTGCAAAATGAACCATGTAGAAAAATTCAGGCAAGTATTTTATAAGAAAATTGTGAAACAGAGGTAGGAATTTAGAAGTATAATATAAAAAGCATTGTAATTTTTGAAATATTTCGAGATTAAAATATCATATGACAAGAGGCAAGGGACACTAGCAATGATGCCAAAAGGTTGAATAGGAGGCAAAAAGAGAAGCGGGGGATAACGAATGAGGTGCACAGACGTCTCCAAAGTTACAGATCGACTGTTGATAACATCCAAAGCGTCTCTCCGTCAATTAACGAAGGATTTACTAATTAATTGATGGCTAGTTAGTCTGTTTACTATAAATGACTTTCTTGTTAGTTCGAGTGCGTGATTACATTTCATGAGTTTCTTAGCTCGTTAGAGTTCATATGTATATGATAATAACATAATTATACCAGCCCTGTATTAAACTGCCCCACTGGCTTAGTGTGAGAAAGCTTAGGCCATAGTCCACCACGCTGGCCCAGTGCGGGTTGGCAGACTTCACATATCTTAGAGAACATTACTGAGAACTCTTAGACATATAGGTTTCCTTACAATGTTTTCCTCCACCGTTAAAGCAAGCGATAATTAACTATTTAATACGCACATAACTTCAGAGATGCGCGCCTTGGGATTGAACTCGAGACCTCTACCCAATAAGCTATCGCTGCTGTTTGTTAGTATATAGTAGGTATGTCATGCTTTTTAACATTTTTTGTTCGGTTACTTTTGATAGTTGACCTTATAGATATTTCCGTAGAGAGTTATACAGTACTAGCTATTTTTCGGGAATAATAGTTTTTATAACATGTATGCGAATTTCATGATGATCGGTCGAGTAGTTGAGTGGTGAAAGCGTAACAAACAAACTGACATTAGCATTTATAATATACTAGGTTTTTCCCGCGGCTTCGCTCGTCTAAATCTAGATTTTTATTAAATTTTGTTTCCCCCGTGAACAGTTCGTTTTTCTGGATGAAAGGTACCCTATGTCTTTTGATGTACCCCTGACAATGTGTATGCGATATGTCATGACAATAGGTGAAGTATTTAAGGCGTCAGTGTAATAAACGAAGTCACATTCGCATTTATAATATTAGTAAGGATTTTCGGACAGATTAGTTCAAGCTAAATTCAGTTTATATTTCAAACTCAACCGTAAGCTATAGATATATTTAATTCTTATTTATTCGGAACTCCAAGAATTCTCAAGAGAATTGTACTGAACTGTTGGAATAAATTTAGCGGTCTGACAAGCATTTAACGTAACAGTGATAAAGTAGGCGTTCTTTAAAAGTTTCTTTTCACCTTTTTTTTTTGAGTCATTTTATAATTATTAGGTTGTATTAGTTAGTAAAGCCTCGCTGATTTCAGCTTGAATGGGCCGACTCGACCGGGGAAAGACTACTCTCTCACAGAATATTGACGTGAAATAGCAGTGTTCCTTCTGTTGCGTTTCGTTCGGTGAGTGAGAGTGCCGGAGGCCCAATCACCCTCTTTCCCCCTTGCCGCTCCTTCTCCTTCCCACTTCCTTTCCTAAAGGTTTGGCAACGCGCAAGTGATGCCTCTGGTGTTGCAGGCGTCTATAGGCTACGGTGACCACTTACTATCAGGTGGGCCGTAAGCTTGTATGCCACCTTAGTTGTGTAAAAAAAATACTAGATTTTGGCCGCGCCTTCGCTCGCGTAAATGTAGATTAGGTTAGTAACAGCATTTTCTCTGGGTGAAAAGTACCCTATGTCCTATTCTGTATCCCTGACAATTTGTATGCGAAATTTCATGATTATCGGTTAAGTAATTAATGTTAATTAAGTAATTGTGTGTGTGTGTGTGTGTGTGTGTATGTGTGTGCGTGGGTGTGTATGCGTACACGTGCGTGTGCGTGTGTGGGTGTGTATGTGTTTGTGTGTGTGTGTGCGAGGGTGTTTGTGTGTGTGCGTGCGTGTGTTTGTGTGTGTGTACACATAAATTATTATTATTATATTAATTATTGATCTATATGATATTGCAAAATGTTTACATCGCCAGGGTTGACGAGAAGAATTTTGGATCACCAACATCCACCAAAATGTCGAAATGGGTTATACCCAGTACCTATTACTTTTACGGTTAAGCATTACCGGCTACTTTAAGCTTTCCTTACAATGTTAGATCTACTTTCAGAGGCGACAATTTTGTTCGTGCCAAGGGTTTACGGTTTTTATAGATGTTGTTTCGATTTTACGAGAGGTTTTACATTGTAGACTTCAGTTTCAAGGCCTCATCATTAGGTAATGCGAATTGTGTGTGAATTGTCACATTCTGTTGATTTGTTTGATTTTAAATTCAGATATTTTATGTTCTACTACTTTCGCCCGCGGCTTCGCTCGCTTTAATATACCCTATGTCCTTTTCTCTGCCCCTGACAACGCGTATGCTAAATTTCATGATGATCCGTAGTATAATTAAGGCTTCAAAAAGTAACAAACAAATAAACCAAGAAACTCATATTCGCATTTATAATATTATAGATATAGTTGTGCCCGCGGTTTCACCCGCATTTAACGTTACTGCGCCGTCCGCGTGGGTCGTAGCGTGATGTTATATAGCCTTATAGCCTTCCTCGATATATAGGCTATCCAACACTAAAAATTCAGTAGAGCTGTCAAGTAAAATCGGTATATTTGGACCAAAACTCGTTAAATTAATAAATCTTTAAAAGATATAAAAATAGGGATGCAAACTGAGATTATTAGACATCGGTAAAAAATCTGAAGAAATTCCTTACATTAACAAAATCGTAAAAAAATCGTTTCATTTCGGTAGGAGAAGCGCCAAATCGGTAGGAATACCGAAAAATCGGTAGGTTTGAGACCACTACATACATACAATTTATGTAAGTATTTATAAATAATTTATTAACTATGTTAGTTATGCTTCACATGCACTCTGTTGTTGTACGTTCTTGTGGCACTTGTCCGCGGAAGCGACAGCACACCACACCCTTCGACCAAAAAAGTCCTCCAACAACACAATTTGTAATTTTAGGCATGAAAATTGTGAATTAGTCTGTAAAAGATACCGTAACTTCGTATGACTTTAGCCCTGAGGGGTGATATTGGCCCTTAACTGGAAAAAGTTTGAAGTTGCCACCAGACCACTATCATACTTTTTGCCGAAAAAATACACGTGGAAATCAATAGATAGCACTATAAACTGACAGTAAAACGGCTTCTTGCAATTAAACAGCTTTTTCCAATTAAGGGCCAATGTCACCCCTCAGGGCTAAAGTCATACGAAGTTACCGGTATCTTTTTTACAAGATAACGCTCGCACTAGCAGAGTATCCTGTGGCAAATGGAATTTTACAAACATTCAAACAACTGACTCAAAGTACTAGACTCAAAGACTTGGAATAACTATTTAAGGATCTCACAATTTTTATTTTTGTGGTGATCGAATATAACTAGATGTGTGCTCTATTTATATATACACAAGCTAACCGCCCCGGCTTCGCATGGATAGTACAAAACCTTAACAAATTATACACCTAAGCTCTCCTCATGAACTGTCTATTGGTGAAAACCGCCTGAAAATCCGTTCTGTAGTTTTTGAGTTTATCGCGTACAAACGCGGAGGGGAACTTTATTCTATAATATGTAGTGATATTTAGAAGCAATTAATTGTTTAATTCAACAGGATGTTTTTAATAAAAGCATATTATGAACAAAGTAATAAACGCGATACTATTTTTAGACTCATACTATTTGAGTAGCTGATTCTAGCGACTTTGTGAGTATTTATTCATTATGATATCATGTTAAGTCAGGCTTAGGCCTCCATCGATGATTCTACACTAATATTATAAAGTGCTTCTTTGATTTTTTGTTTGTCTGTAAGGGTTTAACTCAAAATCTACTCAGCCGATTTTAAAAATTCTTTCACCATAAAAAGCTATATTATCACCGAGTAATATGCTTTATTTTATAGAGATAAATATTACTGCTGCTAACATAACCTAATCCACTTTTAGGCTGAGGCTACATTAGTCCGCGACATGACCTGCGATACGTAAGCGATAAAAACAAATAGTTCATATTCACGTTTATGGCTACACCGTACGCCATATATCGCTATTCATCTTTGATTTGTTTATGCGATAGAAACAGCATTAGTGTAATCACGGCATCGGCTACATGAACTTGTCAGCGAAATTGAAGCGAATTCATTAAAAAATTTCGCTTAGAATGTAGCCATACCATGTTTATATCGTTTCGCTTTCACAGTCGCATCGCGAATCGCTGCCTACTGTAGCCTCAGCCTTAGGCGAGCGAAAATGCGAACAAAAGCTACATGGTTATTAAAAAAAAATTTGTTTGATCCGGATATTGAACCTAATACATCACGAACGGACGTAAACGTTGTGTCGTGAGGCTAACGAGGCAATCTATCATTAAATAATAAATATCACAATCCTTTGTGCACTACTATGGTGGTCAAGGTTATCGATATCGTCAATAAGATCACTGCTCATGTCTATAAGTATTAAATGAAGGTAATTAATATTCATTTAGTATATATTATTGTTCTGAATTTATTATACATTATTATATTGTAAATTTATTATAATTATATTATGTGTGATCTCAGTTGAATATTAAAACAATGCATAATACATATTTTATATGCTTAGTATAACAATTAGTGTCACAGAATTCAAGCAGCGTGGAATTTTATTACGGTGCAGATTATTATTGTAAATAGTCATAGTACTTAGTTTATTCACGCCTATATCCCTGAGGTGGTAGGCAGAGTAAGGCAGTATCTACATGTTATAAAATGCGATCCTATCTACCGTCATATAAATGACTTTCTGCCCAGCATTTACATCTAGGAAACGACGAGCGCTTACAAACATAATCTCAAACTTATATGAGTCGAACGAGCAGTAGAGACTATATATGTCAATAACAGACAATGACATATAAATTTTAATTTAAAACGACTTTTCCCGTGCTAGGAAATTTGTCACGGAGCTTTGCAAACAATCAACGGACTCAAAGAATTTCTAGACTCAAACAACTATTAAAGGAACACACATATTTTTGTTCCTTATGTCAATAAGCACTAACATCATCACTTCTATCATTATCACTTCTATACGATACTGACTTAAAAGCGAGCCGGTTCATCAAGTTGCATCGCAAATGCAGCATTCTGCTTACACAGCTTAAAACACATAACAAGGCGAGTAAAAAGAGACTTCAATTTTAATACCAAGCTGTAAAACTTTGAGTAAAGAGAAAACATTAAAATTAATTTTCCTTCACGAATAGTCTTATACTCTGTAGTATAACTTTAATGTACGATCATAATAAGTTAAAAGTTATGCAATTGTTAGACACAGGATTTGTATTAGTTGCTATTTTTAAAATCGTTGTTTGATTTAATCGCGCGTAGAAAATCGTTTTATATTTCGTGAACAAATCTATTTATGACATATTATCATAATGAAACAAAATAGTTTAATTGTCAGCTTAAATATATTTTATTTAAGTGTCATAGCATTCAAACGATAGTTAATGAGTTAACTAAAGAAGGCAATCAAGCGGGCTACTGTTGAAAAAACGAACCTTTGCAACACTAGTCATCAAACGCTCGACATTATATATCAGGATGAGCTGTGTTGCCAATGCAAGGTAAAAAAATCACATCCCCTGGTTAGATTTTTGACTTTGTTGGCAATAATGATTTTGAATAGAAAGTTGTAACAAAAACAAAACACGAAGTTATTTAGCAACAATTTTCTTTTGGAGGAAAGTACTTTCATAGTCAGACGTTTCCAGTTTAAGTTAAATTTCAGATTAAAATGGAAGTTTCTAGGCAGTACTTTTCTGCAGATTTATTTTAGTCTTCAAGCAAGGCCTGCACAAGGGTCAAGCTATCCGTCGCATGGGACTTTAAAAACACACAATTAACGGACAAAAGTACACCCAAACTTAGAACAATAATTTGTGGATAAACAGATAATTGTCCCATGTGAGATTCGAAACGTCGAGGCCACCGCATGCTCACTGCGCTAACGGTCCAGTTAATTCTTTGATTAAACAACTCCCGCACGAGGGCTAATTCTCATGACTTCAGTAACTCGACAAAAATTTAAATGACGCATGTACACAAAGGAAGCCTAGACTGAAATCAATTATTTGCGCAGCTCACAAACATCGGGAGTCAATCCAGTGCGGGAATCAAACGCATCAAATCAGAGTGGTTCCGATAAATCAAATGAAACAACGAACGAAACCAGACCATTTTAGCGCGTTGTTTTTTTGCAATCACAGTCAAACATTGCTAACACGACGAAATTTGAAGTCAGCAATATCCGGGATCTGTATAACAGTCAAGACAGTTTATTAGAACATCTATCCAAGCACGGCGAAAGTGAGGCATTTAGACCGTAAAACATTTTTTTCGCAAGAAATAAATAAAATGCGATCAGCCATAAAAAGGTTTTACCGGGCACAATGTAAGGGTGGTATTATATTCCGCCCGTTTGTCAAATTAGGCAAAGTTCTCTGTTCGTTGTCGAATTATTCCGATAGCAGCTGTGACATCGATTTTGCGGTCAAACGAATTGAGCTCGCTGCCAAGAATACTAGTTACCTACAATCTATAATACTAGTCATCTTTTTATCAACGAAAAGTATCGTCAAACTTGTATAAACCTAAACGATTTTTCCGCATTTATTGTAATCGCTGACTTTCATATTTTTAGAGGTCTGCTCACTTTCATTGATGTTTAAAATTTATTGATAAAATGCATTTTATGAATATGACTAGCAGCGTGAGACGATTTGTCTGGTTATTAATTACTACATTTATTCTAATGGAATAAAATTAATCTACGAGGTTATTAAAAAATCAACTTTAAATCATGTTACTGTAGGTAACTTTCTTTACCTAAAATACATAATTTGTATGCGTTTTAATATTAATAAATAAAGTATAATTTTTATATCAGCTATTTTGAATTTATTGTTTCCGAATTAAACAAGTCATCGATCATTTAATACACTTTTTAATATAGGGCATCCGTATCCGCCTTCTAGTATACATTGCAATATTAATTATCACACGTCTGTTTCGATTCTAGAATATACTCAAGCCTGCCAGCACGTCGTACAGCGACAACATGAAATTAATATCTCAGACATGATCAAGTCTGGTAGATTACATTGGCTACCCTCAGTTTACAGAGACTGGGGTGACATCCTAGTTTATTTATTACAGTCCGGACGACGGCACAATTGATCCCCCTAGACTCTGGTTCACAATTTATATTGGACTTACGGTTTTGTTTGCAATTCGTCTACTGAGAAACAGAACTAGTTATTTTAATAAATTGAAATTTCACATTAAACGTCGAATGGGGATGACATCATTGTTTTTGAGCAGCAAAGGTGGAAATAAGCATAAGGCGAGTCTGATAGTAGCATAACTCATGATAACTTACAATACCACGAGTAGCATTGGCACGTTACACAGAAAATAAATAGAAATCGGATAAAAGAAAAGGTATGAAAGAGTCAGGAAAGCGATCCTCAGAAACTCTTAATTACGAAGCAAAACGCAGTAATAGTTCTCTTTAATTAATCTTACTCTGGTTTTCGTAAGAGTGTGGTACTTCTCTGAACAATTCAATTGTTCACATGTCTCATATTGATTCTCATTCATACTGTTACCAAATAATCGACAACGGTGAGCTGTATCATTCGTATTCTATAAGACAAGGGTTTGATAGTTCCAATACACTTGAATATATTCGTTTTTCGTATACATACAGTTATTTTTAGAGGAAAAAGTTGCAAGGAAACTCTATGTAATTTTTCTGTCCCTGGAAATGATATTGTGTTTAACCTACTGAACCAATTTACTATACTAGAATTTTATAAGAATATCCCAAGAAATACATGTTGCTTGAAAATAAAACACTATAGACACACACAGCAATAAAAATACTGTAACTTCGCACCCTCTTTCTTTATTACGCGTAAAATTGCAATATCGCTCGAACTACAGGGTCACACCAAACAAAATACAATGTACATTCATATTAGCTCTAATTGATTTAAGATGATACTGGGCCGTTTTTCATAATATATTTTTAGTTAAATATACAAAAGCTCATCACTGCAACATGCCATTAGATAGTGGTACTAATCACATTTTGCATAGACTTTTGTAAAGTTTTCAAGGACTTGAATGTAGATTGCACGGGTGGCGAGTTGATTTAAATGGTCGTCACGCTACTACGACTAAGTCAAGTGTACTGGGGCCCCACGGAACAAAATGTTGTGTGTTCCGCAAAAAATTGTCTCGAGTCTTGGTATTCTTTGTGCCGTTGTTTGTAGGTTTGTAAGCTCCCCCGCGATACAGAAATTATTCCTAGTGTATAGTTATCTTCAAAAATAGTATTACAAGTAATTTTAATTGAACATAATTGCATGGATAACCAATATTTGACAAATTTATCGTTAGGTATAGCTCGCAGATGAAGCAAGCTAAAGTGGCATTTGGCTAACTATATCTGCCGTAATACCGATAGCCGTTATAGCAAATGAGTCTTGGAATAGAGATCGCATTTGGACTGGATACGTAACGCGAAAATGTATGTTGAGCCTCAAATTGGGAAAACCCCATATCCATTAGTTGGCTGATTATTTGGTTTATTGATTGACTCAATATTTGTTCAACTATTTGACACTTTTGTACAGGCCATTGGCTAAGTTGGGCAGTTTGGCCAATCATGCAAAGGATCTAGTACTTTTTGGTCTATTTGCTGTCCTTAGCTTCATTCGCGAGTATGTCAAAACAGGGCCATCTACCAGCATCGAGCGTGAGTCAAATCTTTCACACATATTCAAATTTACTAACGTACAATTATTTCATACAATACTCACTTTATATGACAGTTTTACAGTCGTTGCTTTATTGGAAGAGCCATTTCTACTAAGTCTTCAGACTTTACGTTATAGCCTTGACCTATTTGACTTAGTGTCCTTTGTATCTACGATAATATATACTACCTATAAGTTATATGGCTAAGTTGACGAATAGGCGAGAATGGATTAAAAATAGAAAGCTCAGGGTGGAGGCAAGCAAAGTTACATAAGACTATAGTGTTCTATACAGTGTTCATTTTTCTGTAGAACTATGTGTTAGAGTTCTATATTTTTATATGAACCGTTTATTTTTTTTATACATCTAGCCGTTATTCCTAAACAAATAGGCAAATGTATACTACACATATTACTAGAATTTTACGTCCCAAGAAATACTAGGCGAGTCGAGGACCGTCTGTTGGGCACAGTTTTAAACTCCACAGCTACTGATAACATTTTGACACAACAATTGAATAATATTGCCTAATCTATAAATCGACTCGATACGTCAATTGCAGCAGCTTCAATCACCGACAGCACTGGCTTATCTTAAAAATACGTATATCTACGTGAGCGACCACGCAGGCAAAATGTAGTACTTATTCGATCATTTTCTCATCGCTTTCACTCCTTTTCAAGTTAGTGCTCCAACTTCAACTAGCATCTCAAGCTCTCTTTTTAAAAGTAGACATTAATTTTAATGTAATGTCTCTACGGTTCTTTTAACTTGATGTTTTAAAATAGTACAAGCTACTAAATGAAATGGATATCAGTGCTGTATACAGTGATGCCGGAAAAGCGTAACTTCCATTAAGCCGGAAAATTGCTTGTAATCTAATATTCACCAGCTTGTAATTTTTATTATATTTACTTCCAGATAAATTAAATAAGGTCGGCCTTCAAGACGTTTAAGGATAAAAATGTAGGGTGTAAAGTAAATTTGCATTTAAAAGGAACATTAATATAATTAAGTAACCCTTTACCGTGAAATGGGGAGTAACAAGGGCATTATAAGGAGTTTAGCAAAAACAAATTAAATTTTAGATTAGGAGCGCTTATAAATATATATTTAATTAATTAATGAAAATTGCGAGAAATTGAGTCAAGTATGCCTTATCCTTATCTCACCGAATGGTTCTTCGCAATTTAATTATAGTGGCAAGTGTTAAGTGGCAAGATATATTAAGTAATAACGAACTGACTTTTTTCTACAAACATAATTTCGCGACGGGGACGAAGAGAGTGGGTAAATGTATTACAAATTGTTGGCTGTTAAGCCAATTATTGTTTTCGGACCTACGTAATAGGGAGCGAGGGTATTTCCATTTACAGAACACATTGCCAGAATCCGTGCTATTACTGAGAAATTCTACACAGAAAAAGACAATAGGTTTTTGCTCGACCTGGGATTCGAACTCGAAACTAGTAAGCAGTTAGCAGTTTCATACACTACCGCTCCAGGCATTTTATCATCATTAATAATTTTATATAGGAAGCCAATCGATTGATTGAAACTATGGAGCTAACAGCTAGCTATTAGTAATCATTAAACTGCCATCCTAAGAAACAGTAGCCAGCTTTTACTTTGCAGACAATACATGACCTGCTAATGCTCTGGAGGGCTATCTAAGGATCTCACAGGATGAGATTCTTTTTTGCCATTGAGAAGTATTTTTCTCTATTTTTTTAGGAAACTAGTAGATTGATTTAAGCAGTCTGCTGGGTAAATAGCCATCTATGGGTGCTTGAAATATCAGGGATATCAACAAACTCCAGCCCTACCTTATTATTTTAATATGTATTTTTTTGTCATATATAGCTTGTGTTGTAATAAAGGCGTAATCTCTCTACCACAAAAGGATTAGAATATAAAAACAAAGATCTACTAGATTCGGAGGAATATTGTACGTATGTAAAGATCATATATCTCAGGACAAGACTCGTAGCGAACTGAACACGCAATGCTAGTTCCAATTATAGTGTTAAAACAGTCATGCAATAATAATATATATGCTGTTATTACTTAGTTTTTGTGTATTATATTCAGCGCGGATTTTGTTAGTTTGCGCAAATACTATGGTTATAGAATTATTGGGAACAGAGGAACCCGCCACGCACACTCGGACTGCTCACCGTCAAACGGTTGACAATACCGAATTTCACTGAATAGGGAGTACAGCCACGGCGCCGACGTGGGACCCGAGCGTACTCTAACTTGCTGTATTCCGCTTCGAACACAAATTAATATGCGTCGACACAATGACATGTTTCGCCTCAGCGCGAGGCATCTCCACGTTTGGAACGAATGAGCCTCAAAAATAAACTATGGGTTCTAATAATATGTCGCAAAGTGGGAACTAGAAGACGCTTTAATTTATGACATCAGCTCTTTATTGTAAGATTTTACTGGTATTTAATTCACTGTACAGTACGTGCCTTAAAATAAATGAGTACAAAACAAACTAGTGGTTTTAACACAATTGTAAAGGCATATCTATATATGAATCCACTCTTAATAAAAGCATTAAATTTTGCTGCGGAGTAATTGTAAGTGATTAGTACCCCTTCTTTTGTCTCAAAATATTAATATTCAATAAAAAGTATGCTTCAATAATAATAATATGCTTCAAGTAACCATTTTAAAGAAAGCTGCGCGACTGGGATGAAGTCTGCTAATCCGCACTGAGTTAGCGTAGAGTACTAAAAGGAAGCCCGTGCCCAGCTGTGGGACGATTTATAAATATTAATATGATATTATAAATAACGATCCGATAGAAATATGTTCAAATGACATTAATGTATGACCTCCCATACAGTTTTTTAAATTATATTGATAAATCCACACAAAAACTAGTTTATAACGCCCAGTATCTAAAATATAACTTTGAATTATTTATAATATTCTAGTTTTTACGAAACAGTATGTCAGACAGTCGCTACGATAACGTTAGATAATAATATACTAGACAAAAACATGGCCATGGATGTTATGTGTAATAAAGGTGGAGTTTCATTTATACGCTAATAATTACATATTTTTTGTTTATAGCAGACAATTTCCGCTCTTTGAATAAATCCTGTGTCGTAAGGGGCTTTAGAAATATTAAAATAATGGACACAGTCAAAACAACTATTTCTGGATCATATACATTTAGCCTGCGTGAAGATAAACGCAAACAAAATTTGAATAAATTGATAATTTATTTTGTTCAATTACCGATTAATGATCTAAGGTAATTCGCACACTATTTTGTTAGTATTACAGTATTGTTTTGGCAGCCAATCGTGAACTCTCGGGTTTATTAATACATTTAATTTAATTAAATTAATTGTTAGTAACGACACGGCGTCTGAAAATGTGGTTTGCGGACAATAGTGGTCTGTAAGGATCGTAGTAAGTGGAAACTCATATTATCTGTTGATACTTTCTGGAAAAAGCTAGATTCTATTCATGTATGTAATCACAAGAGAGTAACTGCCAAATTACCTCACTACTAAATAAAAGGTATCGATTTATTTTGGAAATGTGTTAATAACTTTTCGTGTACTTCCACAAGCAAAGTAAAGATAAAAATATTACATTAAGGTAAATATCTCCAGTCTACCAAATATACTCTTGCCTACTTAATCTTTTCTTTATTAAATTTTTTTCGTATCATTCCAGAACCGCCTAAAGAAAAATGTTTATATACAGCACAAGTAAATTTATAATGTAATTATCACTTGAATAACCTTTCAGTACATATTTATAAATAAATACAATAGTCTACGTGTGTTGTGCTACTAATGAAAAGAGGCGTATTATATAATTTTCAATGCAACACAATTATTTTGTCTTTATGAAAAAACTATGGACGCAAAGCAGACAGAGTTACATTCTCAGGTAATTAATTTATCCTGACTACAATCCGCGGAACGGTCGTACAGAGAAATAAAGAATTCTTTAGATTTTTTTACGGGAATACGAGGTTATATGGTTATAGGATACGAATCCTAACATTTTACTTGTGAACATCTATTTGTATGTTTGCCGACTGTATTATCATGTGAATACATTGTTCGCGCAAAAGAACTTTACACGATCTTCAAAAGTAATTTGATAACTAAAAACAAGTTACTAAAATATCCGAGATTAACAGTCGTAGTTATTTTTAGAATTGTGTGGTGTCACGGCCACCTGAGTCATTTGGCGGTCGCAAGTCGCAAATTAAGACGTTTTTTTTGTCGTTTGTTTATTACTTTGTTATTTAGTTAGGCTGTAGAAATATACGAGCTTTGAGTAACTTTGATAGTTAAGGAGATAGGTATGAAATTTTATTCCATCCAGCATTTATTGATTTTGGTTATGTTTGGGATTCTTCGAATAAAATTATAAGTGTGCATTTTTAACATGAAAGTAATATATTATGTATGTATGAAGTTTCCCTTGGACCGAAACATCGGTTAGAACGCTGTTTTATATTACACAGTAAATTTATATAGATATACCTGATTTTACGAAGGTATGTAGGTAAAACAAATTTATTAAAATTAAACTATGATAAATTAATTTAATCGGGGTTCATTCTATGTACAAGTTTGGATAACTGTTTACATTATTTACTTATCAGCAGCGTTAATCATATAGAGACTGATAGTGATCGAAATGTCGGGAAAAGTGTTTGTTAACGTACAACAAAAATATTAATTACATAAGTATAGAGTAGTTAATATTCAATTTGTGAAATTGCCGCAAATATGTGAAAATGTGTAAACATTTTAACATACTTACCTTAAAATTAATTATTACTCATTTTCATAATAATGTAAGACATCCTGAAAACATGATGGTAGACTAGGTATATGGCTATTGTTATTATTTTTTAAAAGGCATTTATTATTTCGACTACAGAATTACGAATTTGAATGTGCTTTTTAAGGTTTACTTCATTCATAAGTTTCATCCATACTATCCCTAAATATGATGACAGAGTTAAGTAGAAAATAGTGATAGGTTTTACACACGTAAGCAACGTATACGATGCCACACTCTGACGCTGCGCACACTTGACCCACGTAAACAACGTACATACAGCATCCGATGCACTTCTCAATTCTTAGATAATGTTTGGTATATAACTTGCTCTATAAGTGCTAAAGCATAATGAAATCTTTCATTGTCTACAATGTTTCACGAAAAGATTTTGTTTTATGTATTTGTAAATAGGCTTAGCTGTGTACCAATACTGTGATATTAGATCTATAAGAACTGCATTTCCGCAATAAAGAGACTTTCTAGTCGCAATTCGGTATGTACTACAATATTTTGTTTCGACCAAATACAGGAACAAATATATTCCTTATTTGTTTGGTCAACATTTTTATGTTACGAATTTACACTTGAACAAATTGCCTTGTCAGTTTTACGTACATGTGTAAAGTTGAAGCATTCGCATTTTTATTTCCGGAACATCATTGTTTTTAACTTGTTTTAATCGTGTGTAAAATATGCCCATTAGATGGCATCATGGCAGCCTTCCATTATGTAAGAGTAAACGAAACATTCATCTGATTTAAATATTATAAAATTGATACCAAAGATTTCGCATTATGAATTTCGACAGAAATAATTGTTCTTCAAATGTTTTAGAATGTAAAGACTGGCAAACCGCACTGGGTCAGCGTGGTGGACTATGGCATATACCTTAAACGGTAGTTACCATAAGGTGGGAGTTTTATTTAATTCGGTGGTACAAAGTCTTTTTGTATTTTTCCTGGAAACCATAATGAGTTCATTTGTAGTACACATTCTAATGCAAATGGCAAAAGATTAGTCTCTCATTAGGTAATACTGAAACATTGTAGCAAAATGTTAGATTATGCTAAACTTAATAAGTAATAAAATGCATATTTACTTTTATTTCTTTTAATTTTAAGACAACATTCAAATGTTAAAACTTTTTCCTTTTATAGATATGACAACAAAAGCAATTTTATTCTGAATCGATTTTCTCTTAACGTGTTCCTATTCCAACACAGTTCTGATTACATACAAATCTGTATTCTGCTTACATTCGAGGAGAAATGCCATCAACAGCCCGAGCCTTCCCTCACAGACCATTTGTCTTACATTGTCTTTTGTATTATTTCCGAGATCGCAGCATAGTGATGAACTACCTATATTTGAGATTACTGGGAGTAGAAGCTTCTATATGTAGGTAGGTATATGTACATTATATGTATAGCGACTAGCGAAAGCTTTTTATGCCTGACAATACTTGAAATGCATGCTATGGCGCTCTTTGGGGGAGGGCTATGTCCAGCAGTGGACTATTATAGCCTGATGATGATGATGATGAATACTTGAAATTGAATATTATTACATTCAAATAATACATGAAATTACTTTATGGCTATAACATTTTTGAATTTATATAGCTTCGTTTGACATGGTATTTTACAAAAATTCTAACAACAGGCATAAAGTACACAAAAAAACTATTTGTGGACCGTAATTATTTGTCCCGTGTGAAATTAGAACGCACAACAATCGGTATACTGACGAGGGGATATTTAAAAGCTTAAAGCATTGAAATTAAACTACTATATACGGATTTTATCGCGTTGTTTACTTGACACTTTATTACATAATTTTGAAAACTAATACACTACTATTACTATAAAACTTTACTAATTTTTAAGCTAATTAAATTATTGAAACTATTGAATCCATATATAGTAGTTTAACTTCAATAAATAACATTCGCGTAAACAGAAGACAATATTAAGCTTAAAGCATATTAATATTTTTACGTGCAGAGGAAACTAAAATATATATCTTATTGAATTACGCTCGAATTTCAACCACTATGCGACAACTAGTTAATTCTAACTTATATTATAGATGAGAATGTAGCTTTATGAATTTTTTTGTTACGCTTTCATACCATAACTACTCGACCGATCATCATGGAATTTTGCATAGACGTTGTCACGCTTACAGAAAAGGACATAGGGACTTTTCATCGAGAGGATAGAAATTAAATACATAGTATTAATATAAAGATTGACTGCTTCGTATATCAAACAACGTTCTCTCATATTGGTTTAACTACTAGGGAGATTGTAGCATAATTTTCTTTACGCTTACGTTCGACCTGTTGCTCTGACTTCGGGTTGGAAGTCGCGCGGCAATACTCTCGGTAGATATTATTCTACCCTATTATGTAGAACCTACAAATTTCCGAAAACATTATGGCATACGAACTTAAACAGAACAATAAGACTTTGTCTAAATAAAGATTTGAACCCGAGATTTCGCTGTCGATATTATCCGTACGCCATTGAACTAACGTAACAGATGCAATATATAATTATACCAAAAAAATTAACCATAGCTTATCTTTTAATAGAAACATCAAATCTTAGTATATTTATAAAACGTCTAATCGCCAGCGTTCATAAATGGGAATCCCATATTTATATTGTTTAAATTTTCCTCAAACATGATGTAATATTTTAAGTGTAGGTATAATGCTCAACAAATGTTTCAACTATGAAAAGTTATGCTAAAATAAATAATTTTAGATTAAAAAGAACCTAATTTTCTATTGAAATTAAACTACTATATACGGATTTTATCGCGTTGTTTATTTGACACTGTTACAAAATTTTTTGAAAAACTGTTACACTACTATAATCACTATTAAACTTTACAAACTTTTAAGCTATTTAAATTATTGAAACTATTTATACTATTACTATACTATTATACTATTTAGATTTATTTTTACACTTTCCCCGACGTTTCGGTTGCTTTTCAGCAGCCATGGTCACGGGGAGACTAAGATGGTAGTTGTCTCAATGTTCCAGTGTAGTTATTTCAAAGTACCCGAACATAATTTAATCAAGGGTGTTTCTATTTACGCAGAATGAGCTCAAAGTATCATGAAGTCTAGCTGTGGATTGCTTCTTCTTGGGTTTGACTATTTGGATTACTGGATCCCAAGCTGGTGGTACACTCCAACCATCTTCTCTATTGAAATTAGGATGTTTCTTGATTTCAATAGCCTCGCGAAGCATCCTTGGTAGGAATCGGTGTTCTTTAGCGAGCATCTGTGGTTTGTCAAATCTCAGGTAGTGGTTGGTCCCCTGTTGCACATGTTCACACACAGCAGACTTCAACGAGCGTTGGTGTTTTACATCAGCTATGTGTTCTTTTATGCGGGTGCCTATTTTGTGCCTATTATTGGTCAAACCAAGAGAAGCATAGGCACCCGCATAAAAGAACACATAGCTGATGTAAAACACCAACGCTCGTTGAAGTCTGCTGTGTGTGAACATGTGCAACAGGGGACCAACCACTACCTGAGATTTGACAAACCACAGATGCTCGCTAAAGAACACCGATTCCTACCAAGGATGCTTCGCGAGGCTATTGAAATCAAGAAACATCCTAATTTCAATAGAGAAGATGGTTGGAGTGTACCACCAGCTTGGGATCCAGTAATCCAAATAGTCAAACCCAAGAAGAAGCAATCCACAGCTAGACTTCATGATACTTTGAGCTCATTCTGCGTAAATAGAAACACCCTTGATTAAATTATGTTCGGGTACTTTGAAATAACTACACTGGAACATTGAGACAACTACCATCTTAGTCTCCCCGTGACCATGGCTGCTGAAAAGCAACCGAAACGTCGGGGAAAGTGTAAAAATAAATCTAAATAGTATAATAGTATAGTAATAGTATAAATAGTTTCAATAATTTAAATAGCTTAAAAGTTTGTAAAGTTTAATAGTGATTATAGTAGTGTAACAGTTTTTCAAAAAATTTTGTAACAGTGTCAAATAAACAACGCGATAAAATCCGTATATAGTAGTCTAATTTTCTAGTTAAATAAATAGATATTTTACTTTTTTTTATACAACTAGAGTGACAAACAAGCATACGGCCCGGCCCACCTGATGGTAAGTGGTCACCGTAGCCTTTAGACGCATGTAACACCAGAGGCATCACTTGCGCGTTGCCGACTCTTTAGAAAAGGAAGTGGGAAGGAGAAGGAACGGTAAAAGGGAAAGGGGTGATTGGGCCTCCGGCACTAATTTGACTTAAATAAATCGATAGTTTCCTATGTAAAACTCCTGTGCTCATGTTACAAAGAATTGCTAATCAAGAAATCTCTATAACACTTTTTCTGACTCGGTCATCGAAGCCGGAATATCACAATTTGACTGCATGGATGGCGTCACCGCTGCTACTGCGCCAAGTGTTGTGGGTTCGGATCCCACACGGGACAAAAATTTGTGTGATCCATAAATAGTTGTTTCGAGTCTGGCTGTTTCTTTGTGTCCGTTGTTTGAATATTTGTAAAGTCACCCGCAAAACAGGAATGATTCCTAGTGCGTCTTGTTTTTTTAATAAAAAATCTCGATGTTACATTTTATAGTGTAATTAGATTTATGAATATCTTCACCCATAAGATTTGCATTTCGACTAAAGAGCAGAATAGTCGGTCTTGTTCATTACTTATAGGCAGCAACTAGACGGAGTTTAAAAGGGCGCACATAATATATCTATAATCTTCTGTAACCGCTCTCTATTAAGATTTCGCCTGAATGTCACAGGCAATAAAACGTCTAGATAGACTACATTCCTACCGAAAAGAGTTTATTTGCACGAACTACTTTCATATTCCTTACGAATCGGTTCGTAAAGAAATTCTATTTTTATTATAACGGAATCTCAAGTTGCGAAATCAATCACAGAGGGTGTCAAAACTGATCTTACGTAAGCTTGGTGGTACGTATATATTCGCACAGTAAGAACTTTTGTGTGAGACGAGAATCGATATGATATGAAACTCCGATAGAACAAACTTATCATAGGTTTCGTGTACCTATAAGAGATTTGCATGTGAAGAGGTGTTTTTCTATTTGGAACAAAAAATTAAGTTTTGTCTGAAAATTTGTTATTTTCTATTATGAGTTCGACCTTTGGGATCGAATGTTTTGAGAGCGGTAAGGGTGAAAGGTGTTATACAATTTTATTTTGAAGATATATTTTCTCTATTTCGCAAACAACCTTGTTGTGTTGCTTGTCTGATGGTAAGTCGTCCCCGTACACTGTTGAAGCTTTAAAAATGAGTCACATTTAGGTTTGTAAAGAACAAAGATTGACATGATGCTCTGACACAGCATATTGTCTCGAATGAGGCATGATTCTCGCACGGTTTAAAAGTATGTGTAATCCACAACACGCATTTCTTGAGTTTGGCTGTTCTTTTGATCCCTGCTAACATAATTATCTATAAAGTGAAGAAATATGCCTTCCACTTTATAAAAAATCACTGACCAAAGTCAAAGAAGTATCTTCAATTGTTCGATTCCAATTTGAGTAAACACAATATTTTATTCAGTTGAGTTACTACCATATTCATCCAAATAAATTAATTTGATTTGTTGTTTTCTAACGGCTTACGTTTTTCCACCAAATCGTGGCACGAATTCGATAAAACATCTCATTTTATTTAATTACAGAAAGTATAATTTTCAGATAATTATATAACAGTTTGATAAGCCCAGATATCTAATTTGCATTTTCACAATCTACATTTGCGATTACTTTGCTAAGCCAGATACAAGTATGAGACTTAAGAAGTATTCATAATAAGATGATAATTAAAAACAGCGCTTCAACTAAGTACAGCACTATTCCACCTTTCTAACTGCGTCACTTTAAAGGTCTGCTAATTAAGCTTTAATGATGTCCAAGGTCCAACGATAAAAAGCTGGTTAAGTAGCCTTTGTTCTACTTAGAGAACAGCGGGCGTACTTTACTTATCCAGGAATTTATTGCGAAACTTTGTTTGTTATTCGATTATAGGCATATAACGAGATGTGTTTTCGAATAGGCTTTTATTTGATATCGTGCGAGAAACGTATATTATATAACTTTTTTATTGGTTGTTAGTTGTTACGGAGAGATTTGCTTGTGATATTAAAAAGGTAGGAAAAGGATGAGGAAATACTTATAAAGTATGGAAAATCGTTTATTTTTAGAAATACTCTGCTCTCGCACTAAGAATGCTGTCTGTATTGCGAGAGATTTAACATACATTCAAATAACAGAGACAAAAACACTTAGTCTCAAACAATCATTTGTGAATCACAATTTTTTTTGCTGCGCCTAATTTTGTAGATGATATATCCAAATTGCGTAACGTCAATTAGCCAATTATATTTTTATCAACTCCACAACATTTCATTATTTACATAAACTTTATAATAAGGTGTACAGTTTTTTGGGAAAATATACTGCATTTTATTCCCATAGCTTTCTATTTAGAGCTACAATGAAAGGAGCGATACAACAAACAACTCGTGCTTATAAAATACGAGTGTATCACACAACTAACACAGTTATACCATAATAATTAAAAGAGCAGCGATAGCTCAGTGGGGAGACCAACAGACTGCAATGCAGAGGGTCTCGGGTTCGAACCCACGTCGCGCATCTCTGACTTTCGGAAGTTATATGACTTTTCGAAATGATGTGCGTATTGATTGACAATTATTATCGCCCGCTCCGTACCTCGGAGAGCACGTTAAGCCGTTGGTCCCGGCTGCCATGAACATCAATGACAGTCGTTATTGGGAGAGTGTCGACACAAAAGATCCCACTGGGTCGAAGTGTCGCCGGTCTGCACTGACTGGCCCCCACATAAGATAAGATAAGATATACCAAAATTAGTCAGGGTATAAATCCAAAGATAATTTTATAACATACATAGATGCTTACCACTCGTATATACACCCAAAACTTCAGAGTAGCTTACAGCAGGCAGTTAGTTTTGTGGATAATTGTAAAAAATAGGAAAGCTTTTAAGTCATAAATTCCTCAGTTAAAACTAAAATGTTACACTGGTTTTAAATTTTAATTTGCTTTTATTTAGAAAAGGACTTAGACTTTTTTATTACTTTATGATTTTCTTTGCGCTTACAATGGAGTTTTGTTAGATGGAATAGAAAAAAGTTTCATTGCTAAATGTTAAGTGAAGCTTTATAATTAAATGTGTCCATGAATAAATCCTGATTACATTTATTTTATTTTTATTTTTTTTGTTCCTACTACTACTACTAATATTATAAATGAAAATGTTTGTGAGGATGGATGGATGGATGGATGAATGTTTGTTACACATTCACGCAAGAACTACTGAACGTATGTATTTTGATTAAACTTTACAGTATTATTGTTTATACATCAGAATATCATATAGGTTACTAATAAATCTATCTTAACATACATCTACATTAAGGCGAATGAAGCCGGAGGCAAAATCTGTTATCCATATTTAAAAGATAAAAGATCGAGAAATAGGCGCGGTGCATAGCATTAAAGTAAATTAATATCATTAAGGTCATAAATATGATAATTCTGCTGATAAAAAGATACGTGATAATAAATATCTAACCAGTTTCTTAATCTTCTAAGTGCACATTAAAAATAAGTATTATTTTAATTATAACACAATACATTTTAATAAATGTTATAAATATTTAATAAGTATTATATTTATTGAAATTAAACTACGGATTTTATCCCGTTGTTCATTTGACACTTTAATACAAAATTTTGAAACTGTTACACTATCATTACTATTAAACTTTACAAATTTTTAAGCTAATTAAATTATTGAAACTATTAAAACTATTTATACTATTACTATACTATTTATATTTATGTTTACACTTTCCCCGGCGTTTCGGTTGCTTTTCAGCAGCCATGGTCACGGGGAGACTAAGATGGTAGTTGTCTCAATGTTACAGTGTAGTTATTTCAAAGTACCCGAACATAATTTAATCATGGGTGTTTCTATTTACGCAGAATGAGCTCAAAGTATCATGAAGTCTAGCTGTGGTTTGCTTCTTCTTGGGTTTGTCTATTTGAATTACTGGATCCCAAGCTGGTGGTACATTCCAACCATCTTCTCTATTGAAATTAGGATGTTTCTTGATTTCAATAGCCTCGCGAAGCATCCTTGGTAGGAATCGGTGTTCTTTAGCGAGCATCTGTGGTTTGTCAAATCTCAGGTAGTGGTTGCTCCCCTGTTGGACATGTTTATATTTATTAAATACACAATTTCATACAGTAATATGAATTACCTACAACGAAGTCAATTTACATATTTATACTTGTGTAATTATAAGAACTACTAGATTTCACGCGTTAATGTAGATTGTGTTTATATTTTTTTTATACCTTGGGAACAGTACTTTTTTCCTAGCTGAAAGTTACACTTTGTCCTTTTCTCTACCCCTAACAACGGGTATACAAAACTTCATGATAATCGGTCAAGTAGTGAAGGCGTGAAAGCGTAACGAAAAAACAAACTCACATTCACATTTATGATATTAGTTAGGATGTACAAAAATGTTTTATGTATATGTAAACTTAAGTTATATGCAATAAATAAAAGACTTAAGATTGTCTTAGACTTCAGCAACAGTTCTTATTAATATAATATACATCTTTTAAAATATATAATATATCCGGTTTAATAAAATAATTAAACTATAAAAGAAGCTTTAAATTATGTTATTTGGCGTTATATCCCACTAGCTATTGTCCGCGGCTTTGCTCGTGTAAATTTAGAATTTGACAATCAATTCGGGTTGTACTCTGCTTGTAATAATATAATTCAATCATGATTAGAAATAAATGTGGCGCCATCTATTATCATAAGAACGTTTTTGTTGTTTTCCTCGGGAACAGTATTTTTTTTTCGAGATGAAAGGTTGCCTATGTACGTTTCTGTACACCTGACAACGTATATGCAAAATTTCAGGATGATCGGTTCAGTGGTTTAGGCGTGAAAAGGTAACAAACAAACGAACTCATTTTCGCTTTTATAATATTAGTTAGTATTGTGAAACTGCGACGGTGACGCAGCATAAGTGCCTTTTATGTGTAATCTTATTTACGGATTATGTAAAATACATCTTATCAACTACTCAGATCTTGATCAGATCAGAGAATCTTGTTCTACCGATGACAAGACAAACGATCTAGCGATCATGAGTACACGGATGGCGTAGGCGTTTATGTGGTCGCCTCGACGGTGCCACTGCGCCAAGAGCTGTGGGCTCGAATCCCACACGGGATAAATATTTGTGTGATTCACATATGGCTGTTCCGAGTCTGGGTGTGCTTTATGTCCGTTGTTTAAACGTTTGTAAAGTCCCACACAACACATGCATTATTTATAGTGCGAGAGTTGTCTTTTAAAAGAAAAAGATCTACTATTTTCACCTAAAAAACGTGTCCTAAAGATATTGCTATAAGATTCCCTTTAAAGAAAAGAGATAATAACATAATTTAATGTTGATCGTTGCATGTTCACGCTGGCGAGAACTCTCTGCGCAAGGTTCTCAGGCTATAGTGCTATACTCGCTTGGTTATACTCACTCAGCGTTAATCGCTCAGTTTAATGTTTAATCGAGCTATCCTGAAAAAAAATACATTATATTTTACAGAACCGAATAGCAGAAAGTGGGTGCAACCAGCGCCCGCAATCTACTGGTGCACGTGTTTACAGTTTAGTTACTAAATTATCTCCAACTGCATTTTACTTTTCCCTTTTTAAAAGACTACTTATTTCTGGATATAATACTTGTATCGCAATGGACTTTATAAATAATAATATAATATATATTCTATTTTTTTTTAATAATATAATATTCTACTACATACACACAACACCATCTAGCCCAAACTAAGCAGAGCTTGTAATATGGGTACTAGACAATGGATAAACATACATAATTATATACCTTTTTTTTTTGTAAATACATACATATTATACATAGAAACACCCAGACCAAGACAAATATCCATATTCATGCACACAAATGTTTGACTTGTGCGGGAATCGAACCCGCGACCTCAGGCGTGGCAGTCGGTTACACTAACCACTACGCCATCGAGGCCGACAAAATAAATAAATATTCAAACACACACACGGGGCATACCAGGAACAGACAATTCTAGAATACAAAATAATTCCGTGTGGGATATCACATTCGTTTCGATTTAAAAAAAAAGAACTACTCATGCTTTACACCTGTATCGCGGCGAAACAACAATCATTCTAACAGACACAAGGAACAGCTAATCTCGGAACAACCATTCAAAGTGGAACACAAAAGAATCACGTTCCGTGATGATCGAATCAACAATACCCAGCCCCGCATAGTGATCACCAATATTAAATTATTGTACCATCCGTATAGCCATACTATACTTACAACTCCCTCGGTGCTTGTTACTCATAAACGTTTCGTTTCTACCTTCCGCCCGCCGTTGTCCGCTAATCACTATCAGTGTGACTAAAGCTCAAACACCATAATTCAAATTAATTAGAGGAATGGAACGAACGTTTTTTACATTTATATTAGTTCATCTATTTTGAAATTCGCTTTTATGAATAATCTAATCTTTTACGGATTACACAATCATTTAGCTATTTTACCTATTTGTAATTATCTGCGTTTTTATTGCGTAGAATTTAATAAGATTTGATAGCTCTATAATATATAATATACCAATAATTTTGAAGTATGTGGCATTTATCGTTATATAATCGAATTCTCCATATCCCCTCTAAAATATTTAAAATGATGTCCTAGAAAACATTTTTACCGCTGTTTTGTTATTCCCAACTAGTTGTACATACGATCTCTATTCTTTTTACTAGCTGTCTCTTGGTTCCACCCACGTTTTCCTAAGATTCATAGCGTGATATCATATATAGCCTTCCTCAAGAATGGGACTATCAAATGCAAAAATATTCTTGAATCTGACTGTTGTTACAGAGCTTTGCGCGTTCAAACAGTAAAAGGGTAAGAATTAGTTTGTTTCTACTAACTCTTCAAATTTCTATAGAATAGTATTGATTACTCGTTCTCAATGGTAAATAGCATGATAACTTATACACACGTAATAATATATTATAGTCTCACGTCCAATGGTATTTAAATGTACGTTTGTTCCTTACATAGTAATGAACATTGAAAAACTGGTGACCAAACTACTTTGTTCTTAATATCTGCACTTGTGTTGATAATTTGATCTTTTAATAACACAATACATAAAAGCATGCGTAAAGGGATAGTTATCATTCGAATAATCGTGCTTTTAATGTCTTGCAAGGGATTTTGTTGAACCGATTTTATTTTGAGACCAATACAAAAGCGACCCAACGTATTTTTTTTATTTTAGTATATAAAATCATTGACAATTTATTAGCATATCTGTGTAATCATAAATGGATCAAGATTACAAAATTAAGACGAAGTATCAATAGGAGATTAATTATTACATTGTAAGGAAAAATTAAACAAAAAATACCCTGTGCATCTTGTTACCCAATTATGTATTCACCGCATGCCCGCTAGCTGTAATAGTAATTTGGCCATCGGTTTGCGTCCAGAATCTCAACAAGAAACGTTCGTAAAATATTGTCAAATATTTGAAGTACTTGTAAATTTGTGTAATGACTTTCAAATTCATCTTGTTGTCAAAGACAAGAAAGATGTACGGTCAGGTGCAAAAGTCGATTAGCAATTTTACAAAGCAATAGAATCGCAACAAGTTGTACTTACGACCTTTTTCAATAAAATCATTGCACACATACACATAAACCCGCCTCACTTATACTGTCGTCTGTTCTGATTATGATTGTGAGGGGTCAAATGCTTACAACTTTTGAGGTCAAGATTGTTTAATTATGTAATGAATCGCCTGTTAAGCCGACTAGTCTGAATTTAACTGAGCCTTTTTTAATACATCTATAAAGCGTTGTAAGTACTGTGACACAAATTTGTACAAATATTTACATGTAATCATGAGTTCAGTCATTTACCGGATAGATATAATATAATTTAAAAAAATATATATCAGCATGCAGTCTGGCTATTCGGCCAGTATAATAATATCAGCCTTGTATTAAACAATCCCACTGCTGGGCACGGGCGTCTTCTCAACGTGAGAAGGGTAAGGCCATAGTCCACCATACTGGTCCAGTGCGGGTTGACAGACTTCACATATCTTCGAGAACATTATGTAGAACTCTCAGACATGCAGGTTTCCTCACGATGTTTTCCTTCACCGTTAAAGCAAGCATTAAACTATTTAATATGCACATAACTTCAAAAAGTCAGTGATGCGTGCCCTAGGATCGAACTCGAGAACTCTGCGTAGTAATCCAACTGTCTCCCACTAAGCTTTCACTGCTATTGCGTGTAGGCCTATATCACGTAGGATATAAAGTCCATAGCGGGTGAAATCTGGGTGTATCACATATCTACTCACCTCTTTGCGGATAAAGACTTGAAAATATAGTTATCTCCACATGAGATTAAGTGCCTTTATACAGTTATTATTTCACTATAAATTAGTAGAAGCTTTTAGCGTGAAAGGCGGAGAAATTTACGGAAGCAATTTTCAGTTTACTTTGTATATAGTGGGCAAGTAATATGAGTTTTGATATCATTACGCTAATACTGCTAAAACAATGTACAAGACTCCAGAGACCAGAATCTCTGGGGTTTAGTATCTGACAGCACTAGTATCTCTTGAAGCTTTTTGTTATTATGAGATAATTAAAGAGTGTATCTCTATTTGCTAAGGACGATATTATTCCCCTTTATATGAACTTTACAGACTGTTGGACATGAGCCTGTTGTGTTTCGTTCGGTGAGTGAGAGCGCCCCAGACCCAATTACCCTCTTTCCCCCTTCTCACTCCTTCTCCTTCGCACTTCCTTTTTCTCCCAAAGGGTCGGCAACGCGCAAGTGATGCCTCTGGTGTTGCAAGCGTCCATAGGCTACGATGACCACTTCTCATCAGGAGGGCCGTATGCTCGTTTGCCACCTTAGTCGTATAAAAGAAAAGCCTCTTTGGAGTATAACAACATTATACCATAGAATGGAAGTTAGTGGCGTAGTGGATAAAAAACTGTGTGATCTACAAATGGTTAGTCGGAGTCTGGGTTTTCTTTGTGTCTGTTGTTTGAATATTTGTAAAGTCCATCGCGGCACAGGTATAATTCCTAGACCAAGTTGTCAAAAAAAATAAAATAAAGAAATAATATATTATATAATAATGCGGGCCTTTGAAGTTTGGATTTCATATATCATATTATATATATTCTGAATACTTAAAACTTAATATTTCTTTTAGGGTCAGTCGAGTGATAATCTTACTCGCAAATGTGAAAGATTGTGAAGCTTTTGATTGTTTGTTTGCTTAATCACCCAAACCGATGAAAGTTAGTTTTAATGAAACTCGGCACAGTGATGGACCATTTCCTGGATACATACATATACATAGGATATTTGTTATCGTGGTATGCATTCTCGTGGGATGCCTGCGGGCAGAGCTTGCTAATACTGTTTTATATATTTAACTAGCGGCAATTTGTTAAATTTATGAAACTAATGCATGTAAAAATATATAAATTCAAGTATTAATGGCTTACCAGCAGTATAATTTTATAATTGTAGCTTCCGTTTAGATTTAGATATTTGATAATAAAATTATCCATCAACCTAATAGGTTAGTTGACACCAATAAAAACTGAAGATTAAAATAGTGTATGATCTAGAAAAAAATAAAATATATACAAAGACAGATATTTAATTCATATAATTAACTATTCTAGTTTTTACTCAAGGCTTCTCAACTGTGATTACAGTAATTTATTCAAGAATTTATTTCACAGGTAATGTCTATTATTTTTAAATTTCGCATTTATAATAGTGGTACATAGGTATAAATTAAAATATTTGCCTATTACGTGACACAGATGAAAATACACTTAGGTATAGGTAATCAATAGAGTCTGCTATCAATCATTAACTGTTGACGTACGCACCGGTGTATGACGAATAAACGGCTGGCAAGTCACAATAAAAATATACGGATGCAATCACTTAAAATTAATAGTTTTTATTTTTATAAAATAATAATATAGGGAAGTTGATTCACATTATTATATTATTTAAGTTAAATAGTTATATTTCCCAAACTCTAAAGTACACACGGCTACACATCAAGTTAGACACAGTAGGACAGTGCATAGTGGTGTCGATGTAATGGTAAGGATAGAGTGTCGCGTCCCGTTCAGCGTGAGTGAGACAAAATAACAAAAATATAACGCACTCTCTCGCACGATTCGCAGTGTTCAACTTCTAATAGTTTAAAGTCCAAACAGTCAAGGTTGATGTGTCGCTGTGTGTACAAAAACCTTTTGAAAACTACTTAAAAATAAATAAAAAATAAGAAACGCGCTTCAAATCTGGAAATAGCGATAATTGTCAAAAGTCAAAAAAGGATGCATGATATAAACTGTGACGTAACCAATATTAAACTTAGCTGTCCAAATTAAAAATATTAATTACTCCCATAATTTGCAACCAATTTTGATAGTGTTTGGACAACAATGATTTCTCTTGATTGCTATTTGCTCTTATATGTAAAATAATATACAAAATCAAATAAAGGCAAATATCCAATTTGAATACAGTAACCGCGTGAAATCCCAAATAGTTTTTGATTAGGTCACAAATTAATAGTGTTGTTTTTATCGTTTTTATATTAAAATGGCTTTTTATTTCATGTTGCTGATAGTTGTTTTCTTCCAATTTTATGTGAATGTTATAAAAAATAAATAGTCCTAATAAATAAATATAGGCGCTTTTATCTCTACAAGTTATAAAATAAAAATAAAATAAAACATGGTTGGTCTTATTCTTCTACGGGTTTCTTTTTATGATAATACATATATAATATATTTGAGTGTGTATTCGTTTATGCATTTTTGTGAAGTCCCCCGCGGTACGGGATTCATTCCTAGTGCGACAGTTATTTATAAAAAGCATAGTCTGTACAAATTCTTGAAATGCATCATGTTCATTATCTATAAACCTTGGACGCTTGTGTGTCAGTTGGGTTTTGACAATTCCGATCTCAAGATGCGATTGCGAAACTTAGCCAAGCAAATAATTGCATTTAAATGATATTCAGATACACTTGTGCAGAATGCTTTACCTACTTTGTATGATCTAGGATCTAGTACATGCAGTACATACATTATCTTCTTCTCCTTAGACTTTATTATTCTCAAGTCACTTGGGATCGGCTTTCTAGTCTAACTGGATTTGACTGGATATCAGTTTTTACACGGAGCGACTGCCTTCTGACCTCCGCAACCCTAAGGCTAGACCAGTGTCAAGATATTAGAGGCCACTCACTTCCCAATAACGACTGCCAGTGATGTTCATGGCAGCCGGCACCGACGGCTTAACGTGCTCTCCGAGACACGGAGTAGGCGATAATTGTCAATCAATACGCACATAATTTCGAAAAGTCATATAACTTCCGAAAGTCAGACCCTCTGCATTGCAGTCTGTTGATCTCCCCACTGTGATACATAATTATGTTATACATTTATTTATAGTTTAACGCCTATATCCCCTAAAAGGTATGCAGACATGTAACGTACGTACATTTCGACAGCTATGGTTTCAGGTTCCACGTCGAAAGCCAGCCTATTGTGGGTACCAAGAGCTGTTTCCGATTCTGTACTTCTGCTGAAAATAATTAATGACCAAAAGGCCCATAACACATTTCTCAAACTTCCAATCTAAGATCGTATGCACATCATATACTACCGTTACGCCACTGCGGCAGACTCATACCGCATTGGCATCAAGGTTGCCTATATTTTCAAATATAATGACTGACTGCACGGATGCCGTAGTGTATTACTATAATAATAATAATAAGTTTATTTGGTTAATAAAAAGATAAAAGTACACGAAATTAGATGTCACACTGAATCCCGCACTAGGATACCTTGTGTTGCGGGATCCAGTCTTTTTCGTCTGATATTCTTACAGCCATTGCATCAAATATAAACAGGTATTATATTAATGCTACCTATAAAAATATATTATGCTACTTAATAATAACTATATATTAAGACTATATAATATTATTATGTGTATATATAATATTATGTGTTCTATATGCTAGTGCGTGTTTGCAAGTGTATTTGTGTTTGTGAGTGTGTGTGTGTGGATGAATATTTGTGTCTGAGGGTGTGTATGAGTGTAGGTGTGTTGGTTTGGGTGAGAGCGTGAGGTTATGTGAGTGTGTATAATAAAGAGCGCGTGTTAGTTTTTCAATATTGAGTAATAAAGTTTTCTGTCACATGGTAACTTTTAATCAATAGCCAGTCACACACACACATGTATTTTACAAACAGATTTCGTCATCAAGATAATGTTTAAATGTTTATTTAGTTTATCATACAGTGTTGGTCTCATATAACTAAAAGATTTATTATCAAATTTTAATTACTACTATCCACAGCAGCAGTCAGCCTCACCACTGCAACTATGCCTTGTGGGTTTGCAATCCACACCGGACAAAAAATTGTGTGAACTACAAATAGTTGTTCCGAGTCTGGATACTATTGTGTCTATTATTATTAATACTTGTCAAGTCCCCGGCGATACAAGATTATCCCTAGTGTGAGAGTTGCCTTTTCTTCAATCAATAAAAATATATGTGAAATTATCATGAACTGTCTCCAAAGCTTATTTTCTTACCAGTTTTAGGTTCTTAACAGATTTTACCCGCGGCTTTACTCGCGTTAATCTAGATTTTGTCAATAAATTTCTTTCCCTCAGGAACAGTACTTTCTTCTGGGTGAAAGGTACCTTATGTCCTTTCCTGTTGTCCTAACAATGTATTTGCTAAATTTCACGAATATCGGTCAAGTAGTTAAGGCGTGAAAGCGTAACAAACAAACAAATTCACATTCGCATTTATAATATTAGATAGGATTATTCAGTTATTTTTATTGTGCCATTGGAATATTTTATATTAATTTGTTTTAACGATAATACCACAGACAATCTACATACTTGTATTTATTGATGTCAACTACCTTATGGAATTTGCCTTAACGTGTATACATTTTTAGGCTATTATACCTCTAATTCTGTCTATTATACCTCTAATTCTGTCTATTTTGTTTATCTGTTTCTATTTTATGGTATAATAGAGTGATAAAGCCCGTGCTGCTTTTGAACATTTCTTGATTGAAAATCGCAGTCACACTTAGTATGGTCCGGGGTCCTAAGTCTTCATGCACAGCAGTTAAATTCACTATCGCTGCGCTACCGAAGCATTTTCCTTTTTAACTAAACGATGCTTTGTACCAAATAGAAATTTAAAACACAGTTGTGTATTTTCTTAATATAAAGTAACTCGGTCGGCCTCGATGGCGTAGTGGTTAGTGTAACCGACTGCCACGCCTGAGGTCGCGGGTTTGATTCCCGCACAAGTCAAACATTAGCATTGTCTAGTATCCATAGTACAAGCTCTGCTTAGTTTGGGCTAGATGGTGTTGTGTGTATGTGGTAGAATATTATTATTATTAGTAACTAAAGTAAGTAAAAAAGTCGTGTGACAATTCCCATAGCAACTAGTACAGTACAACCTCGATATGACCTTTCGTTTAGCTAAAACAGCTGTCTAGACGATCGCTGTGTCGGTAAATGAATAACTTGTGGTAGTTGTTAATGCATATGTGTGTAAATATATGTATATGTACACATGAGTGCATGTGCACTTAAATGCAAAACTACCAATTAATTAAAAAACTAACCTATGGAGCTTTATAATATTTCGGGTTAAGGAAAAAATTTCGAATGCTAACGATTATATGCATTTTACTTTGTATTTCTGTAATTTCTCATTGTTTCGATCCACTAATGATTGTTACCAGTCATGATGTTCTTTGTGTCCGTTGTTTGTTTAGTCCCCCGTGATACAGGAATTTCAACGAGAGAGGAAGTTGTCGTTTTTTAAAATGCTTACTTCCGTACTTAATCCTTACTAATATTATAAATTCGAAAGTAACTCTATCTGTCTGTCTGTCTGTTACCTCTTATCACGGCTAAACCACTCAACCGATTTAGATGAAATTTGGCACAGATATAGTTTTAAACCTGGGAAAGGACATAGGCTACTTTTTATTGATGTAGGTACCACGCGGACGAAGCCGCGCGCAAAAGCTAGTAAAATATAAATAAAAAAATCGATGCTTGAGGAATGACATGACATTTAATAGTCTCTGAGGACGCAAATGATCACCTCAAGAAGAATAGACTTAGTTTAAAACAAGCGATAATTAACTATTTAATACGCACATAACTTCGAAATGTCAGAGGTGCCTTGAGATCGAACTCGAGACCTCTGCGTGGCAGTCCACTAGTCTATCACTGCTTTTTTCTGACAATCTTAGATAGTATAGAATACATCTTTAGTAGAAAGTTAACAAGATTTGGCACTGTAATTAATGGGTTGAAGTATAAGTTTTCTATTATTAGAAACGATTATAAAGTTTATAATTTTATGATACAGTTATTTAGTAGGTAACGATAGCTTAGCTGACCTTTACGGTTTGTAAGTCACGCTGCATTTTTAACTGTTAATTTTGAATAAATTGTAGTCAAAGATTTAGACTAAACATTTAAACTATTTATTGAATATGGAATATCAAACACTAAGTCTACATCTACTTTTATAAATGACAACGAGGAACAATTACAAAAGTTGGAATGATATGATAATACGTGTATAGTGCCACAAAATTTTGAGCCATTTGGAGTGGAAACTTTAGGCTCATGGGATCCAAGCGCTCGTATATTGTACAAAGTGGTCGCAAAACGCCTGATCGACGCTTCGCGTGATCAAAAGGCTTGTCTTTTCTTGGTGCAAAGAATCAGCATTGCCATTCAACGTGACAATGCTAATAACTCACAGAGGTTCTCCTGTATGAGGCATTAGCAACAAAATTACAACAGCTTATGTGTATACAATAACAGCTAGCTGAAACATTACACCTAAATTAGATGTAAAACTTTATCGGAACACAGTGATTTGGCTGCTCCGTTGGTAATTTCAAAGAGGCGGTTACGGCCTATCAGGCTGAACGTCTATTTTAGAGACAATTTATAAACTAAATTAACCTTTAACGTGTTTTCATAAACTTATTTTTAATTCCAGAAAATAACGTTATACGCCCTGGTCTTGTTGTCACAGTTATACAGCAGATTTATGACTTTTACTTAAATAAAGATCTACAAATTCTATAATCCTTGATAAAATTATATCTTGGCTATCAACCATTTAAATTAAACGATTCAGTTACAATATCTGATGAATACAATATTTGCCGAGTTCATTCAATATGTTCCGTATAAAACATGGATTAAATATTGAAGTAATTACCTATTACGCTGTTTATTAGTTTATAGTATTAAAGGGAACCAGCGTTTTCGGAACTGAACCGTTTTCAACTGTGAATTGATATATTTAAATTGATAGTGAGTAGTTTTACTGCTACCAATTTTAGCAATACTAATAATTATTTATCTCTTAAAATTCTTTTTTTGCAGATATATTTCACATTTTCAGAAGTTGTACGGAATATCATAAAATAGATTAAGGAAATTATTATTTTACTGCTGTATTCAGTGTAGATATAATATATTTTGTTTAATGATGCGTTCATCAGTTGCGCTGCGCTATAGTATTTGCGCCCACAGGGTGGAAACAGTATTGCGGTTTTAGTACTGATAAATCGATTCATTTTATTTTAACTGTTTGTTAAATAAATTTGATGGTTGTCAATTAAAAGTCACACCCACATATAACTATCATGATTTAGTATTTTAAACTCAAAATTAAGATATATCTATACTAATATTATAAAGCTGAAGAGTTTGTTTGTTTACTTGAACGCGCTAATCTCAGGAACTACTGGCCCGATTTAAAAAATTCTTTCAGTGTTAGATAGCCCATTTATCGAGGAAGGCTATAGGCTATGTATCATCACGCTAAGATCAATAGGAGAGGAGCACCAATGAAGAATGTTTCCAAATCGGAGAGTATTTTTTCCTTTTGAGAGCTTCCGCTGCGTGCGCTGCGTAAACAGTTAAAGTTTCGCAAAAATCATGTATGACAGAATTGTTTCCCTTTAAAAGTTCTAAAAAAAAGTCTGCGACAGCATATGTCTATCTTTTAAGGTTGGCTCGCTATAACCATTTTTATGCTAACGAAATTTGTTCTAAAATAATGCATTATTTGCGAAGGTATTTTTATAAACATGATATTAATCCTTATCCAAATAAATACGTTATTCATCACAAGTATTTAATTTAAAACAAAATTGCCCTTTACATCATTCGATTTCAATGAATATCTTAGGAGATATAGCAGTTCTAAAATAACATCGCAGCAAAATAATTACCCATTACAGACATAGTACAAACGATGTTTCTCCTGGTTTATTCTGCGTGATTACTATTGGTTCGATTTGAAAAATTCTTTTAGTGTTGGATAGCCTATTTATCGAGGAAGGCTATAGGCTATATAACATCACGCTACGACCCACGGGGGCGGCGCAGTAACGATAAACGCGGGTGAAACCGCGGGAACATCTAGTATTATATATTTTTTTAATTAAGCTGCTATTTACCTATTTCTATTCTGTAAATCATGATAGTATATTAATCTTACAACTCGTTTTAAACAATTTATGTTCATCGCATTCGATAACAATAATTTTTAATAATACCAACAGACACCAACATGCGGTGCATGAAATAATCAAGTAAAATGACAACGATTTGAAGTAAAATGTTAGAGGAGATCGTTCATACGATTCTCCCGAATACATGGACATTGTGGTACAAAAACAAACCTTATGCAAACCGAGAAAAAAGTGCTAAACCAAACGAACAGACAGATGAAATTCTTAGAGAATTCAGTTTATCTGTGGACAATGCTGAAACATACACGCTTAAAAAACGAAGGTATAAAGTGCCAATGTTGATTTCATTCCTCGTATTCTATATATGTGTTATAAATGTGATAATCTCGTGTGATGTTAGTGTTAGCAATATAAATAGTAAACAACGGAGAGGACTCTATGAACGTCAGATTGTAAGAGAAAAACCCAAGTATTGGTGGGGACATACCCATGAAGCCTACGACAATTACGGAAAGAATCTACGCAAGGGTAGAGCGTCAGCAAAAAGACAGACTAATGATGATAAAACTAATAAGTACGGCCCAGAAGCTCAAGAATTTAGCAAATACTACGACTATTATAAGAATAAAGACGATGTTGCAAACGTTACAGATTATGCACAAGATTATGAAATATCCAATTACATGCATGATGATTCTCGGGCCGTTGGCCAACCTCATGATCTCTCATCGCATCCTTACTATGTGAAGAATATCAAATTCAATTTAAGGCCTGAACGACATTTATTTAAGGATAAGATTGTAAAGCTTGGCGTCTTGTTACCCGCTGATCCAAATCAAGAATTTTCATTAGTCAAAGTTTTACCAATTTTGGAGTTAGCTGTGCCTGCAGTTACGAGACCCGATGGGCCTCTGCCTGGTTGGACTGTATTGGTCGACTACAGAGACACAAGGTGTTCTTCTGTAGAAGGCCCCTTGGCTGCATTTGAATTCTACGTTCATGAATCTGCGGGTGAGTATTCATATTTTATTTTTTATATTAATTTCATATCTATCAACTTCTACGAAGATTGTAAATGTCATTGAATGTTATGTTAGATTGTCAATCATATTTCTTTATAACAAATCATATTTTTAATCTTTTGAGCATCTGATATTCAACATTGTTACTTATATTTCAGATGCGTTTATCGGCCCTGGTTGCGAGTACGTCATAGCTCCAGTGGCGAGATACGCAGGTCCTTGGGGAATCCCTGTACTGACTGCAGGGGCTCAAGCTGAAGCTTTCGGCTACAAAATTCCAAGTTACAGCACCCTAACGAGAATGATGGGCAGCTACACGCAGGCTGGTGTCGCAATCCGCAAAGTTTTCGAGGTAAATGTTCGGGATTTCTGCATAAATGTTGTACCTATTCGTATTTGTGTAAAAGATTATCATTAACTAGGTATAATATGTGACGTTTGATTTTGTTTGCAGTTTATTTTTATTTTATTATATTTTGTTGAGTTTTCGTTAAATGTGTGCTTTGCTTCTGTCTTTGTTTTGGTCAAATGATTCTGGATAAACTAGTTGAAAAGTAGATCGTTACGGCTTTAAATTTATATGAATATTAATAATGTTATATGCAAATGCCCAGAAGTCTTCTATAAGTATTAACATCAAATTATGAAATTTTATTGGATTTAACGATATCAAAACGTAATAAACAATAATTATCGTCGACTGATTACCAAAATCTTGTTTGATGAAATCCTATATTAGCAAGCCTACTTTTTAAGAATAAAGAGAATGGTTATTTGGAAGGTATATAATCGTATCTTGTTACTTGAATCTAAATGGTAATGAAGCTGATAAAAATGCTGAAGATGTCTAAATACGATAGACTAAGCGTCAGAGGTATTTAAATACGGTGTGTTGACTTGTGAAATAATTTATCTAAAGAAAGTGCTACAATTACTACAATTCTTAGTAAAATTAAAACGATATATTAAAATTTCAACTTTCGATAGATTTTGTTTTTAAGCTTAACTACAATAACTTGTGAGTAAAATTAGAAATGATCTCTTTTAAGTTCTAAATAAACTTGTTTTATTATTTACAAGATTTTCACCGCGGCTTTGCTCTAGTAAATTAAGGCTAGGTTAGGTTAGAGTACTTTTTAAGTAACAGTCCATTTTACTTGGATAAAAGGTACCCTATGTCCTTTTCTGATCCCCTTACAATCTGTATGCGAATTTCATGACGATTGGTCAAGTAGTTAAGGCGTAAAAGCGTAACAAACCAACAAACTCTTATAATATTAGGTAGGATTAAGTATAAAGATTACCAATAAACGCGAGAAATTAATTTCGTTTTCTGATCTGTTGACACACATTATTTCTGCAACGTTTGGAGTTCTCCCCGTTTAATATGTTAAATTGTCGCAGAAATTATGTTTGAGTTTGCTTTGTAGATAGGCATTTCACATTGATTTTATTCATTCAATTTATTAAGGATTAATAAATTGAATGCAGGAAGGGTTACAGATAGTTTATAAATATAGTTTGTAACGTTGGGTTGCAAAAAATACTAAACATATCTCTGCAAAGTCTTGCATTTGAATTTATCAATAGAACATTCTAGAGTATAATTTATTTTGGAAAAATAATTAAACATAGAAAACCAGTCTACGTAATATCACTTCATTTTATTTTATCCTCTCGCAGCCAGATTTTAGTTGCTTTATTTAGTATTTCTTTAAATTCGCATGTCTTTAATTGCAATACAAAGTAATTAAAATCTAATTAAGAATATATTCTATAATAATAATAATATCATTTATTGCGTCAAATATGGTCAATACAAAGGTGTTACATATCAATAATTGTTTCACATATTTGGCCGTTACACAGCATGCAACAGTAAATTAAAGTCAATCACAATTAAAATTATAAAGAACTTATAGAATTATAAACAACTCAAAAAAAATATAAGCGAGGACACAATATTATCTAAACCTCGATGAACGTTCCAGATTATAAAATTAACATGTGTATTTTTTTAGGTACTCCTCAACAGTATAAAAACATTCACTTATCAACCAAGTACGCAATTCATGGTACTAATATCGCTAGACTAATTAAATTTTAGTAAATCCCATCGGTTCTATGAAATTACTATTAATACACAGCCTCTAAAATATCGGTACATTGTATTAAATACCTATACGTCAAATACGGAAACGATATACATACCAAATTAAAGTATACAAGGTTTGCTAGGCACGATATAAGCTTTTATTTGCAGAATCAATCATATTTGTGGTTACTCAACCTGCAAACATAATCTGTATTTATTTTAATACCATAAAATTATGAATAGAAAGTGTTTAATCAAAAGAATTGAATGACGAGCATTAACATCACGTAGTAAAACCAAATTGTAATAACATGAATCTTCAAGATTTAATAGTAAGACCACGTCCTATTTGATAGGTTTTAAAAATGAGGGACGTGCCGATAAAATTCGAAGTTGAGTCACGTAGGTTTCTTCTGTAACTTTGACAAATACCTAATTCGACGAAGTTAATGAACTGGTAAAGATTAGATAATTTTGTTAGAAATTATGAGCTTAATTAATATACAGCTTCAGCGTTTAGAAAGGTGTGGTCACATTTTGAGGTTGCATAGTTGGCATACGGCCAACTATGTAACCTCAAAATATGACTACGAGCAAACAGTCAAGATTTTATAGAATACCAGAATTTTATATAATCTTGAGAATATAGTTTTAAAATTCGATACGGCGAATTTATTACCAAGTAGATAAGCTAATTTGAATTAACTATGTAATGATAATTACTCTCAAATGTGCTAATGGTATTGCTGAACATGTACGGAAATGACTATGTAAAAAATGTAGAAGCTATCATCACATTGACATGCAATAACAAGCTGTGTTCAGAAGGGCGTATTGTCGTCGTCATCTTCATTTCAGTATAATTTACTTTTACATTTAAATTTAATGTATTTAAATTTAAAGGTAAAAGCAAATTTTGTAAATATGATCATCTGCACTACAAATATTATTTACTTTACTAACACAAATACTTGACGACCCTAAAACTTGACCACACCTTGCTATTAAACTGTATATTAATTTTATGATTTTTGATTTATGGTCGATTTTTCCTTAAATCCTTCGCACAATCTGCAACAGTTTGGAGTTTAATATTCTAATAGCTGTTTCGTATATTTCGTAAATATAATAAATTGCAATATAATAAATCGTTGTCACATTGAATGCTAGCCGAAATTAACGAAAATAAAATACAAATTAGTATTCGCAACATTTCCCAAGAAAACGGTTATCATGTTTGAACTTAATAATGAGCAAAGTTGGGTCATAAATAAACTTGGCTAATTAAAAGTATTTAGGAATTTTAAAGGACTTAATTCCGTCTACTTCATCATTAGCTATGCTGCTGTAAACAACTAAAACCTTGACATGAATTTTATTATCATTACAGCGAGGTATATATATGTGAAATGCAAACTTATATTGCTTATAAAAAGACTAAAATTAGTCAGATTTTTGACGAAAGAGATCTATGCATCTGTTTGGATTATTTCATCTTAAGCGACTTGTATTTCCTTTTACTATAATACTAAAAATTTACAAGATTTTTGCCACACAATTACACATATAATGTGTGCAAACGAATAACTTGGTATAAGTTATGGTGTTTTTTGTGAAGCCTGTAGCACACAGACGGTGTGTGGACTGCTAATTTGGCCTGTGTTGAGGTTCTTTTCTCGAGAAAAAGAACCTGTAAAAAGAACCTGCTCATATGACGCTCCATAGAATCGTTTCTTCCAAATGTTCTGAATTTAAAATAACACAATAGTAATATTCGTTTTGAGTAGTGTGTTGTTGCAAAAATATAGAGTAACATAAATTATAATAAAATACATATTAGAACAATAATATAGTATGAATATCAGGATACACGACATCAATGAAAACCCTTTTAAAAAATTACAAAACCAAAACACTGGCATATAAATAAATTAAACCTACATTCTTATACAGCATAACTAGCTTTTGCCTGCGGATTCGCTCGCGTAAATATAGGTTAAGTGAACACCCTAATCACCTAACGGTATGAAATATACTCTACCACCTATTCTCCTATCTACCAAATCCATTCAGTCTCGATTGCATAGTGGTTAGTGTAACCAACTGCCACGCATGAGATCGAGGGTTCGATTGCCGCACAAGTTAAACATTTGTGTGCATGAACATGGATGTTTGTCTTGGTCTGGGTGTTATTATGTATAATATGTACGTATCTACAAAAAAAAGAATATATGTATGTTTATCCATTGTCTAGTACCCTTAGTACAAGCTCTGCTTAGTTTGGGCTAGATGGTGTTGTGTGTATGTGGTAGAATATTATATTATACATAAAAAATTCATAAAAATCGAGCCGTATCGGAGGAGTGCAACCACAAATACCGTGACACGAAATTTTTATATAATATATAAATTATCTGTTTAGCTTCATATTAGCATAGTACATCAATTAATTATTAGTTTAGCTTACAAATATTTAATGAACTGTCTCAAAACAGATAAATTATGTCTGTTTCTCTTTTTATGGTATAATGTAATACACGCATCAAATTTTGAGCAATACTAAACAGATATTTCTAACTTATTTAATGCATCTTATTTTCATACTTACGATATCCAGTTTGAGAATTATTATGTTTAATTTTATTATTAACGTTAGATAAGTTGTTAATAAAATTCGAATTTCTGATATCAGATCTAGATTTTATATTCATACGTCTGAAATTAGTAACTTTATTGCTTATTAGTTAAATTATAATGAATTGACAAATTATATAGACAGTGTTACAACTTGTGGACTTCAATAAGAAGGCAGTAGTTACATACATACATACATAGATTCACGCCTGTTTCCCAGAGGGGTAGGCAGAGACTACGGATTTCCATTTGCTACGATCCTGACACACTTCTCTGGCTTCATTCACTTTCATCACATTTCTCATACACGCCCGTCGGTTCAAGGAGCTCTTAGTTACTTATGTATTACATGACGTGAATTCGTATCTGTAACAAATATGATTTAATATACACACGACTAAAGGAATAAGTAACTAAAACATTGTTAAATGTCACAAGTGATAATAAATATCACCCGATGCTTTTCTTTAGGCGCGTTGAACACTTCTTGGGTGAACAAAAATCATAGAACTCGCGTCATTGTCACCGAACGCTTTCTATTTTTGGATTATTTTTGGTTTATAAAGAAGTGTTTATGATCAAGGATTAAAGTTTTCACTTCTATCGGCAGTCCCCAAAGACTACCACAATATTTTTTTTTACTTTGGTTATTGCTTTGACGCAAAGCCCTAGCGGGGGAAGGTGGAGGGATTATGTCGGACTTACCGGGGTAAAAGAAAGATGTTAAAACGATAAAAATGGACCTCCCGGAATACCGACTAAACCTACCACGGTGTTCCTCGACAAAACCGCTATCGGCGGGGCCGCGCGAATCACTTGCACATGCGGTCGCGACCCCGCCGAGGTTTCGGCCCGCCGCGGCGCCGTATGAAATGGCAGGCCACTACACAATTCACAATTCGAAAAATGATACCAGGTGACCTTGAGGTCAGAGGTCAAAGGTCATTGTCGTTTCGGGATATATCGACTATGCTGAGTCGAATGACGTAAACCGCGAGTCTCTAGCTCTTAAGTTCTTGAGTTGAAAGTTGAATAACAGACAGACGGACGGACGGACAAAGTTGTTGTATGAGAGTTTTTCGAACTCTAAAACGTGACCACTTAAACCTGTGTGTTGTGCAGTTCTATCAATGTTTCGTTTTTTACCGTTATAACCTTTAAAACACGTTAAAGTTTATGTTATTATACTTATTACTGCAGCTTTTACTATTATTACCTCTTTTGTAGCAATTTATGTCAAATTTATGAAGGAAGATTTTATTTGTTTATTTTGTGATAAATAAATTGCTTTTTATCGTGATCTGTCTTTTGTATTTTCTATTTCTCATCTATTTTTATTTGCTTTTTATACATCATATGTCATACTTTTATATTTATGGTCATCAGTGTAACAGTCAACTTCAGACAATGATTTCAATTTAATTTTATCTGTGATCCACACGTATTATATTCATCAAAATATTTAAATGCTCAGATAGATGAATTATTAAGTCTGAAGAATTGATTCCTTTTTAAACTGCTCTGAAATCTCTGGCTTATAATGTATAACCGAATAAACAGGTCTGATCTATTCCTGCAAAATTCCAATAATTTCTATCTGCATAGAAGATTCAGTAAATTAAATGGTTATTTGATTATATTACATTATTTTCAAGTCAGTGATCAAAATCTGTCTTTATTTTATATTCCTTATATTTTCTTTTCTTTTGTGTCTATTGTAATTTTTTGTCAATGTGATGATATTAAACAACGAAACAAAAAATATGAGATCATGTTTGCTTGTTGCAGGAATTCAACTGGCGTCGTCTTGGCATGTTATACCATAACAACGATCCGGCTACAGGCAAAGGAAACAGTCCCTGTTTTATGACTCTAAGCGCTGTTCTTACTGTACTGAATATAGAAAATAAGGGTCACATTACTAAGGCTATACCTTTCGATGAAACCAACACAACGTCGACAAAGTTCAAGGACATACTGGAAAATTTATCTTTGAACTCTCGAAGTAAGTAAAGGTGGAATGAATATTATTACTAATTGCTTTAGGCTTTCTAATTAAAAAAGATAATAAAATGGTTATTTGATGATATTATAGTGTATTTATTTAAATCGCAATAATTTACTTTTAAACATTATTTAATTTTGCGTATCGCCATTTAACTTCATACGCCTGAAAATAGACAGAATTGATCACAGTTTTATTAATTATGAAACAATATATTTGTTTAATAATCAAACTCTCAAATCTATGCGCGTATTTTTATTGAATCGCTCAATATGCAAATTTGCACATTTTCGGCTACAAAATCAATATTGACTCAAAATTAAATAACGTCGCGGCTGAACATTAATTTTATTTCAAAGACATTTTAATGAATATATTTATATAAAGTTTTAGCAAAGCGATATTCATAAATAACGTATAATTAATTTAAATGTGACGGAACTAGGCGCAATATAAATATGTATTGCAGCTGATGAAATAATATATAATAATATAATATCAGATCTGTATTAAACTCTCTCATTGCTGGTCACGAGCCTCTTCTCAGCGTGATAAGGCCTAGGCCATAGTCGACCACGCAGGCCCAGTGCCGCTTAGCATTTTTCACATATCTCCGAGACCATTGTGGAGAAATCTCAGACATGCAAGTTTCCTCACGATGTTTTCCTTTATCGTACATGAAATAAAATAACTTTACTTTATTTTCCAATTATACTACACAGATACATCTATCTTTCTCATTGTGTTTAATTTAATTTAATGTATAATAATATGCATGCTGTCGTGCTTTTACTCAGATTTTTTTTGTAAAACTTTAGATTCTCTTTTTGCAACACTTACAATCAGCCACAAGGCCAATTCGTTTTGGACTTTGCATCAAAATCTTTCAAAAGCATAACTCATTAAGCTTGAATGCTCAATTAATAGCAGATAATTTAAATCACAAAACATTCACGGTTGCTAACATTTCATGATCTGTCTAGGACATTTTAATTAATTGTTCGAGGCACAATTTTCCGTTTCGGAGTTGCTTAAAACTTTGTTTTAATTTTGTTGGTATGTATTGATTTTTGTATGAAAAGATACTTAATATTTATATGTCTAATATAACCCAACATTTAAAGAATATTTCTATTTCTTTTATAATTTTCACGTGCTTTTCGTAATAGTCAATATACAGTATATAGTAATTGGTATACTATGCAGTATAAGCAAATGAGAAACGGCAATGAATTGCCGTAAATCTTAGAGTTCGCAAAAATGGTATCACGTGACCTTGAGGCAGAGATCAAAGGTCATAGTAATTTCGAAGTATATCGATTATGCTGAGTCAAATGGAGTTGACCGCGAGTCTCTAGTTCTTACGGTTCTTGAGTTGAAAGTTGTATAACAGACAGAGGGACGGACAAAGCTGTTGTATTAGAGTTTTTTCTAACTCTAAAACTATAATCATACGCTGATTTTCTTTGTACAGCATATAGAATAGTATTATCATATTTACCGATCGTAACTTGTATGTATCATAAAGAATATTAATCACAAAAAGTTACCTTCCGTACCACATACAAGTTCTTAATTTTTTGTTTTACAAAGTGAATTTTGTCTTAACTGGGAGAAGACAGAAACAATAGTTTTTAAATTTTTGTGCGTTTGTATGCTGTCGTCACATAAAATCCATTGCGCGGATTATAACGCAGTGTGGTAGTTTAGACCTGATCTTAAAATTAAAATCACGTTTTACCTGTGTTTATATGATGTGTAGTGTTACCCCGGACACAAATTTCACCCAGACTTAGGATAATTATTTGTGGATCATACAAATAAACATCGACCCGTGTGGAATTTGAACTCATAAAACTCAGCCCGTAAACAGTACTTCACCTAACATGCATACACATATAATTATTTCATCATTCAAGTTATTTCATCTGTCTGATCCAAATTTATCTTCGTCTAACTTGAAGCTATGTGAGCATTCATAAAGAACTCGTTATCAAAGTCTAGACTATGATTTGTCGTTAACTGGGCATTCACCTTGACTTGAAGGCTGAGAGAATATTTTCTTAAAACTTATAAGATATATGAAAGATGAATATATTGAATCGAATTAGGCGATATGTGGCGTAAATCCATTGTAATGAAATTATTGGGAAGAGAGTAACACACCTCACATCCTCGGATTGACAGAGGTCTCGAATCCTAACCCAAAGCGCGCATTTCTGAATTTTCGAAATTATTCATATTAAATAGTTAATTATCGCTCGCTTTAACGGTGACGGAAAATATCGTGAAGAAACCTACGCGTCTGAGAGTTCTCCATAATGTTCTCAAAAATATGTGAAGTCTGGCAACCCGCACTGGACCAGCGTAGTGGACTATGACCTAACCCTTTTACACCGAAAAGAGGCCCGAGTCAAGCAGGTGGAAAGTTTAATACAGGGCTGATATTATTATATTATACAGAATCTTTAATGTAATCATATTTATAGGATAAATGCTCACGATAGAAGAAATAAATTATTGTTAAGCTCTATAGAAATACGATGCCGTAATCGGTTTATTATATAAGACGTCTAGTCAAGATAATATCATTGAATTACTTATATATAACGGGAAACTAGACTCTAGAATCTATTTATAAATATTTCTTGTCCCACTGGACCCGCAATAATTGGAGTATTGGTAGTAGTGTAGTGGCGACTTAGGCGCAAGCTATATAGAAATGTTGTCTGGCTCTAGCGTGATGTATAGTTCGTGGTTATGCCATGCGAGCGTCAGCGACATAGCATGCTATTTCACGTTGTTCATCATCATCATTATCAGGCTATAATAGTCCACTGCTGGACATAGTCCTCCCCCAAAGAGCGCCATAGTGCCCTGTTTTCAGCTTGTCTCATCCAGCATCTGCCTGCAGTCTTTCGCAGATCGTCATCCCACCTGGCCGGAGGGCGTCCTACACTACGTTTGGTGCCGTTTCACGTTGTTCACGTATATTTTATTCGAAATAATAAAGGGGTCACGCATCAACAGACGCCTTTTCTGTGTGGCTTGCGCTTTACACGAGAGCACCATACGTACAGTTTCCTAGGACGATATTAAATAATTGAAATTTATATATTTAATTGACTGACTCGGTATCTAAGCGGTATTGGATACGAGTTGAGGTCTCGGGTTTGCTTGTGTCGTCGGGCAAAGTGTTATTGATTTTTATGTTAGTACTACTTCTACTAAAGTTTTTAGTAGTAGTACTGTCTCTGGAACGATGTCAGATAAAAGGCAATAGGCTCACTCCGTATTACGTGGTAGCTAAAACCATATCTAGAAATGAGAAAATAAATGTGTATGCTTACACACGCACACCTCTGATTACCTTTTCGGGGACGTACTTATGACAGTTTGTATGTATAATAAACATTTTAAATTTTCGGTAAAATATTATTAACTTCCCTTTGCCCGCGGCTGCGCTCGCTCGGGAACTGTACCTTTTTCGGCATATAAGAAACACTATGTTCTTTTCTGTATCAACGAAGACGTGTATGCAAAATTTCATGATCATCGGTGAAGTAATTTAAGTGTGAAAGCGTTACGAACAAACAAACTCATATTCGCATTTATAATATTAGTGTGTCTAAAAGAAATGGGACAGTAAGCACTTCAAAGTAAATACGTAGAAGTGAGATATGAGAAAACATTGCAGACAAACATGGACGCGTGAAAACCTTCGTCCATAACTTACAAACTTTCGTTTGGCTTTAGTCGGAGAATTGAACCTCCTTGTCAGACAAACATTCTTCAGACGTTGGGTCGTTGAACAAAACCTTTTTTGGCAAACAAGCGATAAGTGGCAAATATATCTATAGCGGGGGTGTTGACTTCAATTGGAAGATAATCTTAGTAGATTTAGTTTTATTTTTATTACTATAGACTGTTTAGACAAAGTTATCGTTTTATGGATTTTTAAGCGTCTGGGTGGAGCAGTTTAATCTTAATTTTATTTTAGCGTACATTTTTTTTTGTTTCGATTTGTCTGTAGGTAAGCAGTTACTGTTGCCTCGTTATTTATTTCAAGGGTATGTATGCGCATTCCTGCACCTCAAATAATTTTGTACTTTGATTTATAATAAGCAGCGATAGCTTAGTGGGGAGACTAACAGACTGCAATGCAGAGGGTCTCGGGTTCGAACCCACTTCGCGCACCTCTGACTTTCGGAAGTTATATAACTTTTCGAAATTATGTGCGTATTGATTGACAATTATCGTTTGCTCCGTGCCTTGGAGAGCATGTTAAGCCGTCGATCCCAGCTGCTATGAATATCTATGGCAGTTGTTATTGAGAAGTCAGTGCCCTATAATATCCTGACACTGGTCTAGACTTAGGATATCGTTAGCCTTCGGGTTGCGGAGGTCAGGTGGCAGACGCTCCGTGTAAAAACTGATATCCAGTCAAATCCGGTTAGACCAGAAAAGCGGACCCCAAGTGACTTGGGAATAATAAAGGCTGGGGAGAAGAAGACTTATAATTTATTTCTCCTTGTAAGTGATTTGTAATCTCAGAAAAAAAAGAATTTCACACCGTTTTAAACCGCAAAAAGACCGAGTAGCAGATTTTCGGCGCCGTAAAAGTACCATAAATCTAGTTTATAATATAATTGCGTAAACTTATATTATTATCACTGTATGGTGTATGACTGTATCTCACAGCCTTGCAGAAATACACAACAAGGTATATATATTTCATAGTGATATTTACCCTTTGATGCCAACATTTCAGTGAAATTAAACCAGCTGTGGTTTGATCGATCACCAGACCCTTTGTGGGTAGCGATTTAATTAGAATTCTACACACATGCATAAAGTTAAGACTGCGCCGAGCGAAATGTACCAAAACAGACGGTCACAGTTAAGTGAATAAAATGAACACTTTTTGTTTAATACAAGTATAAAATATAAATTTACTATAACAATTAATGCGTTTACAATTACTCCGTGTAAAAAACTTAAAATAATTAATATTTTCGCCTACAAAATTACGTAAATTTGCACGAAAAATGCAAAAACGTAAGCTCGTGTTATGTGATTTTTCGATTATAACAGTAGAAATATATCCTATTTTACAGCTTAAACGAAACATAAATAGTTATATTACAATTTATCCGTCCCAAATATTTAAGTTATTGGTTGACAAAAAAGATCCATACAATTTTACTGTGGCGGCCGCGCGCCGATTTCAATATGTGCCGCACGAGCTCTGTCATTATCTATCTTCCGCTCAACGCACTCTTAAAGAGCATACAGAGACTTGTTACAATAGGTTATGCGACAGTATAAAAAAATAATAACTTATTCATCCATAATTCAAAATAAGTTAATGTATTTTAATTGGAACCATGTGATCGTCAATTGTTTTGATTGTCAACATTTATTGTGACGTCACACGTTAGTAAACGGCTTCAGTTATTGCTTGCTTTTCAATATTTATTTATAAATATGTTATATCAATTTATAATTTAAGTATAAACCACAAACCCAGAACCTTCTTTATTCAAATCATCAACCTGATTTTCGAGAATTGTAAATTTTGTAAGCAGGTCATTCTGTCATATCTGCTGAAACCACTCTTTTCCTTGTATCTATGCATTAGCACAGAAACCAGATATGGTACACGATTTGAATTTTAAATTTTATTCAGTCACAGACGTGTATCGTTTGAAACCTTTTGGTATGCAATAACTTCAGCTCACATGACGTATTTCGATGATTTTCTGATTGTGTTCGCATACTTAGAACAGTAAAGCGCTCGGTTCGTTAATGCGTCGTTCATAGCGGTTGTCACATATTTTTTTATTACCCATAAAATAATTGATATGGTTTGGTTCAGCGTCACTTGCAATAATATGAGACGCATGACACCTTGAGTGACGCAGACGCGGCTACCGAAGAGCGTTTGCCGCGCGCGCCTTAAGTACCATGCGAAGCCTTTTAAAGAACGGAGAGCTTTATGATATGAAACTGTATTCAGGCTATTTCAGCCCACTCTTGGGTTTTGACATCCGTTTGTCAAGTCTCTTCGTTCAATAGCGTTCGATTATATTGTAACAATCCCCTCCGCCCGAAAAAAATACATTTTTTTATTAGGTTTCACGTACAAAATTACGTATCACCCCTAAGGTGAGTCCGCTATCAAGGAAGACCAATATAGTCTGTTATACTTCCTTTTACAGCAAGACTAATCTTTTATTTACTGTATTTTTTATTTATTTATTTGGAACAACAAACAGTTACACATTATGCCCTTTTAACTAATACATTGTAATTGAAGTTTGATTAAATGTGCAACCCACACCGTTATCCACAGCTTATATAATTATTTTTTAAACCAATTGTTTTTTTTATATTTCACGTAACGTAAATCGTAATACTTCTGAACTGACATTTTCGTATGAATGTATCACATTTATAATACATTTAAAATCAGATGCACATAGATAGAAGACTCTCATATCTGTAGGGAAATCGACGTATGTATAATATTTCGTACCTCAAAGACGAGGTAATAACTTTCTGGTATTCCGCAGACTCCGTGAGGATTTTATGGCACAAATTTTAAATGTATTGTTTTCATTCAAAAGCAACATACCAAAGACAACTAACAATAAAATGTTGACTGACTATTTTTATTGATATACATTAAAACGATTAATAAAATGGGTTTTCACCTTTACGATTCAATTTAAATTTTACTATATACACGCGTAAAAATCTTGGCGTGTCCAGTTGACGAAATAATAGGTGATAGTAATTTTGAGTTTTACCAACTGGACACACGTGTGCCCAGTCTCTTGTATCGAGTTGGTGAACAACCCAAAAAAAGACTTGTTATAAATAAGTTACACAATCGTGTGTATCCGAGTTCGATATCCAGATCGGGCTAAGTGTTATTTGGTTTTTATATTGGAAACTACTTAGTAGGAGCAAGACTACAGAGTCTAGGAATTTGCTCGGTAGATAGACTGTAATAGGCTTGCTGTTACGTGTGACTGTCAAATATTGTTGGCGAAATGTGGAATACTGTCATTTACATATATGACCTTGTTCTCAAAACTGCACTGAACCTAGATTTAAACTGGCCTGAATTACTCTCGCTCCTCTTTCTTTTTTTTACTTGGGGGCATGAATTGACGCATGCCCCTCCGCGGGGGCGGGCGGAGAGATTATGTCGGACTCACCGGGGTAAAAGAGAAAGATGGTAAAGATGATAATAATGGACCTACCAGAATACCGATTAAACCTACCACGATGTTCCTCTACAAAACTGGAATCGGCGGTGCCGCGCGAATCACTTTCACATGCGGTCGCGTCCCCGCCGAGGTTTTGGCCCGCAATTTGAAACGAGAGGCCACTACACAACAAGACTAGCCTTTGGTCACCACTAGATTTAAGCCCTACTGACCCCCTTGTGGGGGGATGGCCAAATGACAAAGAGGCGCGCGTGGGAACACATACGACGCCTCTTGGACCTGGTGCTGATCGGGTGGCGGGCAGGCCACTCTCTCTCCTCCTAGCTTAAGTCCCACACGGTCGTGGGGTCAGCTTTCTTAATATTCTGCTTCCCCTTCGCTCTGTCTTAGACCTCATCTCCATTCACTTGGCACTCACTTATATCTTTTTGCACTACATCTTTTCATCTTGTCTAGGGTCTGCCTCTGGCATGTGTGAGCGAAAGATGTAGATAATTACCGGCGTAGTCAGGTGTTCACTCCTGAATCAGTAAATCTCTAAATTCTCCGTCAAGATTTTACTGCTATACTCAAATGTAGGACTTAACCCAGGCTTAACCTTTATGCTTAATATTAAACTCGGGCTAAATTACTAGAGTAGTATTAGCTTTGTTCACGTGAAATAATAAGAAGATATCAGTACGATGAAAACAAGTTTCAGTCACGTATTTAATATAAGTCCTATTGGTATTGATATAATCCAAAATATATTAAAAACGCTTTGTGTTAGCGTGAATATTATGACAAATATTTAATTTGGGGATATGAGCGAAATATGTTTTATATTATAACTAGACTTTGCCCGCGATTTTGCTTGCATAAATGTAAAGGTTGAGATGTAAAGATGACTTACATCAGGTCTGGATGAAATGTACCCTATAACCTTTTCTGTTCTCCCGACAACGCGTTAGCGATATTTCGTGATAATCGGTCAAGTAGTTAAGGCGTGAAAGCGTAACAAATAAACAAACTGACATTCGCATTTATAATATTAATTAGGATAACAGAAATGATGTTACATTAAGGTTGTAAAACAGCTATATTTCGTCAGCAATATTTTAGATGCCGCGTACGGTACGACGCCAATATATCAGATGGCATTTTAACGGCGGCTACATAATAAAGTTACCGTCTCGACATTCCTGAACTCGCCTTGTTAAAAGGTCAACTAGCATGACATAATCTTACAATAATTTTTTTATATTGTTATTATATACATAAGCTAATGATAATGCATGGGGTCCAAGTGCTAGTTCTGTTTACAGAGACCTTAGGGCTAAGCGGCTGATCGACGCTTCACGAGACCTAGAGGGCTGGTATTTTCTTTGCACAAAGAATAAGTATTGCTATGCAACGTGGCAATGCTGCCAGTCTTCTGGGCACGTTGCCAATTGACGACGATGCGGAGGAAACTTTTTAATTTTATTGTTTTATTTTCTCTTTAGTTAAATATTTCTTGTAAATAATTTGTGTATATATTATTTTATATATTTGTTTATTTAATGTGCAATAAAAACCTTAGTAATTGTAATAATATAACCTGAAAAGCAATAAGCCACATTTCTAGATCATTTATCGTTTAAATGATAATGAAAAATGTATGGCATTTTCCTGATTATAAAGGCTCTTATGGCGTAAGAGTTATAGCAAATTGTGGTTATATTAGTGACAACCATGCTAAATATGTATCGCAATGTGCGCAACTGTATTCGAAATCAGTTATTCGAATCTTTGCAATATTATTCGAAAACATTTATTGTAATGTAGTGATGACTATTATATATATATATGAGTAACAAGACAAAAAAAAAATTAACGCGTTGCACTCCGGGAGTGCCGGCAGAAGTGAAAACTTGAATATTAACGTTGTGCATTTTTGATATTTTGGAATAATTTTGCACGAATTGCTTTAATTATCAGTATAAAAGTACTATCATTTATGTGGTAAAATACAATATTCATTTATTGCGTTATCGTACACAAACATGACAGTTCTCCCTCCGTCTTACGAATTTTCGATCAGGTCTCGTGTCCTGACGCGAGTTTGACAAGTCTCCCTCAGTCTTACGAATTTTCGATCAGGTCACGTGTCCTGACGCGAGTTTAACATTTTTTACCCATCACAAAAAGTGCACAACGCCGCTAAAGAAGTTTTCACTTCAAAAATACTAGATTAATTAAATCACTTGTACATTATTTGTATACTGACATGACCTGTCATATAAGTTATCATTGTACATTGTCGATTTAGATATATAATTAGAAATCTCAATTATTGCAGAACCATGACTACTGTAATAAGATACAGAAATTTTCCTCACGCAATATTCATTTGTCAGACATACGCTCCATATAACACATCTGTAACTAAAATGTCTATTCACGGTTCACAATATGCATAAAATATGCGTAGAAAATGTAATAAGCTAGCAATGCCAAGAACTTACCAATAAAACTATTATTGCACCGAATGTATGCGTCGGCATTCACACTGTTAACTCGACAATATTTGGGTAATAAAATAAAATTACTTTTATAACCCTGCAGCCAACTATTACTTTTATTTTGTTTGACTTTTCATATAGATCAATCACTTTGTGTGGGTTTTATTTTATAAAGGTAGTTATATACTATTTTATTGCGATAATATTCTGTTTCAAGTATAGATATAGAGGTGATAAAATATTTTATATGTTGACCTCTCTATGACGTAATTTCTTAAGTTTCCTGGGACCTTGGTTAGTGCGAATTGAAATAGTTGAAATGCAATGGATGTATCGGACAATATACTACGAGTTTATTTTACTATATCTGCCATTAATTTTGAACTTGCGGAGTTTTTTGATTTGATTGACTTATGTGCCGTCTTCGACGAGCAACCGACGTGACGCGATACTTAGCGACAAACACCACAACTTATATTCAGTGTTACTGATAGACTCGGGGCTCTTTTCAGTTTTGAGAAGGATTAGACCACTCGCTGGTCCAGTGCGCTCTATCGCATATCTTCGTGAATGTGAATGCTTTCAGACATGCAATCTACATCACTATGTTTTCTTTAACTGTTAAAGCGAGCGAAATATAACAACGCGTCATTTGATGTGTATGTCACTGATATAATAAAGAGCAATACCATGCAATGTAATGAAATTTCTATTGTTAAATGTTTTGTTCGCAGCGACTCGCTTTTTCCCGATTGTAATACACAGGACAAAGCAAGCTTATAATCCTCAACATTGTTAATTTTATAACTATCGTCGTTTTTCAGTCATTATAAATATTAAATACTTTCCATAGAACTTTATTAAAAGTTTTGCTTTGTTTAGCCAGTGAACGACCGACGTATATACATATGTATAATTATTTTATTGCTATTAATACAGAATTATAATGTGGTTTGGATGACGAGGGTATAGGTACACTTTTCTAATAAAATTAATCATTAGCCTATCCTTACCCCCCCCCCCCCCCATTCATCCTAATTCTAATCCTAATCCTAACTAATATTATAAAAGCGAAAATGAGTTTGTTTGTTACCTTTTGACGCCTAAACCACTGAACCGATCATTCTGAAATTTTGCATATACGTTTTCAGGTGTACAGAAACGGACATAGGCTACCTTTTATCCCGAAAAAAATTACTGTTCCCGAGGAAAACAACTATAACGTTCTTATGATAATAGATGGCGCCACATGTCTTTCGAATCATGATTGAATTATATTGTTACAAGCAGAGTACAACCCGAATTGATTGTCAAATTCTAAATTAACGCGAGCGAAGCCGCGTGTAAAAGCTAGTATCATATATGTGCAGTTTTTCATTCATCTCTTCTAATCAATGTATCAGTTATTTGACTGCATGGATGTCGTAGTGGTTTAAATGGTCGCCTAGCCACTGCCACTGCGCCGAGTGTTGTGGGTTCGAATCTCACACGGGAGAAAACTTTATGTGATCCACAAATAGTGGTTCCGAGTCTGGGTATTCCTTGTGTCCGTTGTTTGAACGTTTGTACAGTCCCCCGCGTCACAGGATTTATTGCTAGTTCGGAAGTTGGCAATAAAAAAATGAAAAAAAGCCTACTGTTATTATCTTATCATATGTGCAGTTTTTTATTCATTTCTTGTAATCAAGTCATATTTCAAACTATCCATCAATCATTTCTTAGGTCGCCATCTGTTTATGCAAACCCTCCTTAATTAACTTTCATTTGTGTATTACATACTACATAGTGTCATATTTGCAATAGCAAACGGAACGTCGGGGAAAGTGTAAATATAAATAGTATAATATTATAGTAATAGTATAAATAGTTTTAATAGTTTCAATAATTTAATTAGCCTAAAAATTAGTAAAATTTAATAATAATAGTAGTGTAACAGTTTTCAACATTTTGTAATAAAGTGTCAAATAAATAACGGGATAAAATCCGTATATATAGTTTAATTTCAATGAATAACATTCGCGTAAACAGAAGACAATATTAAGTGAATAAGCTCTTAAATAAAAAAAGTACATTTTACTCACTTGTTTTCAATACATGCCCTAACGATTGCTCCTTAATTTTTTCTGTCACTGGCACCAATTTCAAACTGTCAAATAAAAGTATTCTATATTTAAAGTAATCAAAGAACTATAGGTACATTGAGGAATAGGAACATGTTACCACTCATCTTGAAACTATTTGCAATCTTCGCAATCATAGACTGAGTGAAAAAGTTCGTTCGTATAATCAAATTATCCGAGTCCACCGATTTCCGCAAAGATTCGTATCTTGTACCCAATATTGCCTCGCATAGTAAATGAATTTCGAACCTGGTCTTTTTCCATGATACGCTATATTTTTATTAGCTAACACTGAATACAATATTTATTCAAAAAGTAATTTAATTCACCAATATCGTTTATTCAGCGTTCACAAAGACTTATTCTAATGTAACTTTAATAGGTTTCTATTTAAAGAATTGTTACCTTACTAGTTTTAGTCCGCGCCATCACTAGCATGAATCTTATTGCTACACAAACGGAGAAAACCTTTAATCCATATAAAAGTACTGTTCCGGAGTGAGCGTCGCCGCGGAAAAAAGGTCATAAAATTATAACTTAGTATTGTGTGTTTGAATTACAATTGTGTATGGAGACCAACAAACCGCAATCTTAATTTCGATCGCTACGTCATCATAGTAAATTATTCATGAAATCATATTATAAGTGCCGTATCACACTTGCTAGCTTGCATAGCAAGTTCCATGTCCATTTTTCCAGTCAGGCAATGTCCGGTCATACGTCGGACAACACAAACAACAATCAACACAAATCCTCCGCAAATATACTTAATTTTGACCACTAAACAATACATCATCAAAAGAATTATCCAAAAGAGTTATATTCGCCGTTTCATAATATGTAACTTGTATGGCAATTTTTATGTCCATTTTTTCGTAAAAAAGTAAAGTTAAAATTTAGCTGGTAAAGTTTTACCAGTCAGGCATCACCAGTCATACGTTAGACCGACACGCGAATACCCAGCACCGGGCACATGTGAAAAGGTATCGTAACTTTAACTTTTCCTCAATGCCGTCCCAGCCACGTGTTAGTCAAGGAGTTAGGGTTTATCCGTTCCACTTTTAAAGGTCAGTCGTCTATTAAAGAACGTTTCAACATTTCTGGTATGTATGTGAGCTGTACTAATGCTTGCTACAGTACTTTACGAGTTTTATGGCTTGTCTTTTTTAAATAAGAGCACTGATATCATGGTTGCTTGAAACTTGATTGTGGTTTTGGCAAGCGGTGTATACGTACTTCTTATCATAAGTCATGCCATCATCACAAAAAGCTCGTTGTGGCTAATTTCCTAAGGAAAAGTTTCATCGATGCAATGCGAGAAATGTGTTTACCCAAAATACATTATTGACCGGGAATAAAAAAAAACTATTCCGATAGTATTGTTTAATTCCCTGTGAGGATCGAGCACACCATTTTACGTACAGCATGTAAAAGAAGAGAGGAACAAATCTGTAAAATTATTTATCAATAAAAAATTTATATATTTTACCAATTTTTGTCCTAAAATAATGCGTAATGGGTATAAATGGGATCATGCAAGTTTCCCTTTTTGATACTTGACGTTTCGGCCAGGTAAACCAACCCTGTTCACAACCCGACTGGTTCAGCAATGGCTACTATAAAAAATTTACATTCGTTGTAACTTTAAGTGATAGAGAAAATCAAAGTTTTGCAAGTGTGAATCAACTTATTTTGGTGGCTGTAGCCAGCACTAGTGATGTCATTGTGACCACATAGTAGAATTGTTTCACTTTTGCAGTCAAAAATTTATTCAAATTTATTTTGTTACAGTTGTCGTGGTATGTGCCAACCCTAGCACTGTGAGGGAGATAATGTTAGCTGCTGACGATTTAAACATGGTCTCGTCTGGAGAATATGTGTTCTTCAACATCGAGCTTTTCTCTAAGTAAGTATGTTTTACTATTATTCTCGTAACATAGTATTACGCCAAAGCTTTGAGTAGAAGTTTAGAATTGTGCCATTTCGTTAGTCAGGTTTAGGACCGAAGTAAGCGTGGATGAGGTTATTGCCATCTATTAGAGACACTATTAGAATGAATGCTGTGAATAAAAATTAAGATAATATAACCAATACACATTTAACTTAAGTAAAAGTAACTTCAAAGCCTATTTCGCATAAAAAAGTAGTCTTGTCGTAGCTTTGCGCTTATATGTATACGAAGGGGTGGGCACAGATGTTTCGGATCTTTTGCCATACACCTTTTATGCCTATTATCATTACTGGGCACATTTCCACACTCCGTGCTGCTATTCAGTACCCCAATTCTGTTGGGGAACACACCATTTTGCCCAATACGCGAACCAGATCCAATCAGCACGATCGCATACAATTGGCCCAATTTATACCACTGGACTAACATGGCAATAAAATAGTTACAGTAAATCCATTCCTCGACCAGAAAATCGACCTCAGGTCTTTACAAGCAACAAGCGTAGCCAAATCTGCCAATTAGGCAGTATATCGCCATAACGTGACATGAATATTTCATTAAGCCATTGCATTCTCCTTGCAACATATAATTTATACTGAACACCATTGAACACTGCAAAGCACTCTAAATCGTGTGTATTTTCTTATTAAAGTAAAAACATATAAGTGGTTTAAAACTCAACTTTGGAGATAAATCATACGAACTGAGTCTTAAGATGTGTACTCAACTTTTATCGCTTAACTTAGCTAAGTACCGTCATAAATTGCTACGTATGAGTTTTGTGTGTGATTAAATGGCTTATGTATTTTTAAGTTGACTGTTTTATTTAACTTTATTATTTATATTATGCAATGATAGGGGTTGATCTAACCGAATATTCCATGTCAAAATTAGAATCATCCTAAAAATACTTTCAATTACATAAGTTTATTAGGTAGTAGAGCCTCACTAATTTTAGCATCTCACAGAATATCGACGTGAAATAGCAGTATTCCTAGTGTTGTGTTTCGTTCGGTGAGTGGGAATGCCAGCGGCCCAATCACCCTCTTTCCTCCTTTCTGCTCCTTCTCCTTCCCATTTTCTTTTTATTTTCTTCCTTTCTTAAAGGATCGGTAACACGCAAGTGATGCCTTTGGTGTTTCAGGCGTCCATAGGCTACGGTGACCACTTACCATCAGGTGGGCCGTGTGCTTGTTTGCCAACATAGTTGAATAATTTTATTTTTATTAAAAATTGTACATGTAGAAGAGGTAGACACAGGTATGTTATACCCTCATTTCATCAACTATGTTTTTAGGTCCCAGGTAGTAATTGAGCCTATTGCTACCAAGCACAATTCCAAAATTCGTTCTGCTATGAGAATCTTTGCTTGACACAGGAATCGAAACTGAGCCCTATGCACAGCAGTAGCACTAACTACCATACGCCAAAGAAGCAGCTAAACACAGTCCTTAAAAAAATCAACGGGTTGCACTCCGGGAGTGTCGGCAGAAGTGAAAACTTGAATATTAACGTTGTGCATTTTTGATATTTTGGAATGGTTAGGGAATAATTTTGCACGAATTGATTGAAAAGGTGGGTATATAGAAACGGATTCAGTGTGGCGCTAGAACAAAAAGTTATTATCAATATAAAATATACTATCATTTATGTGGTAAAATACAATATTCATTTATTGAGCTATCGTACACAAACATGACAATTCTCCCTCCGTCTTACGAATTTTCGATCAGGTCACGTGTCCTGACGCGAGTTTAACATTTTTTACCCATCACGAAAAAGTGCACAACGCCGCTAAAGAAGTTTTCACTTCAAAAATAAGAGTAGTAGTTTGTTTTGCAAATTACTAGTATTCTTGTTAATCCCTCCAGCTACTGTAAAGACTTGTTCAGCATTCACGTCGATAATGGGTGGGCTTTAAACAAATTTTACATGAATCTGTGTTCTTAAACATATCTATTCATAGACTTTTTTCAATACTCAATATCTTTATTACACTCCATATGTTATAATAAGGTATTAGACAATATCACAGTAGGTACAATAAGGATCCTGTAAGGCACGGGAACGTAGAAGAGAGAAGGATGCTATTTTTATATATTAAATAAATCTCTGTTTTCCTAACAGCCTCGCATCAGCATCGTCAAAGGAGCCATGGAAGGTGGAAGGCGATACAGAAGAGAGAAACGAAAGAGCAAAGAGAGCGTACAGCGCCGTACTGACCGTTACCAGCCCAGCGCCAGAGAAAAAGGAGTACCTTGACTTCTCTGATCAGGTAACTTTTCATATCAGTCATCTTTAATAGGGTAGTTGACTTTGTTACATTTTGTAAAAAAAATTACACACAAGAGCAAATAGCAGTCAAAAGTTCTTTTCGTGCAAATTGTATCAAAATTGGTTGAAAAGTAAGAAGTAATTAATATTTTAAATTTGAATATAAGAAAAAATTGGGTGTAGTGGGACCTCGGATAGTTACATTTAATTAGCAGTGATGTCACAGTTTGAATCATGCACCTTTTTTCAGCCATTTGGCAGTTACCCCTTGTACCAAATTTGAAATGTTTGTATGTTATTTATATTTAAGTAAATTTAAAAAATCTAATCAGCCATAGCCTATTGGGAAACCGTTGGACTGGCACACAGAGGACTCGAGTTCGAACCCAAGGCGCGCATCTCTCTTTTTTCGGAGTTATATGCGTATTAAAAAGTTAATTATCGCTTGCTTTAACGGTGAAGGAAAACATCGTGAGGAAACCTGCATGTCTGAGAGTTCTCCATAATGTTCTCGAAGATAATTATGTGAAGTCTGCCAACCCGCACTAGGCCAGCGTAGTGGATTATGGCCTAACCCTTCTCACACTGAGAAAAGACCCGTGCCCAGCAGTGGGACAGTTTAATACAGGCCTGATATTATTATAAAAAAAATCTTTGTAGTTTAGAGTTTGGATAATGTAAATATTTGATTTTAATATAAAAAATTGTGTGCCAGCTATTTGTACTTCTAACGTGGTAAACTATTTGTGTACATACTATAAGGCCTATCTATTTATAAACGATAATTAAAAATTATGGACGCTTGAAAGGCTAAGCTATCACGTCTGCGTTGCATTTTGGATTATCACAATGTATTAGCCAAAATCTAAAATAAGTCTTACAGTCTTTATTATTGCTTATATCACCATTCTGTTGTTTAGAGACGACTAACGACGGTATCCATTTGTAGTAGTTTGCAAACTTACTTGGACGTAAATGTATTAATATCATTCTAGAACAGCTGTTAATGTTTACTAGCGTAGAGTAAAAATGCCAATAACTGGTATATATTTTAAGTCAAAATATATTTTTAGAGAGCACATTATTTTAAACATTTTGACATAGCTTGGCTATACTAATAATGTGCATTTTCGCTACAAAAAGCTTATAATAGTACTAAGTGGACTAAAAACTATATATTATAAATAAGCTTGTGTCCGAAAAATTCGAAAAGTAATCGATGAATGGACTTGAATATTTTACACTATGTACATTGCTTTTGTATATAAGAGTATTTTTATATGCCTTTTGTCCCTAAGTGCCTACCGAACAATTGGCAGAGCAGACAGGCATTTAAAAATGTGAGATAGAGACGAGATACTTTATACAAATTCTGGATATAGCACTACATAATATATCTTTTATATAATTAATTTAACCCCAGGGTTATTATATTTATTTCTTATTTAGTTTAATATACATAAATAAATAATCAATACATAATTAAGTAACATAAGCCTTTACAATCTCTAAAATAACATATAATTCTAAACTAAACGCAAAGTTCCACAAACTACAGCTATGAAACTTCACAGGTAAAAGACTTGGCCGCTACGAAATACAACTACACGTTCGGCAAAGGCGAAGTGGTGTCTACGTTCGTAGCAGCGTTCTACGACGCCGTCCTCCTCTACGCATTGGCACTGAACGACACGCTACGCGAAGCTGAGAACCCTAGAGGCCAATTGGACGGAGCCGCAGTCATAAGAAACATGTGGAGCAGAACATTTCAAGGTATAGTTTTGCAAACATATTGTTCAGAAAATTGATACGTAGAGAAAACAAGTATAACAAAACTTTGGTAGCTTGTAGTACAAGTTACCACGATTAATGGAATGAAAGTTGTAAGGAGAAGTTAGTATCTGTGAAAGGCTGCAGGGAAAGTTTTTATTGCTTTAGAAGTAGGCGTCGTGCAGTATCGCTTGACTCCAACCAACATTTGTAAGATTTAAGTGTTTAAACACCGCTTAAGATTTCACCGACAAGATGACTTGAGAACTTCTTGAATTGTTTTCTTTACCATTAAGTGGTAATGCTTAAATAATTTAAGCTTTAATTTAGCTTAACTCATTTATACTATACGACGACAAAATTCTTTATGCTCATTGTTTTTGCACCTGGCCCGTTAGTTATTTCACAATGAGCGTAACAACGGATAATATAAAAAAGCAAACAGTTTATTATCTCTTGTGACATTTACTCAAGAGTTTATAGACTGCTGGCTGCAATTCGTTATAATGACTCTATTTGATATTTTGATAGAATTTTAGTCGTTTGATTTAAAACGATCAAAGTAAAGACTCATTATTACGATCCTCACACAGCTCACAGACCGCATCTCAGAACTGGACTGTAATCTATAGTATCGTAATTAGCTCGAAACGTAAATGAAATCGATATTAGCAAAAAGCCAAAATAGATCTTCATAAAATTAGGTAGGTATTACAAAGGAATATAAATCTTTACTTATGTCAGTTTTACACATATAATGGGTTACTTCAAGTCAAAAATAAACAAGTACTTTCCAAGAAAACCTGCTCCATTATCGATAACAGTTGAGCTTGGGGTTAAATGCAAATAAAATAAAAAATAGTCTCTGCCTGCCCCTCTGGGAAACAGGCGTGAATCTATGTATGTATGTAAAATAAAAAATATTTATTTGTATAAGATAGGTGGTACATGGTGTTAATAAAATATTATAAGCTCACTATGCTAAGCCTTTTAGGCTACAAATTAGGAGTAGGTTGCTATTGTATTTAATAATTACAATAGTAATATTTGACAGAGAAATGTTCATTCTCAGAATACAGTGTACATCATAAATTACAAAGCGAGCCTTATTTACCCGCCTATAATACGTATAACTCGAGCAAGTTGAGGTATATTACTGCTGTTTTTTGCCAGCTATATGTAACCTTAATTACCTCGTCATAGAGGGCCCGCCTATTGCTGTATCAGGCTCAGTTCCACACTCCAAATCAAATCAAATCAAATTGTTTTATTTGTAAAACAATTAAGTGGTTGAAGTACAAGTTATAACCTGAAAAAGTATCACTATGTTTCGGCCTGTAGGGCGTACAAATTAATTATATATAAATTATTAATTAAACTAAAATATTTATTGAATTTTAAATTACGATATTATATTAATTTATCAAATTAATTATCAATATCAAAGTATAGATATAATTATATTGGCTATTTAAATAATAATTATTAATATTACTAGCTTTTGCGCGCGGCTCCGCCCGCGTAGTACCTACATCAATAAAAAGAAGCCTATGTTCTTCCCCAGGTTTTAAACTATATCTGTACCAAATTTCATCTAAATCGGTTGAGTGGCTTAGCCGTGAAAAGGTAACAGACAGATAGACAGACAGAGTTACTTTCGAATTTATAATATTAGAAAGGAAGTAAGGATTAATAAATAGCTTATGAACATATAATAATTATTGAAATAATTATTCATTATTATTTTCTTAAAATAAAACTCCGTATTGCTGCGGATATTTTCTTGAGTAAAATACCCAATAACTCAAGACCATATTATAAAACTTTGACATTCACTACTGCTGCGCCACCAAGACAGTTAACCTATATTCAACAAAAAGTAATTTGAAGCTCAAATGAAAATTTGTCTGCAGGATAAAAGTCTCTTTACTCTAAAGCTTACACATTGATAAAATCCGTCCAAATAAGCAAGCGTTCCAGTTTTGTAGTAAATAAAAGGCTGAAAACATTGTTTTTTTAATAAACTGTACATTTTCGCAGGTATTACTGGAGAGGTGATTATAGACTCCAACGGCGACCGCGTGGCCTCATACTCACTGCTTGATATGAACCCGGTGACCAGCAAATTCGAGGTTAGTACTTATTGCACATTACACATTTTTGGATTCTGTACCCGAAAGGCGTCCATGAGACTTTATTTTAGATTTACACCGTTTGTTAGCTTGCCTTTAAGGGGCGCTCGATCTTACCGATGGTCAAGTGTGATTCAGACTCACATCATTATTTTCACAGTATCCTCAGCCTGGCAATTCTATTTGCAATTAGACGTCTTTCTTCTCCCTATCCATTTTATTATTCCCAAGTTACTTGGGGTCGGCTTTCTAGTCTAACCGAATTTGACTGGATATTAGTTTTTACATAGAGCGACTGCCATCTGACCTCCGCAACCCGAAGGCTAACGATACCCTAAGGCTAGACCAGTGCCAGGATATTCGAGGGCACTGACGTCACAATAACGACTGCCAACTTCAACTGACAGCTTAACATACTCTTCAAGGCACCGAGCAGGCGATAATCGTCAATCAATACGCACATAATTTCAAAAAGTCATATCACTTCCAAAAGTCAGAGGTGCGCGACGTGGGTTCGAACCCGACACCCTCTGCATTGCAGTCTGTTGGTCTCCCCACTGAGCTACCGCTGCTTTAGAATTTTTTATTTGCAATTAGACGTATTTAAGTAAAATGTATCATAAGTTTTTTTACTTATCAGTTATTTTCTTACAACTATCTATACATAGACTCTTATGTTTTATTTTCGCAACAAGACTAACCTTTCTTTTTGCAGTTTTATGTAATATTTGACGAAATATTTCTAAACTGACTACTGACTAAACCTTTCCGTATTCATGCTCTACAGGTATAATGCATTTAAAATCCGATGCACATAAATATAAGACTCACATCCGTTGGGAAATCGACGTATATATCATATTTCGTACCTCAAAGAAGTAATAACTTTCTGGTATTTCTCAGATTACGTGAGAATATAGTGCTACCTACATATTTTGAATGCAATAATATTGCTGTCAATATAAAATATAATGCTAAAAGACAGAGAAGATTAACATAAGTTAGTCAACAATACAATAAATTTAAACTAAAAGAGGAAGTAGGTTTACAATAGTTGGTCAATAAAGAAACCTAGATTTATAATTAGTTGTCCACCACGGTTTCACCCAAGTTCATGATAACTGCACCGAGCGGAGCTCATGTCTCGCAGGGTGATATTAATAATAATAATAATATTCTACCACATACACACAACACCATCTAGTCCAAACTAAGCAGAGCTTGTAATATGGGTACTAGACAATGGATAAACATACATATATACCTTTGTTTTTTGTATATGCATACATTTTATACATAGAAACACCCAGACCAAGACAAACATCCATGTTCATGCGCACAAATGTTTGACTTGTGCGGGAATCGAACCCGCGACCTCAGGCGTGGCAGTCGGTTACACTCACCACTACGCCATCGAGGCCGTCTTGGAATTGACGAGCGCAGGGATGTATGGAAAGGAAAAGAGCTGCATGGACGCTTTTTCAGGGCCCTGAATGGGCCTGACATAGATTTCCAGTCATCAGTGTCCTGGCTAAGTTTCAGCGATCTCTTCGCTGAGACCGAAGGTTTTGTCTGTGCAATTATGGACGAAGTTGTCATGACGAACAACTACCGGAGATATATCCTGAAGGATGGGACAGTTGACATATGTCGGGCATGTCACCAGCCCGGAGAATCTCTCAGACATATTGTCTCCGGTTGTTGTCGTCTTGCCAATGGAGAGTATTTGCATAGACACAACCAAGTAGCCAGGATTGTCCATCAGCAACTTGCGTTGAAGTATGACCTTGTGGAATCTGAAGTTCCGTATTACAGGTATGTGCCCGATCCAGTTCTCGAAAGTGGTCGTGCTACTTTATACTGGGATCGGTCTATCATTACTGATAGGACAATTGTGGCGAAAAAGCCAGATATTGTACTGATAGACCGATTGGAGCACCGAGCAGTGATCATCGATGTCACCATTCCGCATGACGAGAATCTTGTGAAAGCTGAAAAAGAAGTAGAGTTGAAATACCTGGACCTAGCTCACGAGATTGTCGCCATGTGGCGTGTGGACTCGGCGATCATTGTGCCGATAGTCATTACAGTCAATGGTTTAATACCTAAAAGCCTCGACCACCACCTACAGAGGCTTGCGTTAGATGGCTGGATCAAGTCCTTGATCCAAAAGGCAGTACTGCTCGACACGGCGCGTATTGTGAGGAGATTCCTCTCTCTGGGGCCCTAACCACTTGAACCCTGTTCCCGATGTCGGTGGATCATTTCAGTTTTTATATTTTTAAATATGTATAGTTTTTATATTTATATTTAAAAATGTAACTATTAGAAAGAAAATGAATAAAGAGAATAATAATAAAATTTATTGTGTCAAATAATTCGTTTTACAGGAAGTTATGTTCGGAATCTTCTTTTAGGCAAATAATGCTTGTAGTAGAAAACTCCGCTCCTACATATTTTACATAGCGTGACAATTAACACAATAATTTGAAATGATGAAATTAACTCTAGGATACATTATATTAAATACAAACTTATACTTTAAAATGTGTGTGGTGTATGTGTGTATGTATGTGTGCGTGTGTATATATGTATGTGTGCGTGTATGTGTATGTATGTGTGTGTACATATATGTGTGTGTGTGTGAACATACTTTTAACAATGTTAAGTAAAATATAGCTGGAACAATGTACCTACATGTTTTTAATAGACCACCTCTTTCGCTAACAAGTGTGTAATAAACCTTGCCGTTTCTAAGGAATAAACTTATAAAAGTATATTTTCCCTAAGCAGAGGCAAGTTGCCTGCATATTATGCATATTATATATTATTGCATATTATATACCCTAATTATAAGCTTATTTTATTTGGTAAATAAACAATTATTACAAAATCATCTAGTTACTGTTTGTTTGAGAATAAATTCTTTAATAAAAAGATGACAAAAACAAGATGGACAATACATAAACTGATTCACAATTTATTGTCCCTAGCAACTAGTATAACCAACCATATTTGTTTACTAAATAAGACCAGTCAGAGAAATGGACTCTACGTTATATATGTATGATATTACAATTCAATATTTCCCGTTCAAGTCACGTGTTGGGACATTCGAAACGCGACGCAGAACTTTCGAAGCCGGTAACTAGTACAAGCTTGCTACACGTGACATATTTTAACGACATAATATATGTAATATGTTGATACAGTTTTGAAACGCAATAGGAATTGAAATTCTATATTTGAATATTACTTTTGAAAGACTTCTGTGAACGAGGAACTATAAAAATCTGGTATGAACTTATTCAACATTACAAAAGTCTAGATAGTTATGTCTCGCTTCAATTCTTTTAGCTTTCATATAACTGGGGCTATGCTCCGCCATATTGTGGCTTGGGTATATATTTTACACCGTGGTGCTACTCAGCCCCCTAGCCCAGTTGATTAATGACTTGAAAAAAATGGGTTAGACTGGATGTGGAAAGCGAAACACCGGACACGGTGGCGTATAATTAGAGAGTTTATGCCCAGCTCATTGAATGATTTAGTTACTGGCAACAGGTAAATGTACATGTAAATTCATAGTATGATTGCTTAGTTAGTATAACCTTGACGTACATAAGTGTTACTTTGTGACGTAAATGAATAAAGATACTTTGCTTATTAAAGTAATCTTAAAGTTAAGTGCATTTGAGCATAACATCATACTCGCTGTACCTACTGTGAACTCTACCAAAATAATCTTAATAACACGATAAGACAGTCTTAAATCATCTATTCGCTACTACTACCGCTGAGGGTGTAGTCGTTTTAATATGTGTTTTGCATAAAAAAATCGTGTACTTATATCAAGGTAAATTGAAGAGCTAAACCAACCCTCTACAAGGTAAATATTGGCTTCATAAATCAAAACGCAGCGAGCCGTGACAAAGTTACCAGGTAAAAGGCGGGTAATAGCGCTCACGCCCGATTGAGCCTCCTAACGTTCACGCGTTCAGTCTCCTATGCTTTTGATTAGGTGGTGAAGCATGTGTTTGCAAAGTGCGTGTTAAAAATATATGTAATTTTTTTACACGAACCAACATTCAGCTAGCTATGTTAGGAGGACAAGTCTACTGCCGCCTTAGTTCTAGTTTCCTTGCTGTAACTGAAAATTTCTGGACAGAAAATTTTAATAACACTTTGCCTGATCCCGGATCGATTCGCATATTAATCACATTAACTCGCGCCACCGCGGCTGAAAACTTGGCTTTCATAGACTTAGGGATTTCAATTTTCAAGTGCCGGATTTTTTGCCGGATACCGCTTCTATTAGTTATTATTACATATATGACACCCGAGTTAATTCTGCACAAATCTTTCTTTTTAATTATAATTTTTTACGAAAAATTTGTTCTCTTATGTGAAGCAGATGAATTTGCGCGGGTCAGCTAGTATTTTATGAACTTATGAAGACTAAGTAAGATTAATTTGACATGATGTAGACTAATATAAAAATATTTGTGGCCTGAATCCTAATATCTTGCAAATAGAAGCGTTTTGTAATGTATCCGTGTAGCTAGATATAATATTTTTTTAAATAATATTACGGTTACGTACGGTGAACCAGAGTCTTACCTTTTCTTCGTAAGCGCCATAGTCGTTTTGTATAGTGAGCCAAGCAGAACATTTTCTTAGGTATAATATTATACTACATTAAATTTACTGTTCACTCAACGCGATTTCTTGGTCTATCCTTGGAGACACACTCATGCAATCTGATTTCATCATGCAGTTAAACACTATATAACTGTCTGTATCTGTTTGAATTACTGTATGACTATAACTCACAAATAAAAATTACTACTATAGTTTATATTATATTAGGGTTAGGTACAAAACAATAAAAAAAAAAACGTACGAGAATAAGAATATTTCTTGCTTTATTCACAAATGTGATATTCCGAAATTTTAGACCAACATAATTTCGACCAAATACTTTTTGGTCATATTATTATGGTCAAAAACAGAAAACCAGATATTGCGATTGGCAAGTGGCCATAGAGGAGAGTCTATGTTGTCCATTAAGTCAGTATGTGCTTAATTAAAATAAATTTTAATTACTCAGAACTTAGCAAATTATAAAATCGTCTTAGTATTACGCGAGTATTATATAATATATTAAACTTAAACTACTCACGGTCTAGTCATGGTCACTTTTCCACGTAATCATAGCTGCTGAAAGCACCCGAAATCTTTTTTTAAGTAAACCTTGTACAAATCGTGCAAATTTCTTATATCAATAATAAAAATAATATAGTTTCCATGTGCAACAATTTATATTATTTTCCTTTAACGTTTCTCAAAGAAGAGATTACCTATCAATTGAATGGCTTAAGTAATAAAATGAACACAGGTTTAAGCTGCTGTTTAAATTGTTTATAGTGGGCAGTAGTTGATCAAATGTTCTCGAAGATATGTGAAATCTGCCAACCCGTACTAGACCAGCGTGGTGGACTATGGCGCCTAACCCTTCTCACGTTGAGAAGAGGAATGTGCCCACATTATTATTATTAGTTGATCAAACAGGTCAAGTAGCAAGGGCCATCGCATAGTGAGATTAAACTCGCCGAATTAAATTATTTTGTATGTTTTATTACGCGAAAGCGCTACTTCAACAAAGTTAATACAAAAATTTCCGTTTAATGTAATAGGTCAGATATTATACATATCATAAAGCCTGAAGCGCTACATGAAAATGAATTATAATTAACGGTTAAAGAATTATATTATTTCCAAGGTTTATGTATAGTTAGTGACTTAATTTGAAAACATTTGCAAGGTTTTAGAAATAAAATATGAGCATTATATGTAAACTATTCCACTGCTGAGAACGTCGAAGATTGAGAAGTCTTTGGCCATAGATAGTTCCCCACGCTGGTCTATTGCGGATTGGCAAACATCTCATATCTTCGACAACTTTATGGAGAATATTTACATCTGTCAGTTATTATTAAAATGATTAAGATAACAATAATGATTATAATTTTTTATAGTAGTAGTAATATACAGTTATAGATAATTCAGAACTTTTCAATCCGAAATATATATTTAAACATATAAAGTTATTTTGTTACTTTATTCCATTTGTTCTGGCTACCTTTGCGGCTGACAGTACAAAATTGCGCTACTGGATCAGCTCGAATAAATTTAGAATCTATGCTAACACCAAAAATTTGACAACTACATTAACTTATTATCCGTTAATCGACCGCAGGACCTTAGTACCACACGTAGTCGTAGGTTACCAGACTAAAAATTAAATCACATAATATTTGACTGCATGAATGGCGTAATGGTTTAAGTGGTTGCCTTGCCGTTGTCTCTGCGCCGAGTGTTGGGTTCGATCCCCACACGGGACAAAAATATTATGTTTGATGCACAAATAGTTGTTCCGAGTCTGGGTGTTCTTTGTGTCCGTTGTTTGAATGTTTGTAAAGTCCCCCGCGACACAGGATTCATTCCTAGTGCGGGAGATGAAAATAAAAAAAATCAGAATAAAAGAAATCAGAATAAAAAATCTTCGATGGTTTTCGATATATTTCCTTCTTTAGATCTTTAACGGAGAGTGTTAGAATCCTGTTTCATAGTTCATTGAGCTAAATATCGTAGGTGTGGCAAAAGTTACTGTATATAAAATACTAGCTAAACCCGGCTAGGCATCGCTGTGACTCTGTCTGTTATTTATTATCAGAGAAGTAAATAAAAGGATTACGTTTCTGTTTGTATTTTTGTAGCAACTTCAACATAAAAAGTATATAAAAACACTCTTATTTAAAAAAGGAAAATTGTTGCAAAATTCGAAATTTTCAAGTTAAGGTACAATAATACGGCAGCTTAAATTTAATATATATAAATATACTTTATGCTAACCCTGTCTTATTGTTTCGGTCAACGGAGTCGGGTAAGAAAATCATGTTTGGCAAGATGTGACCATCGAGTCCCGAACTTCATTGCGTTATATCTTAGTAATTTTTATGGTTTTCTTAAAACAAAAAATAGGTGTCCAATATTTTTGCTAATTTAAAAGATGGACTACTTAGAATCACTTTGTTTAAACCCTGTCCTGTCCTATTAAAAAAAAGGTATAACATGGTTGTAGTTAGGTAGTGAAATCTGTAATATGTATACTCTCGAGGTAGAAGTTTGCTCTCTTTGATCCCATAAGAATTCTACCGATGTAAGGTTATCTTTCATTATTTCATATTTTTAGAAGACAACTATTTCTAGTATTACGGAGGAATTTACAAACATTCAAACAGCAGACTTAAAACAAACGCCAGTCTCGAAAAAACTAATTGCGAGCTTTTTAAACTGATTTGATATTAGAAAAATCCAATAAGAATCGTAACACAAAATTATAATTCTCCTCAGAAACATAAAAAAAACACTTTCTAATTAAATTATAAATCCAAACCACTAAAGCTTAATAAAAATTACACAGCAACTTTATTTCCGTGACTTCAAAAGGCTACTTAGAGCCACATAAACATACCTCCGGGACACTGCTGTCAGAGTAAAACCCTTTTTGTTAAGTCAATGTACCCTTTGTGTTGTATCCACTAAGTACTTTGTAAGTTACAAAAAAAGTTTTGCTAATTAATGTGTGGTAAAACATTATGTTGTCACAGAGTTTGTGGCTCGGATTTAGAGGGTCAAAGCAAAGAGATTAAGTATAACAATATAAAGGGGAGAGCATAGATATCCCTTTATGAATTAGTTAAGAATATTCTGCGGAACATACATATATTACCTAATGAATGCGCGGATGACACAGCACCGTGTCCTGTGAGTTTAACACCCACGTGGCACCAACATTTGTACGATCCATAGTTAGTCGTTCCGAGTCTCACGGACCTTTAAATTCCAATTCAAATTTATTTATTTGCTGAACAAGGGTGTAAACAGATGTAGAATTAACAATGTTGATTCTCTTTGTTCTACCTTCTAGGCATGCAAATATTTTAAATACATTTACTGTTTCACAAAAGACCCTGCAATAATTTATATTATTTAAATATTTAACAAAACATGACAGAAATAAAAAAATATTTTATAAAGTCAAAATGTCACAGTATAAAATTAAAATAATTAGATAATACAAAAAAGATAAAGTCCAAAAATAAAATTATATAATGCCAAAAATGTAATTTAATGTCAATTGCACTATTAATATATATGTACATAGAGTCTTTGAGTCCGTTGTTTAAATCTTTGTGAATTCCAATATGAAAAAGCTGTCTTCTAAAAAGATAAAAGAAAGAAAGCTAAGAAGCTATCGTGTCATCATCATCATATCCAATCATACACCCCATATTAGATAAGCTACGGTACACTGCTACCTACCACTTCTAGAGTATACATATTACCTTTTTGATTTGACCACCGTTTGCCATCCTAACTAATAGTAATATTACAAATGCAAATGTGAGTTTGTATGTTTGTTTTTACGCCTTAACTCAACATCGAGAAATTTCATACATACACGCAGGGGTACAGAAAAGGGCATACGGTACCTTTCATCCATAGAAGAAGTACTGTTCCCGACAGATAAAAATTGTTACCTACATTTATATATTACTAGCTTTTGCGCGCGGCTCCGCCCGCGTGGTACCTACATCAATAAAAAGTAACCTATATCCTTCTTCAGGTTGTAAACGATATCTGTACCAAATTTCATCTAAATCGGTTGAGTGGTTTAGCCGTGAAAAGATAACAGACAGACAGATAGACAGACAGAGTTACTTTCGAATTTATAATATTAGTAAGGATTACTATTTTTGTGAAGTTTCAGTTTCTTTTAACAAGCATCAAGGGAAATATAATAAACTCAATTAGAGCCGTTTTATTGTATATAACAGTTGCTATGAACGACATAGTCATTATGTGACAAGTTTAACAAAGATAGAGAATTACGTTTTAATCGGTAAAATATTTTATATAATTTAGATTCTAACTAAAACTAACTTGATTATCAGTAATGCAACACATTAATGAAAACACCAATGAATTGAATTTATTACTTCACTAAAAACTATTAAACACCTAGAAGAACACCGTAATAATCTATATAAACCCTTAAAAACGCTGTCAACATTGTTAGATAATAAATTCGTAATGAACAACATTAAAGTGGTAATAAAAAGTCGAGCCATTCCATTTAGTAGTATATAATAGTGCAATAAAGTTCACGTTCTGTTATGTACTGGTAGTCCTTTGCTTGCAAGTTGTTACGAATAAAGCAGTGTTTGTGCTTATGATGTGTTTGACTGGATGGATGGCGTTTTTGACCAGCGGTCACCATTAGTTCTAATTTTGATAACTCCCTGCGATACAGGGTCTAACACCTGAGTGGAAGTTGTCTTTTAAAATAATAGTAATAAATTTATATCAGCCCTGTATAAACTGTTCCTCTGTTGGTCACCGCTCTCTTCTCACAGTGAGAAAGGCTAGACCATGGTTTGTTAAAATAATAAAATAAAATGAATGTAGTTGATAAACCATGAAAACACATTTAATGCATTTTAAATAAGATTTTTTGGCAACTCTTTCTTAATAAAATAGTCTTCGGCAGGATTGTAATAACACTGTAGAGAACATTCTAGAATATCAAATCGAATAAAAATCTTCTTATCCTTTAAATGTTTTAGAAATGCCAATGCTAATGCTCGTGCTATGCAAAGAGCAGATCAGTGGTGTTTTTCCATGCACTATACACTTAAAACTATTTTTTTGTTGAACTAGTACTTGATGTTAGAAACGTCCATATACCACGTACTTATGTCGTGTACAAACAATAAACAGGGGACTCAGGACTCATGTAATAAGGCGATTAAATTGAGTGGCCTTACTATCTAAGCTCCTCCACCCTGCCATAGATTTATTAGCGCGATTGTAAATACACTTTAAAGATGCTTAACCTAAATTCTGGTTTTTGGTATCCAAATTGAACGACAATAAATGCTGGTCTGAAATCGAAAAATAGTAATCTCATTATTAACTCAAGCAATAAATTAAAATAAGATCTTATTATAATTTGTAATAAAAAATAAAATGCTTTTTTAAATTGGAAACAATAAAAATTTTGCTGCGCCCGGGTGGTCATCACAAACGTAATAAGTCTAAAAAAGTAATCTCGGAATGTGAAGTTGACTGTCAAGTTGAATTGCGAAAGAAATCAACTGTGTCTCCTTCTTTCACGTCACAAAGCAGCTATAAAGCAACGTGTCAATTCAACGGACGTATTTAAATAAACGCTTAATAACATAGGCGGTTGCTTTACATGAGCTTTTGGGTTTGATTCTCGAGCAAAGGGTTGTTAGCTTATTCTAATGAGAAATTCTTAGTACCTAGCTGTATGGATTCTGAAGCTGATAGGTAGCAACAAGCTTGCCCCCTATAATGTGGTGCTTAGAATATCTGTGTAATATTCCTCTTCCTACTCTTTCAGGACAGACTATGTGTTTATTTAGTATCTACCTCTGCGGCGCAGCGATGGTGAATAAGATGACTATGCATGAGGTCTCGGGTTCGAATCCCGGATCGGGCCAACAAAAAGTAATTTGATTTTTCTGTTAAGAAATCTCAATTGTAGCCAAGTTAAGTTGGCGGTGTTAGACCCCGTGCCTCGTAAAGCACGTAAAGCCGTTAGTTCTGCACCTGATCACTCTCTAGTCGTGTCAGATTACCATCCCAGTGGATCATGAGAGTTAGGGAAGAGAGAGTGCACTTGTGTTCGCGCACACATTTGTGCCCTATAATATCTCTTACGCAGATGGCAAATCTCCGTTAAGATTGGCCTCCGTGACAGAAATTTAGCGCGGAGGACATTTTTATTATTATGTTTTTATAACACCAGGCCTATATACCTCACAAAAAATCATTTTGTAGTAGTTGTTTTGAGCATTAAAAGACCAGCTCGAAAGATCAAGGACAGAATTACGTAGAATATCTAAGTGAAGTAGTAGTATAATTTGTATTATTGTGTTTCGTTTGCTGAGTGAAAGCATTGAAGGTCCAGTCACCACTAGGTCTCATTCCCCCTTCTTCCACCTTGTATTGTGTAAAGCAACGCGCAAGTAATAACGCTGATATTGCAAGCGAATACTGATTACCGTACCTGCTTGACTTCGGGCAAGTCAAGCACTTATTTGGTAACTACATGGTTTCTGATAGAAGCGTCTTGTTTGTATTATTTGCGATACAATGTAACAGATCTAAACGATGATGATGATGTCCTCCTGACTGAATTTAGGTCACGGCGGCCAATCTTAACAGAGAGTCGCTATCTGCGCTGGCGATATTATAGTGCACAAGTGTGCGCGCAAACACAAGTGCATTCTCTGTTCTCTAACTCTCATGACCATAGGGTCTTTTATTTTTGGTTGTGTCGGATTACCGTTCTAACTAATAGACGTTTGTTCTGCGACGTTGTTTCTAATATCGCAAAGAAGTTGTACGGGTGCTCCGAGCAGTCAGAACACTGGTCTTCTGCTGTCAACATGACGGATTTTATACAACAAAGTGACACAAATACAGTTCGCCTGATTGTAGATATGATACCAGGAGTATAAATCGCACTACTTGTATATAAGTAATAGCTTAGTGAAACTTAAGTTAGACTACCACGCGCATGTCTAACTTTTCGAAGTTATGTGCATATTAAATTGTCAATTATGGTTCGCTTTAACGGAAAATATTGTGAGGAAACCAGCATGACTGAGTTCCATAATGTACCCCAATAAGCCGCACTGGGTCAGGGTGGTGGACTACTAATCCATCTCACAATGCGGAAAGGCCCGTGCCCTGCAGTGAAATAGTTTAATACAGGGCTAATATTATATATAAATCGCAACGCGCGATTGTATTAGATGAAAAGAAAGCAATGAAAGATATATGTAAGTGAATGTCCGCAGTACTTACCAGGTGAAACTAACAGTATTACTTCCCGAGGAACTTATCCTACAGTCACTAAATACTCTCCAACGGCGTTTTCTTCCACTCGAATGCGTATCAGCACAAACGCTATCTAAAAACATTAATTAAATCAAAGTAAGCTACTTAAAAACAATAAAGAATTAGATTGTCTGCAGTTAGTAGAAATAAACAAAGCCGATTGACTTATCGAGGAAGTCTCGCAACCCACCCATCTTAGTAAGGCAAATAAAAAAGATCTGATTAAAGGACGGATCGTCTAGTTTATCGAGGGCAGTGTTTTATAGTTTATTTTTCCATCCTAAGATATTTGCGAGTTAAGCTAACATCTAGGGGCAAAATGAGGTTGTATTGAATTTTATAGGAGACGTTTGGCCAATCTACGTCTAAACTTAGCAGGAACTTGTGATGCTATTGCCGCCGTAATAATATTTGTTGGCTGATCCTTGACCTAAGTTTACGTTTGTTTATGTGTGGTCCTAGGTTTAACCAGTAAAACACGATGGTAATAATCAATCGGTTTCAGTGATCTCAAACCCCTTAAACCAGGTGGATACGATTATAAACGCTATTTAATTTTGTGATAAATATTCTTTCATTTTGCTTATTCTTTCTGGAACCAGTTGGTTCTGTGTCGATATCCAGCAGTTAAGAAGATCAGATCAGAAGTAGATCAACAAAGCAATTTTAATTAAAAGTACGGCGCCTTTAAATTTTCCGTAGATGGTAATAGATTCGCCCTTTATTACGTGGTGCATAAAATGGGTAAAATAATATACTCCCGTTTACCTTTTCTTCTCACCCTTTGAGTATACGATTAGAGACTGCACACCTGGCGTAGTAAGTAATGTGATCCACCTTTAGTTGTTCCGTGTCTGGTGGTCGTTGCGTCCATCTTTTAAATGCATCTGATGTCCTCCGTGAAACAATTTTTTTTATTAGAGCAGAAGATGTATTTTAAAAAAGAAAAATGGAATATACATTATGCTATACTTAGAAAATTTATCAGGTACTACGTGGGCGAGTTACAAAGGCTGTATTGTAAGCCAGAATTAAAATTAATTTCAATTTTAAACTTGGGAGGATTTTAAAGACTTTCGCGCTGTGCGAATCCACAAATACGAAATAAAATCCATAATAATATTAGAGCCAAATTCGTTTATACAGAGTTCATTTTTATGACAAGGTTACTATATAACAATATATACTTTCCCACTGCTGAATACGGGTGGGTATTTACAATACAGTAGCAGTATAGTAATTTTAAAATAATGTAATAATAGAGCTTTTAAACAAATGTAGAGACATAATACTGGGTGTAAGGGACGGCGTACCGAAAACTTTAGCAAGACGTCTTTCTATAAGTACTTATTACGACGCCAACTTCAATTAATAAAAAAACGCAAGGTTTAAATGTAATGTAGATTAATATTATTACGCGGTACGCAATGGATTGCTACCAATACATCGCAGTCGATGAATGAACTCTGCGTTCCGCGCGCATAAAAACAGCTGATCTATTTAAATCACGACCATTTAATTACAATACAGCAACTGTTACATTTTTCTACAATACAGCAATGCTGTATTGTAGAAAAATGTAACAGTCAGAAAAATGAAAAATAGCAGAAAATGAATTGTGATTGTTGAAAAAAATTCCAACGATTTTTAACTCAGAATAATGGTCTGAATCTACTATTTCAGTTTTCGGTACACCGTCCCTTACACCCAGTAGAGAATTGAAGGATTTGGCATCGGATCGAGAAAGATGGAAATTTCTACACCGACAAGTACATACATTCTTGATGGATGGAGTGTTTGTAAAATAAACAACGCTATAAAATTCGTATAAAGTAGTTTTACATCAAAAACCTTCGTGAATTGTAAGTGTTATGTAATTTTTAAAGTATTGATATAAGATATTTTCTGAGTCACATTATTATTCCAAACAAAATCGAAGTAAAAGTGTTTGTAAACAAACAGCCCATACATTTTTATGTTATCACTTGACGAAAATATTTTTATGTTATGGCTCGACTTGATTTTTATTCGATACATTTGAGTTTGTTTGTCACAGATACTTGAATAGAATTTGAATGTCCTACTTTCTTATATTTTATTTGGTAATAGTGTTTTTGTAACTTTAAAAGTTACATAATATAGAGCCACGCCTTTGTTTCCTTGAAGAGATAGTCATAGGTATCGTAGACTAGTTTTGTTTTTAGGTCTAACATAATAAGGAGTGCTTCTAAGCTGCTAAGAGTTATTTAGTGAAATATTCATACATAAGCCGTTATGCATACTGGTATACATATATAAATTATAATATTATGTTACAGAGAATTTTTCCTCGCGATACATGAATAAAACAATCCATTCAATTTGATTTGAATTAAAACATAACGCGTAATCTTTTCAAAAATATTTCGGGATTAGCTCAAAATTTAACTACCCGATGAAGTCTACGATAAAAATTACGTCATATTTTGCGGATGTGATTGAGATCTATAACTCATTAGTAGCTATCTTGAAGAATAAGCCCACTTATAGTCTTTAAGAAATTTATTTTGTGATACTAAGATAAAGTAGAAAGATAAATTACGTAATAAGGTCATTTAAACATTAATTAATAAAATAATTTCATAAATACATAACGGAATTCAAATTAAATGCCAAAGTTGTCATGCACAAAGTTAATTTTAATATTACTGTGTTTTAAAAAAATCTTTATGTCGGTCCATTGTCCTAACTTCCAAAGATGACAACTGCCGAATGAGTAGCCCTTGGTTCTATTTTGTAATATAATATTTGACACTGAATAACAGAGTCAAAACAAATCTTAGTGAATCACACACATTGCTATCCCGTGATCGAACCAGCAACACTTGGCGCACTGCCAGTAGCGAGGCGACCACTTCACCTAAGCAAAGTTTATTAGATTTTCTGTCAAGCGTTTGTCAACAGATGTACCAAAATTTGGAGCTCTGCCCGGTAAACCGCAACAGGCAGTTTCTTGAAATCTAATCTAATCACAAGTAATCTCCTTTTAAGTGCTTCTTACTGGCTTTTTCTTCACTTAACAATCTTTGTTTTATTTCAGAAAGATAATTGGAATAATAGGTTGTTGATTAAGAGCCTTCGTAGAAGGGAAAGAAAATTAAAAAATTAAGAGACTACAAGGAGGCTATTTATATATCTGTTTAGATAACGATTAATTAAGTTTATCTTTGTAAAGGCAGTTTGGGTAATAAATAAATATTTATGAGATAGAGTAAGAAATTACGAATAAGTCAAAGATGAACTTAGTTCTACTTCTAGGAGTATATTAGAATTAAATTGCTTACGGACATTATTATTATAATATTTATACATTCTCCGATATTTTAACTGCTTTTCAGCAGCTATGTTTATGGAAAAACTTATGCGTAGTGCGCTTTAACCTGGAAGTATGAAGTTAATTTAAATATTATGTAACATTCGTTTAGACCCCAGACAATATTTCCAGGGGAAAAAAATCAAATGCGATTTCTTTAAAATTAGTCTTTATACCAATTTATTTTCTTAGACAATGCAGTAGGGAATATTCCTGTGTCACCGGGGACTATAAAAACATTAAAACAACGGATACAAGGAACACTTGAAACAGTTATTTGACGTCACACACATTATTATCCCGTATGCCCACAATACGAAGCGAAGCGACCGCTATTCCATTCATGCATCTTAGCCTATTCTGTAATGTAGCAGATGGAGTGATCAACTGACTTCCTGTTAAAGATAAGGTACGATTTACGAACCGTATCTCCTTAATATTGCTTATTCATGAAAATAAAAGTACGCTTGGTAAAACTCTCATCATACAAAGCAATACCACTAAGAACCCATATAAGTACTATGATCTACTAAAAGCCCTTCGACAAATGACACAATTTTTTGTAGGCTTCGTCGAGGTAATATCAAAAAATAAATCTCGGGTGCATTCTTACCAAAATATGAAAACATGGCTATCTTAATATAAAAACAAGAACCAGACTAGCCAAAAGAAAATAACTACTTATATTTGAATTTGCACTAGTCTGCTTTGCAAGCAATTGAAATAGAAAAATAAAGAGGAGATAAGAAGAATTTAATTAATTTACTAAATATTTCAAAACATCTCAATGTAGTCAATCTAGCAATAGCATGCCTTTAGGCAGATTTATTGAGCTTATCAATGACAAGCAAGTAAAATGAAAGAATATAGTGGGGTTTCAAAAGATTTCAAGTGTTACCGTGCTTTTTTTCGATTTTATGGATACTCTACTTGTTTTCATTGTAAATTAAATATCTTCCGATATACCATGTCAAATGTATTTTATTAAAGTCGGTTGAAATTTTGAACCGTGACAAATATATATATGCAAATATGTTCAATACGATCCATACGAAATTCTCAAACATATTGAAAGTAGAAATATTGCAATATCATCGATACCGTACAATAACTCACGCCAATTTGTGCACTGCTCAGTGTATAGGAACCAATACAATGTCTCCCTTAAAAAAAGGCCCAATGTTATTTATTGTACCAACAAAGATTGATTTAAGTTCGCGTGAACCTTTTGCACATTTATTCGTACATCTTTTATGTGTCTGTCACATTTTTCAAAGACCATTTTAATATAACAAAGGTCTCCTTGCAGAGACAAGAAAAAATGCACTATGTTCGTTGTTATAGATTTTTTTAACAGAGTTTTTAATCTAATATCATGTATCCTAAGTTATATTATAAATATGAAATGAGTTTGTTTGTTTTAACGCGTTATCTACTGACCGATAACCATGAAATTTCGCATGCAATTTGTCAGGGGCACAGAACAGGACAAAGGGTAACTTTCTACAGAAAAAAGTATGGTTCCCGAGGGATAGAAGTTGTTGAAAAAATCTACATTAATGTGAGCGAAGCCGCGGGAAAGAACTAGTTATTTATATATGCCTATTTGTTGTACTGACTGTTCACAGATTATAGTAAGATTGTGATCTAAACCAGGATTGAATGTCTCCATATAGACTGTAAGAACGGGCTCGTTGGAGAGTCTATACTACCTAAACTCTCTTTAGGCACTGATAGCCGGCAAACACGCCAGTTCAAAATGTTCTTTAGCAAAATCAATATGTTGTATAAAAGCTAAATTCTTGGAAGGATAAACTTCAGTATTTGGAAAAGCCTTACTAATTTCAAACGTGATATTATGAGCAGAACTTATGCTACCAAAGTTTCCTCAGCTACTATTCTATTTTTGTTTATTTATACCAGACTAGCTTTTGCGCGCGGCTCCGCCCGCGTGGTACCTACTTGAATAAAAAGTAGCCTATGTCCTTCCCCAGGTTTTAAACTATATCTGTACCAAATTTGATCTAAATCGGTTGAGTGGTTTAGCCGTGAAAAGGTAACAGACAGACAAACAGACAGATAGACAGACAGAGTTACTTTCGAATTTATAATATTAGTAAGGAAGTAAGGATTAAACGGTTCTATGATTACATGACCAGCGCACTTCATTTGTAAAATAATATTTTTTATCTGTTTTTATGTTACGTACTGGATATTGAGTTACTGTTATAAAAGGTACTGTTGTTAAATATTAGACTTACTTATTTATGTTACTATACTATCACACTACATTAAGAACCTGCAATGATAGATTGATAGTAAGAAAGAAATAAATAAATAAACAATTTTGCACGTGAACATTAATAGGTTCGCCTCCATTTACGTGGGACCCAAAAATATAACTGGTAATATAAGTAAATATTACACCACTGCGCAATCCTTCGAAGATACACCTGCCTGAGTAAGCTATATTATAAAATGACAGTTCCTAGCATCATAAATTCTCAAAATGATAACAGAGGTAACGTAATGTATAAAAAAGAGCGGATTAGGTTACTTCTCTACAAAAATGTAAGTTACGACTACACAAATCATACAAATAGAACTCTTACAGCTGTTTTCTGAGAAGCAAGTCAACACAAAAATTTGTAAACAGACAATCAAACGTATGTCAACTGCTGGTATTGGCTGACTGTATAAGCAATAATCACAAATGATTAGAGTTGCTGCTGCTCATTCAGGTAGCCGAAGGCACATGTCAAAATATGAGTCCGATTTTCGAATACGTCTTTGATTAGCTTTTCAAAAACCAGGTGTTGTAATGGTAAACAGATAATAACTCCTACGGTTGCCGCTGTCCGACACATGACACAAATATTATTTTCATCTCAAGTAGAGTGCAGAGCGCAATGTTCCTTGTTCAGTAAGTACCATCATTGACGTCACCATAGGTTATTGACTGTCAATTGGACATTCATATATGCTATTATTTACTCACTCACAATTCACTGTTTGCGTTATACCCGAGATAAACCAAAAAACTTTGTCGACCAAACATTATTTGTGAATTCGAAGCCTCAGCGCTGAAATATACTCGTATTTTTAGGATATACATAATTATTATGTTTCAATTTGATGAAGTAAAAACAATGAATAATTTTACATTTGAACGTTGAAAAACATTTTGTGATTAACATTAATGAATACAGAAAAATATTGATTACAGCATTTTGTGAATAGTTTCGTTAAGGGATCTTCTCTGGTATTTCATATAATATGTTTTAATTAGTTTTTGTGGCTGACATCCATCAAAAACGTACTTAGAGAATTCATTTCGTAAACGTAAATTATGTTATAGTCATCTATTTATTCGTTCAAAAAATAAAATGTGTTGTTTTTATTCAATTGACTAAGTGATTACGAGAGTGAACGCTAAAGGAATCTATAAAATTGCCTTTTTGTATAAAGAAGATCAGTAGTGTGGTGTTTTTCAAACAAACTTTTACAACAATTACTATTTTTTGGTTGAAAACGTTTATTTTTACATATATCAACTATATGTACACTATCAGCGAATTCGGTTTTGCCAGAAAAATATTATTATCAAAATAGTTTGTTTTGACGTTAGTGCATATAATAATAATATTGATTTATTTCTTCTCACATAGACACTACAAATTTTGTTACATAATGTATGTGTAATACATTCATAAAGACCAACATAGTTTCTTATATCTTGTACAAATTCATTTATGTGAGAAGCTGGTGTCTGAGATAGGCATAGATATACCTGTAATACAGATCACCAGGTCCCCACCCCTAATTTACAAATAACAATATGGTTTGCCTCATAATATATGATCAAAAAACGACAACCATCCTATAGTAATATCTTTGATTGTATTCCAAGTTTTTTGTCTTAATCGTAGACATTTAAATAATATATGCGTGTTTTATAAAAGTCTAATTTAGTCGAAATCAATTTAAGTTTAGCGTTGAAACATTTTGACTTTAAAAGTTTTAGACGCGACGTCATTCTGAGCATATTTGAAAAGTTTTAGTGCGTAAGTTTTCTTAAGTAGAAAAGTAAATGGAAAGCTAATAAGGTGTGAGTTTAGTAAAATAGTCTTGAAATATATGTATACAGCTTTGAGAATTTTATAATTAATATGACTGCTTCTGCGGTCTGTTTTGGATGCTTTAGTATGCTCAATCACTAGTAAACTTGGAGATTCATAAATTATATTTTATGACACATATGAATAAATTATTTTTGACTTTGACTTTGTAGCAAAGTCAAGAAGACCCTACATATTACTGCCACCAAATAATTAGCAACTGCAGGCTTCCAATCGATTTACTAAAAGATTTCCATTTTCTGTACAGGTGGTAGCGACATACGTAGCAGCCAACTCTTCTCTTCAGTTCATCGAAGACAGGCCTATCCACTGGGCTGGTGGAAGAACCAGTCCCCCACCAGATACTCCAGAGTGCGGCTTCGATGGTTCTCTTTGTCCTGATAACTGTAAGTACAATAATTAATTTTACTAATATAAATATAAAACTACGATAGTTAACAAATATAATATAGCAAGCCAGAGGAGACATTGAGTAATTCTTTATACCTGTTCTTAGAAAAAGGGGACATGATTCGCTTTAAAACACCAGCCATCTGTCTACGATCATAACATCTATGTACAACATTTTGACGTGACAACGTCTTAGGGCCTTTTCATTGTCATGCGTGTTTGCGCCCGCATGCAGGCCAGGTACGCATGCGTTCTGCCCGCAACCTATCGTATAATGCATGTTTTCATTGTCTTGCGCGCCACACGTACGCGGCGCATGGGCGGCGGGGCGGAAAATATCTGCTCTGCGTGCGGCCCGGTACCTGGCCTGCACGCGGGCGCAAACACGCATGACGATGAAAAGGCCCTAAGGGTCTTTTGCGTGATGCGCGCATGACAATAAAAACATGTATGATACGATAGGTTGCGGACAGCACGCATGCGTGCCTGGCCTGCATGCGGGCGCAAACACGCATGACAATGAAAAGGCCCCAATAAATCGATGAACGCCGGCTGCACGGACGAAAAAGGATGACTCATTGTCCCGTTACGCTCATTGTAACGTTACGATCGGAGCGAGAGCGCTACACGAGCGAGCAAAAGGCACGATCGGCTTGAGCGTTCGGATATTTTGTTATGACGTTGTCACGTTAAACTATCGTCCGTAAACCGACTTTACAGACAACCAATTTTTTTACTTATCTCAAGGTGATTTGCTATAAATGCGAATTTTAGTTTGTTTGTACCAGTTTCACGCCTTAACTACTCAACCAACCATACAGAAATTACACCTACTACACGTTACAAGGGTACAGAATAGGACATACATTTTATTCAGAAAAAAATATTGTGGCTAAACGAGCGAAACCGCAAGCTACTTATACATATTTAAGTAGCAACAGAGGATAACACAATATTTAACCTAATCCCTAACCATAAGCAATTTTTAATTACCTTAGATATATACTACAAGACTAATAATATAATACCTAAATATGTACTAAGAAGTCAAAAACAGTGTGAAAGCATAACTTTTTATTACGTGCTCGACGCACGTAACGGTCTGAAACCAAAATATGAAGGTACTTACCAACATTCGCTAAAGCTTCACTATTTGTGTAACAAACAAGTACCTTTATAAATAATATTTCATGACATAAAAGATGCCGCATCCATACTAATGGTATACATTCAAAAGTAACCTGTCTGTTTGTGGCGTTTTCACAGCTCAACAAATAACCAATGTAACGGTAATATATTATGTTATAGATATCCTGAACTCAAAATAAAATGTTTTATTCGTGCTATCCACGAACTCCAGCTATCTAACTGTACTATCTAATAACTGGGCTGCACAGATAGCGTATTGGTTTAAAAAGTCGCCTCGCCACTATCACTGCGCCGAGTATTGAGACTTGAACCCCCAGACTGAACAAAAATTTCCTGTTCCACAAATAGTTGTCCCGAGTCACAGACACGGACTTAAAGAATACTTTAAGTCTGTTGTTTAGGCAGTTAGTATTTTGTAAAGTCCCTCGCAACACAGGAATTATGCTTGGCGTGTGAGTAGTATTTTTTGAAGAATAATAGGGAACCAGCCTATTGTCATCTACTGGACATATTCCCAACCTACGTGTGAGAATGCATTGACAGAAAAACCTAGAAAAAAAAATTTAACCTAAAATTTCATTCACAATCAAGTTCACTACCGCTGCGTCACCAAAGCAGTCAAAAAAGAAAACATGGTTACATAAAGATGTACCTAAGCAGAATGACAAATAATAGCTAGTAGCACTTTAAAAAGCATTAACACATATCCAATCCCCAAAGGCGTTCTCTTATTCCAAAACAAAACACTGGTATACTTTAAAGTACCAAACACAAACACCTTTCATTATCCACGTTCTTAACTTTTTCTTCTACAGTGGCACTTTACAAAGGTGTTGTTTACCCACAGAGTGGCACCTGGCACTTAAAGTACTTTTCTACCACTTAACGTACCGAGTAGGTCCTTTTAATTAAAGCTCGAGATAAGAGGCCTGCTTCTCACACCGAAGTGTAACAATTTTGAATTAAATAGCGTCATGTCTTGTACTACTTATCATACTACTGAGAAGACTGATCAAATTATATCTCGCTTGGTAGTATGTAGCTTAGTCTAGTCTGTACTGCAAAGACTTGAAATTCCCTAGGTATTGCTCAAGCGATTCTGGCCTTTCAAGAGGGAGTTGCCATAATACCTGAACTAAAAATATTACTACTTGTCTGTAGACAGCACAAACTTTTATATAAAAACCAAAGATTTAAATCAATTAATTCTAAGATACTATATCTGAGACGGCTTATTGGTATGTTTGGTTACTATTGTGAAACTTTAATTTTCACCGCCGACCCGAAGTTAAAGTTAGAAGTAATATTTTGATTCGTCGCCCGCAGACCTTTACTTTTCTGCATTACGGCAGTTTATTGCATTTACGGCCCTGCTGGGTCGCTGATGTAGTTCTGGTTTCAGCGACCCACCTGCCATATAAAGCAGCGAGGTGGCACACCATGATGGTTTAGTTGGTACATCCGAAGTCTCGGGAGGGTCCGACATAAATCTCTCGCCTCCCTTTGTGGCGAAGGGATATACAGCAGGAGCATATCCCTCGTAAAAAAATGTTCTGATAACTATCGACCACAATAAACTCATTATCTATTGTATTGGCCAAGAGACACAAGACTAGCTCCTTTATAAAAATCGAATCATCGATGATCCCAATCTAACGGATAGATTGGAGTCGTTGGAGCAACGGAGAGACTTTGGGTCTCTCTGCGTGTTCTACCGACTCTTTCACGGAGAGTGCTCTGAAGAACTGTTTGATTTGGTACCAGCGGCCCCTTTCTATCACCGTACCACTCGACGAAGAAGCAGGGTTCATTCATATCACCTGGAAACGTTCAAATCCAAGACGGTACGCTTTCAGCGATCATTGCTCCCACGTACGTGCAAGCTCTGGAATGAACTGCCTGCTTCGGTGTTTCCCGAGCGCTATGATGTGTCCTTCTTCAAACGAGGTTTAAAGAGAGTTCTTCTTTCACGGTAGGCAGCGGCTTTGCTATGCCTTACATTGCTGAAGTCCATAAGCAGCGGTTACCACTTTCCATCAGGTGGGCCACTAGCTCGTCTGCCACAAATGGCAATATAAAAAATGTGGTCGACTAATCACTGCCACTACGCCTAATGTTGTGGGTTCACATACGCTATAAGTGCAGTCAATTTCTGCCTTAACATTCAGGGATACACAGCCCTTACAAACACGATTAAACATTCCAATTTGACGTCGGAACTTCATGAATGGTGAACGAAATTGCTTCGAAAGTAAATTATTTACTTATTTTGTTTATTGTTTTTAGAATGCAGAGTTGTTTTGTATGGTTAATGTTACTGTTTTAAAGTTTAAATTAAATTCTTTACCTTTTTTATAAACGATTATATTAACTTGTTAAATTGAGTATATAGTCTTAATATACCATATCTGGCCACCGGTGTGCTGTTGCGACTTAATAGGTTAACACTATCAATATAGTTATACTTGTACTATACAGACAACTGCATCAAAGGCTCCATGGCATAATTTCCAATAAAAATCACTTGTAATGTACTTTGTCATACTTGGCTGCCGTGGGATCGACCTCAAAACCTCGACATGGTAGACTCTGCTACTTTTTTATTCTATTAACTGAGATTCAAAGAGTCTGTCAAAAACTGCTTTTCGATTCTACATTATTGTAACTTAATATAAGTGCAAAGTATTATACCTATTCAGAATGAAAATCCTTCATATTCCACAGATACATCCAGACGTTTCATTATTATATTCTTAATACAATATAATATTAATTGTTCGCCACAACAGTGAAAAATCGTTCGACGAAAATCGTTTTCAACATATTTTTATCTTCAACCGTTACCCTCAGCCGATACCAACGGACCTTATCGTGGATATTTCTGTCCAATCCCTGGTATTTCACACTCAATTTCTTTTTTAATAATATTATCGGGCCGTTGGGTAAATCGTTTGCAATTTCATGCTACTTTGGGACTATCTGAGATTTGAGTTTGTAAAAGTATATATAATATCAGTTTAGTGTTAAAAGGTTTAGTCATTGGACAAGATTGGATGCCACTTAGTAATATAGTTTTTTTATTAATCGTACATTAACCGCTATATTTGTTTGTAATAAACAAATAATGAAAATTATTACTGGAAATGTTTAAAGAATTGCAAACATATATAAGCTTACTGTCATCAAACTCCAATAATCGACTTACAATCTCATTTAAAAGTAAATTATAGCAATAACCCATTTATGTAATCTAGGTATATATTTGATGATTAAACAAATTACCAAGAGAAGTTCCATCATAATTATTATACGAAGCACCACGTCTGAAGAGATAAGTATCACCCTCCCAAACCCCCATTAGGTATATTGCCCGTGTAAAAAATCGGTAATATCACATTCAATGCTTGCGTTTGGGCATAATAATGTTCTGTAAAGTGATTTAATAAAAAAATGTTGAACGGCCGCGCACTAAAAAGCGAATGACGATTGGTGCAGACCGCGGAGTGAGCAAAGGAATGCCGGGGTTGCCAGTGCAAGATAAAATATTTCATTAAAATATAATATAGTGTATGAACGGTAGCACCTAGTGTTACTACATTGTGTATATAATATATTCATTTCAAACTCACTCTCACATTCGCACTTCTGGTCATTTTGTTAACTCTCGTCTACTTGTTAACGGTGTCACCACAAACGTTGAAGAAATCTGCATGCCTAAAATATATCAATAATATCGTAGTAAGTGAGTGACACGTATGACCGAGCCGAGATGTTATTTTGAAAAGGAAATATTTATATAACGAGGTCTAAAGAGAAAACACATATGTATAACCTAGCTACCCTAATGTCATCTTTAACGTTCTTGAAGGTTATACTATTATAATATAAAGAAACGCTCCTGGGTATGACATTAAACTGCCTTGCATTTGACGAGTACAATCGAATGTATTCTAGCGGCTTCCTGCACAGTACAAAAGATTGTTCTGGTAGGGAAGGCAACCCACAGCAGATATGCGTTGGGATTGGCTGACTTGCTAGAACAGCATAGCAATTGTGGAAGGCTCAGGGCGACGGTAGAGAGCGTATAGCTACTGTCGGTTATCCACATCATCCGATCGCTCCTCTGGTCGTAGGTGTTCTCCGGTCCACTAGATTTGGGAGAGAGAGGACGAGTGATTGTACCTGTGTTTGTGCGAACACTAATTGTGCACTTTGATATATCCTGCGTACCAGACTGTTTCTGGTTAAAGCCAAGGTTTATGACTTTGATGAGCGACGTCGGTCTGAGGTGGACTCAAGACGCGACGAAGTGAAAGTCGGACCAGCTGTGGCGATCAGTTACAACTATGTGAATGGTGTCACAAGATTAGTTACAGCAGTCATTTAAGAGCACATCAACGACAACTTTCTTCAAGAAGATGAAGCAGTCGCCGTGACCGAAATTGATCAGTAGGTATCATAAAGAAACGATACTAATGACCCCCAAAGGGCGGCTAGCCATCAAATACAATGTTAATCTAAATATTGCTGTCGGAATCCTACACGGGACAAAACTTTGAATAATTCACAAATAGGTTCGTTGTTTGAAGGTTTGTAAAGTCCCCCGCGACACAGGAATTATGCCTGGAGCGAGCGTTGCCTTCTAAAAAAGAAAAGAAAGAAAAGAAATATAAAATGTCCAATGTTGATGACGCATTGCAGGGACCAACTAAGGCGACATAGCAAATAAATAACACAAAAATGAGTAATATCTACAATATTAAAAATGAGACCTTTACACTTACGAGAAAATCTTTTCTGTGTAACATACAGCCACTTCATAATGGGTGCTGAGACAAATAACAAATGTACGAGAATCTATAATGGTCCTGTTGATATTACACAAATAATGTGTACTAAGCATTTATTCGTAAGATATTCGTTCAGTTTATATTTGCTACGGTACAATACTTTTATGTTTTTATAAGTAAAAGTTTATTATTAAGTCTATCTTTCATGCGGCGACTGCACTTTTTGTAGACGATTTGAAGGGTACAAGTGAAAAGCTAAGACTTTTTTGCAGCATTGCTGTGGAATAAATGTTTAGAAGAAAGAGAGTGAAAATGCAGGCAAAAGCTTACTAATGCTAACTTTGTGTGTTTGTTTGTTAAGCTTCGCCTACGCCTTAACTACTGGACCGATCATCATAAAATTTCGAATACACGTAGTCAGGGGTACAGAAAAGATACGTTTTCATCCAGAAAAATAGCAGTTCTCGAGCGAGTAAGCTGTAGGCAAAAGCTAGTACAATTATAAATGTCAAAGTTTGTGAAGATGTTTTTAGGTTTAGATGTTTCCAACTTAATTACACTTTAACGGTTCAAAGTAGTTTAATGTCACTTGGTACACAGAGAAAGCATGTCTTGGGTGAACCCTTTTTTAATCTCAGTATGCTTTACTTTAGATTACAGATGGCCGAAAACGGGGGCGGAAAATAGTATACATAATCTAATCTGAGTTTATACTTCGAAAGAATTCTCAGTATAGAAATCTCTATGTCATTTTAAATATTGCTTTTAATATTATAAGTGCAAATCTTTCAGATGCATTTCGACATGAAAACGTCTGCGACTGAGGTTTCATTTGATTTAAAACAAAAAGACGTGAACTATAGTAAAATTACCTTTATAAATTGTTTGATTTTGTCTGTCGTCGCAATATAATTATATTGAATAGTAGGAATATTTTTTCTGAGTGTATTTGCTGCGTCATAATGTTGTTCGGTGATAAAATCTCTGAATTATTTGAAAAATTTACCTGTTTATGTATAGTCAACCTAATTTTGTCGCTTTCATGGTATATCCTTTTAGCTTGACAATTATTAAAAAAGTGCCATTGTTTGTTGGTTGTGACATGCAATTTTAAAAAGAGACAATGCTAATGTATACTTTGTTTAATAGTGGTGATTGTAGACAGAAAACCTTAAACAGGCGATGCGATACCTGAAGGCAGAGAAGCGTACACCCACATTTTGCTGGCTATTATTTAAGGCTCCACTCTCTAGGACTCAGTGCTGCAACTGAGAATTTTCTCAAGAATTTCTATTACCACCCTCACTGAGAACTCCTTAACAAATTTTAAAACGCTGTTCATTTTCAATAAATTCTTGAAATTAATTTTGATTTATACACTAAAGTACTACTCTATATTAAATCCGTAGCTCAGAATATTTCACAGCACAGAAATTCCTCTCAACTCACATAATATATCTTAGAGCGCGATAAAATTATTTCCAGATACATTATAAACCAGACACTTTAATATCAGTGCATCGGTTTATCTGGATTATATTGTAATATGAAATAAACACGTAATATTCCTTTCAGAACAGTGGGCAACGTGCCAATATTCGTGAAGACGAATGAAGGAAACTAAAAGCTGTCGATGAGATTTTATGTCATTGACGACGATACTTAAGTTTTGCAATGAACGGCGCTGGATTCCCTGAAGAGCATGTGATTCTTCAAATATAGCATACATATAGTGCATATAATATATTAATTTAGTATATACCTATGTGTGTATTAAATATAGAAAAATAAATATGCGATGACTTCATACATCTTATAATAATTTATTATATTATAAAGAGGAAAGATTTGATTTAGTGTTGATGTAAGGGTTTAACTCAAAAACTACAAAACCGATTGTAAAATTTATTACACCATTAGAAAACTATATTATCACCGAGTAATATAAGCTATATTTTATTTTAAGAAAGTACTATTACTAACGTAACCTAATCTATTTTTACGCGAAGCAAAAGGTAGTTCATTATAATTTGTGAAAAAGAGAAGAGTTTTACTGTTATAAAGAAAAACACAAAATCGTATATACGAATTCGCGAAACTACAAGAATAATTTTATTAGATCGTACAAAGAGAATACTTCTATGCGAACAATGAGTTTTCGAGGAAACATTATCTGAGCTTCTTGGATATTGTCTGAGAAATTACTAGAGTTTACTTAGTTCCGTTAAAATCATTGTGATAACACAAAAAATACAAGGTTCACCTGTAATACTTTAATATAGCATAATGTTTATAATTGTATCGCTAAACAGATAAGATTTGAACCTTATTGTATACTAGCTTTTGCCCGCGGCTTTTCTCGCGTTAATTTAGAATTTGACAATCAATTCGGGTTGTACTCTGCTTGTAATAATATAATTCAATCATGATTTGAAAGACACGTGGCGCCATCTATTATCATAAGAACGTTATTGTTCTTTTCCTTGGGAACAGTATTTTTTTCGGGATGAAAGGTAGCCTATGTCCGTTTCTGTACACCTGACAAAGTATATGCAAAATTTCAGAATGATCGGTTTAGTGGTTTAGGTCTGAAAAGGTAACAAACAAACAAACTCATTTTCGCTTTTATAATATTAGTTAGGATTAGGATTGATCAGAGGCTAAAGAGGAAGCGTAACAAACAAACTCACTTTCGCATTTATAATATTAAGAATTAAGTTTAAGAATTTGTTTTGCTGTTATATTAATGACCAACAGACCTAGAATATTTACAGAAATACAATAATTTAATCGTATATCTCTATCAGTACATTGTGATCAGATACACCTATTTCAATATTGCAAGTATTAAATTGTTAGTCTGTATAAAAGGACTTTAAAGTAAAAATCGATTGTACCAACGAATTAAATCGTATAAGTCTACAAATAATATGCCTTGCTGGTGCAATAGTAGTGAATAACATCTTGGTCAACGAAGGCCGTGTACAAGGTATCCGGTTGTATTCTTGGGTCTTACATGTTATTTGGTTTGCTGCCAATAAATAAAATATTTTCAGAAGCAGCACGGAGTGTGAAAGTGCTCCATGTAGAGAGCAAAACCCTCACACTCTAAAGTGAGACTTAAGACTATACCTGGTGAAATGTGGATGTAAACACATCGCCGTACCCCTACGTCTATATCTGATAGACGTGAGATCACAGTCTCAAAAGCGTAAGATTAAGTTTTTCATACACATATGAAAAACTTAATCTTACGCCTCAAAATAGTCGCTTTTCATTATAGCACATAGATCCAATAGAAAGCATAAATTTTAGTATCATATTCTATTACATCACTGAACTGCTAAAGCAGATTCCCGTAATAAATTCAATAAAAGCTAATTTCACGCCGAAATAAACTCAATTGTTCGATACCATAATTTAATGTGTCTGTCGCAGATAGTTTTTATGTAATTCATGCTTAAAGCCTTTATGGCTTATATATTTTGTAGGGTTATTTTAGGTAACAGATACGGAATTAAAGAATTACATTGCTGTCAAGGTTCTAATACCCTAAAGTCAGATACATACATAAGTAGCTGAACGAAAAGAAAAATCCTAGTTATTTTTATGTATTTTTGAACTGTGAATATAATATACTAGTTTATAATAATTACTACTATAAAAAATACAAACATTTTGTTGTAATTTTAAGGGGCCATCGGACGTTTAGTAGTGACTGCACCTATCCTTAATTCGGATTTTTATAAATCGAAGATTTGCAAATGCTACAATTCTGTTTTCGCACAGTTTCGTAGTTTAAGTCTCCTCGCCATTGTCACTTTGTCAAGTCTTGTGTTGATTTGATGACACAGACAAAAAATTTTTTGATTCATAGTTTTGCTGAGTCTGGGTGGTCTTTGTATCCATTGTTTGGATATTCGTAAGCTCGCTTTGACACAGGATTTATTATTCATATTTTCGTAAAAATATCCTTAGAAATGCTTTGAACTATTATATATTATTTCTTATAAAAAATTCAATTTCAGTCTATGATAATTCTAAATTAAGGAAGGATAGTGGGTGCAAAATTGCGAAAAAGTAAGATTGACATTAAAATTAAACTACTATATACGGATTCTATCGCGTTATTTATTTGAAACTTTATTATAAAACATGTAACAGTTTCTACATTTTATAATAAAGTGTCAAATAAACAACGCAATAAAATTCGTATATAGTAGTTTAATTTCAATTAATAACATTCGCGTAAACAGAAGACAATATTAAGATTGACATCTTTGATTCTATACAACTCAAATATTGTTTCTAACAATTAGCTATGGCAAGTATTGTCTGAAATTAATCATATTATTTTATTATTATACGTGTCTCTATCTTCGCAGTAAAATTATTTCATACTAGGCTTTGTGTCATCTGTGTAGTGTGTCCATATTGTTGTTCTAAAAATATCCATTTGTTTCAGCTTTACCTGTGTACGCCATATTGAGTATAATCCTGAGCTCGGTAGTCGTCGTGCTCGCTATTCTATCAGTATTCATATACAGGTATGTTATTGTATTGTAAATAAAAAATATTTGTATTTTAAATGTTGTTAATTATTTCGAGAATACTGAATGCTATTATGGATATACATTATTAACGGGGAAGAAGCTAATAATTTGAAACTTTGAAGTAGTGGTTTAAGTGGTTACTTTGCCAGTGCCTCCACGCTGAGTGTTATGAGTTTGAATCCCACACGAGACAAATTTGCATTGTATGATCAACAGAATCAAAAAGTTCGAGTTTGCGATTCCTTTTTATGTTTGTATTTTCGCGCGGTACATTTGCTAATAAGTCTAATAACGTAACTGTTGGCTATAAATGGATACGTGTATTTATGAATACCTTTGAACCAAATAACTGTGATAATATTATGTCTCTATCAGTAGCGCATTGAATTTAAATTTTGAAAGCCAATTTTAAGAGATTATCAAGTAATATGAACGTAGGTACTTACAAACATGCATACATAATATATAAGATATATAAATAGAGGTTTATTTAACACCCACATTTCGCTATAGGTATGGTGAAAGTGATTGCTCTCTTATATAACAGTGTCTTTTGTATAGCTGTGAAGATATACAACAAGTTACCCACGGCAGTGAAAGAATCAGAAAATATTGCCATATTTAAAATCATACTACGCGATTTTTTGATTAGTAAAGCCTATTATACCATAAATGATTTCCTAAATTATAATAATATTGATAATAAATAATGATATACGATTTTGTGATACAAACCAAGACCAAAGAATATAATTGTCAATGAAATCATTGACAATTACATTCTTTATTTATTATTAACAAATACACTAAATGGATTTAAAAGTATTGTAAAGGGTTATTTTTTGACACATATTTTGATCAGTTGTTTATTTGTTGTTATTTTAAATAATTAAGTGTAACATTTGCATGCCAGTTACGGTACAATACACTGGACTAATTTTGCTTTATGTACTATCATCTCTAACCTGTATTTAGCAAATAAAGATTTTTTTTTTAATAGGAAAAGGTGCTAATTTTACCTTTTTACATAATTTCGCCAAACTGTGTAACAGTTTGTTGGCGAATACTGCGCACATTTAACAAATTAAAATTATGTATACACATATTTAAGACACATTAGTTTGGGATTAGGTACAATATAGTTATTGTTAATGCAATTAAACATTTTAGAAATTAAGTTGACTTTGAGATACATTTACTATGATTTGATTAGATTTGAAAGTCAGGTCCCACGTGATAGGGGGCGAAACTATTGCCGTTTTCTGGGCACAGTTGAAGACTCCGAGCTACTGAGAATGTCTTGTCAGAAAAAGCCAAAAGAATACATATTTAATCTATGTCAAACAATCTAGTTGAAACATCAAGCATGTTTGGAGATATATATCATTGAACATGTTCGCGTTAATTCCCATAAGGAATTATGTATTACATACGTACTCAATATGACAGAAAACTTTCAATAGAATTATATACAATTATTATTGGTCTCTAATGAACTGCCACGTCAGAATTATATTACCAAACTATTATATTTACAAACTCACTTACTAAAAACGCTGGCTTAGCAACACAAATTCCGTAGTGATCTATATACTGTGATAATCTACCTAAATTATTATAACAAATTGTTATACATTTTAGATCAAAGAAATAGCTTTTAACCCATAAAACCTGATATATTTTAAGATGTTAATTTTATATTAATAACCTTTTAAATACCAGGCTTTTATTCGTATCACTGCATAAATTAATATCCACTATAATAATAATAAAAAGACGTTAAAAAGGGTATATTTATCTAATCGATTGCCTTATTCTTTCTTGTATACTTGAAATAGATTATTGTTTCTGACACGTTCTAGAATCTCTAGCTGCATATTTTTGCTAAAGGAGAGAGCCTGGAGATTTGTCACAACCTAGTACAAACTCCAGTTCTCTAAGGTTTTGTTCATGCTGTACCTATTAATGTAACATATCTATATACTTACCTTTTTGAGAGAAAATAAACAATATTATTATTATTATTACTATTTATTGGAATTCTTCACTTGACAGTCATGTTCTCTCGCCTATATCTCCAAACGTGTAGGCACAATCTGCCTAGGTACATTACATACAATTTCATCATTATTTCCAACTCAGGTTTATATTTTTGGATTTCAAGTAATAGGGGGTGAACCGGACTGCTACGAGCTGGTACTAAAGGTTTTTGACAGAAAACCCTATAACTCTTTTCCCGACTTGGATGGTAAACTAGAGACCTCACGCACAGCAGTACTACAGAAATTTAACAAAATATATTAAAATAATATCAGCCCTATATTAAACTATACTACTGGGCACGAGCTTTTTCTCAGTGTGAGAAGTGAAACATCTATAATAATATTATAAAGCTGAAGAGTTTGTTTGTTTGTTTGAACGCGCTAATCTCAGGAACTACTGGTCCGAATTGAAAAATTATTTTAGTGTTGGATAGCCTATTTATTAAGAAAGGCTATAGGCTATATCACATCACGCTAAGACCGACGGGGGCGCAGTAACGATAATCGCGGGTGAAACCGCGGGAACATCTAGTATTAATATAACTTGTCTTTGTAGGCACTACAAGTTGGAAGCAGAGATAGCGATGATGACTTGGCGAGTGAGTTGGAGTGATGTCCTTCAGCCCGGCGGACGACTGCGTGGAAGTTTACACTCGCTTGCAAGACGTTATAGTACCGGGGTAAGAAGATATTCTAGTTTACCTTATTATTATTATTATTCCAGATGTGACGAGCTGAATGCACGTCCAACTAGTGCAATAATATTATAATTATGTCGATGGTGTGTTAAGCAGCCCGCAATGTATACGGATGTTTAAAAGTGAAATCGGCTACCTTAGCCACAAACAAGCACACGAACGTCACTATTAAGGAGTTGATGAGGTCGCTGTGTAAGTAAGTAGTAAAGTAATCCAAAGCTTCTATGTTATTACTTAGTCAAAAATAAAAAAAAAAACACCCATATGTAATATAGCTTAAACTATAAACTCACAATTTCTAAAGATGGACCAAAGTAATGTCATTCCATTACAAAACAACAAAAAATCGAAAAAAATAAAACGTTGAAAACAAATAAAACCTCAGATCCAACATAAATTTCTTACGACAAAATGATATTCTAAAAAGGGTCTAAATATACAAGCCATTGAAAACGACTTATTTATCCGTCATCCCCTGAGAATCTTGGGTCAAGGGAGAGATCGACAATTCTTAGGTAATTTCAAAACTTTGCTTGACATGACTTGATACTTCTGACAGCTCATGAATTTCAACGTGCCAACTTTGGCACATTAGTCAGCATTCATTATTTTTGATGTTCAAAAAACAATTTTGTTTTCTTTCGTCTCTGCCAGCGGTTGTTGGTTAGTTCTTTGAAGGTTGATACAGCGATTTTAGACAAATAAAACTTGGTGACGTACATTATTTTGAAATTTCTGAAAGATAAACAAGTAGTATAAACAACAATATTCATGTTGTATCCTTGTCAATAGAAATCTTTTTATACAATACTTTTTATACGATGTTTGTGATCTTGTTACTTGTAAACTACAAACGATTATATCATATTTACATTCTATATTTGTTTTGAAACAATTACTACAATGATCTAGAAGTCTGGTTTTGGAATCTGAAATTTAACCTAAAATCTAAGCCAGGTTTCATCTAATTCCATTCAATAGAACAAAGACAAAAAATGAAACGGTTTAATGGAGCATAGTGTAATCCATATAAATGACTTTACGGGTGAACTATAATATTGTCCACGCTGACAAAGACTAGTATACCTCTAAACTATTAATAGATTTTCCAAATTCTTTGATTAAATTCATAGCGACTTTGAAGAGAGACTGGGACTTGGTGTAAAAACTGGGAGATTTCTATAGTCATCGCTGCAGAACCTGGCTACACAGTGGGAATTATCCACTGTAGGTAATACAAAAAAAAAATATTTTTCTTTTATTTTTAAGATGATTACTCCTCAAAGATAAAATAAACAAATAGAAAATTAGTTGATATTATTATGTGCACTTTTATAAAACCAACGCACCTCAAACACGGGTATGTGATTATCGTTATTATCAAACGTTTGACCCGAAATAAAAGCCATGTTCCATTTACCGGAACTCTAAAAGTAAATCGGTCCGTTCCTCACAATGCATCGTAGTACTAAAGGCTCCCAATCAAAAGAGAATTTCCGACAATTTGCTTGGACCGTACCTTTTCCGGTTATAATAGTAACTATCGATCTCATCGTTTCCATTACATTTGGTCCATTCTTTGCTAACCATAAATAGCTTTTATCTTTTGTTACAATAAAAGAATTGACGAGAATGAAAGAAATGGATGGGTTTATATGATGTTCAGTATGGTCCACCCTATCGTTTATGATTATGGAAAAATCGTGCTTTTCTTCGAAGCGTTTTAGATGTTCACCCGATGGAATACACCAGTGTGTATTTGAAATCGCCAATACAACATTTTATACTTACTTAGATTATCAGTTGTATATCCTAGAACTTCTACCCTTTTGACACTGGGAAGAGGGCCGTACCGAGTAGTGGGACAGTTTATATATAGGGCCGGTATTATATCATTATATAAGTATATTATTCTAGAAGAGGTATTCAGAGGTGGGATATACTTTCATTTAATTGATGTTTTATGAGTCACGTTATAAAAATTATATAAGATTGCCCTATATATTTTTCCTAACCTTTGCTGTCCCAAAAGTTATTGGGCAAAGGTTCCCTAAATTTCTCCAACAACACTAAATAGGTACTATTTTAGAACTTCGGTTTGCCCGTCGTCTTATATTGTATAAACTAAATAATTCTTTGGATGACTTTACAATCAGACTTACGAGCTCATGTTCCGTGAACTTAAGAGAATATTTATCTCGTTGGATCATCCAGGCAGTATTACATATGGTATCTTACGTTTACGCGAAAGTAATATAATAATAGCATGGCTGATGAAACCAACCAAAACTTCGTGGCAAGTGTAAACTTAAATGTAAATAGTTTGAATAATTTAAATGAGATTAGTGTAATAGTTTCTAAATGATGTAATAATAGTGTTTTAAAATAAACAACGCCATAAAATCCGAAGTACTATTAGCTTATAATATTTCATTTTTCATAAACAATTTATCTGTAGTATAATTATATGTTGCATGTTATCTATAATAGCTTCATTAGCTGTAATTGCAACTGCTTTGAGTTTAATGGTACTGATATGTAGAATTAATTGTAAATTTGGTGCAGACCTTTTTGTACATACTAAACATAATTTTGGTTCACTAAATTACTAGCAGTTTAGCTGTATTAATAGTTTGTTAGTTCGTAGCTTGTGACCCTTTGACGTCTAAATTGCGATATTATATTACATACTGGCTTTGATTATAATGAGTATTACAAGCAAAACAATAACCACGCTTACCTTCTGTAATTACTTAATGCTTGATTTTGTTGAAAAATATAACATACTCCAATATTTTTTCTTTACCCACATTTGATTTTTACGGTTACGTACCTGATAACGTTAAGGCTGTATCCAAAGGGTACCAACGGGACCCTATGACTAAGCCTCCGCTGTCCGTTTGTTTGTGTCACCAGGTTGTATCTCATAAACCGTAATAGGTAGAGATATGAAATTTTCACAGAATATGTATTTCAATTATTATTGCCGGTATAACAAAAATTATAAAAATGTACAAAGAGTTAGGTGTTATGGTATGAAACCCTTCGTATTCGAGTCCGACTAGCACTTTACTTTTAAAAATTATCTGCATATTCAAACGTTGGTATTCTTAGACACAAATTTAGACATGTAAATGATTCTCTCCATCGTGAGGCGTTTTTCTATGTACCTACTAAATAAACCCGCCTTTCTTTCTTATGTATCTAAATACAGTCGGGTGAATTCATGTGTGTTACACCTCCTCATAACTCTTTACCGTATACATGTATTTTATGTTGATTTATCTATTTTTAAAACCCTTTAGGTACTTTAAATCTCAGTTTTATAAGTTAGAAAGCGGTATATAATTATATCGTACTTTGTTTTAGTTTTAAGTCAAAAATTAAATTCAAGTTTAAAATCATTTATTCATTTAGGTCACAAAGTAACACTTATGAATGTCAAAATATATAATATGTTAGTGAGTTTACCAAGTTACTGAAGCTACATTTAGATTAGTTGCTAGGTTCAAGCAAAGGCCTATGAGAAGAAACTTGCAAGAAACTCACGGCCACTCTTTTAAATCGCCAATTAAATATAATTTTATTATTTTACAACTCATATCAAGAAGGTGTTGCATTATACCACTGACTATAAAAACTAAAGTTAACAACAATAATAACTGAATAATATTATATAGATTAAATAATTTGGGTTTAGTTATATTTTTAATAGAAATCTGAAATAGACAGTAGGATGGCATGATGGTGCATACACTTACACTTTGTGACAATGTAAAGGCAGTCCGTGACTAAATGGATTATCGGTTATGGATTTATATCCTTCAATAATAATCAAATTGAGAAACAAGATACTTATACGATTGAAAGAAAGATTAAAGAGAAAACAATAATTATTAGCATTTAAAAGTTTGTCAATATCTAAATCTTACGGCTCATTTCTCTTCATTTTTATACCGAGATCAATCTCTTTATTACTTTCAATATGAAGCTACTTTCAATTGATTCTTGATTGACTTTCAGCTTTGAACTTCGTTCGGTTCAAAGTTTCCGAAGTTATAAATTTCAAGAGACCTGTTGGAAGTTTGTTTGCCCTCAACAACAATATTTGATGAAGTTTAAGGAGGCATTAAAAGATATAATGAGTTTCATAATTTGATTTTGATATTGTTGCGTGACTTTTGCTAAAATCTCGTAACTTAGTTCGTCAATACTTTGTTGCATTAAGAATTGGTTGCATATAAAATCTACAAAACTGATGGTCTCAAGCTTTAGTGGAAATGTAAATGTGTGGAAATGTTGACATAAACAAACATTAAACAAACTACATCCGCATGAACTGATTTAAGATACGGCGAGTTTTTATTTGATTGTAATTAGCAAGTCGAAGGTAGAAATATTGGTTAAAATCAAACTACCACTGCCAGAGGCCCGAAAATAACAAGTTGGATTCTACATAACAATGATAGGTGTTGTAATCTACTGTTGTTTGTGCCGAATATAATCCATCCTTTTGCCCTTTGTACTAATTTGTGAAGGTAACGTGACGTGAAGATATTAATTAATAAAAAATCTTTATTTGAAAGGAATGTAATACCAGAAATACTAACAGCTGTTCAAATTTTCAGACCACCTTCTCAGACGAAGCAACATCTCTTGCCGGTGACAGACAGGTCTACGCACCATGTGGTTTCTACAAGGGCTGCAGAGTCGCCATCAAGAATGTGGATAAACAACGCATTGACCTCACTAGGCCACTTCTTCTAGAACTGAAGAAGATGAAAGACCTTGAACATGATCATCTAGCTAGATTCTTTGGAGCCTGTGTTGATCCACCACATTGTTGCTTCCTTACTGAGTATTGCCCCAAAGGTTCACTACAAGATATTCTGGAAAATGAGTCAATCAAGCTGGATTGGATGTTCAAAGTTAGCTTAATGCATGATATTGTCAAGGTGAGTTATAAATAACTATGTATATTTTATTGGTATTATAAGTTATACATTAGTGTTGAAGGTATTCCTTTTGATAAGATGGTAACACACATTGCTTTAATAGACTAGAGATAAATACGAGGGCAATGTAATAACCGGTCCAACTGATACACTTAACGAGGGAAGGGAGCGTCAAGCATTAGGGGTTCAATACAAATATATGATGCAACGCAACGCGCTAAAGGTTTTCGCTTGGGGTCTTTGTCTCGTAGCCTTTAGGTGGAAGATGCTTATATCAACAATATAATGCCGTTCACAATACAAATTCTCAGTTTAGTTTTGAAATACATAAAATATATCAGGTATTAATTTACATAAAAGCCATAGATACGATATACACGTGTGTTCATTTAGAGTTAGGCATATTTCTGAAACTTTAACCGTTTACCGAATACAAATCCACATTCCGTGTTTTAACACTGACAATTTCGAGGCAGTAAAAGTCAATAGCGCTGTCAGCGAGCGCTGAATGCCAGCTGTTGAGCTTTATTAACGGTTAAGCCACTGAACCAACAATGAAGTAAATGCTATTTTTGTAAACAGTACCAACAGTAAATAATGGAATACTCCTTCCAATTCGAAGGAAACTGAATTGCAGAGGGTGTTTTTATTTGACAACGGTGACGATTCATCTATTATCATCACTTCTAAATTACTAGATTGACATTGACGAATGAAGTGTCTGGTTTCCTTTCACGGCACATGCTCAACAGGGAATTAATAGCTCACATATTTGTTTGATATTTAATAGGAGCTCGTTATGCTCTGGTACATGTCGATCGATCTTAATTGGTGTAACTTTTAGAGTTATTTTCCAGCATAGCTTCCTAAATTAGTCGACATACAGCTCTGGAATTTTAAGTTGAAATCTTACATCCTGAGGTGTGACAGGCCCACCCTAAACGAATTTGATAGAATGCCATTATTATGTTGCAGAGAAATTTGCCAGCTACTCGTATTTTCAAGAATGAGCTAATGGTTTAATTGTATACTTTTTCTAAGCAGTTCAAATTAATACATTTATTTATTTGAACTGCGTAGAAAAGTATCGGTTTCTGCAAACTTGTGAATAACAAGGCTACCAAGAACAGTATTTGTTTGATGTTTTAAGGCTTTAACAGTACAGGCACGAAATAAATGAAAAATATTTCTGTAAAACTTGAGTCAATATTTGCAGAAAAGAAGTATCGGAACGAACAAGCTTTTATTCTAAGTGTTTTTATTGCATTATTTATTGGACCAAAAACCTTTATTGCTTGTGCTCATTGATTTTATTTTTTGAATGTTAAATAAAAAAGCTTTGCTCATTGAAGTATATGCGAAATAATCATTCGTAATGTGTCGGATTTGAAGAAACTTTTATCCAAAATTGCATAAATGATTATTATTATAATTAAAATTGTAATTTATGCATGGGAATTAAATTTAAAACTCACTATTTGCAGTTATCCAAGCGTTCACACTTATGCTACTTTATAGAATTTTCAACATTTACTCACTAAACAACAATTTACATCCAACATTTTTGCCTCCGACATTCCTTGAGACTAATTGACGTCATTTACCAAACTCATTGAAAAAGGTTTAACAAAGTTTAAATATACCGGAACCGGGTGCCTGTAGACATCTTTAATCAATTACTATTAAGTATATCCCTCCAAATTATTTTGTCGTAAATATTTGCCAATGTCTATCGAACTAAAAAGGAAGATTTGAGAAGTTGGATGCATTGACAGGCAACAATTTGATACATTGTGGTTGCCTGTCAGTGCAGTAGTTTGAGCAATCATCCTGCGCTACGTTTTAGGTTTGTTTTTAGAATTCATCGTAATAGCTGTCATGTTACTGTATAATGAGCTATTAAAACAAACTAAGAATAAACGACTTTGCGAGAAGCACTAATACTATCCTTATTTTTCAGGGAATGCATTATCTCCATGGTTCAGACATAAGGTCGCACGGATCTCTGAAGTCAAGCAATTGCGTCGTGGATTCTCGCTTCGTCTTGAAGATTACAGACTTTGGGCTTTATGCGTTGAGGACCGCCGAGAAAGATTCAAGAGCTCATAGCTATTGGACACGTAAGTAGATTTTGCTGTAAGTTGTACTAGTTAAATAGCGTATTTTCGCTATTTTCAGTGCCAAAATCTCAAATCCAATTACAATTATTTGCAGTTTACTCATAAAAATAATTAGTTCATTATCTATATATCTTATACTTAATATTATAAAGAGGAAAGATTTGATGATTCGTTTATTCGTTTGTTTGTAAGGATTTACCTTAAAAACAACGCGACCTATTTTAAAAATTATTTTTCCATTAGAATACTATATTATGATCGAGTAACATTGCCTATATTTTATTTAAAAAAAAATATTACTCACATAACCTAACCTACTTTTACTAGAGTGAAGCCGCGGGCAAAAGCTAGTCACTCGTATTCAGATTCTTAAGCATCTTAATATTTCGCTTAAAAAAAATGTGGCTTTATTTTGGGTCTTGCAAATTACCTCTACCATACAGGATATTGCAGCTTAAAAGCCTTATACTATGATCCTATGAGGTTTCAAGCTCATCAGAATAACCGTGTGCTGTTATAACCGTGTGCTGTTAGGAAGTATCTGTTAATCATTGACTCGTGCATTGACAGACCAATTAACGTGCATAGTAATCAGACAGGTATTGAAACCGTCAGAACGATACGCTAACCGCTTATCATCAAGCAGGCAGTGTGGTGTTTGCTATATTATACTTTATAATTAATAATATCAGCATGACACGGGTCTCTTTTCAGTGTGAGAAAGCTCAGGCACACTGGGTTAGCGTGGTGGACCCACGCTAACCCAGTGTGGTTTGGCAGATTTCACATACATTACCTTCGAAAACATTATGGAGAACTCTAAGACACGCAGGTTTCCTCACTATGTTTTCCGTCACCGTTAAAGCAAGCGATAATTATTAATTATTTAATACGCACATAACATAACTGCCAAACGTCGAAGACGTCCGCTTTGGGATCGAATGATCGAATTTGAGACCTCTGCGTGGCAGTCCAACGATCTCCCACTAGGCTATGTCACACGTTAGGTATTAGAAATTATCTGGAACAATGCTTTAATACAGGTGTATTAAAGGTACCTTATACACGATAGGTTTACTTACGGTCGGAATTTAATCAATCTAATCCAAAATCTTTAGGTTCAAGATAAATCCGTCGCCTTCAGATATAAACAATGCTAGTTTCCAGCCTATTCACAGAGACAACTGTCTAAGATAAACCGCAGGCACCGCTTAAACCGCCCTGCCGCAAACCAATTAGTCGCCGAGGTAGAATGTTTGACTTTGTGTGAAATTATATAAACCGTTCTAAGAAAGAGGTACGCAGTTTTAAGTGTTCTCTCTTTGTTATTTAGTTCCGAAATTTACGTATGGTCCTCTTTTTGACAAAAGGCATCCTTTAAGAGAACAGAATCAAGCGTTGATGAGATTTACTGTTAGGCAATTCTAAGTAGCGACCGACATGTAGCCTCGAATTGCCCAGGAGATGGTTATAAACTCATCGGCTAATAATAATAGTATTCTCCAGACAGAATTTTGGCCACGGCGGCCAATCTTAACGAAGACTGGCCATCTGCGCAGGAGATATTATAATGCACAAGCGTGTGCGAAAACACATGTGGACTTTCTGTTCCCTAACTGTCATGATCTGATGGGACGGTAATCCGACACGACCGGAGCGAGATCAAGCGCAAGACCGACGGTTTTACGTGCTTTCCGAGGCACGGGGGTGTCTAATGCCGCCAACTTCCTAACTCCGGGCTACTATTGAGATTTCTTAACAGAAAAATCCAATAACTTTTTGTTGGCCCGACCTGGGATTCAAACCCGAGATCTCATGCATAGGAGTCGCATTCACTACCGCTGCGCCACGGAGGCAGTGATCATCGTACCTTTATTTTACCTTTATTTTTAGGTACTACGTAATAACGTAGTACCTAAAAATAAAAGTAGCAAAATGTCGATGTAATAAACCTATGCCCATCCTTGCTGGTATATTAATATACACACCAAATTCTATATGTGGTACATAGGCAGACTCAGTTATGTATGTATTGATATAATTGTGCCCAGAGCTCGCAACCTTCGACCTCATAGAGTCTGAAGGGTTAACGCCTCAGTAACTTGAAGTATCATTCTAGACATCGAGACTATGTATGTATATTGTTAAAACTTTGTGAAGTTGAACTTTATTTACACGTCGTAAGTATAGTCAAACTAAATGTACTGCGACAATATCTCGTAAAATTTATTTTCTTGTCTAAAAGAAAATACAACGCTCTCTAGACTCTTTTAAAAAGCAGTGAGTAAATATGCACACTTATCCATCTATTTGTTTGGACAACCTACAGATGAGACATTCTTTTAGTTTTTGTTTGGAATAACAGACAGTTATACAATATATAATACAAAGTTGCATAGCATTTACATTTAAGTGTGCACTCACACTGTTATTCGCAGATTACATAATACTTAACTATCAATTTAATTAATTTATCGCTTGCTAAAATATTATTTTAGATGCAAGCGATAATTAGTTAAACTGATAGTTCATTATTATGTTTGTAATGTAATAACATTAATAAACTTAAATGCATAAAATGATAAGGTGTCACAACATGCGACGGAAAGTTAAACCTGTATCAGATCAATTGATTTAGTCAATAAACTACATAGGTATATCAAAAGAAGAAAATAAAATATAAATGATAATAATACTAAAAATACCAAATTTCTTGCAATTCTAACAATTTTTAAAGTAACTTTCTTCAAAGTTGACAATTTATCGACAAATCCACCTTACCATAAATAGCAACGATAGCTTTGTACGTTATGTAATACATAAATAAGCGGGATGTAGTAAAGAACTGTTTTAGATTTAGTCCACCAGCCACCTGAGCTCAGAAAAAGCCCCGCTTTTACGTACAAAAAAACAGAATAAAATATAAACAACATTAAATTTAAATAAAAAGCTTTCAAGGAACCTCCACTCTCACTTTCTCAACAATTTAAAAGGAACTTTTTCATCCACTCTTGACGAGAGAAATTAAATACGATAGTAAAGAAAGTGAGGATAACATTTCATAATTCACAAAGATTTAGGTCGTATAGAACATTACCATGTTCTCAATATGTAAAGAAATATTCCTATTTTTTTATTTACTTATGATATCAAACAGTAAGTTTGATAGCTTATTGAATAATGTCTACTGTTTTCTAGCTCTTATCCATATACTAGCTTCGCTGTTTACAAGGTATATTTTATGATAGCTATCTTTGACAAAATTTTATGATTATCGGTCAAATCAAATAAGGTGTGCAAGCGTAACAAACAATCAAACTCTATGAGTTTGATTGTTTGTTCATTTATATAATTAAAGTTAGGTAGTAAAAAACAGTCAAATAAATCTATATTAATATTATAAAGAGAAAAGCTTTGTATGTTTGTTTGTAATGTATGTATTTATATACGCTACAAGCTACAAGCCATGGTAAGGGGTTGAAGTGGGTGAAGTAGCGATAGGTAGCTGGTTATGATATTATAAAAACAAAACAATGATTTTTTTGTATTTTTGTTTGTAATAAACTTAAAAAATGCTGGAGTTTAAAAAATATTACCCTAGTAGAAAGCTACCGTATCCAGAAATAACATAGACTGTATAGCATATTTGCTACGTAGTAGACGTGCTAATTATAACGACACACAAACAAAACACACAAACAAACAAATCCAGAACAAAGCGGAGCAATTAATGGTTGTGGGAGGATAATGACGGTATCAAAGATATAAGTTATAGTTATTCCAGGAAGGAAATGATGATGTTATACCCAATTACCAAGGTTATTAATTTATCATGAGGTTCCATGGCACAAGCTCATGCTAGTTTGCCGCCGAATGTAAGATCCCGAGTTCGATACTGGGATCAAACAACAAAAATTTGGGCAATCTTTTTTACACAGGGAAGCCGCCCGACAAGCTTTTATAATATATACAAATGTATGATGTAAAAAAATGATGGGTTTGCTGTATCAGACTTTTTTTAAAATTTATTATGTAAATAAAAGCTTTTTATTTCTTTATATTAGTTTATTTACTAAGTCCGAAAATTCTTAGTAGAAGCAAGAATTTTTAAAATGTGTTTCATCGCTTGCTATATTTAACATGGACAAAAATATGGCTAGTGAAATGTGGGTTTTGATACGTATCTGTTTAAACCTTCAAGGATATCCTTGAGTCAAAAGCTTATTATGCGATATAAAAAAGCTTTTCTATTTTGATTAATTCACACAGTATTTCATATCTATTCGGTACGTGATAGTTTTTGATCTGCAGATTTTATTTCGAACCTAATGTCAATTTCAGTTGACATATACAGCCGAGATTCAGCGACCTTGCTCAAGGTCATCTCGTCGCGTCTACATAATCTCAACGAACTCTATAATCATAGTAATCATAAAAATGTGAAAGTTCGTGAAAAAGTTTTGATATTTGTTCCTCAATCGCGCCTAAACTTTTAAACGGATTTTAGTAAAACTAGGTCTACAGAATAAAGACCATATTTTAAATTAACAGGGTAGCACGTTATATTCATCAGTCTCATGGCATTGTTTACCAAACTTCTCCTATAATATACTGCCAACAAAATTCAGCTCCAAGGCGGCTTGTCTTTCCCCGGGACTGCATAAGTGCTGAACTGCTGAGCTTAGCTACTCAAGTGTTATGGATAGTCAGAGAGTATGTCATAATATTCTCTAAAATATGTAAAGTTACTTTACCTATTGGAATCCCGTAGCTTACTATGGTCTTTTCCATGCTTGGAAGAGACCCATGATAAGCAGAAATTCAGTTCATTAATATGGTTAATATTATATTATAGTAATTTTTGAAATATGAAAATTCTTATACGCAAATTTTTAAACAATCTGTTTCATGAAGTCGAAGCTAAAGTCTGAATGAACTATTTTAGAAGAAATTTTTGTTGATTTATACATTTTAAACATACCTCGCCATTTCCAATATTAGTATGGAATGTATAAAAGCTATACATTACTTATAGTAAAAGTACTACTTTGAACAGTAACATAGAGTAGAAAAAAAAGATAACAAGAACTAGACTTTACCTAGCCATCACCTTAATAAGCACCTGTTATACTGCCAACTAAACCATTCACGGCCCTCCTCAAAATAGATTAAACTCCATTTTCTTTACTTATTTAGGAAAACGGCATTAGAACCCTAGAGACACGAGAGAAAAATAAACTCAACGCTTAAGTATAATTGTGGCTTAAGGGAACAGTTTACCAGTTTCAGCTATTGCTATCTATAACTTTGTGATGCAAAAGTTCTACAAGCACGAACAAAATATAAATTTACTACCTATCAAATTGGTGTATTCCACTGGTAGGCAAATCCTATCTCATTGATTGGTCTATCTATGTGCTAGCAGTATCCAGCCTACTGGCTGGAAACTGCTGCTGAAAAACCTTTAAAAGTTGTTCAAGCAATGTCGCCTTCTCATGAATTTTTTTTCATCCCCGAGAAAATCCAAACTGCAGAAACCATAATATACCTTTACATTATAAATTCTTCCAAATCCCAATGGCCCAATTGTGAGGCTAAGTGCGGATTGCACACTCAACTAACAAACATTCTAAATTCTATACTGAATTTATTTTTATCAAACAGCAATGAAATGTTATGCGTGTCAACTATACATGTTTTTTCTTTCCTAGGTCTCCTGTGGACAGCGCCTGAACTTCTGCGAATGTCAGAACCACCACCAGAGGGTACACAGAAAGGCGACGTGTATTCCTTTGGCATTATCATGCATGAGATTGTCAACAGACAAGGAGCGTTTTGGCTTGGACCTGGCATCGATATGTCTCCAAAAGGTGAGTTTCATGGTGTAATTGTCATCACTTTAGTAATAAACGTGACGCCTATCCTACTAATAAGATATCATATCCAATGAAATATTACATTATACCATGATATTGTTAAGATCAGAGAGCTACAGAAATTATCGTTCAGATCATTATGATTTAAATCGTAATATCACTAACGTCCACTATTGATAAAAACGACATTCGCAAGGTAGAAGAAAAAACTACATAATATGTATTTTTACATATTATTATGTATGTTACATTTCATATTTAAAATTATAAATCTCAGCTTTAAAGTGTTGTTAAGTAAATTTTAGTTTCGAGGATGTACTTCAAAACAAAGGATCCGATTTCTATTTTGAGATTACTGTAAGAAAGAATTATAGACCCTCAGACACTCAAGAAATACCACATTTTTCAAATTGTACAAATAATAATGTTGCTTATTTCAAATTGATACAATGACAATATCTTAAACGCAGAGAAAGTGTAAACATAAACAAACGCCTCTGAATCAACAAAAGTAGCAATAAAACACGAAAACCTACAACGCTAAAATGAATCTGGAAAAAGCTAAATGAAAAAACACGCCAAATAACGAATCAGCTTAGCTCTAAGCGTGATGGCCTCATAATACGCTTTTCATTCGCCACAAAACATTTCTTTTATTTCCGTACATGACACAGCGGATACGAGAAATGTAAACCATTTTCATGATTTATAACTGCTTTGTATTATGTGAATTCATAGAAACCGCCGCTTCAGTCTTCACAACAAATCAAATGTTAAAATTATTTATCTTTGACATATCATCAGGTTATGTTTTATTGCAAAGCTCTACACAATGGCAACGATAAACAAAAAAATTAGGTGTATTACATTAATGGAGTATTGTATTTCATTATTGAAATAACAAAAGAATTTGAAGTGCCTCACTTGTTAAATGGTGGAGGAGTTATTATCGTTATTGACCAAGAGGTACCTTCTAAGATGGACAAAGCTTAAATCAGTTTTTGTTAGTTATTTCTAGAATAAATTATAGTACTGGGTAATTATGTATATAGTTATAACTTGGATATCCCAAACTGGCCTCATAATATGCCCGAACGTATGCCTTTGCATGTCCATGGATCCTTATTTCTACAGCTAAAATTCAAAATTGTTTTTGGTAGGTATTCATGTCCATGAAGCCGTGCAAAGAAATAATAATAACTTATAGCTAACTGTTACCACGAATTTTAGTATAATATTGAAATTAGATTGACCTAAAACAATAAGCAATTTAAGAGAAAAGAGCCGAATAACAGAAAATATTTTTGTATTTGAATGTTGGTACGGGTCAATGATGTTCAATATAATATGTTATTTCCAAAAGATTTTAATTGAACCATTTTATTTTATATGAAAGCCTACATCCATCGTTGATGTAGAAGGCTGTTTTTGATTTGAATGGGTACCAATAAAAAACCAGTTTAATAAACTTTTCATTATATTTATTTTGGTTTGTTGTTCAATTTAGTACGTTAAATCGTTGGAACAAAAAAAAATAAAACTACATTTACGTTTTTTATTTTTGTTTGTATTTTTCATGCACATGTGCCTGCGTGCCTCAAGCTTAAGTGGTCTGATAACCTATGCGAATTAGTTTGAAAGTAGACTCATGGCTGGCGAGTGTACCAAGCCAAGCCACTTCCATTTTTTTTAATATTTTTTGCTCTCGTAATAAGTTCTGTATAGCGTGTAACTTCACGGGCATTAAAACAACGTGCGCAAAGAACCAACCTAGACTCGTAGCAATATTTCTAGCGATCACATTCACAATACTCGACGCCATGGTACCTAAACATAATTGGTTGTATAGCTTTTATATAACGGACCACAACCAATTACATTTACACGGGGTATGCCCCGTGTTAACCCTGTTTTTCAATATACTTCTATACAAAAACCATTATAAAAAACTTTCGTTCCTAGAAATCATCGAGACAGTCATCGCCAGTGGTCTCCGGCCAAACACTTCCCACCATCGCTCATGTGAAGTTGATGACGCCTCCGAACTGATGCGAAGATGTTGGGCCGAAGATCCACCAGAAAGACCAGACTTCGCTCACTTAAAGGGAGCAATCAGACGCCTCAACAAGTAATATTTATGTACATATGTCTTCATCTTCTGGGTGTAGAAACAATGTTCTTATTTACTCTTTCTCTATTTGCGCTATAATTCTTTTTGTTTCTACTATTACCTTTTCATTATTTGCATGTTTTTTTATCTCGGTTACATATCTATTTAATTTTGTAATTACTTTCTATTTAATTTTCTTCTTTCACAAATGTCTTTGCTTACTTTATACTTCTTTTATTAGTAAAACCTTATGTTATAAATAACAATACTATCTATAATTATTATGAGTAACAAAAGATTTTACAAAACTAACGAAAGCATGTCTAAATATTTATAACATCACTACGTAATTTAGCCAACACTATGAAAATCTAGTATTTAAATAATATACTGCTTACCATCAGGTGGAGTGTGATCATTTTGACGAGCAAAAAAAAAAGAACCTTAGTTACTTAAAAATAATGTGGATTTAGTAAAATGCATACATTATTTAAAATGTATGACAAAAGAGCATATTTTATTTGTTTCAATGAATATATCCACAGAATCCATGTACGCTCAATAATAAAAGTATTACCCATAGTAAAAGCTCTGCTTAGTTTGGGCTAGATGGTGTTGTGTGTATGTGGTAGAATATTATATTATTATTATACATTTTGGGATCACGAAACTATGTAGTAAGATTACATATCTATGTTAAAGTAATCTGCATATTTAGTAAGAACATCATAGATATTACGTTACTTCCGAAGCCTACAAAAAATACTACACATCCTTTCTTACTAACCAAATTAATTTTCTGAATCCAAAAGTGAGAGACGAGGTCGGCACATGCATCAACACCCGACCTAGAATCTTTGTATCACTGTCGATCCCTAAGGACACACGTGACCCTCTTTCCTCTCATAAGCACGCCATGTTAACACCCGAGGATTTCATAATACTCGTAAATTGAATAAAGAAATTTCTCTTTTCAACATTTTCTTTGCAGCTTCACGTAATTTGAATATTTGCTAATTTTGTCTTTCATGAGTTCTTTTTTATTATCCTGAACTTTAATCTAATGTTTTGTTTTTCAACAGAACTCAAGAAAGTAGCAATATACTAGATAATTTGCTTTCCCGTATGGAACAGTACGCAAATAATTTGGAATCATTAGTTAGTGAAAGGACACAAGATTATTTAGAGGAGAAAAAGAAATGTGAGGAGCTTTTGTATCAGTTGTTACCCAAGTAAGTATTAAAACTATACCATCTATTTTACTATATTCGTAAATAAAGAAATTCATTGACCTGTTTCAAAACCTGCGCAGAGATGTGCGCTTTCAACCATTGTACATCTAACAAAGAATTGTGATTTTAATATAAATAACACGTACATTCCTATTTAAAAAGGGACTGCGTTTTATATCTGCCATGTTAAGCGATGATGCGGTCGACGATGAAGCATGTTGGTGGAACAAACAATTAGGTATTACTAAAGTATATTAAGACTAACGTTTTATTTCGCGAATAACGTCACTAGTTTGATCATTACTGCGTGTCTTCTGAAAAGCGAGTCAATTATATTTTATATTAATTGTGTCATTACGTATCAGAGACTAACAATTGCGTATACCCAGGCTTATGTAAAAGTGATTCGCATCTATATTTTACTACAGGTATGATCTAAAGTCTCACGTAATAGTGATCTGGCCTATTGTCGTACACCGCGCACATTTTCAGACTCTATTTTGGTACTAAACATTTTCTAGCAATAAACTCAATACTTCTTTTGTGCGAGCATAAGAATTGTACCCAGGATTCAAGATCGGCAGAAAATATTGCTTATTTTTTATACTTTTATAATGTTAAGAGAAATACTTTTAATAATTATATGTAAGATCAAAATAGTCTTTATAATATTTATTAACGAAACTATAAATCTTAGTGTATTACAGCAATTAACAATGTCTGATGAAAAAAAGTAGTCTTAGATTACCAATTACAGATAGCTCAAAGCAACATTATTTTGTTATATTTTCAAACAAAGGTCATTTAAAAAAGTATCCACGATACGACAAGGGTAGAAAATATTAAAGATTTATTTAAAGCGTTAATCATAATTAGACTGAAAATGAGGTCTCAGGATAAATTTCGGAATCCAGCAGTGTTATTTTTCTATCAGGCAATTTATCTTAGTAGCGAGGAGTCTGAAATCGTACCTGGTAAACTTTAAAAGGCTCGCCTACTTTGACATGGGATCAAAATCATAGCTAGAGAAATGTTGGTGTAATACAACGCTGATTAAGACAGTGTCTGTATAAATCCATACTAATATTATAAATGCAAATGTGAGTTTGTTTGTTTGTTTGTTGGTTACGCTTTCACGCCTTAACTACTCGACCGATCATCATTAAATTTCACGTACACATTCTCAGGCAAACAGAAAAGAACATAAGGCACCTTTTACGCAGGAAAAAGTACTTTACCTAACCTAACCTAACCTACATTTACGCGATCGAAGCCACGGGCAAAATCTAGTTTGTCATAACTGAAAAAATCTTAAAGAGTTCTTAGCTTTAGTTACTTTTACATCTCGAATACATATTTCTTTAAGATTTTCATTAACATCAAATCGTTTTCGTGTTTCTTTTGTTAATTGAAGTAAAGTGCCTTGTTTTGTTCTTTTAGTTTCATATCAGAATTGCGTGCCTATTCTTGAAACACAATGATAAAATAAATGTTACAGCCGTCATATTTTTAAACATTTACTTTCTTTGTCTGAACAATTACTGATATTTTTTTGTGTTTAGCAATGTTCTATATCTTATTAAAATCTCTTGAAACAAAATACATTTTTAAAAGGTCAATACTAATTAGATTGGTTTTGATTGATATTGAATTGATAATATAATTAGTTGTTTAAGCGTCATATATGATACAGTCAGTAAAATGCATGTCACACTGCTGCGATTGGCTGACTTAAATAGTAACATCAAATAAAATTTACTACACACATGGCGTAGTGGCCACTACTTCAAATTCATTCATTCAAGTGGATTAAACAAAAACTTACTCAGACTCAGTAACTATCTCGTTTTTCTGAATCTGGGTGTAATTTTTGTCAGTTGCTTAAATGTTTAATGTCCATGGCGAAACAGGAATTATAAAAAGTAAAAAAAAAATTTAAAAAACATTAATTTCATCATTTTGTCATGCGTTTGATTTTGAGACGTCCTGATCAGGTTTCAGAAATCGGGTATAGCTTCAGTGTATAGTCTTAAACTTCTTTGTCATCGTCAACAGGTCCGTAACTTCTCAGCTGATCAATGGCCAGTCAGTAGTAGCTGAGACGTTTGAGCAAGTCACCATCTACTTCTCTGATATCGTCGGCTTCACATCATTATCGGCATCTTCAACGCCAATGCAAGTGGTAGACCTATTGAACGACTTGTACACCTGCTTCGATTCTATCGTGGAGAATTATGACGTATATAAGGTAAGTTATTTCAAGTACCTTAACAGTTTCAATGTATACGTTATTTTTATAATATGTAAGCTTATCATCAAGGCCATTTCTTGTAATGAAATATGTACAAAGTGGAGATCTTGTCCAATAAACGTCAAATGGAAACTAAAATGCAATTTAAGTACGTGTATAATTATATTTTTATTTACGTGAGTATCATTTGTGATATTTTACTGAGACTAAATCGAAACTGTAGTTAACCATTTCATGAAGAAATTTGGCCCTATGTAGTCCTAACTTAACTTTTAGTAAGCGCTTCTTTGCTGTAAAAAAACTAATATCAGTCAAATATAGTCAAATTTAGCTTACTAAAAATTATTAGTTTTTTATTTTAATGAAATCTATAAGTAATATGGGTAACACGATATTCGTGAGTATATTAGCTAAAAGTAGTCAGTCAGTCAATATTCATTAAATGGGATTAAACAGCTCCATTATACGCCCAATCTATACTTGACTTCTCGTAAAGCGACTATACTAAAATAATCTTCACCATTCCTTACAAGCAAAAGTAATAATATACATTTTATTTGACTTATAATGTCTTTATCAGGTTGAAACAATAGGAGATGCGTACATGGTGGTATCAGGTCTACCAGAACGCAACGGTACGAGGCATGCTTGTGAAGTCGCTCGGATGGCACTGGCGCTGCTGGATGCTGTGAGGCGGTTCCGCATCAGGCATCGACCACACGATCAGCTGAAGCTGAGAATTGGGCTACACTCTGGTAAGTTCCTATGAATATATTTATCCTTATTTATATATTATACATTTATAAGTGCGTGTGCTTTATTCTTCTTTCAAATAGAAAATTATCGATTATATAGAAATTGTTAATCTGCTGGAGAGTGACATATCCTAAAAAAATGCGCGGTTTGTCACGGCGCAGCTACTTCTTTTTTGAAACGGTAGCGAAACCGCGATGACAGATTAAATTAAATTTTACATGTATTTGGTTTTACTCGTCTATATTCATTTGCAGAAGTACCTATCTTACATAATTTATAATCATTGTATTTCTTGTATGCTCTCAACGGTGGATGACTATCCTCAAGCGTTTGAAACTGGCTTGTGCCAGAAAGTTTATTTGCCTGACCAAATTAGGAGAATTCCCCGCTTTTAAACTATCCAATTTACATTGAACTGTAGGTTTAATATGCTACACGTATAGCGCATTTTAAATTAATATATTTTATATTACAATTATATTAATTTAGGCTTTAAATGATTAAAGTTCAGGTTGAGATTTTATTTTAGGTGTATGGACAGCAAAAATTCTTTTGTTAGATTTCATTTATTATAATGTAGGGTACCGATTTTATTACCTGCAGTATTGAAAGAAGTCAATCAAATGATTATGTACTACTGATATCAACGAAAAATATATAATTTTTTTTATAGAACTATTCATTAATTTTGTAATATGCATTCAATCCCGATGGTTTAGAGAGCGACGACCCTAATCAATTATACGGTAGCTCGCGTGCGGCCAAGCAGCACGACAAGATTTTGGATCACTACTAACAAAATTATCTCAAGCTATCTTACCAATATTGACTGCACGAATGGCGTAGTAGTTTAAGTGGTCGCCTCGCCACTGTCGTTGCGCCGAGTGTTGTGGGTTCGAATCCGACACGGGACTAAAATTCGTGTGATCCACAAATAATTATTCTGAGTCTGGGTGTTCTTTGTGTCCGTTGTTTGAATGTTTGTTAAGTTCCCCGCGTTGCAGGCGATGTATTTAAAAAAAAGAGGGATACAATTACGAAAATAAATTTATATATATAATTTAAACTGGTAGGTACTACATCATACAAAAGCATTGCAGGTTATTACATCGACAGTCTCTATTTCACTGCTAAAGTATTTTCAATATTAAATATTATCAATATTTAGAGTTATTCAAAATTTAGTAATAATTTCTATAAAATTTTATGAAATTTCAATTCAGGATCGCCATAATATCTTTAATTTTGAAATTATTCAATAAGCACAAAATATGATAACTAGATCAAAAGATGATTGATATCATTCTGATCCGATATCTAAGAAACTTTTCGAACCGTTTAATATGCGTAACAGTATTATTGGCATATTCTATTTGCTTCTCTATTTTGATGTAACAAATCCGTTATTTTCGCAATATTCTACATATATTATCGCTAAAACTTAAATTATCGTGAAATTTCGCATCAAGTTGTCAGAGGTACCTACAGAAAAGGGCGTAGCGTAATTTTCATATAAAAAAAAAGCTTACTGTTCCCGAGAGATTAAAATTTACATTAACACGAACAAAGCCGCGGGCAAAATCTAGTCATTTATAAATATCTAGTTGTTAGTCACGGTTTTGCCTGCGTAAATTGCAAGAGAACCCGCGAGCTTGAGTAACAAACATCCAAACTTCGTAAAAGTGTTTACAAACTGACATATTAAGATATAACTGGCTTTGCTTACGTTAATGTAGATTTTATAAAGAAATTTTAATAAAAAAATTTGCGAATATATCCGAATCTTAACTAATATTATAATTTATATGAATGTGAGTTTGTTTGTTAAGCTTTAACGCCTTAATTACTTGACCGATCATCATGAAATTTTGCATACACGTTGTAGGGAATACAATAACGACATAAGGACTTTTCATCCAGAAAAAAGTAATGTTCCCGTGGGATAGACATTTATTGACAAAATGTACATTAACGCAAACGAAGCCGCGGACAAAAGTAGTAGATAATTTGAGGTAAAGTTAAAGGCATAAACATCGTCTAACTATGTCTCATGGACCTTAATAAATACAATGTAACATATGTAATAATATATTGTCCTCTTTTTACGCGAATGTTATTCCTTGAAATTAAACTATATGGATTTTATCGCGTTGTTTATTTAACACTTTATTTCATAATTTAGAAGCTATTACACTACTACTACTATTAAACTTTACTAATTTCTATATTAAAAGTTGTTTAATTTCAATACAATGTAACAATTATTTGTATTAGATTCGTTTAAGTATAAAAATGAACATTTAACAACATAATTTCGACTGTTTTAGTGGTTAAAACTTAATTTAACTAATACAGGAATATTGAGAAACTCGAACTTGAGGTCTGAATTTATGATAAGGTTACTTTATAATTAATTTGGCCTTTTGTTAGTTGAATTAATAAGTTGTTTAAGATCTAGTAAGTAGGGCAGCCAAATAACTTAAAGATGATAAAACAATTTAATTGCGTAGTTTTAATTTTTTGTAATTCCATTGTAGATGCATTTGCCAACTATATTATAATATAAATACAGTAAATTAATTAACGGGCGTCTCCTTAAACCTACCAATCAACATAAACAATACATTTTAAAAATTCATCGCCATTCTTACTAATATTATAAATTCTAAAGTAACTCTGTCTGTCTATCTGTCTGTCTGTCTGATACCTTTTCACGGCTTAACCACTCAACCGATTTAGATGAAACCTGGGAAAGATATAGGCTACTTTTTATTGACGTAGGTACCACGCGGGCGCAGCCGCGCGCAAAAGCTAGTAGAAAAATAAGTATAAAAATCACAATACGAAAAATAACTCAAATGTCAAAAAAAATTGGTAGTTCTATTTATAACCAAAATAGCGTATGGTAACCGCGTAGGCGCACTTAGTGCTCAGCTTAGTTTAAGAATTTACATTATTATGACTTGTCTTTCAAAATCTTTTACGTGTTCGTGTATTGAACATTTTTGATGATTTATGAAATAAAAACATGTTTGTTTTTAGTGCACGATAGACAGAAATATATTTCTTCTTATTACGGCCTTGAACATAGCTAATACCAAATATGAATGCTTCTAACCTCTTAAGAGATGTAAAAACGTACGATTGGTTAGGTAGGTATTTATAAATATGTAATGATAAATGTCAACTTGATAATTTATTCTTCATAATATTTCTTTTACGTAACAACAGAATTCTCCCATACCGTAAAACGAAAGGCTTAAAAACAGCAACGGTTCTAAAAACCACAAAACAAAAATACCTCGGTCCACATTCCTTTTCAAAGTAATGAACTGTGGTGAAACGTACTCAGAATGTAAATAAAATATGAGTTACCTACCTCTTTTGTGGCCAAAGAAAACTGTATTTTTAGGCAGTCTAATTACTTTAGCATCATGAAAATGCGAAAGAGCTTGCTATTTATATATTATAATGAAAGAAGGTTACCTTTATACTTGGTTAATCCTACTAATTATGCGTTCATTGATAAAATTTGTAGGATTTAAATGAGTGTGGTACCTGATCATCTTTGGGTTTATCTTATCAAGTAAATCAATTAAATCACTTTAAAACTTTGTTAGAGTTCACAAGCTTGGATTTGCGTTGAATACTTCCTAAAATGGTATTAGGTTTAGTGATCGTATTTCTAGGGAATTTATAAATGTGCTTAGTGCAGCATAAGAGAAAATTTTATAGACCAGTGGATCTATGAAAATTTTTATTCATACTGAACCACACTTGACAATTTTCTGTGTGCTTCATATATGATTGTTTTGTATTTGGATGAAGTTCGTGTTCGTTTATTATATATTTGTAAACTCTCCCACGATACACGGGATTTCCAGTGCTGGAGATTTTTAAAGAATATATGCATGCACTTCTTGTATTCTAGAATCCAATAAATTTAAATTCATCCCAAAATAAGTTACTGAGACAAACTTAAGTTATTCTATGCAGTTATTATAACACGATTGCGTCTTTCACCAGGTCCATGTGTTGCTGGTGTAGTAGGGCTGAAAATGCCTCGATACTGCCTGTTCGGGGACACAGTGAACACTGCATCAAGGATGGAGTCAAATGGAGAAGCTCTCAAGATACACGTGTCTCCCGACACGAAAGAGTTGCTGGACACATTTGGCACATTCCATTTGGAGTGTAGAGGAGAAGTCGCTATGAAGGTAAATATTGCTATTAAATTCAAATGTTATAATTTACTATCTAACTTCACCCACGAGTATGCATGCTATATAACTACAAGCTATTTCGAAGTCTTATTTATAATAGGTGTGTATAGTGATGCTTTGTGTTTTTACACACTTTCATACAAGAATTCAAACAATGACGCCTATCTAACAGGTTAGGATACCACCGTCCTTCAATATTTGTCGTTTGTAAACTGCCTGCTAGAAAGATGTCACTACTAGGCAAGAAAGATAACTTTGCTGTCTATACTAATAGTCCACAGTTGTTGTCCATAAACACATTACAATAGAGCTTAGAATAAAACACATTTTCAACGTATCCAAGTATTTTGAAAATCCCTTAGAGACAGAAATGTAATACCAACATTTAAAATACATTACTTTTATTTATATAATTATATCAAGCGTTGGCGGTTACGATATAATATCAAATTTTCAATATTATAATTTTGCGCCCCTAAGGATACCCCAAATTTGTTATGTTTACACCGACGCTAATGGAAATTGAGCCGAGTCGGAATATAATTCTAACTTATATCGTATATAATTTATAACTTCATTTAATATACGTACGTGTTTTTCCAGTGAAAACAGGATTGCTTTTACCTAAATCATTGTTGTAATATCCATATGAAAAATTGGATATACAATTTAGGAAAGAACGAAGTGTGTACTTTATCTTTTCACATAATATTAGAAAACAATGAGAGGAAAAATGTTTATGGTGTGTGTTGGAAATGATATTATACATTGTTCTAATTTATTATTGCCACACTTACTGAAATTAAGCCATATATTGTGTAATACAATACTGGTAATTTAGGTTCTTTCTAATTGTATAACTTTTCTTAGTCATACTCCTCCTCATATCTTAGTTTTAGGTCACGACACTTCTCGCAAATTATTTGTATCAAGAGACTAATTGTACGATATCATATGTAAAATGACTTTTGTAAAGACAGATTTATTTCATTTAATATTATTTTTCAGAAATGATTATTCAACTAATAATATTAAATGAAGCTTAAGATTACGTAGAAGAGAGACCAGTTTTAAGATTTTATTCATTTTGTTCATTTTGTTACAGGGCAAAGGAATTCTAGTCACATATTGGTTAATAGGCGAAATAGTCGATCCAAATGCTCCAAAGGAAAAGCCATCGTTAGTGAAAACGCAGACATTGTCAACAGAAAGCGGGTCTTTATCACATTTGACGCCATTCAGACAACGTTTGGACCAAAGTTCTAGGTCATCAAGTAGGCGAGGATCTGGCGTTATCGTACAAAGAACAGACCTCAGCAAATTAGAAAAAGAAGCTCAACCTCTACTACAAAACCTCAGTATTCAAAGACAGCATTCAGATCCTACAGAACCAGTAACTAATGGTGTTACAGATAGTGACGATTTAGACCGACAAAGTGTATCAAATTCAATATCGCTAAACGTCAATTCGTTGAACCATAATTCGGTGCACTGCGGTCAACCGAGAGTTAAGTTGAAAGATTGCCAAAACTCGATTGGAAACCACAAAACGAATAAAATAGGTAATAACAATTGGATTTCAAAGCTACCCACAGCGAGTTCTTTCGATAATGGAACTAAAAAGGGCAGTGAAAGATTAAAGGATTATAGCAGCGTACCATTACTGTCTAAAGCTGATAAACCAAACGATTCGATTGTGTAGAACATTACGTGAAGTGATTATGGATAGAGTATGCATCCTAATTCTTTTGTATGTACATCTTGAATTTTATTGCTCATGTGAAATCTATAAGAATGATTGAAAATGCAAAATAAAGTATTCAGGAAATGTACAAGTATACTAAAATGAATATGTGATCAAAATCGAACAAAATGAAAGATAAATAAATTCCTTCCTGTGAATTTAATTCAAAAGCCATTTGTCTTAGTTCATCCAGTACGCTTAAAGTATAATTGTTCAAAGTTATGTAAGAATAATATGTTTCTGAAAAACATGAGAACCAAGAAAATAGTACCATTCATTTGAAACCCAACATTTGAAGTTTTTGAGTTATTTGTCCTAAGGGAGCATTAGTTATAACTGTCATACACTACTGCAAACTAAATTCTGTTTGGGTACTCTCCTTTAACAGATAATACTTAGACGTGTTTGTACAATATTGTAAACAGATTTAGCAAATATCGTGCACAGTTTGTGTCCAATAGTTTCAGCAAATTCGTGAGAAAATTACGCTCATAAACATAAATTACGCGTATAATTTTGAAGCAAGGATTTAACAAAATGTTTTAGCATTTACATAATTTGTTACCTTTACTCATAATGTATTATTTCTAGCAAAGTATGATGCATATTTTAAGAAAAGCAGTCATGGAAATTCATATTAATATAATATCTTGATTGAATGGCATTTATTACAAGATCGTAAAATTAAGAACAAAATTTAAAATAGGTGCAGTCAATGTTAATGTTTAATGTCAATAATAGATTATTTGGTGTTTCAATAGTTAGGGCATTATCAATAGCACCCTTCGAATTCGTGTGATTTATCATATTCTTAAATATCTAATTCTGACGATGGCATCCGCCCGAAGAACAAGTTTGTCTGGCAAAATCTGCGGAAAAATAAAATATTAATCCAGTAGGTATTTATTATCCTATCTCTCCTTTTATCTTGTGTATAGCCTATGAAGCCTTGCTTTTTAGTATTAATTAACACAACTACATACCGTTATCCTTTTCAATTTAATTAGCTTGATATAACTGCAAAGCGTTTGACAGGCAGTAACGTGATTCTATTTCTCGAATGGCGACGTTCTTTACATTTCTATCGCCTTTTCTTCTCGCGCGGTCTATAGTACTGGGTGAGTAGTGAAAACAAAATGAAACCCGTCGCTTTATTCAAATATTTTATTTGCATTGTAATCATGTGTTTTATTAAAACAAATTAATTATTATGAGTTCTTATGGCGTATTGATCTTTCTGAACAGTAAAATTGATTGTTTTTATAGATAATTCGTAACGGGAATTAACACGACAACGCATATAAAAACCACATTACGTTGACTGTAACGTGGCCGTAAACAATTTATATGTATCTTGCATCTATGCGCTTAATTTTCAATACGATTTATACCCATATATTTTATATCTTTTGTAATTTTGCTAGACAAACTTTAGTGAATATGTAAATATAGTTCATTCTTGTCTTACATTCCCAATTAAGAGCTTAAAGTTATCCTGCCATGTGTGTGATACTTTTAAAATAACCTTATTTTGAAATATGCTGTTTCAACAATTTTATTTGGATGTTACACATTGAGAAATATTACAAACATGCAATCAATGTTAGTGTTACATTTAATGTTGAACTTAATAATAGTTATCCTTTGATTTCAACATGTTGTCCCTCACAGATATTCGATTTATATTTGAGTTAATAGCTTGCCTCTATCTATTGGCTTTTAAACAAAAATTCAATTAATCTGTAGAGATTAATTGAATTTTTGTTTAAAAGCCAATAAATCTGTCAATTCAAGATAAATGTTGTTCAACTATAATTATTTTAAATCTCAAACCGTAATGCTTTAGAATTGTTTTGCTTGTTCAGATTGCCAATAACAAATCATTTGAAGTTTTAAACGGAAGGATGGGCTGGCTTTGATTTTCATTATTCAATCATCTTTTGACTTAAAATGAGAGAGATGCTAGATATACGTATTTTAGTCATAGTGGTTAAAAATTTAGCTCTCCGTCATCGTCTAACGTTGCGTAAATATGCTCAATCATTTAATTATTGATCTACATTGTTTAAAATGTTCATTGACTTTGAAAAAGTATGTTTAAATAACATTTCAGTCATATTGATTTGGAATAGAGTTGTTGTTGTAACGGACTCTATTTAGTCGCACTCATCAGCATCGCGTGCGCCTTAAAGGCTCTAAGCCTTTTAAATATTCTTACGCTTGTGTGTACTTATGAGCATATTTAGCAACTTATACTCTTCGCTCAATGTGTAGTACCTTTTAGTCCACTTGACATTACTTAGGACATTCTATTTATTACCAGTGATGAGACTAGTTTGTAAATATATGTACTTAATTGTTTATTTATTGTAAATAACGTCTTACTTATAACTTTGTTGTGATCTTAGAAAGGTATAAATGCATATTTATAATTGTAGACGGTTAAATGAGAACCTAAATGTTTCTTAAACGTTATAGCAAATTAATATAATGAGTGAGAATTATGTTGTTGTTTTATTTCAAGCGTTAATATATGCATGCCTGACAGACTACTAACTACAACCAGAAGACTTAGTAAATAAAAAATTAGATTTATGCCTGGATATCAAAGAGATTAGTCTCTTCGATATCCAGGGATAAATCCAATTTTTTATTTTAATATTTTATATTATTTTTTATTTATATAAGCTTAGGCTTATTAACCAATATACCGATACTATACAAGTTCGTAAACCACGCATCGCTTTGGAATGATTACATTTATGATCTATAGCGTGTAACAGAAATGTATAGTCGTATGTCCTGTACAATGGTAAACCGAAAATGACATTTATATACATTATTTTCGTTAAAATATAAATTTTTTAGTAACTTACCATTATCAGAATATTTTAGTCGTAGGTTAACAACACTAATAGGACACTCGGGTGAAGTCCTTTATGAACAACAGAAAAGGAGCAGGAGCACGGGTTTACAACGATCTGTATCACTCACACACAAAAACATTTCACGCCTAACAGGTTCCGAACGGATAAATTAAATTTGTACTGGTCGACACATTCAATTTGACATGACTACGGCAAGACCACCAGCTTAAACTCATCGACTTGGCAGAACGCCCGTTATGAAATGTATGTTTTGTATTATTTTCTGAATACATTTCCTCGAAATCGATTCTGCTATCTGCTCATAAAAGATGCAAGTCAAATCATAAATGTAAAATGTATTTTCTCCCCGTAAACCAGCGTAATAATCACATGTTTATTGTTTTTGCACGAAGATATTAAAATATCTATAACTCACCACCCCTTTCATAAGTTTAATTACTTAGATATTTATGTCTGTTCGCTGTCGCAGCTATCTCTAAATATGATGTTGGTTAAATAATATAATTATGTGGTGTCGTGGGACACCAGGTAGGAACGAAGTTCCTTCGGCTAATGTAGAATCGACACAAATTGCAAAAAAAATCGTGCTCAATTCACTAAATAGAATAAAGAATATTCATTTATACCAATATATTTAAATGATTCCAAACATTTAAATATATTGGTCATTTAGTGATTTCTGATATCCTGGTATTATACACTACTCGCTTGTGTATGCGACTGTCGCGCCTGCGCACGTCTCATTTAACGGTTTTATTCCACGCACTTTTTCCACGGATTTTTTCTTACGGTTTTACTATCACATTTTTTTCAGTTCGGTCGCGCAGCAAAATCCCTATGCCAAGCCTGCCGTAAGGAACTTCGTTCCAATAATTACCCATTTCCTTGAAAAGTAGTCGTCTTTTCAAGGAAATGGGTAATTATATTATTTTTTCATTCTTCAAATAAAACCAAGTACAAGGGTAGTTTTAAATTACATAGTTGAATAATAAAATTTGTTTTTCGATCTTAAAAACCCATTCCGCTGCAGGCTTACGATGAACTTTATTTATTTGCAACTGGAGATGAGTACTACATCAGACTCGCAAAACACTGAATGAAGGATAAACTAAATGTCAAATATGTATGAATAGGTGCCACACTTTGAAAAAAATGAATATTTATTTATTCCTAGGAAAGCTAACAGACTAATAATGTATAGGTTCGTGTACATACTAATTTATATTATAAATTCAAATGTAAGTTTGTTCGTTTATTACGCTTCCACACCTTAACTAATCGATCCGATCATTATTCATCAATTTTCGCATACGCGTTGACAGGTAAACAAAAAAGCACATAGGGTAACTTTCATACAGAAAAAAAGGTACTGTTACTAATCTAACTTAACCTACACTTATTCGAGCGAAGCCGCGGGCAAAATGTAGTAGTACATATAACAATATTGCTAATAACAAGCTTCCAGATTTATGAAATTTCATTTTAATATGTATATTGTTTCGTTTCTCAGTATAAAATAATTCTGCGTTTGTGGTTATTAGTAACCAAAAAAAGAGACAATAGATTTTCAATTATGAATGTTCGCCATTTCAACAATTGCCAGGTTAAGTAGCAAACAATCATTATAAAGCTATTAAATTAGTTATTTAAATCAAGGCTTATATTATGTTTTTAGGGTTTTGCAAAAAGTGCTGCGCGACGGACAGACAAACTACAGAGCGATTTTATCAAACAAGACTTTAACCAAAGTATAAAAGTAGTGAAATATTCTTTATATTAACATTACGCACCTGTAGTTATGAGCAAGAAATATATTCAAGAGAAGAACAACTTTAAGCAAGTCTTTGCACGACAGAATTTTCAAGGACGGCTCAAACCCTTATTCGACAAAGTTATGTTTGACTGACAGTATCATGTTTGAAACAATAAGTATACATACTCGAAATAGTTCAATGCTTTGATTCCGAAAACAATGTGCTATACAAATAGGTACGTACATATTTTAGACAAAGGCAATTGAAAGGATCTGGACCGAATTGTCTTCATTTATCTAACTAGTACATTTATAGCCAGAATATTTCAAGAGACTTGTGTTCAATAGAAGCTGCTTCACATTATTCTGATCTTTATTGTTCGTTAATTAAAGTGAAAATTTATTCAATTTAAAATTGTATACAACTGTTTTGTAGTAGGTACAATTATCTTTAATTTCACCTAATTACTGATATTGTGTTCAAATTGTTCTATTTTCTTAACAATTGAAATTTTCGGTTCTCTCGTTATTGTATTGTTATTATTAGAAGGAATAATATTTTTTTTATAATTACCTTTGAGATCTGTATTGTATTTTTGTTTAATTACTCTTTTATTGATTGAGCCTCGTATACATAATTATTGTTTCAAGCGAAATTACCATGATAGTATATACTCGTAGTTAGTTACTAAAAACAATATCTACGATTTGCGTAAAATCCTTTTTTAAGTTTTTATAGGTTTGTTACAGCAGAACGCGGCATTGCCGCTGCGCCGAGTGTTGTGGGTTCGAAACACAATATTTTTGTGATCCACAAATGGTCTTGCCGAATATGTGTGTCCTTTGTGTCCGTTGCATGGATATTTTTAAAGTTCCCCGCGACACAAGAATTATTATTTTATAAAGAAAGGCACCAAATTGTTACTAGTAGCAACGCTAATTTTATTACTCGCAGTGCCAATGAAAATTTAAATCAATGTGCCTTATAGTGATTATCTAGCACCCACCTGAGTTGAACTGCTTGTACAAAACATAATCAATCAGGAAAACAAAGATTTTCATATTATCATATGCTGCTAATTTATGGACTCAAATTATGGATGTAATTATTAATTACCCTACTACTTTAAGATAATAATAGTTATTAAAACGGATATTTAATATCAGACAACCAGTGGGTCGTATCCTTTGTTTTGTTCTATGTAACAAAAGTGGCAAACAAGGTAGATCGGCACCTGATAGTATGTGGTAACAGCCGTTTATAAACATTACTGTATTTTTTTTTAATATTGTAGAAGCAATATCCTGGTATTGTAGTGAAACCACTCACTACAGTAAAGTTGGAATATAGTAGGCACACAGTGCCATGGTTCAACCCACGTTGATGATTACTGTTCCACTCTCATAGCTTGTAGCGTAAAGTTATATAGTCTATAACCTTATTTAAGAACAAAGAATATTTTAGATCCTTTTATTTATCTCCAGAACTTCTAGACAGTAGTTCTAGATATAAGCACATTTTAACAAAAAAAAGACAATCTTGTCTTTATTATGTTATATAAGTATAGATTATTTTCTAGCTTTATATTTTCGGATTAAATTTTGCAAAGTGTACATTTTGCGTTCATGCCAATGTTTTTTTTTTTCTATGCAGACACCAGACTATGTCATAACTACATCTTATTTTATATCCAGCAATAAAAAAGTGTTATTGTGGGACTTCAAACTTCAAAATGTTAGTGTCCTTTAAATTGAAATCTAATTTTCTTAAAACAACTTGATTGTAATTAGTTTTTCTACACTGCTAGTTACTGCAGTAAATGGAGTGTGATTTTAAACAAAATATGTGACAACTATCTCTGTACATACTTGATTTTGATGTAAACTAAATGTTGTTGTAGTGTAACAGTATAACTTATAACATCTGCGTTCAATTTTATAGATTTCTTTAGATGGCACGTATAGTGCCTGACCTTATGGGCATAGTTCTTAAAATTCAACATATTGTCTGAAATGAATACCCGGGTTGATGTAAAATACGCTACACGGTTTTTTGTTAAGACTGCGCCGAGCAAAATGTGCCAAAACAGGCGGTCACAGTTATGTGAATAAAATCAACACTTTTTGTTAAATACAAATATAAAATATACATTTACCGTAACAATGAATGTATTTACAATTACTCCGTGTAAAAAACTTAAAATAATTAGTATTTTCGCCTACAAAATTACGTAAATTTGCACGAAAAATGCAAAAACGTAAGCTCGTGTTACGTGATTTTTAGATTATAATAGTAGAAATCTATCCTATTTTACAGCTAAAACGAAACATAAATAGTTATATAACAATTTTTCCGTCCTAAATATTTAAGTAATTCTCATTACAAGTTAGCTTTATTACCAGAGGTACCAGCTAGGACCTATGAGTTAGAGGTAGCACAGCGGTAGTAAGTGCTGCGAATGAATTTGTGCTCGTGCTGGCTTCGATTTCCATATCAGATAGAGTTATTAGATTTTTTTGCCAATAAAATCTCAGTATCAAATTGGGATTTGCATTTCAATTTTCTTCTTAGTCGGGCACTCTTGTCAGAGTGGTCGTGGTTATCATTGATGGACAGGGTTGTGGCGCACTGACGACATTTACCGCACGTCGAGCGATGTCCCTCCACCCCTGGTGGCTACTAGCATTGCGAGCACACTGTATTGCGGTTGACTTAACTTTGGTGATAAGGTCGACCCAGCGCATTGGAGACCGACCACGGCCTCTCTTGCCTTCAATGCGGTCCTGCACCACAAGTCTCTCCATCGAGTCCTCGTTTCTGGAGATGTGCCCAAAGAACTTCAGTTTTCGTAACTGCACAATCGACGCAAGCCTGTCTTGTATGTGAAGCTCTTTGAGGATGGAATTATTCGTTCAAAACACTGTCCACGGTATTTTTAACGTGCGTCTTCGATTTTTCGGCGATCTTGTAGACTTAATGTCCTAGCCTAGCTCTCGATTACAATAATGCATAAAAATGTATGTGAGCCACAAATATGATGTTGCTTCGAGTCCGTATGTTCTTTGTGCCCGTTGTTTGATTATTATGTGGGCGAAATGTGGGTGAAACAATTGTAATACATCACTACCTCTTCAGGGACACAGTTTTGAGATACACACATGGTCTCACGCCTATGTATGTATATAATAATTCTACATTTTAACCGCGGCTTTGCTCGCGTAAATGTATGTAGGTTAGGTTAGTAGCAGTACTTTTTACTGGATGAAAGGTATGCGAAATTTCATGATGATCGGTTAATTAATGTGTGAAAGCGTAACAAATAAACAAACTCACATTCGCTTTTATAGTATTTTAGAATTTTGTTAGGATAGGATTATTAGTAATGTACTCGTAACAAATTTAATATCACTCTGTATATTCTAATAAATGAAATAGTCGTTTATTCATAGTTCATACAGTTGCCTACGCATTTACCGGATACTTCTGTCATAGTTTTATGAAAGCCTTTTGAATCGTATCGAAGTGGGAGTTTTAATCATTGCAATGTTTCTGTGAAAATAGAAAAGCAATGCTAGCGAGTACTGCCCGGTCACCGTGAGATTTGTATGAGAGAAATAGTCATAGTCCGTCTCGACACTAATTGCAGTTATATAGAAAACAGGTATGACGAATGAAAACAATATTTTGGATCTTTGATGGAAAAGAACTTTAAAAAAGGACTAGACTGACAGCTGGCCTTTAGCGATACAAGCTTTCATGAGTATTGTTGTATTGTGATTGAATTGACAGCAGGGATATCAAAATATTGATTATGATTGGTTACTAGATTTTACGCGCGGCGTGTAAATGTAAGTTAGCTTATTTTAGCAACAGTACTTTTTTGCGTGAAAGGTACTCTATGTCCTTTTCTGTTCACTTGACAACGAGTTTGCGAAATTTCTTAATGATCAGCCTAGTAAAATTAAGGCGTGAAAGTGTAGCAATCTAAGTCACATTGGCATTTATAATAGTAGTTAGAACATTGTGACTATAGGTGAATCCTAAAATGAGTTTGTTTGTTTGTTTGCTTTCACGCCTTAACTTCTCAACCGATCAACATGAAATTTTGCATACACTTTTTCAGGGGTACATAATAGGACATAGGGTACATTTCATCCAGAAAAAATAACTGTTGCAAACCTAACCTAACCTACATTTACGCGAGCGAAGCCGCGGGTGAAAACTAGTATACAATATATTAGTGGTGAGTATTATAGTTTCAGTCTCCAAAAGTTTATCAAAAAGTTATGATATGACGCACAAATAAAAATGTGCTGAGTGTGGGTGTTCTTTGTGTAGGTTGTTTATTCTTAGAGTGGGTATATTACAAACAGAATTAATCTTATAAGAAAAGAAATACGTTACCCACATTATAACCATATATTATTATTTCTGAAGGCGTAGGCAGATAAATAAATGTATTACACCCATGTTTTGGCAGATATGATTCAGGTCCCACGTAAAAGTAGACAAATCGATTTTACCAGACATATTGGCACTCCCCGTGCTACTGAGAATTTTATAACCAAAAATCCCAGTCTCATTCTGCTCGACCCAGGAATCTAACCTCACGAAGCACAATAAATTAAATATAAGTATAATCGTGATGAACAAAGCAGTAGAAATAAATAAAAATACAAGCCGTATAAAGCGAATAAGAAATTCTAAATAAGCATCAATGTCAATTGGGTCAAAGAGGGCAAGCTTACGCGGAGTAGTCTCAATAATTAGTATGACCTACCCTGTTGTGGGAATCCACAACTGTTGCAGGGTGCCACTCGACCGTAACGATTTTCAGTGAGCGTGGAGATGAATAATATTAGCTAAAATATTTTTAGCAAGCAGCCTTGAGATGACCGTTGAATTTAAATATATAAAAGATAATATATATTCATATTCAACATTATGTTTTCATACATTTCAAATATTATTTGAACATGTTATAATTAAAAATAATGAAACTATACAGGAATTGAATATTGAAAGAGTGAGCATGAGTTTTTGTCTGCTGCTTCTTATGAGAGTGCCTCAACCAGGCTTACACAATGGTATTTTTTTATTTCCTTTTTATTATACCTATTTCAATTTAATATGGAAGTGATTTGACGTCTCCAAAAATTGTTAACGCATTTTTGACGTCAACTTGCCCTTTCCTACACGTCTTATCTCCATAATAAGCATTGACCTATGCCATTTTTGAAGTGAATTTAAATCCAAACTAGAATTTAAATTTCAGACTAGGATTAAATACAAGATTCTTAATAAGAGCTAAAATTAAATCCGTCTGTGCGATAAAAATCTATTCGAGTAAAAAGGCGTCAATAATACTCGTTATAAAGTGGTTTAATTTAAATGGATTTACGAACGTCGTCTATTTACACTTGATAAATTCAAAACCACGACTTAGACTTTAGAAGATTAAATTTTATATAACGAATAAATCATGTTTTGTATGATCAGAGATTTATTTTGATAGGTTTTTATATGCAATGATAAATTTTATAAATGAAACTTAATTTAAAACAAGGCACACCCACATTTCATTGGCTGTTTTCTGTACTACTTAACAAAAGAGAGGCTATTGCCTTCTAGGCTATAGCCTAGAAGGCAATAGCCTCTCTAGCTCTACCTCTCGCCTCTCTAGCTTCTAAAATTCTTTCTTACAGTTGCAATCGCAACTACACAGTAATGCGTTGCCCATGACAAATATAGTTGTCTTACTGTATAGACCGTTAGACTGTAACAGAGGTTTTGAGTTGGCTCCCAAGAGGTGCATTTCTGAGATTTTACGGTATTAAATAAATAGTTAATTATCGTTTGCTTAACATTGAAGGAAAACATCGCGAGGAAACCTGCATGTCTCAGTTCCATAATGTTGTGAGTGAAGAAGCCATGCAATTATTTCATGACGCTACGAATAAGCGGCATCGCCCGGAGCAGGAAAACCGGCGTAAGAATAGAAACTGTGTTACTGCGTTTCGACCGGCGCGGTGGGTAGAGTTCCAGAAGAACCTCTCCTATTCCTTCACTTTAATAGCCGCTTACAATTAGGCGGCTTTATACATGTTTGGCACCTTTGATGCGTAAAACAAAGCATGATATGCAACTCATTGGTTCTATACTATAACTAGATAACATTTTATCTATTAGTACAGTCAGCAACATAAGCAGTTAAACATTGAACAAACTTGTGAAGTATTTTATGAATTAAAAGTTCTTATTATTATTCTGTGTTTTGGTCTGTGATTAAATTTTAAAAAAATTTACGATTTTTCTTCCTCTTCTTTATACTTAAGAGCTCTGCTCTTGTCGGTGGAGTATACACCATCTTTCTCGATTTTCGGCATATATATTGTCCTCCTTATAAGACATGACCTTCGCCTTTTCTTTTATTTAGTCTGTAAATGCCTAATAATGCCTAATAGTAAAGCCGCCAAAAAGCTGGGCATCCTCAGGTGCCACCAAAAAGGTGAGGCAGTATTTCATGCCTGAACATTTGCTTAATTTGTACCAAGCACAGGTTCAATCCTGCATGGAGTACTGTTCTCACCTATGAAATGGGTCCGCAAAATATTAGCTGGAGGCTTTGGCGTCAATTGAGCGAAAGGCCAGGAGACTTATCGGCGATGACCAACTGGTCAACACACAAATCCAAAGCTTGGAGCATAGTCGTAAGGTTACCAGTCTTTCGGTTTTCTATCGGATACATTTCGGAGAATGTGCAGAGGAACTGCATAATTTGATTCCTCCTTCCCCTTTCTACCATCGGACGACCAGACAAACAGACTAGCGGCACAGGTACATGGTGGATATACCACATTTACGCACGAAGCGCTTTGCTTCCACTTTTATAATGCGTACCGCAAAGGAGAATGCGTACCGCAAAGGAGTGGAACTCACTACCTGTGTTTCCCGATGAGTACAATCTGGATCTCTTCAAGTCACGAGAGAATACGTATCTTCTAGGTAAGCGTGCTCCATCGTCGACTGCATGTTCACTTAAGATCAGGTGAGTTTGCGGTGAAACGCAAAGCTATTATAGTATAAAAAAAATGTTAACTGTTACTGCTAGTAAAAGTTAGCAATAGTTGTTAATTTATTATATTAAATGATACTGCCTCCCTGCCTACACTGCCTGATAACTGCCTCTGTGGCACAGCGGTAGTTAATACGACTGCTGTGTATACGGTCTCGGGTTCGAGTCCCGGGTCGGGTCAAGAAAAATATTGAGGTTTTTCGTTAAGAAATCTCAATAGCAGCCTGAAGTAAGGAAGTTGGCGATATAAGACACCCCCGTGCCTCGTAAAGCACGTTAAACGATTGGTCCTGCACTTGATCTCTCTCCGGTCGTATTAGATTACCGTCCCATCGGATCGTGAGAGTTAGGGAACAGAGAGCGCACTTGAGTTTGCGCACACGCTTGTGCACTATAAGATTTCCTGCGCGGATGTCCGAAATTCGGTCTCGAGGACATTATTAAATGATACAGGATTTCAAAATCTCGCAAATGTGTATCGACTAATTTTGCTAACTTTACTATCTTAGCTATTAATTAAAGCCATAACCGAGTCCTTAAATTAGTATCAAATGATTTTATTAAGAAATTATGACGCGCCGATTTATTATATCTAGTATATTAAGCGGGCAATTCAACCCAGGTGGGCGCTAGATAATAATTTATAAGCCAATTTTATTCAAATTTACTTACTAAAACGTTGAGTACCTAATCCTATTACGAGGACTTCTTCAACCAGGTTTATAATTAACAATTTAGAGTATATATTGTGTGGCGTATCTCTTGAAATTTACTATTTAATTTACAATTCGGGTTTATGATATCTATAACAAAAGCTATCTTGTTTAGTGATCGCTGTGGCTCATCAATAGACCCAAATGCATACTAATTTAAAACTATGTCATTGTACGCTTTAAAACTTCGCATTCCGGCCGTGTAGCTTAAGTAACAGTTGAAGTTCATAAGATTGTTGGTGTATTGTTCATTGGCGTGCTTTGGATGAATTGGTTATATGTAAAGCTAAAAGCATGCATTCATAAAGATAATTAATTAATCCTTACTATCCTTACTTCCTTACTAATATTATAAATTCGAAAGTAACTCTGTCTGTCTATCTGTCTGTCTGTTACCTTTTCACGACTAAACCACTCAATTGATTTAGATGAAATTTGGTACAGATATAGTTTAAAACCTGGGGAAGGACATAGGCTACTTTTTATTGATGTAGGTACCACGCGGGCGGAGCCACGCGCAGAAGTTGGTAGGTTATAATTAAATTTCGTTTTTACTATAAATTCAGTTTAAACGGCGAAGGAAAACACCGTGTGGAAACCTGGACGTATGAGTTCCGTAATATTCTTGAAGATATGTAAAGTCTGCCAACCCGCACTGAGCCAGCGTGGTGGACTATGGTTGAACCCTTCTCATACTGAGAAGAGGCCCATGCTCAACAGTGGGTTAGTTTAATACAGAACTGATATTACTATTATATTTTATGTACGTCCTACATATTAGCGATGTGCTACGTAGGAAAATCTATCCATCGATTATTTTCAAATCTTTTTATTTGAATATATTATTTTAAACTTTGATTTAATGAAGACATAATTATCTCGTGCATGACCAAGGATACACACATTAGTTATAACAAGAAATTAGGATAGTTTAAAATATATATTCAAATGTCTCAATGCTGAGGTTACAACTTAGACTCCGGTAGAATAGGTTAAAAGGCGAGAGTGGAGTTAAGCGAAGCTTTCGTGCTTTTTGTAACCACCCAGGTGATCGGTTACTAGAAGTGTTTTATCATATAATTTTTTTCATGTCTTTCTCTCATCTGTATTCTCAGTGCCCCATTAACGTTAAACGGTTAATGAATAGTATTTGTTTATTTTTTTGTGGAGCTTACTCCAAAAATAAATCAAAATGATTATTATTCTTAAATAATAATCATTTTGTTAAATTATAATACTATATACTGATTAGCGGCTCCAAAAGAAATGGTTATTCACTTATGTTTGGGCCGGATTCCGTGTCGCTGAGTGTATTATAAATGCGAATGAAGAAAATGAGTTTGTATGTTTCTTACGCTTTCATTCCATTTATCTACTCGACTTATCATCTTAAAATTTCGCATACACGTTGTCAGGGGAACTGAAAAGGATATAGGCTACTGTCGAGTACTCGCCATACATCTGTTGCGGCGGCCAACAGCTGATCGGGGCTAACGGGACTTCTACGTCATCGTCCCACCGCCCCACTCCAGCTATCGGCGCTCGCCCGCCGCCGGACCAGAAGTCAGCGACAGACCTGAACGCACACGGCCGCGCTCGCGCATCATTTTAAATATTGTTTTTCGCGCTCTTATGTGAAAATATTGTAATCATTATTCAAATCAATATACATCTTTCAAATTACAGTCCACTAGTTGTCATTTTATACCGTTAGTTGTGGTGGTCGGCAACATTTGGTCCTTCAACCGACATCAAGAACCGAAAAAAAAATTTGAATCGTCAACGGACGTGAATTTTTTTTTTGAAGTTTTACTGGATGCGCAAATAATTGCAGTTTCATCTGTTCCTGGGATTGCTACCTGCCTTTGGACTTCAAGAATATCAACACGGTCACAGAATTGCCGTCTTTGTTTAGTTTTTCTTTACCAACGGGTGCAAGAACGAAGAATATTTGAAACGAGGACGAATATTATCTTCACTGGAAGCCCCACGTCTTCAGATTGTCGTCGTTATTTGGAATCATCGCCAAGGAGTTCCTGCGTAACAATCATCATAGTGGTTTGCTACAAAAACAGTGAGATCGTTCCATTTTTCTTATATTTCCTCTTCTGATTTTTCATAATCAATTACATTTCAACTTCATCTCATCATTTAAATTCATCTAATTACATACCTACACAGGTAAATTATTTAAATAATTGCCTAATCATTCAATCATCTTCAGTTTCATATCTGGTCAAACATTAGCTACATTTTTATACATTTATTCATTACCTTCATATTATATTCATATAATAATTAATTAGTTTTAATATTCATAATAATAATATCTAGTGTAATATTTGGTATAATTGCTTGGTTGATGAATAATTTGTGCACATACATTTACCGTAGCATTACTAGGTATTTTTGATGGCAATTGCTTAATCGCCTGGCGTAAATAAAAAGCAACACACCGTTTACATTTTTACTGCTAAATTTCCTTATTTATTTCACTGCTTTTAATTTTAGCTTGATTAAATTTAATATAACAATTTAAATATGGCTGACATTAAGACTTTTATTAAAAAGCGAGCTTCAATCAAGGCCAAACTTACGCAATTTGCTACCGATTTAAATATTTCTAAGTCTTGCGAAAAGTTGAGTGAAGTACAGATAATCGAGGTTGAATATCGTCTGAATATATTCGAAGGCTTATACGAGAAACATGACGTGTTACAGAATGAGCTGGAGGCAGCTATTGATGACCCTGCTGAGCAATTTGCTGAGCGTGAAGAGTTCGAGAAACAGTATTACAACTTGGTGGCCTCTGCTCGCCAACTGATCACTGGAGCTCGCAAGTCCCTTTCGGGAGATGCTTCAACCGGGGTGAGTTCTGGTAATTCTGACACACATAGACACAATGCTATACGTTTACCTAAAATTGATTTACCTAAATTTTCGGGCGGCTATAATGATTAGTTACCTTTTAGGGATCTTTTTATTTCAATAATACATGAGAACACTAGCATCGACATAATAACCAAACTGCATTACCTACGCGCTTCCTTGAAGGGAAGTACTATTCTTGTTATTGATAATCTCGACTTTAGTTCAGACAACTACGATGCTGCCTGGAAGCTGAAAGGGCTCTAGGTTCATGTATTTATGTTCGCAGCATTTCGGAGGACGGTGATATAAATGTTCAGCTCCTTACTGCCAAAAGCAAGGTTGCTCCCGTTAAATCTGTGACGATTCCACGACTTGAGCTCTGTGCTGCATTGTTAGGAACACGTCTCTATGATAAGGTTCGACAATCTCTTACTCTAACATTAGATGACGTAACCTTTTGGTGCGATTCAACCATAGTATTAGGATGGTTAGCTGCTTCGCCGGCACAACTAAAGACCTTCGTACGTCATCGCGTAACAGAGATTATTGACACTACAGCTAGTAAAACTTGCGTTACGTTCCATCACAACAAAACCCGGCAGACCTCGCTTCGCGTGGACTTAGCGCTGATAAGCTGCTGTCTTCTTCTTTGTGGTGGTCGGGACCGAAATTTCTAGCTGATCATAAATCATCATGGCCTCTGTTTCCTCAATCAAATCAACAAAGTTTGTTAAAATTACCAGATATAGCAATTTCTTTACACGTTGATATTTCAAGTCATATTTGTAATCTTATATCTAATTTATGTATAAAACATTCTCAATTTTTTAAGTTACAGCGTGTAGTGGCATACATTATGCGATTTGTTTGTAAATGTAAGAGACAGTCATTTGAATCTGGTTCTCTCACATCAACGGAATATAATAATGCATTCAATTTTCTATTAAATTTAAGCCAACAGGAGTGATTTCCTGAAGAATACAATTTATTACTATCAGGCAAACAATTGCCAGCAAAAAGCAAATTATTATCATTATCTCCCTACTTTGATACAACTGTCAATTTAATTCGAGTTGGTGGTAGATTACATAATTCCTTTTACGACTATAACGTCAAACACCCAATTTTACTATCAAGCAGTCATCATATCTGCAAGTTAATATTCCACATGTATCACCTTAGACTTATGTATGCTGGACCTCAACTCTTATTGGCCACCGTACGTCATCACTATTATCCAATTGGAGGCAGAAATTTGTCTAAGAAAATCACTCATCAATGTGTGAAATGTTGCAGGATGAAGGCTAACACCATACAACCTATCATGGGTAATCTGCCACAGCAACGCTTACATTTAGAGTTTCCATTTTTAGATACTGGAGTAGACTATGCAGGACCTGTCATGATAGCTGACCGAAAAGGTAGAGGATGTAGACTTATCAAATGTTTTATATGTGTATTTGTGTCTGGCTACCAGAGCTCTCCACCTTGAACTTGTGTCAGACCTCACTAAGGACGCTTTCTTAGCTGCTTTTTCTCGATTTATTGCTCGACGGGGAAAACCACGTAACATCTTTTCCGACAATGGCACAACCTTTGTAGGTGCGTTTAACGAGTTAGCCAATCTTCTATCACAAGACTTAGAATTGAGTCAAATTAATCCAGGCATAAACTTTAATTTTATTCCCGCGTATACGCCACACTTCGGGGGCTTATGGGAGTCCGCGGTTAAATCCACAAAACATCATCTGCGACGCGTCTTAAGCCTGACAAACTTGACGTTTGAAGAAATGGTAACGTGTTTGATTCAGATAGAGGCTATTCTCAATTCAAGGCCTATAACTCCTCTTTCCCAAGATCCTTCTGACCTTATTCCTTTAACTGCGTCTCATTTCTTAATAGGATGCTCACTTGTTATATTGCCAAATCCACAGATTCAACATCTCAACATCAACAGTATTCAGAGATTGCGACGCATAGAATATTAAAGCAACATTTTTGGTGTCGCTTCTCTAATGAATATATTGTTTGGCTTCAGGAGAGAACCAAGTGGCGCCGATCGTCGGGAGAATTGAAGATAGGAACCTTGGTCCTTGTAAGGGATAAAACCTCACCCCCTTTGATTTGGCCTTTAGGCCGTATAATTCAGGTTTTGCCTGGCAGAGATGGCGTCGCAAGGGTCACCGACATCCGCACCAGGAAGGGAGTCATCCGGCCCGCCTTCAACACGATCTGCCCTTTGCCAGTCAGTGCTGTTGAAAATACTTCATCGGGGGTAGTATGTCGAGTACTCGCCATACATCTGTTGCGGCGGCCAACAGCTGATCGCGGGGCTAACGGGACTTCTACGTCATCGTCCCACCGCCCCACTCCAGCTATCGGCGCTCGCCCGCCGCCGGACCAGAAGTCAGCGACAGACCTGAACGCACACGGCCGCGCTCGCGCATCATTTTAAATATTGTTTTTCGCGCTCTTATGTGCAAATATTGTAATCATTATTCAAATCAATATACATCTTTCAAATTACAGTCCACTAGTTGTCATTTTATACCGTTAGTTGTGGTGGTCGGCAACAGCTACCTTTTACTCAGAAATATATACTGTTAATTACCTAACCTAACCTAACCTACATTCCCGCGAATTAAAACGCAGACAAAATCTAGTATCAAATGAAATTATAAGTTCAGTTATTATATATTGTAAATATTAGAGAATTTTTTATTACATCGTATATAACTTACCCATTCTTTGCGTAACTGCCTATTACGTAGCACATACCTAAATATAACTCTGACGTAATGTGAGCTCGATATATGGCTTCCTTACTTTCTGAAATAGGCGCAACATTATATAATGCTATGATTAAATATATTCCGTTAAACTTATACATTACCAGTTCCTGAATATTCTATATCTATCAAAATATTTACCCGCTAAGTACTTTGACTATTATATAAAGAGAATAATTTAAGCCGTATTACCTTTACAATCTCAACGAAACTATGATTGTAAGGATATTAATCTCGCAACATCAAGCCCTTTATATGAAACTCTTGATCAAATATTCGCGCTATGGGATTTCTGTTGGCTTATCAGAAATATTTCCTGCCTCGTGAGGAGCTATTGTAATATGATTTTCTGTTATCGCGATTTGAGGTTGTACATAGAGTAGCTAGCGATACAGATGTGTTTATAGTCCATTTTCATTACTTGGCTTATATGGTATGGTAAATAAACAATATAATATGTAACTGGTCAATGTTTGTATATAATATCAGCCCTGTATGTAACCTGTCCCACTACTGAGCAATCCTCTCTGTGTGAGAAGAGTTAGGCCATTGTTCACCACGTTGGCCCAGTGCGGGTTGGCAGATATCTTCTAAAACATTATAAAGAACTGTTGATGAGTAAAATGAGTAAAATGAGTAGTTAAGGCGTGAAAGCGTTGTTGGAAAGCGTGAAACCAACAAACTCACATTCGCATTTATAATATTATTAGTTCGGATATACCTTATCTACTAAATACGTTTCATTAGATACGGTATTAATGATTATCAAATATCAGTGACAGATGTACACACATTGTTCCCTTTCGAATGATCCAACATTTATTAGTTAATTTTAAAGAATCTTTAACTTTAGGTCCCGTATCTAAAGATTGCGCTTATCTTTCCGTCTCAGTACTGATTTCCAGGCTCGGGCAAGGTCTTTGTTTTCTGTTTTCGCAGTAGCAGGACGGAGTTTGGAAGTGTGCTTGGTACAAGGTAACTGGCTGACCTTCTATTACTTCACTGCTGGTGATTTATGGGTATAATTTGCTACTGATAGCCTTTTCAGAGCTTTTAATGCATTAATAGACAAAGACTCTATCAGTCATAGTAGTAAGGATAGCGTCCACGAGGCTCCATCCAATGTAGCAGTCTATTGGGTTCGATGCACATACAATGAAAACTTGTGTGATCCCCACAACTATGTAGTTGTTCCAATTCTGGGTATTACGAGTGTCCGTTGTTTTAAATGTTTGTAGCCTCCCGGAACACATAATAAACGTGGAGTTAAAAAAATTAAAAATAGCGGAGCGGAGCGGGAAGGGGGAAAGAGGGTGACTGGGCCTCCAGCACTCTCACTCGCCGAACGAAACACAACAGTAGGAATACTGTTATTTCACGTCGATATTCTGTGAGAGGTCCTTCTAGGTAGTCCTTCCCCGGTCGAGCCGGCCCATTCATGCTGAAATCAGCGAGGCTATCTACAATAACTAAACTTCAAAGAACTCACGAGTCTACCACATAATCTTTGCCCTCACTCTATAGGTAGTTGGGCAGGAAACCACGTCAATTTATACGTACAATAGATCCAAGACACGATCGGCTTAGTGGCTCCACATATAGCCACATGAATAGATGTACTTAAAAGGTAACTACGCGACTACAATACCGTACTACTAAACTTTACACAATTATTGAATTATTGTTACATTTCATGAAATGGAATTAAATCTTAGGTTATAAGAAAAATATTACTGCTTGGATGGCGTAGTGGTTTAAGTGGTCACCTCGCTGCTGTTACTGCGCCAGTGCTGTGGGTACAAATTCCACACGGCACAAAAATTGTGTGATCCACAAATGTTTTTGTGTCCATTATTCGGACACAAGAAACATCAACATTCAAATGTTAGTAAAGTCCCCTGCGATACAGGAATTATTAATAGAGCAGGGTCTTCATAAAAATAAAATAAGACAAATGTCAAACTTATGAAGAGATTGCGCTGAGCTATATCTTCTTTCTACCTCTTATCAGTTTCTGAATATCATTAAAAAAGCCCAATGGATAAGATAACGAACTAGCGCTTTATAGATCGTCGGCTTGAATTCCAGACATTGCACGACCGTCGCGCGACGTGAAGTTACTAACACATGATTATTAGCTTAACTGGGTGGTTGCGAGAATTCTAATGATTTGTAAGACAAAATTTAAGGAACCTTATAAAAAAGGAAACCCTCAAAATCTCTATTTACTTGATTGATTCGTCAAAGGGAATCCTTTCTTAAATATACATAATATGGTTGTGTTTGAGTTGATTTGCTGGCAAGTCGACATGCGGGTGCCTCCTGTGAATGCAAAACATGATTTGTATCACGTTATTTGCTTTCGGAGCGAAAGACTTGCACAAAGATTTTTTAAGCATTTTTATAGCAATCACATTACATCACGTATTAATTTTATTTTTATTTGTATTATATTTTATCACCAACGTTTTAAATAATAGTAGCGATACCTTAGTGGGTGACCGTTGTCAATGTTAGCCCGTTAAAAGTTGGTGAGAGAGTGACTATCATGACTATTATAATTATTATAATATATTATTATACGCTATTCATGTGCACACCCCTATGTCACCCGCAATCCTAACTAATAGTATAAATGCGAATGTGAGTTTGTTTGTTTGTTACGCTTTCACACCCTAACTAATTGACCGATCATCGTGAAATTTCGCAAGCACGTTGTCATGGGTACAGAAAAGGACCAGTCATCCAGAAAAAAATAAATAAATTTATTGACAAAATCTAAATTAACGCGAGCGAAACCGCGGGCATAATCTAGTATTCCTATATTCTTTCAATTGCAATTATTCCTATAATTCCTAGGGTGGGAATCTATTTAAAACAAAAGACATATATTTCTAACCTAGTACCCTGTATCGCGTGTGCAACCCGAATGTATGTATATCTGTATGGTTAATACATAATCCATACATAACTTTTATACGGATTTTTTCGCGTCGTACAGCAGCCATGTTCACGGGGAGACTCCCTGTGAACATGGCTCCTGAGTAGCAACTGAAACGACGGCGAAAGTGTAAAATTAAATCTAAATAGATTTTATAATCTAAATAGCTTAAATAAAAGTAAACAGTACCTAGTAAAAGTGTTTAACAATAGTAATTTAAAGTTTCAAAATTATGTAATAATAGTGTTTTATAAAAAAACAACGCAGTAAAATCCTTATAAAGTTGTTTAATTTCAAAATATAAGATGCGACTATAAGATTATAATTCCATAATGATATAAGATAGAAAGTAGTATTTTCCTTTGTTTACAAAATATGGTGGAATTCACCCTCATTATAAGTAACGTAGCCCGCATTCGAACAAAATTCATACATATATGTACTCGTTTGAGGGCGTTAAAATATGTCAATATTATATTATAATAATAATAATACTAGTTTTTACCCGCGGCTTCGCTCGCGTAAATGTAGGTTAGGTTAGGTTTGCAAGAGGGGTGGAGGTTGAGATAGAGGCGGAGTGGTTCCGGGGCGCGATGACGCTGATTTGCGACGCGTCGATGCCCCGGGCCAGTACTCAACCTCCGAGGCGTCAGGTGTACTGGTGGTCTGACGACATCAGTGAGAAACGCGCCGCGTGCATTGCGGCGCGTCGCCAGTACACTAGGTACCGCCGACGCAGGCGGTACCGTGACCCGACCGTGGAGGCACGGCTGCGGGATGCGTACAAACAGCGGAAGTACGCCCTGCAGTCCGCCATCAGCGAGGCCAAAACCCAAAGATGGGAAGAGTTCCTGGGGACTCTCGAGGCAGATCCGTGGGGCCGTCCGTATAAGGCGGTCAGGGGCAAGTTGCGCCCCTGGGCCCCGCCGGTCACCGAGAGTCTTCAGCCCCGGCATTTAGAGGAGGTGGTCTCCGCTCTCTTTCCTTCGAGAGCGGAGCACTCGCCTCCCGAAATGGCGCCGCCCGAAATTGAGGAGGACGGTACCGATGCCGGGGCGCCAGAAGTTACCATGGCGGAGCTCGGCGCGGCAATGTTGCGGCTTCGGGGCAAAAACACCGCCCCGGGGCCGGACGGAATTCCTGCCCGCGCCTGGATTTTGGCCTTCGACGCCCTAGGGGACCGGCTCCTCAGGCTGTTCAGCGCCTGTTTGGAGTCGGGACGGTTCCCTTCCATGTGGAAGACGGGTAAGCTGGTCCTCCTGAGAAAGGAGGGCCGCCCCGCGGATTCTCCCTCCGCTTACCGCCCCATAGTGCTGTTGGATGAGGTGGGCAAGCTCTTTGAGCGCGTAGTGGTTGCCCGCCTCTCCAAGCACCTGGTGCAGGTGGGCTCCGACTTGTCCGAACACCAGTTCGGTTTCCGGGAGGGCCGATCGACGATTGACGCGATCAGTCGCGTCAAGTTCCTCCCGGAAGAGACAGTCGTCTCACGCGGGGTGGTATTGGCGGTGTCCTTGGACATCGCCAACGCTTTCAATACCCTGCCGTGGGCGACTATTAGGGAAGCGCTCCGATTTCATGGGGTGCCTCCCTATTTGCGCCGAATAGTCGGGGACTACCTGCACCAGAGGAGTGTTCTGTGTGGGGTGGAACGGAGATACGTTCCGGAGGGAGATGTCGTGCGGTGTTCCGCAGGGTTCGGTTCTCGGACCTATCCTATGGAACATCGGCTACGACTGGGTTCTGCGGGGCGCCCTGACCCCGGGTGTCGGCGTTACTTGTTGACGTTGGGACTGGAGGTGGCGCTGGAAAAGACCGAGGCCCTGTTATTTCACGGGCCTCGGCGGGCGCCGCCTGCCGATGCCCACATCATCGTTGGAGGGGTCCGCATCGGGGTGGAGCCGAGCATGAAATACTTGGGGCTCCACCTCGACGGCCGCTGGAACTTTCACGTCCATTTTAGTCGCTTGGCCCGCCGGCTGATGTCGGCGGCGGGAGCGCTTAGCTCTCTGCTGCCGAATATCGGGGGGCCCAGTGTTGTCTGCCGCCGCCTCTATTTGGGAGTGGTGCGGCCGATAGCCCTTTATTTTTAGGCCCCCATTTTGGCCGGCGCCCTTGATCGCCGAAACGTCGCCCTCTTCAGGAGTCCTCAGAGGTACCAAAAAAAAACAAAAAATAAAAGCTTAGGTTTGCAACAGTTATTTTTTCTGGATGAAAGGTACCCTATGTGTCCTATTCTGTACCCCTGACAACCGCGTGTATGCAAAATTTCATGTTGATCGGTTGAGTAGTTAAGGCGTAAAAGCGTAACAAACAAACAAATTTATTTTCGCATTTATAATATTAGTTAGGATGGTATTCGAAAGCTTTGTTTTTACAATAATATGTTTTTGTTGAGTCAAACATTTACATGGTGCTTTTACGAGGCTTCGCTCGCGTGAAAGTAGGTTAGGTTATGTTAGAAACAGTACTTGTTTTTTAAATTAAATATAGCCTATGTTACTCGGTGATAATATAGCTTTTAATGGTGAAAGAATATCTAAAATCGGTTGAGTAGTTTTTGATTTAAAACCTTAGAAACAAAAAACTTAATGTTTCCTCTTTATAATATTAGTATAAATATCGTTCATAAACTCATATCTATAACCAAACCAATTCATACCCAACCAAGTTGGGTATGGCAAAAGAGGCATGAGAGCAGAATAAATGCTGTAGAAATGAGAGTGCTGAGAAACATATATGGTGTGACTCTGAAAGATAGATTAAAGAATAGAGTGATTAGCGAGTGATGCGGCATGAAAGTGGATATAGGGACGAGAATAGAAAAGGCTATGTTAAGTTGGTTTGGGCATACAGAAAGAATGGACGAGAAAAGACTGACTAAGAAAGTTTATAAGGCTAGTGTGAATGGAACTGTGGCAAGGGAAAGATCTAGGCGAACGCGTCCACACTCCATGCTTCTTCTTCTTCAATTTAGGAGCCAAGCTCTTGTCGGTGGAGTCTCTTCCATAATGTCCTTTCTTCAGCCAACGCTTTGACTTTTCGATACGACCTAACTTTTACTTTTTCTTTCATTTGATCTATGAACGTCTTCCTTGGCCTTCCTCTTCCCTTTATGCCTTCTATTATTCCTTCCAAGATGTTTCTTATAAAAGTGTCATTTCGTATCAAGTGGTCTAACATTTTCCCTCTTCTGTTCTCTATTGTTTACTCCGCGCTACGTCTGATAATCTTTTGGCAAGAAATCCAATAATAACTGGCTTGACCTGGGAATCGAAAACAAAACTGCATGCAGTGGATGGCATTCACTACCGTTGTGCGAACCTGATTGTCCGGAATAAAAGTCAATGAAACTATATAACAAAAATATTCCTACATCTATTACTTTTACACGTACACTTAGTATTACGTAGAAAACACACTAATATGTTACTTTTAGTACGAATACGACACTATCAATTGCTTCTGGAAGAGAGTTGTGGGTACTTAAAGTGATTTAGAAGTGTCTAGACATGTACCTAGATTTCTATTACGATAACTTGGAACCAGACTTCGACCTGACTTAATTTATAACCTTCTAGACCGCCTTCAGAAAGGATTATGTTATGTAGATATTATTTACAGCAGTATGATTCAACAAATATAGTCAATTTCATATTATAATGAAATTGACTATATTTGTTGAATCATAGACTTGGAACCAAATAGCGATGACGCGAAAGCTGTGTTCAAATTCATGTCGGATATATTAAATTAGTTTGATATGTGTGTAGCACTATGTTCAGGGTATGATGGAGCTGACATACGCTGTGCGTAAAAGTAAAAAAAATATGATAAAAATAGACTTCTGGTTTGACTTAAAATCAATACAACTTATTAGTTGTTAGTTCTTGAGATTTATCGCACGGTAACAAATAGTTAATAATCGCTTAATTGAATCCTAACTAATATTATAAAAGCGAAAATGAGTTTGTTTGTTATCTTTTCACGCCTAAACCACTAAACCGATCATCCTGAAATTTTGCATATACGTTGTCAGGTGTACAAAAACGAACATAGGCTACTTTTCATCCCGAAAAAAATACTGTTCCCGAGGTAAACAACAAAAACGTTCTTATGATAATAAATGGCGCCACGTTTATTTCGAATCATGATTAAATTATATTATTATAAGCAGAGTACAACCCGAATTAATTGTCAAATTCTAAATTAACGCGAGCGCAGCCGCGGGCAAAAGCTAGTAGTGAATAAAGACCTTGGACGAAAACCTGCATGTCTGGTGCTTCATTGTAATGTTCTTGAGGATATATATATCCACGCTGGCCCAGTGTAGGTTGGGAAGCTTTATAAGGTTTCCCAACCTACACTGGGCCAGCGTGGTGGTCTATGACTTAACACGTTTTATGGGCTGATATAAAACCTAATAATAAGAAATAATCTTACGGACTATTATAATAGTAAACGCTTAACGTTATATTGGCTTGCAATTGCTTCTTATGCCAGGGGTGAATTGCCAGCATTAAAACAATAAATTAAAGTTGCGATTGAAGAAAAAGAATGAAAGGAGTAGAGCTGTAGTGCAGGAGTATCCTGCACTACAGCTCTTGCCATTGTGTACATATTAAACGAATTAATCCACGTTTACACAACTGCTAAAATATACTTATACTCCCCGTGAACATGGCTGCTGTAAAGCAACCGAAACGTCAAGGAAAAGTGTAAACTTAAATATTAATAGCTTTATTTAATTTACATAGCTTAATATATATAATAAAAGTATTTTAAAATTAACAATGCGACAAAATCCGTATAAAGTAGTTTAATTTGAATGTATAACATTCTCGTAAACGTAAGACAGTATTAGTTAAACTCGCTTAACCAACGAGAAAATCACATAATATTTCAACACTCACACAACTCACCAGTATTGAACTCCCAATTGCCATATGCGTTAAGTTTTAATCCACAGCTGACAATAAATTCAATTGAAAGTCGCAAAGAATTCGATTAAGTTCGTGTTGTCAGTGCGTGAATACCGATGTAATACATCTTGGAACAAAACCGATTACGTCTAATGGAATGTGGCTTCACTTGGCATAGCGATGGGCCATTACAAGATGGTTGGAAAATCAAAAGAAACGTATTCGTGTAAATTTTCAATCGAATCATAAATACCCAAATCGAATTGCGGAAATTGCAAGCAAATATCTCGAATCTCTCTAAGTAGAGTTTCAAAAATGTGTTAAAGCTGCTGCATTATCAGGTAAAGGGTTTGTTTTTGTTATTACACGCTGGGTGTCTTGCGGTCTTTGCTCAGTTCGTAGACACTCGTAGATACTCGTTCGTAGAGAAGCGCTCGTAGTGTCACTCGTAGACACTCGTTTGTAGAGAAGCGCTCGTAGACGCTCGCTTGTAAACTATCGCTCGTCGAAGCTTGCTACAAAATTACGTGATGTTTTGATGACGTAATCTCAGTAGTCCCTAAAAACCTAGTATTATTGTTTAACGCCATACATCCCGTATCCTAGCGACATTGCACACCATTTTGCAAGGAAATATAGCGGAAAACTCATGCTACATAAAACAATCGTGATGTTTGTGATTTTCTCAAGGCTCGGCATGACAATTTTATTGATGTAAATCTACCATACATAGATATATACAAACATATATTATAAGAAGAGAAACCGAGTTGAATTACACACACATTTTCCCACGTAATAGAGAGCGAGTCTCCCGCCGCGGTGCCATTAATCGGGCATAGTTTCGAACTCCGTGCTGAAACTGAGAATTTCTTATCAGAAAACCAAATAATCTAAAATATTCTGACAACTCTTCTACATTCATAGTTTTTCACTTTTATCCTTGATGCAGAGGTATATTGCATCCATATTTCGTCAACTATATATTTAGGTCTCAATAGAGGGCGAGCCTACTGTCATTTAGTGCACTTCCAGCCATGGTGCTGCTAGTGAGGATTTATTTTTGGAAAATCAAATAAGAAAGTCCCGGAATTTGGCTAATCCCGGGAAACGAACCCGAGACCTTGTGCATAGTAGTCGCATACACTACTGCTATACCATCGCGACATACCAACCGGAAAATAACTAGAAGCATCGATATATTAAACAAAAAAAGGGTTGTCACTTATCGATATGCACAGCCTACCTAGCCATCACTAACTGGCACATTTACAGATAATAGCTCTTTAAGCTCTTAAAAGATATCTTAATAGAAATCTGGCAATATGTGGTATGCTCCTTGATTCTGTGTCTCGTTGGTAATTTATAGGTGTATATAGAAAACAGCTTTTTCCCTGTGACAACCGTTTATTGTAAAAAGATTCATCTGCAGCGCTAAAGCGCTGAAAAGCGCGCAAAAGTTATAAATAACTTTCAAATAACTAATTGTATGATATTATGATAAAATGTCGGTTTTATATTGTATGTAGGTACTTTTTTAAGTTGACTTGGCTGGCGGATGGCATAGTGGTTTAAGTGATCGCCTCACCGCTGCCACTGCACCGAGTATTGTGTGTTCGAATCCCACACGGATCAAAATAAACGGTAAAAAACTGTGTTATCCATAAATGGTTGTTTCGAGTCTGGGTCTTCTTTGTTGTCGTTGTTTGAATGTTTGTAAAGTTCACATTCATGACGTTCCACGACAAAGGAATTATTTCTAGTGCGGGAGTTGTCTTTTATAATAAAATTATTAAATTTAACAATAAATTCGATTCGGCTGTGAAGCAATTACATACCCTAAACACTTTTTTACTTTGAATGACATTTAACCAATAATTGAGTTGTCGTAAAATTCTGAATGATCTTTCTGATTTGATTAGAACTTTAACTTATACATACAACCATATAAATTTTTATGATATTAGTATGATAATCACAACACAATACAATCTGCCTTTTACCATCTGGCATGGGCTATATACGCGAACTAATCGCGGGAATGATTTTGACTCCATTTGGTTTGTTATTCGAAATTAACATGTACTACGTCAGGTGATAGCCTGTCTAGATCCTGACTCAAGGATCCCAGGACGAGGTCTCTCTCAGTGAACGGCAGCGATGAGTGTCAACGTCGGAAAATGCATAGACATCGCCCACACCTAGGAACTGGCTCATGTAGCATTTCGAACAGGTAGCCTCCGCACTAAGGCTACCAATAGCAGAAATTGTGCTCCTTAGTCAGTCCTTCCCTAGGCCGTTTAAACGAATAATACAACTCAGAGCCTGAAATACAATGTTACCCGACTCGTGTATAAGAGCCATAAGATTACACTACTAAAACAAACGATTCACCTTCAACGATCCCCCAAACCATCTTATTAATTAACTATAACCCACGATTAGAATAACAATCTTGTCCAGCGTTGGGCTTAATGGCCAATTTCGGGAGTGATAGGCGATTTCCCTGCTTACGACCTGTTTTATGTGTATCGACAGTTTTAATGATCGCCCATCAGTTTTATGGCTAATCCCGATTTTTATTGTATGGAACGCTTCTACAAATGGAAAAATTCGAGAAAGTTTTATAACTGCGCCTTCGGTCTGAACCGGCTATAATAGTATCTAGGATTTATTATTTTGTTGATGTTGATTTACATTTCTTAAGTTAACTCGTTATATTTTATTATTGAATGACAAATAATAATACGACAGAAGAAAGTAAACAAGGAAATGATTGACAAGACAAACTATCTGAAACTACATAATTGTAATCGGTAAGGATTTGTTTGTAATATTATAAATTCAAATGTGAATTTGTTTGTTTGTTATGTTTACACGCCTTAACTACTCGACGAATCATCATGAAATTTCGCATACACGTTGTTAATATTTTTTTTGGATGGAATATAACCCTATGTATTTTTTTGTACAAAAGGACACAGGATACCTTTCATCCAAAAAAAGTACTGTTACGAACCTAAACTAACCTACATTTAAGCGAGTAAAGCCGCGAGCAAGATCTAGTTATGAATAAATACGTAGTCGAACGCCTAATTCCCTAAGAGGTAGGTAGAATGTGTAATAGTATTACATTCAAACTTTTTCAGCAATAGTTATAGCGCTTATTGTCGTTTACCGAACATAATGCCTGACTACGTGCTAAGAATTTATTTGTAGGAAAATCTAATAACTATTCGTCCGACCTGAAAATCTAGCTCAAGGTCATCGCAACTCCGGTTCCACTAAACACAACAACAGATGACATGTGGCTTTCATTATAAGTCGAATCTCAAGCTGGTAAGTGATGAACGATTACGGTAACCGTTTACCATCAAGTAGGCTGGCTTCTTGAATACTCTTAACATTTTAGTGTTGGCACTGATATAGTAGAACTGCGTGTTTAGGTTATTGTGTGCAGTAGATAAATGAGAGGTCAAAATCCATCTAATATAAAGTTTATTATTTCAGAGACTAGTATTGGCACGACTTTAGGTAACAAAGTCTATTGACGACTCCTCTGTATTTGGCTGCAACGTGAGAATTAATGACACGTGACGTAGTACTAAAAATTCTGTGTCCACATTGCCATTAAAATACGTAAAAAGCTGCCACATAATAATTTATTAACCTAGTTTAAAAGCTCGTAACTAACCATTCACATTGCTATATTATCTGTTTTTTCCTGTTAGTTAGCATTGTCATCAATAAGCGAGTAGGATATCATTGGTATATTGATGACCCTACGGAAAAAACAATAAAAGATAGGTTGAGATGGAAAAGGAAAATTAGGAGTATCCAGTACTTTTATTTACTGGGTAAAACTCAGTGTTCTATTCTTACCTCTTAAAGTTGCCTACGGTAGTTACTTATTCGGACAAGTAGCCTCCTTACTAATACTCTGGTTATATCATAAGCATAAGTGTTACCTTGTAACCTAACTTGAATAAATTTATTTTTGATTTTGATTTTTGATTTTAAGAGACATTACGTACGTTTTATCGATTCTCTATAAAAGAGGATTACTTTATATTTAGATAGAAAGCCACTTGTCCCCCTGCTGACAGCATCGCGCATCCCTAAGGAGTTTTGCGCCCGCATGAAAGAGAGAAAATAAATAGCATAACTCATCTCGCAAATTATTGATTCAGCTTACCGATGCAATGGTAAGGCACTTATTCTATATGCGAAAAGGAAACGACTGACAATTAACTATTGTCTTACTTTGAAACGCATTGGTGATATAAAATGTTGTGATATAAAAAAGGATAGTTTTTAACCGCAGCTTCGCTCGTATAAGTGTAAGTTATGTACAATTTTTATCCCTTGAAACAGTATTTTTCTGGATGAAACGTACCCTTTGTCCTTTTTTGTACCCCTGATAACGTGTACCTATGCGAAATTTCGGGATTATCGGTCGAGTAGTTAAGGCATGAAAGCATAACAAACGGTTCCATATTTATTAGCATAAAATTATATCATAATTTAAAATGGCATAATTTTACTTATTCTAATAATAGTTACGCACAATATTAATTTGGCAAAACTGTTTAGGCACAATTTTTTTTAGCATAATTACTATAAGTATTTGTTAAACATACTATTCTAAAGCATAAATTTGAAGTTTTGTAAATTTTGTGTTTGCGTTTAATAAAATACTTTTCTTTCCGTATAGAAAATAAATATATTGGCTAAGGGGTGGCCCAAGGGCCAGCCCCGCCGCACCCTAACCTGTTGTTACAGTATGGTACCCAAGTTATATATGCCTTATAACTTTATGACAATCAAAATTAGGGCAAAAAGCATTAGCCTAAATGATAAATATCATTTTTGCCTTCTGAAATAATATGCCAAAAAACAATAAAATTATGCCAAATTAAATAAGGACAAAAAGAAATTGTCGACACAAAGGGTTCCCGTAACAAACAAACTCATATTCACATTTATAATTTTAGTTAGGATGTACAGCAGCTAAGAACTTTCTTAACTTTATTATTTACTTTAAAAAGAGAAGAGACTTCCTTGCACTGCATTTCTGTAAATCCTAAGTAAGCCAATTAAATGGAGGCATTCAAGGAACTGGAAAATTAATTTTAGTTATCCACCGGGCACTTTGCTTTTGCTCAGAATATCCGACAAAAATGCAAGCACCATTGACGCTAAATACCTAGAATTGCGAGCGATATTCTGAGGAATATTACCTAAGCTTTTTCCATAAGGAAAATGGGCAGCGATTTAATAGGTGTAAATACCAAACTTCGCAATTTTTGAGCTTCCGACCTTTTCAGACGTAACTTGAAGAATTACCTTTACATAAATGAGGATACCTCAAAAAGGTGAACGTGCAATTATATAATTTTATCCTGACATTATAATTGGAGAGTCTTCAGTCAAGTATCAGATGAATTCGTATGATGTAACATAATTTATATAATATGCGTACGTTTTACCTTTTATACCGTATACATTTTCCTTTGTAAGATGATCTTTATGTAGGTGGTATATACTTTTCTACATTTTTGGTTGTTTTGTTTGGTCGTGGTTTCGGAGACTAATAATATAACATACCTACATACCGAAATTTCGCATACACGTTGTATGCGAAATTTCATGATGATCGTTTGAGTAGATAAGGCGTGAAAGCATAACAAGTAAACAAAATCGCATTTATAATAATAGTTAGAATGACAAAAGCAGATAATGTAGCTTTAAATAAAGACGACCACAGGACTACAGTGTAGTTGACTCACATTTGTTATTATTTCAGTCAAAAATAATCATATTCGCGTTTATAATATTATTTAGGATTGTGTGTGTGTACCGTCCAGACCGTATTCGGCCACGGCGACTTGGAACTCGTTATTGAGAGCTTCGTTGATGTGCTCTCAGATGACTGACATATCCGATTTTTGCCGTGAACCTGCGTCCGCAATCACTGCAAGTCAGCACCCCTCCGACATAATTGTAATGTATGGCCGCAGGTGGTCGGGCCTTGAGCTCGTCCCGCTTGGCATCGAGCCCTTCTTTCCTTCGCCTTTCATACTCGAACACCTTAGTGCGCACAGTGCTCCTCCACAGTGGCCTGTAATAATAATAATAATAATACCTGTCCGCTGCCACTGCCTCCCACTGCGTTGGGTCAAGGTCGCAGCGCTTCATGTGACGCTTGAGCACATCTTTGTAGCGCAGGAATTGGCCGCCTTGTTTTCGCTTGCCATCCTGTAGCTCTGAATAGAAGATGCGCTTAGCCACTCTGTCGTCAGACATCCGGAAGACATGACCGCTCCACCGCAGCTGCCGCTGAGATATACCTCTATTCCGCCGATATTTGCTCGTCGTAGAACTTCCGTGTTTCGTACGTGGTCCGACCAGTGGATATTCATAATGTCACGTAGGCACTTAAGGTGGAATCTATCTAATGTGTGGATATGTTTGCGGTATGCGCACCACGTTTCGGAGCCGTATAGAAGATTTGGCAGGACGATTGCCATGTACACAGCTATTTTCGTGGGGAGCTTTATGTCATGTGAACGGAACACCTTGAAACGAAGTTTGCCAAAGGCTGCAGCGGCTGCTCAAATTCTACTGTTGACTTCGTTATCAAGGAGGCACTTTGATGTTAATGTGTTGCCCAGATATTTGAATTTGTCTACCTGCTTAAGTGAGACGTCACCGAGTTTAATGTCAACTGAGGTACTATTCAGTGTATCTTGGACCATCACTTCGGTCTTTTTCACACTGATTTTAAGACCAAGTCTACGACATGACTTATCAAGACTCGTCATAAGCCTTTGTAGACCCTCTGGGGATTCCGCCACAATACATAAGTCATCTGCATACATCATCTCGGTAATGATTGCGTGAGACACTTAGGATTATACGTATTAGAAGTCTAGTAGAGAATGCCTTAACGTAAGTGCTATCAATCTATAGCGATCAAACTGCATTAAATTCCTACAATGTGATTTTCAAATGCCACTCTTTGATCGCTTGAAGTGTCAGATTCGATTGTAACCAATTTTCAAGCGCTCCGAAAAGTTAATTGGATTGATAACCAATTCAGGAACAAATGAGTTTTAACCCAATTAGTTGCTTTGAGAAATATTGCAATAGAAGAAAGTGCTTTAAGTTTTGGAAGTGTCGAACGATAATGTTGTTTGCTGGCTTGAAGGCTGTTCCAACTAAAGGTGACTATTTTTTTAGTAAGAAAGGAGAATGCCGAAACGATTACGGAAGTTATTGCACTGGGGTTGCGAAATTAATATAATCAAAAAGTGACGATACTTTTGAGTACCCCGTTATACGATACCGTCAGATTTTGATCTGAAATACGAAGAATGTTTTATGGCACTCAAAATAAATAGTAGATGTTTAAATCTGGTAGATGGTATAATTGACAAATTACGGTAAACTAGAACAAGGACGCGCTAAGCTATTATGTGACGTAATCGTTGTTCAAATGCAGGCTTGCGAGGAATTCATTTTTTCCCTTTCACTCATATCGAAATTTTAAGCTTTAACTTTACTACTTCATCTGTAACAAATCTTGATGCTGATACTAACATTTCTTAGCAGCTGCACATCTTAACTAATATTATAAATGCCAATGTGAGTTATTTGTTTGTTACGCTTTCAGGCCTTAACTGCTCGACTGATGATCATGAAATTTCGCATACACAAACGTAAAAAAAAGGACATAGAGTACGTTTTATCCAGAAAAAAATTGTTTCAAGGGATCAAAAATTTACATAACTTACACTTATACGAGCAAAGCCGCGGTCAATCGCTAGTTGTATATATATATTCCTTTTTTATATCACATCATTTTACATCACCAATGCGTTTCAAAGTAAGACAATAGTTAATTGTTAGTCCCTTTCTCTTCGTCTATGAAATAAGTGCCTAAATATTGCATTGGTAAGCTGAATCACACAGATGAGTTATGCCATTTATTTTCTCTCCGTCTATGGTTCCAGGTTTTCCTCAAAGCGTACAGTCAAAAGTCAACATTATCAAATGAGAAAGTTTTAAGTGGTTGTGGCTTTCATAACTTAAGCCAACACAGGCTTTAAATGATGTTTGCGCTTTAAAGTTGAGTGGTACTAGAGTTAATCTATTACTAGTATACGCTTTATGATGTTTATTCAGAAGTGGATTAATGTTACACTGAAATTTATTAAACTTATTAAACTTTACTAGATTTTGTCCGCGGTTTCGCTCGCTTTAGTGAGATTTTGTCAATAAATTTCCTTTCCTCGGGAATGAAACTTTATTTCTGGCCACTGTGTGAACAGTGTGAACTCTACTAGCAATAAATCTAAACTACGCTGTGTTTCGTAACGTATTATAAATATACTCGTTTTTTTTATACAACTAAGGTGGCTAACAAGAAAACAGCTCACCTGATGGTAAATGGTCACCGTAGCTTATGGACGCCTGCATTACCAGAGGCATCACTTGCACGATACCGACCCTTTAGGAAAGGAAATGGGAAGGAGAAACAGCGGGAAGGGGGAAAGAGGTTGATTAGGCCTCCGGCACTCTCAGTCACTGAACGAAACACAACAGTAAGAATACATACATACATAGTTTCACGAATGTTTCCCAGAGGGGTAGACAGAGACTACGGATTTCCATTTGCTACGATCCTGACAAACTTCTCTGGAATAAGAATACTGCTTCGATATTCAGTGAGAGGGTAGTCCTTCCCCGGTCGAGCCGGCCCATTCATATTGATACTTGTGCTTGTATATTACCGAAGATAATATGAAACTTACATTTTACCAACGCTTTAGCGCACGTTATAAAGGACGAGGCTTCTGCTGTTTACCGCGCCCACATCTCTACTACTGCTAATCATTTCCTGGCAGAAATACTAAATAACACCAGCAATCGTACTCAAATTGCGTAGTGTTTAAATGGTCACCTCGCCACTGGCACTTTTTTTTTATTGTATTGGAGGCAAACGAGCAGACAGATCGCCTGATGGTAAGCAATTACCGAGGCCCATGGACACCCGCAACACCAGACTAGTCACCAGTGCGTTACCGGCCTTTTAAATTTGACCCTCAGTCACTCGACGAAACATAATTTACGCCGGCCGCCATTTTCTATTTCACGCCGGTTTTCTGTGAGGCTGTGATATCACTCCGGTCGAGCTGGCCCATTCGTGTCCAAGCGTGGTTCTCTCACTGTTAAAAACTCCAACTGCGCCGAGTGTTGTGGCTCCAAATCCCACACAGAACAAAAATGGTTGTTCCCTGTCTGGATGTTCTCTGTGTACGTTGTTTGAATGTTTGTGAAGTCTCCCGCGATATAGGAATCATACCCAGCGCGGGAGTTGTCTTAAAAAAACCTAAACCATTCCGAGAACCAAACCTAAGACCTCACACTCGCTCACAAACATAATTCTGTTAGAAAACGAATACGGCAACAATTACCTTATTAGCACTATACGTATTGTAGGATAAAAACATGCTCATAGTGCATCCTATTTTTTTTAGATGTATCTGCCTGTACTAGTTTCTGTCTGCCCCATAAAACAAATAGGAAAAGGCACAACGCTTTTAGTCTTCAATGGTCTATAAATATATATGGCGTGCCATTTGGCGTTTGAGTGGTGCCTGTCATAGGTCGCACACTGTTCAATCCACAAGCTATTGTAGTCTCTAGTTCAGAGCATTAGAGTTTAAAATGTAATAATCTGATTGCTTGGTACACATCGTTGTATCGAAAATGAATTTCAAAACGAGTGAAAATAATACTTAAGGTATGTCTTCCAATTTTCTTAATTTTGTTTTCAATCGTAAAAGCTATAAAAGAATTTCCGGGAGTCACATACTCTTAGTACTTTCGCAGTTATGCGTGCACAAACAAACAGACAGACAGTTTTAAAAAAATATAAAAGTATATTGATTACTTATTTTTAATCCCTCGCAATAAGTTTCTCACACAAATGTGAAATGTACAGACCCCTAAAATTCACGATGTTATTATAATTATATCTATACATAGGTATATACAAATAAATAAAATTGAAGTGTCTGTTTGTAATGTCAAAATAATAGCTTTTTATCTAATGCATATGAAAGTATATAAGGTGCTTATACGAAAACATCTATTTTTAAAATTTTTGTCTGTCTGTCTGTTTGTTCCGGCTAATCTCCGAAACGGCTGAACCGATTTTGACGGGACTTTCACTTGCAGATAGCTGATGTCATAAGGAATAACTTAGGCTACTTTGACTTTAGAAAAAAATAGGTTTGCGCGGAGACAAACACTTTTTAGTTAAAATCTACGCGGACGAAGTCGCAGGTAACAGCTAGTATAGAAATATATATATAGCAGTGATAGCCTAATAGGAGACTGTTGGACTGCCATGCAGAAGTCTTAAGTTCGATACCAAGGCGCATCTCTGACTTTTTGAAGATATACGTATTAAAATATTTAATAATCGCTCGCTATAACGGTGAAACCAGCATGTCTGAGAATTCATCGTCATAATATTCTCGAATATATATGAAGTCTGTCCAAACGCATTGGACTAGCATGGTGGACTATGGCCTAATCCTTCTCACACTGAGAAGAGGCCCGTGCCTAGCAGTGATAATTCGAAATGTCAGAGATGCGCGCCTTGGGATACAACTCGGGATCTTTGCGTGACAGTCCAACGATCTTCCACTAGACTATCGCTGCAAAATAAAACTATTAGCTAAATAAAACGTTGATAATGAAGAGGAACAAAATCTGTAAGTAGTTTTGCAATTATCTGGAGAAAGTATACTCGCTTACTTACAAGTAGCATGATAATAATCTCCGAAATCTAGACTTTTACCTGATTGCAAAAAGTCCATCTAAGTTTGACGCCATTTCGAGTACCAACTAAAAGAAAATGACCGTTTCGATAACAAACTTTGATTAACAAATAATGCTGATCAGCGGGAACGTAGCTTTAGCTGATAACGAAAGACTAATCAATTAGGTTATACGATGTGGCTAGTTTTGCTGCGTATGTGTGTGTGATTAGGAAAGGCCAGTTGAAACGGGTAGGAATGTTCTTCTGCGAGCAATAAACAAAATGTTCGTTTACATAATAAAACAAACGCTACTAGATAATCCTAACTAATAATTATTATAAATGAGAATGTAAGTGTGTTTATATGTTATACAATATAAACCGATCATCATGAAATTTTTCTCAACTTCTCCAAGATAATTATCTGGATAGGTTGATTTATTATGAGGCGGAATTATTAATTAAATTATGTGAAGTGGGTTAGTACCCCGCACTGGGCCACCGTGATGGACTACTTAACCTTTTTTACACTGAGAGGAGACCCGTGCCCATCAGTGTACGAAGGACAGTTTATGTACTGGGCTGATATATTATTATGTGTTTCTCTTTCACGGGTATTTTCCTAATGCGTTAGGGAAAACCCGGCCCTTTTGAAGGCTTACACGGGGACATGGGCCCATACCTGCAGAGGCCCTTCGATAGTTTTAATTTGAAGTGATATGGGACACTTACCGACACACTAGCCGCGGCAAGTGTAGGAGACTATTGCTACATATGAAATCCAATAAATCTGGGTTATAGGTATGGGTGTTCGATGGGTATAATAAAAACTATGGATAAAAAACGGCGTCTGCCTGATATACTGTATCAGTACAAAGTCGGAATGGCAGACGGTGACTCGCCAACTCACTAGATGTGCCACCTGAATAGCCATCATAGCTAGCAGCCGAGGGCAACATCATATTATTATTATTATTATCTACGTGAAGCAAAAACTTTGTACCTACCTCATTTTACGAATATTGCGCGGACGGAGGAGTATGAAATTTGGCACAGTTAAAGTTTATATGGAGAAGGAGGGGCAAATCCTAATATTTTTATAAAATATGCATTAGAAAAGTTGATATGCTATATAATATACATATTGTTGCTACTATGTGCGAAGTGGTTTACTAATATATTTATAATGCACGTTACTGAAGAGTTGCTTATCATCGCCTGTATTTTATGCTGGGTTAAGGTTATCTGGCAGTCTTAAAAGCTTGTGTGAATATTTAGTTACTTAGAAAGCACACTATCTTTGATAACTTTAGTAGTAAGGGATTATATTAAACACTAGGTTATACCCGTAACTTTGTTGGCGTGGACTATAATTTTAAATTGAGATCCCATGGTCGACAGACATAACACACCAAATTAACGTTAAAATGCAATTTTAACGTTAATTTGGTATGTTATGTTTAGTTTGGAAATGGGGCCATGTTTTATTTTCTTTTTTCTTATAGTTGATGGACCTTTCAGATTCCCGCCGACAAATAGGTGTAAAATAGCCACCAATCCTTACTATTATTATAAATGAATATGAGTATGTAGAGCGAATATGAGTTTATTTCACGCCTTAACTACTCAACCAATCATTATAAAACTTCGCATACACGTTATCAGGGGTACAGAGATAGACATAGGGTAGCTATCATCCAGAAAAAAGGACTGTTCCCAAGAGATAGAAATTTACGATTTAACCTAAATTAACACGAGCGAAACTTTTGGCATAATCTTGTTTTTATTGGATTGATGTTATTATTGGAGCTCATAGATCATGCACCTTGATTTTGAAAGAATTTTAAAAAACAAGACAAGTGGAAAACTTTCAAGGCACATTTTTACTTTGAGTCATCGAAGTTTCATTATGAGATAACGTATTACAGTACGAAACAACGTACCTTGCAATTCGATTCTATCATATATAGCAATCCTATTACAAAGGTATTACTACCACACAGAAAACGTAGCCAATAAACCTTGTGTTGTGGTTTTCCGAGCGGTAGGGTTGGCTGAGGTCCTCATGTGGACACTATTTGTCACCAAGAAAACTTACTTTGTAGTAAAGTTATGTGCGTATATAATAGTTAATTATCTTAAAAGGAAAACATCGTTAGGAAACCTACATGTCTGAGAGATCACCATAATGTTTCCGAAGACATGTGAAGTCTGCCTACCCATACTGTGTAGTGAGTTGGACTATGGTCTAACCCTTCTCACACTGAGAAGAAGCCTGTGTCAAGCAGTGGGACAAATTAATACAGGTCGGATATTACATATACCTTGTATTAGAATTGTAATTACTTATTTTGATGATGTCTATAGTGCACGATTGATACTTCTTGCTACTTAAGCCACTTACCATCGGCCGGATAGTATACTTGTATGGCACAGCAATGGTGTTATTTCTCAACCTTTAGTATGCCAGTTCTTAGAAAGGCGTCTTGCTCTTCACGCTAATGTGTTCTCAACCTACTTGAAAGTAAAGTTCCTTAGGTGTCTTCCATATCGGCCATTTCCACTTTTGTATTCTGCCAAATATGCCCCAATCAAGCCCTCAATTTATATATAAGAATTCAGCTACCGTATGTTTATGTTCGTTAAACGCAAAATCTAGTCCACGGATTGACTTTTAATTTGTTAACAGCGTTGCACTTCTACATAAGAGGGTTCTTGTATACATTTTTTCATTTAGACACCATGATTTTTTTAGACTTGCGGGAGCTCCCCACTATTCGCAATGTAAATAAAATTAAATATATATTGGTACTTAATAAATATGCCTGTATCACAGGGGACTTTACAAACATTCAAACAACGCACACCACCACACCCAGACTTCAAACAACCATTTGTAGATCACACAAATTCTTGTCCCACGTGGAGATCGAACCCACAACACTCGGCGCAGCGGTATTGGTGAAGCGACCACTTAAACCACTCAGCCATCCATGATGAATAATATATCAGTAATATCAGACAAGAACAGGTTTGTCTGGTTTTCTCATCCTGATATTATGTTTTTAGCTAGTATTGATGTAAAAATATGTCACAGCTATAATAAAAAACAACATACTTAATCTAGAAAGCATCAGTAATAAATATATTATTTATCCTGTATTGTATCCAGGTAATGTTTCATGTTTACGAACTTCAAGTAACTTTCAAACTTAAGTTAGATAACTTCCTGAATACCAGAGTGAGACAAATAAAAACAGTCTCTTTTTTGTGACAAAGTACAAATAAGTGACTAACTTATGAAGAATGAGTAACGTTTTTATATGTCAAAGATGATAGTACTTTTACAAAGACGCCATTTGTTATAAGAATATTAATGAGCTGCCCTGCAATTGGATAATATTGCAGTTCAGTTTTCTATCGGTCAGAGATTTTTTATAAGCAGTGTATAATACTCTCCATATTATACACTACTTATAAAAAATCTGCTCTACTGAGCAGAAGGCCAAATTTATTATCGTTATAATAATATATACAGGATATAAATTGTCCTGCAGCTGGGCACGAGCCTCTTCTCAAAATGTTTAGACCGTAGTCGACTACGCTGGCCCAGTGGGAGTTGACAGACTATTGTTATAAAAACTGTTCAAAGTGCTGATGTAGTTTCAGAGTACCTAATAATTTAAAAAATGTTTTATCCTATATTAAACTAAACATGAAATCTGATCATAAATTTAATATTAGCAAAGATCGCCCTATGTATGTATATGGTCATCTTTCTGGACGTAAATTTTCATGGGACACACAATGTCAAAATAATAAATATAGCATTTAACACGTTTATCCATATTGAAATTTATACATTACTTTGGTCGCAGCTTCGCTCGCTTTAATCAAGATTATGTTAATAAATTTATGTATAAATAAAATCTATGTCCTTTTCTGTACCCCTGGCAACATGTATGAGAAATTTACATTTATAAATGCAAATGTAAACAAACTTACATTTGCACTTATAATATTAGTTAACACAAAGATAATTTAAAAAATATAATACCCGGCATCTCAAAATTTCTACACGGCCACTCGTACGAAACAATACTAAAGTATTACGAAAGAAAAAAGCCTCATTCTTCCTATTTTCTACCATATAACGAATCGCCTGTACAACCTTAATGACCTGGAAACTGAATAGAAGTGTGGGTATAATGTCGTTGTGCGACATAATTAAGACTCCCACTCAGTTAATTGGTCTTATAGAGCGAAAGATAAGCCTCTGCTTCATACTGGTAAGTAGTACTTATGATCTGGTTACGGTAAATAACTATTTGTTAGTAAAGGTCGTATAGAATAACTGTATGAGCAATTTAAATTATATGATAAGATATTTTGCTAGCATGTCCACTCACATAAATGTAGGTCCATTTTTTATCCCTCGGGAATAGTGCTTTTTCTGTATGAAAGGTACCCTATGTCCTTTTCTGTTACCCTGAAAACGTGTATGCCATATTCATGATGATCAGTCGAGTAATTAAGGCGTGAAAGCGTAACATAAAAACTAACAATCGCATGCATAATAGCATTATAATTGAATATGATCTCTTATAGCAATATATATTTCGGGTAACTCACCGAACCTCGTCCGGTGAGTCGCCCAAGTAACAGCTGGAAAGACGAAATAGCTAAAGACCTAAGAGAGATGAGAGAATCAAACACGTGGGGAAAACCGAGCTAGTCAGTCTATAAGTAGGTATATGCAAAATAGAACTCCATTTTGTCATATAAACAGACGGTGAGCGTAAAACCTCTTAATGAACCGTATGACGTCACAGACGACATTATTAAGATGCTGTGACTGCCGAGAATCACGTTTTGTCACGTACAAATGAAAACATCGATATGATATTAAAATTGGGACTACGATAAAACGGAAGGCTTTTTGAAAACATTGTTATAATAATATATTACGTTTATAATTATTCTACAACACTTTTATGTTTTTTGAACTGTTCAGATGTTTACTTTAATATTATGTTTGTTTTTCTGTCTTCTTACCTAGAATTTAAAATACACATACCATAAATTATATTTGATAATTGTAATAATTTTGATAGATAAATACATATAGTTAATTATTTAATATATACCTATACCGTCCGCTCGTTCATTGCCTCAGTATTTAATAGCAAATTCAAAAATAAATTGTCAACTTTCATAATAATTGTGAACTACCCGCGGGACAGGCTCAGCCTAGTGCGGGTAGTTATGGTAATTGCTAATCATAACTATTTATAAAAACCTGTAATGAATGGAACTGTATAATGTCAACTATTGTAAAATACCTTTATGCTAAATAAATTATTATTATTATTATTATTATTATATAAACGTCTCTATAACTGACGACATAAGGGTGGGTGTAGCATGAAATATTTTTGTCGTAGAGAACAATAATTGAGATGAAAATTTAGGATGTTGTACTCTTTGATGTGGTAATGAGAGAAATTTTGAAATAATTGCTGTAAAGGCTTTTATTTTTAATTGTTTCATACTTACATAAACACGCACCCTTCTATATAATTACTATATAATATACATATGGCGCTCTTTGGGGGAGGGCTATGGCCAGCAGTGGACTATTATAGCCTGATGATGATGATACATATAACTATCCTAACTAATATTATAAAAGCGAAAATGAGTTTGTTTGTTTGTTTGTTACCTTTTCACGACTAAACCACTAAACCAATCGTCCTAAAATTTTGCATATACGTTGTTAGGTGTACAGAAACGGACATAGGCTACCTTTCATTCCGAAAAAAAATACTGTTCCCCAGGGAAAACCATAATAACGTTCTTATGATAATAGATGGCGCCACGTGTCTTTCGAATCATGATTGAATTATATTATTACAAGCAGAGTACAACCCGAATTGATTGTCAAATTCTAAATTAACGCGAGCGGAGCCGCGGGCAAAATCTAATTATTAAATAAATTTTGACTGCTCGGATGGCGTAGCGTAGTCACTGTGTCGAGCGTTGTGAGTGTGAATCCTAAACGGGACAAAACTTTGGGTAATCCATAAATGGTTGTTCTGAGTCTAGGTATTCTTTGTGTCCTTTGTTTCGGTGTTTGTGAAGTCCCCCGCGACACAGGAATTATCACTAGTGCGGGAGACTTTTAAAAAAGCAAGAAAAAAGCTATTATAGTAGATCCCATGTAGGTTGAGCTTATTGGCGTTCAGCGAGTATAGTTACATAATCTGATAGTTTCTTGACGGAAAATACCAACACTGTGCCAAACTTAAGAATAATGATAAATAATAAATCAAACAAAATTTCAGTTTTTCTATAAAGAAATGTTCGATAGCTGACAAAAAGCAATATGTGGAAATTCAGAAAATTAAGGGCAATGTATATGCTTATACATAAACGCCGTAACTGCTCTTCGTTTCAGAGTACCGAATGTCAAATAACAAAATAAACGGCGTCAGACCCATCTAAAGTCAACAGTAAGTACCTAACTCAGAACTCAACACGGTTTGTCATTAAAAGTTACAAAAATACTAACCACCAATGTTACTAACTCTCACAATACAACTGCGCTGCAGACTTCTAATTTTATCTCAGCTAGTTTTTATGAAGATGACATTCAAGTTGAGCTTGAATAAAGTTTACTAACTAGTACGAGTATAAAGAGAAAAGTATTCGTGAAAATATTGGTTTCAGTACTTTTTGCAGTATACATTGAAATAGAACCAAACATTTCTGTTTCATTATTCATTTCATCCTAACTAATATTTTAAATGCGAATGTGAGTTTGTTTATTTGTTACGCTTTCACGCCTCAACTAACCGATCGATCACCATGAAAGTTTGCATACAGTTTGTGAGGGAAAGAACACAAGGTACCTTGCATTCAGAAAAAACGTACTGTTTCCAAGAGATAAAAATTTATTGATAAAACGTATTAAAATGCGAGCAAAGTTGCGAAAAAACTAGTAACATATAAGGATTATAATTATGTATAATGTATACACGTGTCTTGTACGTCGACCTACGTTCTTGCCTGAAGCGGTAAGCAAAGACAATGAACTTCAATTTGCCCTCTAATTACATATTTCAAGCGCTCTTACCAGTGTAGAGTATTATTCACCTTACCTTATTATAATATATAATAATATAATTCCTGTATATATAAACTGTCCCACTACAGAACACGTTCCACTTCCTAGTTTCGAGAAGAGTTAAGCCATAGTGTACCACGCTGGTCGACTGCGGGTTGGCAGGCTCCACATATCTTCAAGAACATTATGTACTAGTTATGCATATACAACTGCAAAAAGCAGGAGGGCCTTGGGATCGAACGAATGGCCTCTACATGGTAGTCCAACAATTTCTCAATATTTTATCGCTGCTATTATATTAAATTCAACATTGAAAACATTTTTTGTCGCAATAAAATCCGGTGCCAATTTTTCATACCTACCGGTATGGAAAATAGCAACGTAAAATAAAAATAAAAAATACACGTAGATCGAAGTAATTATTTTGCCCGCCGACGTCTGCTGCCAGAACACGAAATAGGATTTTAAATATACTCGTATATTATGTGGTCTCACATTCGCTAACAGACGGCCTCGATGGCGTACAGTAACCACTACTGCAACCGACTGCCACGCCTGAGGTCGCGGGTTCGATTCCCGCACAAGTCAAACATTTGTGTGCATAAACATGGATGTTTGTCTTGGTCTGGGTGTTTCTATGTATAATATGTATGTATTTACAAAAAAAAATAAAAGGTATATATGTATGCTTATCCATAGTCTAGTACCCATATTACAAGCTCTGCTTAGTTTGGGCTAGATGGTGTTGTGTGTATGTAGTAGAATATTATTATTATTCTGAAAATGGGAATATGTATTATATTTATATTGGTTCGGTGGTCATTGTATGTATTATAGAGTATTATTGCGGTGTCAGCTGCAGAAATTTTGTTGGGAAGACGTTCTTATGCTATTATTATCATTGTAACAATATAATATAGACTTTGGAAATGTAGGACTATGAGACACACAAACTTGCATACTATGTATATATATCTGATAAAGATATCTGTATTAAAGGGACAATATTTTCTGCAACATGTGGCTGCAATTTTCTGTGCCTCGGCTAGCTCATAAACATTTAGATATATCGGCTTTTCCAAACATAATTATTTGACTAGGCATATTATTATGTTCAATAGCGACGTGTATTTTTTAATAAGGCTATTGTTTGCCGGCAGTACGTTGCAGCTACATTACAGTAAAAATAATACCCATTCAGAAGTCCCCTTTTTATAACGATTCCCAGAGCATATTAAGAAGGCATTGCGCTATCAGCAGGTACCAGAGTTAGTTGTCCCTAGCACTGACAGAACCATGAGTTCCTTAAAGGAGGCTAGACACCATTAACAATGTATCTCTTACGATAAACAGACTATCCACATAGCAGTGTGGATAGAGTTGAGTTGTTGAGAATCATAAGAAGCATCTTATGATTCTCAACAGTTATGAGTTTAGTACGTAACAAGGACACAAACCACGACCGAGCAAGCTTATCTAACAAAAACTTGTTCATTTGATCTTTGAAGAATCTACCAGCGTAGAGAATAGAGCGGCCGCTTTTTTATTGGCAACAAGGCTTTACCTCGAAGTAACAATAATTATGTTTGAAACAAAAGCCCGACATCAAGAAGGAAAGTAATAAAAACTTGGTCAGACTTAAAATAAAAAGTTTATTCGCGTAGAAATGTTACAAGAAATCTCAGTGAAAATCGTGTAATTTGATACGTGTGTAAAAAAACTTTGTATGAAGTGCGCGAGTTGGTTCGGTTTAGAACAGCTTCTATTATTAAATAGCATTTATATGCTGCATTACTCGACTATACAATTTATAGATTAAGCAACACACGGGTAGGCTAGGCGTTGCAAGCTTACCGTAATTAATCATAATATCAAAATGATGTAGTATATATTGTAATATAAAAAGAAAGACTGACTAAGAAAGTTTATAAGGCTAGTGTGAATGGAACAGTCGCAAGTGGAAAACCTAGGCGAACGTTTCTCGATCAGATCGGAGGCGTTCTGGACAAAGGCCAAGTTAAAAGCACCTTGAAGCGACGGGCGTATACGAGGAATGTGATGAAAGTGAATGAAGCCAGAGAAGTGTGTCAGGATCGTAGCAAATGGAAATCCGTAGTCTCTGCCTACCACTCTGGAAAACAGGCGTGAATCTATGTATGGATGTATGTACAATTTAAATCTGTGAAAAATACCAATGATTTAAGTAGATGAAAGCATGCTGACTGCACGGATGGCATAGTTGCCATCTGTGCAGTCAGCATGCTATACAGGGTGTGTCGTAAATAGTGGTCCAGAGTAAAGGACTCGATACACTGTATTCTTATGTATCACATACTGAAATTTTAAGCATTTTCAGTTAAGGGTCTCCTAACAAAAAATAAAAGTTCTTTTTTAAAATTTCTGCACCTTGCTTCACGAATTTGGCTGTCATTTCAACAAATATCAATATTTTTTAATTCTGTTTTTTTATTATTACTCTTGAATATGTGTACTATCATATCCAAACCCTTTTTTATGTTTTAAAGTCAAAGGTACTTAAAGAAATTAATCTGTTTCCAATTTCAATACTCATCTTCAGCAAATCATATGAATTTAGGGCCATAAAAAATATGGTTAAAATTTCGGTATGTGATACATAAGAATACAGTGTATCGACTCCTTTACTCTGGACCACTATTTACGACACAACCTGTATGTACACTCAAGTCTTTAGATTTAAGTGGTCACCGCGCGATTGTCAGTCACTGCGCCATCCATCTACACTTGGGACAAAAAATTGTGTGATCCGTAAATATTTGTTCTGAGTTTGCGTGTTCTTTGTGTCCAATTTTAATGTTCGTAAACATCGATCAAATATACCATAGATGCACGATCGTCAATCGAAAAACGGCCCCAACAAAACTGTGCATAAATCAGTCGTATGCGCTATATTATGCACCTGTCCCACTTACTCTTGCGTGCGCTGCCCGTAAGCGAGAGCGAATCGACACCACTACTACGGTGGAGACCGTACCATATACTTAGTACGCTTGCGTATCGCGAGTAACACACTTAGGACGCTTTACATTGACGCGTTTTAACTAAACTATTACAAAATGTTTCTCAGTGGGCGTTCAATGGTTATTCCGGTTTATTTCCTGGATTGCATAATAAATGCAGACACTTATAAGTAAGTAGTACTGGTGAGTGCCACATATTGTCGCGGTTTTTGTATGAGAATGTGCATCTATGGTATATTTGATCGAAGTTCGTAAAGATCTCCGTGACACTGGATAAACTTATTGTGCAGTAGTTGTCTTTTTAACATAAAAAGGAAAGTATTCGTTTCAATCTGAAGTTCATTAAATCAAAATAATTAACCAAAAGATTGATTGCCTACATTTGTTATCGCAAATCAATATAAATGTGCCTAGGTCGTCCTCAAGGTTAGTTAACTATAAACCGTTTGTAATCTAGAAAAGTAAGTAGTAATAAATAAAGTTACAGTAGTAATACACCTTTCACTTACATCCTCCGTAAGTGTAACTCAATTTTGTTCGAACTAGAATATCGCCATATTTGCAGCAAAAATTAGCTCGTTAAAGAAAGCCTTATATACTGAGGCAATTTAAAACTAAAACTGAAGTTTATACAATAACAACAATTTTAGATCTTTATAAAATACTAGCTTTTGCCCGCGGCTTCGCTCGCGTTAATTTAGAATTTGACAATCAATTCGGGTTGTACTCTGCTTGTAATAATATAATTCAATCATGATTCGAAAGACACGTGGCGCCATCTATTATCATAAGAACGTTTATTGTTGTTTTCCTCGGGAACAGTAATTTTTTTCGGGATGAAAGGTAGCCTATGTCCGTTTCTGTACACCTGAAAACGTATATGCAAAATTTCAGGATGATCGGTTCAGTTGTTTAGGCATGAAACTCATTTTCGCTTTTATAATTTTAGTTACGATTAGGATTGTATAGTAAAATAATTATAAGGTTGCTACATTTGTTTTTATTTTACTGCTTTTAATAAATTAGTTTCACATTAATTTTAATTTGTTTTATCTACTTATTGAAATTCTATATTAAGTGAACATGGAAAAATTCACTTTCGATTACAATGTTGTGATTACCTTTAATTTAAAAGCATACGATGATATTATGTATTTTATGTTATTTTAAGTAAATATTCTGTATATATTTTAGTTAGTAAGCCTAAACTTAAATCTATACATCTATATATGTACATATACAAATAAATAAAATTGAAGTGTCTATTTGTAATGTCAAAATAACAGCTTTTTATCTAATGCATATAAAAGTATATAAGGTACCTATACGAAAACATACATATATTTTTAAAATTTTTGTCTGTCTGTCTGTTTGTGCCGGCTAATCTCCGAAACGGCTGAACCGATTCTGACGGGACTTTCACTGGCAGATAGCTGATGTTATAAGGAATAACTTAGGCTACTTTGACTTTAGAAAAAATAGGGTTCCGCGGAAACAAACACTTTTTAGTTAAAATCTACGCGGACGAAGTCGCAGGTAACAGCTAGTAAATACATAAAATTACCTTTATTAATTTTGAAGCAGTGATAGGGTGGCCACCGAGGATAGGTAACAGAGGGAAAACCTATCCTTAATACTATATAGAAATAAGCTGAATTATAGATTAAAATACAATACTAACGAATTGGCAATAAAACGATCTCATCAACAAGATATTACTATTGTCTTGTTTGCCTCTGCTTTTTATGTTTATTAAAACGACAAAATACCTAAATGTGAAATCAAAACATGTACCACATATTTTATTGAAGAATTTTATTAGCACTTACGCTGTTAAACATAGATCTGTAGAAACACATGTTATTTTTCTTCCATGACCTATTAAGCTTTAAGTAGAAAATCTATTCGAATTCGATATTACTACTGTTAAACGTGTCACTGTGTATCCTAACTAATATTATAAAAGCGAAAATGAGTTTGTTTGTTTGTTACCTTTTCACGCCTAAACTACTGAACTGATCATCCTGAAATTTTGCATATACGTTGACAGGTGTACAGAAACGGACATAGGCTACCTTTCATCCCGAAAAAAATTACTGGTCCCGAGGAAAACAATAATAACGTTCTTATGATATTAGATGACGCCACGTGTCTTTCGAATCATGATTGAATTATATTATTACAAACAGAGTACAACCCGAATTGATTGTCAAATACTAAATTAACGCGAGCGCAGCCGCGGGCAAAAGCTAGTAGCACTATAAATGCAAACATAATTTGATCTGTTCTCAATGTTTTCACAGCTAAACCACTGAATTGATTTTTTGTTGGTTAAATTGATAGTTTGATACGTAGATAGGTAGTTAATTTTGACCAGTATATTGCTTTTGCTTTAATTTGTAACTCAAATGACTAGTTAAGTAACCTTTAAAAAAATATTGTTTAACCTCTTAAAAGCTGATTCTCTTACAACAATTGAGTAACATACTACCTTTAGTCGATAACGTATATAAGGGGAAAGCAAAGATCTGGTTTTAATTAGTAAAATATTTTATTTATGCTATGTTGTGAAGTATTTTTATAGATTCGAATTTTATCAAATATTCGAATACGCTTTGATTCAATTTCTTTTTAAGATTCGAATTATTCGATAGTTTCATTGATAATCGCCTATTGCTACGTATAATATATATGTATTGCTACATTTCATTTTCCTATAACCTGTATTTATTGTTACGTGTAACACATTTTTGATTTTCCACTTACCTTAATTCTATTGTAAGTAATACTGGGTAATTACTGGACGGCACTTGTCGGCTCGGTCTCATGTGCTCTTAGTGCGCCTATTAAAAAGCTCGTATAACAAAGGTAATGACTGGCTGAATGTACACAATGGCTGGATACTTTACAACGATTAAAATCTTACTAATAACCTTAATGTGTTTGTGAAAATGTCTGGATTTCTTTTTACTTTAGCACTCCCACTGGGTCGAAGTGTCACCGGTCGGTACTGACTAGCCCCCATACACAAGATAACATAAGATAACTTAAGCACGCGTCAACCGCTTTATAGATTCAGATGAAACTGGGCACACAGATAATAATAATACCAGCCCTGTATTAAACAGGCCCACTTCTGGGCACGGGCCTCTTCTCAGTGTGAGAAGGATTAGCCCATAGTCTAACACGCTGGCATGTTCGCAGTGCCTTTCCCAGTGCAAGTTGGCAAACTTCATATATCTTCAAGAACCTTATGGAGAACTATCAGACGTACAGGTTTCATCACGATGTTGTCTTTCTTTGTTACAGTAAGCGATAATTAATTATTAAGAGATGTTCGATTGGGGTCAAACTCGAATTCTCTGCGTGGCAGTCCAACGGTTGCCCGCTAGACTATCGCTGCACACATATAGACAGATATAAAAAACACAGATAGATGTAAAGAAAATATTTTCCTTTATTCGTTCGTTTGGGATATGGACCGAAATAACAAAGAATATTTTTACGAACCCACGGGCAGTAACTATTTATATAATACAAAAACTAATCCTGGTCACCCTTCGCTATGGCTTAGTCAGATAATTTTAATTTTCCGTTCCCATAGGAACATTGGCGATCAAAAGTTTATAAATATATACTATGCAAAGTTGTGTTACGAGTTTAGCAAAAAAATATATGGAATTTTATTATGAAGATTAAGACGGCTGACGTGAATAATCAAAAGAGACGTTTTTTTAGAGAGTTTTTACTATTCAAAGCAAGTCTAAAATCAAAACTATTTTAGACTTTCTGCGTATAAAGGAAGCCTATCACTTTTATCAGACTTACTCTAAAGAACTTTAAACTTTTTTACTTATTTAATACGTGGCAGCTTGAACTTTTCGGATATTATTATCATGTTAGAAAGGAGGCTAATCCAAAAATATGAATAAAAGTAAAATGTAATATTTCAAAAACTTCGTTTTCCTCTATCGTAAACACCGTACATAATTATACATACAAGTTTACAAGTTTAAAACTCAGTCACTATACATAGGTGAAACAAAACAGCCCTCGATGTTTCTTTTATTTGATTTGTTTTGTTTAAGGTTTAACTCTTAATTTACCCGGTAGGTCCCTGGGACTCCATTGAAAACTTTCAACGCTCATAAAACCGTTAGATTTTGGAATTAAAAATTGTTCGTTCTAATACCTTCACGCAGTGACGCGCCAGAGGCGGGGGAGAGCGGACGTCGATGCGCGTGGCTCTGATCGGTAAGTAAATACGCGTCGAGAGTCCGTGGGACTCCACCGGGGTATTAATGTTATAGTTTTAACCTATTTACGGTATTTTTCATTACGTATTTTTTTGTTTTTAGTTGATATAATGGCGTCTGGTAGTACTATAAACGTCCTTGATGAAGATGCTGACTGGAACAACTAGGAGACAACGACACGGATGATGAGGATCAACAAAATATACCGTTGAATCAGCCTAGGAGACTAGAATCTGAGGATGACTGCGAACTCTCAGATCACAACTCTGCTACGGAGTGTTCAGCTTCTTCAGGTAATGATGAAAATATCGAAACGGTTGAGTAACTTTATTTCTATGGAAAAAACAGGTTCAAATGAGCACGACAACCACCTTCGCGAAATCATTTCGAAGATAACACGCATTCCAACTCCACTCCAATTACCTGTTGAGACCAACAATGAGCAGAAACTGCCCTAAAATGGGAGAAAGTATTGTCACCTGTATCCACCGCCTCTAAAAAGGAAAACTGCGTATATTTGCCATAGCTAAGCCTGTGTGCCTTAGCGGTACATAAAAATTTGCAATTACTGTGTCACCAACCGTGACTAAAAGGTCTTGCACGTTTTACGTCTTGTTTGTTTTTTGTTCAAACTGTGTTCTTCTTTTTGCTTTTTATAAAAATCCATTATGTTTCTGTTATGTTTCTTTAAAAATTACTTTACTTGTTAAGTTTTTAAGATGTTGAGACTAGAAGTTAGGTTTCGTAATTTTGTTACAAAAAGTGCCATATTCTAGAAATTCCTTAATAAAAAGCTGTGATTCTCTATTTTTAAGTAAAACCCTATGCCATTGTAAAACCAAATAAATAATTAATTAATATAACTACTGTTTCATTTGAAAAAGATTTTATTTCATGTTATATTTACGATTTTATTTCCGGGAGTCCTGGGGACTCCTCCAGGTAAAATGTGTCTGTATAAAGTCACCGGGTTAATCAAGGGTTAAGTCTGTTTTGAGATTAAACCATGTATGGGGGGGATTTTAGTAACATTTAGACGATATTCGTAGCAACACAATTATTCGTGTATCACACAATTTTGTGTCCCGTATGAGTGAGTATTGAACCCACAACACTCGGTGCAATATTTATATAATTTTAATAGTTTATAGATAGTAGAGCCTCGCTGATTTCAGCATGAATGGGCCGGCTCGACCGGGGAAGGACTACCCTCTCACAGAATATCGACGTGAAATAACAGTATTCCTACTGTTGTGTTTCGTTCAGTGAGTGAGAATTCCGGAGGTCTAATCACCCTCTTTCCCTCTTCCCACTCCTTCTCCTTCCCACTTCCTTTCCTAAAGGGTCGGCAAAGCGCACGTGATGCCTCTGGTGTTGCAGGTGTCCATAGGCTACGGTGACCACCTACCATCAGGCCGTATGCTTATATGCCACGATAGATGTATAAAAAAAAAATTGCATTCACGAAGCAACCACTTGAACCACTACATCTGCACAGTCATGTTTTTGAACCCTCAGAGCGCGAGTACATTACTTGGCTGATTTTTATTTATCTAATACTAGTTATCCCTCGGGAACAGTACTTTTATCTGCATAAAAGGCACTTTATGTCCTTTATGGGTCCTCTGACTACGTGTGTGCCAAATTTCATGATGACCAGTCGAGTAGTTAAGGCGTGAAGGCGTTACAAACAAACTCACATTCGCATTTATAATAAGTTAGGATTTTACTTTGATAAACTGTTTTACCGAAGTAAAATATAACACATTGTATATGCTTTATGTACTGGCTAGCTTATTTTTCTTTTTACGCTAATAAAAAGATAGCGTGTGGCGAACATATCTCTCCCCCACCCCCTTTCCTCTCGTTGCTTTGGACGGACAGACGACCCAGATAAAGCGACGGAAACGCCTATATGCATCTAGCTATCTTTGTGGTAGAAATCATTAGGGAGGATCCATTTTCACGTTTACATAGTTTAACAAAGTTTTAAGATACATACGGCACTATAAATATGTACGTGTGAGTGAATAAAATATATTACACATTGCGTATTTTTGTGATAAAATCCATCATTAAGTAACTTTAGTACGAACGAATGTCTCATTTAATATTTTACTAGATTTTGCCCGCGGCTTCGCCCGCGTAATTGTATGTTATGTAAATTTTCTTTCCTTTGGGAACAGTACTTTTTTCTGGATGTTGTCCTTTCCTGTACCCCGGACAACGTGTATGCGAAATTTCATGATTATCGGTCGAGTAGTTAAGGCATAAAAACGTAATAAACAAACATTCGAATTTATAATATTGGTTAGGATTTTAGTAACACCTCCAAACTAGAAACGTGAAGGCATATTTAGGGTATCAAACGAAAATGGTCAAAAAGTACATCGTATATCGAATTTTAAATTTGTAACTAGCTTCTATCTTATTATATGACTACAACAATAACTAATTGCATAAATCCTAATAGTATACTATAGGAGAGATAAACTGAACCGAAGACTATGATTATTTTTATAATTTTTGACTACTTTTCGGTAGAGAGAGCCACCTACCTCGCCAAGAAACAAGCAACTTTGAGTGTAACAATTATGAGTAACGGGTCAGTTCCTTTTAAATGACAATACAAAAATGTGTCATTCAAATAGCTATAAGCTCGTCACGAACAAATAAGATACTAAGCTTATATCTTCAAGAAAAAACTAATACGGCGAATATGAACTGTAATAAGGGCCCAAGTAGTCGCTCAAGTACATTCTCATTCGGTCCGACGGCGTCCATAGCCTCCGGGCGTCTGGCGTTCATCCGGCTTGTTATTCAAATCATGTTGTTATTGTCCCCGGACGGATAACTTACGACGCCATTTTGTATTTGCATCGGAATAATAATTGTATCTAAACATTTATAATATACTAGTTTTCACCCGCGGCTCGCGTAAATCTAGATTAGGTTAGGTTAGGTTTGCAACAGTTCGGAGGGAGGTGTCGTGCGGTGTTCCACAGGGTTCGGTTCTGGGTCCGATACTGTGGAACATCGGCTACGACTGGGTGCTGCGGGGCGCCCTGCCCCCGGGCGTCCACGTTGGTTACGGCCCGGGGAGCGGACTACGGGGCAGCTGCCCGTCTAGCCACGGCTAGAATGGCCCTGGTTGTCGGCAGAATTAGGATGTTGGGACTGCAGGTGGCACTGGAAAAGTCCGAGGCCCTATTATTTCACGGGCCTCGGCGGGCGCCACCTCCCGATGCCCACATCATCGTTAGAGGGGTCCGCATCGGGGTGGAGCCAAGCATGATATACTTGGGGCTCCACCTCGACAGCCGCTGGAACTTTCGCGTCTATTTTAGTTACCTGGCCCTCCACCTGATGGCGGCAGCGGGAGCGCTTAGCTCTCTGCTGCCGAATATCGGGGGCCCAATGTCGTCTGCCGCCGCCTCTATTTGGGGTCGGTGCGGTCGATGGCCCTATACGGAGCGCCCATCTGGGCTGGCGCCCTTGGTCACCAAAACGTCGCCCTCCTCAGGAGACCTCAGAGGGCGATGGCGATCAGCGTGTCACGGGCGTACCGCACCGTTTCCTTTGAGGCGGCGTGCGTTTTGGCGGCATCGCCGCCCTGGGATTTGGAGGCGGAGGTCCAAGCGTCGGTGTATTACTGGCGCGCTGACCTCCGGCTCCAGGGAGAGGAACCCACGCACAGGGCGGTGGAGACGCGAAGGTCCCAGGCTCGACTGGTCCTCGAGGCGAAGTGGAAAGAAAGACTGACCCAGCCCCGCTATGGGGTGAGGACCGTCGAGGCTGTCCGTCCGGTACTAAAACAGTGGGCGGACAGACGGCGTGGACCGCTCACCTACCGGCTTACTCAGGTGCTCTCCGAACACGGCTGTTTCGGAGAGTACCTCTGCAAGATAGCCGGTAGAGAGCCGACAACCAGGTGTCACCATTGTGAGGAGTGTGACCGGGACACGGCGCAGCACACGCTGGAGGAGTGTCCGGCGTGGGCCGCGGAGCGCTGTGCCCTGGTCGCTGTGATTGGCCCCGACCTCTCGTTGCCGACCGTCGTATCCAAGATGGTCGGCGACGACAGGTGCTGGGGCGCAATGAGGTCCTTCTGCGAGTCTGTCATCTCGCAGAAGGAGGCGGCGGAACGGGGCCGTGAGGAAGATCCTTACACCCCGGAAGTCCGCCGCTGGAGGAGGGGGCGCAGGAGACGCGCTTATGTCGCTCTCCTGCCCCCCACTAAAGGGTTCCAGGTGGCAAAGCCTCAGGGGGGCCTGCCACCCACAAATTAAGTACCCCGAGAGGGCGCGCGCGGTGTTCCCGCGCGCCTTCCAATGTCGAAAGGGGAGAGCGGTGAGGCTCTCCCCTGGGGACGAGAGGTGGTTGGGTCCGTTTGATCCGGCCCGCACCCACACGGGGGGGGGGCTGCTATAGATGACTCAATTCTTTTAAGAGCTCCCAACAGGCCCCTCCATTGGGTGAGAGAGGGAACACCCCAGGTTTTTTTGTGGGTATATACCAGAATGGGGAGTCCCACACGCCCCACCGGTGCCGTCCCCTAGCCGGCGGATAGTGAATCAAGCATTTTTCCGGGGTACCAAAAAAAAAAATTTTGCACCAGTTATTTTTTCTGGATGAAAGGTACCTATTCTGTACCCCTGACAACATGTATGTAAAATTTCATGTTGATCGGTTGAGTAGTTAAGGTGTGAAAGCGTAACAAACAAACAAACAAACTCATTTTCGTATTTATAATATTAGTAAGGATATAATAATATCAGCCCTGTATTAAACTGTCCCACTGCTGCGCACGGGCCTCTTCTCAGTGTGAGAAGATTTCAGGCCTAGTCCACCACGCTGGCCCAGTGTGGGTTGGCAGACTTCACATATCTTCTAGATAGGTAACTATGGAAAGATAATTAATTACGCACATTCTTCATTCATTCGCTTCGAAAAGTCAAAGATGCGCGCCTTGGAATCGAACTCGAGACTTCTGCGTGGCAGTTCAACTGTATCCCACTATGCTTTTGCTGTTTTATGTACATCTAATAGTTACTATTTTATCTTACTAAAGCTCGCCCACAATCTACGTAATACAAAGTTCTTACAGTAATATATTAACGCTTTTATAACCTTGTAGCCAATTCCAAAATGGCGAATGTCGTTTGAAATCGTTTAATCCATACTTATATTATAAATATAGCAGTATAAAGATACTGCCGCATTGATAATATTATGTTAATATGGATGGCAGGTAGAGACCTGTTACGCTTTCACGACTAAACTAATGAACCGATTTTGATGAAATTTGGTAAGGAGATAGACTGTATACTAGACTGGATATGGGCCACCTTGTATTTCATTTATAAGAGCGTAACGTAGATTTTTGCGATGAAACTATTTTCATCGTAAACCCTACAGTGAAGTTGTCCAAACAACAGTGAAATGTGACTTTAAAGGAAAGAAATGCAAAGAAACTTCGCAGTAATACCTACCTATCCTAATCCTAAATAATATTATACATGCGAATGTGAGTTTGTTAAGCTTTCATGTGCTAACTACTCGGCTGATTATCATGAAATTTCGCATACCTGTTGACAGGGTTACAGGAAAGGACATAGGATACTATCCATCTAGATAAAAAAATTGTGTTCCCGAGCTAGTGAAGCTACGGTCACAGGCTAGTTCTTTATATTTCGTTAGCCCAAAGTTTTGGATAGACATTTTCATGGAAGATCTATTGAAATAAGATGTAGCTTTTAGAGCATGATAGCAAAAACTGTAACGATTCGTGCAATATACCACATGTAGCGCCCTCTATGTTTATATATACTTCAAGAATGAAAGCCATATTCGATTTATAACAATAAGCAGCTCACGTTACGAGAATATATTGTTCAGATGCTAAAGAATCGTTTCTAAAAGTTTCGTATTGAAATATATTAAATACGTACGTACAATGAGAAATGTTATATAGGGTCTATATAGGTTTGACGTAAGCTCAGGATATGTTCACTAAAAGCACTGTAGTTCTCCATTTATATAGTACTAGATTTTGCCGCAACTTCGCTCGCGTAAATGTACGTTAGGTTAGAGACAATACTTTTTTTCTGGATGCAAAGTACCCTATGTCCTTTTCTGTTCCCCTGACAACGTCTATAGATGCGTAATTTTACGATGATCGATCGAGAAATAAAGTCACTTTCACACTTATAATATTAAAAAATAAGTTTGTATGTTGTATTATAAGCGAACTTGAGGATATAACAGATAGTTCAGTGCTCTATGTTCACTGGCAATTTTGATTGCATATGACTAGTTTTCTTGTTACCTCGTCCGGTTACGCTAAAATACCTGCCTTCAAAAGGCGGTATTCGATCACACGACCTCTCAATCGTATTGCCTAAAAATATTATTGTTCACTGTCAAGCAAAGTAAAGTATCTTTCCCTATTTTGTTTACTGGGCTGGCTTGAAAGCAAATTGCCTTTTATAGTGCAAATTATCACGTGGAGCCTTGTTATGAAGCTAAAAAGGTATAGGGATAAGATTATTGCCACCGTCACTCGCCTGTTGGTGGGGCATAAGATCCTGAAAGTTCTTAACAGGAAACGTCTCGTAAGCTAAAGAACTTTCTCACTCTCTCTCTCTCTCTGCTAAGGCTCTTTTACTTCGATTACTCCAGGAACATCACAACTTTGTTAAAGGATTTAACAATATCCCTCAGGCTTTATTTTTTATTTCAGTTTTTAATAGTTTATAGATGGTATATGTAATTATTGCAAAACCTCGTACATATAACTTATAAAATATTAAAATTATAATTGGATGGCGATTTAAAAGAGTGGCTGTAAGTTTTTTGCAGGTTTTTCTCATCAAGCCTTTTCCTAAACCTACCAACTAATATAAATGTAAATTCAATTATTTTACTAAACTTACTAAACTCATAAACTTTGTCTTTCACAGGAGTTACTTTGTGACTGAATAAATGATTTTATATTTTGACTTTGACTAACAACGTTCGTCATAAAGCAGATAAATAAGTGCAGCAGGATTTCGTGTAATTAAAGATATATATATTTATAATTTGACTCTTAAAAATCTGTAGTTTAAATTTCGTTAGCATATTTGCATTTGTTATATTTCATTACGAAAATAAAATTGAATTCAATAATTATATCAGATGTGCAATTCAAAATAAGAAAATTGACAATTCAAAATTGTCTTCTCTCATCATTTTAATGCCGCCTGTACCTCTATTGCAAATATGATTTCAGCGAAGTCGCTAATTACTAAACTTTGACGTTCATAAGTGTTACTTGTGACTGAAATTAATAAATGATTTTGAGTTTGCGTTTAAGTTTACGTAGCCCCAGGGCGTCATACGTTACCTTTGCTAAGTCAGGGTGTCCTTTCGAAAACTTTAAAGCCTTAACGCTTAAGTTAAAGCACTTTGTATGTTACGCAAATCTATATTTGCGTAACATACAAAGTGCTTTAACTTAATAAATAAAATAATGTATTTAATAAGCAATCAAGCAAGTCAATAACCCATTGATGATAAATTTAAGATTCCGAATGTCCAGTCCTGAAATTGTTGTTACTTTTCTTACATTCTTGTATTCTTATTAAGCTTTGGCGCTCGCAAACCATTTGCTAATGTTTTAAATTTGAGCATCATTAAGTAATGGGACTCCCTTTTGCTTGTTTTCCGTTGAACATAATGTTATATTTAGGGAACAAGCGTGCTGTTTCGTTATTATTTCGTCTACTGCAGAATATAGTACGCCCACAAAGATTTCCATAGGCATGTTATGTTGACTGCAGGCATGATTCTCCAACACTTTGCGCAGGTTGTCTTTCCATGAGTTGCGAGGAAGCTACGCTGCGTATTCCTATTCGTAGTCATAATTATGTTTATATTGATGTTTACATGGCACATTACCAAACTGAGTATCAAAAACCCCATAAATCTTTTCCTGGAACAAATTAACTAATGAAAATGCCGGGCATTACAGAATAGTATACAAACATAATTGTAAATATGTATATGCCATGGGAACAACAAGGCAGTCTCAGTGATCATGTTTAAATTATTCTTGTATTCTTATTCACTCCAAACTTATTAGGCTGTTTCTTGTTCTTAACACAATAATTTCGAACAATGTTATTATTTCTACCTCATTGGTTCTATTTCTATATTCAAAACTAACCAAAAGTCAACATTAACTAACTAATAGCGTTCAGCCTTCATTGGAACTAGAAATTAATGTAAGCTGACATTTCCCAAAAGGTTAGGAAGTGACCTGTTATTGCACTTAATGGACATAAGCCCTGTAGCTACATGTAAGATGTCAAGACCTCTTAAACTTTATCCCTGAAATACAAAGTGTGTGGGACTTGGACGGTTTGTGATCAAATACAGCGGTCGGGTCTATTATCATTTCAAGTCAGCGTCAATTTTCACAATTAACATCAAAGGTTGTTCTAAAATTATTCGAATTTGATTCCAAAGACAGTAATTTGAAGAGACCTTTTAAATAAATAACGTCATGTTTAGCAGCTGTTAGCAGTATAATTGAAAAGCAATACTATTTAACCAACAACAATAGATAACCAAAAATGAATTGGGGTTGTAACGTCAAAATTCAAAACAGAGAAATTAATGATGTTTTATTAACACTTTAGTATAGTTGTTGACCAGACATTCTTTAGATGGAAAATGGCTGATTAATGTTTGATAATTACTGAAATCTAAAACTGAAAAAGAACTTCCTTGGCAAAGACAAAATAAATAAAAGGTAGAAAGTCTGTTGCACACTGCAGCTGGCTTTTATCGAGGTTCCATCGTATCGTGCCTCTGAATATGTAATTCGAATAATAATCACGGAATAAATCGACATTTTACGTTCTTAAAATGTTCTGGTTACAAACTCGCAACACTAACAACTGGGTACTGTTTCTGGTGAGTAGTAACGCACGGTTGTAATATTTTCATTCTAATATTATCATGTATAGAAGCGATAGCCTAGTGAAAGACCGTTAGACTGTCACGCGGAGGTCTCGAGTTCGATACCAAGGCGCAAAATCTCTTAATTTTCGAAGTTATATGCGTATTAAATAGTAAATTATCGCTTGCTTTAACGGTAAAGGAAAATATTGTGAGGTAACCTGCATATCTGAGAGTTCTCCATAATGTTCTCGAAGATATGTGAAGTCTGCCAACCCGCACTAGGCCAGCGTGGTGGAGTATAGCCTAACCCTTCTCACACTGTGAAGACGCCCGTGCCCAGCAGTAGGACAGTGTAATATAGGGCTGATTTGTTTCTCTTTCACGGGTATTTCCCTAATACGATGGGAAAATAGACATGAAATATGGGTCCAACGTGAAGAGGCCTTTCGAAAGTTTTAATCAAAGCTGGGATGGAACACCTACAGCAGCCCTAGCCGCAGCAGGCGTAGGACTATTGCTACGTATGAATTCTAATAGATATATGGGCTACGGGTATCGGTGTTTGATGGACTGGTATATTGGTAACTGTGGATGATAAAACGGCGTCTGTCCTGAATACTCTAATAGCATCAATAGAATGGACAGACGGTGACTCGCCAACTCACTAGATGGGACCCCTGAATAGCTACGATAGGCATACAAGCCAGCAGCAGAGGGCAACACTGGTGCAAGTGGCTAGGGGTATCGAGTGGTGCGGCGCCGGTTTCATTATTATTATTATTATTATTATTAATATTATCACGTACTAGCTAAACCCGACAACGCTTCGCTATTGCTCAGTCTAAAATTAACTCTTAGAGTTCTTATAGTAGCTTCGAGATATATATAATATATATATATATATATATATATAATCTATTTCTTTTTGAGTTTTGCGGACGCAAACATACGGAAGCTCAATTTTTATATATCAAAGATAAGTTTGTGGCGATATTTCTATGATCGCATATAATCCACTGTATGGATAGTGATGAAACTTGTCGGATAGATAGAGCCTGATATCACATCATATAATTTTGTACGTGGAAGATTCACGCTTCAGCACGAATGGGCCGGATCAACCGCAGTGATACCACGGCCTCATAGGAAACCGGCGTGAAATAGCACTTGCGTTGTATTTCTTCGAGTGAGTGAGGGTACCGGAGGCCCATCCCCTTTCCCCTTCTTCTTTTGGCCGTGATCCGTATACTCGTTTGCCTCCTACACCATAAAAAAAATCCCGTTATGCGTGTCTTCGAGATCTACGCGGGGTAAAATCCAGTAATACATATTTAATATCAGGCCTAGAACTAAACCACTCCAAAATGTTATAAACTAAATATGCAAAGCTATATTGCTGCAGTATCCTGTCTCGGTGAAAAACTAACCACAATAGTACGCGCCGATGAATAAATCGTTTAGACTGATTAAGCTTCGGTATTTCAGGTTCAATATGTACAAAGCTACGATATTTCTGCGTAACGAAATAATAATAGGATTTCAGATCGAATAAATTTTAACTAGTAGTGTTTGGATATGGTTCAAATAATTTTATAATGACTCAGTGCTGGCTCGGTGATTAGATCTCAGGTTTGAATTCCGGATCAGGCAAAGGGCGAAATATCTATTTTAGAGAAATACAACAACTATACAAGCATATATATTAACAATTATTATACAATAATCATTCACAGTTTTTATTTTAAGAAGGCATAAAATCCAACAGTTATTTTATTGCATGCTTGTCACTAAATATTGCAGCGAAATAACCACGTATTGCGTTACCGCAGTGATTAGGGTTTCCAGAGCTAAGGATGGTTCCGTTGCTGACAATTTACTGTCAGCAATGGAACCAGTAGAACAAGTACAGTTGGCATTGTGCGAGTGATATTTCTGGTGAAACTATCCATAGCCCGTAGTAACCATTAAGTGGGTCGTTTGCTACCTTGATTATTCTAAAACACAAAATCTTTTACCATTTACAAACAAAAACTACCAAGAAACAAAATCAGCTTCACATCAACATTTTGACGTTCACTCCAACAAGCTTTGATCACGCTGACATAAACTGTACTGACGTAATCGTATTAAATAAAGACTTGACAGACGTACTTGAACAAACAGGGTAACAAGCCCTTGAGGCCAAGAAAACATAATATCCAACAAATCGTAACGAACAATATGAACTGACTTTTTGGATACGGATAACAAATTAAATGCAGTTTCATATTTTCAAAGGAGACACCAACATTTCAAGTAAGATCATACGGACATTATAAGGACGAAATCAATTATTAAAAGATGAAAGAGACTGACAGACTTGTGGAAGAAACAAAATTTAGTTGATTCGTTACTGTTGACTTTGGAAGACTTTTATTACTGCGGCTAGGTTTTATTAGGCGCCTGAAGGGAATGTTCTCTGCTCGTTTATAGAAGCAAAAGCTTGCTTCTAGCAAAAGCTAGCATATTAATTAATTAATATTAAATTAGCGGGTTAATACACCTCCGCTTACCACATTGGTTATATAGGCGTGAAATATGATTGTTGGCTGTGCATTTAATGTTGTAGATTATAACTTTTTATATAAAGAATTTAGTCTAGCCCCAGAAGCACTACCATTTATGCAAGGTGACTCTATTTGAGAAATAATTAGTCTACTAAAACCTACGCCTATATTATTATACAGCTTAGTAATATTATTAATATCAGCCCTGTACTAAGCTGTCCCACTGTAAGAAGTTGACGGTTATGCTATTGTATACCACGCTGGCCCAGTGCAGGTTAGCAGACTTCAAAATAAATGTCTTTGAGAACATTATGGAGAACTCTTATATATGAGGAAACCCCACACGATCTTTTCCTTCACTGTTAATACCAGCGATAATTATTAACTATGTATAGGTACGCATATAACTATGAAAAGTCAGAGATGTGCGCCTTGAAATCGAACTAAGCCTATATGGTCTGAAAACAGGAATATATTTTTGTTATTGTTAATAACCGAATACAGACATACGTATCTGCATGATCAAATAAGGTATGTAGTACCACTGTTTACTGATTCCAAATCACAAATAGCTGACGAAATAGTCTGTAAGAACGTGCCGCATAGATTATTTTTATTTCATTTATTTATTTCAGAAATCAATTTTTACATTGTATGCGAATGTTTTTTACAAATTATAAATAATTACAAAGTATAATAATAATCATAATGTAAGTAGCAATTTCAGCAAATTCAAATATTTTTATTTAATAAGAGAACACGTTCCATGTTTTCTCTATGTACGTAAGATTGTAAAACACAATCGCAACATCCATTTTGCAACGAATATTGAAACCACATTTCGGACACACAGCCAGAGTACAGTCGTTTGCTTTAGCACAAACCGATAACTCGACAAATGTTGCTTTGTCACGGTAACTTTACCTGTGACCGCTTTAATCCTACTAATGACTATCCACTCCGAAGGCATTACCGAGATTAAAAAGAACGGACAAACTCATATTATTTACATCACAAATGAAATTGAATTTGTTGTGGTTTGCTTTCGTACAAGTTAAACGGATTTTTTATATACAGCAGTGAAAGCCTAATGGGATGATCGTTCGGCTGTTGTATTAAAAGCTTTGGGTTCGCCTCTGTAATTAGTATTTATGTTAAGTAATATGTAATGTGTGTGTATTGTATTAAAAATGGAAGGTTATAAAGCCAGAAGGTTTACTATAAGTTTTCATGGCATCCGACACAATTTGACACATTATTTTATGTTATATATATTTAGGTTAGTCCGTAGCAAGTATACTCGTATTAGATATTGACATTAAAGTTAATAATAAAGTAAATAGCTGATATGATTGCCAGTTACAGATAGATATTATGTGAAGAACAAATTTAAATATAAAATATAAATTATAAAACGTATTAAAGTTAACAAAATAGCTAAAAATATATTATGGCGTAATGATTTAATTGGGTGCCTCGCCACTCCACAACACCAAGCGATGTGGTTTCGAATCACATACGAGACAAATATTTGTGTGATCCACGAATGGTTGTTCCAAGTCAGGGTATTCTTTCTGTGCGTCGTTTAAATGTTTGTAAAGCTCATTAGGTCACAGGAATTATTTCTACAGTGGGAGTAGTATTTTTAAGAAATGAGAAAACTCTTTAATAACTGGATTAAATGAAACGTAGAGAAGACTAGAACAGTAAGTAAGATATTCCATATGGCAACATTGATATTGCTTGTGATACACATTCTACTAATAGTATTTGGTTTTATACATTTTAGCTAGCGTCTCTAAAATAAACGTCAGTGGACTAATAAAATGTATGAAAACCATGTCGCTTCTTAAATATTGACGAACTAAACTAATATTAAAATCTCCAAATCTATTCTCCTACTTATCCTTACATTATGCTCGGCTAATATTTGGTACACCCTCGGCAGTTACGAAGTCTTGCCGGGTTGTTAGACGAAAGAAACTCAATGTTGTTAAAATCCTTTATAAGTCGAATTCGGGTAAATTTGTTCACGTTTTAATACAAAAGTAGGTTTGGTCCTAAGCTATAATCTTTTACAATATTAAGAGAAGAGAAAAGATAAAATTTTGTCAAAGGTGGATTGTATAATAATGATTTTACAATTTTTGAGTGAAAATACAAAAGGTTCTATGTTCAGAATATTTTTGCTTGTAGATTGAGTTTTAAAGTTCATATTTTAGACTATATAACATTATAAAAACACTCTAACGTACATCAAACTTTTACATATCGAGTAAGAGCTGTTAGCTATTTTATAATGCCTAATATTAAATGCAGATAAAAATTCTAACTAATATTATAAATTACTTTTCATCAAGAAAAAGTCCCTATAACCTTTTTATTAGTCTACTTTAGGGGACTTTTTATTGATGACATCAAGAAAAAGTACGATACCCGAGGGGTAGAAAATTGACATAACCTTCACCTGGCGAGTAAAGCCGCGGGAAAAATCTGGTGTATTATATATACTGTGCATGTTGAATTTAACAATTCAGCGTAGCTGTAATATGCACAGTGTAGAGTTATCATTCTTTATTAAACTAATTATTAGCGTATACATACTCGACATATTTTTTAAACTTTTTAACGAAACGAGGATAAGCTCCTATCATTTGAAGCCATACATTGACTTCGTGGAGCTATTAGGAATAAAGTTGTCTGTCTGGTATTTCCCAATAACATTTTTTATCATTATAAAACTACAACTAGCGGTGAACAGCACAGTTAAAATTAAACTACTATATACGGATTTTATCGCGTTGTTTATTTGACAGTTTATTACAAAATTTTGAAAAGCTGTTACCTTCTCAGGCCGTCAAAGTAGAGACCTCAACATCGCCTCGGCTACTGTGGGGGCGATGTGGAGGCCACTGCTCTTAGACCACACGACTGCTTACCCTCAGGTGGAGTGTGGTCATTTTGACGAGCAAAATATAAAAGAAAAAAAAAAAACCTTACTATAATACTATTAAACTTTACTAATTTTTAAGCTAATTAAATTACCGTGACCATGGCTGCTGAAAAGCAACCGAAACGTCGGGGAAAGTGTAAACATAAATATAAATAGTATAATAGTATAGTAATAGTATAAATAGTTTAAATAATTTTAATAATTTAATTAGCTTAAAAATTAGTAAAGTTTAATAGTATTATAGTAGTGTAACAGTTTTTCAAAATTTTGTAATAAAGTGTCAAATAAACAACGCGATAAAATCCGTATATAGTAGTTTAATTTCAATGAATAACATTCGCGTAAACAGAAGACAATATTAAGCACAGTTAAAGACTGAGCGAACTATTTCAATTTTATTGTTTTATTCCTTAAAGTATTTAAAAACAAATTATAGTTTAGTCAATGTGAAAATGCGATTATTTTACTTAATTTTTGTGAAAAGATGTTTCAATGTCAAATCAACTTCTTTTAATTATAATTTCATTTTGGTTTTGTTTTCATTAACGCATTGCACGTAAAAATGTTTTTCGTAGAAGTTATATAGTAGCAAATAAAATCAATACAGTTTTGCCAAAGCACCATATGACACCACCCGTGCTGAAGACATCAATATTCCAACACCAAAAAACACAATTTCAACTAATAAATTTCAATTCCGAAATATCCACAGAGTTGTTTCAACGAAACAATTTTAAGGCTTACCCGCGTTTATCATAATTAATCCACGGTATTCAACCTCGTGGGACCGTGTCCAATCCTGCCACTGTCTGTGGTGAATGATGGTGTTTGTGTTTCAAATTAAATAATATTGTTTTAAACGTCTCTTTAGTCGTAGCCTAGTAACTGTCGTTCGCAATATGGCGCTGGGGCTTTTATAGATATACAATTAACAGATACAAAGTGACACCTAGACTCACACATTATGTGAATCACGCAAATATTTTTCCTTTGTTGAATTCAAACCCAACACTCAGCGGCGAAGAGCACAACCACATTTAGTTATGGTCTGACTTTGCATTGTCACAAATTGTAGGTGTATGCACCTCATACCATCCTACTATCTATGAATAGGTATTAAATAATTCTACTAAGCCCTAGTTATTTCATCTATCTAATATTATTAAGTAATTATTGTTATTATTTTTAGATTTTTACAGTCAGTAATATGTGGTACAATGACTGCTACACCTTGATGATATGAGTTGTAAAATAATTGAATGATATTTTATTGGTAATTTAAAGAGTGGCCGATAACTTTCTAGTAGGTTTCTTCTTATAGGCTCAACCTGAACCTAAAAACTGACCTAAATTTAACTTCAGTAACTTAATAAACTTATTAGCCTATAATTATATATTCATAAAATCATAAGATCATCATCACCTTGTGACCTAAATGAATAAATGAAGCGACCGCTGGTCGTTGCGCCATCCATTCAGGCATACAATATAAAACTGTACTTAAAAAACATATCCGTTAAGGCTCTAAACATTTTAATTCCTAATCCGCTTTTTGTTAGACTATTAAAATGCCGCGCAGAATCTGCAAGTTTAATTTAAGGACACGTACTTTTAACTTATCGAAATTATATGCGTATGAAATTATCGTTTGCTTTAATGATCACGGAAAACATCGTGGCAGACCTCCATATCTAAAAGTCTCTTTTGTTATGCTTGAAAGTGTGTGAAGTCTGCTAGTCCGCACTGGGCCAATTTTCATTCTGAAAACAGTAGGTACCACACCCAGCAGAAGAATAGTTTTTTTTATACCCCCTAAGTTGGCAAACAAGCATATGGCTCACATGATGGTAAGTGGTCACCGTAGCCTATGGGCACCTGCAACACCAAAGGCATCACTTGCGCCTTGCCGACCCTTTAGGAAAGGAAGTGGGAAGGAAAAGGAGCGGGAAAGGGAAAAGAGGGTGATTGGGCCTCCGGCACTCTCACTCACCGAACGAAACACAACAGTAGGAATACTGCTATTTCACGTCGATATTCTGTGAGAGGATAATCCTTTCCCGGTCGAGCCGGCCCATTCATGCTGAAATCAGTGAGGCCCTAACTAATATTATAAATGTGAATGTGAGTTTGTTCGTTTGTTACGCTTTCACGCCTTAGCTACTCGACGTCATCATGAAATTTTGCATATACGTTGTCAGGGGTAAAAATGGACATAAGGTACTTTTTATTCAGAAAAAAGTACTGTTCTTCAAGCGAAGCCGCGGGCATAAGCTAATATTAACCCTTAATTCGATAGTGTGCAATATACTGAACATCAATTTTGAAAAAATATACAGCAGGATTTTTTAACTAACAGTTTATTTGTATAATAAAGTAATGTATAAAAAATTACGAGCAAGATGCGCGTGCGCTTGGCTGGTTAGTCATCGCCGAAATGTCAGGAAGGAAGGACGTGTCGCGACCGCTCTCGGTAAGTCTCGATTTATTTGTTATTTTATGTTGCAATGATTACATATTACTTTACAATATATTTTATAAAACCTGTGAATATGTGGACACAAACTAAAATTATAATAGCTATTATAGATTTTTCGTAATATTCTATCAAATTCGCGTGTCCAGTATATTTCCCATTGCCAAATACGTACTATTTTAGTGAGATTTTGTGATGTGTAGTATATTGGACACTGCCAATTAAATAGAAACCTAACTGCTAATATGATTTTATGAACCAATATGCGTATTTCGTATGTGAACTTTAATTTTTTTTACCTAACAATAATATTATTTGCAGGTCTTCAAACAAACATCACGCGCGTTACATATTGGCATTAGTGTCACCATCCATTGATATCTCCGAGAACAAAATGAAAGATTTTATTGCCATTTTGTTACTTATGGGTGTAAATTTGCCATCCCATGTAGATTATTAGTCAAAAGAATTACACTACCTAGCTATTACCGATATCATGTCACTAAAAAGGTTTGAAGCTATACGCAGATACATCCATTTTGCTGATAACTCGTGTCCAGATTCGGATCTCTACTTTAAAGTAAGAGCTTTTGTAGAGAAGGTGAGGAGGAACTGCTTAGCCACGGAAGAGGAGATAAGATATAGCATTGATGAGATGACAATACCGTATAAAGGCAAAAAGGCGGGTAATAGGAGACTATACAAACCCGTCAAACCCAATAATGGAGTTTCAAAAACTTTGTCCGTGCAGGCATGTCAGGCATTGTTTAGACTTCCTGCTTTATGGAGGCGAAGATACATTGAGATACATCCAGTTTTCAAAAGACGAAGAAACCTTAACCTTAGGAGCTAAAGTTGTCGTTGCTTTATGCAAGACAATACAGACGCGAGTCGGCGTCGTGTATTTTGATAATTATTTTTCCACAGTAGAATTAGCATCACATAAGAAACGAATGTGGTATTTTCAGTCTAGGCACTATACGTTAAAATAGGCTAAAAAGTTGCGAAATACTACTGTTGAGTTACAATTTTTGGAAAAAAGAATGGTAGAGGGTCTTATTGCCAATAGTTGACAATAACAATAACATAGCTGTAGCCAAATGGTATGGCAATAAGGTTGTCACTCTATTCAGTTACGCACTAAGTAGAGTGACGCTGATGCTTACCCAGTGGGAAAAATTAAGAGGTACAGCATGGAAATGAAAGCCCGAGTTTTCGTGACTGTCCGAAACTTATAAAGCACTACAATAACCACATGAGAGGCGTCGATCTCGCCGATATTCTGTTTGCGTTGTACCGGACTACTTACAAGAGCCGACGTTGGTATACTGCAATATTTGCTCAAATGCTCGACATTTGTGTGAACCACGCCTGGTTAATTTATCGCAGTGATTGCAATAGACGGGCAGTGAAGCATATGAGGTCTTTGAGGTCTTTTCGGTGCCCATTAGAAAGAGAGTTATAAAATAAAGGGAGATCTCGAATATCAGTTAAGTACAATTACTGTTGAACAAATATGATAGTGTACGCTATGATGGTATTGGTCATTGTCCTAGTTTGGAGAGTCATATGGTCGCTGCAATCTACATATATATAAAAAATAAGACTGATGTGTATTGTGTTAGGTGCAATTAAAGGCTGTTTATTACGCAAAATATGATAGAGATTTTTTTATAATTTCTATACAAAAGTTTTTAACTATGTCGACTGAATATTATTATTATAATTATGATTAAAACTGTTGTATATTATCTGTAATTCAGAATAATAATTGTTACATATCTTTTTGTTCAGATTGATTGTATTATTGATCTCTCGTAGAGTAGCTATAAGTAAGTAATAAGTAAAATGGTCCTTATTGCCTGTTATTACATTCATAAATAAAGTTTTTGTTAGACATTTTATTACAAATATACATTTCTTTACTAAAACAATAAAAATATATTGTCATTTTCTTTAAATTTTATAACCTGCATAAAATAGAAATAAGATCTAATAAGTGTAATAATTCGGCAATGTGCACTGCACATCAAAATTATTGACAACTTTATGGCAAACCTGGCAAGGTCCAGAATACTGAACACGCATTTTCAGAAAATTAGGATATACCAGATTTTTTACATTATTTTTTCTTGTTTAATAATTAAGGGTTAAAATATTTTCTACATTACTATGGTAAGGACTGATGGAAAAGACGTGACAATTATTTTAGTCACTCTATTTTAATAAGGTACTTCCATGTTTATATCGTATTTTCAAACAACTTTGGTTTGTGTTCCTGCATGGTACACTTGCTGGTAGAATATTTTTTATTTTTTTTTATTTTGCTCTTCGAAATGACCACACTCCACCTGATGGTAAGCAGTCGTGTGGTCTAAGAGCAATGGCCTCGACACCGCCCTCATAGCAGGCGAGGCGATGTTATTATGTTATTTGTTTATTATAAGTACAAATAAGAGCTCATTGAACCGACGGGCGTGTATGAGGAATGTGATCAAAGTGAATGAAGCCAGAGAAGGGTGTAAGGATCGTAGCAAATGGAAATCCGTAGTCTCTGCCTACCCCTCTAAGAAACAGGCGTGAATCTATGTATGTATGTATAAGTACAAATCCGTACAAATAATGGGAAGCTTCATATTTTAAAATAACACAAACAATGTAATATTTACACGTCGGAGGTGTTACGAAGATTAACGGTAGAATGTAATTCACCCCGTCTAGGCACTCGGTAGAATTAAAACTCATCCGGATAAATTTATCATAATATCAAATCCCGTGGCACCTTACTCTTGGTTGCCATGATTAATTAATGTATCGTTTAATACCAACGAGGATTAAATTTGTAGGATTATTTATAAAGCAGCATTATACGGCAGCGGTTGCCTAGTGGGAGACCGTTGGACTGGAACGCAGAGATCGTGAGTTCTATTTTCTGTCTTTTCGAAGCTATGTACATATTAGATAGTACTTATCGCTTGCTTTAATGGTAAAGTAAAACATCGTGAGGAAACTGGCATGTCTTAGAATTCTCCATAATTTTCTTGAAGATATGTGAAGTTTGGCAACCCGCATTAGGGCAGCGTGGTGGCCTTACTCTTCTTACACTATGAAGAGGCCCGTGCCCACTAGTGGGACAGTTTAATACAGTGCTGATATTATTATATGGTATATATGTAACAACGCTAACAGTTGGGCATACGTCTCACCAATTATCTATTACTTGCCAGAAAAAGTGTGGGCTGATCTCTAACCAGATAATCCGATTATATACATAAGTCCATAGGCCGTTTCTGACATCGGCTTATAGAATATGCTGTGTAGAAATAATTGTTTTGGTCAGCCATTTAATAAAGACCAGTAGTATAAGCCATTTTGCCAAACGGCTTATGTAACTCAGATGAATTACACATAATTATATTAATAGTAAATGTCGCGATGATAAAGTTAATCTTTGTATTTAGGACCTAATTGGATAGATGATTTGACGAAATAAGCAGCAGCAATATAATATTTTCTGCTGATAATTAACCGATAAAGACGGTGATATTGTTCATCAATTCAGTAATACATAAAACTGGATCAGTTACATTTCTTATTTTATATAAGTTGTCATGAAATTTCGCATACACGTTGTCACGAGTACAAAAAATTATATAGGATAACTTTCATCCAGGAAAAAGTACCTACTGTTCCCGAGGGATAAAAATTTGACGTAACCTACATTTACGCGAGCGCAGGTGCGGGCAAAACAAAAGCTAGTAAATGAATGAAAACATCGAACCCTGAAAACAAATAAACGTATGTTGTATGCGGCTTATTTTTAATTGTACGCTCAATTGATTGCATTGTGAATTGATTGGTACAAAAATAGCTGGCATTTTATTCGGGCTTGTCAGTTCAGCGTGTACATATATATTAAAGGCTTGTAAGTATATTATATCGGTTATGTCACTCTGATAAAAATAGTCAATTATCGCTCGCTTTCACGGTGAAGGAAAATATCGTGAGGAAACCTGTATGTGTGAACGTTTATAATTATAATGTTCTCGACGATATTATGTTAAGTCTGCCAACCTGCACTGGGCCAGAGTGGTAGACTATGGCTTTAACATTCCGACATATTATATAGAAGAGCCCCGTTTCCCAGTGGGATAATTTAATACAGGGCTAATATTATTTATTTATATAATGATTTTTATTATAATAAGTTTACCTAGATTTAGTTTACCTGAGCCAATTTTTGTTATGTATTCGTAATAGCTAAGTGGTAATATATTGAAATGGATTTATACTTTTAAACTAACAATAGGTGGTTTAGATTTGACTTAGACTAAAGTTAACCTGTACAAGTAGGGATTAGGAATATATAACATAAACATTGGTATCTATTATTACAACTAAAAAGGACTAGAATTTGCCCACGCCATCGCTCGCGTAATCTAGATTTTGTTTCTATCCCTCGGGTACTTTAGTACTTTTTTCTGGATGAAAGGAACTCTATGTCCTATTCTGTACCCCTGACAACGAGTATGTGAAATTCCATGGTGAACGGTCGAGTAGTGAAGGCATCAAAGCGTAACAAATAATCAAAATCACATTTACATATTTTATAATATAGATTGGGATTTCAATAAACAAAGCATCATCAAACGGAATAACTTTACAAACGATATAGACATCACTGCAAGGAAAGCAATTTACCTAAAAATAATTGCGATACGCAATGAGTATGTAATAAAATATTTTAAATGCCACGTAATTGCCAATAACATCTAGACATATAACATTTCATAAGTAAATATCATAAAAACAAAAGTATAATTATAAACACATACGTATAATAATTTTATTTTCATTATCGGCATAAACTATATAGTCTTCATAATATTGGCTTACGATACACAATTTTCATTGCAGTCGTCTACGCAGAAATTAAAGAGTAAATGACAAAGTTCAGGAACACAACAAGAAAAAGCAAAAATTAAAAAGTAAGTAACATCTCAAACGATTTCTATTAAAAATATAATACCGCAGCAAATAGATCGTCGCGAGAACGAACTAAACAAACTTTAAAGTAACAAACTTAAAGGATGTTGAGAAACAATTTATTTTTACGTTGAATAATTAGCCTTAAAATATTAAAATATTGTATATGACAATGAAAATTCTAACCATATCCTTGGTTGAAAAGTTTAACTTCGGAATTAAACAACATTTAGCATACTTTTTTTTTATCGTGGGGGAATGCATTGCCGCATACCTCTCCGCTGAAAAGGGGAGCGGAGAGGTTATATCGGGCTCACCCGGGAAAAGATGGAACGTCCCGGGTACTACCGACTAAACCCACCACGGTGTGCCATCTCGCTGCCTTGAATGGTGGGTGAGTCGCTGGAACTGAAACTACATCAGCGACCCACCCAGCAGTGTCCAACACAACACGGACGACGACTTCTGGGTGACACCCCGGCACGACAGAGGGCGTCACTCCGACTCAATGGCTAGCGGACGGGAGAACATTTAGCATCCTAACTTATTAGAACGTGAGTTTATTTGTTACGTTTCCACGTTTAAACTACTTGGCCGATCATCATGAAATATCGCATACACGTTGTCAGGGCCACAGAAATGGACATACATCTAAAAAAAACTATTGTCCCCGAAGGATAGAAATTTATCGAAATTTACGCGCACGCAGCCGCGGGCAAAAAGCAACCACCAAACATTCCAAACTTGTTGATTATCATCAGGTTGGCAAGCTCGATATTTTTGGATATAAAACAAAAAATACTTTTTATGTTTTGATTACTGATAAAAATGAATAAGGGATCTATGTATATAAAAACAACTGAACTTTCCAGAATACCTACTAAGAAAATCCAATTATTATTAATTTAATAACTGTTTGCTGTTGTTATTCCAATGAAATCATTTGTTAGACTTAATTTGAGATTATAACCTGGATAACTCCCTGACGATAAAATATATTATCTTTATAATATTATGTTTTTAACCCATTCTGAACCACTGTGTTTACAGAAATTCGATTTCAGCGAATTTGCTTTAGTAATTGCGTAATAACATTTTCAATGACACTCATGTATGATGTCAACTCATTTTATAGCCCTATTATAATGTTCAAATATTTAGAGTTTAATGGAGCATTTTAAAAATAATTTAAGTTCTAATGCCATAAAAATATAAGAGAAAACATAGTTTTATACAGCTATTAGTAAATTTTATTATTATTCAAGTAAAAAATCTAAAATTAAAATTATATGTATTTTATGCAATATTTTTTGTTGTGTGTAAATTATATGATTATTTAAAAGATTTTGCAGTTAGTTTTGGTAAATTTTCTGCAGTTAACATTATGCTACAAAGAAGACAATCATATCTGGATGTAAAACTTTTTATGAACATGTTAATAGTAATATTTTAGTGACCTCTATTTCATTGCTATGTATATTGTATTAAGTAGGCATGATAGAAGTTTGTATCGCGTAAGGGATAAGTATTGGATTTGCGATTGCTTTGGAGTGTCATCGCATCGAGTGTAGTGGGTTCGATCACCACACAGGACAACGAAAATTGTGATCCACATATAGTTGTTCCGTGTCTGGGTGTTCTTTGTGTCCGTTGTATGAATGTTTGTAAAGGTGCGACACAGGACAAAAACACTACTCCCGCTCTAGGAACCATTCCTGTGAATAGTTCCTAGAGCGGGAGTAGTTTTAAAAAAAAATTGAAATTGAAGGAAAATATTTGACAGGTTTTAATCTTCACCCATTACACTGCCGAAGTGAACCCTTTAGAAACAGTATTTTAGCTTAGCTCGACGATTTAACTAACAACTACATTTCATTATTTTGACTGCACGAATGGCGTATTGGTTCAAGTAGTCGACTCACTACTTACAATAAACTCCCAAAACAACTGAAGACAATAAACCTACAACAATTTAAAAATAAATTGAAAGACCCGCTTGTAGTTAAATGTTATTATAGCTTAAATGAATATTTAAATGACAAATTGTATTAAAACAAAAAAGGAAAAGATTTTATTATTATTAAATTGATCTGACATTCTTTAATTTTAATTTTATTTTTGCTTTTATCTTTTATTTTTTATTTTGGTTGTTTATTTATTAATTTATTATCTTAATCTATTCTAATTTTGTTTTATTCCTATTTATATAGATGGCATTCCATTTTAATGAATATACCTATGTTAATTAATTATAATTATTTGCATGCCACTTAAAGGTAGGAACATTTGATACTTGTACCTGTTGGACAATTTATAACACCACTGTAACAATGTTTTCTGCAAATTAATAAATTACTTGATTTGATTTGACTACTGCCACTGTACCGAGTGTTGGAGGTTCGATACCCCATGACAAAGAATTTATTCCTAATCAACTCACTGTGGCCAACACACCTTTAGCCATCTTTGATCAGTTCTCAGCTCGACTGGCAGTGAGTTACCTATTCTCATCCTGGACATCCCAGCTACCCTTCGCCTGTTACCTTAGGATGCATGGTAGTTTTTGTTGCCAAAAACTACCAATGATGTCGGCCAAAGGTAATAACCTACCCCAGGAGGGTACCAGGCGCCCCGCGCCTGGAGAATCCCTCACGGAGCCTTCTGGCTCCGTCTGCCCCTCGTATTCTGGGGGGGGGCAACCTACATCACAGCGCCGTGCCGCGCGAAACTACCGGCACCGAAACAGCCGCGGAGTTGGACACCGATTCCGCGATGAGTGTCACCTTGGGGTCAGTCCCGGACAAGGCGACTCTAGCGCGAAAGCGCAAGCGCCGCACCCGTCGGACCCGCTCAGGTTCCGACGGAGAGTCGAGCGCAGCGCCGATCCCAAAGATTGGGACAGCCCGAAGGGGCAGGGACCGACCTGGAACACCGGGGCCTTTCGGTCATGCGAAGGCGGCGGAGGCGGCCGCTGCAAAGCGTGCAGTTGCTGAGCTGTGCGCAGAGGAGGAGGTGGCGCTGCTCGCGCGGAAAATACGTCCGCAGGGGAGCAGCCCCACCCCAAATTCGGTGGCAGAGGCGGTTCAGAGGGTCCTTGACGGTTCCGAGATTGTGACGAAGGTGGCGTCCAAGTCTCGGAACCTCAAAGGAACCTTCCAGAAGCACCTCAAGGAGGCGGCGGCCGCAACGAAGGCGTCGGTCGATTATCTGGCCGACAAATTCGCGCGGCTGGAGGCGGAAGTGGCGGAGCTGCGCCGGGAGATGGTGCGGCTCAGGGCCGAGACCCGAGGGCGAGCACCTAAGGAGGCGCCTCAATCGTCCGGTAAAGAGCTGGACATGCAGGCGTCCTTCTTTAAATATGTGGACGCCCGCATAGAGGGTCTCGGCGACCGGCTGCTGCCGTCGCCAAGCTATCGGTCGCGGCTGCAAGCCGCACCCCCTGCGGCTACTGCTGCGGCCTCCAAAAGGTCGCCACCGGCGCCGGCGGCGCCGCCATTGGGGTCTGGTCCCACACCCGCAGTAGGCAGTAGGAAATCTGGCGGGAGGAAGTCTGCCAACGACTTCCCGCCCCTGCCAGCACCCAGGGCTCCTACGCCCCAGAGTTTGCAGCGAGGCGCCGCTAGGCCCATGCCCCGTACGCCGTCAACCCCTGCGCCTTCCACCCCTCAGGATGAGGGTTGGCAGACGGTGGGGAATATGGGCAAGGCTCGCCGCAAAAAGGCCAAAAAGGTCGTCGCGGTCGTCGCAGCAGCAGCCGCAGTAAGACCTGGCCCCGTGAACCAAGGTGGGGCCAAGAAAAAGAGGCGGAGGAGAAACAGACTCCGAGCGCCAAAGTCAGCTGCCGTGGTTATCACGGTGCTGCCGGAGGCGGCTGAGCGCGGCCTGACGTATCAGGCTGTGCTCTCCACGGCGAGGCGGAACACCGGGGACATTACGCACCTCGGAGCCAGGGTCCGCCAAGCTCATACAGGAGGCCGCATCCTGGAGTTCCCCGGAGCTGACGGAGGCGAAGCGGCAGATAACATTGCCGCTAAGCTCAGGAGTCTGTTTCCTGAGACGGATGGCGTAAAGATTGCGAGGCCGGTAAAGTGTGCAGAGATGCGCATTACCGGCCTCGATGATTCGGTGTCCACAGAGGACGTCTCTGGCGCCATTAGCGCCAGAACTGGTTGTGCTGCGGACGCCATACGGATTGGCACCATCCGTCCCGGCCCTGGAGGGGTCGGTGCCGTGTGGGCGCAATGCCCTGTCGCCGTGGCCAAGCTGCTGGCTGACGCCGGGCGTCTGCTCGTGGGCTGGAGTTCGGCCAGGGTCCACATCCTGGCCTCTCGGCCCATGAGATGTTTTAGGTGTGGGGGAGCTGGGCACGCTCGTATTAAGTGCCCCAGCCCCGAGGACCGCAGCGACGCCTGTTATCGCTGCGGCCAGCCTGGGCACGTCGCTGGAGCGTGCAAGACGACCCCGCACTGCCCGGCGTGCGCGGCAGCTGGTCGAGCAGCTGCCCACTTCCATGGCGACAAAGGATGTAAATCCCCACCCAAGAAACGTGTAGAGGGGGGCAGCCCATCGACCCCGGCTGCCGCCCTATCTCTTGAGGTAAGACCGCCCTCAGCGGTGGAGGAGGAGATGTCGATCTAGTCATGGACCAGGACCGTGACTATCTTCTCCTCCAGGCGAATCTCAACCACTCCGCCCGAGCGCAGGACCTTTTCCTGCAGTCTATGGCGGAGTGGTCGATCGGTGTAGCCGTAGCCGCGGAGCCATATTACGTTCCTCCCTGCCCCAATTGGGCAGGTGACCGGGACAGCTCCGTGGCAGTCGTCAGCTCCACGGCGCCTCGTTCACCCTCCCTCTCAGTCAAGGAGAGGGGACCGGGATACGTGGCGGCCGCGTGGGGAGAGGTGACAGTCGTTGGTGTATACTTCTCCCCTAACAGGAGCCTGGCAGATTTCGAGGCCTTTCTCAACAACTTGGAGGCCTCGATACGGCGGATATCATCTAGCCGTGTCCTTGTGATGGGGGACTTTAACGCAAAGTCTACTGCGTGGAGGTCCCCCCACACGGATGTCCGAGGAAGGGCGGTCGAAGAGTGGGCAGACGCGGCAGGCCTCTGTTTGCTGAACAGGGGCGCCGCCAACACCTGCGTGCGATGGCAGGGAGGGTCGATAGTAGACCTCTCGTTTGCTACCCCTGCCCTCGCCGCACGCGTAAGGAGATGGCGTGTCTTAGAGGAGGTAGAGACCCTTTCGGACCATCTGTATATCCGTCTGGATGTCTCCCTCCTCCGGGACCCTATCAGGGGTCATCGCCCGTTGGCGGGCAGAGCTCCTCGCTTTCCGCGGTGGGCTGTGAAGAGGCTGAACCGGGACCTACTGGAAGAGGCAGCCATAGTTCAAGCTTGGCTTTCTCCTGCACCCCCGTCTGGGGAGGTAGACGCCGGGGCTGTCCGCTTCCGCGACAGCATCCAAGCTGTTTGCGACGCGGCCATGCCCCGAGTGCGACACTGGACCCCAAAGGGGGTCTACTGGTGGTCCCAGGAGCTGGCGGACCTCCGTGCGGCCTGCATTCGTGCCCGGAGGTTGTACACACGCAGCCGAGGCCGTCGCCACCGCGATGAGCAAGAGGAGGGCCGACTGTATGACGCGTATCGCGAAGCGAGGGCGTCTCTGCAGTCGGCCATATGCCACGCCAAGGAACGGGCGAAAAGTGAAATGCTGGAGGGTCTAGACCTTGACCCCTGGGGGCGCCCATATCGCGCGGCGCTGAACAAGCTCCGTGCGCGGGGCCCCCCCCTTACGGAGACCCTCCAGCCCAACTTCCTCTCCGAGGTGGTCGAGGAGTTATTTCCTGACCGGGCAGAGCACGTGCCCCCGACTATGGCCCCATCGGGAGGCCGACATCGGGAGGAGGTGGACCTCAGTGCTCCCCCGGTTACAGATGCGGAGATGGGGGCGGCTGTCTTGCGGATCCGCTCCAAGACGACCGCCCCTGGACCTGACGGTGTGCCGGCGCGAGCTCTCGCGCTGGCCCTCGATCATTTGGATGTCCGCCTCAGGGAACTTTTCGACGCGAGCCTGGTGTCGGGACGATTCCCTGAGTGCTGGATGGAGGGGAAGTTGGTATTGCTGGCCAAGCCGGGACGGCCTCCAGAGTCGGCCGCGGCGTACAGGCCCATAGTCCTGCTGGACGAGGCGGGGAAGATGTTTGAAAAAATTCTCGCCACCCGCATCGTCCGGCACCTGAGCACGGTCGGTCCCGACCTGTCGGATGCTCAGTTCGGATTCCGGGAAGGACGTTCGACGGTCGGGGCCATTATGCGCCTGAAGGCCGCGGCCGAGGAGGCGGTCGCCGGCGGCGGTGTTCTGTTGGCGGTGTCTTTAGACATCGCCAACGCGTTTAACAGTCTGCCATACAGCTGTGTCCAGGGGGCGCTTCGATATCACGAGGTACCTTTTTACCTGGAGCGGCTGGTGGCGGACTATCTGAGAGGCAGGAGTGTCCTCCTCGAGGTTAGAGGCGAGGTTTGGCGGCGGCCCATGTCGTGCGGTGTCCCGCAGGGATCGGTTCTTGGTCCGCTCCTGTGGGACATGGGGTACGACTGGGCCCTACGTGCTGTCCTACCCCTCGGGCTGAGCGTCATCAGTTACGCTGACGACACCCTCGTCACAGCCCGTGGGGGTACCTTCGAGGAGGCGGCCCGTTTGGCCACCGTAGGGGTTTCCCAGGTGGTCGGGCGTATCGAGGCGCTGGGTTTACGGGTGGCTATTAACAAGACGGAGGCCCTGGTCTTTCATGGGCCCCGTCGCAGTCCACCCCGCGGCGCCTCGATAATGGTGGGCTCGACGCGCGTTCCCGTCCAGGCCCACATGAGATATCTGGGCTTGGTGCTGGACGGAAGGTGGCACTTCGACGAGCATTTCAGACAGCTCGCCCCGAAGCTTCTCGGCACTGCGTCCGCCCTTGGGCGGCTATTGCCAAATTTGGGCGGGCCCAGTGCTGGTTGCCGGCGACTTTACACGGGGGTTGTCCGGTCGATGGCGCTTTACGGCGCACCGGTATGGGCGGACTCCCTGACCGCTCAGTGCAGGACTCTCTTGCGGAGGCCGCAGAGAGTCATAGCGGTCAGGGTAATACGTGGATACCGCACGGTGTCGGCCGACGCAGCTTGCTCTTTGGCCGGAACACCCCCGTGGGATTTGGAGGCTGAGGTGCTCGCCGAAGTATATACAATGAGTGAGGCGGTTCGGGAGGAGACGGGTTGTCGTCCCCTCCTGACAGAGATTGAATGCGCGCGCAATCGAGCCCATCAGAGCATGATTTTAAAGTGGAAGGTGCGGCTGGAGGCGCCCGTGGCTGGTTTTAGAACCGTTGGGGCTCTCCAGCCGGTATTGGAGCGGTGGGCAGGGCGGCAGCATGGGACCCTTTCCTTCCGGCTAGTGCAGGTGTTGTCAGGGCACGGTTGCTTTGGCAAATACCTGCACACGGTCGCTAGGAGGGAACCGAGTCCCGTCTGCCACCACTGCAACTGTGAGGAGGACACGGCGAAGCACACGCTCGATCAATGTCCTGCTTGGGCGGTGCAGCGCCGTGAACTCATTGAGGTTGTGGGTGAAGATCTCTCGCTGCCGGCCGTGATCAAAGCCATGGTCGACAGCGAGAGGAAGTGGGCAGCGGTTGCGTCCTTCTGCGAGGACGTTATCTCGCAGAAGGAGGCGGCGGAGCGGATCCGTGAAGAAAGTATCCTTGCGGATCCGAGCCGTCGCCGGCGAACCGGGCGGCGCAGACGCGCTTTTGCGCGCCTAATGCCGCCATAATGAAGGTCGCGGGCGGGAGAACGGGGATCTCCCGCCCGCCAGCCATTGAGTCGGTCTGACGCCCTATGTAGTGCCGGGGCGTCACCGATGAGTTGTAGACTGCTGGGTGGGTCGCTGAGGTAGTAACTTTTGCCAGCGGCCCATCCACTACACAAGGCAGCGAGCGTGCACACCGTGGGGTTTTGGTCCGTAGGCCCGAAATACGTGAGAGCCGGACATAGCCCTCTCACCTCCCCTTGTGGCGAGAGGGTATGCATTAGGCGCATTTCCCCACGTAAAAAAAAAAAAAAAAAAAAAAGGATGCATGGTACAGGCATCTTGAATTGATCTATCTATTTAATTATTCGTCACATATTATATGGCAGGCAAGGGCCATAGGGTATTAGAGCTGATAATACTGTAGATACTTGTCATATAATTGTGCGCATACAATCCGTTACTACTAGTCATATCTGTACAGTGAGTGTTCTATATAAAACAAAATATGTACGAAAATAAAAATTGTATTTGAAATTTTCTTCTAAATCAATGTTCTACATTACATTACAGTTCATTTTAATGTACTAAGCATTTTCGGCCTTCTATCCAGATTCCAATAATAATAAATTCACACTTCTCCTTTATCTAGATTTCTAAACTACGTCGACTATTCTATTCAGATTTACTATAAAGTGCTCTATTGACAAAGAATAGGAGAGCAAGCTTTGTATTCTACAAGTGCTGATTTATCTTGAGATCTTTAGAGAATTTTAGTTTAAGGAGTGAGTTCAAAATACGCTTTAGTTCATGAACATCCGTTGCTTATACCTAGTAAGTTTAGTAAAAGTTTGAACTTCGAGTACCTAATCTTCTACCTAATTCAAGTACCAAAAGATAAGTAAATATTTCCAGATCAAAATTTAAATTTTAGACAATTTGCTAATTGATACTGTGGTCCATTTGTAGAATTAGACAAAATAATACTGGTCATTTTGGGAACTCTAGACAATTTGCTACTATAGTCAAGTTAATATTTTAGACCATATGTACCAAAAGTTTTACTTTAAATGTGTATATAAGATTTATCCCGTAGAACGTCTATTACTGACGGTTGCTTTTATTATTTAATTTTACTTTTGTTAGCATAACTTGTTTGATCCGTTTTTAATTAATTTCAAAACATAATTATGTTTTAGTTGTTTCAACAATAGCCGATGGGCGGAAATTCATTCTTTCTTGGAAAATATTAACATTTTATGTATTTAATCAAAACACCGGATTTATTGAATAACTTTTGTTTGTGTTATCAGTTACCTAATGAAATAATTCTAAGTTAGTTGGCATAACATTGCATAAAGTATATATATAGCGTGCATCGAGTTGTTCAGATTGTTATTGATTTCATATATTATTAAAATATATGATTTAGGATAGTAATATTGAGAATGTAATGACATAAAAATATGTCAAATACATAAAAAGACAAAGACAAAATCTAATATTTTTGGTAGAAACAATATACATACATGTAGATAAAGTAAAATTGTTCGACACTCATAAATCCTTACTAATATTATAAATTCGAAAGTAACTCTGTCTGTCTATCGGTCTGTCTGTCTGTCTGTCTGTTACCTTTTCACGGCTAAACCACTCAACCAATTTAGATGAAATTTGGTACAGATATAGTTTAAAACCTAGAGGTGCCTAGGATCCCTTTATTTTTTATTATGATGTGCTTTTCAAATACTATTGATATTTGAAAAAGTTTTAACTGACTCTATAGATGACCAGCTACCGAAGATTGGCAAAACAACATTATGGTTTTTGATTCTATGTACCTACCTAGCTGACATTTGAGTCAATGTCACTGTAATATTGTAAAAATAATTTCATTTGTTGTTTAATTTTAAAAGAGAGACAAATAAACGTGAAATGTCGTTTCTTTGATTTGCAGAGCAACACATAGTTTTATTTGTTTTACATTGTTGTACCAAATAATTATAATTGACCAATTGTCTTATAAAACGACATTTTTTGTGAAAAATATGGAAAAGTTACGATTCACATTTACAGTGTCAGCAAGATCTTGTAGGGACACATGTAAGTATGTAAGGTTGAGTGCAAGGCAAGCAGAAACGTATGTGTGCGTGAATGTACGTGCGGCCGGCAGTTACTGCGCACTAGTCGGACTAAAAGGTTCTCTCGGGGATTTCACGTGAATAAATGAACAGTTGCATAATCGGGAATATTCTTTTAATTCAATACTCCCCAGAGATACCTGTTGATCAGTGCACTAACTCATATAACGCTCATTAGTATAGTACGGTGAGAACGAGCGTTAAAATCTGATGGAAAAAGCAATGTGATCTACATAACCTCAATCGAGACACCTGATGGACATGTATTTGACATTCCTGATGATTTGAAACTTGCAAGCAAACAGACCGCCATAACGGCTACGAATGTTTTTACCACTATTAAGAATTCTCCAAAGAAAAGACATCAAGCACGGAAAATATGGTTTCCCTTAACCCAAGATTTGAGAAAAATTTACTTAGATGAAGGTGAGAATTTACAATTTGGTGACCAATACCTAGAGGAAATTATACATATAACAAAGCTATCTGACAATGATACTAGTAAAAACATTAAGGACAGTGAAAATAAAAATCTAGGAAAAATAGCAGAAAGATTTTTACTCGAGAAGTTTTCAAGGAATACACCAAACGTTAAACAATGGATCGATGATTTTGAGAATGAATGTACACATTTCGATATATTAAAGGAGGAAAAAAAATTGAGGCTTTAAATCATTTACTTGAAAAACAGTGCCTAGATTGATACACTAGTATGTTAGTAAAATATACAGTAAACGCAGGATGGGCAATATGGAAAACAATTTTTTGTGAATCATACGGAAACAAAGGTTGGTCACAAATTAAATACGCATTTACATTTAAATTTCAAGGAGGTTCATTAAGGGAATATGCCACAAAAAAGAAAGATTGTTACTAGAGATAAATAAAAATATTGACACACAGACATTGATTCATCTTATTGTTATGGGTCTACCAGTGTATATAATGTACAAAATGGATAAGGAATCAATAACATCAACTGCAAATCTTTTCACCGAGATACCTATTGGACGGTACTGATGTTTCATTCATACCAAATGAACTTAAATTAGAAAAAGAAGCAGATGACTGGATTAGAGACAGAAAAATTGCATTAGAAAGAACAATTAGGTCACATGAATATAATAAAATGTTAATTGATAAAAATAGAACAACCCATAATTTCAAAGAAGGTAGATATGGTATATGTTGAAAATGGTCATAAACTAAATAGAAGAAAATTAGACGAGTTAAGGATTGGTCCATTTAAAATCGAAGAAAAACTATCGCAATCAATATACAAGATTAATACAGGACATAAAAAGATGGAGTCAAATCTGTTCCATATTACAAAACTTATTCCTGCCCCCATACCATAAGCGAAAATCTTCGGATAAACTTTCATACCTAGAGGTGCCTAGGATCCCTTTATTTTTTATTATGACGCGCTTTTCAAATACTATTGATTGAAAAAGTTTTAACTGACTCTATAGATGGCCTACCGAAGATAGGCAAAACAACATTATGGTTTTTGATTATATGTACCTAGCTGACATTTGAGTCAATGTCACTGTAATATTGTAAAAATTATTTCATTTGTTGTTCAATTTTAAAAGAGAGACAAATAAACGCAAAATGTCGTTTCTTTGATTTACAGAGCAACACATAGTTTTATTTGTTTTACATTGTTGTACCAAATAATAATAATTGACCAATTGTTTTATATACATAAAAAGACAAAGACTTAAAATCTAATATTTCTGGTGAAACAATATACATACATGTAGATAAAGTAAAATTGTTCGACACTTATAAATCCTTACTAATATTATAAATTCGAAAGTAACTCTGTCTGTCTATCTGTATGTCTGTCTGTTATCTTTTCACGGCTAAACCACTCAACCAATTTAGATGAAATTTGGTACAGATATAGTTTAAAACCTGGGGAAGGACATAGTCTACTTTTTATTAATGTAGGTACCACGCGGGCGGAGCCGCGCACAAAAGCTAGTATAATAATTATAATATTGTGTTACGTTTACGCGTGTATTATTAATTGAAATTAGACTGTTTTACACGGATTTTATGGCGTTGTTTATAAACTTTTATGACATAATTTTAAAACTATTACACTACCTAATGTTTCGGTTGCTTTTCAGCGGCCATGTTCACGAGGAGCCCTACACCGGGGAGATATGGCTCAGTTTCAAAATGATGTAACAAAAGCCCTAAAAAAAACAACGTGATAAAATTCGTCTAAAGTAGATTTTCAATGATTTTTAAATATTTAGTATTTAAAATAAAGTCGTTCAAAGGTCTTTCGCTGACTTAAAGATTACGTTCTGTAAAGTCGTCATCGATATTTTACAATGTTTTTATTTTGTTAGATTCCTTGTACTTGTGTTGTGCGTAGACTAGGCACAGTAGATTTTAACAATAATTACAACTTTTATGAAAGATAATCTTACAAATCTCTGGAAATTGCGTAAAACTTTTGTCATTGATCATTGTATTTGTAAACAATTAATAGGGCGCGACGTAATGGAATCGATTAACTGTTTAACATCCCTTTGAGTAATTTAAACTTTCGATCACTAAACTTTGTTCGTGTAATGACTTTACCAATTTGTAGACATGGCAGTTATTTAGAAGACTGCTGTACTTAGGTCACGTAAAGTTCTGTACAATTAGATTTTTTTTAAATTAAAATATAAAGAGCCAATTCTAGCTGTTGTTGTCTTTCAAGAATTAATTTATTTATGTATGAATCCTCCAGATTGACTAGATGAAATGATAGCGTAGCTGTATACTCGTAAAATTATTATCGACTTGATGAAAATTTTGCTCGAATGTTTATACTTTTATTTAAAGCATCATTCGAATATTAACTCAAAAAGTAATATACAGTCGGATTGACTCGAATCATTGCAGAAATAATTGGGATCGACTTACTAATATAACAAGATTCAACCTAATAACAGATTTTTAACAATATGTCTGCCGTACCTGGTTGTGCCTGCTGGAATGATTATGGATAACTTTATTTTGTGGCTGCAATTTTGCTGGCGTTGGCAACCTCCGTAGTCATTTCTGCGTCACAATACTTTCGAAATAACAATCGAATTCAAATCGAATAATTTTATTATTACTTATTTCATAGCTGTTTAAAATTAGCATCTTCTCTATTCTAATATAGCGATAATCAAATTAATAGATTCAGTAGTTAGCAGATATTGGCAAATAAAGCTTGATACATATGTTAAACACTTTAAATAAAAAACTGAAATATATTAATTTTTATTTTCTAAAACTTGGTGACAATACTATTCTAAATACAACGGACTAACTTTAGACCTACAAAAGTGCAGTATAACTACTTTCAAAGAATTCAATCTTCCTTTTTGTCTAAAAGTGTATAGTAGCTGTATGACCCTTTCATTATCTGTAAAGTAAAAAGGATATCATTAAAAATATGTATCTCTCTTCAGGTTGTCAAAGCAAAGATCATTATGCCATTTTCACAATACCAGTAGTGTCATGGCGGTCTTTACTATTGATAATAATAATAGTCGTCATTTATTTCAGGTTCTTGTCCCATAAGTTGTTAGTAATACAATGGAAGCTTAACCTATTGTTAGCATTTCAATTATATTTTATTATTGTTACATGTCAAGTTTTTAATCCAAATCATATCATCTCTGTTATATACATATTCATACAATTGTTTTATTAATGCATTTCGGCATTTATTTAATCTTATAATAAACGAGTAAGTACGCTTCCATATAAATGCATAAATGTTGTCCACCCTGGCGTCAGCAAACACGCCTGATGATTCAACTTATTATGTCGTTACCCGTGTTCACCTTAGTGGAAATATCTCGACAAACAAATATAAATAAACAGTCAAATTTAAATCTCTTGTGAATTTAAGTAAAGTATTCATAATACATTTTAGTTCTCAAAACGTGTGAAATAAAAATCAAAAGTCTCACTTGCTTTTTGGGTTACGATTTACTAATATTCTTGTAAACTATTCCAGCTAAGCGTTGGTGATTGTGTTAATAGCGGGTTTATGTCGATACTTCAATGGGTGGAATTCAAACCCTTCTTGATCGGCTTATCTATAGGGGGGTACCGTCGCGTAACTTGTATCAACTTACAGCAACAAAAGTAGCTACATTGAGCTTCGTGAATGGGCCAGCGGTGAACTCTATAGACTTGCGAAGCTGCCCGCCGAGAAGAAGCACGCTGCGACGTATACGTACGTCCTGAGTATACCAGGTACTGGCATAAACACCGTCATCAACTGTATTACTCTGTTGTAAATTAAACATTCAATTATTAACGTATGTTATCATCCATCACTGATAACCGCTACGTCACACCCGGGATATACCACGCACTAACGGCGACACAACCGGAACATGTTCTAATCGCTACTATAATTCAATTATCATAAGATATTATTAATTATTATTTACTAGGTATCCAACTAATAAATTACGTTTTTAATTAATGTTTGCTTGATAACTTATTTAACTAATAACAGTACTTGTTTTGACTAGTCTAGATTCTATATAAAGGTAGATTGTCAGTGCATTTGTGATTCATTACCATATCGAAACTGTTGTGAGGCGAAGCTCTGCCCCAATAAATACTCATCAATCCAATCGACTACTTATTGGATTCCCTGCCCTGCTAGAACACGTATCCTAACTAATATTATAAATGCGAATGTAAGTTTGTTTGTAACAATTTCACGCCTTACGTCGAGCGATCAACATGCAATTTCGCATACACTTTGTCAGGGGAACAGAAAAGGACATAGGGTAACTTCATCCAGAAAAAACCTAACCTACATTTACGCAAGCGAAGCCGCGGCCAAAATCTAGTCCGTACTTAATATTATAAATGTGAATGTGAGTTTGTTTATTATACTTTGACGCTTTAACTACTTTACCGATCGTCAAATTTCGCATACACGTTATCAGGGTAACATAAAAGGATGTAGGGTAGTTTTGATCCAGGAAAAGTACGGTTCCTAGGGATAGAAAATTGACAAAACCTACATTTACATGACCAACGCCGCGGAAAAAATTAATTATTTTATTAATAAATCAAGAATTAATACCAGGCCCACAGCGATGTCAATTAGAAAATTATATGAAAGCGCATCATACCTGTATTCTCTAACTATATTTAAGTCACATCCAAGGAATCCAAACGTTTTATCTAATAGCTTTTTGGGGCAGCCTTGTTGGAAAAATACCTCGTATTACCAACAATACATCCACGTCAAGAATCGATGTAGGGATCGCAATACCATCAGAGTTATCGGTAGTGGCGGTCAAGTCATAACTTACAGCAATGTATTTGACTATACCGATGTTGCATTGTACCGAGTGTTGTGTTCGATTTCCACATGATAAAAAGAAACCACAAGTCTTCTTTCTATCCGTTGTCTGAATGTTTGAAAGTCCAAACACAGAAATCATTCCTAGAGCGGGAGTTGTTTAGTGTCCATTCCAAAACAGTATAACAGTTATTGCATTCTTACAACAAAGTCCTTCCATAATACTTGCAACTCGCGTCACTCACCATATGCAGTACCTCATTGCTATGCCAACAATATAGAAATAGTTGCGCTATAAGAGCCATAAGATATTCTGCGATCCATATTCGCTGCATATTGCCCGTGCTTTCCTGGAAATTGAAACATACGTCACGTTTATAACACGAACGTCTTGGTAGAATACATCGCAAATTTCTCCACGAACTGGGATGAATACGAGCTTGTGGTTGTAGTTAGGAACGGTATTCATTATTGTTGGAAGTTTATTGTTTGTTATATTCTGTTTAGTTTGGTTCAACGAATCGCGTGTAGTTTCGAGGTGAGTATTGAAACTATGGAGCTTATGACTTAATTCTTAAATATGATGTAAGGAATAAAGAGGTTTGCAAACTCTAAACTCCCTACGGCAAATAATGATTAGATGCAAAACGTAAAGGCAATTTTCAATTATTTGTTTATTCGTCTATTAGTATTTACAATAATTATATTAATAAAGAGGGAAAATAAAATGCCTTTAAACAGGTTAGGGACAAATAAAATAAAGTAAATATTCATAGAATAAAAAAAAGGATTTATGTAATTACCTCGTTGGCCGCTGGCAAGAGGTGCGAGCTATATGAGTTACTATAAAACTAGCTTAAAAATAAATATTTTAGTATTTGTTTTTCTGACAAAACTTCCTTTTAAGGTTAGGAGATTTAAAGTTTGGTGACATCCATATAATATTCTACGCACTTGATTCGACACATGTCACTATATAAATTTAGTTAACTTCAAAATATTGTGACGCCTGCCAAACCGATAACCTAAATCAAAAACCTGCAGGCAGCTTTAAAAGCTCGGATACAACATACAGCTCAATATGCAAAAATATAAAAAATACACAAAAACAGAGTTTCGTTTGAGCTGCGAGTCATGGGAAAAGTCGAAAACGTTTATTTTTATATAAATGTTAAGTTAAACGATAGGTCATAAAAATGAAAATGTTGTATAGAATTAAATATTAGGTCTCAACGCAGGAAATTGTCTTTTTTATCGATAGCATCAGAATATATTTATTTGGCGGGTTCTGTACTAAATGCAATGGTTATTTTATTTTGAGAATAGACTATAATTATATTATATTATTAATAATATGTATTACTAATAATAAATATTAATAACCTTTTATACAATTTGTATTTCAAGTGACATATTATATCGCTTAATGTCTGCTTGTATTCGTTGTTTCTATTCGCCATAATTACAATGGCATGATGGTTGATGTTTTTGTTAATTTAAGACAAACCATAATAAATGAATTCAAGCAACTAATTAGAAAAACATAAATTCGAATTGGCTATGCAAAAAATATTGATCAAGTAAGTTGTTATTTACATGAACACTACAACTTTACTGCTTTTCTTCGTGCTAAAGCCCTATTATTTTCAAACTTACTCAAATTTCAATTTCGTATCTTTACAAAAGAGTATCAGTTATTCCATAAACGAAATCAAAGGAATCAACGAAGAAAAACATTCAGAATTATGCTTCGACTGCATGAATTTTTTGTTCTACCGGGAAATTGAGATTCGGAACTAAAAATGAACAAAGTTAGCGATACAGGACTATTGTTGAATTCGCCGAAACGTTCCGTTTCCAGTTCAAATTTAGAAATTCATTTTTCCATGTTTGTTACATAGCATGATAGATATTTCGTTTCGCTTTTAAAAGTTGAGCTGTTTTTTACTTTATTTTACAGGTTGAGAGCATTGTTTGATATAGCATCCATTTTATTCTCAGCGATGACAAAGCATGATTCTAATCCACGTTACATTCACATATAATTCTGCCAGCCTTTCTTAAAATTGATAAAAACGAATCGCAAACATTAAAAAGCTATATGAAGACTGGTCTTTATATATTCATAAATTCTTATTTGTTCCTACAATCCTTCGTAAGTAACTTTATACAGATATGGAACATATTGTGTAAAATAATTAAGAATTTAAAGATAACGAATGAAACATGGTGTTCCATCAATTTCCTCGGGGCTTAATGTCAGCTGATTTCTCTAAAAAGGCTGGTAAATCTGCACTTAATATTAGCAAACGATTCATCATTTTAGAAAATTCATAATGAATAATTAGGAAGTCATAATAATTATCAACTGGGATTTTTATGTGAAATTCTCCAAATTCGCATAATTTCCAAAGGTTTATCATATAATAAGGCAATCCTTAAAATATATATCGTTTTATTATGTAATGCAGTTAATTAGTATTTCACTGACAACTGCGTAGTTATGTGTTCAAAGATGAAAATAATAATTATAAGTCTGCGATAAACATTAAAAGTCATACCTTCATGGTGCAGATCTTTTTGCATTTAAGAGACAGCGCATTTAACACCGATAACACCGATTTAGATAAAAATAGCTGCAGTGTATAAGATTAAAAATGCACTAGATTGCCTTATTTCCTAGCCAAGCTTCAAGCAAAGAATAAATGTACCTTGGTTTTTATTAACACCGTAAATTTTAAATGGAAGGAACCAACTTGCTTACTACGTCATTTGTGCAGTTTACTACTTAATAAGAAAGTTAATAGTGAAATAGTAATAATTTAAATACGAATTCTTACCGTATTCAGTTGTATAGCACTCGCACAGATCATCAAAGAGCAAATAATAACGTACAAGAACATGACTGGAGAAAGCAAAGAATTTAAAACTGAAGAATATCTGTAAATAAAACATAATTATTTTATGCCAATACAGTAGATGCTTGTTATAAATGATAATCTATACAAATAAATAAAATTGAAGTGGTAATCGGACTATGCCCGTTTTTTCAGATTCATTCTACAGATATGACCAGTCCCATACAAGACTCGCAGAAATTTACCTACATTAGCAAGTCATATATAAAATAAATGTAATGTACTACATACTAACAATACTTACTTTACAAGATACAAATGATGATAATGACACTCCTTAATCCGCTTCACGGCTTTCTCATAATTCAATTGTTCTTCATCATCATCAAATAACCGCTCACAATTAATAGACAGAAGCTTCAACTGTCCAGCAAAAAACGTCATTAGTACTATAGCATTGCAATCAAAATTAGCCACAATGCCGCCACCGTAAAAGCAAATGATCGAATGTTCCAAAATGACCACCCAATAACCAAACCCTCGCGTTCTGTCAAAAGGCACCCACGAACTCATTATTTCTGGATACGGCTCAGAACCATTTCTAAACATTTCTCGATGTTCAGCCGACGACAAAAAGCTGAACAAAGGCGCCAAAATTACTAATAATACAGTAGCAGTAATCAAAACTCTATAAAAATAAGTAACCATTCTAGAATAATTAGCATAATCAGTAATGATTGTTTTTGTTTTCGAATCTTTTTTTCCCAATTGTTTTATTTCCAAATTTGATACGTAGTCAAGGAGTTCCAGCCATATTTTTTCCCAATATACGTACGTTCCAGATTTAAAAACGCAAATAGTACTGAGCATGGTCACGGAGAGATTTCTCATAGCTAACTCTAAATTATTTCGAATTATCCAAAGTTCAATATATTGTGTTATGACGAAGATAACTGCACATATATGCATAGCGTTGTAGAAGCTACGTCGATTTTCTTTCATAAGCCCCCAAAATTGAAGACTTGCATAACTTGGTCCCAATACTGAATTATAAGAATCCTTCGCAGGCTTAAGAAGTTTCAACATTTTCGATGTTTGCTATTTGAAAAATCGATGTGTCCCAGATACTGGTTGCAAAAATTATATGTGTATGGCTTTTATAGTAGGTGTAGGTGGGTCCTATTGTGACAAACGATGTCATAATTTATTAAAGTTAGCGTAACTAAGCTGTTCTTTCGACGTGGTTTGTATTCATCGCTAGAAATTACCGTCATGTGTAATATCAAATGTTTGCTAATGACTGCAGTAACTACATAATTATATAAAAATTAAAATACTGTTTCTTTAATATTTGTACTACTAAGGTAGAGCACACACTAGTCTTGTAATTATTTTATTTCTGTAGAAAACATATTTTATAACAAGGGTATTGCCGATGCATCTTTCAAAGAAAGAGTCTTTGTACTCCCAACTCCTTAGAAAGTCCGGAAACCTTACAGACTGCAGCACTTAACACAACACTGGGTTCTTTTACTTATGCTTCTATAATATGCATGATATGTACCGCCAAGCAACTTCACTTTAAGCGCAATAGCAAGCATATGCGGGAACACCCCTGTACGTCTATTAAAACATAAGTCGTATTATAATTGTCCTACTTTCGTTTTAAGAAAACCTTTATTCACAAGTTAATTAACAGCGAAGCTCTGCATACAATTCGGTTAAATTGTAAATGTTTTCATGTCATATTTACGTACTAAATAATACACATGCATACTGTAGGGTAGCTTTAATCAAGTATTTATGTGAATTCTGCACTGTTTCTTCGTTGTTAAATAGAACTCCTCTATATGAGCGAAGAAAAATTGCTGATCTTTGTTTTCTATGTCAAGTGATGAACGGATCCGTTGACATACCGGAGTTGGTGAGCAAAATTGGCCTACGAGTGCAATCTGCATTCTTAAGCAGATCACACCTACTGTACACTCCCTTAGTAAGGACAACATATATTATAGGCAAAACTCATTTTTAATTAGAGCATGTCGAACGTACAATACAGTGAGCCAGGTTGTTGATATTGACATTTTTAACACTAGCATCACTAAATTGAAAAATATACTCTGCAATTGATACTTTGTAGTCGATTCTTATCACCAAAAGATGTACTTAATAGAGACTTATTTTTAATGTTAACCATAGTAGTTATTTTTATTCATATAATTATTTATAAGTGAAAACTTGTAACTGGCCTTCCTTTTCATATTATTATGTTTACTACATTAATATAGCTGTAGGTTTTCTTAAAATGTAAAATAAAAATAGCTCACTTTTGGTGATTGGGTTACTAAAAATAAGAAAGAGTTTTATCAAACGCTTTATTATTTTATAGTTTTTGTTGCACAGAAAGATTTTGTAATACCTATTTAATATTAATTAATGAACTTATGAGTCCTGTGTCAGAACTAACGGTTACGTACATGGCCATGAGGGTTCGATCCTGAGTTAGGAAGTTTCACTGTAGTAATACGAAATTTTGAATTATGCCAGATAAATGGCAAAACACAAGCCCATTACTTAAAACACAGTCTGTTACGTTAGCTGGTGAGACCAATAAGAGTACTAATTCCTATATCAAATGACAAACGTCTGATTCCTAGGTCTGAACTGTTCATTGCATACACAATTTAGAAATCACTAAATCGATTGCGAGTCGGACAGCCGGTTTCTAAAAGGCTAATTAACGATGGGTCAAAATCAAACTCATATCAAGCGAAATGATTGAGTGTTGGTAATTCCGTCAGCCAGCAGTTGACATTTGTTAGTCAGTTGCGAAATTTTTGTGTCGATTTACTTTTCAGAAACCAGCTGGTTTCTGAAAAGTCGATTGCTGTGTGCATTTGTCAGTATAAATAATACGCATTTAATGACTCTTTCTACACATCGTTGTACTCCTGAATAAACCATAATCATCATCTGCAAAGTCCGAGGTATTAATCTATTGAGTCACAGCGGCAGCAGGCGGCCATACACAATAGATTTTAAATTATGTCTGGTATTCCAATAATTGACAGTTTAAAAATGTCCCAATAAACGCCCCTAGCATGACCCTCATCGTTATGCTGATGGTATTTATTGAATTTTTATATTTGTATCAATGTTTTAAAAATAGGACGGATTTTTCTAATATTCGAATTGCCAGTAAAATAAAAATAAAGGTGCTAGTCATATTGCAAACAAGTCGTCGGCAAAGACCTTACATAATTATGCCTATGCAAAATAACAAGTTAAGGAACGGCTGTAAAGTTGTAGAATGGTTTGTAAGCCCATTAATAACTTTCGTCATCTATCACAATTTGGTAACTATTCAAAGTAAACATATCGGGGTAATAGGGTCGATTATAACTCCAACAAGACTATAAGGGGCCCACTAAAGTTGACAATATCGGCACTTCGTTACCCGTAATTAACATAACATAATAATATTATATTTGACGGAGAGTTTGGACGGCCGGCTCGCTTTTGACGTGATGAAGCGACAAAATATAGGCGTGGTATTATACTTCGTAGGTATACTAATGATAGGCAAATACAAGAGAAATAAAACAATAAAGGTTGACTGTGATTATCTCTGATTTGATCCGTAACGCAGCGAGTTCGTCCACTGAATGTGTCCGCGCACGAGTCTCCGTCCCTCTCGGACCAATTATCACGCTGGACGTAGTCATGAGACGTTGCCGCTCTTATATCAGTGTAACACTATAGTGATCATTTATGTTTGTCTATCCCACGGAGCCTAGCTACGAGTAAAAGAGAAAGCTGGTGTACGTTTGGCAACGCTGCACTTTCTATGTAAGTCGTGTCAGTTTATGACCGACTAGTCGGTCAAAAATTGTGGTAAGGTTATAGGGCTATCGAGAAATCCTAAGAAATTACTGTGTTTTTACTTAAATTTAATTGAAAAGGTGAAAATATGTCGCGTTCAGCTGTGTTTTGTTCGTCAAGAACCACAAAAGGCGGAGTAAAAGACCCGGATTTGTCATTTCATACGTAAGTGTTGGACAAAATTCTCCCTGAATAAAATTGCTAAAATAATGAGGTTTATTACTACAAAAACAAGTAATAACATGTAGTATAAACATTTTAACATTCTAGTTCATGTTCCTATGTGATTATGATAAAAATGATATATAAAAAACAATAAAAGTTATCCGAGACAATTTTATCATCTGTGCTAGTGATGCGCTTACCGTCAAATTTAGTTGTTATCGATAATATTTTAGTTTCATGTTTTTAAGTTTTACAATTAATTTTTAGGTTCCCAAAATGCCCGGAAATAAGAAGTGAATGGATCAAAGCTGTTAGACGTGATAAATGGAAGCCTACAAAATATGCCAGGCTTTGTTCGAAACATTTTGATGAATTCTACTATATCGCCGGCTTATCAATTAAGAAACTCAAAACTGATGCAGTAGGTACCAACGATTTTTGAAGGATATCCAGTATACTATCAACCGGTAAGTTTTTCTAATGTCATTGCTTAGACCTATCAATGAGGGGTTTGACCCCAACAATAATAATTAACACATTCTCTCGGTGTTAATACACCATGGTATTCTTATTCTCACATGCTAGGTAATAATGTTTTGTGGGTCTACGATAGGTTATTCTTTAATCAAGTTTATAGATTCTAAAAATTAATGTTGTAGGTAGTGAAGAAAAGAAAGCCACCTCAGCGCAGAGATGAAATTCAATGTGTTACACCTAGAAAACGGACGAAGATGGAAGAGAGTGGTATTTATTAAGACAGAAGACATTTCCACAACACCCAGTGAAAGTTTTAGGCATTAGCTTGCTCAGCGTCGTCGGTAAATTGTACGCGAAAGTGTCCTTACGAAACATAGCCAAGAAAGTTTTGGTCAAAGATCAAAAGGTCTATTGCGCATTTATGGATCTGGAAAACGTTTATGATAAAGTGGTGAGGAATGAACTTTGGTCGGTATTGTCCATGTATGGAGTGAATAGCAACCTCACGCGAGCTCTGAAATGTCTTTATGATGATTCCAGAGCTCGTGTTAGGATAAATAGGACCTACACAGAATGGTTTAGCATCGAAAAAGGTGTTAGACAAGGATGTGTAGCGTCACCTTAGCTGTTTAACTAATACATGGACATGATAATTAATTTAATTTTAATTTAATAAGTACCCAGTAGAATGTAATAGGAATTATAAGATTGTTCAATAAAATTATCCACAAATACAGCTAATATTTTTAATTTATTACCATATTAATAATAATTATATATTTAGTAAAATAATATTATTATTGTATTTATTGTAATTACATATAAATTAAAGAGTTCATTAAGACCAATTAAAACGCTTTTTATTCATTTCGCCTCTATTCTATCGATAGGCTCGACAGCGAAGTCACTTCACTAGTCACGCACACTAATACAAATCTGCAAGTGCACACTTACAAAAGACGGACACGCATAGAACAAAAAGGCTCTGTCCAGTACTGTGTGATACTTGGTCCGAGCCGGCGCCTATATAACGTCAATATGATACTGACAGTTATAACTGTCACTCCAACTGACATATTTGCTCTATGGCGACCTCACTCAAGGTTACGCTTGAGATTACGGAACGAAACTAACGTCTAAGACACAGGCTCGGCCTAGTTTAGACGTTAGGGTTCATTGATTATTGTATACATACAGTTATTGTATTGTAGGTTAAGAAGTTGAAGTTGAAGTAGATTCCGAAATAAACCAATAGATGGCGCTTTATTCAACTCCAATTACAGAAATAAATTACAATCCAATAATTATTTTCTTGACGAACCGACATATTTATGTTTCATTTTATATAGAAAATAATTTCACGCAATTATGTAGTGGTAATTAAGTCTCCCGCCACGTTTGTCTGTCTGTTGGAGATAAACTTAAAAACTACTAAATGCATTTTAAAGTGATTTTCACCAATAGACGGTGTGATTTATGAGGAATGTTTAGGTATATAAATTGTTAATCAACGTACCACCACCTCAACTAATCATAACAAGAAGCACAGATAGACGAAAAGTCGTCAAATTTATCAAAGAAATAGAGTTGACACTTTATGCAAAGATCGGGGAGCTGTCACTATGACAAATCTACAAGAGGACCTCCGTAACAAATTATTTGTGGGTTCTGGAGAGAACGATGCTTTGGCTCGTCTTTCCGAACAGCAAACCTTAAAAGCTATAACGCTTTCTATCACATCCCGAGGCATCGGAATGGGCCTATGTCACTTAGCATACATTTCAACTTCGTGCCACACCAACGTGCATTAAGATTTTGTGTAAATTGATTAAAATATGACGATAACTGTTGAAAATATCGGCAAGAGCCAAGCCACCTGGGAGCTTTCATCAGAAACGCTACCTTGTATCTTTGAGGTATAATAAAATATATCCTGTCAATGCCGTAGTGGGTTGCTAATGCGTATCCTAAAAAATTAAGATTTGAATTTTTTACTCGAGAATTCTTATTTTTGTAATGAGATTGTATGTCATAAACGAACATTATCAAAATTACCATTATTGCAAAGGATACTACCAGATCAATTCAAGGAAACAATATGTACGAAATCAAAATTTAAAGATCCTTATCCTGCCAGTAAATTTAAGAACCCTAACAAAATTTACTAATTTCATGCTGACGTGTAAAATGCCCCAATAAAAAAAAAATATAAATAACTACGGATGCAAATAAAAGACAAAATCTGCAAACTCATACATAGTTTTCTTATTCAAGTGATTTGTTTACCAAATTCAAATGTATTTAGGACCCCACAAGGTACACCAACAACCTGGTAAGGGTGGTCACGGGAAGCGATTGGATGCGGTTGGCCTAAGACCCGTTTGGTGTGGCAATCCTATCCTATGTGCAGCAGTGAACATCTATAGGCTGAGATGATGATGATGAATAAATCCCACTGAAGCTAGTGCTCGGTACATATGAATAAAAGAACATCAGTTGATAATTCTCTAAATCATTATATTATAAGGCTATTTATTACACTTGAAAAGGAAACACAGACAAACGGCGGAATAAATTGGCTATTAGAGCAAGGGTTTTAAAAAAGCACGCAGAGGGTGGACAGCTGTCGCTATTCTTCAAATAAATGGGTACTTGTGTGCAAAATAAAATACACTGTTTATTAACGAAGTAGATATATTCGTATATTATAGAAGTGACAAGTGGGTATTTTGTTTTCACAAGAAGTGGCAGGAAAATTATATGTTATGTGATATTATACTTGCAGTTTCAGATATTATAGCAACGTGTGCATTATTGTTCTGTTTCGTCGAAATAGTGTTTATTGTTATCATAAGGTGATATTAGATGCAAAAACATCCTTACCAATATTATAAATGCGACTGTTAGGTTGGTTGTTTGTTTGTTTATTACGCTTTCACCTCTTTACTACTCGACGAATCATCATGAAATTTGCATACACGCTGTCAGGGATACAGAAAAGGATATAGGGTACTTTTCACTCAGAAAAAGTACTGCCGAGGAATTGAAAATTGAAAGCAGGGGGCAAAATATATCTATAATAAAAAGCTTTTTAGTGATAATAATTTAATGTCACCATTATTATGGCAATCTAATAAGTAATAAACTGGTTTTATTTGCTCTGTGTCTGCTTATTGGTACAATGGTCAATGTGTTTTTAGCATACATTAATTTAAGTTTCGGTAAGTAGCCTTATGCGTAGACAATGTCCAGCTTTACTACGAAGCTAGATACACTAATCTTTCAAACTAATTAAGCTATGATTTACAATTATACAGCCGGATAATATTGAGACTATTAAAATTGTAAATCTTAAAAATATTAGTGGATATAATATTTAAAATACATCATTATACGATTGATTTATTTTGAAATGCTTTTATTAGTATTAACAATTAGCACATTAAAATATTTAAAAAAAAATTGTAATTAACTATGAATTGGAATAAAAATTGCGCTCTTATTGAAAACGTTCTATAGATTCAATTACATCTTTACAAGCTGATATTATACAGAAGCCAAACCAGTAACAAGGATGACACTGGACACTGATTAAGACATTTGTTAGTATTAAACGATTGCTCAAATTCATATTTCCTATTTCAATTCTTTATTTTACTTAATTAATGTAAAGTCGAGTGGGTTGTGCTTGTGTTCAGAATTGTCATTAAGAACAAAAAGTTCAATTGACATACAATTATTAAAAACTCTTGTACCTGAAACACATATTTATAATAAGAATTATTTGTATAATAGACATTAAAAATCAAAAAATACTAGAAGCAAGGGCTTATTGGTCGCTTCGCACGAATTTGTTCGCACACATCTATGTAACTTGAGTTCGCAACGAACCTATCTAACAAAGGTGTGCTAATGGACACTTAAAAATATCATTAAAATTGTTTTTCATCATTCTTGCAAACAGATTCGTGCGATACGACTAGTAAGCCGAAACGAGAATGATTGAATTGCGATATTTTATTATCAATTATTATTCAGGGTTATAATTAACTTTCTCAGTTCTTATTAGACTTGTGCAATATTAATACATTATACTTATATAATACTTCATTTTGCTATTTTGCTATACAATAAAATACTCACTTTCGCAAATTAGTAAGAAAAGTATTATTCTGAATATTCCACTAGTTTATAAGTTTTAGTTGTAAATTTTTATTAATAGGTATCTTTATTAGTGCATGTAGTGTTTGCTTGTAATTGGATGTAACTTTTTGTCTCAAACCTCATTTGTATATAAAATTGTGAAAATGTGTTATTGTTGCCTTTGTTAGCAAACAAAAATAAATAAATAGTAGGTAAACTTGTAGCGTGTGGAGTGAAAATAATAATAAAACGTTACCTCTCATTACACCAAACATGGCATATTTGCAATTGCTGTTTATATTTACTCTTTTCATTTAATATAGTCAATAATTAATAGCAATATTGTTGTATAACTTGAAATTTGAATTTTTATTAAATTTTTCTTTTTGGTATAATACTAGCAATTTGAGTTTCAAATTACAAGTATTCTTGTTAACGCCTCCAGCTAAACTAGAATGCTTGTATTAGGAGTGGGTTCAAGTCAGTAGTGCAGTGGATGGGATTCGAACCCGTGACCTCTCGATTGCAAGTCCAATGCCTTATCCATTGGGCTACTGCCGCTTCCTTTATTTGTTTGCTGTTTATTGTTCGTAATTTACACGATCAAACGGCTTGATGATGTTAAGTGATGACCAACACTTATAGACTCCGTCAAAGCCTAGAGTATACACAATAGTACAGAAAATTCAGTGCACATCATAATAGTAATGATATCACAGGAAAATAAAAACTAAAACATATCAGTTAAATGTACTTAATGCTCTAGCTATTATAACATAGTACTTATGATAAGCTGTTGCCAACTGACTTAGTAAACAAATAAAAAAGCAGGACATCGTTCGGCATCCAAAACCACAAATGTGACAATTTGTTCAAAAATGAGAATTTTGTTTTATGTCGTTCTAAACGTTAAGATACGCGATCCTATACATCAATTTTGGCCACAACTTAATCCAATCCTGTTATTTTTCGAGTCGTGCAAAACCGCGAACTTAACATTGTAGGTGTATACTGTACAGTATCTATACTAATATTATAAAGCTGAAGAGTTTGTTTGTTTGTTTGAACGCGCTAATCTCAGGAACTACTGGACCGATTTGAAAAATTCTTTCAGTGTTAGATAGCCCATTTATCGAAGAAGGCTATAGGCTATATAACATCACGCTACGACCCACGGGGGCGGCGCAGTAACGATAAACGCGGGTGAAACCGCGGGAACATCTAGTCAGTTATAAAGATTTTTCTCCTGAAAAATTTTGTGAATGTTGCATTCGCGGTATTGAATGCCGAACCACGATAAGCCAACTGCTTAGTTATTGTTATACTACATAATATTATTACAGAACTTAATCTTCTTGCATTTGGGAAAACAATGTGTAGAAGCTGTAGGATCCTTTTATTATCTGTAAATAGAAAAATAGATAAAATAAATGGAGGTAAGCTTAGCATACGATTTATGGCGATGTTTTTAACACTATTTTCTACTTATGCCGGATCTACTACCCTGGTAACGGAAAGTAATCTATTAAGGTGTCAGATAACTTATGTAATGCCCAAATGCTGTAAACATAGGCTGTTTATACAGCAAAGCCATGGTAGACAGCGAGAGGCAGTGGGTTGCAGTCGCATTCTTCTGCGAGGACGTTATCTCGCCGAAGGATGCGGCAGAACGGATCCGTGAGGAAAGTATCCTTGCGGATCGGAGCGGATTTTTTGGCTGCATTGGGTACTGCTGGGTGGGTTGCTGATGTATGTAGTTTCAGTTCCAGCGACCTCGGACCTACCCACTAAACAAGGCACGGAGTTGGCACACCGTGGTAGGTTTAGTCGGTAGTATCCGGGATGTTCCATCTTTCCCTGGGTGAGCCTGACATAACATCTCCGCTCCCCTTTTCCCGCGGAGAGGCATTCGTCAATGCATACCAGACATTAAAAAAAAAGTGTTTATACTGCGCATTACAGTAATGTGTAGTTATACTGAGAGGATTTACTTAAACTTAAATGTAAATTAACAGAGGTAAAGGCATTATGGTATTTTTAAAACTAGCATAAGAAACCTTTGTGAGAGAGAATAAATGGATTTATTATTAAAAAAAAGTACAACCATGAAGCAGGACGCGATCTCGACAAATGAATATAGATAGGTCGTTTTGCCACCTAACTAACGTAGGTAGGTACTGCTAGATTGTCATATTCAGCACTTATAATTAAAAATATAGTACTGAAAATTCACAACTGTTTATTTTCTAAATATTTGCTCATACACGAAACAGACGAGAGGTTTTACTTATAAATATACACTACACGCGACTTTTTACTTGGATTATAACGTCTTGAATAGCGCGATAGCCCTAGTAAAGGGCAGAGGGGACCCGGAGTTATTGTTATATCTAGTTTTGCTGAAGGCCAGCCGGCAGGAAAGAATCAGGTCTGTAGCTGAGAAGCAATTTTGCTAAAAAATAACCAACTGAACTGGTATAGACTAAGTACGAGTATTTATAATGCAATTATTGCTGATTTTCAATATTGTATGAACGTAAATAGGCGTAGACTGCTATTCAGCATTTTATTAAGAAGAATAGGGATGTAACAGTACGTTAGATAGCAATACGACATATCTACCAAACAATGACATAACTGTATAGAAAATTCATAATTATTACTGAAACCTGTACAACAATTTTGAAATAACAGAAGCGGTATTCATCCTCGAACAAATTAAAGTTGGGATGTGAGTTCACGAGGTTGTTCAGACATACACTGAATTTAGTGGTTTAGTTTTATTGAATAACATTCATACATTCTTCAGTAAGCCACTGGATAGAGCCCAAATATCCTTGTTAACTTGATAGTTATTATCATCTTTTTTATAGTAAATAAACGATAGACATTGATTACATAAGCATTACCATAATACATAATAATGGCATGTTTTAAACATTAAAATTTCCACTAAACGTGTCAATGCAATAATCGGCTAGTGAGTTACAATGCATGCACCCATGTTGCAAAACAAATTACTTGAGTTATCTTCTTTAGTACTTAAATGATTTACTCAATGCTTCTAAATTGAAAATTTATTTATTAACGCCAAAAACAATGAACAAGTTATCTAGACACGCGGCAGCGTATCAAGCCAAGTTCAAGCAAAGGAACTGGCTAGCCAGCGCCGAGTGTAATATTACACGAACCACTTGGTGCCACTTTTGACCCTTCTGTAACTCAAAACCTCTTTAACTTAAACACATAAAACTACGTGTGTTTAATTATATCTATAAGGACATCTAGAAGCCGAAATTTCATGAAGCTAGCTCAAACAGTTATAAAGATATGAAGGTGAAAAAGTCATAAATTTTAGCACAGACTGACTGACATTATAGTACCTAAATCTAACCTACTTCCAGATGACTTAGAAGGATAAAATTTGGAATCCAGCTCAGTAATTGTGTGTAAGCGTCGGAAAAAATCTAAAATAAAAAAAAAGTTAAAAAATAGGGGAGGGTCCCAATACAAAAAAAAAATATTGTAGCGTTGGAGCCGTTACAGTCAGATATTTGAAACTATCCCAATAAATGTATTATTATATTTGCTATATAACAGAAATATAAAAAAAATTAAATCAAAAATAAGTGGTGTGCTCATACAAAAATCTTGTAAATACGCGCTAAACAACCGGCCCAACGGTGTGTCGTCGGCGGCGCGCGGCACCACATAATTATACACATAACAGAAGTAAATCTACATAAAAGCGCTCCCGAGCAACACATAAACATAGGCACCGCTTACGAATACCGATTTAGTTATTTATTATTTTATTACATTTATTTTCATCCTGCTTCTTTCTCAACGATGAATTAAATTATTGTCATACTATAACCACAAACGTTCTTCGTGCCTAAACCAGTAACAGTATAAAAGTGAAGTACATACATGAGATTCAATGAGTAAATAAATACTTTATACAACCCGTTCGCTATAAGTTTACCACTGTCAACTGTCACGCGTTTAGCGTTGTCTCACTCACACAGTTCTAGTTCCAGTGAGATTAAATCTCAATACCTGCCTAGTTTTCTTTACAATAAGTAATGATATCCCACCAAAAACATAAATGTAGAAAAGCAGAGCCAAGTTCAATACAAAAATTATGCTTGGCTGTGGGCTTCGCCGCAAAAAGAATGGAGACCTAAATGAGTGCCAAGTTCTATGCAAAATCCAAATATGTATTTATAGGAACAAAATAACATTATGAACAAGTATTAAACTCTATTTCTTTGCTTTATCAGAATTTATATATATATATATATATATATATATATATATATATATATATATATATATATATATATATATATATATATATATATGTTGAATAACTTTATAAAATGACTGATGTAATGAAAACTGGCCAAGTCAAATCTAACCTACTTTAAGATCTCACATTTTTAAATAACAGCAGCAATTGTTATAGGTATCCAATAAAGCAAATAAATAGAGTTTAATACTTGTTCATAATGTTATTTTGTTCCTATAAATACATATTTGGATTTTGCATAGAATTTGGCACTCATTTAGATCTCCATACTTTTTGCGGCGAAGCCCACAGCCAAGCATAATTTTTGTATTGAATTTGGCTCTCCTTTTTTACATTTATGTTTTTGGTGGGATATATTTCAACGAGTTTCTTAATTCATCAGCTCGTAAATTCTGTTTCTCCAAAACAAACTTTTCGTGTATCTTTGATTTATATTCAGAGTTACATATCTTCTAATTAGGAAAAGTCGACAACGGCGGTGTTTTAATAATTTATCACTAAGTTGTTTGTCTTCTAGAATAACTGTGGTCTTATTTATTCAAACTACGAAATCTGATTTTAATATCCTAACTAATATTGTAAATGCAAATGTTAGTTTGCTTGCTACGCTTTCACGCCGTAATTACTCGACCGATAATCATAAAATTTAGGATACACATTGTCAGAGTAACGGAAAAGAACATTATTATAGGTTACCTTTCATCCATAAAGTTGCCGAGGGATGGAATTTTACAATATTGTTTTGTTTTTCCGAAAATAAAGGTATTAGGATCAAATATTGACTGTACAGAATATGGCGTAGTGGTTTAAGTGGACGCCTCGCCACTGCTACTACGCCTAGTGATGTGGGTTCGAATCCCACACGGCCACGTGATAAAAAATTGGGTGATCCACAAATGGTTGTTCTGAGTCTGGATGTTCGTTGTGTCCGTTGTTTGAATATTTGTAAAGTTCCCCGCGACACAGGATTTACTCGAAATGTGGGATTTAATTTAAAAAAAAGGAAAATAATATATTTCACTACGACTTTTTATCATGCTTTAATTAGCTTGGTATGTATATACGTATCTATGAATCTATGTAACGGAATTTTTGAACGTGATTTTCACCTCTTTCAAACCGATGCGCGACGGATTGATTTGAAAGTTTGCACACTTATGGAGGACCGATGACAACACAATAATTTATGGGTGGGTTAGTTAGTTAGTTATCAAAATATCTTAGAAAGCACCCTACGCTGTTTTACATTAAAATTATTAAATTATTTTCTACTCTTTAAAGCGTGTTTTTTAGTTTTTTAAACTATTATTTATTTTTTACTTATCTATGCTGTGATAGATGATGACGTAGGTAATAGTGCATCAAAATTAAAATAACTTTATTCATTTATGTCACAAAGTAACACTAATTATGAACGTCAAGGTTACACTAACTACAATATGAATTTACATTTAGGTACATGTTGCCTCGTTCAGCAAAGCAAGGGCGTAGAACCAATGAGATCAGATGGTAAGCTGCAGTTCACCATGAAAGGATGGGTAATAAACAGTAATCGCACCGATGGTGCAGCAGTAGTGTATGCGACTGCTGTACATGAGATGTCGTGTTTGATGCCCCGGTTGGGCAAAGTGTTACTTCATATTTATGTCAAGCAATTCTCAGTAGCAACACAGAATTTGAAATAAGGACCAAGGATGTTGCAGATGCCAATTTTTTGACATCCGCAGTTGCGGATACGGATATTTAAAGACTCACATTCGCGGATGAGGATACGGATGTGGATGCCCAAATCGATGCGGAAGCTCCGCAATTGCGGATACGGATGTTGATGAAAATTGTTCATCTTATTTAATAAACAGTGTCTAATATCACCGCGTTCGCAGGTTCAAGCCTGTTTTGCAAAGGTTCATAAATTGAACACGTACTACTGAACAACTGATTTCTTTGCTATCGTAACCTACGCTATATCTGGATCCGCATTAACATCCGCGTTGATTATTGCGGATGCGGATGCAGATGTCCAAATTGATGCGGATGCGGATGCGAATATTCGCAACATCCCTGATAAGAACCATAATACATTGCTATCTATCTTTTTCGGTCGTCTCTACGTAACAAATGATATAATCTGAAAACAGTAGTTGAATGATTTAATAATATAATATAAGTAAGGAAAAATCAATTATTGATAATCCCATGGCAATTTTTAGTAAGGAAATGGTGTTTCGCCTACTCAACCGCCCGGGGAACAATGTCATTATGTGAAACTTGTACCATTCAACAAGCAATTTTGGCTGAAAATAATATAATTATTTTCAGTGTGGGTAGGACCAAAACTACGATGATAAGCCTACCGTTGTGAACCTACGCATAACTGCCATCCTAACTGATATTTTAAATGAGAATGTGAGTTTGTTGGTTATGCTTTTACACCCAAATTACTTGACCGACCATTATGATATTTCGCATACACGTAGTCAGAGCTCCAGAAAAGGACCTTTCATCCAGAAAAAGTACTATTCCCGAGGGATAGACAATTGACATCACCTACATTTACGCGAGCGATGCCGCGGGCACAAAGAATAAACTCAACAGAACAGACTGCCTCGGCGGTGTAGCAGTGCCATTGAAAGCAACTGCAGGAAATCTTGAATTCGATTTTCAGGTCGGACTAAGTATTAGGAAAAAAAGAAAGAAAAATATTTTCATTTGTATCTCCTTTACACAATACAATAAAATATACGTATATATAGAACAGTATATAGTATGTTACTAAGTTTTCCTTAACTCGTTGCGCGCCTTTTGCACCGCATAGGTGCATAAGTGCCAAGGCCTTCCTTTTACTTTTTAACCTCTTTTTTTCTCTGTAGTAATATGGAGCCTGGAAATGCCAAAAGGCTTGCCTTGTATTACGAGGGACATAAATCCATACATGGCGAAATGTGAGTATAAAGCAGAGATGGCTACCCATTCGACGATATATGTTAGTATATTATTAAGTATAGTACAGTTGCTCTTAAACATATAGTTTTCAAGACAAATTCAGCACATTCAAATCTTTTCTGCTTCACAACAAAAAATGTGTGGTTTTATTAGGATACCCAGTCTTGTATTTCTTTTGATTTTTAATTTATCATGTATTCTTTTTTTTTTCAAACTCTGAAGTATTAGTTTATTTAACAAAATAAACAATTTAAGCTAATTTAATCTTACATGTGCGTACTGTATATACATATTTACTGATTGTGTACAATAAAGACCATTATTTGTATTATGCCAATCGGTCGTCTGTATTTGTACGTACTGAATAAAATAAAAATAGACAATAATTATGATGATGAAAAGTAAAAGGTCCTGAGAGGTGATAAGAGGCTCTCCCTATGTAATATGAGTCTGTCCTGTTTAGGGCTCATATAACATAGGAAGGGCCTGTGTTTACAGTTGGCAAAATGAAAGTGCCCAATATATTTACCTAAACCGCCGAAAAAATATAATTAAAGGTTTTGAGGGTGGCACAACTTACAAAGTTTTACTGAGGAACAAAGAGAGAGGCACTTACTTCAACAAAAGTGGCTACAGACAAAGTAGTATACGGTCCTGCTGACATGACGAACGGTGCCGCCATCTTACCAGCTAACAGAAGAATTAGTCTTTGAACTCGCGCATCGCCTTGCCACCAATCACTCTCGTAGACACCTCTGTCTGTACCGTCACTCTGTAATATAAGTATATATTTTATTACTAGAATTTACGTTAGTCAGCTATTTTACTTTAACCACGCAGAGATCTCGAGTTCGTCCCCAACCATTACTAAAACTGTGCCCAGTAGTAGGCAGGTTTTAGTAATCAAATAATAATAAAAATAAATAATATCAGGCCTGCATATACACTGTCCTACTGCTGGGCACGGGCCTCTTCTCAATGTGAGAAGGGTTAGACCATACTCCACCACGCTGCCCCAGTGCGGGTTAGCAGACATCACATATCTTCGAAAGCATTTCGGAGAACTCTCAGACATGCAATTTTCCTCACGATGTTTTCTTCGCTTTTAAAGCAAGGTATAATTTGCCCTAATTAATTTGCACATCCCTATAATCTCAAAAAGTCAGAGGTGCCTTGGGATCGAACCTGAGACCTCTGCGTAGCATTCCAATAGTCTCCCACTAGGCTATCACTGCTCTCAAACATATATAAAGCTGAATCAAAATAATAGTAGATTAATAAATAAAAAAAATAAAAAGAAAATGATAATATATAAAAGTATATTATTATCATATACTTTATATTGTCATATAAAAGTATATGATAATGAATAATTATTTAATCTATACTAATAATATAAAGAGGAAAGATTTGATCTTTTGTTTTTTTTTGTTTGGAGGGGCTTAACTCAAAAACTACAGAACCGATTATAAAAATTAATTTAACATTAAAAAGCTATTTTATCACCGAGTAATATAGCCTATATTTTACGCGAACTTAGCTGCAAGCAAAAGGTAGTATTTGAATAAATTTTATACCTGAACTGTAACCTCGTTAGCATGCCAGCAGTACAGAAACAGCTGCGAAATCAAAGCAACTGTGTACTGAACGACCCATATCTTCTGCGAGGTTGTTGCTTGTTTCTAGAGAAATTGGAAAAGATGCTCAAAATCATAAGTGGAATTAGTTAATTTAAAATTAGATGCCAGCAATTTTTTATTAATATATTATATTTTAATGATGGCAGAGCATTTTGATGCATTTTGTATTATTTACTGGACTTTAAAATTAAAGATGAAAAATTAATAATTGAAATACGATATAGATTTAGAATCAAGCTTGAATTATTTACTTATAGTATCTCTATTTTTTAGACATGTTTATGCTTTTAGTTCAATATAAACAATATAATTTGTAAGTTGACTTTGTATTGCTCATAAAAGTGAAATGTCAATGAGCTCTACTGCTGCTAAGAACACAGTTCTGCATTTACAATATTAAGTAATTGGTGCAATTTAATATATATTATAATTATTATAGTGTAGAAAATAAATAGTGTTCAGTTTACTTACGGAACTAAATTGTACAACGCTGCCACAAATAGTTATAGAACACATGAGTACATAAATAAACATAGTCGGTGATAAAAGCGAATTCAACATTCTGTAGTGCCTGAAAAATGTAAAAGTTTGTAAGCTTAATTTGTTTTAACCTTCACATCAATACATCTTTATCTGATTAAAAGGTTTTGCCTTCCCGTATAATCAACATAGTGAACGGTTGACAATCTTAAATAAAAAAGGACGATATCAGGTACTCTAAAATCAATAATCCCTAAATATGAACGAATTAGAAGGCATTAAACATATGTATATAACAAAAGAAATATGGTTACAATACAATAAAATGTACAATCACTTTTAAAAGTTCTACTCTGCAAATTAATTTAAGACAATAACATTAAATGGTTCTCATGGTTGAAAAGCAGATCTTTATTCTAATAAAATTATACTAATACTAATTTTAAAATCAAATTAGGCAACTTGAGTCACAAATTTGCCTTAATGTTTTCAAATCTTTGTTTTAAATGCTTCAATCACGACGATAAAATACATATACTTACTTTACTAAAATGGTATGATGTCTGTGACATTCTTTGATCCTGTCTAAGACATCTTCAAACGAATTTGCTTCTTTAAATATGCTATTAGATTTCTCTCTCAAAATTATCATGTGTCCTTTAAGATACGACATAATAGCTACTGCATTCATGTCATACACTCCTAATACGCCAGCACCCTGAGCGCCCATAACGGTCTGAATAAAAATGCCGACTAGGTATCCAGGCATCTTATTATTGTCAAATGGAAACCAGGCATATAGAATTTGAGGTGGTGGTTCTAAGCCCGCTTTAATTTGTTCTCGATAATTTTTAGATACAAATTTCATAAATGGTGTTATAATCAGAAAAATGATAGTCCCGATAACCATAACCCAATACATGTAAGTGACGATCCTTGTGTATTTTGTGTACTTATCGATACGTTTTTGTATCATAGGGTCTTGTTTCTTTATTTGAAGAAGTTCTTCTTCAGATACACCTCGAACTAGTTCCTTCCAATGATCCTGCCACATGACGTAAGAATAACATTTAGCAACGCAAATTAAACTGAGTGTTGTTAAAGATAAATTGTTTATAACTCTGTTAATATCATCCCTAATAAAATAAAGGTCGACGAATTGACTATTACAAAAAAGGAAGGTAGAAAAATGTATCATATTGTACACGATTATTCGAAATTTACTCCCAGTTTGCCAGAGGCCAAAGAAATACAATCCTTTTATTGTCGGCCCCAATAAAGGGTTATTTGGATCCTCCAAACCTTTGGTGAACGAAGTGACTTTTTCCAAAATCATTTTCACTTCTTTACAAGTATTAAAAAAGATTAAAGGAAAATTTCCGCCTCGAAGCTTTTATTCTTCGGTCAATTGCTTTAAGTATCCAATTAGCAAGTAAGCGGTGTGTTCAACTTCATTTTTATTTCCGCTATGAAAGGGAGAAAGTGTTTAAATTATTTACAAATTAAATGTTTCATGGGGTTCCGCAATTGCTTAAAAAGTTATCAAATAAAAGACTTATATTTTTCCGCTAATGCTGAAGTGATGCCGATCTTCATAAATACATCCAGTATTACGCAATATATCCAGTATAAACTGTCCCACACTACTATGAAACGATTAAACGAACTTACCTGTACGTGAAGTTCTATCATAATTATATGAAGAATAGTATAGTGATAAAAAAAATATTTGCTATCTTTCTTTGTGTAACTTAATCACTCCAAATTCCAGTCGTGTTTTAGTGCATCGTCGTATGCGCGATTTGTCTATGTATTAAGTGAATTATTCTGTATTTTTGTGATTTCAGGTACAAATATACTTTTAAAGAATAAATAAGGATCTTATCTTATCTTATGTGGGGGCCAGTCAGTGCAGACCGGCGACACTTCGACCCAGTGGGATCTTTTGTGTCGACACTCTCCTAATAACGACTGTCATAGATGTTCATGGCAACCGGGACTAACCGCTTAACGTACTCTTCGAGGCACGGAGCAGGCGATATTTGTCAATCAATACGCACATAATTTCAAAAAGTCATATAACTTCCGTAAGTCAGAGGTGCGCGACGTGGGTTCGATCCCGAGACCCTCTGCATTGCAGTCTGTTGGTCTCCCCACTGAGCCATCGCTGCTCATAAATAAGGATAAAAGTTATTGTTTTCTCAAACGGCAAATGCGTGTAAAGTTATTTTGATTATAAAAAAGGTAAATTTTCAGTACCTGTAGACATTTACGTCCCCTACTAATTTAGTGTGTAAATAATGATCCATTAAATTTAATTTAAAGGTGAACAAGTTACTCTTAAATAACACTATCATTATGTAGTTTAATCCGCTTCTGATTAATAATAATATAATTTATTTGAGTAAAATGTGGTACAAGAGTTTGTGCATAGATATATTATTAGCACTAGACACATTTCGCCAATAAATGGTCCCAAGCAAGTATGTAATCATAAATTCTACTAAAATAATTGTATACTTCTACAGAGTTTACAATAATATGACGAAATTATGTAAATAACATAGAAGTACAAAAAATACACGGAAGCGATTATAAAAATATATAATTATCACAAGCCTACAATGGATTCTGAAAAGTGTGAGGCAGGCATGAATTACATTATTACTGTTTAAAACATATTCACGACTACTAGTCCTATTGCTTCTAGATAGAGTCAATGCTTTTTCTGAAAACAGTTGAATTACTTATTTGACTCTAATTTATTACTTGGCACCTAAAAACACAGCTGGCGATATCGGACTTGAGGTATGTAGAGATATATCACTTCTATCAAATTTTCCCTTTAAATCTTAAATAAGAAGCATTTTTCATTCGTTCTGTCATTTATTTCTGTGTCACGGGAGACTTTAATACATAAAGAATACATGACCCAGACACGGGGCAGTAATTTGTGAATCACACAAATGTTTGTCCAGTATAGGGTTCGAATCCACAGCAGTTGGCGTAGTGACATTAGTGAGGCGACCACTTAAGCCACTATGCTATAGTACCTGTATAATATTATACTCTTTCAGCTTTATATCGTACTAGCTTTTGTCCACGACTTCGCTCGCGTTAATGTAGAATTTGGCAATCAATTTGGGTTGTACTCTGCTTGTAATAATAGAATTAAATCATGATTCGATAGACGCGTGGCGCCATCTATTATCATAAGAATGTTATTGTTGTTTTCCTCAGCAACAGTATTTTTTTTCGGGGTGAAAGCTAGCCTATATCCGTTTCTGTACACCTGACAACGTATATGCAAAATTTCAGGATAATCGGTTTAGTGGTTTAGGCGTGAAAAAGTAACAAACAAACAAACAAACTCATTTTCGCTTTTATGATATTAGTTAGGATATCAAAATTAATATTGTCTACAGAACCAATTGTTTTTATAATAGTAAATGCATTAAGTCGAAGTACAATTTAAAATGCTTATTTCCTACTAAGCGGTTGGATTAAAAATGTATGCAACATGGATTTAGTGTTTATCGATAAAAAGGTTGGAATTGGAATAAAAAGAAAAATATACTAGTATATGCTGAATACGAGTATATTATACTCGTAGTCAGGATACACTAATATATTTTATATAGTTATACATAGGGCAACTTGAATAAAAAAAGTGATTTAGCTAATTTCTCATTCCAAAAAAATACGTTTTATTATATTATTATTAAATATCTTTAACTAGGAAAAAGGAAAAGAACTGTGAGTTATATTTGGATTTTGGATATTTATGCATTCAGAATCAAACCTAAAAACTATCATTATTGTGAGCAGTGACATCATGTTTCTTGCAACATTTGTTTTGTTCAGTTAGAAATTAGATAATCCTTACAAATATTACATATAAATACTAATGTGAGTTTGTTTGTTTGTTACACTTTCACGTCTGAACTACTTGACTAATCTTCATGAAATTTCGCATAAATTCTCATTGTCAGAAGTACAGAAAAGGACATAGAGCACTTTTTATACTAAAAAAAAATCCCGAGGTATAGAAATTTAGTGACTAGATCTATCTACATTAACGCGAGCGAAACCGTTGGCAAATTCTAGTGTAAAATAAATCAATGAACACGCTGTATTGCTTTAGAACCAAAAAATGCAAGTGAAAATGGTAAATTTTTCGTTTGATACTTTATCATTTCAAAACAGGCATCGTTCTAATCAAAAAACATTCTTGTCATCAAATATTCAAATCCTCCAAGTTATGTCTCAAAAACAATTCTTAAGCTATATACACTGTGTTGTTTTATTCGTAAACTCGAAAGGCATCGTGAGATAAGACGAGTACTTCGCCAATTTTGTTGCGAAAGCCTCCTTAATTGAACTTGTCAGCACAACGTGATATTATTAACATAATCATCACTTTGGGCTGTAGGCTTTTTGGCAATTAGAAAGTTTGTTTTCAGACGAGGTACTAAATATAGTTTATAATCAGGAATGACCTTGAAGACTTTGCGCTCTTTGCGATAACTAAATAATTTAAAAGTGAGAAAGTCTGCCTTTGTCAATTAGTTGATGGTACAAAAGTATCGACTAACCCTTGGACGTTTCCTGAAAATTGGCGTAATAAAAGTAAAAGTGTTATTGCGTTTTGGAAGGCGACGAATAAAGGTTTGTATTGCCAAAGCTCGCTCCAAATGAGACATTACAGCAAAATGCTAAAGTCAGTTCTCACCTTTATATATGTGTACTATGACGTCTGTACCATTTTTACGCACAAAACTTGTTCCAGAAGTGACAGTTATCTAGGAGATAAATGTCGAGGCATCACTCATTCATATACTTAGTGGAGAGAGACCAGATGACATTTGGCCCCATTAACTTAATGCGTGTCTTAACAATATGGGCTTTTTATTGTAGCAAATTGTGTAAGGCTTTAATAAATAATGTCGTAGATGGTATAGTGTAATATAGCCTAAGCTGCCGTCATTACGAAAAGTTCAATAACTAAGTTAAAGCAAATTTCGAGAAAAACGCTATTAAAGATTTTACTTTTTATTTTGTTTATATTATATCCATCACTGTTCATAGTATCGACTTGAAACTTTCACTACATGATAGATAAAGATGTGGAGAATATTATGTAGTACTTAATGTTTGTAAATACATTTACTCCCGCTTTAAAAAATCAATAAATCTGCTTATGTTTAGTATGATTAGTATGTAGACAGAATCTTTACTAGCCATAACCGCAATAAGTAAACTACTTATTGCATTAATGGTAGGGAAACCCACAAGATGTATTTTTGAGTAGCTATTTATAAATTTTTATAACTGTTTCTTAACAATAGGTGTATTAAGTGTCTTATTTTTTGCAGTTACATTTTTATGTCATACATGAATAAATAGAAGCTTGCAAAGTTTTTTTTAATGACACTTGTTTAAAATTGGCACCAGGCACGGTCATTTGGTACTCAGTTACGAAATTGAGGCTCTGGTAACAAACGGGAAAGCCATGAATGTAAACATGTTGTTAAGATTACAAATAACGAAATATGATAATTATAAATACAATAACTATACTTATTGCAGATATAGTTAGTAAAATTACTTAATAACGTAAATAAGCTTCTTTGACATACCTATCTGCAATAAGTCAAACTTATTGCACTTATAACTAGTAAATGAAGATTACAAATAAGAAAGTATTCTAATTATAAATATACTTAATAACTTTACTTATTGCAGATATAGTTAGAAAAAATACTTAATAGCGTAACTAACTTATTCCTATCTACAGTTATCTCGGTCTTGATAATTAAATCATATAACATGGACTTACGATATTGCTGTTATGCTTAGTATTTATCCGGCTCCGTCATAGATACGTAAAAACTGTCTAAAGAGAATATATAGACCTCGTTCTGCTGATTTCGAAATGATGTACTTAACTTAATTCGGCTCAAAACTCGAGTTATTGCACTTTTCGTAAGGACGGCAGTAAGGGAGACCGCAAGACTACCCGAAGAGGTCTTGAGTTCGATCCAAAGGCATATCGCATCTCTGACTTTTCAAAGTGCGTATTAAAAAGTTAATTGCTTGCTTTAACGGAGAAAAAAGTGCTGTGAGGAAATCTGCATGTCTGAAAGTTCTGCATAATGTTCTCGAAGATATGTGAAGTCTGCCAACCCGCACTGAGCCAGCAGGGTGGACCTAACCCTTTCCACACTGAGAAGAGGCCCGTGCCCAGCAGTGGGACAGTTCAATACAGGGCTGATTTTATTATACTATGGTATAGTATTATACATTATCAGCTTATCTCTATCTCTATGTCATGAGTGTAGTAATGGTCTGTGTTCTTTTTAATCATTGTTCCAATGTGCATAATACTCTTTGCTATATATATTTTGTTGTCTTGCACAAGTCTAAAAAATATAAACCGCCCAGCTTCTGCCCGCATAAACGTCTGCCAATGTTAAATAAAACTTTTTTGTGAATCCAGGGACATCCATCTATCTGAGAGCTAAGTTTCACCCAAAACCGTTTGAAGGTTTAGATATAATTTTGTATAAAACTTTCAAACATTTTTACGAACATTTTTAGTTCGAACACGTGTTCGTAAATATGCATTTTTACTGACTGACTTAATCTAAGTCAAAAAACAGTACCTATTTTTGACAAAATAGGTATATTGGGTATTTAATTATCAACCTCGAAATGTGATGTTGCAAAATACATTTTCTTAGCAAAATAGAATACAAGTATTTAATACATTCATTTCACTGGCATATTTTTTCATAAGTTTACCTATTAAAAAGCTCTTTTCTCGTATATAAATATTTTGATTGGTGATTTGGGCAACTTAATATGGATTTAGCAAATTGGTTGTTAAAGTTTCGTAAGAGCAATCGTGGATATATGGAGTTCAGACCTTAAATATTTGGTTAATATGATTAGCAAAATTCAGTTTGATAGTTTATTTTGTTGTGTATATTAAATCTATTTTCTTTTGCAATATACCTACATACATTCTACTATTCCGCCTGTTGTCACCCACAATACGTCAGCTATGATTTTAGGTTACACGTAAGATGGGGCAGGCCTATAATTGTTTACTGGCCACAGGTACAGACACAATGCTACGGCGAATATCTTGACAGATAAACCCAATCTGGATTTATATGCCAGATGTTTGACCTGGCAGTTGAACCTCAGACATAGGCACAGCAGTCGCATGCACTCTCTTGCTCTGCCACCAAGACAGTCATATAAAAACTCACACACGTTTTTGTAAACGAGGTAGGGTTTTACGAATTTTACTTGCTACGATCCTGACATAGAATACCTACCGATATGTATGGCATATCGGGATATTAGCAAATATTTGTATATAAATTTCAACCCGAAGAGATGCTTTTTTCATTTATTTGCGATCTCCAACAAAGAATATACACTGCAATTTACAAAGAAATGTTCACATAAGTATTATAAATGTGTACTCTTTCAACTATAATAGGAGACCACAGCATGGAATAACAGGCAAATTAACAACTAAGATTTTTAGCGTCCCTTCTGATTATTACACTCACATTTACCTGATGTACTCTCTTGGTCAATCGTTTATCGTTCATTGCTTCTTGACCTTTGATCTTTCTCAATTAAATTCACCAACTAAACAAGTTTATATTAATTATAGGTGTCATTCTTATTACACGATAAAAATTAAATAACAAATTACATGTAGATGAAACATCAACAAACCGTGTTTGAACTATAAAAAATACCTCCCACGACCAAAATTTTCGAGAACCTTAACCAGTGGGAAGTTGGAAGAGGAGGAGTCCGCAAATTGTTTTATGATGTTGTTAATAACTTTTCTATTTGAATTACGTTTCCAAAAGCTTTGTCAGGCCTTACAGATAATTTGAATGGAAAAGGGATCAATTTAATAAACAAAGTTTGGATATACATAGTTACAGTTGTTAGTAGAAAAGAGACAGTTCATTCGGTATTTTGATATTTAAAACTAGCTTTCTTCCAAAAGTGAACACATTTATAAATAGAATAAAAATAAATCGCCTTATTTATAGACACATTCCAAATCCTTATTAAAAAATAGATATTCAGTTTTCATCAAATTTCTTCAACTTTTATACGTAGCTTTATCTCGAGTTACAAGGGACTTTGTAATTTGTCATGTGAGTAGGTAATTGAAACAAGAAAGATATGATGGAACCGTCGCAAGTGGAAGGCCGTTGTCTCTTCCAATGCATAGGCAAGCTACGGGAAACAGGCGTGAATGCTCTGTAAAATAATCATTCTAACCTACTAGCTATTTTGCAATAAACGCTCAGAGCTTGAAACTGCCTGTCAAAATTCTATAGTTGAAAATAACTAGCGAAATGTCAGAATAATGACCAGAGTCATAATAATCAAGTAAAAATTATCTCAAATAATAAATCGCGCGTTGTATTTCTCTTGTTAAGTTAAAAGAGAGTGAGAGAGGCGAGGCCTACTAATATTATAAATGCGAAAGTAACTCTGCCTGTCTTTCTGTCTGTTACGTATTCACACCTAAACCACTGAACCGATTTTGATGAAATTTAGTACAGAGATAGACTAGACCTTGGGAAAAGAAATAGGTTGCCTTTTATTGTAAAAGAGGACATGAAAGGATTGAAATAAGTGACGAAAGTTTGTACGAGAATTCGTCATTATCGAAGATTAAACCATGACTTTATATTAAGGCATTTGATAAGAAATAAATAAGTAAACATTTATTCCAGCGATTTCGAAATATCGACCTACATGGGGATGAAATAGGAGACGAAAGTTCGTGTGGAAGCCCAGACAAATCTGTCTATTTTTACATTACGTATATTTATTGAAAACATTGCATAATTAGTTAAAATACCTTCTTAATATATATACACGTTGCGCGAGGGCGGGACACGCTAAGCGCCATACACAATGAGCGATGTGCCAGCGGCAGCGCAGCGCGGCGTAGTGAGAGAGTTTGTAACATTGGCAAAAGCGGTGAGCGCCAAAAAATGTTGTAGCAATGTAAGCTGTTGGTTTGGGATGAATGTACGATGTCGCACAAAAGAGCAATCGAAAAACTATATCTTTCATTTGAGTATTCAATATCGATCAGAAGGCGAATACAATTTTAGAATTCATAGTGATATTGATTACAGCAGTATAAGACGTTATTATCAAAGGAACTTTTAAACGGGTATTGTTTTTACTGCACATAGGTAACAATAATATGTAAGAAATGCATTCATATTTACTTCACCCGATACATAACGTTATGATACCGACATGAAGATATCTTATTGCAATTCTAATTTAAGTTTTAAAGACATAGTGCGTGTTAAAGCAAGTATCCCGCGGCATTAACCGAAGTTACAAGTAAGGGCTTATTTACCAAAATAAATTGTGCCGTTCCAAACGAATAAGTGCGTTCATTTTACAATTTATCATATACTTAAAAAGCTACGTTTCCTCTAGTAAGAAGTATTTCTACTTCCTAGCTGATTTAGATATAGGTGCGTGACGTGTTATGATAACTTGAATGCACGGATAACATTTTGACGCTGAAACGACAATAACTTAAATCACATATTCATTACTATAGAATAATATTGTATTATCACTTATGAAATTTTTAGTCCGTATCGGCTGAATCACTAAGAGCACTAAAATTTCACGTTAAGTATTAGATAACGTCTAATATAACTTCGATGTTTCTGTCTCTTGACCTTGAGTCTTGTTACTTATTTGCCTTGAACTAGAAGTTAAAGTCAAATAAGCAACTATATAAATGGATTAAGTTGAATAACTAAAGTAATTTTAATTCTGTTTAACTAAATGAAGTTTAGTCCTATTAAATGAAACGATTTTGGAATACGAAACATCTTTTGATAGGAATAAACTAAATTTTAGTAATGTAGTCTAGTTGAGAGAATTTAGTAACAAGAGATGATTCTCAGCTTAATTGTATTATAAAGTTGTTATTAGAAATTACTGGGTTCTAACCATATCTTCGCTTACTTTAGCCTATTACCGGTTGTAATATTAGGGGAATTACTCGCGTATTTCCGATCTTAAGCAAGGGTATTGAAGACGGGAAGACAAGAAAGAAATGGAAGTACAGTTAAATGAGCGTCCAGAACCCTTACTTAATTAGCAAAAGGAAATTATTTACATAGTTTTTTTACAAAACAAGGAACTACGAATTATACCTGTGACGTGGATGACTTTCACAAACATTCAAAGAAAAAATACAAATAATACCCAGACACGCATCAAATATTTGTGTACATATCACAATTTTGTTACATATCGAACCCACAACACTCGGTGAATAGCAAGGCGACCACTTAAAACTCTGTTCGTGCATTCAAATAATTGGCAACGAAGGACTATTCCAAGAACTCGGTTAATTCAGCAACTCACGATAATGAGCACAAGCGTTCTTAACACTGATAATAGCAGCTCATTAGTGACTATTATCAGCACTCAGCACTGTACATTTTGTTCACTCTAGTTAACCAATCATTCCAATCCTCTTGGACAAATACTGTTCGCCTTAACACATTTGCGAAGTCCACTATTTCCCATTGCTTTGCAATAAGAGAAGTCGCTAACCAGCCAGTACAAGTCCAGTCATGTGTCTCTAGCCGAAGCATGCGAGTAAAAAGAAACCTGATATTACCAAGCCTTCACACTTTTGATTATATAAGATCTTCAATCTTCTTTTCTTCTCGGCCCACATCACCGTCACCTGCACGTCACTGCCCACCGTCATCGAATAGGGCCCCGCTGCCGATGGTGATGTGCGCCGCATGCGATGAACTCAAGCCATTAATGAAAACGTCATGCTGGCATATTTTGTGTCTACACAGAGGGAAACATACCTGACGGCGTATCGTGATCGTATGCTGCCTCTGTTTCAGGACTTGGAGCCGACTGACAACGTTTTAGCTCAACTATTGTCGGATTAAGTGCAAGCTATAATAATAAACTGGTATAAATTAGAAATATAACAAAACAACATGCATGACAGACAATATGTCACACGAGAAAACTGGAAAATGTGATCAACATTTTCATACAATGGTAATATATAAAGTAAGATGTTTACCAGGACTAAGGTCAAAGCACAAACATTACGCCTTCATCCCCGGACTCATCGTGTAGCTCCGCCTCGCAGCCACTAGGACACGCAGCAGCGCCAACGGTCACTGCAGAGGCGTCGAGCAGCAACAAGTACTTTTCTCCGCCATAGTTACCAACACCTGTACGCCGGCGGGGAAGAGGCCGACCACCGACTTGCTTAGGACCCAGAGGCCAACCAAACTCAAGAGGTGTCACCGCTATCGGTAGTAATGTGCGCCGTATGAAATGAACATGCTCAATGAATAAGAACATCATGCATTATGCATCATCATCATGACCATTTTATGGCACAGAGGAGGAAACCAACCTTAGTGCGTATCGTGATCGCATGCTACCTTTGTTTCAATTTCTTAAGCCAGCTGTCAACCTTTCGGCACTGTGACTATCGATTCAAGTACAGTATAATGTACTTGAAAGGCTGAACTCTGATGTGCAGAGTAGCCTACCAATCGCTTCTTCATTACAAATTGTGGCACGGGTAGTAAACATTACAGCACAGCCACAGTTTATTCCTGCTGATGAACACAGATGGAGAGGCTGGTTATGTAAGTACCCAGTGCAACAGCTAATTCAGGAGCGCTTTGGAGTGTGCCATTACCGAGTATCGATCCATGAAGCCAAAGCTGAAATCTAGTTTACCACGTTTGCCAACGCGTTAAAAGAATGTAGCGCTGGTGAGTGCTCTGGATTCACAGTTGTCTAGATATTTAGATAATGATAGAGTCTAGATATTTAGATAAGAAACTCAGTGATACGCACTCTGTCCTGTATTGTGCAACCGGTTAAATTTCTATTAAATGACACCGCTACACGATTGAACTCTGCTATGCCGGCTTGGCAATGTAGGTTTGAGCGTCGTATTGCTGAGACTAGAGCACTCATCGGAAAGCTCATTTCTTTTAGGTCGGGCAATACACGTCCTCGACGAGAGTAATGCGCTTTGTGGTTCGAGCGTTTGCGAATACTGGTATCAGTACGCAAGATTATACATCACGAGTCACAGAGCGCATTCACTTTCTAAAACAGAATATTTATGCGTGGGCAAACCGTATCCGGCGTTACAAAAAACAGGTGGATCGATATCGCCAGAACCGCACATTCCACAAGGACAAAGGTGGGTTTATAGAAAATGGGAGTGACCTGATTCTGACGTGGGTAATGGATGACGGCCGGATGATTATACCACTAGTACTTCTTGGCGTAGCATCAGCTGGTCAATACCTGTCTGCCACAAGGAAGGTGATTGAATACGGGATAATAATAATAATAACTTCTGGCAACACTAAGTAATGACTGCATGTTTCTTTAAAAAACACATGTAAATATTACAGTTTTAGTTTTAAGTTTAATTTTAGTGTTCCGTACCCAAAGGGTAAAACGGGACCCTATTACTAAGACTCCGCTGTCTTTCTGTCTGTCCGTCTGTCACCGCGCTGTATCTCATGAACCGTCATAGTTAGACAGTTGAAATTTTCACAGATGATGTATTTCTGTTGCCGCTATAACAACAAATACTAAAAAACAGAAGAAAATAAATATTTAAGGGGGCTCCCATACAACAAACGTAATATTTTTGCCGTTTTTATAGATAATGGTACGGAACCTTTCGTGCGCGAGTACGACTCGCGCTTGGCCGGTTTTTTTATATAAAGCCAATTATTTCCAATCCAATTAATCAATAAAAAGCTCTAAACAATAAATAGGCATAATTGCAAATATTTATCAGAATTAAGTATTACAAAAATAACGAAAACGTCAAAAATTAAAATTTACTCTACAGTCCGCATTGATTTTTCCTAAAACAACAACACAATGTTAACAAGAGCCAGAAGTAGAGCCGCATCGATACCACCTCTGGGTTCGTCGCTTAGCTCCGCCTCTCAGTCGTTGGCGCCGGCCGCTACAGTTGCGTCGAGCTCGAGCGACGAATATTTCTTGACGCCTTCGTCACCTGCACGTTGGCGGGGAAGAGGCCGGCCACCGATTCGCTTGGGACCCCGACCGACCTCGGATCGGGACCCCGCTACCAGTGGTGATGTGCGCCGCATGCGATGGACTCAATCCATTAATAAAAATGTAATGCGGGCATATTTTGGGGCTAGAGAGGAAGGAACTACCCTCACTGCGTATCGCAGCCGCATGCTTTTTGTGTTTTAGGCCCTTGAACCAAACATCAACGTTTCAGCACAGCGATTATCGTATCAAGTGTGGGTTACCCAACGCAGTCGACAGTTGGATCATACCGTGCTTTATAGGCTACGCTCAGAATACTTACCTACGAGTCTTGCCATTCGAATTTAACCCGCAGTCGCGCAGCTATCACCTAGTGCGATGCGAACGGGCAATAGTGCCAGCATGGAGGACAAGAAGAGTAAATAAAAATGCAATATTATTTTTATTTTTTAATATATTCATCTGCAACCCTAATACGTTTCTCAGATCTATCAATTAATTTGTTTATACCTTCATAACTTTCATTAACTTAAATGAATTAATTCCATCGGTTTTTGTTGTTTTATTATTAAACACTAATTATGCTGCGATAGACAGTTAAAAGTATGACTAGCTATTGCACCTTTATAATTTCTTTTTTAATTTTTTTCTGAACGGCCATCAGTTCTACTATAAGACATTTCAAGGTTATCCATTAATTACCGGATTATATGTGTATGTATTACTGTATATGTAAATATATATATAGCCTTGGCCAAAAGATTAGGCACCCCCAATATAGTTATCACACACCTGTGCTATTTGAACAATTAAACAATATTCTATAGAACTGCGATACCGGTGTCATAAAACACTATTTAAGACAATAGGCGGCATTTTTTAAGCAGTCGTAAGACATCTGGTGCGTCAATAATAAAATTTTATTTTTTCCAAAATTTATTTTTAATGTTTCGTCAGTTACCATTTGGAAGTCTTAGTGTAAAGACAGTGCATTTGTGGTTTTGTGAATTAATTGAGAAGAAATTCATTTGAAAATGCCAAAACGAAACGAAATTAGTATTGAAAATCGTGTAAAAATTCAACTTTTACATGAGCAAGGCAAGACTCAAAAAGAAATCGCGAAGTTGGTGAAATGTTCGCGATGCGCCGTTCAATCTGCTATCAAACGTTTTGTTGAGACTGGCTCTCATGCAAATAAACCAAGAACAGGCAGAAAAGGCGTGACTACTAGCCGTCAGGACAGAAAACTTATCCGAGAGTCTGTGAAAGATAGAAAAAAAACTTCTTCGGAGCTTGCTGTGGCTTTAACTGAAGAGACTGGACATCCCATAAGCGCACGAACTGCAAGACGAAGGCTAGTAGAAGCAGGCTTAAAAGGTTGCAAAGCTAGGAAGAAGCCGTGGCTATCCGCAGACAATAAAAGAAAACGACTTGATTGGGCTCTGAGACACCAACATTTCACAGAAGAGGATTGGTCTAATGTGCTGTGGTCTGACGAATCAAACTTTGAGGTAAGTTTTTTTAGTGAAGTCTATACCACAATTACAAAGATCATTGTTGTGTTTGTCTTCAAACTCAAATGTTATAAAAGTTTGTAATGTGTGATTTTTTTTGGAATCTACAGGTGTTTGGAACACCAGGTGTGACGTTTGTGAGGCGACGCAAAGGCGAAGAATATCACCCAGATTGCGTAGTACCAACCATAAAACACGGCGGAGGCAGTGTAATGATTTGGGGTTGCATGGCTACGGATGGAGTCGGCAAAATGTTTGTTTGCGAAGGTCGCATGAACAGTAAAAAATACATTAATGTACTGGAAACTGCTCTCGTACCTTCGCTTTCGTGTATTTTTGGTGACACTAACTTAAATGGTGTGAAATTCCAACAAGACAATGCTCCGTGTCACAAGTCAGCTACTACGATGCGCTGGTTTACTGAAAATTGTATTGATCTGTTAGATTGGCCTGCCCAGTCCCCGGATCTAAATCCTATTGAACATTTGTGGAGTATTTTGAAGAGAAAAATAAAAGAGCACTCGATAACATCAAAAACTGCTTTAAAAAACGCGTTAGTGCAAGAATGGGATGCAATTTCTCCAGAGGAATGTGCGAAACTTGTACGTAGTATGCCCCACAGAGTTGCTGCTGTCATAAAATCAAAGGGTGGCCCAACAAAATATTGATGTTTTTACAATATTCTAATGGAAATAAAGTACTTTAATCATTATAATTAGTTTTATTTCTCTCTAAGCCTGAAATATGCAGTAATTTATAGGGTGCCTAATACTTTTGGCCAAGGCTGATATACACATACATATATTTAAAAATGAAAAATGAATGAAAAATATTGGAATAAAAAGTATAACAATAATAATAACTTCTGGCAACACTTAAGTGATAATTGTGTTTTTAGAGACTGTTCACTTTATTTTTTATATAAATCCCTTTTTTGCACATACTCCATTCAAAAATAAAACGCTTTGCACAAGAAATTAAATAAATCTACAGGCATAGAAGCAAATATTTATGGGAATTTGGATTAAGAAAAAAATGCACTCCGCCTCGCAGCAGTCGGCGCCTTGACCAACATCGCCGGCAAGAATATTTCTCTCTGCCCACGTCACCTGCGCGTCAGCGGTGAAGGACCGGCCTGCTTGGGACCCTGAGGCCCACCTACCTCAATTAGAGCCCGCGCTGCTGCCGATCCATGAATGAAGACATCATGTGGCTACAGAGGTAGAAATCAACCTGACGGCGTATTGTGATCGTAAGCTGCATCTCTTTTAGGACTTGAAGCCGACTGTCAACGTTTCGGTCAACTATTGTCGGATCAAGTGCTCAAATAATAATAATGTGTACTAATAACCAATGACGAAATAAAATATAGCTAATATGTAAATTAAAATGAAACGAGATGTTAACCAGGGTCAAGGCCTAGACACAAAAAGCACGCCGCAGCCATCAGAACACCCCCCAGCGCCCACCGGTCACTGGAGAGGCATCGAGTTCAAATAGCAGCGACGAGTACTTCTTGTCGTCATCGTAGATTCACCTGTACGATGGCGGAGAAGAAGTAGGTCACCGATTCATTTGGGACCCAGAAGCCAACCGGCCTCAGGAGGAACCTCTACTATTAGTGGTATTGTGCGCCGCATGAGATCGACATACTAAATGATTGAGTAAGTCATGCAGGAACCAACCTTAGTGCGTATCGTGATCGCATGCTGCCTTTGTTTTTAAATTATTGAGCCAAATGTTAATATTATACCATAGTGACTATCGGATGAAGGACGGGCTGTCCAACGATGCCACTTGTTGGATGGACTTGCTGAACCCGCAATTAACGGAATGACGTCAACAGCTAAAAACGGGAAGGTCGTATGCCGATGTCAGTGACATTCAAGTGACAACGATCGTTTAAATATGTCACGTACACGCAAATTGAGCGAGCTACGCAGTTAGGATCTGAAAATGAACTCAAAACTCCTTGCGTGTTTTAATTCATTTTTATTGACTTTACTTAATGTATGAACGTGATGTTATGGTATCGTTTGATTTAGTTTGTAATCACTTTTAGATTATTGATTAATAATTTTGCTCAGAGAGAGTAAGAAAGTCACTCGCTTTAACGGTAAATATAAACTTCGTAAAAAAAACTTGCAGCACTAACTTGTACCTACCTAATGTTTTAGAAAGAGGATTCTAAGAAATGGATTCTGTGGTCGAACCGTTTTCATACTGAGAATAGCCCTGCACCCAGCAGTGGGGCTGTCTTTAAACACAGCTAATACTATTATAAACTTACTGAACAAGCAAAATTCAACTTGCAAATTTTTCAATGCGACGTCAATATTTGCAGACTGTGAAACCAATAGGAGTGACTATTACAAATTTGCCAACACTCAATAACCCAATATTTGTCCAGTACAAGTGTCTTTGAGGTGAAAACTTTTCCAATATGACTTTATTAATAAAGTTTAATTTCATTTGATTTCAACTTTACCCGTTCTGACAAATGTTTTTGATGATCTAAAAGGACCTTAGTCTTTGAGGTTTAATCTACATTCTACATATATTATCGCCAGCTATGTTTTCATACAATGTATGCTAAGCAAGCCTTTTTTCATACGCGAGAAAATGACCGGCAATAAAAAACAACAACTATTATACTAAGATTAAATCTCAGGCAGAGTAGTTTTTTTGATATTTTTGAGTTCCAGTACAACTATTTGTGGATAACAATACCTATTTGGACCCCGTATGAGGATCGAAAAGTCAACATTCGGTGCTGAGGCAGTGACTAACAGCTCGACCCACTTGACTCCCTACAAAGACGGGCAGTTCGAATCGTCGATGATCCCAATCTCACGGATAGACTGGAGTCGTTGGAGCAACGAAGAGACTTTGGGTCTCTCTGCGTGTTCTACCGACTCTTTCACGGGGAGTGCTCTGAAGAACTGTTTGATTTGGTACCAGCGGCCCCTTTCTATCACCATACCACTCGACACCGAAGCAGGGTTCATCCATATCACCTGGAAGCGTTCAATTCTAAGACGGTACGCTTTCAGCGATCATTTCTCCCACGTACGTGCAAGCTCTGGAATGAACTGCCAGCTTCGGTGTTTCCCGAGCGCTATGATATGTCCTTCTTCAAACGAGGCTTAAAGAGAGTTCTTCTTTCACGGTAGGCAGCGGCTTCGCTGTGTCCTGACATTGCTGAAGTCCATGAGCAGTGGTTACCACTTTCCATCAGGTGGGCCACTTGCTCGTCTGCCACCAATGGCGATAAAAAAAAAAAAAAAACCATTACGCCATCCGTGCAGTCATAAGAAATACCTATTTGATTTTGTAGACTCGTGGCATAGTTTTGCAACTACAAACTTTCCGGTTTAAGCGTTGCATAGATTTAAGAGCTGTGAGACCTTGGGTGGAAAACCCAGTTCTTCCAAGACTTGTGTCCGTTGTTTTATGTGTGTAAAGTCCCCCGCGACAAGGAATTGATTGGGTGTGCGCAAGTAGCATAATGAAATTTTAAAAAATAGAAATGTTAGCAACCGCAATAGTTGCGGTCTTTTATATTTGTCAAGAACTGTGGCAAAATTCATATAATAACAAACCAAGCACGATAAATATAAATAAAATGATAACTAAAAGTTACACATAATTTCCACTTCATTTACTTTAGGTCCCATATAACATTATTTCTAAGACAACTTACATTCATAAATAAATTGGGCTTATCATTTCGATAGCTATTAATTACAATTTCTCAAGCATTTCTTTAGGCTGATTCTGCCACGTGGAACAAGTTATTGCCATACCCAATTTCATAATAAACATATATAACTAAAATAGGCTATTAACGTGATCATGCCGTGGCCGCAACGCCGTCCTAAATCTACCTTCACATTTTATTCTTCCATGAACCCAACATTCTACATAACCATGTCTGGATTTTGAGACTTAGTCGATTGCTGATCATAGATTATATTAGATAAGATTAGATAAGTCATAATACTGTACAAACATGGTTACGCCTAATTAAGTTTCTGCTTAATTAAAAGCGGTTCCAATACCAGTACAGGTCTTTATTGTACCAAGACTGCTTAGTTTTCGGTACTGAGTAAGAAAGGCCTTTATTAAAGCATTATTTCGGGTGGATAATAGATTTTCCATAATGGTTACCAGAAATTCGGCTTACAAATGATTAGCTTTATATTAGGAGTGGGTTGCCCGTAGGTAGTGCAATGGGTGGGATTCGAAACTTCAACTTCTCAATAATTGCAAGTCCGATGGCCTATCCATTGGACTATGGGTAATTTTAATTACCTTCTACAAGTAGTATTAGCAGCGCAGTTTTATAACTCGGAATTTAAGCCAGAGCTCATGTGACGACAAATCCAAGTGAACTTTGAACTTAAATAAAACAATAACTGGAAAGCACATTGTCTCATGACTCCTTCAAGTAATAAGCTTAAGTAAATAATAAATAATACCTAAAGAATTCTCATCCATTACCAAACTGAACTAAAAAACAGAAAAACGACAGTAAAAATTTCAAGCTGCATGAATAAGCTTCATTATTTTCCTTTAATATCTGTCTGCTTCGATTATGCTTATACACATTGTGATATCTCTTAAACGCATTGTGCAAAGTTACATGAACTTCTTACACGGTTTTGCTTTTACGGCTCCACTCCGAAGCATCGGCATTTTTCTATCATTCCGCGTCAAACGTTATGACACTTGAGCGTAAATTTATAATGAGATTTATGGAAATTAAATTTATTTCGTGATTGACGGTAACGATATTCCGTTTGGTGAGTTTTGGCGCTGTTTCACTACAGTCGTGATGTGTTTTCTTCAGTTAAATGAGATTGTCTGATATATCTGGGTGTAGTACTCAACAGTTGCTGTAGTTGGGTATTTGCTTAGGAGAAAATATATTTTGCTTGAAAAGTTGGGAGGAGAATTTGTGCTTATCAAAATCAGTCTAGCCGTTTCAGAGATTAGCTGTAACAAATAGACTGACAGATAAACAAAACTTCAAAAAATTTAATTTTGATCAAGTAACGTATATACTCTCATATACATGTAGTAAAAAGCACTTCAATTTTAATTATTTGATCTAATCCGCTATAACCTTCTCGTACAATAAATATTACTAATGTGTAATAATCATAATATTCTATAATATTAATTAAATGTGCTTGTTAAGTCACGTGTCGTATCATTGAATCAAATTATAGCATCCTATTTTTCTCCCTGTTGGCTGAGTAAGTATCTTCAATTTCAATATTGTCGTTGCTTGTGGATAGGTTGGTAAGGAAAATGCCAAGATTAATGTCCTTGTAGATCGCACTTCCAATTATTTTGACATTACATCAGAGGCCTAATAATTCTCGTAATAATAACTATTCAAAATAGAGTTACTATCTAGTCCCAGAATCATAAATATCATAAATGCTATTCTCCTAAATTAAGATAAACGTCAAATGCGAATATAAATTGCATTTCAGTTTATACTTGTTGTTTAGTAGAGTTCCAATTTTAGTAAGATTGGAACTCTATTTTGAACATGTAATTACAAGAATTGGTTTTCAGAGTTCTTGTTGATGTATATTTTTGTAATATTTGCAAATATTGATGCTGTAATTTGATTTTAATATTGTTTGACAAGTTATTATATTCTATGTATAATATGTATGTATTTACAAATAAGAAGTATATAAATATGTATGTTTATCCATTGTCTAGTACCCATAGTACAAGCTCTGCTTAGATTGGGCTAGATGGTGTTGTGTATGTGGTAGAATATTATTATTATTTGTTTCTCTTTCACAGGAATATTCCTAATACGTTAGGGAAATACCCGACCCTTTGGGAGGCTTACACGGAGACATGGGTCCAACGTGAAGAGGCCCTTCGAGAGTTTTAATTAAAGGTGGGGTGGAACACCTACAGCGGCACTAGCCGCAGCAGGCGTAGGACTATTGCTACGTATGGATTCTAATAAATGGGCTATGAGTATGGGTGTTTGATGGACTGGTATATTGGTAACTATGGATGATAAAACGGCGTCGGCCCTGAATACTCTAATAGCATCAATCGAATGGACAAACGGTGACTCGCCAACTCACTAGATGGGCCCCCTGAATAGCCACGATAGGCATACAAGCCAGTAGCAGAAGGCAACACCGGTGCGAGCGGCTAGGGGTGTCGAGCGGTGCGGCGCCGGTTTCACCATCACGGGTCTCGTGACAACGGAGACCCGAAGTGGGTTTCTCCGTAGTTATGCCCTTGAAAATGACACTTCCACCCCAAGCATGTAGCTCTAGCGGCCCCCCTCTGACCGGCCGATCAAGGCAAGCCAGAGTTGAGAGTCCTACGGGCGCTCTTGTAGTTCCACCCTAGCCAACCAGTAACGGTAAGCTGGAGACGAGGCCCTCACCGACTCTCTGAGGCATTCAGGACCACAGTGTCGCTACTCACATTCAGCTCGCCACAAGCTGCCCTGCGGTTTGTGTGCTTTTATTTAACCTGGTGATACATTTTTTGTTTATATCACAAGGCGAAGGTGGTAGTTTAAAAGCTAGTGTACTGTGCCCTTCGGTATCGCGTTAGTCTCATGAGGAGAGAACGACTGCCCCAGAGGGGTTTTTTAATATTATTATTAGTAATACAACCAAGATGATAACTGAGAATGTCGTGACGATAATTCAGCTTAATATTGTACGCATTTTAAAACGAATACTTGAGAACAAAAACGATTCATGTATAAACGTATTTGTGTGCCTTATTCTTCTCCGACACCTAAATAAGCTCAATAAACATATTTTCTCAGTAATAATAGTATTGTTGTCATAGACACTCTCGCACGGCCCTACACAGAACAGTTTTAGTGTAAACCCAGCCCTTTACGAGACTTGATCCAGACCTCAGCTCATTTTTATTGTCCTGTGCAGCACCTACGAAGCTATGAGTGAAAATGGTTGGGTCTTTCACTATTAATAATAATATATATTTTTTACATGCATGACCTTAAATTATTTGCCTCCACCCATCTTCAGCTGACAGAGTTACTAAAGGTAACTGAAAACTTTAGTAATTCTATCAGATTGGAGTTTGGTGTGGACAAGTGCGCGGTAATGTATGTAAAGCGAGGTGGGATTGTGGAATCTGATGGGATGGAACTATCAGATTCCTCAAGACTTACGACTCTCTCTGCAAACGAAACCTACAAATATCTGGGTATGTCCCAGGCGTTGGGTATTTCAGAGACTGGCATGAAACAGGCATTGCGGGACCGCTTCTTTGGCCGCCTGACAAAGATACTCAAATGTTATTTGTCGGGCGGATATAAGGTGCGTGCTTGTAATGGCTGGGCCATGCCGGTCTTAATGTACTCCTTCGACATACTCAGATGGACTCAGACTGAACTGGAGGCCCTGGATAGAAAGGTCCGTATACTGTTGACCGCTTATCGGATGCATCACCCACATTGGATCAGACCGGTCCCCTTTTTTTGGGATACGTTGCACGTTGGCTTCTCTCCAAGGTTGAGGCACACTACCAGAGAGGTAGGAGTGGCGATATAGTCTCGTCAGCACTGGAGACAACTCTGCCGCGCATTTTTTGAGCTCGATAGGAGGTATGCCGTTCGGCCTCGTGGACTATCGCACATCTAGTGACATCAATTCCCTGCGGACATCACATTGGCTGATGATGATATCAGGCATTGACAGTCCGCACATCCCGTGGAAATGCGGGGATCGTGGCTTCCTAAGTGCCATGATCCTCCACAACCGTGAGGTGTGCAGTTTTAGAGAATATTTCTCCAGACCGGCTCGGGTATGCATCGGACTGTAGTCTCAGTGGACAATGGCTTTACCCCGCTGGCTCTGGCTAAGGAGAACTGGTGCAAACCTGTAGTACTTAATACTGATGACCGTAGGGATATATGGAAGTGTAAAAAGCTATATGGACGCTTCTATCGGGCCTTACACGGGCCCGATGTTGATTTAATATCACCTGTGGCCTGGCTACGTTTCGGCGATATTTTTGCCGAGGTTTTGTCTTTGCAATAATGGACGAAGTTGTTATGACGAATAACTTACCGGTGGCATATCCTGAAGGATGGGACGGTTGACATATTATGTCGGGCGTGTCACCAGCCCGGTGAATCTCAAAGGTATATTGTCTCTGGGTGTTCCCGTCTTGCCATCAGCGAATATTTTCACAGACACAACCAAGTGGCCAAGATCATCCATCAGCAACTTGCCGTAAAGTACAATCTTGTGGATTCAGAGATACTGTACTACAGGTATGTTCCCGATCCAGTTCTCGAGAATGGTCGTGTCACTATGAACTGGGATCAATTTATCATCACTGATAGAACCGTTGTGGCTCACAATGCAGATATTGAGGTGATAGATCGATTGGAGCGCCTTGCAATGATCATCGATGTCATAATCCCTCATAACGTTCTCGTTATGAGGGATTATGAAAAAGTTCTCGTGAAAGATGAAAAAGATAAACAAATTAAATATCTGGACTTGGCTCGCGAGGTTGTCGACATGTGGGATGTGAGCTCGGCGATCAATGTACCGATAGTTGTTTCGGTAAAGTGGTTAATTGCCAAGAGCCTCGACCAACATCTTAAGAGGCTCGCGTTGAATGGCTGGGTCAAGTTCTCGATTCAGAAGGCAGTATTGCTCGACACGGCGCGCATAGTGTGGAGGTTCCTTTCTCTGGTGTCCTAACCATCGATAGCTTGGTCCCTGCACCCGATACCGGTGGGTTTCTGTGGCCCTATTTTATATTTTTTTATATATAATATAAAATATAATTGCGAGAAAATATTGGAATAAATGAAATAAATGGTATAATAATGATATAATAATATTCTATCGCATACACACAACACCATCTAGCCCAAACTTAGCAGAACTTGTACTATGGGTACTAAACTAGAATGGATAAACATACACGTGTATATACTTTTTTATTTATTGTAAATACATACATATTTCTACATAGGAACACCCAGACCAAGACAAACATCCATGTTCATGCACACAAATGTTTGACTTGTGTGGGAATCGAACCCGCGACCTCAGACGTGGCAGTCGGTTACACTAACCACTACGCCATCGAGGCCACCGTAATATTGATGGTTTGATAGTACCGTAACTTGTGATCGCTTGCAATACCAAGACTATCACTTGTACGTTGAGGACCATATGAAAAAGGAATTAGATAGTTATGTAAGCCTCTGTGAGATTACCAACCAGGCAAAACGCAGTAACAGTATTAATACTTTTTTACAGCTCTAGCACTTGGAATAATGGCCATATATCCCGTGGGAGAATTTACAAACAACGGACTTAAGAAACACCTAGACTCAGAACAATCTTGTGAGGACCGCACAAATTTTTGTCTAGAGTGGGATTCGCACCCAAGTCACTGACTTGGCGTAGCGGCATGGCCGAGGCAACTACTTGAACCACTATGCCATACATGTTATCAAATCCCTTTCGTATGTGATACTTCCTCGGTTTAAGTCATTTGTAAACAATAGGGTTGTTTGTTGTTTGTCATTAATTTTATTCAAAAATAAAATCTCCTATTTTACAAAGCTTTACGTCAAAGTAAAAAGGAGATCAAGCAGTGAGTTAATTCAAGTCATACATAATAAGCAGCAGGAAACTCGTAGTACTAGTTTCGACCATTTTGTCTCAAGCCCTCTTTCTTGACTAGGCTTTGTTCTCTTAAACCGTATCGACGGATTTAGCAGCAAGTCAAATGGGAACTGTCTGTTGAAAAGTACATTTTGATGAAAATGAATAAATATCAGCAAAATTTATGGCTTCCAAATTCCATTTGTACACATTAAAATTACGCCGATATATCTTAATAGGACCAGAAACAGGTGGGTAGAAACGTTTTATATTAAAGTCTCATGAAAATAGGGTTGTGCCTTTTGTCGTCGACAAAGCAGTTAAAAAAAAATACCTCCTGGAAAAAGCAATTAAAGCATTATACCAATCGTAATAATATGGCTATCTCGGTGGCATATCAATAGTGTATACGACTGCTGTTCATATGGCGTGCCCTAATATCCAGCAATCGCATTCGCTATCAGTTCGTCCGATTCGCCCGTGCAATGTGCTATTGAATCGTTTGGCTGAAGTATGCAGTCTGGAAGTGTGCTCGATAGAAGGTAATAAGCTCGCGTTCTATTACCATTAGACGGAGATGGGACATGGATACCTGTAAAACAACTCTGCTTACTGAGATAAAGGCGTGCGGTTATGTATGTAGAGTCTATGTACGTATTAATTGACTTACTGTTCTTAATATGGCCAATGACGCTGACTCCGCACTCAAAAGTACCTCTTATTCGAAGGCCAGCCTTCTAACTGTCGTATTTAACTCTTGTGATATATCCAATGAATTCTGAGCTTTATACTCTTAATTTTAAAGATTAAAGTAGTTCCGAGGTTATGAAAAATTATGCCTTATAAAATAGTAGGAATATAATATTGTCTTTTGTTTACGCGAATGTTATTCATTGAAATTAAACTACTATATACGGATTTTATCACGTTGTTAATTTGACACTTTATTACATAATTTAGAAACTGTTACACTACTATTACTATTAAACTTTACAAATATTTAAGCTAATTAAATTATTGAAACTCGTCTCGAGAAAGAAACTACAAATAAGTATACTTCAAAAGAACGCATCCGAATAAACTATTGTTGTATTCCTGCAGTGCATAGGTTTTCTAGAGATCCTAAGTGGTTGACAATGCGCTAGAAAGACCTTTGTTGAGTAGGCGTCATAGATTTTGTTTGCGGCATACAAAGAAAGCAAACATGCGTATTACCCATTAGTATCTCAGACTTCATGGGACCAAATCCTATTCATTGGTGTACCAACGTGATCCCACTTGTAACACAAGCATTCAAGCTTAGTTTAACAAGAATACCAGTAATTTGTAAGCCAATTTGAAAGGAACCTTAAAAAATGTTAATCGGTTAGTTTTAATACTTAAACACCAAGACGATCAGTCGCGCTTTCCAGCCAAAGATTCGAGACCATTTAAAATTGTAAAGAACAATATCACTACTGAAAATGTTTTCCTCGAAATAATTCTACACCTTTCATACCACTTGTAGGGGTTTTGTCCAAGAGGCCATACTTGACTACCTCACAAGAATTCGAGTATAGAATAAATCTATGTTTTTATTACACAACTCGAAAAGGATCTTATGTGCTCGGAACGCTTTGAACCATTTTATTGAGGACGTATAAAATGACGTTTGACATCAAACCGTTTGTGCTTTTGCTGCTAACAGTAGGTATTGAATGACAGGTACGTTATCGACGTAACAGAGAGACACATATTTTAATATTTTTTGAATACAGCTTTCAAACTGGTTGACTTTTCTAGACTAGCTTTATTGGACTATACTTATTTAGTCATTGGTTGACAATGAATCGAATCATTCTAGGCTTAGTATAAAAAATGGTACAGTCAACAACAAATTAATACCCATTTGCGAGATTTGAATTATACACAATCGTTGACGTTTATAATAGAAAAAGACAGTCGATTAAATTACAGTTAAAATAAAAGGCTTAAATAAGGATTTTTCAATTTCTTTACATAATATTTGCTCAATATTCATTTGTTCAGCTAATTATATTGCTGACTATATAATATGACTATATATTATGTTGATTGTAGTCAATTTGGTATCATTTCAATAACGTTTTATCGTCTACCATCAATCTCACCGTTAATGGGCTTATATCTCACCATCATCGATAAGACAAAGCGAATTGGTACGTCTTTTGTGGTTATAATTTACGGAAATCTTCGTTTGTAGAGTTTTTCAGTCACACAAATGTATTATCAATGTCAAGATGCGCCATTTTTTTTTTAGTCAGTTCATATTAAAGTTAATTTTTGACCTGTTGAAATATAAAAACCTTTGTGCTTTATCAACAAACACAAAAATAAACCAATTTTCTATTATACTAAAATGATACAGTGATTTTCCAAGAAAACTAAGTTGTTCTTTCTGCAAGGATACTTGCAGAAAGCAACTTGATTTTTCTGAGAAATTTTCCGACCAGCACTTGTACCAATTTGTATTGCGCGAGTTGGTCGATATTAGAAAACTTTTAAAATGGAAAATTCGTCAAGTTTTAAAAATTGAACATTTATCGAGCTTTGTTCAATATGACAACATTCGTATGTTTTAAAGAAAATTATACTTTCAAGAATAGAATAATGAAAATTTTACATGTCATTGCGAAATTGACATTACTTTGTTACCTAATGGCCTAAAGCACTAAAGTTTTTAATACCTTACTATACATACATAGCCTACAAGACCTAATTTCCCTTAATATTAGGCACCAGCTATGTTTAAAGATGTACATGTACGTACTGATGGGATGGAATGGGACCAAGCTAAGAAATAACTTACTGAGAGTGGGTAAGAAACTACACATATAGATTATTTTTTAAAGACCTCTCTTCTCCCGAACTAAGAATAGTTCTTGTGTTACGAGGGACTTTACAAACATTCATACAACGAAATCAAAAAATACCTAGACCGGAGTTATAACTTTATGTAGATCACACAAACTTTTATCCTTTGCGGAGATACATACTCACATACTCAGAGTAGTGTTAGTAGCGAGGCAACAACTTATATCATTACGCCATTTGTGTAGTCATAACATATTCATCAGCTTAATATCATTTCAGTTTAGCTGAACGCATAATATGTTTTCTCTTTAACAAAAGTTCTGCATGATGACTACGCCTATACAAATCTATATTCCTAGCACACTTGACACTAACTCTGTTTGAAGTGCTCTCAAGCAAACGTGGAGGCTGCCACATCGATTACTAAGTTGAATTGGGTTAATAGTATGGGCATATTGGTACCTACTGTAGCATAAATTTGCATTTACAGATGTGGTCAACCGTAAAGTTCTAGATTATCTAAGTTCGGACGAAGTCTTGAATGCATGGATGGCGTAGTGGTTTAAGTGGGCACTTTGCCACTGCCACGTGTTATTAGTTTGATCCCCAAGCGGGACTAAAATTGGGAAATCCACAAATAGTTGTTCCGAGTCTGGATGTACTTTGTCTTTTAAATATTTGTAAACTCTTCAGCGAGACTGGATATATTTCTAATGCGGGAGCTGTCAAACGTAAAATAAAAAAAATACTGTATCTTACTATTAAAAAATTTTCATCACAGTGACTTTATGGAGGAGGCTGAAAATATGCCCAGTAGGCAGGCTTGCTTCCAATTACGTAGGAAATAAAACAGCTGACAATTTTATACAGTATGTCAATTAACAAAAGCGTTCCCTTTGTTCAGGAAATGGAATCCATGGAAAATTACAAGTTGTCTTAATTTTTAGTGTCTTGAGGTACATACATACATAATATAGGGGGACAAACTTAGAAACAAGTGAATATTATTATGTTCATAAAAGCAACACGTCGCTGAGTTTACACCAGTCAACTCATGACCACGATCGATGCAAGTCGGGAAAATAAATAGGTATTTATACCTTCCAATATTTACCAACGCAATTTAGACCCGTTGACTAATATTGTATTAAGATTACAAATAGCGAAAGTCTAAAAAATTTATATACATAGGTGAAGTAGAAATAGTAAAAATATAACACCTGCATTTTGCCAGGTAAGCACGAGCCTGTGCGTTGGTCTATCTATGTACACAGTATAAAGTATAAATAAATATACCTCATACACAAAAGTTACACACAATTAAACCCTCGACATCACAATAGCAACCTATTAAGTAGACCTTACAGTATCCATAAGGAGCTTACAGAACAACTGATTTTATTCTAAAACCACTCAACAAGAAACCACAATACCAGCCAAAATCTTAGGGAAAATAATAAAAGACAATTACATTTGAGAGCTCTTAACGTAAATTAGACGACCTTTATTATACCTTCGCATTACATGCGTAGACTTGTTACATAATAGAAATCGCTATTGTACAAGGCACCAGTTATCGGCTTCGATGGCGTAGTGGTTAGTGTAACCGACTGCCACGTCTGAGGTCGCGGGTTCGATTCCCGCACAAGTCAAACATTTGTGTGCATGAACATGGATGTTTGTCTTGGTCTGGATGTTTCTATGTATAATATGTATGTATTTACAAAAAAAAAGTAGATATATATGTATGTTTATCCATTGTCTAGTACCCATAGTACAAGCTCTGCTTAGTTTGGGCTAGATGGTGTTGTGTGTATGTGGTAGAATATTATATTATTATATTATATTATCATTTCTCCTAGTCGCGTAGATGGATGTTAGTGTGACAGAAATTTTAATATCTGGAGCGAAACTTTACGATAAAACAAATTAAAATTTTAGTCAACACCCGCCCTTTGAATAAATCCTGTGTCGCGCGGGACTTTACAAACGTTCAAACAACGGACACAAAGAACACCCAGACTTAGAACAACCATTTGTGGATCACACATTTTTGTCCCGTGTGGGAATCGAACCTACAACACTTAAACTAACTACACCATCTGTGCAGTCAATTAGTTACAATATTCACTAAGAGTAGTCCAATGAATAAGGCATTGGACTTGCGATCGAGAGGCCGTGGGTTCGTATCCTCCACATCGCACTACCGATTTGACCCACTCTTAATATAAGTATATTAGCTTAGTTGAAGGGGTTATTAAGATAACTATTCTAAAACCAATGAAAGGCCAGAAAATATAAAAAATACGTCAATTTACCTAGTTTAAGCTACTTAGCGATAATTGTGTCGATCCTTTTCTTTCACGCAATAATGTCAAAGAAATAACAGAAATATCTATGTCATCCTTAGTACCGTTATCCATATAAAATATAATTAATTAATGCATTATTTATTGCTTTAACATTTAAAAACACACAATTTTAATATAAAATAAAAAAACATTTATATTTTATTTTATTTTATTTTAATATGAAAATCTCTATATTCTTATTACTTTTCTATAAAAGTATAGATTTTTAATCTCTGTGAAATTTTGTAATTTTTTGTTTATATCACAAGGCGAAGGTGGTAGTTTAAAAGCTAGTATGCCCTCTGGTATCGCGTTAGTCTCATGAAGAGATAACGACTGTCCCAGAGTCCATATTATTATTATTTAAGCAATTAAAAAATGTTAGACGATGTTATGGATGTATGTTCGTTACTCTTTCACGCAAAAACTACTGGACCTGGATTAACCCGTAGGGTACTTTTTATTTCGATATTACAACGGTATCGGGACTTACGCGGGTGAATCCGCGAGGCGCAGCTAGTAATAGTATACTACGTAAAACATATATTATTATATCTAGTGAAATACGGGTGTAACTGATATTTGCCTACCGGTCCTGGAATGTAAAAACATGACTAAGTACATACAACATGTATTGTGAAATATATTTTCAATGGTGACAATCTCTTTAAGATAAAATCGTTCGCAAACTACAATAAAGTCCCGAAGAAAAACAATAAAATTGTGGCCATAATTTGGTGTAACATTGCATAATATGTCCCTGAACTAGATACCAATAAAACTTTCCGTTAATGTCGAAAAAAAAGTTGCGGACTGCTACTTTTATTGATTTCTTCTCTGTCCAGGTGATTTCATGATATATAGGGTGTGTCCACAATCATGTTTGTTTCTAAAATAATATTATTAGCATCTCAACCGAAAGACGTTTACTGCTGAACTTAGTGTATTATTGTAATGAAGAAATAAGAACTAATAAGGACTAAGAATAAACTGTTTAATGTATTATTATGCCTTAAATTGATAGCTATCTTGTTAACAGTTATATCATAGTATCAACCGTCTGTTTAACCCTACAACCGGGCATGGATATTTCTAAGCAAAATAATATTATATTTTGATCCACAGTAGTCCAAGAAACTCTACACTCATATGCAGCCAATTGCTCCAAAAATCCTTGGATAAAAAATTTCAGATGATTAAAGAAAATATTATCGAATAAGAAGACTGTAAAAGTGTTTCAAGAATTTATAACGAAGCCAACGCCACTTGAAAGGATGACTGGAACGATTTTATAAAAAAATACCTGTTCAAAAGTGTCGAACTTCCATAAGGAAGTTCGAAACTTTTGAACAGGTACTTATATAAATAAAGCTTGAAAATACGTCAGTGAAACTAAAGAAAATTGTGTTTAAAAATGAAGAAGAAATACCACCCAATTTTTAATTACTTCTGCTGGCTAATTACAGTGATAAAGGTTATTATAGAATTACCGTGTTTGTGCTGAAGACATAGATACCTTTTGTCTGAATAAGACGACTTTCAAGATATATGTGCGTTTAAGTGATCGCCTCACTGCTATCACTGCACCGAGTGTGCGTTCGAGACGGGACGATCCACAAATAGTTAACCGAGTCTGAGTTCTATTTGTGTTTTTAAGAAGTAAATAATCTTTAAGCGTATTAAAAAATCATTAACTAACTTATTATGTGACGCAATTAGTCCAACAGTTACTCTTAGAGTACGTTCGACTGAAACTTTTTGATCCTGTAACTATTTCAGTTCCACTGCGTCGACTCGTTGAACAAATGTACCAAGTTCGTTTAATAATGAAGCACAAGCACAAGCAAATAACAAGACATCGAAGAAATTAGTTCGCAACTTGTCTAAAAGACGACATGGGAACGTAGTGATGGCCTGTGAAGGTCACGTCTACAATCCTCTGAAACTATGTGAATACGTAATAGTTTCTTGACATTGTAATCATTTCCTTCCACATAATATATCTATTAAAATATATTACGTTTCTCTCGAAAAACATGATTGTGTCGTTGTCTAGGTCACTGTGTAATCTGCTAAAGCTAAAGGGCATATCAAAATGCCGATTCAAAGCGTCGTATTACATTACAGGGTTTCCAGAGCTCCGATGCAGAAATGGTGTAGTTCCCTGTAGTTCGTCGGTATCCCACGCGCTGACAGAGTAATGACTGTAATAAATGATTACAGTTCTAACAACACGTAAGTGCATACTGTCTTGAGAGAGAAAGAAAAAAGTTCCTTGATACTCTTGAATCAGCAGACATTTTTAGACTATGGTTACTTAGTAAATACTAAGTATCGCTTATTTTATTTCTATAGTTACAAAACAATTACTAACTTATACTAATCAAATGGAGCTGAAAGAGTTAGTTTGTTTTTAGTATGAACGTTGTAATCTCTGTAACTAACTGTCGGATTTAAAAATCTTTTTGCACTTAAAAGCCCACATCTTAAGATCATAGATTATATTATAAAGTTTCAAGCCACGAGAGCAGACTAGTAACAATAAACTTGTGTTAAATCGCGGACAGTTGGTTATGAATATGAACGCCTTTAACATGACTGACGTAGGAACCTTCTGGACCACTATAATTTGACTCAATCTATCAAAAATAATGACCTACGTAATTAGGATAAATAAAATAGAAAAGGTGCTCCTCTTTTAAATGCACAAAACACAACATCGTAAAAATACGTGTAATCCGCACGTATGTTTCATCATAACAAACAAATTATACAAAGTTTCGACAAGTTTTATCCGAGAAAACACATAAAGGAAACCCAAATCCCTTACGTTAAGAACCGTCTTAGTGTGGATATGCCATAACTTCCGAACTTACACAGGAAAAGTGTCACATTTGACATCTGTCAACTTTATTTAACGAGTTTATTCGATCACGTCGACGTAAGTACTTGGACATGTTTGAGACAGTTCAATTTACTTTATCTATGCTTCTAGGGTGAATTATTGTACTTGGTGATTCGTAATATGGTGGATAGGATAGGTGAAAACAAAAAATATACTATATTTTATGGCCTTAGTTGCTATTAAGGGTATTAGCGTCATGTTCACGTCCCATAGGTCTAGGCTACATATGGAACGTGTACATGAGGCAAATTGCTAAAGCGGTCAGCGCAAAATATATGCGCTGACTTCGGGAGACTTTGACATCATGTGCAAGGTAATAATACCAATTAGCTGTGCAAAAAACATTAAATTTATTGTTTGATTCGTTGATTGATTGAATGGTGATATTGGTGTGTTTGGGCATCAATCTAATTTGGCAAGTCTACCAACCCGCACTAGGCCAGCAAATATGTTTTTGATTGACTATAGCTTAACTCTACTCGTACTTAGAGTATATTTGTGTGCTATTGTAGAATCGCTAGGAGATGATAAGCACTTCGCTAGAAGAAACTTCACTCCTTTTGTAGTGCACCACCGTTTTGAGAATAATATCCGAATTCCGTAAGCAATTTGGCGAAACCACTTGCTTGAAAATGCCGACGATATAAGGTATTATATCGTCGGCATTTTCAAGCAAGCAAATCAGTAAGCTGATTATGATTTTGATGAGGGGTTACGTAATAATAATCTGCTAATTGCACCTTTTTTAAGTTAATTGCAGAAGCACGCTCCTATACTAGTGGGACGACCATTAGACTCCAAGAAGATTGGAAGGAACTCGCTTTTCCTTTCCAATGAGCTCGTGTCGCAGTGTTGTCCCAATAAGAATGTTAGCGAACAACTAGATGCATATTATGATAGATGCATAATTGAGGGCAATGTCACACACTACACACCCAATAACATTTTATCCAATTCGGGAATTGAACTCAGAACCCAACGATCAGCTACACTAGCTCGTGTATAAGCATAAACTATCAAAGGACCGACAAGGCAGATGGCTATAGGCATTTTAATAAAACTTACTTAGAAACAAAACTACATGATATTTCCTAAAATTTCATTGTGATGTCCAGGCATTAATAGGGGTCGACCTTTCTACCATTTGTATAATTAGACCCTGCTATTGTGTAACAAGGTACATGTTATAGGTTGGAACCTTAATAAGCTCAGGCTTTGTATATAGGCACGTATCTAGATTACTATAATACTGTTACAAATCTGTGGTCATACATAAGAAGTATTTAAAAATGGTTTTTGTGTGTGTTTTGTGTGTTTAGTAGAACAAACCTATACAGGTTTGTTCCACTGCTGGGCACAGACCTAAGTACGAGTAGGGTTAAGCCATAGTCAACCAAAATGAGGAAGTCACAGACATGCAGACGACGAATATCGTGAGGAAATCCTCACGATGTTTTTCTTCATCGTTAAAAAATTTTATATGCACCTTACATCGAAAAAACGAATCGACCTCAGGATTTCTGCCAGGTAGTCCAATGGTCTCCTACTAGGCTAACTAGGTTTGTTGTTACTGTTGCTTAGGACAAAAATAATAGGTTTAAAATTTTGTCAGTCTATCTATCTTTTAGTCTGTATATAATTTTATTATACAGCGGCTTAATATTTTTAAGTAGAGAGAAATCTGGAGATTATTAGCTATGATAAACTTTTCCTGGAGAATATTCCGAGAAGAGCTCTGTTATAATTAAGACATTTGACAATCCAACAAAAGATATGAAACTACAAGACAAGCAAGAAAACAAAATCTCGTTCTTTGTATCGACACATCTCAAGAGATTTGACGAGGAAAACAATGGAACCATTAATATCAGCTATGATTTATCTGAAACTAATGTTTGCTAGAGCCAAAGTTTCGCTCCAACTATACAGATTCAGGTGGAAATTACTTATTATTTGATTTATTGGCAGGTGGATCGGTGCCACGTGGGGGAAACACGTTGGGTATGGTCGGGAGAGTATCGAAAACTTTTAGGACCATTCAACTTAGTACGACCATGGTTTATCTCCTAAATATATTGTTGCATTTGTATAGAAGGGACAAAAAATACTTGAGTAAGTCAATTTTGAAATTTCATATACTAAAAAATCTTGGTATATTAAAAACTCGGGTGACGTATGTTTGGTGTTTTAGTTCTTTGGCTTAGATCACTTGTGAGATGGAGATACTTCCGTAGTTAGATTGCCCCGGTTGGAGTAAACTGCCACGTTTTATTTTTCAAGGTCCCTTTGGGCCTTGATTTTCTTAAACATTTCAGCTAACAATATTTTGGAAATCCTTACTATGTATGATATAACTGTAAGGGCTTGTACTACCACCTCCAGATTGCATTTATCTATAATAAAAAAGTCTCGCCATCTCTCTTCTTTAAACTAACATGAGTGAGACAGCATGCGATTTATCTTTCGGATAACTTTTACTTGTTAGTTGTAGGAGTAGCTAACCGTTTACTTTAAATTTTAAAATTTGTTAAAATACTTTTGCGCCTCGACTACTCAACCGATAAAATTTCGCATACACATTGTCAGAGATACAGAAAAGGATAGTGTACTTTTCATCCAGAAAAGCAGTAGCGAGGGATAGAAATGAATTAACATAATCTAGATTAACGCGAACGAAGCTGCGGGCAAACTCTAGTCTATACTAATATTATAAAGAGATTTGATGTTTTGTTTGTTTGTAATGATTTAACTCAAAAACTATACAACCGATTTAAAAAAAATCTTTCACCCTTAGAAAAAGTATACTGTTAACATAACCTAACCTAAAGCTGCGGGCAAAAGCTAGTAGGTTATAAATTCGGAGTCAATTCGACATTAGTTGTCTGTTCAATTCCAAGGTCCGGCCAAATGTTATTGGGATTTTGCAAACAAAGATTTGTCCTTGATGAATAAAGCTGTATAATATAGAAATATTTAAAAAATAAATAAATATATCTTAATGGAGAAGTATTATTATAGTGTCAATGATTTTTTAAATTATAATAATCTTAAATAAATGCAATTTTGATTTTCAAATTTATTTTAACGTTCACGTTTTGACATTTTAATTTATTTTGACTCTTACCTGTTAACATTTTTAATTTATTTTAACTTTTGACATTCAAATTTATTTATCTAAATGTTATTGTATATATATGTGTTAATATATATTTTTTTAATTATTTAGGTATACTGTTGACATTTTAATTTGATTTGTTACATTTATTGATTTCTTGTCTAATTATGTAATTTGATTACTTAATGGTTTGATTAATTTTTATTGTTCATACGCCTCCTCAGGCAGATTTTGGTAGTGCTAATTATTTAACTAACCTTTTTGTAATCATATACCTAATAATAGTTTATAATATTAATATCCAAAATGGATTGAATGAATAATTTATTTATGATTTATAGAAAAACCCAACACAATTACGACATGAAGTCTAGAATTGTACCAGGTACATGTACCCTGTTATGTAATGCCTTAGCAGGTGAAATATTGGTGTAAAGTATTTCTGCCTATTTCTTCGCGAATACAGGCGTGAGAATTAGGATAAATTTCTATAAATTAATATCAAACATGTTTTCGATTAAAAAAACAACCCAAAACTATAGTTGGCCCATGAAATTGATAGCAAATATTATGTTAAAGTTTATATCCATAAGTTTACTCAGTGTCTTTAGCCTGCTTCATTGATTTTATCCTATACTACTTTACGTTATATACCTACTGATACATTGACATAACTGGTAATATATGTAAGCATAGTATTAGAATAATAACATTCACAGTAACAGCCCTTTATATAAACTGTCCCACTGCTGGACAAAAGCCTTTTCACAGTGTGAGGCGGATTAGACCATCGTCCATCACTTTAGTCCAATACGGTTTGGCAGACTTTACATATCTTCGACAACATTATGGAAAATTCTCACACAGTCCAAATTAAATCGTTCGAATGATAGCTCTCTATCTATTTCACTTCAATTTCTTATGTTAACTATTGCGCTACTTAATTTTTCAACAAAAGTACACTACTAATAGTATAAAGAGGAAAGATTTGATTTTTTATATGTTTGTTTGTCTGTAAAGATTAACTCAAAAACTACTTAACCGATTTTAAAGACTATTTTATCTAATGATAAAAGAGTTTATTTAGTACTATATTATCGCCGAGTAATACAGACTATATCTTATTTTAAAACAAGTACAGTTACTAACATTTTTTTTTTTACTTGTGGGAATTCATTGACGCATACCCCTCCGCAGGGGCGGGCGGAGGGGTTATGTCGGATTCACCGGGGTAAAACAAAGATGTTAAAACAATAAAATGAACCCCCCGGAATACCGACTAAACCTACCACGGTGTTCCTCGACAAACCACTATCGGCGGCGGGGCCGCGCGAATCACTTTCACATGCGGTCGCGACCCCGCCGAGGTTTCGGCCCGCCGTATAAAACGGCAGGCCACTGCACAAAAAACCTGCCCAATGGTCACCTCAAAAAGTCCCTACTGTCCCCTCCCCCCCCTAGAGGGGAGACGGACACGACACAGAGGCGCGCGTGGGAACACGCACGCCGCCTCTCGGACCTGGTGCTGAACGGATGGCGGGCAGGCCCACAAAGCCCGCCACCCCCAGGTCAAACCTCAGGGTGGCTGGAGGTCATCTCGCGCCCTCCGGCGCCCGGTTCTGCGGTTGGGGCGAGGGTTTAAACGCTCCCTCTCCCGCTCCGCCACCTCCTTGATGGAAATAACTTCCTCACAGAAGGAGGCGACGGAGTTCCACGACCTCTCACTCCGGACCATAGACTGAACTACAGCCAGGAGCGAGAGGGGAACCAATCCAACTGCCGCGATCAACTCACGGCGCTGCGACGCCCTGGTGGGGCAAACCGCTAAAGTGTGCAGCGCCGTGTCCTCAACAACGTCGCGGCAGTCGCCGCAGTGGTGACAACCGGGCGTCTCTTGCCGGCCTATACGACACAGGAACCGGCCAGTCATTACCTGTGTCAGCCGGGAGGTGAGGGCGCCATGCCGCCTCTCCAGTCACTCCTCAAACATGGGACTTACCGCCACGATTGTGGCGTGCCCGACTGTTACTAACATAACTTAACCTACTTTTACGCCAGCGAAGCCGCGAGCAAAAGCTAGTTAATAACAAAATTGTATCAACCAGGTATACGACGTCCATTTTTTTTAAGGACACTGTCCGCTGTAGTCATAAAGTGTCACGGGGACTTTACAAACATACCAACAACGGACACAAAGAACATCCAAACTCAGAATAACCATTTGTGGATCACACAAATCTTTGCCTCGTGTGGGATCAGAATCCACAACACTCAGCGCAATATCAGTGGCGAGGCGAGCACTGAAACCATTATGCCATTAGTGCAGCCAATATTACTATGAAAGTGACATTTCTAATTACATTTTGACTTGATAAACAGGGTGACTGATTAAGGGTGTGTCTCCTTGATCCCACTGTGTCGTTAAGAATGGTGTCAAATTCCGGGATCGTGGGTAATAGAGACTTTATTGCTTTCTCAGTTTCTGACCTCGTTTTTCCTTGATTAATCATCGCAAATGAGCGATACGAGTGAGGTGTAGATGGAAAAATCAAGCGTATGGAATAGGTTAATTTAATTATTGACAGCGTAGGTGGCACAATTATGCGACTGTTGTGCATTAGGTCTCGGGTTTTACCCCGATCAGGCATAAGTTAAAGGTTATTTAGAAAAACAATCTCGGTAGCCGCACGGAATCTGGAATTTAGCACAGTAGACCACAGTTGACTTAGTCCCAACACAACATAATTATTCATATATTTAATGATGTCTAATACACTTCTGCATACCCAATCGAAGACATAGGTATGAAAATGTATTAGGTATAATTATATCTTATATTTTATTCATTGTCTCAATATACATACTTAGAAATTAAACTACTTTTTACGGATTTTGTCACGTTGTTTATTTTAAAACACTTTTATTACATAATTTTGACTGAATTTTGTCTCAATGTTCTGAAGTGTAGTAATTTCAAAGTACCCGAACATAGTTTAGTCTTTGGTGTTTTTATTTACGAAGAATGAGCTGAAATACATACATTCTGCGCAAATAGAAACACCAAAGATTAAATGATGTTCGGGTACTTTGAAATAACTACACTTCAAAACATTGAGACAACTACCATCTTAGTCCCCCCGTGAACATGGCTGCTGTAAAGCAAACGAAACGTCTCGGCAAAGTGTAAACTTAAATATAAATAGTTTTAAGTAGTGTTAGAGTTTCAAAATTATATAATAAAAGTGTTTTAAAATAAACAACGCGACAAAATCCGTAAAAAGTAGTTTAATTTCTATGTATAACATTCGCGTAAATATAAGACAATTTATGTCAATATACTTATATAGGTATGTATTTATCATAGTATGGATGGTAGAAACTTTAGCAGGAACTATTAATCTCATTGACACAGGCCGACCAAACTATTGTACATACATACATAGATTCACGCCTGTTTCCCATAGGGGTAGGCAGAGACTACGGATTTCCATTTGCTACGATCCTGACACACTTCTCTGGCTTCATTCATTTTCATCACATTCCTCATACACGCCCGTCGGTTCAAGGAGCTCTTAACCTGGCCTTTGTCCAGAACGAACTATTGTATATCTTTATATTCAGGACTGACGCAAAAACGATTGAAGCCCGCATAATATGTATCTTGGATTCAGAAAGTTCTGTTTTACAAATGAATTTAATTTATGTCAAAATACCTAGAAATGCAAGCATACTACTATCAATAATAATAATTAATAAATTACAAAATGACATGTGTGGCAGGCAAGTCACACGAGAAAATGCAAACCTATAACGCAAGATGTAGACCAGGGCCAAAGCACAGACAGCACGCCTTCCATCCCCGGACTCGTCGCGTAGCTCCACCTCGCAGTCACTAGGACACGCACCAGCGCCACCGGACACTGTAGAGGCGTCAAGCAGCGACGACTACTTCTCTCCGCCGTGGTCCCTGTACGTTGGCGGCTAAGAGGCCGGCGACCTACTTGCTTGGGACCCAGAGGCCAATCGGCCTCGGGAGAGATCCCCACTATTGGTGGTAATGTGCGCCGCATGAAATGGACAAGCTCAATAAACGAGAACGTCATGCGGGGCATATTTTGTGGCTACAGAGGAGGGAACCAACCTTAGTGCGTATCGTGATCGCATGCTGCCTTTGTTTCAGATTCTTGAGCCAGCTGTCAACGTTTCGGCAAAGCGACTGTCGGATCAAGTACGGGCAATCCAATGATGCCACCTGTTGAATGACACTGTACTTGAGAGCTTGCGCTCTGACGTGCAGGGTAGCCTGCCCATCGTGTCTTTGTCGTAAACTGTGGCACGGGTAGTAAACATTGCATCACAGGCACAGTTTAAACCTGCCGATGTAGTGGCAGATGCAGAGGCTGTACATGTAAGTACCCAGTGCAACAGCTAATTAAGGGGCGTTTTCCTACGCATAAAAATAATATAGCACTGGTGAGTGCTCTGGATTGACTATTATCTAGTTATTTAGATAATAGTGATAATCTCGGTGATACACACGTAATCTTGTATTGTGCGGCCATAGCAGTATGTCGTGTAGCTGGTGTTAAATTCCCATTAAATGACACAGCTACACGACTGACCTCTGTTGTGTCGGCTTGGCAGTGTAGGATTGGGCGTCGTATTGCTGAGGCTAGAGCACTCATTAGAAAGCTGATCTGTTTCAGGGCAGGTAATACACGTCCGAGAGTAATGCGCTTTGTGGTTCGGGTGTTTGCCGATAATGGTATCAGTACGGAAGATTATACGTCAAGAGTCAGAGTGCATTGACTTCCTAAAATAGAAGGTTTGTGTGGGCAAACGGTATCCGGTGTTATAAAAAACGGGTGGATCGGTACCGCCAGAACCGCATATTTCAAAGGGACGAAAGGCGGGTGTATAGAAAGTGGAAGCAATTTGATTCTGACGTGGGTAATGGATGTCGGCCGGGTGATGATGCCACTAGTACTTTTAGGCGTAGCACCTGGTCGACACCTGTCTGACACACAGAAGATGATTGGATACGAGATATAGAAAGAGTGTGTGAGCAATTACCTATAATGTACGTGTCAACCAACGGTCTATAAATTTCTTACATCCATTTTGACAACAAAATTATCAAAGCATATCAGTGATAACTTCATATTATCTGTTTCTTAGAATAGATGTAGGAATAGGGCCCGTGGTACTAGCTCCTTATTATTGATATGGCTATTAGCCAACAGATTCACCGTAACCGAAAGAATTTGTCGACATATTGCATAAATTATAAGAAGGCCTATGATTCCGTGCCACATACATGCCTTATGAGAGTGATGGAGTTGTATAAGATTCATACAACCCTATGCACCTTACCTTCTTGAAGACATGTATGAGCCAATGGCGGACTGTTTTTCGCTACCCAGGATGTCGAGAAATTCAGGGTTATGGTGTACCGATAAGGATCGAGCGGGATATATTCCAGGGTCCGCTTTGGTTTTGTCTGGCTTTGAACCCTTTAAGCACTCTTTTAGAGAGTTTAGGTCTGGGCTATCGGTTGTAGAGAGATATTCAGGTTATATCTCACCTCCTTTACATGGATGACTTAAAACTGTTTGCCCCCAGCAATTTGCAACTGGCAGCATTACTTAAGATAACTGAAACCTTTAGTAACTCTTTCAGGATGGAATTTGGTGTGGATAAATGTGCGGTTATGCATGTGAAGCGAGACAAGAGTATGGAATCTGTTGGGGTGCAACTCTCAGATTCCATACAACTTAGATCTCGGTCTGGAACCGAAACCTACAAGTATCTGGGTATGTCACAGGCATTGAATATCTCCGAGGCTGGAATGAAACAAACATTGCGGGAGCGTTTCTTTGGCAGCCTGAAGAAAGTACTGAGAAGTCTTTTAAAAGGCGGCAATAGAGTGCGAGCCTTTAACGGTGGGGTCATGCCAGTCCTTGCATACTCCTTCGGCATACTCACATGGACGCAATAAGAACTGGATGCCCTGAACAGAAAAGTCCGGTCACTGCTAACCGCTCACAGAATGCACCACCCACGTTCATATGTAACGGGTTGTACATCCCGCGGAAATGTGGGGGTCGTGGCTTTTTATGTGCAAGACCTTCCATAACCGTGAGATGTGCAATCTCTGAGTATATTTCCTCCACAATAACGTGGGTATTCATCGTGATGTGGTGGCAGTGAATACTGGCCTCATCCCACTCGCTCTAGCTAAAGAGAACTGGCGCAAACCGGTGGTGCTTACATCTGAGGATCGCAAGGTTATATGGAAGAGCAAGGAGCTACATAGACGTTTTTATCGGGCCATATATGAGCCGGACGTAGATTTAAAATCGTCCGTATCCTATTTACGATTCGGTGACCTGTTTGGTTTCTCCGAACAGGTCAGGTTCTGTCTGAAGGTTTTGTCTGTGCAATTATGGACGAAGTAGTGACGAATAACTACCGGAGATATATTCTGAAGGACGGCACAGTTGACATATTATGTCGGGCATGTCACCAGCTGGAGAATCTTTCAGGTGTATTATCTCTGGTTGTTCTGGTCTTGCTAATGGCGAGTACTTGCATAGGCACAATCAAGTGGCCAGGATTATACATCAGCAACTTGCTTTAAAATACGAACTCGTAGACTTAGAAGTACCGTACTACAGGTATGTGCCCGACCTCTTGGCAATCAGTCCATGGACTGATTGCCAAGATTGCCAAGTCTCGATCATCACCTGAAGAGACTCGCGTTAGATCGCTTGATTAAGTTTCTGATGCAGAAGGCCGTATTGCTTGACCCGGCACGCATCGTGAGGAGGTTTTTCTCACTGGAGTCCTAACTACCGGTAGCTTGGACCCAGTTCGCGATGCCGGTGGATCTTCATATTTTTTATATTTGAAATGTGTTTTTTTATAATTATATATTTAAAATAGAATTATTATTGAAAATTTAGGAAATAAAGAGAATAATAATAATATGTTTTATTTTCTCTTAAAGGTACTTATATACATGTGAATACATTCGTTATACATACAAGTTAAATTCAACCTTAGAGAAAGCTGGGTTCTTTATTAGGTTCAAGACCTGTATGACAAATCAATGAGCTGGAGGTTTTGGATTTGACTCTAGCCCGGCACAAAAATATAGCAGACACAGCCTAGTGAGAGCACTTTACATTCATTTCTGTGAAATCCCAACTAATATTATATATCCGACTTTTTTGTTTATTTGTTACGTCTAAACTGCTCAAACGATCATTGTAAAATTGCCCATACACGTTGTCAAGGGTACAACAAAGGAAATAGGGTTCTTTTTATGTAGAAAAACTATTATTTGTGAGCAAAGCCGCGGGCAAAAGCTAGTATCTAATAAAAATGAATAGACGAATAGACGACTTTTATTTGCCCATAATTGCCATACTATAAGATTATTCAAATACTGATTTCCTACAAATATCATACATACATAGATTCACGCCTGTTTCCCAGAGGGATAGGCAGAGACTACGTATTTCCATTTGCTACGATCCTGACATACTTCTCCGGCTTCATTCTCTTTCATCACATTCCTCATACACGCTTGCCAGTTTAAGGTGTTCTTAACCTGGTCTTTGTCCAGAACGTCTCCGATCTGATCGAGAAACGTTCGCCTAGGTTTTCCTTGCCACTGTTCCATATACAAATATCAATACTAAAGTATTTAAAAATATAATGAATGTTATGTAGATTTATGATATTTATACTCAAATAAATACTTAGTAGGTGATGTTTTCTCCCTATCTCCTTCTATTTTCCCTATCTCGTTATCCAAAGCTAAGGACCAATCTATTTGATCATCTCACCATCTTCATCTGCACGTGTCGCGAAGGCAAGACTGACTTCGCGACAGACGGACGGACATCTTTAGAGGTCCATATTTTTGTAAGGTTGGCCCATTTATCGTTTGACATGCGACAGATATGTTCAGCCTAGTTCCATTTGATCATGGCAGGTTTTCAAACATATGAAACCTTCATGATTATCTCTCTAGCAGTTACGAAGTAATATAATACAATACGCAAAACAAAACTATTGTAGATACCCAATCTCATTCCAATTACATGTTCATAATGACTACTAACAATATGAGCTCAAGTTTTCACAATACGCCATCACAGCGCAATTTCCGTAAAACTTTTAACGAGCAATTTCCAGGCCGATGTCTGCTTGCTGGATTAATTAAATTTCCCTTTACTTTCAACGCCATATTATTATAATTTTTGGGCGTGGAGTCAGTTTCTTGTATGTATATTAAAATATTGTCTCACGTGCATTCACAATACTAATTTCGTATTAAAACGCGGCTTCGTCTGTGGAAAGAGGGGTTCCTCCATGGGAAGACATTGGAATGACAAGTATCATGCGTGATAATCCAGCACAGTGTATGTATATATGCCAAGTTTCACTAAAATCCCTTCAGTAGTATTTGCTTGAATGTGTAATAAGCATCCATCTATATATCCATCCAACCTTACAAGCTTTCGCATTTATAATAGTAGTAGGATTCTTGCCAGATATCACGAAATCGAATATGAATTTGAGCGTAACGCTATAATAGGCTAGTTCCGTATGTTTGATTTTGTACATTATTTTACACGCAAGAGTAAATATCAATTAGAAGAAATCTTTCGGTAATCCTAATCTTAATCCTATCCTAACTAATATTATAAAAGCGAAAATGAGTTTGTTTGTTTGTTACCTTTTCACGCCTAAACCACTGAACCGATCATCCTGAAATTTTGTATATACGTTGACAGGTGTACAGAAACGGACATAGGCTAAACTTCATCCCGAAAAAAATTACTGTTCCCGAGGAAAACAACAAATCCTTTCTTATGATAATAGATGGCGCCACGTTTCTTTCGAAACATGATTGAATTATAATATTATACAAGCAGAGTACAAACCGAATTGATTGTCAAATTCTAAATTAACGTGAGCGAAGCCGCGAGCAAAAGCTAGTAATCTATACAATTTTAAACATCTATAACCCGCTACGTAAAAAAGGGGTCTAAAAAGAACGAATTTAAAATTTATATAGCATCATTATGTCACCCGAGCCATTATTGCGAATCTAATGACACCTCATTCATTAAAATCGGTTTATCAGTTTAGGCGCTACGGTGGGACATACAAACATACAAGATAAACTTAAGAGTTCCTAGCAGCTCAGTTAGAATACCCTATCCTGTACATATTGCTCGTGGTACCAACTATAGAAAAGGATCGAATCCTTCTAGCTTTAAGCGTTTTATTACCGACCAGTGGTTTGAATCGGTTCCCTAATTGCTCTAGTTTTTGATTATTTATACAATCCATGTTCTCATTGCCTAATTGTTATCAAGCACTAAATATTAAAATGTGAAAAAGTCTAAATGGTTTAAAGATGTTTATATAGTTGTTAATTAGTTTTAAGATACTGTTTGTTTTCCAAATAAAATAAAATACAATATACCCAAACTGCCAAAATCATTACCCTTCGCCGTAGTCGGGTAAAAAGGCATCAAAAGTGGTTGCTTAAATAGGGAGTAATTATTATATTTTAAATTGCATGGATAACAACAAGTACAGTTTAGAGAGGTAGCCTTGCTTTCGCTCTCTGCTATCAGAGAGCGAAAGCAATACGTCACAACTTGTATTGTGCATTTTTTTTCTGTTATTTGCCAAGTATCCCTTCAACTTTCGAATTTTGCATTTTGCCCTGAGCTCATAAGAGTGAATAAGAATCTCAAGAACTTGCTATATCCAAAATTGTTGAATATTTAATGCCTTTCTTTTAAGGACGGCAATGCGCGAAATCATATTATGCTGTGGACTAGCACAACCTATGATTTCTATGTATTTCTATTTCTATATGACGTCGACGCTTGCTTGCTTATGCTCATTTGCCTCAAAAATAAACAATGTTAACTTACATTGATATATTTACGTATACTATTTTTGGTAACATTAATCATTCATCTATATATTAATACGTGAAGCCAAAACTTTGTACCCCTTTTTACGAAAATTACGCGGACGGAGGAGTATGAAATTTGGCACAGTTACAGTTTATATGGGGAAGGAGGGGCGAATCGTAATATTTTTATAAAATATGCATTAGAAATACATTAAATTAATGAAAAAACACTATACGCACACAACCATGCATTTGACACACGCAGTCGAAGCGCGTAACTATGGTTACAATGACATAATATATCAGCAATATCTTACAGCCAAACTTTGGTCGAATTTCAAGCACTAGGCGACTGCTAGTTAATTTAATTATGTATCAACAGGAAATATACTCTTAAGACAATTTAACAAGCGTAATTTCGCTCTCTTATACTGGTGCCAAGCCTCACTCATTCAATCCCTCAGTAATTAACACCGTTTCACGAAATTAATTACTCCAATAAAGGAACAAAGTGGGACAAAATGTATCAATTCAAACATTAGTGTAATTTAAGTAGCGATGTGTTTTCATTCGAATAAACAGCCGAATCACTCAAATATATTCGACTACTCTTTGCAATAATTAATTTTAGAAAATCGACCTGGAATGTATTTATGTATTAATAATTCGTTATAAGTAGCAATGGAATACTGATTAAAATGTTGGTGCAACGGTAAAAAACGGTCGTCATAATATTATTGTCAGTGATCACGGGCATAACAATACAAAAATTTTTCAGCAAAAGGGTTAAAGTAAAACATAAGAACTAACACGCTCTTTGTAAATGTCATCAAACTATGATTCAGATACTCGATTGTTATTCGAATAAAAATAAATAAATGATAATCTTGACTATAAATCTGCTCTTGGTATCGTACAACTCACCAAGAAATTCTCACCATAATTCAATATAATATAATATTTCAATTCATTAAATATTTCAATTCACCCACTTGAAAATCTCTGTATCTCGTTTGATTCATCCATTCAAACTACATGAAATGTTCATTCCAATACAAAATAATTTATTCAGAGCAATATTTATTGTTGTTCGTGATATAGGTATGACAGGTTTAGTTAGGCTCATGAATTTTTTGTAAAGGATAGCATGATCCGAGTTATATTCTTGGTAGCCCTTCGTTCATAGGTTAAGGTTTCTTTTAGGAGGAAATAAATATTATTGCGTTGCTTTATGTCGATGTAAAGTTGTACCTTGTAAAGTTGGATGGATATATAGATGGATGCTTGTTACATATTCATGCAAACGATTATAATAATGATGAGTTACTATCGATTAGAAATTTGAACTATTTGAATCTTCAAATAAATCGAAATATTAGAAACTATGATGAATATTTGAATGCAATATATTTTTAATATTTTTCTTTGGTTTCGCATTTTATACGCTCGTAGCTTCTGGATATTGAAAATCTTAAAAGGATTTTCTGAAAAATATTGCCGTTGCCCGGGACATGTACAGGGCATAATTATCCATAATAGGCATAGGGGGTACAATAATATCAAAAGAATAAGGTCATCTGTGATTATACGAAACATCGCATACATCGTCGATATATACCATGGCAGATACCCATCAGTGTGGCTTTGAATTATTACCCCACGCCCCATGTTCACCCGATCTGGCTCCATCAGACTTTTACCTTTTTCCAAAGCTCAAAAACCACTTAGGAGGTAAACATTTTTCCACAAATGAAGAGGTCAAACCTGCTGTCGGTGCGTATTTGAGGGCTTAGATGTAGATTTTTTTAAAGCTATAGAAGCGTTGCAAGGTCGATGGAAAAGGTGTATTGAACTGGAGGAGTATAATGTTGAAAAACAAGTTATAAAAAAAATCTAGCTTTTCATATTCCTGGTTAGGCTACGATCTTTTCAAACGTCCCTCGTATAAACTTCATTGATTTTGAAAAGGCCAGGTACACACAGCCACTAAATAATAGCAACATTCACTGCAGTGCCCGTGTGAGCTATCACAGTTTTCCAATCATTTACAAACTTTGTCACCTGCAGGCCTAGACAAGTGGCCAACGCTTCATATCGATTCTATTTCTATAAAAGCTAACGCCTCAGCGATAACGAAAATAATTTGGTAGCCAAGTGTACAAAGAGTTGTCGAACGCTCAGTCTATTCGTTTGTTCGACAAAAATCAGGCGATGTCTATGGTTTCGGTCGTGAACGTCATTTTGACATCTTGAAGTGCGCCACAATTTTGAAAATTTGTTGAGCTTATTTTCTATTCTAAAGAAAGAGAAGCTTTAAAGTGTTTGGTAAGTAGGTACTATAATTTGATTAACTCTTATAATAATTTATTTTGCGTAAATATGTAAGCGTACCCAATTCAAACTATAGATCATTACAAGTCATCGTATCTTGTAATATTTTTCAAAAAGGTATTTTGGTTTTAGTAATGGAACCGAGGGCAAGAGCTAGTCCCGAACAATTCCGTGTTATGATAGATTTCATGGAAAGGTATTATTACATTCGTGTTACTTAAATCATCTATAGAAATCAATAAATTCTTTTAGTATTGCTACAAACACTAGGATTGCAGACTATAATATAAACAATTAAATAGCTAAGTCACAACACTTAACTTTGTTTACGTTTTAGGCATGGAGACCTACCTCTCAAGACCCCAGCCAGGTCCTCAAGGATGAATTAAAGAAAACAAATGTAAATAAAGAGAAGAAACAAGATGCAGGGGTCTATAAAATAGATTGTGACTGCGGACTCTCATACATTGGTCAAACCAAGAGAAGCATAGTCGCCCGCATAAAATAACATATAGCTGATGTAAAACACAAACGCTCGTTGAAGTCTGCTGTGTGTGAACATGTGCAACAGGGGATCAACCACTACCTAAGATTTGACAAACCACAGATGCTCATTAAAGAACACCGTTTCCTACCAAGGATGCTTCGCAAGGCTATTGAAATCAAGAAACATCCTAATTTTAATAGAGAAGATGGTTAGAATGTACCACCAGCTTGGGATCCAGTAATTCAAATAGTCAAACCCAAGAAGAAGCAAACCACAGCTAGACTTAATACAATTAATACATTTTGTAATAAAGTGTCAAATAAACAACGCAATAAAATCCATATATAGTACTTTAATTTCAAAGAAGAAATAAATATTAAAATAATTTATTGATAATCGTTTATTTCCAGTTTTTGTTAATACGACATACTTAGCCATTTCTTATATAGCATAAACATGTATTTAACAGAGTTTTATACCTGTAAGCTAAGCTTAAACTTGTAACTAGGTAACTTGAGTTAAAGTTACGTAGGGTTGGCTAATGCCCGCGCGGGCCTTATGAGTACACACCTTGAATTATAGCAATATTTTGATCAAATCTCATTCTTTCTAATGAAACTATTACACTTGTGAGAAACACGAAGAAACAAGGTTTATTTTGATATGCGACACTTCGTAACCACTCAAAAAAACTAATAAAGTATTTTTCAATACAATTTGTGTGACGTACGAGCCACTTGACACCGTTATTTACCTCAACTTTAAATTCAAATATATGTGTAAGATTCATTTCAACAAGAAAAAAAATATAGTATTATAAATACTTATATACTAATTTGTTTAGTTCCAACGATCATGACTTGATTATATATATTTAGAAGATTTTTAGACAATAATACCATAAAACATCTATTAGATTAGATCAGTTTGGCACTGATACATATTTAATTCAACAGACATAAGTTAAGACTATATTTCATAAATCCATAAATCAAAGGTAAGTAATATTGATTTATATGAATAGAGTGCATAAACTTAAAATTGAATTACAAATAAACTACACTTTACAATCTATTTATTAGGCAATTAAGGGTTGCTCTGCCATGCATGAGGTCTTCTTGACTGCTGGCAGCAGTGGAGCTAGCCGGTACTCTGTCATCACCATCGTCATGTTGTTCAGCTACATCAACTGGAGGCGGTAGACGGGCTTGCAATGCAATATTGTGCAATACACAACATGCTCATATTATTTTGGTGGCAACATGAGGATGATAATGAAGGGTTCGGTGCTTGAGCAAACATCTCCAACGTGCTTTAAGTAAACCAAAACAACGTTCAATGCAGTTTCTGGCTCGGATATGACGTGAAGTATATATTTCTTCCCGGGAACCAGGTGCTGCATTTAATACTGGAGTCATTAGCCAAGCCCTCTGAGGGTATGGGCACTTAAATCACGACAAAGCTTTCTGAATGTTACTTTGTCGAGACGAAATCTTTCCCGAAATAAGATATCCGGCATTTCTCGGATTTGCTCCATACATTGACGAGATATATTCCTTTCGTGGCGCCTGAGCCACACTTCTTCGTTATGCGCAGCCCACAATAAACGAAGTTTATGCATTTTAAGAAATATTATCCACTATTCACACGAACACAATCACAACACTTCTACAAATATCAGCAGCTGATCAAACATTCGCCATTTTGTAGCGTTTTCTACAGGGTCCTTGCGATCGCTAGAGTAACGTACGCTAGCAGACGAATTCGCTTGTAAAAAATGCCGCTTGGCTACCATTTTTAAGGCTAATATTGTACTACTCTAGCGTTTCATTTTAACGAATAGATTATTTAAACATTTGGCTACCAATTTCAAATTCTATATGTTGAATCAAATAACATGTCGAAAGCGAACGTTAATCTCATACATTGATTATTCTATTCTATTCTATTCTACTAAAGTAAAAGCCACTTGTCTAGTCCTGCTGGTATGATATTTCCATACATCTAACAGCGCCTTTAGCAGTAACTTTTGTTTACTAGTCAAAATGTGTTTAACAAAACTCATATTACTATGCCATATTCATTGCAATAAGGTGCTTTGAAAACTCGTAGTAAGTTTACAAAACCTATTCATTTGTAAACCTAGATCTGCCCTTATCAACAGCGCTGGCATAGCAAAAAGTTTAGGCAAATTTTTGATAACTGCCATCTACCGTCGAATAGCAAAATTATCACAAACACATTTGTAATATCGAAATCACTAGTACGAGACAGGAGCAATAGATGGCACTTTCTTAAATGTTAAGGTCCGAATAATAATATTTGTTTTTGCTTTGTAATCCTTAGTTGGTATGTAAAACCTGACCTGCTCAAAAATATGAAATTCTCAACAGTACCTTCAAAGTATCAGTGACTATAGTATTATAAGTAAGTAATACATAAATTATTTGTTACTATAAGATAAAGGTATTGAACACTGTCCGAGCTAATTTAAAGCTCACGATCCTGTTTAAAAAGTAGAAACATTATGTTATACCTAATTAATTGTATCCGAAATAATAAAGCTCCTACGACCATTAAATTAAGAAGTATTTTAAGTTAAGTTATCGGAATTATGTGTATTTTGCAACCAGAACAAGTATTTGCAACCACAATAAGCCATAATAATATAATAAATGCGAATGTGAGTTTATGTTTATTTTCAGGCCCTGACTGCTCTACCGATCATCGTAAAATTTAGCATACACGTTGTCAGTTGCGTTTCATTTAGAAAAAGAGTATCTACTGTTCCCAAATGAAGGCTTGGTCGAAAACTCGTATGGAAATATTTTTTCACATTGCTGTCAGGCTGTATGACCAAAGTGACATTGTTTGCCACAGCGGCAGTGGTTGCGACTAGGGATATAAGCGATGATCTGCTACACTTAATCTCAGATAACGTTGTCATACCACAAACTCTGAGGAGCCCTATTTCAATAGTAAACTTAACCTAAAGGGTCACTAGCATTGCACGCTAAGAATTGTAATGAAAAATTTGCTCGTTTTACAATAGATTGTATACAATTTGGACTGCACGGATGGTGTACTGTTGAGTGGTCACATCGCCACTGCGACTGCGCCTAGTGTTGTAGGTTCGAATCCCAAACGGGACAAAAAATGTCTTCTTCACAAAGTTGTTACGAGTCTGGATATTCTTTGTGTCCGGTGTTTGGATGTTTATAAAGTCCCTCACGATAACGGAATTACTCGACCGCTTATGACCACTAAAATATTTATTAGTGCTCACCATCGTTGTATAAAGGACCTCTGTGCAAAATTACAATTCAACACAGGAATTTGGGCTTCACGTTAATATATCAGTCAGTCAATTAATCATTCACATACATGGTGGACCGACGTCATGGTAAACCTCGCGGGAAGCGGTTGGAAAGGGGTGGCCCAAAAGTGGAAAACCACACAGACCGGTATTGGGCCTTGGGAGAGGCTTATGTTTAGCAGTGGACGTCTTTCGTCTGAGATATTTAAACTAGCATATGCATGCGAGTTTCCTCGCGTAAAAGCAGATTAGGTTATGTTAGTAAACTATAGCCCTTGTTACTCGGTGATAATATAGCTTTCTAATGGTAAAATAATTTTTTTAATCGGTTAGTTATTTTGAGTTAAATCCTTACAAACAAACAAAAAAATCAAAAAAATCTAATTTTTCCTCTTTTTAATATTAGTATCTATAGATTATAGAATATCTCGAAGATAATATAGATTATAGATATCTCGAAGATAGTATAGATTACACATGTAGTTGCACTTGTAGATATGATTTGTAATAGTGATATTTTACGTAATCATATCAGCACAGTAATTTTAATCCTGTTTGATTTTAAATCCATTTTATTATCTGCACACAATCCAAGATTAAGGACTAAATGTAGACGTAACGGATCAATCAGTATTGATTCGTTATGTAATAGACAGATATTACGGAACACCCTGTTTCTGTTTAGGTTTTAAAAACGTTTAGGACGGTAAGTATACGACGTTTAGAATAATCGTTTAATTACTTGTCATGTTTTTTTTTCTTCTTACGTGGGAGAATTCTTTGACGCATATCTCTCCGCGGAGCGACGGAGAGGTTATGTGGGACTCACCGGCGAAAAGATACCCCGGTAATACCGACTAAACCTACCACGATGTTCCTTGACATAACATAACCATAGACGGCGAGGCCGCGCGAATCGCTTTCACATGCAATCGCGACCCCGCCGTGGTTTCGGCCCACCGCGTGAAACGGCAGGCCACTACACAAAAATACTTACGAACTTGGAGCGAGCTTAGTAACTTGTTTAAATCTCATCGACGGTACTAGCCTTTTCACCTCCTCTTAGGTAAACCTCATATTGTAGATCTGCTTTTAGTAAATACGAGAATTTAATTTCGTACGCCATTTTACCCTAAGACAATACTCGACGCGTACGAGATCTAATATATCTATCTTTTCAAATAGCAAAGTTTATAAAGTAACAAAAAGGATGGTGGCCTTCGTCCTATTGCCGCCAGCCATTGAGTAGGAGCGACGCCCGCTGTCGTGCCGGGGCGTCACCCAGGAGTCGTCGCCCGCAGACCTTTTCTTTTCTGCATCGGGCCCTGCTGAGTGGGTTGCTGATGTAGTTCTAGTTCTGACGACCCACCTGTCTTACAAAGCAGCGAGGTGGCACACCGTAGTGGCTTTAGTCGATAGAGGGAGAGCCAGACATAACCCTCTCGCCTCCCCTTATGGCGAGAGGGTATGCATAAGGAGCATTTGCAAACGTAAAAAAAAAACTTACAGGTCTATGGCAGCAAAAATATGTTGTAAATGCTACAGTACAAATCTAGCTAATCCAGCCCTTACAACTTGGTTTTGGGTCTAAAGGGGGCTGTGGGCTGCCATTCACGCCTTGTCAACATCATACATATTTAAGGTTGACTTAAAGAATGCCTTTAACTTAGTGAATAGAGACACTTTGTTGACACAAGTAAAAGTAGAAACCCGAAAATGTATAAGTTCATTTGGTAATGCTACAGGTATTCATCAAAATTAACCTACAAGGAAAACCTTCTGGAATCAACCGTTGCATGGTCAACAAGGTGACCGTCTTGGGCCAGTAATTTTAAGTTTAGCTACTTATCCCATCATTATACAGCTAAATTCAAAATTTAATGTCTGGTAACTAGAATATGGCACCCTAGAAAGAGATGTAAAGACAGTATTACAAGAATTGCCACTTTTAAAAAATAAATTCCTATGAATAGGTTTGGAACTTAATCCAAGCAAATGTGAAATTTTTGTCGGCAATAACATCAATAATCTATCGATATTATCTAAATTCAATTCTTTGGCACCTAATATTAAATGTTTAGATAAAAAGTATCTTCACCTCCTTGGGTCGCCAATTTTAGATTAAAGTTTTGATAATTTTATACAAGAGAAAATTCAAATTTGTGAAACGTCAAACCAGGTAATTCAAAATTAATATATATTCGGCTTTTACAATCATCCGATATTGTCTTTTCGTCCCTAAATATACTCATGCCCTTCGATCTTCACATTTTTGGAAACATTTGACACTTCAGTAAAATTTTATAAAATCATATAGCACACCCACACTAAAGTTTAATTAGTGGCCATTAACAACCGTGCGTGGCTACAAGCAAGCTTACTAGATCACTTGGGCGGCCTAGGCGGCATTTGAAAAATTACTGATGCAAGTTTACCAGCGTTCTTGTCTTCGGTCTATAACACAGGAAGTAATCAAGAAAATCTTGGCATCTACACTGGTTAATTCTGAAGTTCTGTGCATGGCCGAAACCATGACTGCTTGGAGACTTGCTTGCCTAAGCACTGATTTACCCGAAAACTGACTCTTTCAAAGGGATGGTCATGCAGCATAGTTCTAGAAAATCTCATAAATATATGGTCATGTGCTGCTGAACGTGTCCGCTTGCTGACTGTGGGGGAGTGGGAGTCGGATCTTTGGCTTCAGACACTCCCGTCGTCAAACAATAGGTACCATGTTAAACGATACGACCTTCCGCATTGCTTCTAGTCATAGTCAAAATAAATGGGTAGGCCTTTGTGTTATGTAATTATATTTTAGTGATTTTTAGTTTAGTTAAGAGAATTTTGTGACAACAGAATTGGCAGCATTGTCAAGAAAACTACTATCAGGCGCCATTTTTCAATATGACGGCGCGAGTGGCAATAGTACGAGGTGGCCAAGTTGAAATTTGGAAAAAGCATATTAAAATATATAAAACCACCAATTTTCAAAAGGCCAGAAAACTTTTCAGGTAAAACTACCAAATGATTGCACTTTTGCGTCATCACATATTCCTAGTACAGCGGGTTGTGTTAATGCTACTGCTGCATTAGCGGAGATGCTCAAACGGCGCAAATATTAAAACCTTATTGGTGAGTACATATTTGAGCCGTTTATTGTCGAAACGCTGGAGCCATGGGGTCCAAGTGCTAGGTCTGTTTATAGAGATCTAGCTAACCGGCTGATACACGTGACCAGAGATAACCGACGCTACACTTGACTAGAGGGCTGGTGTTTTCTTTGCACAAATAATAAGTATTGCCATTCAACGTGGCTATGCTGCTAGTCTTCTGGGCACGTTGCCAATTGACGACGATGCTGAGGAATATTATGACGCTTTTGAATTCTGTTCTTTTATTTATCTCTTTAGTTTGTTTTTTTGTAAATATATTATGTTAATTATTTATTTGTCACTGTTTATTTGAAATAAAGTAAGGTGTTACTAAATACGGCAACCATTATATACTTATGAGAAATTATGATCAATTCAATTGAATGAACTTAATAATATATTATAATTATTAAAAACATATACAATTTGTTTAAAATTATGTCACTAATTCTTCTACTGTCGTCCAATTTGTCATAATGTCATGATGGTTGCTGTTTTTGATCATTTAGGATAGATCAAACTTAACTTAAAGTAAAAATATATATGAGCAGCGATAGCCTAGTGGGAAACCGTTGGACTGCCAAGCAAAGGTCTCGAGTTCGAACCCAAGGCGCGCATCTCTGACTTTTCTAATTTATATGCGTATTAAATAGTTAATTATCGCTTGCTTTAACGGTGAAGATAAATATCGTGAGGAAACCTGCATGACCAAGAGTTCTCAATAATGTTTTCGAAGATATGTGAAGTCTGCCAACCCGCACTAGGCCAGCGTGGTGGACTATGGCCTAACCCTCCCTTCTTACAGTGAGAAGTTGGACAGTTATTACAGGGCTGATATTATATAATTAGGGCCTTTTCATTGTCATGCGTGTTTGCGCCCGCATGCAGGCCAGGCACGCATACGTGTACCGGGCCGCACGCAGAGCAGATATTTTTCGCCCCGCCGCCCGTGCGCCGCGTGCGTGTGGCGCGCATGACAATAAAAATATGTATGATACGATAGGTTGCGTGCAGCACGCATGCGTGCCTGGCCTGCATGCGGGCGCAAACACGCATGACAATGAAAAGGCCCTTATATTATTTTTTATATCATCAAATTCGGATATGGCTTTTAACACCTCTACACTGCTGGACATAGGCCACACAAACCGGTCTTGGGCCACCTGCATCCAACCGCTGCCCGCGACCCTTACCAGGTCGTCGGTCCACCTTGTGCAGCCACTCCTGAACCTCTGGTCCCAACAGCCAAAAAAGCATCGATGAAATATACTAGTTTGTATGAAAATTACACAGATTTTCTTTATATACAATGGCTTTTTAGATAGTAACACTATGTATGTATATTTAATAAATTTCAAAAAACAACATTACATTTCACTTAATGAAAATACATCACGAGATGTAATAATATACCTATTATGGAAAGACAAAATATACAGATATTTTAATTAAGTAGATGACATTTGAGTGATATGAGTTTTATCTGCAATGTTTTATTTTGTTTCCAATGCATGAGATAATTAGGTATTATTTTAGTTTTTATAGAATGTCCGAGCATTAAGAAAGTAATAATCATTGGAGTGTAATTTATTTCTGTAATTGGAGTTGAATAAAGCGCCATCTATTGGTTTGTTTCGGAACGTCAAGCGTAAGCTTGAGTGAGGTCGCCATAGAGCCAACGTTTCAGTTGAAGTGACAGTTATAGCTGTCAGTGTCATATTGACGTTATATAAGCGCCGGAAGACTCGTGCGCGGACACATTCGGGTGACGAACTCGCTGCGTTACGGATCAAATCAAAGATAACCCCAGTCAATCTTTATTGTTTTATTTCTCTTGTATTTGCCTATCATTAGTATACGTACGAAGTATAATACCACGCCTATATTTTGTTGCTTCATCATGTCAAAAGTGAGTCGGCCAATCCTACTCTCCGACATCAGAAGTGGGATCACGAGTCAGCCGTTCTATTCTCCGACATATAAATAACTGTAGTATGTATTCGATTTTAAAATTTTGCATGTCATTGTTGTGACAAAACGGGCTGATCATATTATATTTTAATAACTAAGTGAATAACTGTTTCTGGCAAAATAAATTATTATTCTTTTGAAAGAATGTTACAAGAATATTTATTTTCTTAAGAGGAAATGCTGGAATTAAAGCAAAAAATAAAAGATTTTTGACAAATCTATTGCTGTTGCCCTGGGACTGAACGAAAAATCAATGTGCGAAAGAAACAACTACAGCTCGGTCTTTCATTTTGTTGAATTTGTTCGCTGGATCTGAAAACAACAACATAACAAAGTAATTTTTATAATTGTAGAATATTTCTAGTCCATGTAATAATTAAATTATGAACAAGTGAACTTAGGTACATGCTAGTTATATCTATAGATTACTAGCTCTCCTTCGGAAAAAGTATTTGTTTTCTATATGAAATGTACCCCATGTCCTTTTCTATACCCGTATAACGTGTATGAAAAAGGAGACAATTTTTTTTCGTCCCCTAAGAACGGTAACGTATAATGATGGTATTATACTCTAAAATAATAACTTATTTTTCAACATAATTATACAAAAGATGAAGTAAAAATGAAACCGGGATCAATATGTAAGTCTAAAAAAAACAGCATTGATTTTCAGTAAATGATTCTTCCCTTTAAAAGGTTATAATTGTACGCATAAACAATTCGTGTCAAGGAACGTCAGGGTAGTTTAAATTGAAAACCATCAAATTTAAATACGCATAATAATATAGTAAATAAATAATGTGGAGATTAAATATTCTTTAATATTATTTATTACAATGAATTGTAATCAAATAATATTATATATAAATATATAATAAGAATTATATTGAATTAGAATTCACCGTAGAACGGCACGCAAATCCTATTGATTTGACAGCTGACACTGATAAGTGCAATGACATTGAATTTCGGTAGAAATTAAAAACATTATTATTATGCAAATATTGGTTGGGCTTTACTCATTATTAATTCGAGCAGATACTAAATGAGATTCTGGCTGTCTGTAAAAGAGTTAAATCTCCTAAACGAAGTCTTGCCATGTTTCTAATGAAACTTCATACAGGAGATAGTAATGAACGTATAGCTTCTCTTTTCAGTGTAGCTTCATCTACAGTGTTCAATAACTTGAATATAGTAAGACAGTGCTTTGTTGAACAATTCATTCGATTATGTGCAAAAAAGTAGTAACTACTTGTTTTAAAAGCAAATATACAGTTTACATAAGTTTCGCAATTTAGTTAAGCCATTTTTACTTGTGTGTTGTAATGGTTATATTATTGACGTGTTTGGACCATACCCAACGAAAGAGTCAGACACTTCTATCATGATTAGATTATTTAGCAATGACAGCCCGTTGCGGTCGTTTTTTAGACAGAATGACGTTTTTATTCTTGATAGAGGTTTTCGGGATTATTTTTAATCATCAGTATCACATAGATTGTCTAGCAGACTAGACAATCTACATTTAGAATAGTATAGTATTTTTTATACTTAAAAAAATATTATTCACTTGAACACTAAAAGAAAGTTTTATTCCTAACTGAATCAAAGTCGATTGTACTTTTTATGTAGATATATAAAATATTATTGGTATAAATATAATTGTGTCTGCAAATACAATAAAACGAATAGAATTTTAAGTGTATTGTTTCTTTCAGGTTTTAATTAATTCCTCAATATTCCGGTTAGACATTAAGAAGCTAATATTACCACTGTTATCTAGAGAGTTTAAGAAAGGATTTGATATATATTTCATTAGTAAACGTTAAAATTTATGGTGGGCCCATTTCCGATACAAAAAGAAATTGTCTCCTTTCATGACGATCGGTCTAGTAGTTAATGAGGCATGACAACGTAAGACACAAACGAACTCACATTTACATTTATAATATTCTATAGTACTCGTATATCCCAAAATTTGTTAGTTTTAGTCAGAAATTCAGGAAAAATATGCAGGTATGTTTGTTTGTTAGGACTAAACGTTAGACTTATTTCCTCTTAAATGTTGAGGTACAATAATTAATATTTTTATTAAAATAATTCTTAAAACAACGGACTAACAAACTGCTCATTATATTTATAATACATGTATTATTCGAAGACTCGTCAAACTCCGTATCAGTCACATATAATACACCGACTATCATTATCGTCTGTGACTTGATACAAGGTTATCGTGTCTTCTCGTCTCAAACAAATATTTTTCAAAGGTACGTGTTGATAACATTTTTATTTTGTTTTATTATTATTCTACCTTTGTATCAATGCGGGATATAATATAACTTCTTGTATTTTATTTATTATAAGATTTATTCAAAACTAAAAAAACTTAAAGTGGGCTTTTTTATTAATGTTTTATGGCGTAGCAATTTTTATCTTTGCATTTTTACGAGATTTTCAACGATATATTTAATTTTGATACGGTCTTGTGGTTTATGTTTACGCTTACGTTTATGGACAAACTAAGGACCTGGCTTCAAAGCCTGGACCTATTTACCAGATTTAGCTTTTCTGCATGGATATTTTTATGGTCGTTGTGTTGGTAAACTGCAATAAGTTCGCCTACAAATACTTGGCATTAATAAGAAATGCATCCTTTTTTGATTTCGTTTAAAAATAAAGTAATATTCTTGTTATATATTCCGATATAGAAGCCTGACTTTATATAATTATGCATACTACCGGCCGCCTAGTGATCAAAATTCGATCATAATTGATTTAAATTTTAAGTTTGATCGTTAGGTTTTATTGTCTATAACTTTACTTATCCCTCATAATCACATATAATTTAGATTTTTCCAAGGCTATACAGGTTAAATTTACCTATCTTTTTCAAACAAATTATTATTTACTTGACTATTCTCTTTCATTGACGATATTTCTAAGCTTGCTACTTTGTTTTCTTTTTTCTTTATTACATCTAAAATTAAATAAGGCATAGGTAACCATAGTTACAAAGAATTGTACGACGTCAGACAACCAACGCCGAACAAACGCGATTCGACTGCGTGTGTCAAATGCATGGTTGTGTGCGTGTAGTGTTTTTTCATTAATTTAATGTATTTCTCATGCAAATTTTATAAAAATATTATGATTCGCCACTTCTTCTCACTGTGCCAAATTTCATACTCCTCAGTCCGCGCAATTTTCGTAAAAAGGAGTACAAAGTTTTACTTCACCTATTGATATATTATTATAAATACTTAGTTAAATATTTATAACATGTTGTGTTTATTCATTAAACAATAACGATTTAGTGTAATATCGTGTACTTATAAACGTGTGCCTCTTAAACATATTATTTATATTTAGAAAAACATTTCGAAGCACATTTACATATACATAATATATACGGATACGGATACACAACAAATTTAATTAAATATGATAAAATTAAATAACTACATAATATACATACATATTTACATAGCCTCACGTAAGAATTTTGACTATTCATCATGCATCAAGATACCTGATACCATTAGTTCTATGTTTACTAGGAATCTCTCTAGTCTGTGGAATTCTCGCTTGTATTATATTATCGCTAGACTCCAGTTCTTCTAATCCTCCCACAAATACCAGAAATATAGCTTTTAAAAATTCCAATAGTAAGCCAGGAGGCTTCTTAGAGGGGTTAGTTCCGGGGCAGAAATTGACAGTGAGATTGCTAGATTTCCCAGACCTAGGAAACAGTAAAAGGATTCAAAATATGGGATCATTTGGAGATTTATAAGTGTGATTTGAGATCTGGGAAGCTGGTCATAACCTCCGTCTTGCCTTTAGTCCCTTCATGAACTCTAAATCATGAAGAAATTGTTAATGCTCAACAACTTAATGGGAGCCCCTATATTTCGAAAATAATCCATAGACACTCCCAGGATATCCAGACTGTGTCAACACCATGGATGATCACACATGTGATATTAGGAAAAGATTTGTATTATATACAAATTTCGTAAGAGAGGTGACTGGGTATCGAAGTAATAACCTAGGACAAGATCTTCCAGATCTAGTGTTCCCTGACAATCTGTTTAGCTCTTCTTTTGGGGGAAGAGGGGGCCCCTTCCATTTAAAAGAGACATTGAATGTCCCACTTCCCATGACTCAGAGGTAGATCTATATATCATTCAAACTTATTCACAGGTAATGGTTACAAAGACTTCAAACGGAATGGAGACAATTATCATCTATAAAAACCCAATAAGCGGCAAATGTGTAAACAAAGGTCAGATTAGATATGTTTATTGGGGAGAGCCAGGAGTATTTTTAATTCCTATTTACCCCGTCTATGTCTAATTTCTTAATTCTTTATGACATCTCCATAAAGTCACCAATGTGCACTCACTGCATAAGCACTTCAAAATCATATGTGTGCATATACTCAGCGGCACGGAAAGTGGCCCAAAAAAAATTAAACATATTTATCTATTTCTTCATTTTCATAGTAAATATGATTAATACGACTTGAAAAGATTTTTGATTTTGATAATTTGATTCAAATTACAAAAACAGTAATTAGAGGTAAAAACAAGATAAGACATTAAACAATTTTTTAAAGAATAATTAGAAATGTCTTAAATGGATTGATTGATTGATTTATTTATTTGCTCAAACACGTGTATACATAATAATGCATGCAAGATGTTACAATTTTTTTTCGTTCATACATGTTTGCCATAATTAGTGGCGTGCAAATATAATTATAAAATTTAATAAAAAAGTATAAAAATAATAACAATGACAAGGATAATAATTAAAAATGATAATTCAAATTAATAATTAAAAATAAATGTCAGAATAAGTATATAAACAAAAATTTAAAAATATATAAATGTCAAACGTAAACATAAAATCATAATCCATTAAAATTAATTCATGCAATTAAATTATTATATAGTCAGTCAAAAATTATGAAATGTTATAGTACACTTTGTCTTGTAGTAGTGACTTCAACTGTTTTTTAAAGGTTTCATTACTAAGCTCTTTCCAGGCCTTTGGTAATTTATTGAAAATGACTGGAGCCATGCAGAAGACGCTTTTGCGCATAAGCGTTGTTCTAGCAGTGTTTAGACATAGTATTATCCCGTCTATTTCTGGGCCTTACATCTGCCATACGAGGAAATAAGTTTGGGGTAGATTTTACAAATAACGCAATTTCTAAGATGTAAATAGATGGCATCGTGAGTATTTTATTTGCTTAAAATAGGGCTTACAACTATCGGTAGGTTTGATATTAAACATGGCTCTTAGGCATCTCTTTTGAGCTTTAAATATGGTATCGTTTTCAGTCGAGTTACCCCAAAAAATAATACCGTATCTTATTAAAGATTCTACAAGTCCGTAATACGCTATTAACATTGCCTCTTTGTGTATCGTCCGTGAAAGTGTGAATAGGGCATACGCGCTACTACACATTTTTTTATTTACGTGTTTTATGTGAACCTTCCAATTTAAGTTTCTATCAATGATTAATCCTAAAAATTTCGTACCGTGTCAATTGTATTATTATTATAAATTATATAATGATTAAACGTCAGTGGCCGTTTGCTGAAATGTACAATGACTGTTTTATTGAGATTAATTTTAAGATTATTGTTTTCCAACCATGATATAGGGTTAAGTAACGTATTATGTATATCGTTTACGTAGTTTTCTTTAGACTGACATGGTATAGTTATAGTGCTATCATCAGCGAAAAGTGGCATAGGATATTTTATGGCTCTAGGTAAGTCATTGATATAAAGTGTAAAGATAAGAGGCCCCAGCACAGTTTCTTGCGGAATACAGAATGCAACTCTACGTTCCTCATAATAAAAAATGTCATCTCGTTTTTTGCATATATCAATGCGACTAATTGCTGTTATTTGTTTCCGGTCTTTCAGGTAGGATTGTAATAGTTCATAAATATTTCCTCTTTTATATGACTCAAGTTTTTTCATTACGGTTTTATGGTCGACACAGTCGAAGGCCGGCGTCATATCGCAAAATATTGCACATACTGGCGTATTTTTATCCATATTTTTCATGACTACATGCATAAAATCATAAATCGCCATGTTTATGGTTTTATTTTGCCAGAAACCTTTTTACTCACTGCATAATATATTGTTTTTCTCTAGATATGAGTTTAGTGCGTTATAAATATATTTTTCAGTAATTTCAGGAATAATGATATAGGTTCTTAAATATAGGCTTTACAATAGCTATTTTTAGGGCATCGGGAAATGTACCTTCCAAGATACTACCATTAATAATATGAGTAAGTGGGCCACAAATTTCGTTGGCTACTAATTTTATTATTTTTGTACATATGCCGTCGTAACCTACATTATTTGTTGATTTCTGATAATCATTATTTTCATATCTGACCCTGGTAACCACCTACATGCGTTCAGACGATTCCTGGACCATGGTTTGAAATCTCTACTTGAGGAATTCCTTACCAGATAGAGATTAAAAGCTTCCAATACGGTTTTTAATTTATGGAGGCCCTGCGGCGAACTAGCAGTTAGTCTAAAATTTCTCTAAAGCATATTCCAGACATACTCAGTGATATTTATTCCAGGGCTTCTTGCTGGCTACTAAAATTGCTGCATTTTGTCGTCGGAAATATACTTATCTACGGAAAGAGCTGTGTGTGTCTGGTAGTAAAAGGAATCCTACTACTACTACTAGTATCTAAGCTGTAGTACTTGCTAAGTTTAATGAATGCACCCAATATTACATTACAATATTTACGGGTAACTATTATGTTTATCTACGATGGAAAGGTTATTACCTCTTAAAATAATTTTACAATTTACCTAAGAGTTTTACTATAATCATAGAAATTTAAAAATAGGAGTTTAAATTTTTTTTGTCCCTTTTAAAAGACCCTACGAATAATTCCTATAACGCGGAGAACTTGACAAACATTCAAACAACAGACACAACAAACACCCAGACTCGAAACTACTACTCGTGGACCCTGTGTGGATATCGAGGTAACTTAGTAAAGTCACTAACCTATATACATTCGTTCATAAGTGTTGCTTTGTGACCTAAATGAATTAATGATTTTTGACTTTGACTTTGACAACACTCCTCACAGTAGCAATGACGAGTTGGCCACTAAAGCCCCGTGGTTTATCCAACAGTGCAGTTATTTTAATCCTAACTTAATATTATAAATGCGAATGTGAGTTTGTTTGTTTGTTTGAAAGCGTATTTCACGACTTCGATCGATCATCATGAAATTTCGCATACACATTGTCAGGGATACAGAAAAGGACAATTTATTATTACTATTTACATATATTATATTTATAAATCTGAGATATAAAAATAGCAGTAAATAATTAATAATGTTAATGGGATGAAGCAATTTAGCCTAGTGAAAGATCGTTGGACTGCCATACAGAGCAACGCTGCTATCCGCCTGCAGAACGCTTAAACTGGCTGTATCCTGCAATGCTATGCTACTGGTATAAAAAACAGAGATACAGTTCAAGATTTTTGTTTCAGGATTCACCATGGTTTTAACTCTTTACAAAATGGACGTTAGTCCTCCAGTGCGCGCAGTGTACATGACCATTGAAGCTCTCAATATCCCTGACGTCAAATACGTTGAACTTGATTTATTGGCTGACGAGCATCTTAAGGAAGACTTTTTGAAAGTGAGTATACCAAGAACTGCCTACTTTGTACGCCGGTATTAAGCCTGAAAAGTGGATAGTCAAAGTTGCAAATACACTAAGTTTTAGCCAGTTACGTATAAGTCCCATGTTATTGGTAAAGATTGCAAATAACTACGTACCAACTACATATTATAACTTTGAAGAATTTTCTTACAGAAAAATTAAATAAAATATCTCCAGATCCAGGAGCCCATCCCTCGACCACATCATTAATGATATTTTACCATTATTTGTATTTTATCCTTGGGCCCAGGCGTTATATTAACTCGCTTAGATATTAAATAATACTTTAAATAGAAATGGCTTCATTAATGCCATTTCTGATGGCTTCATTGTTTTTTGATCAGCACGAGCGTTACTCGATAAATAATATAGATATAGTAATAGATAGGTACATAGTTTTATTATACCCACATTTTGCAATGCGCTATGGTTTAAGATCGAACGCAAATGTGGGTGAGTTTATTGCCGCTTTTAGGACACAGTTCTAGACTCCATGCAACTATCAGCAGCAAATGAGAAACTGACCCGAGACCTCACGCACTACATACGTATTTTCCTTGTTTGTTATTTTAATATCTAACATACCTCATTAATATTTCAGATCAATCCACAACATACCATCCCACATTTAACTGACGGTAACATCAATATTTGGGACAGGTAATAATTTTTTTAATATAATTCTGTTGTTTTGCTGTTAATGTTCTTTATTTTATTCTGGAGACATAAGCTTAGAAAGGCACCGAGTCACTACCAAGTATTATCGATTAGCTAGACTCTCAAATACACAAAATTTGTGTGATCACCAGGAATATTTTTAGAGGTATCTAAGTTTCTGAAAAAACTTTGATGCATCTCTCTGAAATTTACTTTTAAGATTTCTCTAGACCCACGCAATATATGGTTTGCCTTTAGTACAAGACTTCTAAAAATGTTACAAGGTTTTATAGACTGTGAAACCACCTTTTGTCTGAACCAAGCAACTAACAGACAAGTTAATTCGGAACATTTTGTAAACTTACCCTTTGACGTTATAAGTATTACTCTGTAAACTTATAAGTGAATAAATTATTTTTACTTTGAGTTTGACTTTGAAACTTCTTAGTCAAACACAAAAATTATGTTTAGTAAAACATTAATTGCATTTAGTTTTTCTTAAGTAATTCTAATATTCCCTCGTTTTTCTTATTCACCGACCTTTATTCGATCAAATCTCTGTTCAGATTATTAAAAATATTAAACTTGTTTTTGTTGTTTTGTTTTTTTTTTCGCATCCTAAATAGGATATTAGGAATAGAAACTTGAATAGAACAGAATAAAAATAATGTTAATAAGCGGATATTATAACGACCTAACTTGTCCACCTTGGGGCCTTCGTCATTCCAACTTTACAAATCTTTATTTGTTTATTACGGATCTATTTTGAATCACCAGATAACCTCTTCGTACAGTTGTGGCGGTTTAGCATCTGTTTTAAATATTTATAGTCATCCTAGTGTCAAAGGAAATATTGTAACGTTCCTTTGGATTTCTCAAGCTCTTTTAATTAAACTATAGTTTGCTTAAGTGTAAAATATTCAACACCTGGCAAAAAAATTATGCAAAAATCTTCTACGTATGTCCTAACCATGTACTTATTATATCAAGGAAGCCGATAATTATTGAATACAATTAATTATGTTAAACGATTTGTAATAGTTAATTAAATAAATAATTCAATTATTAATAATGTTCAGTGATAAATAGTGTTTTGTTTTATTTTTATTATTTAGTTTAAGTTTATACTTCTATATAGAAATAAATCCTACGTCGCGGGAGAATTTACAGACTTTGTAACAATTGACACGAAAAACAACCAGGCTGGTACAACTATTTGTGGATCCCGCAATTTTTGTCTCGTGGTTTGTTTTTTGTGTTGTGTTGTGTGTGAATCGAACACACAACACAAATAATTGTCCACAGCAACACAGAGTCTAGAAGTGTGGTCGGTGGATGGCAATAGGCTCTTCCAAATGTCTAAGCGTATATCTTCGACGTACACACGTAAGTCTTTTTAATAAGCTGCTATAAGAATCCTCTAAGAATCCCCCTACATTATGTTCCAGTCACACAATCATCACGTATTTGGTGAACAAATACGGCAAGAACAGTACTTTATACCCAACAGACCCAGAGAAGCGGGCCAAAGTAGATTTAATGCTGCACTTCGATAGTGGCATCCTCTATCCAGCGCTGAGGACGAATGACGTAAATATATTATGTATATTAAAATAATTGACCATAATCTATGATATTGGTTGCGAAGCTTAAGATTTTAAGTTAAATATTCAGAATCTCCAGAATATATTTTAGGTTTTCTATTACTCAATCCTCAGTAGCATCATGGAGTCCAAAAATATACTCGCTAGACGTCATAGACTCATTATGACGTCGCTCTCGCTGAGAGCATATTACAGTTATTTATTTCATAAACAAATATTTGTGTCTAAATATTTGAATACACACATAAATACATTAGGATCGTGATTACACTTTACCAAATACATAAATCAATTTTCATTCATTAAAATAATAATACACCTAAATTATTGGAAGTCAAAATACTATTATTTATATATTAAATTATTGCAATACATTATAAAATTAATCATTACCCATTATAATTTATTTTTATCCTTACAAAATTCGTCAATACTGTAATAACACTTCTGAATCAATAATGTCTTGAATTTATTTATAAATATGTTCACATTCACAATATTCTTTAATTCTGGTGGTAATTTGTTGAATATATTTACAGACTGCACACTTGATGAGTGTTTTACAACTTTAAGTTTTGCTTGGAGGATAGTAGGCAGATCTTTTCTCCGAGTTTTTACCCTATATTCTCTCTCAGTGTTAGTCTCAAGCTTGTTTAGATTTTTATGTAAATGAGTAAAGAGAATTAAAATATAAAGGCAAGGTACTGTTAAAATACTTAACTTGATAAAATGTTCCCTACACGATTCAGTTTGGTCTAAACGAAGCATGGTATTGTAAATCTATAATAGCTAAAATTTTATGTTAAATTTATATGTATGTTTAAGTTTTTATTATTGGACATGTTTCTGTCTGTCTTTAATATTTCGAGAGAGAGGCATCCTCCAGACATTCTCTCATTGTACATCACAACTACTACGATGGAAAATCTTGATTATACCAAACAGTAGCCTCATGAGATGCATACAATTCGTATGTTCTAGTATTATAATTCGAACATAAAATATGTTTGGACACGTATTTTGTTTCTACGCGAAGCATCCTCGAGACAATTTTTTATAGTACCAATCATCGACATTTAGCCTGTACAACTATAAAGATGGCTTAAGGTTGTTCAGGCTGCCAGGTTTACCCGTGAGCTACAATCTAATAATTTATTTTTTCAGGAGCCCATATTCTTCGGAACTGCCACCTCTTTTACCCCCGAAGGTGTGGCTAAGATCAAATCTGCTTATGACTTCACTGAAACGTTCTTGAAAGGTGTTGAGTGGCTTGCTGGAGATCAGCCTACGTTAGCAGATATCAGCTGTGTGGCGACTGTCAGCTCATTGAATGAACTTGTACCTATTGATGCGAAACTGTAAGTACTTTATACTAGGATAAATATTTTTGTGTGATTCTTGATGATTCGTATCGTAAAAAGTGTAATACTTTAACGTCCTGAATATATAAAAAGAAGCAATCAAAATGACATCTATCGACCTGAACATATTTTACAAATAACCTGCAAACCTGCAAAACTTTGTAAAAAGTTGACCATCTCTACTAACTTTTTGCTATCGCATCGCTCGCAGGGATAACAACCTTACACTTTAAAGCCAAACATGTCACTTACCAAGCTATTTCGAAAAAGTTTTCTTTCAGTTGAGGTTGTTGAACCTCTAACGTAACTATACTATAGCCAAACTCGATGTAGAATTTTTAATAACAAACTGTTGCTAGGCAACCAATGACAGCAGGTATGAAAAACATTTTTGATTACGTTCGATATCTATCTTATCCTCAGATTGCGACTTTCTTTGTCATAATTTAATTTTTAGAGTTGTGCGTGAAAAGTTATGTGATGATAGATAAAAATGCTTTAAAATCATTTAAAATACTGCATATTATAATATTATTTAGAACGTGAGAGTACTAAACTATGTAAGTTTTGATGAGTATAATTATGTCCATGAAACCTACAATTTTGTTATAACGAATACAGTACCCTCATCCCATGAAACCTATAATATGTTTGTAAGTTATTGCTAGACAAGCTCAAAAATATTTTCTTCATTTTGATATCATGGTCTTTGCACAAAGTCGCTACGTTCGACGGAACGTCCGGCGTCAGCTTCATAATTCGACCAAAATAAAATACACCTGTTTATGTGAATGTTATGATCTTCTTTATTTGGAGGCATATTATAAATGCAACCAAAGTTTGACGATTTCTTCCTGTTTGTCAAAAAACCAGTAAGGTTGATGCGGTTTCAAAAATAACTTTCGCACGTAATTTAATTTTTCAGTTTTAGTACATATACACTTGGTTTGGAATATTCATTGATTATAACTTTAAATAGAATACCTTAACAAATATTATTATGATTGATTAATCGTTTTAATAAATAAAAAAGTTTTGTATAATGTGAAACATTCCAAGGTGAAAACCCTAGAAATCATATGATAAGGCTTGTTTACATTTGGTCTACATCGAATTTGGCTAAAGTATAAGTGGTTTTTTAAGATAGTAAAGAATGCAATTCTTTAAAATAAGTAAATATTGGATTCTTATTATTGACTAGTTTTTGTCCGCGCCATCATTTGCGTTAACCTGAATGAAACCCTGTGTCCTTTGCTGTTCCCCTGACAAGGTGTAAGCAAAATTTTATGATGATCGGTCACGTAGTTAAGGGTTGAAGCGTGACAAACACACAAACTCACAACAGTCTTTATAATATTAGGTTGGATTGAGATCGGTAACATGCATTTGATATCCTATGTAACATCCATAAGCTACAAGCAACCATTCAAAATCAGAGGGCCATATGTTTGGTGGCTACATTAGAAGCAGAAAAAGATAATTACTCCGAGTATTCTAATAATGACGGTACGATTGATAATTAAATATGGTTATTTCATTTCAGGTACCCTAACATTACAGCTTGGATCGCACGCTGCTCACAGCTGGATTATTACAAAAAGGGCAACGTACCTGGACTTTTGGGCTTCGGTCAACTATTGAAACAGTATCTATCACGAAAATTCTAAATAAATATTCAATATACCATTTATTTTTAAATAAATACTACAACTTAATATGTTTTTAATTTAATCCCATATCATAAACCAAAAATAGTATATTATCATAATATTGTACGCTATCTACAATTCTACTACAGTGATATTTTTATCATATTTAATTACACCTGTTTGTATATGTTGTGTACAGTATATTACTGGCACAATTATTGTGCTGGCTGGTCGCTAGAATAGTGGAACGCGAATTCAATATTCAAAAAGGTAGAATATTCTAGGCTCGATGCGTCAGCGGTACGAGCCGTCAGTTTGGTACTATTATTTGTATAGATCGGTCTATATTCTATAAATTGTTGTAATTGATGTTATATGTTTACCGTCTCATTGTTAAATATTATTCACCTTCTATCCTGCGTAATATGTGTGTGACTATAAATCAAAACCGGTAGTTGACTCTTTCATTTTAGTCACCCTTTACTACACGCCATTACTTCACCCTTAATAATATGTATTTGGTTGACTTCGACTAGATTGATGATATTCTCATTTTATTACTTGTCGGTGTATGTTGTGGTTTATTGTGTTGTAACAGCCTTACAATGTAAAGCTCGGTACTCACTTAGCAGTGTAGCATGTAATGTATCAGATACGGTATCAAGTGAGTACGTAGGCACGAGCCCGCTGCGAGCCGCTCGCGCGTGGGGCGCTGTAAGCTCGCAGCGACCCGCCGAGTGGCGGTATCACTGCGAACACAAAGGCGGCTCGCAGTGTGCTCGTGGATGGCGACACGACCGCTTGTGTAATGAGTACGTAGGCGCGAGCTTCAAACGAACTTACGTATTCATTATGGAGTGGACTGAAGAAAAATATTAAATCTAATTGAGGTTTACCAAAATACTCCAATATTGTGGGACCCTAAAGATAAAAGTTATCTTTACGTTGTCTTTCAATGCATTGATGATTGCTGCACAAACTACTGGAACGAATTTACTTACCTGCTTAGATATTCTGAAGGTATACCGTAAACTAGTGAATGAATCACCACTTGCTAAAAATCTCAATATTAAAGCCAATTTTCTTGAACGGGTATCGCTTTTCTAAACCTCTCTAGTGCGAATTTGAGGTCCAATTAAATTAATTAGATACTCAAAATCTGTACTCGATATACGAGTGAAATTCTTGAAATGTCCACTAATCTCTTGAGACTTCATATCCATTATTAAATTATTATTAGAACGATTTCTATCTTTGAATATTTCACTTTGCCAAAGTCGACGTGGGCTTTTATAATTATCTAAAATATTGTACATGAATATGAACGCAGCACTAGCCACCATTTGAGTCATGTTGTCGGCGTGACGTCGTCGCGAGCACTGCGGATCCGGCAGCTCGTAGCTAGATACGTGGTGGACAGTGCATGAGCCGTACCCACTTGCAGGTTGATACAGTATCTGATACGTTACATGCAACACTGCTAAGTGAGTACCCAGCTTAATACATCATTGTGGTATTTGCAGTAGCCGATGCGTCTGAGATAAAACTTAAACGGCGATACAGTCTAATGCAGTATAGATCAAACATTAACATAATTCTTAGAATACAATAGAACTAATGACAGCCGCGGGCAAAAGCTATGTGTGATATATTATATATATATATGTATATATTAAGTGCATTATATCAAACATAGCTTTCGCCCGCGGCTTCGTGCGCGTACTTTTACGGGACAATACTTTAACCATTAGTAACTTTACTAATGGAACAAGTTCAGCTGATTGTGTGCTTGTCGCCTTTATATGTAAATGACTTGCTTTTGCTCGCGGCTTCGCTCCCGTAAAAGCCTGATTTTATACAAAATTTTAAGTAAATTATCACCTATGTTATTCGATGATAATATAACTTTCTACGGGTGAAAGAATTTTTAAAATCGGTCGAATAGTTGCCCATTTAAATCCTTCCAAATAAACAAGAAAATAAAACAATCAAATCTTTCCTCTTTATTGTATTAGCATAGAATTAAATCTGCGGCAGGTGTCTTTATAAACAGTTCGGCGCTTGATTCCGTCGCTATTAGACGCTTAACTCACAAATAGATACTTGGTAGCATTTGAAACTACTCAGCAATACTTGAAAAGCACATAAAAGTGTAATCCGTTTACTAGATAACATTTAAAGATTAATTTATTTACCAACTATCAATCCTAATATTCATTATCAAAAGCAACGCAGTACAATTAATAAAATAAGTATCCCTAACAATGTAAAGAGAGTAAAATATTTTATTAGAATTTTTTACTAGTTGTGCTCCGCTAATATCTATTATTACTGCATCGCTAGTTTGAGCCATAGTTCAATGTAAAATAGCTTAAAGCCGTGTTTAATAAAGGGGCTATCTATTGAACTCCGATTATTATGGGCTATCTACTGAACTCCGATTATTATGGGCTATCTACTGAACTCCGATTATTATGGGCTATCTACTGAACTCCGATTATTATGGGCTATCTACTGAACTCCGATTATTATGGGCTATCTACTGAACTCCGATTATTATACGAGTAGATTTTCCTTTTTCGTCCCTCGGGAACAGTTTCTTTTTTTTAATTTTTCTATGTCCATTTCCATTTCTGTTGCCTTGATAAAGTGTATGCAAAAATTTATAATGGTCGGTCGAGTACTTACACTCTTTGCGCTGTAGCATGGTGCGGGTGACAGTTGCCTGTATGACGTTGACATCTGTCAGTACTTACCACTAGGGATGTGACGTTATGCAATTCATTTTTATCACTAACGATACTCGCAGCATAAATCTAGTTCTCATTAATAGTGTTATGAAAATTAGTGTGTTATTGAGTCGTGCAGCGTAACTACGTGTATAAACTTGTCAATATATCAACTTGTCTTTTATAGCTACATAATAATATCATTGTACTTATATAAAATAATCAAAATCGGGTTTATGATTTTTTTTCGTGACAGCATTTTTGTTCTACGACGCATCGGCGCGGTGGTCATTTTGTTTACTCGTGCGATGCTGTCAGTACGAGTGCTAGCGCCTTGTATGTGACACGTATTTATTGCTATTTCATTGTTTGTTTTCATTTTCGTTAAATTGTTATTTGTTATAGTTTATTGAGTTTGTTGTTATTACCATGCCTAAGCATACAAAAAAATCTGTTTTGGGTAGTCAGGCCAGGGAGCTTGTTGTTCGCCTCCGAGACTACTTTGAAAGAGAACAACAAAATAATGGACCCTTGTTACCATTGAATCGAATTGTGGAACGAGTAGCCCAAGCTCTTGATATTGGCCGCAATACTGTTTCGCGTATAACACGTGAGAAAATTGACCAACATGGGATGTCTGAAAATAAATTATCGACACCCAACAAAAAGCGGACCAAGGTGAAGCCAATCACAGATTTAGATGATTTTGCTAAGGTTGCTATTAGAAATCATATTTATGATTATTATAGAAGAATGAAGCTACCCACATTACTCAAGCTTCTAAAATCATTAAAAGAAGCTGACTTGTTCAAAGGAAGTATTACTTCGTTGCGGCAAGTTATAAAAGATATTGGCTTTGTTTACAAAAAAGTTAACAAAAGGGAGATTATTATGGAGAGGACTGACATTGCCCTAGCAAGATGTTCATTTTTAAGAAAGGCTAAAAACATAAGTGATTGGAGTAAAGTTGTTTTTTTGGATGAAACGTGGCTAAACGCCAACCACACAGTGGGTAAAAGTTGGACCGACGATACGGCACAATCGTGTACCAAAGTGCCAGACGGCAAAGGCGAACGCCTTATTATTTGTCACGCAGGTACAACAAGTGGATTCGTCCCTAATTGTTTGCTGGCTTTTAAGTAAAAAAAACTACAGAGTATCATGAGGAGATAACTACGAAAAATTTAAAGATTGGTTCATAGATCTATTATACAATTTAAAAGAGCCTATGACCATAATAATGGACAACGCACCCTACCATTCGGTACAACTTAATAAACCCCCAAACCAATCCAACCGCAAAAGCGAGTTGGTGAAGTGGCTGAATGAAAACGGAGTTACAGCAGATATAAAAATGATAAAGACAGAGCTTATTGCCTTAGTACGGCGTCATAAGCCACCAACTCCTACCTATGCTCTGGACGAAATGGCAAAAGAAAAAGGCCACCAGGTCCTTCGAATACCACCCTACCATTGCCAGTATAACGCTATTGAGCTGATTTGGGCCCAAATAAAAGGTCACGCCGCAAGAAATAGTACTTCGCCGCCATTTACGGCAAATAAGATATTGGCCCTATTACAAGAGGCCATCAACAATGTTCAACCTGAAGACTGGTCGAAAGTTGTAAATAAAACAAAAAGGGACATTATGTCTGATTGGGATCGTGACATCCATATTGACAATATAATGGAGTCATCGTTAATAATATCCGTCACAGATACAGATGATGAATTTAGTGACAATTCAGATGTTCCTGACTCTGATATGAGTTTAGACGAATAAAATAATTTTTTTTATATATGTTCTGTTGTTTCATTAATATAATTATAGACTTTTTACAATAATAATTGAACTACGCCCAATATACGTTTTATATTATAAAAAACATCGACTATCGATCGTAACAGTACATCTCATCATTAAATACGTCTATGGCGTTACATTATACGCATAACACTTTGCTTAATTTTTCTTTCCATTAGATTTTATTTGTAGACTAGAACATTCTTGGTGGTTCATTTAATTCAATTTTCTACAGTAAATAATGATTTAATATATTACGAACGTGGTACAGCTGAAATACTAAGTCATAATTTGTAAATCGCGGCGACTTTCAAGAGTGAAACGAAACGTTACTGAAACTGTCACCCGCACCATGCTACAGCGCAAAGAGTGTAAGGCATGAAAACGTGACAAACAACCAAACAGACTTCTGCATTTATTATGTTAGTTAGGATGTTGTTATATTTGTGTGTCGATATCACTACAACTTCATACTCCAAACTGTAAATAATCAAATACATAATTACGTAATACTCGAGATAATGATTGTCGAGCAATCATTATCTCGAGTGCGTTGATATTATTATGAGTTTATCGTGTTGTTTTGTATTGAAGTAAAATATTTAATAGGTTTAATGTATCTATTAATATGTGTACCTATTGATAATCGAGAATCGAGTGGTTTCTGTGCAAATATAGTTTTAAGCCCGGTATGTATTTGTTAATTATAGTGAAAATGTAATGGCTAGCTTTTGTATATAAACAAATAACTTTAATATTATGTATTTACAAAAAAAATAGTATATAAGTATGTTTATCCATTGTCTAGTACCCATAGTACAAGCTCTGCTTAGTTTGGGCTAGATGGTATTGTGTGCATGTGGTATAATATAATATTAATAATAATATTATTTCTAAGGTACTAGATTTTGCACGCGACTTCGCTCACGTGAATGTAGGTTAGGTTAGAGTAGTAATAATTTTTTTTCTGGATGTAAGGTACCCTATGGCCTTTTCTATTCCTATGACAACGTGTATTCAAAATTTTATGATGATCGGTCGAGTAGTTAAGGCATGAAAGCGTAACAAATAACATTAAATATTTAAAAGTATTTGCGTGTTCCTGTTGTGGCGGAAAAAAAAACAGTACCGTTTTTACATACGTACTCGTACACTCAGTCTCATGCCTACATTTCTGAAGAGGTAAGCAAACGTATCTAGGGACACGGTATTTCCCCCACCAAGTCGAGCCAAAGTAAATAAAAGTATGATCTTTACCTTTACCACAGTGTGCGATTTTATGCAGCTTTGAAGCAGTGATGCCATGCCGCAGTATAACCACATATTAGATTTAAATTGATCCATTGTGTCATGAGAGATGATTCTCAAATCAGCATTTTCCATGTGGTCTTTACGGTACTGTATAAAACCGTCTGCATTGGGTTGCTGGACCTGGCGTTTAAAATGACATGCAATAGAACTAATGGAAACCGTGGCACCTTTCTCAGATTTATGATACAGCATTAATATTGAATTAAGACTTAATATATGTAACTTTCCAACTATTTCTTTCAAAAAGGAATCATTACTTGGAGGCAGAGGAACCTTCGGGGCCTTAGTTTTTTTTAAATCGGTGTTGCCTAATCAGCAGTTTTAATAAATTTTAAATTACTTCCAACTGTAGAAAGTTTTGCTTTAGCCCAATAACATTTCATAGCAGTGCAAGAAGGCTCTTCAGAGCATCGGTTCAGCCATATAACTAGAGCTATAGCGTGCTTACAACCTGCCTGGCTGGCAGCACAATCTTCGCAACACAAGCTTATAATGTGTTCAGTCTCTTCATTACATACAAATGTACAACGATAAGGTTTGCTCTTAACTTTGTGCTCTGGAGTTATTATAGCTTTTACTGTGCATAGTTGACTGTCTCTTTGTACATAGCCAATGGCGTCATCACCGTAGCTTACTCGAGCAGATCTGCAAATAATTTTACTAATTTTAATAGATCCTGGTTCTATTGTTCGCTAAGTAAATAACCTTTAAATACTAAACTTAACTAGTATGTATATCTAGTGTACCTAAATAAATATTTCACTACTAATATCTATATCGATTTTATTGTGTATTCAATCTCTACCGATAGGTTACCGAGTTGCCGCTCGGGTGAAGTCGGGTGAGTTCGGATCCAGGCGCTCGAGCCCACGAGTGATTTTGTGTCGATGTTTCATTCAACAAAATTACAAAACAATATAATTATTGCTTTGTTATTTTTTTGAATGGAACAAAGCGGTTAATAACAGACAGAAATATGTTATACGAGTATGTTGGTTGATGTAACTATACACAATATTGTAGTTGGATTGCATTTTACATTTAGTAGGTACTAAGTACCTATCGAAATACTAATAAAAATGATAATAAATGAAATGTATAATACGACAGGTAAAATATTAAGTACGTAAGTAGGAAGTTACTTACGTTGAAAGCTTGACGCCTCTTATCTCTGGACTTGTATACAGGGGATTATTAGTCAAAAAGGCAAAAACCATAGGCATGTTGACTTTTGGCAAATTATTAGACTGCCCGCGCACAAATCCACTCTCCATCGTTAATACTTCACGTCAATAGCTTATATAATTTCTTTTTATATACCAATAAAATATAAAATATGATAAAAATCGCAATACTACATACATCCACCACATCCGAGATAGTACTGCGAGCACGAAATACGCATCTCTGTCGTGATAACCGGTTCTAGCGCATCCCGTCTAACCCACAACGCAGCCTCCCGGAGTTGTGACGTAATACCGCGAAAGCTCCGCGTGCCTTTTTATTCATATGTGGGTGATATTAAAAAATTCATAGCTTTGTCATTTTTTAAGATTTTACTATGTTTAATATATTTTTATTATCTTTAAATGTATATAATTGTTTTTTGTTTTTATTTGAATGGAAACTTCCTTATGATCGCGTATCATACATACAAAAAAAATACAGACGAATTGAGAACCTCCTCCTTTTTTGAAGTCGGTTAAAAAAGCATAACCTTTCAACATCTGTCGTTACCCATCGATAACAGCTTTCTTTGTAAAAATAATCAATACGTTGCAAATTTCAAGGTCGATAAGTATTGCAGACATAATTCTACGCGCAATACAATACTGCTACTCGTGGGGAACGTCACAGCAGTTACATAGTTATGTATGTTGTTTGATTACGAATGCACGGTTGCTATTCTCATAAAGGAAGTTAACAAATTGACACTTACAATCTTGTCGCAATTGTTTCTTTAGTTCAGTGATTATCCTTATTTATTTTTTATGTATTTATAATTTAAGCATACCAACTGTATAATTACAATGTTTTGTAGTTGAGACATTCTTAATTTAACATTGTCAGAGTAATTAAACAAATCACAGGCATGCATGACATTTCAATTACATTACATTACATATTAAAGAGTAGGTAGATACTTGTTTATGGTGAAAATATAACAGTGACTCTAAACATTAGATAAACCACAAATCGAAGTCTAACTATATTAAAACTATTTAAAAGTATAAAAAAAATTAAATTACCAAAGATTATAAAGCATAACTGAGTAGGAAGTGTCTGAATGATAAAAAATTCATAGAGAAGACATCAATGTCATTGTCAGATACGTTGGATTTCGCATTATACAATCTTGCCATACGTGTAAATGGACTATTGAAGGTAGTATTCAGTGTAGTGATAGGTGTCTCAAATACCCGGGGTTGCCTCACAAAACGCCTGCTCGTTTTAAAATTAAAATTATTAATTAGTTCAACATCTAAGGACCCATGTACAATTTTGAGTAGAAACCAGTAAGTCATGTATGTCGCGTCTTTCTTTTAAATTGATAATTTTGAAGTAAGACAATCTATCAGAGTATTCAGGAATAGTTTTCCTGATGCCATTTTTTATGGATAAGTATCTTACAAAGCGAGTCTGGACGGACTCTACCTTATCTATATGGGTTGAGTAATAAGGAGACCATATAGTTGAGCAATATTCAACAGTGCTACGGACTAACGCATTGTACAGCAAGATAACACTGCAAGTTTTACGAAATGGTTTTGATACTCGAATTACAAAACCTATAATTTTGTTGGCTTTTGCGACTACATTATCTATGTGATGACGGAAAGATAAAGAAGTATCGAAAATTACTCCTAGGTCACGGATAATAGATACTCTGACCAGGTACGCACCGTCTATACAGTATTTAAAATCAATGAATTTGATTTTATTAGTAAACGCAATATACTGACATTTTTTTACGTTTAAGGACATTTTATTTTCCAAACACCATTGTTGAAGAGTATCAAGGTCACTTTGCAGCTTAATACAATCGGTAGTTGCAGATATTCTACTGTATATCTTTAGATCATCAGCATAAGCCAGGCAATCACATTTTATCCTATCCAGAAGGTCATTGATAAACACCAGAAATAATAAAGGTCCTAGTTTAGACCCCTGCGGGACTCCAGAACCTGGCACAAATGGCACAGATTCATAGCCTGCCAACGCCACTAGCTGAGAACGATTATGCAGATAACTCTCGAACCACCGCAGAAGACTACCATGTATTCCGGCATGATTAAGTTTTATATACAATATGGAGTGGTCCACACGGTCAAAGGCCTTGGCAAAATCTGTATATATGGCGTCGACCTGTCCTCTGGTTTCCAATGTATCAGTAATAAAAGTGGTGTACACCAGTAAATTTGACAAAGTGGAACGATTAGACATAAAGCCATGTTGACGGGAACTAAGGATGTGTGTAAACTATATTGTAAATGAGACCCTCGAACATTTTTGCAAATTGGGATATAATGGAAATAGGTCTATAATTTGTAACATCATTCAAACTGCCACTTTTATGAATAGGAATAATGACTTATTTTCCATAAGTCCGGGAATATGCCCTCTAAGAGATTTTTTGTAAATTAAATGCAACGGTTTAATAAGAGCGTCCATGCAAAAGCGGATAAAAATTGGAGGCAGTCCATCAGGACCCGCTCCTTTATTAAAGTAATTTTTTATAATAGAATGTTTTATATCATCTTCCGTTATAATAATCCGGAAAGAGTATAGCTCGCTGTTTTGTACGTTGCCATATAATTATTACTTGCATCACTGTCCCCGTATACAGAAGAAAAGTACTCTGCAAACAAATCAGCCACGCCACTTCCGTTCTCTGCAACACGGTCACCATAAGTAACCTGATCAGGAATACCCCTAAAGTTTCTTTTAGATTTAGTGTATCGCCAAAAAGACTTTACATTCGTTTTTATTTCGTTCTCGAGTTTCGATATATAATCACGGAAGCAATTTTCAGTGCCTTTTCGGGCTCTTTCACGTAATAGGTTAAACGTATCATAATCTCGAGGGTTTTGGTACTTTTTAAATCTAATTCTAAATTTGTATTTTTCTTTCATTCATTTAACTAAAGATGCAGAAAACCAGACAGGATAACTACTCTGCCTCTGTTTCAATTTAGGGGTGAATTTCTCAATCACTTCCCAGATTTTATTATAAAATACTTGAACAAAATCGTTGCAGTTTAAATTTTCGGAAATTTCCCATTTTATCTGTGACAACTTCGAAATGCAAGCTACATAATCTGTTTTATAAAAATTATACCTAATTTGTGATGCTTCACAAATTAGGTATAATTAAACTTAGACAGCACTAACGAATCTAAAATATAATGCTTTATATTTTAGATTCGTTAGTGCTGTTTAAGTTCCAATTCTAAAGGAGGGTGGTGGATATCAGTTTTGCATACAGGAGGAGCGTGGGTGACTGCGGCTTTAATGCCCTCATCAATAAGTACCAGATCTAATATGGTTTCATTTTCATTACAAATCTTATTAATTTGGGTAAGGCCTGTAACATTTAGTAACTCTTTTAATGCCAAGGATTTTGAATCGCAGACATCCGAGAATGGGTCATCAGAGTTACGCCACTTGATATTCGAAAAATTAAAATCACCTAATATCAATGTAGTACAGTCAGGATATTGTAGACAAATTTCCTCGGACTTATCAAAAAAGTTCCTCAGTACATCGTATGGAATGTAGGAAGGTAAATAAACAAGACAGAGATTCATGGAGACACTTCCGAAATATACACGTAACCATAAATCTTCCACACAAGTTTGCCAATCGATTTTATTCACGAACTTAAATTTATTACTAATAGCTACTAAAACACCACCACCATGAGATTTGGAGTATAACTGCTTAAATGTAGCACAACGATCTCGTCGCACAACAGTATATCTCTGATAAAAATATTCAGAGGACAAAAACGAATCATCTAGCCAGGTTTCTGTCAGGCATATTATGTCATAATCGGTGTTTAAAATTGAGATACATATTTCGTGGGCTTTGGTTTTCATCCCCCTTACATTTTGGTAGAAAATACATATTGTTTTCATTAAATTACATTATAAAAATTTGCTACGTGGCATACAATATCAAACATAATAGTGATAGATCAGTCAAGCAATTTTATCCAAACACTTTTCATCCCTAATTAATATACTATCCACGTATTCGTTTTTACGAACATATATTTTACCATAACGGACCCATACAAATTTATATGATTTTTCCTTGGCCGTTAGTCGAGCAGCTGCATGTAACGATTTATAAGTTGGCGAGAGATGTTCAGATATATAAACTGGTTCCTTGCTGCCACTAAAACCTAGAACAGAGGTGTTCAGCTTGTCATCCTTGTGATCTTTGTTGTATCTAGTTATTGCAGAGTACATTTCATCACGACATCTGGGGCTCCGCAATTTCACTATGACGGTACGCGGACGTGATTTGTTATTGCCCATACTGGCTACTCTGGTGCATTTCATGATATCGCAATCACTTAATTTATAAGAGACTATGTTAGCTAATTGAGTTATAATGTTTGGTAATGCTTCGTTTTTCTTTTCGGGTAAGCCGTGGATTTCCAAGTTAGCGTCTCTCATCATCTGGTCCATTGAGTTCATTTGGTTTCTTAAGTGACCGACAGTTGTTTGCAAGTTGGAGTTTTGTGAACGGAGTTCGGCGTTCTCATGTTGCAATTTATCGACTTCAGAGCTCAACTCATTAACTTGTGAGATATCAAAGGATGCAGATAATTTTAGATCCTCAAGCTGCTTCTTAATATCATCCAATTCGGATCTGAATTCGCGAACCATGGTTTTGATTTCCGATCGCAAAGTGTTTCTGATCTCCTCTCTTATTAAGATACGAACATCGTTATCTCTCTCTTCATTATCCGAGGGTACGGCTGTTATATCAGTAGTTTCGATAGCCGCCGGGCTTAATGCCAAACAACTCCGGCAATTCCATGTAGAACGCGCAATTTTACTAAGTTTTTTAAACTTCGTAACATTCATATCCACGCACAAGTGGTGATATGTTTTTGTACAATTTGAATAAATTAGTTGTTAAATTTTTTGTACTAATTTACCACATACATTGCAGTTCGTCATTATGATTATTAACACAACTGTCCGGCTAATCTCAACTAATGTACAAAAAGACGAACTGAGAGCTCGGATTCGATCTCACGGACACCGGCGTGTTACCGGCATACGTTACACTCTCGACCAACGATGCTTAAGTTTACGTTGAAATTGTGAATCATTAGAAACGATATCACAAATATCAATCTGGCGGTACAAAGACTTATTACGTGAATGACAACTTAAAAGTTAGTGTTTTTATAAAACCACCGACACAATGCACTTTAATTTTGCTGTTTAAGCCACGAAAAACAATACAAATCCTTAAACGAATTATTTAGTACGTTTTGTAACACACTGTCTGTCTGACTGAACTGTCCTTATTACCACGATTTATGATTTAAAATGTCAGAGCAAAGAATAACACGACTGTACATTAGACTACCGACCGATGACAAATTCAAATAAAAGCAAATGTTGACAGAACGAGTCGGTAATCTATTTGAGGTAGCGTAGCTTTGAACTTCTATTTTTCTTTCCTTTTTCTTTTTAAAAGGACAGCTCCCGCTCTATGTATGGATCCTGTGTCGCGGGACTTTACAAACATTCAAATAACGGACACAAAGTACACCCAAACTCGGAACAACAATTTGTGATATATATGATAATACAAAAAATTTTGTCCCGTGTGGGGATCGAATCCACAACACTCGACGCGGTGGCAGTGGCGAGGCGATGTCTACTATGTTGGTCCATTGCAGGTTGGAAGACTTCGCATATTATCGAGAACATCATGGGGAACTCTAAGCTATGCATACAACTTCAATAAATCAGAGTTGTGTGCCTTGAGATCAAGCTCAAAATTCTCGGTGGCCGTCCAACGGTCCTCTCAGTAAACTATCGCTGCTTTTAACTGTTCTATATTAATTAGAAATTTACAAAATAATAATATGTACTAGGGGCGTTCAAAAAGTAATGAGAATAGCTATATTAGAAAATGAATTAATATTATTTTATTTTTCGACGTAATCACCCTTTAGGTCAATACATTTAGCAAATCTTTCTTCTAGAGCAAAAATTCCTTTTATAAAAAAGTCTTCACCTTGAGTACTTGCAAAATCGTTTACGGCGGCCTTCACTTCTTCGTCATCTTCAAATTTTATGCCTCTCAAGTGTTCTTTCAAACTCGGAAATAGGTAGAAATCAGTAAGGGCCAAGTCCAGTGAATATGGCGGATGATCGAGGATCTCAAAGCCAGCATCTTGGATTGCTGCCGTGGCAACTGTAGACTTGTTCGCCGGCGCGTTGTCTTGATGGAACAAAACTTTTTTCGCGAGTTTTCCTCGTCGCTTTTCAAGGATTTCCCGACGTAATTTTTTTATTTGTTCTGCGTAGACATTTCCCGATCATCATCCAGAACAATTTTTTCAACTTTTTCGACCATTTCCTAAATGACTGACGTTGAAGGGCGGCCCGAGCGCGGGTCATCTTTAACCGATGTTCTACCACGTTTAAACTCTGCACACTACCGAGCCACTGTGGAATATGGAGGAGCAGACTCCCCCAATGTCTCACGTAAATCTTTAAAAATTTGTTCCGTAGTAAAAAATTTTAAGCAAAAGTATTTTATCACAGCACGGATTTCAATTTTATCCATTTTTAGCGAGAGCTATCGACACGTCACAAACAAATAATTAATACAACTGACACAGACAAGATAGAAAGCTAATTATTTGAGGGTATTATGACAAAGACCTAATCTTTCCGTGACAATAATTTCTTTTTTCAAGTATCCCCCATTACCACGTCATTCTCATTACTTTTTCAACGACCTAGTATATAGGTACCAATAGCCAGCCTGATATATTTTATCAAATGCTTAAAAACTACATCATTCCAAGCGTTAGCAGATAATTTAGAATCATGGTCTGCAATTACGAGAATACCATAGCCGTTGTGGGTTAAGAAAACGATATTATATTATAGAGAATTGCCATCGCGGCACGTCATTGCCGCTTTGGCACATGCGATTGCCGTAGTAGTACATGCCATTGCCGTCTTGTCTTGGTGTTGTGGCAAATAGAATAACTAGCTATGCCCTGCGGTTTTACACACATAAGTCTCGATGTCGTGGGAATATCAGGATAAAAGGAAGCCTATGTGCTAATCCAGGTCTCCAGCTATCTACATACTAAGTTTTATCGCAATCAGTTCAGTAGTTTTTGCATGAAAGAGTAACAAATATCCATCTATCCTCACATACTGTCACATTTATAATACTAGTAGGATAATTTGTCGTTATAGCATATAACATTTACGTCATTTAAAAATCGATTAGAGTGAACCATTTATAAAAAACAAATAATGCACTAATAACCACAAAAAAAACAGTATTGACCTATAAGAAAATCAATGAAATATTCAATGATGAGTCATACTTTTTTATTTGACCATGTGTTAAACTAATGGTTTCCAGAGGCTATTATTACGTCAAGCACAAGTACCGACAAATGATAAGTTGATAGCGACGTTGCAGTCAGTCTACAAGGATGTCGGTGAATTATTGGATGTGGCATTACTTGGCAACTGTTATTAACATCATATTTTGATTTTAGAACAATGATCAATAATAATTATTATTATAGTGCTAGTATCACCATAGCCTATTGATAGTACTAAATAATAAATAAACGAAACTAATTAGCGACATGTACATCTGCACGCCCATATCTACGCGCCCAGTGCTGTATAAACGGCCATCATTATTTTCCAAAGTTGGCAAGATATTGTTGGAACTATCCCTGACTCATCGAAGCATTGACGCATATCATTTGCGCATGATGGCATAAAAGTCATCTAGCCTTTCGTCCAAAAACATGCCCGAAGCATTACAGAACCGAGGTAGTCCCAACAACATCCTCAGCACGTTATAAACTTATAATTTTAATACATATTTTTAAACATACACGTGTAAGTTTCGTTTCATAATGAGTTAGTTTAAGCCATTACTAGTAGGTTTTTTTTTATACTACTTAGGTGGCAAACAAGCATACGGCCCTGTTAAGTGGTCACCGTAGCCTATGGACGCCTGCGACACCAGAGGCATCACTTGTGCGTTGCCGACCCTTTAGGAAAGGAAGTGGAAAGGATAAGGAGCGGGAAGGGGGAAAGAGGGTGATTGGGCCCCCGGTACTCTTACTCACCGAACTAAACAACAGTAGAAATACTGCTATTTTATGTCGATATTCTGTGAGAAATATATTCTATAAGGATATTCTGTGTGCTGAAATCATCAAGGCTCTACTACTCTAATTGAGTTGGTTTAAACCATTATTAGTAAGTCTGAATATTATATATGTATATGTTATTTCGTTAACAATAAAGTCTTTTCGTAAGTGATTCGTATGTGTTATTATATATGCTATCTATGCTAATATTATAAAGAGGAAAGATTTGATTTTTTGTTTGTTTGTTTGTTTGTATTTATCTCAAAAACTACTCAACCGATTTAAAAAATTATTTTATCATTAGAAAGTTATATTATTATAGGCTATATTTTATTTGAACAAAAAGTACTGTTATTAAAATAACCGCAGGCAAAAGCTAGTGACCAATAAAAGGGAAAAATCAGCTAGCTTGAAACAAAGGTACACGTAACATATTTATTATGAAAGAATTTATTATTTATTATAGACGTAAGACTAGCTTGTCTGGCATGACACTCTTTATCATGTGACTACCTCTAAGTATAATAATTATTATTATGATAGGATAATAATTACCTATTTTGCTAACCCAGGCGCAGTCTCCTTATATATCTGCTATTAATAAAATTCGTTTAGCAACACCACCTTATGCGGTAATCATCTTTCATATTTTTATACATTAGAATTAAACCTATATTTAATTTTGTCACGATATACCTGTGCTAAATAAAAAAAATACCATAATAATTATTTAGTCTTTCGGCGTCATTCAAAAATTGTTTGTCATGCTTGTATAAGTAAATATTTCTAATGCCATATCGCGTGAACATACATCATAGGAGCGCTAGCAATTTATTCATATCAATAACAACTCATTTCGGTTCACAGCCTGGAAGAGTGTCGCAGCGTGAAGACGTTAACATACCCAGTTTCTTAAAGTATATTTGGGTATGTACAAAATATATGTAACTTATTTTTTTAAAGTTGTTAAATCTTTGTTATATTTAAAGAACATTAACCGGCCAGTGTTTTGTAAAAGACAACTAACTTTTAAATTCAGAAGCAAAACAATTCTATAATATTGCATAATCCGATATTTGAAGAATTTGCCAATGTAAAATACAATTTCACAAATAAACAATATTTTATACCTTAAACCTGCCAGTGTCAATTAAAAAGTCTTATACGTTTTCGACTTTCTAATATTGATTTATATGACCTGTAATGATGGACTCGTTTTTGAATGGTACTTTTTCCATAAAAATATGCAAACAATTCTTGGACACGTCATTTAACTATATAAGATATATTAATAAAAATTAGAATAAAATAATAAGATTACTATTTCTTTGAAATTTTCTATATTAAACAGGGGTCTAGCTAACCCTCAGAAAGTTACCAATTTTGATAATACATTAATTAATTATCATATACATAAATAAAAACAGGTGTTAAATACCCACATTTAACAAGATAATGTTATAAAAAGACAAACTTAGCAACAGTTATTTGCCAGACACGATTTAGCGTGCTAATGTAAAATTATTTTTTTATTCTAAGCCTTATAAGGATTGCAAACAAAATGTTAGAATCAATTTATTTGATACAGAATGACATATTATTATTACCGCTTAATTGTGTATCGTTTTTCACCATTATACATTTAGCATTCGTTACGCCTCACGCTCAATGACTTTCTATAGCAGTGGTCCGTAACACCAGGATCATCTTAGTTATAACATCAGCCCTGTATTAAACTGTCCCACTGCTAGGCACAGGCCTCTTCTCCCTATGAGGAGGGTTAGGCCATAGTCCACCACGCTGGCCTAGTGTGGGTTGGCAGACTTCACATAACTTCGAGAACATTATGGAGAATTCTCAGACATGCAGGTTTCCTCACGATGTTTTCCTTCACCGTTAAAGCAAGCGATAATCAACTATTTAATACGCATTTAACTTCGAAAGTCAGAGATGCGCGCCTTGGGTTCGAACTCGAAACCTCTGCGTGGCAGTCCAACGGTTTCCCGCTAGGCTATCGCTGCTGCATCTTAGTTACAGCAACTAAATAAAAACGCCTCGATGGCGTAGTGGTTAGTGTGACCGACTGCCACGCCTGAGGTCTCGGGTTCGATTCCTGCACAATTCAAACATACATATTATATAATATTGTGTTATAATATTATGTTTATCCATTGTCTAGTATTGCTTATTTTTTTTTTCATTGCTTAGTTTGGGCTAGATGGTGTTGTGTGTATGTGATAGAATATTATATTATTATTATATTAATTATCATGGCTTGTTTGAATGTACAGTCGAACTTCTGCTACCTTAAGTGCGTATTGACTTTCACTAAAAGATATTTAGATACGACCACATATTCCTGAGCTATATAATACTTAAATATCTAGAAGATTCATACGTAATCTCAAGCCTGTATTCCTAAAGCGATAGGAATCGATGTATCGATTCGCCAATTACGACGTGACATAATAGGGCAAGCTTATTGCCGTTTATCGGAAGTGATAGGAATCAATGTATCGATTCGCCAACTACAACGCGAATAATAGGGGCAAGCCTCTTGCTGGTTATAGGAAGTGATAGGAATCGATGTATCGATTCGCCAACTACAACACGACGTAATAGGGCAAGGTCCAACGTGAAGAGGCCCTTTGAGAGTTTTAATCGAAGGTGTGATAGAACACCTACAGCGGCACTAGCCGCAGCAGGCGAAGGACTATTGCTACGTATGGATTCTAATATATGAGCTATGGGTATGGGTGGTTGATGGACTGGTATATTGGTAACTATAGATGAAAAACGGCAGCTTCCCTGAATACTCTAATAGCATCAATCGGATGGGCAGACAGTGATTTGCGAATTCACTAGATGGGCCCCCTGAAAGCCACCATAGGCATACAAGCCAGTAGCAGAGGGCAACACCTTATTATTAATATTTTTAATTAAGGAGAATATATATTTTTCAGATATAATCGACAATGGTGCTGACACTATACAAATTGGATGCCAGTCCTCCGGTGCGAGCGGTGCTGATGACCATTGACGCTCTCAAGATCCCTGACGTGGAATATGTTGATGTCAACTTACTGGAAGGCGAACATAAGAAAGAGGAATATTTAAAGGTTATTAAAAAGATATCTCCAGCACTAGAAAAAAAAATCTGTGTTGCTGGGGATTTTACAAATATTTGAAACAACATACACAAAGAACACCCAGAAAGAACACCCAGTCTCGAAACAACTATTTTCAGACCACACAATTTATTATCGCGTGTATCGTCGAACTCACAACACTTGGCGCAGTGGCAGTGATAATGGGACCACTGAAACTATCCGTGCAGTCAGTATTAGCTATTTTACCAGTTAAGTTACTTTTTAAGGTGTTCTCTACTATTCCCTGCTCAAAATAAAGCCTAAAGAATTTAGCTATGTCCTGCTGAATATAGTAAAGTGCCTAAAGTTGTATGAATTTAGCTTATTTTATAAGAGGTACTAGCTTCTGCTCGCGGCTTCGCTCGCGTAAAAGTAGGTAACGGCACTATTTATTAAATAAAATATAGCTATGTTACTCGGTGATAATGTTGCTTACTAATCGTGAAAGAATTTTTATAACACAGATATTTTTCAATTTTAATCGAAAACTTGTGTACCAATTTTCATACTGCTAAGTCCAGAAATGAGAAAATTTCGTTACAACCTTTACCCCCCATTTTATCCGTCTAGGGTGGAGTTTTGTCCATTCCACTTACATAGATCATTTTTGTTTGTAATCAGGACCCAATATACCAATTTTCATACTTCTGAATCCAGAAATGAGAAAATTTCCATACAAACTTAACCCCCCACCTATTTTACCTTTTTAGGGGGAGTTTTGTCCATTTTACCTACACAGGTAATTTTCAATTATAATCAATAACTTGTATACCTATTTTTATACTTATAAGCCCAGAAATGAGCAAATTCCATATAAACTTCACCCCCCTATTTCACCCCCTTAGGGGTAGAATTTCAAACAATTCTTTCTTAGTACACCCCTACAAATTAAAACACACATACTCTCCAAATTTCAAGTTCCTACGACCAGCGATTTAGGCTGTGCGTTGTCTCTAAGTCAGTCAGTCAGGACATCTTCCTTTATATATATAGATATATTCTAAGGTATACAAGGAGTGCTTTCTCTTGTGGCATTATAGTAAAAGCAATTATGGGTAGACACTTCACAATAGGTAATACCATTGCCTACCCATTATGTCGGGCAGATGGATATACCTACTTCACAATGGGTACACTCATTGTGAAGTGTACTAGAAGTGCGTCCTCTTCAAGATATCGCTGTTATCGGGGCGTATGCGAGGAAAATCGAGAGTCTATTAGCCAAGCTTGAGGTTTATCTGTGGCCAGAGCTAAAAAACTAAGTAGAGAAGAAGTAAATAACTTCTACAAACTTTCAGTCAAAGTCATGAACGATACAACCGTGAATAATACGCCCTGAAAGGTTTTAACAAAAAGGTGCAAAAGTCGTCCTTGCAATGTAACCTGTAATTTTCTTTTACCTGTAGTTATATGAAAAGGAGTGAATATAATATTGTAAAACTGTGTATTTTACTTATTTTTCATAAGGCATCTATCCTCAAAAAAAGGGTTTGCAGAAACTGGTTCTGCAAAATGTGTAATTGTTAGGACAACAAAAACAAGTGATTATGTAACGTATAGGATACTAGCTATATCTATAGAAATAATTCATGGTTAAGTAACCAATGTTTAATTAAATAATAATTTGAAAACTTTAAGTAACCATGAATAATTATTCATGGTTACTTAAAGTTTTCAAATTATGAGGTTCTTTCAAAAAGTAAGGCATTTATCTCGCTTTTACCCTATATTCTTTATATTTGTGTGAAAGCATTTCTGTAATTTTAATGTTTGTAACCTGTAACACTGTCAAAAACATAGGCAGTATAGTGTCTATTATGCGACTAAAAAGGTTTTATTTTTTGCAGCTGAACCCGCAGCATACAATTCCAACGTTGAAAGATGATGACTTTGCAATTTGGGACAGGTAAGATATTTATCCCACTTACGTAACTCTGTGTTTTTATACTTATTTTAATCCACATAATTGCTAATTTATTATCAAACTTTGGCAGTAATCAATCACAAGAATACCTAATTATTTATTTAGGTAGCATATACCTTATAGTACACAATATTTTAAAATTCGAATGTTGTGTTTGCTTTTATAATCAGAATTTTGTATTATCTTCACGGTTACTGATTTTTTTATTGCATTTATCGAAGGATTATATTCACCGGATTCATCATCGGATCATAAGGATTATATAGTCACCGTTGTTCTTTCTAGTATGTACACTGTCTCCATAGCTACTGGTGATTATAAATTCTAATATTATAATATTCTTCTCTTAATTAAGAGTAATAATTAATCCATTTAGTTTTAATTTGCTAGGCTTGAAAATTCAGTCAGCTGAATACTAAAAAGAATTAGATAAGCACTGATGGAATATTTTTATAAAATATATAATTAGTCATCATCATCATCATCATCATCTCAGCCGAAAGATGCCCACTGCTGGACATAGGCCTCCCCCAAGGTTTTCCACACAGATCGATCTTGGGCCACCCGCATCCAATTGCGCGGGAAGCGGTTGGATGCGGGTGGCCCAAGAGACCTTTAGCAGGTCGTCCGGTCACCTTGTGGGGAGCTTACCCTTGCTGCGTCCTCCGGTGCGTGGCCACTATCCATTATTCAATTAGTGTTAGGAAAGAAAGAAACATCTTATTATTTTTATTGAAATATCGTCGCATACAGCAAAATATAATACAGCAGAAGGAATAAAATTACCATTGTTGTTTTACTAAATATATGAGTTTATTTTCATTACTCTATGCAATTAGATTAAAATAAAAGGAAAAAGCAGTGCATAAAATTCGATTTTTATCAATCCAGTTCTATGTTGCATATACCTATTACGTCTCTATATGCGTTATATCTTGCAAATTAGATGTTTGTCTAGTGTATTAGCATGCAATGATATGGCACATTTTAAGTAAACATCAAAGAGACTATGATCTCATGAAGTTACTCCTGTATTAGCAAAGAAAACAAGTTATATGCTTATTAACATGTCGATGACTCTGATAGTGATCCATCTTGTCGAGTCATTGAGGATCTCGATCACAGGGTATATATAATATAAAATATATAAAAAGCGCAAATCACTCTCAGACGACCGAGAAACATGAGTAGCTATTTTATTGTGATTTAGTTCACATCATTTTATTTTGATACTAGTTTCACCCCCGGCTTCGCTCGCGTAAATGTAGATTAGGTTTGCAACAGTTCTTTTTTCTGGATGAAAGGTACCCTATGTCCTATTCTGTACCCCTGACAACGTGTATGCAAAATTTCATGATGATCGGTTGAGTAGTTAAGGCGTGAAAGCGTAACAAACAAACAAACTCATATTAGTAAGGATTACTTCCAAAAATGCAATAATAGATTATGGCCGATCATCGCATGCATGATATTAGGGGTACAGAAAAGAACATATTCAGAAAAAGTATCCTTTTATCCGGAAAAAGTACTGTTACCGAGGGATAGAAATTAATTGGCAAAGACGAAAAGATTGTCTGTACCACACTTACAGAATTGAAGATTATTTTTAAAAATAGATTTTTCGCTTTCTTAGGGTCTTTTCTTTATAACAAGGTAAATAAAAACGCTAGTACAGGCACCAATATTATACATATTACCTATATTCATTTTACTAATGGATTGTATTCAAATTTTCTCACTGTAATTAATAAATAAATTTACATTAACGCGAGCAAAGCCACAGGTAAAATGTAGTACTTAATATAGAAATGTATCTTGGTTGGTATATTTTTTTCAGTCACGCGATTTGTGGATACCTCGTCAGCGCCTATGGGAATGATGACTCTCTTTATCCGAAGGACCCTAAGAAAAGAGCAGTGGTCGATCAACGTCTGCATTTCGACAGCGGAATATTATTCCCGGCGTTAAGCGGCGCTGCTGTGAGTTCCTTTATATTACCTCTCAACAAGTTCAGTTATCAAAAATACGAAAATACACAAAAAGCTATTCAAACAAAGGAAGACTATCATAGCAAAATTTACATTTTAAATAGTCTGGTTAAGCTCAGATGCCGGCATCCTAGCGTTGGTTCAGATGCTAAATGATATCAGGCCTGCTTATAATCAACCGTATTCTAGACACAGACCTCCATTCAGAGGCTTAAGTTATTGTCCATGATGATGACACAGTACGAGTTACAAGTTTTTATTTCAAAATTTTGTATGTTGGACTTTGTGAAGATTTCTCAGAGGTACCAGGTTCTCGTGATTGTTTACTTATCTCTTAAAATGCGAGATAATTAACTTTTTAATACACACATAACTTTGTAAAGTCAAAGATGCACTGTGGGGAATCCAACTTTCCAAGTGTGACCAACCTCCCTGTAGTTAATAGGCTATGGCTGTCCGTCTTGTGTATAAATAAAAAAAATATACATACAGACGAAATATAATTTAAAAAAAAATATGTCTGCATTATTTTTTTTAGGCATCAGTGATCTTCGGAGGCGCAAAAGAGTTTCGCCAGGATTTGCTCGACAAAATTGATTCTGCTTACGAATTCACTGAAAGGTTTCTGACTACGCCGTGGCTTGCTGGGGATGAAATTACATTGGCGGATATTTGCTGCGTCAGCAGTATCAGTTCGATGAACGTGATATTGCCCATTGATAGGACTAAGTAAGTTAATCCAATATAAAAAAAAAACGTCGCTGAATGTGTCACGTTAAGTCAAGGATTGATTAATGTTGCCTTTTTATTATTGTCTAAATGAAAATGCCCATCGATGCTAATGATATGATGATGGTAGGTTATTTCTCTTACCGGTGTTAAATAAGTAACATTGCTACTGCATGTCGTCCGTTGAGCAAGTTTCAGTGGCACAAAGTCAAGGCAAAGTCAAAAATCAATTATTCGTTTAGGTCAAAAAGTAACACTTATGAACTGTAAAATTTATGAGGTGTTTAGTGAAACCACTAAATTTACATTGAGGTTATTTGCTACCACTATCAATATTTTCATCCCACCTTAAATTAATTATTTAAAGAGTGATCAACTATTAGAAGCGTCCGTAAGCTACAATAACCGCTTGGTCTATTCCACTACGATCACCTAGGTGAATATACTTAGGTCACATGACAGTATTTGGCATGTGTTTATGAAGAAAGTTCTGATTTGCTTCCTGAAAACAGTATCTCCGATCGATGGACTTACGTTAAAATGGACGTGAAAAGTGTTGCTAGGCTTTCCAGATTGAACAAGTAGATCCTCACAATCATCCATCATGGTGTTCAGCATCCCAGCATCTAAGCAAATCACCATTGGGGACACCAACTCCTTTACGTACAAAAAAAACTGGAGGGACTACCACTATCGTGGAGGAGAGCTCTTGGAAGGGACCTCTACCTACTCTGATGATCTTATCGTCTCTTTAGTACTAGGCATCTTGGCTCCTATGGAGACGACAAGTGTGAACGCTCAAAAGACAGTGGAACTACCCGCAGAGCCCGCTAAAAAAGTAGACCAGGAAGTAAAGGACCAGGGGATCCTGGCCTTCTTTTTGACGTGCCTGATGACCCTCACGAAGACCATCACCACAAAAAACCACCCCTCATTTCAGAAGCGTTGGCAAGCGGCTCTTGCATCAATAACAGTGGGAGATAGGGTACCCAGTAGGTCCTGGGAAGGCATACCTCACTTAGGCGAGAGGTTCCAAAGCATTATGTCTGGAAGGAGCTCCCTCCGCAGAGAGATAGTGGACCGTGTCTTAATGGCGGAGAAGGCAGGGGCCAATGCACAGTCCTAATACAAGTGAAGCTGGTGTGGGAGTTTGCTTCTCTTAAAAGCGCTCCAGTACATGGACTTTTTCATTAAGTCCCATTGCCGGGCTCTTGAAATTGCCATGGTACTGGACCAAGCCATCGCCTTACATGACAAATGGGGGCAGCTAAGAGAGACGACCCCCAACTTGCATACAGCAAGGTGAGAGACATCAACTCTCACCAAGAACTAAACCACGCGCACTACCCAGACTTGTATTACGCAGCTATCGCCTATGCGAAACATCAGAAACTGGTCGGGGAGAACTTTCAGATTTCACAGATACACATATCGGCCTAGATGGCACTGATTGACAGATATGTCAAGAAGATGAGGGAAGCGGAGATAGTTCTCTCTGAAGACACAAAGGAAAAACTGAGGAGACTTGGCTGTCCTGTGCGTAAGCGCGAGGAATCGGAGTCCGATGACGGGGAAGACGACGATCACAGGTCACGCAGAAAGAGCCGCCGCCAACAGTAACGAGATCTATAAGGAATTTTATAATAACTCAGTAATGTTTTTCTAAGGTTATTTTGAAAGCCAATTAATGATCTTATGATAAATATTTGATGTATGTAGACTCTGCACCATCAATAGCCTTGAAGGATGGCATTATAACTAAATTACACCATACATCACAATAACAGCTTCATGCATTATCTGAGTGCATCTTAAAAATGTGCTACCATAAATAAAGTGCATTAAAACAAAAAAGCAGCTCATGCTCAACAAGATGAATTAATCAATCATAATGTCGAATAGAATAAATACAATTACCTATACTCACAAAAGGACTCTAATGACGAGGCTCATGAAAATGTACTGAAATCCAAGACGAAGCAACAAGATTTCATAATTCTCTGATTTCATTCGGATAGTAATATCTATAGTTAAAAAACTATAGTAACTGCACTTATCATACTGTATAGACGTTAGGACAAACACCACCTTAGTCTCCATTTCTGTGGCCGCTAGAAAGTAACCGAAAGTTCGGAAAACTTGGAAATATTAATAATTTAACTAATTAAAAATTAGCGATCAAAGTAACTGCAATAAATTCCGTATAAAGTTTACAGTAAAATTTCAACTTTCTCCCAACTTAACGTAAACGTAAGACAATAGTATTGTTAAATATAATTAATAAAGTCTTTACTTATTTTAAAAATACAATGCTTAGTAAGTAATGTTCACATGGTATAATACTTGAAGTATACAATTATGATATTACCAAAATAATAATTCAATGGTATCGATTCCGAACACCTAGCCTAATGGACACTAAAGTGCCACTATGAAGAAATGAATGTGACTATAGTGAAATAAACGTGCCTGATTACGATCAAGCTGTTCGTATGTCTTTATACCATCTTCAAAATGCAAAAATTATATCATTGTTGACTCCCTGACATACTTTTATCATATTTACGTGATATTCATATATATACTTTTACTTTACACTTCTTTACAATTTTACATTTATCTATTTACATATTAAATTATTAATGAAACATTACATAACTCCTTGCGATATCGGTTTGTCGATACACCAATATCGGTAACCAACTATCGACGAGGCCTAGAGCCTATTACTACTCTATGGTCAAGGCTGTCATTAAAGGACCACGACGCGGAGAGTTTGTCACTCGCTTACGTAAACGCCTACATAGGCGTTAATACATCTTTCGTATTTCTTCCGCTATAAACTTTATTCTTCTATAGGTATCCTAGTTCTTTTAACTTTTAACTGTATTCTGTGCTTGTCTATTTTACTCTCTAGTGCCTTCTGAACTTTTGTGTATGTGTCTTCGGACCTGAACAATATATATGCTGTAACCGTGAGGCGAGTCATTTTTATTTTATACACCCTAACGTAGCCACATTACCTACATCATAAATGTCTACTGGAGAAGAAGAGTATATCCACCATACATTCTAGCAACCTGAAGTTTCCGTCACACATTGCCAACCTCAAAAAAAGGCGTTGTTGTGCTGCTTTCATATGACAAAAAGACCAGTAATCAGGAATGCATTGGCATTATTGCAAACTAATGAGTAGAAATACTGAATACTCATAGCTGTCTTAAGAAACGGGCAGCGCCATATTTTAATGCGATATTATAACACTATTGATGATTAAAGAGATGACAAAGACAAGACGTAATCGTCGTGTCGCAAACTGATTAGTTTATATAATGGAAAATGAGTATTAACTCGATCATGCTAAGTATTTACTTAGGTACCTTTTTGAGTCGGCTTGTGACCACAGCTTGTGCGACCTGGCCGAAATTTCAAGCCATAGATTTCATAAAGGTATGTTAATATTGTGTATTGTCGCGTTAGTATTTGTTTTATTATTCTATAAACCATGCAACACGAAGGTGTAAAAGTACTTAGTTTATAATAATTTATCATATTAATTTCTGACTGATATGGTTGTTATATAAATCAGGCATTCCCATAATACTTAACCTTTTGGAAGTAGGTACATAACTATAAGTATTAATAGATATGATAAGGATATAGACTCTTAGGTTTGTAAACATTTCAATCTTATAGCGACATCTGTTAATGAGTAGCGGAACTAATCTACTCATCAAACATTTATATGAAATTGCTTAATTCAACATGTAAAGGCCGTATTGTCATGAGGAATGCTTATTCTCATTTACAAAATAACACAAATGTAAAATATAAGAGACAAATCACATCGAAAACCTACCTATTAACTAACTAAAAATACAACATACACATCAATTTCCTAGATTATTTAAATTGCCCGGGTGGTTCCTAGCTTAAGGTTTGGTACCAGTATTAGCATTGAAATTTACAATGAGAAGCGGTAGGTTATATAATTATATTTTATATTTATTTTAATATACTTATTTATGGATTTTTCAGAAGGAATAAGGTAAAAATAGCTTATATATTAGGACTCTTTCAATGAACCTCCAACTATTTATTATAGTGCCCAGCTTTTAGGCGGCGCGGCGGCGTATCAAGATAACATGTACCAGATTTTAATCTAAACTTTCAGCATTATAACACCAATAACAGCATTAATTTCGTGTAGTCGTTTTTGCATAATGCGCGTACAAAAATACAGATATACAGACAGAAGCATAATTATTTTAGTTTCTCTATCTCTTCAAAAAACCCAATATCTTTTTTAATATTTATGATATACAGACATGGACCGATTACAATGTTTTTATATGTATAGACTGTGTAGATCTACCATAGATAGTTTTAAATTATTAGTCAAAAAATAAAAATATTATTAGTCAACCCTTACCAAAATATAAAACACACTTAGAACGGGTTATTTAAGTTTTTCATTAAGTTTCACATTGTTTATTTCTTTTGTTAAGTTAATTCCTAACGTGTAGCTTATTTTAATTAATTAATTTTGATTTTTCTATTTTATGCTTTGTTGTTATATGTGTGTGCATGCTGTGGTCTCCTATAAGTAAAGGAGTACACTATACAAAACTAATGTCCATTTGTCTGTGCAATTTTGTGTATATTTTTTGTTGGAGATCCTTAATAAATAAATAAATATATTTTTTTGGTATTTTTACAGGTACCCAAATGTATTGTCCTGGCTTGAACAATGCTCTCAACTGGATTGTTACCAGATTAAGAACCAGCCTGGCATTGAAAATTTCAGAGCCCTGCTTACATCAAAACTAGAATAAAACATCAACGGTTAAAACACACATATAGATTTACGTAGTTACCATCAGTTTTCCAAATTATATCAAGCCTTACCGTGGAATTATTGTTGTAGCTATATTGGTTTTCTGAGCAAATTGATTTTGCGATATAATCGTATATTTTAAATAGAGTTTTCTTATGTATTCTTAAGCTACAGTGTATTAATTTCTCTGGCACTGACACGAATAGGGCACAATCAGTACACATAGTATCTACTATAGATCTTATTTATGCACGTACAGCGTACCAATTTGTGATGGAACTCATAGAAGATCAACTTGTGATGGCACGCCAAGAAAAAAGCATGCATTTAACATGCATAGCACAAACGCTATCAAATATATTTTTTAAATATCAGTAGTTATTTAACATGTCGTGTTTTAATTGCTAAGCTTTTAATTTATTATTTACAGTTTTTGTGGTTATGTAATTTTATTTAAATTAAATATTGAATTATTTTAGTATTGTTGTTTTATTTGTCAGTGATTTTTGAGATAGATTTATTAACTCACTTTTCTTGGCCAGGAATGATTTATAATTTTAGCACAACAGAACCTAGCGCCGAAAAAGAAAATACCCTGTTATACTTTTATACAGTCAATCAAGTCAAGTATTTATTTACGGTCAAAGGCGAATGTAAATCATATAGCTGGAATTCCCAATGGATAAGGTATTGGACTTGCGATCGAGAGTTCGCGGGTTCGAATCCCACCCATTGCACTACTGACGTGAACCCACTCGTTAGGAGTGCAAGCATTACAGCTTAGCTGGAGGGGTTAACAAAAATACTAGTAATTTGAAACCCAAATTGCTAGTAAACATAATTTAAAATTAAAATAAGCGAAATAAAGGTTTTAGGTTTTTTTTTTATATAAATTTATTGCACCCATCATGTTACAAAGGTCTTACTAATTTAAAGATATCTGTGAAGTAGATATATTTACCTGTAAAACTTAAATAATAATAGAAGCCTAATATGAAGGCAAATTAATGTTAAGTTGGCGGTATAAACATACCGCCAAGTAGATCTCTACACGTTGGCCCAACACGTTGGCCCACTACCTTGACCCAATGTGTACAGCCGCCTTTAGACAGTTAAACTCTAATTCCAATTAATTATATTTTAACTATAAGCAACATTGTATCTTTAGGACCAAATTTTGATTTTATCATCCGTCACTATAAGTTGTACTTATTCTAGTTATACAAGGTAAGTAATCATTAGCCTTACAATGCTGTTACACATGTTCTTTCAAATATTTATGAATCGTAGATGGCTTAACAAAATCCTAAATCAAAAACGAGTCTGAGATCGGAGACCGCGACTTGGTAAGCGTTAGGTAGGACACCCCTCGACCAGATAGACTGATGACCTAAAGGTGGTAGCTGGGTTAGACTGGATGCGGAAGATGGAAGACTGGATGCGGAAGATGGAAGACCGGATGCTGTGGCTCAAAATGTCTCCCTTTTTATGTCTAGCAGTGAACCGCAATGGGCTGATAAATTTGACTAAATGATGGTCTCTGTCACATGGCAGTAATTGAGTACGGCAATTATATCAATAAAATGAATAAAATTAACAAAGTCACCAAAGAGACTACTTACTATTTATCAGAACTTAGTCGGTCAAGTTCATAAAAGGTACGTATATAGGTACTCCTCGGTATAGCGCGTACTGTAAGTAGCTTAGGCCTTGTACACTTAGCGACATAAGTCGATGACTTTTTATGAGATTTTGAATTGCTATAATTATCATGCACAATAATTGTAATATCTCATAATTATATTGCTGCAGTAATAGTTAAAGGATAGTTATTTTAATCACAATTCACTACTATAGAATAATAAGTACTTTTTCATTCACAAAACACTGTAAGAAATTTGTTTAACGTTCACCTATTTACATATTATGTCGTCCTCAGCAGCTAACCACATACCCCTGCGAGTCCAAAACCAATATTAGGCACCCCGCACTATAATCAGCGGTCGATAGAACACACCTTTCGAGGCGCTGCTGTGGGCTTCCTAACCCCGTAGTACCCTGGTCCAAAGAGGGAGACCCGTAGTTCTCCCGCCGAAACCCTATCTCGAGTAGGTAGGGTTTCGGGGGGAGAACTACGGTCCTGAAGATAGGGATATGTTGAGTGGTCATCCTCTACGCAGTGAGCCAGTGTTTGAGGGGTGGTCAAAATTCCCCGACGCCTAATGTATATGTAAGTGTTATACACTTCATCTTTCTATATGTGTTCGTAACCACCTGGAAATATTGACATAACAGTTATGCGAAATGACTTCCTCCGTGGCGCAGCGGTATTGAATACGACTGCTGTGCATGAGGCCTCGGGTTCAAATCCCGTGTCAGGCCAGCAAAAATGTATTGGGCTTTTCTGTTAAAAAATTTCAATACGAGCCCGGAGTTAGGAAATTGACGGTGATAAACACCCCCGTGCCTCGGAAAGCACGTAAAGCCGTTGGTCCCGCGCCTGATCTCTCTCCGGTCGTGTCAAATTAACCATCCCATCGGATCATGAGGGTTAGGGAACAGAGAGTGCACTTGTGTTTGTGCACATACTTGTTCATTATAATGTCTCCTGCGCAGATGGCCAATCTCCGTTAAGATTGGCCGCCGTGACCGAAATTCGGCTAAACTGGCTATTATTAGGCCATTATAGTAATTAGACAAGTATCTAGAAATACTATAAAAGAAAAAAAAAATGCAGTTTTTCTAAAAGTCGCTTAACAATAAGTAAATTTTACTCCAATGATTTCTTGCTTTATTCAATTTCCATAAGAACACCTATTGTATAATAGATTAGTGTACAGAAGCAAGAAACTCTATTATTAGCTGTAACACTTAAAAATCATAATATCACGGATTTGATAGACACCGTTCAAGGTTACTACGAATGCGTTGTGAAAGCTGTTATAACAAGACCGGTCTTGCATATATAAATATAACAACTATGCTAATAAAACAAGTTACCAAAGGCAGTACCTCGCAAGCTCTGTCAGTGAGTAGTTCTATAGTTAGTATAGCATTCTTTGAAACAAGTTGTTCTTTAAATTATATGTAATAAGTTAGCATATTTTGTTCTTTGAGTGTGAATTTCTTTTAACTTGCTAAAAACCGTGTAGAGAAGTAAATTTGCATACTTGTTTCGGTAAGTACTTTATTGTTTTAACTATAGAAAAATCGAATAGCTAAAATATATACGAATATATTAAATGAAGTATTAGACAAGATATATATTTTCGACTGTTTTGTTTTTAATAACAATTTTATTTGTACTTTTAATATAAAATCTTAAGCGAAGTCTCAAGTGAAAGTTGTAAAGTTTCAAATTTGTAAGTCAAGTTTTGTTTTCGAATTAAGTAAACGAAATACGTGAATTATTTGTCTTAGAAATAAAAATATATGTATCAAGTTACCGACTATTTAGTATGCAGCATACATGGACTATTAATATATCAACGTTGGGTTTTTAATCAGATGATACAGGACTTAAATAATGTTGACCGTATCTCAGGATCCGTCTTTTATTAGTTATACAGTCAGTCAAGATCCAAAAAGATAACGCCTAGATATCACAATTGAATTATTTAATTAAATACAATACCTGTAATCGCACTGAGACAGTAACAGTGATATAGAGTTGGTTCCACGGTATAAGTTTCATTTATATTTGCGGCTAATGAGATCCTGATTTTTATATCCCGATAGAAGAGTGTCATCACGGTTTACTCTTATATAATTCTCGGTAGCCGGATAGGGACTAGAAATGACCTCGGTGAACGGCTAGGCTTGCCACATGTTAGCTAGGCTCTTAATAATATGGATATAATATATAGTCGCACATTTAAATGTATATAAGAGGATTAAAGGAACAGAAAACATGAACCTCTAGACCCAATTACGGTCATAGCAGCCATCAGCGCAGAAGATATTATAGACTAAGTGTGTCCTCAACCTTATATGCACTCTCTATTGCCTAACTCAGTCTAATGGGACAATCATTGGACACAACTGGAGAGACCAGGCGCAGAATAGGTACAAGGGGCTTACGTGCTTTCCGAAGCACAGAGCTATTCAACTTTCTTACTCGTGGCTGCTATAGATAATATTTTCGTGAAAATCTTTGTTGGCACAACCTAGGATTTAAACCCGAGACCTCATGTTTAGCAGGCGCTTTTCTGCGCTACTGCTCAGCAGCCGGCAGTCTTACTTACGGAGCGAAAAGTAGTAACAGTTTTACTATTTTAACATCGGCATAAAACATTCTAATACTTCCAAGCAGATTCTTTCACTGATACGTAAGTTATAATACATAATTATGTAATCTGTATTTATATTTGGTAAATCATTTTTTACAGAATAATGGGTTTAAAGCTGTATAAAAAAGACACCAGCTCTCCGTGCCGAGCTGTCTACATGGTACTTGAAGCACTAAATATAAAAGATGTTGAATACGTCAACATGAACTTGTTGGAGAAAGACCATTTCAAAGAAGAATATTTGAAGGTATATTAATAATAATAATAATAATTTTTATTGAAAACCTTGTTACATTTACACAATTATTAAACGATAATGACTACAGTATAAACTGTGTCGTAGCCATTAACGCCCACATCCGGATATATTAAATAACTAAGGTTAGTAAGAGTACAATTTTATTGTTTATTTTAAATAAATTTGTGCCTATATTGGGGATGAGAGTATGTGTTTGTAGGTGAGTGTCTGTGTGTGTATTGTGTATATGTACATATGTGTGTGTCTGTGTTTATCGGTATGTGTAGGTGTGTGTATATGTATGGGAGTAAGATGTATTTGTTATTATGCTATGATGTCCTCACATTGTGTATAAGTTTGTGAAAGAAGCCACTCTGTTAGTTTCAGCTTAGATTTATTATAAGTCAAAGAATAGATTTTAAGCACCCTATTTATCTTATTGTAATGTTTGAGGCTTAGAAAGTAATATTGACGGGATGCCAGAGAAGTCCTGTGTGATTTAAAAGAACAGACTCTGACAGATCTACGGTTATTTTTAACAAATTCTAGGTCATACGGAGTTTCAGTACTTGAACTTTACTTGCGTTTAGTCAAAATAAGTGTACATTACTTTTCCAAAAAAATAGTTAATGTAAAAAGGCATCAGTTTTGTAATAGTATTGGCATAACAAATATAAAACTAAAGCATTTCGTGATACACATTTTTGGAGATGCTGCAAATTCTGTTCTCGCTATCGATCCATGGTTAACACCAAAACTTACATATTTGTTCTATAATGCATTTTATTGCTTGTGCTTATGTTAACCTCCACATCCTTTATTATAAAACGAAGAAAGAAAGGAAACATTATTTTTTGCCACAAAGACTTAATAATTACTTCATATTTTTCTTATAAAATAGAACAATAATTATAATTGAAAACACAATTAAATAAGTAATTTACAAATAAATATGTAGTTATTGTGGCATAAATGGTATGCATTTTTTTTTTGTACAACTAAGGTGGCAAGCAAGCATACGGCCCACCTGATGGTAAGTGGTCACCGTAGCCTATGGACGCCTGCGACACCAGAGGCATCACTTGCGCGTTGCCGACCCTTTAGGAAAGGAAGTGGGAAGGAGAAGGAGCGGGATGAGGGAATGGGGGTGATTGGGCCTCCGGCACTCTCACTCACCGAACGAAACGACAGTAGGAATACTGCTATTTCACGCCGATATTCTGTGAGAGGGTAGTCCTTCCCCGGTCGAGCCGGCCCATTCAAATCGCACACTATCGCAATATCTGCATTCAGCAATGATATTGCGATAGTACTGACGTGATATCGCAACGCTGTTGTCAATGGAGACCACCGTTACGTACGGGCATCAAGACAGCTGCGTACAAACATTTGATTACATAAACAAAATTGAGAAAATATAAAAGAACAAGAAAAAAATACCTGATCTACTAGTTAATATGAACCTAGACAATAGACAATATTTATATTAAAATTGATTTCACATATTATAAAATTAGATCAGTCTAGATAATTATTATTTCGTTGTTTATCTACTATGCAAGAGCTGTGCACACCTATTTCAGATTAAAAATATTCCATGACCACAGTGATTACTTGCTTTGTAAAATTTCGCAAGTAGGTAATAATAATGATGTTTACGGAAGGTAATAATAATTTATTTTTGCAGTTAAATCCACAACACACAATTCCAACCTTAGTAGATGGCGACTTCGTTATTTGGGACAGGTGAGAGATACCTTTTAGAACCGACTTCAAAAAAAGGAGGAGGTACTCAATTCGTCTGTATTTTTTTTTATGTTTGTAACCTCGTTACTTTCGACTGGGTGAACCGATTTTAATAATTCTTTTTTTATTTGAAAGCTGGTGTTTCCCGTGTGGTCCCATTTAATTTTGATCAAGATTGGCCCATTCGTTTTTGAGTTATCCTTAATAATGCGTATTTGGCTACATTGATGATGTTCTCATATTTGGCAAGGTTCACTAAAAACCGAGAAATAAACAAAATTTTAACAAAAAGGAAATCTGACTTCATAAAAGAATATTCTGAAACTTAAAATTCACTAAAAAGTTGATAAATAATTGCATATTCTTGTGAATAATTAAATTATTGTTATTATTGGAGTCGGTGTCAGCCAAGGTAGGTTTATAACTAATTAAACATGAGATGTCTTACTATAATCATAACAACATTGGCATGCACAATTACACACATAGACGCAGCACGCGGCGCGGGCGGCTGACACCGGCTCCAAAAATAACAATAATTTAATTATTCACAAGAATATGCAATTATTTATTAACTTTTTATTGCATTTTAAGTTTAAGAATATTCTTTTATGAAGTCGGTTTTCCTTTTTGTTAAAATTTTGTTTATACATATTTATAAAGATAATGTGATAAGACATAAGGAATAGCAAAAAGAAATGCAAAGAGATTATTAATAAAGGCAAATGTGAATAGGTAATAAGGGAAATGTGAATAGGTAATAAGCCAAAGTTCCTCAAGTTTTTGACAAATCAGCGTCCTGATATGAATGATGAATAAAATTCGAAAAAGGTCTGTGTTTCGTAAAATTCTCTTGAATGCAAACAAGGCAATCTCAAGATACTAATAACAAATTATATTTTATTTCAGCCATGCTATCTGTACTTACTTGATCAACAAATATGCTAAAGATGATGCCTTGTATCCTAAAGACCCTGAAATACGAGCTTTGGTAGATCAGAGGCTCCATTTTGACAGCAGCGTACTATTTGCAGCTCTGAAGGAAACTATGGTAAACATTCATGACTGTAACTTACACCTGCGAGCTTACGTCCAGTGGCCGTACTACAAGTTCGGCTTTATTTCGCTAGATGGCACTACAGGTCGTTTGAAGTTAGTAGTTTATTGTACATTATAGATGTCGTTTTAAAAGATTTTGAGAGGAACTAAGGCGTGATATTATTAGAAGTGAATATGTTTGTGTATTTTTGTGTTTCAATTTTTCTTCTACAACGTAGGTACCATTTTACTTTATATATATTAGATAGCATTTATGTTGTAATTACTAATAAACTATGTATAAAATAAATGTCTAAGTATTCGTACCTGTAGTGTTAAATGTTTAAAGCTATTTATTATGTAAAATAATTTTGTCATGGTATTAGGTAGACATGCTTACATAAAATATACTAATCTAATTATATTTTTTCTAATAGATAATTAATTCATTACAGGTACCTCTTATTTACCTAGGAGCAAAATCCTACAACCCAGAAAGTTTAGCTAAAATCATGACCGCCTATGAGTTTCTAGACAAATTCTTAACAAGGCCGTGGTTGGTCGGGGACAGCGTTACGGTCGCTGATATTTGTATTGGCAGCACTATGAGTTCTTTGAAAGAAGTCGTACCTATTGATGCAAACTTGTGAGTAACCTAACTAAGTACTAAAGCTACAGTCACAAAAAAGTAAAATTGAACACTAGATTTTACTAGACATTTTTTGTATAGAATAGATGTAAGCGCGCTTTATGTACTTACATATTTTAAATACTAGGTATACACGTTTTCTTTATACTCAACTAAAGGGTGAAACATGGTCTGGTTTGGTTTGGTTCTGGTCGCTGAAAAATTATTTGCAATCACCAAACGATACTGCTGTTACAGTAGTCTATGGACGGTGGCTTCCATAAACCAGGAGGAGGTACTTTCCTTACTTGTTGTAATAATATCTCCTTTAATGCTCTTACCTAAACTATGGACTACTCATGTTTGAATGAAATGCCAAGTTTAAGTATCCACTGTATCCCTCGCTACTTAAGGAGGCGCAAAGATATTTGTAAAGAATCAGTGTAATGCACTCCTTTCGCGGCAGTATTCACTTAAACTGTAGGAGCCAGTTAGTGTACCTTCACTGCTCGAAGGTATGTAAGCTGTTGGAGTACACAGAAAGAACCTCAAGTTTAAAAGTTATGTTGTTACAAGTTAAATTTAAAGGTTTACAAGTTAAATAATATATGTGTGATCTTTCTCTCGGCGTTATATACAGCAATGTGACGTAAATTGCGACGCTCTTGGTTCTTCGTTCAGAAAATATCATCAGTTTGAAAGTTTCAGGACGCTCAGATAACTGTTTACCAACAACCTTTTTCACCTTCGCAGTATACATTTTATCCAAATTGAGCTAATTCATTAATTTAACCTTCCAGGTATCCCAAATTGGCTGCGTGGTTTGCACGCTGCTCAGAACAAGTGTTCTACGAAAAAGCCAACACGCCAGGCGTAAAGGCTTTCCGAGAATTAGTGAAAAGTCTCTTAGCTTAAAATTGCTTTATAGTCATTATATTAAGAATAAAAACCAACTAAAGAAAGCACGTTATTATTAGATATTGTACCATTGGTTATAAATATAATTATATTTCTGATACAACTGTTGAATTATAATTAAATAATCTTATAATCCTTTTCCATCTAACTTCTGAAATACAGCAGCAATAATCCTATTCAAAAAGAATCAAACTTATAAAAGCGTAATGTTTAAAAGCCGACAATACTGCTGTAATATAATTCGATTTATTTGGATATTTGAATATTTCGTTTTATATCGATAATTACCTATCGTTAGTAAGTCCTAATATAAGATTACTGTTATTCTTTACTAGACATAGCTCTACAGTTTTCATACAAATCATTTTGTAGCAGGAAACTGGATTATGTTTTATCGGGGCTCTAATAAAAATTTTATAATAATTGCTTATATTTTCAAAAGAGCACATTAGTGACAATTTATTGCAGCTTCTTATTCGCTTCTTCTTAAGACTCAGTTTCAACACTACTACGTTAGCAATAACAAATTATCCAATTAACAAAACATCCGATTTTTTACATCCCGAACAGATTTCTCAACTAGTATCTTAAGACAATAACAAATGGCCACCGGTTGCAACTGAAAAATTAATTAAGTTTCTTTCCAAGCATCTCTAGTCCGTTTCTTATAAAAACTTTAATCTTTACTCGGTAGGATAATTTATATGCACTGTGCTCTAATTGCAAACCTTGCAGACAATTTCAAAGATTTTCTGGATAATACAGTCCATTTGAGCATTAAGCTAATTACCCCAGCTTTATAGATCAGTTAGCAGTTGCACCTAAGTGTAAGTTTACCTCAGGAAGGTTAGGTAAAGGCCTGCTGTAAGCATATTGTGTCAAAATGATATTGCCTAAAGTTTTCTATCTCTATCGGCACGTGGATCCGCTGCTGTGGAAAGGAACTAACCAAAAATACCACTTCGTATTTTACTTTGACTTAATATTAGTAAAGGATCCAGGTTTATAGTTGAAATAACAAATATTAATGTTGATTAACTAAAACCATATGTACTAAAAACTGTTATTACTTGAAAAATGAAGTTATCTAAAGCTATTTGAAATTACATAATTATGATATGCGATCATTTGACGATTTATGGCTGTATGTCATCGATGGTGTAGGTTGATGTATATATTAAATTGATAGGTAAATAGCTATGTGATTCCGTCATAAAAGGGAGAGAGCCGAGGACCTTATACTAGATGCTTTATTTACCTTCGAAAAGTTACTTACCAAAGATTCGACATAACTAATAACCAAACAAAAACAAAATGCAAAAAATCTCTTTCAATTTGATAATCACTAAATGAGCTCTTAGTGCGTAAATAACTTAAAAAAGAAATAAAGGCATGCTATTTTCGCATGCCAATGTAGACTCGTAGTTTGTTTTGTCTAGAAAAAGACGCCGAGTGTTAGAACCAACCCTCCCCAAGGACTAGATATTGGAGATGGATATCGTCGGTGGTCGGCCACTGACCTACTTACAACTCCGTGGTGCTCAAACGGGACCTTTACAGTCGGTATTGACATTAGAGTTTGTATAATTGATTTTGTAGATTATTTTATTTTACACACACAATAATATCTGGGGGCACGGCAGTGCCCCCGCCAAGTCGAGCAAAAAAGTGGCACGGCCGTACCATCCTTTTCTCGAAACAGTTCAAACCATTTTCGACCCACTATAACTTCGTTGTGGATAAAACTAGAACCCTGAGTTTTCAGTAACCAAGCAGGCATTGTATAAACACAGTAAATTTCCAATTTCATTCAATTTGAACGAGTAGTTTAAGAATTATAACTAGTCAAAGTTTCTTAATTTTGTCACTCACTCACTGACGGACCTGTCATCAAAACTCTAATGCACTTCTAGCAGACATAGAAGCTTCAAATTTAGAATACAATTAGTGTTTAGTGTATAAATCAAGGAAAAACTAAAATATTTTGCAATTTTGGTCCAGTTTTTTAGATACACCAACTGCATAAATAACTTTGTAATCTCATATAGAATAGAATAGAATATCTTTATTTGCTGTAAACAAGGTACATTACATTGATGACATACTATAATAAATTAGCACAAGCCTGTTTAGCCGTTACTAATAGCATGCAAATATAGGTACATGATGAATGGAGTTAACAAAGTATGTCTCTTCAAACAATCATCACAAATATTAAATTAACAATGTCATATTTCCTAATTGATTATTAGGTCAATTTGGTACTCATCACGCCGTATGTTCCATAAATTCTTTAACAGAGTAAAAGTTTTTCTGCATGAGCCAACCGCGTAGAACTATTATAAATTTATTTATAGGGAGAGTTTTCATAAAATTTGGTAATTTATTATAAATATATATGATTACAAAGTTACATTTGCAGTGAATGAATCATTGTACCTGTATATGTATAATATAATGGAATAATAGGTGTAGATAGGTACCGAGATATATAATTATGGTCAAAGGTAACTTATAAAATGGTCAATCAACGGAATGAAAAACCAAGAATGAGACGTCTTATGAAGTTATAGCAAAATCCCGCAAAGTATTAAATAGACTAAATAGCCCGAAATTGCCATAAAAGAAAGAACACTAATAATTAATCATAACCGCGTCCGGCGGAGGTGGCTTGCCCGCGCCGCGGCTTCCACGCTTCCCGTCCGTCACAGAAAGGCGGCCACTTACTTCCAGGCAACCTTTGGGTCTTACTGTGATATCGCAGATATACACACAAACCATGTTTTATTTAACTTACGCAAATTGTATTAGTCAGTATGGGTATAAAAATTTAAATAATATTTATATAAATCTAATTCTATAGAAAAATAATGGGTAAACTACTAATTAATTTAAAAAAACTATGAGTGCGGCAGTGAGTGCCGTACATTAGTTCAAGTTAATCATCTGTTAAACTTGATGTTGTAATTTTCTGTTAGGTACATTGACAGTATTTATAGTGAATGAGAGATAACAATCTAATTAATGTCGACTTTGGAAGTATTAAAGCGCAGGAATCCTCAATTTGTGAATACAATAGACTAAGAAGCATTTACCGTCCAGACTTGACAAAAATTGTAACATTAAAGCCTCCGAGAAAAACCCATAGATACAGGGAGTGGGTTTTGAGAAAAACTGTAGCTGAAGCTCAAGAAGTAATACCGGAAAAGAAAAAGAGGAAGACTACCTACAAAAATAAGAAAGGCTCATAAGACAGAGAGTGGGCTTTAAGAAAATCCGTAGTTGGTATTCAAGAAGTAGAAGGTACCAGAAAGGACAAAAAAGTAGGACTATCTACAAAAAGAAATGAGATCCCATCAAAAACATAACTTGTAAAAAAACTAAGTCTCGCAACTCAGTTCTTCTACCGTAAAAAGTTGCGAGATCCTTGCAATACCAAGTCATTTAATTTATTCAGTCCCTACTTAAGGGAACTTCTGTCTTAAGTTATTACGTAATTAGCTAACCTAACAACATCTTATAATGACCATATCAATATTAAAATCTTTTATTTTTTAAATAAATAGATTGACTTGGCAATCGCACTAAACAATCTAATTTAACATAATAATATATTATATTAAATTAGATTGTTTAGTGCAGCGATAAATATCAATGTCATTGGCAATTAAATTATAAAATGGTCATGCAATGTTGTGCTGGGATCATTTGTCATTACTGAAATGGCTTTTGTCGCCTACCTATAGACCTGTCATTGTGGTAGTGCAACGATTAGAGCGCCGTGCAATGATCATCCATATTACCATACTTCATAACGTAAATCTCGTAAAACCCGAAAAGGATAAACAGGTTAAATAGGTATCTGGATCTGGCGCACTAGATTGTCGACATGTGAGATATGGATTAAGCTATTATTGAAACGATAGTCGTATTAGTCCATAGACTGATTGCCAAGAGCCTTGATCACCACCTGAGGAGGCTTGCATTAGACAGCTGGACGCACCGCATAGGTACATAAGCGCCAAGGACACGCTTTAATTTTTTTAACATGGCGGTCAAAGGGTGGTCTTTAATGCAGAAAGCCAATCACTTGACACGGCACGCATCGTGAGGTTCCTCTCTCTGGAGCCCTAACCACTGGTAGCTTTGACCCAGTTCCCGATGCCGGTGGGGTAGCATAGATTTTATATTTTAAATATATTTTTCATACATAATTATGTAAAGGAATACCTAGGATCCCTTTATTTTTTATTATAATGCGCTTTTGATGTCAATGTCATTGTAATATTGTAAAAAATAATTTCATTTGTTGTTTAATTTTAAAAGAGAGACAAATAAACCTAAAATGTCGTTTCTTTGATTTACAAAGCAACACATAGTTTTATTTGTTTATACATTGTTGTACCAACTTATACATATACATATATATATTATATATATATATATATGTGTATGAAAAATATATTTAAAAATGAAAAATTGAAAATATTTAAATAAAGATCATAATAATAACTAAAATCAGTCCTGTATTCAATTGTTGCCCACTTGCTGTGCCTAGGCCTCTTACTTCTAAGTATGAGATGTGTTAGGCCATAGTCAAAATGGTAATAAGAGTAATTAATATTTATAATCTGAATATAAGAAAAAGGGAGAGGTATAGTGGGGACTTCTATCTCCCTCGGACTGCTATAGTGAAACAGGTGGTTATATCACATGTGTATCATGCATCCTTTTTCTGTAATTTGAAATTTTTCTAAAAACATATATTGAAACGCTAGGATCCAATTATTTATGACTTGATTTCAAAAATTATTTGTATTTTAGAATAATGTTTACCCTTTTACCCCGTCATGTGTGAAAAGTTCTTAAATAAAATCGTCATGTGTTAATAATATATTCTGTGGCTACAGAGAAAGAGAGCTATCTGGCAGCGAATCGTTTGCGTATACTGCTTTTAATTCAGAACTAATACTAAATCCTGAATCGTTTTAGCACATCGCTCATGATTATCAGACAAATTGCAATCAATCCACTGCTGTCATTTGCTAGATAACGATGCACTTAATTGGATATACTTTTTAGACATTTTATAAACCTTGATATAGCAGACACGAAAATACCTAGACTTGTAGTGAAAATTATATGTGACTAACAATCTATCTACTTCAGACCTAAATCAGTCTAGCTATACTGAGACGGTAACAACAATCCATATTTCTGAAAAATTGTAGCATTAGACGTAGACAGGCCGCGAGGCCAAGCAATTTGAATATTTAAACTAAGCGCGTCGAGTAAACAGAGAAAATTAGCCCAGTTCAAACCTCAGAGAGATTGCGCCAACTTGGGGATCTTCGGTGAGCATTAAGGCAGGATGTATGATTAATATCGTATAATTATGTACTTACTTAATAATATGGCAACATAATATACTAACAACAAATAACTTTTTGGTATCGGATGTTGTTCACTAACACTTAAAAACGATGCTCCACAAAAAGAAACTGCGGTGTGGATGCACCTTTTTTGACACATTTAGCCATATAAGTAGCTAAGCATTCAAAGTTCTAAAATTTTACTGCACGGGTGGCGTAGCGGTTTAAGTGGTCGTCTCGCAACTGCCACTGTGCTGACTGTTGAGAGTTCGAATCCCACACGTGACAAAAATTTGTGTGATCCACAAATGGTTGTTCCGACTGAGTGTTCTTTGTGTCCGTTCTTGAATGTTTGTAAAGTCCCCAGCGACACAGGAATCGTGCCTAGTGCAGGAGTTGTCTTTTTTAAAATAAATAAGTATATTTTTCTATCATACTGCAAGCCGTCAAAAACTCACCAACTTGTGGTGCTGACTGTGCATGATTCAAAGTAGATATTATACAGTATATAATTATTATAATGAACCCAATTGAACAATACTTAATACCATCCTAACTAATATTATAAATGCAAATGGGAGTTTGTTTCATTCTTACGCATTACGCTACTCGACTGATCACCATGAAATTTGTCTACATTTGTATTACGTTGTCATGGGTACAGAAAAGGATATAGGGATATAGGTAAATACAGATGTATTAAAGTCCAGATTTGAGAGACAACAAAGTAAATATTATATTTTATCTCTAGCTAGAGATCTAGATTTATCTCTAGCAGCTGCTAATCACAAAACATCCTTCAATATGACAAAGGTTTTGTATACGTATATTTTCTGAATAAATAGTGTTAATTACGGTTACGGAGGAAAGACAACTGTCTTTGTTGCGACACAAAGTTTATGGTACTTAAAGTATTTAACAACATAAGCATGTTAAGAGAAAACCCTAAAAGAAATGGCCTATTAAAGAAGAGACTAAATGATACTTTGTTGGATGAAATTTCATCCGATCTGATCCGAATCTATTTCCGAATCAGTAGTATATTAACACAACATGTATTAATACAAGAGCGCGTCTAGACGTTAACCAATTACGTTTGGCGAGTTTAAAACTTGTAATAGATCTAAGTTACCATTAAAAAGGAAATAAATGATTTAATAAGCAATTAATAGGAGCGGGAAGATAATTGGCCACTCGATAACATAGGAGACCGTACCTTCTGGATCTGTCCAATTCCCTTCCAGCAGTTATATACCATCCACGGCGATAAGGGTAGTACCGATAAACATATCAATATTTTGACTCTGGTTTATGTCTTAATGGGACAGCAAACAAAGCATCCGAAATTCTTTTTTATATGATAAAATCTTAGTTGCCTGATTGGAAACTAGAAATATTTAAATCAGATTTTGAAATAGCAGCAATGAATGCAGTGCGAACTGTATTTAGGGAAATGTCTATTTCTGGGTGTTATTTCCATTTTACCCAGGCAGTTTGGAAAAAGGCAGTCAATTAGGGCTAAAAAAGGATAAACTTACAAAAAAACACAAACTTACAAAAAGACAGACAGATAAAGACAGACAAGTTGCGCTTTGTGCAGCTTTGCCCTTGCTACCATAGGACAAAATTATGTAGGATTGGTTTCATAGTGCCGCTTAAAGTCCCTACAATGATAAAAGTAAGCAATTTAAACAAAATATAATGCTAAATAATGGTTACCTATATGACGATTTTATTTTATGACGATTTTATTAAAATGTAGTGCGTATTCGGTCAGCAGCTTTATGGTAAAATCTAGTTAAAAACTATCAGAAAAATTAAAAACGCATAATAAGTAAAGATCCCAGTCTATTAGACTGGGCTTTTTGTGTTATTTGTCCGAAGACGCATCCTTCTACGATATTCGTACTTTGCAGGTTAATAATGGCGTGACAAGACATAACGATGGGCACAGTGTATCAATCGGGATAATTTTATAATGGAGGTCGAAAAAGAATTCGTCACATACTTGAATAAAAAAGAAATCCGATTTCTTGTCCCATATTTATTAAGATCTTTGCTTAAAGTACAAGGCATTTTAATTCAGGCATTGCTTTAGGAAAAAATATAAATGTATGAGTAAAATCCAGACAAAAATTCACAGCCCCAGCAATCGAGTCGTCCACTACCACATTAGAATGTAAATCGCTATCGCAATTTGGATGCGATTTATACCTGGAGTTCAAAACTATCGTGGCATGTATTCAAAATTACGGAATAAACGTACACATATTGCAAATTACCCACATTATTCAATTTGGAATTGTCCTCACAAAACCTCGTCAACTTTGTACGTACGAAACATGTGTTCGCATCCGAAACAATTGTAAACAAGTTGTAACTATCTCATTAATATTAATTCGCCCCACTCATTTCGCCCCACTCATTCATTCTCTAGAATCCATTTTATCTTTAGTGGTGCTTACTCATTTTACTTTGAATACAACTCAACTGCAAATAAATTAAGAAGAGATTGTTTAGATGAATACTTGCTGCCGTAGCGCAGCGGTAGTAAATGCTGTGCATGTGATTTTGGGTTTGAATTTCAGGTCGGACCCATAAAAAATTAATGGGTTTTTCTGAAAAAAAAATTCTGTTGCTGACCGGAGTTTGAGCGTGCCTCGGAAAACGCGTAAAACTTCTCACTGGTCGTATCTAATTACCGTCCCATCGCATTATGGGATTATAAGGGTGAAGCGTGTGCGCAAAAACAAGTGCACTCCATACTTAATTTTGCGTATGCACGTGTGCTGTATAAAAATGCAGATTGCCAGTATCAGTTAAGAATGGCCGCCGTGATTGAAATTCGGTTTGGAATCAACACGGTACGCAGCGGACAACACACTATTGTGAAGGGTTATTTCCAGTGACAATATTAGAATACCTATGATCTTACGATTATTATTTTATTTAATATTTTGACGTATATCATTGCGGTTAACATATTCAAGACAGACTAGTTAGTGCGAGCAGCAAATGCTAGCCAAACAACCAGCGTAATACGATACTTACTATCATAGCTATACATATCTATCTATACAAATAAATAAAATTGAAGTGTCTGTTTGTAATGTCAAAATAACAGCTTTTTATCTAATGCATATGAAAGTATATAAGGTACCTATACGAAAACATCTATTTTTAATTTTTTTGTCTGTCTGTCTGTTTGTTCCGGCTAATCTCCGAAACGGCTGAACCGATTTTGAGAGCACTTTCACTGGCAGATAGCTGATGTTATAAGGAGTAATATAGGCTACTTTGATTTTAGAAAAAGATAGGGTTCCGCGGAGACAAACACTTTTTAGTTAAAATCTACGCGGACGAAGTCGCAGGTAACAGCTAGTATAATATATTATGTGAATTACTCCCCTTAAGTGCAAAAAACACTACCGTACTCTGAAATATTTAATGATTACATATGTGACAACTTAGTAATGACTTTGCATGGTAAACTAAGAAATCATTTAGGTAACCATTAAATGTCTCAGGGCACGACCGTAATTCAAAAACACACACACAAACACAGTTGCAGGGACTTATGGCATCAAAAACTTACACAATAAAAACGTCACTTTACAACTAATTTAGAATCTTCAGCTGTCTAAAAATTCTAAATGTGCTGTAAAGTGAAAAATCACACTCAGCCGTCGCGGCCATTTTACGCGAATTGCCGCGCTTTTTCACGCCATTTCTTGGTGTCTCGCGCGATAGCGGCGCGGGTGATTAAAACGAGGATATCTCGAAACTTTTGTATAGGAACTGTGTATAAACTTTATATCGTTAGAATCGGCATGAAATAAGTAATCTTACTTAACTAGAATCGCAAAGCTTTGCCTTGAAATATATTATTAAATCTAATTTGAAACCAGGGTGATCTAATTTTGCCTAGATGATTGTACATATGTAGTTATAATTAAATAAATAAACCATTATTTCATATTCTTTTTATTTTATTTACATTAATAAATACTATTTTACATTATTCTAGTAAAACAACAGTACTGTCTATACAATTATTTCATCCTAAAAGTTTTACAAAAACGTGCCATAACCATAACAGTGCGTACGCGTACCCGAGGTGTAAACAAAAGATAGGTTATTTTTATTGCTCCATTCTGAGAACACTGCAAGCTAAGTGGCTTTGGTTAATAATTTAAACTATAGTTTGGTTTACATACTTATCACAGAAAACATAGTTTTAGCTCTTAATACTATTTAGTTTACGAGAATCGGAAAAGATAACAAAGCACTTGCCTAAAGCCAAAAAAATGGCGACGAAAATATCTAAGAATGTTTGAAGAAATTAGTTTTTCTGACACAAGCCATTATCAAATACACATTTTATGAATTAAAAATTGTGCTTTACATAACCATCCAGGATGTACAGAAGTATTTCTCTCACTCTAAATAAAAGTAATCACAAAAATACAAACACAAACACACCGACAACACACCGCTACGCTATGTGCATAGATTTGTGCCCGATTACGTAACATTGACACTTGATTTCAAACTTCAAGGAACAGAGATTAGTTTGTTCTGTATATCGTAGCATGTGACTTTATGCCATCCTTGTCCTTTTCTTTACGCAGTGTGCATGTAAGAGCAGGATAAACAACAGTTTGCTGCGACTAATTGCGATATAAGAACGTAGGTAACCAACGACTCGAAAAAGGCGTCTCGACAGATGGCGGCATTTTGACGTCGACCACTGATAGGGGGGCTCGACAGAAGAGTGGTTGATCATGAATATTATTTGTAAGACAAATATTGTAATAATACCTATTAAGATTTACCTGCTTTATCTAGATTCAATAATAGAGAATAATTATATGTATTCTAAAATTAAATTATGTCAGTTGACAATCCCAAATGGCTCGACACATTTTTTGTCATTAAAACTTGAGAACCCAACATAGTAACAGTAAAATAAATCTATTATTAACCAGGGTCGATAATTTTTTAAACCAAAACAAATAACAGTAGGATGAAACATATTGGAAAAGGAAGAGAATATAACAAAAATTAAAGGAAAAATAATTTACAGGCGATCTGAGGTCGGGAAGTGGATGGGGGCATCAAATAGTTTTGAGCAATATTTCCGGAATTAATTAATTAATTATAGTACATGACGTATTAACATGCAATCTTACGTTTTTCGAGTAATGGAAGTGTAAATTTTAATAAATAGCTCAAATTTGTACACGGCGATTATAAAAAAAAATTCGGAAGCAAGCTTTATTTTTTGCATTTTCTGAGATTTACCAGTAATGTATATTTTTTTTACACCATCAGAAAGTAGAGATTTCAAAGAACAAAAAGCCTACCGACTTTTTAAATAAAACAGATATTTTGATGGGAGAATTTTCGATTGAAAATTAGGCAAAAATAAATACACTTCTCATCAGAAAAATCGAAACACTTCCGTTTTTATGGTTTCTGTCCTAATTTAAAAAGAGAAAAGAGTTTTCATTCCATGAAAAAAATCACATGATTGTATAGCTGGCAGTTTGGCCATTACAGTGATAAGCGAAAATTCAAAATTCAAAATTAGAATTTCATTTGTTTATCCTATAAATTAAATGATTCACTGTTTTGAGACAAATGTGTGTTTAGAGTTGGAGTACATTTCACCTTTGAAAACTAAAAATTAGCGCTTATCTTAAAACTTTTTGTTCTGTGTTCTGTATACTGCGTATGTACTGTGACTTTGGGACGTCTGAAAAAGTTTTTTTTCTGTAACATATGGATACTTCGATCGCAGAAGCCGCCCAAGTGGTGGCATTGCTGGATTCTGGACTTAGTCAGCGTGTTGTGGCTGAAAGATTGCATCTAAGCCTGTCGTTTGTTCATAGAGTCTACAAACGCTATCGGGAGACTGGTTTGTTCATGCGCCGATCAGGATCTGGCAGGAAGCGGGTCACTTCTTAACGAGATGATCGATTTATTGTAACAACTTCTTTACGAAATCGACGCCTTAATGCTTTTCAACTGCAGCAGCAGCTTCATGTTGTACGTAGGGTGGCTATAAGTGACTCTACAATTAGAAGAAGGTTGAAGGAACGTGGACTGGTACCGTATAAGCCAGCAAGTGGGCCGAAATTAACTGCAGACCATCGAAGAGCGCGCCTTAACTTTGCACGTGAGCACATAAATTGGTCATACCTCCAGTGGAACAAAGTCCTCTTTTCTGATGAGTGTAAAATTATGCTTTATGGTAACGACGGAAGGATCAAGGTCTACAGAAGAGATGGAGAACGCTTTGCGCAATGCTGCATTAAAGGAAAAGGTCAGCTATGGTGGCGGTTCGTGGACGTTTTGGGGAGGAATCAGCGCCGACGGTATAACAGTCAGCTTGTCTTTGTGTCTGGGCCACGTCTGCCTGCACTAAACAGTCATCGGTACATCGAACAGTGTCTTGAGCTTCACGTGATGCCCTATGCCCATTTTATTGGCAACGGTTTCATATTCATGCACGACAATGCTAGGACTCACACCGCGAGCGTCGTACGAGATTATGTTACCGAAGTAGGTATCTCCATTATGGAATGGCCAGCAAAAAGCCCGGAAATGAATCCGATTGAACATCTATGGGATGAATTAAAGAGACGAATTCATGCAAGAGATCCTGCCCCAGAAACACTTAGCCAGCTGCAAAATGCAATCCAAGAGGAATGGAATGGAATGCCACAACATTTGATCATGACTCTCATCCGATCGATAAAGAACCGTATGGAAGCAGTAATAAGAGCTCGGGGAGGGAATACAAGTTATTAAATAAACGTTTCTTAGCTTTTTTTTTTCATTTACGTGTGTTGTTTTATCAATTTCCTTTATACTCCATACAGGGTAAAAATGACTTGTTAAACAAAATACGAAACCTATGAACATTTAATTTGAATTTAGAACATTAACATTATGATTTGAAAACCTCATATTATTCACTATTAAACGACATTTGACATATATTCCTAAATATATACATTTTTCTGATAATCCTTACAAAACATAAACTTGCAAAGTGTTTCGATTTTTCTGATGAGAAGTGTATTTGAAATCAAAAAGAATTCAGTGTTTGGGACATAAAAAGGTAAGTTTTCACCAAATTTCGAGACAAATAATCTTTTTGCAAAAGATAAAAATAAAAAACTAAAAACTTGGTTATTTGAATTTTCACATAAATTTTGAGGTTATGTGTAAAAAGTGTAAATACAATAGTTGTAGATCTTTTTATTACCTACAACTTTGCCATTTAACTTTTTTTCCATAGGACTTGTAGTTTTGCCGGAAATCGAGATAAACCGTTTTTTACCCTTACCCCCTCACCCCCATCCACTTCCCGAACTCAGATCGCCCGTAAATTATTTTTCTTTAATTATTGTTATATTCTCTTCCTTTTCCAATAGGTTTCATCCTACTATTATTTTTTTTCACTTTTTACCATTTTCAAAGGCTTCGGCCCTGGTCTATGTCGGCATAATCATCCTTTACATATTTGTCTTTATAATAATATGTAACTAAAAATGATACGCAATAAATTTAAACAAAAGTGGCTTGGATTCTTTAGGCACTAATTCTAAGGAAAACATAAAAAATCCTACTGATTTTAAAAATGATAAACAAATATTAGTGCTTTGTGATCTAAAGAAAGAAACCAATTAGCAATCAAATATTTTGTTCGTCGAGTAAAATCGTGGATATTAAAGACATACATCATATGTACATCAATACGAGCTCGGAGTTAGGAAGTTGGCGGTGTAAGACATCCCTTGCCTCGGGCAAGCACGTAAAGGCGTTGGTCCTGCGCCTGATCTCTCTCCGGTCTTGTCGGATTATCCGTCCCATCGGATCATGAGAATTAGAGAACAGAGAGTGCACTTTTGTTTGTGCATATACTTGCACACTATAATATTTTCTGCGCAGATGGCCAAATTTTACGATAAGCGGGCACCAAAAGGTGACCTACATATGACTACTCGAGAAAAAAATAATAATTCTATCTCAATTTTTTAATTATTGTGCTGGCTGGTCGCTAGAATAGTGGAACGCGAATTCAATATTCAAAAAGGTTATATTCTAGGCTCGATGTGTCAGCGGTATGAGCCGTCAGTTTGGCGCTATTATTTGTATAGATCGGTCTTTCGTTTTAGTCACCCTTTTCTACATCCCATTACTTTAGCAGAAACACCTAAAAGCACAGCAATTCATGCTACTTGATACAAGATCTGCATAGTACATAATAATATACAACTCCAGAAATTATTTGAACATTATATAACATAATGTTTCGTTCATTTAGCCAAAGACTGCACTCCACAGAATATGATAGGCAGATTGTTCATATATCAGGCATGGAACATTAGCACAACGGTGAGTCAACAAACTTAAACAAAGAGAAGAAGTATGTCAAATCATTATTGTAAAAATGATTGAAAGCAAAGCATTCCCATTTTACAAACATTTAAATCTGAAAGAATTTTAATCTTGCAATGATGGCCATAAAAAATATCTTAATTACTTGAAGATGTGACTGAATAAACAAAATACTTGCAATAAAATGCTACATAATATTAAAAAGTACAGTCCTAAAAATACAAATTATTTACATGTGGTTCTTAAAATTCAAAACGATGCAGATTTAATGAAAGCTCTCAAATCTTTGAACGTGTTGTTCAAGAACAATAGAGGCATATTCATTTAAAAACTCTTAATTACAAGAAATTTTAGGAACCAAATTAAAAGCCACGCTTTTAGGCTTGTAAAGCGACACCCACTCATTTTATACGAATTTTGTTTTGGCCAAAAATGTATATAACATTAAGGTTCTTTGGGGAAAGCTCTATAACGTTACAAATAGAATTAGAATTTTGTCTAACATAACCTAGTTTATAAATAAAGTGTAATCCTAACTAATATTATAAAAGCGAAAATGAGTTTGTTTGTTTGTTACCTTTTCACGCCTAAACCACAACCTATCATCCTGAAATTTTGCATATACCTTGACAGGTGTACAGAAACAGACATAGGCTACCTTTCATCCCGAAAAAAATTACTGTTCCCGAGGAAAACAATAATAAAGTTCTTATGATAATAGATGGCGCCACGTGTCTTTCGAATCATGATTGAATTATATTATTAAAAGCAGAGTACAACCCGAATTAATTGTCAAATTCTAAATTAACGCGAGCAAAGCCGCGGGCAAAAGCTAGTTTATAATAAATTACATAATAGCAGCCTTTATTCCCTATGTTTGAACGTTCATGGATTCATAGTATAAAGTAATACAGATTATTATTATAAGTTATTATAAGTATTATTATTAATATGTTTATACTGCCGTCATAAGGAGAAAAGACGTATCCAAATTTATTTTTCGATATTGAATTTTTGCGTATTTGGAATCAGTAAAAAAGTCGCAACTACAACACACCCACAACATAAAAATACTGGCATTTTTAGTGGTGTCCTTTTCTTCTTTTGTCGGCAGTATAGAGCATTGAAGGATTTGGAAATAGCTAGAGGAAGATAGAAATTGCTACAACGACAAAAAAAATGTCTTTATCGTCCCATTGCAGCTCAAGGGTCTATCGATCTCTTTTCCACGTCTCTACGTAAGGCGCTAGTTTGGACCACTCTTTCCACCATCGTCTCTCATGTAGCGATGATATAACACTTTTCATATTCACTTACTTTAAATGACATTAATGTGTGTGCCACGACCGACATTATATTTTATTTGGCTGGACAATATTTATAAAAACATTTAATGATATTAAAAATGTAATAATTAGCTACTGATTTTTATAATAATTTAATCCAATCATTTAAACTGCAGCTTAAAACAATTAATAAAATAAACTTCAGATAAAATTGATAACAAAGAGCTGATTAAGGCACAAAACCAAAATAAAGTCGAATCGAAAGATGACTCGGGCATATTCCAAAACACGTTTAAACTTTTAATATTATGTTAAAAGTTAATAGTTTTTCGGACCATTACTTATTTGATATTTTCTATTTTTTTTGGACGTCTATGTAAGTTTCTTTCAATAGCTGTAAAGTTTATGACCGAGGTAGTTAATTAACGCCCTGACAAAAAAAACAAATATACCAAAATGTTGTAAGTGTGAGATTGTGAGTGTCATAGTTGCAAAATCTATATATACAAAAATGAATTGACGTTTGTTAGTCTCACAAAATCTCGAGAACAGCTGAACCGATTTGCCTAATCTTGGTTTTGAAATATTTGTAGAAGTCCAAGGAAGCTTTAAAAGGTGAGAAAATATAAAGAAATTGCAATGAAAGTATTAAAAAAGTAATAACTAGTTTATTTTCCCCCACACAAACTGTGCGTACCTGTCAAACAAAAATAAATATTTGACCACAGACAAATGTGACATATATTTGTTGTCAAATATTGGTGAATCCTTGGATACATTCTTTATAATTTGTGTTTTGTAAATTCGTGAATGTTATTTGAATTAACACAAAATTAATTGAATTACTTTTTTTATTCGGATAAAAATCGAAAATATTGCGGTTTTTAGACCCGCAAAACTTAAGCAGAAGTCAGAATCCGTCGCAAACTCACAAGACTCTTATTTGGGACCCTCAAAAGGTATTAAAATGCTTTCCAGCTTTGGACGATTTTTCGGGCAGCATATGCCTAATTTACCTGGACTATTGGTCCCACCACCAGATACATTACGCGCAATAGTTTATGAGATGGGAAGTGATTCTAAACACTTCTTGGCCAATATTCAAAAATATAACAGTTGTTTTCAAATGACGTCGTTTGGAGCAACGCATATGCACAGGACAATTTCATGCCCACTTTCAAGGTATACTATACTATAATAGTTTTTGGATAACATTAATATTGTTTTAGAAATAATTAATCAAAATAAAATAAAAATAAATAAAAATCAAACAATTGATACAAAGACAAATTTGTCACTTACTGGGAGCGCTGTTACCACTACCAGATGTAGATCATCAATATTTACAAATTTATTTTATGGACAATAATACAGATGCAGAAGTTAATAGGCGCTATGCTTACAGTCCAACAGTAAAGCGAACCACTGTCCACGAACTGCAAACGTATCTTTACCAGAACAACGATTTAGTCAAAATGTTCAAAATAGCATTGGTTCGGATGCCATCTGATAGCCATAATATCGTCATTAGAGCTGACAAAACACCTACTGGTGAGCACGCAAGGAGGTTTAATTTACCGACAATCGACGAAGTGGCTGTTGTCATTGTCGGAGAAAATCTAGAGATCAATCTAGAGATATCGTGCTTCATCGTCGGAACAATGAATTGGAACGTGTGTCTGAAACGCTCAGGAGTTATGACGTCTTACAATATCCATTAATTTTCTGACAGGGGTAAGATGGATACCATTTCAATATCACAATGGTTAATCAAGTAACAGGTGACTAGATTAAATAAGATCAATTAAGTAATATTATATATTTAATTCGATACACGTACGTAACCGTTTATCATTTATGCTTGCAGACGCTGAAACCAACAAAAAAGTTAGCGCTATAAATTTTTATTCATACAGATTCATGATACGTGAAGGTGAAGTAAATCACGTTTTGATGTGTCGACGGCTTTTTCATCAGTTTGCAGTTGACAAATATGTTAAAATTGAGACTGAACGATTGACACACATTCGTTTGAACCAACAGCAGCTTCGATCTGAAGAATACGTCCATCTCCGCGATGTTATTAGTGCCGATGGTAACCCAAATAACGTGGGAAGAATGACAATTTTGCCGATCACTTACATTGGAAGCCCACGCCACATGCACGAGTGCGCGCAAGATGCGATGTCATATGTTAGACAATACGGCCGCCCAGACCTGATAATTACATTTACCTGTAACCCACAATGGAAAGAAATCAAGAAGGAATTGCTACTCAGCCAAACGCCACTTGATAGACATGACATCACTGCCAGAATTTTTAAACAAAAATTTATTAATTATTAACTCCGTCAAGTCAATAAAGTACATACCTATGTTAATATGTTAACAAAGATAGCGATATGGCTATCTTCGGTGTATCAAATGCAAATGACGAAGTATATATATTTAAAAATCAATATAATTAAAACAAACATAATGCATTTCAGACAAAAGTCACAAAATCAATCAAACTTCAATATTATACACGACAACATTGAAATAAATGAAGTAACTAGTACTCGATTTCTCGGCTTAATTATTGACCAAAAGTTAAACTGGAAAGAACATATTGATAAGTTGAGTAATAAAATCAGCTCACTATCCTACGCTATATACAAACTTGCACAAACTGTGAACACCGATGCAATACTTACTGCATATTATGGCCTAATTGAATCTGCACTTAGATATGGATTAATATTTTGGGGTAATTCAACAAATAAAGATATATCATTTAAAATTCAGAAACGCTGCATACGTTCTATGTTTATAATACAAAGTACAGAGAGTTGTAAACCATTGTTTATCAAGCACCGGATTCTAACACTACCGTCATTATACATTATTGAAGTAGCTATGTTTGTGAGAAGTAATCCGCATTTATTTCCTAAGCTGTCTGACACAGTCAATCGAAACAGGCGTGATAATAACAAATTACGTATTCACAAGTCGAGGACCGCACTTATGCATAAGAGCATAATTTGTATGGGTCCAATTATTTATAATAAAATTCCAAAAGAGTGGAAACAGAAAAACATAAATGTATTTAAAAATCTGTTAAAGGCCTTTTTGGTTGACAAGGCTTATTATAATGTTATTGATTTTTTGAATGACCATTTGTAGTACTATCATAATCATAATTTCGTTACATATCTGACATTTTACAATTATGTGACTACCGACTTTAACAACTGACATTTTATCGTTTTAATTTTAATTTTTATTTTTGACATGCATATTTTGTAATTTTAATGATATTAGATCTTTATTTTTTAATTTTACTTGCATGCATTATATTATGAATATTATTAATAATTCTATTTTCTTTTTTAAAATGACACCTTTGAAATTTTATGTGCGTCAAATCAATTATTTTTAACATAATTTTGAATATTTGTATACCCTAAGGGTAAAACATGATGAGCCCCTAATACACTATAACATCATGCATTTTATGTAAATGTACTCATGTTTTATACAAATAAACTGATCTTTATCTTTATCTTTATCTTTATCTTAGTATCAGATGGGTCGCTATGTAAGCAGCAATGAAGCAATTCAGCGATTGTTTTCATTTGCGATCCACCGAAAGGCACCCTACAAAAGTCCATTTGGCAGTTCATCTGGAAAATACATGGAAATCATCAAAATAATTTCAGCAAAGGAAACAAGGAACACCAGTTGAAGGACATCCAAATGTATTTGCTTCAGACGCTATAGTTCGCATCTACACAGTACATCCAAATAACAACGAATGTTACTATCTTCGACTGTTGTTGATGAATGTACGTGGTCCGACATCGTTTCAGCAACTGAGAACAGTTGATGGACATCTGTGTGCGACTTACCGTGAGGCGTGTCAACTATTACAGTTGCTCGAGAACGATTCGCATTGGGATAAAGCGCTCAAGGATTCCGTAATATCTTCATCGCCGCATCAAATTTGCACATTGTTTGCGATTATCATATCGACATGTTTCCCCTCTAATTCGGAAGATTTGTGGGTGAAATATAGGGATCATATGTCTGGGGATATTTTGCATCGTGTGCGCTGTCAAACTTTCAAACAGAAACAGAAAATTAACAATTACGCTTTGATCATGATAGAAGACATGTATTTATTGATGACAAATAAAGTGTAGGCTACCTACGGTGATATTTATATCATTTGTAATTACACCTGTTTGTATATGTTGTGTACAGTATATTACTGGCACAATTATTGTGCTGACTGGTCGCTAGAATAGTGGAACGCGAATCCAATATTCAAAAAGGTAGAATATTCTAGGCTCGATGCGTCAGCGGTACGAGCCGTCAGTTTGGTACTATTATTTGTATAGATCGGTCTATATTCTATAAATTGTTGTAATTGATGTTATATGTTTACCGTCTCATGGTTAAATATCATTCACATTCTATCCTGTGTAATATGTGTGTTATACTATGTGCGTGATTATAAATCAAAATTGTTAGTTGACTCTTTCATTTTAGTCACCCTTTACTACACCCCATTACTTCAAAAGTATTATCATGTTTGAGCATGACAGCACCCATTCGTAATATGCGTGATTCATTTAACCACGAGTTACAAAGAGAACAACAGTACGACACTGAAGCTTTGGCTGAAATAGTTCGTACGAATGTTCCACAATTGAATCAACAACATTCCACAATTGAATCAACAACAAAGGATTGCGTATGATACTTTGATAGAAGCTGTGAATAGTGGATCTGCTGGAATTCACTTCCTTGATGCTCCGGGAGCGACTGGTAAAACGTTCCTAATTTCATTGTTATTGGCGAGGATCAGATCGTAAAATGAAGTAGCCCTAGCGTTAGCGTCATCTGGAATAGCTGCGACTCTATTAGAAGGCCGACGAACTGCATATTCTGCCTTGAAATTACCATTAAACATGCAAATCAATGAAACAACAGCTTGCAACATCGCCAAAAACTGCGCAATGGCGAAGATTTTACAGGTATGTAAATTTATCATTCGGGACGAATACACGATGGCCCACAAGAGGTCCTGGAAGCACTAGACAGAACTTTGAAAGATATTCGTGACAACCAAAACATTTTCGGTGGTGCCATGACTTATGGACACATACGTCGCGTGTTCGCTCGTTGGAAAACCATCATCTTTATATATTACGCACCACAAAAAAAGACAAAAAATATTGTTTATCAAAAATCTTTAAATTGATTTTGCTCTTTTTGATAAACTTAATTGTAACTGTGTTGTATTTAAACGTCACCCCCAATTGCAGAATAAATAACTAACTAATCCGAATTTGTTTTATTTATATAGATAAGTTCAGACAACTTTTATTGGCGGTACGAAGTTCGCCGGGTCTGCTAGTTATGTAATAAAAATGTTTTAAAATAAACAACAAGACAAAATCCGGATAAAGTATTTGAAGGATCTACTTGCACTTCATCATAGAGTAAAGTACGATCTATAGGCGTGGGTAGTAATCGGGCGAAGAGAATAAATGCACTTTCCACTTGATCAACTTATAATTTTTAATTTGTTACAATTATTACACTGACAATTGAAATATAATCACTATTAAGTCCACGATAACTTAATTAATTGATTTAACACGACACTCCACCGAATACGTGGCGCAGTCCTTCGATCACGACGGATTACTAACTAATGGCCGCCGTCAACCGATTATTTTATACACCAGCATGCGGTGTTGCGTCAGAGTGGAAGTGACGTAGTAGTATTGCCACTCTAGAAATATTCGAGGCACCGTCATATTTTAATTTCTTAATAACAAAGATTAACAAATGCTGTAATGTGCAGCTTATTACAATTTTAATGTTTCATTGTTTAAGAATTAGATTAGCGTCAGAGATTGTCATGCCTCATATTTGAGCTAACGATTGTCATATTTCAGAATATTATTTTAAAGTTATTATTGATAACGTAAAAACCGACGGCATTGTGTAGTCGTAGAGGCACAGAGTAAGAGATTCCACCTTTCCGATTCATTGTTTCTAAGAAAATATTAATGACCCCAATATTAGTTTGTTTGCACTGAGATCGTCCTATTGCTTCCTACATACATAAGTGTACCAAAGAGACACTCAGCTTTCACATTTGGCTCTGAGCCTGCTAAAATATCTTGAGCATTATAATAAATATTAAACTATATTAATTTAATTTATGGAATAAGAAATGAACCCACGAATTATGTGTCAAACTCGAACCTGGCGGCTTTCATTTACCATTGCTAACCGTGTAGACGGCCTAAATGCGACGAAAAATTTTCAGTCAAAAGCTTAATTTGAATACGACTGAATGTAAGTCTCGTTAGCGGTGGGCACAAGAGCCCCGCCATTCAGTCACAGTGCTACAGTAAGCGAGATGCATGAAAAATACATGTTCTTGTTTAATTTAAGAGTTTTTAAAGGGAGCGCCAAACATCAGACCGCCCAATATACGAAGTATTGGAAGGTTTCATTATCTCCACAACAAAAACAACAAAATAATACTAATATTGTTTTAATTTCAGTATTTCGTGCTCACAACATACTGTGTGGATGTCATTAGCTTAGAAAAATACTGGATAAGTCTAAATGTCAGTTCTTATAAATATCGTGACATTACATTGCTTGAGGAAATCCAAAAAACCCTTTTAATCTCCATGACACTAGAGAAAAATGTTTTTTTAATATGTATTCACATCTCCTAAGTTTTCCCTTGTTTGATAATAATTATTGTGCATATGAAACTAGACCAAGGTTTAATATATTTTAACCTTACTGTAATACCTATTATTTTTCAATTGAGTTTATTTTATTATAATTATAGATATTTAGGATAACTTGTCACGACTCTTTAAAAAAAAGAAAGCTTTCTTTAAGACAGTGAATATACTACGTCCAAATAAACGTTGGCTTATATAAGCCTTAATACAAATTCTAATACAAATAAAAGATAAACGAGATCTAAATTAATTCAGTTCCATTGAGTGCTAACACCGCTCGCAATGAAACCTCGTACTTACACCGAAATGGGTTCTGATTCATGCTGGTTCATGTTCCCTTAATGGAATTAAGGAAATTAAATGTCTGTGCAGCCTGCGAAAGATCGTTTAACTAAGCAAGAACTGTTCCTGCCTACCTACGACTACAAGCGATGGCTAACTTATGCAAGATACCGTTGATAACACAACATAATAAGTAGTTAGAAATGTAAAGTTTTATAATTTCTTCCAAAATCACTGTCGCCACTTATAGTGTGACGTGCTGTAGCAAAGCCCATTCTGAGACGCATTTACAAAAAACACAATCTGATATCTCTGTCTTGTTCTTACTTATTACCAAATCCATATCCGTGAACAGGCAAATATACCTACTTCGTAAAATATAGAATGGATCCTGTGGCAGCTGTCATCCGTATCACGCCCATCAAATTTTTTTAACGACATTAGTGGGAACGCGCCCTAAGAATTATCACATTACTAAGGCACTCATTTTAGGTGATGTAAAAATGAATTGACTAGTTCGATTTTATTTATTAGTATCTTTAGCTACATCAGATAGTATTTTTATTGTAACAAGTAGTAAAAGCTTAACCCAATTTTAATCTATCACGTTGTAGTACAGTATCGGGCAATCAATATCGTAAGCTGATCCGATATAATTTGCTAAGTCTTAGGCAGAAGACGTACGACATTAAACATTGACGTCAAAGCGTGGCTCTGACGAACGGCTTGATCTTGCATCGACTAAATATTGTATGGCACAATTTATAAGAAAATATTTACTCGTACTTATAATAATTATTTTAAGTATCCACAAATCGTATTAATGATATCCTAAATATTATTTAAAACGTATCTTTTGGTTTTTGCAGTTCAGCTTTCAAATTTATAGTAATAGCAATAATTATTTTCTACAAATTTTTATATTTATACAAATAAGGTGGCAAACAAGCTTACGGCCCACCTGATGGTAAGTGGTCACCGTAGCCTATGGGCGCCTGCGACACCAGAGGCATCACTTGTGCGTTGCCGACCCTATAGGAAAGGAAGTGGGAAGGAGAAGTGAGATGGGGGAAAGGGGGTGATTCGGCCTCCGGCACTCTCACTCACCGAACGCAACACAACTATATTCTGTGAGAGGGTAGTCCTTCCCTGGTCGAGCCGGCCCATTCATGCTGAAATCAGCGAGGCTTTACTACTCTTAACTTTGTCTACTTTGATATTACTGTCACATTAATTAGTTATGTAATAAGTTTTATTTATGAAACAGATTAAAGAACATAGGCTTTTATAGAGTATTTGTTACGATTCGTAACTTAACAAATTTTTGAACTTCTCTGAGTTATTGTTTTTAACTACAACGTCGCCGACAAGCAGTTTTCCCCATTAAATCTGGCATTTCAGTAGTTGACAGATTGAGAGCTAAACTCACGCACAATTTATGTACGTTTTTCATTATGGCTTAAAATATTATAATATAAATGTGCAAAGCAATTAAAGTATAAATAAATAAGAAGTTAGTGGTATTAAACTCTTCTCAATAATTATTGAGAAGAGTTTAATATTATAATTGAGATGTACTGCAAAAAATTGTTTTGATCTCTATGTCAACAACAATACAATCATAAAACAGTTGGCATAATGTCAATACAAAATCCAAAATTTAAGTGCTACACTTGTGGGTCTAGCAATTTTCATCTTTTAATAATAAGCACAATGTAATCGCAAGAAATTGTATTCTGGAGCTACGACTAGTAAATCCCTATTTTCTTACGGCTTTTTGATAAGGATTTGCAGTGAGTGTTTGTCCCACACACACCTTATTTTTTTCGTACATTTTGCCTACTTAAAATCAACTTTAAACAGTTTTCTATTTAAACAAGACATTTTGTTCTCATTTTATTTCAATGTTATGATTTATGAACATTAAAACACAGCAGGATAAGTTTGAGACTTGGACCACGTATCCTAATGCCAGCTAAACTGAAATAATGAACCTGATTGCAGCAACTTGCCTTGATTAAAGGCTGGATTAATAGCACCTGAGTGGTCGTAGGAACGACAGCGTGTAGCTTGCAACCCGCAGCTTACTTGTTTATCGGCGGTTTTATTATTAACTTATTTATTTATTGGTTTACCAACATTTGTTACACTTATACATGTTCAAAACTATGTATATGCTATATACTATCTGAGCGTACAAAATCAAACGGTAAACACAACATTCACAAACTAAAAACGGATAGGTAAGAAACAATGTCTTGTAAGTAAGTACATACAATATTGCATATTATATGTACTCATTTTTATCGTGATTACACTCAACAGTTTAATTTATAATTGAGTTACATCTAACATTTGTTTAGCAACAGTTTTGAATGATACCAGGTATCTTGACAATTAAAGTACATATATTAATATGTATATGAGAAAGACACTGTCAGTTAGATGAACTTTTCATATATGGCTAACAATAAGCTTCTCCAAAATCTTCTTGATAATGTTTTCACCTTATTAGCATGCATACATGATATAATAACAATATATTTATAGTTTTATCTGTAATATTTACATACATTGCTGCGTCAATATTTATTTAATAATAATTTATTGTAAATATTACAAACTGACTACCGACTGACAAAGCTAAATAAAATAGACCTGCAATGTGCAATTTTACGGTTACACGTATACATAAAAATAAAAAAATGGTCCATGAAGTTTTGTTTAACTAAGGTACGTTGTAGAAAATTTTAAGAATTGAAAATAACACTATACATCTAAAAACTAAGAAAGACAAACCTTACGTATGATATTGACAAGACGTGAGATACATAATTAATTGCCGGTCCCATGAATGAATATAATTTGAAAGAAGCTTATGAAAGTAGCGCAGTTCAAGTCTAGCCTTCCTATAGGACTTACTGTATTTGTTCAGACACCGTTTTTACTAACTAATTTCTTATTTAACTATCATCACGTTTATTAATAATAAATAACTTTGAACAAAATTAATTAGAAGAGACATTTTTTGGGCTTTATTAACTCAAACCAACAATAGAGGTATATTTACAACGAAGGGCTTAGTTTAATTAAAATTTTACCAAGGCCACTTTAATATTATTGAAAACACATTTTGCCCAAACCCCTAGAGACAAAACTGAAATATGGCAAACCATAATTAAAATAAAAGCATTAACAATATATTTGAACATTTTCCTAAACATATATTGTGCACATCAGACATTTGAATATTAAACGTTATTAAGCGTTTTATTACAACCTCCTTTATTAGGTGCGTCCGAATTATTAATATGAATATTTTTTATTGACTAAGTGTCTCATTAAATTAGGCCTGGCTATAAACAGTCTCATTGCTGAACACTGACTTCTTTCTCATTAAAAGAAGGCTTAAGTCCAAGTCCATAGTTCACCACGCTAGTCCAGTACGTGTTGACAAAATTTACACGCCTTTGCCAGTGGAACTAAATTGAAATCTCCAAATCACCAAGTCTGAATAGATATATCTCACAGGCTCATAATTTCGAAATGTCAGAAGTCCGTCAATTTCATTTCGTCGTGTATATGGCAGTCAAGAAAATTGGCTAACGGATTTGTTCAGACAAACAGAATACACAGTATCTGCATAATATCTGTTCATATGAATTGACACTTAAAGTCTGCCCACTAAGCTGTCGTTGCTTCTTTTTTATACAGTTCTTTGACACGACGCGAGTAAAATGCGCAAGTCGTGTAGGGCTCTGTCTGCATGCTTTGTTAAAATAATAGACGCGAGTCACCTGCGCAAATAGCTCGTATGATTAACTCTACAAGTTAGACTAGTTATATTCAGGCAATATCAGAGCCTGTGCTAGAACTAGCAAAAGTATTGATAAAGAGAGGCAAGAAACTAAACACAGAGAAAGAGACAAAAAAAAAAGTTCAAAGAAAACGCTTTTATTTTGGTTAATGTGAAACCTATATAGTTGCTTCACACAGAAACACGGCAAGGCTATCACAGAAGCCAATTAAAATTGCGCATACAAATAGACGAATTATTTTGACACGCACAATACGGGATTACAAAGTTATTACGTTTGTTATGATAAGCCTGGTTTTGCGGTACACCGACCAAATCCGATATTTCAGGTTCCGCTTGGCCTTTTATCTTATTTAAATGACGCAGTGTGGTGTGTTGCTGCGCTTGAATGAGCTGTTTTGGCTTTAGATTACTCTCTAGCCGGTAGAGTCAGTCAAATTCTATGCCAAATAATGATATACTTACACTGTATTTTGGTAGCTTGATTTGATAGTGATTTATCTTTTCCAATGTTTGGGTTTACGTTAGTTGCAGTGCTTGCTTTGTTTTCTAAGTACTGCAACGACTTACACGTTTGAGTGCAAATATTCGATAATGTGTACGGTACTGCTTAATTATTGAAGTGAAAACTTCTTTAGCGGCGTTGTACACTTTTTGTGATGGGAAAAAAAAAAATTAACTCGCGTCAGGTCATGTATCCTGATCGAAAATTCGTAAGACGGAGGGAGAATTGTCAACTTTATCAACTCTCTGTACTAGGCTAGCATAACCTGGAAAGAGTTGAAGTGAAAACTTTGTTTTGTGAAGGGCCAGAGACGAGCATTGTGCAAGTGAGGTCAATATCACGGTCGCTTCATCAGATTCGCTAAGCGACGTGGAATTCTTATGCAGCATAGTGATCCAAGTCTACCTGAAATATCTTGCGTGGCTTTTCTCGAGCATGATAACTCCGATTTACCTCGACTCTTACAACATTTTCCGCTATGTAATTTCACCTCCGTTGTAGGATGCATGTCTTTTACGCAACTGTCTATGAAATTAACAATCCCTCCAAGTGATTTGGCTTCTTCACTTAGTTTAAGTGCTTCACGCTCAAGTGTACTTAAAGATCTCATGACTATCCAGATAACCAGCGAGTCGATGGCCGATATAGAAAGAATAATAACCTATTCATTACTCAACCCGTCCCAGGTAACTCTAGACTTCGATATGACCACTTTAAATTCCTTATCTCCAAAGTTACGCGTATTAGCAGTGTTTATATGCAAATTACTTTTCTCATGCTCACGCACATTCACTAACCTGTCAGAAGATCAAGCCGTGTATCTTGATGATTATATGATGAGTAACATACATGCGTTTCAGCTTCTGCACTCTATTGGTACTAATACGGGAATGAATAACCGTGATCGTCTGGTTGCCGGCTCTTTAGATTTAGCCACTAACATAGATGTAGGTGGAGGATGGATCAATCATGATCTTCCTGATGAAATACGAATTGTCGATCCATTATATCCGCTAGTTGTAAATGCTCCTGTTTATGGGCCTGAACGGCCTGTTGTTCCTAGCGATTCAGAAGTACAGCTCGAAGAGCTTAATGCCGCTATTCCCCCGATTTGGAATCTAATATTTAGGTTGTGCACGAGTATACCAGCTTTTGAGAGAGAAGGGTTTTCTGCTTTCCTTTCGGCGTATCGCGAGAAATATGCAACTTATTTAATCAGGCTGTCCTCATTTGTGAAGGGTAAAAAATGTTAAACTCGCGTCAGGACACGTGACCTGATCGAAAATTCGTAAGACGGAGGGAGAATTGTCAACTCTCCAAGTGTCTCTTTCCTGGCTAGCATAGCCAGGAAAGAGTTACTCATACCATAGTAGAAGAATTTGTGTAAAACACCTCTGCCTATCTTTTCTGGAGGGATGCACAAGCTGTTTAAGAATATCGTCAACGATTGAAGAACTAGGCTAACATAACCAACAAGAAGTAACAGAAACCAAGGTACGCCTCGGCCTAACCTTTCAGGCATACACATGCTGTAGGACCATTTTCAACGCTCCAAATACTAGGCTAACATAAACTGCAAGTAGATAGATTGCCTTGGCAATCGTAACCATAGTTACGCGCTTCGACTGTTTGTGTCAAAAGCACGCTTTCCATTTTTAAATTATTTTTGGTTTATATGTAATTTGGTTTATAAAGTAAAACAAAATCTGCAAAAGCCAAGATGTCATCTAGTAGTCAATGTGTGTCAGTTTCATTTTTTAATTAATATAATTTTATTATGTACTTACACATTATAGGTATATGTAATATTTGTAATATGTTTATACTTTATAGCATTAACCTATATTTTTTTATTATTTCATTAACCTATATTTAATTGTAAACATATTTATTGTTATGGTAAATATATACTTTATATTTGTATTAAACAAAAAGTGTTGATTTTATTCACTTAACTGTGACCACCTGTTTTGGCACATTTCGCTCGGCGCAGTCTTAAGCATGTTCTTGAAGTGAGCAGCGTAAGTCAGACTGTGTAAGTTAGAGAAAATATTCTAACATGAGTTACATTCTTGTTGAATTGTCTCTGCAAATGCGATGGAATTTAATCTATAAGTAATTCTACCTCTTAAGTAATATATATAGTCTATCTACTAAAAAAATATTTTTATTAGATAGAATCCTGGGCAAAGGGTCTCATGTGTATATCCATCTTACATACAAAAAACCTATATAGGCTTCTTAAGGTGGCGTTGTGTTGTAATTAAGGATCCGGTAATGTCTTTGAACCTAACGCTAGCAACTCAAAGTTTCTTTTATTGAACAATCTGTAGCATGCAGGTGATATCCCTGGTGTATATCAGTGCAATCACCAGGTACTGGATACGACCATAGTCTACGGTAAACGCCTAACTTTAAGCCATAATCTTAATGCCAGATAGCTTACCCGTTTAAAAAAATAGTTTCAATTGTAATACGCGTGTATTTGACACGAAAATATTTGCTGGTTGAATGAACCATCCTTGTCAAATTCGACGAGTGCTGGTTTTGACTGGCTTTTATTTGGTAATACTAATTACTCGACCAGCCGGAACACCACGCATAACACCTTTTGGTTTGTACGAAATGCAAGCCAAACCTTTCAGCGTTTTGTCGACGAGATGACCAGAGGACTCGACTTCTGCTAGTGTTTTATCGACGATTTTTTCTTTTCTCTCGCAGCGAGGCCGAACATGAGCAGCACTTGCGTATCATATTCAGTAGGATGAAGGACTTTGGCATAGTCGTCAACACTTCCAAGTGTGTTTTCGGTGTCTCGGAAATAACCTTTCTAGGTTATAGTATTTCGGCCAAAGGCACCAAACCACTCGACTCTAAGCCATCTAAGTCGAAGCCATCCGTGATTTCCTCCACCTAAAGATGTCCGACAGCTCAGAAGCTTTCTGGGCATGATCAATTTTTATTGGCGATGTTTGCCGAACGCTGCCCAAAGTCAGGCGCCACTTCATAATCTTCTAGTTGGAAATGTATAAGACTGTCATCCCGTAGACTTAAGTGGCGATACAAAAGCTTTCGAGGACTGCAAGCAAAGCCTAACCGACGCTGCCTTATTAGCTCACCCCGATTGCGATGCCAAACTATCACTGTAAAAGGGCGGGGACCTGGTGTACTGAAATACAAGCCTGAGCTTAGTTTAGGCACCAGTCTCCCACGATATTCAAATGCTGTCTCATTTTGATAATGTAATATGATGTTATGTATTTTGTTATACATATTATGGTGAGAAAATAAATATTATTATTATTTTGTAACGCTAAGACGATTAAATCACCAGTAACAGTGCCCCTTAAATCCTCACTTGACAAAGAAAAGATTTTCAAAGTAAACGAGACATATTGTGGGAAAACAAGCACCCGTATACCATTACTGTGACGTAGGTATTGTTAGACAGTTCAAACAATGTCTTTGACGGCGCTCAATGGTGTTCTGATATCCATTGAAGATAGTTTTGTTTGTGTTCAACATTGCCCCGTTTTTATGTATCTACAAAGTACACAAGTTATTTGTAATACTATCAGTGGTAAAAAAGTGCATTAGTGTGTGAATATGGACATTTGATTTTAAATCTACCGTGATAATAATTCCTGCATCGCGGGCAACCCTACAAACATTCAAACAACTGGCCCAGAATACCCAGACTCAAAACAACTATTTGTGTATCACACAAATTTTTGTTTTGTGTGTGAGTAGTACCCATAATACTTGGCATAGTGGCAATGGCGATGTGATCAATACGTCATCCGTGCACTCACAGATTGATTAATAGATCTCATACTTTTCATCTTTTTCAATTTTTTAGACAATAGTCACAGATTACTACTATTTTGCAGGCAACATAGTATATCAATCAGAACGTGGCGGCATTCCACTGCTGGATATAGGCCTCTCCCATATTACGCCACAACATCCAGTCTACCGCCTTCCAGGCTAACCCATATTCTTTAGGTCTATGGCCGGTAAGTTTTCTACTTCAATTTATTACGAAATCGCGTTCTCCTAGCCACGATCTGCAGCTAACAGCTAATACGCTCGATCTGCAGCTAACAGTTAATACGTTACCTAAGTCTGTGTTTCCCGATGAGTACAATCTGGCTGTCATCAAGTCGCGAGTGAATAGGTATCTTCTAGGCAAGCGTGCTCCTTTGTCGACCACATCGTCACTTAACAACAGGTGAGGTCGCCGTCAAACGCAAGATTATTTAAAACTCAAAAATAAAAAATACTTTCCCAGCCGGCTCCTCTACTTAGAGCGAAAGCCCTTGACTGAAGAGTGAACATACGAGTGTTCATAAAACGTGAGTTTCGGCTGACCACATAAGTGTTTATGACCAACGCGCTCCTATTAGTCATTGACTGTTTTCCAAGCACACAATGGAATAAATATTATATTAAGATAATTATACCACAGTTTGAGAACCACCATTATGAAAACAACGACTTAAAAAACTAGACATCAAGATAAATAAGTATTTCTTTTTTAGCGGTTTATTTGCACCGAATCTAAATTGATTCGATTCGATCATCATACATAAAAAACATAAGGATCAAATTGAGGATCTTCTTTTTTGTTGAATTAGGAAAAATAAAGCGTAAAAATAGCACTCCAATAGACAAACAAAAAGAAAAATGTCTTTAATCAATCCATTGACAGCTCAGCGTAATTTCCCACTGAGATATTGCCGTCATTATCGTTTTTACAGGAACAGGGAGGCGATGCCTCAGGAACGATTCGTAATGACTTAAGATATAAACACGATAGCGCCTTAAATGTGAAAGTAGGCATGGGAAAAGGAGCAAAAGCAATTTGGAGAAATGAAAGAAACAATAGAGAGAAATTGTTTTAAATGTTGCGACTTTTGGTAATATTGCAATTTAGATTAAGAAGAGTTTTGAAGTAAATGACATTACTAGTTTGATATAAAAATTAAAATAAAAAGAATAATAGTTACCTTCAGACTGCTCAAACGGTACTATGAATTAGAAATGCGCGATTGTCAAAGAAAAAATAACGGATAATATACAAATCTTCTTCAAGATAAGAACCTGATATATTGTACAGGTTGTCTATAATAATATTATTATAGCAAACGTCAAAAATTTGGCTGTGTTCTTAAAAATTTCTATCTCCAAGAATTTCCGGACTCTTAAGAAAATGTCTTTATGAATTTGTCCAACCTCGGACTTATTGAGTAACCATGATAAGGTATTTATTTGTCACGTATTTATTTGTCAGTTATTCAGTTGTACTATAATAATTTAGTTTGCCATCAATTATTCTAGAAATCCAACTTAATTAAATTAAAATAGTCAAAATTACTACAACACTCAGAAATTTCAGACAAGGTACACCAAACATAATAATTATGTATCTATACTAATATTATAAATCTGAAGAGTTTGGTTGAACGCGCTAATCTCAGAAACCACTGGTTCAAATTAAAAATTATTTTAATGTTGGATAGCCCATTTATCGAGGAAGGGCCGATAAGGGCGCTACGATCAATAGAAGCGGAGCATCAATGAACAATGTTGAAAAACGGGGAAAATTCTCTTATGTGAAGCATACGAAGTTGCGCAGGTCAGCTAGTTAAAAATAAAAAGACATTGTCTTAATATAGTGACAAAATTAAAAAGTTCACGAAGATTAAAAATACATATTTAGCTGCCTGCTACTTGTTGATCAAGTTCACTTGATCAACAAAGCAACCCCTCGGTTTAAAGTTAGCATCTTGAAACTAGTCTCTTGTAAAGACAAACAGGAAATAAGATACCGTAAAGCATTTTCAAAGGTTGTATACAAAGCCTTGTTAGGACGAAAGTCTTAAAGAAAGTCTTAGCTTGTGACTGAGAATACTAACAAAGTTCCTTAACCTATATGCGTGTATATTATAATAATAGGCTACCTACATTGACATTTTTATCATTTATAATTGCACCTGTTTATATATTATATTATATACACAATATTACCGGCACATAATTATCGTGCTGGCTGGTCGCATGAATAGTGAGAACGCAAATTCAAAATTCAAAAAGTAGAATATTCGAGGCTCGATGTGTCAGCGGTACGAGCCGTCAGTTTTGGATATATTTTTCAGTTATTGACACGTATTTGTATAGTTCGCTATATAATCATTATGAATTGTTGTTTTCGTGCCTTTAACTTTGAATTGTATTGTGCTTGTACTTATCTAATACTCACTAGTGCCTTCTGAACCTTTGTGTAAGTGTCTAGGTACAATAAATATGCTGTAACCGTGAGTGGTGTTATTTTCATTTTATACACCCTAACGTAGACACGTTACCTACACTATATTAAAGTGCGATTATGAAAGATTACTAAAATAACGGATGGCGCAGTGGTTTAAGTGGTCGCCTGACCACTGCACATTTCGCAGAGTGTTATGGGTCCAATATCACACGGGACGAAACTTTGTGTGACCCACAAATGGTTGTTCCGAGTCTGGGTGTATTTTGTAAGTCTCCCGCGACACAGGAATTATTCGGGAGTTGTATTTATAAAGAAAGAACAAGACTGCCACTCTGAGGTCTGTAATTCGTTCCTTTCCGTTCCTCGACTTTTTGATGTTATCAGCGTATTAATTAATTCATCCCCATCCATTGGCATACGGACGTCGGCATCCAGACACAATATTTTATTTCATTATGTTTTGATTTGGTTAAGCTTATATGTGCGAAGCGGGGAAGCAGTCTCCTCGCTGCTACCACTATGCTGAGTGTTGTTATTTATAATCCGATAAAGGAGAATTATTAGTGATCTTTAAATTGAACTCCTCGTATGGGTGTTCGTGTTTGGTATTTTGTTCCAATTATTCTATGTTTGTAATGTATCCCGTGTCTCTGACCCTAGTGCGGGAAACGGCATTAAAATAGAAAAAAATCGTGTTTTTAAAGTTGAAAAACACCGTTCTCCATTCTAATTTCTCAAAGATGTGTCAACTCTGACTACATGGTCTTACCCATTCCGTTTACCAGTATAGACGAAAGTGTTAAAATTACATATTTTCTTTCATTCATATATCCTCGAAGGTAATGTATGTATGTCTGCTCAAGTATCTGACTTATCCTGCTTTTTTCCGAAAATAGAAAGCGCCGGACGAAGTCCCGGGTAAAATCTAATTGTTAATAATTATACAACGAATAATTACTACAACAACTTAATACAACTTAATTTTATATTTTAGTGATGTTATGAGTGGCTCTATAGAATTTTTTGTTAGTCCATTGAAATGTTACATGAGCTTTGCATTTTTTAGAGGACGCAATTTTATTTTTGGGACATTTGTAGGGGGTCAATAGAAGCTTAACCCCAAGTTTGTGGGGTTGCCGCCCTTGTCCTCCGGCCGCCAAATGTATAAAAAAAAGTTAGAAAGATAAAAAGAAAATTTTTATAGAAATTTTCTTACTTTTTTGCTTATAACTTCTTTAATTTTAAATTTAGGGAAAAAAATTGTATGAACATATTTGTAGGCAAAGCAATTTTCTACAAATTATGTCTTTACGAATTTTTTGTAGGACGCATAGTTTCAGAGATATCGCATAAAAGGTGTTTGCACCCCTTTTTCCAAGATGGCGGCCGGGGGACAAGGGCGGCAACCCCACAAACTTGGGGTTAAGCTTCTATTGACCCCCTACACATGTCCCAAAAATAAAATTGCGTCCTCTAATAAATGCAATATTAGGTCCTTAAATTGTAATATTTCAATGGACTATGTGTCTAATTTGGAAACAACCTACTAAAAGACTGAGTACGTTAAACATAGCTTTAACTAGCCTTTTCCTGTGGCCTCGGCTGTTTGTTCAATGATTTATATCCATAAATCATATTATAATGCATCGTATATCTCGTCCTGCTGAACGAGATCAAATAATCATCAAGCAATCTCAAATTTTGACATTCGAGTCCAAATCTGTTTAGTAGTTCGTTATGTCGGATCAAATAGTCGGAACTAAATTCTACCACCATTGTTTTGGATTCAGAGCATTTTTTAAATAAATATTGATAAAAATACTTCTTCTTCTTTAGCCTTAATCGTCCAAATATTTGGTGTAGGCCTCCTTTAATCCTTTCCACTTTCCTCTTTCTTGGACAATTAGGGTCCAGTTGCTGCCCGCCACTTTTTTGAGGTCATCCTTCCATCTCATCTTTGGTCGCCCTCGAGGTCTTTTCTGGTCCTATGGTCTCCATTCTAACTCTTTTACACCAAGAGTTTTGCTTTCTGGCTACATGACCAGCCCACTCCCACTTCAATATAGAGCTCATATTTTGATCCGATAATTGCGGTAAGTTATTAGAATAGTTGAAAATAGAAACAGTTTTGTCACCGTAATTACAATATCCAGATTTTTCGGATGACAATTAATTTCAACTGTACAGGACACGCCTTAGAAATGTGGTATATACCACCGTTTCGAGTGCATTTAATAAGACTTGTATAGATTTAGTAGGCCCACTAAATAATAATTATTATGGTATCTAGAAAGGTATTATTTCAAACTTATGGACGCTTTAGTGACCAAAAAACACTGTCTTAAATATCCAACATTGAAACCCAGACCTCACGCAATTACCCAAACGTCCAACTTATACCACAAAACCAACGAAGTAACCAGAAATATGGTTGTAAAAGAAATAATAATGGCACCTAAGTACGCCCAAAAGTCGTTCTCCACCAGATATTAAGAACATTATTTACGCATTCCAACAAAGAAACATTTGGTCTTTATTAAACAAGTTCTATGGGGGAAGCGACGCGTATAGTCATTAAGCCCTTAGGAAAACAAGTTTACACATTGAAGGAACCCGTCTCACAGTACAATTTGCCAACAAGCTATGCAGTGACAACTTAAATTTAATTTCACTCGAACCCATACCATTGGAAGGAAATGGAACTTGCGAATAGATTCAGTTATACAGCGAGGTATTCCAATCATATCCCGCCAGTTTTGTTTTTAGGTCTATTGTCGTCTGCCGAGCACATTTCGGAGTTTGTGTTACTATTAAGATTTTTTTTACAGAATATTTTGTTCAATATTTGCTGAATATGGTAATATTCAAAAAATTCTACTAATAGTAAATTACTTTGGTCCTAGATTAATCAGGAAGTAAACTAAAGGTTCGTATTCCTGAACTAATTCAAATCGAACCAATTGAATACTGCTGCCATATCTGGCGTTCTCCAAAATGCTCTCGAAGATATGTTAAGTCTATGAATGGCCGAACCTTTAACCTACTGGGAACTTGCTCGGCAGAGGCAAAGTTTAATGGCTATATTGGTAGCAAATGGTAGTGGTTAAAGATAGAGGATTATGCCTCGAGTACCGTACCATCCTGAAGGCCCCGAACTTCACTTCTTACTCAACAGTCTGCCGCAAGACAAATGTTCCATTAATTTGCAACATTATTAACGTAATTCATTAAATAAATATAATTATAACAAACTTCATAAACGAGTTTTGGTTATTGAATTCAAGATTTCGCGGAGATTGTGTGATTGTGATTTGAAGTGTTTTCTTCTTTATTTAATTACAAGTTGAGTTGGTCGAAGCTTAATGTTTTACGAATTAAAACCTAATTAGTTCATTTTTGGATTAGGTAGAAAATTTATACTAACGTACATAGGTTTTGTATTAGGTTTTGCCTTGTTAGTAAGTACTTATAAAGTACGGCATCATGTTGTTTGAAATATTGTTTCGCTTGATTATAAGCTATAGTTTGGTAGAATTGTGACGTTACAGTTGGAGAACTAGGTCTTCTTAGTAGCAGTAAGCAGTTTGTTCTGATATAATATGTATATCGACAAAAGTGGGTTTTACTTAATATTTACAATAGGTCTCATATAAAAGAAATAGTCGCATTTCAACAAACATGCATTCAATTTAAATTATATTTTCAATTTCAAGAGTTACTTTCGGTTTAGTATTTAATTATTGTAATTAGAAATACTATTAATTGCAAGCAGAACATATACATTCACGTCTCCCGAGGCAGGCTTAGTGTTTGTTCGCAGAAAGTAAAATTAGAAAAGTTTCGTTATATTTCTAGTTGTCTCTTTTGAACTCAAAACTAAAACATTAGCAGTCTCGCAACACTTAGTTTTGAATAATAAGTGTCATCAAGAAATGGAGTTTTTATTCAAATGCTTCTTTTGAATTTTTATTATTTACTAGCTGAACTTGGCTACGATTCGCTGTGGTTTCATCTGATATTAACTTTTAGGGAAGTAATTAAAAGTGTTTTAATGGCGTGGGTACTTTGGGATAAAAAGTAGGTATATAAGAACAGTCTTCTATATATATGCAACGTTGTATAAATTTTTTAAGTCAGTTCTTCGTCTACTTTTGGACTTCTGCGGACACAAACACAAGCCAACTGAATTTTTATACATACATACATAGATAGATTCACGCCTGTTTCCCAGGGGGGGGGGGGTAGGCAGAGACTACGGACTTCTCTGGCTTCATTCACTTTCATCACATTCCTATACACGCCCGTCGGTTCAAGGAGTTTTGATATAATATTATAATGCAGATGTTAACAATGCATGATTGATAAGATGATGCTCACCCCCCTTTCATACATAAATTATTATCAGACACTTGAGGCTATCAAAGTAATTAATGAATAATTGGAGTCGTATCATCCACATTTATTGGAGTATTGGCTTTTAGCGGACTCTAACAGCTTGTCGTCAGGCAAAATTGAGTCATTTCAACAGAGAAGCAATTATTTTCGATTAAAATCAAATATGGCTATATACTGGTAATTAAAGAAATGTTACTTGATAACAATCATTTGAAGCAATCTTTCTACAATCACGGAGGTACAACGTTAAATAAAGCACAATATTACTTTAAATCATAATAATACTCTGTTCCATTTGCGAATATATAACACGATAATTAGTAATAGCGTAGACAATCTTTAAATAAAACAACGCAATCTCTTATACTCCACGTTCAAACTGAGAATGCAGCTTTGCAAAGCTTTCTTGCGTATACTCGGTCTAATACATGCTTAATCCCGAGATGAAGCATTGAATAAACGAACGTTGTTACGACGGATCTACCAAAGGCCACACGGCATGCAGTTGGATTTACTAGCTAGGTCAAAATACATACATGATAGTACGGGTTATAATCACTACATTATTATAAAACAGTCTCCCGTCGCATCTGTTTGCGATAAGCTCAAAAACTACTAAACGGATTTTCATACGGCTTTCACTAACAGACAGTGTTCATAAGAAAGATTTAGGTGTATAATTTGTTAAGGTTTTGTACTACCCGTGCGAAGTCGGGGCGGGTTGCTAGTACCTAATATATTCATAGAATTATTTTATTACTAAAACTCGATATACTGTGAGTACTGAGTAGTATTCATCTCAAATGCATGCAGTTAAATATGCACACCAAAATTTACATTTTCCTGATTTCCCTCGTACCTGTGTCTTTCATGATAGATGTTAAATAATAATTTACAAATAATATGGGAACTGAACAATAGAAGTGGATGCTTAACATTGTGGTCATAAAATGAATTGCTTAATCTTACATCAACACGAATTAGATTAGAAGTTTTATCAAAAAATGGCGACAATGATAAATGTTTATTTTTTGTTGGTAACTGTTTACCTGTTGACAATAAGTTGTATTCCTCAATGGGATGGTTCTTTTACATTTATTTATAAATTTAAGACATATGCCATCATACGCTGTAAAAGATAAAAATTGGAAGACAATTTAGGAAATAAATTATTAATGAGACTTTCAGAATTATTTGATGTGGCAATATGATGAGATAAAAGTATATTAGGTATGATTAAATCTTTATGATTTGATTCAGGGAATTAAGGCCATGCAGTTGAAGGTTTTTGAGGCCCTGACCACCACAACAAAGACGACAAGAGTTTGTCTGCCCTGAGTCCACGCGAAGTGAGGTCTGAGGGGTTTGAAAGAGAAGGAACATAGCGCCAAGGCCTTCCCCTCAGTTTCCTGAATTTCAGAGACTATGTCGGACAAATATCTTCAGTTGTACAGATGCAGCTGACAGCCAGCCTAAAACAATGGTTGAGTCACACCAAAAATGTACTTCTTGAAAAGAGTAAGTGACTGACGAACTTTTGAGAATAATCGTGAACCTAATAATGCGCCACAGAGTTCGAGGCGGGGTATGGTGGTTGATTTCATAGGAGCTACCTTACTTGTAGCGGTAAGAAGATGTACGTGCACTTCCCCGTTCTCAGATTCACTGCGCACGTAAATACAACCATCATATGCCTTTTCAGAGGCATTGGTGAAGACGTGTAATTGAAGAGAAGACGCTGACTCACATGTGATCCACCGGGGTATCCTTAATTCATTCAGAAGAGGTAGTATCTTTATAAAGTCACTCCAAACAAGCTAAATCTCTTCAGGAACAGGCTCATCCCAAGAACATCCTGTAAGCCATAACTGTTGCATTAGAATTTAGTTTTCGATCCGATCGAAATTTAATTTTGCGCTATGACGGACAAGATATGACGTTTGCTGGTGATCAAATGATGTCACTTAGTTAGAAGCAAAGTTTATGGAGAAGGAAAACGTGTCCGTAGAGCAACTCCAGATTAACCGCAAAGCCCTTGACATTTCGATATTACTAAGATTTACGAAATCAGAACCAACTCGATGTTCGCAAAGACCTTGCAATAATTCGTTTGAATTAGACTGCCATTTACGAAGGTTGTACTTTGCTGACTGAAGAACAGCGATGACCCTTCGGCATCTGCTCTCTATAACAGATGTATATATGTCTCTATAACAGATGAACCACCAGATAAGTAGTATAAGTAGTCGTCCACATAAGTCATGTTCTATGGTGGAGCGAACTGAAGGATCATCACACTCTTGGGCTAGTTGCATCAAATACCTAGTGGCTAAGAAGGGAGCAGAAGCAGTGCCATAAGTTACCGTGTCTATAATGTAAGTTTAAGTTTTTAAAGTGTGAGTAGGGTCTAATCGCCAAAGAATTTTTTGAAGAGGTCTGTGAATGTCATTTACGCGGGTGACTCTGTACATCTTTTCGATGTCTGCGCTTACAACAATCATGTGTTGGAATCGAAGTAAGATAGATAATAAGTCATCTTGTACGGGAGAGCCAATCATCTGTATGTCATTAAAGGAAACTTGAAGTTGTACGAGCCGAGGCATCAAAAACTACTCTCCGCTTGGTGGTCGTGCTCGACTCCTTCAAGACACCATGATGAGGCAAGTAATTTGAAACAGAAGAGCTTTGACGCTTACACTCAGACATACGTCCTAATTTTATGTACTCATCCATAAAGCTGGTGTATAATTCCTTAAAATTTAAGTCTCTAGCTAACCGACGTTCCAAAGACAGGAAGCGACGCTTAGCCATTATGTACGAGCCGCCCAAGCCGTCCTTAAGAGGAATGTAGACAACAAACCGTCCATCCGAGTCGCGATAAGTGGTCTCTACGAAAATCTGTTCGCAAGACCGCTCTTCGTTTGTAAGTTTGTGTCGAGGCACTATAGAATCTAACTACCAGAATCGATTTAAGTTATTTTGTAAATTGTATGTAAGCAAACATGAGACGAGGAGTTAGACTGATGTATGACGCCCGAGACTAGCCAACCTAGCTTAGAGTCAAATAACGTGGGCATGTTTTTCCCTAAAGGAATACGGTTATTGCCTATGACTCCCCAAAATACTTATGATATGTCAATCTAACTTTGAAAGTAAGAATAAAAGCCCGACAATGTGAATCGCTGATCTGCAATATCAGAGTTTTGATCCAAAAGTGATAATCACTCAACCCTTGCTAAATAGACAAAACAGAAGCGAAGTGAGATCTTGATAATGCAGCCGGCAACTTTGAGTGGACCTAAAGATCTAAACTTGAGAAAATATTCTCTTCTAAACGTCCAATACATAAAGATTTTGATATACTAGTGATGCTCTTTCTGCTTAGAAATAACCACATCTCCAAAATCATCAAAAAGTCTATTTCCGGAGTCTCAGACAATGTTGAAATGCTGAGAGAAAAGTACGACATTAATGATTGAACGAGTGCCGGAAATTTGGAACCTCCTTGGGGGCTAAGGACATTACTCTCCCCAGGATTACAGCAGTCATGGCCTTCGCTGCTGCTAAGATGTTTCATAAGAGAGTAGTGAAAAAAATTGTACCATACAATACCATTCCTGGAGTAGAAGATTTGATAAAAGAGGCCGCCTCAACAGAAGCTGCTGGATCATCCGGCTTGAAGAACCATATGTTGCTACGATACCTCGTAGTGAAATAATAAGCAGTGTACTGTATTATAGATAATTATATATTATTATAACGTTATATAATTTACAATATACTAGGAAGCGCGAGCGCGGATTTGTTGACGACTCCTATAAGGTGACTGACCGACGGCGCCGGCGCAGGCTGCTCGCGATGACCGATGTCATTGTCCCGCTCTGCCCGCCGCCGCGCTGGTGTTGACGATTGTTAACATACGAGCGAAGCCACGGACAAAATCTAGTGTATAATAAAATACGCTAATACGGCACACAGTATGAATATCAGATGACAAAATACGTCACAGTCAAATGAAGTTAGAACATCCATCAAACAAGTACACATACAAGCTCAAACAAAACAATCATTAACGCAAATTGCACCTCATGGTTTCCCAATAAACACTGATCATTACGTACCCATTCATTTATATGTAAACATATGCTAACGTTTTCAGTGCTCAACAATGAACATAAGCCCGGTAATGAGATTCCAGTTAAATTCCATCAATTTGACAGCACTACTGATTTAAGCAGTGTCCTATTTATTTGGGCCACATTAATTTGGCTGCGTCTCTTAATTGGGTGTGTTCATTAACTGTTTGGTTGTTTTGATAAGTGCTTCCTTTTTATTTATAGTAGGAAGCGTTTAAATAATTATTGTTACGAAACAATTAGAAAGGGAAGCGTTTAAATAATTATTGTTACGAAACAATTAGAACGATTTTCACAGAATTTATATAGTCACTCTTGCAGATGATCGCAGATAATCGCAGTATCGCGTGAGGCTGGATATTATTGAAACAACGAACACAAAGACATACGAGTCTCGTAACAATTAGGTATCTAAAGATCTCGCAGTGTTTGTCTGTACTTCTACACTCGGGGTATTCCTGTTTTTACTTTTAGTGTGTGTTTGTGTGTACTTTGTATCATTGAGATTATTTCACCATCCACTAGAAAATATAATATAATATATTGTGAATTCACATACTCGGAATATTTTAGATTTTATTTATCTATTGGCAGTGTTGAAAGTACTTTGTCTTAGCATTGAGATTATTTCACCATCCACTAGAAAATATAATATAATATATCGTGAATTCACATACTCGGAATATTTTAGATTTTATTTATCTATTGGCAGTGTTGAAAGTACTTTGTCTTAGCATTGAGATTATTTCAAAATCCAGAATAGATATACCTAATTAAAATTGAGGCAAACTTAGTCTAAATATCAGTAACCAGATCGGAGACATTCTTAAAAAATGCAAGTAAAGTGTTAAGCCAGCAAGTGTAAAAGTGATAAAAGCGAATGAAGCAAGAATAATATTTAACAAGGATTGTAGCATGTGTTAATCCATAGCCTAATCCTCACTGAAAAGTTAAAATTAATGATTTAAATTAAAGAATCAGTTATAGCAAAACTAAATCTAATATCGAGCAAGCCACACGCTATCTAGCCAGAATGAAGACGTTTTGGCAAAGGGCCAGGTTAGATGTACTCAGAACTGACGGATACAAGAGATATATCTCAGAATCATAGTGGAAAACCCTAATCTCTGCTTACTGCTATCGATAATGTATAACTACGAGTAACTATTAAAATGTTAAAGCCGAAACGGAACACCTTTAACAGACTTTATATTTTAAAGACGAAATACGAGGAAATATCATCAATAGTAAACAAATATGCATTTGAATTTCAGTTGCGTAGAACAAAGTGTCATTGAATTTTAGCTAAGAACATGGAAATGTATGAAGGAAGACCAGTGACCAGACGACAATGGAAGATTTGGACCGCTAGATGACCTGTAAATCATTTTTAGATTTCATGATTATTATTCTGTATAGCAAGGCCAACAAAACGAGAAATTATCGCTCGCTATCAATCGCTGAATTGCTTAGAACAAGCGGTAATTATGTCTATCTGCTTCTTCCACGCGCAATGGTATGGGAAAAGAAGCAAAAGTGGCTGTCGTCATGTAATCATGTTCAAACATCAAATAAATTTTGACTTCTCGTGGACTGATCGGATACTTATATCCGATCAGTCCACGAGAAGTCAAAATTTATTTGATGTTTGAACATATTTCGTGAAATTAGTAATTCTCATAGATAAAAAAATGAGCTGCCATTCTAGCTTACCTTAGCTTCAAATTGTTGGTGTCTATGAATTTATCGTTATTCTTGTGAATATAATATGTTAAAGGTAGTAAACATTTTTAATGTTACTGGTTCCTAATCATGCAAATAAAAACTATTTGATATATAACTATTTTATATTTAAGTTTCAATATATTTTGGAATTAATCAGTAGCTTTTTTAAAAATAAAAATGTTAGAAACCGTTGTTACTATAGTTTTATTATTATTTAATTATAGAATTAAAGCATTTTGTTATGTATGTATGTATATTCAAACACAATGTAATTTTTTTATGAATAAATAAATTGAAATTGTGTACATACAAGACACAATACGATTATGTAAGTTATTATTATTATATTAGTTCTTATTATCTTATTATATTAGTTCTTATTATCTTATTATTATTATCTTCTTGTTATTAGAAACCATTGTATAGTGATTGTTATGCTGGTACGGCTACTGACTTTAAAGCAGGTAAAGCTACGATATTTTTCCCTTTGTACTGGTTGACGCGGGTGGTGTACGAGATGCATTGACGTGATCATTGGACTCGGGGCGCATACGAGATATCGCACGAGATCCTTATACTCCTTATCCTTATCCTTATACTTATACTATCCTTATATACGTGAAGTCCTTCGGCTTCAATAAGCAGTTTTATCAATCACTGGTACTATCTATATTCGGCAGTAAAGCCGAATCTTTAGTACTTTCCGACTGACGCGCGTGGTGTACGAAATACATCGACGTGATCATGACGCGGGTGGTGTACGAGATACACAATCACGACGTGACCATTTGTCGGGCCGACTACGAGACATGGTTCTAAATCCTTATACCTTCATGTGAAGCCTTTTTGGCAAATCTGTATTCAGCAGTATGATTAAAATCTTTAGATTACAATTCTGATGATACTTCAAAGGAAATTGAAATCTCATTACCTCAAGATATATCACCAAGATAAGCCCTAATATGGTTCTGCTGCTAATAAATAATAATTTAGCTCACATTTGGAGCAATATTTGGAAAAATGGTCTTCTTAGAGACAAAACAACAATTGGTGTAACAATTGTTCCCAGAAAACTGCTCTTTACTAATTTGAAATACCTAACTAAATTATTTGAAATACCTAACTATAATATGTATACCAATTTAAGAATGAATAGGAGAGGTGGAGGCGTTGTCCTTTATTTGCACAAACGATTAAAATACACTAGAATGACCGTACACTCGTCCTTTAGTGAAATAATTATGGGACAGTTACACGTTGACAACGAAAAGATAGGTATAATTTGTGTATATAGACCACCACAACTCTGTTAGATATTTCACTACGGAAATGAAACGTATAATTAAAAACAAGTTCGAAAAATGTAACCTTATGCTCATTGGTGATATGAATATAAATATGTATTTAAAAAAACTGTAATGATACACTTTATTATATTAATACCTTATGAGTTAGGCTTAACAAGCTGTATTAACCAATACACACGTATTGAAAAAAGGGGTAATCTAATAACCAAATCATGCATTGACCACATATTCGTGCGGAGCAGCTCTGCGACAACAGCTGCGATCTACACCGCGGTAGTGAATGAGTCACCGGCAGATCACTACATAACGGCATGCACACTAGTTAATGAACGGCCCGTAAGAGGTGACGTAAACAAACTAATGATCAGCTGTTGTCTGAGCTGCGCCGCGCCGATTGGAATGCACCGCTTTGTTATAGCTCGCCTAATGACATTTATAAAAATATGCACAATATTTTTACTAACTCTTATAGCCCAATGTAAACAGTGTAAAATCAAGATTAATAAATACATATAAATCAAACACTTATAACTGGATAAATAAAAAAGTACTACACATGTGTAAACGGCGAAATGAATTTTTGCAAATTTGTATCAGTAGAAAATAAAATAATTTATAATAAATATAGAAATAATACCAACATATATTAACTTTACAAAGAATAAATTTTACAAAAATGAAATCTCAATACATTTTAATAACAATAAAAAACTATGGCAATTTATAAATGAGTTGTGTGGTAAAGTCGTTAGCTCGGTCGATGAAACAATACAAAAATATATTTCTTTTTCCGACTACGATTCATCTAATGTTTGCAAAAGCATTTAAAAACTCCGAAATTAATGCTAATTTATGTAGTACAAATATCTTAGTCATGTCGACAGCTGACTGTTCTGACGGGTTGGATGTGACGATGAGAATGCCCAAGATAAATATCGAAGAAACCTATAAAATCATTAACAAATTGAATACTAATAAAAGCCCGGGTCTTGACGGAATCAGAGCAACTGATATTAAAAATATTAACAAAGAAATTACTACTCACCAACTATTACCATACTCACCATATACTCACCAGTTATTACTCATTTAATCAACAGATGCATTGTCACATCCACCTACCCTGACGATCTAAAGTTAGGTGTGGTGCGCCCTATTTACAAAAAAGGTAACCACGGCGATTGTAATAATTACCGCCCCATTACCATATTGTCCTGTGTTGACAAGATAATTGAGGTACGTGGGGGACAAGCTTAGCCATTTCTTACATGCGCATAACATAATCCATAATAAACAGTATGGTTTCCAAAGAGGGATACATCTCAATTGTTGAGTCAATTCACCAACGAAATTACTGAGCACCTGAATGAAAAACGTCACGTGCTCGTTATTTTTGTTGATTTTAGTAAAGCATTTGATATGCTACAGTATAAAATATTGTATCAGAGGCTAGAGCAGACTGGTGGTATACGAGGCCCACTGCTAGAACTCTTCAAAAATTACCATCAAAGCAGGTTTACGCGAGTAAAAGTCAGAAATAAGTACAGCGATAGCATACCCACAGATAAAGGAACCGCACAAGGCTCAATAATTGGCCCAAATGAATACATTATATATGTTAATCAAATGTGTAACTCACGGCTCCGTGTACCAGTTTGCTGACGATACCTGCCCGGTGGTAGTAGACAGAGACCTAAAAAATGCTGAATATTATCTGCAAGAAAACTTTAATAAAATGTGTCAATGGGCGCATGACGTTGGCTTGATGATAAACGCCCAAAAAACGAAACGAAAACTTGTCAATAAAGTGGCCGAGCCATCAGAAAACCTGTAAAATTGTAAGGGAATCTCCTAAGGTCTCCCTCGCTACAATCTGAGGACACCAGTGAGGTATGGACTCAAGAACGTCTAGTCCTCAATGCAAGCCTGAAATCCTCACGGCCAGCATTATCAGTCCACTGCCAGGAAAACCAAAACCTCACAGGGAAAGCCTCCTGCTCGAACATAGAGGTAAGTCTTGCTGGAAGGCAAACACATTTTTTACCTTACTAATAAAATGTGCACTGATTGGTCTATTCTTGATTATAAAAAGGATATTTCTTTTTTAAGTTTTTACCTACCTTTGTAAAGAAATCAGAAAAAAAGAAAAAGAAGAAAAAGGAAAGAAAAAGAAAACCTTTGTAAAGAAGTCAGTGCTCTGTGTCAATTCCTTTTTCAGTTAATTCAGCTGTGAAAGATATAGATATGCATACAGCTAACTACAATTTATTAAATTGGAAGCAATATCCCCTTGCAAGCCATGTAAATTTGTACCACATGTAACATGTAAACCATGTCTCTTCTATACTTGCAATACCAAAAAAAAGGTGTTTAAAGATTTATATTACAATTAAAGCCTTTGAATAAATTTGTAGATACATCTCATTTAAAAAGGAAGGATTACAGGACTGCTATGCTATAGCTTTACTGTCTCCATAACACTACATAAAAATAATGTATTTAATGGAATCATTTTTATTAGTAAATATTAATCCACAGTATAAGAAATAGATATGTTTTTCAAAGTGACAATTGTATAAGTTTACTGCAGTTCCTTATGGCTTGTGTTCTGCACCTAAACTATTTACAAAATTGTGCAAACTGTGGTGATACCTTTTAGAGAAAGGTTTTAAGTCTGTTCAATATCTAGATGACCTATTATATATATAGGATCTAATTATCAATCATGTTTAAGAGATGTTCAAGAAACAATAGTTCTATTAAAGTGCTTAAAGCTTTATTGTAAATTTTTGACAAAAGTTTATTAATACCATCATAGACTTGTCAATTTCGTGGTTTTGTATTTGATACAAGGAATATGACATTACAATTGCCAATAGATAAAGACTTAAACAGTCAGTTCAACAGTCTGTTCTGCAGTACAGGCTTAAAAAGGTGTCTCATCAGAGCAAAATTATTTAGATTATTAATTACAGCCCACCCAGCTTTCACTTATGGCTTTACACCTAATTGTTAGAACCATAAGTATCATACTTAGTTGAAACCAACAAAAATTATGATGCAAGGTTGACTTGCATTCGGTAATAAAATTAGATTTGCCCTGATGGGCTAATAATACCAATACAGTACCTATGTAAAAGCATTGAATATCATAAAATATATGATATTGAACTACGCACAATGGCCCAATTGTGGAGCTAAGTGCGGATAACATACGTCCAACTAACTAACATGATATTGAACTATTTACTCATGCCTCCAGGACAAGGTGGGTTGCTTTTTACAGAAACAACAAAGCCTACACCTTCTAGTTTTTAAAGTATTTTTCATATTATTTAGAATTACTTGCCATATTTTTTGGCTATAAAAATTATTTTTAAGGGATAAGCAGTACATTAACGTCCTGCTGTATATAGATAATAAAACAGCAATATCTTATATAACAAGATGAGTGGTATTCAATAACCATATCTTAATAATTTGGCCAGTTTTTATATCGGAGTGGTGAACACATATTGGACTCTTTGCATCTTACATTAAGTCTTGTGAAGTCTTGTGAAGAGGCTTATTCCCGTCAAATCAATTCAGATACAAAAAGGGAATTAAGTATTTTAGCCTTTCAGAATTTTGTATCTGTACTGGGAGTACCTAGAATAGATTTAACTGCAACCCATACCAATACTAGTGCGCATTGCATATGTCTCCCAGAAACTGGCTCGAGAGGCAATTAAATTGATACATTTACTGTCTCTTCATCAAAATATTTCTTTTTTTATACCTTTCCACCATATAGTTTCATATTAAAATTTTACAGAAAATTAAAAATGTGAAGTCTAGAGATATCATGGTCATGCCCTTTTGGCCTTCACAACTTTGGTATCCATTAATGCATACTATGCAAACCTCAAACTGATATATTTGAAACCACAGAATGTCTGTTGCATTCCCCCTCAGAGAATACTACCTTCTTCATCATCAGTTTCCTTTATGGGTATTATCTGGATATTATCAGGCAAGCATGGCTGAAAAGGGCTATTCCCTAAACATCTATGAATGTCATGTTTGCTTTGGGCTATTTCCACAACATCAATTAATGTCATGTTTGCATCTCTTTCAAGTAACACACTAAAGCAATATAAATTGTCACATATAAAATTTGATGGACATTTTGTCAGGGATATGATACAGACCCATTAACTCCATCTATTCCATTTATTTTCTATCAACATTATTTAATTGAAGAGCTGCTTATGGTACTTTGCAACTCGCATAAGTCAGCACTATCTTTAATAATAGGCTCTAAAGTTGGGGAGGATGATAGGATGAGTCCGGACCCGTGCTTCACCTAGGTTCTCCACCTGGGTGAAGCACGGGGACTATATAGGGTCCTGTGCTCCAACTGATAACGTTATTGTACAGTGATGCAGTAAATTGTTTTCCCTATATGATTCAAAAGATCTAAACAATTATTTAATAAAAGTGAATAATTTGTAACAATAATTGAATTTTTATTCAATTTATACTATTTAATTAGTTACAAGCCTTTGTGGTGCACAGAATAGTTTGAGTACTATTTACAAACATTTGCGGTGCATAAAAGTAATGAAAAATTCAACGCTTAAGATTTTTGTTTCTGTCATTGTCAAGAAGTTGTCAGGAATAATTTTAGAATTACTAGTTACTTACTATGTTATCTCAGGAGCAAGTTTTTGAGAATACAAGCTCTCAACAGCCCATTTTTATAAAAAGAAAAGGTGGAATCGTATTAATCTAAGATGGTCTACAGTATTATAAGCACAAGACATATAAAAATGGTAACCAATTTTGGGTGTGCAGCGAGTCCAAAAAGGTGTGAAATGTCTTGGTTCAGTCACTTTACAGGTAAGACTTATCTTAATTAATATGTTATCATCTACTAAAGCTACCCATGTCGTCTTCCATATGTTGAAAATTTTCAATTTTTTTAATTTTTTAATTTTTTTTTTGTTTTAGCATGTAAATCTATACGTCATCTATCATATATTATATATTATTTTAGGACGCCAAAGTAGTTAAGAAAATGGAACACGGAACAAAATATGGTGATAATAGTTGCTGTATACCGGATCATGATAAAACAGAAGTATTGTTAGCTATAGAAAAGGCTAAAGAAGAAGCTACTACTTCCAATGAGCCTTTAACTAGAATTTATAAAAAGGCCGTAGAACCACTGTACCGTAAAGGTCTCCATTTAGTTACCCCAGTACCTTCTTTTACGAGCAAAAAACATATTATGAATACAAAAAGAAAGGATGGTTTTCAGTCAAGCAAAACATTGCTTAAACATTTTTGGGAGGTTGAGGTCCCCGGCAAATTTCTTCATTTCTTATTAGCCGATTATACAAATGATACTGAACAGACGAGAATAATAGTGTTTTGTTCTGAAGAAGCACGAAATCATTGAACACGAAATCATTGAACACGAGGTCATTGAAGAATATTTCTTTGATGGTACGTTTTATAGTGCCCCAAAGCCATTTTATCAATTAGTTGTATTACATGGTGATGATGGAAGTAATAGTACTAATACAAAGACTGTGCCTTGCCTGTGCCTGCGTTGAAATAAATCGTATTGATTATATTATTGAATGATGTATTTTCTTAATTACTTGACTGTACTGATCATCAGTTAGAGCACGGGACCCTATATAGTCCCCGTGCTTCACCCAGCTGGAGAACCTAGGTGAAGCACGGGTCCGGACTCGATAGGATAAAGAGACTTTTATAGGATTGTATAAGTCGAAAACCACTATTAGAAAATTACTAAACAAGGGATCCAAATAGAGTTCTTATAATGTTACAAAACTGGACTCCCAATAATACATAATAATAAGTCTTGAATTTATGGTTTTGTTAGCACTAAGCACTGCTCAAAGTGCACACTACGCAATCACTCATTAAAATATCGAATATAAAATTGAATCATATCTGTGTTAATATTGCCATTATACCGATATGATTAAAACCTCGGCTGTCGGGAGAACCCAGCCAAACTATACATCAAATAAAAAAAAGGAAATGATATTTCTGGGCACAGTACACGCGATGCCTCTACATCTAAGGATAAGTACTTTCGATGTTAAATTTTATAACTGACTAATACTTAATTTAGGTGATTTGCTCAAGCTGCTATAGTAAGCATACTATAGAATAATTAAAAATGTTATTATTTTTCATTTTAGTCCCTACTGACATGTCATAAGTGCCTTAAGATGTTACAAAATGTTAATTTAGCAAATAAAACTTGTAACTGATATAGTCGACCTCGATGGCGTAGTGGTTAGTGTAACCGACTGCCACGCCTGAGGTCGCGAGTTCGATTCCCGCTCAAGTCAAACATTTGTGTGCATGAACATGGATGTTTGTCGATGTTTGTCTTGGTCTGGGTGTTTCTATGTACATAATACGCATGAATAAAGAAAAGAAAACGTTAAAGTATAAAGTATGTTTATCCATTGTCTAGTACCCATAGTACAAGCTCTGCTTAGTTTGGGCTAGATGGTGTTGTGTGTATGTGATAGAATATTATTAAAATAAAATATTATATATATTAACATAGATTGTTAATGTTTGTATTTGTTTCAGTTTAATTATAAAAAGGATTTAAGTTGTTTCTTAATAAAACAAATATGTTTTGATAACAAATACCTATTTCATTAAAAGGGAAGTACATCTATTAAATTCTTCGGTTTATCTCGAAGTTTGCAATTTCTCTAAACATCTGCATGGTAAACATATATCGATAACGAAGCATGCAGTATAATAAATGATCAAACAAACTTACCTGCGATTTCGATCATTATTATACGAAGTGCTTCGTTCGAAGATATATGTTCCCTACCCGTCCCAACCCCGGTAAAGTGAGATAAACTTACAAGACAAGTTTTAGCTCTAAAACTGCGTTCAGTTGCCGAGTGACGCCAAGAAGCTGCATGGTAAACATATATCTTCGAACGAAGCACTTCGTATAATAATGATCGAACATTACAGGTAAGTTCGTTTGATTATTTATTATGTAATGTTTTTTGGGATAAATTACGATCAAATATGGCGGCTATAGAATTGAAGTGTTGAAATTAGAAACAAAATTAAATTCCATTTAATAAAAATAAATTGTTTGAGTACCTTATTACGGTTTTTCTAAAACGTCTACTTAGTTACAATCGAAATAAACTTATAATTGGTATAAATTTATTTCGATGGTACACAGAAACGATGGTACGAGAAAATAGCAAACTACACCGAAAAACACGAGTTATCGGGAATCGCCGAACTCATCAGCGATCAAAATTTTCATTGGTTGAAAGACTTCTGATACAAAACAAATAAAATCTTTCTCTCGCTCAATTATCCATTGTATTTACCCGCTCGCTAAGCTCCAAAGAGCCGATATCTCGCAATCCATATCACAGTTCAATTGGCGTTTGCCTGACATTTTGTTTTGACAGTGTTCCATTGAGTGAATTGTCGACTGCAATGTTCGCATTGTCATTTATTAATGTATTGGTAAACGATAATTTTGATTGAATTTATTAATTAAATGATGCCCGCGATTCTGTACGCTTGTAATATAGTGGGACCAGCAATATCGATTATGATGAGCATTTATTATAATACGGATTACATGCAACATTTCGCTAGTTCTGTTGAACGAAATTAGATAAAACGTGTCCATGCAATACGTTACGGTTTTAGCGTGAAGTTTAAAATAAAATAAAAATATCAATTTAAAATTAGTTGATTTGAATTTATTTCAAACAGCTTTAATATGCAGACGCAGTTACTATAATTATAGTTCTTTATTAATATAGATAAAGTTATATAAAACCAAAGGAAATTAGGTGAAAATGTTAATTGATCGCTTGTAGCGTCACGATAGCTTCTTTATGGCCGTACTAGAGAGAATCATATAAGAAGCAAGGGGGTTTAAGTAACAAATCCCTGTAGTGTGATCAGGGGATGTAACTAAAATCTGAGCATTGATCCCACTCCAATATAGGTAGTACGCCATACATACACATGTGACATATCCATGTGATGTGTGACATATCCATGTGTGTGTGGCGTAAAAAGCAAAGTAAAAGAAATACTATACAATAATAACACTAATTTACGACATAAGAAAACAAACAAGCATTATGTGGTGACAGAGTACATAGACTCGGCATAATTACCTATAGCTTTTACAAATTCAAATGGTACTAAGTGACCGCTGGATTTCAAACGCGAAAATGTATCATCAATGTATCTTTGGTACTGTCTAAATCCAGTAATTACTAGTCCTTTTCATTAGGGCGCCAATCCATCTGATTTAGCTCTGCTATGAAATTTTGTACCCAATAGAAACAGTAAAGACCGGCTTAACAGATTCTTCAAACATATATCAAAGCAAAAGATGCATCACAGAACTTCATAAGAGAAAAATACTACTATTTTTCTTATTCATGCGTAATAAACAAATTAAAAAAATAAAACTGGCAAATCTTTAAACGAAATCAATCGTTATGCTTATTGAGTTAAGTCCACTGTAAATAGTAGCTATCTAGTTGTAACTAATATGCAGCATACTAATGTTGCAAAACAGCAATAAACATTATTTTGTCTGCGAAGGGCCTTAAGAGTAAAAGACAACATTGAACAGTAAATCCGACGAAAGCAGAGGAAACCACGACCGCTTAATTGATTATCCATTTTTCAAATGAAGCTGTAATTTATCGATGGTATGTAGGATTTCCCGGCGTAATTTTTTTGCTCAACTTCAGTCCACAAAAACTCCTCAGTCAACAAGACCAGATTGCAGATCGCGCATGGAAAAATTGGGAAATTAAAAACGTACATTATATGTAATTATAAAGAAAATGAATACTTATGTTTCTTATTCACTGAGCATGTATGAATGTTTGTAATATGAATAACAATATTTTATAAAACGTAGGAAAATGAATACGTGTTTCATAAATGTAATATTTATGAAGAGACACTGCCTCCTAAGATACAAGCATATACGCCTAGTTTAGAAGTCAGGGTTAAAGATTTTGAATATTCTGCATGTTTGCTGAGGAGCGGCTAACTTCGCAGGGCCGCTCTTCATCGATAATGCAGAAATATATAAATGCCTTGTGTAAAAATGGTAAGATTAAAAAAAAACGTTTTTGGTAAATAAATATTATTATTATTATTATTAAATAAAGGAGACTGACGATTTATATACATTTATGGCAGTTGGTCCAAGTGCAGCCCAACACTGACACATAGTGCATAATGTTCCTTAGACTCTTCGATCAATAATACACTAGATGTCCGGTAAGCGCTTCAAAAACGAGCCGAAAAATAAGAGCACAAATACGGTTGTGCTCTTATTTCAAATTAGTATGATCCAATCATAGCCAACAATAAGACGTCAAAATGCCGCAGTGTGCGTTCAAAAATTGTGCAAATAACCACCGTAACACCCGAGATTTTGGAAGGAATATCTTTTTTTCGGTAAGTTTATATCATTAAGTATTTTTCGTAAAGTAAAAACCTAATTAAATAGTAAATATGAATCAATTACCAAATATTATGATTGTTTGACCAACGTTTGCGAGAACGCGCCAACTATTGTAAATTGTTATTCCTATTTTTGGCACTTTGTATTTTAGACTTTAAAAACATGCGTATAAGTATTAATTGTTTTGATGTGATTTGAGCAGCGAACAAAGGTCGTAAAAATTAATTGCTTTTTGTACATAGCTTTGTGAATGCAACTTTAAGTATTGGATTTAAGGTTGAATTTGCATTAATGTATATTTATTTCAACTAGAATTCTTAGAATTACCTACACTAACAATTGGCGACAGTTTTAAAGAGGACTTTTGTATGGGATTGTGTATCTAGTCTATTATTGATCGAAGCTTATCTAATACTAATCAACCCAAAGCACATAAAAATCTATCCGAGGACTATTTAGAAAAAATATATATTTGCACTGATTTTTAACAGAGCAAAAATCATAACAGCTTATGGGACGGCAAACCGACATAATCGGGAAGAGACGAGGCGCAGGACCCACTGCTTTACGTGCCTTCTGAAGCACGATCCTGAAACATCGAACATCCTGACTCTGGACTGTTATTGGGAGAAAAATCTAATAACACTTTTTGGCCCGACCCGGGTTTGGAACCCAGTACCTCATGCACGGCAGTCGAACATACTACCCATGCGCCACCGAAGCCTGCGCTAGCTATTTATCAATCGTCATCATTGTCGTCGAGAATAATTCTGTCGAGAAATAAAGCAGGGCCACCTAACTAACGTCTTGGTGCGTAGCCTAACCTAAATACCAAACTACGCACATAACGTGGGCACAGCTGCCAGTTGTTCTTCGTCCATTAAAAGAAAAGCAGCAATAGTGTTTGATGCAATCTAGTCCATGATTATCTTCAATTAAAATATAGCTATGGTAGATTTTAAAAGACGTGTATATACTCTTTATGTGCGCTTGTACAAGTTGGACATTATTGGAAGGCATCGGAAAATCTGGGAGGTCTTAAGCTGTTTGTTATATTTTTGTATAATGAATGAAACAGTAATGCGTACATGTTCGCTATAATAGCTTGACGCCAGATTGATTTGATAGGTTTCTATAGTGAAAGGAGTCAACTCCTTCGGTGCTAACACAGGAAATGCAGCAACATTATCCTCCACTACTGAAACATTTTCGATGTTGGCTCTACTTCGGTTTAGCCTTCTTTGATCTACATAATCTGCCAAGTGATTGGTAACATTCAGCCGCTCCCTGGGTAATGAATTCGAGGGCGAAGATAAGAGCTATCTATAATATCAACGTAAAAGGTATTTGTCAGAGTTTGTTTCGATTCTGAGGTCTGTAAAAAAGTGGTTCAGGGCATAGGTATAGACTTGTCAGAAGAAATGCCGAGCGGTTAAGAAATATGAAACAGAAAAGCGTACAGTACACAACGGTTCACGTCACGAGGGATGTTGATGCAGGGATGCACTGTCTGAAGTGCGATGCAACACAGCGGCGTATGCGCAACGTAAGTATAGACGAGCAACACGTGCGCGAGAGACAGACATATAACACCATCTGAATGCAGACAATTCTGTTTGTATGTAAATGTTTCAAAAACCAGAAAATAAAAATTTAAAAATAAGACTTGTAACTTCTCGGTAATCTCGGGAGCGAATATATTATATTTTTTTTAATTATTTTTTTAAGTGTATTGTCTTGAGGAAAAAATAAAAGTATTCCCATTTCTGGGCAACACTTGGGCCAGAACCAATCAGTCTCCATTAAATCAAGAACTAAAAATGATATTTTGAAAATAGATTGCAATATACACACTACCGGTGTTGCAGTGCAAAAAACCATTTGCAATGTAATGAGTATATTATTACCAAACAAGGTAAACACGTTCTTTTTAAGTAAATATATTGGTCAACATAACCATGAACCTGATCCAAATAAAGACGAATTTAAATCAAAAACTGCATTAAAAAGAAAAGGTAGGCACTGAAGTCATCTAATCAAACTATATCCCTACCAGCTTAGCTTAGCTTAGCTTATCTTCCAAAAGACAACGCAATGCGAATGATTATTTATTCATCGAACTAAAGGAAACAATTTTCGAGATACGCGAAAGCGGCTTTCAGAAATAAAATTTTCTCAATATACCAAGTTGAACGATGACTAAATTTTAATAGGACATTATGCGAATACATGAGAAAGTCTGTCTTAGTACTTTTATGACCATGTTTAGCGATGTTTGGTTATATGTCATCTATGGACACACTGAAACCTCTGCCAAAACAGCACCGTTAATATATTAGTTACAATCACATGTCTCATCATTGTTATCTTATCTTGTGTAACGCCACACCAGATGCCAAGCAGAGCCACGCCAACGTCATGCCAAAGCCAAGCCGTGACAGTCATGTCACCTCTTTGAGAGCCACGCAAACGCCATGCCAAAGCCAAGCCATGCCACCTTTTTGTGTATAAATGTTCTGTGCGCGTCGCACTGGCAGCCAACGCCCAATTTTTGCCGATGCGTCATGCGGTTACAAATTTGTTTCGAAGTGAAGACTGTTAGAGTTGTCTTGCTTAGTTTGTTTGTTTTAACAAAAAAATGTTTAGAAATAGTGGTTTAAGCGTGTCGCATCTTTTATTTTATTATTTAATTTTACTTGCAAAAAGTTAACGCACCAACACTTTAGACGAGTTGGATATTGTACTTCAGGCTAAAGATATATTGACAGATTTTGAATTGCTGCCATAAAAGCGGTTAAAACAGTTTTAACTGGAAACCTTACAAAATGTATTTTTTATTGAACCCAGAATATTTGGAAACATATGCAGGCTGCTGAGCTTGCACCAAATACGTACTAAGGACGCGAGAGTATTCCGGTTTTACCACCAAATAAGTTGGTAAGTGGCATTGGCTTATTTATGACCAGAAGAAATTCTGTTCACGTTTTACATTTTACTAAAAAAGTACTGCTTAAAAGTGCTAAAACCGTTTCAAAAGCATTATGTAGAAAGAAGATACAAAAAGTTCTAGCACCTCTTTCTTTAAAGCTGGCTATACACCACCACTTTCCCACCATACTTATGGTCTGTAGCTAGAAGCATGGAACCTACTAACCAAAATTGGGTCGAAATTTGGCATCATAGATGGAAAGCAGTTTTAGGTTGTAAAATGTTCAATATATATATAAAAAATTTGGCTATTTTAATAGAACATAACTCTTTCTTATCCCTACAGGTTATCATCACCAGTGAAGCTAAAAATTATATTTTTATACTTCTCTTATAAAGCTGTGCTGAATTATTTATACTATAATAAAACCATAATTTAATAATTTCTGGTGATGTCGTAATCTTAAAAAGATACATCACCAAGATCATCATTAAGATTATGTGTACGGCTTTCTCCGTAGCGGTTACCAAAATCATAAGACAAAGGAATATTAAAATAATACTTGTGTAATTGTGCTTATTCCAAGAAAACGAAATGCGTTGTATCTTTAACTGTAGTAAAATAAATAGTAGGTAAGTAAAATACTTTGTTACTTTTCGTACAGAATAGTCAGCATCAGATAATTGTTTTATGTACGAAAAGTAAAATATAAAAGTTAATAAAAATAAATAAATAAATTGTTTGCCTGATACAACAAAAATATAAAGAGATGTAAGATTTAATGAGTGTCGCAAAAAATCGCAGCAATGGCAACAAAACCTTTTACACATAATTAACGAAACAGTTACGACATTAGAAACGGCAGGCTTAAATTTAATAGGGATGTCCCTAATTTTAATAAGTTAGTGCAGTCTTCATTGACAGAACAACCAAACAATAGCAATCCAAAAAATAATTTATATAACCACTCGGCCACTCTACACACACACACACACACACACACACACACTCCGTTTTTGTTGGCCGATTACAGGTCCGATGTAAAGCAAGTTTGGTAAAAACCATACAAGATAACTTATTATTAAATACAGCATTTCTTTGGTGATGGTACTTGTAAAGTCATGACGTAGGTACACCATACCAAGTAATATTGCGAAAACCGTCACAATCAACAAATATGGTATGGTATATATCATCTTCTAGATAAGCAAGAAAAGTCTCAAACTCCCAATGAAATCCATTCAATTACGCCATCGATTTCGTATTTCCCATGACACAAAATATTAAGACAGATCCCAAATATTACACAGCATAGTATCAAACGAATAAGTCTAATTGGAGAAACGATGGCAGTTAAAATTATACACCGTAAAAGACGGATTATAGGTCTTACAGCAGCCTCACCACATTTACCACCAAATAACAATCAGGAATACAAAATCATAAATATTAGAGGAATTATACTATAAAACATTATTATCAAATATTTTTAAATATTATGTGGTAAATATTGGTTGATGGACCACGAATTCAGATAATTGTGGAATACTTTTGGGCACCGACATTGTACAAACAACTTTTAGAATAGATGTCAGGAACATCAAAAATTAATAAGTAAAATCTATAAGTATTACGATAACATACTTCAATTACAATTGCTTTTGCATGAAAAAATCACATTATCCTAAAAGGGTTATAGGTATTTGAGAAGTCTACATTTTAGTATTTTTTATACATTAAATTTGATTGATTACAAACAGTCAAATGAATGCTCGTCAAATCGAGATTGGTTCACGCCAGTGAAGCCACTTGAAGAGTTAGAACATGTATTACATGTTCTGTCTGTGAGCGCGGTCACATGAAAACTACTGCATAGATTAAAACTTTTTGGGACTTTTAAACTAAGGGAAAATTTATTGTCTTATCAAAAATCGTTTATTAATGTCTTACTACTGAAATAATAATTAACAGTTCAGGAGTTCTTATCATAAAGGCTTCAAATTTTGATGAATTTTAACAACCAACCTATGGATATCGGAGTTGCAACTAAGTAATAAAAGAAAATCTATCCATGGCCGTTTCTTGATAGGACTAAGTGCAGAGAGAAAAAATGTTTATTGATAGGGATAAGTATACAATAAATTTCAACTACCACTAGGGGTAAGTATTAAAATGACTATACTTAACCCCACTAATAGCGTCGTATCCCAGTAGTTCCATTCTCTAGTTCCATGATGGAACTACTGGGATTTTTTTCTCCCAGTAGTTCCATGGAACTAGAATACGTTTTCAATCTAATCCCATTAGTTCCATTATATGAATATAAGTACAGTCGTAGACAGAGAATATATATAGACAAGCTATGTAATTGTCATTATTTTGTAGAAGGGGATGGCATATATGTCGGCTCGTTAACGTGTAAGCAGGATGTAACATATTTTTATTGTCCTTATCTGCGAATATATATTTATTTTAAGTTTTACGATCTATCTCATACTATTATTTTACCAAATAAACATGCCATTTATTCTTCGTGATTTCTATACTCTTTGGTGTTATCTTTGGTGTTTACGTAGCATGTATTTTCAAAAATTTAAATTTTCCAATAAATTCGGGAAAATATTTTAGCCGGCTAGTACGGTGGGTAATACCCACCTTCTTCCGTCCCTTTCGCCTATACGCCAAGAGCTTGTCTATATAACGTAGTGTATTATTAGTACAGTTGATTATAAACTATAACGTACATTTGACATATTTATAAGGAAATTAGACATCTATTGTCAACATATTTATAAGGAAATTAGACATCTATTGTCAATAATGTGTTTTACCTGCGAGCTTTATTTTTCGTTGTTGCTTTTGCTCGCTGGTGTTCAATTATGGAGAGCCGCGAAATATTTTTTATAAAACGCAGACGAGGTAGAGTCCTTCTTTACCATGGAAGAGAATACTATAAGCATACAACTTACAAAAGTGGCAATAGTATATGGAGATGTAGTTTATATAAAACACAACATTGCACTGGCACTGTAACGCTAAGCAAAGTAAGTTATATTATTATGTTTAACTCAATTTTATTTTTCTTTCATTATATTTGTTTAGTACTACTACTTTAGTACAATTTACACAGTATGTATGATGTATGATGAGACAAGTCAAAAGTGCATATGAAACTGCAGGTCCAGACCAGTCAAGTCACATTAAGGATATTCAGTACAATAATAAATATTCCTTTTCAGGAAGAGAATGAAATCAAGTTGCATACACCACATTTAGAAACTTGTGTCCCAAATATAAATAAAGAAATAGTAACCATTCACATAGAAAATGAGATGAAAATTGCGATAAACGGAGAGGAAACAATTCCATCTGCTTTCAAGCGGACTGTAGCCAAAGCACAGTGTACGGGCATTGATATTATTCAAGAATTACCAAATTACAGGTGTCAAATCAAGTTTTTACAGAAAGCGAAATCGTACAGTCGGCGTGAATAAACTAGTTTATAATGACGTACGAGAAGTGGTGGTCCCACCAAAATTCATTCCATTCTTGCTTGCAGACTACTCCCATTTAAATGAAAGAATTCTGATTTTTTGTTCTGATAATGGCAAAAATCTTATGTCAAACCTTAAAAACTTTTTAGGCGACGGCACTTTTCAAAGTTGTCCGGCTCCATTTGTAGAATTATACACTATTCATAGCGATATGAGTAGCTCTCAAGATACAACTCAAGTTGTACCATTGATTTATGCATTGCTATCAGGAAAGACAAAAAGAATGTATAGCCTATTATTTTCGTTAATTAAGTCACAAATACCAGATTGGACACCCCAAAAATTTACAACTGATTTTGAGGTACCAGATATCAGATATAGATGCCTTTAAGAATATGTTCCCACTAGCAGAAAACCATGGATGTTATTATCATTATACGAGGTGTTTGTGGCGAAAAGCCAAAGAATTGGGCATTAATAAAACCAATTATACTCGAAAACCCGTAGCCTTATGTAATGCACTACCCTTGCTACCTAGTAATAAAATAATGGAAGGCTGGGAGTATGTCAAGTCTGAAATACAATTATTACACGAAATGAAGGTCATACCAGAATCCGAGAAACTAAAGTTGAATAGGTTTAAACTATACATGGAACGGTTTTGGTTGCGTGACGCTGAATTTATTAATCTATGGTGTGCTTTTGGCGAAAGACACAGAACGACAAATTTTGTGGAGGCATGGCACGGGGGATTAAATAAGTCTTTTAAGAAAACTGTAATAACTCTATATAAACTATTGCAAGTTTTATTAAATGACGCTATGTTTCATACAGTACACACAAAGAAAATACAAAATAATTTAAATCCTGACACCAGAAGAGATTTTAATTTTGTTGTCAAGGACATGCTTTTACAAAATTCTCAAATGTCACTTCTCACTGGAGAAGTTACTGTACCACATTTCTTAGAGAAGAATCGTTCGCAATTCTCATAGAAAAATAAAAATAATTCCTAGATAAGCAACGTTTTTGTTAATACCTAATTCTAATAATGAGATCCGTTACTATATTTATTTATGTTATTAACTGTACCGGTACTAATGAGACTAATTTCATCTTGCCGGCAACAGGATGCTAGTTCCATGGAACTACTGGGAGAAAAAAATCCCAGTAGTTCCATCATGGAACTAGAGAATGGAACTACTGGGATACGACCACTAATAGGGATACCAGTAGGGCTAAGTATAACTACCAAAATGACGACGTGCGTTTTAGAAAAGATTATGAGTCAAGGAGCCAGTGAACAAGGGGAAAAGCAACAAGATAAAGACGAACAAGTTTAGCAAAAATCTATAATGGATTTATTGTTATTGTTGCCTGGTGTATCTATTTGTAAGTTTAAAAAGAAGTAACTCATAAGTTTACATAAGTTTTCATTGCTGTATTATAATATAAAAAAACCGGACAAGTGCGAGTCGGACTCGTCCACCAAGGGTTCCTTACAAATATGACATGGTTAACTCAATTCAAAATTTGGACCGCCGTTACTTGCTTAAAGACCATGTTTTAATTAAGATTTAATTACAAATGTATAGTTTTCAGATTTTTCCTATACTTGTAGTATAAGACGGTATTACTTGCTAAATTTCATAATTCTAGGTCAACGGAAAATACCCTATCAATTTTGAGTGTCGAAATATACGTTTTTTTGCGGCATAAACGGACGTATCTTTTTTTTACGTTACGTACTTAGTAGTTTTATTTTTTCACAGCTTTATGAAACTGTAGACCTGAGTATATCGTTTTAATTTCAACTCGATACCTCCATGCGCTCCCGAGATAAAGGGTCTTGACAGACAGATGGACAACAAAGTGATCCTATAAGGGTTCCGTTTTTCCTTTTGAGGTACGGAACCCTAAAAATCGGTTGGTGTATGTGGTCAGTTTTATTTCACGACAATATTTTTTATGTTGAAAGACAATTCCTGTAGGAATAATAGGAATAGTTCCGGTTTTTCGGAAGACTTCAAACAAACCTTCAAACAATAGACGAAACTAAACCTAGACTCAAAACAACTATTTGTGGATGACTAAATTTTTTTGTCCCGTGTAAGGAACGAAACTACAATACTCGGTGAAGAGGCAGCGGCGACGCGACCACTTAAACCATTACATCTATGCAGTGACAATTCTCTCCAAAATTCAAATCGCGATATCGTTTGGAAAACTACTTACATATGCGTGGATGATTTGTAATATGATATATTAATTATTCCGCACCAACGTCATGACCAACTACAATACTTTTGCACAATCTTTTATGAAGTCAAATTTCAGTGTATCGCACAAACGCGCGTTGCAAACTATCAAACTATGATGAGTCGAAATTCAATCTTGTCGCACAAACGTGAATCGCACATCTTTTTGTCGAACTCAGATATCATAACAGAACATAAGCAACATTACAACGCAGAACAGATAGCACTGACAAAGATTGGAAATATCACATAAGACAAGACAAACAAACAGATACAATTATAACCTTACACAGATTCGCTTCTTTCTTTAGAGAATAATTATTTATATTATAAGAAAACTTAGTAATAAAATTAAATCAATTATGTAAAAAGCAATTTGAGATGAATGATTCATATGTCAAATAAAGACAAAAGGCAAGCGAAAATATTCTATGGCAAAAAGAAACAAAATAGGTGAAAAAGGTAAACATACCTATTTTCAGCGTGCAAAAATAATGTCAATCTGAAATATTATGTTCACCAGAATTTACTATTAGATATTTTGCTTTTTCTTTCGTAAAAAGACTTCGGCATTAGGGATTATTCCTGTCACGGCGAACTTTACAAACATTCAAAGAACGCACACAAAAAACACCTGAACTCGGAACAACTATTTGTGGATCATACAAATTTTTGTCCCGTGTAGGGATCGAACCCACGACACTCAGCGCGTCGGCAGTGTCAAGGCGATCACTAAAACTTCTACACCTTTTTTCGCGCTTTTTTCTAGATTCGCAAATGCAATTAATTAATAATTAAATTTCTTTGGGCCATTTTTTTGAAAAAATGCGTTGAAATAAATCGTATTGATTATATTATTGAATGATGTATTTTTCTTAATTACTTGACTGTACTGATCATCAGTTGGAGCACGGGACCCTATTTAGTCCCCGTGCTTCATCCAGGTGGAGAACCTAGGTGAAGCACGGGTCCGGACTCCATCCGTGCAGTAAATTTAAGGTGTAAGCATTCTCTTTAGGAGCTAAAGAGAATAAAGTAAGGAAAGACCGAGGAAGCAGCTAGTTGTCATTCCATTCAATACTAACTAAAACGTAAGCAATTTAGTCATTAATATTATCAGCTACGTAAAAATCTCCATATTTAATTATGAACGTCTTCGGTCTTCAAAGAGAATAACTTGCTGACATTAATTGGTAATTTTACCCTACTTATATAATTTCTTCTTAAATTTCAAATATTAAATATCATTCTTTTGAAATTATTTTTTATTCCTGGAATTTAATAAAAAAGGTTTTATTTTATAGATATTATATGAAATAAGTTCGAGTATAAGGAGTATCGTTATGATATATGATAATAATAATTGTCTTTAAAGATCCTTTTGTAAAAATCACGTTGATCAATCGGTTCTTCCTCTGTTGCAGGAAGAAAGGACAAATATACATACATAGTCTTCCTTATAATATGTCCCCAAAAGGCTAAGTAGATGTGTTTTGCACCAACATTTTGCTAGTTATTTTAGGTCCCACGTGATTGGGAGCGAGCCTATTGCCGGCTTTAGACACAGTTACATACTCTGTACCGCTACTGAAATTTTCTCGTTAGAAATACTTAGAAAAATTATTCCGCCTCGGAAACCGGTCCCTAGAGGATGCAAAGCAGTCGCATTCACTATAAGGATGCAAAAGTAGTAATGAAAAACATCGATGTATAATAACATCGTTAAGAAAACATCGATGTATCGAAACATCGCTGATTTCTAACTTATTTATTATTTATTTATTCATTGCGATGAATGAGTAGGTAAAAGAAACGGTAATATTTAAACCCATCAGTTAAATCCTAACCTGCTAACTAATATTATAAAAGCGAAAATGAGTTTGTTTGTTTGTTACCTTTTCACGCCTAAACCACTAAACCGATCATCCTGAAATTTAGCATATACGTTGTCAGGTGTACAGAAATGAACATAGGCTACCTTTCATCCCGAAAAAGTTACTTTTCCAGAGGAAAACAACAAAAACGTTCTTATGATAATAGATGGCGCCACGTTTCTTTCGAATCATGATTGAATTATATTATTACAAGCAGAGTACAACCCGAATTGATTGTCACATTCTAAATTAACGCGAGCGAAGCCGCTGGCAAAAGCTAGTATGAAATAATATTGAAATTTAATGTTTACTATTAAAATATCGATGTTTCTGAAACATTGATTTATCGTTTGCATCCCTAATTTACTATCGCTACGCCACGCGCCACCGAGGCCGCCTAGTTACAATATGGTAAACATAATATAAAGATAGATAAATAAAGAAGATATATGAATAGTCATATGATTGTATTTATTTATGATTGTATTTATTTATAGGTTACTAAAAATTTTTACGTGTATTTTTTAACTATTACAAGTCTAAATCACTACCTACATGTTATAAAATAAAGTCATCCGCCGCGTCAGTCTCGTCTGTCTGTTCGCGATATACTCAAAAACTACTGAACGAATTTTCTTGCGGTTTTCACGAATAAACAAGTAATTAATAAATAAGTAATTCATGAGGAAAGTGTATTATTTATTAAGCTTACCCGTGCGTAGTCGGGACGAGATGCTAATAGACTAATGGTATATGTCAAAGCCAGAATAACGTACTATTTAAAAACAAGGCCGTTGTATTACTTAGGTCTGTCTGCCATTTTGTTTGTCGGTTGTCACTGTGGTTTCCAAAGCTTTTTAAAGGGGAGTGAGAGGTGTACTATATTTTACATAGTATACCAGTCAAGTATACTAGTAGTCTCTGCCTACTCAGTACAAAGAAAGACGTCTAATATTGTCCAAAAAGATTACAAACTTATCACTTAACTTACGTTTCTCTATCAGAAAAGTTCCGCTTTTACTTACACTGGCATAAAATAAATTCTACCTACTACTGTGTGTAGCGCGAGTAGCTTGCCTAGCGTAAGCAGCCCGCGCAAGATACTTGAATTGCTCACCATGCGCAAGTTAGCTATACGGTTTTCTTGCACTGGTGTCTCGCGTCTGTCGTTTAGGAAAGGTCAACGTAGTATACCTACTAGTTATACATAGTAGTTATAAGGTGAATATAAAAACATAGAGATAATAAGGTGAATATAAAAATATATTTGCTATTAAACTCCCAACCGAAGTCATGACAATTATACCGTATACGCCAAACCTTAGGTTTAACAAATCCTAAATACTTATATAAAATTTAATTTTCTTTGTAACCTACGATGTTGCCGAACTGTTAGTCTCTAGGGTTACCTGCGCTATTCAGAACTAAGTATAATATCAGTCCTGTATTAAACTGTCCCACTGCTGGGCACAGGCTTCTTCTCAGTGTGCTCTCTGGCCCACTGCGAGTTGGCAGACTTCACGTCATATCTTCGCAGATATTAAAGAGAAATTTACTAGAATGTTTAAACTATTTTAAAATTTGTGGCATTGCGTTCGTTCGTCGACTGCCACGAACTAGGTAAATCTTTTAAATGCAGACATATAATATAAGAAACTAGCTGTCCTCCGCGGGTTTACACACGTTTTTGGTTTCTTCTCAGATTTCGTGGTTCGTAACCAACAAACAAACTCACATTTGCATTTGTAATATTAGCTAGGATGTTAGGATGTGTATAGACTTGGATACAGGCACAAGAAGTTAAAAGTATATATTGCGCTCTTATCTATGTCTCATCATATCGACACTCAATGTTACAAAATATAATCATTCGAATAATATCTTATTGACTACAAGTAATATATTAACATATGTAGGGACACAATATTAATGCTGACTTTGTGTTATTTCGGCGAGTTCGCTATTTAATACAGCTAGGGAGTCAGTCGTTTGTAACACCGAACCGTAGGTGCACGTAGGGGAATATATATACCTACTGTGGAGTACCATCTTTTATTTATCATCCCTTTACGCTAAGTTATAAGAGTGACATTTGGACAATAGACACATTACACATAACATAACACTCGTACACGTATAATATTGTAACTATCGATATACCATACCAAGTACCAAGACAAACACTTATTCAACATCGGCATCACTGACAGTCCCCTTTGTAGAGGCTGTATGGAGATCGAGGAGACACCGGCTCACGTGATCCTATACTGCAAAAGCGTGAGCAACCAACGGACGAAACTTCTGAACAGTCCAGAGACGATGCAGTAGGTGCTGCGCAATACCGGTCCCTTATTGTCTTTCTGGACGGAGGTCAGGTGGTATGAGTAACCGAACAAATTTTTGCGTCGGTTACTTACGCACAACGGCCCAATTGTGGGGTTAAGTGCGGATAACACATGTCCAACTAACTAACTATACCATACCAAGTATTCATAAACAATAATAATGTTTATGAATACAACTGCAAGAATAACTAGTTTTACCAAACGGTAGGCAGCACTCCTTTCTGGAACACTATCATTAGTATTCGTCAAACCATATACAAATTTAGAACCTTAATTTAAGTTACCGAAGTCAAAGATTATTAACGATTTTATAACGTAAGGCAGCCCTAAGCCTCGATTGGTTCAATTTACTTTGGGGTATATTGGCCAGTCAAATAAATGAGAATTACGAATGGGACTGTTTATGTAAAGCAGGCACCTTTCGCCCCATATCCTTACCTTTATGTGTCGTAAATTCACAACTACTGCCGCCGCTGATTTACTGTTATGTACTCACATCGCCCGCTGGATTAGTTACATTGATTAGATTGTCTTGTGTTAGAGGCGGGATATTCGGGATTGTGACGTTAAATGTCTTTTGAGCCGTCTTTGACAAGAAGTTTATTAAGGAACTGTAGTTATATTTGAGGGTAAATTATAGCACAGTATCTTTTTTTAAAGTCATATTGTTACACGCACATATCTCCAAAGGCACAAGTTGCTAGCGCCAGCTGTGATTTTAGGTCTCAAGTAATAGAGGATGAGCCTATTTCCGTTTATCGGACACAGTTTCAGACTATGACGTGTTGTTACTGACCATTTATTGACAGGTAAAGCCAATAACTTTGTTTGACCTAATATACAGCAGTCATATTCATTATCGCTTCGCCAATGATAGTAGCGCCAAGGTATTTGGGTATCGAATTACTAGGGTACTTGTTAACCCAATAAGTTAAACTAATATGCTGACGGGGCTTAGATCGACAGTGCAATGAGTGAGATTCGAAACGACGTCCTCTTGTCCTCTTGTCTTGTCTTGTCTTGAAGTCCAATGTCTAAACCAGTGGTGTACTGTCGGTTAAGTAAGTAATTGTTACCCTATAGCAATTGCTATGTAATTTTTCTCTTTATTCACTATTATTACGTTTTTCATGCAATTTCATCATCTTTTAGTATTCTTAGCCTGGCTTTAGAAGAGCGATCGCTAAGAACTTCCTTTCACCATTACAACTAATATTTGATATTTAAATAAAAACAAAATTGAGGCGTTACTTATTTACTTACTTTACATACTTCAATAAAATTATTTAATTGGAATTATACCTGTAGTAAGCTAATTGTAAAGGCTCCAGCTTGAATTCAAACATATTGTTGCAAAGAGTTTGAAAATGTGCCTGGTCTAATAAGCTCACTATCTTAAAAAATGTCCTAATAATAATATGAGTGTGATTAGCTTTCACTTATCTCCTTCAAGAAGTATATCCTTGAAAGAAAAATGTATATAGATCTATATAGCTCTTAAATCGACGCATGTTTATACAAACCTGAGCTTATGCAAAAACTATATATCACCTATTATGTTTGAAAGAGGAAAATCTTATAGAATAATATATATCGTGGAAAACACTGTTCCTTACCAAAACTGGTTGGAGCGCCAGGATAAAATAAGGGGAAAATCATGAACAAAACCTACATACCTATAATTACAACGTATCCCAAGATGTATAACTCACCTTCCTTGTGTGAAATGAAGCAGGCGGAACTAATGCACCTGTCCAAGTCAGCTATAATGAAAACGTGTATATTTATCTTTGGACATATCAATTATGGTTTCCGTAACGAATTGCTCTTGCTGGCATCGATTTACTAGGCCCCTGAAGTTTTGCAGTTAATGTGGGTAGATATTCTTCATGTGACTGGAAGTCTGGACGTGTTTTTATGCAAAGAATCTGTATTTAAATTCAAACTGAGCTGCAGTTGCAGACTTCTGCGTTATATTACTGGGAGGGATAGCATCGCAAAAGGTTCTTTTTATTATTAAATATTTTGCTTTTCAGTCTTACTAGCTCACGATTTCGCCCGTGTGGTTTTAAAACTTATCTTATGTATGTGTTAATTCAGAACATAAACGATCTATGTACCAAGATTTTGTTATTTAATTCAAGTAGTTATACAAAATATATTTTTTTAATCTACTCCTTATTAAATAAGTTACAAGCGTATCAAATCTAGTAGTAAATGCAGCTGTCCGAACGAGATAGCCAGATATCCTCACTACATTCCCACTTTATATCATATCCAATTAATTCCTTACCAATTTTGATACAGCTTGCACAAACAATTATTTCACATTGCTATTTGCTCTTGCGTATGAAATAATTCACAAAATGAATCATAGGCCTTCACTATCCTACCCTACTATTCATTGAGTAAAAATCTACGTAATTTTACAAACTTTCATATTTATAATAATAGCAAGATTAGTTATAATAATATCAGCCCTGTACTAAACTGTTCTACTGCTGGGCACGGGTCTCTTCTGGGTGTGAGAAGGGTTAGGCCATAGTCCACCACGCTGGTCCAGTTTGGGTTGGCAGACTTCACATATCTTTGAGAACATTATTGAGAATTCTTAGACATGCAGGTTTCCTCACGATGTTTTCCGTCACCGTTAAAGCAAGCGATAATTCTAATAACGTCGAAAAGTCAATGATGCGCGCCTTGGGATCGAACTCGAGATCTCTACGTGGCAGTCCAACGGTTTCCCACTATGCTATCGCTGCAAGATTAGTTGTCTGAATATATTTGTTTTAATATACTTGCCCGACTTGAGAATCTAATTTGAGATTTCATGTGAATCAGTCAGCAGTTCAGCACTTTATCGCTTTGCCACTGAGGAAGTGCAGGTTTATATTTTAGTTTTAATATTTAATAGGAGACATAAAAAATCAGAATTCAACAGGCAACGCAGAGCAGTATATCTGCGCTCTATCATCGAACATGAATGATAATTAATCTATATATACATCTTTATAATAATTCTACTGTATGTGTGTATGTCACTGAACTCTTCCTAAACGGCTGGACCGATTTTGATTAAACTTTTTGTGTGTGTTCAAGTGGATTCGAGAATGGTTTAGATATATTTTTCTTTTCTCTTTTGTACAGGACTACGTCTGTCGGGACAGCTAGTATGTATATATAAATCTCGCATCACAGTGTTTGTGGTCGCAATCCTCCGAATCGGCTCGATCGATTTTTATGAAATTTTATATGTATGTATATTTGGTAGGTATGAGAATAGGTCGTAAAGTATATTTCATACAGCTAGGTGATAAGAGTGTCAACCTAACCTACATTTACGCGAACGAAGCCGCGGGCAATAGCTAGTTATATTATAATCTAGATTATGCCTTTGACTTAGTTTGTGTGAACTTCACAGATCACACTATGAACTTCGGTGTTAATTGGAAGAAACGTGGTCAGGTTTTAATTAGAATCTCAAGATACTAAACTGTGGGCACAGCAAAACCTATTCAGTAATTTTTGAGTGTAACTAACCCTTAATTCGTCCATTTTTCCAATTTTATAATAGTATTGATAACACAAAGTGCGTTGGATAATTGCTGAAAAAGTTTCCATATCTTTCTTCTTTGAAGAACTATTAAGAATAATCAGAAATTGCAAATACTCGTGACATATTTATAATATGAATATGAAATATGCTATAGTTTGCATGACCGAAGCCCATCTCTGAATGGTAATGCGTGGTAGTTCAGTTAGTTAGCGTAATGGATGTTATGGGCATAAGTCAGTTGGGTATTAGACTGAAAAGTCTGTTAGCCAATTTTCTTAGATATATAATAATTAAGATACCAATATCGAACTATGTAAGCTGTGATGAAAGAGTTTAAGGGTTTTATGAAAAGAAAAATTAGTTACCATCAAAATGATAATAACTTTTACAAATATTACATTGCTGTTTTTATACGTAAACATTTTTAACATGTAATACAGAATCACCAATGTATAGACAGCTTTGTGGAAACATATTCATGTCGCAAAGTTCTCCCGTAGGAGGAGGACAGTCTTCAGACTTCAGTACGGCTTCAACTTTCGAGCTGAGCGGATGTGCGCGAGAACGAGGCGTTTTTGCCCCTCAAACTTTTCAATGTAAAACACGCGATGATATTTTTCTAAGAAAATATTACACCAAAGTGAATTTTGACTGTGGATTTTTATTTATGTGTTGTGAATGACTTGTGTTGTTATCAACAGTGATGAAACAAATATATTTGTTTTGCTATGAGTCCCGGAACGTTTCGGGGTATCCTGGTTTAGGTAAATATTTTCCATTAATTATATCCCTTATTAATAGCTCTATTAATTATTATGATTAATAATTTTTGTGTAACGTCTACAGCCATGCCTTTTGTAGTGAACATAATTATGATGTAGAGAACGTTATAAATGTGGACTGGAATCATTAGGTGTTTAATGTCTGTAACGCATTTTAATAGATACGTCATATCAGATGTTAAATAAAAATTCTGAGCTGTATTTGCTATACAAAGTACTTTCTTTTATGGTCTTAAAAAAATTTGCAGTATCTTTTGATTGCGTTGGCTTAGAGGTTTGATTTTTCACACTTCCAAGGGACAGTAGACTTGAGTATTTGATAGAAATTTTAGCTTGATACCTCCTCCACGCGTTCCTGAGAAAAAAGGTCTTGACAGACAGACAGACGGACAACAAAGTGATCCTATAAGGGTTCTGTTTTTTTCTTTTGAGGTACGGAATCCTAAAAAGTGACTGTGTCACATTTAAACTGAACTGTACTGCAGTATGAATACATAGATAAGCGTAGCTATAAGACCCCTTTACTTCTGGAGAAGAAATCTGGTTTTCCTATGCCCATGTGTGTGTGTATCAGAAAAATCGTACGCGTTAAATATTCTACGCCTTTCGTCTATGATTCTCTAGTTCGCTGTAATCCTAAAATGGCGTAGTATTTAGGCCCGACCCAAATGAACTAATTGTAATCTAAACTTAATTTAATTTAACATATTAAGTTTCAAAGCAAACTATAAATTTTAATTATGAACTACGACAGGTATTAGAATTAATTATTGTAATTGAAGAAATCTGTTTCGTCGTAACGTTTATGAATTATTCAAAAAATCTAATAACGGGGGCGTAATTTTATACGTAGTAAGAACTACGTATAAATTTATATGTTGTAGGTTTAGTTATCATATTATTTAAAATATTAGCCAAATATCGTCTGAAACACGAGATGGCCTAGTTCAGGTAAAGACGTAATACGTGCAAATAATTTATTATACCTAAGTAACACTTAGTATCTATTTGTTATCGTATCTTGTAAAAACTTTGAATATACTGTTATAGTGTATACTAGGCTATGCCCGTGTCTTTGGTTGGGTTTCCCATAGTTCGCTTGCAAGTACATTCACGTAGATGATCTTTAACTTAACATCTTAGCTCCATCTTTTCCGATTGGAATTAGATGAAACTTGGCTTAGATATCGAGTTGAATCTCAAGCTACTAAATCGTGATAACCGCTTAAAGTAGTTGTTGTTCTAACGATAGTTTTTTAGCGATATTCTGATAACCAGGGTATACACTCGATTTTGTACTGTTCGTGGATGAATATGCGATAACTATGTATGTTAGCATGTTTGAAGGTTTTTAAAAAAGACGTATTTTTCATTTGACAATTTTTAGAACATCAGACATAATTAAAAACCTATTGTGTCTGGCTGCTGGTGTGCCGCTGCGACTCGTCAAGACCATGTTTATGTATGTACAAGTAATGTCCTGAATGGGTAGTTAGAGATGTACTACTCCCATATTTTGTCAGCTGTAATCGGGGTGGGCCTTCTCTTGTCTACCGGGCCCAGTTCCATATTCCGTGTTGAGAATGAGAATTTTTCGACAAGAAAGACCCAATCACCGTCCTCTTGATTTGTTAGTTTATAATACTGTAACAGTTGTAATCAGTTAAATATAATAAATAATAATAAACATACATACATACATACATAGATTCACGCCTGTTTCCCAGAGGGGTAGGCAGAGACTACGGATTTCCATTTGCTACGATCCTGACACAATTCTCTGGCTTTATTCACTTTCACCACATTCCTCATATTTTGGAGATATTATTTATTATATAATAAAAAACAATATCTCCAAAATATTAATAAAGGCTAGTAACAGTATAGGTATATAATAGTGATAGAATTTTGATTATAGATTAGTTTTAAGTTCCGTGAATAACATTATCCACCATCACTCTCTCATCACAGTCATCACTCACTCATTTTTGATCTTTGTTTCTACGAAATGCACGTAGATGAAAAGTGATTTCGATTGGAGCTACGTGATGGATAAATGGATTTTTACTAACGTATAGCACTTTACATTTTACAAACAAACAGATAGATTTAAGAAATTCTATAACCAATAGTTTGGGTTTAGGAATGCTAAATAGTTGATTTTTATGTCTATTAGAAATAATATCAGCGCATTTAGACGGTGTTTATACGTGATTATAAGGTGCCTTCAACTTATAGATAGTAACACAATTTTGACCTCAGTCTAATCTGAGGTTAAGCGATAAAGTGAATTTGTATCCTATTTTATATTATTATGATTTAAGTTTTTAGATGGTCATCATAATTATTATGATAAGCGTCATATAGCGGTTACCGATGTTTCTTTTTGATTTAATGTGTTCTGGGTTATCTCTTCAAGGCAATAAATTACTTTATTGATGTATAAGTGTGATTAATGATAGCTAATTGTGTAGTTTGTTTGGTAAGATAGGTCACTGAAATTTGAAGATATATAACACAAATATAAATATTATATCAGAACATAATATTTATAATTGTCTCAAAAATTTAAATTGATGTTTCGAATATTTTTATTTGTCTGGAGATTCGAATATATTAATTTTCAGTTAATAATTGCGTACATTATATTGAAAATAAGCAAAAAGTATTGTGTAACTCTCTAAATATGTGACTTCACGGATGAAGTAGTAGTTTAAGTAACCGCTTCGGTATTGCCACTACGCCAAGTATTACATATATACACGGGACAAAATTAGTGTCATCCACAATTAGCAGTCCCGAGTTCCTGGTGTCTGTTGCTCGAATATTGTAAAGTTCTACGAGACACACGACGTTCATCAAGTGCGGGAGCAGTCTCTAAAAAATACACATAATATTATGTTTTCATCAAACATTCATCTTCTTTATGTGAGGTTATCGTACCATGTCTACATCCCAAAGGTTAACGGATGAAAATCTAAAGTAAATTGGTCTACCTAACTCTTTGTCGACCTTTCCAGTAATGGATGGGCTGCCCTAGATTTTGAGATATATGAACCAACTGTTTTTCAACTGATGAAGAAGGTAGATTATTTCTTATAAAAAGAGTAAGAGAAAGTTCTTTGTCTGTCTGTATTTCCAATTAGAATCAGTTCTTATGTCGCGAGTGAATAGGACTTTCTAGACGAGTGTTCTTTATATTTTACTAATTTGTCTTTTCTGTAGTTATCACACACAAAAATCTTTCAATTAGAAAGCTGAAAGTATTGTTTTTTATTTGATCACAATAATTTCTGGAACTAAGTATCTATCAGAATTGAAAAATTTACGAGCATTAAAAATTCATGTAAAAATAAAAGATTGCTAAAGATACTAACATTAAAAATAAAAAGCCCTGTTCTGCTAGAATACTATAAAAAATACGAAAAAGTATTAAAAAATGCAGTAACAACATCGAAAAAACTACATTATATAAATAAAATGCATAAATCAAGTAATAAAGTGAAAACCATGTGGAGTATCATCAATGACCGTACCAATAAAAAAGTCAGATATGAAAAACACAACATAAAACTGGAACGTAATAATTTAGAAATATCTGAGCCAAAACAAGTAGCAAATATTTTTTATAGTTTCTTTGCGTCTGTCAGTATGAGTAATAGTCAGCCAGGAAATAACAACCCTAGTTACGACACGAGTCTTACAACCTACAGAAAACACCATGTTCTTGCGACCGGTCGACCCGTACGAAGTAAACGAAATTATTATGAATCTCAAAAACAAAAAAAGTTGCGGTATAGATGAGTTTCCACCTTTCCTAGTCAAACAATGTGCAAAAGAATTATTATTACCCTTTTATTTATTAATAAACCAATCTTTTGAAGAAGGTACCTTCCCGAATCAACTAAAACAAGCTATCATCAGACCTATCCATAAGAAACATTCAAAAACCGACCCCAATAACTACCGACCCATAGCCTTACTACCAACAGCTTCAAAAATATTCCAAAAAGCTATGTGTAACCGAGTTTACTCTTTTTGTGAGAAATATAACATATTCAATGAGTCTCAAAATGGGTTTCAAAAGAACCGCTCAACTACATTAACAGTGTATAAATATATACAAGAAGCCCTGAATATATTAAATAATAAACAATATGCCATAGGGGTATTATTAGATATAACCAAAGCATACGACAGAGTCCAGTACAATATATTATTAAGCAAGCTATATGAAATAGGTATCCGAGGTAGAGCACACAAATGGTTCGCATCCTATCTACAAAATAGAGAGCACCAAGTTGAAATTGAATATTATAATAGTTACAATAAGGAAATACAACATATCCGTTCTGATAAACAATTTATCAACAATTCAATCCCACAGGGTAGCGTCCTAGGATGCCTGTTATTTCTAGTGTACATAAACGTTCTCCCAAATAACATACAAGGACCCTGTGTGTTGTTCGCCGATGACATCTCTCTTCTGATTACAAGCCAAAATTCCGCTGACATAAATGACAAATTGACAACCCTACTTAATAGCATAGTAAACTGGATGACCCAACACAATTTAGAAATAAATTACTCCAAAACCAAATTAATTACATTCCATCCACCACAGAAATCACAGTTACATATAGATTTTGTATATAGAGACACCAGAATAGAAAAGGTCAATGAATTCAGCTTACTAGGATTAAATATAGACACCAATATAAACTGGAAATCACATGTACAAAAAATTAAATCTAAGTTATCAACATTTTGCTACGCTCTCCGGGAAGTTAAAAAGACCACTGATATAAAAACCGCTCTAGTCACCTACTATGCCTATGCATCTTCGTGGCTAAAGTACGGAATCACCCTATGGGGTAACAGCACAGATGCTCCTTCGCTGTTAATTATGCAAAAAAAAGGTAATAAGAACAATAGTAAACATAGATAACACAGAAAGTTGTAAACCTCATTTCCGAAAACTAAAAATACTTACCGTTCCTTGTATGTATATTCTCGAAACATGTAAATTTGTCAGACAACACAGACATTATTACACAAGAAGGGAAGATTTAAATACAAAATACACTAAGACACAAAAATAGGCTAAACTTAACAACGTCCAAATTACAAATGCATGCATCAAGTCCCTACGTTATGTCCATAAAAATATATAATAAATTATCAAATAATATTAAAAATGAAGAGAAATTCAGCACGTTTATCAACAAATTAAAAGACTTTTTAATACAAAAATGTTACTATGATATAAGCGAATATTTAAACGATAAATTTTAATAATTTAAATTATGTACGTAGGTAAATTTTAGAAAATAACTTTTATACTTACTTTATAATAAATTAATAATAAACTATAATAAATAAATAATACGTTGAGTAAGTAAATAAATATCTACTGAGCTCTAAAATTTATTTCAATGTGATATAAGATAATAGAATGTTCGTTCTTCTCTCCTAATTTTGCCGTGCCCGACGGGGTCCATAATTGTTACCTCTACATTTATAAGATCTGTATATACATAATGGAGTGCAATAAACGAATTGAATTGAATTGAATTGAAATACACACAGTACCTACAAAGAGTGGTTTAGCATCGATAAAGGTGTTAGACAAGGATGTGTAGCGTCACCTTGGCTGTTTAACCTATACACGGACAATTGTTTGAAAGATTTAAAAGATTGTGAATGGGGATTAAGAATAAATGAGTTACTTGTCAAATGTCTTCTCTATGCCGATGACCAAGTAATACTTGCGTCATCGGCGGAAGAGTTGCAGGCGATGGTAACTATTATGCATGGTGCTTTTAAGAGTAAAGGAATGAAAATAAATGTAAGCAAGACGAAAGTAATGGTATTTGAAAAGGAAGAGTGCGTGACGATGTGTAATATTATGATTGATGGAGAAAAAGAAGTGGAGCAAGTGAAAGAGTTTGTATATTTGGGTACTTTGTTTACAAGGGATGGTAAACATGACGGAGATATTGAAAGGAGAACGATTGCTGGCAACAAAGTGAATGGAGCCCTACGCGCTTTTATGAACAGTCGAAATGTATCCGAAAAGGCACGTTTGGCTGCTCATAGAGGACTATTAGTGGCCACACTTATGTATGGAAGTGAAAGTTGGGTATGGCAAAAGAAGCATGAGAGCAGAATAAATGCTGTAGAAATGAGAGCGTTGAGAAGCATATGTGGTGTGACTCTGAAAGATAGAATAAGAAATAGTGTGATTAGAGAGAGATGCGGCATGAAAGTGGATATAGTTACAAGAATAGAAAAGGGTATGTTAAGCAGGTTTGGACATGTAGAAAGAATGGACGAGGAAAGACTGACTAAGAAAGTTTATAAGGCTAGTGTGAATGGAACTGTCACAAGAGGAAAACCTAGGCGAACGTTTCTCGACCAGATCGGAGGCGTTCTGGACAAAGGCCAGGTTAAGAGCTCCTTGAACCGACGGGCGTGTATGAGGAATGTGATGAAAGTGAATGAAGCCAGAGAAGTGTGTCAGGATCGTAGCAAATAGAAATCCGTAGTCTCTGACTACCCCTCTGGGAAACAGGCGTGAATCTATGTATGTATGTATGTATGAATTGAAATATATTTGCATTTTCTATAATTATATTCATTAGTTAGGTTATAAAATGCAAATTGAATTGGAATGATAGAAAGACTTTGAATGGAATTCCTATTTAGGAGGTCCATCTACTAACATCACGCTACAACCCTTAGGAGCGATGCGGGTGAAACTGCAGGATAATTATGGCTAGTATACTTTAAAAACAGTTAAGTTGTTTTTATGTCCAACAAAGTTAAAATTTGATAGTTTATGATATAGATATATAGTTTTAAACTCAATCACGCGTATACAATAGAACTGATGTGGGTGAAAAGGTACTCCCTTTCTTCTCCTAAAATTGTTTGCCGGAAAATCATTATCCATAACACGTTTACTATAAACTTCAGTAACCATAATGTCCATAAAATCCAAATTTTTTTTTTGACTTATAAATCTATTCTAAAACTATTTACTTCTAAAACTATTCTGCCATAATATTGGGTACTATAATAATTGAACCTCCTAATTTTGCATGCAATAAAGTCATATGTTCTAAGTATTGTATTATAATGTGTATTATTCCGAATGTTCATTTATAATAAAATTGTCAGTCCTAAAACATTTGCTAAAAAATAGGTTGTAGTGACTGAAACGAATCGCTGTGAATCCGACTCCACGCAGACTTGTCTGCTCTACCCGTAGAGTGTAATTTAGAACAGCGTAGGCGCGTAAGGGCGACGCGGCCCGCGGGCTGAGGAACAGGAGGCTGCGAGCGAGCCACCGTGGCTGAGGCAAAGCCGGCCAGCAAGCCGAAGCCGCGATGGTGAGTGAATGCCGTCTGCGACGATTAGCACGCGTAGGACCGCCGCGCCGGAGACCGTGACAAAAGCCAAGTTTTGTAACATAAATTAGTTTTAAAACCATTATTAGGATAAATAAACATTAAATAATTTGAATTTAGGACTTCCAACTTTTAAGTCTTTTGTATATTATTGATTGTAATATTATATTTATAACAAATAAATTTGAAGGAATATTGTGTATAGGGATTTTAATTTTATGATATGTGATATTATGTGACATTAAGTTCGAGCAAGTTATCATTCGGACAAATGATGATTAGGACAAAATAAATTATGGCGCTTTAGATTATTATGGATAAAAAAGTAAGGTAACACAATAGAGAACCGGGTGAAAAACGTCACACGGTGCGACTCTGTCATGGTTAACACATTGGATAGCTTTTCACTAGTTTCGTGTGGTTATAGCGAGCGAAGTCATGAACTGGAACTAGTTAAAGAAGTAAAACAAAAATTCAGAACCAATTAAAGGTTTTATGTCTGGTCGCTCGTCTATTGGGCTCTATAGCAACCCACAGTTCTATGGGCTTCAATGTGAATTATACAGTTTGGTAGCTTAATGATTAACATAAAAACTGATGTTTATGATGTAAAGGTAAACTTTAGTCCACGCAAGTAAAATCGCAGGTAGAATCTGGCATCTTGACATAGCTGTTTATTATTATATTTTCTGTACTATGGTACTGACTATTTATATAATAAATTAATTCGTTATGAAAAGCTTTGTACTCCTTTTAAGTAAGATTTGGTATAGTTAAAATTTATATGGAAAAGGTATGCAGAAAGCAAATAAGCAAAAAAATTAATTTGTAATGTTTTGTATTTAAGTTGATCTTTGAACACTGGGTGAATTCTACTACAAATAATAATTGACTTTAGACTTAGACACAGTGAGCCAAAAGAAACCATTCTGACTTCCTTTTCAATTACAAAAGCAAAGACAATCAGGTGTCATGTTGTCGAATATTGATTCCCTTTTTCGTAAAACGTGCTTTTTATAGTTTTTTATTAGGTAATCAGATAAAGAAACATTTCTTTAGTATAATTAAAACGAAGCGTTCTTTATTAGACTTTACAAACCTTTAAACAACGGATACTAAGAACATTGAAACTCGAAACAACTTTGTGGATCACATAAATTTGTGTTGCATGGATCGGAATGTACGACACTTTGCAAGGTCTAGTAGGTTTAATACCTCACTTCTACCAATGCACTAATTTGATTATATTCGAACTTCATATAAAACCAAAACTTGTGTTATGACCACTTCTACCCCTGTACCACCCATGTATTCAAATCGTTGTAAAAGTAGACCTGCACCCAATTTTTTTGACAGTATATACAGAGGACAGAAACATTACTCACGCGAGTCATTAGCAATCAACATTAAACTCCAACTCTTTTAACTACAGTACCCGTCTTAATTCCAGAAACGAAATCCCTAACAGTCTATTATTTATGTCATTACAAACTGCAAACTAAAACCCGATAAAATTGCGTGCAGGCGAAGGACGGCGGTAAACGAAACGTCACCGAGTAGACTTTGGAAATAAAAAAAGTGTATCCGTTCCCGCCAACGTTTCATTTTTTGCCGCTAATTGGAATCGCTTTACGGGCGACGACGTCCAATTTTTATTTCGCTTTCCAAGTTAGCGCTCTCTTTGGACGGATAAGCAGAATGATGCCAACATTAATGACATCTTGAGACAGATTTTTCTCATCACTTTTTGTTCAAGAGCGTGTAAATCTACGGTAGGTCAAATGGTTTAGTTCTTTTTAAAAACGGCTGTCTTGCTTCATAATTAAAAGAATTATAATCCTACTAGATTTTGACCGCGGATTTACTCACGTAAATATAGGTTAGGTTAGTTACATTACCTTTTTCTGAATGACAGGCACGTATATGCGAAATTTCATGATGATCGGTTAAGTAGTTAAGGCGTGAAAACGTTACAAACAATCTCACATTCACATTTATAATAATAGTTAGGATTGCGTGTAACATTTCAGATAGTTAGGTTTCATCATTACGTGTTTCTAATAAATAGTCAAGGTAATCTTCAACAAAGTATTCACTGTCACCGCATATACAGGTTGTCCGGTAATTAATGGATAACCTTATAGTAGAACTGATAGACGTTCAGAAAAAAAGAAAAATATTTATTAAAAAAGTGCAATAGCTAGTCATACTTTTGACTGTCTATCTATTATCATAATTAGTGTTTAATAATAAAACAACAAAAAACCGATCGAATTCATTCATTTATGGTCTTAGTGTACTTACAAGAAAGTTAAATATGGTAATTTAAAAAAAAATCATATCTTAATTAGTAGTTAGGATAGATTTTTTTCATATTTTTTCTTAACGACCATCAGTTCTACTATAAGACATATTTTCAAGGTTATCCATTAATTACCGGACAACCTGTATACATAGACTCACGCAGCCAGATTTGACCGACTGTTTTAATGTTATTGGATTTTCCCGTTTAGATGCTGCTAGTAGTAGCACGGGGTCTGAAAATGTTTCTAGTAGATGGCAATACGTTGGTTCTTTATTATTAGTTGGTATAATACACCTCTTCACGTTTGAATATGTATGTATTATGTCATATATTGGCTTAGATACATATTGGCTATAATTATATTGGTATATATTGGCTTAGAGGCCCATGAGAAGTTACTAACTGAACCTTATCTAGCAATATACGTAATTTAATGGTTCCTTACAGTTGAGTTACTTAACTGTTAGTAACCATTAATATTTGACATTCATGAGTATAAATATGCGATTTCTTATTTTATTTTAATGTTTATCGTATATGAATTTGATATGTAAATTTAGCAAAAAACATTGTTAGATGGTATATTTTTTAAATAAAACAGCGGTTGAGCTATGGATTAGGTATTAGACTTGCGACGTCATGAATTTGAAGCCCAGTCTTTGCACTATCGAATTAGACCCACTTCCAACACAACCATTTTAGCAAAGCCAAAGCTTAGGTAATTTAAAATAGAATATACGTCATGCTGATATGCCTTTTATGTACTATACTCACGTAAACTAAAGACAATCAAATGTAATATTTGAGAAGAAGAACGTTGACTGTGGAAGGAAGACAGCTGTCCATTCTTTTCACTAATTGCTATTGTCTTACAGTCAATGAGGTTTTGTAGCTTTACGCCCATTTTCCTTAATGAAAGCGGACAGAACAGTCCTAAGTTAATAGTACCCTTACATGTTTAAGAAAGATTTAGGTTGGGATGTTTACCGAAAGCAGCGATAGCCTAGTGGTAAACAGTTAAACTGCCACGCAATGGCCTTGAGTTCGATCCCAAGGCACGCAACTTTGACTTTTCGAAGTTATGTTCGAATTAAGTAGTTCATTATCGCTTTACCGGTGAAGGAAAACATCGTGAGGAAACCTGCATATCAGAGTAATTCTCCATAATGTTTTTGAAGATATGTGAATTCTGCCAAACTGCACTTGGCCAGCGTGGTGGACTACGGCCTAACCTTCACACACTGAGAAGAGGCCCGTGTTCAGCAGTGGGACAATTTCATACAGGGCTAATATTATGATTAATATAGTATAGCTGGTTCAGGATTGTTAGTTGGCATTGGCATATACTCAGAATGTTGAATAAAAGGCACCAAGTTCCTTGCCCGTGTGGCATGAACAATCGGATTTTTCTAATGCCATGCTTTGTGGGATAAAACTATTGCTGCACTGAACTATTTATGAAATGTGCTTTTGTTTTGTATCTTGTGCTGCCATGTAATTTTGAAATAATAGTATTTAACGTCTTGTAGTAATAATAACCTAAGTAAATAATCTCACGCCTATATCGCTAACGGGTAAGGAAGAGATGTATTACAAACACATTTCGCTGGTTTAAGGTTTCGTTGGTTTTGTTTGCTGGTTCGCTGGTTTAAGACTTTCGTTGGTTTAAGGTACTACGTAATGAATTATAAGCTTATAGTCGTCCATTATTGCAGATTTCAGCTATGACAATTCTCACAAACTCCGTCGACTTAGTTTGATCTCTTTAAATATATTTTGGTGTGCAATTAGTATTTTTGATAAGCATATTTTGCTGTGCAATTAGTATTTTTTTGCTGTGCAGTTAAATACTACATAATTTGTATTACAAAATGTAAGTAATTTCAATATTTTGATATCATATTTAAGGTTCTATCTAATAATAAATACAAATAATTGAAATGAAATTACTTTAAACATATTTTAAAAATACCGTTTTCAAATATGACCGTAAATATCCATTTAAAGTAGTTTAATTTTAATCTACAACACCAATCAAAACTTTAATAGAGCAACTCTTCGTGTATGCATTTCGTCCGCTTTTTAACACCTACTACAAGTTACTCCTAGTTTACAAGTAAAAAGTTGGGAGCAAGCCCTCCGGCTAACCCGCTCAACTCGTTCAGAATCATTAAGCCTCAAAGAGATAAACAAGTTGGACGCAAAAATTCCACTCATTTTCCCCTAATTGAAATTACTTCACGTTCTAATGGTATGGCTCTAAATTCTCGTTAGTTTTTGGATTAAAATTAAACGACTCTAGACTGTACAGTGCCTCGCAAATTTTCTACTATTTTTGGGTTTTACTGGGAGTTGTTTGAGATTGCGTCTTGCTATAGTGGTTATGTTCACTTCGTGGCGTTCGTCTCCGTGGCGCAGCAGTAGTGAATGCGACTGTTATGCATGAGGTCTCGGCTTCGAATCCCGGGTCGGGCCAACAAAAAGTTATTGGGTTTTTGAGTTAATAAATCTCAATAGCAGCCCAGAGTTAGGAAGTTGGCGGTGTAAGACACCCCTGTGCCTCGGAAAGCACGTAAAGCCGTTGGTCCTGCGCCTGATCTCTCTCCGCTCGTGTCGGATTACCGTCCCATCGGATCATGAGAGTTAGGAAATAGAGAGTGCACTTGTATTTGCGCACACACTTGTGCACTATAATATCTCCTGTGTTGTTGGCCAGGCTCCGTTAAGACTGGCCGCCATGGCCGAAATTCGGTCTGGGGGATATTATTATGTTCATTACTCTTGTTAGAAGACTAACCAGTGACTCGTCTGATGGTTCGCGATAACTGTATTTCATAGACAGGATTATGTTCAATCCCAAGACTATATAGCACTCTTGATAAAAAAAGAGACTACTACTAACTCGAAATTTAAATTTAATGTAAGGCAATTTGATATCGGATAGTTAGAGTTCAAATTGCCTAGCTTTCAAATTTCGAGTTAAGTCTCTATTTTATTAAGAGAACGATATAACCAAGCCGCTACATTAATAAGCAACAAACAAGCACACGGTCTGTCTGATAATAAGCTGTTAGCGTAGTCTATGTGAAGTAGACGGATGAAAGCGGGATGCACGGATGGCGTGGTTTAAGTGGTCGCCTCGCCACTGCACCGAGTGTTGTGAGGTAACGTGGCATTTTACGATATATTTTAATAATCATCAGTGTTTAAATTTAGCAAATCGTCATTTGTTCATTTATTGATTTTGTTGTTTGTCAAGTTGGGTGGTAGATGGCGCTATCTATCTGTATATTCTCATTATTGATTACTTAAATATTTTTATCGTTGTATAAACATGCAATGTTTATTTACAAAATAAGCATTTACCAATAAAATTTCATATCGTTGGCGTCGGATGCGGCATGGTACAATTGCACCGCCCAGAACGTCGTAGGCTCCACCGCTATTTAGGCTAGGCTCTACGTCGAAGTACCAAAAGAGCCGGATCACACGATTTTTTTACGACCCCTGTGGGATAATCCAAAGGGACAAAAGATCGTGTGATGGTTATTCTAAGTCTGGGAGTACTTTGTGTCCATTTCCCACGTCCCATGCATTTCAGGAGTTATGCCTAATATGAAAGGAATACATTGAAAGGCTAGCTTATTAGTATATACCGGGTGTGCCTCCATGGCGTAGCAGTAGTGAATGCGACTGTTGTGCATGAGGTCTCGGCTTCGAATCCCGGGTCGGGCCAACAAAAAGTTATTGGGTTTTTTGTTAAGAAATCTCAATAGTAGCCCGGAGTTAGGAAGTTGACGGTGTTGGACACCCCCGTATCTCGGAAAGCACGTAAAGCCGTTGGTCCTGCGCCTGATCTCTCTCCGGTCGTGTCGGATACCGTCCCATCGGATCATGAGAGTTAGAGAACAGACAGTGTAGTTGTGTTTGCGCACACACTTGTGCACTATTATTATATTATATATATATTTACTATTATATATATATTTATTACTATTATTTATATATATATATATATTTCCTGCGCAGATGGCCAGTCTCCGTTAAGATTGGCCACCGTTATCGAAATTTGGCCTGGAGGACATTATATTATTATTTTTTATATACTGGGTGTAAATCCGGAAGCGCGATATAGCAAAGCAAACGATTAAACATTATTATGATTATTAACTAACTACAACTATAACGCATGAATTAATTAATGCCCCGTATAAGTAGGTATTACGAGTGTTAGTAAAGTTATGCATATATTTCGCTAAGTGAAAATGTAGCGTGTAAACACGGCTATATTCTGAATTTTTGACGAAACTCGACATGTTTGGGCGGGGTACGAGTTATTTTTATTAAAAACCCTTTTACCTGGCCAGTTATTCATTGATGATTTTGACAGTTCGTATACAGTTACTGAAATATACATAATGTTATGAAAAGGCTGATGTATTTTTTGAATATTTAAAATTTATCTGTGTTTTGTTATATTATTGTCAAGCTGGTCAAAGGTTTTATGGTCACTATGTTGGTCGGTCGTAAGTAGAAAGTCGTCGGTTTTGCCTGTTACAAAATCAAATCCGTAATATCATGTACATCAGTTTCAGTCTACAGGGGATTTGAAAGAGACTTTGAGCTGATTTTCAATTGCCAGATAAATTATAACAAGAAAATTAAATATGATTAATACGTAATTAAATAACTTTCCCTAAGTACCTAACTAAGAAATAAAAATAGCGCATTAACAGTTTTTATACAGAAAATAGGGTAAGTAGTCACAAATACTATTGCTTATAGTGCTATAAGCCATTTTTTTAATTTTTAAGAAAATTTTCCATCAAAAATCCTTGCTCGCACTATAAAGTGTTAATGTTTTCTTACGACAAGAATAAAATAAAAATGTATGTGTATTGGTCAGTCAGAAGGCAAAAAGCAAGCCGTTTGTTCGGAACATTTAAAAAAATATCAGTAATGAGCGGATGACCCTGTAATGGAATGAATTAAGTTATGCGAGTGATTGAAGCAAGAGCGGCAATGTAGGATGTGTGTGGAAATCTCTCTCTCCCTACCTATCCTGGAAACAAGCGAGAATCAAGAATTTATGTATATATTGTTATGTATATATTGCTAGTATTACAAAATTACCTACTCCCATATAAATTTTATACTTAAACAAACGTTCAACGTTCATTTCGTAGTTAACTTGAATACTTTCCGTGCAATGTTTTACGTGATTTTCTTTATTTACTACTTCACATGCAAGTTTCTGGTAAAAATTATGAAAATAAAATATCATTATTCTAGAAGAGATATATCGCTCGTAGCACGATATATAAAACACATACATAGCTTATGCTTATATCCCCGAAAAGGTATACAGAGGCGTTTTACACCAATATTTCACCACCTACATTTTAGATACCACGTACAGGACGACTAACAAAAATACTGACAATTTATTTAAAGAAAAATCTATTAACACTTTGCTCGGCTTGAAAAGGGAACTCGAGACCTTATGAATAGCAATCACATTGACAACTGTTGCGCCACAGAAGCAGGATACATATTGATATTGAATTAAATACTATATTCAAATAAATATAATTCACTTGAAATGAAACATGAGACTGTCTCGTTACTCTAATAACGTAAGATTTCTCGTAAGCCACTGTTAATCATGGCTTAGAATATGACTCGAACAAAGTACTTCAATTAAATAAGCCAGTCAAAATAGACGCGACCTAAATGTAGCCCAAATTTTGATGTTCCATTTATAAATACAACTATCGCGCTAGATATAATATTTATATTGCAGTTTTATTAAATTTTGCTGAAATATACAGCGTATATAATGCGGAACGTTCACACCCAAAAAAGAATTGATACCGAAATAGCGTTCCTTGAATATCCAATTATTGACACAGATCGAAATATTCGAAACTTTGGCGAATATTCGAATGCGTTAAAAACGTTCTTTATATTATATTTTTATCGTTTGATGTCGTTTGTGATCGTTTGTATATAATTTCTTTATATATATTATGTCAGTTAATAGGTAACTATATGTAATCATGTAATACCTAGTTTTATTACATGATTACATATAGTTACCTATTAACTGACATAACATATATTATTATAAACATATTATATACAACAAAGTTAACCTAACCAACAAAAACAAATTTAAAAGTGTCATAATATTCCTCTGCATCGCTGTCATTTGGCAACATGCCAATTAATAACAACGTGGACGACGGTATATTAAATTCACAAAAATGCGTTTAACTATGATATTGATAAATTGAGAGACACAATTGAGACAATGCCGACAAACAACCGATTGACCTAACATCAAATCAAGTGTCAAATGTTCGATTATTATTATTCAAGTTGTTATATAAAAATAATTCTTGTTGCAATTGCCCACTACTACACCGAATTATGTTGAAGTGAACATTTAAAACATTACCCCACTCTTTAAATCTAATCTCCATCTTATATTAAAATTTAGTAATGAAACGCATGATAATATAAATTTATGTTCTCACATGACATAACGCTGTAACACCAACGACAATAGTAATAATGACCTCGCAGACCTCGACATATCTTTCCTAACAAGCTCTCTGCTTCAATAACCTTGAATAAGCGCAAATATCATGACGAAACCACACATTCCCTCCATTCCAATAAACTACATCAGATAGGTACATAGAGATAAACTGTCATAGAGAATTTGTGCCGCTACTTCCAACGTTTGGATGAAAACTGAAAATACTGTTTGATATGAATTTTCTAACATTCTTGGATCGTTGAATGAGTTTGTAGGGAAAGTTTTGCGTTTGCGTATTGTGGTATATAAAGCGTGGAGTATTTGTTGTATATTGTTTCGTGGTTGTAGGGAATTTGAATAAATTGTTTGTATTAGGTAAATAGATGTAAGATGAAGTACTATTGTATTAAATACTATTCTATAGTTTTAGTGATTTAAAAGGATGCTTGTAAGAGCTTTTCCTTGCGATTTGGCCGGCGTTTTGCATAATATCTATATATTTATTTCACGGAGATTTCATGGAAGTGCTTACCATAGCCTAGCCTTCCGCGTTGCCGATTTTGCAAAAAAGAGCCAAAATGCTGATAGCGTAAGGAAAAAGTCATTGGTTGTTCTGTAAGTGCATAACATACCGTGGAATTCTTGAAGCCATACTTTCAGCCATTCTTGAAGCCTTACATAACACGTAGCTATTTGATTGCAGTTCACTTTATGCTAAAAGACACAGTAATACCGGAGTCGAGCTAAATAAAGTTGTTTCTTGTTAATTAGTTTCTAGTATACAATAAGGAGTATTATATAAAATTCTGAATAAAATTTTCTCTTTAATTACAGTCTAAAAACTTTGAAAAAGTAAAACTTTGGAACCAAAATATTCCTCTTAACTGTTTTTCCAAAGATGCAGCTATATTTTCTTTCTGGAATAGGACCAAGTACTAATTGAAGCACTAGTGGTAGTCTTAGCAACAAAACGACACCGAAATCCATGTTGTCAATCAGTAGTAGAACTATTAATTTCTGTGTATGAGAGTTTATCAAAGAAAACTACTCCGTTTTGCTGAAGCATCGTGTCTTGTCAACTAGTGTTTTTACTACATGCAATCGGTAAAAAAATTATCCACACCGCTCCAAACAGCTTTAAGCCGAACGTCACACTGAAAGTGTGCATTTATCTTATGTAAATGAGGACATGAGTTTCGTTTAAGCTTTGCTTTTTCAGCTTATAAAGCAAACAAAAAATGAATGCAAAATTTTTATATATATGTTTTACACTCAATGCTGATCATCAAAAGCGCGGTTTGCATTGAAATTTTGCAAGAGTGCCTATTAAATTTGGGTTAAATCATTTCCAATATTTCAGTAAAGTGGAGTGTGGGCTTAAATATTATATACACAAATATTTTCATATCTATATCGCTAATTAGTATTAATCCCTATATTTCAGTAAAGTGGAGTACGGGCTTAAATATTATATACACAAATATTTTCATATCTATATCTCTAATTAGTATTAATCCCAAACTGACGCACATAAGATGCGAACTGTATCTAACATTGAGCCGATGCATTGTACCTGTATCCCTTGACCGTACGCAAGCTGTCGTATGCGAGGCGTATGTCGTCGCATGGGACTATTTGGACTGTCTGCATATCAAAAATATGATGTATATTTTGATAAGAAAATAAGGTACTTTTCTGTTCATATCGGTAGTGGATCGTGGTCTGATTCTTCTCTTTCAATATGGCAAGCAATAAAGTCGGTGTCAGATTGCCTTAAAAAACATGTTTAAATTATATAAGTATAGTAATTGAAAATTCGCCCTTTAATCTAATATTCCACAATCCTATACCTGAATGAAAAATTGGACCTATCGTAGCTACGTAATATTATAGTAACGATCGAATATTCTTCTATTCATCCAAGGTAGTCGTCGTTATGTTCAATCTTTGTAAAGAAACATGAACAACCAATCGAAAATCTTTTAGTAACAATCGCCCATTTCTAGTGTGAACTAAACGAACAATGACAAAAAGTAAGATTCACCGATGATGGAAAACAATTATTTATAAAAATATAATAATTTTATTATTATTTCGTTTGCACAGGAAGCGGGGCTCGCGGCTTTGTGTGCGACAGTACAGCCTGCGATAATTAAATCGTCTACGATGTTCGTTGGCGTTCTTATGATAGCCTTCGTTCTTTCGATCCGTGTCCATTAAGGGCATATTATCCGGCTCTAATATAAGCAAAATATTCGACCCTCAACGTATTTCAAATACGCTAGTACTCATAAAACGTTTTGCAGTCTATATGTATGAAATCCTAACTAATATTATATTTGCGAATGTGAGTTCGTTTGTATGTATAATACGCATGACATTGTGTTTATGTTTATACATAGCCCACATACTTTTTCTTTTTTAATTATGACTTTAGGGAATATTAGCTGTACTTCGCTCTTAGACTTACGCCTGTCTCTATAACAAAATGATATTATACCCCTTCATAAAATCGTTTTTTATTGACGCCAGTTTCACCCGTTTTTAGCTTTTCTTTAGGTAATATCTTATACTGCCACAAATCAGGTCATTGTTAGGTCTTATACGATAAAATAAGTTAACTAGTATAATAGACTCATTCATACTTCGTTTATCACACTCGTCTCTACATTCCCACCTCTAAAATCAGCCCTATTAACTAACTGATCTACTACGGACTTTTTAATTTATTTGTTATTAATAAACATTCAGTATTAATATTATAACAATGAGTAAGTACATAAATGTGACACATAAAGTGAATAACGTTTTACATTAACTTACACATACATGCAATGCAGCAGCTTGTTAGAAACAAAATGGAAAATTTTATGTTACGATTTACTACATATTATTTATTTAAAACATAGAAAAAAAAACTATTACATAAATATAACACCATCTAGCCCAAACTAAGCAAAGCTTGTACTATGGGTACTAGACAATAAATAAACATACATTAATTATATACTTTTTCTTTTGTAAATACATACATAATATACATAGAAACACCCAAACCAAGACAAACATCTATGTTCATACACACAAATGTTTGACTTGTACGGGAATCGAACCCGCGACCTCAGGCGTGATGGATGGATAAATTAGATGGATTGTTTGGGATGTGGCACTAGTTAATGCGACTGTTATGCACAAAATTTTAGGTTCTATCCCCGGGTCAAGGTCCAGAATTGCTCAGTAGCATCTAGCAGCCTGGAATTGTACTGGGTAGACGGCAATAGCTCGCCTTCTATGACTTGGGACCTAAATATATAGTTAACAAAATGTGTCCTACCTAAAAAAGTTGGACACATTAAATTTTGTCAGCTATACATATTTTCATATATTTTTATATGCGCTTAAAGAGGCGTAAACATAGTCTATGTCCATATTATTTATATATAAACATTAACTATAACGAGTATAGCGATAAATTCGAAACAGGAATGCAATAACGTTGAAGTACTTTTCGTATAACTACCTTCTATCTGAAGTAAGCTTTAAGGGCCTGAAACAAAGTCGTTGATTCTCTCATCCAAGTATTGACTCTCGTAATTGAGTCAAAGCGAGACAGGAAATGGGTTGGCAGATACTTCAAAACGATACGCATTTTGCCTTTTATGCAAAATATCTTTAATTAACTTTGTTATTTGTTTATGTAAGCGATAACGTAATAATCCTGCTTCACCGTTAAAGATGAACGTGTATATAATTTTAAAAATATGTCATAAGCAAAACCAAATTTCCTATATTATTATGTAACTAGCTAAACCTGGCTCAGTTTCATATTTTTAATTTAGTGGAGGGTTCTTCGGGAAAGGTATACAAATTACTCTTCAAAATGTTGTGTTAAAACGTCTTACGTTGACGTGAAAAACTTGGTGTGCAAGAGCATACCACGTTTTTTTCAGGCGCTATTGATGTGCATTGCACGCAACTGTAACGCGCTCTAAATACGATGTTATCGCAACCAATTCACACGTTCATAAAATTGTAGTATACAGACGATGAATTATTCGCGCGCTTTCGACGCGTATGACAAAAAGAAAACATTTGATTTTAATGGAAAAACTGAAAATCTACTGGAAGGTTTTATAATTCTTTCACTTTTAGTTACTATCCATAGGTAGCATAGGTACATATATAACACAGGAGCGGAACAGTTATCGTAAACGTGGGTGAAAACGCGGGGACAGCTAGTAAAAACTATAAAGATATAAAATTACGACGAAATTTGCGCGTTATAAACGAAATATTTATTTTTCCTTATACAGTAATTGATACCTACTTACATGAACCATTTTGTGAACCGTTTCACGAAATGTTTCATGAAAGTAAAGCAAGATATTAAATAAGTAGACATTTAATTTAAGAAAACATTAAAGATTGAATGCTTTTTTTCACTCGGTCACGTCGGGGTCATCAATGTAGAAGTAATCTTATGAGTTCTTGTATAGGTGTCCAAATGAAATACTTCATGGTAGATATGGATATAATACTACTACCAGTTATAAATAATGAAATACGTATTGAGCTACAACCTAACTGTCTGGTTGAGGGGAGACGACTACCGCTCGGCGCTACTGCATACTTGCGCCTGACTACATAATAATTATATAAAACTAAATCGTCTGCTGTGTCGCTACATTATATTTTCTAATTTTATAGTCTCTTGCCTTTATTCCCGAAAGATTAGGCAGGGGTGTATTATGCCTACATTTTGGTAAGTTAGTTTGAAGTCTCAAGTTATAGCCTTTTGCTTTTTCCAAGCACATTTGGGACACCGTACTACTACTGACATTTTCTCATTAGAAGAACCCAGTTACGTTTAGTGCGACATAAGAATTAAAGGCAAGTTTAGAGTAACAAGAATCCTAACTAATATTATAAATGGGAATGTCAGTTTGTTTGATTGTTACGCTTTCATCACGAAAAGTTCTTTTATCAACGCGTATGCGTCAATTTCACGATCATCGTGAAATTAACGCACGCGTTGTCAAAAGCACCGAAAAAAATACAGTTTTAAGAAACGTGCCGTTCCTTATTGGAACGCAGGCAGTAGGTAGTTCATCTTTATTTAAATGACTAGTGCTTACTTCTCAAAATCAACAGCTTTTCAAATGTTACTACAGCTAGCTACAAATAAAAATGGCTAAAGAATTTTCAAGCAAAGAAATTTACTAGATGGACTGTTGAAAAATTGCACAAGTCCATTCTAGATGACACGGAAACAACCCAGATGACTTTAAAATATGGTTTTCTCCTGCCTCCCAACAGACTGGCCTTATCCTTTTCGAGAACAAGGACAATATATTATATTTAGTTGTCTGAACAGGCAATATACTGCCTTTTTAGTAACGTGGTAAAAGTTTACTTTAAACTTACTTCTGGGTTCTATGTTGAATTTACGAATCGAGCAAAGTGATCATACACTTTGCTTAGATACTGTTGGTATATGATTAGTAGTAACTCGGAGTTAGCCAGTTGTTAGGTTCTTTAAAACTAACTTATACCTAAAATATTATATTATTATAATATTAGCAGTCTACTTGGTAATTATATTAAATATAGTTTATTTCGTAAATAAAATACATTTTATTTTATTCATGGCATAAACTAGATTTTACACGCGACATCGCTTGTGTTAATCTATATTCTGTCAATAAACTGCTATCCCTCAGGAACAGTACTTTTTTGGGTGAAAGGTAACTTGTGGCCTTTTCTGTATCCCTGACAACGTGTTTGCGAAATTTCATGATGATCAGTCGAGTAGTTAAGGCGTGAAAGCGTAAAAACAAACAAACTCACATTCGCAATTATAATATTAGTTAGGATTACATCCAAATTAAAGGTCCTGTGTTGGATTATCGAATGAAGCAAAAATGTAATTGAGTTTTATATGGGTACATGTAAAGTCTCTCATGTAACTCTCGGAGTTTAGCAGTCTGCTTAGTAATTATATAAATTTTATATATCTTATAATTTCACTATCTTTGTCACATATTGTATACATTTTGCCGTAGGCCGTAGTATATGTCTTATTTAGAGAAAACTCCGAAGAAACCTATGATCTAGGCTACAATTCACGCAGATGTATGTATATTTATGAGACTAGAAACTTATATAGGTAATATTGTCTTCTGTTTACGCGAATGTTATTCATTGAAATTAAACTACTATATACGGATTTTATCGCGTTGTTTATTTGACACTTTATTACAAAATTTTGAAAACTGTTACACTACTATTACTATTAAACTTTACTAATTTTTAAGCTAATTAAGTTAATTTTGCAATAAGTGTCAAATAAACAACGCGATAAAATCCGTATATAGTAGTTTAATTTCATTATATAGGTAAGTTTGGGTTCGTGGCTTAGCCCGCTTGAATGTCGCGAGTATACCCAGATCTAGTCTATCTGTGTGCAAAGGTTTGTCTTTACCCGTTCGCAAGGTTTACGCGTGATTAAGTAACAAATAGCCTCTTCACAAATTCATTCACAATTTTCAGATAAACATGAGAGCACATTGCGAATTTGAGAAATTAAGCACTAAACTAAGCACGAGCTGTGTTGCGATACATCTTTGTCAAATGTGCTGCGAGCACATTTGAAAAAGATGTGTGAACTGTATCTTTCATCCCTATCAGCGGATTAGATTTGTTCCTACGCTATTTGTTCAGAGTACTTCGTTACTTCGCAAAGAAAACGAAAGTATTCCCAGATAAGTTACTGATGTGTGACGGGTGGACATTCTTGCCTTTTTTCCCCGTGTCCCGTGTTAATCTCTACGGTTTTGCGGGATTTTTTCCTGTTAGCCGAAAGGATTTGAGTAGTCCTCTGGTTAGTTTTGTACTCTTTGTTAGTTGTCCATGTTATTTATTAAGAGAACAGTTTCGAAGCTTTTAATAGCTACGTAGTTTTTGTTTACTCTAGGGCTGAGCTGAACAGTTGCTGCAGTTCTGAACGTATATGATATAAATATGTAGAAGTTGGTTTAAGAAATGGGCTGTAAAAATTGTTTATAAACTTACCATAAAAAAACTAATTGTCGTACTTACACTATAATAACTAAATGTACATGTAAATGTTATCTTTATAAATGCCAGGTAAACATAATACAATATTTACAATGTTTATATACGTCAAAAATATTTGCAATTGAAGTAAGATGTGTGTAGAATTTAAGATTTTTCTATCATACTTTAACATGATAGGGTGTAGCCCTGACAGTAAAATAACCTGAAAATCTACTTTCAACTGTAGTAATCATCAATCGAAAAATCAAAATCAAAAGAAGACGTTTCGTATGGCAACTTACGTTAAATAAGACAATTGGCGTGTACGAGGCATATTTGCGGTCTTTGTGTTGTTACTAAGAAACTCATAACGAAATACAAAATAACTTGTATTGGATTCCCTAGTGACACACCCACACTCTTCACTATCGTAAATAATCACAAGCTACACGGAACCATGAGGCGACGTAAAAAAAATATCTCGATCTTAGACATCTAAACGAATAAAATATTCTTAAAAGATTCGCCTCTAAATTCAAGAGAATCTGAAACTTCAGATCGTAGACCAGCTGTCACAAGTTTTCAGGATACACACTGTCTGTAACAAGTAGCAAGGTGGTTCACATTGCAACTGGGACCGGAGCGACGTCGCGTAGTTTCTAGATAGCACGTACAAGCGGTCCAGTTTCATTGCAATAGTTTTCTTACTTTACAAAGTACTTTTGTACTGCACGTAGAACAATGTGCTGTTGTATTTAGAGAATAGTTGCTTTGCCAACTAGTGTGACATGTTAACGTACATACAGATGTAACGTGACAGCATTATGCTTGTACATTCCGTAGAATTAGACAGAAGTTTAACACATTGAATGTCATATTGCAGACGCAATAGAAAATGCATTGTTTGCGGTCATTTGTGACCAGCATGATGTTGAATGTTACCTATGGCTGCCGTCTTGTATGCTTTAGTCACACATCCATCTCACAGATCACGAGGTTTCTATGGGATACAGATTCAATTAAAACTTTGTACTGCTATTAAGTATAGCCTGCCAAAATTATATTATAAAGGTATTTATGGTGTTGTTCTTTTCTAAGGTAACGGGTTCGATTTACAAGTCAGGGTATACTATTGCTATAGCTAGAGAAGTGGGATTATTTCAGAACTTGTAGGTCGCTGATCGACTTATATGATAAACAATTATATTTACTTACACATATTTTAATATTATAAAGACAATTTCTTCACTTGCTTTAAATTCTGTATTGAGGAGGATTTTGCAAACATTCAAATTACGAACACAAATGATGCTCAGATTCTGAACAATATTTACGGATCATATAATTTTTTGACCCATGGGGTCAAATCCTCTACACTTGGCGCAGTGGCAATGGCGAAGGACCCTCTTAAAAAAGCACTACAATACTACGCCGCGCGCCTTCCGTGCAATCAGCCTACTATTAGCGGGATATAATTAAGAATACAAATATATAGCTTTTAACCTTCTGTTAAGTTAAAAAGGTTGTACTAATCATTTAGTTTTCTGTCTGCGTAGTTTGCTATTTGAAGTATTTAGTAGTAAACTGTATTGTGTTTCAAAAAGTAATTTATTCAAGAAAGTATTGATATCTATCAAAACTTCGTTCAAATATTGCTTCATTATCATTAGGACTAAAGCCAAGAAAAAAGGTTGTACTAATTCATTTAGTTTTCTGTCTGCGTAGTTTGCTGTTTGAAGTATTTAGTAGTAAACTGTATTGTATTCCAAAAAGTAATTTATTCAAGAAAGTATTGATATGCATCAAAACTTCGTTCAAATATTGCTTCATTATCATTAGGACTAAAGCCACCAATATCGTCGGCGGTCTCCTTTAAAAGAGGACTTAACGTCATGGCCTAAGTGAGTTGGCCGTCTTCCAGCACTATCGAGAATATTTTTTTGGAGAACTCTCGGTTGAAAAGTTGAGTCACATTTTTTATAATTTTCATATCATATTTCAAAAAAGTTTGCATTTGGATCTGATGTCTAATGCTATGCTTTTGTTAACTGTGCTCCCAAAAAGAATGCTAGGTAGAAGAAAGCGGTAATGATCATGGTTTGCAAAGTGACGTGACATCTCACTAATATTATAAATGTGAAAGTTTAAAGTATTTGGATGTTTGTTATCAATCACACGTAATCCGATAAACGGATTACGCATGATACTTTTATCCCAAAATGCGCTCACTTGAGATTTATTCAGGCGAAGCCGCGGGCAGATACTAGGCACATATGAAAACAATACTTTTCAATTAATATAATTATGTAGGTACTTAATAAGTATGTATGTACAAATTTATTTATTTAGTAACCTATCTTTTTCTATTTATTTAACCACCAATTTTATAATCTTTCTATATTATGAAAGCCACTTTGTCGAAATAAATCATAGTTCATATAAAACGCTATTACATAAATCACAATACTTATACTCCGGTATTATACTACTAAACGAAATTAGCCTAAACGTGGTTTATATTTTAAATCCTGAACTACAGGATACTTAATCGCTATCACAATTCGTTTAGCTTTTTTGAAACCAATATATAGACATAAAAATGGGAACATTGTTCCGGATTGGAAATTTCTCATTTTTTAAATTGAGTTACCCTTTAGAAATATCTTCAATGTACAGAACCAATTTCTCTATAGTTTTATAATACTATAGACAATATATTATAATGTTATGTCTAGTAAAACAGATTCTTTGTTTTTTGTCTTAACAAGTAAGACTTTATAGTAAATGGAATCAAGCAGTAAGATGAAACTTTTATTCAAAAGTAGAATAGTTATAACAACTAGAAATAATTAATTAAGTACATTAGAAGAAATGTATGTTACGTAAGCTTTTTCCCATGATTTCGTTCGCATGGATTTTATTTGTTGCTTATTGTCGACCATGTATTCGGGACAGTTGCAAAACATTCTGAAAGTTTGTGTTAATAACTACCTACTTACCTACATAGCAAATTTGAAGTATCTAGTAATAATTATGTTTTTTTTTTTTAAATTTTGCTCGTCAAAATGACCACACTCCACCTGATGGTAAGCAGTCGTGTGGTCTAAGAGCAGTGGCCTCCACATCGCCCCCATAGTAGCCGAGGCGATGTTGAGGTCTACTTTGACGGCCTGAGAAGATGCTTTTTCACGCCCCGCTTAAAGAACCCAGGATTGAAGAAGAAGAAGGAAACACGTGCCTTGGCAGAGAATTCCATGCCTTGGTCGTTCGGCAGAGATATGAGGATCCAAACTTTTTGGTACGCGTTCTAATCGACTCTACCGTGTAAGGATGGCATCTGAGCCCAGCACGCGTTGTTCTGGATAGGAAAGGGGAGGGCGGGATAAGGTAATGATAATTATAATATAAAGATATATTCAATCAAATTGCTTTATTCTTTCTTTATTCGTCGGTGTTTGGATAAATACTTATTCTTTATAGTCGACATAATAAAGGTAACCTGTACCTATGCGAAATTTCAGGTTATTAGGTCTAACGGTCTGGGCTGGGCATTGATGAGTCAGGAATTTTCTTTTTATATTTATTGGTACATACTTTTAAGTGCTTTAGAAATGTACGTGTTTGTGATTAGGACGTAAACAACGAAGTATCAGCAGTTCATCGCAGCATTCTCGTAAAATTTGTATTAAGCGTCTTGTAAGTAGTCGTAACTTGATAGTAAAACCTTTTAGTATTTTAAAGATCAGTTTGAAAGCATACAAAATGGCTGAAAGTAGTCTTGCCTGCAACTTTGATTTTAATGACGAAAGAATCGTGAATAATTCTGCATTCTTGAAACGTTTTGTTAATGAAAGTGAAATGTTTCACACAAGGCCTCCGGCTACGACCCCAATTTCTTACATTCGGAGAACAGGTTTGTATCCAACAAGTAATGGGCTGGTGATGAGGATATACCATTCTTCACGATGAAATACGCCTCAAGGGATTCCAAGGTAAAGCTCTTTATACTGTTACAAAGGAAATTGAAATGTATTTTTATAAGTTAAGGTATAAATTTGCCTGCAACCTAAATTTATAAATAAAATTCAAATATGAAACTTAATCTACACGGATAAATTCTAATTTACTCTGTTAACGCGTAATAGATGGTGCGCGCAGCTTGGCGCTTGGCAGACCGCGTGGTGTACTGTATTAAGAGTAGCAAGATATATCGTATGTTGTATCACACGACGTGTTACGTGCCGCATCACGCGACGTATCATGCAGCGTATTGTGAAGTACGCCACGTGACAACGTTTTACGTAAAGAGCTTTGTAGTACACCAAGCAAAGTGCATTGCGCAAAACGTTGTCTGCTAAAGGTTTTCTGTTACTTACAACAAAACAACAATTTTAATATATATTTGTAGTAATATATGTTATATTAAAAGTTTGCGATCAAAGTTTATACGCGAACCGTTCGACCTCTGGATTATCATAGCTTTGTCAAATTGATTTGAAAAACGATCGCATTTTGAAGGCATTAAGTCAAATGGCTCCGTTTGATGTCCGTTCTTTATTGATGAGATGAAAAATCTTCCGGCATCTCCGAGAATATTAAAAGCGCGTCTTTATCAGTCGTTTATTAAAAATATACTGTCGTGTGATCTTGCTTATAGACTATTCCGAGACCATTTTATTTAAATACACTTTGGAATTCACGAGACACTTGGTTCTATCTTTTTCTCAGAAAGGAAATAATAGAATTATAGATTCATTTTAGTCTATTACAAATATTAAAGTAAGATAGGTCCTTATTTAGCTGAATTTAAATAGGAATAACCTATTAATTAAAACAAAGTTTATATTAATATTTATAGCTTGTTAAATTAATAGCTTGAATAGATATAAAATGAATGCGAGATTATAATAGAAAACTAAGACAAACGAATGCCTGCAAGCGAACACCAAAGTCAAAAGAACAGAAAGAAGACGAAGACTGCCACGTTGATCCTACAGAACCTTATTGACCAACGATAAGTATCTGCTTATTTTTGCAGCTGGTCGTAAGGTGTTATTTTTAACTCTAGCGTCGGCAAGCTTTACTAGTTCAGAAATGTTATTACTCGGTTACAGACTTCTTGCTTGATAAATTATAATAAATATTGCAACTACCAATTTGCCACTGTTTCTAAAAGTATCTTTATCAGGTTAATTTTAGTATTTATTTTGTGCATTTTTTACTTTGTGTATATTATTATCTCCCTTTTATTTAATACGGTCAAAAATTAATATAGTCATTTAAAAAACTGTATTAAGTTTTGCATACCGTAAGGTAGAATGTATAATATAAGGATTCCGATAAACATGTAACCATCATAATTTGTAAACCTACATTCTATGCTAATAAATATTTATATTTCTATTTCGGTCACTGTAATGGGGTTTTCCAGTTTTCAATAATCGCAATAGCAGCTCAGAGTCTGCAAAAGTGTCTGATACACTGCAATAAATTCGCCTCTGTATAATATGTGAGACCCAAAAAACATAGGTAACGAAATATTAGTGCTCCGCCTGTGCTGTATATAATACAATTTTGTATTATAATAATTTAAATCGTCCAGTTTTTATTTTACCTTGAACTTCTATACCAAATTGTTAAATGGAACATTTTCTCGTAGATATTTTCTAGAAAAATGCAACATATTTCTCGCGGAAATTTTGTTACCGCATTTCGTTCATATTCATACATACATTAATTAAAAATGCATTAAGCATGTCTTACTTACGTCAGCACTGAAATGTTGGGATGTGAAAAAGCTGTGTATTATTTGTTGGTACAAATTCGTGGGCTAAAAGGAATTCAAATATATTTTAATGATGTCCATAGCGCGGTTTTCTTTAACAATGTAATTAGAATATAGCTTACGGCAGGCTAAGCTATATAGGCTATGAGCTACCATTTCCTATGGTATAGGTACATATATTTTATAGTTTAGCAATATGCAGTTACGCTTGCCATCTATGGGGTCAAATGCAGTTACCGTAGGCAAGAACAGCTTGCAATGCTAAAATGCCTTTAACGCAAGGATAACGAATTAAAGATGGGATAAAAGTAAAGGAAGGTCTGTAACTAGTGTATCTATAGTAGTATAACTCACGAAGAGACATGCAGTGCTATTAATATTACATTGGATTCCAGTAAGAGGGTACGGCCCTCTTACTAAAGAAATCAGCTTTTACTGTCACTCAATAATTCGTACCGAATGGCTTTTCCAGTCAGATCTTCTGTAGAATGAAGTGCAAGCTAGCCTTGCAGGTCTACTCCAAATTGGTGTAAGGTTCTTATAGCGCTGTGGCTTGTTTTCAGAAAATTGTATATTTCTGAAAGGCAATTACCGCTACATATAAGCGTACCCACGCATATGTACATCTTCGTAGTCAGAGGTGTATTACTGCAACCTTTTATCTGCTGAGATTGTTGGTCAAGGGCTACCACCATTCAGAATTTCTTGAGAGAAAATCCAATAATACTTGGCCCGAATTGGTAATTGAACTCGAGACCTCATATACCTACTACATTCGCTTTTACTACTACTGCATCGCCGAAGCAGCTATTAATTATACAAGGCTAGTAATGTCAATTATTTATCTATTAATTACGTATTGCAACATATTTTAAAATTAATGGAAATATTACGTAGAGCATGTAGTTAATTAAAATAAAATATGGTTTTTAATTTAAGAATAATCCAATATGCATTGAAATATGTAAATTTATTTTTATTGTGTTTAGAAATTTAACTTTGTACTTATATGTAGATTTAATCTTAACAAAATTACTTTTAGATACTTTAGTAAAGTTATTTTACTACAATGCTGAGATTAGTAATATAATTTATTTGGAACTAAATCTTAGTAATAATATTAATTTATTATATCTTTGTTTATAGAATGACTATGAAATTAACTAAATTTAAGGAAGTGTTTATTACCCAAAGACTGCCCCAATTTTTTTTTATGGCGTCTCCCTCGTTGGGTATAAATCATATGTCACAGGGGACTTTACAAACATTCCAACACTGGATACAAAGATCACCCAGACTCGGAATAACTATTTGTAGATCACACAAGTTTTTTTCTCGTGTGGGTATCGAACCTCGGAACTCGGCGTGGTGGTAGCTGCGAGGCTACCACATAAACCATTACGCCATCCGTGCAGTCAGTAATTTGTATAAATTATTAAAGCAAAATACAAATACCAGCAGCGATAGCCTAATGGGAAACTTCCACGCAGAGGTCTCAAGTTCGATCCCAAGGCTTTAACTTTTCGAAGTTATGTGCGTATTAAATAATTAGTTATCGTTTGCTTTAACGGTGAAGGAAAACATCGTGAAGAAACCAGCATACCTGTGAGTTCTCCATAATGTTCTCGAAGATATGTGAAGTCTGTCCACCCCCACTAGAACAGCGTGGTGGACTATGGCCTAAGCCTTCTCACACTGAGACAAGGTCTGTACCCAGCAGTGGGTGGTGTTATTATCATTCGAGTTATCTAGGACGATGCTATTTTTTTAAATTGCATGTAACCCGCTTTAGTTTAGCATTCATCTTAAGGTATCATGTGCACGGTTCTTACCGTAAAAACGTATTATACCACTATTAACTAAAGATTGCCGGGAAATCCAAATGCGGCTTCCATACTTCACAGGTCTTAATAAAAACCTTTCACTATAATTTATTTCTTATACCCACTAACCAATTAAAAACAAAATCAACCCGCCCAATGCAGTATTGGTACAAATATACCGCAGCGCCATAAAAAGCGTTTTGAAACTGGAATCGAGTTCCGCGAGTGTCGACGAGTGTCGCTAGATTGAATTGTTACAGCTCTATCTCGACAGGCAGGGGATAGAACGAGTCGCCGACATTTCCGTGTGAAAACTATTCGATAAAGTCTAACTTGTAGCGTTGGTTGGAATAATTTATTTTATATTTTGTTTTGTTAACATCCATATTTTCGATAGTGGTTGTTGTAGATTTTTATCGTAACAAACTAGTTTTCGCTTTTGCTAGCTTTTACGCGGGCTCTATCTGTTTTAAAACTGTAACTAAGCTGTGTATGTAAAGCAAATATTTAAAATAGCTTTCCTTTGTGCATAGCATAATAATTTTACTAAATATTTGGCTACAGCAGCGATAGCCTCGTAAACCGTTTGAGTACCGCGAAGAGGTGTCGAGTTTGATTTCTAAATTTTAGAAGTTATGTGCCTAGTAATAATAATAATGTATTTATTCAGGCAACGTAAACCCTTACAAAAATGTTTTACATGGATTCTTATAAACTAATGTTAGTATTCTTAAAACTAAAGACAGTAAACATTACATTTGCTGCATATGGGTAGCTATTTATCCCTCACTGTAACGGTAAAGACCATAATAATTTACTTTTAGAATATGAGATATAGGAATTTTACATTTTCTTACATTTTTTGTTCTCAAGAAAACCATCGTGAGTAAATTAACATGTCTGGGAGATCTCCTTGATGTTACCGAAGATATGTAAAGGCTCACCCAGACTACCCACACTAAGCCAGCATGGTGGACTACAACTCAACTTTATTCATTCTGAGAAGACCTTACCCAGCAGTCGGTCAGATTAAAAACAGGCCTAATCTGCGCACCCAAAATAATAGATTTTGGAAATATTATTGATCGATTACTGATGCAACACGTCCACATTTTAAGACATACATACATATATCCTCGAAGGGGTAGTTAAATGTGTATTACATACCAAAGTTTCGCATGTTATATTTTAGTCCCACGGTAATATCCGAGACTGAAACATAGTCAATTGTCATTAACAAAGTTTTGGAACTAAGAATTCTCTTACAAAACTGTCGCGATCAGTAATAAACGTAAATACAAACTTATGTCAATGAACTAACAACTTTTTTGTTAGTTTATTGCCATCATTTCCGTGTGTTCGATACCCACTGGAATATAAACTTATGCGACCCGTAGATAGTTGTACTCAATAGTGTATTGTCGGTGTTACTTTTTACAATGTTTTTTAAAGTACATAGACTCAGTACTAAAGGGTTAAGTAGAGGTATAGTGTTATATCTGACAATACGTAGCTGACGCAACCATATTTATCAAATGAGAACATGAAAGCATTTAAAAAGCAGTTAAAAATATATAGAATCACGTCTTCGCTGGCAAAAATCTAGGTTAGGTTAGCTTACTAACAGTAGATAATTTTTCTGAATGAAAGGTACCCTAAGTCCTTTTATGTTCTCCTGAAAACGTGTATGCGAAATTATATGATAATCGGTCCAGTAGTTAAGGCGTGAAAGCGTAACAAATAAACAAATAAACTTACACTCGCATTTATAATATTAAGGATTATAGTCTGATGCTAATATAACCAAAGGAGTAGCCAGGTATATTTTAGGTCTAAAGTAATAGGAAGCGATATTTCCCTATCTACTGAGCACATTTCCGGACTCTGTGCTGCAATTGGTGATTTGCCAACAGATAAAACTAGTAACACGCTGCTCGATCCACGAATCGTACCCAGGTATTTACGGTCGATCGAGCTCAAACATAAATGTCAACTGACGCCACGAGACATTCGATGTAATAATATTGTTTTAGGTTTTCGCGAATGTTCAACTATTAACTATATAACACCTTGCCCGAGATTTCAGTTATTCTGCAGCACTTATAGACAAGGAGTAAAAGGTTCTAGCCAAAACTGTCATAAAATCCGTATAAAATAGTTTAAATTCAACTAGGTAAATGTTTGATAAACTTTTCTATACATACTAAACAATAATCACTATCACCATTAAATAAATTTCTCAACTACCATTGAACTCAGCCATTGCTCCCAGATAGAACGAGAGACAAGATTTCCGCTTTTAAACAGGACTAATATTAACAACAAAGCAAATATTAAATTACAGATTTATTCAATAAGCCAGCTGTGAGGCGTCTTTGAACGTCGAGCTATTTCTGCTTTTGTATTACTCCGTCTATTTTCAAGGTATTTGAACTTGCTGTTTCATATTTATTTGTGAGTAAATCGAGAATAGAATATCATATAAGTAACGTATATTTAATGTATGACGTGAAAGAGATCTTGACCATTCGTTTTCGAGTTATTTTACGTGGGGAAATGCTCCTGCTGCTTACCCCCTCGCCACAAGGGAAGGCGACAGGGTTATGTTAGGCTCTCCCGAGACTTCGAACCTACCGACTAAAACCACCACGGTGTATCAGCTTGCTGCTTTGTATGGTGAGTGGGTCACTGGAACTGAAACTACATACTATGATACTAAAATCATAGAAAGAACAAGTAGTGTCAATTGCACCAGTATTGCTACCGTACTAAATCTCTATATTATCTTATTCATTCTCTGTTTCTCTTTTAATATTAATACCACTAAAAGTGGCATATAGCAGCGATAGCCTAATGAGAGACGGTTAGACTGCCATTCAGAGGTCTCGAGTTTAATTCAAAGACACACACCTCTTACTTTTCGAATTTATGTGCGTATTAAATAGTTAAATATCCCTCGCTTTAACAGTGAAGGAAAACATCGCAGGGAAACGTAAATGTCTAAAAGTTCTCCATATTTTTCTCGAAAAAGTGTGATGTCTGCCAACCCACAACAGGCTAACGTGGTAGATTATGGCCCAAACGTTGTCATACTGAAAAGAGTGCCATGCACACATATATAATATATAAAAGAGGCCTACTTGTTGGTAAGTTGTTTATACCCGCTTGCACCTCATACTGCTTAAGGGATATCAAGTACGCGTCAAAGAAAAAAATAAACAGCTATGCTACTGAAACATATTACGGGTCCCTTTTCTACAAGCATGGCGTATCTATAAATAACCTTGGAAACTTTCATTCAATTTTACGACACATTTTATGATAAAGTAGGAGATGACGGTGTTAACTGCTTTATACCCTTTGCAACTTCCTTTCGGTTATAAAATGCATTCGTGAAGATGGTTGGCAATTATTTTTCAAATCCCAAATGCTATTTGGTCAATAGGTTTAATTGTGGAGAAGTAGCTGTAAATTGGCTATATTATATATTTATTTAAAGTCAATTTATTCCAATAGTTTTTAAAGTAACGTTGCTACTTATCATGCGGTACTAGTCAGACTATTGGTTAGTGATAATACCACCCGTGGACTATTACCTACAATATTTAGTTTTACCAGAAATTTCTAAATTACATCGCTAGCTCTGAGACTTTTGCTTGCATCCTGGTATGCTTACTTATCGTGTCGATGGCAACACATTTTTGGGCCAGTTTTCGGCAACGCGGATTGCATTTGGTTTAGCCTGGTACAGGTCGTGGATCAACACAATCCTGGTATGCTAGCATCTATTTCATATCTATTTGTATATACAGAGTGTCACACCTATATGGCTGAACATGTAGGCTAAGGTGAATAACACCTACATTACACTAAGATCCTAAGTTAAAGGGAGCGAGCTATTGCCGTGTACTGAACACAATTCCTGATTCCGTGCTACCGATGAAAATTTGTCCACAGGAAAACCTAATAACACACATTCCTATTGTCACCAGTAGATTTTTACCTAGTTTAACTGTGAAACTGGAAGCTTGCTGATACTTATAGCACAGGATATATCCTATTTTAAGTACCAGCAGAACATTATAATTAAGAATTTTTGTACCTAGACTAAGTTTTCTACTACTATGTACCTACTTGTATTTTTGTGCCAATAAAGACGTTTATTATTATTATCATTATATTAATAACAGTTTAACCGATCCAGGTATCTAACCTGAAATCTTACGCACAGCAGTCACATTCACTACCGCTACGCCACCGTGTCTATGCTATTATAGCAATTAATTATACTGTTGGTAAAAACCACTGCCTGCCTCTTCACAGATATGTAAAATAAATACATAAAACACAACCACTTTTTTTTTATTTTACTTTAATCTGTCATTGTATGTATTCTACATTAAAATTGAACCGTCATAAAATTTTCGGAATTTACAAAACATATTCTTAAAATTTCCACTTTTATAATATCAGCAGTATTACATTTAATCATAAAGGAATTCACAATTGAACGTTTAAACCCGCTGTGAAGGTTTAATTAATACTCGAACTCACCAAAGTTATGTCTCTCCGATAAAATTTATTAATTTTAAGGACGCCGCTCTCTCTAAGATTATAATAGTTTTATCAACTTTAGTACTGAAGATAATTTCCTGTTATCAGTAGGAGAGTAGAACTAAAAAGCTTTGTGTATTAGAAGTTGTTTTAAGTGATATTGTCTAAGTTTTTAATGGACTGGTAGCTGTAAAGATGTTTTACATTTACTTAAAATACTCTAGACTTTTTCGGTAGAGCAGCGGTATTTGAATGCGACTGTAAGTTATACATGACGTCTCTCCCAAGTTATTTTCTTGAGTAGGGCAAGGTGTTGGTGGATTTTTTGGCAAGAAATGTCTCTCTTAAGTTATACTTTTCTGGGTAGGGCACAGTGTTGTTAGGTTATTTGGCAAGAAATTCTTAGTAGCAGAACGGTGTTAGGAACTGAGCTCAATAGACGGCAATAGTCTCGCTTCTTATTGCGTTGGACCTAAAACGATAGCTAGCTATGTATTACGTCATGCATGCTACTAAAAACGACAAATGGTGCTGAAAACGCAATATTGTCACGACAAAAACTCTCTAAGTAGAGGGCACGATCCTCAGCCGGTCATGTCACGAGCGGTCGTGCAAACAAATGCGCAAACTGATGTCACGGGACGAATCATTGAAACTAAACGAATTAAATATGCAGGCACAATAAAATTGTTGATTATAAAATGCTCGAACTATTTTCGGGTTATACAAAATACTTTAACGAATACCCTTTAGCTCCAGGGTAGAATCATTATAATAATATGTATTGTACATAACACATAGTAACCTGAAGAAATAGAAAAATAAAGTATTTTGTGAATATTATGTTTGTGTGATTATCTCTTGCTGAAGGTTCCATTTTGAATTAAAATATTTATTATGCTCTGACAAATTGAAGTTACATTATTAGACTTCAATAAAGATCTTGTTTCATACATAGTGTCACATCTATATCCCTGAAGAGGTAATCAGGGATGTATTACACCCACTTTTAACCAGCTATTGAAGGTATATTGAAACGAAGAAGGCGTTACTTGGCGAAAGTCCATTGTAATAAAATTATTGGGAAGAGAGGAACCCGCCACACTCGCTCGGATTGCTCACCCCAAATATTACGTTAGAAAAAGCTTGACAATACCGAACTTCTCTAAAAATGGACAGCCACAACGTGGAACACGAACTTACTCCAACTTGCAGCATTCCGCTTTGAGCACAAAAATTTGGGACACGTGTTTTGCCTCAGCGTGAGACATCTTCAGAACCGTTTGGTAACGAATGAGCCTTATTATTATCATATTCATACTATCTCTATACTGAAGTTTGGAGTAAGCCCGGGTCCCACGTCGTGGCTGTCCCCATTCAGGGGATTTGGGTATTGTCAAACTTTTTCTATTGCAATAGTTGGGATGAGCAATTTGAGGGTGCGTGGCAGTCCTATCTCTACTATTTTTTAATTTCATAACCTATCCTACTAGGCACAGTTCCAGGTGCCGTGCTGTTGCAAAGAATTTCTGGTCTAAAACCCAATAACACTTTGTCGGGCCCAGGAATCAATATATTTTATGTTGGATTATAATTTTATTAATATATCCACAAATATAACTCTTCAGAAAATTGGTACAATCAATTAAAATATAAAGGCCGAGGCAGTTCACAAATTTGTATAAAATATTTACTTAAAAGAATAAACAAACGAATAATTAAATTGGCGAGAAGTTTTTCAATTAATGATATTATAATTTGAGTACCGATTCGTTCAGAGTGCTCTGTTTTCATATAAAACTCTTTTTATTTATTGTTTCAGAAGTTACTGCTTGTTAGTTTAAAAGGGTTTTATTAATATTACTTCAATCGCCTGACTACACCTGTCTCTTTTACTTGCTCTCTCTGACTTTTTATCGAATGTCTCGTTTTAGACCTAAGAGATAAAACAATTAAAATAACACACATTTAAAAGCTGATACCTTTTTCACGTACACAAAATATATAATTAGGCACATAGACCAGATGGAACTTACTCGAAACCTTAGCTCGAGAATAAACTACCGCCAACTGGCTAACTCTGGGCTGCTACTGAAAAGTCCCACGTTGGACAAGACCAATAACTTTGGGCTTGCCCAACATGGCATTCGACCCTCGGACTGCATCATCCACAGCCGTTACTACAAGCAGCTAAACCAAGAATAACTTATATGTTGTAATCGATTGGCCGCTGAAAAGGTCCTGTTTCTTTTCATATAAGGTCTACTAGCTCTGCTATTATTCCTTGACGTGGCCAAAGAAGCGTTTATATAATATATAAACGATATGGAAATAAATATATTGAATCTTGAACAAGAAGTTAAAAGGAAATACTCGTACATACACTGTGTATCCAATTATAGAATCCAACTGTAGATCTTAATTTAACTGCCTAAATTAAATATGGATGACTGTGTGACGAGTCTTTGTCTGAAGAAGGTTTAAGCTTTCTAGAATATGTTATTCAGTCGTTTGTGCCTGAAAAGTTTGTTAAAAGTACTTCAGACTGTTAAAAATACTTCACTCGCGCTAGATGTAGCTTTATAAGTAAATATAATTCCGTAGTTACTTTATTGGATATAGCTTCGTAAAAATAAATCATCAACACATTTATGTCTGTTCCAGACGATTTAATAATTCACCCGTGGATATGCAATTAGTTTCGTGGCTATGTAAGCCAATACTAGAGCAGCAGATTCTACCACATACTCTGCAAGAAAATAAATAAGTAATATAATAATTGAACAAAATACTATAATTAATATGATAAAAATATTATACTTCCTCACTAGAGATATATTAACAAGGAAAAAGAAAAATAATCTAGTCTCTGCATAACTTAATTATACGCGAGGTATTCGCAGTTAATCACAATCATCAAGGTGATCACTTAGTATATTAATTAGGCTATAATAGTGGATCCACAATTAAAACCTATATATTATTATCATACAAGCTTTTGCCCACGGGTTGTCTCGCTCGGGAACAGTTCCTTTATTCTAGATGAAAGGTACCCTATGTCCTTTTTTGTATCCTTGAAAACGTGTAGTAATTGAGACGTGAAAGTGAAAAAAAACAAACAAACTCACATTCGCATTTATGTATAATTTTTATATTATACATAAATGCGAATGTGAGTTTGTTTGTTTCGAGTTTGAGTTTGGATTACTACTATCAAAAAAAAAATTTTTTTAATTTATATACCTATCTGCAAAGCAATTTTTTATGTATTTTCATTTTTATCTCGCTATTCTATTACGAATTATCTCACGACCCTAAAATATGATAACACTTTTTTATTCTCTAAAAGTGTGTCGTACATTTTGGGTAAAAATAATATCTGGCCTTTGAATGGCTAACAAGAACACTTGAGTCTAATATAGAACGGGCTTTAGATAGTTTTGTCTTAAGTAAGTTTAAGCACTTACAATGATCGCGCATTTGTCACACGTCTAAAGTTCAGTAATGGACTGACAAAGTTAGGTAATTATTACTAGGTATGAAATATACTCAAATCAATCAAAATCAAATCAAAAATAATTTATTCAAGTTAGGTTACAAGATAATACTTATGATTGTTAAAGTTACACTAATTTCTTTTTGTGAATTCACATGTACTGCCACGTTCAGCAAAGCAAGGGTGTAGGGTATACTAAGTATTTATTATTAGAATCCCTAAGTAATACGGTGTGTAAAAAGGTCACGACTCAGCTACGCTATAAAAGTTCAGGGATAGACGGGCAGTGGTAGATGACAAATTCTAGATATAACTTATTAAAAATGTGCCATGATAATATCCATCGTCATGGAGAATGATAACTCCTCAGCTACACTATAAAAGAGCGGGTAATGACGGTTGATGACGATTGCTTGATATAGAAGGTATAAAATATGTGCTACGAGAATACCCATCGTAGAGGATAATGGTCTTCACGTAGCTACGCTGAAAAGCGCAGAAGTGTCGGCTTACTAAGTGGTTACGGGGAGATGAATTGCGAGCGACACTATTGCATAATTGCACCTGAGTATACAACACTAATACGTTAGCAGTATTCCTATAATATTCTCCCCTTTAAAAAAACGTTCAAACTTGTAACTATAGAATTGAATTGAATGAAATTATTATATAGTATTGTTCGTGGCTAAAGCAAAGTATCGTGTCACGAACATAAAATTAACCAATTGATCGGCTTTTAGTTTCCAATATTCGATAAAAATTCGAATAATAATTGACAGTTACAAATATATCAATATTTAAATGCGGTATTGTCCGAATTTACGAATTTATTTTTTAGCAATTACTCAACGAAAAAAGTAGAATGCTGTATTTATTATACCCTCGTGCAATTTCAACCGTGAGCTAATAAAACAATATCATTATTTTACATATTTCTTACGTGTTAAAATTGTCACGCGAGCCACTAAATACGTAGAAATGAAATTATTCCATAGAAATTTTGAAGGTTGTTTAGTTTTAAGTGGAACGTGTATGTTGTTGTTACTATTAATTAAATAGCGAGTAAAGGTCAAACACCATTATACCTATAACTGCACATTGCAAGGTGACCGACAATCGGTCTTTACTCAGAATGGGCGGACTTATGTCAGTAATTCACTACGGTATCCTCAACGTGTACATTTGCTAATGGAGGTTCATTAACAAATTGTCCTTAGCAAAGGCCATAATCCATCACGCCTCTATATACGTAAAAGGCTGGGCAGAGTCGCATCACACACACTTCGCTAGCTACATTTGAGCCCTAAGAACTCATGCCTTACTTTAAGCTTTATTTCGGTGTATGTTATTTTAATAACCTGTACCAAGATAATTGTGGGCAACAAAATCCCAAAAACAACAAATACGGTTTCCAAATTGGTTTTATTTCAATTGCATCACATGTATTTTTATCACTCGCCATAATCTTTACGAGTTAATGTAATAAAATTTAACACCTAGTGTTGTTATTAAATGACAGAAAAAAGACAATTGCTTATAAAAAATCGTACAAGTCAAATTAGCACTCTACTGTATTACTAAAATAAAAAGACAGTAAAATAAACGTACAATCTCAATCGTATAATCTTCCTCTATAAAGTTCTATAATAAATAATAAAGTCAACAATCATTTATACATTTACATCACAAAGTCTGGGGTTACGAAGTTACTAAAGCTACTTTCATGTTAGTTGCTAGGTTCAAGTGAAAGGTTTAGTCTATGAGAAGATACTTACGACAATTTTTTAAAATCACTATTTTAATATAATTTCATATCAATAAACTGTTTGTAGCGTCCGCGACGTTAGTTAGTTGGACGTATGTTATCCGCACTTAGCCCCACAATTGGGCCATTGTGCGTCCGTGACGTAACAGCATAGCTTATTTATATGGCGAAAGTCAACTGTGTGTCAATCTGCGCAGTCGTTTTTCTTCTAATAATATAATATATAATAATAATATCAGCCCTGTATTAAACTGTCCCACTGCTGGGCACGGGCCTCTTTTCAATGTGAGAAGGGTTAGGCCATAGTCCACCACGCTGGCCCAGTGCGGGTTGGCAGACTTTACATATGTTAGAGAACATTATGTAGAACTCTTATACTTGCAAGTTTCTTCACGATATTTTCCTTCACCGTTAAAGCGAGCGATAATTAACTATTTCATACGCACATAACTTCGAAAAGTCAAAGATGCGCGCTCTGGGATCGAACTCGAGACCTCTACGAACTAGGCTATATATCTTTCTTCTAAATTATAATAAATACACTTCTACAGTTATTTCTAGTATTGTAATTATAATTCACGTATTTAACACTTCCTTGTCAATGATCCTTAATACAATATTAAATTAATTTTATAGAATCCGTAGCTTTATATAAATAAGGCTTAATAAACAACGTTGAATGAATAGAGTAAAATAAATAGAATTACACAAATAGCATTAAATAAAGGGGATTGTTTAGGATACCGAAATTCGCATGAATGAAACTCACTCATGCCTATTGCAATAATATGGTAAACAAAAGATCTACGTATTCAATATTATTCATTAGTGATGATAATACGAGGGCTATACGGACGATATCACTAACCTGGAAAAAGTATTCAAGCATTGTATTAAACCATATTCGTCTATTTATCTACTTCAGTTTATATAGCTGTGGTAACTTGCCAAAGGATTTGGTAGAGAATGATGTATTATGAACAAATTCAACCAGCTGTGGGTAAGAATAGATTTATCTGTATTGTAGAACCATAAATGTACTAATTTAATCAATGTATTGTTTTACTCTCTCTCAGTGGACTTATTGGATGGGTGCCTAAGGGTAACCTGAGAAAATGATGCTTATTAATGTGTATCTATTGTGTTCTTCGTTACACATTTCGTTCTTACGTGCATATTCTATTAATTCGGTTGCAATGAAAGTATGATAAATATTTTTCGAATTCAAGTAGGACCAAGTAGTTTATATAGCAATAAAAGAAAAAGGACTTAATTTAAAAAAGCCGTTATCTCCGTGTTTTTACTAGTTTAAAATAAATAACTTCCTACGAAGTAAAGAAACAGTAAGAAATTTAAACGGCTTTGTTAATGACTGCAGTGTGCATGAGGCCTCGTGTTGGACAGTGATATTGGACTTTCTTGCCAAAAAATCTCAGTAGCAGCATGAAGTCCGACACTTTGCCCGGCAGAAGACAATAGACTGCGTTTTATTTCGAGGGGCCTGAAACCATAACTTAACCTATCGTATGTTTATATTTTCGTAATACCTTCACATTCATTTACCCAAAAAACCATACGTTTTAAGCGTTAAGGTTAGTAAAATAAGATTTAAAGTGGTGCGCAGGTGGCTTGTATCTGAGCCGGTAATAAAGATACGGTACAAATGTAGCGGCTCGTATGCGAGCCTCTGTCAAAGAGCAGGTTAAGAAATGTGGGTGCAATACAGCTTTGCCTTCACTTTCAATGAAATAGCTTTGAGACAATGTATACATACCTATATGTTTTATACATCTAATATCTGATACAATGCGCCTAATCTAACAAATGTAAAAAGAGTGATCCTCTTTCCAGCCAGTCCTTTATTTTCATATACGATCGAAGAAATTACGAAATCACTTCGTCGACTACTACATAATGCTTACAACCACTTAAGCTTAGCAGACTACGTCTATTAAATTACAACAATATATTTTTTGTTAGTTCATTAGAACATCTTAAACATACATCACAGCTAATATGATTAAATGATGAACTAAACTTGATCAAAACAATACGTTGCGTATAATATGCATATGCATTATCGTATGGCATACTAAGCAGTCAAACATAATAGTCCTGAACCATGTCGAGTTTCTATAAACTCGACATGGTTCAGTCTACGCAATGTACCAAACAATTCCTTAAATCCGTGACAAAGTGTATACAATTATACTCCATTTTGATTCATCCTTGTATCTTAGAACATGTATTGAAAATATCTATGATAATTAAATTCATTACCAAGCATTCATGCACCATTTTTTGAAAAACGCTACGAAGTCGTATGGTGTCAAATTTTGATAATAATTTACATTCGAATCATAATCGAATATTCGAATCACGAATTAATAAAAATTCGCGAATAATGAATTCGAATACAATATTTCAAATCACTACAGACTATGACACGAATTATTTTTAAAACAATCTTAAAAGGAAAAAATTGAAAGAAGGGGAGAAGGGAGGAGTGGAGAGACCGGGGTGTATCTTTATCCAACAAGTAAAGAAAGAAGTGGGAGTCGAGATGGATGGAAAGATTAAAAGGAAAGCAGAAAACAGACGTATATGGCGATTACTTAACCGACAAATACTAAGCTCTTCAATTAAAGAAGAAGAATCTCATATCGATACTCTACACAATTATAAAGCGACATGGTGAACAGTTTTTGTTGATGCGCGAGAACTAAGCGTTCTCGCGCAGCTCAAATTTAAAGCTCCGTAACACACAACTTACAAGACAACGTACTTAAGTGTAAACGGATACTTAATTACAGAACTTGCGTGTTGAGTACACGTGTTTGCATTTTGTACTTATGTACTTTATCAGTCATAAACATGCCATGATATAAAGTTTATAACCTGCTTTTTGATGGAAGTTTTATCTTGACATAAAGTGTAAAATCGTATGTTTGAACTTGTTAAAATAGTAGAGGAACGAGTTTTGATGAATTATAGCATTAAGTTAGTTTACACTGTACTCACTTACCTGTTTATTCTATATATAGGTACATGTATTCGACATAACACCACTGTTTTAATTTTTTGTGTGCCTCCAGCACACTACAGGTTAAACTCAACTTATGATGTTTTCATGACAATTATAATTATATTATTTAATTCTATTAATTTAGAACGCATTCATTGTTAAGCAATTTCACTCATAACCTACGCTTAACCCCGATCATGATCTAATCTATCTGATAAGAAATTCATTATTTCAAAATGTTCATATCCACAGTCTGATTATTTTGATCTTCAACCTCTGTATTTAAAATTACAATCACTCATATATTTATAGCCTAACATTATATTATTAGTTCAGTCTTGTTACTGCTTCAGTGTACAAGTCTAAAATATGACCATAGTTCATTATCATATGGCATATAATCATACTAAATATTATCGATATTTACAATATGCCTCCTGAACATAAAAGCGCTAAAATAAAACGTTTCAACCTTTATAAAAACTTTTCTTCTCTCTATGATATTACAAAGTTAATCATAGCAAAAGAAATTTCAATACTTTGTTATGTTAATAATGACGTAACTTTGAAGGCTCTATTGAAACAAAAATTGATTGATAGCTATCCTTTCCGAAGGCTTTGTTTCGCACGTCACTCATCGTTATCGAAGTAATATATGAAAATGAACTTCTACTTTGTATTTTATCGGTAGTATCGATATTATGGAGCACTTAATACATTAAGACTGCATGGATACCTTGTCATAAGTTTGCGATTAAATTTTGTCTGAACGTAGAATAATAATATCAGGCAGTCCTGTAAATGAATAGCCCCACTAAAGAGACACTGCATAGCAGATCTTCACGGTTTTGAAAAGCGTTAGGTCATAGTACACCCCCCTCTGGCTTAGGCGTTTTTATACTGCAGAAGCGTGAGCAACCAACAGGTGTGGCTTCTGAATAATTTACAAACGATAAAGGAAGTTCTTTGTAACATCGGTCTTTACTATTATTGTGGTCATCATACCCTTTGCATCGATCCTTCGTCGCTCAATTGTGAGGCTAAATGCGGAAAACAGACGTCTACCTATCTATTACAAACCCCTGGAAGAAAGCAATATAATCTTCCCGATATTTTTACGCCATTTCTTTCGATCCTGTCCTAAACTGTTCCAGTGCTTAGATAATAATGAATGATGATGTTTTTCTGATATTATTCTAAGGAATTGAATAGTACTCACTTACTACTAAGCACTTATTATTTCATGCATTATCCACTTTCATCGAAGAAGCAATACAAAAACAATAACCGAACGCGTCATGATAGAATGATTCCATTTACCAATAAGACCTTCGGTCCCAATCATACATTCACAAGCTTCACTCACTCATTCAATCATTCGTTCTCAACCTTCACGCATTTATTCACTTTTCGCTTTCTTTAGTTTATTGTAAGCAACATGGCTTTTAACAAGAATAAGTACGCACTTTACTGTCTTCTCTTATTCTGTATACGAATTAGGGAATAAAAAAAATATAAAGGCAGTAACGACTTGTTGTCATAAGCCGTTGTCTTACGATGATAATAGTAAAATTGATGTAAGGATTTAGTACGCAAATAAATTAAAAAGTAAAAATGGCTCGGAAAAATGGGGACGGATAAAATCTAGTATTTATGACTTACACAAGGTCAAAGAAAAACCAATACACTGTGCATATAGCAATTTAAAACAAAACCATATTTTTACTTCTATCTTCTCCGTAGCCTTTATTATTCCCAAGTCACTTGGGGTCGGTTTTCTAGTCTAACCGGATTTGACGGGATATCAGTTTTTACACGGAGCGGCTGCCACCTGACCTTCGCAACCCGAAGGCTAACGATATTCTAAGGCTAGACCAGTGTTGGGATATTAGAGGGCACTGACTTTCTAATAACTACTGCCATATAGATGTTCATGGCAGCCGGGACCGACGGCTTAACTCCGAGGCTTAACTCTCTCCGAGGCTCGGAGCAGGCTATAATTGTTAATCAATTCGCACATAATTTCGAAAAGTCATATAACTTCCGAAAGTCAGAGATGCGCGACGTGGGTTCGAACCCGAGACCCTCTGCATTGCAGTCTGTTTGTCTCTGCATTGAGCTATTTTTAAGTGTATATGAAGTATAAATTTTATGTGCATAATTTAGTCACAAGGATAAATATAATAGGGTAGTTATCTATGTTTGGTTATATACATTATTTTTACACACAAGAACAATATACATAGATACATGTATAATAGAATTCCAAAGAAATGTTTTTGTGCAAACAGTATTAAAATTGGTAACTGGTAACTCCCTTACGTTTTAAATTTGGATATAAGAAAAACTGGCAGTATAGTGGGGATATAACGCTATCTCCCTCGGACAACAGCGTTTAAATAGTGTTAACGTCACAATTTGTCTCGTGTATCCTTTTTTTGTTATACGACAATAATAATTATCCCTACTACCTGATTTGAAACGCTTTTTAGTGTATTTTAAAAAATCTTTTTTTATTAGTTTAGGTTATGTAACTATTTGACTTAAATAATAAAAAAACTTAGTGAACTAACCTATTTCCAGAAAACTGTGAATTAATTTATGTATTTTAAATAAATGGATAGTTGATCGACGTACTATAAATGATCACATTCGGTTTTTTTTAACTCTGTTAACACATCTTTGAAGCTTTTTATATATGTTCTGGGAAAGAAAAAGCGATGCAGTCACAGTCTGTTGGCTATAGCTACGTTTAATAAAATTATGCAAAAAGGAATGAGTAATTTTGATGTAACTGTGGAAATGAATATTATGTGTTAGCCGTCTTATTTGGTAGCTTAGGTGCGTATATGTACATACATTTTACTACATAGACGAGTGGATAAAGTGGTCACCGGATTCGATCCTCACATGGGACATACATTTTATATGATCCTCAAATAGTTTTATTTATTTACTTATTTATTTCACATACACAACACTATCATTACAAGGAACCTTAATGCGATAGTGTGGTTCACTATAATCCAATTAATTATTTTATCTACCTATATATATATACATACCTACACATAACCATAGCAAATTACAAACATCGTTATCCTTGTGAATTCATCTATTGTGCAATAGAATAAGTCTAGCTTATCCGCGACGAGGTTAAGGGTTTTGTGTGCGCGCATCAGAGGCGCCTTTTGCAGTAGGTTGGTGTGCGCGCGCGGCACTCTCAGCAACTGCGGCATTCCATCGATTCGGTTGTTTCGAGTCTGGGTATTTTTTGTATGCGTTCTTTCAATGTTTGTGAAATCTCTCGCTATACAGGAATAACTCCTAGTGCGTATTGTCATGTAAAAAAGATAGTGTCGTCTAGTGGTGTTGTCTGCACTATTAATTTTTTATAATGAGCCTTGGGATTGGTTGAAAATCCCCAGAGCTTAAATACCTGGCAGTCACAAGATGTTGATAGACAGTAGGCACTATGTGCCATGAGGTACTACCACCCGCATAACTGCCTCGTCATTCATGGTATTAAAATACTTTTATTTTATACTGCAACACTTATTAATTTTATAGAACCGGCCTGCAACTATCTCTTATAATATCCGGCATCCAACCATCAACAATCTTCGGCTATCTTGGCACGGAAGGCCGAATAAATCTTGTTACACCCTAGTCTGATTTGTAATAAAGTTAGTCTCAATTTGTCAGGCTTCTTCGGTGATAGCTTTATTACGTTACAGTTCCTATTAGATAGTTGTAATTGGAATAAATCCTAGTCATAATATTAACGTAAGATTAGCGAAAAATTGACGGTTCTGTGTTGGACTATCAAATTACCCGTAACACAGATATTCCTATAACTGTTTCGGACACCAGTCTCTCACAAATGTCTTGTTATATTTATACTAGATTAAGCTATACTAGCTATAGCAGCGATAGTCAAGTGGGAAACCGTTGGACTGCCACGCAGAGGTCTCGAGTTCGAACCTAAGGCGCGCATCTCTGACTTTTCGAAGTTATGTGCGTATTAAATAGTTAATTATCGCTTGCTTTAACGGTGAAGGAAAACATCGTGAGGAAACCTGCATGTCTGAGAGTTCTCCATAATGTTCTCGAAGATATGTGAAGTCCGCCAAGCTGCACTAGGCCAGCGTGGTGGATTATGGCCTAACCCTTTTCACACTGAGAAGAGGCCCGTGCCCAGCAATGGGACAGTTTAATATAGGGCTGATATTATTATTATTTATTATAATAAGCTATACTACTGTACAAACATTTGTGATGAGAAAATAAATTACCTATTTAAATTAAAAAACTTAAGTGATACACAGCATACCAAACCACTTCTGTTTTTCTCCCACCATCAAAACAAAATGCAAAGATTATAAAAGAGAAACTCTAGTGCAGATTACAGACATAAATCATAATGCCTATTACAGAATTTTTATGCGATTGAATTTACGCACAATCACTTTGAATGCCTTTCTTCTAATTGCGATAGGCTTTCTGGTCTTTTTGGGTAAGTATCTGAATGTACTTATATTAGCTATAATTTCATCAATTAAAAAGGTACGCAATGGATTGTCTGCAGAAGACCTAACCAATATTGCATGCCTGAGAGTGCTATACCTTAAACTAAAAGATTTTAAAGTCTCTCTACTTGCTCTATATCAATGTGGTTGACTACGCCCTAACTCTTTTTAAGACAACATCTGTTTTTGGCAGTTGATCAGATTATTAAAAGCAGTGCAGTTTGTCAGTTTATAAACATAAGTGATAATTTTACCATATCCGTCCTGACGTATATGATCCTGTGCTTTGGAAGTTCCTTTTAAGAGACATAGCTCCAACATATGACCGAGTAGCTTTAATCCTAAAATCGAAAGAATTCCTGCCACATTTGTTTTACAGCTCTGCTATAGAGTGACAACCATATATTGCCACATAATCGAACTATTGTCTGTCTAGTAAATCATATTTAGGCCATAGGCTGAAGGCGTATGTGTTTTATGGACTGGTTGCTAGTCACTGATATATAGAAGCTTATTGTATCTCCCCATTCCAATAAGCATCGCTTTTGCTATATAGCATAATTTTTACTTGAACCACTGTGAAGCCGGGACAAAGAAGGTCAAAGTATAATTGTTTTTGATTGATATAAACATGTGGGCTTCCTCCCATCCACACGTTATCTAAAAGTCATTGCTCCGGGTTTATATGTCGTACTAGACCTACTTAAACTCACGCGCAATAATAATAATTAAATATTTGATACGAATACAGTACGAAAAAAACAATTTTAATTAAATAATACGGAATACCTAGTTGGTACAAGTCCGTTGGATAGAACTCGACCCACGAATCTTTACGCGAATAAATTCAGTTAATTAACAGTTTTTTTACCGCCCTAGGAATAAAGCCTCTGTCATGGGAGACTTTATAAACACCCAGAACAACCAGTGAACACCCAGACTCAGAACAACCATTTGTGGATCACACAAAGTTTTGTACCGTGTGGGACTCGAACCCACAATTACACTCGACGCAATGGCAGTGGCGAGGCAACCACTTAAACCACTACGCCATCCGTGCGGTCAATTATCAATTTAGCCTGCTAAGTTTTAACGAGGGTTGAAATAGTGAAACTTAAAATAAATTAATTTTACTTATATCCCTATATCCCATGTGATAATCTAAATTAAAATTTAATTTAATTTGGTGATATACCCAAATTGAAAGAAATATACAAAACTAATTTCTGTTTGCGGCTTCAGCTGCGTGTAATAAATGGAAACACATTCCGATATATATCATATTATACGTTAGTATCATATTATACGTTAACTCAGAACATGATTAATTATTATCTGAGTGTAAAGTTTTATTCCAAGCAGTTTTTTGCTTTAAAGCGGATTCGCTCGAATGAATGTAGGTTAGGTTAAGTTACTAGCAGTACTTTTTTCTGGATTAAAAAGCCGTAAAAAATTACTCTATCTCCTTTTCTTTTCCCCTGACAAAGTGTATGAGAAATTTTTTGATGGTTGGTCTCGACCAACTACTCGTAGTTAAGGCGTTAAAACGTAACACAAACACTCACATTCGCATTTATAATATTACTTAGGATTTCCAAGAATATAGTACATAGTGCTCATAAAAGTATATGCAAGTATATCCTGATTGATGAACAAACATTCAAACTTTTTCACGGCTTCATTTATGATATTAGTAAAATTTTATTGTACCTACTGGTGAAAAGGCACTGAATTGCAAGTACATGATAAAACTATTGCATATATCGAAATGCGTTTAGAATGTTGCTAGAAATAGTGTACCATCTGCCAGTTTTACTTTTTTGGCTCAGTGACCGAAAATTCGTTTTGATCGTATCACTTTAGTAAGTTATAGGGCGAAGCAGACGGGACGTCGTTGTACCATAGCTAACCCTATTTTCGTGACCGAAGAATATTTGTGATTTCTTACGTCCTCTATCCGGACATAGATCGCATGATAATTTTCTACTGCTTTTTACGTTCTGTCGATTGCATCCCACAACAGCTGATGCCGTTTGTGTCTGTCACTTTGTCTACATTGGATTTATTCAATACTTTTTCTTTTCCCGTACCTTTATATTCTGCGTGAATCTCTCGGGAATATAATTATGCTTATAAAGTATGCTAATAAAGTATGCTATACGTAAATCTAGGATATGATATATGTGTGTGGCAAGTTACATCCAAATTTGCTTGACAGTGCGAATTCTTCATGATACAAGCACAATGCCTAGTACGGAAGATGAATTAAAAAAATAATAATTAATAATGAGGATAATGAAGAGACTGCACGGATGGCGTGGCCGTTTAAGTCTTTCCATTGCCATTGGCATCGTGTCTTGTGTTGTTGGTTTGATCCCTACACGGGACAAAAATATGTGTTCCACAAATAGTTATCCGAGTATATTTTGGTGTTCGTTGTTTGAATGTTTGTAATGTCTCCTCTGACACAGTATTTTTTGTGGGGTGGAGACGTCTTTTCAGAAACAAACGTTTAACAATGTGATAGTCCTCTGCGATACTAGCACAATTCTTATTACAGAAGATAACTTTAAAATAAATAATGGCTCATGAAGATAATGTTCGATTTGGATTTGTTTAAATAATAATGCAAAAATAGGTGCTTCTACAATTGTTTACCTGTTGCTATTCCAGTAAGCAAAAACAGACAAAATATAATAGTTAACAGTAATGAACTGGATTTGTTTCAATTACCTTATATTAACACCAGGCCAATGCTGAACACGGGTCGCTCCTAAGGGACTGTACATACATATATCGTAATTTAGAAGATTGTCGTAATTTTAGAAGGAAGTACGTCGAATGTGGACACAACTCATAGACAGAAACTTTAGGTATACTTTTGTATTTTCTTTTTATACAAGACCTTTCCAAATTAAATAACTCAGTACTGGAGAATAGTTATGGTATGTCATGACAAGTTTTATTATAATTGAAACAACGAATAGAGAATGCGAGAACAAATCAATACAAAGTAAACATAAAATACAACTATCTTCGTGTTATTTTTTTCTCTTTAGTTGCAAAGTCAAAGTCAAAAATCATTTATTCATTTAGGTCACAAAGTAACGCTTAGGAACGTCAAAGTATATAGGTTAGTGAGTTTACTAAGTTACTGAAGCTACATTTAGTTTAGTTGCTAGGTTCAGGCAAAGGGTAGAGCCTATGAGAAGAAACCTGCAAAAAACTCACGGCCACTCTTTTAAATCGTCAGTTAAATATAATTTCAGTATTTTACAACTCAGATTAACAAGGTGTTACAGCCATTATGCCATATACTACTGACTATAAAAACTAAAGATAATAAAAATAATAACTTAATAATATTATAGGGAGGAAATAATTTGAGCTAAGATATATTATTTAATATAAATCTAAAATAGACAGTTGCGAGATGATAATCCACTTTTTATATTCTGTGATTTTAAATAAATAACTATTCAGCTAGCTGTTAAACATAAGTTACTCGTAGAGTTAACATGCGTATGTGATCCATGCTTGCAAAAAAATCAAAAACCTTTCTCATGAATCACTTTGTCTATTGGTGAAAACTGTATGAAAATCCGTTTAGTAGGTTTTTAATTTATCGCGAAATGACAGACAGAGAGACAGATAGACGCGGCGGGGGAGGAAGGAAGAATTCAAGTCCTACAAAAATATTTTTATATCACTACATATTATAAAACAAACTTTATAATATGTAAGTAGTGATATAAAAATATTTTTGTAGGACTTGAATTCTTCCTTCCTCCCCCGCCGCGTCTATCTGTCCCTCTGTCTGTCATTACGCGATAAATTCATAAACTACTAAACGGATTTTCATACAGTCTTCACCAATAGACAAAGTGATTCATGAGAAAGGTTTAAGTGTATAATTTGTTAAGGTTTTGTATTACCCGTTCGAAGCCGGGCGGGTCCCTAGTTATAATATATTTTATATTAAATGGTTGGTAACGACTTAATGTTTTCACCTGTATGTTACAAGAAAGACGTGTTGGAAAAAGGCTACATTTAAATTAGATACCTTACTCTAAACCAACGAACTTCTTTCTATAAATATGACGAGACAGAGAAAAAACGAAGTTTTCTAGTTATTTTATCTAGTACGTATTAAACTTTTCTTTTCATTATAACTATCAGACTGACTTAAACGTTAAAACATTTTTATGGCCTAAATATTTATTGACATTTACTAAAAAGTTTAGGTCAAATAGCTTTAAGGCAAATCAAATTAATTTATTCAATGATTTTCCATTAAGTTCAGTCACGAAAAAATAAGTTATCGCCAGTTAGTTACTAATCTTTAAAGAAAATCTCGGCCATAAATATATTTTTGAAGAATTTACCTAAATTGTATGAGCGTTCAGTAGACAAAGAGTTTCGAAAAAAAAAACTCGACTACACGAATGGTGTAGTTGTTTAAGTGGTCGCGTCACCGCTGCCACTGTGCCGAGTGTTGTGGGTTCGAATCCCACACGGGACGAAAATGTGTGTGATCCACAAATGATTGTTCCGAGTCTAGGTGTTCTTTGTGTCCGTTGTTTGAATGTTTGTAAAGTCCCCCGCGACACAGGATTTATTCCTAGTGCGGGAGATGTCTTTAAAAATAAAAACGCCAGCTGTTGGCATTTTAGTCAACTAATCTTCTATGGTATAGATAGGAATAGTCGGCTTACGTAGGGAAATACAAAAACCAGCGTACAGTAGAAACACTACCGCATTTTGCCAGTTCTCTCATACTACGTCCCTTTCTTTTCATCCCAACTGGTCAATCATGAAAGATTTAAAAAAGGGAAAGGATGCTCTGCTGATGGTAAAAGAAAGAGAACGTATCAATCGTACGGCTCCTTTCAGAGCTAGAGTGATACTTCTGGCAAGAAATAGAAACAAGTTTGCGGTCTGCCTGATGGTAAGCGGTTGATCACTAGGTAGCCCGAAAATCGTAATCTAGTAGATGTCAGTAATCTTTTAGTTTTTGTCAGTTATTAGCATTTCTAACTTTTTAAACTATATCGGCAACCTTGTGGCCAGGCACAATAGATTTTTAATGTTTACGCTGTCAATTGCTGATATGCCAGACATAATTTTTTGATAACGTATTGTAGGCCGCTGCCACTGAATATGTTAAAGGATCAAACTCATCGGCATCGGTTTTGATTTGATCGTAGGATTTGTACTAAATATCAAACTGACAAGACAGCAAGGTAATTAAACGTGGTAATATTCATCTTCATACGTGTAGTCACGGACAGCTTAGCCTTGAATATTTGAAAGCATTACTTAATTTATTAGATGGAATAAACTTCTGAGCTACAAGATTGATTGCACTGTAGTCTTTAGCTACATATCTTACTTCCCTATTCTGGCTTTTAAGAGATTAATATGCATACTAGTAATTTGTAAGCCTGGTAATATAGGTCATTGCTGGTAACCTTTATAAAATATTAATAGAATTTTGTTCTATTAAGAGATCTCCTGCGCTATTTATACATGATCGCAGAGGACTTTACAAGTATTAAAAAAACGAACACAAAGAACTCGCAGGGTCGGAATAACTATCTGCGGATCACACATTTTTTTGTCTTGTGTAGGGTTGAAACTAAAACACTCAACGCAGTGGTGATCACTTCAAAATACGCCATCCGTGCTATGTGTAGCCGTAAAGCAAAACCTTCAGATGAGACCTAAGTGCCTATAAACAACACTGCGGCATAACTTTGCATCGCATGATCTTCGTTGGCTACAAGTATTTATCACGAAGCGATTTGCGATGGCTTAGATTCATGAAACTCGGTAACGTGTAGAAGTCTTTTATACTCGTTAGTGTATAACTTAAAGCTAAAATTATTGGGTCACCAAGGCAGTCTTTTTATTTTTGACACTGTACCCTATTGGCAGTCATAGGCTTACTACCAAAAACATAGTATCTCAGAGCACAGCTGGTGAAATGTGGATTAAGTGCACAGCTGCCTGCCCCTTCGTGCATATAAGGCGTGATGCTATGAACAGAAATGAAACGATAATATTTAAAAATTCAAATCTTGTTAGTAATATCGCCACTACCGTTTCTGTATAGCTCAAATATAAATTAAACTTTTGAACTGAAATGAAAATTAATGGCTTAAAAAAAAGCGTAGTAAACTTCGAATAATTTGATGGAACGTCCGTATTCAACGTGATATATTCATAAAAATAATAAAAATATGAATATCGGTGTGATGAAAAATACGGATATATTTTTTTATTTAAGCAAAAATATTCATGTAGAAAAAAGTTTTTTTTTTTGGTACCCAGGATAAATGCTTGATGCTCTATCCGCCGGCTAGGGGACGGCACCGGCGGGGCGTGTGGGACTCCCCAGCATGAAGAGCGCTGGTATACCCACTAAAAAACCTGGGGTGTTCCCTCTCTCACCCATGTAGAAAAAACCTAACCTACCCTAACATGTCATTGAATTATTGCTACTTAGGATTATTTTTTAAGACATCTTCCGCAATAGAAATATTTCCTGTGTTACAGGGGACTTTACAAATATTCAAACAATGGACTCAAAGAACTCCCAAACTTGGAACAAACATTTGTGGATAACACAATGTTTTGTCCCGTGTGGGATCCGTACCCACAACACTCGGCGGAATGGCAGTGGTCAGGTGACCACTTAAACCACTACGCCACCCGTGCAGTGTATGTTTGTATGTGTTATATTATTTTCTACTATCATCACACACATCAATTTTATAGATACATACATGTTCTCACGCCTCTTTGACTAACCTTGAATGGGTAAGCAAAAGCATGGTACACACACATTTCGCTTTGATTTTAAGACTGGAGTAATTGGGGGCGAACGTTTTGCCTATCAGGCACAGTTGCAGAATTTGTGCTGCTAATAAGATTTATTTGACAGAAATACCCGATAACTCTTTACTCGAGCCAGGAATATAACCCTAGACCATAAGGTCTAGATCATGAGGGTTAGATGCCCGACTGTGCATGAGCACAGCAGCCGCATTGACTACTGCTATGCTACTTAGACAATCCTATATTCAACAGTAATTAAAAATGGGTCAATTACACATATATCATATAAAACCAACCTTTATATGACCCACCGCAATTATACATGGTGTAAACTGCGTACAAATAAACAATATTAATTGCCAACATATATAACAGAATACATAGGTAACAGAACTGACATGACGTGGCTTATTTGTTGCCAAACTATGCGCCCTTGTGACTTGGTGACGTGTGATATGAACACACCTTATAGCCTCACCCTGTAATTTAGGCAGTTATTAAAAAAGTTGTTACATTACTCAAAAAATACTTACTTACCCTAAAAATAGTTAAGTACCTATTACTTGCTAGGATTTAAAAAATAATTTAGGTAACTATGAAAAAATTTTAATGTCAAAGTTCAGTGAATATGTTTTCACTATTTAAATATTATATTTTCCATTAAGATACGTTTAATAGAAAATGCAAAAAAAACATTGTAACAGCTTCAAACGGCGATATACTGAAGGAGTCGTCGGTTAGAGACCTCCATAGCAAACCAACAAACTCAATTATTGGATTTGTTTTCAAAGCTAAATTTTCAATGAAGGTCTTGGTGTTAGATTGTTTTCATTTCCAATAACTTCTGAATGCTACGCTTCAATAAATATTGGGTTTTACCTTTAAAGGTAAATTCTAAGATTTAATGGAGTGCTGAGTTGATTAAAATTAATATTTTCTATTAAACGGAAATAGGCCCCTGTGTAACAACCCTGCTTTAAAACTCTATTATCAACTCGTTAAGTTGCCTTAAAATTTCCAAGTGTGTATAAAAATATCAGCCCTGTATGAAACTGTCACACTACTGGGCACGGGCCTCTTCTCAGTCTAAGAAGGCCATAGTCCACCACGCTGGATCAGTGCGGGTTAGCAAACTTCAAATATCTTTAAGAACTTTATGGAGAACTCTCAGCCATGCAGGTTTCCTCACGACGTTTTCGTTTATTATTGCATATTTAACGATAACAATTTAGTACGCACATAACTTCGAACAGTTAGCCTTGGCATCGAACTTGAAACCTTTGCATTGCATCCCACACATAAATTACTTTTTAAAGTGAGAAAAGCATATTGTAAAATAAACATACATAATATATGTATGTATGTACACAGACTTACGCTTTTATTCCTGAACCGGCAGGCAGAGCTAAATCATTAGACTGCGTGCTGCTAAAAACTTCTTAATAGAAAAACCCAATAACACTTTAGACGACCTAGGTATCGATTTACTCGCTACCGCTGAGCTACCGAGGCACACACATACTAGATTTTACCTGCGGTTGCGCTCGCGTGAATGTAGGTTAGGTTAGGTTAGTATTTTTTTCTAGATAAAAGGTACCCTATGTTCTTTAATGTGTCCCTGACAACGTGTATGCAAAATTTCATAACGATCGGTCGAGTATTAAGGCGTAAAAGCGTAATAAACAAACAAACTCACATTAAATTTGCATTTATAGTTTTAGTTAAGATATCGTTTAAATACATAAAAATACCAAAGTTACTTTATTTGTTTTAGTTTTTAATGACTATTGTACACGACAAGTATTATATGCGCAAGTTAGTTACGCGAGTTGAGTGTATTGTGCAAAAACTAACTTGGCAAGGAACCCGTATATCATTTGGCTTAAGTATTTATTCCGTGCCGACGACTTGTATTGTGTAAAAGCTCCTAACTCTTTAGTAAAAAGCTGAAATTAATCAGCCTCGCTTTTTTGGTTAATTTTCAGTAATTGCACAGAGCTGTGGAGAAAGTTTTCCCTAAACACGGCAATAAACATGTCGCCTATTACGTTACTAAAACATAGTTCTGTTCTCAAAATGTAGCCTTCCGTTTCGATAATACATAGACGAGAATAAGTACGGTTAACGAGGCTTATAATACATTTAACTTGTCATTTGTTGGAATCCATCCATCCAAAATGTAAGTGCTATGCACTTGGCAGTGGAGTAAATGCTCTCTTTCTCGATTCACTGCCAAATCTTTCATTCCTCTATATGTCTCTATATTTACTATAAATGTATAAATTGTTCAAATGCCAGACTTAATTGAAAACCTACTGCGTTTGGCCACCGATGTGTTGCTGCTACTCAATAGGTTAAACTTTAAATGTTAGAGAAAGGATATTTTCGATTTTTATACTATAATTCAAAAGACACACACGGCGTTCAGACTGGGAACAATATAACCAATATGCACATTTCTTTTTGCTTGTGTTTGGTGATCAAACTAACTACCGAGGTGACCATACAAACACTGCGCCATTTTTGCGGTCGCAATATTATGCATTTATGTATTTCCTTATAGCAGTCAATATACTTCCAAATTGGTAACATTTGCAATTCTAATGAGAACAAGCATGACTATAAAGATGCCTTACAAGAAATGGTAATATTTGATGGATTGTCAAATTTTGGATACGATGGCATAAGGTTTCATGCATTTCAGCTTTTTATTAGTGATAGTAAAATAACCTTTATTGAAGCCACTGTGGACTGAAAACGCTCGCGGATTATTCATTTGCGTCGTTATATAACATTTACATACATACATAGCTTCTATGCCTGAAAGGAAAGGCAGAGAAATGTTGCGCACTATTCGAATAGTATCGTTTTCGGTCACACGTATTAAGAACCTATTACATGTCATTAAGAACTTCTTGACAGTAAAATCAAAGTCATATACACACACTTATACAAACACACTCACGCACATATAATACGTGTAAATGTACGCATACATTTACACGTATTATGTGTGCGTGAGTGTATATATGGCATTATTTATCTAAATTCATTTGGCATTATATTTAACTAAATTCATTAATGACACAGAGCTCGTAACATGAATTTAAATGTAAAGTAAATATTTGGTCTAATTAATAAAATTAGGACCTGGGCTTTTGTGATAATCGTATTTTAGATAGCCACGACACAGGCTGTGCCTAGTATGGATGTACACACTAAATATACCTTAATTGAAATAAACATTATTACGTACTATTGTAAATTAAGGTTCAAATTTGCTTGTCTTAGAAATCTGCAGTCTGCACTTAGTGTGACATATTATACAGAAAAGCTTCGAAAGGTTCAGGTTGAAAACAATGTAAATTCTTTAGCGCTTTACTCCGAGCTTAAGCTTCCAATCTTTCATAAAGCGATGACACATTCACTTTACTTCAAGTCTTCAAGAACCAGTTTTCACTTCATTGAGCTCATTTCTTTTTGCATACTAAGAAGGTGTTGAATAAACGAGTAAGCTAGCTTACTAGTAAAGGGTATCAAGTAGATCTCCAAAATTCTGTTTAGAATGTGTTGTAGTCAGCTTTATGGTGAAATTCATGAAAAATGTAGAAAGGAGATTTGAGGTTCTTTGGAGATAAATACGTAAGCACTTTTAGAATAGGGCCTTTATATTCTCTTGATGTAAACTTGAATTTGAATATTTATTATTTTTATTTTATATAGGTAACGAGTAATAATAGGATTTGGTTACATTTTAGTGCCTATTATAAGCCTATTAGTTAGCGGACAGACAGATCCAAAAGAAATATCACATAAAATAAAAAGAAATTACAAGAAATGGTTCCCTTTGCAAATTAACTAGTATGCATAGGTTAATTACATGTTAGGCATATACTCTAAATTAGCTGCCTTCATTGTCCCATATTTACCCACATATTACGAATAAACTGTAAAATTCAGATGTGTTGAAATGACGTAGGTCTAGCCGCTCTGCTATCTGTCACACACATAATATCGCTCGTTTTTAAGAGTGAACAGAAGTGGTTCATCTAATTTTAAATTTTTCTAGATGTGGTTAAATAAATGTATAAATTGTTTGAGGCAATTATCTTTATGTGATTTTCTAATATCTTTTCAAATCTTGCTCTTTATCGTCCTCATGAGCGAAGATGTAGCAAAAGTAATGATGATAAAACACCATAAGTATAAGTCGGTACACAATTGCGAGATTTAGATTTCGTCTTTATTTTAACATAATAATAACTTCATTATTATAGCAGTAATAGTAATTAAAAGATAATTGATTCAATCACAGTTTCAAAATACGAAATGATAATTAAAACAATTTAAAGCATAAATTACGTAAATTTTTATGTGCAGCTATTTATATTGCTGACTGTTCAACATTATTTCAAGTTGGTAGTAGAAGGAAAGCTATATTAAGCAACGTATCGATCGTTTTTAACTGCATAGAAGGTAACAAACCTAAAGAAAATTCAATACTTAACAAACTAAGACGAAACGTTCTCAATGGAGTGAAAAATACTCGTAGTTTCGAAGTAAAAGTATCGCGCGACACTGTGACGTATTAGGAGTTAAGTATAAATTCTAAGAACTTATAAGCGCCTAGTTTCTTCTTTGAAACTGCGGTGGGAACTATGAGTGGGTTCAGTTTCAAGAAAGTAAGGACAAGGGTATTAATAGCTCTTAAAAGTGTTATAAAGACTTGCTTTGCTTTTATCGATGGAGTAGCGGCCATTCTTACGAACTTTTTGTATTATTTTTGACTTTTTAATACGATGGTACAATGGTTTACTTGATCAGCTCCTCACTGTCAGTGCACTGAGTGGTATGAATTTGATCTTTATTTAAATAAAAATTGTGTAATCCAAATAATTAGCTAAACGCATTTTGTGCATTCTTAGTGTACCTACATTGTTTTAATGTTTGATAGGAATATTAATATTCAAATGTATTACAGTACTGTACATATTATACCTAAGAGTACACATAAATAGAGTGTGCAAATTACTCGCGGCCTTAAAGTACCAAGTGGTACACCAAAAGAAACATAATTTTGCAGTTCATTTTGCTACTAAAGACATCTTTGATACTCGTACTAGCGCCTAAGCCTGCGGTAATTTTGCCGCATATTTTAATCCTTAACTATTAGACGTATATGGAAATAAATCGATTTTATGGCTATAATCAAAGCTGATAGAAGCAGGATTTATTTACAATAAATAATTAAAACCTGTACAGAATATACTTACGTTCACGTATATTGTTATAATTTGTTAGCTTACCTATATCGAGACATCATTATAAAATGATTGTGTTTGGACGCCGGCAACCATTCGCCGATTAGAGAATAAATATATTTTTACAAACCAATGTTTAATATTACGTGTATAAAAGTGTGTTCTAAAAGTGACTCGACTTGCGAAGTATGAACGCGAAACGCGCGCGGCTGCGTTGTGTACTGCATGTCTCGGTGCTCACTTCCGTATGCAGGCTCTCTATGCTTTATATAGGTACCCTATGGCAGAAACCATTAAATGATATACAGAACATAAAACGCTACATGGCTTTTAATATCTGAAGAGTTCCTGTGCTAAGTTTTATTACAAGGGCAGTTTAAGAAAACTGAAAGAATACTAGTTTTAATAATACACGGTATCCGTGATTAGAAACTGGAAGTCAATTTAAGAAATTGCCGAGTTTCGACCAAAAAATAAATCTTATATGACGTTCGTATTCACCAGACTGGAAGATGTTCTGCTCAATATACTGTTTGGCTATACGTTCGGTCATTTGGAGTGTAACGATGCAATTGCAAACTCTAATAAAAATGGAAATTACACTTCCAAAGGGACTTTCCTTTTCAAATTAATCTCTTTAATTTTTTTTCGTAGCGGCAATATATTCATATTTGTAGATGCAGGTATTTATATATATGTAGTAGACATGTCAATGTACTGATATAATAATATCAGTCCTGTAGGTAAACTATCCTACTGCACTGCTGAGCACAGACCTTTTCTCAGTGTGATAAGGGTTAGGCCATAATCCACTAGCCGGCCTTATACGGGTTAGCAGACTTCACATATCTTCGAGAATTTTATGGAGAAATTCTAGACATGCAGGTTACCTCACAATGTTTTTCTTCACTGTTAAAGCGAGCGTTAATTGTGTAATAGTTACACATAACTTTGAATACATAATATAACTTTAAAAAAGCAGAGGTGCGCGTCTTGGGATCGAACTCAAGTATTCTACGCCACAATCCAACGGTAATTCACTAGACTATCACTGCTGTGTATGTATTAATATAAATAAAACAAACTATTTCCCTTGTCAACAGAAGAATAATATAGACCCTAAAACTACCGTAACAGATTACTTTGTAATCTTATAAATATGATCATCTTAAATCAAAATTATCTATCCGTATTTTCTAGCTCCTTCGATCAGGTTACTGAAGCGGAAAATCGAATTAGGGAACCTACACTACATTTTTTCTTCATGACACCATATTAACCGATCATGTTATCTTATGTGTGGCTTCTTACACTCTCTGATGCCATTACTTTTTTCATTAGCGTTTCTGTATGTACCACTGCTAGGCAAAAGCCTTTTCCTTGGACTTCCTAATCCCTATGTTAGTAGATATTCCCTGGCAGTCCCTTACAAAGGCGTCCAGATCGTCTCGTCATCTTCGTTTAGATCTACCCCATCGCCGTCGACTGCCTTGTGGCAACCAATTAATGCCTTCATGTGATTTAATATTGTATCCAGCTACATATATATTTAAAATTATATAAATAATTAATTAATATTATTTGCATTTTAATAGTAACTTATTATAGAACAATCTATATTTGTTAAATATTGTTAAGAATGCTCTTCCTATTACACTATAATTGCACATATCGCGTGTGATACAGGTATAACCTAGTACAGGCACCCAAAGTATTGTATCTTACTTTTAAGTATTTTTAAGACCTATTGTTTATCATATTTGTACCAACTTAATCTGAATTAACTATTATATTATATATTATATTATTATATTTTAACCATCACACAGCTATACATACCTACATACATAGGTGTACGCCTGTACATCTCAAGAATAGATAGTTGTTTATTATTCCACATTCCATCAGCTATGTTTTCAGGTCGCACGTAATAGGGCAAGTCTATTATCTCTATCGGAATATTTATAGATTCCGTGATGCTATTGATACTAATACTAATATACTAAAAGAATAAAGAATAAGAACAAGAATATACTAATTTACTAAAACGTCGCACATACAAAATCACAGTTCCCAAAGTAAAAACTTCCTTTGGTAGGCGTTTCAGTCCTTATAAAGACTGCTACATCTACAACAAAGTAGTAAAATGTTGTGATATAAAACAATGCACTGTAAAAGAAGCACAATGTATACTCAAAAAATACTTAACCTCTTTAGAATACGAGTCCACAGAAAATATCCTAGTACATCTAGCCTAATTCTTTGCTAAGCAAACCAAAATATACCTATTGACCATACAATTCACCCATAAATCTAAAAATAAACACTAAATACATGATATCTTACTAGTTTATATATTATATTACATTATTGTTATTGTTATATGTGTATATATTTATATGTATGCATAATATTTTTGTAATCTCCAAATACCAAATAATTACTATTGTTAAAATACCTTTGTTTTTCTAAAATAAGTTACTTAGGAATTTATATATCTAATGTATGTCAACCGAGCAAACATTGTAAACAAGCGTTAAACGTAAATATGCTGGTACCCACAGGACAGGCAAGCCTAGTGTGGGGCCAAAGGATAATTTCAATTGTACTGTTTCTTTGGTAATAAATGATTTTTATTTTTTATTTTTTATTTTTTATTTTTTTATTTATTGACTTGACCTAGGCATAGAACCTGTGATCTCACAATCGTCTTTAAATATACGTCAACTTACGCCGTAGGACCATGGAGGTAGTGTATAACTATGATATAATAATACCAGCTGCTTATAAAACAGGCCTCCGCTCAGTATTAGAAGGGATTATGCGATAGTTCTATTATTATATAAATTATAGTAAATGCTAGACTTCACATAATATCTTAAAGAACATTATGGACGATTCTCAGGCATGCAAGTTTCCTAACGATGTTTACCTACACCGTCATACTGAGTGATAATTATCAATTGAATACACACATAACTTCGAAAAGTCAAAGGTACTGAATTGAATACGAGAACTCTACGTCGCAGTCAAATGGCCTCCCAGCTAAACTATTGCTGGTATCATGTACTACTACTAAATTATATGTACTTATGGGTATACTTATACTATTGTCTGCAATTTTGCGATGCGATACCGACAAGAGCATGTTTGACTGATATGTAATTACTAAACTAAGTAACCTATTTTACAAAATAAAAAATAATATGCAGATCTGTATACCAGATATAACGTTCAGTCGTTTAATTTTCAGAAATTAGCATTGTCTATAAAACAACTCTTGTCTGATACTAAATATAGAATACAAGAAATAAGCCAATAAAATACAATACGTAAAGAACTGAACAAAATACTAAAATAATACAACCAAAATCACTGTAATTACACTTTACTCAAGCTACACGTGCGTAAGTCTAATTCATTTTGACAAATTTCTAGTTACATATACTCACATTTTCAAATCGTGTTCATTACGAGTTACAATTACAATAAAGCCTTTTAAACGAATGTTCTGTCATGGCGCCAGCCGTGTTGAAAATCGTTTGTGATCGGGCCTTATTTGGCTGATTTGTGGCTGTCTCCAAATGTAATAGGTGGCTTTGAAAGGAATGTCGCCTAGTCAGCGTATGATTAGAGAGTTTTTAAAGAGACATAAAGGAATTAAGTAATTGGATGCGTTTGTTACCTTCCTGTCGTAGAATGTTTTTGATGTTGACTAAAATGACAATAGGTGGACGTGATATGAGAATTTTTTTACTTTGAAATGCTCGTATTAGAGGGCTAGAATGTTTGCCACTCGTTTTCTCTCGGGCTCTCTCTCTCTATATCTGATTCTAAATATTTGGACAGTAAACAAAAGTATTCGTGCTTTATCGTTCCTGTTAGCACTTTGGAATAAAAAGTATATAGAAACACTAATACAGAAATGCATCATCGTATAAAAATTTCAAATCAGTCTATCGACTGGTTATCGAGTTTTATAACATTCAGCTACCGTAAGTTGCTGTGCCATGTGTCCATACTGTAGCTAAATATTTATATATAAAGACTAACTTATTTTCCTCGGGAACAGTATTTTTTTGGATGAATGGTACTTTTTGTTCCCTTCTATAGCCCGGACAACGGTATGCATGGCGATAGTTAGGATGGCGATTATGTATATATCAAGAACATATAAAACCATTTATACTACACTTAAACAGTTAAATATATATGTAATACATAATACAATACACTTTTAAAACAATTAAAGCGTGTTACAAAAGCTTACTCCATTAAGATATGCAGGTAAGTCCAGTAAATTATACATCATAGCTGCATGGTCACCCTTTTGATTACTAAATTGCTGTTCCCCGAAGCTTAGCAGTGAGAAATTATTTCAAGTTAATTTCATGTAACCGCCTAACGATTCATTAATCTTGATAGACGTTATCGCTGCCGTTTTACTTTTGTAATTTCTATGGCTTAGTGAATTGAGGCGTAAAACTTACAACAAGTTTCACAATTGTTACTGTGTTTTACGTACATTGGCCGTTTTGTTCGGCAGTTGTTGTTTAGTTTCCTTTTGAGGGGTAATCATTTCGGGGGCTAATAGGCAGGTTTACAAGTTTATAAGTTTTAGTATTAGCTTCAAAGATCCATCTGTGAAGGTGATAAATTGCATGGGAAAACACCTTTGAAGGTGCTTTTTAAATAATATTTGCTAGAATTATATATTTCTTATATACTACATAGTCCCAATCTCTGTAGGCAGGGGTTTATTAAACACCTACATACATATATTTCTCCAGCTATGGTTTGAAGCCCCATGTGATAGGAGGCAAGCTTATTGCCATTTCCCAGGCTTATTTCAAGGCAACTAAGTAACACTTTGAGCGACCTAGAAATTGAACCATTGAACATTCACTGTCACAATGATTATACAAGTCGAGTTTATAATAATTACATTAATACTGTTATGTTATAGAAATATAACGAGGCTGTTTGCGCATTTATCAAATCGGATTCTATTTGGCTGCCGAAATCATATTATTTTGGTGGTTGAATTAGGGCATAATAATATGAATTTTGTAAATCATATCATAGGCGATCTATAGATTTACGATTTGAAAATGTGAGTAAATTTATCTGGAATTCCATGTGGACAAATTCACATCAAAAGTTTGGTTCAGAGGTATAGGTATTTTAGATTATCTTTTAAGTTAGGTTATTACATTGTTCTTCCAGGTAATATTCTGTGATCACACTTTAGCTCTGTATCTCACAGAAGTACCTAAATTGGATCTGAACCAACGAAATGTAATATGCTACCTAAACCTACAGGGAGACAACCGTTATATTATTTCATGTAGAAAAAACACGCATTGTATTTGTCCCAATAAACATTTTACTCCTATTCCCTCACATTATCAGCCCCTTACCAATACGACCAATTGTCAATATCGCCTCGCGAAGCCATTTCGTTTAGGTAAACAGCGAATACTTTAAGAAAAACCGTTCGGAAAGCAAAGGAAAGGAGTGTCATGCAAAACTCAGTCCCAGAAGGGCAACGTTCCATTTCTGATAAATGAAGTTAAAAGGGTTTTCCATTCCCAAGAGCCGCGAAACTTGGACACAAACATCGAAGGGTCTGGAGGCTTCGAAATGTTATCTAAATTAAAATTTCCGATATATATTGTACAAGAAATCGTATATGGTATTGACAGGTGATGATAAAATCGTGTACGTTTGGATTTGCCCGCATCCTATATATTGAAATGGGAAATATGTAATGACAATAAATGGGTGGAATGGGAATTGGAGGATTTTGTGTTAGATGTAATTACTTTCTGTGCTTTCTTGTAGCAGTAACGAGTGCAGTGTAATATGTCCGGTAATTAGCTATGGGCTTGACTATTATTATATGTAACTTGTGTTATGTAATCGAGAAATTTAAGACAGTTTATCAAAGTCAGCCTTTCTACATAATGTAATTATGTAAAAAGGCTGGCTATATTATCTAATTCATTATGGTTTTATTAAGAATATAATCTTTATATATATAATTCGTCTGTTCGTGTGTTGACAGTGAACTCCTTCTAAACTGTTAGACCGATTTGAATGGACAACGTCTGTTGGGACAGCTAGTATATGTATATAATATAGTTTAGTCTCAAGCCTTTTTGGAATTGGAATGGCTAGGCAAAGTTGTAGGTATTATTATCTAAATTTCGCTAGCTGCGATGTGAGTTTCTAAGTAGCAGGAATTACGGCCTTTGTTGCTTACCAGGCGCAGTTCCAGACAATGCTGCAACCGAGAATATGTTAACAGGAAAACTATTTGCGTGACGAGGCATCGATTCAAAGCCGAGCCTATTGCGTACTAACGGGCTCCAAACTCAATACTGCTATTAAGAATTTCTTGACAGCTAACAATACACAACTAACAATAAGCAACTAAAAATACTTTGCCCGTCCTGGAAATTCAACCCGAGATACTAATAACCCTTTACCCGTATCTTCTTTACATAATACTTATAAACATTTGTTCTGGTACTTTTTATAAAATTATTAATTATTAAAACATATTTAAACAAATTTAAAATTGCACCGCCCGACATCTTCTCCTTTGCGGTGTGTTTTTTGGGTACGCAGCTACAGCTTTAAGTTTTAGTTGTGCGATTGGAGCAACCTATGCCAATATTTGTATATTTGTATAAAATACAAACAAATAATTAATAACGAACAGTGCTATAATAAAAATTGTAAAGTAATGTGTAATTTATAAATAGTATACTTCTATTCAAACAACAATATAAGGGCTTTGCTCTTGTTGGTAGTCTCTCTTTTCCATGTCTCTTTATTCTCTGCTATAACTTTTGACTTCTTGGTATGACATGACTTTTAATTTGTCTTCACCTGATCTATGTAACTTCTTCTTGATCTATTCTTACCTTTTCTTCTTTCTATTTTCCTTTCTAGGATAGTCGTTAGAAGTTGACATGCCATATCAAGTTTCCCAATATTTTTCTTCTTCGATTCTCCATGAATGCTAAAATACATTTATCAATTAACCATATAATCTAATAACCGCCACATAGGCTAACTTACGGATAGTTGATTTTATATACACATTCTATAAAAAATATGTCATAAATTTACTGTCCGTAGCGAAAACGTCTCGTTTCTGAACATAAGGACCGGGTCATAAACCAATATGGCATCCGTGTTCACATGCTTGTAATCACAATAAGCTGCACGTTCTATTCAGCGGACCTCAATTAAGACATTCTCCAAGTAAATAAGTACCGAATGAAAATTAATGACGTCACGCTTAAATAATTCATTCCGTAATATATTTCTATTTACTGCCGCGAACTTTATGAGTATGATAAATCTTGTCTTTATTAAAAATGTTTTGCGGAAAGTTTTGACGTGAAGACGAAGCATTTGCATACTGATGCAAATTTATATTAATTATTTACTTTGCATGCTGGTTGTTCAAAAAAATACACCACTACGTTAACGAATATCGAAGTAAGGTTGTCGCCTAATATAAAAAAGCTGAAGAGGTTGTTTGTATTTGACTAAACGTACAAATTCCTGGAAGTACCAATCAGATTTCTAAAATATTTTTGCCTTTGATATCCCAATTCTTAGTGAAGATTGTAGACTATATGACATCACGCTGCAAACCACAGGTAGGTACAGTTAGTTTACAATAAAATATAAGAATGGGAGTAAGCAGAAATATATGACGATTGCTCTACTACAAAGAGCTACGCTCTTAAATTAAAGTCCAAAGTCAATTACTTACCTCTACAAAGGTCTACCTGATCGGTAAACTTAATTGCTGTCTGCCAATTTATTTCCAAGTCATGTCACAGACGCCACATAATATCAGAACTCATATTTATGAGTTCTGATATTATGTATGTTCTACGTACATAAATATTTATGTACTTACAACCGAAACTTGTAGTAACACGCTACAGATCTTTGTAAATTTAATAAATAATTGATGTTCTCTTAGTCAACTTTGATTCATGTTTGTGGTTTTGTGATATGAGTTTCACGACAATATTACTGTCAACTTTGGACTATTAATAAGAACTTATTTACTTATTTGAAATGAAGATATCGTAACAAGAATTGGGATAACTATTCTAAGGCGTTTTAAGTATGAAGGTAAAAAAGAAAAGCATGACAAAGAATTGGTAATTATGTATGTGATCTCCGAATAATAATATTAAATGCTCGGTTAGGCAATGGCGTAAAATACTTTTACTACCTATGTATATACAATAATTTCGTTCGTTTTGTGGGACCTATAGCCCGACAAAACGGACGAATTTATTGTTCTCATCCACAAACACACACATAATATTTAGACACTGTTCGGAAACCTAATAACACTTTGTTCGACCTCGGAGTCGAAACGGGGACCACACGATCGTCCAATACATAAGTGCAAATAAATGCCAAGGGACATATGATCAGTTTCATTACTAGAAGATAATAATGTGATACTGTCATGTTTTTATTTTTAACAAAGCTTACTAACAATTTTTATGTAGCCTAAACTTTTATCTAGCCTAGCTGCCCAAACAAGTAAAATAACCCAGCCCCCTGTGTTTGACATGACATCATTTATAAACAAGACTGACATTTTAATTTGGACGATAATTATGTAGTGGGCTTTAGATATCTGTAGCTCGCGCCTATGACAGCATATTAATAGTTTAGCAAATCAACATAAACTTATCAAGTAAATTATATTTTATTTGTTAGTTAAGACATTATACAAATTTTAGAGTGCTTACATCCTTCTTCAAGACTTAAGCTAATTTCCAGTAATAAAATCATTAACATTTGGATTTTGTTTTAGCCATAAACAGTAAGAAAATCCTGAGAGATCAGGCTATTTTCGTATTTGTATAAAATATAGATAGAAGAATCAAAATGTAACCTTTAGAATTTCTAAATCGACTTCATACTTACAAAGTTCAGGATCAAAATATGTTTAAAGCAAACCTTTACATACAAAATAAATGTATCTCAAAGTAACAACTTATTCTGACATCTTTCACACACCCGGGAACGAGCGAAACTCAATCCATTTGAGTGAAATTTTACCCTTTCTCAAAGCAAAAATCTTGCTGACAGCTCCCAAATTAAACATGAATTTGAAGAAAACTGATGAAAATTTTCTTGGTATATTTATTCGCGTCACGTAATTTATGTCTGCTACCAAATATAATGCAGTTAATTTATTTATTGGATACAGAAACGAGCCAGTTACTAGCCGTAAGCATATTGGTTGACTGCCAAATAGTGATAGAGGTCTTGATTTAGAACCCACGCGCTACGGCCTATACGTTTGACTTATTTAATGTATGTGATTATCAATTAATAATCACTAACCTAACCCAAATGTAAAACGTAATACATGTCTGAAAGAACTTTATAATAATCTTAAAGAATCTTGTAATTCACCAAAACGGTATAGCGATTTAAAATCGGTAAGTATGGCACAAGTATTTTGCAATTATAACTGCAAAATAGAAAAATGCCTACATCTAGAAACCGACTAAATTGTAACTTTAGTAAACGCATGAGCCACTCAATTAAGGTTTTTATATAGTATGTATTAACAAACTGGTACAAAAACGCTAAGCAATATCGCTATGCAGAAAATATCAGTAGGTATTATACTTTAATGTGTGTTATACTTTTATGGCTAGTGCAAACAGCAAAGAAATTCAATCTTTTTCATAGCTACAATATGTAGCTCGACTGTTAGGTCGATGCTATGAAAATAATCGAATATAAAAAAGCATATGACAAGGCGCCTATATCGAATAGAACCTAGGGCTTTTATTCGATAGAACAACGAGGTATTGACAATTTTGTTCAAAAATATGAGAAATACTCCATTCCGAAATTCGATAGGTACCTAGATTTAAACATGCAGTAAGCCCGTAAAGTGCTTTAATGAATATGAAGTTGTTTAAATATAAACTTCACGCAAACAGGGTTTGAAGGCATGTGATCTGTATCTGTAGCAATGTTCTTATTTCAAAATACTTAAATTGAACCAAATGGAACCATTCGAAACTCTACCAATAACTAAGAAAACTACAACAAGAAACTGGCAGCAATTTAATTTCGTTTTTCGAACAAGTCATTTTCCAACCATATTTATAATTCAGTATAATTTTTCGTTTGACTACACATACATTTACACGTCTCATTTGCTCATATAATTGAAGGTTTCATTACCATTTTGTCACGCTTGAGGCGTGTCCCTCGCGTTATTACACTAATGTGTTCTTTGTAACGTTTAAAAAAGGTTTTTCTTCCCCTTCATGTACATGTTCCAAACCACCATCCTATTAAAATATAATCATTGTTTTAATGGAATTTTGTATAAGAATTGTGGGTAATGGGATTTGTAAAGGATGTTTTTTGAATGGTTGCCATGTGGAATAATAGATCACGACAATGCTTAAAGCCTTTATTTTCTATCAACGTGTTTCATCTTGGTTTGGTATGTACATGTGCATGGTTGGCGTAGTGGTTTAAGTAGTCGCCTTACCACTGCCACTGTATCGAGTGTTGTGGGTTCGACTCCCACACGGGACAAAAAAAATTGTGTGATCCACAAATGGTTGTGCCGAGTCTGGATGTTTTTTGTGTCCGTTGTTTGAATGTTTGTAAAGTGTCCCGCGATACAGGAATTACTCCTAGTGCGAGAGTTGTCTGTTTCAAAAAATGTATATACCTAATTATATACTGTCATCGACAATGTTCTCTTATCTAAAACCATTAAACCACTTCAACATAATTTTCTACACAATTATTTTTATTAAAACTTCTTAGAATTTTTTGACCAAAATACGTTTTGCGAAAATGAAAATGTAGTGAAAGTAATTAAATGTATGCTAAATATGAAATTAGAAAGGGCGTCTAAGAAAGTATATGAATATAAAATAATTTTGAAAGGTAGACTTGAATGTTCTCTCACTAAATCAAATATGAAGAAAAAATAGATTAAGAGTGCGTTAAACGATTTTGGATGACGCACATACCTAAAAAATGTGGTGATGTAATGAAAGTAAAAGAAACAAACTAAATGTCAGGATCCAAGCACACTAAATGCTTAGATTCTGCATACCCTCTTCAATCATCAGAAATATTAATAGTTTCACATATTACAAGGCGTATAGTAGGAACATCAAATAGCCTTATATCTGTATAATTTCAAAGAGGTGGGCAGATTGTATTACACTCTGATTTCGTCACATACAAATGTTTCCAAACGTCATGCTACTATTTAAAAATTCGAGTAGGAAGGTCTAATAACACATTGAGAGATCAAATCCAGGATCACCATCGACCGCAGTCATAATACACTCAAACATAGACCATGGGAACAATGGAAGGGTTTAAAAATATGTACGGAGTAAAAATATAACAAAGAATGTAATATAAGCTACGGATACAGCTCAATGTTCGTTACTCATTTATTTTTATCACGTATAAAATCAATACATAAAACAGAAGCCAGACTTTTTAAAGGCAGAGAGTACACAAGTATTAATTCCTTTGTGATACTACGGACGCGAAGCAAACCCTCATTTGGTGCAAGGAAACCGCTTCCCTGTCTTTGTGGTCAATTATCTAATTGAAAATATTTCAAACCAACTGGGATTTAAAAGGAGGCCTAGAACAGATAGCTTTCGTCGATAAAGTAGCTACGGGTAGATAGACTTACGATACACGATTTAATTATAATATATTGTGCAATGTTTTTATATGTGACTATGGCTGAACCATATTATTGAAGTGGTCGCCTCGCCACTACTATTGCGCTGAGTGTTGTGGGTTCGATACCTAAACTTTTCAAAAACTTGTGAGACAAATAGTTTTGCCGAGACACAACACAGAAATATTTTTTTAGTGCAGGAGTTGTGAGAGTTCTAAATAGTAACTATAGACGTTTTTAATATAATTTCATAAGAATACTTACCGAGCTCTCCTGTTATTCATGTTTTCTTTTGCATTAACTAGGCACACACGCTATAAAAAATGTCCGCCGTCGTCGAAATGAGACGCGTGAATATTTTATTTACTTTTTGACACCTGGGTGATTTCATAGCGTTCAGAAAAGCCGAAATCCTTAGATTAAAAAATAAACGAATAGATTAAAGGCAAATAATGTGCAGTAATGGAACTTTTTGGTTCTTTTTTCACGACCAATCACAACGAGTTTTCTTGACTCACCCGTATGTGTCACGGACGCGCAACGGTAGCGTTTTACTTGACACACCCGTATGAGTCATGGACGTTTCAAAGAATAAGTAAAGACGTCAATTTTTTTATAATTCATGCCATCCTGTTCATTTCATTGAGAATGAAACGTTGGCTAATAGTTTTGTGCAACCGACGGAGGTTCAAATCAAATTTATTCATTCAGCTCACAAAGTAACATTTATAGATATCAAATTCCATTGGCTATTGAGCTTACAAGATTAAAAGCTTACAAGATACATTTAGGTAAGTTGCTAGATTTAGGCAAAGAGTTGATATTGTATATATTACTATGTATATTGTAACGCATGCATTAGCTAGTTACGATCACCTGGATACCAGCAAATGTAACAACCCTAGATGGCCCATGGCATATTAATATTAAATAAAGTTACAAACTATTCCATAAGAGATATTATGAATTCTTTTATTTTTATAATTATACATACTGCCATTATAAATTCTTTTATTAAAAATACATCTTTTTTATATTACATGATTCTAACAAATTTCTATGTCCTGTCTCAATTAAATTTACTTTAGTCTTTTTCTACTAATTATCTAACTACATCTTCAAATACGATCATAAGATTGTTTGTGAATAAATAAATAAAGCCTTTTGATGTTATAAAATCTGTCTGCGACGAGACATGATACGTACGTACTTTGTTATCACTTTATATGTCAATCGTGGCATTGTATTGTGGCGTCCCTTTACGTCATAGCTTAGATGGAATGTGTCTTATCTGCAACCAAGCTATGCCGTATGCGGCATCGATGGCTCAAGAAGCAGGAATTGCTTATCCCAGTAATCTGTATAACAATTGGACTAGTTACAATCGGAATATCTTTGACTGTAATTATGGGTTTCAATATACGATTTAGTATTTAGCATTAACCTATTCAATTGTTGGAATGTGAGACATAATTGAAAACCTATTGTATCTGGCACCGGTGTGCCGTTGCCACTTTATAGGTTAATTAAATGCGTACATGATGTCAAGCTCATTTCACCAAAATCGGTATGTATTACAAGGAGTATCAGAGGTAGGTATATTACGCCTATATTTCAGCTCCGGTTTTAACTCCCACGTAACAGAGCGCGCCAATTTTCTTTTACCGGACACATTTCTATATTCCGTACAACTACTGAAAACTTCTGGAGAGATTATTCCAACAACATTTTGTCTAACCTGGGAATCGAACCCGAAAATTCACACGCAGCAGTCGCAATATAGCTGCGGCAATGAGGCAGTAAATAAATCCAAACATAATATTTGTGAATTAACATTATATAATTTACTCTACAAGATTGATCAAATATGTGTGAAGTTACGTATATAAATCAACCAACATCAAAAAACACTTACCTCAAATTAATGGTACACAAAAAACCTCGCATATTTCAATTTAATATAAAATATTAGTCCGAAAGTTTCGCGGTCCATATCAGGACTGCAGTCTCCTAAATGAAATACCAAATAGTTTCCAGCAGTTAAGAGCTTTCAAACTTTGTACCACACAAGTTTTAAAACGTTGTATTCATTTATGTTTCGGCCACTCAGCGAGCTGAATGCGGAAACTAGGTGTGTGGCAGCGCCATATTATGGCTTACGTAGTTGAAAATTTATTTCTGAATAGCTTTTAACTGCAACGTCACTCACTCCTTTATATTTTTCATCAGCTCCTAAGCAGCGATAGTGGGAAACCATTACACTTCCACGCAGACATCTTGAGTTTATTTCGAAGGCACCACACTTCTGACTTCGAAGTTATATGCGTTTAAAATAGAGGATTATTGCTTGCTTTAACGGTGATGGAAAATATCGTCAGGTAGCCTGCATGTCTGAGAGTTCTCCAGAATGTTCTCGGAGATGTGTGGAGTCTGCTAATCTGCAGTGACAGCGTGGTAGACTATGGCCTAAACTTTTTCATACCGAGAAGAGACGCGTGCCCAGCAGTGGAGGAGTTTATATAAAGGGCTGATATTATTATATAACCTCCATAGCGTAGTGGTTAGTGTAGCCGATTGCCACGCCTGAGTTCGCGGATTCCATTACCGCACAAGTCAAACATTTGTGTGCATAAACATGAATGTTTGTCTTGGTCTGAGTGTTTCTATGTATAATATGTATGTATTTACAAAAAAGAAGTATAATTATTATGTATGTTGATCCATTATCTAGTACCCATTGTACAAGCTCTGCTTAGTTTGGGCTAGATGGTGTTGTGTGTATATGACAGAATATTATTATTATTAAATATAAACATTGTAAAAACAATTTAAATAAAATACACGCCAACATTACTTATAACTCATAAAAACAAATAGTATATGCAAACAATGTTTCATATGGATTAATTTTAAACTCTCTCTCGTTTTATATGAATTAGCTATTAGTAGTATGTAACATCAAATATGCTCTGTCTGTAAAAGCCATACGAGGGTAAGTGAGTACGATAGCTTATGGAAATGTTTGATAGTAGAGTATAACATTTATGATGTCTTCAAGAAAAGGAATTACTGTTGGTCATGTACAGATTTGTATTTGAATTGTATTCGAAAGTATTCAGTTTCACCCATGTTTATAATTACTGCCCCGCTTTCGTGTCCTGAAGCCTGATTTAAGCCTATGTTACTTTTCGATAAAGCAGCTATTTAATGATGAAATAATTTTTAAAGTCGGTTTTGATGTTTTTGCGTTTATTCATTTCAAACAGAAATACAAAAAACAAAAATTACCTAAAATCTTTCCTCTTTCTAATATTTGTATAGACAAGTGAGTGAGATGTATCCTTAAATATGTAACATAGGCATCGTTTTCTGTATATTCGTATTCGAATCATTATACACATCACTAGGCGCTGTGTTGCCAGCGATTTCGGCAAGATCACACTGGTACCCGTTATTTCTTAAAAGATACATTGAAGGTTCTATTTACTTTAGGAGCACAATACTAGGTCTTTTGATTGCAATGTTATTGAAGGTTGATAGTACTGCCCCGTAAACATTTTCTTTTAGTATGTTTACGCTGTCTGCACATTCAATTATTTCAAAATCTTTTAAGTGATTTTAATATAACCATCAGATATGTATATGAATTTAACATACTTTGCATTTAATTGCTAAGCTGTTTTGCCTTTATCTATTCTTATAAAAGCTGACCTAATGTCCAAGTTTTCGAACTGTCGTAAAATTTGATCTATCTTTTTTCTCAGCGAGTTTATCTGAGTTAGGCCAAAAAGGATTTCAACATTCACAAAAAAAGAAAATGTTCATCATGTGGTTACTAGGTCACCTTGTATGAAAGTTCGAAATAACTTTGAAAGCAGTCTAGGTTACGTAAAGTGTTTGAGTTTTTGTGCGAAACCCTTTAATTTCTTTTTGTATTTCAGTTTAGTTTTTTGCAGTTTTTGCTTTGCGATGTTGGTTGCCCGCCTGCTTTATTATAAGAATTTATATGTTTGACTTCTATTGAAGCCAATGGGTATTGATGGTGCTACGTACCTATGAGAGAACGCAAATGTTTAGTTGAAGTAACATTGATTAGTTTATCATAATAAAATGTACATTGCAAAGATAGCATAATACAATTGTTATCGTACAAATCCTACTAATATTATAAATATGCGAGTTTGTGAGGATGGATGGATGATCAATGGATGTTTGTTATTCTTTCCCGCAAAATCTACTTAAATGATTTTGATGAAACTTTACAGTATTATTGTTGTATACATCAAAGTAACATGTAGGCTACTAAAATTTATCAATCTTAACATAAAGCCACATTAATGTGAGTGAAGCCGCTGACAAAATCTAGTACTAAATATTTCGAAAATTGTATAATATTCAAATGAATGATATTCAAATGATGATGCGTCACGAACTTTCATCAAATGTTGATAACTTTCTGAGCTGCTGCTTGCCGGCGTGCGACTGGACACTATTGTTTTTCAATTATGTCTGGCATTTTAGTAATAGACAAATTAATTAAATTTTCGATTTTCTGGTTTGATATAAAGGGTTTGAGAATACTGAGCAGCGATGAACTTCTTTATTAATTTCTTGTTACGAAGGTTCAAATTATATACCTAGAACCAGTTCTGTATGCCAAGGTGAAAAATAAACACGGCGAACTTGGTGGTAGGTAATTACAATTGTGTTACCGACTATTCAATAAAAGATGTATTGCGTTGCCAGCGTAAATAAAACATACGTCATATTATTGACGCCATAGCGCTTCTATGAGTCGTTCTAAAAAGTTTTATTCATTGAATGAATAGCAACAATCTTACCCCAGACAAGACTATCCCAGTTAGCTTGTTCCCAATTTAAACAATGCATCCGTTGAATTATACCTCTTGTGACATCAATACGTCATTTTAAAATATACAAGGCTTCATTAGAGTTTAAAAAATGTAATTGGTTTGCCAACATTTCTTTCGAATCTCGTGGCTTGTCTTACAATAGGACAGATCAATACAAAATTACTTCAAGTAATGTTATTTCAATCTCGATTTACGTTCACTTCGATACACAAGAAAATTCTTTGAACATCACAGTTCACGTAAACCAAACAACTGTTCGTGTTTTTCTTCAATTCCGAACATCTCACCAGAGTTAGTTTTCACAATAAATCATTTACATACGTTGTCTAAGTTGCTGTTACCAATGCTTTAGTTGGAAACTACAGATGTCTGACTTAGTTTTGCGTAGTATGTAGATTTCTACATGCGGGCTGTTCTCAAGACGTGCTTCGTAGAATATCGGAGTTATAGGTATAGATAGATATCTGTATAAGATATTATTACAAGTTTTCAAAGATACTGAGATTGTTCTTAAACTTATTTTTATTAGAATAAGAACCTTAGTTAACTCAAATATAAAGTAATATTGAAATATTTCATCCTAACTAATATTATAAATGCGAATGTAAGTTTGTTTATTATGCTTTCAGGCCTTAATTACTCGTTAGATTATCATGAAATTTTGCATACACGTTGTCAGGGATACAGAAAAGGTCGTAGGGTACCTTTTATCCAGGAAAAGTACTGTTACAAACAATGAAGCTGTGGATAAAATCTAGTGAAGAATATTCCTTAAAAAAATGTTAAGCTCTAATCCCAATTTAACTATCTTATAAGCACATAACTTAAAAGTTAGAGGTAAGTTGGGAAAGAAGTCTCTACATTTTGATTGTATTATGTGTCATATAATTTTGAACATTAAAGATTATTGTTATTATTATTTGCATGCCAGTCTAAGGGTCTTTTTCTAGTCTATCACTTAAAAAACTACTGATTACATTAAAATCCTCAAAACAATGGCACTTTAGTACGACGTAGCTACCGGAACAGTTACAGTTGCAGAGAATTCACGCTCTTAAAACTTGAACAACATTTACTAATGTCAAGTCTTAAGTATTTATCCGCCACACACCGTCGACTTGCTCAACCGTAGCCACACATCTCTTGATATTGCTTTATAAACAATCTAACACTCTCGTATAAAACTAATCTCATACTAATCTAACTTCCAAAGATACAAGTTTTAATTACACTCTGATATAATTTGCCGGAACTTCAAATTTAGTATCACAATCGATAAAAGTTCCACGTAATTCCTCAGAGACTAGTATAATTTACTATATTACTAAACTTCCCTTTGAATGCCCAAAGGATTGTTATCACGCCTTCTATGTTGTTTAATTAATTCTACGAACCAGTACTATGTTATGTGCTGGTATAATTGATACAGAGTGTTTAATTTATAGTAATTCATTTAGAGTATTAGAGCCTCGCTGATTTCAGCATGACCGGGTAAGGACTACCCTCTCACAGAATATCGACGTGAAATAGCAGTATTCCTACTGTTGTGTTTCGTTCGGTGAATGAGAGTACTGGAGGCCCAATCACCCCCTTATCCCCTTCCCGCTCCTTCTCCTTCCCACGTCCTTTCCTAAAGGGTCGGCAACGCGCTAGTGATGCCTCTGGTGTTGCAGGCGTCCATAGGCTACGGTGACTACTTACCATCAGCTGGGCCGTATGCTTGTTTGCCACCTTAGTTGTTTAAAAAAAAAAGATATAATGAATACTAGATGTGGTAATTAGAATGATTGAGTCAGGCGCATTATCTTTGAACATTGAAGAACAGTACAGAATCTTTGTACATTTTGCCCTTTGTGATATAGAAAGAAATGATTACTGCACTACACTGCACGCATGACGTAGTGGTTTAAGTAATCGCCTTGACGCTGCCATAAACAAAAATTCATAAATCGTTGTTCCTAGTCTGGAATGTTCTTCGTGTCTGTTATTTGAATGTTTGTAAAGTCCCCCGCGATACATGACTTATTCGTAGAGGGCTGCCTTAAAAAACTTAATACAGATTATGATATTACTTACTAATATATATTTACATATTATATTATTTATTTACATGATATTACGAATTACGATGTTTATTTAAAAAAAATACATTTACATACTTTTGCAACTAACTAGTGCTACTATTAAACTACTATTTTTAAACTATACAAATTATTATTCTATTTAAATTGACACTTTCTCTGACGTTTCGGGTACTATTCATCAGGCATAGCCAGGAACAAATTGTATCCTGTAGATATTCATAAAATCTAGCAAGAGCACTTGTTTTCATAATACTATGACGGCAATCATTATGGTCTAATTGATGGCAAGCGGTAGTGCTGTGCATGAGGTCTCGGGTTCGAATCCCGGGTCGGGCCAACAAGAAGCTATTGGGTTTTTCTGTTAAGAAACCTCAATACGAGTCCGGAGTTAGGAAGTTGGCGGTGTTAGATACCCCCGTGCCTCGGAAATCACGTAAAGCCGTTGGTCCTGCGCCTGATCTCTCTCCGGTCGTGTCGGATTATCCGTCCCATCGGATCATGAGGGTTAGGTAACAGAGAGTGCACTTGTGCTTGCGCACATACTTGTACACTGTAATATCCCCTGCGCAGATGACCGGTCTCCGTTAAGATTGGCCGCCGTGACCGAAAATCGGTTTGGAGGACATTATTATTGTATTACTCTCGCGTCGCCAGTCCATATATAGCCTTCCTTCCTATCTTTAAGACACTAGCGTGGTAGAAGAGCATTCTTATTCTTCTTCCGTTAATTTAAAATCGTAGCTCTTGTTGGTAGAGTGATCACCATATCTCTGTGTTCTGCTTACCTTTTAACTTCTTGATACGATTTGTCTCCAACTTTTTTGTATTCTTGTTACATAATGTTATTTGACTGTAAATGGCTACCAAATGACATTAAATATTTGTAGATAACTTTCGTTTTGTTTTGTTGAAACGGTGAATATTTTGTAATATTAATACATTAAGAGCCAGTTTTGTGATTTGATTTTGTAGCAAGCAAGCATCTTGAACCACTACTCCATCCGTGCAGTCGAGGTTAATATAGCATTATACACTTTGATTCATTTGGCAAGCTATCTGCAAGGACTTTTAGTACGGTCGGTATAGCCTAACCGTACTAAAAAATTCGTAGCTTAATGATATTTGATTTAAGCTGTACGTGCTTCAGAGATTTATTATAGGCACCCTCTTAATATACATTATGTTGCTTGGTTTTACTTGGATTTATGACAAAAGATATAAATGACATAACATTTTTATGATAACGTTGGCATGTTACAAACATATATACCACATTTAAAAACACCAGTGCTAACATTAATTCAAGGCTTATTTTACGACTATTTTTTTTTTATACGACTAAGGTGGCAAACAAGCATACGGCCCACCTGATGGTAAGTGGTCACCGTAGCCCATGGATGCCTGCAATACCAGAGGCATCACTTGCGCGTTGCTGACCCTTTAGGAAAGGAAGTGGGAAGGAGAAGGAGCGGGAAGAGGAAATGAGTGTGATTGGGGCTCCGGCACTCTCACTCACCGAACGAAACACAACAGTAGGAATACTGCTATTTCACGTCGATATTCTGTGAGAGGGTAGTCCTTCTCCTGTCGAGTCGGCCCATTCATGCTGAAATCAGCGAGGCTCTACTACTCATAAAGTAACATTTGACAAAAAATTCCACCTAATAATCTATACATCTATACAAATAAATAAAATTGAAGTGTCTGTTTGTAATGTCAAAATAACAGCTTTTTATCAAATGGTTATTATGACAGTATATAAGGTACCTATACGAAAACATCTATTTTTAAATTTTTGTCTGTTTGTTCCGGCTAATCTCCAAAACGGCTGAACCGATTTTCATGGGACTTTCACTGGCAGATAGCTGCTGTTATAAGGAGTTACATAGGCTACTTTGATTTTAGAAAAAAAAATAGGGTACCGCGGAGACCAACAGTTTTTAGTTAAAATCTACGCGGACAAAGTCGCAGGTAACAGCTAGTAATAAATATATTTAAGTTCTTGTTGGCGCGTTTTGCCCTTACAATGCAACAGCTGTTTTTTTACAAGAATATCAACTTTCGAGAAGTATGTCTGACTGCTACAATAGTATAAAAATTAAAACTAATTGTTCACTAAAGGCCAAAGTTCGTACTTAAGAAATTGTAAGTATTTTCTAACAGTTAAGTACCAGTATGGTATTGCTTACTTTACATACATTGACTTAAGACTTTTATATTATCAATATACGCCGGGTGAGTTTTGGCATTTATATAATAATGAGTTATACTAATGAACTCTACAGTGAATTTTAGTCCCAGCGGTCAGTCTTTGCCACGATAGACACAGTCATCAATCGCACGAGATAATTAAGTATGTACTTAATATATTTATACAAGTAGTACGCGCAAATAAATACAAATAGTATGTCAGTCTTATAGTCCGAGAGCGCAATCAAAAATCCTAAATAAACTTCGTTATAAGACTAACCCATTCCGAGTTCTAATTGACCAGTCCCCAATCAAGTTCTAAGACCCAATCAACCAATACAAAAATTTACGAACGCTACTTCTCTAATTGGCGGTAAGAAAGTATCGAGAAGACTTTGAAAACAATTAGTCCATTTAAAATGTACGACGTAAACAAATTAAATATTTATCTGGTATACTTTTGACAGACTATGACCCAATTTTACGAGGATCCCAAAGTGATCTAAAGAATACCTACCGTTGTTGTTTTTGTTTTCTTTGACAATATAAGGTCAGAGCCGAGCACTTAATATTTAAATTGTTTATTACAAGGGTTCGCTTTCAGTGTCTCGTATGTCGGTTTTATTTTGTGTAGTGTCAGGATTCGTTATGTAAATATCTGTCTCCTGGGAATTTGAATTGATTTGCTTTTCGTCAATGGTGTGTTAATATTTTTCACGTATAAAACCTTAATGTGTATACATATTACATATATATACAAGTACGATATTTACCCAAAATATATTTCTATAATAAAAAATCAAATAAAACAATATTGCAGCGATAGCCTACCAGGAGACCGTTGGACTGCCACGCAGAGATCTCGAGTTCAAGCCCAAGGCACGCACCTCTTTCTTTTCAAAGTTATGTACATATTAAATAGTTAATTGTCGCTCGCTTTAACGGCAAAGGAAAACATCGTGAGGAAACCTGCATGTTTGAGAGTTTTCCATAATGTTCTCGAAGATATGTGAAGTCTGCCAACCCGTACTTATCCAGCCCACTATTAATGTAAGGTACAAACAAGTCCGCTGAATATTAAAAAATTCAAACTTTTGCGATTAGATAACAATAAGCTATCTTCAGTTGCTCACTTAACATCCTTTTAATACATTTCATCAATAATGCCTACCATAGACGATTCTGTTGGAGCCGCCTCGATTTGTGGGTTTAGATGTATCGTTTTCACGTCATGATCCGTATGACGGTTGCGTCACTTATTCAGTAACTGCGCCACAACCGCAACGGCATAGGCATCCTGAATTTGATAGTCTCTCGTGCGTAACGTCCTAATTAGGTGTGTATTATATTGGACAAATAATGTTTATAATAACATTTAAACTCTCACCTATATATATAATTTGTAACGGGTATTAACGCGATCATGCATAATGTTTACTTTTTTTAGGCTTGACGTTTCGATCAGGTTACACCGGCCGTGGTCACAAGCTGACCATGCCATGCATGATCGCGTTAATACCCGTTACATATTATATATATATACATATATATATATATATCAAATAATGTTTATATTATGCTTTTAAGGTTATTATTAACAAATAATATTATTGTTACTTCTCACTTTAGTTCCCATTTTTTAATGTATTTGTAAGCCTTTTATAATATGTACACTTACAGAAATAAACAGTATTGTTATAAAATTATTTCAATTACCTGGATTTCCAGGTGGTTTATGTTGATAATATTCTCATATCAGCAGCTAGTCTAAAAATGCTCCAGTAAATATCAATATACCTAGTCTTTTCTAAACCTTCCAAATGAAATTTGCTTGTGAGGCACCTGTGTCCAACCTTTCGAGATATAGCGGTATGATAATTATTATAGTACAATTCATACACGATTCTCGCTTTTATATCCAAGGATATAGGCACTACACCTAGTTTACGTCAGCTATATTTTCTTTTTCCTAAAATGATCCCGAAAGAAAAGTCCAATACAGGTTTATCCCACCAAATTGAATTTATCCATCAAATTGAATTCGGGTCCTCACAATTATGTATTTTTATGTGTATTTTAAAAATGTAATTTCCTGTAACAAAATATAACTCGTGTGTAGCCGCCGCTGCTATTTCTTTTACACTTTACAGTAATTGAACTATAACACTACACCTAGGACACCTAGAGACAGAACAATTTATTTGTGGCGCACACAAATATTTGTCCCGTAGTAAGCCGACCCCGATTGACTTGGGAATAATAAAGGCTAGGGGGAAAAATAAGAAGAAGAAGTGGCAGTGGCAAGGCCACCACTCAAACTAATACACCAACCTTGCAGTCTTTTCGCTGTAAACATAAACGGAAACTTAAATTACGAGACCAAGAAGGTTATAAATGTATTTCTTTTTATTGTGCTCGTCAAAATGGCCACACTCCACCTGATGGTAAGCAGTCGTGTGGTCTAAGAGCAGTGGCCTCCTTTACATTTACATTTTACATTCCTTTTGTACATTCTGAATAAAAAATAAAAAAAGGAATGTTTTGGTTGTTTTTATTTTTTTTTTCATTTTGTGCGATAGCTCAGTGGGGAGACCAACAGACTGCAATGCAGAGGGTCTCGGGTTCGAACCCACGTCGCGCACCTCCGACTTTCGGAAGTTATATGACTTTACGAAATTATGTGCGTATTGATCGACAATTATCGCCTGCTCCGTGCCTCGGAAAGCACGTTAAGCCGTTGGTCCCGGCTGCCATGAACATCTATGGCAGTCGTTATGGGAGAGTGTCGACACAAAAGATCCCACTGGGTCGAAATGTCGCCGGTCTGCACTGACTGGCCCCCACATAAGATAAGATAAGATACATTCTGTATTCTAACCATTATGTTTGTTAACAGCGAGCCTGCTGAGCGGGTAGGATGCGGCGGTATGCACCGCATCGTGCTTCTAATGGCGGTGCTCACACGGGCCATCGCCCCGCAAACGACCGGTACAGGTAAATACGACAATATAAACACTAATAAGCTCGCCTTCCTCTAGTTTAAATCCTTCTGTGGTGTTCCTGTGGTGAGTTGTACCTGAATACTTAGGGAACTCTTGTGTATTTAGTAAATAGTAAAATACTTTATTGTAAACTAGAACGTTATGTATTATATTTATATATACGGTATGACTGGTTAAACGAATGGCCTACTGAAAGAGTGTTTCGAGTAATCGATTCACGTAAATAAAAATATGTAGTTACTTGACTTCATTATTCAATAAATTACGTTAATTGACTGAAATATACAAAAGAAGAACGGATTTTACCTCTCTCGCCTCTCTGCTTTATCTAAGGTGATTTGTATTGTTGCTCTGGTTTTGTGCGCTGGATATGCGGTGACAGGGCAGTCACGCGTTAGGCATATTATTGCAATATTTGACGTGATAGACTTTTTTTGTTGAGAACTTTATTAATCTTTTATGGGAATTTAATTTATTTATTTTTAAGTGTCCCTCTTTTCCTCAACTCGCTGTATAAAACCTTTGTTTTTTGAACTTCCATATTAAGCTTAATCTTAGGAGCCAGATCCTTATGAACATGAGGATGTAACAGACTTTTTATTTTGCAAAGTTGCTTATTTTGTATTGAGGGAAACAGCAACATCACTGAATCTGGAAATCCGGCAAATTTTATTCCCTTTTAGTTTAGTGTTTTACCTCAATTTGATGTATTGCCATACATTTTGAAAGCTATGTAACAGACACAATTGAAATCTTATTCTTAGTTTTCGGTCAATTATGACTGGCATAGTATTTAATTTATTAATAGGTAACATAATATTGTTTCTCCATAAACTCGATAAATGTTTACAGAACTAAGGCAGACAACATGAGTGTGATTTTAGGTAAAAGATATATAGTAGATATGTGAATATTTTAATTGATGTATATATTATGTATTTATCAAAACCTATTTCCAATCGCAAATACTCATTCAGGCTACATTAATTAATAAACGGTTTTTAGTAGTAGTAGTTAGTATATTCGAATGATTAAAAAATCATTCGAAGCTACTGTTGTTGCCACACAATAAAAAATACACAGCAGTAAAACAAAATAAAATCAGGAGTGTTTAGTTATTTATTGTAGCGATTCAGTCGCGATACAGTCACTACTCGCACAACATTACACATACGCATAACTGTAAGCAGTACATTTTTTTTAATACAGCTCACGCACCGGGTGTATATCCTGTGTCGTGTGGTACTTTACAAACGTTCAAACAACGGCCACAAAGAACATCCAGATTCGACACTATTTGTGGACTACACATATTTTTGTCTCGTGTAGGGATCAAACACACAATACTCGGAGTAGTGAAAGTAGGAACGCGGCCACTAACACAAATACGCCATTCATGCAGGTCAGCATTCGCTAAACGAAACGTGCGATTACGTTTTCATTTATATACCAGTCTCTGCCTGTGGTTTTGCCCACCTAAATTCTGTGTAATGCATACTGGGCCGTGTACCAAAGTTCATCCAAATCAACTGAACAGCTCATGCGTGATTGAGTAACAAGATTACTTTATTAATAACTAGATTTTGCCCAAAGCTTCGCTCGCAAAAATGTAGGTTAGATTAAACCTAACGGAAATAAATACTGTTTCTAACATAACCATGTTAGAAATAATACTTTTTTCCGGATAAAAGCTATGTCTTTTTTGTTTCCCTGACAACGTCTCTATATGCAAAATTTCATGATAATCGGTCTAATAGTTAAGGCGTGAAAGCGAAACAAACAAACTCACATTCACATTTTTAATATTAAGTTATGATTTTTTGAAGATAAGTGTCTGCCCCTCTCTGACCGAAATACTGTTTCTATGCAAATAATAACGACGGTTCGTTGCTCTGTGTCGCTGTGTAAAACATTGTCGCGCTTATAATATTAGAAGGCATTATCCAAACAAATTGAAAACAATCCCTAAATCTTCTGTGTCAACGTAGTATTACCACTAATCCGAGTTACTCCCTCAACAGTGAGTATGATAAATGAATCTATTGTCGCAATATAATTAATCAATTGTTATTGTTGAATATACATCCATTAAGCGATTTTGTCTTGTGAAACTAATTTGGTATCATCAATTCTATTTACATGTTAGATGATTCTACTAAGTTAGAATGTTTGTTATGCAAAGGGACAAACTGATTAGTGAAAAAAATATGTGCAGTATTAAAAAAGAAATAAGTCTAGCATATGGTCATTGGGATTTTCTGTCAAAACGTTCCAAATAGTAGCATGGAGTCTGGACTGCTACTGAAAACTACTAGAAAAGTTCGATAACTGAACATCACTCCGGAGTCAAACTATCATGATCAGTTAAGAGTGTAAACGTAAATAGGTGTTATTCTACATTTTCACCATATTTATTGAGGCGACTTACTGCTTAGTCTAAACACGAATCAATAAGAAAATACATGGCCCAGAGACGTATTTTTTATATAGATAAATAATCAAATCAACACAATGATGTATCGCACCTATCACAAAATCAAAATTGTATGCACCGATTCTTAGGTGCATGTCAACAAGCATCGCTAGAAGAAGTACATTATACCACATAAGCAACGTTTCGCCTATTGACAATATAAAATACTAGCTATTGCCCGCGGCTTCGCTCGCGTTAATTTAGAATTTGACAATCAATTCGGGTTGTATTCTGCTTGTAATAATATAATTCAATCATGATTCGAAAGACTCGTGGCGCTATCTATTATCATAAGAACGTTATTGTTGTTTCCTCGGGAACAGTAATTTTTTTCGGGATGAAAGGTAGCCTATGTCCGTTTTTGTACACCTGTCAACGTAAATGCAAAATTTCAGGATGATCGGTTCAGTGGCTTAGGCGTGAAAAGGTAATATATATATATATATATATATACACATATGGCTCCCGCGTCAAGCACTATTACTTTGACAAGTGTCATGGCGGCACGTATCTAGACAGGCTTTCAATCATCTCAATAGGGCAATACACAATAGACTGGTGATATTCGACTGTTCAAATTAATATTGCTCTGTGCAATATTCATTGTAATACAATATACAATATCAGCAGTTGCAGAAACGCTACTATGATTAAATGATTTAGTACTAAATTGATCTTAAAAGTTGGAGCAAAGTGATTATAGGTTTCTTTGAAGAAATTCTTAGGTGTAGCACGGAGTCTGGTAATGCCCTATGGGTGGTAAGAAGCTTGCTTGCCACGTAAACCTTAAACGTGCTGTAAAGGATTTACTCCCAGTAAGAGCCCATTACAAGTTTGCATTACCCTACAAATAAAACCAAAACATGGTCGGCAGTAAGTTGAAACCTGATGTCCATGAACCTCCGAAGCCATGCAAATAAACCAACTTCAGAAAAAGTTTATCATTATTATATAACGGAAACATACGTATGTAATTAAAAACATATGTATGTAATTAAAAAAATACATAGGCATCATGTCTATTTCCTTTAAAGAAGTAAGCAGAGGTGTTTTAGACCCACATTTTTCCAGATATACTCGTAGTTTTAGGTTTCACTTAACAGGGGACTAGCTTACTACCGGTTATCGGGCACAGTAGCTTCGTTCCGTGCTGCCACTGAGAACTAAAACAAGTTACTCGATTCAAGAATCAGAACTGAGACCTCAGGCACAGCTGGCATATACACTACAACTGTGCGACCAAGTTATAACGAAAACATGAATAATATTTTTGAGTATATTAAAAAATCCCACCCGTAGTAATGGCTGTTTTCCAAATTGGACGTCGGCAACATAATCAAATAATCCTTTATATTCACCCATCTGCTGATTACGTTTTACTACCGAAAAGGATTTTGTTGTGTTCGTGACTAAGCCATACAATATCAACATTGCTTTGTGTTTTTTAATACCTATATCTTTTACAATAGCTTTATGCAGTAAATTAGATTATGTTTTGATCACAGAAGTAGAGCCATACCAAAAAGCTTTATTATGTTTAAAGGGTGATGTGTGAAACATGCAGATGTGGGCCCTGGTGTCGCTGGCGTAGGAACCGCTTATAATTAGGCGGGTAGTTTGCTTAATTGCCACCTTTGTCATACAACAGAAAAGCTGGAATATTTGGATAATATACCTTCACATCTTATAGTAAATGAGAGCTAATTAGCTTTATAGCGTGTGCCTACGATAAGAAGAGTTTTCAGAGTTTTTAAGAGCCAACTTCCCGCTAGCGTTTATCTAGCGTAGGCGTTCGATAAATATATACACAGCGTAGCCGCTGCAACAACACGACGTGTACTTATAAACTGCGCTCGCGTTGCACGATTGGATATCGTTTTTAACCAACGAAGCAGTTTCGATAAAACATGTCATCGTGTTACGTGCTCTTGTCACCTTTACATCATGCATACGAGACGTACAGGTGGCAAAAGCATAATATCTGACGTATACATAAAATTATTCGTAGGCCTGCGAGAATACCAGTGTTATAGTCTATACTGCAATAATAGCTGACGCAGTTGCCTAGTTTGATCACCATGTATCGCCTTCTATTTAATGGTATTTATTATTATATCTTTTAAAATTTTGTGTGTATGGAAATTCAAATATAACATTTTTCTTTTTCTTTCTTTTATACATTCCATGGACGGGATGTCTACTCTGCACATACTTATATTAAGGATCTACGCTTAAGATAGCATGCAAAGATGCTCTTAGGCAGCGCTGAATTAGCAGCTTGATTGAAACTTTAGTAGTGGGCAATGAGGCGCTCATAGCCAGTTGCACTCACTGATCAGTAAACGATTAGCGAGGTTAAGCAACGTTGGGTGCGGTCAGTCTATAGATGGGTAACCGCTTAGTGGTATTTCATTTGAGCGTCTCCGTGCTTCGGAGGGCACGTAAAATGTCGGTCCCGGTTGTTGTCAAATTGATAGCAGTCGTTAAGCCATGTCAGAGGCCTACGGGCGGCTTGAACAACTCTTGATAACAGGTTGACCACTAACGAAAAGAAGAAGAAGAAGAAGTATATAATGTCGTCCAACCGACAAAATGTCTTGCCTCATGCTATGATTATGTACACACTGACGAGTGTATATCCTCCAAGAAGCAGGTGGGGATGTATTACGTCGATATTTTGCAAGCGAGCTATTAGGTCTCAAGAAATAGCGGGTGAGCTGTACCGTAGCTACCGCAATTTAACAGACACGTTACAGGATTTATGCTACCGAGAAATATCTAACACCAACCCTTAGCTAAGTTAGCTAAGGAAACCATAGTAGTTGCTTTGTTACCGGCCACAAACTTATACTAAGGCACGACGAACGATTCAAGCTGATTATTTTCGTACCCTTAGCTTCTGTAACGTCTTCTATAGCACCTCTTAAGCTAGGCGTCGTCTTGATATATTCATAAATCAAGTATTATGACCGCACCGATAGTGTAGTGGTTTTTGTGGTCACTGCGCCAGTACCAAATGATTAAAATTTAGTGTGATCTAAAAATAGTTGTAACGAATCTCGATGTTCTTTTCGGCCATTGTTTGAATGTTTCCTATATGATGATGTGATGTATTCCTCTTTCAATTTCAACAGGATCACCAAGCACTGAATCCAGCAAATCGCCAGCTTCCACAATGGTGACCCAGCCACCAACAGTCTTCCGCAGCTTCAGAGTCACGAGCAGACCCAGAAAACCAGGAATGAGACAGGGGAAGGCAGACTCGCCAATGTTGAACTACATATTTGACTCATACGCAACTAGCAATAAGCATTTTCATGACAAGTGAGTATTTTTTGTGTTTTTATTTACAAAAACAAATTTGACGATGCAAGGCTGTTTTATAGCAAATCCGGGAAATAAGTTTTAATTACCTTTTGACTACACATGCTGCTTCACGGTTTAAGTGGTTGCCTCGCCACTGCCAGTCTGTCGTGTGATGTGGGTTTAAATCCCACACAGCACAAAAAATTGTATGATCCTCATCCGAATCTGAATCTCCTTTGTGTTCACAAACATCTCGCGAAACAGGCATTATTCCTAGAGCTGGAGTTGGCTCTAAAAATACATATGCTAACATAGGATATCGTTAGTGGAATAACCGTGAATCTAAATTACGAGGTCTTGAACAAAAGTCTGTAATGCTGCTACCGCTCTATGCTTGCAGCTATTCTGGTACCTACATAATGATATCCATTCAATTAATCGACTGGAGAAATATCAGACTGATTTGTATTTTTTGAAAGGACATGGTTACCAAAGTATTATTATAACCGACTGTCGAATAAAATTCCTAACAACAACCTGGAAAAAAATACTATAAATTGAATTAAACATGCCACGATTCTGGTATCAGCAAAAAATTAATTAATTAAATCGTGCTTCATTTGTAAAATGAAAAGTCCTTCGCAAATTGCATTCTCGTACTCTGAAATTCCTTGACCCAGTAAATTTGCATTCACAAATCATAAGAACAAAATGGGTCGAGTAATGGAGAAAAACGATAATAGTATACAAAATTTGGGAGAAGGAGCATTGATTGCTCCGTTGGGGCCTACACTGTGGACTTTTAATTAAGAAGTCTCGAAAAATGCACGCACTTCACATTTTTAAGGACGGACTTATAATAAAATTATTTGGTGAAAGGATGAAGGTAAATATTAGTCCGTAGTCCGTATGACAGAGTAATTTTTCTCAAAGATCATCACATTCGCTATTAAAGTTTACCACGACAGGAGGTGAGTCTGTGGTAACCATCACAAAATGCTGAAGTTGAGAATTTTCTAAGAAATGAAATATACACTACTATATTTTGGCCATGCCTACGCTCACTCGGGTACGGTACTTTTTCTAGATGAACGTAGATTTGGTCACTGTTGTTGTATTTTGGTTTTTTTTTAATGCAAGGTCCTATGTCGTTTACTGTACCTGACAACGTATATCCGAAATTGAATGATGATCGACCGTGTATTTAAGGAGTGAATGCGTAACAAACAATATCGTATTCGCATTTATAATATTATATTACTTAGGATAACATTTTGCCTAACCCGCATTGTAACTTCAAACGCAATCGGGTGTAACTTCAACTACCGGGTAAACGAGACACATGTGTCTACATAGTAAAAATTTACAGGCAATCTACAAAAAATAGCAAACAATCTAAAAATAATCAATTATGCGAATCTAGGGGTATTTTTTATATTTAGTTTACTTGCATTGCGTTTTCATTCAAGCTTGTTTTAATTAAGCCTTTCTTCAGATATATTGACTACCAGCTACCGCTCGTGGCGTCGCTTGCGCGATACGTCATTAGACATAGCCTATGTTACTAAGGAACAGTGCAACTTTCAATTGGTGAATGAATTTATACAATCGACTCAGTATATAGCCTAACAAATTCTATCTTCATAATATTTATGTATTTCTTGTTTGTCCAATATATACCGTTAAAGAAATATTCTAACATACTATTTTGATGGCTAGTAGAAATTTCTAATCTCTATCTATACCCCAGGGAAAAGAGCTTGTGCATTTAAAAAAGTAACTATTTTGGCTCAAGTATCGAATTTTTAAATGCCTAGAGACGTAAAGCTATACATTCTCAATATTTTTTACCCATTTCAGACACTTTTTAGTAATTCTGTCGTCTAAGAAAAACTACTCAAAATGTTAATGTGATTTATGATCGAACTTATCTTTTAGGTTTCCTTCAAGATAAAGTAGATGCTTTTTCAAGTTTCTGGAGGCTTTTGACTAGACAGTCACAAGACTCCATTAGCATAATTAGTGTTTAATAATAAAACAGCAAAAAACCGATGGAATTCATTCATTTATGGTCGTAGTGTATAAGAAAGTTAAATATGGTAAAAAAATCATATCTCAGTTAGGTAGCTAGGATAGTTTTTTTTTTCATATAATATTTTTCTGAACGGCCATCAGTTTTACTATAAGACATTTCAAGGTTATCCATTAATTACCGGACATCCTATATATATACAGAAAATACATACCCACATCTCCGATAGCGTATTGCACCAACACTTTGCCAGATATGGTTTTAGATTCCACGTTATTGGTTTACTGCTGTGTATAGGGTTATACGGAGTCTGGAATATACCCATATTGCAGACTCCGTACTGCTACTGAAAATGTCTTGACAGAAGATACCTAAAAACCTTCCCTGACTAGAGAATGAAACCCTAATGCACAACAATGTCAATGTTCAATACCACTCCGTCACCAAGATACGCCTAGGTAGCAGAAGATGCAATCACTAAACTACCAATCAGCGATCGGCAATATTCTTTCGATGAAACATCGTGTTGATTTAATTATATCTATGATTTCAAACCGCACTAATTGATAACTGTATCGATTATGTATAGCGTTTTGATAAATCTCTACGATTAAATGCTGCATTTATTATGAGAAAGGTTGCAACGAAAGTGACTTAAATATATGCAGAATTTGATCAATAAATCCATATTTTACTGTCTCTTTGATTTTAAAAGATTAGTTTGCACTGAACATTATCAATAGCGAGATCAACAATAAATTCAGTAAAAGTTCTGGATTCAACATCCAAGAAGGACACAGTGTAATTGAGAATTTCTGCTTAGAGGTTCTTGGTAGTGTTTGAAGCCTGACGGTGAAAAATTGTAAAACAAAGCTGGTGAAATGTAAGTAAAGTATACTTGTGTATAGCAATGCTGGCAAAACTCGAGAGTACTCAACCTATGTCTAGCATTACTGGCGAAATATGGATCTACTCTTCATGGCTATATACAGCATTTTGAAGAATGTAGGCAACAAAGATATGGGTCGGTAATTATTTGGTGTGTTCACCTGCCTTGTGACTATAACGTCAACGGAACAGTACCTAGTGTAACTTTGGTTGATAATGAGCATAAGGGAGTTTACAATAATATAATTTATTTTATAAGTCGGTAATATCGTCTATCCCTGGAGCGCTGTAGGTCAAAAGCTCGTCAGGATGGTAATGCTGGTAAAATGTCGGTGATCTTTACATTTCTAGGGCAATGCCAGAAATATATCTGGCTTTTATAGGTACATACAGCAAAGCTTAATACGTAGGTAGGGTGGTTGTTTTCAGCTCCTATAAACAACGAAATCGCCACTTTTCAGAATAACGTAGCTTTGAGTATAGCCCTCAAAGGCAAATACAGGCCATTCTTCTAACTCACATTAATATTCAAGAAAGTTTATTTTACAGACTTTTATATTCATGAAAATATTACGTAGGTTGAGTTTCAAGGAACATAGCCGTAAAGTTTTATATAAAATCACGTGGATGAAGCTTACAGAACGTCCCAGGGGATTAAAACTACCCTCGGTGTACAGATTGAAATATATTTTTTAGCGTTTAGCTAAGGGGTTAATGTTTAATGCATAAAATATAACGTTTTTATAAGGTAAACTTCCAATACTTTAATATTAAAACTTTTACTAACTGTAGCCGTTGGCTCTATTTTTTAAAAATTAGATGACGTTGAATCAGTGTATTGTATTACTAACACACATTATGACGTCATCGACGTTATTAAACAGTGTAGTGGAGCGTGAAATGTAACGTATGTATGAGATGCAGTGCAATATAGAACAGCTTAAGCGAACAGACATTTTGTCATTTATTATGTCTATACCGTCACAACATCTTCAACATCTAATAGAAAATTGAAGTGATTACATTTTTATTTAGGCTGTCTAATAGATCTCATTGCACTAGTCAGCGCCTAAATTTGTTGCCGATCATCAAGTCCACGAGATCCATTCCGAATACAGGCAAAGAATTATTAAATTTATTTTCTGACAATTTTCAACACGGGTCTGACAATTTGCCCAACCGTATTTGGAACCAAAAAGTTGGTGAAAGTTGAGTATAATATGAATTTTCCTACCAAGACTTACAAATTATAGCTAACTAAATGTTGAAATATTTATATTGTACTTATTAATCCTGCAATTCAATTTAGGTTTTAATTATTATTGCAATAGGCCTTCCAAATCAAACTATTAGCTCAAATAAAACGTTCGGTGTTATACCGAACACGTCCCCTTAAACAGTGAAACTAATTTTGGTAATACCGACCCCCGGTATCTCATTTGTCGGCCCTAATGAAGATCCTTTTCAAGCCAAAGTCAAAGGCTTTTGTCACACCGAACCGTGTTAATCCATTTAGTTGAAAAGCCGTATTTCCTTTTCAAAGTTACTGAGTTTATAGAAATGAAATACTTTAAAGCTTTAGTAGGATTAGAGTAAGGGTTTACGTAATCACCTGTTTTTCTGGTCAAACAAACTGTTTTTGGTTATTGCCAAAGAGCACGCAATACTTCGCGTTGCGCTTGATCTAGGGATGTAAAGAAATACTAATTTGTGCTTAATGATAATGACTGATGGCGTTGAGATCATGCAATACAATAGTGTTTTGTTATAGATAGATAATGCACCCTCTCTTTCACACCACACTGCGCATTTAACTGCCATAGTCGAACAGTTCATCTATTCACATCAGTCTCATTCTAAATTAGTTTATCTCAATTTAAAAATAGAACCTTTTTAAAAAATACTTGATCTCACTTTGGTCCATATCAGTTCGATAGTGCAAGCGTTGCGTTTGTATTGACTATATCCTCCAGTAGGCTGACGTATTAATTGCTGTAGCTTTTGCGTATATAAGCTGTTATGTCGGTATATTCTACATGGAGAAGTATTCAGAGTTACACGTGTATATATTAGCCAGTTTCGATTTTTAGGTGCCACGTCATGACAATCATGGTTTGTCTTCTATCAGACACATATGTTAACACTATGAATCCTGAGATTTTTTTCGGAAAATCTCAATAATACATAGGTCAGATTAAACAAGAAAGCTAAATAAAGTATTGCAGCGGCACAGCGCTAATGAATGTGACTTGGGTTTCAGGTTGGATTCATAGGTAGGGACAAGGTTTTTTGATTATGTTATCAAGGAATTTTTAGCAGCACGAAATCTAACAGAACATCATCATTACTTTGGACCTAAAACTACCTAATTATCAGATGAAATCTGGGTAAAATACACATTTGCCTACTCCTTCGGTAATATTATAAATTATAATATATATAAGTCTGTGTTACGTTAGATAACTATATCAGTCGATATAGTATCCAAAAGCTACATAATTTTCTAACCACTAGACCTAGATAGATCGTTAAGCCTAGTCAAAAGCCAGTGAGAGGCTTATATCGTCCGAAAATAGATTAGCTAGTTACCACAGGGTTGAAACGAAAGGTAAAATACGTAGAATATTATTCTGAAATTTACAATTAAATTTATATTATATTTTAATTAGATTACATAGTTTATATTAATTAGTATTTTTGAAACAAGTGTTTAATAGGGCAACTAGGCAACTGGACTATAAATGACTTTGATATCTAATTACCGGTGTAATTCTAGAAAATCTCACTATCTAACTCACTGCCGACTCACCTGAAAATATTACCGAGTGCCTAGTAGGAGTTGTGTATATGTTAACGCGATCGATCCATATATGACTTTCGGCGCTCCGATTGGCCCGCTCCAAGCTTTTAACCAATCAGAGAGCCAAACGCGGTAAACATTTTAATTGCGTTAACGTAAAAACAACTCGCACTAAGCACCCTGTTCTTATCATTTTTTTATTGCAACTAGTGTCAAACGAGCCAGTGGTCCATCTGTTAGTAAGTGTCGACCACCGCTCAGGTATATAAATTTAGATAGCGACTTGCAGTAGATGTCATTGCTGTTATTATATGTATCGAGTCATTGGACCAACAACGGAATCAAACGCCAAACACGAATCTAAACAATTAATCTTAACCGCCACCTTACACACCGGTGTAAACGCCATCCATTTCATTTGCAAGAGTATCACGTCTATACAAAAGTTACCAGTTTGAATAAAATGAGCCTCATTGGGTCACACTTTTTCTTTTGTAAAATATATACATACATATACATAAACATCTCGACCTAACATATGTTAGAGTTGTTCCTTTTTGTAAATTAGACTCAGAATAATATCATAACTCTGTTTTTTATCCGTGTACCCGGTTCTTTTCTTTGCTGTTATTTAGTTTGGGAATGGGAAAAAGATTCTCGTATTTTTGGTTCGTAGAATACGTGGTTTGTATGTGTGCGTCTTTGTGGGTATAAGTACCTATTATCTCTGTGTGAGTTTGGTTGCGTAATTTGGTCGAGTATTATGTAATGCGTTAGAAGCTTTATATTGTACATATCAGTGGGTTAAGTACTACATACTTAACCTAAGTAAAAAGAGATAAAATACTATACAAGATTTTGCCCGCGGCTGATTCAGTATAGATGAAAGGTACCCTATGTCCTATTCTGTACCTATGACGACGTGTAAGCAAAATTTCACGATAATCGGTGGAGTATCAATTGAATAGCAGCCTGGAGTAAGTTTAAGCTAATAAATATTACGAAATTCGGAAAAAAATTCGCTAGACGACCAAAAGCTCTTCTCCTATAACTTGGGATTCAAAAATCTGCTAGCTTAATATGGGTCTAGCAAACTGTTCAGGGAAATTCAAGCATGTGTATGTAACATGGCTGATAAGCAGAAATTTGCAAGTCTATTAAATTTATGTCTATTTTCAATAGAGAATACTGTTGGAATGTAACATCGTTCGGGGACGCAGTAATTTATTTGCTTAAGCCAGGACCCAGTACTTTATTACTTTGAGCTTATTTTGCGTAAGTAATGAAACGAAGTAGAATAAATTATGATAACCTACACTTCAAGTCGGTTAACACTTTACTCTTTTTGACAGAAACGTGACATTGAAATAAATACTGAACAAATAAAATACTGTTAATGTAAAAGGTGTAAACAAAATAAATTCACTTAACATAAAATATACGTAAAAGATACGCTATTTATTTTAGAAAAGCATAGGTGATAATATCGTGTGAGACTTTCGACCTGTAACTTATCGGGCGAAACGTATAAACTACAATGTTAATCACTCATGCACTGAATTCAGTAGATTTTAAGACATTATTATTTTGGATTAATTTATATTATTTACAAATTCCATTTCCAATGTCACATTTTGGTCACAAAGGTTAACGTGCACGAGGTTTTATTGTCTAATATGAGTTCTTATTAGACGGTGCTTCCCCGGTTAAGCTCTGAAGACAATGACAGAATTACATTACTAAAGCTATTTGATTTACGCCAATAGCAGTTATTAACATTAAAATGGCTAAAACTACAAAAAATAGTGTCAGGTCTGTTATATTCTTTACTTATTGAGTCGCAGCCACACACCGCGTGTTGGTCAGACTTGATAGGTCATCAGTATTGCAGTAGATATTTGTTTCTTTTTTTTAAATCTTATTACACGAGGCAAATGCTATATGATTTATGTTTTTTTTTAAATTGGCAACTGATCCTTGATTTCACAATAATTACATTTTTGATAGAGATACCCACCCCATTGGCATGTTATCAAGAAGTTTTAAGGTCAATCATCGCCAAAAAGGTTACTTTTCCATGGATTGTTCCATATAGTGGGTATCTATCAATTCCAATTGTGATAAATTATATTACCTATACATAAATGTTTATTATTACCATGTAGTCGCTAATATTTCTATTAATAATTCTTTTTCTTTACTAATTCATTATACGAGCATACATGTGGCTAAATTTTAAAGCTTCACAAATTACACTTATAATTCTTGAAACAAGCTTGAGAGAGGCTTACTTCAAGGTATTTAAGCTAGTTGTTATTCCAATTAGTTTATGGCGCGTTTGCAAAGATTATCTCAATTTTCAACAAGATCTTCAAAGGAAAATTGTAACTAAGCGGATTATACCACGTCCCTGGCAGTTTTAGAAGACATTAACAACAGAGATGTAGGGCTACGAATATTTGGATAATCTAGAGACTGAAAGAAGTGAGAGTATTTTTTCTCAACAGTCAAGAAAACTCAACTAATTTACATTTATTTTAATGTTGAAACTTTACAGACAAATGGAAAAGCAATTTATAGGACATGACTGTTCTTATAAATTAGAAAAATAATATTTTATTAAATAACTAATATCTGCCCATTCAACCCGTAGCGTAATCATTTTACAACTAACGTTCAATTCCAGTATCGATTGCCGGGTTGGGTACAGTCAATGGCTTTAGTAGTTATTGCGATAAGCCGCTGTGACAAATAGTCAGACGCACATACCATGTCATAACCAAAGTCGCACTATGGTGATTTCGTTCTCGGTTCCGCACGAAAATGGTATAAAACCCTAACAATAAATCGATTTATAAAAATATTTTGATATGAATAGGTTGGATGAAGGGATTTTACAAAGTGCTTTGAGTCATCTTACTTTGGAAATAACGTCAGCATTTTAGCAGCAATAGCCAATTTTTTGATTAGTTAAGGTTTTGTATTTGTACAATGGGTTTGATATTGTTGTTTGTTTTTTAAAAACCCTTAATAAAATTAAATAAAAATATATAATATACATATAATATTCTAACATCTGTAACTTTTCATTACCTAAATAATTAAATTACTAGTCTTGTGAAATATTTTATTTTCAGTTCGCTCGTTAGCTAACGGCTTGAATTAGCTTTAGCTACTCTGTGGTAAGGGTACAGATAGTAAACAAATTAGACAAACACGTTTTTAAGCGTTTCACCCCGTGTAAATAGTTTATTTTCCTCTTTGAACCCGTTCCGTGCCTTATTATTAGGTTGGCAACGTAATTAGTTAACGAAACTGGAACGTGCGTTTGTATCTACGGGTGGCACTTGGTATAATTATTTTAGAGCTCCAACAAAAGCAATATTGTAACTGGTTTATGGACACGTTGAAATTAACCTGCTTTATACGGATTTTATCGCGATTTTTATTAACACATTTATTACATAATTTTCAAAATATTAAATATATACACTACTACTGAATGTATATATCTTTTATCTATTTAAAATCATTAAAACTATTTAAGTTTAAATTTACACTTTTCCCGACGTTTCAGTTGCTTTTCAGCAGCCATGTTCACGGTTCAAATCCTATAGATGTGTGAAGGTTTTGTGTTAATACTCAATCGCGTGACAATCGTTGAACAGATATTAATAAAACTTGGCTTATAGGTAGACCATGTTTGTAACATACCTATTTAATTACCTGACTGAAATGTCTTTGTAAATAACATTGAAAAAAGTGAATCAGATCACGATGGACTTGCCGATATAAGCAAAATTGCCATTACTTCTACTAATATGCTGTCCCGCCGATCATACGGTAGCTCGCGTGCGGACAAGGTACAAAGGTACACTGTATCTGGTCAATTTACAAATAGGTTCGCATTTTCTCTGAATGAATACAAATTTAGCAATACAATTATGATAATAATTAGGTATATATTTTATTATCCTTACTACACCGTACTAAAGCTATAGTGACCTCTCTCTCTTCCTAGCTATGTATCCCACATGGTGGCGGGGTCAGCTTTCCTTATTTTTCTCCTCAATTTCGCTCTGTCTTCGACATCATCGTCAGTAACATAACATTCCCTCTTGTCCTTTAGCACTACATCTTTCCACCTTGTCTTGGGTGTGCCTCAAGTCTGCGACCGGGGAGGTCAAGCTGTATTGCCAAATTGCCGACGTAGTCTGGTGGCCTTCTTTTTACGTTACCATACCATCTCAGCCTACTCTCTTGCATCTTGTCAGCGATGTCGCGTACACCGAAAAAAGCTATAGTGACCTATTTTTGATATATGTGTATTTACATAGCAAATAGCAATCAAAAAAATATTTAGACACCGTAGGGGATATTTTTTAATCGAGTTATAAATTCCCGTCTGATAATAGTAAAAGTCGCGGACAGTCACTAGTGTTCGAAATGCTTATTACGTTTACTCTCGAATACAGGATGATTTTAACCCAGGGTACCTAATTATTTTAAGCCTTGTCATTTATTACCTGACACGAAAATACGTACGACATACTTTAGTAAATTAATTGCCTACTGCTTGTTTGCCACAATAAACGAGCAATTTATGAGAGTTTTGAACCATTTTTATAAACGTAAAATAGCAACTCTTTAACTGTAAATAAAAAATGTGTTTCCACGAGCCGACATCAAATTCTTTATAAATATATCAACAACTGATCACGCAATCCCTCAATTTCTTGAATTCAATGTCATAAAACCACGGCAAAGTTTTGCATCACAATCATTATATTTAAAAATACTTATATAGTATCACACGTCTATCTCAGAAAAGTAAAGCCAAGGAAAGTTATTGCGTTGAGTACCACGTAACAGTAGATAAATCTATTGTCGTCTACTGGGCACAGATTTAGCCTCCGTGCCGTTACTGAGAGTATCTTAACAGAAAACCGAACAAAACTGCCTAATGCAGGTAACGAAGTCGAAAACTCATGCTAAGTCGTTTTCACTACCTAAATATTCTTTTAAAATCAACGCAACGAAGAACGTAACACAGACTAATGTTGTTAGCAATGGGACTAGTGATATATGTATTTCCTCTGCGTCCACAGCGCAGTCATTTGTCGGCTTCGATGGCGTAGTGGTTAGTGTAACCGACTGCCACGCCTAAAGTCGCGGGTTCGATTCACGCACAAGTCAAACATTTGTGTGCATGAACATGGATGTTTGTCCTGGTCTGAGTGTTTCTACGTATAATATTATTATTATTATGTATGTATTTACAAAAAAAAACTGTATATGTATGTTTATCCATAGTACAAGCTCAGCTTAATTTGGGCTAGATGGTGTTGTGTGTAAGTGATATAATATTATTAATATCATATTTCTTTCATGCAGAATCTTTTATTCATGAGTAATGTTCTTAATATTTTTACAAATTTCGGATACAATAACTAGCTGGCTCTATGGTGAGTGGTATTGAATTCGACTTCTGTACATCTCGGTTTTAATTCTTGAGGCCGGTAAAAGTGTTCAAGGGTTATTTCTCAGTATTAAACACTAGTCTGCATCTATGCCTGATAGCCTTCAATAGGTTTGTCCTGTTTTATTTGGGATCAAAAACTATAGTTGACGAAATGTGGATGTAATACTACCCTGCCTACCCAATCGGGGATTTAGGCGTAAGACTTAACTTGTATAAAGTTCGTAATAACCGCTAGTTTGCCCCTAGCGATATAATGACGAAAATAAAAATCTTCTCATGCGGAAATTTCTATGTAGCTACAAATTCATTTCAGTTACTGAACGTACAACTTAGAGCTGCTTAAACTAGTTAATTTTGTAAATTCAACAAAGCAATTTCTTAGTCGAATTCGGGATTTTAATCATCAAACTTAAGTTGGATTTATGCGGATGCTTAAATTTGGCCTTGAATTTGCTGAACATTATTGAACGTTGGCCATAACAAGAACAATATTAAGTATCTTAAAGAACTCTCTCCATCCGAATATCTTTATAAAAGTAGTACGATGTATGTATGTTTCTTTCTTACTTGTCTTGTTTGTTAAACAAACAAACTCATTAAAAACATTCAGTTACTACTTTCATACTGTATACGTTTTCTGAAAACAAAGAGATAACAAAACAAGACAGACAAAACACATAGAGATGGATCTCTTTGTTTTGTCTCTACTTACCAGTATGCCATATTTGTTAATTAAATAGAACTAGTAAAAACTGATTTTCTAGAATGCGATATTATTCTTCAGTAATTCTGCAGTTCTGTGTTATTAGTTTGTGCTTGCGCTGAAGGTGCTATTGTCAATTTTAGGGTGTCATGATATTATTACGTTTGTCTGTTAGTAAATATTCAGTAGGTGCTTGGAGTCTGGCATGAAAGGAGCGAATGAGAGAATAGACTATGGCTACATGCCAAGTCCTAATAATTATGTGGCTTTTTAAAATATACCTAGCCAAAATTGTATTGTATTACATATTACCGATTCGGGAATAAAAAGATGTGAGTCTAAGTACGTATGCTTACAAAACCTTTAACTATATGTATAAAAATTCATAATGGTTTTGTGGTAGGTATGTTGATTTTTGAATCCCGATAGTTATTACTCGATGTCCTTGAAGAAAGGCGTTTTTGTTAATCCTATCTCAGTTTTAGCTACCTATTTATACAACATATAAATAGACTTACAAAATATCATAATCCTAACTTATATTGTAAATGCGAATGTCAGTTTGTTTGTTACGCTTTCACACATTAACTACTCAACCGATCTGTAAAAAAAATGTTCTATCACATACACGCAACACACTCTAGCTCAAACTAAGCAGAGCTTGTACTATGTGTACTAGTGGATAAACATACATAATATATACTTTTTGTTTTTTTTGTAAATACATACAATATTTATACATAAAAACACCCAGACCAAGACAAACATCCATGTTCAGGCACACAAATGTTTGACTTGTGCGGGAATCGAACTCGCAACCTCAGGCGTGGCAGTCAGTTACACTAATCACTACGCCATCGAATCATCAATCATCATAACATTTCGCATACAAGTTGTCAAAAGGACAAAAAAGGGTATAGTGTACCTAAAAATACTGTTCCCAAGTGATAGAAATTTATTGACTTATGCTACATCAACACGAGCGAAGTTGCGAGTAAAATCTAGTACTAGGATAAATCTTCCTAGGCCCGTCATGGTTGTGTTTCACTCCTAGTGAAACGTCTATGAAGTGATAGAAGCTACCGTAGTTGGCTCGATCGATCAAAGCATTCTATAATTAATTACCAAGCATATGGCTTGTGCGCTGCAAGCTCATTACATATACAAGGAAGATAAGGATCCGTCGAAGCGAACCTACTACGCGTTCGTAATATAATTGTTCCCAAGGTAACACGAAAGTATGATAAACCTTTTATCTTCAGTTACTTATAAAGTCATACCATAGGTCAAATATTTCATTCTATGCACGTGTTATTATCATAGCTAGAAACCGTGGGAATATATATTATGCACATATATTACACTCACGTTGGGAATTCGAGAAACCAAACAAAATACACAATATATCAACAAATACGTATTCCCAAAACGCGTACATATGTAATGTCTGAGACAACACATTCCCGAGATAAAGCCAAAATCCGATACAAATCCTTGTTCTATGCATGCAAATATTGATCAGAGTTGAAGTGGGTCCTTTTGTACACTAACGAGGATAAATATGATGTCGATGTGTGCTAGGTTACCTAAGAGAGAACTAGAGGAGTAGTAATAAGAAAAAAATTATATTCAAACGAGTATTACGTGTTGGTACTAATACAAAATTAGGTACTATTGTTTTGTATTCGGTTTTTGGCACTGAGGTGTGACAGATGTGGATTTATTATCTTATAGAACGGCAATTGAAATGATTTTTGCAGAAGAAGCTACTAAAGTACAGTCATGCAGTCTTGTTGTTTTTGTGTAGTCTTTATTATTTTATTATTCATTACTCTCTCTCTCTCTCTCTCTTCTTGGCTAGGTATCCCACATGTTGGTGGGATCAGCCTTCTTTATAATAGCTGTCTACTTCACTCTATCCTTTCCAAAAACTACATATTTCCACCTTGTCGTCGGCCTTTGGACCTTTGATCAGGGATGGCAACCTATGGTGCTAAACATCCTACGTAGTCTGCTGGCCTTTATTTTACGTGACCATTTTATCGCAGCCTACTTTTCTGCATCTTTTTAGCGATCTCTCTCTCGACTCCCAGACTGCCTCACACGTATTTGTTGCGGATTTTATCAAGCCTAGTCACGCCGCACATCTACCTTAGCATCTTAATTTCGGCCACTTGAAGGACATAGACATCTTTTTAGGTTACAACACACGTTTCACTGTTGTTCATAAGATTATATTATTATTATAATATGTAAGTACATGTATTATAAATTTTATTTTATAAACAAAAAGAAGAGTCCGCTCTTGCCAATTAGTACACAGCACGCGACGTTTTAACTACTTAATACTACATTACGAAACAAAGGCATTAATTAATGTGATTTATCATGGGCACGCAAAAACAGATGATTCAGAAGTTATTATCAAATAAAGGCCGACAATCAACACGATCAATCCGATTCTTATTCAAACAATCATAATGTTATTCGAAAAAGAATCAGTGAAAACCTTATAGCTTTTGTGATAAAAACCATAGCTGAAACTCAGATCACTGCTTTTAAAAATTTACTTCTGTGAGTAACGTGGCCAATTTTTTATAATGCGAATATCGCGAATATCCTCTGGATGAATGGTTAAATCAAGAAAGTAGCACATGTTTGCTTGATTTCACCTCTATAACCTAGTAGTGACTTCTAAAGTTCTAGTCTACGTTTTTTTACATCCAATACCCTGGGTTGTTGTCAGAGTCAACCAAAAAACCAAACAACAAATTTTATTTAAACAAAAAAAATTACATGTTGGTTTGGATACACTATGAAAATATAGCATTTAAACTGACGTGGTTGACTCGTAGACACCGTGGTTGACTCGTAGACACCTTCCTTCAAATAAGGACACGCGGTAGAAAGGTACTGAGAGCACGGGAGTCAAGATTTAAAAAATAACATAGCTACACAACATTTTTGATTTTGTGGTATCTGTCATACTACCACGTCAATCGCAGAAGATTAATCACTATTTTCAAAGGTATATAATATATATTAATATTTGGCACAAATCGTTCTCAGTTGACGTAAAATAAATAAAAAATTGAATATTAAGAAAGACCTACCTACCGTTGCTGATATCTGAATTCCAAAATTTAATAAAGTATGTACTAGTTCTACAACTAGCCCTTGAAAAGATACTTGAAATATCCACAAAAGTTATCTAGAAAAATATTTGAGCAGTCCTATGCAAATTTCTAGTTTCAACATTTCCATAGAACGTTAGTTGAGGAGGAGAAAAGAATATCTAACTAAATTACATATATTTTGCAAAGTTATTCTGACGAATAAGCAGAAACATTCGGAGTTACGTAAGATCACCCGTACATCCTTGAAGGTTTAAGCAGTGGACAATCAAAACAATACTGCGTCAGTAGACTTGACCTAAGTACCTACATAAAAAAGAGAATATCTAAATCAACTGCTCAAGACACAATATACATATACTGCTTCTAAGAATTTTCTAAAAGAAAATTCAATAGCACATTACTCGATCTAGTACCACAATAAACAATTGTGTAAGCATTCCAAATGATGACACTGATTCAGCGAGACGATTTTTTCCTATATATGTATCAGCCCTGTATTGTGGTCGGGGGACTGCTGGGCATGGCAACACATATTGAACCACCACGCTGGCCCAATGTAGGTTGGCAGGCTTTGCATATCTTGAACTCCCAGACATACAAGTTTTCTCACGATATTTTTCTTGACTGTCAAAGCGAGCAATAATTAACTATTTAATTTTCACATAACTTCGAAATGTCACAGATCTGCGTTTTGGGATCGAACTCAAGATGTCTGCATCGCAGACTAACGGTCTCCGACTAAGTAATCACCGTATGCTGTTAACAAAATTATATATTTTTAATACAACTCTTTTTCTATTTGTACTAGATTTCGCCCACCGTCGTTTGAAGGGACGGCGTCAGAAGACACTGTAATTGACGCAGACACGGGATCAACAGTTATATTTGACTGCAAAGTCACCGCGTTGAGAGATAAGACGGTAAATATCATAAACAAATAATTATTTTAGAAATTGTCTTAAAAAAGAACAAATAAATAACAAGTTTAGTGCGTTTATTTCTAACAACTGCAGTCAATCAAATAAGCTATGAAAATATTGTTGATGCTGTTATCATGAATATTAATATAGATATTGCAAATTATAATAAAATACTATTATAAACAAGTCAAAAATTAAATTAGAAATTGCTATTATAAATATAATCCACACAAAATTCATGGAATATTATTTCGTCCAAATAAACGTAACATTTTTTTTAATACCTTATATTAAGTTGTGTATATTTCTATAGAAAACATTTGACATTTTGATTTGTTTCAGGTGTCATGGATAAGAGTATCTGAAGATGACAATCTAGAATTACTAACACTCGATCTCGACACTCATACAGCTGATGCAAGGTAAGCTAAACAATATTATAAAATTTCACAAAGCTAAATATAAGTGTGTAGAAAAAGATAAATCTTTACTCTCTGAAGGATACAGCATAGCCGATCACTAAACGTATAGTCAACCCTTTTCTAAGCCTACCAAAACAGAAGTCAAAGCGCTCAGCGCAAAAAAAGAGAAAACGCACAGCGGGAAATAAACTGGAACAACTTATTTGCAAAAGTGCTTACAATTTTCAACAAGATATCTTGTGCTGTATTTCCAAAATGATTGATTCCATATTAATTGTCAAATTTCATTAAAGGCTTACGTAGCCTATGTAGAGGTTACAAAATGGGCTTGCATATATTGACATTTTGTAACGGCTACGAAAACATTTTACCGCCAGGCATGCCATACGCTTATTTGCAATCTTAGTGGTATAAAAACAAAGGCAGGCATGACGACTATTACTTCAAGGGTGGCGTAATGGTTTGAGTAGTTGTCTAGCCACCAGTGTTGTGGGTTCGATACCTACACGTAAGAAAAAGATCCACAAATCGTTGTTCCGATTCTGTGTTTTTTTGTGTCCGCTGTTTTTGAATGTTTGTACAGTCCCCTACGACACAAGAATTATTTTTAGCGCGGTAATGGTTTTTTTATAATACGCACAAGTAATCATGATGTATAATAAATTGTGGTATACAAAAAAAATGCTATCTCAGAGTGTCTCCACTCGGAGAAATTAACCCTTGTCATACACGACATATTCTAAGAGCCTTAATACTACTCTCGAATACTCAGTATTAAGTAGATTAATCTTATTTATTTAAAAGCCTTTATACAGCATGTAAATGAAAGATACAGTCATATTAAAGGATCATGCGCTTGATGATATTGTATTATCAGCCAAACAAGAACAAGGTGTCTTTGGGTTTTGTACCTACTTTCACTTGAACTACTTTATCATTTCATTCAAATTGCTCGACTTAATTTCAAATACGGTCTTCTCGTAATAAAATCTGTTTTAAATGAAGTTCCGATCTAGCCCTCGTGACATAATTATTATTACATATAGTATAAAAAATTATAAAACAGAAATTGCATTTTAGTTTACATTTGACTGTTATGCGACCATAGAATTCTATTTTTAACATATTATGTATTTTATTACGAGAATGTATCTTATATTTTGTCTCTATTATTATATTATGAACACACAACTGACATGAATAACACGTAAGCAATAACTTGCATATAATTGATATTAGTTGCTATTATTAATAGTTACAAGGCTTAAATGTATATTTAAATTGTAAAGAGAATAATTATGTTTGTTTGTAATCGATAAACTCTGAAACGACTATACCGATTTAATAATCCTTTCATCTTTACACAGAAAGATACTTTATCCAGAAGTAGCATATGCTGTATAAAATTACGCTACAAGCCACGGCGACGGATCAGTAACCATAAAAGCGGCTGAAAACGTGGGAAACAGCTAATAAATTATAAAATAACACCTATTTTAAAAATATTGAATTAAAGGCACGATGGGTACTAGAATTATCACGATAGACGCAATGCATCGTGAATAAAAATTATCATTTATTAGAGTAAAGACCCTTTGTGACATGTGAATGTCAATCTTCCACTATTGCGAAAAGATTTATTTAAGACTAATTCACGTCTCGTGGCTTGTATTATTACTCATTTATCAAAACTGATTGGTATCCTGAATGATGGAATCGCCGGACTGACAGCCAGGAGACTCGATTTTTATTATTGAGTGTACTGTATTCCAGACTTTTGCGATACATGCTGTGTATCCGGTATCATACATATACATAAACTACATATCTGAAACTAAACAATATTTAAAGCATACCTATGTATTTTATCACCTGTGGATGATATACTCGTAGATACTAACAATTCACAAATGGTGATAGAAATCGCCACAGGGATATTACCAAAAAAACTTTTTACGCCATTTAAAAATGACTACATCTTTCTTTTATCTGCTGTGTATACGTGAAAACGTAATTTAATTCAGCAGTTGTCAATTGTAAACAACATTCGGTCTCCATTCGGCGAGTCGTCCATAAATATAACTTCTTATTTACGCACGCCAGAATCGAAATGGGTTTTCTGTTTGTGCTAAAATATTGGATGCGTTTGGATTGCCTTGTCTTTGCTAGCTTTTTATTTATTTATTTTACCACAAATATTTAAGATAAGATGGTAACGCAAGTTAACAGTACAAGGATCCAAGACTAATTGGTCTATTTTTTGCAATTGGCAATTTTGTTGCTTTTCAGAAGCTGAAAGCAATCCAAAACGTTCAATTCTGAACACATAAACCAATCGGCCACTTGACACACCTGGACTCTGGCTACAGCAAAAATGGCGTTGCCTATTTAATTATTTACGCACCTTTTTTATAATTCTTGTGTCAAACAACGGACACAAAGAACACCCAGACTCGGAACAACCATTTGTGGATCACACAAATTGCCCGTGTGGAGATCGAACCCACAACACTCGTCACGGTGGCAGTGGTGAGGCGACCACTTAAACCACTTAAACCACTACACCATCCATGCAGTCGCTCTTTCTGCACAACTTCCTGCTTTGATAAACTGGCTAGATATATTATTTTCTTCTGTCTTCTTATATAGGTACAGGGTAGATTTGGCTGGTGAGAATTGGAAGCTGGCGTTATCAGATGCCAAAGTACAAGATTCGGGGGTGTACTGTTGTCACGTGTCGACTCATCCACCGATGCTGAGAAGATACATACTGACTGTGCATCGTAAGTTATTGATTTGATTTGTAAACCAGCTAAACAATAAATATTTAGCTTAGCTCAAGATAATTATAATACTAATAAATAACTTGCTACTCAAATTACTGTTGATATTTAAAACAAGAAAATGCGGTGTGTCTACTTATTATCATAGAAAGCACAGAGATATATAAAAAATACATAAATTGAGATTAAAAAACAATGAGTTATATAAGCCACCATAAGATGTATAATAAAACTTAATAATTATGCAAATGCGTCTCATACCTACAGCAATCATAATGACTACTTTATTTTCTTGTGCTAATGACTAAGCTTTTTTACGAGATCTGCCAGCCACCTAAAATTATACACATTTAAAATATAAATTCACTTTTTGACTTTATTAATGCGAATAAGTAATAATGTCCTGCAGTTGAATTTCGGTCACGGCGGCCAATCTTCACAAAGACTAGACATCTGCACAAGAAATATTATAGTGCGCAAGTTTGTGTGCAAACATAAGTGCACTCTCTGTTCCCTAGCTCTCATGATCCGATTGGATGGCAGTCCGACTCGACCGAACAGAGATGAGGCTCAGTACCAACAGCTTCACGTGCTTTGTAAGGCACGGGGTTGTCTAACACCGCCTACTTCCTAACTCCGGGCTGCTATTTAGATTTCTTAGCAGAAAAATCTAATAAGTATTTGTTGGCCAGACCAGAAATTACAACCCGGGACCTTATAACCAGCAGTTGCATTTGCTATTAACAAAGAATTAAAGAACATCCAGTAAGTAATTGACAATTTTGTTCGCAGCTCCTTTAATAAAAATGAGTAAAGAAGCATTCTTAGAGACGGGCGAGACGCTCTCTCTAAAGTGCGCCATACTTCATTTGCATCCCGGTGACGACGTTCCAGATATGCACTGGTACCGAGGCAACAGCACAGTTTCCTTGGACGAAGTCAGAGGAGGGGTGCTTATTGAAACTGATCATTTGACTTTAACAAGTCACTTACAGGTAAGATATTTATTAAACTGAATGATAACTGTTTTATAAAGGACTTTATTATCGATCCACGTGTGTTATAATACTAGCACTCAGTTTCTCAAATAATGGTCAACACAAACATTTGATGACGGACGGTCAAACGCATGGTATGTTGGTATTGACTGCCTGAATTTACAATAGCCAATATAATAACTTGATATGAATTTGATTTTGACACGTCGTTGAAAAGCTTTTTAGAAACGGGGTGGAATAAGTAAATCTCACTAATTTCAACATTAAATAATATTATAAAAAGTATAACAACAGTATTACTACCTAGTATTGAATCAGCCGGCATACTACTTTTTGGATGAAAATTATGTCCTACGTCCTTATCTGCACCCTGACAAAATGTATGATATATAATAATGATCAGTCGAATAATTAAGGCGTAAAAGCGTAACAAACAATCAAACTAATATCCGCATTTATAATATTAGTTAGAATAACCTTGCTATTTGAGCATTTTAGTTTTTGAACACTATTCTTGCATTACATTAAAATATTTGCGTGTGACTCTTATGTTCACGCATACTCCCGCAGAGGATGTCAAGGACGAATTCACACACTCTCAGTCACAGTGACCGACATCTGACTCGTTTATTTATGCTGTCATACACATTCCTCAGTACTAATACGACCTTTATTTTCACGACGAAAATGCATACGACAATTTCGTTTTCAGCCGGGTTTTAAGTAACAGACTTAGGTCTTCGTTTTTATCTGGAGTGAGTTTCATCTATACTAATATTATAAAAACAAACATTTGTTTTTCTTGTAAGGATTTAAATCAAAAACTGCTCAATCGTTTTGAAAAATTCTTTTACCATTAGGAAGCTGTATTATCATCGATTAACATAGGCTATATTAGGCCCCAGGTTTGATTATTGGGTCTCAGGATCGTTAAGTCATTCTTTTGTACTGTGTGTTTACAAACATTCTAATAACGGACACCTCGAACACCCCGACTCGAAACAACTATTATGTAGATCACTTTTTTGTCACATTTTACTTTGCCTCGGCAGGCTACGGTTATTGTCGTCGTCCGTGTCGTCAAAGTCAATAATTTGGTTTTAAGCACAATTTTTTGTACTTTATGAAAAGCGAATCCACATCCCTTTATAAAGTGATATGATGAATCAACCATTTAAATTATTACGCCCCCGTACAGTCTTCTCTACAACTGCAAATATGCTGCCTCAATAGTTTTATCATTGATCAGTACTGGTTCAAATCTATTCAAATATTTTCCAGCGAAATAACCGTGCTCCATATATGGTATTGAATTTAGCATCAATAAAAAATATTCAAATGCCCGTCTACTACTTCAATTACGTTCACGTTTTAGTACTTCGTAATTGAGACCACTTGGTGCAATGTCTAGTCTATTGAAAAGGTACTACCCTAAAATAGAAAACCTATATTCTTGTGAGAACTCGAACACATCTTATAAATAAACATTGAGTAGACTAGCACTAACCTTTCAGCCATTCTGTTGTACCGGCACCTAAAATAGTACCCTTTTCACTGTGATTCGATACCTGGAAGAAAATCTTCACTTTTGTATTTCAGGACCCATATTATTTTTTCTAAATGAGACTTTATAGACTTGTTCCCAACAAAGTATAAATAAAATATCGAAAAACCATTTAGAGTTGCAAAGAAATAAACAATACTTATAAAAATCGGTCCAGGTGCGTCGAATTTCAGTTATTAGTATCGTACTTCGAGTTGAAAGTAAAAATTCGCTTTTGATATCTTCTTTTTATTTGTCTGATATTGTAAAACGGTAGTAAGTATCTAGTACTTTAAAATGATATTGCTGCAAAGATGCTTCTAATGTGGGATATAAAATGTGATTATCTCAGTTAAGTTTTTAAAATGGATATTTTTATTTTTACGACACCCTTATAATAATTGTAATGATAACAGAATTTGTTATTGTTTTTATTCTAAAAGCCAGTGCTCGCCTGATACCTTTTCCGATAAATTATATAATTTATGCTGAATACTGTTAATGGTGGCTTATCTCGATGGAGACTAGTCATCATTTGACGACTCGATGGCGTAGTGGTTAGTGTAACCGACTGCCACGCCTGAGGTCGCGGGTTCGATTCCCGCACAAGTCAATCATTTGTGTGCATGAACATGGGTGTTTGTCTTGGTCTGGGTGTTTCTATGTATAATATGTATGTATTTACAAAAAAATAAGTATATATGTATGTTTATCCATTGTCTAGTACCCATAGTACAAGCTCTGCTTAGTTTGGGCTAGATGGTGTTGTGTATATGTGGTAGAATATTATTTATATTATTATCTGGGCAGCAGTTATTGTAATATACAAGTGTGTGCGTAAACACAAGTGCCATCTGCCCTTCTAAAAGTAAAATAGACGATCGAACATTATGCAGCTAAACCAACGCACGGTACGGTTCTACGGTGCGTTCTTAACACCACACCACCTCACCACGGACCGTCATATACTATCGGTCCCGCACCAAGTTCGATGTCAAATCAGCGTACCGGTTGTCATAATAAAAAATTGGGGAAGTCTTTGGGGACTGCCGATAGAAGTGAAAACTTCAATACTTGATCATAAACACTTCTTATAAACCAAAAATAATTCAAAATGGAAAGTGGTTTTTGTTCACCCAAGAAGTGCTCAAAGCACCTAAAGAAGTTTTCACTTCATTAATTTTCAGCGCACTGTGCGTCACACGATCGAATATTATCCGACAGCGGACCGCGTTCGTGGTTTGGCTGCACCATGGTCAATCGTTATTTGATCTTCAAAATAGTCCGATAAGACGGCAATGCGTCACGACTAGAGACAGGATCAAACCCAGTATCCCCGAAGGAATATCCAGACGAAAATGTATGAATTATTTAGCCAAATTATTAAGAGAATATCCAATAATGAATATATTTATCAACTATAGACCTGGTGGTAAAATATAAACCTTTAATCATAGCTAGTATACCTTTAAATCTTCAAAAACGTAGTGGAAACTGCCTCTCCTTAAATGCAAATATTAGTCGTGTGACACATTCACACATATACACTCTCACGTACAAACACGTACACACACATGCAAAAACAGTGAGCCTTCTGGTTTCCTTCAAGCCAGGTGACAAACTATGTTTATCTTTTCTTTATATCAGCATTGAAATAACTCGGCTCTCAGTCCTTTTTCTATTTGCGAAAAGCCTGAATAAGAGCCTATCTGTAAAAAAATCTCATTGCTTATTTACATTTCATCAACTGCGGCCGACGTAGTGGGAGGTAAAAATGTGTTTAACCGGCGAAATGAGGGTTACTAAGTAAGCTTGTCCCTCACAGGGGACTCCGTAATTACGTCTGTAAACGTTTATAGCCTGTGGAGATAACAGAGCGTATGATATTTACCGTATGATAGCCATGAGTTAAGTGGTGCGGTGGGGTACGGTCCCAGTGAGAGCGTTAACATTAGATAAAAGCGTTATCTGTTATATAAAAAAGCAGTTTATCTTTATACGAGTGTTATTTTTTTGTGCCCTTGTAAAACAGGGGTAGTGTTTGTTCAGTGTGGTTGGAAGATATTTTATTATTAGGATCAAGAGACGATATAAAGGGAACGAGGACAGGGATGGCATATTTGCCCACCTACTACAACTTCGCGGCTTCTTTAATGGAAAAGAAGTAGAAGGTCATAGATAAAATGAATTAGTGAATCAAGTGCATACTGTATCAAAACTTGTGTAAGAAAGGATTGCAAGACAATAATAGTTAAGTCGTAGTTTTTTGATGTGACAACCTGCGTGGCGGAGCGTTAGTAAACGTGACTGCTGTGTATGATGTCTCGGTTTCAAATCCTGGGTTGGGCCAACAAAAAAATATTTGATTTGCTAAGAAATCTCTATAGGAAATTAGGAAATTTGCGTTAGGAAATTTGAGGTGGTAGGCACGTCCCTCCCTCAGAAAGCACGTAAAGCCGTTGATACTGCGCCTGATCTCTCTCCCGTCGTGTCGGATTGCCGTCCCATCTGATCATGAAAATTAGGGAACAAAGAGTGCACTTGTATTTGCGCACACACTAGTAAACTATAATATCTTCTGCGTAGATAACGTTAGAATTGGCCACCGTAGGCGAAATTCGCTCTGGAGGACATTAGTATTTAACATTTTTGATATATTGTAGCTGTCATTGGCACCACATCGCAACTACACCCTCAAGGCCCAGTAATTCTACCTCCCCGTTTGGTCTAAATTGCCATCATATATTTGCCGGCTAAAGTGTAGCGAGACTTAAACATTCTCCTTTACTACAGCCTGAGTGGTGATACTAAAATGCAATCTTAAAAAATTCAAACATAAAATATAATGATACCAAGTAAATTATAAATACGCGTCTCAGATTAAATTTTCTGCCTTTATTATTTTTAGTAGCGATGAACCCGAAATTGAAGTCAGTAAATTTTATTTATAATGAGATGTACAGAAAGAAATATAAATATTTTTTGCATCAGTAACTAAAAATAGCTAACAATAAGTATACATTTACATTTTTTTATAAAGCAGCGTATTACATATATTATAACTTTTTTTTGCTCTTCAAAATGACCACACTCCACCTGGTGGTAAGCAGTAGTGTGGTCTAAGACAGTTGTGTGGTCTAAGGCAGTCGTATGGTGTGGTTTGTTGTTTAACATAGAAAATGCGTTTATAATTATATCAGTACTGTATATAAATGGTACCACTGGTGGACACGAGCCTTTTCTCAGTGGGAGAAGGCTTAAGCCATAGTCTACGCTGCCCCATTGCGGTTTGGCAGACTTCACATATTTTATCATCGAGAACATTAAGCAGGTTTTCTCACGATGTTTTACTATTTGAGCGATAACCAACTATTTAATACGAACATAACATCAAATATTGTCGTACCATACGTGCCGTGGGATACAACTTGAGAGCTCTGCGCGGCAGTTCAATTGCTTCTACTAGGCTATAACTGCTTGGCGCTTATAGACTGATTAAATTTCAAGTTTTTATTTTGCATAATCTATTCTTGGTCTGGGGTTGGCAAAGTTCCACATCTTCAACAACATTTTGGCGAAGTCTCATAACTATATGTAAATTGCCTCACAATACTTGCCTTTGCCTATAAAATGAATTATTTAATACGTATATCATTTCAAAAACCTTGGCAGCTCAATTCCGATTAGAATATTAGGCAATGTGATATTGGATTTATCTATTAGAAAGGTGTAAATGGCAGCATGGTATCCTTGCCTAGTTAATAGGTTTATACATAGCTTTTGCCCACGGCTTCGCTTGCGTAGATGTAGGTTAGATTGACACCCTAATTACCTAGCGGTATGAAATATACTTTTCGACTTATTCCCATACCTACCAAATACACATAAAAAAATTATAAAAATCAGTCGAGCCGTTTCGGAGCAGTGCGACCACAAATATATATATATATATATATATATATATATATATATAGATTCTTCAGAGCTTATTATACTAAACTATAGAAACAATGCAAGATGTCGAAAGTTTTCAGACATAAACTAATAAACTTAAACTAACTAAATAACTTAGTTAACAGATAATTCTGAAAATATTCAGACTGACCGCCTCAGAATGTCGATCTTTTAAGAATTTTACGTTACGGTATTAAATCAATGTTCTATTTTTAACATGAACTATAATTATGATAAAGACTTGCTCTTTTATTAACATACTAGCTATTGCTCGCGGCTTCGTTAGAGTATAAGCAGGAAGTACTAATAACCTATGTTCCTCGGTGATAATATAGCTTTCTAATGGTGAAAAAAACTCAGCGTAAGTTAAAATAGCTCATTACCGCTGACCAGTTTTATATTGCGTATGAGAACATCGTCTTCATGCAGTAATATGGGTACGATGGGTATAGAAATATTATTAGATGTACCAGGAAAAATCTACTATATTGCTCGAAGCCAATATGAAAAATATAGTCAATTTCAATGCTTTATTGCTCGCCATATGTGTTGCATGTTGTTACAACGTAATAATATAAAAGACCAAATATGGACCCTATCGGGCACGGAAAAATAGATAGAAGAGAAGAAAGGAGGAAGCCACTAGTATATTTTTTATAATATAGGAACATTAATTAATTAAACATAAATAAGTACCTAATCAAAAATTTTGAAGCACCTAGATTCTATTTTCATCTTTTTATCTATTATTTATATTTATATGTATGTTTATCCATTGTCTAGTACCCATAGTACAAGCTCTGCTTAGTTTGGGCTAGATAGTGTTGTGTGTATGCGATAGAATATTATTATATTATATAATAGTAATATTATTTTATTTGAAAGCCAAGTTCAAAATGATTATAGGTAGGTGGTATATTGAATTAGTTTCTGGTTATAAGTTGACATTTAGGTATTCATTTATGTTATTATATCTTTTGTTGAGGAGGAATTGTCTCAATTCATTAATTAAGTTGTTGTTGTTTTTTTACGTTTCTTATAGTATCTGGTAATTTATTATATATTAAAAATGTTCTAATCGAGTGCATGTTTAGTCACGAGCTAGGCAGGATAAGTCTGTTTCCGTGCCTTAGTTTTTTAAATATTAAGAACTTGATTAAGATTCGAATCATAATAAGTGACGGTGGATCGATTAATATTCGGATGTCAAATCATACGAGTTTCGAATATTCGAATTTTTAGACACATTTTCAATAGCCATGCTACTACAGAGAATTTTCTAGCAGAAATTCTTTTCTTTTCTATCTTTAAAAAAGATAACTACCGCACTAGGAATAATTCCTGTGTCACGGGGGACTTTACAAACATTCAAAGAACGGGCACAAAGGACACCCAGACACAGTAAAATTATTTGTGGATCACACAATTTTTTGTCCCGTATGGGGATCGAACCCATAACAATCGGCGTGGCGGCAGTGGCGAGGCGACCACTTTAACCACTATGCCATCGCCATCCCTGCAGTTAAACATTAAGGATTCAATCGACCCGGGCCCGTACAACCTCACACAAACATATGCACAAACTTATGCCACGCGATCAACAAGGCCTCTATAATTAAAGACGGAAAATTAGTTTACATAATTATAATGAAAAGTATGGCAACTAGGCAATTACAGACTACTATAAGGTGGCAAATTGGAATATGCGGTCGGTATAATAATAAACGGTTACAACATTTTTGTAATGAAATTCCTCGCATTTGTGACAGATTCAAATTTGTTATGGGTAATGCAAATAAATTTGGTATGCTGTTCTTAAAACACAGAAGGAGGATCGTTAAACCACGCTGAATGATCATTTATGGTAATGTTTTTACAACAATCCATCTTTATTATTATTATTAAGTTACAACGGCAGTCACGCTTCACGTTTGCCAATTCTTTGAATCTAGTCTCTTAGATTGCAAAGCAACTAAACATTATTTGAGAAAATTCTAATTTAGACTAGACTTGGAAATCGAATCTAATTAGTCAAGACAAATCAAAAAAGTATATAGGGTGCATGTGAATAGGACAGTCGCCATAATAAGACAAACGTTCTCGAAACAGATTAACGGTATTCCCAAAAGAAGTGCAGGTTAAGAGTGCATTAAGCCGACGAGCGTGTAGTATATGAAAATGTAGAGAAATTGAATAAAATGAGATATGCCAACATCGTTGTAAGTAGAAATCCTATGTCTCTGCCTAGCCTTGCATACCCTACCCTTCCTCTGTATACCAAACTATATATGTATATAGATATAATATATGTATATTTAAGATCACTAATACTCTTGCCGATATGCAATGGAACCTTTTCGAAGGGTATCCTCATGATCACATAAGCTACAGTTGACCACTCCTAATGAGCAGAGGTCAATCATCATGAAGGATATACAGATTTGTATGTAGCTTTTGGGTGCTGTGTTTGTATAATAATTTGTGGATCATACGAATTAGTGTCCCAAGTTAGGATTGTATCTAAGGTACTCTGAGCAATGACAGCAGCATGACGACCACTTAAACCTCTGAGTCTAACGTGCAGTCAATTTGCACATTGCGTGTTCTGGAATAATTACAACCACAATACTCAAATGTCTGATTCATTTATCTTTTACTGTAAATATCGTGTAGAACAGCATCAAATATCACAGTATTGGCGACTTAAATTTGTGTATAAACACCCTCTAAATTTTATTGATTATTCGAAGCTAGGGCACCCACTAAATTATATATATACATATATATAATTTACTGGGTGCCCTAGCTATATATATATATATATATATATATATATATATATATATATATATATATAGGTATGATGGCAGCAATCCTCCTTCTGTGTTTTAAGAACAGCATATTTTCCATCTTTAATTATAGAGGCCTTGTTGATCGCGTGGCATAAGTTTGTGCATATGTTTGTGTGAGGTTGTACGGGCCCGGGTCGAGTGAATCCTTAATGTTTAACTGCACGAATGGCGATGGCATAGTGGTTAAAGTGGTCGCCTCACCACTGCCGCCACGCCGATTGTTATGGGTTCGATCCCCATACGGGACGGGATTCAAAGAAAGGACACAAAGAACACCCAGACGATGTTCTTTGTGTCCGTTCTTTGAATGTTTGTAAAGTCCCCCGCGACACAGGAATTATTCCTAGTGCGGCAGTTGTCTTTTTTAAAGATAGAAAAGAAAAGAATTTCTGCTAGAAAATTCTCTGTAGTAGCACGGCTATTGGAAATGTGTCTAAAAATTCGAATATTCGAAACTCGTATGATTTGACATCCGAATATTAATCGATCCACCGTCACTTATTATGATTCGAATCTTAATCAAGTTGTTAATATTTAAAAAACTAAGGCACGGAAACAAACTTATCCAGCCTAGCTCGCGACTAAACATGCACTCGATTAGAACATTTTTAATATATAATAAATTACCAGATACTATAAGAAACGTAAAACAACAACAACAACTTAATTAATGAATTCAGACAAATCCTCCTCAACAAAAGATATAATAACATAAATGAATACCTAAATGTCAACTCATAACCAGAAACTAATTCAATATACCACCTACCTATAATCATTTTAAACTTGGCTTTCAAATAAAATAATATTATTATTATATAATATAATAATATTCTATCGCATACACACAACACCATCTAGCCCAAACTAAGCAGAGCTTGTACTATGGGTACTAGACAATGAATAAACATACATATAAATATAAATAATAGATAAAAAGATGAAAATAGAATCTAGGTGCTTCAAAATTTTTGATTAGGTGCTTATTTATGTTTAATTAATTAATGTTCCTATATTATAAAAAATATACTAGTGGCTTCCTCCTTTCTTCTCTTCTATCTATTTTTCCGTGCCCGATAGGGTCCATATTTGGTCTTTTATATTATGACGTTGCAACACATATGGCGAGCAATAAAGCATTGAAATTGACTATATTTTTCATATTGGCTTCGAGCAATATAGTAGATTTTTCCTGGTACATCTCATAATATTTCTATACCCATCGTACCCATATTACTGCATGAAGACGATGTTCTCATACGCAATATAAAACTGGTCAGCGGTAATGAGCTATTTTAACTTACGCTGAGTTTTTTTCACTTTTAGAAAGCTATATTATCGCTGAGGAACATAGGTTATTAGTACTTCCTGCTTATACTCGAACAAAGCCGCAGGCAATAGCTAGTATGTTAATAAAAGAGCAAGTCTTTATCATTTATTATATAGTTCATGTTAAAAATAGAACATTGATTTAATACCGTAACGTAAAATTCTTAAAAGTTCGACATTCTGAGGCGGTCAGTCTGAATATTTTCAGAATTATCGGTTAACTAAGTTATTTAGTTAGTTTAAGTTTATTAGTTTATGTCTGAAAACTTTCGACATCTTGCATTGTTTAATTGTTTCTATAGTTTAGTATAATAAGCTCTGAAGAATCTCATTGCTTTCTTAATTATTTGTTTGTTGAATATGTTGTTCTAGCCATAATTTCATAGGATTCTAATCCCGTTTTCAGTTTTAAAAGATAGAGAAGTATTTCGCATTTATTTTATTGAGTCTTAATATATTTTGACTGCACGGATGGCGTATTATTTTAAGTGGTTGCCTCGCCATTACCACCGCGCCGAGTATTTTGGGTTCGATACCCATACGGGACAGAACTTTGTGTGATCTACAAAAGGTTTTTCCGAGTCTGGGTGTTTTTTGAATGTTTGTAAAGCCCCCGCGACACAGAAATTGTTCTTAGTGCGGCAGTTGTCTTCTATAAGAATAAAAAGAATATTTGTTTATCAATAAATGCGCATTTCTTGAATGACATAATTATTATGTGTGAATATGGTAATTCGATACGATGCATGTGTATATCTATGATTTGGGTTACCTGTAGGTATGCCAACTTTCAATACAGCCGAATATATAAACATTGAGTTTGTATGAATTACGTACTAGAGGAGACATCTCAAGTATTTATTTTAAAACACGAGTGCGATCTCTTAAACTCACTTAACCGGTTATTGCAACGACACCTTTAAGCGCAAAGTTCAAATATGTCATCATATGTATTACGCTACTGTTTAATTAATATAATATCAGTCCTGTATTAAACTGTCCCACGTATGGGAAGGGTAGGCCATGATAGTTTACTACGCTGCCCCAGTGGGAGGTTAACGTTATTTACAACTCTCAGATACAGCAGGTTTCCTCACGATGTTATTATTCACCGTTAAAGCGAGCAACAGTTTACTAAGACACACAAAACTTCGAAACGTCAGAGATGCGCGCCTTGAAATTGAATTCGAGACCTCAGCGTGGCAGCCTAGGCTATCGCTGCCTAATTTGTAAACGTATCGGTCCAGTAATCGCCTATCAGATTGAGTGACTTAGAGAACATTCACACACTCTAATAATTCATGTTATAAAATATTACTGGAGACGTCTTTCTAGAACGAAGTACTTAAATCAATTCATGTAAACAACTTTATAACGTTTACATTTATGACATTAGTAGGAACATGTTTGCATGTATTTTTTAACCCCGACGCAAAAACGACGGGGTGTTATAAGTTTGACGGGTTTATGTGTGTGTGTGTGTATGTGTGTGTGTCTGTGTCTGTCTCTGGCATCGTAGCTCTCGAACGGATGAACCGATTTTGATTTAGTTTTTTTTTATTTGAAATGTGAATTAGTCGGGATTGTTTTTAGCTATGTTTGGTGAAAATCGGTCCAAAATGGCCGCCGCCACAAAACCCCTTAATATGGGTGTCAAATAAAAGGACTTGACTAGTAGAATACTATACACTACGATAAATTTCAAATCCAAGATGGCCGCCACCGCAAAATGGCCGATTACTATTTTTATTATTTTGTGCCGGGGATTTATAAATTTTAAATTTATAGTTATCAATGTTTTTATTTAAAATAAGAGTTTGTTTGTCACACTTTCACGGCTTAACCACTCAACCAATCATCATGAAATTTTGTATACACATTGTCAGGAGTACAGAAAAATATATAGGATTTCATCCAGAAAAAGTACGATTATTAAACTAACCTAGATTTATGCGAGCCAAGCCGCCGGCAAAATCCCTTACGCTTTCACGCCCTAATTACTTGACCAATTATTATGGAATTACACATACACGTTGACATGGGATCAGAAAAGGATGTAGGTTACTTAAAAAAAAAGATCTGTTCCCGAGAGATAAAAAAATTATATAACTTTCATTTACATGAGCGAAGCTACGGCCGAAATCTACTATCATATAAATATAAAAATCTAAATATTATCTAAATAAAAATCAAAACTCGTTTATTCCAAACAATGCGATTTGAGTTCTATTTTCTGTTATCAGATTTAACTTCAGTATTTCTAAGGTAGAATTCACACAATACAAATTGTCGCAGGTGGCCCGTCTAAAAGTGGAGGATGCAGCCAACTACACCTGCGCCCTGGAGTCGCCTCTACAAATGAGGGCAACTGCCAGAGTACACGTTTTACAAGGTTAGTGCACCTGCTTCTTACTGAAATTTTCTTTTATAGTACGCAATATTGCTATTCAAGATTATGTTCTTTCTTCTTCTTAGGTTAAGGTTGCGGAATTTATAATAAGCGTTTTAAAGTCTATAGCGTACTGCGTCAGTGGCACACCGGTAGTGTATGCGATTGCTGTGTGTGAAGGTTTGATGCTTGGATCGGTCTTATTGCTGATATTGTTGTTTTGGCTTGCCCGCTATTTTGCCGAGTGTAGTTTTAGTTGCCACCTAAAACCATACAGGGCAGAATGTGCGTATATATACACGTGTGCTTCCTTTCGGGAATATATAAGTGACTATATACGTAGTCACTTGTGTTATGTAGTGAAATATATGTAGTCTATTGCCGCTTGCAATGTCAGCGATAACATTGGCGTGTTGCAAAAAGGGCACGCTGATTCTTCTTTTGATTTAATTGGTTTTGGTTTTGTTTAAAAAATAATAAGCTTATCGCCTTGTTAATTTCATGGCATAAATTTACACATACGAGTACGCTTATGGTCGATTTTAAAACGATAGTACTACATTTTTTGGTTGGGCAAGGTTTTTAAGTGAGTCATATTTTCTGACCTACTTTTTAGGTCCTACGTAATAGTAGATAACGAAACCTTACATACTTGGACATCGAACTTGAGACCTCTTACCTCGGGCGATTAGAACGATATGATTCATTTGACATGGTCTTAACACAGCAATGTTTGTTACGAATCTGAGGAAAATGCTGTGGTTATTGCATTAATTACTAACCTGGAAAATGTACTATTTAAGTGTATGCAATATAATAACGTATTTTCCCCTGATAAAGTAAAATAAAAAATAAAATTTGCATAAGCAAAACGTAGTTTTGATTATTTAGGAGATAGTCTGTTTACCTTAATATATTTTAAAATATTCGCTAACAAGAGTAATGTAAGCAATTTTAGTTTATTTAACAGCCTAAATATTATATCTATCTAACGAGCATTTAAATATATTAAATTCATTTTAAATAGATTGTAGTGCAATCTAAAATGTCATTTATCATTGAGAATTTAATACTTGAATATCATTATGTTAATATTCAGAATTAAATATATTTTGGTAATAATATGTTCTAAAATATTCCCCAATAAAATTCGATGGTGCTATTATTGCAATTTCTTGAGAATTTTTGTGTCGGTGGCAGCGCAAATTACTCTCTACTTAAATTTACAGAATGTAATTGTTAGGTGAAGGCATTTTCTTGTATATTGTAGCTTATGAGAATTTGCTCGGAATACTTTTATTAGAATAACAAAATGGCTGTCAAATAGTCTTGACTTTAAAGGTTTAAAACTCGTAGAGCAAGTAAGCTCAAATGGAAATGCTGGCGGATGACCTTACATATTAGATGCAAGGTAAAGACAAAATCGTCATCTTTCAAAACGAGTCCAACCCAGTTACCTTATATTATTTTTAAGTTACCTTATATTATGATCGTCACTATCTAGCCAGGACTCGTCCTACCTTGTGTCTTATATATATATGTTATAGCGTAAAATAAGCGAGACTCGATTCTAATTGATGGTAAATAGTTAGTAAAGCGTACCATACTCTTTGGTATAATTGATATCATTCTGTTGTAAATGATGCTGGTAACATGAGTAAGTCCTTGGGCTGGTTATATGTATTGGGTAATTATTTTATTTTATTTTGAAAACAAACAGTAACTTTAAACTAATTAACAGCTACATTAATTAATATATTTGAACCATTTAGACATGTCACATTTTAGTATTTAGTAGTTTGGTATCAATTATCAAAAATTACGCATCCGAGTTATCCACATTAAAATCATCCACACCAGTCGTGTAATCAATCATTTGCCAATAGTTTGCGTATTTAGCCCGCGTCTGTTACTCGCATCGTATTCAAGCACTATAAAAAATCTGCTTTCAGACTACATTCGAACTCTTGTATATAGAGAAGACGAAAACAAGAAAGAATATATTATATAAACATGGATCGCTATGTATTGTATTTAGCTACCAATACGCTATATTTGTATTCTTAACCCGAAATTACAATAAATAATTTTGAATCTCGGATAATATTAAACTCATATTAACGTTTTCACACGATATAGTAGCGATAGCCTATTGGGAGACTGTTGGACTGCTACGCAGAAGTCTCGAGTTCGATCCCAGGCAGATGCGCAGCTCGGACTTTTCGAAGTTATGTGCGTATTAAATAGTTAATTATCGCTCACTTTAACGGTGAAGGAAAACATCGTGAGGAAACCGGCATGTCTAAGAGTTCTACATAATGTTCTCTAAGATATGTGAAGTCTGCCAACCCGCACTAGGCCAGCCTGGTGGACTATGGCCTAACCCTTCTCACCTTGAGAAGAGGTCCGTGCCCAGCAGTGGAACAGTTTAATACAGTTTAATACATACATAATATTATTATTATAACATTTTCACGAATTCATTAGCAAACATTTCAGTAGCAATTTTATCTGATATATATTATGTTACATATATTATACTATTTCATCATACCGCTCTTCAAGGCTACGCGTCGTAGCTTTATAAGGTTTGCAGTACACGTTATAGTCACGTATAGCGATATAAAAAGTATTAGGTATGCTGCACACATAGGTACGTGGGAGGGGTATCGAAATTGTGAGGATAAGGCTTCCTGCTTATTGACAGGGACGCCTACGGTGGATATGATGTAGTTTTAGAAGTCATAATGCACTCTGTTATTTGATATACGGATCGCTATATTGTTTATCAGTTTACCAATCGAATTGACTTATTGTGTTTGTATAATATTGTCTTACGTTTACGCGACTATTCTGCATTGATATTAAACTACTTACTTTATACGGATTTTAACCTGTATTTTCAATATATATATCCATATACGTAAGTTTGTATCTATATAAATATATTTCCCGACGTTTCGGTTGCTTTCTTTAATAATAAACCGCGATAAAATCCGTGTATAGTAGTTTAATTTATGCTGTAAGGTTTTGTTTTTTTATTTTAGAAGGCAATTTTTGCACTTGACCTGGTACAATGGTATGACAATTGTACAAACAGTTTAGGGACGTAATCGATATTTTACATAGTTATATTAAAACGTACATACCTACTTAATAACCATAATTATTATTATATTATGGTCAAACTATATTGTCAAATAACAAATTGATTACATTAAGGAGCATCAAAGAAAATCCTAGCACTCTTACTTTAATAAACTACAATAAGAAAACTATGCTATAAAGTGTGTACCGGGCTCGTAGCACGCTACTATTCGCGTAGCAAATATGCTATGCAAATTTAAGTGTGCTACGAACCTACTAGTCTAGCTACGCACTATGATAGCTCTACGCTTTATAGTGTTTTTCTTTATACGCCAACTTTTTTTATTTAGAAAACGGATATTTAATTACTGATTTTTATAATCAGTTTTTTGTTTACCAATTATGTCAAATAAGAAAAATGCTCTAGACGACGGACATACTTTTTAAACTAGTACAGTGTAAACAAGGTTATAAAAATACTATTTCATAGTTCCATATATTATTATGAGAAAAGATGGAATATGTTCGACTGTTGTAAAATATTTTACTAGAAGGCGTCGTTGTAAAATATTTCGTCTGGTATTACAGCATATGTAATATACGTAATGTTAGACTTTACTATGTTTCAAAAGAACAGCTATGTAATATAATAATATTACATAGCTGTTCTTTTGAAACATAGTAAAGTCTAACATTACTGAATGTAAACATATCTCTACGAATACGCAGATAGATGTTTACATTCAGTCTAAAGAACCATATTGAAGAAATACTAAGAAAATAATATTTTTATCTAAGTACTAGATTTTGACGGCGGCTTCGCTTGCAAATATGTAGGTTAGGGTAATAACAGTTCTTTTTTCTGGATGTCCTTCTATGCAGCATTTCACGATGATCGGTCGAGTAGTTAAGGCGTCAAAGCATAAAAACAAACAAACTCACGATAGGATTTATAATATTAGTTAGGATGCATGCAAACTTAAGGAATATTTTTCTATTTATTAGAGAACTAGCTTTTTCCCGCGGCTTCGCTCGCGTTAATTTAGAATTTGACAATCAATTCGGGTTGTACTCTGCTTGTAATAATATAATTCAATCATGATTCGAAAGACACGTGGCGCCATCTATTATCATAAGAACGTCATTATTGTTTTCCTCGGGAACAGTAAAATTTTTTTCGGGATGAAAGGTAGTCTGTCCGTTTCTGTACACCTGTCAACGTATATGCAAAATTTCAGGATGATCGGTTCAGTGGTTTAGGCGTGAAAAGGTAACAAACAAACAAACTCATTTTCGCTTTTATAATATTAGTTAGGAGTTAGGATGAGTACCGAAATAGAGAAGACATAATCCTATTGTCGTGTCTTAAATAAATCAAGTAAGAAATGGAGTCACTGTTCTGCGTTTGTTAAAAAGAAACATCATTATCGTTGCTGTAGTTGGTTCTAAATAGCATTGTTACGTAAATGAGATCTAAGTATCACGTAGTTTGACTACAGGCGAAGTTTCATTGAAGTGGTGACGTGCTTTAAACTTTACTTCGCATCAGATTCGTAGGTTAGTTCTCGTGCTTTGTCACCATATCATATGGAAAAGGAGAAACTGGAAAATAGTAATGCTATTATTTTTGTTTTTAATTCAGATTTAATATGAAATCGTTTACTGTGCCTTTAAATAAGAGACTATATTACTCTCTAATACATCTTTAAATAATATTTAAAGATTTATTAGAGAGTAAGTTCGTTTATAAAAGAAGGCAAAACCAGCAGCCATAACAAATTTGCGCAAGGTTCATATAACCGTAAATTTTCAGTTTTTTTTTCACCTAGTAATAAATCTTACGTCGTTCACACATGCTATAGGAGTTATTACTATTGCGGCCTATTATTATCTATTATTACAGACATTCAAATCACGGACACAAAGCACACCCATCTGGGTGTGCTTTGTGAAAGAATTGTGTGATCCACAAGTAGTAGTTACAGAGATCTGTAACTACTACTTGTGGATCATATGGCGAAAGCCATAGTATATCATAGTATAGTATAGTACATGCAAACGTGATATAAATAACTTGTTATTAGCAAAGCAAAATACTACGTGCCGTAATACATAATAGTTAATATTGTTAATTATGCAAATAAAGTAAACATCATAATTTCCCTTTCCTATATAGGTCCGTACTACGTATGTATAATAACTTAGTATATAAGCCTTAATTAAGTAACAATAAACCAGTCAATATTCAATCACCACATCGTCGTTTTAATTGGTTCATAAAGCAACACGCAATAATTGGTGACCCCGACGTGATCTATTGGTCTCTAGTGCTGATATAATACCGGGACGACCGGAACCCAATTTGGTTTTCAGCGGTGAATCTAGAGAACAATAGTATTACGATATTATCACATCCTCATAACGTCAGAAGAAAAATGGCTCCACCAATAACTCCTTCAAAAGGCGACTCAGGCTGCGAAACTGTTGCTGCAATCACGGTCACGGAAAAACTACCGCAATTTTGGACAGACTCACCACGATTATGGTTCGCTCAGTTTGAAGCCATCTTGGCACCACAAAAACAGGGCGAAGACTACAAATACAATATGGTAATATCTAAATTACCAAAAGAGGTAGTCCATCAGGTTAGTGACATTTTGACTAATCCTCCCAGCGATAATAAGTACTCCACCATCAAGGAACGTCTAATAAACTGCTACGAAGAGAGCGAACACCGACGTTTTCACAGACTACTATCAGAAATGGACCTCGGAGACCAAAAGCCTTCCCATCTCTTGAGAAAAATGAAGGAAGCGGGATGTGGAAATATAAACGACGACACTATTCGTCTTCTGTGGCTAAGACAACTTCCCGCTTCGCTAACAGCGATTATATCGGTTACAAACGATAAATGAATTACGACGTTTTTTGGGTATGATTAACTTCTACCGAAGCAGTATTCCACATGCAGCAAAACATCAAGCACCATTAAATAAATATTTAATTAATTGTAAGAAAAATGATAAGACAGTTATACAGTGGAATACCGAAGCAAACCACGCGTTTGAATGTTGCAAGCAGGACATTCGACAATTAACTACATTAGCATGTCCGGACAGCAACGCGCAAATAGCTTTAATGACGGATGCTAGTCTCAAATGCGTAGGCGCTGTACTACAGCAGCGAAGAAACAAAAAATGGGAGCCGATAGCTTTTTTCTCCAAATCACTAAGTGAAGCCCAAACAAAATACTCTACTTACGATAGAGAGCTACTAGAAATTTATATGTCTATAAAACATTTCAGAAGACTCATCGAAGGACGAGAATTTACGGTCTACACGGATCACAAACCACTAATGCATGCTTTCGATAAGAAGCCGTCATTGGATGATACCCCTAGACGAATCAGATATCTGGATTATATATCACAATTCAGTACGGATATCCAGCACATCAGCGGCCACACGAATTTGGTAGCCGATGCTTTATCTCGAGTTATCGAAACGATATCCTTACCCTCTGCAATCGATTGGTACGAGGTAGAAAAATATCAAAAGAATGACAGCGAATTAAAACGATTAAAAGCCAATAAATCGTTAAAACTAGAATTAATACATTTTCCAGATAAAAATATTAAGATTTATTGTGATATATCAACAGGAAAACAACGCCCTTTTATGCCCCTCAAATTCAGGAAAACTATCTTCGAAAGTTTTCATAACATTAGCCATCCTGGTAAGAATACTACGAGAAAACTGATTTCAACTAACTATATATGGGAAAATATGAATAAAGACGTAAATAAGATGACTGAGACATGTTTACAATGTCAACGAGCAAAAATACATCGTCATACAAAATCACAATTCGGAAAATTCATGCCAACAGGAAGATTTTCCCATCTTCATATTGATTTAGTTGGGCCTCTACCCACTTCTAAAAACAAACGATACATAATTACAATGATAGATCGTTGTACTTCATGGCCAGAGGCATTTCCCATAGCTGATATAACTGCAGAAACCGTAGCCAGAACGGTATATGAAGGCTGGATAGCCCGATTCGGATGCCCTGAATACATTACCACAGACCAGGGACGCCAATTTGAATCTGAAATATTCAAAAATTTAGCAAACTTAATGGGAATTCATAAAATTCGAACCTCCCCATATCATCCACAGTCAAACTCTAAAGTAGAACGACTGCACAGAACATTAAAAACGGCATTGATAGCAAGAGGTAACACAATCAATTGGACAAAAGAGTTAGCTACCGTTTTACTTGGCATACGTACGAGTTTACAGCAAGACACAGGATACTCGGCAGCTGAATTAGTATACGGTTCAACAATTAGATTGCCTGGAGCATTTTTCGAGACACATAATAACTCAACATACGCAGATTTTATCAGAGAAATTAAGGACAACTTAGAACACATGATTTCTGTTCCACAAAGACAAAGTAAGAACGACAAGATATTCGTGCACCCACAGTTATCGGAATGTAAGCACGTTTTCTTACGTTGTGACCGATTACGGCCAAGTCTTACACCGCCGTACGATGGTCCTTATCTTGTCATCAGTCGAAATGATAAGATCTTCACGATCTTGATAAACGGACGACAAAAAAGTGTAGCTATCGATAGAGTTAAACCTGCATTCATGTTAAACGATAGCAAGATAAGCAAACGGACAATAGACGACCAGATAACGAAAACTTCACAAGCAGATAAGAAAACAGAAACAAGAACACGTTCTGGTAGAATCTCCCGCCCGACGGTTAGATTCCAATTATAATATATAAGCTAGAATAACACTACTTTATGCATTCACTTAGCACAGCGTCGAAACAACACATAGCATGGGATAAAACTCGAGCCACGAGAAGGAACAAATCAACATGGTGCAGAACAATGCAGTAAAACCAGAAGATTTATTAAACCTGCACTCCCAAGTGGTCGAGGAAGTACAAGGGATCCGGAGCTGGATAATATTCATGACGATAGCAGGGGTTGTCATATGTACAATCGCAACCATAGTCATAGTATTCAAATTCGTAAGCAATAAGATCGAGAAGAGGCTTACGAAAATAATTAGAGACGCAAACGTTGTTTAGAAACGTAGGCATAAAATTAATCTGTATTATTATTTTTTTTCTAATCTAATTATTACTATGTGTAATTTAGTTTTTTTCTTCAAGGGGGAATATCTATGGCGAAAGCCATAGTATATCATAGTATAGTATAGTACATGCAAACGTGATATATATAACTTGTTATTAGCAAAGCAAAATACTACGTGCCGTAAATACATAATAGTTAATATTGTTAATTATGCAAATAAAGTAAACATCATAATTTCCCTTTCCTATATAGGTCCGTACTACGTATGTATAATAACTTAGTATATAAGCCTTAATTAAGTAACAATAAACCAGTCAATATTCAATCACCACATCGTCGTTTTAATTGGTTCATAAAGCAACACGCAATAGATCACACAATTCTTTTCCGCGTGGGGATCGAACCCATAACACTCGGCGCAGTGAGTGAATGGCAAGGCGATCACATTACCCACTACGCCATCCGTGCAATCACTCCATAAAATAGTACTTAAACCTGCGACTCAACATACAGTGTCATTCTTTGTGCCAAATTAAGCTATTCAAATGAATAAAAGACAAATTGAAATCCCTGGCAAATTCAATTTCTATGTCAGGCATTGAAATTGGCCTCTTATTAATTTAAATAGCTTATTTGGCAAAGAAACGATTATTAGAAAATTATTAAGAAGCAGCGACACACCGGCGGCTAGACACGATTATGCCTGGCATTCCAACAATTGACAGGTTAAATGCAGTAATTTATCGCATAGCTATAGAACTATGCGTTTAAATATTCCTTTAAGAAACCGCTCTACACATCTCCGTTTCAGTCAAATTTAAGCTAACAGTTCTCACTAATATATTTTACACGTCACCACATTTCATTTTCTCAAACTAATATTTGAACAATAAATAAGTAACAGCCGTCGATAAATTTGTAGTGAGCATTACAAACTGCGCGTCTAGTTTTTGGTAACATTTTTTGTGGTAAGTTCTCATAGTGTATCGAAGTAAGTTAGTGGTACTCTGTTTTACAAGCATTGGTGTTTTGTGAACGGTATTGGTATCTACTAGTTTTGAAATTAAACAATTTATATTTACACTTTTGCCGACGTTTCGACTATTTTTGAGCAGCTAAGGTCACGAAGAGACAGGCGGCGTGCGTGCGTGAACGTCTCAAAAAATGTTTAAGAAATATTCTTTTTGTTTCTTCATATTCAGACTTCAGCGTGCCCGGCAGAAGGATTGTCGACCCGGCCATCGTTGCTAGTAAACTAATAATAAAATGTTAGTTGTAGCGAATATATTAATATAGAATAATCTGAATTTATATAAATAATAATGAATAATGAAAAAATAGATGAATAACAATATATTAATTCGATATAAAGTGATAATATTGGCTGGCTAGGATGACTGTATGAGATTAAGGTGAGGAGCATAATCATGCAATAATATTATTATGCAATAAAAGAAACATAAAATATGAACTGTTCAAAACATAAAAATATATTTATTAAAGTCAATTTCTTTTCTATTTCCCTTCTGAAATAATTTGGATTCATGTATGGAACTAAACAAATGAACTTTCACTTGTAGCAATCGTTTGGACCGAATCCTGTCAATGTCTAACATACATGTATTTAAAGTTGTGTTTTTAAATTTATTCAACTATAAATTAACTAATGATTATTTATTGTGCTATAAATAATTTAATATTTTCTACTATTGAAACGAAACTTTCAGAAATACAAATATATCTTTGTTTCCTGCTATATAATTTTAAAATATAATAGGCCTACCCTGTTCGTATTTTCTGGTCATTAAATAAGGATAAAACTGATGAATAATAAGGTATTAATTAAAACTTCATCAACAGGTGCTCATTAGTGTCCTTTAAAGTTATTTACAGAAAATAATAAAACAAATATACATAGCATTTATGATCGCAATTACATTTTTTCGATGAGTAGGTTTACCTGAGTTAATAAGAAGACTTACTGCCTTCATGACTCAGCGGTGGTATATGTGACTGTTATGCTCGTGTACTGCTTATGACTGGGGTCTCGAGTTCGGTTCCCAAGGAATTTATAATTGTCATTTTCTGTTTAAAAATTCCCAGTAGAAATATGGAGTCTGGAACTATGCCCGTCAGAGGTCAATAGGCTCGCCCATTATTACGTGGGACTTAAAAGAATTGTTGGCGCCTTCGAGTGTGTAGTACAACTCTGTTTACTTCTTCGGGGAAATAGGCTTGAGGCTATATATTGTATAATACATACAATAAGACATTTGGGGCTTAGAATCGATTTGACGATATAGCATATACGGCTACAATTTCCCATATGTAAAACATTTATTAATTGACTAGCTGACCGGCGCAACTTCGTCTGCTTCACATAAGAGAATTTTCCCCGTTTCTGCAATATTTTCCATTGATGCTCCACTTCTTTTGGTCGTAGCGTGATGTTATATAGCCTTCCTCGATAAATGGGCTACCCAATACTAAAATTTTTTTTTTCAATTCGAACCAGTAGTTCCTGAGATTAGTGCGTTCAACCGAACAAACAAACATACAAGCTCTTCAGCTTTATAATATTAGTATAGATTGTTTCACTCAAACTGACGAAAATATTTGTTACTAGTTTTCGCTCGCAGCTTCGCTCACGTAAATAAAAGTTAAGTTAGGTTAGATTAGTAAAAGTATTTTTTTGGATGAAAGATGTATGTCCTTTTCTATTCCCATGACAACGTGAATTCCTCCATTGATCGAGTAAGGTGGGCAGGCGTGAAAGCGTAACAAGCAAACTAACAAACTCACATTTGCATTTTTAATATTAGTAAAGATAAGTAGCTTGAGCCACTCATGTAATCCTCTAGAAAAAGCAGTATTTAAATTTTCTTTTCAAATGCCTCTCATCTACGTGTATTTCAGAACGCATTATCATTAAGCTTCTCGATCGATTAAACTCTATTACTTACGTACCCATTTCATTCAGTAACCATTTGTTGGACTGACACCTGATTTCCTCCAGTTGTCAAGTAGCTTTAGCCGAAGCAAAGCAATTAACTAAGTGCAAAAAATCGAGAATAGCTCATACGTAGGCAATATCGATTTCGATTTAATGCCGAATAAAAAGAAACTGCAATCCGTATATTGAGTTAATAGCGAGAGTTGTGATGGAGGATATTTTAGCAGAGGCGAATGCGCTGGTGCCAATTTTGGTCTTTTTGGAGGCGGTTTGTTAACGGTGGTGGATAAATAAATAAAATATAAATTAGCCTGTCAATCTTGGAATGCTAGACATAATAAAAACCTTTTGTGTCTGGCTTACGATTTACCTATATATTAAATGATCTATTAAGCTTTAGAGACATATGAATTTTTATTAATCATGGCACATATTTGTTTTAATAATTCTAGTTTTTGTTAATAGTTTTTATTGCCACTTATTAACATTAATTGCAAAAAAGCTGCCAATTTTGATTCTCATAATAAGAGATATATTTTTTCAAAAATATTACTTGCTTTCAGCTTTATCACGTGATTTTATTAAATAACAGTAATCTCTTATGACGCAAGAAATCTTTGTGTGACAAAATTGCAAACTAAACATCAATCGAGCGCATAGAGTTACGTTAGTTACTGCCACGATCCCTATACCCGCTTTTTACAATGAGTTTCTCAGGTCAGTCAGTAAGCTAAAACGTATACGTGGCGTCTCAAACAAAAACTCTGTTAAAAACTGTGCAGAGGCCGGAAGGAGGTGGAACTATTATTTCTTGCGGATTTTCCGCATTTGCAGCGATGGAGGCGTTTATGAACTAACAGACTGCTAAGCACGGGCCTCTTCTACTGAGAAGAGAAGAGATAAGAGGGGTAAGTTTATAGTCCACCAGGATTATGGACTTACCCCTGGATTTGGTCAATCCCCTACAACCCACACTGGGTCAGGGTGGTCGCTAACCTAGTGCGGGTTGGCAGACTTCACACATCGTCGACGTAGTCCTCTCAGACATGTAGCTTTCCTGACTATGTTATCCTTAACCGTTAAAGAGTCAATATGATTATTCTTTAATACGCACATGACTTCGAAAATTCAGAAGTGTCTGTCTTGGGATCGAGCTCGAGACCTCTGCGTATAACGGTCTCCCACTAAGCTATCGCAGGCGGTAGGATCCTTTACAAATCTAAATTTGGACTAAGTACTAAAGGAGATAACGAGATTGCTTGTAACACGCCTTAAAGTGCATGCCAACTAACTCAGTTAGGCGCTTACTGCAACGATACGTGTATTATGTTATAATATGCATTCATGTTTATTGCGGTGCTGCCTAATTAATTTTGCACTCAAACGTGTTGTTGCAGTAAGCGCGTGGCTCAGACTAAATGAGTTAGAGAGCGTGCACACTAATGTGTTATACAAATAATCTAGTTTAGATTTGTATCCTCTAGAGTCTAGAGCATTATATGTAATACATATTAAGTAAATGCGTCTGATGACTGCCTTGTTGGCGCATGGCAAAATTTTGTGTTTATATTTGAGGCCGATCGTTGGGTCCCATGTTCGATGTCGAGGTTGAGCCGTGATATTACTTTTTGTAATATATTTTCTATAGTACCATGACCTCTGCCAATGTGGCCATTAGAGGTAAATTGGCTTACTGTCTCATAGACGTAACACGAACCATAGCTGATGAAATATAGAGTTGCAATATGTAAATATAATATTCTTAGGAATCAGAAGTGAAACAGCTTAAAAAATCACAGATGCACTTTTACCTTTAAATAAATAATCATTGAATTATTCAAGAAATGCATGAACAAATAAAGTACGAGATAATTGATATCACGCAACAGCGATCACACAGCACGTCTGTTTCGTCCGCCGCTCGATGTCAAAGTGAGTCATTGCGCGTCGAGCACGTTTTTATAGCCCGCTCGATTGGACGATTCTTGACGTTACTTATTTACGTTGCATTCCGCAACGAACAATATGTCAGCCTCGATGGCGTAGTGGTTAGTGTAACCGACTGCCACGCCTGAGATCGCGGGTTCAATTCCCGCACAAGTCAAATATTTATATGTGCATCATGGATGTTTGTCTTGGTCTGAATGATTCTATGTATAATATGTATGTATTTACAAAAAAAGTATATATGTATGTTTATCCATTGTCTAGTACCTACCCGTAGTACAAGCTCTGCTCAGATTGGGCTAGGTGGTGTTGTGTGTATGTGATAGAATATTATTATTATTATTAATAATAGTAAAGAGTAACTTAAAAATAAGACTGCACGGATAGCATAGTATTTGAAATGATTGCCTCACCACAGTCACTACGCCGAATGTTATGCGTTCAACCCCAAACAGGACAACAAACAGGACAACAAAGTGATCCGCAAATGGTTGTTTCAAGTCTGGGTGTTCTTTTTGTCCGTTATCTGAATGTTTGTAAGGTCCGCCACGACACAGGAATTTCCTAGTGGGGTAATAGCACACACGTCCTTTATTAGTAGTTGTAGTTATTCTATATGTATTTTTCATATTGTCCACAGGGTCAAGCTTGGCAGAACTTCAGAGTGGTGTCAAAACGACCACGAGCTACTTGAGTCTGCTACTTACTTCTCTGCTGATAGCCCTTGGTACACGGTACGAAGACGTAAGGTGACCTATTTAGACGACATAGTAATTGTGCTTAGAAAGAATGGAAAGCAAGAATTTAATTCAAGAATATTTCTGAATTTGATAATTTCGTATCGATTTAAGTTCTATAGCTTTCCTTTAATTTTTAATGCTGACATTAGTAAATTTAGATATTCACTAATAAACAATATTATTTAAAGAACCTCGGATTCTGTGTAAATTCTAAGAAATCTCCTTACTCTATAATTATTAATGGAATGGATAATATTGCTGCTTAATTCAACTATAATTTTTATTGAATATTTTAACGTGATTTTTTTATCGTACCTATGAAATATTTTTCACCCGATTTATTTTTTGTTGTAACTAAATAATCATATTAATGACGGAATAGTTATAGAATACCACTGTCTACTAATTCTATGTAAGTATGTCTATTAATTAAATAATTTCGAAGATAATTTCGAATCTACTTCACTTATTAGCTACAAATATCACCTGTATCTGTTTCAAGTAATTATGAAGTAAATGATCATGTAATATTATTTTACTATATTCTATAGTCCCATTTTCTTAATACTGTACAAATTTGTTTTAATCTTAGTACCCGAAAGTTTAATTAACGTGAACAGTAAACTGTTATAGGTATTCTAAAAATTAATTCTTGCTTATTCAGTTTGGGTGAGAGATCCTTAAATGAAGTTTGAACCGTCCAAGGATCTCGGGATGTAAGGACCATTAGTGAAAGTGTATATATGTTGTACAAAATTAAATAATATATATCAAAAGAGTATGTATGCGACGTCAGTCAGTTCCCAAATGTTATTTCAACTTTCTACATACTAACTACATAGTTCTAAGTTTCCTTTGTTTATTGAATGAATGAAAACACTTTGATAAAATAAGGTATTGTTTTCTCTGAATTTGAAATTGGATCACGTTTTTTAATCTTTATGTTTTTTTGATGTTTTGCATATATTTTAAGCAGCTTTGATCACGAGCCGATTACCCGAAACCAGAGCTACTAAAGTATTATGAACAAAAATAAATCGCAATAATATCAAAAGATGTTATTGTAATTTTTATTTTATATTTCAGTGTGTATATAAGATACTAATAACTTAGATACCAAAATTATATTTTCGTTGATCTATGATTAGTATCTAAACTAGGCGATCAAAAAACTTAAGTGCATGCAACTGCTTATATAATATATGTGAGCAAATGTAAGTGACTTTTATCAAGCAGGATTTCTCAGCTAGATTTTGATAGACTATAAAACAATATGTAATATCAAGGGAAGACCGTCTGGTCTGAACGTCATATTTGACAGTTAACATATGAATACAATAGCTTCAAAACATAGTCGTAAAGTTCTAGATAAAAGTCTTCAGATGACTTTAAAATCTCTGCCACTAGCTTAGCCACTAACCATACAATTACAATTTACATTTACAATTTTTATCTTCCGCTTGTTTATTATTCTTCTATCATTATCTTTGTTGATGTGATAAATAAAATTGTCACTATACAAGGGGAAGACGCTAACACCTGCAACACAGTGTATACGAGCGCAGGTGTTAGGGAATTCTGTTTTAAACTGTATCAAACATGTCAATAAAGATTATTATTATTATTATTATTATCTATATATCAGTTTTGTATAAAACCTGTATATAATTGTGTTATATACTTATCAAATATAATATTTTAATTGTTAATGTATCCAAAACTAAAGCATAGAATGTTCAAGTGCCGTTTTTTCTGTGGCAAAAATGCGATTCTTTGCCAGTAAATACCATAAAATCAACTAGGTGAGCTCAAAAGTCTCCTATTGGAATTATATATTGTGTATTTTAAACTAAGATAGGGCACTCTTAGTCATACAGCTAAGTAAAACTATGGCTAAATATGACTTAAGTATGCCTTAAGGTTTACAAAAGCACAAAACTGAAAACAGCGAATATTGGCACTTGGACCATCTATGCATAGAAGTATTGTAATTTTTTAAATAATAATTGTATGTGTGTATATTATATGGGGTACTGACTGACATCAAATATCACTTATTTAGAGGATACATATCACTTTTTCTCTTCATATCACTTGAATGCACTATCATTTTTCTACTGACTTTAATTTTACTCACAATATACCAATATTCCTGTATCTTTAAGAACAATAAAATAAACTGTAGCTTTTAGTAAAATCAACTCATATCAGAACTTCGCTCTGTTGAACAAATATCATTTTCAACTGGATTAAATTATAATTCAAATTATTTTAATTACACATAAAGACACTGCGATTACATGTGTGCTGGGCCTGCAGCATAAATTTATGCTTATGTTATCGACCGACCGACGTTCAAGTTTAGATTCTCCGATCAGGCAATGTTTTAAAATGTATTATGTACCTTTTAAGATTTTTTCAGTGGCACAGGAATTAAAATATGTTAATTAAGTTCAAACTAAAGCTTTGCAAACAGCAGTAGCCTAATAGAAAAGGCGTTGGACTTGCGATCGAGAGGTCACGAGTTTGAATCGTACCTATTGCACTATCGACGTGACAAGTACTTCTTACACAAATATTCTGACCCAAATAGCTAATAATCCTTTATAAAACCAAATATACCGCTGCCTATGCTTTCAGATAAATACAGGCATAAGTCCATATTCACTGATATTGTAAGTTATATAAATTAAAACAAACGTAACATAAACGCACAATAACACTAAAACACTGATAAAACATTCGAATTTATTCGTGCATATAAAAATAAACAATACATTTGGAAGAGCTTAATATAAATGCAAAAATTAAAAAATTAATCGTACATTTTTATTTTACTGTTTAACCTTTCAGCTTAATCGAAACATAATGATAAAAGCATTGTGTCTGAACGCCTCTAGCGTCCATAGCTCTATGGAGGGATTAAACAATAATTTATCATTTGATTAGTTAAATTTAAATATTCGTGTAAAATATTTACAATACAACCATTTCAACATAAAATGATAGACAAAATAAAATAGACAACCTTGTAACATTTTACACAAGATATACTCCAGTTGTGAATGCTATTTTACAAAATCGGGTACGGGAATGTGGCATTTGCTTAGAGCAAGACATTTTACTCTGAATGTTACAATAGCAAGGAAAAGACATTTGTATCAAATGGAACACAAATTTATATTCAAGCATTTTATTGCGTCAGGTTGTAAACAGCTTTGTTGTTTGTGTTTGAAGGCCTCGTTGGTCCAGTGATGTAAAAGTTACTGCCGATCAGGAGTTACTAGGTTCGATCACAAAACTACAGCCTGCAAGCAGAAATAGGCTGTCCAACTATTACATGAAGCAAATTTAGCGAAATGTTAGTGACAAACACATCTGTTTAACGTTTTATGAAAAAGGCGTTACTTCTGATTTTTCATTACTTAAGACTCTACTTTAAAAATGTTGTTTGTTGTATTGTTTTTAATTATCTATCAGAAAAGAACCCCTTTGTATGTCGGGTTATTTAAAATATACTACTACCGTTACAAATTAATGATGACGATGAAATTTAACCATAAAAACTATATGTTGTAAAATAAAGTCCAATTGAAGAGAGACATATCAAATGAATACTTAAAATATACTTCAGACTTTATTCTTATAAACTACATATACCTCACTAAGTAGAGAAAACGATGAAGGTCAGTTTAGATATTATGGAATGCGCTTATTGCATCTTAATAAACTTTTGTAACTAAAATCGTTTTGTGCAACTGTTGGAAACACCACAGAAAAATATCATGCAACAATTTTTGCTTTATAATGTCACGCATAACCCAATATCGTTTTTAGTTTCACTAGAAGGCGTTTTTGTTGAATTTTATAAATATCAATAGACGTAAACGTCCCCATATGTGCAATTACCCTGGCTTACTTTAAAAGTAAGTATATATTGACAACAGATCGACAACTACGGGGTTGTTGGTTTGTTAACTAAGGGAATGAAACCTATATATGTATTTATCAGGCATAAAACCAGAGACCTAGACATAAAATACTTTCCAATTATTAATTATTTTTCTCAGTAGCTAATAGGGTTCTAAGAAAATGTTACAAGCCCGTACTTGGTACTTGTTGCCTTTATTAAATGTTGTAGAGGAACAAAGGTTATCTGTATCTTTCATGTTTAAGCACTTTTTTGTAAATATAAAAATAATTTCGCTATATAAGGCACTAACTAATGTAATAAAAAATTGGTTATCATAAAAACATATTGTTTCCTAGAAATCATTACCTTTATTACTTTGCCTGTAATTTTACGGATTTTTTGTTTGTACAATTGGCATCATCGATATTCATTATACTTAATATACCAAGAAATCTTATTTTGTGTGAGTTATGGCTTTGCGAGTAACATGCGCGAGCAGCACGGGTTGTATGCATCATGTAACTGACAAACGCGAGGTATCTACGCAAACGCACATACGATTAACTTGCGCATGTAAACAGCACTAGTAACTCGCGCATGTAATCCGCATCAGCTACATGCGTCATGTACAAAAATTATTAATATCCAATTACGAACGCTTTATTGAATTCAGACACATAATTTAGATACCCAATCTAAAACAATTTTTATTTTTACTATATCCAATTATTCTGTCTGTGTTTTGTCCCTTGGCAATTTAGCTTAATCAAATAAAAATGCACGATAATAACCACGACTATAAAATTAAATCAATAAAGCAAATAAAGCTACAGTTACAATGCCCGCTGAAAACATAGTGTTTTTAATTTTACTAGTGTCTGGTTGCGGTGTCGACTGCATATTGGGATAAAAAGTATATTATTTGTGAACTCAGCTTTTGAGCTTTCTGTGTGCAAAGTTTAATTTGAATACATACCGGTTCACGAGTAATTGAGTAACAAACATCGAGAGCAGTCACAAACTTCCACATCCTAACTAATATTATAAATGCGATTGTAAGTTTGTGACGATTTCACGCCTGAACTACTCGACCGATCATCTTGAAATTTTGCGTTCATCTGACCTGTCATCCAGGAAAAATAGTGAGCGAAGTTGCGGGTTTAACTAGTTTTAATACAAGCTAGTTTATAATGTTTGTAGAATTTTGCACTAGAACTACACAAACAAATGAGGTTGGTTCAATGCAACTTTGTCTACGTGTAAGCGCTTCTGTTGTCACACAACGTACCGACTCGGCCATCTGTATAATGTGTGTATAAACAACATATGATATAAAATTTTATTCAATAAGTAATTAAAACTCCGTGGAACCATAGCAATATACAGTATTAAGAACAAATGCAATTTTAAGAACTGCAGTATTTACTAAGTTGTGTACTTGTGAAAAGAATAATGTAGATAATATCTATTGCTAAGGGACAAAATAATTTTAAAATTGATGTAAATTATTTTATAATTTTTCTATCTATTATTTTACGTCTATTATTTGTGATAAGTCAATAATTTAAATTGTCAATTACCACTCAGAAACATTTACTATTTTTTTTTTCTTCAAAACGTACATAATTTTCTTATAACGATAATATTTCAGGCAATTTTCCTGTTGACTTTAAAATACTATTAGTTATTTCATACTAGCTTTTACCCGCGGCTTCGCTCGCGTTAATTTAGAATTTGACAATCAATTCGGGTTGTACTCTGCTTGTAATAATATTATTCAATCATGATTCGAAAGACACGTGGCGCCATCAATTATCATAAGAACATTATTGTTGTTTTCCTCGGGAACAGTAATTTTTTTCGGGATGAAAGGTAGCCCATGTCCGTTTCTGTACACCTGTCAACGTATATGCAACATTTCAGGATGATCGGTTCAGTGGTTTAGGCGTGAAAAGGTAACAAACAAACAAACTCATTTTCGCTTTTATAATATTAGTTAGGATTAGGATAATGCTTGATATTTAATCTTGTATTGTATTGATTGCCAAGGGCACCTTTTTATATTTACGCATTCATTACTTATATTTATTTTCCACTTAAACCTTCCTTTCACCTTTTCTTCTAACATATCAATGTAATATATTATACATATTTCTTCAGATATGTACCTTTAACTATACATAGAATGATGTTTAAATAATAAAATATGTGTAATATAATAAAATAACTAAGCAAATAAGATATAATATATGTATAATATATATATATACTTATAAACAGGATTATAAAATATCGCACCTACAATTAATTTCTATTAATATATCCTTATTGATATTCCTATCTATTTAAAGTGTTTTCTTAAAGGTTCGACAACATAAAAAGCCTAGAACAAATTATAATAAATTAATTTCTAGTCGAATATTATATTAAGGCTAGACAAGAAGCCATTTATTATAATGGCTCGACATTGAAATTTATTTATACGTCGGAGATAAAAAGTAATATTACTGTGTTAGAATACATCAATTGTGTACTAAAGAGGGTGGTTTATTTATATATTAGACAACATATTTTGTCCAGGCTCAGTGGCTTAAAGTGCTGCTTGTCAGCTTAAAATACATCTCAGATAATATAGAAGCTAAATTATAAAGCAGATTATTGAAGATTTTTCTTGTAGTTTTCATATAGCTAACAAACTGAAAATTTAGGCAACAGCGTATACAATATTATAACAGTTTATATTGATGTTTTATAATTCTGTATCATATAATAATATAAGAAATGTAAATTAAAGGTGGGGTCATAAAGATGACACAGTATGTCCAGATAGTAAACCAGAATAATAATTATCCTTAAAGTAAACTAGAGTCTGTTAACTTAATAACTGTCACGGTTATTCAGATATGACCACACCTTTAAGTTACATTTTGTAACTTTAGCATTAAGATGTAACTTAAATATTGTGTTGACATATTAAGATTTTATCGCAATAAAACGAAAATTGTCTGTCTATTAAAAATATTCTAGTCGTCGCAAATTACATATTTACAAAGTAATTGTTAGTAACATCGTAAATTAATAATTTCATTTATTGTTATTTAATATTTATTAAATTAGGTATATAAATTTAATATAATGTTTGTAATTAGTTATAAATACGTTGTGTATTTGATTAAAGTTTACAATCTATGACGAGTCAATATTGTGACTTGAAAAGGCAGTAATATATTTATTTATATTAATTAAATTTTAGGTACGAACAGGATAAAAGTTTACTATTTTTTAATGTCATTCCTTTTCTAAAGGGTAATTTTAAAATAAGTCTTATTATTTCTATACAATTTTTATTCTACGTTTTTAAGGAGGATTTAATCATCTTTTATAATCAAGAACTGTAGATATACAAAATTATTTAAATGACGGATAATTATACTTATAAAAAAGTTTGGTAATCAAAGCCAGGCACGTCACAGATTGTAAAAAAACGAAATATTTAAACATATCGGTGCTTTCGTTGACTGTTGATTTTAGCGTAATTATAAGTAATAATTATAATGATAAAGGTCATGAAAAGAAAATATAAATTAATAAGTGTGCAATATTGTGATAAAATAAGATTTTGCAATAAAAGTCTATATAAAAATAAACAGTGTATTAAATTTTATTAAATATGAGGAGCTTGTAAACCTTTATAAGATAAATTAATATATTTTGCCAATTAAAACTAGTCCATGTTAAATTAAGAGGTTAATAAACCATGGTCTCCAAAATAATAATAACAATAATGTCCTCCAGACCGAATTTCGGCCACGGCGACCAAACCTAACGGAGACTGGCCATCTGCGCAGGAGATATTATAGTGCACAAGTATGTGCGCAAACACAAGTGCACTCTCTGTTCCCTAACCCTCATAATCCGATGGGATGGTAATCCGACACGACCGGAGAGAGATCAGGCGCAGGACCAACGGCTTTACGTGCTTTCCGAGGCACGGGAGTGTCTAACACCGCCAACTTCCTAACTCCGGGCTCGTATTGAGATTTCTAAACAGAAAAATCCAATATCTTTTTATTGGCCCGACCCGGGATTCAAACCGGAGATCTCATGCACAGCAGTCGCATTCACTAACCCTGCGCCACGGAGGCAAGGTCTCCAAAATACTGTGTCAGAAACACAGGCAACAATCTTTTCTTGAACTTATTTTCCAAGTTACATTACGCTCAGCCAGAGATGATGGAAAGTCTTTTTCCTGCAATTGTCATAAACCTACGGCTGTTATACACAACACGTGAAACATGCGCTGGTTGAAGGATTTGCGCGGATTATATACATTCTGTGATTTAGCGACGTAAAACATCCGCGCATGTAGTCTAAATTAATAACTCATGCATGTAACCCGTGCGAGTAGCTTGCGCATGTAGGCCGTGTCAGCTTCTTGCATCAGTTGTGTGCAAGCTTTATTATATAATTGAAATAATAGCACTTGATAAAATGAATAGCTGTTTAATCTGATGCTATTTGTGTAAACTTATATATTTGTAAGATAGTCAACTGCACAGTCACAGAGTACAGGTTGAGTCGTATTATCGGATCTTTCATGCAGGTAATTACGAGTAGCGGCATTAGTTCACACACACAGTGCGTACTTCCATTAATTAAATTAATTGTCAAGGAAGATATGAAAACTAATTAGCTTTTTATTTGTAGTATTTGGCTGTATAAAACGTATATTCAATTATATAATACTAGCTTTTGCGCACGGCTCCGCCCGCGTAGTACCTACATCAATAAAAAGTAGCCCATGTCCTTTCCCAGGTTTTAAACTATATCTGTACCAAATTTCATCTGAATCGGTTGAGTGGTTTAGCCGTGAAAAGGTAACATACAGACAGACAGACAGACAGATAGACAGACAGAGTTACTTTCGAATTTATAATATTATTAAGGATTAGCACAATATACTTATATTTTATTATCATAACAATGTTATTCGCTTCCTCGAAAAATAGTCTGATGGTGTTATTGATTAAAAGCAGGGTTTGCAATTTCTGAACAATAGCAAACAGCCATTGAGAATGATAATGTTTGTTTGCCTATAACTTAAACTTAAGTTAAACCCTTCCGTGAATTATTCCGCTCAAGGTACGGCAACCAAACATCATTTGCAAAATAAACAAATGAAAGTGGACTTTCAGGTAAACAAATTAAGACAAACAGTTGAAAATTGTATCACTTGTCTAGAATGCTAAATATTAGCTTTGACTCTAAAATACCCATTTATCTGCGTATTCCCAATTTATATTCTATTAAATTCTGTTAAAAGTTTTGTTGTTGCTATTCTAACATACCAAATAAAACAACACAAAGCAAAATACAGCATTAAATTATACTTTGCAGAATATTTCGTAGGTATTTTCGGACCTTCCAATATACCACACATTAAAATTAAATTGATAACAAAATATAAGAGGCTTAAATTGCCAGAGTGTCAAAACATTTTCAAGTTTTGAACAACACAAGTATCATCGCGCCCTCCTAATTGCTAGCGGTAAAAGTCGCTTATGCACTTGACTCTTTTCCCTCAGTACTTTAAGAAGCCATAGCTTTGGAGTATTGGCTTCACAATTTCTATAAAACACTATATGTACATAAATTAACTATTCTCTCTTCAGTTTGGAGACCAAATCTGCTTGACGTGTCAAAGAATGGATAGGTAACAAATTTTTCTTTTTTTCATAAAACACAGCTTTTATTTTAGATAATATATTTTGATTATAATCCCAAACAAACATTTAAAACCTATGATTTAAAATAGTATAAAGATAATAATATTTCTTTTTTTATAATATTTGTTTATTGACAGAAAAAATAAAATACATCCTTACACTATATCATACATATTACATCATTGTTAAATAATTTAAGCTTAAATTAAAATTAATTCTTAAACTATGTTAATTTATAGTGTATACAAAATAAATGAAGTTCAAAAGATTATGCAGTCAGTAACCACATTATGTTGAAGAAATCGTCTAATACAAGACCCCGTTACCAGTAACGAGAAGTAAAGAAAGAGTAGAACACACATCTACAAACGAGTCCGTCACGAGAAGTCAGAGTGACCTATATTCAAACCTAGAAGGATAATAAAGCCTGTCTATACTAATATTATAACGCTGAAGTTGGTTTGTTTGTTTGGTTGAACGCGCTAATCTCAGAAACTACTGGTTCGAATTGAAAAAATCTTTCAGTTTTAGATAGCCCATTTATCGAGGAAGGTTATAGGCTATATAACATCACGCTACGACTAATAAAATTTCTTATATGAAGCAGACGAAGTTGCGCGGGTCAGCTAGTGTTTAAATATGAATGCGAATGCTGTGTCTCAGATTCGATTGCCATATTGGAAAATAAATGATGAGTTTTCCTGTCAAGTAATTGTCAATTGCAGCACGAAGTCGATATCTGTGCCTAGTAGGTGGCAATTGGCTTCCATCTAGGTGAGACCTAAAATCATAGGTGGAAAAATTTTGAAGTAACATTCCTTCCACTAATTCGCATATAAACATGAGACTATATATTATATGTAACTACAAATTTGGTCACAATGCGTCGATTTATTATCATCTATCAATACATAGTGCGTAATAATGAAAGATCTGGTATTTCCGCTGTGAATCTCTATAAACTAAATGGCTTTATTAAAAAACTTAACAGTGTCATTTCATTCCGCTAGAAAGGATCTTGGAATAAAAAAATAAAGTATATTTCAAGTGTTTCATTAAGATGTCCGTCTTTGTTCTTCGCGACAATTTGTATGAAAAATTGCTTCAGAAGATAATTTGTCTTTTTTTCAAGAGAATAAAATAAAACAACTCTTGTGAATAATAGTTCTGCTGAGGAGATATGACGCCATTTCTGTTTTTATATTTTTGTTTGAAAATAAACATTTACGTTTTATTTAGCTTTGTTTAATTACGTTACAAATGTTTTTTCTTTTTATGTTAATCTATCATATCTTACAATAACAGACATAGTTAAAAATCTATTATGTCTGGCCACCGGTGTGCCGCTGTGACTTAATAGGTTAATTTTATAAGTAAATTAAGATAGCCATCAGCAGGCTAATGGAGTTTACAATCCTCGATATATAATAATAATAAGTTTATTTGGTTATGACTCTTTGTTCTGTCTCTGACACGGGCCAGCGTGGCAGGCCATGGCATTTCACTTTTGGTAACGAAGACACAGAAAAGAAACCCGTGACCAGCCAGGACAGATTACAAATAGTAGAGTTACGAGCACTATATCACACATTGCAACGCATAGATGATGAAGACGTGATGCAGGGATGAGGTTTAGAGCGCTGCTTGTAAGTACTAAAGCTTATATGAAAATTCGCATTAAATAACACACTGCAATGCACACACAATGCGTTTTCGCGGCGAAGCTACCTTGATAGTCTTCCGATTGGAGCGGAATGTGTTGCAATGTGATGGCTGACTAAGCGCTAATATACCTGACGTTTCCTTGCTGACATCCCATCTTTAACTTCTCTTGCCTAGGCCCGATAACAAGTAAGAGCTAACGAACCACTAGTATTTGAGGCAATTATAGGCTGTGGTATCGCTAACCTCTAGTGAATTTTAAGCTTTGATTTTTGCGGCATAATTGCTTCAAATACCATTAGTGGTTCTATCGCTCTTAATCGTTATCGAGCCTAGGCAAGAGAAGTTAAATATGGAATGATAGGAAGGAAATGTCTGCAGCACTGCGCAATTTTTAGTCAGATATCACACTGGAACACATCCCGCTCCGATTGGAAGAGTGTCAAGGTAGGCCACATCGCCGCGAATACACGTTGTGTGTGCGTTGCACAGTGTTATATAATGCGATTTTTATACAAACTTTTGTACTTACAAGCAGCGCTTTAAATCCTATCTCTGCATCACGATCCGCTGTATGTTGCTCTGTAGTTGTGTAGCGATAGGCCTTACTCACAAGGCGAAACGCTTAAACTAGTTTTTAGCGTTAACCAATTATCAATTAAACATACGAATTATTGTTTTTAATTGCGTATTAGCCTTATACCAATACGAATGTGATACCGCCATTCGCAGAGGGAACAGAAATATTATGGAAGGCCTACAAAAAAAACATTTTCAATCACAAAGGACAAAAGTTAAATCCCGACTGATCGACGCATCAGCTAATAAAATTACGAATTTTTGATATAACATTTATATTTGACCAGTGACAACAAATTGATCAACATAATATATTATGCAGACACAATTTTCGAATATTAATATTTATTTTCACTGTTAGTTTTCTGTAAGCGAGTGGTAATTTTCTGAGCCACTAAAGTACCACTCTCTTACAGAATCATTTGCACTCAAATAATTGGTAAAGGCAGGCTGTCCCACTTTTCTTGCTTCTTTCCATCACGAAAAAGGGACAATCAAACACTTATTTGCATTTATTATAATAAAGTGTTGTATGAAAGGAGCACTACTCACGTTTCCCTTCGACGGAAACATATTACCTTACGTTATAATATATTCTACACCCCAGTAACAGAAAAATATGAGTAACTATCGTATTACAAGAATATAATAATATGACAAACGACGCACCCGTCTTACTCTTGTAGCCATATTTCTCAAGATACTCAAGTAAAGCCTACCGTATACCTACAATAAATTTTCTGGGAGTACTGAAGTTATTGTACAATGAAATTGGACGTACTTTCTGAAAAACGTTCCAACCTATAAAGTTAACATTTTGAGATAATCATGATTGAAATTCAATCCCGTATTGCTTCTTTATACATGTGAGTTGGGCTACTAAGTCATGATTTCATATTTAGAGTCATAGTAGAGCTACCAAAAATTTTCCAGCTAGTAAATAGTAACCCCGTGACTAATTTGCTAATAATAACTCGATTTTGATCCAAGTGTGGGTTGGAACGTTTTTCAGAAAGTACGTCCAATTAGACTTTTTACGACTTTGCCTGCGTTTTACAACTAGATTGACTGTATGAATGGCGAAGTGGTATAAGTGGTCGCCTCGTTAATGCCGCCGCGCCGAGTGTTATGGGTTCAATCCCCATACAGGACAAAAAATTGTGTCATTCACAAATGGTTGTTCTCAGTCTGGATGTTCTTTGTGTCCGTTGTTTGAATGTTTGTAAAGTCCTCCGCAACACAGGAATTATTACTAGAACAGAATTGGCGTTAAAAAAATTGTAAGTAGGTACATACATAATAATATGTATGTATTTACCAAATAAAATAAAACAAAAATCTAATTTAACTTATTATAACTACAAATTACTAACTATAGGCTACAGGTATAAGAATAAAGACAATTTTACTAATAAAGATCCACTAGGTCTGGCCTGTTTCGTAGGAAAACACTAGTCAAACTACTGTTGTTGCCACGAGGATTCGGATAATAATACTCTACTATCCGAATCTGATCATATTTTCCGGTAAAAATAGCGCATCTACAATGCTGCGCGTGGGTACTCAGGATAAACTTTCATATACAGTATCAATGCGTAAATCAAAATAACAAAGTATAAAGTCTCATGCCTGATATACCTAGGCATGAGACTTTATACTTTGTTATTTTGACTATCCATAGGGGTAGGCAGAGATGTATTACACCCACATTTCGCTTTTAGAAGGCGAGTATCAATGTCTATATTACTATTGCAGTTTACTGAGCATCGTTATAGACTTCGGGCTGCTAATAAAAATTACTTAATAGAAACGCCAATAACACTTTACATGACCCGACAATCGAACACGAGATCACATACGCAGCAGTCATATACACTACCGCTACGTCACTGAGACAGTGTGTACGAAAGGAGCCTCCCCGTGGCGCACCTGGAAGCAGCTAGATACAGTAACGCAGCATCTAGGCTGACTAATCCTCTCAACACAATGGTTCTAGGGGTTTAGAGACTCCGGCCTTGCTCAGTGTGGCTGTGGTGAGCCGGAGCAGACAATGATATATTTGTTGGTTCTTGCCCGAGCACTTGCACAATATCAGACCTTTGTGCGGCCACTCAAAACACAATTAGAGTAGCTGAATATTATGCAAATAATATATAGTTAAAATTAGAATTATTGACACGAAGAAGAAGAAGACCGAGACAGTCAGATAAAGTGATATTGGATATTCCTGTCAGCTAATTCATAATACTAGCGCGAAGACGTCCTGTATATACCTATAGACTATGTCCTGTAGATACCTGTAGACTAGTCTCATATTACAAACTTCCTTAAAACATTGCTGGCGAATTACGGCTGTATTATAGTCCTCTATCTAGCCTAATTCTTACTTTACAAATATACGTGCACATGTTTATATTTATATATGAAACATGCAGGTTATTGGTACGTATACGCTCAGCCTTAAGGAACACGACACACATTGTTAACTTCATCAAATGCTATAATATATATCCTCGCTTCTAAAACAGAAGCACTTTATTCTATGACGTCACGTATTGCATCATTACCATGGTAGAGCCCATATCTGGGCACGTATATACGACGAACGAATACTAATCCGTGTTTCTGAGGAAACTCCGTATGTTTCCTGAAGATTCTGATGTGTTTTAGTGATAAAATTGACTGTGTGATTCGTGTACAATTTGTATAAAAGTGATGACGAATGGAAATTATTTCCACCACGGAAATAATTTCCATTCGTCATCACTGATAGAAGACATATAAGATGAATATATTTAAAGTCCGTTCGTTGGTGGATTAAGTTAGCGTTTATATGGAACCTATGTAAGGTCACTGGTTTGATTTTCAATAATTTCGTACAGTATTTATAACATTTTTCTTGTAGAAAATATAAATTACGGCAAAATTGTGATATATGTGATATATTTATCACAATTAGGTAGGCTATTAAAACATAACTAACTATAAATTAATATAAATTTCCAAAAACATACACGACATTTCATATGAATAACATATTTGTAGATCTCCAAAACTCATCAAAGGGTCAAAATTGAGTCAGTCAGGTTTACAATTTATATCGTCGAATCAGGAAATGCCATTAACCTGTCAATTTGTAAGAATGCCAGATATAATCGAAAACCTATTGTATCTGGCCACCGGTGCCGCGCCGCTGCGATTCAATAGGTTAAAATATAATTATGAAATATTTTGCACGAAAATCACAACGTCAACAATTTTCTTCATATACCACGATCATCTTATAGGTTGGAAATTCAAATCATGCGTCTATACCTACTACATAATCTTAATATGTAGTTACAATACTTATAGATCTTTAGAATAATTATATAGGCTTATTAAAATTAAACTACTTTATACGGATTTTATTGCGTTGTTTATTATTGAACGGGGAATGGTTTCCCGTAAACATTGCTGCTAAAAAGCAACTGAAATTTCGTGCAAAGTGTAAACTTGAATCTAAATGGTTTTAATAAATTAAGTAGCTTAAATAGTAATAAAGTTCGACAGAAGTAGTTTAAAAGTTTCAAAATAGTGTACTCAAAATGTTTTAAAATAAACGACGTGATAAAATCCGTATAAAATAGTTTAATTTCAATGTACCTATAACATTCGCGTAAACGTAAGACAATATTATATAGCCTTATTATAGGTACGTCTTGATACATACGTACTATATTTATTATTATCATTTAATAATAAACCATACAAGTCTTGAAAACATACCCAGCCTAATACAGGTAAAACAGAGTTTGCAAATCGATTAAAACTTCCCAATAGGTCTTCTTTACCGCGTGATCTGGTAATCGGCTGTCAACTTCAGGAATAGCGGAGATTAGCGAGGGTAGTATTTATAAAGACGGACTATATCCGCAATCTAGCTGTCCGTGATTCTTAACAGTTCTTATTCCTTGAAATTTATTAAGGTTTTATCTAGAACTCATAGAGATTTCTATAACGTTATGTGCTTCAGAAAATAAAACTCAATCTCTATTAAAATCAATATTTTGTATGAAATTCAATACTTCTCACGATGTAGGAAACGTAGGTACTTAGTATATTATTATATGTTTTGTTAAATAAAACTGTGTTACTACTAACAATAATATTGCACTTGACATATTTCGTTCTTATCTTACTAACCGAACTCAGTGCGTCAAAATTGGCAATTATACTAGTTCGCAGGCCTCTCTTTCTTTCGGTGTGCCGCAGGGTAGCGTTCTCGGCCCTACACTCTTTCTAATTTATATCAACTCATTATGTACCAAATCCCTAAAAAACTGCAATATTATCACCTATGCAGATGATACTGCACTTATCATTCACAGCAGAAATTGGGTAGAGACTAAAAAACACACTGAGAGAGCGCTGACTGAGGTAATGAAATGGCTACATAATAATCTTTTGACACTAAATCTTAATTAAACAAAATATATTACTTTTGCTTATCAAAACAGTAACCAACCATCTACCGAATTTAATATTAAAGCCCACATTTGCAGCCAAGAAAATGTATGTATTTAATTGCTCTAACATAACACGAACATCTTCAATAAAATATTTGGGACTTATTATAGGTAGTTCACTAAATTGGTCAGCACACATAAATAGCGTTGCAAGCCGCATCAGAAAATTAATACCAATTTTTAGAAAAATCCGTAGCTCGGCTGATCTCGAAACACTGATGTGTGTATATTACGCGCTTGCTCAAAGTCTGCTACAGTACTGTGTCATAACATGGGGCGGATCTGCCAAAACAACCCTTTTACGCCTAGAACGTGCTCAACATGGTATACTAAAGGTCATGCTTGGCAAACCGCAAAGGTATAATACCTCTCTTTTATACACTGAATGTTCAGCCCTAACAGTCAGACAGCTGTTCATACTATCAGCTATTCTCCGTAAACATAAAAGCATAGAATTCAAGCCTATCTTAACGCGGAACAAAACAAGAATATGCTCAGTAATACCACATAGAACAGCACTGGCCCGGTCCCAACTTTATGTAGTCGGTAACCATTTATATAACTATGCGAATAAAGTTAATAATATATATCCTTTACCTCCTAATAAATGCAAGATAACTGTACGAAACTGGCTTCGAAAACTCAATTACTTAGAGACAGAGTCCATTTTTACTGCTTGCAACCTGTCATAACAAACAAGGATACACATACACATACACTAACGCACACTCACTCATTGTGGGACATGCACGCACACAAACACACATGCACACAACCATAATCATACACATTCACACACTCTTTGAAACGTTGTGGTAATTTTAGTTTTAATTTAAATTTTTATACTCTGTATTGTTTTTAATTATTTCTCTTTTTATTTTCGTATGTTATGTTCTTGCACAAAATTATTTTAGCCTTGTATCAGTAATTATTAATTTACAAACTCATCATACTTACTTATTCGTTAAACAAATGATCATATAGGGTGGAAGGCGCTGGCGGCTGTAACACAGTTTAAACTAGCACAGCCGTCAACGACAACCTCTTATTTTGTATAAATATTTTGTTTACCGTTCACTTATGTATCTAAAATAAGAGCATTTTGTAAAATTTTGTGAGTGACAATAAACATTATTATTATTATATGTTTCTCTTTCACGGGTATATTCCTAATACGTTAGGAAATTACCCGGCCCTTTGGTAGGCTTACACGGAGACATGGGTCCAACGTGAAGAGGCCCTTCGAGAGTTTTAATCAAAGGTGGGATGGAACACCTACAGCGGCACTAGACGCAGCAGGCGTAGGACTATTGCTACGTATGGATTCTAACATATGGGCCGTGGGTATGGGTGTTTGATGGACTGGTATATTGATAACTATGGATGATAAAACGCCGTCTGCCCTGAATACTCTAATAGCATCAATCGAATGGACAGACGGTGACTCGCCAACTCACTAGATGGGCCCCCTAAATAGCCACTATAGGCATACAAGCCAGCAGCAGAGGGCAACAACGGTGCGAGCGGCTAGGGATGTCGAGCGGTGCGGCGCCGGTTTCGCCATCACGGGTCTCGTGAAAACGGAGACCCGGAGCGGGTTTCCCCGTAGTTATGCCCTTGAAGATGACACTTCCACCCCCAAGCATGTAGCTCTAGCGGCCCCCCTCTGACCGGCCGATCAAGGCAAGCCAGAGTTTAGAGTCCTACGGGCGCTCTTGAAGTTCCACCCCAGCCAACCAGTAACGGCAAACTGGGGACGAGGCCCTCACCGACTCTCTGAGGCATTCAGGACCGCAGTGTCGCCACTCACATTCAGCTAGCCACAAGCTGCCCTGCGGTTTGTGCGCTTTTATTTAACCTGGTGATACATTTTTTGTTTATATCACAAGGCGAAGGTGTTAGTTTAAAAGCTAATATACTATGCCCTCCGGTATCGCGTTAGTCTCATGAAGAGATAACGACTGTCCCAGAGGGGTATTATTAATAATATATTTCTGAATGAAATTGGTAATTTCGCATGATATACCTACTGCACGTAGATAGTATTACTTAAATACATATTATATTTTTAAATAAAATAAATTTGAATAATGAGTTGATCAAACACTAGTACCTGACTGCGACTACACTCGCGTGAATCCTACGACTATGCAAACACGGATCAAATAATTTATATAAACCGCTAGATAATTTTTCGTATTGGTATCTCTACCATTCTGGCTATCTCCGTCAAAAATAACATAGTTTCATTACTCGTTTTTGTCGATTAAATCTAAATAATCAAGTATTTTTCTCAGAGATAACTTTTTGTGAGGTTTGTGGAGTTGTGGGGGACTTACACCATTTGTTGATGGAGTGTGTCAGATATGACTGTAGCAGAAATAGTTTAGTTTCCGACTTGAATTTTAATAGAGTTGATATAGGAATGTTGCATAAAATTTTATCGGCATAATAGCGATGACGTAAAAGTTCTGTTCAAATTCATGTCGGATGTATTAATTTGTTATGTGGTTAGTATTATGTTTAGGTTATGATGGAACTGACATACGCTGTGCGTAAAAGTACCAAAAAAAAAAATGGCCTTCTTTTAATTAAAAATAGGTACGAATTATATTTATTGGTTAGACTATCTCGGTGGCGCAGCAGTAACGAACGCGACTGCTGGGCGCAAGGACTCGGGTTTGATTTTTGTGTCGGGCAAGCGTTATTGGGTTTTCATGTTTGAGTTCTCAGTAGCGACCCTAAGCCTGTAACCGGTAAAAGGCAATTTAACTTTAAAGTATAACATAGCAAATTTCTCTCACTACTACGAAGCCTCACTACCCATTCGTAGAAATAAGCTTGATATTACGTATGTATGACGTACCTATTTAGTTCAAAATATTGCGCGATGTTTAATTTCAATATTTTATATAAATTGCTCCATAAGAGTGGTTTAGATTTTATTTGTTCCAAGCGTGAAACGGGATTTGTGCCGCTTTCGAGTTTCGCATCCAACCATGTAACGTTTTTAATTCTTTTTTGTTTCAAATCATGGTGATGTTGTTCTGAAAATTAATTTTCTAACGTTAAAAATATTTTTTTTTTCCTGACGATTAAAACCTTATTTTTTATACTTTGAATAAAAATGTCTTTCGGATGTTATTGAATACTGATTCAACGATCCGATACGACTGCATACAAATAATATTTAAATGTGTTCACATCAGTATAAAGTACTCGGCTTGTTCATAACTCACGCGGGCAACGGACATCGTTTGCTGCGTCTGTTTTATTCAAGACTAGCCGTTACCTGCGACTTCATCCGCGTAGATTTTAACTAAAAAGTGTTAGTCTCCGCGGAACCCTATTTATTTTCTAAAATCAAAGTAGCCTAAGTTACTCCTTATAACATCAGCTATCTGCCAGTAAAAGTCCCGTCAAAATTGGTTCAGCCGTTTTGGAGATTAGCCGGAACAAACAGACAGACAGACAACAATTTAAAAATAGATGTTTTAGTATAGGTACCTTATATACTTTAGATAAAAAGCTGTTATTTTGACATTACAACCAGACACATACATTTAATTTATTTGTATAGATGACACGCGTCTAACACTGCGATTGACGCTTTGTTCATCGCATAAAGCGTACCTATCAAGTGCTCTAAATAAAAAAATCAAAACGTTTAATTGCCAGTTATAATAATAATAATATAATAATAATAATATTCTATCACATACACACAACACCATCTAGCCCAAACTAAGCAGAGCTTGTATTATGGGTACTAGACAATGGATAAACATACATATATACTTTTTTTTTGTAAATACATACATATTATACATAGAAACACCCAGACCAAGACAAAGTTATGAATAGAAACGGTGCAGGTAAAATTGTATTATAGATGGAATTAAATTGGTTTTGTTGTATATGCACATTAGATATCTAAAATTTTACTTAATAAATTACTCTTAGTGCAAGCACGGTATAAAAAAAAATTCATGATAAAATATATGAAAAATTAACAGAATAACAAAAACAACAAAAAAATATAACTGAGTATAGTAAAAGTAATACAGTAGCTCTCCATCCAATTATTTCATTTCAACATAACCTGGGCTTGATGACACTTCAATCTCAAGAGCTTTCATCTTTCGTATATTTTTTTGTTTAAGCCTCGGCAATTGTTTATTCCTTCTACATAATTTTCCTATGCAGCCTTGGGGTACAGAAGTATTAAACCAATATCGTGGTTATTATTTTGTATAATAATTTTGTTAAAGTTTTCGGTAGCAACAAAGTAGGCTTGAAGAATATTTATTTTTGTTACGATTAAGGCGTCCCACACATTAGGCGTGTGCGTTCCTCGGACGTGTGAGCGACGCGGGCACCGCGTGCGCCGCGCGCGCGCCGCGAGCGCGCTGCGTAAGCGTCGCGTGTTGCTGTCGTGTGACGTGTGTGCAGCGAGCGCGCGACGCGCACGCGGCACTCGCCTTGACTGTGACTGATCAAAACAGTAGCGGGCGACGGTGATAGTGGGCGAAGGGGTAAGAACTCGAAGCGAGCACCGCGTGCACTCGCCACACACGCCACAGGGGAGCAAAACGCGACGCCCACGTAGCGCGCTCGCGGCGCGCACGCGGCCCCCGCGCTTCTCCCACGCCCGAGGAACGCGCACGCCTAATGTGCGGTCAGCCTAACTGGTAATATGAATTTGTAACAAGTTGTTGTCTCTTTTTATAAACAAGAATATATTATTTTAATGATGACAGATAACGATGAAATTTCGGTAAGATACTTGCCTAATATTATTGTACCTTTAAGTGAATGTTACAAATTTAAATTAAACATCTTGTTTCCTATTTTATGGTGGTTCATTATAAAAATACGTAGTATGTTTTTTATTACACTAGTTTGAAACATTTCAATCTAGTTATAAAATATGTATTTACTTTTATCGCAGCGATTTAGATGATTCTCAAGTTACGAGGTTAGTCTAGGAAAATCTCAGAAAAATACCTTCCTATCGAGCCTACAAGTAAGAAATGTAGTAAAAGGCAAAATGCTAGTTTTCAGGCGAGCCAAAAAATACAAATCTCTGTTTTTCTCTTCTTATATATTTTTTTTTGTTTTGAGTGCTATAATAAAACAACTAAAATGGTGAACATAGTTTTTCTATGTTTATGTTTTATAATTATGAAATTATATCTTTTACAGCATTTGTGGCGAGTTAAAATATTATAAATACACTGGTGGATGCAACTCGAAAAACTGAATAAGGTTACATTAATAACTAATTTTCGCCAAAAGAGCTTTCACAACATTTCATCCTCGAGGGGTCGATATGCCTCAATAGAGTTTCCCAAAAATTTAATCAGAATAAGTTGTATCGTACAAAACGGTTGGAGACTTTACATCAAGTAAAATATATATTTCACTCAAAAGCAAAAACAAAACGGCCACAGATTTATTCTGTAAAGTTTTAATCACAATTACTTGCACAGCCAGTTTCACTTTCAATTTGAATTACAAATGACAGCTTTTAATAAAACCTTTATGTACCCTTATAGAGGCACTGTACTCAGCAATACTCTGATTGAATAGCGGGATTTTATGGAGGCTTAATTAATTGCATCTGATTCTGTTTGTTTGTCGTCTTTTATTGAAATTGTATAAACATTATTAATTTGTTGTAGTTAAACGTTTGTTTAAACATTGCAGGTATCTTATAGATCTATTTGGAGCCGGCATATCCAATGTTTTGGTACGTATTGGTATTGAAATTGTGTAATATTTTATTTGAATTATAGCCTACTGGATTTTGCCGCAGCTTCGCTCGCGTAAGTGTGGGTTAGGTTAGGGTAGTAACAGTATTTTTATTCTGGATAACTGACCATGGGACCATGGGAGAGCCACGCTTCGGCACGGTGCCGGCTCGACCGGAGTGATACCACGGCCTCGCAGAAAACCGGCGTGAAATAGTGCTTGCGTTGTGTTTTGTCGAGTGAGCGAGGGTACCGGAGGCCCAACTGCCCCCTCTTCTGAGATGGCTGGAGAGGGCAAATTTAAAAGGCTGGCAACGCACTTGTGACTCCTCTGGTGTTTCAGGTGTCCATGGGCGGCGGTAATCGCTTACCATGAGGCGATCCGTTTGCTCCTTTGCCACCTATACCATAAAAAATAAAAAAAGCTCCTGACAATGTGTATGCGATGATGATCGGCCGAGTAGTTAAGACGTGAGTGCTTAACAAACACACAGACAAACAAACTTTCATATGCGTTCATAATACCTATTAGTAATAAATAGGATGACCAAAAATATTATATACCTACCGCTATATTTCTTATAGAAAATGAGCGGTACTTAAAGATTTGTGAATTTTATACATGCATGCGCAAATACGAGGCTCTTGTGCGGGTTGTAGATAAGCGTCATATAAACGACTGACGCATCTTATCCGCGTAAATAACCCGTATGAATAAAACGCGCATGTAGTTCGTGTAAGTAGCATGCGTATGGAACCCGCCAAGATGCCAATTCTACACACCGTAAATTACGTGCACTTGCGTCGTGTAAATGTGGCATGTTGTTTTTTTAGGTAAATTCATGACACTAATCCATACAAAATTTTAAATATAAATGTGCAAATTTTATTGACCGTTTATCAAATTAACTTTTAGGACTGCTCCGGCTCGCCAACGCTCTGACAAATTTGTTTCTCAATTATGTCTGGTGTTCCAGCAATTGACAGATTAAAATACTTTGGGATGCTTTTGAAGATAAAATAAAATATATCAATATTAAATATTTATTACTCAATGGCCACGCGAGAGATCTGATTGTAATTCATTATTTTTTTTATTATGTCAATCAAATTAATTCACGGTTGAATGCTTTCTTGTATAATATAATAGACGTTATAGCATTATCTAATCAATTTACACAATGTTGTCACTATTTTCAATTAATTCGTTAAAACAATGTTGACGATAAACAATTTTAAAAACATTTTCAGTGAGTCGATAGTAATACGACATTTGAAAATATATTTAAATATTTGTAGCAGATTAGAGATATCAATAAGACAATATAAATTCCAATAAACTTGAAAAACATAAAACTATTTTATTGCAGTTGTAACAATTACATTTTGTAACAATGCTGGCCATATTTGCAGTTATTTAGAGAATATAGTTGCGAAAAGTCTTAAAAGTTAAAAATGTGATTGTGTTGGAACGTTTTGGCTCAAATACGAATAATTTTTGTGCCTGTAAGAATGTATATTTTTTTGTAATTATCTTTTGTTTATCTATCAGTATGTTTGAACGACCACCATACAAAAACTATTAAATGAAATTGAATCAGTTTTTACAGGTGTATTGCTGGAAGTCTGACTTTAAATCTGGTGTCATGTTTCATTTTGATACGCCGTATACAAGTCGAATATTATGTATGCAGATCAGCTTCTTCTCACATGGAAAGAAAGAAAAATATAGATAAGTACCTACTTCCAAATTCCACGAATACGAAGTCGCGGGTAAATGCTAGTTTTATATATAATTTGTGCCTGATTATGTCAAAGTGTTTTAGAGACAGGGTTCTGGTGCTAACAAAGGTTCTTAATGTAAATATTAAAATAATAAATATTATTCATTACTGACTGTTAGTAAAAGATACAAAATACAGAAACGTTTCTCCAATAAACAATTAAAACAGTGAATCTGTTTCAACCGCGGTAATAGGAATATCCTTTCAAATGACATTATCCACACTTTGCTATCTATAAGGCTGTTAGAGCTTTGTTTGCTTTGAGAAACTCAATGATAATGACTATTTAAACAGGAAGATTGCTTTGAATCCGAAGACTTGAAGGTCTTATGTTGAGCTGAGCGGGAAATTACCCCTCATTTCTCGCTTAGCATTGAAAGAAATCTGGAAAATTACAGACGAAGCGTAATTTCAACAATCGAATCTAAGAGTGAAACGATATTTCTTCTTTATTTAACACCACTCCGTTCATCTTGCTCTGATTGCGCATTTAGGTTAATCTCTTAGTATGAAATATTTAAATATCATAAGGGGGTATTTTTATATTTTTCTAACTAGTGTTTTTTGTGTCCGTTGTTTGAAATGATTTGTAAAATTGCTAGTGCCTATGAAGTCATTTTAAAAACAATTGAAAGTAATGATATATTAATTGGTGACTGACTAAGAAAATATATAAGGCAAATTTGAATGAGGCAGCCGTGGCAGGACGGCGTCGCTGAATTTTCTCTAATCCATAGCAGATATTCTGGTGAAAGGCCAGGTTAAAAGTATCCCAAATCGATGACCAAGTATAAAAGTATGAAAGTGAATGAAGCCAAAGAAGTGTGTCAGGATCGTAGCAAATGGAAATCCGTAGTCACTGCCTACCCCTCTAGGAAACAGGCGTGAATCTATGTATGTAAGTATAAAAATATAATGAAAGTAAATAAAACAAGAGAGAGTATGCCAGGATCATTACAAATAGAAACCCGTAATATCAGTCTACCCTACTACTGACATCACGAACTAGACAGCTATAGAAGAATGACCTGAACTTACAAATAACAGAGATAGGTGGAAGATGAAGAGGCAGAGGGAGAAAAAGAACTTTTTTTCTCTACAGTAGGACAAAATAATCTGAATAAATAAATAAAGTGGAATTATACGAAATCGTAAAATAAGGTAAAAATACATCAATATGAATATTTCAGAAGAAGTGCACCTAAGTATTTGCTTACATAAGTACTATCCTTGGGCAATTTAGGCAATATTTAATTTTATATACATATTTATTTATATAGTTATTATGATTTATCAACCGTTACTCCAATATTACTTACACAATTTACGCCTTAACTAATCGTAGATATATCTATCGAATTACAGCTGAATTCAGCATGCATTACACGTTAGATATTACAGTGATTTATACATCTATACAAATAAATAAAATTGAAGTGTCTGTTTGTAATGTCAAAATAACAGCTTTTTATCTAATGCATATGAAAGTATATAAGGTAGCTATACGAAAACATCTATTTTTAAAATTTTTGTCTGTCTGTCTGTTTGTTCCGGGTAATCTCCGAAACGGCTTAACCGATTTTGACGGGACTTTCACTGGCAGATAGCTGATGTTATAAGGAGTAACTTAGGCTACTTTGATTTTAGAAAAAAATAGGGTTCCGCGGAGACTAAAACTAATCTACGCGGAGGAAGTCGCAGGTAACAGCTAGTAATAAATAAACGTTGTATTAGCTAACTAACTAGCGTGTGGTCCGATAATCAGTTTGTGTACATACATAGACTTTTCCCCACAGCTATGTCTTTATCGTGCTCGATCTATATTTTAGGTCCCTTATAATATACATAATATATTATACCTGGTAGAAAATCTTATCCATCTATTGTTATCCATCAGGCATAATATAATAATATCGGTTTTCCACTCCGTGACGCCATGTCACTTCTAAGTATGTTATTATAATAGGCAAGCTTAATAACACTACTCAACCTGCATCCAAAGTTAACCACGGGATAGACGACGCAACAGCAATAAGGTAGCCGACAATAAAAATTAAATTTTTATCTAAACAGCTCAGTTAGAAGTCACACCTTACGCTAGCAACATTGTGATAAGCGGGTAACGGTCTGTGGTTGAGCTTGAAGCCATTTTCTCTTAAATACGTTTGTCTGTTATCGCAACAACCGAGCCGGATCTCCGTTTGAATTATGCAAAAGATCCAGTACTGTAAGTTTTAAACAGCGATGGGCGATACAGATGTTTCGCAATCGAATGAATTGTAGTCGAGTATAATACAATTGTTTACTTGATTTCGACTAGTTCCGATTTACGTAGCAAAAAATGGTAAATGAACAGTCGCTTTTACTGAATCGTATGTCCCGTGGCATAAGTCTGTGCTTATGTTTGCATGTGATCGTAAAATAACAAATTTATGGTAAAGTATTATTAGCTTATCTGCTAAGAAATACCCAAAAGCAGCACGGTATTTATAAATATGTCGTTGTTAAACGGGTTTATTGAAAGTAAGCTTCTCGCCTTTATTAAGACTAGAAATAGCTGGTGAAATATGGATGAAATATGCCTCTCCTTACTCGACGATATAATATACTCTACAGACTCTACGAATGTATGATTGATGGCCGATTAAGCGGATTGTGCTCCTAAACACGTGGGAACTGGTTATCAGCCGAAATTCTTGATTTTATCGACTCGAAAGAAAAGCATGCAAGCAAATCGAAATATTTGATATTCAATGCATTACTCCAATATCTCACCATAGCGCAACGGTAGTTTAAAACAGGAGCCTTTTATTTGAATATTAATAATACAATCTCAAATTGTTCTATTAAGCCTTTAGAATGCGGTTTGCTTGGCACGTTCGCTTATTTCACGGTTCGTGACTAAATAGGATAAGCAGGTATTGAAGTGACTTGAATTATAAAATTTTGTTAAGGCCGTGATCTTAAAGGCCTTTGTTGATAATATTGCTTAGAAGGTATCCTCAGGTGTGTAAGGTGCTGTTAAATGGATGTTTTATATCAGTATGCCGTAAGCCGTTAGGATAATCTAAGCGTGAGTTTTTTGGTAATACACGCGTTTGTTCAATATAAATAGTTAGTTGTTGTTCAGCAGCCCTAGTCATGAGATATGTGGTTATGGCTATGAACGAGCAACTAAAACATCGAAAAAGTGTGTAAATAGATCTAAAATGTTGTAATCAAAATAAACTGCGGCAAGATCTACTATTTTAGCATTAAATAACAACACTATTACTTTGCAGATTCACAATGCAGGCTTGGTGGCACAACGTTTATTAATATGTTTGCTGTGTATGAAATCTCAGATTCATCAAACAAAATGTCATTGGGTTTTTCTATAAAGAAATCCTCAGTAACAACACGCAGTCTAAAGCTGTGATCGGTAGAAGGTAGAAGACACTGGCTAGTCATCTATAACTTAGGACCTAAAACCATGCCAAGCGTAACATAGTCGTATTACACCTCAGTCAAGTACTTCGTTGATTTGGATAAAGACGTATAATACAAAGATATAACTATGAAAAATCTTCATTTTAGTGTGATTTCTGCTATACATATAAATGGAACTAATTCAAAGCAAAATGAAGCGTCTGAGTTACAAGTCTTAAGTAGCTAAACGACCGCTTGATTGCAGTTCATTGCCTAGACAAAGTTTCAACAAAATTAAATGTTTTCAAGCAGCTCTCTATAAAGTTTATGCATTACAGTTGTTCGTCGACCTCATTTGAATGAAGTTTAAGGCAAGAGCCTCACTGGAGGCGTGGGCGGATGGTGTTTGTAAAATACGTATAGTTGGTAGAATTATACCACCGAGGTGGTTCACAAGCTCATGGCCCGCGTAATGGTAAGCGCTAGATCGGACAAGGTTCTCTGGATAACATTTCGGTAACGGGGACCAATCTTAAAGATGTGTCTTTCTGCGCAGATATTATAGTGTACAAGTGTGTTCGCAAACACAAGTGCGCTCTCTATCTCTTATAATCTGATTTGATGGCGATTCGATACGACCAGAGAGAAAATAGGCCGGGCAGGTTTACGTGCTTTCCGAAGCACGGTGGGGTTCAACACCGCCAACTCCGTGCTGCTATCGAGAATGTCTTGACAGGAAAACGACGTTCTGCTGGCTCGACCCGAAATCCGAAACCGAGACGTAATTGGATTTTTCGATTGAAAAATGTTATTAGATCCTAATGTAGAAACAACATGAATAAAAGGCAATAGTGCATTATATAAGTATCCTGTTATATTAAGCCTATAAGCTAGCAAAGTGTGGGTTAGATACATCTTGGCTACACTTTTGCTGTTTTAACTTGCCAGAAATTGCTACGAACATACTATAGTATGAATTTTAGTGACAACGTAATAAAATAATTGAGCGCCAAGTCACTCAGTTGTCAGTTAGGAGACAAGCCTTATTTTCAAAATAAATTAATTGCGTGAGGTTGTATTTACGATATGCAAATAAAAGGTGTAATTTACTATTGTTTAAGGTTTATTTAGAACTAAAATTTGTTTGTGTAAATTAAAATTCAAAAAATGTTTCAAATTGAAAGCTTTAAAATTAGAAGCTACATGTTTTACTTTCAGCAATTAACTAGCAAAAATGCTTTTTGCATGCTCGCAGGTTCTTAAAACTTGTCCTTTCTTAGAAACTGAACCAATTTGGTCAGAGAACGCCTTCATTTTTTTTTATCGCGCCTTATGCATACTCGTCACAAGGCGAAGCGAGAGGGTTATGTCGGGCTCTCTCGAGACTTCGGGCCTACATACTAAAACCCCACGGTCTGCCAACTCGCTGCTTTGTATGGTGGATGGGTCGCTGGAACTGATGATCAGAGAACCCCTAGGATAATTTCTATCGACTATCCGTTTTGCATAATTATGCGTATAGTCTTGTTTTTTTGGTCATTTTTTGTCGAATTGAGCCAGCTCATTCATGCTGAAATGAGCAAAATTATGACTGTAGGTCGTTCTAAAGGACCTTTTGATATCTACTAGGGACAGTTCCATACACTCTGCTACTGACAAATTCTTCATAGAAAACCTATAACATTTTTATTGTTTGGCAGTCCCAATCAAGCTTACGATTTTCCGTTGTTACATTTGCTAAAAGGCACTCTTTTATGTAAATGAATGGATGACAAAATTAACTATTAATGTGTAGATGACATTTGTAATTTATGAAGCTCTTGCTCGTGTATTTGTTAGCCTTAATCGTTTTACTATTTAGGTTAGTCTGCTTTTGGTGTAGGGGGGACATTGTTTAGTGTTTAAGCTTTCAAACTTCTAGGTCATAATGATAATGCTAATATTTTGTGGGCTGATCGTAATGTAATTTGGTAAAACCGTTTTAGTAGGATAATCGTATAAGTTATATTGAAGAGATTTAAATTAGACTGCATGGATGGCGTAATAGCTTAAGTAGTCGCTTCGCTGCGCCGAGTGTTGTGGGTTTGATCCCCGCACGGGACAAATATTTGTGTGATCTCCAAATATTGTTCCAAGTCAAGGTGTTCTTTGTGTCCGTTGTTTGAATGTTTATAAAGTCCCTCTTGACACAGGAATAATTTCTAGTGCGGGAATTGCTTATATTTAAAAGAAAATAAATCATAACGACCGTCGAAAGGCGTGGATTAATGTTTATACAAGTAAATGTCTATTACTAGGGTTAAAAGGGTTAAAAGTTCCAAGGGAAGTAATTTTGCACAACAACGATACAGTAATATTGCACCCAGATTATATAATAAACTTAATTTAGTGTACAAAACAAAACACCTATCAAACTATCAAATTAAAAACATTATTAAAACATGGCTTAAGAGTTTTGGCTACGATGATGTAGAAAATTTATTACTTGTGAAGAAGTAATATTTCACGCACGTAAACACACACACACCCTCACACACACACACACACACCCTCACACACACACACACACACACACCCTCACACACATACACACACACACACACACACACACACACACATACACTCATACGCACACACAAAATTAACTGAAGTATGTTCTAAATTTAAACTATGTTTGTTACAAAAGTTTTTGTAGCAATTTTGAATCATTTGCTTTTGGGAAGGAACTGACTGCCATTATACAACTCACGCTAGTTTGGGAAACAGGGCTAACACTTTAATTGTATATACCTTTTTGTTACAATAAAGAATTTATTATTATTATTATTATTATTCGTAAGATAGAGTAATTAATACATGTGTCGTGCAAAGAAATTGTCAGTAGCTTCACGGTTTTTCAAACTGTACCCATTACCCAGTAGATGGCAATACGAAAGGTAAACATGGGTGTTATACGTCACTATCTACCGCTTGGGATATAAGAGTGAGACTATATTCATATTGCATGTTGGTCTTGGACACGCAAACATAATTGCCAATCATATTACTTACTAGCTGTTACCTGCGACTTCGTCCGCGTAGATTTTAACTAAAAAGTGTTCGTCTCCGCGGAACCCTATTTTTTTCTAAAATCAAAGTAGCCTAAGTTACTCCTTATAATATCAGATATCTGCCAGTGAAAGTCCCGTCAAAATAGGTTCAGCCGTTTCGGAGATTAGCCAGAACAAACAGACAGACAGAAAAAAAAATTAAAAATAGATATTTTCCTATAGTTACCTTATATACTTTCATACGCATTAGATAAAAAGCTGTTATTTTGACATTACAAACAGACACATCAATTTTATTTATTTGTATAGAAGATATTTTTATTGTTTAATAGCTTCAACCTGAGAATTTGACTACGCTAATTTCACAGGAATCATACCAGAATAAAATTGATTTATGTGTTATCCAGGTCATTATGGCATATAAGTTAACGCTTACTGGGTAATTAATCATCCAAACATCTTCACAAACGTTCACATTTATTATATTAATATACCTAATATTATAAAGTATTAACTGATTTATTGGTCTAGTCGGTAACCGATCGCCTAATATTTTCCGGACGCTTAGACGGTATGAATAATCGACTCTTCTCATGTCGCAGCGTGGGTCACTTGCGCTGGTGGGTTACACACGCACAACGGCCGATTGCGACGCTAAGTGCAGAAAAACACGCCTGCCTTACTTACTGGTCGAGTAGATCTATTTTAAAACGATTCTCGCGTTACACAGACACTACTTCATCTGGTTTGACGTATGTGTTTTTGGTTAATCTATATACCTTATGTAAGTATAAGGTATATAGATTAACCAAAAAAATATTAGTCAAGAAAAAAAAACGTTTCCGATTCAGCCCATTAAGATAGGCTGAATCAAAAACGTTTAATTCAATTGCAAAATAATTTCTGACTGAAAAATTTAACTATACTAAACAGCGCACGACGCAATTATACAGATTTATAAATAATACACCTTTGATAAATTACAAATTATAACTGTCGTCTCGGTTATGTAGAGCAGAGCTTAATTCCCAGATCAGGCAAACTGTAATTTGGGATTTCTGCCAAGAAATTCGTGGTAGCAGCACGGAGTCTCGAGTTGTGCCTCGTAGACCGCAATGGTCTCTTCCCTTATTAAGGTGGAATTTTTTCTATGATTCAGGAGACGATCGCCTGATGCTAAACGATTACCGCCACCCATGGATACCCGCAACACCAGAGGAGTCACAAGTGTGTTGCCGGCCTTTTAAATTTGCCCACCCTACCCAGAAGAGGCCTCCGGTACCCACACTCACTCGACGAAACACAGCGCGAGCGCTATTTTACGCCAGTTTTCTGTGAGGCCGTGGTGTCACTCTGGTCGAGCCGGCCCATTCGTGCCGAAGCGTGGCTCTCCCACAGTGGAAAACCATAATTTGCGGAATGTCAGTGTAACATACTCCTTCAGTGTTACGAGTCAATTCAATTCAAATTGTTTGTTGCGCTCCATAATGTAAACACAGGTTTTATAAATATAAAATACCAATTTGGACCCCGTCGGGCACGGCGCAAAATTAGGAGAGGACAACAAACATTCTATCATCTATAATGCATATTGAAATATATTTTAGTAGGTATATATAATTAAGTGGGTATTTATTTTATTTCTCACGTATTATTATAAATATTATAAATTATTATTATTATAAATTAATTATTAAACATATTTTTTAATTTTATGTCATTTTATTTATCGTTTTAATAATCATTTATATCATAGTAGCATTTAAGTCTTTTAATTTGTTGATAAACGTACCTATTAATTTTCTTCATCTTTATATATATAAATCTTCTGTGCGTGTGTTTGTAATTAAACTCCTCCTAAACGGCTGGACCGATATTGATAAATTATTTTGTGTGTGGTCAAGTGGATTCGAGAATGGTTTAGATTTGATTTTATTTTCTAATTTTATTTTTCGTGTGTACAGTACAACATCTGTCGAGACAGCTAGTTTTTAATATTACTCTATGTATGTATGTATTTAGTTTTTACTTTAAATGTTTCTTCTTTTAGGATAGCAAGTTACGTAACAAATGCTAGGTAACCACACTGGACAAAATCCGTAACGAGATTACCGCATATGACGCATTTCCTGATAGCGTATACCAAAGCCGGTCCATTTACTTCTCATAAGATATACGTTATTTAAATTGATACGACAGAATCGGATTATTGGCCTTCCTACCCGCACGATGCGCTCTGTATCGCCACTGCGGCAGAAAAGCCTAAACGAGAACTGACCTTATATCCTGGCCTCCAGCCAAAATTGTTCACTGGAGCACTTAATTTATGTAACGAAACGTACTGAAATTATATTAATTTGAATTTTCAATGCATTAATGTGATTTACTGTAGTATATTCTTATTTAGTGCGGTGGTTTATGTAACTTTAATAGTCGTTTTGGTTGCGTCATTGTATTTGCGGTTTTAATAATAATGTCATGTTGACCGAGCTTCGGTTTTAGCGGCCAACCTTAATGCAGGCTGGCCGTCTGCGCAAGAGATATGATAATGTACTTGTGTGTGCGTAAACACGAGTGCACTATATTCCAATGGGTTGGTTATTCGACACTTTTTTCCTTAGGTGGCATGATGTTTTACGCGGTCATCTCACCAATGCGCCAAGTGTTGTGAGTTCCATCCCCATAAGATACAACAATTTCTGTAGTCACGAATTTTTGTTCCAAGTCTGGATTTTTTTTATGTTTGTTATTTCAATGTTTCAAAAGTCCCACGTGACACGCGAACTGCAAATAGCATGGGAGTTACGCTAAAAAAATGTTTTTATCATGTTTTTTTTTTTTTTTGAATTGAGACACACTACTACTAGCTCACCTTAAACTTTCAAAAGCAATATAAAATCATATCTGACAGCTACCCACCTAATATACGAACACAATAACTGTTATGTACACATTAACAACATTAATGTCCCGACTATCGTAAAGTAAATCGTATGTCAACATAGAAGCATTCTGTTTTGTGATCATTGGTGCTCCTAGTAGCAAAATTCGACGGCGCGTTATATTGGATTTGAAGATATAACTTTATTTTACATCACAAGGTACCTAGTCTGTCATGTCTTAGAATACCAGACATAATTAAAAATCTATCGGGTCTAGCCACCGGTGTGCCTAGACCCGATAGATTTTATATTTGATTACTACTTGCCTTTGATTACACTGACTGATGATTAAGTTGGTACAGCGGTAGTATATGCGACTGCTGTGCATGAGGTCTCGGGTTCGATTTCCGTGTCCTGCAAAGTGATATTCGGTTTTTCTGCTAGTTAATTCTCAGTCGCTACAAGAAGTCTAGAACTATGTCGCACCTGATACTGAATTAAGTACTCGTCCCACAGTTTCTCCAACAAGCGAGCTAAATAAATGAATTCCTTTACATAAAACAATCTACCATTAAGCGATCTCAGGCCACCGCCAATATAAAGCGAGGGTACACACAATTACCCTCTTTTGCCGCTTCAGCCATTTTTACTTGATTTTTTAAATATTAAGAACAAAATTGTTACATTTTCAAATTGACTGAACAAAAATTAAAACAGGCCTGGAGCTGTAGTAATAACATTAAAGCAAAGGCGCTCATAAAACTGCCTTGAGCTCTATTCTCAGGAAACGAGATTCGGGTATCGTTTATCGTCAAATTAACCTGTCATGACTGGATGTTTCTGTATGAAAAATGTCGCCGCACCACCTTTCAGTTTTATACTAGTTAGCACATTTTATATAATGACTTTTCTTCTTCGTTTAACTTAGTTCGTGTTTGAAATCAGTTTGTGGAATGATTTTATGATATAAAAAGGTAATTTATTTGGTAGCCATGCGAATGAGCTGTCTCGCTAAAAGAAGTAATGACCGCTTACAAGAAACTGGCATAAGAGTAGGCTACTATTGTTATGCCTCTTACATAGCGATTAAAAGGCAGTAAAAATAAATATTTTACTACGTTTTAACCACTAAGTAAGAGTTTTAAGGATTATTTATTTTTTATTTTTCACCTATCATATAATATTTTAATTGTTGGCAACGTACGAGTTTTACGCGTGGCATTACAAGCTTTGAATTAAATCAAATTTTGTTTGATAAAAGAAATTTCATAATGTAATAATAATAATTTTTAGTTTGTTATCCATCAACTTGATGGTTTACACAAATAATAAAGGTAAGTTGCTTTCAGTTTATGTACACCTAACAGATCAGTGGTGTTTGCCAATCGCGCGTTTGCCGCTTATTGGGGTTTCAGAGTTGGCAACACTCTGATGTGTGTTGCGTATACTGTTGTTTGCATCCCATAGATTTTTGCTTACCACCTCTTGACATAAAAGAAAATAATAGTAGCTAATCTATTTATGCGTAAATAAACCTCGAACTTTGAAATCGTTAGATAATTACGGTGTTTAGGTACATTCACAGGATATTTAAACAAAAACCAGATGCAATTGCAATGATAAAATTATTTGCCCGGCTATAGTTTGTAAGCAAATATTCAAGAAAAATAACTCAATGGAATGTAATTATATTATGAGTCTGCATGTGACGTCATATTACGTATTTCATCAATCAATCAGCCTTTTTCAGTACACTCGCGATGTGCAATTGCTAGGAAAAAAGAAATTCGAATATTCGTAAATTTTGATCCGGCATCGGAATTTTCATCAATTCGTTCTCATGATCTATTATGCTATGACGCGTTTTTCGTATACGACGGGCGATAGTGATGACTTTTATATGATACCGCCTATACTTTCTCTCGTAATGTACGATGGTAATGACCGTTTTCTCTACGCTTTTTATTTAAGTCGAGCTGTCTATGTATCTTGTCACCCGTACCTACAACCTATCGGTAAGTACAATACGTAACCAAATAATCAATAAATGGCAAAAAATAACTCATTCAAATAGTTTCAATGTTTCGATTCGCTTATAAATTACGCACACTTTGCTTAATATACTTCAGAAATCTGCTGAGACTTTATTTGCTGAACAAAAGTAAAAAGCATAGTAGTATTCACATAATCACGGTTTACTTTGCTCGGTCGTATAAACATGCAAACAAAGATAATTAATAATTATACACCACAATCAATATATCTAACAATTCAACATTATTGATTTATTCTAAAATATTCTGTCTTGTAACAATAAAAATGAAAAATTAATAAAATATGAGTTCATACACTGCGCCGCACGAACATGTGCTAAGTCCGTGTTTCACGGAATGATTACGATTGTTACTATGAAAAACATTAAAATAACAATCACATTATTATACGTGTTCTATGGAAAAATCAAAACCGCAGAAACCGACGCATTCATGCAAAGTTTCATATATAGTAATAAAACAAACCTAAACAAAAAAAAACGGTTGTTCTCTAAATAAATTGTTAAAATAACAATGGGTCTGTTTGGAATGATCTATAAGTCGATTTCAGTAAAATGTTTGTTTCCCTACAATGTTTGTTTTGTATAGAGGTCGGAGGCCGGCAAATATTATTAAAAGACCGCAATGGAAGAGGGACGGAAGCGAAATTTTGGAGTAACAATAATAACATCATTCTAATATCATTTTTGCCTAGAACATTTTATGCAAAGCAATTTCTAGTAAATTAGACAGTGTTATTAAAATTGTTGAATAATTTAACTAAAAGGTTGTATACCTTTTAGTTAAATTATTCCAATAATTTTTCATTGCTATGGAATCTGGACATTCAAAGTAAGTAACATAATATAGTATCAAGCCTATTTATTATGTGCTAGCTTTTGCTGGCGTAAAAGTAGATTAAGTACTTTTTAAAAATAAAATATAATCTATGTTACTCGATGATCATATAGCTTCTTAAAGGCGAAATAATTAAAAAAATTGGTTGAGTGGTTTTAGAGTTAAACCTTTACAAAAAACAAAAAAGGAATCATATATTTCCGCTTTATAATAGTAGTATAGAAAAGCTGAACAGAGGTGCGTTCGCCCAACATTTCACGAAATAAAAAAATAAAGGGCTGCCCGCCCTTTATTTTTTATTTCGTGACATTATAATATAATATAATATTGTTATTTCCTCGTCATATTTCCAGATAACATGGTGTTAATTATTGCAGACGATCCGATTTTATTTTTACATTTTAGATACTTTTATACTTTTGCGTAGAGTTAATGTTTAGGTAATGTTACGTTAGGATTAATGTAAAGTTTTTAAAATGCTTGTCATTTTGGCCAGTTTGCACTAGCATTGGCGTCTTCCATTTAAGCTGTCAATTGTTGGAATGCCAGAAATAATTATTGATAACCTATTGTGTCTAGTCACCAGTGTGCATCTGCCACGTAATAGTATATACGTAATAAGTAGCACAACTTACACATTTTATATAATATTCTGTAAAAAGTATCTGTCATTATAAATACGCATACCCATATCTTTAAACTGCTCTACAAGCACAAATATTGAAGACCCTCTCCAAATTGTCATGACCTATCCTATGATATTGTCTTTGTGCGAAAACTTAATTTTGTTGGAGTTTACGAATGTGCCTTGATTCTTATCTGTATTTGATATTTAAATTGTGTAAGAACTTTTATATGGAATACGTGAATTTCAACTTAATATGTATGTAGCAAGTCGAAAATGTTTTGTTTATATAAAATCACGTGTGCCCAAACATAGAAAAATTATAAAGAAAGGGTTCCCTACCACATTTAACACTATTGCCATCAAACTGAATACAGGGTCAGACTCTTGGTCATTACTGGCAATGATAACCTACATTTCACAAACGGCACACGATAAGGTTTTAAATTACAAATTTTCGCATTGCAGGAATAATAATTGTCTTGTGTGGGATTCAATCCCACAATACGCAGAACGGTGGCACAGGCGCATATGATTTACTTTCAAATGCGATCTTTCTAATCTCAAACCCTATTGAGGTTATGTAAAAATCTAGTGTCACGGTGTTTGTGGTCGCACGCCTCGATCGTTTTTTATGATTTTTTATGTATATTTGGTAGATATGAAAATAGGTCGTGAAGGATATTTCATACCGCTAGAAATAATTTATATGGCAGAACAGCGTTTGTCGGGTCAGCTAGTTATACTATAAAATGCAAAAAAAATGAATCCTCCTAGTTCCAGATATAAGCGCGTCCTAATAAAATACGAGTAGGCTATTCAGCTTTATTATATTAGTATAGATGAAGTTTTGAAACATGGTACATATGTATATTGTACCACGTTTTGGTACAATCATAAGTATTGATAAATTTACAAAGCAGAGACCGACACAGCTATAGCCTTTAATAGGCTTCACGGCATTAAATCCGAAAGCAATAGGAATTCGTATTAGAATATTCTCACCAGTTTAATCTGGCACTGTGCCCGGTAGACAGACGGCAATAGGCTCGCACCCACTTACGTTGAACCTGTGTGTTGATATGAACATAACTGGTGTAATCTACTTCCGACTAATCCTGCGTGAATACAGTTGCCTGTTATGATATACTGCAATGTTATGTACCAGGTAAATATACAAAAGTATTCCTTATAACCTAAGCGTTCTTTTCATCACCAGGCATTGTTATTGCATGCGCGTGAACGAGACAATCTTATAATGCGATATCTCTTTCTCGTGCATGCAATGGTAATGTTTTAAGAAAATGGTGTTAAGGCCCTAGCAATATTTTACAACAACCCATTTATTGATCGCTTTGATTAAACGATGTAAAACCTTTTAAGTTCAGACATAATTTAACAACTGTCAACTTTCAGTAAGTATGTAAACAATATTAACCTCCAATTTTATGGTTGCTTGTAAATGCTTCAAAAACGTACCTACAATACAAGCAATATATCGATATCCTACAACTAACTATTTTTGAAGATGATTGAACTGGGTTACTAGTACTAATGTCCTAAAGTATTTTCATTGGCTACGCGATAATCAGGCCAAGCTACACAATCTGTAACGCCTTATCTCGCTATCGCGTACGCAAATACAGAAACGAATCAAAGATGTTCTAAAACGACCATGTTAGAAATAAAAACACTAAGCCGACGAACGTGCGTTAAGAATATGAGAATTAATGAAGCAAAATAGATATGTAAGATTATAAAACATAAAAATATACAGTTTCTGCAAGAAGGCATTCCTTGTACCCATTTAACCATGACCTCGTTTAAGATTTTTTAAGTATTTGTTGCTGCGATAGAATTCAGTTTTCAGAAAGAACTGGGTGTGAAAAAGCACGTCTATAGGCTGTCAAAGTAGAGACTTCAGTATCACTTCACGTGAGAGCGAGGTGTTGAGGGCTCTGCTCGTGGACTATAGGACTGCTTAACATCAGGCAGAGCTCAGTCATATTGACAGGCAATAAAATATTACTGGAATTTTGCTTATTGGATATTTTAAACAACATGATAATAATCGTGTGATTTTTTAAAATGGCGTCTAGCCACCCAAAAACTGTTACACTTATTTGCCTCAATAATATTCACTACAATGAACCAATAATACGGCAGCTTCTTATACTAAATTGGAATAACCGTAGCGTATTTACTATTTACGCACAAAAAATTCTCTCGCAAAAACTGTGATAATGATCGCCAAATCCGCAATACATATAAATAATAATATACGCGGCCCAATTGATTATTCATGAGACGCCATCTTACTCGACACGTATCAATAGCTGCTGGGAGGATGACAGGAGAATTCATATCTATTACTGCGCCTAGTGGGTTTCCTATTAGGTACTTGAATCATATTTCTCTTTGATATTGTTTTTAGCCTAACTAATATTCATACATAACGTCTTACAGTTTGGTATTGAAGTTTTGAAAACGGATTTCATCGAGGTTTCATTTTTAACCTATTGAGTCGCAGTGGCACACTGGTGGCTAGACACAATATATTTTTAATTATGTTAGATATTGTAAGACTTGACAGAATGAATACACTTGACATTACCATTAGCTTCCGACGCTACTCAAAATTTATAATATTATTTGAAATTAACTTGGAAATTGTCAAATTATTATTTTTATTTTAGTTTAGTAAAGTGTGAGTATTATTACTAAATTAATACAGTCATCACTATACATTTACATCTTGAAATAGACAGCACGTGTTGAGACAACATATTTATTATAATACAAAATGTTATAATGTTGAGATATACAAATACATACATAATTTGCATCTATACCGTGCTTTTATTTGGTTTACTACCTAAAATCTTTTAAAATTGAACTACATATAAATATAAATAATTATGTGGTCTGCATTCAAATTATACGTGGAATTTATCATTTATGTAATATAATGTAACCAATAAACTCAAAGAAAAAAGTAATTAACATTTCAGCTGTCCCAAGCATCGAACAACATCACGATCGGCAATAACTTAACCCACTATATCAAAGTAACAATCATATTCGCCATACCATTCTCCGGTTTCACCCGAATTCACCCTGTAACTAAATTTATTCAAACAACTAAACACATGTTCAATAGCTCATTATACTAATTATCCGCGCCAATGGCTTTAATTAATAAAGCGGGAGCGTTTTATTAGTTGCGCACGGTTTCTGTAGCGGTTAGTCTGCTGGCAACTGTACACCAGTCAATATATTAATCGGCTTCGGTGAATTATTATTGTTCCTGTTTACAATAGGTATTTAAAACAATGTTGCTATTTATGGCTTATTTTATATAAAATTATGATGACGTATATTTTGCCCGCGGCTTTGTACCGTTAATGAAGGTAAGGTAAGGAGACCGCAATTCGTTAAATCAATTAATACTATTATTTAATTGCTACATACATCAGACTGTACCGTATTGTTTCGTGATTTAAATAAAGGTAGACTTATGTTATTCCGTGCTGGGGAAAGCGGTTCAGGATTGCGACACACTGCAAAATACCTGTCCGAGGTAAAGAGCTTTCATGAGAAGAAGCAGGTAAGAAACTTACGGCGAAAATTTCGATAAACCAATGAAAACATTGAAAGCAGCAGCTTAGCTGTGTAAACTCATGAGATTGTTGAAGTCCATAAGCGATAGTTACAACTCAGCAACTGGTAGGCTGCTGGCTTATCTACCATCCTAACTTATTATTAATGCAAATGTGAGTTTGTATGTTTGTTTGTTACGCTTTTATGCCTTGACTACTCAACCAATTATCATCAAATTTAATATACACGTTGTCAGAGGAACATAAAAAAACATACCTTTCGTCCCGAAATGAAGTTCTGTTCCTAATCTAACCTAACACTTACATTTACACGAGCGAAGCCGCGGGCAAAATCTAGTAGGCAATAAAAAAGAAATCTCAGGGTAGACCCTCCGTTAAATGCGTTAAATATTATCAATTTCGTTGAACATCGCTTCCTCAGTTGGCTCGAGTAAGAGAAAAAGAGATGCAGCAATTATTAAGACTAAACGACAGATAAAATAATCGATGTCATAAAAAAATACTTATTAAATTAAATAGAACTCAAACCTTTTTTATTTATAACAATTGTAACTCATGTGTTTTATGTGTTTCAATTTAATGTTTAATCTAGTAAGATATATTTCGTCAAAGTTAAGGGAAAGGTTACTTTGTAATTCACCACACTACTTGCAATAAACAAACTCACTTTCGCATATATAATATTCGTTAGAATGAATTTCGTTTTACCACATAATATATTATTATGTAGGTTTGGTTCCAAATTGTTTATCTTAAGTAAGAATTCATGCCACATTGTTAAGATACATTTTACTACTAAGCACTTGTGTCTTTTTCGAATGAAACATGTAATTTAATATCAGCGTTATTTAAATGTGAAACTATTCGACGTGCCTCGTTAAGCGTGGCAATTAAAAGGTCTACCACGGCTCATAAACAGACTTCAGAGGTTAAAAGCATTGTATAAAACGAGAGATGAGAAAGAAAATTGTATTATTTTGCGATAAATATAAGTAGCTTTTACCCGCGGATTGGCTCGCGTAAAAATTGGTTAGGTTATGTTAGTAATAGTACTCTTTTTTAAATAAAATATACTATGTTACTCGGTGAAATTATAGCTTCCTAATGATGAGAAAATATTTAACATAATTTAAATAATTACATAGTAAAATTAATCTATACAAATAAATAAAATTGAAGTGTCTGTTTGTAATGTCAAAGTAACAGCTTTTTATCTAATGCATATGAAAGTATATAAGGTAACGATACGAAAACATATATTTTTAAAATGTTTGTCTGTCTGTCTGTTTGTTCCGGGTAATCTCCGAAACGGCTGAACCGATTTTGACGGGACTTTCACTGGCAGATAGCTGATGTTATAAGGAGTAACTTAGGCTACTTTGATTTTAGAAAAAAAATAGGGTTCCGCGGGGACAAACACATTTTAGTTAAAATCTACGCGGACGAAGTCGCAGGTAACAGCTAGTAATTAATAAAAAACAAGCGGCTAGGGCCCAATGAATAAGATACCGGATTAGCGATTGATAAGTCGTTGGTTAAAATCCCTCGATTACACTAGAGACGTGAACTCACTCTTAACCCAAGGATAAAAGTTTACCTGGAAGGGTTAATAAGAGTACTGGTAACTACTAGGAATGTGTGTTGTAACCCAAATTTTTGTGTTAATCTCTATAAATTATCTGTCAAAAATCTATCTCTATATAAACCTGGGAAAAAAGGGTATGTACAGTCGTCACCTTAGTAGTAACGGACTGTATACTCGTATATATATCTGTATTATATGACAAGAACCTACGGGATCCCAAAAGTACAGCTTACCAGCTCTAATACCCTAAGACCCCAGCCTACTATATACTACCTATATGATAAATAAATAAATAGATAAACTCGGGATACCTGCACCATGCGTCATAAGGTAACAGGCGGAGAGAGGCGGAAACCGGATGTCCAGGATGAGGATAGATAACACACTGCCAGTCGAGCAAACTCACACGACATATTAAAGATGGCTAAAGGTGTCTTGGCCACAGTGAGGGATTGGTAAGGTATTAAGTCATTTTGTTTAATCCGACTTAAAAAGGGTATTTCAATTGAAAATTCCCATGGTTCCATTTTTTATTGATAAAATAATTCTACACCACATGTAATCTTTTATTTTTTAAAGATGTTTCTCTTATACCAGAAATCTTATCATTTCGACGCAGTCGTAATCATTTATACGAAGCTTTAGACCTCTGCGATGGCGGCCGCATGTCTTTTCCGAAGGCATACCATAAAATAATCCTAAAACAGTTGCTAATTGAATAACTTTAAAGCCCTCCAAGTTTTCAAATGGCAAAATTCGAACCCCCAATAATTGTTATTTTAACCAAACAAAGTTGAAATAAGTTGGTAAGATGTTTCTATTTTTGATGAAGGAAAATGGAAACGGAAGAATATTTTATACATTCAACTGCCGCCATTTTAAGTACTTACAATATTTATTTGTTTACAGTTTCACTTTGAAATCTGTCTTTACTTGTTTTGAAATACCAGTTTTATCAATGAAATTTGTTCAGATCTTTAAATTATAAAATGTGTTAAAGAACAACTTATGTAGAAAAAGCCTATTATAACTCATCTGATGGCAAGCGGGCTCGCCTGACCTTTAGATGGTAGCCTAGCAAACTTCTATTAAACCATCAATAATAACCCATGAAAATAGGTTTTTAATTATAGGATACCAATACCTATTTCTCGCTGTTAGCCCAAGTCACTCTAGATATGTCAGGGCACGGTAACTAACGCTAAAGGTTGCTTTGGCCAGTACCTGCGCACAGTCGCCAGGAGAGAACCGAGTTCCATCTGCCACCACCTGTAATCTTCGAGGCGTTGTAAAGAATATCCAATTTGATTACTTCGGTAGAGTCGAAATAACTGCTGAGCAAAAATAAGTTCGACTAAGTCATAAGCATCGCTTTTAAAATTATAATGAACATATTTAGATTGTATTGTATATGACAAGTAGAATGTTTCTACCACTAAAGTAGCCTCAATTGTGTTCCGAGTTCAATGTTAGATGGCTTTAAATACTGTATTATGTCAAGTTCACAAATTTACGATTAATCATAGTTTTATAATATTGTATGAATAGCAGTGCCTAGGAACACTAGGATATACTGTAACAACTATGCCTCTGACAGCCTATGAATATAAATATGTATGTAGCAAATGTAATTTTTTTTCCAGTGTCTCATTGCACAACTGGTTTAAAGCACCAAAAAATGCAAGTTTCTTAGATGCCTCTCTATATAAACCTTGTAAAGTACGTCAGTATGATGGTTTATAATAACAGAATTCAAGTAATAAATAATAACTTTAATCATTAATTCACAAACAACACCAAAACAGTGCTTTGGTACAGATAACATCCCTATTATCCTCACGGTACAAAAAACATAATATTACCCATCCATTTAAACCTAACTTTGCTGCTAAATACAAAAACACTGGACGGATATTCCATCCTCTTTGAATAGAACATCAAAGGCTCACAAAATAATAGGGTGTTCACCCGCTAGCCAGTAATATATTCATTTTAATTTTAATCGTTATATTAGGAGAGACCATTAGCGTCGACGCTTTTTTTAGAGTTCCTCACACAGAGTGGAAACTTAATGGAATTTTGTTTATGAGCGTATTTTTTTTATTTTTCGCTGGCAGGTTATTTTGTGGTCGCTTTAATTTAAAATGGCAACTCACTAAATGATAATACACGAACAAAAATGTGCTCAGGTATACATCAATAATTGTATAACTGTGAAAGTTCACGAAGATGTTTGTATCTTCGTGAACTTTCACAGTTGTACATGTACCTTTAAACTGGTTTTAATGAAACTGGGTACACAGATAATATTATTCGATTACATATCAATTTATAAAATAATGCTAGTTTATATTATCTACTAGCTACTTTTAGAGTACTTGCAACGAAAACTAGGAATTATCTAAGGAGATTATGAGGGTCAATGAAACAAGAGAATAGATCTCAGATTGTGGAAAGTGGTAATCTGTGGCTACTAGCAACCTATCTGGTTAATAGGCAAATCGGTATATATGTGTTTAAAGTTTTTGCCCAGCAGTAGATTGCTCCTTGGACTGGCTAAGAAAAAGTGATATCCAATTAAAAAAGAAAAAATGAGAGCATTGCATTTTCAGAAGCGTCAATGCATGCTTGTTTTGATACTAAATGCCTATCGTTAGTAGTACCAAACTTACAACCTGACAGGCTATCCATGTGGCAGCCGTCCCGTAACCAAAGTTAATTCAAAGATATCTACATCAGCTCAGGTAATTGTTATTCAGGTGGTATATTTTCTAAAGGGAGTACTATTAATCTATCGAGTCGTAGTATCTCATCAACGACCAGACACAATATGTTTTCAATAATGTCTGGCATTCCAAACATTGAAAGGTTAAAATCATCACTAACTACTGTGTCAATATAAAGCGAAATATTTTCATATTAACAATTTTATTGTCACATAAAAATGAAAACTAATATAAATTTTGGTCATCCTATATTATACTAGGAATATTTTCGTCTAAATTGGTTCAGTTTTGTAGAATAGGTACCTATCTATATTTTAGATTTGTCAAATAAAAGATCCGTGTAACAAATAGTAACGTAATGACTGACATAGGTTCCATGAACCGTTATCGCCTTTCCAGACATTATCTTCGTCGTTTGTAGTCATCTTGTCAAGACCTGAAAGCTATTATTGAGTCAGGTCACTAACAAATATATATTTTTTTCTATTTTTTGTATCAATAAATGTTAGGTACTTTTTTATGTGTTTATCCTATTATATTAGCACTCATTTATAAATCTATTATATACTTATCGGGTTTTACGCGCAGGTATTTTTGTTATTGTGGCATGTACTACCTAATCGTACCTATCCTACTTACCCTAATTCAATTACTGACTGTACAAATTATAATGACAGTTTAATTGTTACAACTAATATTTAATACGAATGTGAATATGTGAGACTTAACGAACATGTTTCAATCTTTGTCACTCAATTACGCGTTAATTGTGGAACTGATTTCGATGAAGCGCGACCTCTACTACTGGACCGACTATCATCAAAGTTCGCCTTCACGTTGTTAGCGGTACCTTTTATCCAGAAAAAAGTAGGTACTGCTCCCGAACGAAGGTTCGGGCAAAAGTTAGTAATCTATAAAACACAAAATTTATTCCAACTCGCACTTGACATCTATTTTGAATAGGATATTGAAGGGCCTGTGAAGCTAATAAAAATGATGAGTACGCCTCCACTGAGTTTGTTATTAGGGATACTTATGAATAATGCAAAACGGCAGAAATCATTTAAGAACAACGACCGATATTACTGCTCGCATAAAAAACCTTTTTTAGGAAAATATAGGTACTGAGGCAACTTAGACTGAAGAATTCTGGGTAACGATGTAATTCATTTTTCTGGTACAATGAAATCGGAGTTTGATTAAAAACATATTTTCAAGAATATAGCCAAGAAAAAGAATAAAGATATTCTGCTGCTATGTGCAAGCTATGACTGCATGATACTTTACCACAAATTATATACCTACATAAATATGACCAGCAAATATTGTAAACACTGCAGCTTAAATACATAATGAGTTGAATAGTGTTGTCACATTTAACGTCACTTGGGTACTAAAGACCAGCTAAGTATAAACCGCGAGAAAAGAGAACATTATTTTAAGCGTGTACCTACAAAGATATAGAATTAAGGCGGCCGAACGTCAACCAATAAAATTGGCCCATTTGATCCAAAATTACGATAAGCACGAGTCTATATTCACATATAGGCATGTGCTTATCGCAAGTTCGTCTTTCGACTTTGTGTTGTATTGAGCTGGTATTCTGTACCCATTATATAGTCTAGTCTCACGAATATATTTAAAAGGGATAATCAGAGTTATATTACACCCACATCTCGCTGACTATAGTTCTAAAATTATAACTATATAATTCTTAAATTAATTAAAGATTTATATATTGTTGCCTATCAGGCACAGGTGGAGACTCCGTACTGTTACTATACTTTTTTTTCCAGCTTTCACTCAGGATTCTTGTACTCAGGTGTAGGTTGTAGATACTCTCACTTAAAATAACTACAAATGAATTAGTGTACTACTTAGTCACTCTCTTCATAAGCCACAATGGTTATACGGTTTTTATTATTATAGAAAAATAGTTACGCAAGATAATAATAGTCAAATTGGATTCACGTTGGAAGTGTATTAGATAATGCAATCTTGCATTACGAAAGTAATATAAAATGAAACTAGAGGTTATAATACATATTCTAACCAACACGTATTTTAAACGCATGAGATGCAAAAACGTGCAGACTAATGCATATGATTAGCTAACCGGCCGTTGAATAGAACCTCTTTCCTTAAGCTAAAGCTATTAATGCAGAAGCAAGCATTCGCATCGAATTACCTCTGTTTTGCAGTCAGGTAGCCTTCTTCAGGTAGTCTCTGTAGCCTTCTGGAGTCTTAAATATGGTCAGGTTAATAACTATAGTCTCGTTTCTTAATATGTGGGGACTAAAGAATTTTTGAAAAATATGCGTTTGGTACGAATCGGGGATATGCCCGAACGACCAGGCCTGTGCCTACATAGGATATAAGAAACATCATTATGTTAAGTAGGTAGAAATAGTCTAGCGGGAAACCGTTGGGCTTCCATGAAGAGGTCTCGACTTCGATCCCTGACTTTTTGAAGTTATGTGCGTAATGTTAGTTATCGTTAGTTTAACAGTAAAAGAAAACTGTATGCCTGAGAGTTCTCCATCATGTTCTCGAAATATGTTGCCTGCCAACCTGCATTGGGCCAGCGTGGTGGACTATGGCATATCCCTTCTCACACTGAGAAGAGGCCCTTGTCTAGAAGTGCGACAGTTTAATGCAGAACTAATAATATATTGATTAATAAACTGAATGCACGAATGGCTCTATCGTTTAAGTGTTTACGCAGCATAAAGCGTTGGAGATTCTACTAACACGAGTGTCAAAAACTTTTGTGACACATAAATGCCGAGTCTGGGTATACTGTGGCGCCCGAGTTCCAGACATTATCCATAGAGCGAGAATTGCCATCTGTCATAAACAAACTAGCCACTATACAATGAATTAGTTACTATTTTATTGTTATGCAATAAAGTAGTAAATACCGTCACAAATATACTATCAGTACGCACGTTATGCCTAGTAGACCTTCTTTAGCCTTACATCTTACAGCTAGTTAGTAACATCCTTACACACTCATCACTTTCTCCACGCACTTACAAATCTCTCGCTTCCACCCTAGTTTTTCGTATAGGATAAATACGAACATTTTCCAATCGCAAGCGAGCTTTTTGTCTAAATGTAATATTGTTAGGAATCAGATGTGAAACAGCTTAAAAAAAATAACAGACGCACTTTAACCTTTAAATAATCATTGACTTATTCAAGAAATGCATTAACAAATAAAGTAAGAGATAATTTATATCACCCAACAGTGATCACACAGCACGTGCGTTCCATCCGCCGCTCGATGTCAAAGTGAGTCATTGCGCGCCGAGCGCGCTTTTATAGCCCGCTCGATCGGATGATTCGTGACGTTACTTGTTTACGTCGCATTCCGCAACTAACAATATCATATTATAATAATAAGCCAGGACATTATCGACATAAGGAAGTCATATTAATTCCTGCCTGCAGTAACATGTTTTTAAATATTCAAATCGAAAAACGTAAACCACATTGGGATCAAGGTGACCGGACCTGTGCCCCAATATCGTAATTCGTATTGCGAAAATCTCGACCGGCTAAAAGTCAATACGTGCTTATCCTTTCTATAGCTGATTTTCCTCGTAGCTATACAAGACAAAAAAGTATACGTATTAGCTAAACAAAGAAACAAAGTAGAACTATACAGATATGAGCAAAAATTAGCTGTCGATACGTCATGATAAACAATCACCGTCAATATGTTGACGGTGATTTTTTATCATGACTGCCTCGGTGGTGCAACGGTAGTGAACTCAACTGCTGTGCATGAGGTCTCGGGTCCGAATTCTGGATCTGGCCAACGAAAAGTTATTGGGTTTCCATACCAAAAAATACTCAATACTCAGGCCGGAGTCAGAAAGTTGACGATGGTACACAACCCCGAACCTTGAAAAGTACGAAAAGTTCAAATCAAATTAAATTAAATCAAAATTCTTTATTTGCTAAATACAGGTTAGAGATGATGGTACATAAAGCAAAATAGTCCACTGTATTTTACCGTAACTGGTATGCAAATGTTACACTTAATTATTTAAAATAACAATAAATAAATAACTGATCAAAATATGTCTAAAAAACAACCCTTTACAATACTTTTTAATCCATTTAGTATATTTGTCAATAATAAATAAAGAATGTTTAATTGTCAATGAAATTGGTCTGTATCACAAAATCGTATATTATTATTTAATAGCAATATTATTATCGTTTAGAAAATCATTTATGGTATAATAGGCTGTTCTAATCAAAAAATCGCGTAGTATGATTTTAAATGTGCCAATATTTTCTGATTCTTTCACTGCCGTGGGTAACTTATTGTGGGTAAGTTGTTGGTCCCACGCCTAATCTGTCTCCGGTAGTGTTAGTGTTACTGGCCTATTGGATTATGAGAGTTAGGAAACAGTAAGGGTACTTGTATTTGTACACATCTGTGCACTCTAACAGCAGCCTGTCGCCGTAACCATTTGGTTTGAAGCACATTATTATTGACGATCATGAAGATCTGGCTCTGATTCCACAATCGGGCAATGTAATAAAATATGATTTTCTGTTTAACAAGTTTCACAGTTAGCACGTAGTTTGATAATATGCTCGGTGGTAACAATAGGCTCGCCCCTAATTAAGTAGTGCTTAAAAACCTCAAATACTATACATGTATTGTATGCTGTCTATAAAATAAGTTTATTACAGAAGTTTTCATAGAAAAGAAAAGCAACATTATTTTCTTAACGACTTCTTATTGAAAACTTTTAATAAATGACATTCTTTAAAAGCATTTTTAAATCTTAGGAGTAGTATATTACCAAGATAGCTCTTATTATTGTTCCAAGTCAATGTCACCTTCTTTAAGTTAAGTTCTCGTTCTTGACCAAGTTTCAAAAAGTTCGGGCAAGTTTATAGTGTAGGGGTGGTATAAAATTCAAAAGAAAATAATGAAATATTCTTGTTGTTTCTTTCTACTTATGTCTGTCTACAAACTTCAAAGTATATTGATGTAACAAAAGCATAATTTATTTAGGTATTTTGAGCTAGCTACGTCGTATTCGAATTTTTCAATCATGGCATATCTCTCTTATTTTATTTACACTCATTAAATTATTTGCTAGTTATTTAGATTAGCTTGCTTACCTGAGAAAGTGCCACACCTTACAACAAAATGGTTTAAGCGTAAAAACACAGTTAATTTAGTCAAGTAAGTAAGAGACTAAGATTTGCGGAGGCTCGTATGTCTACATCTGCCACTGCCTTTATTCCACGTTTAATTCCTTTTCACTAAATTCGGTAGTGCATATATTACGCCTGATATTATAACTGCAGTCATACGGGAAAAAGACGTAACTAATTTTTTTTCGAAATTAAAGTTTTACCTATTTGGAATCAGTAAAAAAGACGGATCAATCAGTATACTTAAAAAATACCTTTTATTTTTGCAGATACGTCGTTTTTCCTTATGACGGCAGATACGCTATCATAGGTTACGCTAATCGCTTATCATAAGATGGCCTACATTTTGACGTAAACTTCACGGAAAACCTTATTATCAAAGCGATTCGTGTAACCGCTATCTATTATTACTCTGCATTTAGGAACAAAACATTTTCCTACAGCCATCAATGCTTAATCCGATTTCTGCGACAGTCTCCGAGGAGTCTCAAAAAGTAGCCTGGTTGCCGCGAGTAGGCGAAGTTTACTGCCCGCATCATACCGTTTAAAGCCATCAAATTGTCATACACTGTTCCTTAAAATAACATGACTACTACCGCCTATAGCCTACTTAACTGTTAGCATTTCTACCCGTATTTCTAATGTAAGCTATTCAGAAACCCTTTAAGTTGTTAATCGTACCTTTACGCGTACATTAGAGAACAGGTAAATTGCTCGTCAAGTAACTCTAGCGCCTCAAGTGAGCTAAAATGTTTGCCTCCCAATTTGCGGCTTAGTGAACTTACCTCGAGACAAACGCTTCCTAATTTCATCTTATTACGAAGACTACGAGGTGTTTGGAATACATAGTTACAGCATTCATGAGGTCTTAATATCACTGATGAACTTAGATCACTTCTTAGCTATAGTCTTCTCCTAAAATATATCGCTGTATCAGTTTCGTCTTAATAATATCAGCTCTTTTTCATAAACCACATGCTTTTGTCTGAGGAGGAGAAAGAGAGAGGCTTTTAGGCAGAGGTGTGCTACATTTTACCTGCTATGTTTTAAGTTCCACGTTATACGGTTAAGCTTATTGTCGTCTAATTAAACTACTATATACGGATTTTATCGCGTTGTTTATTTGACACTTTATTACAAAATTTTTGAAAACTGTTACACTACTATTATTATTAAACTTTACTAATTTTTAAGCTAATTAAATTATTGAAACTATTAAAACTATTTATACTATTACTATACTATTATAGTAGTGTAACAGTTTTCAAAAATTTTGTAATAAAGTTTGAAATAAACAACGCGATAAAATCCGTATATAGTAGTTTAATTTCAATGAATAACATTCGCGTAAACAGAATACAATATTATTGTCGTCTACCAAGCACAGTTCTAGATAGATACACACTCCTTACTGTAACTAAAAATTTCTTAACAAGAACCCTATATAAAATTTCTCGACTCGGTATTCGAACCCGAGGCCTCATGTACAGTTACAATCACATGGACTTCTACTGCGCCACGAAGGCAGTATTTTTAGAGGCTACCCTCTGACATTAATTATAAAATTCATAAGTACCTAACTGACGATATTTTCTTTTATTCAGATTTGGTTTAAGTATAGATAGTTACTACAGCCGTTAGTGAATATAACAACAATATACAGTGCACCGTCGTCACTTCGACTGATTGAAAGCAAATACAAGACTTAAGTACAAGGCTTTACCATCGTCTGGTATGGCCTCGTTCTTGCTTGGCTTAACGGCTGAATAAGATTTGTTGCAGAATGATTATGGGACAGCTTTAGATTTAATTAGACACCTTTACCTAAGCGTGTGGAGCAAGCATCTTTTTTTTAATAATATGAATATGTGTACCATATATAGAGATGTTTATACATAATTATGCGTACACATGGCACCGTTTATATTTAACTTGTTACCTGAGGAAATAATTAAGCTTTCTTTATTATAAAATTATGTATAGCATTACGAAATTGGTTAATAAAAAATAGCTTCTATTCAATTGATGAATTTATTAAAAAGTTTGCCTCTTATTTCTATCATTTTGGCAATGTTTTGTAAGCCACGTTTTAAATGTTTATATATTATTTTAGGTATTTATGTTCCTCTTTTATTTAAAATTGAGTTTTAGTTAGGATTAATATGAATTAGTAGTACTGTGAACTATGATTTACATAAAATTTGCATGCTATTCGAATATGACGAAATGTGTTCGGCACCTATAAATTAGATAGTTACAAAAGTAGGTGGTAAGCACTTACCACCTACTTTTGTAACTACCACATTTTACGCAAACTATTATTATTATAGCGCAAATATGCCTAATAGATAGTTTTTATAGTAAACAATAACTTTTACCAGGCGTACCATACATTGCCAACTCATAGGAATGGTCATTAAAGATGGTATGAGAAGAAAAAATTGAGAGAGTAAGTATGTAAACCTCGAGAACGGATAAAATCTATAAAATATTCAGCGTATGTCGATAGCGTGTTATGAATCACGTGTAGTAGTTTTATATAAGACTTGTCCTACTAGTAAGTTCTAAAATACAAAATACTGGTACAATAACTTAAACTTTTCGGTTTTATTTCAATAATTTTATACAACTTCTTTGATTTGATTCTAGATATTTGCTTCTGCGTCGTACTTTATATACATAGATTTACAAGAATTATTATTACAAAGAAAAACTTTACAATGGCTCTGTCGACAAAGCCTTTCAAAGTTTTTCAGTGGAATAAATAACATTTCAAATGTGTTTTATGAAAAAGAAGTTACTATTGTCTGTTACTTTAGACAAAATGTTTTATGTCAACATTGTAGAATTTGTTAAACATAAATTTAATACAGCGCTTGTACGTAGTAGTTTGTCAAGTCTTTGAATACCAGATATTTGTAAACTAAAAATCTATTGTATTTGGTTCCCGGTGTGCCGCTGTGACTCGATAGATTAACTAAATATATGCAAATAACGCTCATGTTCTTGATGCGCGTTTGAGTAACTGAGCCTTTTGTCAACTATGTGTACCTATATCTCTGTCTTCATTTATATAATTACAATGAATGAGAGAGAAAATATTGTAATACATAAAAAGCCGGCAAATATTCATGATTGTATGTGTGAAATTATATAAAATCTCAGTGGCTTACTATCCTACTATCAATGTCAGAAATATTCTGTTTTGGTGTCAGTTCAATCTCAGTACAAGGATAAAACCTATCCACAGGTACCTAATTGTTTCGAGTGCTCTGACTTTATAATTTTAATGTTTATAAAGGCTTTTACTACACATTTTAAAATTGTCGACCAAAGATCTTAGTTTTAACTGAAATCATTAGAAATTCCAGGTTAATCTTAGAAAAATATATCATCTTTATAAATACAGATAAAGTCATTAACCAAAAATAAAGTTATACATGATGTATGTCTTTATTTTTGGCTTTATATAAGTAATGTAACACTTTCTATAAAATTCCTGTTAGTAAATCTAAAGCGTGTTACTCTTATGAGTATCAGAACAGTAATACAAGAACAAGACCTAAAAATAAAACTAAACAAATACACACCAGGTAAGGTAAACAAAAAAAAAGAATACAAAGCAAACAACATATACAAGGACAGCCAATTCAATTCAAAATGCGACGACGACTCCAGTATTTCATCAAGTAGCAGTTCTTCAAAACGCTGAACAAATTTGCCAAATTATATGCAGACGCAAATGAAAAATATTTGCAAACAAAATGTATGGTTTCACACACAGATGTATGAATTTCCACAATCGACCTAATTCAATCTTCTGCGCCACCGTTTCTCAAATTGGGGGTCGGTAGGAACGGTACGTTAGCCGATTAACAAGGCGAATATAACAGAGTAAGCTGATATGTACTGACACTGTCAGTACAGCTCACTAATATTCACATGTCTGGAAAGGATATTCAGTGACGTATTCTAGTCAATACAAGGTTTTTGTATTCAATATGAAAAGTGTTTGTTGTATTGTACTTAAGGTCATAAGGAGACTATGCTAGTCTCTATCTTAATGTCTTGAAATGTTCTTTTAAGGTACCTACTCCTTTAAAAACTTCTAGATTAACACTTTCGTATAAGCGCAACAATTTATTCTTACCGGTACCCGAAAGTGTTATCGACGTGTAATAAAGGTTCCTACACACAATGCCGGCGGCACGAGCCGCCGGCTTTTGCGGAACGGCACGTGCCGCCAGCTTTTGCCGGGCATTTGTGCCGTAGAAACTTGCACGCTAGCCGCGCGGTACGGCGGCATACCCGGGCGGCCATGCCGGCGGCTTCTTTGTGCGGCAAAATTGGCGGCTTTGTATGCCGCCGGGTGCACCGCGGCTTGACCGGCGGCAGTGCCGGTGGTAGTGCCGCCGGCACTGCCGCCGGCACTGTGTGTAGGAGCCTTAACAAATCGAAAAACATCAATTTATTAATGATATTAGTCTTAGCTACGAACGCTTTAAGACAATTTCAGATAACAATCTGAATTTCACCTTGAACGAGGGGTCGTACTACAATAAAGATTGAGAAACAATTTTCTACGGTATACTTTGTATACTGCAAACCTCATCCGACATTTAGCTTGAAAATAAAAAGCTGGAATATACGTCGGGACGGATTGCACATAACCCACCAGTCTTTAGGGATTTCCTTCTGCTAGGTTTTAAGATGACTGCTTGTGGCACCGTACCGTATTATTCTACACAAAAATAAAGTATTATTATGTGCTACTTAGAAAAAATCTCATTGGATTCATCTGCAGGATGAATAACTCAAAAAGACCACAAAAATAAAGCAATGGTTATACTGGTCACCCTCTCCTAACAAGTTGTGCAAACTGAGCTTTAATTTGAAGCAATGGTGCAATTTCTTTTTATGCATATTATTGTTATGAACTTTGTTCGTATAATATTTAGCCTGTCGCGATACAGAGCTTTTACTAGAGAAGCCGTTGTCATTTTCAAACAAAATATATTTGCTGTAAAATGTTTACAATTCCAGATAATTATACTAATGAGTTTACAATTTCACGTAGTTCAATCTGAAATACTTATTCACAAAAAGCCATTTCAATAATTACATAGTTATTGTCAAAATAACTATAACATTTATTTTCTCGTAATAATATTGTACGCATTCATAAAATCGGTGGTAAGTGTAATGTAGATTGATGATGTAACGAACCACATAAAACACTGCACCCATTATGTTTTACACTTGAAAATCAATTCACTTTATTACCGTTTATGGGCCGTTACGCTTCGGTGTGATAGACACTCAGTGTTATTCGCATGTAAATGGAGGAGTCATATTGAAATTCTAAGGATTCCGGGGATGTAGGTACTTGCTTTTTGTACGCCTCTGCGGTCTCACATGATCAAGACTGCGTCGGTGGATCTACTAATTTGGTAAACAGACGTATGTACCTACGTTTCTGGATCACGTAGCAAGCGTTTTTTGTAGTTGATTATTATTAGGGATTGATATCCGTGAAGTATTAGAGAGATGTGATGCATGCTATCTTTTTTCGCCAACTAAGTATGTGTAGTTAGACATATTTAGTAAATAAAAATAAGTTGAAAATGAATTATAATTTTATAATTATATAGGTAATAATATCATAAAATGTATAATAATTATAATGTTGTGTAACGAGTAAAGTAATGTAACGAGACTGTCTATGTGTTGAAATAACTGAATTCACTTATTTAGTCATTCTAGGCATAAAACGATTTTAATTTAATTTGTTTATTGATTCCGGTATCCGAAATCACTGATCTGATTTTGTCATACGTTTGACAGTTTGGTAAAGCACCGCTTGTTGGAGAGCTTTACGGAAATCTCTCAAACATATAGTATAGTTTTGCACTTTATCTTCCACGTTTAAAGAGCGTATAAGAGTTTTTATACCTATACACATAACTTGGCACTGCCAGAGGTGTGTACCGTGGTATTCAACTTGAGTCTTCTGGTGATCCGTCCAAACCCTCCACTAGGCAATCACTGCTCACTACACGTCATTACTAGATTTCATTTTAAAAAGTGACAGATTTACTTTTAAATATATATTCTATCTAATATTTAGCTATCTCTCATCGGAATAGCTCTCAAATCTTAACGACTCGCAAAATTGGTCAATCAGCACTCAAAAATTGAATAAAGTTTACAGGCGATTTTTTTCTGATAATCGCAAGTTGGTACTTAGCTACCTCTTAAATATTTGAGTTTGGTTTTTAAGTAAGGCTGCTATTAATTTCTTTGAACATTAATATTTTAATATTATTCCCAGAATACGGATGGCTAGTTCCTCTTTGTTTACACCTAATGCCTTATTTGAATAAGCAACAAAATGTTTTTCATTAGCCTTTTAAGGCATCATTAAATATTCTCTTAAATTATTTAATGAATGTTGATGAAGCTGTTTAAGTGCGAAAAATTCTACGTCCTGTGTATTTCTTAGTTAACAAAGGAGGTTCTTTCAAGAAAAATTAAGGATGTTTTAATGGAAAATGGTTAAGTGTGAGTTGAACAAGGGAACGAACGAGTAGCCTGTCTATATAATTTCTCTAAAAATCTTTGTAACTCGGGGTGTTTTTTTATGTTTACTCGTAGATAGACTATAGGTACCAATGACAATCTATTTTTCGGTTTTAACAACATAAATGAAGATGTAAACTCTAATTTACTTTTGTTTACATTTAAAATCCTGCCCATTTGATTACATTTTTTTTATTGCCATCGGTGGCAGACGAGCAAGTGGTCCACCTGATGGAAAGTAGTAACCGCTGCTCATGGACGTCAGCCATGTCAGGACACAGTAAAGCCGCTGTCTACCGTGAAAGAAGAACTCTCTTTAAACCACTTTGAAGAAGGACATATCATAGCGCTCGGGAAACACCGAAGCGGGCAGTTCGTTCCAGAGCTTACACGTACGTGGAAGAAATGATTGCTGAAAGCGTACCGTCTTGGATTTGAACACTTCCAGTTGATATGGATGAACCCTGCTTCGTTGTCGAGTAGTACGGTGATAGAAAGGGTTACCTAATCAAACAGCTCTTCAGAGCACTCCCCGTGAAAGAGTCAGTAGAACACGCAGAGAGACCCAAAGTCTCTTCGTTGTTCCAACGACTCCAATCTATCCGCGAGATTGAGATCATCGACGATTCGAACTACCCGTCTTTGCAGGGAGTCAAGTGCCCCTGCCCAGTGATGTGAGTAGTACTCCACATGCGGCCGGACCTGTGCTTTGTAAAGCACAAGAAGTTGACCTGGTGTGAAGTACCGCCTCGCCCTATTCAGTACACCCATCTTTTTGCTCGCTAATTTAGTTTTGTTCTCCAAGTGACTCCCAAACTGGACTTTATTCGAGATTTCCACGCCGATGATCCCAATACTTTCGGAGATACGGAGAGTAACTCCTTGGAACTGTGGCGTCATGATAAAAGGGTCTTTCTTGGCAGTAAACGCGCACATATGAATCACTAGTCTAAATCATCGCCTCGCTTTGCAACGTTCGCCAATTTATTAGTACGAGGCCCACGCAGGACAATAATTTGTGTGATTCACAAATAGTTGTTTCAGCTTCTTGATGTTCTTTGTTTTCGATGCTTTCAAAGTTTGTAAAGGATCTTGCAACACAGAGTTTATTGTAAGTAAGGATATGCTTTTTGAAAAAAAAACGTTATTTAAACCACTCCATATTATATTATATTGTTACTTAACCTATGCTAGACAAATACAGTCGTACGCTTCTTTACCGGTTGTAATAAGAAGAATACAATTAACCCAACGGAAAGTGTTTCTGTTATAGATGAAAAATAATAAAATTACTTCATACGTTTAGTAGCTCTGATGTAATAGACAGAAATGCTTCATTCTCTTTGTATTGGTAAAACGAGGTATTTACTTAATAAAAAATACTTTTATAGCCGCTTTTAAAGTTTTATGATAAAGATCTAAAGGCAGAAACTTTTCACTTTACTTTAGAGTTATGGGATTATTTTTATTTCCAGTTACATTATATTTATATTTTTTTTTTTGTTTTTTAAAGATAACTAGCAATTTGGGTATCAAATTATTTACTAGTATTCTTGTTAACTCCTCCAGCTATGCTAGAATGCTTGTGTTAGGAGCGGTTGACGTCGCGTCGGTAATGCAATGGATGGGATTCGAACCCATAACTTCTCGATCGCAAGTGTAATGCCTTATCCATTGGGCTACCGCCGCTTCGTTCACCGTCCTTCGTTCGGCCACAAACACAAACGTGGGCCTGGGCCTGTGCCAACAAATGGGGCTTTAATCTTCGTTCTTTGTAAAGCCCTCCCCTTTCCTATCCAGAACAACGCGTGCTAGGCTCAGAAGCCATCCTTACACAGTAGAGTCGACTAGAGCGCGTACCAACAAGTTTGGGTCCTCATATCTCTGCCGAACGACCAAGGCATGGAATTCTCTGCCAAGGCCCGTGTTTCCTTCTTCCTTCAATCCTGGGTACTTTAAGCGGGGCGTGAAATAGCACCTTCTCAGGCGGTCAGTCTTTGCAAAAAAAAAATGAAAAATGCATAGGCAAGGTATCGCCTGTATCGCTGTCACCATTATGATTGCTATGAGTCCAAATCCCTCACGGAACAATTATTTGTATCATCTACAAATGATTGTTATATTTTGTATCCGTTAATTGTGCGTATTGTAAAGATCCCCGCGACAATAGGCTTGATTCCTAGCGTGGGAGTAGACGTTGTAAGTTATAATCATGTCTGGAGAAATGTATGACACATAAGCATAATATTATTTTTTTGACTTGTAACATGGATGGATAGGAACTAATTATTATATGAACAGGTAACTCAGTGTGTAAACACAATTAAATAATAATGTACATAATTATGTAATTATGTTTGTAAAGTCCGTCCTTTACAAATATTGCAATATCGGCGGCTATCAGATGATCATTCCAGGCCCAGGGCAACTATTTCTGAATCACACCAATTCTCGCCGTTTGAAATTGAAACTCACAAAATGTAATAACCATTTAACTTACTGAGTTATCTGTACATATAATGATCAGTTCTTATCAGTCCATGGAGACATACGTTTAGAGATTTGTCAATATTTTAATATCTAAACTTAGAATTTGTTAGGTTCGCAAGAAAATGTAACCATTCCGCAGATAAAAGCAGGCTCAAAAACAAATCAAATTTCAAAGATACCTTTCAGGAACAAACTGCTTTAAAAGAAGAATAACATGAAAAATTCATGTTTCAGGATGGAACAGAAATATTCCCCTCCTGTAGCCGCTACCAACTTTAAAATGGAAAACATTATTCATCCTTCTGATGAACGATCGTGAAAATAATATTAGTTAGAAACTTATACTCGCGGTTTCACTCGTATGAATCCCGTGAAAGCGCATACTAAGATAAAAAGTATCCTGTGGGTTAAACCAGGACCTTGTTTATATGTACACCAGGTTTCATCTTAATCAGTTTAATGGTTTACGCGTGATTAACTAAATAAATAATAATAATTTCCTCCAGACCGAATTTACGGTCACGGGCGGCGGTCAATGTTAATGGAGACTGGCCATCTGCGCACGAGATATTATAGTGCACAAGTAGGTATATGCGCAAACGCAAGTGCACTCTGTCTCTGCAAGTGCAGTTCCGTAACCCTTATGATCCGATGGAACGGATAATCTAACACAACCGGAGAGAGATCAGGTGTAGGGCCAACGGCTTTACGTGCTTTTTGAGGCACGGGGGTGTTTACTAACGCCAACTTCCTAACTCCTAAATCGTATTGAGATTTCTTAACAGAATAACCCAATAGCTTTTTGTTGGCCCGATGCGTAATTAGAACTCGAGACCTCATGCACTGCAGTTGCATTCACTACCGCTGCGCCACGGAGGCAGTAAATAAAATGAAAGAGCAGATTAAGGGGACACCGCGAAACGCAACGCCCGTACTCATTGACACTCATTGTGTATCAATCGTTAATTTTCCTAACATATTAGGGAAATACCCGTGAAAGAGAAACAATTAATAATAACTATAGTCTGCATTTTACCAACCCATTAAACACCCATCCCCATAGACCAGAATAATTAGATTCTACATATATGTAGCAATAGTCTCCTATACCTGCCGCGGCTAGTGTCTCGGTAAGTGTCCCACCTTACTTTAAACTAAAACTCTCGAAAGGCCTCTGCATGTTGGACCGAATGTCCCCGTGTAAGCCTAGAAGCCAGTCCCCAAGGGCCGGGTAATTTCCTTACGTATCTATTAGAGAAATACCCTTAAAAGAGAAACAAATAATAATAATATTTTATTACATACACACAACACCATCTAGCCTTTTTTTTTTGGTACCCAGGAAAAATGCTTGATGCACTATCCGCCGGCTAGGGGACGGCACCGGCGGGGCGAACACCATCTAGCCTAAACTAAGCAGAGCTTGTACTATGGGTACTAGACAATGGATAAACATATAATATATTTTATATACATTTTTTTGTGCATTACATATTATTATTCATAGAAACACCCAGACCAATACAAACATCAATGTTCATGCATACAAATGTTTGATTTGTGCGGAAATCCAACCCGCGACCTCAGGCGTGACAGTCAGGCGGTACACTATCCACTACGCCATCGATATAATATATCAATTTTGTAACGTGAATATGTTTTCTTGGAAGTTTAATCGTAGTTAAAAGTATTTGTTTTAACATTTACTTAGAATTCTGTTTGTGGTTCTAAAAGCTTTCCGACCGCTGTTTGGTTTCCTTTTTATTATTTCACAGATATTATTTGTGAAATATTAGAAAGAAGTATTTGTTAGAATTGGTTCTACCTTCTTTGGAAGTTAAGTGGAGCAAGTTTCTACGTAATATATTTATGGACGAAATACCATGAAAATAGTCTGCTTTTTTAATTTGTTATAGAACAGATAGGTAAGCGTACACAATTATATTATAAACGAATACCTTTTTCTGGATAGGGTTGGTTGAAGATACGGGTTTCCCCTTGTTACGAACTTGGTATATATCTGTCCTTACACTATTATTCACACGCCCCTATGTGAGATCATAAGTATATATATGCACGGTCTTATTTTTTAGACCAGTCTGCTGCTTTCGTCAGTTCATCCCTGTTGTGATCAGAAAACATTCGGCTTGTTCTTTTCCTTTTGTTTGTTCAATACCTCTATATATAAACTTAGTGTCACGTTGTTTGTGGTAGCACTCCTCCGAAACGGCTCTACCGATTTATATGAAATGTTTTACGTGTATTTGGTAGGTATGAATTATATTTTATACCGCTAAGTAATTAGGGTGTCCCTATCCAGCAGAACAATGTTTGCCAAGTCAGCTATTTGCCTTTTAAACATTCTTCGTCAATTATACTTTCACCCAAAAATGGACTACGTTTTCAAAATGTATATGTTTGATGCCTGACTAAGAAAATATATTTATTGCCAATCTAATAAAACAGTTTAAATTTTCATTAAAATACGCCCCGAGACTCCTTTGAGTATTGTACCTAACGGTTTCACGAAAACCCCAGGCTGATTAATATTTTACATTTCCATATAACTGTGATTTTTACTTATAATCAGCCATCCACCAGTAGAGGGGGTTTAGCGCCCCTATCCCCGCACAAAACCTGTATGGCTCCTGCCTTACTGGACACCCTCCTACCAATGATATTTACAAAGTGTAAATACTTGAATTATGAGCGGAAATCAAAATAGCACTTTTGAGGACGAAATACAGATATCTATTTTAGAACAACGATACATTAGTATTGGTTTGTGATCACTCTTCCATACAATCGCATACCGAAAAGAGTTTGCAAGGTCGCGTACTTCAATAGCCTACGATTGCCACGTCAGGGAATGAAACCCGCATCTTCCGCATTCCTACGGATGTCATGTCCGCTATCTGCCGTACTCGTGTGAGAACGGCAGATATATATATATAGATAATGAGTGCTCATGAACGAGGTTCACGGCCAGGCTGTGTCCACCACGCATGACATGTGTTAAATATATTTTAATTGTGTGACGGGCTAAACCGTTATAGTATTATGTGTAATTTTCAAAGATTTGGATTGGAAGATCCACACAAACTTGTAAAATTCACCCTGTCAAAGCCACATGATAAAATTCCATACATAACACAAACTTTATTTTTGACATGCTTTGCCTTCGTAACAAACCATGATATGTACTACTCATACAACAGTTTGCCAAACCATCACGAGAATCATTGCACACTATAAACAACCAACGCTATAGGATGAATAGGATGAATTCCATGTACATACATGTGGAGTAGAGAACACGCGAAAAACGTATATGTAATTGAGATCTCACACACACATACATAAATAAATACAATAGTGAGGACGAATATCTTCAGTAGCACTAGCAAACATTCTGTACGATCCCGATGTTCCCTACAATACGCATTCCTTTCTCGAATTCCTACGTTTCTATTAAGTCCTCTCACTCGTTATCTGAAAGGGTGTAGTTTATTATACTGGGCTAAGCTAGCGATGAACATATTTGTGAACATTTTGACCTCTGTTTACTTGATTTAGAAGTTTTGTGAAGGGTCAATATGTTCTGTACGTCTTAAGTTACAATTTAATTTGTTCTAATATAGGAGCCGCTGAACGCTTAATGTTCTATGACTACGTTTTCACTTAGGTAATGGAAAGTCGTCATGTCTGATATATGCTTGGTAACATCAAAGGTACCTAGCAACATTATTCAAGAGCATTAATAAAGGAATTGTTGCAAACGCAAGGAAAAAATGTTAATTTGAATGGTTGCTATACTTTGAATTGCTTTTATTTGTTATAATTATATAAAAAATGCAAACGTAAGACAATACCTAATGGTATCGTATTACGTTTATGCGAATGTTATAATAATATTATGACCATAGCTAGTGAAAAATAGTGGCAATCTCGGGGAAAGTGTAAATATGTAAATATTGTTTTAATAGTTTAAAGAGTTCGCAGGTAGTGATTTTTTTGGTAAACCTGTAAAAAATGCACTGTTCTGTTATTTAGGTAGGTATATTTTATTCGGTGTAGTAAATCGGTCGCTTGGAGTAAAGTCAGCTCCAACGTCATTCACGCGGAACCTGTCTATACAGCGAAAATAGATGAAATGCAGTCTGAATACCGCGTAGAAATCCGTTCAGTGATTTTAGCGTAAAGTAGAAATAAATAAGCAAACAAGAAGAGTAAAAGAAGATAGTTATTGTTAGATTCAAAAACACAAAATTACTTGACCTTAATATTTTTTAGAGACAAAGTTTCTGTTCCTTGCAAACATAAAATCTGTCTTAATTTGTATGTAGGCACTTAATATTGGCAATAAATAAGTTTATACCATTTCAAACGTCTTGTCTTCTCACTAACGCGAATATTGTATAGCATCATATAAACTTATCCCTATTATATACAATATAACCACCGAGTCTGATGCCTCGTAACAATTACAATTCTGAACTTACTCTAAGATATTCCAAACGCTAGTACAAAGTTATGTTCCGTAACCATTAGTTACGTTGCGGGACAGACAGCAGTCACTTTGTGTAACAATCGTGACTGTCCGCGGAACATGAATACAGAATAATAAAGACGCTACAAAAGCTTTCTCAGAATGTCCGACGTTTCTGTGTTATAAAATGATTTTGAAGAGCTGGCAACTGCTTTGAATTTGTAGCGTATTGAATTCGAGTGGGTGCATGAGGTCTTGAGTTTGATGCCCGGGTAAAGTGTTATTGGGATTTTCCGAGAAGAGAAATACATTTTTTCGTAGCAATGTTGAGATTGAAACTGTGCCCGGTAGATAGGCTCACCCTCTGTTTCGTAGTAGCTGAAACCATACCTAAATAAAATGTGGATATTATGCACCTTTGCCTTCGCTATCAGGGATATAGACATCAGTCTGTGTATGCGGATCTTTCTATGTTTGACCTGTAGACTACCTGTAACGCAGCAGTAGCGAATGCGACAACCGTGCCGTTCTTAGCTTCGACGCCTTGGTCTGTCAACATTGTATTGGGATTTTCTGTCAAAAAACACAGCTAGTAAAAAAAAATAATAGAGGACTATTATTATTATGCAGCAATAGTCTACAATTTTATTGGCTTATGTTATGTTATTATATTATTACATGTTAATTACATGAAGTGTTTTACATTAAGTTAAGTAGCAACAGCGTAGTGGGAGACCATTGGATCTTCAGAGATCTTGATTTCAATCCCAGGGCTGACATTTCAAAGTTAAGTGCATATTATTTAGTATTTAATTGATTTTTGCAATGAAAAATTACCCCGAAGAAGCTTGCATATCTGAGAGTTCTCCATAATGTTCTCGAAGATACGTAAAGACGGCTAACCCGCACTGCGCGCCTTGGAATTGAATTCGAGGTGGTTTCTCACTAACCTATCGCATCGCTGCTTTTACGCTACGTTCAAAGTAATTCATTAAAAATATTCTAACAATGTGCAGTAATAAGAAAATAATAAGCACTAGTGGAAATTTGACGCAAATTCTGAAAATCTCATCAATTTCCAGTTTGTGAAAAGTTGGTATTCCAGTGCCGCGACCTTAACGAAATGAGCTCACGAAGCCTAACCTAGTTGCCTAACAAAATTTCACCGTTTCATCTAAGTCCTACCGTGGCCTAAAATTATGTTACCCTAAGTAAACGTACGATTGAACTTATACAATTTGGGCGGATATAAATGTCTTAGGTACACAATTATATTGAAGGATAAATTAGACTCGTCTACATTTTAAAGTGATCTTATGGTGACCATGGATTTCATGAACAACGTGACAATGAAATAATACAAAATCTCTGATTTTTAGTATGATGATTAAAAAAATACTTATAATTATGTAAATTGATAATTAATAGTTCAATGGAAAAATGTAAGTTTCGGATTAAAATCCCACTTATTATACTTTTAATTTAAACGTTCCCTTATCTGAAGATTCAAAATAAAAAATTAAAAATTTTTGAAAATTTAAAGTTCTTCTGCCTCAAAACGGAGACATGACATCGCAGCACCTGTCAGCTTGTGACCACGGCCGGTGTAACCTGGTCGAAACGTTAAGCCTATAAAAGGTAAACATTATGCATGATCGCGTTAATACCCATTACATATTATATATATATATCATGCAACGCGAAAGTTTAAAAGTTATTAGTATAAAATAGTTACATTGTTGCATTGTATTGTTAGTAACTAAATAAAGATTTTTAAGCAATATTTTATTACTATTTGTGTAAGGTTGTACAAGTTTATCGACTTCTATTGTTGGCTGTACTTGTAAGAACGTCGATAATCGCTAGCAATAACATTGACATTTCTCACAGTTCTCTACAAATTACGTGGCAATTAAATCAGAATAAAGTTGTAGATATCCTATCTAACAAAAAGTATTTAGATGACATGTAAAGTCAAAACGCACAAATAAATTATTGTTTCGCTGGTTAAGTCTTGCGATTGATCTTTACTTTTTCTGATGTACCTGCATTCTCTTAAAGAAGTAATTATCTATCTATAGCAGTTCAAAAACGGCTAATATATTCAGGGCAGGAAAATATCAGAATAATTTTCAAAGTTTTATTACCCCTTGTATTACCATAAAAAATATTCATGTCAACTGGTTGTTGTGAATTTTTATTTTTTATTTATAAGCTGTGTATAAGGTAATATTTTCAATCTTAGAAACTTTTTTATTAAAATCACCTTTGGTTTTATACAATATTTCTTATGGCTTATGGCTTTATTTATGACCAAAATTATATTGGATCACACCTATGTCGCCAGTGATAAGCAGTGGTGAATCGCTTCAAAGTCTTAATATGCGCACCGCCCAGCTTTTCAAATATGCATATTGAAAAGTGCGAAACGTGCGTAAGAGATTGCAGAGACACAAGGAGTAAATTGGTGGTGAAAAGGTGGTTACTTTAACGGTAAGTAAAGTCACCGTTAAGCTTACCATTAGCTTAAGATTATGCCATAAAACTAATTTTATTTCGACCAAAGCTATGTGTTATAGTAGAATAAATATTGGATCCGTAATGCACCTTCCTAGTATTAGTAAGTTGATAAAAATCTCGTCCGATCGATAAGTTCACCTAAATACCAAAAAATGCGTAAAACCTGACCGCACCCACCGTGACCGAATTTTGCTAAAATATCCTCGCTTCGGATTGTGTTTTTCAGTAATTGGTGGAGTCGTTTCGCAGAGTACTGAATCAACAAATTGAATCGAGAATAAAAAACACCAGCTACTATTCAAAGCTCACGCTTACTCGATAGGCTTAACTTTTACAAAACTCGGAGGTCGGCCTTCCCAAAAAATACATGACTAAAATGTTTTCGTTGTTTTTTCTTGTTGTCGTTTTCGAAATCGACTCTATTTCCAAATGTCCTGACGATTGGTATAATCATCGTACAATTTTGCTTATCCTGGCGAATTTAAATTACATGATTAAACTAACAATTCCCTTTATTGTTATAGCTAAACAGCACCTGTAAAAATCTATAACGGCTATCCCAAACCGAAACAAAGTAAAAACAAATACCTATTGAGAAACCTGAAGAAGTGTATTTGCATATAGAGGGCTTAATTTCGAAAAGGATTTTTTTATAGAAATTTGGCAGATACCTGCAATATGTAAAAATCGTATGTCCTACTTTTCGATAAAACTTTGCAACACATGTGTATATAGGTATAGGTATGAAATACCACATTACTAAATATAAGTTCTATATAATAAGAGTTGAGCCTATTATCTTATATCGGCCACAGTTACAGACTCGAAGCTACTGCAGAGAATTTTCTTGAAGTAAAGGCCATGTTGCAAATTAGCATGCAGTAATTACATTATATTTCCATATAACAAAAAATATACAATAAGAATAAAACAAATACGAAACCTAAAATCTCGTTTGCAGTAGACACATTTTTGTGCAAATAAAAATAAAGATGCGGGCTAAAATGCTAAATGAGAATTGTAAGATAAATATGAAACGTGTGCACGAAATGTGAGAGCTGCATACATTAAAATAAAGCATCATTATACTTTGTTAGAATGTTTTTTGCGGTACTTTGTGCCACGGCTTGAAAATCAGCATAAAAGCATACTAAATGAATGGATGACATTGTAGTGTAAATGGTTTTCCCCTGGATCCAATGCACGATGCATTGACAACAGCAGTGGCAACGACAGCTAAATAAATTGTTGACCACAAATAGTTATAACAAATCTAGTCCTAGTTTATATGCAGTTCTTCGATATTTGTAAAGACCTGTCTCAATATCACTGGTCATATTATCACTATTACTATATTTTCATAATAATGATAAAGTTTTAGCAAAGTTGACATGTCCATAAAAGTTGTATGGCGTCTTTTAGGCGAGGAACGAATTAAATTAAAAAAAATATAATTCATATTTTTCTGCATGATGGATTCCAAAAAGATAGGTATCGTCGTTGAGGTAGGCCAAGAAAACTTGAGCGCGATAATCTAGTCACATTTTTGAATGACTGGCAGACCGAAGCTCTAGCTTCCCTCTATTGGAGAAAGTAGGAAAGACAATGGGACAGTACCTATAGGTTAAGAAAAAACAAGTTTGTTTTCTCGTTGAAATGCACGTCGGTCAAGATCAGAGAGCAATCCGCACGAAAAATAATCATTTTCATCTCACAATAATTCAACAAATGTAGCAATCCAGATTATGCCGTGAAAGCTATTCAAACAAGTTTTCATTTAAAATCATCTATACATATCGCTGGTCCAATATTACAAGGTCCTATGTTACATTTTTGGAAAAATTAGTTATGAATATTGCATGGTTCTATATGTCATTCCTTTTTGTTTAGACTAATATAGTAATAGATGGAAGTACTTACCACCTCACAATTTTTAAGTTATTTTGACTGATATGCAAATTTTAAACCTCAAATCCCCAAAAATGGCAGATGCTGGATGCGGCAAGCTGAAGACAGAGCGCTATGGCGCTCTTTGGGGGAGGGCTATGTCCAGCAGTGGACTATTATAGCCTGATGATGATGATGATGAAAAAAGAAAACATAGAACCTTGTAATAGTGATCCCGCGATACACTAAAATTGTAACGGATCGATGTCTGTAGGTACATAGGAGATACTTTAAAAAAATAATGCATAAGAGCTATAGAAGCGAAAACATTATTTTATAATTTGTCTCGGTCTTTATGTTTGTCATCACGCAAAAACTACTGCATGAATTGGAATACGGTTTCCACAATTGTATTACTGGAGGTCTAACTAAAAATTTGGTGCAACTTTCATCTTGATATGCTGCCTAGAAATCAAGTATTAATGTGATAATGTATGTATTTACAGAAAAACCCATAGTTCAAGCTTTGCTTAGTTTGGACTAGATGGCGTTGTGTGTATGTGGTAGAATATTATTATAGAATATATCTATAGGTACCTATGATTTATGTGTATAGCTTCTTCTACCAGAAAAAAAACAGGTGAACGAATTCGCGGACAAAAGCTAGTGTTTCATAGACACGTACTTTTTATGGTGCAACCATATCTGGTATCGTGTTAATGTAATTTGTTGCCAACATAAAAGTGTCAGATTATTTAAATCCTTTACAAAATAAAGGTTGTTCAAACACAAAGACTAATTTCGACCACATTGCATATTTTCTCTTGTACGATGATCAGCCACAATCCTCTTGCACAGTGTTACATACTGGTAGTTAAACAAAAAATATTGCAGCTGAGAAGGGCTCTGTTTGACAGTTACTAGCCCATTCGTGCCATTTAATCCGTGATCTTGATGAAACATCTATTGGATGAAATCGATGTGAACGTACAACCATACGTTAAAAGGATTTATAGACCTTTCAGAAGATAAACGATCTTCTAGGTATATATGTTGGCAAACAAATGGTGAAAATTTTATTATTTTTCGTTAAAGGTTCTAAGAACTATATTTTTGTAGTTTACAAAATATTGGTTCTCCATCGTAATTAGAAAAGTGCCTTGAATAACTTAATTATGTAACTTACTAGCGGATGCGATATCAATCAGTCAGCTGTGTACTATACAAACAATTTACAGAAGGCGCAGCAGTAGAGAATGCGACAGCTGTGCGCGAGGTCTTGGGTTCGATTCGAGGAGAATAAACTGTTCCTCCGTTTCCTAAAAAAATTCAGTAGCTGCACGGTATCTAGCACTGCCCGGTAGGCAGCCTACCGGCCAGCCTACTTTATATAAGCTTGCTTTATATTACGTGGTGTCTAAAATCATAGCTAGCAAATGAGGATAATACATTTATAATAATATCAGCCCTCTATTAAACTGTCCCACTGCTGGGCACGGGCTTCTTTTCATTGTACGAAGGGTCAGGCCATAGTCCACCACGCTGGCCCAGTGCAGCTTAGCAGACTTCACATATCTTCGAGAACATTATGGAGAACTCTCAGACATGCAGGTTTCCTCACGATGTTATCCTTCGCCGTTAAAGCGAGCGATGATTAATTATTTAATACGCATATAACTTCAAAAAGTCAGATATGTGCGCCTTGGGATGGAACTCAAGACCTCTGCTGGGCAGGCCAACGGTCTCCCATCAGGCCATCGTTACTCAATACATCTATGTATATAAAAAAATTACAATATTATTTTTAAATTGGGCTCTCATTTTACCCCCGTACGAAATATATAAACGTTTACCAAATTAAATGAAATGTGGTTTAGTCAGCTTTGTTGTCCTAGACGGAACCTTCTAAATCAGTCTGTAAAAGTTTTCTTCTATATTATTTATCTTACTTCTATGTTATTCCAATAACCAGCGAGTATTAAAACGAAGTCAACTTAAAAACACAGTATGGTTACCCTACCTACATGGGGAGAAACAAGTAGCGTGGTAGCATTCATTACAATGAGAAACAAAGTTGTAACCGCGAGCAGAAAACTTGCCTCGCGGCAAATTCTGTACTTTAATTAATTGGCGCTCTGTTTTTTTTTATTTCAGCTGAAAATGTTAGTCTTATCATTGAAAACTAAATTTGCTCCAAACATGGTTGTGTTGAATTTAGTTCGCTCGCGGCTAGACTTGGGTAAACGTATGTGGATTACTATATCTACATATAATTATCTCCTATTCTTCGAAATAAATCAAATAGAACGCGCTTTGTATTATAACTATTATAAGTTAAATTTCAAGTTATTAAACGGTTGAAATTGCATGTAAATCCGTTCAATATGCTTATATCTTAAGAAACAGAAGAAGTCATTATCTTCAGTCCTTAAAGTTGTTGATTATATTTTTCGGTTGTCTCTTTACAATATACGTTCCTTTGGTCACTGATAATCTTATTATGACAATATCAGCGATAGTGATTAGAACTGCTGTGTATAAGATCTTGGTTCTTTCTAGGTCCAATTTCTGGGGAGTTTTCTGTCTAATTTCATTCTCAGTACCAGTACGTCTTAGTCTAGTCATTGTGACCGATAAACGACAGTAGGCTCACCCTTATGTGAGACCTTTAATGAACTATGCTGGCGAAATGTAAATGTACATCTCGGCCTATCTGTTCGGGAACATAGACGTGACATTAATGTGGCAGTTAAAAAGCCAGTCGAATATAAAATGTATCAAGTGATTCCGTTTTTTTTACCTCTGCCTCATACAAATGTTTCCTTTAAGAGGTGCACGAATTTGCTGTAAATCTCTAAGGTAAACAGGATTTATGCACCCCTTCGATAAACGGATACTGTGGCTTATAAACGCCTGTAACATTATAAGTCACATCTTATGTATAGGAGTGGCGTGCTGCTATTATAAAGGAGTTATTTCGAAATAGACGTAAGGAACAATAAGTATTGGTGTGTGGCTTAAGAAGTGTCGTATTAGTGTATTTGATTCCATGTTTGTGTGATTATTAAGACTGCGCCGAGCGTAAGACGCGGTTGGACTGAATGACAGAGCTCGATGTTCAAATCGGCGCGTGGCCGCCATAGTAAAATTGTATGGAGGATTTGAAGTGCTTTTTTGATAAATATGTATCTTTATTGTCAACCAATAACTTAAATATTTGGGACGAACAAATTGTAATATAACTATTTATGTTTTATTTAAGCTGTAACATAGGATAGATTTCTACTGTTATAATCTAAAAATTCACTTAATACGAGCTTACGTTTTTGCATCTTTCGTGCAAATTTGCGTAATTTTCTAGGCGAAAATATTAATTACTTAAAGTTTTTGACACGGAGTAATTGTAAAAACATTCATTGTTATGGTAAATGTATATTTTATATATGTATTAAACAAAAAGTTGATTTAACCAACTTAACGGTGACCGCCTGTTTTGGCACATTTCGCTCGGCGCAGTCTTAAGTAAATGTGAAATGTTGTGTGATTATTAAGTAAATGTAAAAAGTCTGAGTGCTCTTTGTTTTTGTTATTCTAATATCTCTAAAATTCCCCGCAATACAGAGCGAGAGCTGCCAAATAATCTTTTATCGTGTGGGGAGCGAAATCACATCATTCGATGCACTGGTAGGGCGAAGCGACCACTTCTGTAGCACTGCGCTGTCCATGAAACCAATTAAAAATAGATACGCTCATTTAAAAAAAGAACCCCTTCTGCACTACACTCTATTTGGTTAGGTACTTATCAAGATTGTTTACCTTTAGTTAAGTACCTAACCAAATAGAGTATAGGTATAAATTCCGTGTTACATTATTTACAAATATTCAAACCACAAACTCAAATAACGCCTTAACTTGGAACGACTATTTGTGGAACACACACATTTTTGTCCTGTGTGGGGATGGGCCCCACAACACTAAACGCAGTGGCAATGGCAAGAGGACCACTCATACCTCTACGCCATCTGTGCAGTAAATTAATCAATGACATAAGAAACTTCACTGCGGGACAAAGACTGCTTCTATATAAGTCGCAAGTCCGGCCTCACATGGAGTACTGCAGTCATCTTTGGGCAGGAGCTCCAAAACACCAGCTTGATCCTTTTGACGCGGTACAGAGACGAGCCTTGAGAATTGTCAATGGGGCCAAACTCACAGACGGTATTGAGCCACTAGTGTCTCAGACGGGACTTTACCTCCCTTTATGTGTTCTACCGCTTATATAATGGATTGTGTTCTGATGATTTGTTTGAGATGATGCCCTTAGCTACTTTTTATTATCGCACCGCTCGCCATCGGCATCGGATTTTATTCTCATACCTTACAACCTAATTGGTGCCGCACCAACTGGTTCCAAAGGAATTTTCTGCCGCGGACGCTCAGGTTGTGGAATAAACTTCCTGCCCAGGTTTGCCCACAAGGCTAAAGTATGGGGTTCTTCAAAAAGGGCGTTAAAAGGTTCTAACAAGGTCGGCAACGCGCAAGTGATGCCTCTGGTGTTGCAGGCGTCCATAGGCTACGGTGACCCCTTACCATCAGGTGGACCGTATGCTTGTTTGCCACTTTAGCAGTAAAAAAAACTCTTTAATTGTAATACTTAAAACATTTCGATATGGCTACATATAAACTGTATAATATCTACTAGCGATTTTCGATATAGCGATTTTATATAATTATAGAAAATCGCTGCTACAATTTCTCATAGAAAGAAATACATAATTTGTTACGGTTGCCAGCAAGAAAGCAGATGACATTTAACACGCCTCATTGTAACTAAACAGCAATTATTTTAATTATACTTAACAGACAACAAACGGAACCCTAGCAGTAATCATCTCATCACGTCAAATACTTTGTTTCAAGCACTTTGATGAAATTAACTTGAAAATCTTACTTAAAATAATGATGTTGTAACTTTACCAGACTTATGACTTTATTACCTTTTCGCTAATTTTCTCACAACTCTGTGTACGTGAGTCGGGATATTAAGCGGCCAAATTGTGAATGCTTAGCATAAAGCAACATGCGCATCTTTTTAAGGTACTAATCACGTCGCCAGGGTTATAACGAGGGAAATTTTGTTCGTGTCTTGAAAATTTGGTGCAGCGAATTTTATGCATACTGTTTTAAGAACGTGCTGTGACTGGTATTGTTAGTATGCATAGTTTAGATTTACACGTGTTTCTTTTTAGAACAGTTATTTGTATTTGAGTGATAATGTAATCTACTGGTTTCATACATACTAACGTTATCACCAATTTAGTTTTTGTGGCTAATTCGATTTTTTTGGTTTTTTTTTCATTTATAGTTGGTAACAAAAACATCAACCAACATGTAAGTAGGTATGGCGAATTGGTACAATGATTACGAGTAAACACTAAGCGATTTAACTTTAAATACAAATTGTGTAAAAGGTTATTAATATTTATTATTTATAATTAATGCCAGTTTTCTTAAATAACTATTGCATTTTGTACAGAAACCACGCAATTAGATGCAGGACATAAAAGGCAATTTCATAGTTAAAGACTTAATATAACTCTTTGACGGGTTTCCTCACGATATTTTCTCTCGCATTCGGAACAAACGGCAAATCAAAGGTGAAAGATTTGGAGTTCAAATTCAATTTATTGCATTCCTTAATGTACATTTACAGGTGGTAGGCTTAACAATAAGTAACAAATTATGGACCCTGTCGGGCACAGCACTATTAGGAGAGAGGAGGAGTTGTTTACATAATTATTGTGTTATTTTAAAAAGTTTAGTTTTGACACAATTTTATCAGCTTTTGAATCTAATTAAGATAAGTTAGTATTTAACAGAATCATGATAAATTAAAAATATGAATAAATCAAACAAACTTTATATTGAAATTAAAATTCCAGGATATATTATGAATGATACATATTTATAATAATATTTATTGATAATTTATTATTGCACAATGTTATTACAAAATTTGTTTACTATTTATTATATATTATTTTATTACATAGTTACTATAAGTAATTTATAACTGGTAATATGAATAAGTGGAGGTAGACAAGTGAAGTGGCTTCTACCTATGTCCTACAATTATATTATTTTAAATACAATTATTATTTTTAAATCATATTAATTAATTTAATTTTTAATTTTATGTATACCTGTATCTGTTTGTAATATTTAGTTAATTATTATTACATAGGTGCTTCAGCTGTTTAGAATTTATAAATTATCCTCTAGGTATTCATTAATACTGTAGTAGCTTTTATTTATTAGAAGTTTTTTAAGTTTCTAACAAAGTTATTTGCTCCTTTTTCGAAGAAAATTTAACCCTCTTATACATAGAGTCTAAAACAGAGCTATTGAAATGTGCAAACGAAACGACAAATGTTCATTTGCCTAACGTAAAATGTAAAGCATATTCTTACAATATTTACATACTATTATATGCTACACAAATACAATTTAATAACATTAATGAAACCAGTTTATAAATAAAATCAATGTTATCAAATCAAAGTAGAGATAGTGTTTGTAAGTTTACCAACTAAATAAATGTGGAATTGTTTATTTTTGTTTGTTTGAAGAGCTACTTGATGTAAAAGCCACTTTCAACTAGCTCAAATAAAATTATTACCTAGAAAGCAGATAACTTGAAGGCAAAAGAACATGATTCTCTTACGTTTTAAATTTTGATTATCTACATATGGACGCTTACTAGTGGGCTCGTAGAAGTATTCATAAAAATAAATAATAGGTATTAACTACAGATATTTCTTTAAACACATAAAATGTTAGCAGCACAGTCATATGTAGCAAAATAGAAGATTTTTTGAAAATTGTGTCGTCATTAAATTTTAAATAAATAATTTATATATTCTATCACATACATACAACACCGTCTAGCCCAAACTAAGCAGATCTTGTACTATGAGTACTAGACAATGGATAAACATACATCTTATATAGGTACTTATTTTTTGTAACAACAATTGTTTAAGCAGTGCCAGACCCATAGTAAAATTAAACTTGCTTTATGGAAACTAGGCTCCTTACAATATACTGATATTATATACATCATTATTATAAGTGTGTGAGTATGCGTGCGCGCAATTACAAAATAGTTAGCACTAACTGTTACCTGCGACTTCGTCCGCGTAGATTTTAACTAAAAAGTTTTTGTCTCCGCGGAACCCTATATTTTTTCTAAAATCAAAGTAGCCTAAGTTACTCCTTATAACATTAGCTATCTGCCAGTCCCGTCAAAATCGGTTCAGCCGTTTCGGAGATTAGCCGGAACAAACAGACAGATAGATAGACAAAAATTTTAAAAATAGATGTTTTCGTATAGGTACCTTATTTACTTTCATATGCATTAGATAAAAAGCTGTTATTTTGACATTACAAACAGACACTTCAATTTCATTTATTTGTATAGATATGCAAATTCCCTGTTTCTACATAGATTTTGCCCATAAGCGAGTGCATTTCGCAACTTATGATATTATAATATTATTATGTTCGTTAAGTGAAGCCGGAAGTGGTTTAAGTGGTTGCCTCGCCACTGCCACTGCGCTGAGTGTTGTGGATTCGAGTCCCACACGAAACAATAATTTGTGTGGTCTACAAATGGTTGGTCCGGGTCTGGGTGTTCTTTGTGTCCGTTGTTTGAATTTTTGTAAAGTCCCACGCGACACGAAAAATATACTGTGTGGAAGATTCTTTAAAAAAAAACCACATTTTTATAGGTTAAAAGAAATTTGTTTCGCATAAATCAATGTACTTTTCTTCGAAATACAGAATTCAATATATATAGATTTAGATAAATACATGAGCAGCGATAGCTCAGTGGGGAGACCAACAGACTGCAATGAAGAGGGTCTCGGGTTCGACCCACGTCGCGCACCTCTGACTTTCGAAAGTTATATGACTTTTCTAAATTATGTGCGTATTGATTGACAAATTATCGCCTGCTCCGTGCCTCGGAAAGCACGTTAAGCCGTTGGTCCCGGCTGCCATGAACATCTATGGCCGTCGTTATTGGGAGAGTGTCGACACAAAAGATCCCACTGGGTCGAAGTGTCGCCGGTCTGCACTGACTGGCCCCCACATAAGATAAGATAAGATAAGATAAATAAATACATAGTCTCATACTTATATCACCGAGGAGGTACGCAAAGGTGTAATATACATAAAATATATTTCACGTAATAGAGGTGTGTCTATTGCCAGCTGCCGAGCACAATGCCACACTTCGTGTTGCTATTGGAAATTTCTTAATAATAACATTTTAAGAAACAAAAGCGTCATATTTTCTTAGGTTAAAATAATTAATTTTGCATGAGTCTTTTCTTTGCTAGATTTAATATTAAATAAATTTGTTTACAGCAACCTACTTGAAAGAAATTCGTTTTATAGTTTCATATATTCAAACTCATATTAACCTCATCGTTGTTCAGTAATGAATGCATAACATTATTCCACAAACATTGCATAATGTATATTATATTATAACATTACTTATGTAAGTATCTGCAACATACTCGTAGCAAGACCTCACGTTGCTACCATTTTTATTTTACGATGAAACTTTACAAACTTTTATTAATAAAGAATAGTCAGCAGAAAATTGATAAGCAAAATTGCTTTGATATTGTAATAAAACTAAAATGATATTATGATAAAAATGTATTGAAAATTATACCTATCTTTGTATAATTAGGTTGCAATTTAAATGCTGTCACTGTTTTGCTATATATTACAAAAATTTGCAGATATTTCTCAGACTCATGTTACGGGTGCCATGCGTAAGCAACGAACGCGACACGACTCGACACATTATTTAATAATTAATAACATACGCGTTAGGGTTATCTCAGATTAAGTCGCAATATTCTCGGGCATGCTCGAACAAGTTCTTTGCTGCCACTTAAACGCTTAACAAAAGCGCTCAAACGCGCGTATGCTAGGACAGCCTCGCGGGTATTCGTACGGTTGATTTTCGCTCACGCATGGAGTCAGAGCGAATAATAAATTTCTCGCCATCCATTTTTTCTGTGCTCTCTATCTAAACTAGACTGAAGAGTCTTCTTCAGTCCTGCCACACAGTCTCTGAACGGTACGCGGAGGGGCTCCGTCGATATACGCCAGTCGCCACTGCCGCACGCGAGTGTGCGATCACGCTCACGCAGTCACGAGGAGAACATTGGGATGCACGCTACTGTCTACTGGACTAGATTATACTTCTATATTGGATACGATTATATTGGATACGATTTTCAGTTCTATTTTAATGGTTTAAAAGTTCTCCAACAATTTGCCGCTGTATCTGTGATTCTTGCGTCGCGTTTCGCCACACACTGCTATATTGGCTGCAAGCAAGCTATGGCGTAAAGTGTAGCGTTCATTGGTCACGCAGGACATCTTAGCATATCTCAAAAGAGTAGCTAGGGCTCCTTAGTTGTTTCGCACCGCAGGTGGTTCGAATCGCGGTGTGAATTGCCCAGGAGCGCTTTTTGTATGGATCCTTTCGCACCACGGTGCGCATCGCCCAAGAACTTTTTGTAATGGGTCGATTCGCACGACCGCAGTTCCCTTTTAGGAAGGGCGAATTCGGACAGAGAAGATATTATGTAGTTTTATTACACATCCCTTATAGTACAACCAGACACAAAATAACAATCAAAATAATGTATAAGTTACATAAGTCATAGGTAAGCCCACTACGTAAACTTTTCGTGCTATTGCACTGTAAAATTATAGATATTTTACTGAGTAAACATATTGATTATAATATAATAATACCAGCCCTGTTTATAACCTGTCCCACTGCTGGGCAAGAGCCTCTTCTCAATGTGAGAAGGTTAAGGCCATAGTCCACCACGCTGGCCCAGTGCGGGTTGGCAGACTACACACATCTTCATTATGTAGAACTCTCAGATATGCAGGTTTCCTTACGATGTTTTCCTTCGCCGTTAAAGCAAGCGATAATTAACAATTTAATATGCACATACAACTTCGAAAAGTCGAGAGGTGGGTGCCTCAGGATCAAGCTCGACGAACCCTCCGCGTAGCAGTCCGTCAATCTCCTAACTTGGCTATCGCTGCATTAACATAACAAATTGATTAGCTAAGTAACAATATGCCACGTTTAAATTGTATTTCTTTTTTAAAATATCATTATTACATATTATGTTCTTACGAATTTTTTTACTTATAAATCTTTTTACTTATTTGTACGAATAAATGATTGAAATCCACAATTCTTTTATATGCGTCCAAATCGGACCTATGAAAAGAGCACTGGGTCGTTTTGCCGCGTGGTCCGAATCGACCCATTCCAAAAGATATCTTGGACTATTCGCACCGCTACAACCACTGCTGTGCAAATCCCATTCAGAAACAGTACCTCGGTACTTGAGCGATTCGCATCGCGGTTCGAATCGCTCATGGTGCGAAACGACTAAAGACCCGAAATACCTACATTTTACAGATTCACGTAATACGTGGCTATAGCCGACTACCAGGCATATTGACAGATTCAAATCTGCTACTGAGAAATTTATAAAATAACTCAATAATTATTACATAAAACATATCGTTACATATTTTGCTTAGACAATTATCTCGAACGAATCTCGTGTAAATTGAATAGATTGTTAACAAAATATTAACTGAACAAGCAAAATATTTAATAAAATGAATTTGAACAAACGTAATAACAATAGCATAAAGACAATAACAAGAATACTTTCAAAATAAATTTTGTATTTTGAGTAGTTCCGTTCATTGTCGTTAATGAACCTTACAAAAAACACAGCACGTCCTACTTTTTAAAAATAGGTTCAAAACACTTAGTTCATGCCGGGATCTAGTGAGCGAATGAGAAACGAGAATTAAAATGAAAATTATTTGTTAATGGTAGCTAAATGGATAACTGCTTCAAATTTATTAAATGTATAGTTTTAGGCAACATTTAAATAAATCTTCAAAGTATTATATATATTTCATTTTAAAGTAAAATTATGTATCACTAAAAGCATTTCTTGAGTAAACCTACAACGTACAAATAATAATCATTTAGACCGGAATCAAACATTTATATTTATCACCCGAGCCGTGCATGACCAGTCATTATCATTCTCGGCTCGCGTCTGTCACTCGTTTGCCACTAACAGTCATTAATTGTCCGGCGAACTGTTTAGATGCTACGATATCATGCACAAAGTAATTTTATTATTTCTATCAGTGATACTCGTGAACAATGTTTGTGCGTATAATATACTGGTTGTGTTCCCATACCCGGGGAAGAGCCATGCGATCCTGGGCGATGGTTATGTGCGACATTTGTTAAATGCTGGTCATGAAGTAAGTGGTATTTTAAATGTTTAGTTAATTAGATATAGTAGGCAGAAACACAACAAAACAAATCTTAATTAAGTCATTTCTACCTTATTTTTTTTATGTAGTCCTGTTATCCTGTCTGTTGTTGGAATGCCAGACATTATTGAAAACCATTGCGCCGAGTTGCCGGTGTGCTGCTGCGACTTAATGATAACTTCCTAAATAAATTATGAATGCGAATGTCAGTGGTTCTGTTAGTTACGCTTTCAAAAATTAAATACTCGACCAAACATCATGAAATTTTGCATACAGTCAGGGGTTCAGAAAAGGACCCTTTCCTTACCTTTCATCTAGAAAAAGTACTGTTTTCGACAACTGACATAGCCTATATTTATTCGAGCAAAGCCGCCGGCTAAATCCAGTAGGTTAATAATTATAAATACAACAAATGTTTCAGTTTTAAATGTTTCAGTTTTAATATTTTAAGCTGCAGCGACCAGCCGGCGGCCAGAATCAATTGTTATTCAAATACGTTTGGCATTCCAGCAATCGATTAAAGTATTTTAATTCAATTTTGCGTGAATAGATCATTCATTAGGATAATTATATTTATAAAAAACTAGATTCTGCCCGCGGCGTCGCTCGCGTAACTGTAGGTTAGGTTTATATATTTAAGTTCAAATATATGACAAATTTATTAATTACATAATTAAATAATTAGCATAATATATACCTACACAAATTATTAACAAGAAATATAGACTAAAGAGAAAAATAAAGGTTAGGTTAGGTTAATAATTCCACGCACGCCTCTCGATGTCGGAAGGGGGAATAGGTCCCCCCCGCTTTGTCGTAGGAGACTAGGTCCCCCAACTTTTGTTCGATGGTTGTGTGGGACCCGCCACGTCCATCGGCGGGTCGAACCTTCGGCGGGATCGCGATTCGCGCGGCTCCGCCATAAAGGTGTGAGGAACACCGCGGTGGTTTTAGTTGGTTCAGCCCAAATCCATCGTGGGGACTGGATCCCGACATATCCCCATCGCCCGCCCCAAAACCGATGATGGAGAATGTGATTGACACATATCCCCGCGTAAAAAAAATCCCTTTATCCTTTTCTGTTCCCCAGAGAACGTGTATGCGGAATTTTACAATGATCGGTCGTGTAATTAAGGCGTGAAAGCCTAACAAACAAACTTACATTTGCATTTATAATATTAGTTAGGATAAGGATATAACTGGCCACGTCAGTTAGTAGCATATAATAGGAACAAACCAAGTTTATTTCTATAAACAAAGCTACATATACCGATGTCATTAGATCAGTAATTATTTCAATTAACAAACATCAGTAGTAACAAGCGCGGTACGACTGCATGTCTGCTTCATCTGACCTAAATATAATTTGTATGCGTTGATAAACCTTGGGAGGTATGCACTCAAAATATAATAGGCTATTTTCAGACGGTGTTGCTTAAAACGACATGGGTAGAATCTTATATCCTAACTGATATTATTAATGCAAATGTGATTTTGGTTTTGTTACACTTTCATGCCTTAACTAGTCGACCATGGTACCTTGGTACCTTTCATCCAGAAAAATTACTGTTACTAACCTAACCTAAAATTATGCAAATAAAGCCGCGGACAAATTCTTGTCCTAATCCTAATCTATACAAATAAATAAAATTGAAGTGTCTGTTTGTAATGTCAAAATAACAGCTTTTTATCTAATGCATATGAAAGTATATAAGGTACCGATACTAAAACATCTATTTTTAAATTTTTTGTCTGTCTGTCTGTTTGTTCCGGCTAATCTCCAAAACGGCTGAACCGATTTTGACGGGACTTTCACTGGCAGATAGCTGATATTATAAGGAGTAACATAGGCTACTTTGATTTTAGAAAGAAAAATAGGTTTCCGCGGAGACCAACACTTTTTAGTTAAAATCTACACGGATGAAGTCGCAGGTAACAGCTAGTCCTAACTAATATTATAAAAGTGAAAATGAGTTTGTTTGTTTGTTACCTTTTCACAGCTAAACCAGAGAACCGATCATCCTGAAATTTTGCATATACGTTGACAGGTGTACAGAAACAGACATAGGCTACCTTTCATCCCGAAAAAAATTACTGTTCCTGAGGTAAACAACAAAAACGTTCTTATGATAATAGATGGCGCTACGTTTCTTTCGAATCATGATTGAGTTATATTATTACAAGCAGAGTACAACCCGAATTGATTGTCAAATTCTAAATTAACGCGAGCGAAGCCGCGGGCAAAAGCTAGTGTTATTATAAAAACAAATGCGTGTTTGTCTGTTTGTTATGCTTTCGCGCCTAAACTACTCGACCGATCATCAATAAATTTCGCATATACGTTTTCAGGGGTACAGAAAAGGACATAGGGTACTATTCATTGAGAAAATATACTGTTTCCGAGGGATATTACATAATCTACATTTACGCGAGCGAAGCCACGGGCAAAATCTAGTAATTAATAAAATATATGGATAACTTTTTATACCATTTGTATTTAAGAGAGATAATCTCGCTTAGCGTGTGCCTGTATTCGTTGTTTCAATCCGCCATATTTACAATCACGAAAGTTAATGTTTTTGTTAAATTAAGACTATCTATAGTGGCCTTAAAAACAGAAATATATAATTCAAATTGACCATTCAAAAAATATTGATAAAATAGTTAGTATTGATAACTACAACCGACTTTTTTCATACAAATCGGCAACTTCTTATAAAAACCCATATTATAAGGAGTTTTTATGTAACGCTGTTGCTTAGAGTGAGATGTGTAGAATCTTATTGAGTAAATAAGTTATCTAATTAATATTTATTCAGCTTATTGACGGTGGCGATAATGGCAATGACCTTCCTTGACATGAAGTAGTTGTCGTTTGTAAATGATATGTGTTATTACCTAACCGAGTCGCTTACTTATCATAAACGTTATGTGACAGCGCTATTAGTAGATATAATAAGAATATCAACATGTTTCCAAAGAATATTACGCCAACGAAAATTAATAGTTCTAGTTTGTTTTTAAGCGAGAATTTTTTTGAAGATGTATCGCTCGCGTTAATAATAATTCCTGTATCTGATGTTGATTTACAAACATTCAAACAACGGACACAAAGAATTCAATGTTTTTAATTTTGACTGCATAGATATATATAATAATATATAATATATTCTACCACATACACACAACACCATCTAGCCCAAACTAAGCAGAGCTTGTACTATGGGTACTAGACAATGGATAAACATACATATATACTTTTTTTTTTTGTAAATGCATACATATTATACATAGAAACACCCAGACCAAGACAAACACCCATGTTCATGCACACAAATGTTTGACTTGTGCGGGAATCGAACCCGCGACCTCGGGCGTGGCAGTCGGTTACACCAACCACTACGCCATCGAGGCCTACGCCGATGGCGTAGTGGTTTAAGTGGCCGCCTCGCCACTGCCACTGCGCCGAGAGTTGTGGGTTCAAATCCCACACATGACAAAAATTTGTGTGATCCACAAACGGTTGTTCTGAATCTGAGCGTTCTTTGTGTCCGTTGTTTGAATGTTTGTAAAGTCCCCCGCGACACAGGAATTATTCCATTATAAAAATACTTTTAGCATTGAAAGTAAATATAAAACAGAGTTTGCGTTTTGTATATCACGCAGGTAAATGATAATACTATTCTTACTTAGCGTCATGTAATACTCAAAATGCTGTAATAATTACGAAGAGAGGAACATACATATTATATACTTATTTTTGTAAATACATACATATTATACATAGAAACACCCAGACCAATACAAAGATCCATGTAGATGCACACAAATGTTTGACTTGTGCGGTAATCGAACCCGCGACCTCAGGCGTAGCAGTCGTTTACACTAACCACTACTCCATCGAGGCCACTATGTATCGATTCAGGATTGGGTCTGTCCGTGTGACATACCTATTGCATTTAAATCGGTTTAACTATTTACATCGATTTTACATTACTGCGATTCCCAACAAACACCCTTCTCATAGTGAGAAGAGGCCCGTGCCCAGCAGTGGGACAGTTTAATACAGGGCTGATATTATATTATATTGTTATATTATGAGGATATAAGCAAAATAACTATGAGCCATACACTAGTATAGTACCAGGAAACTTCACGAACGTCAAATTTAGCGTTTATGCTTCTTTTTATGACTTTCAGCTGGTACTAGTTTATTCTAAACTTGGTGCCTGTCGTTATAAATCGTTTTAGATCCGAGGACCTGATATGTTTTTGATGGTTTCTAAAATGTTCACGGAAATAAACAAAGAGCACTTTAAAATTGAATTTAAAGTCGATGTTTATAACTTAATTTTTCAATCTTAATATGGCTGTGGACGCGTAAGGTTGGTTGGCTAAGCAATTTTTATTAGATATCGGATATAGCCTCAAAGCATACAAACAAGAAAAATACTCTATGTGTGAATGAACCCTTTAATTAGCATATTTATTCAATAACTAATCTACTTTGGAATAACAAGTTAGGTACAACATTAAACCGCATTTGTATAGGTATAATTTGAAAGCTATGCTTATCTAATCAGCCTTTTTCTCCCTAGCCTTTATTATTCCCAAGTCACTTGGGGTCGGCTTTCTAGTCTAACCGGATTTAACTGGATATCAGTTTTTACACGGACCGACTGCCATCTGACCTCCGTAACCCGAAGGCTAACGATACCCTAAGGCTAGACCAGTGTCAAAATATTAGAGGGCACTGACTTCCCAATAACGACTGCTATAGATGTTCATGGCAGCCGGGACCGACGGCTTAACGTGCTCTCCGAGGCACGTAATAGGCGATAGTTGTCAATCAATACGTACATAATTTCGAAAAGTCATATAACTTCCGAAAGTCAGAGGTGCGTGACGTGGGTTCGAACCCAAGACCCTCTGCATTGCAGTCTGTTACCTAATCAGTATGCCAAGATATTTTGATATTATTAAATTGTATAAATATGTTTAACATAATAATAAGCAGCGTTATTTTAATGGTTGCATTGATCTCAAGGTTACGTGCCTTGGAATCTAACTTGGAATTATATGTGTATTAAATAGTTAATCATCGCTTGATTAAATGTTAAAGGTAAACTTTTTGAAGAAAACTGCATCTCTAAGAGTTCTGCATAATGTTCTGGAAGATAAGAGCAGCCTGCAAACTCACATTGGGCCAGCGTGGTGAACTATGTCCTAAGCCTTCTCACACTGAAAAAAGAGCCGCGCCCAGCAGTGTTATACTTAGTTTATATACATGGCCAATATTATATAGAAGTATGTAATCCTAACTAATATTATAAAAGCGAAAATGAGTTTGTTTGTTTGTTACCTTTTCACGCCTAAACCACTGAACCGATCATTCTGAAATTTTGCATATACGTCGACAGGTGTACAGAAACGGACATAGGCTACCTTTTATCCCGAAAAAAATTACTGTTACCGAGGCAAACAAAAAATTATGATAATAGATGGCGCCACATGTCTTTCGAATCATGATTGAATTATATTATTACAGGCAGAGTACAACCCGAATTGATTGTCAAATTCTAAATTAACGCGAGCGAAGCCGCGGGCAAAAGCTAGTAATTAATAAGCAATTATGCTGAAAATTTTCTGCTTCAAATTTAGTTCCGTGTCACAAGTGTAAGCTCATGTGAAATTCAGGTTTGGTCAAGTACAGCCGCTTGCAGGTTGGCGTTCTGCATTTATATTCACACAGCCCTAACTTCAACCGTAAAGACGTGTTATAGACCATTTGAGGTATTTGTCAACTAGTTTCAGAAATATATGAGGTAGTAGTAGCACCTGCCATGCTTATCTATACATAGAATAAAACCAGGTTTTGCCCGCGGTTTCGCTTGCGTAAATGTGGGTTAGGTTAACAGTCTTTTTTCTAGATGACATGTATACCTATGTGTAAGCGAACAGTTAATGCATAACAAACAAACAAACTCACGTTCGCATTTATAATATTAGTTAGGATAGTAGCTGGTCGATGTCAGGACATAGAAGGTCCTGATCGATGGCGTTGTGGATAGCGTAACCTACTGCCACACCTGAGGTCGCGGGTTCGATCCACACAGAAGTCAAACATTTGTGTGTATGGACATGGATGTTTGTCTTGGTCTGGGTGTTTCTATGTATAATATAGATATATTTACAAAAGAAAGTTTATATCTATGTATGTTTATCCATTGTCTAGTACCCATAATACAAGCTCTGCTTAGTTTGGGCTAGATAGTGTTGTGTGTATGTGATAGAATATAATATTATATAAGAACAATAATATTAGAGGTTTTTAGCATGATTTCTTTTACAATTTTGTCTTTTTGAAAGTTTACGCGGATCACGGAAAAAGTACTGCACGAAATTGAAAGCAGTTCTTACAGTTGTAATTAATTTATTTTGATACGCTGTCTAGAAGCCTAACAACAAGAATTGTTTCGAAAGTCGGAAAGAGAGACAAGCTTTTTTTTAAGAAATATTCATATTTGGAAACACCACGCGTGCGCATGGCAAACTATAATGATTGAGCTACCTACTACTGTTTCAAATATGAGTCAGAAGATTAATAAATTAAATTTAAATTAATATTGTCGTTAAATAAATCCTTCATTATTCCCATGGCACGCTTGTGCTTATATTAGCATGCAATCGTGCGCACCCAGGTTTGAGACCCGGACTGAGCAAATTTGTAGCTGCAGCCATATAATTGAGAGATGTTAACTACCGTATTGAGATGCAAATACCGTATTAAAAGGTTTAATATAAGTAAAGAAACACTGTTACATTTCGACTAAGCCTCGAAAAAATTTTGTTGGAGACGACTTGATCTCTCAAAAGTATTATATTTAAAAAACGTATACATTTTGGGGATAGTATATAATTATGTAACAGTATAACAACAAACTTAACACAAATGAGCTCACTTATATTATACTTTAATAGATACGGCACTGTATACAAGCCCCAATTAATATTTCAGTATCTCAGTACCTTGAGACATCAAAGTAGAATTATTGAAGGAAAATGACACAAAGGATTGATGCGAAATTACTTACAAACAACGTAACACTCCTTATATACTACAGGTAGGTTTGAACCCAGGTATCGAGCCGATGATAATTGCATGCAAACATAATCGCAAACTTATGTCACAATATAAATAATACACTTTATATTTGTTAGTTCTTATGAATAAATGCACTGTATAACTTAAATACTGGGTGTAAGGGACGGCGTACCGAAAACTTTAGCAAGACGTCTTTCTATAAGTACTTATCATGACGCAAACATCAATGAATAAAAAAACGCAAGATTAAAATGGTATATTGATTAATATTATTACGCGGTACGCAATGGATTGCTACCAATACAACGCTCTCGACGAATGAACTCTGCGTTTCGCGCGCATAAAAACAGCTGATCTATTTAAATCACGACCATTTAATTACATTGCTGTATTGTAGAAAATGTGACATTTATTATTATTATGTTATGATTCACAGAAAAATGAAAAATTGTAGAAAAGCAATTGTGATTGTTGAAGAAAATTCCAACGATTTTTAACTCATAATAATGGTCTGAATCTACTATTTCAGTTTTCGGTACACCGTCCTTTACACCCAGTATAAAGGCCTTCTTCCTACTACCTGCCTTATATAATTGAATTATAATAAATAATATTAGCCCCACATATTAACTGTCCCACTGCTGGACACGGGCCTTCGGCCTAGTTTAGGGCACAGTCCGAACGCTAGCTCAGTGCGTGTTAATCAATAATCACATACATAGAACACTCAGACAAGTATGAAACTTGTGATTGAAGTATGTTCAAATAGACATTTTATCAAAGCCTGCCTGCCTCCGTGGCGCAGCGGTAGTGAATGCGACTGCTGTGCATGAGTTATTGGGTTTTTCAGTTAAGAAATCTCAATAGCAGCCCGGAGTTAGGAAGTTGGCGGTGTTCGACACCCCCGTGCCTCGGATAGCACGTAACGCCGTTGGTCATGTGCCTGATCTCTCTCCAATCGTGTCGGATTACCGTCCCATCGGGTCATGAGAGTTAGGGACCAGAGAGTGCACTTGTGTTTGCGCACACACTTGTGTACTATAATATCTCCTGCACAGATGGCCAGTCTCCGATGCGGCTGGCCACCGTGTCCGAAATTCGGTTTGGAAGACATTATAATTATTATCAAAGCGTAAACATACATTAAAATTTCCTGATCATTTTACAGCATAAAATATTTTGCAATTAGTATTATACAGAACCTATCTCAAAATATTGAATTAATAAATATTAATTTACATATACTCTTAGACCACACGACTGCTTACCATCAGGTGGAGTGTGGTCATTTTGACGAGCAAAATAAAAAGAAAAAAAAAAAGACTTATAAAATACAAAAAAGATTGCTACAACAATACACGGTAATTATAGTAAGGAAGCAAGGAATCGCACAACCATTTCGCGTGTACACATCGCTTGTTATAAAAAATAGGTATAAACATAAGGCTATTTTTTTATCTTTCCCTCGTGAAAATTTAATAAGCTCAGTATAATGAAGCTCTTGGATTTCAGTTAATTAGTTATTTAATCCCAAGCTGCTGATACATTCAAACTATTTTCTCTATCAAAATAAAGACCTTAAAAAAAAGCAAAACACGGTCTGTAAAAGGTGTGATTTAATTATAAAGCCATGAATTATATCTGAAAAATAATTTATGTTATATTGTATTTTATATTTTATGACAAATACAACTTTTTTATTTATTATATAAACCTCGAAACAAACTTATTAAATAACTATTAAAATTGCACTAGGTCAGGCGTTAGTGTTGTTTTGGTATCGACTACATTCCGCTCAAACCCCGGTGACGCTATATCGCGTCGTCACGTTTACACCCGTAAAACCCCAGTGACGCTATATGGGGTCGAAGCGTTGGGACGTGTTTTGTTTGCCGTTTTTTTATTATAAGGCCTGTATGTAAAATATTGTGTTGTTTATCAATGTTCTCGGAATGAACTGAGCTTTTCGAACGAATATTTATCAACTGAATAATATTTTTCTAAATATTTTTTGTCATGTCACGTGACTTTGCGCCACACGTTCGTCTATGTTATTTGTTCCGCTGTTATCTGTAGTTTTTATAGGGCAAGTATGTAAGTATAATACATTATTGGAAAGCTTATTCTTTCTATTTTTAGACACAATAAAAACAATAGTGACTAATGTTACTTTTGTATAACAAACTGAAGCTCAAAATAACCTATTATCATTTCCCAGATTGCCCGCCTTTTTTGATATATATTTTTTTTTATTACTTTATTATATCGTATTTCAGGTTTTAATCACTATGATAGTGTTATTTATTAGTATTTCTAGAAAATATGTGAAAGCCACGCACAAGGCTACGTCGGAAATTTTTTTAGACATTTTTCAATATTTACTTTCTCCGCGCTCTAAAATGCGCGCTCTACTCGTCACGCACTTTCAAATGCTAATATCTTATTTTTTTCTCACAGACATTATAAATACTTTATTTTTACTATAAAGAGTATTTAACTAGGAAATAGAAAAAGTAAAACATCTTATTAGACAAATCAATTAATCTATATAATAAAGATATTGATTGATAATTTGAGTAGTAGAGCCTCGCTGATTTCAGCATAAATGGGCCGGCTCGACCGGGGAAGGACTACCCTCTCACAAAATATCGACGTGGAATAGCAGTAGTCCTACTGTTGTGTTTCGTTCGGTGAGTGAGAGTACCGGAGGCCCAATCACCCCCTTTCCCCCATCCCACTCCCTTTCCTTCCCACGTCCTTTCCTAAAGGGTTGGCAACGCGCAAGTGATGCCTCTTGTGTTGCAGGTGTCCATAGGCTACAGTGACCACTTACCATCAGGTGGGCCCGTATGCTTGTTTGCCACCTTAGCTGTATAAAAAAAAAAAGAGATATAATAATATCATCTCATATTTCCAATTCGGTTACTTTAACCAGACGTATAAACTAAAATATACATGTAAATGCGATGATTCATAACACTTATCGTAGCTTACAATGTATACTTCTAAGAAACACAAGCTTTGTTATCATAACTTTGCGTTCTAAATTATTAACATCTGCCGACCGACTCGAATAATGCTCGAGTGACCTTCGAGTGCCGGGCGCCGCGGGACGCGAGGGTTGTTGTTGTTTACATTAGCGCGCGCGCGGGGTCTGATAGTATTAATCCTAACTTCCTAACTAATATTATAAAAGCGAAAATGAGTTTGTTTGTTTGCTATCTTTTCACGCCTAAACCACTAAACCGATCATTCTGAAATTTTGCATATACATTGTCAGGTGTACATAAAAAGATATAGGCTACCTTTCATCCCGAAAAAAAATACTATTCCCAAGGAAAACCACAATAATGTTCTTATGATAATAGATGGCGCCACGTGTCTTTCGAATCATGATTGAGTTATATTATTACAAACAGAGTACAACCCGAATTGATTGTCAAATTCTAAATTAACGCGTGCGGAGCCGTGGGCAAAAGCTAGTGTATTAATAAGTTGATAAATAGAAAATTGCCATATCTTATTGAAAATAATGTATAGATACGCATTTGTTTGTCAGTTTTTCATTGTACAGAGGCTATATTATGTAAAGCCTTTATATGAACATACCTTTATGTTACATGCTATATATTAAATCTGCCACAGATACTTATTACAGATTGCATTAAAGTATATACTATCGGAATCAACAGACGTTGTCCTTCTGACGTTGGCTTACAACTCGATTGCAGCACTACCTGAGCCACCGGATCCAATTGTACAAGGACCCAGTCAAACACACAAAACAATTCATCAAAATCAGTCTGGCTGCTAAGAAGGCGTTCAGTGACATATACACGTAAAAAGAATTTTATATACAAAGATGTTCATATTTATTACTACATTTTGCCTGCCGCTCCGCTCGCGTAAATGTAGGTTATGTAAATTTTCTATTCTTCAGTACTTTTTTCTGGATGAAAGGTATCCTATGTAAAGACATAGGATACAGAATAGGTTCTGTAACCCTCATAAACTGTTTACGAAATTATGATGATGAGTAGCTAAGGCATGAAAGCGTAAAAAACAAACTCACATTCATATAGATAATATTAGCTAGGATAACATTTCAACTTTTCCCTCCGTACCTTTTCTGTGTTACGTGTCCTTATAGAAGCTTTACCTCAAACTCAAGGTTGGTTGTATCTTGAATTTAAGATGAAAACACGCATAGGGACCCAAAACAAATCATAACGACCGAACCTAAAGGCGCAGGCTGTTCCAAACCATCAATTTGTAGTACAAGGAATGGCAAAATTCTAAAAACGGCACCACAAATGGTAGATGAATACGAAACGGCTCGGCCCGTGACTCCAGATATTACGTATTCAAGCCTTGTTCCAGGAACTTTTCCATTCTGAGGTATAATTTCACTTGTGAATAATTTCCTATGCGTTCCGCTGAATATCTTGATGAGGTCTCTTGTTATGAAAATTTATAAGTTTATTCGGGGTATGATATAGTTTTTTAAGGTCAGTGGTGGTCACTGGCCTCCTGCCTTTTTTTGTACGCACCTTTTTGTATTAAACGTAATAAAATATATACCTAAAGCATGGTCGGTGGTTATTACTTTATATTAACAGATTATGAAAATAGTTTAAATGGTATTTTAATTATGCAGATAAAACTGTGGTTATGGATGACTACCCGTAGTTTCCCTACCGTTCTAAGTATGGGTTAGAACCCCATCTCTTAGAAGAGAAGACAGCAATCAATTTTCTTTCCCAAATAAAAAATAGCATAGTTGTTTAATGCCATTAGTCGTTCAGTGTCATGAGCTCACTCGTGCGATCCTTAGGTGCTGAATAACCTATGTATATCTGAGAAACGAGATTGAACATCTTTACAACCACAATAATTGATAGAGACTTGTCCATTTTTAACCTATTGAATCGCAGCGACACACAATAAGCTTTTAATTATATCTAACACTCCAACCATTAACAAGTTAAAAAAAAAAAAAATAACAAGTTAAAAAGTAACTCCTCCGTGCTTCGGACACTAATAGCTTATACCCGAGTAAAAGCAATCGGCTGATCAGTAAATAAATATGGCTGATATTATATTATTAATATTTTTTTCAGGTAACGTACATCACCGCGATGCCTCTTAAATCTCATCCTAAACTCAAGCAAGTGGACGTGTCCTCAAATATTGCTACATTCGACTTAGGTAAATATAATATACATACGTAATTTTAAAATAATTGATACATTATGTATTCCATTACATTGATTTCCAGCAGTGGAATGTAAAAGGCTAATTGAAACATTGAATCATAATTAATTCATCCCTCTATATAAAAAATAAACAAAATTTTAACAAAAAGAAAACCGACTTCAAAGAAGAATATTCTAAAACTTAAAATGCACTAAAATGTTAATAAATAATTGCATATTCTTGTGAATAATTAAATCGACCTATCCGTAGAATAAGGTTACATATGATTATGTCACCGAATTGGGTTTTATATAGTTCTAAATCTAAGCTGACCTATATATTTTACTAGTAAAATAGTTTTTTTTATGTTATGTGGATTCGAAGATAGCAGTCGAATAAAGGCACATGTGATTTATTTCTCCAAAAAATAAGGTACCCGGAGTATAAGTATCTTTATGCGCTGTCGGGACCTGCGCGAACGCATAGCGCGCGGGGGGCCACATCGGCAGTCGTAACCTTGTTCTCTGCGAGACGCCTGTCCACACGTTTTAATTGCAATCTACGATAGCGATTATTATTCTTTATTTAAGAAATTAGTATGCTATGTCAAAATGTTATCAAAATTTTAACATTATGTATTTACGTAAAATAAAGTTATACGTACACATGATACTAACACTTTTACGAAGAAAAGAGTTATACATGTAAACGCCGCAGATATTTCCATACAAAATCGTCACATATACACATAAAGTCCCTTAATTTTTTAAATATAGGTTTTACATAGGGCGTTTTTATAGGTACAGATGCACAATAATGTTTAATATGTTCAGGAAATTATTCAACTCTCTAGAATTATTAAGCAAAATGTCATAACAAATTTTGTAGTTGACCAATTTCTAATCGCTCTCTTTTAAAGTAAAGATTATGCAGAAGTAACTTTATTCTAAGTATAGGTCAAAATTATTGTTATTAATGGAGGTGGTGTCAGCCAAGGTAGGTTTGTAACTAATTAAACATGAGATTTCTCACTATAATCATAACATAACATTCGCATGCATAATTACACACATAGACGCAGCACGCGGCGCGGGCGGCTGACACCGACTTCAAAAATAACAATAATTTAATTATTCACAAGAATATGCAATTATTTTTTAACCTTTTAATGCATTTTAAATTTTAGAAGCACTGGGCCAGCGTGGTGGACTATGGTCTAACCCTTCTCACACTGAGAAGAGACCTGTGCCCAGCATTTGGACAGTTTAATACAGAGCTGATATTATTATTATATTATTATAAAACCGTTTCAAAAGATATACATAATATATGTATCCTATGAAAATACTATTATTTTCATAGATAAATATTAATAGGAGAATCGTGAATAATTACACAAAGTTCCGAATACAAAGTAAGTATAATAAATGTACTTATAACTAAAGTTATAGGAAATAATTACTTTGGGTAACTTGATTCTCGCTCTAATTATTTCGTATCTACTAACTAGAGAAAACTTTGTTCCTGTTATAAATATCGTGTTAAGTTTATTTCATAAAGATGAGGTACTACTAGATTTTGCCCGCTGCTTCGCTCGCGGAAAAGTAGTTTAGGTTCTGTTAGTAACATCACTTATTTTTAATAAAAAAATAAAAATCTTTTGAAACCGATTAAGTAGTTTTTTAAGTTAAATCCTTACAGACAAACAAAATATCAAAGCATTCCTCTTTATAATATTAGTATAGATTTATTATTTTTTGACCAATAAAACTAAGTGATTCCGATACAAGATGTTGATTTGCATTCTCGCTATATCTACAAAGGTAATTTCACTGTTCGTTCTGGTATTTCTTCACATCTCAATAAAATAATACATAACCTAGTAGTATAAACTATTTGTAATATTGTTATACCTTTGGCTAATAGAATTAGTTATTCTTAAACGTGGCGCGCCGCAGCCACCGATGGCTCCTATGCGCATTGCATAAAACCACCCTTTTTGGTAAAAATAGAAGCAAATATTTTTATTTACAACTAGATGTGACCGCGGTTTCACTCGCGTTTATGATTACTGCGCCGCCCCAGTGGGTCGTAGCGTGATGTTATGTAGCCTATAGCCTTTCTCGATAAATGAGCTATCCAACACTAAAATAATTTTTCAATTCGGAGCAGTAGTGCCTGAGATTAGCGCGTTCAAACAAACAAACAAACAAATTCTTCAGTTTTATAATATTAGTATAGCTAAGGGCAGGAGCACACGATGCGTTGCGGCGCCGCACCGCAAAGATTTCGCCGTATCGGCGGGTACACGAGCGATGCAGCGCCAGTAGTTGGACAGTCTATCAGTAAATAATAACGCATAAAGAACTGAGCGATGCCGCTCCGACGTCACAACGCATTCATCCCTCCCCACCTCGTCTCAGCGGTTACAAGTCCGGTGCGGCGCCGCAGCGCATTGTGTGACACGCCACATATATTTCTATGTAAGACCACGCAGCGACACCGCTCCGGCGTCGCGCCGCCGCGCCGCCGCATCGCATCGTGTGCTCCTGCACTAAGGCTAGATATGCATTATTTAAGTTAATAAGGTGTTGATACTCTATACCGATCAACTACATATGTCATGCAACTTTTTATATTGTTACATATAAAAAGTCCCTTTTATGACTTAAATAAATCCATACAAATATTATCTCTTATGTTCCATAAAATAAAAACTATGCGATTCGAATTCATTAAAAAACAAACACAACGATAAATAATTATCTACCGCGTTGCATAAAATAAAACAAATAATTATAACATGATAATTTTATTTATCACCAAGCAATCCAAGCATGTTGACCTAATAAAGCTTCCGCGGGCTGGATGACGAGTATAATAATATATACACCCATGTCACTGATAATTTACCTTATCTATGAGAGACATACATTGCATATCATCTTTCAACAGATATCTAATGAAGGCCATTGTCAATTACCTCTTGAAATGTTACTGTAATTTGTATTAACACAATATACGTATTTATGTTATGTATATATAACTGTCTTAGCGAAAACGACTGCTGGGCTTGAGATCTCTGGTTCGAATACCGGATTGGATCAAAAAAGCGGGCGGATTTTTCTGTCAAACAATTCTTAATAACAGCCTGTAACACCGCCAACTTACGAAGTTGCCGATGTTACATACATATTATGTGCGTCGAAAGGCACTTAAAGACATTGATTCTTCGCCTGGTCCTTATTTGGTCGTATCTGATTGCCGTGCCATCGGTTTGTTTGTGTAAGAGAATTAAGAATGCACTTGGCGCAGGTGGCTAATCTGCGTTAAAATTGACCGCCGTGACTGAAATTAAATCTAGAGGACCTTACTTACTTACTTTTATATGCAGTATACTAAGCACGGCTTAAAATACCCTTATTATATAAACATCTTTAAGAAATACTTACCATCCATTTGCTTTAAATTATATCGCGATACTATATTGTTACGAAATTAATGCCTTCACTCTAGCAAAACCATATTGTTACATAATTGATGCCTCTTCTCTATACTTTAAACCTCACAAAGAGACTTTGTTGCATTCAGGACTATTGTGACAAGACGTGTATCATTTCATTACAAATGATTCTTGTATCTAATATACCGATAGTTGAGAAAATAATACGTTGATATTATCGCTTATTACTTATTATATAAGTGTATAGTAAATACTTTTGTTGATATTGAAAGGTGAACTGTGTTTTGGCGTATGGCCAGGACAAAAACAAAGTTAATCTTTGTCATATAATAATAATAATAATAATATTCTATCACATACACACAACACCATCTAGCCCAAACTAAGCAGAGCTTGTACGATGGGTACTAGACAATGGATAAACATACATATATACTTTTTTTTGTAAATACATACATATTATACATAGAAACACCCAGACCAAGACAAACATCCATGTTCATGCACACAAATGTTTGACTTGTGCGGGAATCGAACCCGCGACCCCAGGCGTGGCAGTCGGTTACACTAGCCGCTACGCCATCGAGGCCGACAAATTGTCATTGGACAAATTGTCATTAGGCGGGTCTACACAGAGCGAGCCGCCTCGCGAGGCATTTGCCGCGCGAGGCTGCTCGGTCTATGTAGACGTGCCTCGACCGAGGAAAGCGGGTGTACCGCCGCGGGCGAGCGACCGAGCGGCCGAGCCACCGAGTGTCGGCTTTTTGTTTTGCTCAAAGGCGCCTCAGTCGTTTGCCGCGCGCACTCTGGACGCACGCGTATTCTGTTTCGTGCCTCGCTCGAGCATAATAATTATGGATAAAGAATTTTGTTTGAAATTAATATCTCTCTATGGTGTAAACACCTGGCTATGGAATGCAAGTGATCCTAATTATACAAATAGAGGGCTTAGAGAAGATGCCTGGTTAAATATTAGCCGCGAGATGAATATGCCGGTTCCTGATTTAAAAAAGAAGATGGAGTCATTGATGGGATCCTACCGGCGGGAAAAATCACGAGAAAAAAAAAGTCGTTTGACAGGATCAGGTATACATTTATTAATTGCTTTCACATTTACTACCTACTAAGAACAATTATCTACTATTATAAAACTTGTCACTTTTATCTTCCAGGTCGTGATGACGTTTATAAATCCAGCTGGTTTGCATATAATGCCTTTGCATTTATGTCTGATAGGAACGAGCCAGGTACCACGCGGGATACTATAGACAATGTAAGTACATACAATATTTCTTACTGATAGTTATCTTGCCATGAGACGGTTCCATTCGTAATAAAATGTCTTGCTAGGTGGTCTCGTATCTCTTTAGCATTATTTGATCCCCGTCGTGGTATTTGTTGAATTGGTAATAATGATGTTGGTTCTGATTCATTGCGCCAACTTCCTTCTACCATTTCCCCGTCATTTCCCACCGCATCAAACAAGCCAGAAACTTCAAAGTTATTAGAAGATGTTCTCCGTAAATAGTTATACAAATGAACTGATGCTAAGACCACTTTTGTTGCTTGTTCCGGTTCCAATAACATTGGTTTACGCAAAACTCTATAAACAGAACTTAACACCCCGAAAGCGTTTTCTACAACTCTTCGTGCTCTGGAGAGTCTATAATTAAAAATTCTTTCCTTTGAACCTCTTTCTGGATTGCCCTCGTAAGGTCTCATTGTGTATTCATTCAGCTGAAAAGCTTTGTCACCTAGTATATAAAATGGTACTTTGGTAGAGTACGGTATTTGCAAAATTGTGGGTGATGGGATGTTGAGCTCTCTTTTTTCAAGTTTTTGGTATAATATTGTATTTTTAAATACACCCCCATCAGAAATTCGTCCTTTACTCCCAACATTTACATATAAAAACTTGTAATTTTCATCTACCAAGGCGAACAAAACTATACTTGAAAATGATTTGTAATTATCGTAGTCATTACCACTGTTTATGGGAGACTGTAAAACAACATGCTTGCCATCCATCGCTGCTACAGCATGTGGGAAATTCCATTTATTTAGGAAACCATTTGAAATTGCGAGCCACTCTTTTTCTGTAGCTGGCACCTAAAATTGATATAAAGTGTATTATATTATTTACAGAAAGAAACCGATACTAACGACGAAACAGTAAGCGCAACTCAACTCGCTCAAGACCCTTCACCTAATAAGGACAATATTCAAGTTATAGAAAATCAGCAACTACAACAAGATGACACCAATAACACATAATCTAGAGTTAGAACACAGGACCAGAGATCCAGAAAACGAAGCAAAAAAAGACCAGCGAAAGACACAGACGATTCATCGGACCAAACTCTTTCCGAGGCTTTCAGGATTCTCCAGCAGTGCGCTGAACCACAGCCAACCCCACAGCCGCCATGTGACTCATATTCGGCATTTGGACAATACATAGCCAACGAATTGAGAAAATATGATCCAGTGACTCTGGCACATGTTAAAAAAGATATATGCGGAATAATATTTCAAGCCGACACAGGAGCTTATCAACAATATGGCTATTATACACAGAGCTATGTTTCATCCTACACCGATCCGACGTCTCCTTTAACGTTACCTCCTCAACCACCTATTAGCCCACGTCCTAGCATTCACACTTCATGTTACACCGATTCGACGTCTCCCTCACCGTTACCTCCTCAACCACCTATTAGCCCACGTCCTAGCATTCACACTTCATCTTACACCGATCCGACGTCTTCCTCACCATTACCTCCTCAACCACCCATTACCCCACATCCTGGCATTCACGTTTCATCTCACACTGATCCGATGCCACCCTCACCACTACCTTCTCAACCATCAAGTACCCCCTTTCCTATGACTTCTCCAATTCAATCAAAGATTCCACTTCCCCCTTCTCCTACGAAGACTTCTCAAAATCCATCAGAGATTCCTCCTCTTCCTCTGGCTCCTAAATATACTAAAACATAATGCGAGCGACACGTTAAAATTAATTTCACTTTTCTTTAGTTTTCTTTTTTGTTAGGTATTTGTGTTCAGTTAATGTAAAGGTTATAATTAAAGTGATTGGACTATATTTATAAGATATTGTTTTCTTTTTACACTTACTTTTACATAATCCTTTAAATGTTCGATAATGGCATCACAAACTTCAGGAACAATCTTCGATATAGATTGTTTCGAGATGCGAAAGAGATACTGCAAACTGGTATAAGAATCTCCTGTCGCTAAGAACCGTAATGTTAAAAGTAGCTTTTCTCTCACGGTTATCGCTCGACGCCAGTTCGTATCATTTCTCCGAAGTTTGCTTTGCAAGTTTGAACACAATAGATCCAACTCCTTTGCATTAATGCGAGCAAAATTTTTCTCCACTCCATCATTTATCAATTCTTGGTACAGTTCATTTCCATAACATTCGTTTCCATTATATAATCTGTTTTTGTATAATGTCTGGATCCAATATTGTCTTCGTTTAAGTTTTTTTTGTCTTCTCTTTTTTATTATCCTATTTATAAGAATAAAAGCAACAGCTGCCACCGCAACACGTACGTGTGGTGCCATGATATTTTAACTCTCAACTAAACGAACGAACAAATGGCTCGGGCTTGCCGCGCGCAGCAGCTTCGCGATGTTACCGAGGCTGCCGCGCTCGTTCGGGGACCGTTTCCTCGCGCGGCAAATGCCTCGCGAGGCTGCTCGCTCTGTGTGGACCCGCCTATTGGTTGATGTTAGGTTTTTAATTGTTTATTTACAAAGGATAACACCCGCCATTACAATTCGTCATTTGGGATCAGGCCTTGTGTCGCAAGAAGACTTTACAAACATATAAATAACGAGCACATAGGTAATAGACCCAGACTCACAACAATAATTTGTAAATCTCACTCAATAATTGACTCCAGTAGGGCTCGAACCTACCACACTCAACCTGGCAATAGCGACAAGGTCTCTGTTTCCCGGCTGAGCCATCCTTGAAGTTAATTTATTTTCGAATTAAATGGGTTACTTATTATATCTTAACTGCGTGTACACGACGCAAGTAGCTTGCGCAAAGATCCCGTAAGTTTACTTATACGATGCATACAATCCGCAAATAAGTCTGAGCCTGAACATGTTACAAGCGTCATGTACTAAAGGCATGAACGCGAGTTTTGCAGGCTTTAAACTTTAGCATATTTAAGATCATAATTGGAAACTCCTAAGCCTATGTGTTATAGGCTTGTTCTTGCTATTGTCTTACTCGATGTTTGCCTTCGCTATTATTTCATGTGACAATGTCTTTCAATTTAAAACACACATGCCTTCAAAAACCAAGAAATGTGTGCCATCGGATCGAGTTCGAAATCTCTGGAGTAGTCCGACGGTCTTCCCACGAAGCTAATGCTACTTTAAAAGAAGCTTAACAAACTACATTTATTGTTACAGAAAAGGCCTTGGATTTCAACAAGTTCTTAACAGAGGGTGGCTTCCAAGTCGACGTGCCACTCATGTACGAAATGATGAGGACGATCGCCAATAAATCTATCATTCATGAAAACGTACAAAAGTTTCTGATGGAAAGTAATGAGAAGTTCGATGTAGCTATAACTGAATGGTTGTACACTGAACTTTATTGCGGGTAAGATTTTCTTCAATCATTTTTAAAACTTTTTGGTAGATTTCTTTTTATTGCCACTTCAACAATTGATAACACCACTGAGATAACAAAAAAAAATCTTAATAATTACTTAGTATAATTATATAATTAATATATAATTATATTAGAATCCAAACGTAGTAATGGTCCTACGGCTGCTTCGGCTAGTGTCGCTGTAGGTGTTCCATCCCACCTTTGATTAAAGCTTTCGAAGAGCCTCTTCACGGTGGACCTATGTCTCCATGTAAGCCTACAAAAGCGCCAGGTATTTTCCTAATATAATAATATATGTTAGAAAATACCTGTGATAAGAAAAACTTAGTCTAGTGTCAAAGTTTCTTCCAGGTAAGCTCATCATGAGCTATTTATTGCTGTGTGTGTAAATTAAAGTTAAATTATATTAATACTTAATTAGAAGTGGGCACTATGTATAATATCTTATAAACCAAATTTTAATTTAAAGGTACCAAAGAATAATACTAACTAAAATACGACCTAATTATTCTATTGACCTTACTAAGTGAGTCAGTGTGTTATATCATTGAATAATAACATATTATTTAGATGACCACCGGAGTAAAGGAACCATTTGGTTTCAGCACTTATACCAATAGAGCTAAAACCAATTTGTTCGGAAAAAAATATAGTATCATTATTACAAATCGCTTTTAAAATCGCATCCACTATAAACCGCAATAACTATATAGGTTATTAATTTTCTAAATTTCTTACTATAGATAACTTGAAAAAAAAAGACGATGTTGGAAAAATTGTTTTATATTATATTATGCAAAAGCAGCACATAATAAGATCAACACAAGCAAAAGCCTCAAAAAAGATTCAATCATGAAGAGTCGCATGCGTCCAACAATTTTAAATCAAGTCAGGCTAATGTAGTAATTGACATTCAACTGACTTGATCCGAAATCGCTGGAAGTGCTTCTATATACTCACTTTTTTATTTCAGCCTTATGTACCTATGTGTTCTAGTGTTACTGCACAAACATAAGGGTGCGTTTCCACTGACGCAGAGCTGAGCGGAGTGGAGCGCAGCGGACCATGAACTGGCCAATCACAGTGCTTGATATCTCCACTCCGCATCAGTGGAAACAGTGCAAGTGGATCGGAGCGGCGCTGAGAGGACTTTCAAATAAAATATATGAACATGCGGCCCCGAACCGGACAGAAAAGAGTCGAGCAGGCTGTGGTTCCAAGCAGAGCGCCCGAAGCGGAGGGTAGCGGGACGGGGCGTGGCGCGGTGGGTAGTGTAGACTTGTTAGGAAAGGACTCATGCACTGCATTTTAGTTTAGTTAGTGATATTACGTCATACACTTCACACGTCATCAACATTGTATGAATCAAAATGGATGAGACTCTAATTGAAAGTGTCAAAAAAATCTATGTTTATAGAATACACCACAGACAACATACAAATGCAATTAAACCAAAGATATGGCGTGGGAAATCATAGTGAAAGACGCTGCATTACAAGATCATTGCAGCTCTGATCTGCTTAGCTTCAATCCACCCCACTCCACTTTGCTTCGCCCCGCTCCGCTCCGCTTCAATGGAAACACTTGCTACTTTTAACTGCTCTTCTGCGCTCCACCCGTCCAGCTCCGCGTCAGTGGAAACGCACCCTAAGACCGATATATTCGTGTTCTTTTTAACCAGCTTCAAAAATGGAGAACGTTCTCAATTCGACTGTATTTTTTTGTGTGTTACCTCAGAACATTTTCTAGGTGAACCGATTTTGATGATTCTTTGTTTATTTGATAGTTGGTGCTTCCCATGTGGTCCTATTTAAATTTGATCAAGATATGTCCAGTAGTTTTTAGTTAACTTTAATAATGCGTATTTGGTTGATTTCGACCACATTATTAATGATCTCATTTTATTACTTGTCTAGACGAAGACGGTTTTCATTTTTGTTAATTTTTTTGTTATTATATTAAGATTTCCTGCTATCTTCAATGTGCCATATATCTGGTCGTCATCTATGGAGCCTCATCATGCAATCTTAGGACTGATTGACGAGCCAGGCAATCCAGCGTACTTTCCAGAGCACTCTTCATCGGTCACTTTGCCTATGAAGTTTACGGAACGTGTTCAAGAACTATGGAGACTCATTTATCTGTACATAGTAAGATGGTAAATATTTATTTACTTTAAATAAATTAATTTAGTTTTCACCAAGATTTCAAATTAATACGACGGCCTCGATGGCGTAGGGGTTAGTGTAATCAACTGCCACGCCTGAGGTCGCGGGTTCCATTCCTGCACAAGTCAAACATTTGTGTGCATGGACTGGAGGTTTGTCTTGGTCTGGGTGTTTCTATGTATACTATGTACTTATTTACAAAAAAATAGTATATAATTGTATGTTTATCCATTGTCTAGTACTAGTACCCATAGTACAAGCTTTGCTTAGTTTGGGCTAGATAGCGTTGTGTGTATGTGATAGAATATTATTATTATAATATAATCTTTATTTCAATATTTACAATATATCTTAGAGTAGTAGAGCCTCGCTGATTTCAGCATGAATGGGCTGGCTCGACCGGGGAAGGACTACCCTCTCACAGAATATCGATGTGAAATAGCAGTAATTGTGTTTCGTTCGGTGAGTGAGAGTGCCGGAGGCCCAAGCACCCCTTTCCCCCTTCCCGCTCCTTCTACTTCCCACTTCCTTTCCTAAGGGGTCGGCAACGCGCAAGTGATGCCTCTCGTGTTGCAGGCGTCCATAGGCTACGGTGACCACTTACCATCAGGTGGGCCGTATGCTTGTTTGCCACAGTAGTAGAATAAAAAAGAAACAACTTTCATTTTAAATATACATATTATATAAAAAATACATTGAAAATATAAAATGCATGGTACCCCACAGGCATCGGGAACAGGCTAACAGTTATTATTATTATAATACTTAAAATACTATTATACTAATACTATCCTAGCATTATATACTAGATGTTCCCGCGGTTTCACCCGCGTTTATCATTACTGCGCCGCCCCCGTGGGTCGTAGCGTGATGTTATATAGCCTATAGCCTTCCTCGATAAATAGGCTATCCAACACTAAAAGAATTTTTCAAATCGAACCAATAGTAATCACGCTGAATAAACCAGGAGAAACATCGTTTGTACTATGTCTGTAATGGGTAATTATATTGCTGCAATGTTATTTTAAAACTGCGATATCTCCTAAGATATTCATTGAAATCGAATGATGTAAAGGGCAATTTTGTTTTAAATTAGATACTTGTGATGAATAACGTATTTATTTGGATAAGGATTAATATCATGTTTATAATAATACCTTCGCAAATAATGCATTATTTTAGAACAAATTTGGTTAGCATAAAAATGTTTATAGTGTGCCAACCTTAAAAGATAGACATATGCTGTCGCGGACTTTTTTTTAGAACTTTTAAAGGGAAACAATTCTGTCATACATAATTTTTGCGAAACTTTAACTGTTTACGCAGCGCACGCAGCGGAAGCTCTCAAAAAGAAAAAATACCGTCCGATTTTGAAACATTCTTCATTGGTGCTCAGCTCCTATTGATCTTAGCGTGATTATATGTAGCCTATAGCCTTCCTCAATAAATGGGCTATCTAACACTGAAAGAATTTTTCAAATCGGACCAGTAGTTCCTGAGATTAGCGCGTTCAAGCAAACAAACAAACAAACAAACTCTTCAGCTTTATAATATTAGTATAGATTAGTTTGTTTGTTATGGTTTTACACCTACTCGACCGATCATTATGAAATTTCGCACACACGTTGCCTGTCAACGTAAAACGGTACCGAAAATGACAAAGGGAATCCTTCTCCAGAATAAAATAACTGTTCCCGAAGGATAGAATTTTATTGACAAAATCGAGATTGATGCGACTTACGTAGTTACGCGATAGTACAATTCGAATGTCTGACAATTATATGATCCCACCTGACTGTTGAGAAATTCGTTGTCACTTAGTATAATTCAATTTATAATCAATACATATTTCAAAGATGTGGTGTGTCGATCGTGCTTTGAGTGACGTTTCGTAAAACCTCAGACAATGTGTCGAGTATTAACGGTTCTTTAGCTTTTAATCGATATATATATTTGACAAAAATTTCAATAATTTTATTTGTCTGAATTTTAGTAAAATTCAAAATTTTAATCCACAATCACCCAACGCTAAATAATGAGGGAGTTTACTAAAGATTTTTCAGTTTTGAAGTTTAGATGAGTTGAACTTATGTGAAAGTTATGGCTGCTCTTTTTTAATCTGTATTAACCCGTCAATTTTCGGAATGCCAGACATAATTGAAAACCTATTATGTCTGGCCGCCAGGGTGCAGCTGCGACTTAATAGACTAATTTAGAATTTTGGTAATTTTCGCCATATATATCTGCAACATGTTGCATCCAACACAATATTTACTACTGGATCTAATAACAATAAATAATAATTTTAATGGAATGGAACGATTCAGTTTCCTGTAGCAATTTATAATACAGGCAATAACTTGGTATGAGAACGCACAGACATACAATTTATGACAAATGCCAAGGCATTGTTGTTAGTATGAAATATACCTTATGTTCAGAACTATTACCAACAAGAGCCATATGCAATACTATCAGCCATCTTAACCTGTCATTTGTTGGAATGCCAGACATAATTGAAAACCTATTGTTTATGGCGACTAAGTGAAACGTTGCCGTTTAATAGGTATTATTTTATTCCAAAATCAAATACGAAATATTTGAATTCTTTTTCTAATTACATATACTAATAGAAACTATCTTAAATACTGCAATCTTATTGTTTTTATACTATGTAATATGCACAACTTAAGGCTTTTGAGATGGTTGTAAGCCAGTGGACCACCACCAGAAGTAACGCGTAAGATAAGTTCGTGCATGTAACTTGCGCGAGTATCACGCGCATGTAGCACACGCAACTTGCGTGTGCTACTTGCGTCGTATAGAAGCAAGTAAATAAAGAATTTTATTATTAGGATTTAAGTTTATAATTAAGGTAACTAAAATAACCTTCTGTAGCTTAATCACTTAAGCTACATAATATTATTTTACTAAATAATCATAATTATTTAAGTTTATCATATAAATATAATAACCTAATAAAAAATAAATTATATTTTTATTTTAAGGCAAATCAGAGATATTGATGAAAAGACATATCGAAATGCTTTTGCCCCAGCAGCCGTAAAAAGAGGAATACCATTAGTTACGTTAGAAGAAATGAAACACAGGAGTTCTATGGTACTTGGCAATTCTCATGTATCATCAGGCGAAGCTCAAAAGCTTCCACAGAATTATATTCCAATTGGTGGATATCATATTGAAGATAAGGTTCAACCGTTACCAGAGGTAAAATCTTTAAGACAAGTAATTAAAATAATTTATTTTTCGTTCTACACGAATCCATTACACTTATGGCTGATTAGTGTGGAATAACTAAAGATATTATACAGTAAAATTTTATGGTCAGATATTATATTTATATTGATATCAGCAATATATTATGTCAACTTCTGAGCACATGCTTCTACTCAGTATGATGAGAGATAGACCATAGTCCTAGACGTTAGCCCAGTGCAGGATGACAGGTTTCACATGACGTCGAGAAGATCATGTAGAACTCTCAGCCATGCAGGTTTTCACTAGGTAATCGCTGCTTCTTATTATATCTACGACAAATATATTTTTTTAATGTTACATCACGGTTACTTCACGGATATACGATAGCATATGTAAAATTGGTAACTTTATATTGAAAACAGATTTAAGTTAACTCACTTAGTTTATACTCTCATGCCGAATTTTAATAATTTCATTTATTATTTCAACATAATTAACGGAAAAAATTAACATAAATAACGGAACATAATTATTATTTCAGTATTTTGCTTTTATTATAATATTCCTCAATGGTCACACAGCATAAGTTTGTGTTTATATAATAAACGCCTAAACCCATGGCTCCGGATTTCATTCACTCGGATCAAGTTGGATAACTCCTATACCTTCGGGTATATACTGGCAAGACTGTAGATATGTATTAAAAATAATATAATTTATACTTGTAGAACTTGCAAAAAATAATGGACAGTGCTTCCAACGGAGTGATCTACTTCAGTATGGGCAGTATGATGAAGAGCTCAACAATGCCTCAAGAATTCAAGAAAGCTGTGCTGAAAGTGTTCGGTGAACTGAAGCAAACCGTGATTTGGAAGTTTGAAGAAAAAATTACAGAATTACCTAAAAATGTACACATCGTAAACTGGGCACCACAGCAAAGTATTTTAGGTTAGTTATGCATTCTAGTAAAAACTATACATCCAATACAGGTATTTATTAGAGCAACAAGTGCTGTCCGCCAATCCCCTGCGTTTGCCTAATCGTGACGTCGAAAGGTTTAATATACGACAAAATCATGTAGACCACCCGTTAACGCGCGGTCTTGGCAACCGGGAATGTCTTGTGTGCTGTGGTAGATTGAAAGTAAATAGTTTACCTTTCGAATATATTATATACATTCACAATAAAAAAAATATATCAAAATATCATAATTGTTGTAATCAATATCTCATAATATAAAACAGATTAAAATAGAGTCGGATTTAGTCAAATAAACATAAAGCGTGATTTATGTTCATATTTTACGTTTATTTTAATTTAGGATAGTCAAAAAATAGTAGTATTTCTAATATTTGTGACACTGAGAATAGTCTCAAGTTCTTTCAGTTCAAAATAGACAGCCGATCTAGATGGCTCTCTATTTTGAACAGTTTCTTTAACGAGATTTAGTCTTTTCATTTTAATAAATTTTACTGTACATATAAATGAAAATAAATGAGGTAGAAACTCAGTACTCCGTAACTTTTAATGACAGTTGTAAATCAGAATCGAAGTATAAGGCCAAGTAAAATTAAAATGCTATAAAAATATTGTTCAACATTTAAATTAAGAATCAAAAGTAAAGTCATATTTAAACATGATACCATCAAGTAAAAGTCACCTAAATGTTTCTGCTTTAAATATTATTGACACGACATTTTACATTAACATTGTCAGTGTCGTCCACAGCTGTCAATAACATTGGTTGCAGAACCACAATACGATCAGTAACACGCGTGTCATTGAGAGTAATACTCATTATGGAATCCAGTCATGATTGAACACATAATATTATACTTACCGATTTTAATGCATACTGGAGTAATGGAAATATAATATGTATTGTCGTTTTATTTAAAACATTTGTTTTTGTGTATGTATTTGTACATTTTAGCACAATAAATATAGTCGCTTTTTATTTACGCTTTCACTTAAAGCATGAATAAAAAGCTACTATATTTATTTAGGTTTGTTTGTACCTACAATCCTATTTTACCATCCTTAATTTTCTAGCGCTTATTACGCCAACTAAGCGCATGTAACGTTTTATTTTTCCGACCCGCGTAAAAATCTTTATAAGTTGAGATGAAATATAAAAAAGTGTTAGGCAAATTAACCGACAGAACTCACGCGGTTTGATATCCATAGCACAGTACTTGGCAATAATTACGGTATATTGGTGATACTCAGTTCTTTATAACGCCTGTATCTCCTTTTACTTATACTGCTTATTTTAATTATGTAGATAGCATTGAATATACGATTTTATTTAAAAGTTTCTGCCACGTCGTAATAGGTTAACCTCAGATTTTATTTTTACTAAGACTAACAATTCACTCATCCTGAAAGGGGTGTTAATTATATGTCACCTAGATATATGAGTCCTAGTACAGCGAGAATGTTAAATATAGTGACACAAGCTATTCGATCTGTGTATTTACCAAAACACCAAGGACTATACCCTGATCCTAACTATCCTAGTCTTAACTAATACTATAAATGTGAATGTGAGTTTGTTCAGGCGTACAGAAAAGGTCACAGGGTAATTTTTATCAATTACTAGATGTTCCCGCGGTTTCACCCGCGTTTATCGTTACTGCACCGCCTCCGTGGGTCGTAGCGTGATGTTATATATTATAGCCTATAGCCTTCCTCAATAAATAGGCTATCCAACACCAAAATATTTTTTCAATTCGAACCAGTAGTTCCTGAGATAAGCGCGTTCAAACAAAAAAACTCTTCAGCTTTATAATATTAGTATAGATTTCCGAAATTTATTGCCAATATATACATTAACGCTAGCTAAGCCGCGAGCCAAATCTAGTCCTTAATAAAATTTCTATACACAACCTACATAATATATAATATTTGTTTTCAGCTCATCCAAACTGCGTACTCTTTGTTAGCCATGGAGGTCTTCTGTCAACCACAGAAGCGTTGCACTTCGGTGTACCTATAGTTGGTATTCCATTATTTGCTGACCAACATCTCAATGTGAAGAGGGCTGTGAACAAAGGATTTGGCTTGCAAGTAGATCTGGGTTATGACACTCCAGCGAAACTGAAGGTGGCGATTCAAGAAATGGTTTCGAACCCGAAGTAAGTAGTCAACATTATTTACACAAAGACCCAAAGAATTACATATTTTTTAACAAGCTAACAAATAATACGAAAAGCTCATACAGTTATGTACCTATAACATGTCTCGATAAGACATAGTCATCGCTTTTTGAATCGATACAAATAAATAAAATTTAAGTGTTTGTTTGTAATGTCAAAATAACAACTTCTTACTTAATGCATATGAAAGTATATACAGTATATCAAAAAATTTGTTTTCATATTTTTGTCTGTCTGTCTGTTTGTGCCAACTAATCTCTGAAGTATTTTAAAATATTATTATAAAGAAAAACTGAGCTGTGAGCGTTAATAATATATAAAAGTAAATTTAGTTAATCACTTGATGCAAAATCATGATTTCCTTATGACGGTATGAAAATAACAAATAATTAATATAAGAAAGGAATGAAAGTTGTTACTTAAAAGTATGTGGCAATGAACTGAAGTCAATAGTTGTGACTAAAAAAAGAAGGTAAAAGCGTAAAGGTAAACGACTGGATCGATTTTGACGAGACTTTCACGGGCAGATAGCTGATATTATAAGGAGTAACTCAGACTCCTTTTATTTTAAAATAGTTAAGGTTTCGCGAGAAAACAATATTCCACGTCGCTGAAATCGCCGGTAACAGCTAGTTCTTTAAACATATTTTAAGGCCGGTTTTAGTGCTCGACCGACCGTCGGTGGGTACCGTCGTTCCTGACGATACGCAGAACTGATCGTCAGTTTGTAACGTTCAGTGCTCTCCTGACCAAGTATTTGTTTATGTTTTATTGTTCGAAACATTGCTTTCTGTCTCAAGCCTATTTGAATAGAGTATAGTAAGTTCGATATTTTTGACGATGATATGCGCATCCGTACGGTCGGCCCACCGATCGGTATAGCTCTGAACGCGTTAATATGTTTCCATAGCGCGTCGGTCGACCGACAGCACGCATGCGGACGCGCTCGACAGACGGTCCTCGTACGCAGTGCGTAGCAATATACGCATGCGTACGGTCGGCCGAGCACTGTCACGACTTGTGAATTTTCATACAAACGACAAGCGCGACCGACGTACGCACCGACGGTCGGTCGAGCACTAAAACCGGCTAAAAATATTTCTTAATTTGTCCTATATGATCTAAATTTATTCCTTTATTTCTTCCAACCTTAAATAGTCTTCTTTCTGTGTTTTATTACAGATATCGTCAAAAAATAAAAGAACTGTCCTTCATCTACCACCATCGACCCACTACTCCTGGCGCTGCTCTTGTTCACTGGGTAGAACATGTGATCCAAACAAAAGGAGCTCTTCACCTTCAGTCTCCAGGTTTCCACGTGCCACTATACCAGAAGCTCTTTCTAGACCTGATTGGATTAGTAGCGTTTGGACTTTACGTCTTAGTCTGGATCGTCAAGAAACTGTTTGGTGGATCAAAAAAGAGTGATAAGAACAGCTCAAAAAAGAAGAAGAATTGATATTTTCTTTACATTAGAAGCTATTTTCTAATTTTTATGAAAGTCACTTTATATATAACGATTCCTCACATTTGTTTTTTTTTGTATGTATTTAAGAACCCTTCGTGAAAAAAATATCTGATAGATGCAATTACTTTAAAGCTAATTAAATTATAGCTAATTTTAAAGTTAGTTTCACATTATAGTTCATTGCATAAAAGAGAACAAATTAAAAACATCTACACACAAATGGCAACCTGACATCGCTGCGCCAGTCTGCTCGTGGCTACAGCCATTGCAGTCTGGCCGAATTGCAAACCTTGTCAAAAGGTACGTAAATACCAAATATTTCATTTATATAATCATGTAACGTGGAAGGGTAAAAGTAATCAAATAAAAAACAAAGCAGCGTTTAACTTATCAATTGTTGGAATGCCAGACATAACTAAAAACCTACTATGTCTGGCCATCGGTGTGCCACTGCGACATAATAGATTCATTTTAATTTGTTTATTTTTAGGTTATTTGTTTATTTTTCTATCTACGCCTACCACCCAAAAAGCTTAAAAATTGTAACAAGTAACATATCATATACGATCTGAAAATGGAAGAGGAGCGGAAGCCGTCCAATGAATGAAGTTCGCCAATGGTCAGACACAATCTTTATTCAATTATGTCTCGTATTCCAGCAATTAACTGCATTAAAATTTAAAAATATCCTCCGTACAAACGAATCTGATCACTGCGCCACGGACCGAATCAAATTGTGAAACTAAACCATCCAGAGACCCACATACAAAAGTATTTTGCTATATTGTTATTTTAAACAATGTCACGTCATCTATTTTATATCACCCATCACAACTGTAGCCCTAAAAACCGTTATATAAAATTTTATATAGCTTTTCCAGGAACCCGTACCCTATTCGGTATCACTAACCAAATAAAATAGGAAACCTAAAACAAGGCAAATAAAACCTAGTATTATCGTACACAACACATTTCCAACCGATTTATGACACAAAACCTCCCGAGGGCAAACAGACTGGCTTTATTTAAATCTTTTGTTTGTTTAGGCTTCCCAATGTTTTAATAACAAGCGGGTATCGAACACTCTCCTTTGTGGTTGGTTTAATGAAATAATTTTTGAAGTATTATTTGTATTTTATTCTGTTTGATAAGTTATATGAATACCATTAGAATCCGTTTAAATTGTATGTATACATTCGTATGTATGCACACAATTTCATATTATAGTTGTCCTAAATATAACCATATTATCTTAGTTTATTTTTATTGTCACTAGTGGCAGACAAAACTGGGGTAATGTCAAGAATCTAAATGCTCGAAGTAGGATAAGTCATAGACCTCAGAACACACCGCGGCTGATAACTTATTCCAAAGCCTGCACGTAAAAGGGAGGAAACGTGCTGAACAGAAACGTTATAAGGTTGAAAACATAAACTCTGCTGCAAGGTCGAGTAGTTGTATTTAGTTTTACAATTATTCATGATCTTATTAGCCTTGCCGTGGCGTCTGATCAATTGGCAATTTATTGACAATAGCCCAACATATCTAAATAATCGATCTATATCTATCTAGTTCGTATTTAAAGTGTGAAGCACAATTGTTGTAATATTGATTTATTTGTTATCGTCGCATTCGAGCAGCGATAGCTCAGTGGGGAGACCAACAGACTGCAATGCAGAGGATCTCGGGTTCGAACCCACGTCGCGCACCTCTGACTTTCGGAACTTATATGACTTTTCGAAATTATGTGCGTATCGATTGACAATTATCGCCTGCTCCGTGCTTCGGAGAGCACGTTAAGCCGTCGGTCCCGGCTGCCATGAACATATATGGCAGTCGTTATTGGGAGAGTGTCGACACAAAAGATCCCACTGGGTCGAAGTGTCGCCGGTCTGCCCTGACTGGCCCCCACATAAGATAAGATATCGTCGCATTCAAATGAGAATCGAGTAATTGAAATCAGTAATGCTCTGTGTGATAGTTGCCTCTTTCAATGTCATGTAAAATGTCTTTGCATGCAATGCATTGCTTTTCAAATGATTATACTTCTAGTTCGAAAGAAAACCGCTAGGATAAACAATTATTAAAGGTAACCATTGTTTTCAATTTCGAAATGTTTTGAATGTATTTAAGCAACAATTTTACATTACGTAATACATAAATATAATTAAATATAGACCTTTAGTAATTTACATAATATTTAATACTAATAACTCACATTTATATAATTAAATGTATTAACAAACATTGTAATTATATCCTACCATTTATTGAATTGCAGAATAATTTAATACACTGTTACCGACCCTTTTCATGATATTATCGTTTTAAAATATTTGAACTGTTTAAATTATTATTCCATTTTCATTTCAATTCGCGATTGGCTCGAACTCAAAAAAGATTAAATTTTATAGCGTGTAAAGCGAATGTTTATTTGATAGCATTTTGGTCAATTGGTATACAATTTTACTTAAGCTTATGAATCATGAAGTCCCTACTTAATTTCTTGTATGGTTCAAAATATTATTTGGTTTACCAGTTAGGTAATTCTTAGCGGCAGCATAGAGTGCAATGTTTACTTTCAAGAACAATATTTTTTTCTAAAATATTGTTGGTAAAATGTAGGTATCATTTACCTCCAACCAAACAACTCAACAATAATATTTACAAAGATGTTGTTGCTAGACCAAATAATTAGTATGATGCAAACATGCATCGTATCAATATTAATGGGCCGATTGTAATATCTTCAAGGAAGATTTTCTAGTTCAGACGAGATGAAAAAAGATTTCGTTTCGATAACTGGGTAAATTGTAAAGGATCTTGAATTAGGGTAGTAGTAGTAGCCTAAGGTTACAGAATCCTGCTGGATGGTGCTATACTTTTTAACTAAGAGTTATTAGTTGCTCAGTAACGTGTCTTGAACCGCCAGAGGTATATTACAATTAAATTAAGCAAGTCATTAGGTATAGAATCAAATTGGAGGATATGAAAAACTATTTTTATCAATATTCAAGCAAAAGGCGATCAGATCTGTGTTTTATTATTAACCTATAAATACAGCTAGTACATAATTCGCATCCATTTCCAGAGAACATGTGCCTCCAGCCGGTTACGCACGAAACAATGATAAACAGCCAAACACTCCACATTTATAACGCTAATAGGTACACTGTCACACGACCCAGTGTTTGTTCATAAAATGAGATTTGCTATGCATGGGCGGGGAATTCACTACATGTTTAGGTAATACGTTTTATTTTAAGCAGATGTTGCTAGAACAGGTGTTATTTGATGTTTATATGAAAATATTACCGTTAATAAAAACATAGTCTCTCGGTTGGCTGATGTGTATTACATTAATAAAAAGAGACTATTGAATATATACCTATTGTCGACTCTCGCACTAGGTATAAGCTTAGTCGTGGGGTACGTTTCAAGCATTCAAACAACGGTCACAAATAACACCTAGACTCTGTAGATCACACAAATTTTGGAGTCGTCAGACAAACTGTTAAATACAGTTTTGCGAACCCTTATACCCACTAGAGTAAGAATAATTTTTAAATAATCTAAAAATAGATTTTATTTCTCCTCACAATTACAAGCTTAATTCAAGGTATAACATATAATTAATTTATCTAGTTAGCAATGCAAGGATCTGGTGTCTGAGTTAGGCATAAAATGCCTGTATTACAGATCACCAGGTGCCCCACGGAAGAACAGACAGTTTTTATGAAAAATGTTATTATATTAAATTACAATCTAATGTTATAGGTAACTTAAAGACATAATTATAATTTTGAAGGTAGAATAAAAAGCTATAAAGTAACAAGTAACAGAGCGTCTGTATCTGTGTGTATGTGTGTAATAATAATAATAAATAATAATAATATTCTACCACATACACACAACACCATCTAGCCCAAACTAAGCAGAGCTTGTACTATGAGTACTAGACAATGGATAAACATACATATATACTTTTTTTTTTGTAAATACATACATATTATACATAGAAACACCCAGACCAAGACAAACATCCATGTTCATGCACACAAATGTTTGACTTGTGCGGGAATCGATAATCTATGATAATGTAAAAGATGGATGAAATATGCGTATTTCGTCAGCTTGTTGAATCGCACGTAACGAAAAGAAACCATCCTTAGGCGCCTATCGGGTACAGTGCCGGTTAAAATTAAAATTTCTTACAAGTAACACCTAATTCGATCAATAGACATACATAAGTGATACGTCATAAGGCGCTAGCTTATCACTGTCTTTCAAACATGATTCTAAGCTAAGTGCTCGCGATAACTGTCTGTCAGAACAACCAGGAAACTTCAATCGATAAAGAACTTGATAGACGTTCCTAACGATTGATAAATTTTAAGTAGATAAGGGCACATCAACTGTATGTTCACCTCTCGATAGCATAGCAGGGAAAGCTAATACTGAAATAAGGTCTCAGGCTCGATTGACGGGTTAGAAAAATATAACATAAGGAGTTTTGGTACTGTGATTGGCAATCAACTTGTCCATTATTATGCTTCATATAATTTTTCCTGTTTTTTCAATATTTTTCATTGCTGCTCCACTCCTATTGGTCGTAGCGTGATATTATATAGTCTATAGCCTGCCTCGATAAATGGGCTATCCAACACTAAAATAATTTTTCAATTCGAACCAGCAGTTCCTGAGATTAGTGCGTTCAAACAAACAAACAAACAAACTCTTCAGCTTTATAATATTAGTATAGATTACTTAAAATCATAGCTGGCGAAATCTGGGAGTGATATAGGACTATACCTATAAAATATTGCAACTAAACATCCATCTGTAACAGTCCTTGAGACACTGCATACCTAAATCTTCAGTGTTGCTATTTAAACGGATAGCACTGTACAGACTACCTATATATATAGCTATGTATCATTGTAGTGTAAACAACGATAATGCTTCCAGACATGGTAGTATGGTCTTACATACATATCTTAGCATCGAGCGTGGTCATTATTTATAGGGCTCGTAATGCGTAAGTAGGCTATTTTGACGCTTGACATTAAGCTAATTCTTAAGGGTATTGTTATATTAATTACTAGCTTTTGCCCGCGGCTTCGCTCGCGTATATTTAGAATTTGACAATCAATTCGAGTTGTACTCTGCTTGTAATAATATAATTCAATCATGATTCGAAAGACACGTGGCGCCATCTATTACCATAAGAACGTTATTATTCTTTTCTTCGGGGACAGTAATTTTTTTCGGGATGAAAGGTAGACTATGTCCGTTTCTGTACACCTATCAACGTATATGCAAAATTTCAGGATGATCGGTTCAGTGGTTTAGGCGTGAAAAGGTAACAAACAAACAAACTCATTTTCGCTTTTATAATATTAGTTAGAATTAGGATTAGGATTAGGATTTACAATATTGCTACCTGCACTTGGCTGCTTGCGGTAATTGTTCTATGATTCCGCATTCGAATATTGATCATTGTCACTGATGCTAATTCGAATTAATCGAATAATCAAAACTTATGATGGCACAATTGATAGGTAAACTGTAGTTAGAATTGAATGATTATTTTTCTTGCTTAGGTTCTTTCTATACTTTTTAAGTCATGGTCCTTTTTACATTTCATGTTCCTGTGCGTAACCTGCGGGTACCTACATTAGTATTTGTGCATAGCTTATACATAATCAAGTAATAATCAATCGATGTCAAATTATAATGCACTCGAAAATAATTCAAAGGTTCGAAAATTTCAATATAGGTAGGTACTTCAAGAATCGAATAATCCAGTTTTCATCGATAAATCGTCCATCGCTAATTCATACCTACTTAGAAACCCGCCACTTTTTTCTATTTATTGCTATATACTAATATTATTAAAGAAATAAAGTTTCTTAGAACATTTGAATATTTGCCCAATTGGCTATATTTTATTTCATATGTGATATTTATTTTCAAACAAAAAAAAATAACAGTATGAAACAATATAAATATTTTAGTTCTACGGTGTTAACGCAATATGTCGATAATGGGTACATACATTTAAAGTTTAGATTAAGGCATAATTTGATACAGATATGATTTTAATTTGCATACTTTTATTTTCCTGCTTGATGAGTAAGACTACGTAATAATTATGAATAACAATGGGATTATAAAATCAAAGGTTAGGAATTATAGAAATACAAGAAATAAAATAATAATGCATTTGAAAGTTTTATCCGAAATAATATCCTAGATGTCTAGTATTCATATTTTAATATTACATGTATCAAAACTATCATTTAAATTTAACTTATGTGATGCATGAGTTACATTTATTTTGTATGGTGAGATGTCACTTAACTTACATAAAGTTATGGACCCGATTGATTCGTAAGAAGCTGACATTAGAAAGTCAAACATTTGTGTGCATGAACATGGATGTTTGTCTTGTTCTGGGTGTTTCTATGTATAATATGTATGTATGTTTATCTATTGTCTGGTACTCCTAGTACAAGCTCTGCTTAGTTTGGGCTAGATGGTGTTGTGTTTGTGATAGAATATTATTATTATATTATATATTATTCTTACCTTTTAAGACAGGTACTTATCTAGTCGATCTATCTTACTTTTATCGAAATCAGTTCTGTATACTGCCTATCCAGTAAAAATATTATATACCTACACAAAATACGACCGAAAGTATCAGAGTGCGAAAAACAATAAGAACGTTTCACCTTTATTATACTATAACTACATATTATAAAGTACCCCGCCGCGTCTGTCTGTCTGTCTATTCGCGGTAAACTCAAAAACTACTGAACGGATTTTCATACAGGTTTCACCAATAACAAAGTGATCCATGAGGAAGGTTTAGGTGCATAATTTATTACGTGTATCTGTGCGGAGCTGGGGCGCGTCACTAGTAATAGTATAAATTTACATATTTCGATAGCATGGGAAATATAGGGTGCCAAAATCATAACAGTAAACAGCGTGACAATATAAAATTCACTAAAGCATATTCATCATCATCATTATTATCAGGCTATAATAGTCCACTGCTGGACATAGCCCTCCCCCAAAGAGCGCCATAGCGCCCAGTCTTCAGCTTGCCGCATCCAGCATCTGCCTGCAGTCTTTCGCAGATCGTCATCCCACCTGGTCGGAGGGCGTCCTACACTACGTTAAAGCATATTATAATACTATAAATTATAATTTACCTAATTTGACATCTGCGATACCCAGCTTAGTCTACGACCATCGAAAGTTAGCCTGAACCTAAACTGCTCCCTACGGAACACTTAGAAGTGCTGCTCATACGATGCGGTGGATTAAAATTATAATAAAACCTCTCATTTCAGAGGACATAAACCTTGAGTACACGGAGTTACTCAGTCGACAGGCACTTTGATAAACAGAGTAATTTAGCTCAGCCAATTTAGGAAGGAAGTTGTAACCGAAATGGCATCATATTATGAGTTCTGATAATGAGTTTTAAGTCATTTGTGGCGTTAAATTAATTTTTATTTGTATACGTGGTATACCAGTTTATTTCTGATATTTTTGCTGAGGTAATAAATCATTTTTCTACTTATGGTAAGGATTCATAATAATATATTAAAACGATTTTTGTCTTTGAAACTTTACAGTATAGTAACAAGAAACTGTGGGTACAGATCCTTTACAAAAAATATATTTTCTGATAAGAAATTATGCTGGAGCAGCAAATTGCTTGTCAGAAAAAGTAGTGCCTAAAAGAATGCCTAGGACTCCGCTTGCACTGAAGTAGGCAATTTGGAGAAGAACCTCAATTCTAGAGAAAATAGCAACTAAACTAGTGTTGAGTTATTACCTACTGTGGATAGATATGATGTCAAGGCATCTTGAGAAAAATTTGCGATCCTGTAATTTTTATTCCTTGTATTGGTAGCACGGGTGCTCCTTTTGTGAAGTTGAAGGCGCCAATTAGGTACGCTCATTGTTGACATGATTGTGTTACCGATATGAGGAATAAAACCGGCAGACATCTCCTTGGACATTTATTCAGTACAAAATCAATCGAATAATGGCTTATATTAACCCAACCCCACTCTGTGTGGCAAGTGGCGGCGGGGTGATGGAGGGAGCAAGTTAATATGGCAACTGGGTTATGGTAGGCGGACCGGCATTACAGCAGTTACATTAGTGTACAACCTTATAGGTATCAGCCCTGTATATAAAATATCCCATCGCTGGTCTCGAGCCTCTTCTAAGATTGAGAAGGTTTAGGCCGTAGTCCATCACGCTTGCCCAGTGCGTGTTTGCATGTTAACATCTTCACATATTTTCGAGAACATTATGTAGAACTGTCTGACATGCAAGTTTCCTTACGTTGTTTTCCTTCACCGTTAAAATAAGCGATAATTAAGTAATTAATAACTTCTAAAAGTCAGAGGTGCGTGCCTTGGGATGGAATGTGAGACCTTTATGTGGCAGTCCAATAGTCTCCTCAGTTCAACAGTTCAACAGTACACTATCGCTGCTAGGTTACAGTCTTAGCTGAAAAAAATAACAATAATACTTAGCTCAACCAGCTAATTGAATTCAAGACCTAATCACGCAAGCACTTACGGCAACCGGGTATTTAATTTAATTATCGCTGATATTTCTTATTGCTCGAATATTTCCTCGCTCGTGTAATTTCTGGATTAATAATTGCTTTTCATCTCATGATTTTATTTTAACAGTGACCAATTTAAATTAATTTTATAGATGTATGCCATGACAGCTACTTATAACAGCAATGAATAAAATTAAATAATGAGTGAGTAATGAGAGTGACAGAAAAAGCTGACGCAGTACGAATTGTTTCAACGATAAGCTAAAGTGTAGTAATTTACTCTGCTTTTTAAATTTATGAAATAGTTCATTTGTGAGTCGTAATTTGAAGCCGTAAATTGTAAATCTAGCCTACCTCAGTGGCGCAATGGTGAATGTGACTGATGAATACGACTCTTTCTTTTATTTCTCTCTTTGAGAAAAGACATCTCCTGCACTAGGAATAATTTCTGTGTCGCGGGCGAGTTTACAAGCATTTAAACAACGAACACAAGAACACACAGACTTCGAACAACCATTTGTGGTGTAACGTTGTTCTAGTCGGTCACGTTGTAGGGACAAAAGACATGCAGAGATACTACAGACAATTTTCTACGAAACCTGACCTAGTAAGGAATCAGATATGACGGGGTTACCCGTATTCATACGTAAAGATGTATACCATGGTACCAGTCAGGTAGTACTTATAATTTGATAAGCATAATTTGATATTTAATAATTGAACCAAATAATGAGCCACGGCGGTCTCTTTCAGAATTTAGAATTTTTGGAATAAAACTAACAGGGTTCTTTTTAAAACTACAACATACAAAAATATACAAAATAACAACTAAATACGAATTACATTTTTGTCTGTCTCGCATCAGGATAGAACCCATTACACTCGATGCATTGAAAATGGTAGTAGTGCTTACTCCGTTGGCTCTCCTGGAAATCCCAACCTACGTTTGAGAGAACCGAGACAGGTCTTTCATATGCCATCAAGACCTGTCTGGGTTTTCTCAAACATAATAGTAATATATAATAATAATATATATTTAGACAAAACTTCACTCTATGTGATACTAAAACATTTTCTCTTTCACGTTTTACTACACTGGATCAAATTTTCATTCCTACGTCAGTAAGCATTCAAACATGTATGACAATACATGTATCGTTTTCCCTAACCAAAGTAGTAAAAAGCAGATAATAGAAATAAAGAATTTCAATACTACGCTTATATCATACAAAGGAGTATCGTTGGTACACTTAAAGTAGGCTTTTCTTCTAAAAGCCTTAGCAAGAAATGTCGTAGTAAAGTAAATCGGTTTGTTGCCACAAAGCCTTCCATTCAATATTCAATCAAAATAAAGAAGTATAGGTTTTACATACTTACTTTTATAGAATCTGACGTACAAAGACTTTCTTTTTGTGATTGAACACACGACTTATTTATTTGATAATGGATATGGAGATGAATGTGTTGAGACACACTTTGATGATAAACTTTTTGTATTAAAACGTCATACAAATTGTTTTACTTCGCATAATGAAGATAGCAGTCAAAACTTGACTCCAAAGTGAAGTGGAGACGCTTAAAGACTTGCGACTCTTTAAGCGTCTTTTTGCCGGAGGGACAGGCAGGGATAACGAATTCCTACCTGTACGATATATCATTGCATATTAATTCAAAAATTCTTCGATAGGAATACCGAATGACACGCATAGCAGACGCATTTAACTTTATTACCACTGTGCAATGAATGCCATTCGAGTACAATTAGATATATCAATATAATAATATATTAGTGTATATAATAATTTTCACGAGCAGGAAAGAGCCTGAAAACGTACGCAGTGACAACAAAATGGCTTGCCACAAATTACGCATTAAAATATAGCTGGCGAAACGTATGTGATAAATAATAGTTATAATAGAATACTCTTTTTTCTTTCATAACTGGGTGTAATACAATACGCCTGTGCGTACAACTCGAATCTACACCTCCTTTATGCATAGTCTGATAATTTCTTGTGAGCCTATGCGGCATGCCGTTAATATCGAATTTTTAGATGTTACAGCATAAATCTGGTATTATACTTAGAATTTTACATAATATAATAGCCGCCTATATAGTCTTAAAATTGATTAAATTTTAGCTACCTCAAACGGATTTAAAAAATGATATTTATCACAACTACTATTGCCTATTTTGGTTTAGGTCTACTAATCACCTGATTCGATCTAGTAGTGCTAGTAGTATTCCTAAATGCGTGTCTCGAAACAACTAAGTTCGGAGCCCTTTCCATACGGTAAATTAAAAATGAAATTACAAATGTACGTAAACAACAAAACCCTACCCCAATTCTTCCCATGGGTATAATAAAAGTAATTTATGATGGGAGTCATAAATAATAAGGAAACGATCTTACCCTTTTGTTTTCAATAAAGCAAATACCTATATATGATTTATAATAACTATATATTTCGTAGAACTTTGATTACACAGATGGTTTAAGTGGTCGCAGCGCGGCAGCTACTGTGCAGAATATTATGGTTTAGATTAAAAAACTGGACAAAAAGAAATGTGTGATCTAAAATATATCATATTCATTAGAATTCATTAGAATATGATATATTTTAGACACATTTCTTTTTGTCCGGCTTTTTAATCTAAACCATAATATTCTGCACAGTAGCTGCCGCGCTGCGACCACTTAAACCATCTGTGTAATCAAAGTTCTACGAAATATATAGTTATTATAAATCATATATAGGTATTTGCTTTATTGAAAACAAAAGGGTAAAATCGTTTCCTTATTATTTATGACTCCCATCATAAATTACTTAAGATAACATTTCTTGCAACTAACGACGACACATCAGTTGTGTAGCGGTAATCCGCTACGCAACTGATGTGTCGCTGTTAGTTGCAAGAAATGTTACTACTATGCAAGCAATGTTATTTTAGGAAATATATACACATGTGGTACAAAAAAGGTAAGCATTGTAAAAGATTATCCTAGACCTATTTAAAAAATTATTTCATCAATTAAAATCTACTTTATCTAGAAGTAATATAGGCTACATAAAACATCACGCTACGTGCCGTGTGGTATAAGTAATCATCATAATCATAAACGTGGATGAAACTGCGAGGGACAGCTGACTACTTATGTGTCATATAATATTATATTACTGACTAGTAATATAATATTTATACATGACACATAATCTTGCGCATGTAATGAGTTACATGCGCAAGATACTTATGTAGGGTACATGCGCGAGTTAAACGTTGAACTTGCCTGTCTCGCGTCAGTCATTAACTTAACTTGCGCATGTTACGCGGATCATTGTTTAAAAGACTGCAACAAAAATAAATTCATCATTCTATTCTTCCAAAATATACGCTGTTCACTAATCATAACATTATTATTTTAATTAAATAATAATATAATTATATTACAGAAATATATTCTGTTCAACGTCGACTGTCTGTGCATAATTCAATTTCTAACAGAATTAACTAACTCAATCATAATTAGGTAATATTGTAAAAGTCTTCAATATTTAACGAACCTTCGAAAGGAGACGATAATTAATACGTCGAATAATTAAACGATGTTTAAAGCTTGAGACTATTACCATCGATATTAAATGAACGTGGATAGATGGCGAAATAACTGATTGACCAATCGTGCATCCGTAGGGACTGTCTAGCTGACAGTCAACTTATATCTCGGTAAATTATGTACCAGGAGAAACATATCTATAGCTAGCAGGATCCTATGCCATACTGTTACTTCATTCACGCTGCAATTTTTTTATTATAGTGACACTTCTGCAATGTGTGAGTTGTTAAAAAGTCTTAATCCATCAGAGCCCTCTTTAAGTACTCGTCCTATTGATTTCGAAATAAGATTCAGCTTTTTATACCAATAATAAGTTTCTACATAAGAGCTATAGTTTCAACATAAAATAAAAGTACGATCCATATAGCAGAATGATTCTGTAAAGTTGAGGATAAAACGACATTACCTCGTGTGTCCAACGCACCAACAACATCACACAAGATAATGACGTTTCGAACAAATTTTCTTATTTATTTGTGATTGAATTATATAAATATATTTCTTTTGTATATGAAAAGTTGAAGTTAGTAAGCGCCATACCGGCTGAAACCGTTTGATACACACGATTAAAGAATCATTCAGCAGAGCCTTTTAGCAGACAAATATGATTGTATTCATTTCAAGTATCAGTAAATATTAGGACCACAATATTTTAAATATATTTTATTAATTTGATTGAAAGTACTAGGTATACTATATGCTTATTAACCATACTTTTCTAGGGCACTCTGCTAGGTATAGATACATCCAAGAATAACCGAATATAATGGCGTAAAATGGTAGAGATTGGTGTCCACCAGTCTTTACCATTTTAAGCCATATTATTCGGTTATCGATATATCAATCAATCAGCTTAATATAGTCCTGCAAGACTGCTACTTAATTGATATAGCTCGCTTAAGCCTGTCGGGACCTCACTGTACATTATTCTAACGATCTATGCACCGTGCATTCTGCACATGCAGTATTAATAATATTACACGTATTAAAAAAATGTGTAACACTAACTGTCCCTCAAGTTTTCAGCCACGTCTGTGATTACTGATTCAGCTCTGTGAATCATAGCGTGATTGTGTACAACATATCTTATTCTGGATAAGTTAGCTTTCTAATAACAATAAAATAAAAACACTGCTAGCCGCGACTTCGTCTGTGTGGAATATATTCTGAATAAACCATTTTTTTTTCTAAAATAAAAGTTGCCTAAGTATTTCCTTATAACATCAGCTATCAGCCAGTGAAAGTCCCGTCAAAATCGATCCAGCCATTAAGGAGATTAGCCGGAACGAACAGACGGACAGACAGACAAAAAATAAAAAAATTGAATTTTTATATAAGTACCATATATACTTTCTACTACATTAAGTAAAAAGCTATTATTTTGAGGGTTTTTGCCTTTGTTCCACCAAAAATACTAATTGCACCGCAAAATATGCTTACCTAAAATACTATTAGATATAATAAGACGACGGAGCCCCGCTTCGCAGGGCTCTTATTTTTGGGTGGGTTTAAGAAGGAACCTAACATAACCTAACCCTTCCTAGACGGAATGCAGTGATTTGAGGCGTATAGGTGCTCGTTATGATATATTTTAGTAAGCATATTTTGCTGTGCAATTAGTATTTTTGACAGTCATTATATTTAATCCCTTATTTTGACATTACAAACAGACACTTTAATTTTATTTACTTGTATAGACAAAGGAAAATACAAATCTTTCTTCTCTACAATATTAGTATAGATACATTTTAATAAAGATAATGTATAATAAACATTCGAAGCGGTCGGCTTTATTTAACTATCCTAAAAGGATTGCCTGTTAGCTGTCTTATCAATTAAGGCGTGGGAATTTCCTACATTTTATTTTCCGAGCTGCCGAGTTGGAATTTTGCTCAAACTGTAGCAACACGACTGGGAACTTATCTCTTCCTTAAGATGTCTGCTTGTGGTGGGTTAAGCTTACAATCTTCTAAGGCAGAGATATGCTCGTAATTACATTCAAATATAGGTTATGCATAATGCGATACTTTTTTTACATGATCAAGGACATAGCGCATGGACTTCCTCTTATGTATAGTGTCTACCAATTGAATGCAATAATTACATATATAGCAAACTTTATGCATATACGCATATAATATTTTAAGATACACTATAAATATATTATAATGTATATATAAAACTATTATTTTATCGTGATTTCAGACGCCATATCGAGTTACACAATATTACTGTCATGATAAAACCCAAAACTTTAGACGGTAAAGTAAGGTTATACTTATTATTATTATATATGTGTTATTATACTTATTATTATTATAAAGGAACATTATGAAGAATTCTATAAATTTACCCATCATTGTGTTTTATAGTATTTAAACTTTTGTATCAACTATACTAATTAATAATTTGTCTATTAAAAATTACGATTCACAATTAAAATATTTTTCTCGAAACTTCAAACTCCAATCATGATTTATTTTATCATTTACCACGGTTTTCTAAGCAGAAACACTAGAGAAAACCTAATATACCCATTTTACGTTTCGTACCTTGGCAAAGTAAGCATTATAATTATTCATTATATTTTTTTTAACAACTTTCTAAAAGTTTTCCAGGCTTCTATGTAAAATGTTAATTGTCTAGCATGTACGACAAAAAGGGTCTTACTAAATATATATTTTGAAAATCAACCTTTAAAGAATAACTGATATATTTCGTAAAGCGTGAGCTACTTTTTTTTTCATCCAAGCTACCTTTTATTTAATTGTATATTGTGGCACCGCAGTTATTACCAGAGATCAAGCCAATAAAGTTGCGACAAAATGCTAGTTAGTAGATTCCAACATTTTCACGGAAAAGCTTGTGGATTTTAAGGTTCGTGACGTCAACGATGGCTTTTACTTCTGCACATAATAGCAGCGTAACACAATAAAATCTAAACGAGCACAAAAATAAAGAAATGTATAATAAATGCCTCATGTCAACTATATCAGAGGCTGTGACTAACTAAGCGGTCTTTAAATTTTATGTTCAAGAGAAAATAAGCCTGTTAATAGGTAAATAAAAAGTTTATAACATACCGCTGTCTCTATTTTTTACTGTTTTACTCATTGTGCTAAAACTAAATCGTGTGTTTTTATGTTGAAATTTTAATGAGCCTTGACCCAAAAAGTCCACTTAAAACTTTCATCTTTTATTCAACGGCTCTGGAAAATTTTGAATTTTCTCTTAATTGAAGGTTAGCTATGTAAAGCATACAATACAGTGTTATCTTTTTGTAAACGCTTGATACATGCATACACACATACCTCATGCCAATATTTCCGTGGAGGAAGCTATGGTGTTAAACATTTTTGACATTCATTCGCGATTTGTTTATCGACTGAGTGAGAGACAAACCGTGTCCACGATCGATGCAAGCCGGTTGAAACGTCGGACAATCATACATACATACATACATAGATTCTCGCCTGTTTCCCACGGGGTAGGCAGAGACTACGAATTTCCATTTGCTACGATCCTGACACACTTCTCTGGCTTCATTCACTTTCATGACATTCCAATGTAATAGTATTTATTACCTTTTAAATACTTCATCGCGAGTAAATACCTTGTATTGTATAACCCTATGATTTTAGATCCTAAGGCGAACATATAGACGTTTACTGGTCACAGTACCAGACTACGGCGTGTGCAACAGTGTCATCTTGCTGATGGTTTTGGATTGCTGATGAGGATATATCTTAACAGTAAAATCCAATAACTGCCGCTGTTGCATTCATTAACGTTGTTATGTAGTTGCATTTAATTTGCCATTAGACCTGAATATGTTATTATGCCGTAACATGTTCTTTAAAACACAATATAAAGTCATAAATATATTTGTTAAAGAAAATTTTCAGTTGTCAAATCAGACATTGACCAAGAAAATGCCCGTAAAATTAAAGCCCCAATTGCAACATATAATTATTCATCCTTACTAATATTATAAATTCGAAAGTAACTCTGTCTGTCAGACAGAGTTACTTTCGAATTTACTAGTAACTCTATTTAAAAGTAACTCTGTCTGTCAGACAGTGCCGCGCGCAAAAGCTAGTATTCATATAAACTAAAACGCACACCTTATTGATATCATAACATCGCCTCTCCTTGAGACATGTTAGTAAACGGCATGTAGTTTATATTCAACTTGTCTGCTTGCTGCGGCTAAGTCTCAAGATCATGGTCTAGCCATCGTAGAGCTTACGGTTCATCGTATGCGCGTAGCTCACTGCCGTAATTGCGCTGACACTTCGGCAATAATAAACTTATCAGTGACTTAACACTGTCTTTAATAATATTTATATATACTTTACAATTTGTTGTCTTCTCCCACATGCAACAATAACGCCTTAAGTGCTATGCATATGGCCCTAGTTCAGTGTAAGTTACTGCCTTGCATTACCGGAGAGGCGATGAGGCGAAAAAATGCTCCGCTTCTATTTATGTACATCACAATATTTACCATAAAAGTACCTAGAGTGTGATATTTAATAAAATTTTTAACTGTTCAAGTGTTTCATGTATGCAAAATATTTTGAGTACAATGATAATTTATTTATTATGTGTGATATTTTTATTAAAACAGTATCCAGCAAAACATTAATTTACGTTTCGATAGATATCGACTCGAAAAAACAGTCATCAACTAGATTAACCATTACCATTAGATTGAGCTACCGTCATCAAACTATTGATCGAATGTGCGAGTATTATTCGAATAATTATTAGTGATAGCAAAAATATTAAAATTTGAATGCAGGATTTGTACCATTTACAAAACATTCTAAAATTGTAATAATAATGATAATTTGTTTATTTTTTCTCTTACACAGTACATAATATTTAACATCATAAAACAGACCATACAAGAAAGCAGCGAATGTATAGTCTGTGTACGAGACTGGTCTCTGTACTAAACTGCTTCCTATCCATGATATACATATAGTACTACTACTATAGTTCAAGATATCATGATATTTAAACAGGTCATTTAACTAAGGACTGTAGTTATAAAAAAGCTCTGATTCTAATCTACCTACAAACTATTCCAATTATATTCTTGACCCACCAAAGAATTAGCTGCAAAATAGGAAGTGCAATAAAACACCACACTCATTAGCCTACACATACCTTGTTGCTTCCTCACAAAGATATGTAAATGTTCCTTTTTCAGTGCTGTGACAGTAAGCTACCGCATTGCACCAAGCGCTATTGGGAATTACGCGGCGGTAAATCAACTTGGACTCAACACTCGAGCCGTTTGTTCAACCGGCCGAAACATCAGTATAGACGGACTGGTGACGTGTACCTATAAAGCTGAAGTTTGCTTCAATAGGCCTTGCAAGTTTGTTCTAGGAATTCAGTTTTGGTTTCGAATTTGGAACACTGTTTGTTTAGAAACTGCCAGTATTATTCTAGGTTATGACACATAAGGATTAAAGTTTGATATTCTGCTCAAATAAGAAGTCAGAGCTTTGATGTATTTGCTGTAATAAAATCGTTACATAACAATTTTTTGTCTTATTCTTAGTGCGTGTATTAACTCTATATAGCTGAATATTGTTTATGTAATTTATGTGTATTGCGATTAATATGCTTTAACGTTTATTGTTTGTTTAATTTAAATTACATTTTTATTAGAGTTACTTAAAATAAAAAAAATATAGCCCAATGTTTGCGCAAAACACACATTGAAATTAAATTACTTTATCAGTGTGTGTTCGATCAGTGTGTTGTTGTGTTATGTGCCTTACTTGTGTGTGATATGGTGACCATTTTAAGCTACAACTTATAAGACGAGATTGACTAAAAAAAATAACTCTTAACATCTTGGGTAATAATCATCTTAAACATCTTGTGTAATATTCATATTCTAGCCTTGAAACTGGGCATGCTCTAGATCAATCAGGTACATTTACATTGTTAATTAAAAAAGAAAAGAAATGCAAATTTATAGCAATGATGGGTCTCTACTTACCCTTAGGTCAAGTATAGGCGTGACGGTACTTATATTATGAACTAGATGTTCTAGCGGTTTCACCCGCGTTTATCGTTACTGCGCCGCCCCCGTGGGTCGTAGCGTGATGTTATATAGCCTATAGCCTTCCTCGACAAATAGGCTATCCAACACTAAAACAATTTTTCAAATCGAACCAGTAGTAATCACGCAGAATAAACCAGGAGAAACATCGTTTGTACTATGTCTGTAATAGGTAATTATTTTGCTGCAATTTTATTTTAAAACTGCGATATCTCCTAAGATATTTATTGAAATCGAATGATGTACAGGTCAATTTTGTTTTAAATTAAATACTTGTGATGAATAACGTATTTATTTGGATAAGGATTAATATCATGGTTATAGTAATACCTTTGCAAATAATCCATTATTTTAGAACAAATTTGGTTAGCATAAAAATGCATAAAAATGGTTATAGTGAGCCAACCTTAAAAGATAGACATATGCTATCCTAGATTTTTTTTTAGAACTTTTAAAGGGGAACAATTCTGTCATACATGATTTTTGCGAAACTTTAACTGTTTACGCAGCGCACGCAGCGGAAGCTCTCAAAAGGAAAAAATACCCTCCGATTTTGAAACATTCTTCATTGGTGCTCAGCTCCTATTGATCTTAGCGTGATGATATATAAGCCTATAGCCTTCCTCGATAAATGGGCTATCTAACACTGAAAGACTTTTTCTAATCGGATCAGTGGTTTCTGAGATTAGCGCGTTCAAGCAAACAAACAAACAAACAAACTCTTCAGCTTTATAATATTAGTATAGATTTAATAGATATTTAAACCCATGACCTTTAATGCTCTTATCTGTGAAGTAGGCAGTGTCCAGCCCTTTTGACATTGGCTCTTATTGTCAAATTTAATCTAAGTCTGCCCAGCACTTGAGCCGTAAAAATTTAACAAGCTAAGAGAGAGTTACTTTCGCGTTTATAATATAAATATGGATGACGCCAAGAGTCTGCTATAAATCAATATGTTGCTTAATTTATAATATGTATATAAATCGTAAAATAAATACATTATTTATGATATAGCTGTGTCATTTAAATAGCATCCGTCTATAAGGACTATTCGGTCTATAAGACGGCTTATTTTGTATTTAGAAAATATTCATTGAAATAAAATATAGATATAATTTGAATTCGAAAATACTTATTTATATTATAAAGTTCTTTTCTTATATTATGACTTTACAAATATATAATTGTATATTATAATCATGTAGTTGCCTTACGTTACCTAACGACTGTAAGTAAGTAGTAGTTGAATAAACGTGCTCCATTCTCGCTCTCATTATAATTATGCAAGTAGCTAGCACAGACTCCATGCGCAAGCTAATCGTGCGGGCTACATGCGCAAGGTACTCGTGTGGGCAACATGCACATGCTAGTTATGTGGGTTATATACGCAAGCTGCTCCAGCGAGCTATATGCACAAGCTGGTTGCATAACAACATGGGTTACATGCACTAGATAATCACACGTATTAATTGCGCAGTTGGATCGCATCGGTATTTGATTCAAGTGATGTGATCGTATCAACAACCAATGCAATTTATAGGTTATAATTTTGTATAGGTTAAAGGCAATTACGTGTAACTGCCTTCATTTATACATAGATATAACTCACATTGTGAGCACACCATTAACATCATGTAAGTTACCGGTCAAACAAAAACCCGTTTCGTTATGAAATAATGTTATAGTTCTTAATATTATTACGTATAGTTGAATTAAACATTCTCATGTTATGTAAGAGCACCGATAGCCTAGTGGAAAACTGTTGGACTGCCACGCAGAGGTCTCGAGCTCGAACCCAAGGCGCGCATCTCTGACTTTTCGAAGTTATATGCGTATTAAATAGTTAATTATCGCTTGCTTTAACGGTAAAGGAAAAACATTGTGAGGAAACCTGCATGTCTGAGAGTTCTCCATAATGTTCTCGAAGATAATTATGTGAAGTCTACCAACCCGCACTAGGCCAGCGTGGTGGACGATGGCCTAAGCCTTCTCACACTGAGAAGAGGCCCGTGCCCAGCAGTGGGACAGTTTAATACAGGGCTGATATTATATATTATTATTATGTTATACATTGCAGATAAAGCAAAGTGGAAACGGTCTGAACAAATTTGCTCTGCAGAGGGCTAAAATTGAGGTTATAATAATATGAGTCTGTTGTACCCGCTTCCAGTTAGGTACTAGAGAACTACTTAGACACTAGATACCTACAGAACTACTTAGCTACTAAGTGCATCGCATAATTAAAATGATAATGAATGAAACAAGTATTTGTGATATATTAATATCTATAAATGGTTAACATTCATTTATTTCCAGAAATTCTAAGTTAAATAATAATCCTTCAATTGTCAGCATTCACTCAAAGTTAAAGTCAAACATTATTTATTAATTTATGTCATCGTCAAAGTCGAAAAGTTTTGTTGCTCATTATTTAAACGAAGAGATAAATAGAAATCTACAATATTTGTAGGTGATATCCCGCAGTGTTTATTGTATTATATCAGAAATTACAAAAACTCTGTCTAAATAATAAATGTGAAAATTATTCTTGCATCTTATTCGTTTTACGACATTTCCTTTACGGAAAATCCCCGTTCTCTTGGGAGGCTTACTTAGAGACATGGGTCCAACACAGCAAGGCTTTTTATTAACTTCTTATGTGTCTTATGAACACCGTGTGTGCAGTTTTTTGCTAACATTCAACGGGTTAATATTTTAAATTAGGCCAAGTTTAGATTTTTATGAACAAATATTTCCAAACATTAATAATTTTGAATTTTAGAACTATAAATAAACGATGGTAGTTGCCAAAAGTCGAACTACACGAAAGTGTTACTCACTGGTATGCCACCTGCCAATCGAAGCGTCGATAGATAAATTAGTATATACCTTTTCAATACTATCAACGTTTAAATACGTTTATATTGTCTAATATTGTATTATATGCACAAAACGCGACAGTATTAAAACGTTTATCGTGTATTGGGTCAGCTAGTATTATAATGCCTCTCGATTTTATGGATTGGCAGCACGGCACCCCATTGAGAAACTTTGGTCTATAAAATCATACTGTAATAAAACACAAGTTTATGAGCACGAGTTCGACAGTTGCAAGAAACTAATTTAATTAAAAATTAGTGCATTTATTAAATTTTGAATTACAAATAAGTCAAGAACACCAAATACAAAAACATATAGAAATTATGCCTGATAAAGCTTTTGTTCTGGGTAGACCAGTGTTGCTAAAGAGCTATCATAGCCTGTTGAAAATGGAAGACTGTTGGACTACCGCGCAGAGGTCTCAAGATCGATCCCAAGGTCTCAAGACTTTTCGGAGTTATGTGCGTCTCTAATAGTTAATTATCGCTAGCTTTAATGGTGATGGAAAACATCTTGAGGAAACCTGCATGCCTGAGAGTAGAGCCTCGCTGATTTCAGCATAAATGGGCCGACTCGACCGGGGAAGGACTACCCTCTCACAGAATATCGACGTGAAATAGCAGTATTCCTACTGTTGTGTTTCGTTCGGTGAGTGAGAGTACCGGAGGCCCAATCACCCTATTTCCCCTTTCCCGCTCCTTCTCCTTCCCACTTCCGTTTTCTTCTAAAGGGTCGGCAACGCGCAAGTGATGCCTCTGGTGTTGCAGGCGTCGATACGCTACGGTGACCACTTACCATCAGGTGGGCCGTAAGGTTATACGCCACTTGTTGTATAAAAAAAAAGAATTACCAAGTGTATGTTACGATATATGTATACATTTGATGTAAAATACATCTTCTGTACTTGAAAAAGTTCTTGTATCACTGGAGGATAAACAAACAACAGTAAATTATGTTATTAAAAAACCACAATGTAACGCTACCAATAAGACAGGCAACCTATTTTTTAGGTATAGATATACAACGAGCGTGTCAACTGAATCCGATGCAATAACAATTCAAAACTCGTTAGCCTATCTATTAGTGCTTGAATCACACAATTGCTAACGTGTTAACGTAACGTGTGACGTGTCACGTCCCTCTTATTGAGGATTCTGTTCACGCTGACCAAAGCGGGATTCGTTAAGCTCTTAATTGAAAATAGTTCGCTTTTCCATTTGTTATTTTTTTTGTTCAGGAATCTTATAACTGGCCGTAGAAGCGCTTGAAGCGGAATTAATGACGAATTCTTTTGATATTGAAAGGATTTTCCGAATTCTTGCTGGGAATGTTGTAGGTGAAATGACATTGCAGGCTGAATGGGCTCAAAATCAATAGTTTGGAAGTTGCGTTGTTAACACTTTAGTTGATCTTATCTAGTGATTGTCAACGAAGTATAATTATTATAACGTTAATAAAAATGTTTAATAAGATTTATTTTAGTTTAGATATTGCTGTGTGGAATATAAACATAATTTATATATGTATGCTACTATATAATCAACAACATTAATAAAATGCAAACGTTAAAAGTTTTAAATGTCAGCGTAATATATTTTTATCCGACGGAGCATTATTAAGCCTTGGTTGGATTAGAAAACGATATTTTATTAACAAAAAATATATATAAATTTTATATAAATAAATTAAATATAATAATAATATTCTATCACATAAACACAGCACCCAAACTAAGCAGAGCTTGTACTATGGGTACTAGACAATGGATAAACTACATATCATTATACATAGAAACACCCAGACCAAGATAAAGATCCATGTTCATGCACACAAATGTTTGACTTGTGCAGGAATCGAACCCGCGACCTCAGGCGTGGCAGTCGGTTACACTAACCACTACGCCATCGAGCCTAAAAACTATTTTACTAGATGAGATTTTTTTAACACAATCAAGCACTAGCAAAGTTACTTAATCGCTGAGATACTTTACAAATATTTAAACAGACACAAAGAACATCCAAACTCCAAACAACTGTTTGTTGAATACATTGTTGTCCCGTGTAGGATGAATCTATAAAACTTTGCATATAGTATCATTAACGAGGTGATTTAAACCACATGCTATACATGTATTCAGTTGAAAACGAACCCGAAATGAGTAGTAAGCGCGAACTTTTACCTTGGGAAGAACAAAATAGCACTACTTCTAAGAAAATCTGATCCACCTTTCACCTAATATTACCATATCGCGTGTACCAACACGTCTTTGCATAACACAATCTGAAATAATGATCGACAACTTCACCTAAACAAACTTCACCACACCTCAAGAAAACAGAACAGGAGCGGTTCAAAACTCAAACCAAACTGTTAATACAAACAAAATAATGTTCTCTGAAAAAGGTAATCAATTAAAGCCTCCTCTATACTTTGTTTTATGAAACAACGTTCAAACACAACGGACAAACAGACTGGCGTAAACCCAGACATATAAAAAAGCAAATTAATGTAAACAGTGATTCGTTATTCTAGCACTGGCACAGTATACTTTTATGCAGTAGGATAATTTTGATCGAGATTTTATTTAAACGGAAATTGTGCAGTCTCTCTCCTATATCCTTCAAACAATGACGAATTCCACTAATTGTCACTAGAGTATTGGTTTTAGATCCTACGTAATTTTACAGGAAATAATCAAATATAAATAATTGGTATGTTAATCGCGTACCTTAGTCACCTTTAGCTGAGCGTATGCTTGTCATAAAATATTGCATTCACAGTTAATACACAAAATATTTTTATGCTATCGAATTTCAAAAATATAGATTGATGATCGTGTTTCAAAATAATTGAAGCTCGAGGCTATTTTTATAAATTACAAGTATATATGAGTGATTTAGTGGTTAATTGTGCTCTATCGTTATAACGAATAGTATTCCTTACATCAGAACTCTTTATTTAGGACTGTCGATACGAGTAGAGTCGAAATCAAGACACGAAATCATAAAAATATAAAATCTTCTTGAGACTCCTTATTCCAATCAGCCGGGAAACAAGTATAACTCTTCTGACTAAAATTTGCTTTCTAAAATCTTTCGCTTGGCTTACCGGTACCTTTTTCAACTTCATGTAGTACCTAAAGCAAGATAGAGAAGAGTGTTGATTCTTGCTTCGTCGGTACATGTTAACTGGATTTGCTTGAAAAGAACCTTGATGGAAGTTTCAGTTAGAATTTCTGCCTAATACGGGTTGCCAGAAACTAGAACACATCTATAAGATGTGTACATATTTTTTCTAAAAATCACGCTAGATGGCTTACTTTGAAAAAAGGTGCAGTGCATTTTCTCATTCTGTGACGTCACTATTTTCCTTATCCTAAACAAACACACTGAGACTGAACATCAAGTGTAAAGGAGATAAATCAACATACGTCGAACAAAAATGGAGAGCCAATCAAAATGTTTATTCATTTTAATGAATTCAGAGCTATTTTTATAACGATTCAACTTTCATTGCAGTTAATTAGAGAAAGAAAGAAACTGGTGCTTACGTAATGATAAAATTACTAATTAATTTTCAAAACATAATTTCTGTTGTTGCTAATATGATATCATGGCGTGGCATAAATCAGGAGTTATCTTTCTTTTTTAAAAACATATTTAATAATTCAAGTAGTAGATTTTTATAGCATTTAATTAATAACACTAGAATTATTTTCAGCTTGAGGTAATATTACTTTTCGCCCTGGAACTGGGTTCAATGTTCACTGAGTTCCAATGAAACTGGGTTCAGCAGTAGTAAATATGAACTTTCATCGTTTTTGCTGAACCTAGTTTTACAAGTTTTGATATACCTAACCTTCTGAGGAAAGGATTTAAGTCGAATAGCCGCCCAATTCTAAAATAGCGCTTACACCAACAATAACTTTAACTAGGTCAAATGTAGCATCTTACAGAAGCGCGCAGCTGAAATGTAGTATCGTATTCTTACAATGCGAAGATTTCCAGGTTCTTTCCAAGAAAGCGATGTACTGTGATTAGGAAAGAAACAGAAATTTTCTTTGCTCAGTAGTAACTTATCCTTCAGTCGTAGCATGCGTCAATAAGCTACGGAAACTTATCATCAGGCAGCATGTTACCTTTTAGTCCAACTGGGGTTAAATAAGTGGAAGTAAATGCAAGGGAATTGAGTGTTACTGTACATTAGTTATATGTAGCTGAAATACTTTTGAAATTCTACTATATACTTCTGATCAAAATTCGTAGTGGGTTCCATAAAAGTTGTTTCATGGTAAGAAAGTGCGAACTGAAAGGAAGTACACCCATTTATTTACGCACTTTCAGTTACAACTGAAAGGAAGCGCGTAAAGAAATGGGTCATTAAGCTGAAAAGAATTCTATTCTAATTAATTGCATGCTACAAAAATCAGCTACTTGGCTTACTTATTATAAATCTATTTTAACTCGAATATAAATTATTTTTCCAGTCATTCTGAATAAAATATTATAACCGATTAATAAATCGACAATAAAGCGATGTTATAATGAGTCCATTTTTACCTTAGCAAAGTGCTTCTAAATGTACCTAAGTCTGTGATTAATGACCCTTGTTCTATGGAACGGTAATCATTAATCACAGATCGACTCATTGGACTGTGAGCGTAACTGTCAGACCTAGATTACACTTTGTTTTTATATAACAAAAAAATATTATACCTGATACATTCATACATGCATTAGAATATTAGACTAACAACAATTTCCCGGAGGGGTAAGCAGACACTGTAAGATTCTGGTACATCTCTTTTGCTTCTCGTAGTCGCATTAGTCAAACACGTTCGGCGGTTTCGTGTACTAAAAGTACAGTACCAAGCCCTTTTTAAGAATGTCTTCGATATGTTTAGTGAACATTCGCATAAGACTCTCTTTTCTGATTGTCCCATTCACATTTGCCTTGTATACATGTATGTAAATTTTTTCGAGCCCAAAGTATTATAGTTCATCTTATAGGTAATTAGTTTCTGCCCGAGTTTTCGCCTGTGTGAATCCCAAGGCAACACAAACCGGGATAAACAGTATCTTACGTGTTAATCCGAGGGATGTCTTGTCTGTTTACTAAGTTTCATCTTAATTCACTTGACAACTTAAACGTGACTGAGTGTATAAGATAAATATCGAAATATCATTCCTAGTTTTAACGCCTATAATATAATATAATATTCTATCACATACACACAACACCTTCTAGCCCAAACTAAGCAGAGCTTGTACTATGGGTACTAGACAATGGATAAACATACATACATATTATATCCTTTTTTTTTGTAAATACATACATAATATACATAGAAACACCCAGACCAAGACAAACATCCATGTTCATGCACACAAAGTTTGACTTGTGCGGGAATCGAACCCGCGACCTCAGGCGTGGCAGTTAGTTACACTGACCACTACGCCATTGAGGCCGACATATAATATTAGTAGGATAAGCCTGTAGACTATGTTATATAACTAATGAACTTTAAAAACATTTGCGACGATAAGCTCGCGTGGGACCGCTGGAGCTCCGCAGCGCCGGAGCCGTGACAGAAACCATGGTATGGTAAGAAACACCTCCAAATTATACTGATTAAATGATATTATAGATTAGTCTCTCAATTATTATGGATATGAAAAGTATGCTAAAAGATGATTCTAACTGTAAACTTTCTGAGATATGATGGTTCTGCCTTTTTAATGACTATAGATATTAAATGTATGCCAAAAGACGTTTTTGACTATGAACTTTCTGTTATATGATGGTTATACTTTTTAATTATTATGGATATGAAATTTATGCCTAAACATGATTCTGACTTACAAAATTATGAGTTTTGAATGTATGATAAATGAGTGTATGCCAAATGATGTTCTGCGAAATGAAGTTTATGCTATCCGTTGTTATGCAAAACAATATTATGACATAAGAAGTTCTGACATAAAACGTGGACCCATATTTACTCTAGTACAATCTGAATAAAACCAGCTAAAATTAACAATTGACTAGATAGTTACCTCCATATAATGAGGTAAACTGTTACAGTTAAACAGCGAAATTTTAAACTAAATTCCGTTGGCCATTATCTAAACAATATATCACAGTCAACGCTAAGCTAATAATCACAAGTATTTATATACTATGCTTGTTACGGCCACTCTGTAAATGTTTGCTTTTAAACTACTACACGCATATTAAATTACGGTAAATGCCTATTAATTTTCCTTGCTTTTACTATGCAAAATATAAAAAAGATTGAGTAAAAAAATTATAACAGAATTTAAGATGGAACGCTCCATAAACTACAATAACTATAAGTGTGCCCATTGATTCACCCACTTGGCTTCTGAGATTCGTAACGTGGTATGATCTTATCTTATCTTATGTGGGGGCCAGTCATTGCAGACCGGCGACACTTCGACCCAGTGGGATCTTTTGTGTCGACACTCTCCCAATAACGACTGCCATAGATGTTCATGGCAGCCGGGACCAACGGCTTAACGTGTTTTCCGAGGCACGGAGCAGGCGATAATTGTCAATTAATACGCACATAATTTCGAAAAGTCATATAACTTCTGAAAGTCAGAGGTGCGCGACGTGGTTTCAAACCCGAGACTCTCTGCATTGCAGTCTGTTGGTCTCCTCACTGAGCTATCGCTGCTCCAACGTGGTATGATACAACTTATAAACCTTGCTCAATAAAGAGGCTGTAAATGAGAACTATTTTTCTAATCTGACTAGAAATTCGCAGATATCTTCGGCTTTACTACCATTCAGTTAATTCGGTTTATATTAAGTACATGAAACTACAGGCGTGCGACATACACAAAAGCATTTTATTTTTATAATGGTTATGGTTATGGTTATAACCTGTGATTTCTTATCTCGTCACGTACCATAATACAACTTTACAAATTGCAATTGCGTACGATTCACTTACATCCTGCAAAATCGGATTTATTTTATTTTGCTAATGACTTTAAACTAGGTCAATTAGCTTTCGCCTCCCTTGTATCGTCATTAGGAGTTTTTCATATGCTGATTTTATGTTATTCTAAGGTTTTAAGTTCAACCTCGTGCTACTTTAGAGAATTCCTTAGCAGAAAATCCTGTTCATGTTTGAATAAAATTCAAATCATATAACAAACCGTTAGAACATGTTGGTACAGTAAAATATAAAGCGAATCAGCTGTATATCGTTAGAAAGCCTTTGAAGTATCTGAAGGAACGTGTTATTGTGCCACTAGAAGCAATGAACTAGAAACTTGCAGTTATTCCGCACACCTACACTTTTGTGGAGGTGTAACAGATAACGTTCTTGGCAAGTCGTGTACGTTTTATGTCAGACCTTTCGTAGCACTATGGAAATTTCTCAAAAAGAGGAGTAAGCAGAATGGAGACTTCTCCAAAAGGGGATTTGAAATTAGGAGTTATTGAAATAAAAACTCGTGATTTCAAAAGTAATTATACTATTAAAGTGGCACGCTTGTATTTGTATTCGTAAACACATAAATCGTGATTTAATAAAAGGGCAAAGGCACAAGTTTACAGCCTGATGATAAGTGGTTAATGAAGCCTATGAGCGCTTGCAATACAATGGTTGTACATGTTGTCGACCTGCGGCATTAAAATAATGAGAGTGGTATATGTAAACCAAAACATCTTCCTACTGGTCAATACGGTAACCTACTCTAACGCCGATTTCGAGTAAAAGAGAGTGCCCGAGTTTAGCTCATTCGAACTTCAGCCAATTATCGAAAACGGCGAGCTCTTACACTCATATTAAAATTTATTTGCCTCCTTAAAAAGGTTTAATTAGTTCATTGTACCTAGAATATATTTTATCACTCAGTTCTTTTAGAGTTTATTTTATTTTTCTATTCTTCTTGTCTTCAGCAAAGTCAACCGACGCAATTTCTCTAAACGTTTCCAAATTCGAGGCTTTTATTTCAAAGTACTTTAAAGTTTAGGAAACACGCCAAATAGTCGGCTAATTTCACAGAATGAAACCGAATGCGGCACAATATGAAAAATGCCAAGACACCAATGGAAGATTCGAATCGGATATCAGTGGAAAATTTCATATTTATGCAAACTGTGAACCGGTGCACCTATGCGGCGATATTGAAAACTTTGTGCCGTGGATTGCATATGATGTTTTCTTTGTGCGACGAATATGTTTTCTCTCCACTGTTGGCTCTGTATATGAGATTTTATGGCAATATATTCATATTCAATGAGATTTTTCCGTCATACATATTATATACAAACAATATAGAAGCAAATGTTTTGTTTTTTATGCATGCTAAATAAAGCTGTGCTACACGCATATATTCCACCTCCTTATACCCAGGTTTTGTTTACAGTGCTACGACATAAGAAAGAGCCTATGGACGTCAATCTAGCACATTTCGAGACTCCATGCTACTATGTCAGTGGTGCAGCAGTAGTAAAAGCGACTGCTGGGCGTGAGGCTGGGTTCAATACCTCGTCGAAAAAAGTCATATTTATTTTATCAAAAACAATTTAGTTACAGTTAGCTTCTCCTGATCAGAAGTCCCGACCTAAGAAATTTTTCGCAAAAATATGATTCTGCCGATTAGATGGCATCTACCTTCACCCACACTACCCTTTGGGTTCCACATACACATTCAAACTATAGCTGGCGTAATGTGGGAGTAATATGGTCTCTGGCTACCCCTTCGGGGTTGTAGGCGTGAGACTATGTTTGTGTATGAATTAAAACCGACGTCATTTAGCTTGATGTCAATAGTTGACGTCACAATGAACGAATTAATAACGGTCATGTTTCGACGCGCCGCGAAAATTGTTGTCATTGCCTCATTATAAATGTTAGGATATGAATTGTTACGTTCATACAATTATAGGCTAACGCCAATATAGCCTCAAACAGGTAAGAATAGGTTTAATAGCAGGTGACCCATTTGCAATTGAGCATTTATTAACAAAAAGTCCAAAAACTGGTGATCTGATTTAAAAATCGAATTGACTTAACGATCAGCTGCAAGTGCAAGTGTAAATTAGATTACGTAACTGATGCGTTAACATAACTATGCCATGAGGCCAACGTTATATATGTATATATAAAATTACGATATAATTATATATTTAAGTTTCTAACTGAAGCAACGAATGGTAAATACTGCAAGTATGGCGTAATGGTTTAAGTGTTCGCTTTTCTACTTCGACTTCCATACATACATGGGACAAAAAAAGTGATCCACAAATAGTTTTTTCGATGTTCCTTGTGTCAATTGTTTAAAAGTTTGTAAAGTTTTCGCGACACAGTAATCCTAATTAAATGCAAATGTGAGTTTATTACGCTTTCACGCCTTAACTACTCGACCGATCGTCATGTAATTTCGTTGTTGTCATGGATTTCATCCCAGCAAAAGTACTATTCCAGAGATTATAGACAAAATCTAGATTGCGAGTAAAATCTTATTATTTATAAAGCGCAATATGCCTTTAAAAATTGGGAGAAGCACTTTACAACTGTAATGGTCCCGTTTAGGAAAACTACGTTAAGACAATTCCCTCTGTACCGACTACCGAGCAACATCTTGTGAGCTCGGAAGTAAAGTACAGGCGCTTTGTGCTACGAACCCTTGTTGCATTATATAACACTTGTAGAGAACGCTTTGTTTAATCAAGTGTGATGGACACCTATCACAGTAATGTTGTTAGTTAGAATGAGATAGCGCGTAACAAGAGAGCCTGTTCATATATGAAGCTAGCTTACATCTGCCTAAAGTGACAAGGAAGCAAATAATGGAAAAGAAGGAGTTTCAATGCAGGTTTCTTGGGTTAAAATAGTATGTGTAGCTTTGAAATTATTATATCAATAACGACGACACTACACGGTTGTGTATGCGACAAAATATTGGAAAACTTGCCTCTTGTATTTTTAAAGTGATTTGTTTTGATATAGGGACAGGGTACATCCCTAACTAATATTATAAAAGCAAAAATGAGTTTGTTTGTTTGTTTGTTACCTTTTCACGTCTAAACCACTGAACCGATCATCCTGAAATTTTGCATATACGTTGTCAGGTGTACAAAAACGGACATAGGCTACCTTTCATCCCGAAAAAAATTACTGTTCCCGATGAAAACTATAATAACGTTCTTATGATAATAGATGGCGCCACGTGTCTTTCGAATCATGTTTGACTTATATTATTACAAGCAGAGTACAACCCTAATTGATTGTCAAATTCTAAATTAACGCGAGCGAAGCCGCGGGCAAAAGCTAGTTTTAAAATAATTTGTTTTGATACAGGGACAGGGCACATAGGCTATATTTAGGGTGTATAGGCTATTTTCAGATATCTAATAATAGCCTATGTACTCTATCCCTGGATCAAAATTAATTATTTTAAACTTTATTACAATTTTAAGAATTGAATTTATTAAATTAGTTAATAATTACATCACTATTACAATTGCGCCTAATTATTTTCAGGTTTACATAGATCACATAGATAGCTGTTAGTGATATATAAGTATCGACTAGAATGTACTGATATTGATAAGACGATAAAAAAGAAAATGTTGTATCTTAGTGAAAATGTATGTATACGGATTTATTTGCCGCGGCTTTTCATTGTACAGGGGCTATTTTGTGTAAAGCTTAAATATGTCCACTCTTTTCTCTTACACGCTGTGTTCTGTTACCAATGTGACCAATACTCCATATAAGATAATTAACATTAAGCTTGTAAAAATACATACCAAAATAAATTCGTCTATAATTGCATCAATAGTTGTTAATAAAACTCGTGTGACGCGTGTCAATATTGAACCGCCACATTACGTGTTGCGGTTGACGTTATTTTAACCAAAATAAAATTGAATTATATGATAGGTATTTCTATTTGATGACAACATTTACTGATGCAGTATATTCTGTGTGCTATTAATAGAGAAATTACCACCTCTTTGGTATCTTGATGAATGTTTACAACTGCAAATCAATAGGGTCTCATCACTCAAGTTCGAATCCTTGGTCAAAATATAGGCCTCTACTGGCAAAAAATTATCTGAAACACACAGAATATTTTTTTTTAAACGGCTTCTCTCTCACTAGGATTAATTCCTATATCGTAGGGGACACGAAGCATATCCAGACTCGAGACAAACAGTTGTGGATAACACAAATTTTTGTCCCGTGTGGAATTCGAACCCACAACACTTGGCGCAGTGGCAGTGGCGACTACGCCATCTGTGCAGTGAAAAGATTGCAATGTTGATCCTGCAGCTGATCCCTCCCTGGTATGTTCGGATTACTATCTATTCAATGACGGAATAGATAATGCACATGTGTTAACGCTGACATGCTTGAGTATCACCTGCGCAGATAACAAATTTTGGTTTAGATTCGTTTTCATGTTAAAGATTGGAACAGATTACATACGTATATCTATACCAACGCAAAGCCATAGATGAGGAATAAACGGCTAGAATTACCCTTATTCAATAATGTGCAAGAGACAAGTAAACTGCATGGATGGCGTAGTCGTTTAAGTGGTCGCCTCGCCATTACCATTACGCAGAGTGTTGAGGGTTCGAATCCTACACGGGACAAAACTTTGTGTGATCCACTAACGGTTACCTATTCCGAGTCTGAATGTTCTTTGTATCCATTGTTTGAATATTTTAACTGCCTCCGTGGCGCAGCGGTAGTGAATGCGACTGCTGTGCATGAGGTCTCGGGTTCGAATCTCGGATTGAGTCAACATGAAGGTATTTGGTTTTTCTGTTAAGAAATCTCAATACGAGCTCGGAGTTAGGAAGTTGGCGGTGTTAGAAACCCCCGTGCCTCAGACAGCACGTTAAGCCGTTGGTCCTGCGCCTGATCTCTTTTCGGTCTTGTCGGATTATCCGTCCCATCGGATCATGACGGCAAGGGAACAGAGAGTGCACTCTCTGTTCCCTATGCGATGGATAACATGCGCTAGGCACGTGTATGGGTTGCGTGCAGTACTTTACCGACGCAAACCATGGCAGTAGGCTGTATGGTGTACGTCAATATTAATATGGAGTAATAAAAACATTATAAAAATCCGTACGCAATATCACAATTGGAAACTGGTTTTGGTTCAACGTGCAATTAGATTGACTTCTGACCAATATCCCAAGAAGCGATCCATAAAAATCACCTAGAAGCAAACAAGAATTCTAGTTATTAGCTTTCCAAACATGGCCGTGATTTAAAATATAGCGTATCGTATCTATCCGGGCGTGAGCGATAAATATTGTTTCGACACCAGCCCGGCACATTGTCGTCGAATTTTCCAATTTTCATCGAAAACTGCAGCCTCTGAGTTTTTCAGTTTGGTATCCGGTGTTCAGATTTTTATCAGGCAATTATTTCAAATATATGATATGGGAGCACGGCAGTGCAAAAAAGCATTTTACAGCTCACGTTAACATTGTCTGATTTATGGCAAGCTAAACTTTAAAGCTAGATATCCATTTTTATTGAACGCATTATAAAGAAAAGTGGAAAAGTGTGACGTGTACTCAAGAGAATTCTGAAGTGATGGCAGTTTAAAGAGATTAAAGACTGATGTTTGAACAATCGTGGCTGCTATTATACATAGAATTATGTTAAAATCTCAACATACGAGACTATAATACTAGTCATAAAGTCAAGGAAGTTGTTTTTAAAAGTGTCTTTAGTTGGAAGTGCACGTAACTGTGTCTCTTCGACGCTATGTGCGTAATATAATATGTACATCTATCGGCCTCGATGGCGTAGTGGTTGGTGTAACCGACTGCCGCGCCTGAGGTCGCGGGTTCGATTCCCGCAGAAGTCAAACATTTGTGTGCATAAACATATCTATGTTCATGCACACAAATGTTTGACTTGGTCTGGGTGTTTCTATGTATAAAATGTATAAATTTATAAAAAAAGTATATATGTATGTTTATCCATTGTCTAGTACCCATAGTACAAGCTCTGCTTAGTTTGGGCTAGATGGTGTCGTGTGTATGTAAAAAAAAAACTAACTACCTTGCATTCATGCTAATGAAACTTTTATTGTATACTTACTCATGTTTCACAAAATAAATAATATTTATCTTATATTATCTGTTTTCTCGTACATTAGAAGTACACCAATCTGCGTTGGGTTAGCGTGATATATTGTAACACTGCAGAGAAGTCATGTAGAGTGACAGTTTTCCAAGTATTCTACACATTCTAAAAAACAAAACTGTTTTATTCAGTCACACATGGACGCATTGAGATATTAAAAATGTACGGCAAGATTCAACAAACCAAATCCCTGAGGCTACGTGTTACGATACTCAAGGGAATCGACAACACTACTATGACAGTATCTACTAGACAGTTTACAAATTTAGATACTCGAAGCTATAGTGTACATGCTCGCATGTTTACACGTATATAAAACCTAACTAAAAAAAAATCAACGTGTTGCACTCCGGGAGTGCCGGCAGAAGTGAAAACTTGAATATTAACGTTGGGCATTTTTGATATTTTGGAATGGTTAGGGAATAATTTTGCACGAATTGCTTTAATTATCAGTATAAAAGTACTATAATTTATGTGGTAAAATACAATATTCATTTATTGCGCTATCGTACACAAACATGACAATTCTTCCTCCGTCTTACAAATTTTCGATCAGGTCACGTGTCCTGACGCGAGTTTGACAATTCTCCCTCCGTCTTACGAATTTTCGATCAGCTCACGTGTCCTGAGGTGAGTTTAACATTTTTTACCCATCACAAAAAAGTACACAACGCCGCTAAAGAAGTTTTCACTTCAAAAATATGTATTATTTTTAAAGGAAATAACCGGCATTTGATATATCAAAGTCTGTGTCACGGGGCTTTTTATTTAGGTATAATAGTCATCCGCACTAGTAATATTAATTCTGTCGCGTAGGAGTTTACAAACATTGAACAACGAACACAAAGAACTCCTGGACTCGGAGCAACCATTTGTGGATCACACAAAGTTTTGTCTTGTATGAGATTCGAACCCACAACACGCAGTGCAACGGCAGTGGCGAGGCAATCACTTAAACCACTACGCCATCCGTGCAGTCAATGCTTATAAATATACTAGCTGTTACCTGCGACTTCGTCCGCGTAGATTTTAAGCAAAAAGTGTTTGTCTGCGGTACCCTATTTTTTTCTAAAATCAAAGTAGCCTAAGTTACTCCTTATAACATCAGCTATCTGCCAGTGAAAGTTCCGTCGAAATCGGTTCAGCCGGTTTGGAGATTAGCCGGAACAAACAGACAGACAAAAATAAAAAGAATAGATGTTTTCTTATAGGTACCTTATATACTTTCATATGCATTAGATAAAAAGTTGTTATTTTGACATTACAAACAGACTCTTTAATTTTATTTATTTGTATAGATTATTAATATACTCAAAGTACACCTAGACTCAGAATATATTACAATTTTAGATATTCGTATTTTCGTATTCTTCGTATTCGTATTTCTTTTCACATTAATTCGTTACATTTACATGGATTATATACATAGAAAGTTAATATTAGTATGTGTTTGTTTTAAAGGCAATCCATGATTAGGAATTAGAAAGAAAGAAAGAATAATGATTTATTTTGGCACACAAAAGGGCACACCCAAAACATGAAGAAATAACAAAAAAAGAAAAAGGAAATAATAAAAACTAGAAATATAAAAACATAATATATAATAATACTATTATACGAATCATTTCATTTCTGCTCACTGGCAACTTCACACCTTCCGCTTAACTAAACGGAAGCCGACTGCCTCCATTCAAAGTCAAGGCTAGTATTATCACTGAGCAGCGATATAAACAATAATATTGTTTGTATCGGTGCTCACTAATATTATCTATTGAATTATTTATGTATAACTTAAGTTTAAAAAGTAGTATGAAAGTGTGTGTCTCATCAGTGCCAAAATTTGGACATTCTGGACATCTTTGGAAAACACTGGTATTCTGCGAAATCCAATCCAATTACGTCTTGCGTCGCGATTGAGCTACTCATAGCTATTATATAGTGTACATACTATTTATGTTTATATACTTGCTATTCACAAAGATTACGTAGTTATATAATTATGTAGATAGTAATTATCTGAATGTATTTTATTTAAAAGAAATCTCTATTATCAGTGATTAATCTCTATGTCACGGAGGACTTGACAAACATACAATTAACGGACACAATCTATACCTAGTTTCAAAATAATATATTGTAAATTAAGATACTCGTAGTTATAGTGTACAATGTACATACTTATGAAACACAAACAAACTCTTCAGCTTTATAATATTAGTATAGATTTTATTATTGTCTACGTTAGATAGCAGAGATAGTTCAGTGGGGGGACCAATAGACTGCAATGCAGAGGGTCTCGGGTTCGAACCCACGTCGCGCAAGTTAAGCACCCCCAACCTACTAATATTAGCTTTGTCAGCTTATAGTCTGTAACTTTCCATTGCGGTGTTATCATTTCTTATTAAATAAATATTATATAGTTTCTAGAAGGTTCGATTGCTAAATTAGCAATATTAATTAGGACATGCGTCACTAGGTACAGATTGTCGAGTTAGCTTTAAGATAGTATATAAGATGAACAATTTGTAAAATCAATTAATTACTGTTACGCTGTAATACTGTTTAAATAAATTTATTTTTTAAAACTCTTTCGCTGTCGTTTACTTAATTCGCACCTCTGACTTTCGGAAGTTATATGACTTTTCGAAATTATGTGCGTATTGATTGACAATTATCGCCTGCTCCGTGCCTCGGAAAGCACGTTAAGCCGTTGGTCCCGGCTGCCATGAACATCTATGGCAGTCGTTATTGGGAGAGTGTCGATACAAAAGATCCCACTGGGTCGAAGTGTCGCCAGTCTGCAGTGACTGGCCCCCACATAAGATAAGATAAGATTGTCTACGTTAGAGCTCGTGTAAATCTTTTTTCCTTACTTAATATTATAAATTCGAAAGTAACTCTGTCTGCCTATCTGTCTGTCTGTTACCTATTCACGGTTAAACCACTGAACCGATATGGATGAAATTTGATACAGCGGTAGTTTAAAACTTGGGAAAGGATATAGGCTACATTTTATCGATGTAGGTACCACACGGCCCGAACCGCGAGCAAAAGCTAGTACTTCATAAATCGATCTGTCATACAAATATAATCATATTACGTCATTATCAGATGTAATTTTTTTTATGCAATTGCAGTGGGAAATAACCATACAGCCCACCTGATGGCAAGTGGTGACCGTAGCCTATGGACGTTTGCAACACCAGAGGCATCACTTGCGCGTTGCCGAGTCTTTAGGAAAGGAAGAAGAGAAATAGGAAGTGAGAAGGAGAAGGAGCGGGGAAAGAGGGTAATTAGGCCTCCGCCACTCTCACTCACCGAACGAAACACAACAGTAGGAATGCTATTCACGTCGATATAAAATGTCATCAAAGTTATGTAGCGGTTAAGGGCTCCCAACTTTGACAAAGTTCACCTCGTTATTATACACCACGTATTTAAACTACTATTGATTGAATAAGCCTCGGTAAACTACCTTTGTACTGTGGCTAGGAAAATTGACTAGGTACATTGGAACATTTGTTCAACAAAATTGCTATTTATTCAAACAAACTAGTGATACTGTGTCTGATATTAAGTGAACCAGATATGTAGATTAGTATCCAGAATTTCAAACTCTTACTATGACTAAATTTCTTTTCTAAGTTTATAATTTTCATAAAAATGTACTTAGTTCTATTTTCATTTTAATTAGGTAGAATGCACATGTGCTTAATTTAAAAGTATATTTTAGGCATAAAGTATGTGCACTTAAAATTACTGACTGAGTATTGCATTAAAAATTATATAGAAATATATTTTAAAACCTTATGTATACCACAATACTTAAAGAAACAAATTCTTATTATTGCATATTCTTTACTTAAAAGTGTGATGTGCCGTTATATAAATCGTATAATATATCGATATTATGCCATCTATTTATTATTATCGCCTTAATTATAATGAGCCAGGGCAACGGTCAACACTGAAATTAAAATAATTAAAATGATGTCTATGATAATATAATTGTGGTCTACTGCCATAATTAATTATCATAGACATAATTTCAATTAAGAAGTTAAATAAATCACATCCTGATGTTTAGATATACGGTTTTACAAGATTTGTTATAATATCGACTTTCAGACATATTTTTGGACACGACCGTCAATCTTTACGAAACATAGCCATCTGTGCAAGAGATATTACATTGTAGAAATTTATGCGCAAACACAAGGGCGCTCACCATTCTTTTACTCTCACAGTCGCTTCTAGAGGGCAAAAGTTGGAATTCAATGTAAGATAACACTGATCACATGACTGTTTTACGTTTACTACACAAGAAATGTAGTATATCCAGCAAGTTACTTTACAAGTCCTTCAACACCCTCACTATCGTACAAATCTATCTAAAGAATACTGGAAGCTGCCATACTCAAAGATTCATAAAAGGGGCTGTGCTAAAACAAAGAGTGGTTCGGTCTTACTTCAATAAAACGCAACGACATTTTTATGAAGCGATGCTTTTTTACCACAAACTGCCACTTTTTATTGTATGTACTTTCAATTTATTTATACCGGTATAAAACTGTAACTGCGATGTGACTTTCATAGCCGATATTTTTGAATCGCTATGAGCTATTTTAGATCGCTGTATTTCTCGGACCGGTCTCGTTTCTCGTTTATAGTATTTTTATCAATCGTTACGTTTGCTTTAAAGATTTTTGAAGTGAAAACTTTTATAGCGGCGTTGTGCACTTTTTTGTAATGGGTAAAAAATGTTAAACTCGCGTCAGGACACGTGACCTGATCGAAAATTCATAAGACGGAGGGAGAATTGTCATGTTTGTGTACGATAGCGCAATAAATGAATATTGTATTTTAACACATATATAATAGTACTTTTATACTGATAATTAATTAAAGCAATTCGTGCAAAATTATTCCCTAACCATTCCAAAATATCAAAAATGCACAACGTTAATATTCAAGTTTTCACTTCTGCCGGCACTCCCGGAGTGCAACCCGTTGTTGTTCTTTATAGCTCGCCTAAGGGTTAGTTATTTCTTAAACTAAAATGGACATTAATAACACCAATAGTGTAAATAGTGTATGAATCCTTCAAGTAAGCGTTAGTAGCAGTGCAAAAGGCAAAGATAAGCGATAATGACACCATATTTTGTTAACGGTATTTACCATTCGTGTCTGCATATGTCTCATATATAATCAAATATTTAATCAATGCCAATGATTAATGCATTGGGATAATTATTAAAGTTCATCATCATCATCAGGCTATAATAGTCCACTGCTGGACATAGCCCTCCCCCAAAGAGCAAGATTATTAAAGTTACTTGATGATAATTATACTAGTTTTTTATTGATAATAATCATTTGTCTCTGTCGCTAACTACGACAAAATGGTGCAGGATGGCAATTAACCAGCTCCAGTTTTAATATTACTCTACCTCTCAAATTACAGTTAGAAAGTATATTATTTAGGTCCTATAAAAACTATACTACTTATGGAAAGCAAAGGCCTAGTTACTTTATTTAAGAAAAGAGTCGCCTTAGAACCTTAAAACGACTTTCATGCGTAAGAGTATGTTATATTGTATATGTATAATCTCTTCTCCTTAGCTTTTATTATTCCCAAGTCACTTGAGGTCGGCTTTCTAGTCTAACCGGATTTGACTGGATATCAGTTTTTACACGGAGCAACTGCCATCTGACCTCCACAACCCGAAGGCTAACGATACCCTAAGGCTAGACCAGTGTCAGGATATTAGAGGGCACAGAGGCAGTACATAATTAGTACCGGGCAGTTAATGTGGATACATCGTCCTATACGTTCCAAATATGTCTGAAGAAATACGGGAGCCATAGACTTTTGTTTGACTCTTTGAAATAGACAAGTCTTCATATATGTCCATATCACTAAGATATCGATTTATAATTAAGTTACAACAACCATGTTGGGTTGGTTGAGGTGAAAGAAATATTCTATATTTTTATCATTTTCTTGACAACTTGGACAATACATCAGCTTGTTTCTCTTTGGAGTTTTTGACAACCTCGATTCATGTTTTGCAAGTATGTAATATTTAGAAAGTTTGCCTTTGTATTCAACCTTTTTTATTGTTTGAAATTGAGAAACTTCTTCGAGACGTCTGCCAGTGGAATATACAGCAGACGTTAAAATCGAATAAAAAGGATTGCTATACAACATCCTGTGACTTATGGGCAGCATGTGGTTGATAACACGAGGGCTGACTGGATGACGTAATTGAAACTTATGTCACATGAAGTTGAAACTTTGTATCTACATTATTATTATTCCGTGTTTGACACGCTTATTTTAAGGAATAAGTTAAGTTTGCAAAGCAAAATCTCACAGTTTTGGTAGTCTAGACGCATACATACATCAAACAAAATTCCGCGTTCACTTGGAAAAGTTGAGATATTTTTTCTCGTGTCAAAATACATATAATTAATGAATGCATTATTCATTTATTAGTGCTTTAACATTTAAAACTCACACAATTTTAATATAAAAATCTCTATATTGTTTTTGTTTTCCTTTAAATCTCTGTGAAATTTGTAATTTAAAGAAATGCGAAGATTTGATTAAAGTAGTACCTATTTACTTTAATGAAATTTTCGCATTATGTTTTTGTTTACAAATGTAATACAAAATTACTCCTCCCCTGGCTTGAACGCATGCGGAAATCCTCCTGGGCATGCTGTAGATCAAGTTGTCTAATAATTCTTGTGGTAACCTGTCCCATTCCTGAATGGCGGCTTCCTTCATCTCTGACAGAGTTCTTGGAGGTGGCTGACGACTCTAAACAGGTCGCTTGAGAGCATCTCATGCGTGATCGATTAATTGGGTTTAAGTATGGAGAGCCCGCAGGCCAATCTAACCGCGTGATTTCGTACTCCCTGAGAGCAGCGCTCACTCATTCAGCTCGATGTGCCGGCGCATTATCATCGACCAACACGAATTGGTTACCATAATTTATCCTGAATGGTCTGATGATGCCATCAATAACAGCTGTCTTGTACAAATTAGTTGTCATTGATCCTCGGTACGGGATCAAGGCGTTCGAGCTCCGATCATTATTCCGCCCCAAAAATATACCAATTTGCCGCCTTGCTGAACGGTTCCAGTGGCAGCTCTTTGCCTTTCGGAATTCTCAGGCTGTCTTCAAACTCGGACACGTTGGTTATTAGGGTGCGTATGCGTACTAATCCGTGTTTCGTCAACGTAAAGATAATTACGCCAGACATTTTCTTCGTCTTCATCGTTTTGATGCTGCCTGGCCCACTGCAATTTGCGTCGCTGTCTTTCCCGTGTATTCAAAGGTGCTCGCCAGTATCTCCTTGATCGTAATCTTAAGTGGTATAAACAATTACGAATGGTCTAAGTAATAATGTCCAGTAGCAGCTAGCAGCTCTAATCTCAGTTTGGTAGCGTTCATTATTGGATCACGGGTGGCAAGAAGTCTGATGTAGCGCTTCTGAACATCACTGAGGACAGTCGGGCGGCCACTGCGAGGTCGACCAGCCAGGTTGCCTATGCTCCAATACCTCTGCAGGGTAGTAACGACGCAGGTTTGAGAAACGAAGACTCTGGCTGCGATTTTTCTTGTAGAATATCCTTCTTCACGCAATAACACTATTCTTGCTCGCAAGACTTCAAACAGTCTACCTGACATTTTTTAAATTAACAACATTAGATAAATTGATTAAACAGCTTTCAGGGAAAAACAAGAATGAGGGTCATATATCATTGATCTCGTTTTTATATAAAAAACAAATGAAGATTTTATGTTTTCTGCATTGAAATTATGTATTCTTAAATAGAGAACACAAATTTAGTGTAACCATTTATTTTTAAATATTTTAAGAAATAAAAAATATAAGACCTTTTTCCGTGAACGCGGACTTTTTTTGATGTTCATATAACACCGCTGTGCGATTGGAAATGTTATATAACTGCTACATGTCGCTACTTAAAAAAAATTAAATGAATAAACTCAGTCAAGAGAAAGATCAAAACTGTTGATTTTGTAAAGAAAGCACTCGTTTTATACAATTGCAGCATTTAATCGCAAATACTAAACGAATTCTAAAATGACATGTAGCGGAAAAGAAATCGTTTTATTTATCTTTAGTCTATTATCAATTTTGTAAACCTTAAATAAAGTTTTATAAATTAAAACACTAAAACGCTTTAGATCAAAATGTCAAATCAAATTAGAATGACAGAAATGTAAGATCATGTAATAGTCAAGATTATTTTAATATAAAGCAAACAGTGCCTAACGAACAATTAACTTAAATTCATCTAAATGCAACTCAATTATAGCAGAGTGTTATCTCGTCCCTGTTTTCCCAAGAGTACAAGATTAAATACCGTCCTTGTCCCCCATCGGGAAACACAAGCCAATAGATTCTAAAATCTCTTTGCTCCGAACACCGCAAGGGAAATTTGCAGTACATTACATACATTACCCGCAAAGTTTTTCACCCTTATTTACAAGAAGGCGCAATATACGCCAAAATTTACATTTAATAGCAGCCCTTATACTTTGGGGAGTTGGCAGCGATCCTTGGCAAGAAAGTCACAATAAACTGCTTGGAAACAAACCACGTAATATTCATTAATTTTGCCGCGCATTGCCGCTGTTTTGCTGCTATTTTGCCGCAACTTGATGGAGATATCTCGGCAGGGCGGGCCAAATGAGATGCAAATTAATCGGACTGCACTTGTGTTCTTCGTTGTGTCATTTCTCTCCCGTAGTCTTTAGTTTTGTAAATTGCTACTAGAAGTTGCATGCTTATTTACTGTCGTGTTCGCGGACTTTGCTAACTAGTTCTAGGAGTTCTTGCGAATGTTGGTACAGAGCGATATGTTAGATTCTTTGTAGGCAACTTCGTAGAAGACACGAAGGCCATTAATAAAAAAGAAATAATAAAATATGTACGAAGTAAAATTATAATAAAAGCACATCAAAATATCAAGAGTGTCAATTACTATTATACTGTATCATTTACTATGCCTTCTTAGAGCCGTGTCATATGTTTGCGAGCCAAAGATCTGATTGTAAGCTTGATGCCTAACGCGGACAACGTATGATTGGGTGCAGAAAACTGTAATAAAATTTTCAGTAGCGTTTGTATAGCATACGGATAAATAGCGAAGCTAAATTTCAAACGTATATTTTAGTTGATCTACATCTTAGTCTTCGATTCTTTTTTAATTTAATATTTTCGTTTTAATATTTGTAATTATTACGCACATACTAAGTAAATATGTTAAGGTTCAATTTAAATATTATTTCTACACTTATGAACGTGAATATAATTTTTAGGAGCTGACACAAATTACTGTAAACAAAATAAAAGTAAATCAATCTAAAGAAGTTAGTGTTCACGCCTAAAACCGAACAGTTCTGGAACTTTTTATAAATAAGTCCAAAGACGAACTCACTCAAGGTGAAATCGTGACATGAATAGCTTTTTATGTAGCAGCGATAGCCGGGAATGAGAAATATTGCAAAGCGTCTCAAAAGATGAACGCTTATAATATTAATCTTTATATAATACTAACTTTTCCTGCGGCTTCGCTCGCGTTAATTTAGAATTTGAAAATCAATTCGGGTTGTGCTCTGCTTGTAATAATATAATTCAATCATGATTCGAAAGACATGTGGCGCCATCTATTATCATAAGAACGTTATTATTGTTTTGCTCGGGAACAGTATTTTTTTCGGGATGAAAGGTAGCCTATGTCCGTTTCTGTACAACATATATGCAAAATTTCATGATGATCGGTTAAGTGGTTTAGGCGTGAAAAGGTAACAAAAAAACAAACAAACTCATTTTCGCTTTTATAATATTAGTTAGGATTAGGATTCTGAGGTTATTTTAAGTTATTTCTACATGAGAATTAATGTAGAAATAATTTGCTTATGCTTCACGCCTATCTTTTAAGAGGTAGGCTGCCATATTACACCTATATTTCGCCGGCCACCTAGTTCAAGGTCGTTAGGTCCAACCATAGTTAGGTCCCACATAATACAGGGCGAGCTTTTTACTATCTACCAAGCACTGTTCTAGACTTCGTGCTTCTATTAGGATTTTTTTTATAAGAAAATCTACTTAACACTTTGTTAAAAGCAGATGTCAATGTCGATGTTAAAAAACCCAGGACCGCAACTGCAAATATAAAAACAAACCTATGTCATAAGCCCAATGAGACGTCCTCTAAATAAATTAAACCGTATTCTTGTAATAAACATAGTCTTTAAGATAACAAAACATTATTCAAACAACCTTAGTTTTGCAAAGTTCCTGCAACATATACAAACCGGGAAAAACTATTTTCTTCTACTAATTGCTTTTACGCTGACTCGACTTACGAATACGACTCAAGGGGAATACCTACCGATCAAATCCAGAATTGTCAGACTATTGATTGGACAAACTTACGATAGTTATTTATTTTGTGTATCTTCATAAGTGGCGTGCCCTAATTTTGTATGTTCTCGAACTAAATTGGGGGAATTATACGAGAACTATGTGGTATCAAAATAATTTAGGTTAAGCGGTTTGGTCAATACTCGTATTGGGATTTGACTTGAGTAGTTTTAATAAGATGAGCGGTTCAATTGAATGGGTTTATGTTTGACTGATTCAAGGTGAATGGAATAAGTGGTATGTAATTATATAAAAATACCTGTTTATAAGCAGTAAGTGTACTATTGATGAATGGAAAATTTACTTCCTTTTCCTAGACGATGGCATGCAAGCATCATCATCCTAATGGAAGCAGTTATCGCTTGCTTATAGCCTGGGGTCGCGTGTAACATATGGGGTAACGTTGCTCATAATAAATTAGTTAAATCGAAGACTTAATTTTTTTAGGTTCTTGCTCCCAAAACTATAAATACTAGTCGTATATAGACGAACTGAAACGAACTTCATAAAATTTCTCATACACGTTATCAGTAGTACAGAAAAGGACATAGGATACCTTTCATCGAGAAAGAAAAGAAAGTACTGTTCCCGACAGAAGCTAGGAGCAAAAGCTAGTTTTTGTATCAAATTTCACATCGTTTCTCTTTTGAGTTTTAGAGTTGATGATTGTACAGAATAACATAATAATATAGACATTGTAAAATCCTATTTATGTATACCTATTCAATGAACCTAATTTTACAGATATGTTATCTTACTAATATTACATATGTGAGGGTTTTTTAAGATGTAAATGGAATGGAATGATTGTTACTCAGTCACACACAGTTTTAAACGGATTTGAATGAAAATTTACATGTCCTTGATTTAAACAAAACATTTATAATTATTAAAGTTTATGTTAAATTACTATTCCCAGTGCTCGTGCGCTGTATAGAGACATAGCAAAAAGGTCAATCTACGCTTCCCGTCACTAGAGGGCTGGCCTTTATTTTGCAGAAAGAATAAGCATTACCATTCAACGTGGCAATGGTGCCACGTTGAATGGCAATGTTTCCGGTCGATTGTGATGCGGAGGAATTTTATGACGCCTATAAGAAGGTTTTAGTTTTCTTTTTCTTTTTCTTTCTGTTTTATAATATTTTAATTACTATTTAATCATTCTTCAATTCAACATTCAACCTTCTACATTGGCTCGCAAGAAAAAGTCTTGCTTGGTTTGGCGTCAATGTTATCTTGTATTTTGTGTTATCTTTTTAGAAATAACCAAAATAACTATGTAAATTTGTCCGGTATACATTCCAGTAGAATTCACCAAGGCGAAGTCGCGACTTAAAGCGTGTTATGAAAAACCTTCGTTCGTTTCTGTGAAATATCAAGCTTTTCATCCTCGTCCGTTAGATCTTACCCTTCAAGTCTTCTAACATCTTAAGAAACAACACAAGTATTTAGATAATTCTTCAGCTTGTCCTAAATTCTTCAAGACGAGTACAATTCATCCCGAGGCTACAGGTTACTAAATGTTTTTAAAGCAACCTTAAGATAATTAACAAGTACAAAAAGAAAAATGTCGGCTTATTCATTAATAATATTATCTAATCTAACAAAGTTTTCTTTTTAAATGCTTACGCAGTTAACAAACCTTGTTTATTTGAGACGGTTTATTTTACAATATTTCTAGTTGATTGCACTGTTGAACCAGAGGCATGGATATGTGTTTAATTTATGTCTTTATTGTGTGAGATCGTGAGTTCGAAAGGGGGTTTGAATAGTTGTATTTGTAGTGTAAGCCAGCACTAGCCACGTACGGGAATTGAACCCGTATTGAAGCACTGACTTTATACTTTAATATCGATATAGCTATTTAGCTCACAATAGCGGGTAAGGTGAAAGAAGCAAGGTAATACGCGAAGAATAAAGGATATTATTATGATTAAGATGAAATATATATTTAGGTACACAAATAACATAAAATGAATTTAGCTAAATGATAATATAGCGAGACGCGTACAAGCATTAAGCAGGTTGAAAACGGTGTGTGTGAGCTCTGCGCCGACTGCGGTGCGCGCGCGCCGCGTCTAGGACATTTGCCGTCCGCCAGGAACAAATCTCACGCAGCGAGTTCGTGCCTGCAGCACGTGTAAGCGCTCGGTCAACTGCACTCAAACATCGTGTTTTTTATTGTGGTCCGACTTTCATGAGCGAAGCGATTCCGCTCATGTAGTGGCGATGTCAATATAAGCTTCCACCACACATTTTTGTCGAAAAAGACTTAAAAAGCAACATGAAGGCTGACAATTTGCCAATTAATGAATGGTGAACAATATATTCGCTACTACTTGGGACTTATACAACGTAACCGACAAAATACAGATCACACTCCTGTGCCTACACTTTAGGTGGCATAAATATACAATTTTGTGTAGTACTGTTCGTCCGATTAAAGAGATCGCAGTCCTTGAAAAGGTGAGTGGATGATTCTGCCATTATCAATTTGTTGGTGACGGTAGTGATGAACTGTTGTCTGGAGAAATACCTCTTTCTCTTACAAGATAGTGATATAAGAGTAAGAACCCTGCGATTACGTTTGGTGTAATACACCTACCTCACCCATTCCTTTTTATCCATCCTATCTTGGATTTCCTTTCCCTAGGCTTGGCAACGCACGAGTGAAAACCTTGATATTGCAAGCAAACATAAGGTACGGTAACCGCTTACAATTTGTTGGGACGTACATAATATGCTTATTATTCACCATAACAGTATTAAAAATCAAAGATCCTATTTTCTTACGCCTTTACAAAACTTATTTCATGTTAATAAAGCTGAGAAACACGAGTGATGCTCCTGTTATCCACTATAAGCGTTAGTAAATAAGACTACTATCGTGCTATTAAAAATACATACTCAAGAAAATTCTTACAAAAACTGTAATTAAAAATACGACCATTTGCATTGTTCATGTTTTTTCTGCACTGAAAGCCGTATACTGTTGGCCAGGGATTAATTTTTCATACTTCATTATGGAGTTCGACAGAACAAACAAAAGACTTAATTTCGCAAAAGACAATTTGGGAGCGTTTTTGTTGTCTTCGCGGACTGATTAAAATTTTCATTTAGTAGTAATTACGCAAACATGGGCGCGGATCACATTCTGTATTGAAATCGGGATATATTATTAATTGAGCCAATGCGTTAATGTCCAATGTTGAATATGTTATGAGATTGAGATACCAAGTATTCCAATCATCATTAAATTTGCTCATGGTTATTGGAGTTTGATGATCTAAGTAAATAGCTGAGTCAAAATAATTATGTAATAATAATGTCCTCCAGACCGAATTTCAGTCACGGCGGCCAATTTTAACGAAGACTGACCATCTGCGCAGAAGATATTATAGTGCACAAGTATGTGCGCTAATATAAGTGCTCTCTCTGTTCCCTGACTCTCATAACCGATGGGACGGAAATTTAACAAGGGAGGAGAGAGATCAAGTCCAAGACCAACGGCTTTACATGCTTTCTGAGGCACGGGGGTGTATTACACCGCCAACTTTTAACTCCAGACTGCTATTAAGATTTCTTGGCAGTATATTTTTAATTATAAATATTTTTTTAAATTATAAATAAAAATATTTTTTCTTGGTAATATATTTTTAAGAGCAGTGCGTAGTCATGCGTGCCACATCTAGTAGCGGTGTAGTTACAACATCCGTGTACTGACAAACTGACAACGTTCGAGCGTTTAGATAGAATTTGTTTGCAATATACCCACTTCGTAGCATTTAGTTATATTAATTTTTATGTTACGTTCTTTTGTTGTTTACTTTTAATTTAGTAATAATTAATTATGTTTCTGTACACTCTTTTAAGCTTATGTTGTGAAAAATTGTTTCTCAGTAAGTGAATTTTTGTGAATTCTTATGAGAAAATAAAAATCTTAAACCGTAACTTGTTTTGGTCCGTCCCGGGATTCGAACCACTACCGTTGCGCTGCGGAAATAATAAATGCTAATTATGCATCGAGGTGTTGCCGAATATTCTTACAGGTTTAGTTTATTTCTCCATTTCAAGACATTGCTTGTTATAATATTATATTGAATGTATTAAAAAAGCTTTTAAAAAGCTAATCCATTGTCAAAGTAAATGTTATAATAGTATATGCAATGATATTGTACACTAGATATATTACTTTTTGTATTATTTTATAATTAATAGCTGCCCTTGTGTAGAAAATTTTAACAAATAGTTGGCGCAGTATATGGTTAAAGAGTTTACGTGAAAAAGATAGCTATCATTCAAACAACTGGGCTTTAAGGATTTTGCAAAAGATTTTATTAAGCTGATTTTGTATCGGCTTCTTTTCTGTTTATAACGTATGTAAATGACTTCACGTCAAGTTTATTTTATTGTTTATTTTTTATTTTGCTCGTCAAAATGACCACACTCCACCTGATGGTAATCAGTCGTGTGGTCTAAGAGCAGTGGCCTCCACACCGCCCTCATAGTAGCCGAGGCAATGTTGAGGTCTCTACTTTGACGGCCTGAGAAGGTGCTTTTTCACGCCCCGCTTAAAGGACCCAGGATTGAAGGAAGTAGGAAACACGTGCCTTGGCAGAGAATTCCATGCCTTGGTCGTTCGGCAGAGATATGAGGACCTAAACTTGCTGGTACGCACTCTAATTGACTCTACCATGTAAGGATGGCATCTGAGCCCAGCACGCGTTGTTTTTACCATTTAGTCTTTTTAAAAGCATCTTTCTCTCTCTTCTCTTTCTTTATAGATATAAGTTTGCACTAACATGTACATGCGATTGTGCGATATCAGGATAAATTCTCAGTTGTGGTAAGTGTAAAATTGATTACTCTTTATGATTTGTATTTTATTAGTTAACAAATTAAATCTTATTTACATGGCCCGACGTGACGTAATCTATAGCTTTTGGTACTTATTAAATGGTCGCTGAAGTAGTCCCAGTTTCAGCGACAAACCCACCATTTAAGGCAGCGAGTTGGCACACCGTGGTAGATTTAGTGGGTAAGAACCAAGACTTTCCACCTTTTCCCGCGTGAGCCTGAAATATTCTCTCCGCGGAGAGCATAGAGGGATGCGTTAGGCAGTGGTCCGACCGCCAACGATGAACGAGAAATGAGTAAAACTAGAAACTATAAACGATTTGACAATCAGTGAGAAGCGAGTGTGTGGTTTCGATAGTTTTGTCGCCGGGCTATAAGCGAGTGTGCAAGTGCGACGAGCGATTACTCGCGCCACTCGCCCGCGGTCGCTCAGTCCTGTGCAAATCTGCGTGCGCAACCACAAATTTTGCATCCAAAATCGTCTTTTTCTTCTCTAAATTTTTCCGTTTTGTGACAGTTGCCGCTGCCACTACACAAACACTATCGTAAAATACATCGTCGTCGTCGTTTGAACTAGATAACAATGAGAGTTGCAATGATTTGTTGATATCCATACGTCTACTTTCAAAGCCGCACTGTTTAGAAATGATCATGAAAACAAATGATCAAGCGAGCGAGCATCGCTAAACGATTATCGCTGAGCAAGTTTATTTTTGAAAGCTCTTGTCGCTCAGCGACAAAACTAGTAAAGCGAGTCGTCGCCGGCAGTGTTAACAGTCAGAGAGCAACTATTAATATATGCATCTCTTTTGTTTACACGGAATGTATATTATTTGTGCGTTTCTTGAGAGAGAAAATCGCCGATAGTTAGTCGTTTTCTCGCCGGCGGTCGGACCACTGCATAAAAGACATTCCGCCATATTAAAAAAAGAAAGTATATATTGAATATAACATCATTTTAATTTCTAAATAATTATATGCCAGCATAACATACATTCCAAATGATAAAATAAATAAATAACCTAATACCGTTGTTCTGAATCCCAAATATATCTTTGTTCCTTGTTTATTTACAAGTCAATTTATATCAACGTAAGAAATTCGATGTTTACTTACATCCTTCGTTCATTAGACGTAATCTTATTTTAGCTTTGACCCCGTCGAAACGGCCTACGTGAAACCTACTAACTTGGATTGATTCAATAAAGAGATCTGATCTCTCCATTACTGCAATAAATTTGTTGTGGGATTTGGGATTTGGCTTACAATAACATCTTTAAATTAGCAGTATACGCTTTTAGTCTCAAAAGTCCGTATGTGAAATTGAATTGCTTACTGTTTGGAAAAGTATTTGGTTGCGTATGGCATAGTGGTTTAAGTGATCGTCTCGCCACTGTACTGCGCCGAGTTTTATGGGCTCGATCGAGGGATAAAAAATTGTGTGATCCACAAATACAAACATTGTGTCCGTTGTCTGAATGTTTGTAAAGTCAGACGAGATACAACGGACACAAAGAACATCCAGATTCAGACTCGTGTGTGTATTGAACCATAAAACTCAGTTTCAATTAATTCAGGTGCAGTTGCAGTGGTATATATTTAGGTTCACGTAATAAGAAATCGAAGCTCTTAATGTGTACAGGAAAAATTCTAGGCTAGATATAATTTAATAACCTTTTCCTTGACACGTTAATCGGACTAAAAACCTAAATTTCACATGCAAACATAAGCACAGCCTTATGCCACGGAAATAACGAGGCATTTTTAGGTTCCATTAAGAATTAATCAGAGTTCATCGGTTTTGTAACGGCTATCCTCGCTCCTATAACGCAATTTACACACACTGTAATAGCTACAGTTAAAATGCACTTTTAATTAAAATTTTATGAATTTCTTTACAGCCGGCTGCTTCAGCAAAACCTCTTAACCCTTTTTACAGCACCTTAAACCTCCAGAAAAGATAAGAATGCTATTTTTATGCTTTTCATTATTTCGAATAACATTGTAAATATAAGTAATTGTTTCTGGGGATCTGTATACTTGCTAACACGGAATTTTATGCTTTACTAAATAAAATAAATGTTGTATTGATTTAAGCGTTGCGTCGGTAAATGTTTGGCAACGTTTATTTATTTTACATTCATATGATGCATTAAGTTGTTAGAATTTATTATAATTATAATAGTCACATATTCAGCCTTGTAAAACGATGTTGAAATATTTCAGTTATATAAGCAACTGCCTCCGTGGCGCAGCGGTAGTGAATGCGAATGCTGTACATGAGGTCTCGAGTTCGAATCCCGGGATTCGGTTAGGCCAAAACAACGTTATTTGGTTGTCTATTAAAAAACCACAATAGCAGCCCGGCGTTAGGAAGTTGGCGGTGTAAGAAACCCCCGTACCTCGGAAAGCACGTAAAACCGTTGGTCCTGCGCCTAATCTCCCTCCGGTCGTGTCGGATTACCGTCCCATCGGATCATGAGAGTTAAGGAACAGAGAGTGCACTTGAGTTTGCGCACACGCTTGTGCATAAAAATATCTCCGCGCAGACCGTCAGTCTCTGTTAACATTGGCCGCCGTGACCGAAATTCGGTCTGGAGAGCATTATTATATAAGCAAATACAACACCCAAGAAAATATTACAATTACTTTTACTTAAGTAAACTTGAGTAAAAGTAATTGTTAATTGCTAAATTTGTAGGATGTGAGCCTACTCGTTTCCAGCGACCCACCCACCATTCAAGGCAGCGAGTTGGCACACCGTGCAGTCAGTGCGTTCAGTCGTTAGGAACCGCGGAGAGGACTGCGTAAATGTATTCCCCCAAGTGAAAAGAAAACAATCATGAGCCTACTGCTGTCAACCGAAGACGTACCCAGACATCAGGCTAAGGATCCGCCCATAATAGAGAGTCCAGGAAACGAACTTAAGACATCACAATCGCACGCAATCATAAGCTTTAAATGCCATGAAACAATCAAAGCCCAAGTGTGGCCGACGTACCAGTGTTGAAGGATTTTAGTACTAACAATTAATTAATATTATAATATTTCCTGGTGTCCTAAAACACAGGCCTCGAGCCTAGCTTAGGCACCAGTCTCCCACAATACATGTTGTAATCCGAATTATGTAATATTTTTCTAATGCTGTTTATGTAATATGTGTACATTGTGGTGAGAAAATAAACGTTTATTATTATTATTACGGTGGTTTATAAAATATTTCAAATCTCAGCTTAATGCTGGTGAGTGTGAACCTATCACGGGCTTATGCCAAGTGGCTCGGTTCATTGAGTATTGTTGTAGGTGTCTGTGTAGTGGATGTTAAGAATCGCCGGACTATAGAGCAAGTATCGATGATAACGGATTTCTGTAGTTTTATACATGATTTTTTATGCAAGTCAAATTCTTTAAGTGATGTATGAAGTGATTTTGGAATGAGTCCTGTAAATGAAATAATGATTGGAATAATCTTAACTGTATGTTGATGCCACATTTGTCTTATTTCGTCTGCTAATGGTATATATTTTTGAATTTTCTCTGTGTATTTTTCTAATGTTTTCAGAGTTTGGTATTGATATATCTATTAAGTATGTGACTTTTTCTTGTTTAAGTGTAAGTGTGATGTCTGGTCTATTATTTGTGGTTGTTTTGTCTGTTATAATGTCTCGATCCCAGTATAGCTTTATTATTATTATAATTATAATATAAAAAGATGAATTTATTACTTCAAAGTAGGCGAACGGTCTTTTGAGCACATCATATAGCGAAGTCATTCAAGTTTGCATGAACGCGTACGTAGTCAAAAATAAAAACGTAATCTGTAGCCGCAAGTTGGTCTAATATATGGCGATGGGAAAAGCCAGTGTGAAAAGTATAAAACCAAAGGCTTTTACTCGAAAACTTTAAGTATTTATAAAACTGTAAGTATTTTTGGAACCGTAAAAAATTGATGATATATTACACAGAATGCTAGAAAGTAATGATATTTTGGTAGATTATCTGAAATTTGTTTTTTACATGAAGATACACACTTCTAAACACATTTTACATGTCAATTTTCTGTCATTAGTTCTTCCAATTTCTTTTAAACCAGACTTTTTCGAAATTATTCGGATGTGACATCAACAACCTCAAAATCATCATCTATGCTCATCTATCAGATAAATAATTATTTGCATCAACATTTTTCTAGGTCATATATTATGATATTCAAAATATTTTACCTGTATTAAAACATGATATTCCTAAATTGTTTGAGTATATTGCAATCACAAGGTATACATATATCTACTTGCAGAGACAGTTATTTATGGAACATGCCTGCTAAATAACTGGATGACACTAAAGCCCGGTTCCTATATCGAAAAGCAGTTCGTTTCGCCTACGGACAGTTAATTTTTGACACATATATTATATTAAACATATGTCAAAATTTATCTGTGCGTAGCTAAAACGACTCGTTTTTTGTATAGGGACCGGGCGCATATGACTGACACTACGATAGGGTATTCTTAACGCTACAATTTAGCAATTTAGTAACTTAGTAAACTCAGTAATGTATAGATTCTGGTGTTCATAAGTGTTACTTTGTGACCTAAATTAATAAATGATTTTCACTTTACACACTGTACGTCTTGGAGATATTAGTTTACTCTAAAGTAAATATACTATGACCTATGATAGTTTTAGTATAACTATTACATTCGCAAAAATTCAAATGTGGCTCACATTTGAATTGCCTCATATGAGAATGCGGTTTCTATTACATTTTATTAAGGCAAGATGCAAATACTAAGACTCGCAAAATGTGAAATATGTTAAGTTCACGAAGATATGCATAGTGGGTAGCTGGAATAAAGCTTTGTTTGAAAAGTACATCGGTATGTTTGACGACTACAATTGCTTGTAGGTTAGAAATAAATAAATTAAAAACAAATTTAAGACATTGAGGCAAAGTTTAAAGATAAACTACACGAGCTCCTAAGTAATAAGAAAATAATAAAAATGAAATATTTGCCACTTGCTATTTATTCTAATAAAAGTCATACAGAGCGGGATTGGGATTAACAATTTCAGCTTATCTTATCCTCTCAGTAAAACAATTTACAGAGCTATCTATGATTCTTATTTTAAGTAATAAGTTTCTAGTATTTTAATCTGAAAGTTATTTGGGTACAATGTAAAAAAAACACGCGTCAACAACTGAATGGATTTATTAGAAACTTGTCAAACAGACACTATCGCGGTTTAGATTTGCATGGGATTTACTCTGGTGAAACCACAAACTTGAGTTGGTCACTAAGCACACGACTAGATTTTGCCCACGGCTCCACTTGCGTAAATGTAGGTTATGTTAATTTTCGATCCCTTGACAACAGTATCGTTTCTGGATAAAAAGTACCCTACGTTCTTTTCTATACCCAAGACAACGTATATGCGAAATTCCATGATGATCCGTCGAGTAGTTAAAGCATAAAAGCGTAACAAACAAACACACATTCGCATTTATAATATTAGTTAGGATAACATTACTTCGAGTATTTGTAATAATAATCTTGAATAATTAAAACCACGTGAGACATCTACTAACCAAATCCAATGTGTCTGAGATGACGGCGTATATTAAAACCTAGACATCTCAAAATTACTCAAATTACAAGCATTTGCCATTTATAGAAATGGTATTAAAAGATTAAGTTGAGTTTCTTGGAAATTTAATACAAACTAGGTGTAGAAATGGCGTGCCACAAAATAAAACAGGTACTTTATTCGGCTGAAAGAAAAAGAATTTTCTCTTGAATTTTTTACTACTAAGATTGTAACAAGCTTACATAAAGCGATTATCATAGCTTTTAGATGCTTGCAAGATATTCGGTACAAGGAGACACTAAAGAATACCTTCACGTATGTGTACGTGATTCTGATTCGTGCTTAGCTATAAGATAAGATAAGATAAGATAAGATAAGCTTTATTTGCATAAACATGTGTGTGTACATACAAAGAAAATGCATACATACAAGATGACAAAATAAATTAAGTGCAGACATGTTTGTCACAGTATGACGTGCAAACTAATTAGATTATAAAATTATAAAAAAAGATACATGTAACAATATATTATTTTCTTGTCTAAATTATTTAAATTTAATTAATTTATATTTAAATTATAAGATTAATCAGCATTATTATATAGGTCTAAATAAATTTAATTATATCAATACAAATTCTTTTTCATTAAGGAACTCAGTCACGCTATAATATGCTCTGGCGGTCAAAAAAGTACTTTAATATTATCTATTGATTTTTTTTAAAGACTCCTAAATTTGGACTAATTCCTGTGTCGTAGGGCATTTTACAAACATTCAAACAACGGATACAAAGAACACCCAGACTCGGAACATCCATTTATGGATCACACAAAGTTTTGTCCTGTGTGGGATTCGAACCCACAACAATCAAAATTGAAATTAAACTACTTTATATCTGTATATAGTAGTTTAATTCCAGACGTGCTTAACCAGTTCCCAACACATTTCCAGCTCTCAATAATATTACAAATTCATTGTTTCCATTTACGTAGCCCTGTAAACAATGTATCGTTTTAGACAAGATTGAAGAATAACATTTGTCGTACGAAATCCATAAATAGAATATTGAAATAAGGTTGGTTTTGGTGAACGTGATATTAAGCTTTATATACTTTTTTGATGTTTTACGTTACATCGTATTTGACATGTGTTTCATATGACGGCCGTGATCGGTTTTTAAATTACTTGTCTATTATTTTAATTATGTGTGTGTGTCTTTTTTTAAATAACAATATAGTGAACAAATTTCAAATTTTACAGCCTCGCTGCTACCGCCCCGCTCAGTATTGTGCGTTTGAACACAGGACAATTATTTGTGAGAACTACTAATGATAGTGTTATAAGTCTGGATTTATTTGTATCCATCAATTGTATATTTGTAAAGTTTCCACAACTAAGGGTGTGTGTGTGAAATCTATATTTTTTTTAAGAATACACTGTTTTAAATATTAATTTGTTTCGTAATTTAATTTTTTCGTGTAAGAAAACGTCTGCGCATAAACATTGAAACTACATACTCTAATGACACTCACACTTGGAACAATTATTTATGGATTACTCAAATTTCATCTCGTGTAGTTATCAGACTCAAAAGTCAAAACACTACAGAGTTATTCATGCATTTAAACTGCTTTAACAACTCTATTACGTAAATCAAAGACTAGTATGAACGATCTGGAAAAGGAAGATATTTTTAAAAAAGTTTTATTTTCAAGAGATTTTTGCAGTTTCGATGTTTTGCCTGTGGCAACTAATAACGAACAAATAAGTAGTTAATTTTCGCGAATCGACTTTACATAATTATTATGTATGTATATTATTAATAACATGTATTATCAATACTAATAATTATTATAAAGAGGAAAAATTTGATTTTTTTGTTTGTGTGTAAGGGATTAACTTATAAACGAATCAACCGATTTTAACAATTCTTTCACCCTTAGAAAGCTATATTATCACCGAGTAACATAGGCTCTGGGCTATATTTTATAAAATTTATAGTTCTGTTACTAACATAACCTAACCTACTTTTACGCAAACAAAGCCGCGAGCAAAAGCTGTTACTAAGAAATATCAATAACGTTTTATACAATTTGTATTTAGTTTTATATCGCTTACATGATGGTTGATGTTTTTGTTAATTTAAGACAAACCATAGCAGTCAAAATGTGAGCAACTATACATGAAAATAAAAAAAAACAGAACTCTAAACAGTCATAAAATTACGTAATGGAAAAATAATTATAACCAATTATATTACAAATCTAAAGGGCCATATAAACATCCTAGCATCTATAATTACCTGAGCTTAAGTTATTTGTACAAGTTCAACAATCAGGACGGAGAATCAAAGAAATATCAAATGAAATATTGTTTGTTATTCAAAATTTTCTCTTTGATGTTTAAGATTCCAAACGAATCCAGTTGAATAACATTCCCTTACCTTACCTTTAGCAGTTATGTTTAATTCTATTTGGAGAAATATTTGCAAATATTTGTCGTTTAATCTAAAATGTTGACCATTCCAATGTTCCTTGTTTTGATTGTTTAGCAATCGAAACAAAGACCAACTATACATAGTCAGGTCATAAGTTCTGTCACATGTTTAATATGAAATAATTGAGACATGTTTATTATTGATATAAATATTTATATACCAAAATGAACTTAATAAAACACAAATTCTTATGCTAATAAAGTTTATTCAAAATGACCCCCGCGATTTTGAATACAGGCCTTCAACCTGCGCGGCCAGTCGTCTATCGCAGCACGAACGAGGTCCATGTCAATTTCGGCGGCTGCCTTAAACAAGGATGCCTTGAGTGACTCCAAATCAGGATGACGCGTTGAGCAGGCCTTTTCCTCCAAGTGTTGCCATATCTTGTAATCTAACGGACTCAAATCTGGACTGGAGGAGGGCCAGTCTTCGTGCCGGATGAAATCAATTTCACGCGCCGCCAGCCAGTCTTGAGTGCTTTGCGTTCTATGAGCTGGCGCAGAATCTTGTTGAAATACCCAACGCCTGTTATTGAACATGGTATGAGAAACAGGTTCCACAAGGTTCGTGAGGACTGCATTAGTTTTTACGCCTTTCTCACAAAAATGTACCTCAGTTAAGCCCCAATAAGAGACTCCCAACCAAACCATGAGTGAGGATGGAAAATGGCCTCGTTGGACACGCGGAACACGGTTGCTCGGTTGCTCGCTTCTTGACTGCTGTGTGCGTACACCTTATCATTTTGTTTGTTGTAGCTCTCTTCCGCATAAAAAATTTTTTTAACCGAAAAAAGAATTTTCCCATGCTTATTTCCCGCGTACCACTTCAACAAAGCACTACATCTCTTCAACTTCAGGTCCATTAAACGAACGTCCAAACGATGTCCTGTTTTTCTTCGATATGCCCGAAGCCCTAAGTCTTCATTTAACACCCTTTTCACCGTGGTTCTGCTTAAACCCATCTGAAGGGCCAAAAGTTATTGCTTACATATGGGATTTCTTTGAATTCGCGCCTTCACAGCTTTTATCTCTGCTGGAGTCTTAACAGAGCGAGGGCGACCACTTCTTGACCTGTCATCTAAACTAGAGTCTTCATTGTATGGTTTGATGGTAAGATAAACGAATCTTATGGTTATATTAAAATTTTTCAATATGTCGAAAATCTGAATTGGCACGTAACCGCAACGATGCAACGCAATAACCACAACACGGTCTTCTTTAAGTGTTCACTCCATATTTAAAAATTAGTAAAATTCTAAAAAGTATACGTTTTTATATTCATGAAAAATTCGAAATTCTAATTTAATAAACTTTTTTGTGGCCAGCATATTAAATTCTAAAGTTTTTATTGTGTGACAGAACTTATGACTAGTCTATGTAGTTTAAGAGAAAATGGAGAAAGATCGAAGCCCGAATAAAATTTGTGTGGACAGGACTTCTGGAAATATCAGCTATACATATTTTTTGTTTCTGCGATGATGCGATGCTCATCGCAAGCTTTAAGTAGGGATAGCAGTGTTTTTGTCTCAAGTGTTAGCAGTGTAGTGGTCGCCTGTTTTAAAAGACCAGTCATGTGCAAGTAAGTTCGTTAGTGTTTGTAACACTAACTTCTAACTTAGTATTGTTTATTCATAGCTAATTAGAGGGCGTTTAATAACAATTAGTTACAATTTCACTGACTCATATGGGTATAGAAGAACAATCTTCTATACCCATATAAGTGCTGTATCCACAGACCTTGCATGCACCGATCGACTCCACACAGGGCACGCGTATTCACGGGTTGCCTTAAACCGACCCCGGTAAAGCTACTGTATCCATTGGCTGGCATCGCACCTCCGGATGTCCGCAGGGCTGTGGCGAGCTCAGCAGAGAGAGCAAAGATGGATGGTAATGCACGGCACCCCTTGTATGGTCACAGGCCAGTGCAGCAAAGGCTGAAGAGCCGTAACAGCTTTGTTGAATGTGTCCATGCACTGACTCTGGAACCATCAAAGGCGAGATACAACCTGTGGCGAGAAAAAATATCTCTACCTACACCTTTCGTGTCACCTACTGAGAGCCTTCCACCTTGACATCAATTGCCATGGTCGGTCTGGAAGTCGCTAAATAGACTCCGAACCCAGGTCGGTCGGTGCAAAGTAAATATGTTTAGGTGGAAACTCTCAGACGGTACGGATCTGGCTTGTGCGTGCGGTGCAATACAAACGATGTCCCACCTCACATCGTGCCCTGCATGCCCGACAACTTGCACGCAGGAGGATCTGATGGCTGCCTCTGACAACGCAGCTAACGTAGCTAGTTTCTGAGCGGCAGATATATAATTTAAAAGTGTTTGCCATGGATACGCAAAGAAGAAGACTCATAAAGGTCAGTGAAATATACAAATATGAGATAAGAAAAATCTGAAATACAAAACCTTTATATTGAAGATGGAAAGAATAATAGCAGTCAATGTTGTTGATCAAGTGGCATAAGTCGGCACTTACACTTTTTATTCCTGTAGGTCAGACAAAGTGGCAAAAGTGTTCTTACACTTGGAAATCTATACTTATAATAAAACTGTAGAGAGGTCAATTCTGTACATTGAATATATATTCAAAATTAATATTGGAGGATGAATGGTGATCGATACTGATGACAAAAATGCAATCAGTAAATTTTTTGTCTGTCTGTCTGTCTGTCTGTATGTGCACGCATGGGTCAAAAACTACTGAAAGGATTTTAACCAAACTTGGTACGATTGTAGTCCATACTCCTGGACAGGTTATAGGCTATATAACATAACGCTAAGACACATAGGAGCTGAGCAGTGACGATAAATTTGAAGCAAGTCGGACGAAAATGCGCTTTCGAGCTCTTATCCTCGCATACGTTGATCATACACCAAAATTATGTATTACAAAGATGATGGTCTTCAAAAGATCTACAAAAAAGTCCTTAATAGTATATATCTATCTTTTATAAATTAGCCACAATAACGTGTTTAATCGTTAGGCATTTCTTCAAAGTGTATTAAAATACATAAATATATTGTATTTCACATAGATATATCTTTATCAAACTCCCATATTCAAAAAGTACACTTTAATATTTATATTATAAAAAAAAAAATAGGAATCGGTTTATAAACACACAAGATATAGATGAAATAAAACTTCCAAATCTCGCCGCGCCAATATGGGTACGGCTATACGGTTGATTGTTGTTTAACGCGCGAAACGGCGATCCGCTGCATTTATGAAAAGGCGGCGCTCACGCGCCGACTTCACTCACATTTTGTTTGTTTGGTTGAACGCGGTAATCTAAGGAACTACGGGTAAAAATTAGAAAAATATTTCAGTGTTGGATAGCCCATTTATAGAGGAAGGCTATAGGCTATATAACATCACGCTACGACCAATAGGAGCGGAGCATAAATGAAAAATATTGCAAAAACTAGGAAAATTCTCTTATGTGAAGCAGACGAAGTTGCGCGGGTCAGCTAGTGTTTAATATATTAGTAACGAGCTTTAACTCAGTTTTAAGCATAGGAGGTGACAATAGACTTGTAAATGCTTATCTTTCATTATTAGATTCAAATCCACAAATGGCTAGCGAAACTTGGTCGCAAACAGTATCAAAGTTCTGGGATTAGCGAGCATCGTACTGTAATATCGTTGGTATGATCCGTTTAACGTACGTTACTACTCTATATGAATTTTATAGCAGCTTAATTAAAAACACAAATTTTAAACACTAATTTATAAATACCGTGGCTGCTGAAAAGCAAAAGAAATGTCGGCGACAATGTACCTAGATATAAATTTAATGTATTTAATAGTTTAAAGGAGTAAAAATCCGTAAGTAGTTTAATTTCTAAGAGATTATTACCCGAGTGCTATATTAAAATAGTAGAACAAACGTGACACAGTAACTAGAAGCTAAATATCAGCATCCAATATCACCGGCTTCTCAAGTCGAGAACAAACATAACAAATATTATGTCTGCCAACCGAAAATATCTTCATTCCAAAGGCATCTGTAATAAACTCGGTGAAAACCGCACCTACTTGACCTGAAAATATTAATATTATTTATGTGTTTTCTTTGTTCTTTTTCCTTAACAGAATGAGCTAGTAATCACACTTGTAAGAGAGATTGTATGGGCGTATTTATTGAGTTGTCTGAAAGGATATTGGTAATAATCGAGACGTAAGATTGAGGGCAGATAAGCCTAATAAAAATATACGTACACAAATAGGTCGATTTATTGATGAAACTTTATTCAGAAAAACATTGCCAGTATGGATCCTGACTAATATTATACATTAATGCGAATCTGAGTTTGTATGTTTGTTAAGCTTTCACGCCCTAATTACTTGACCGATCATAATGAAATTTCGCATACACATTGTCAGGAGTACAAAAACGATATAAGGTACCTTACATTCAGAAAAAAAAGTACTGTGCCTGAGGGATAAAAAGGAGACTGACCGGGACTGGCCCAAGTGTTGCCCAGAAATGGAAATACTTTTATTTTGTCCTTAAGGTAATAGGTACTAAAAAAAATAAACAAAAAATATTCGCTCCCGGGCTTACCGACAAATTACAAGTCTTATTTTTGACCCCCGACGCAAAAACGACGGGGTGTTATAAGTTTGACGTGTCTGTGTGTGTGTCTGTCTTTGGCATCGTAGCTCCTGAACGGATAAAAGAAACGAAATAAAAAAATTAAGAAGTCTCTACAAAAGGCATGAAATAAAAATTTAAAAAAGCTCCGACACTACATAATAAAAATAGTATGAACGTACAAAAAAGGTCTGCTTTATCGAAAAATCTACTTTAACGCAAGTGAAGCCACGGGCAGAATCTAGTTAGTAAATAAACCTATAATTACATGTATCTAGTATTTAAAAATGTTTATGTAAAATCCAAATCCATGAACAGGTTTGCATCACTAAAACGCAGGTTAAAATCCTATGCTATGTTTAAATGTAGCCCTTTTTGTAATTTCAATGCACTCTCAAGGGTCCCATAACACAGAATTTAAATTAAAAAATATAAATTTAACAGAATGGAGAAAAATGATCAAGCCTTCATCTCTTAATTACTTCATTAACATTCATTGACAGCACAATATTCTTACGCAACGCTTAATTTAAGAATATTTAATTTTGCTAATTACGAAGAAGTCCCGAGACATTTATTTCAAATTAATCATTCAGTTTAATTATAACTCTTGTAGTTTTGCTTTTTTATTCTCTTTTTCTTTTAGTTTTCTATTCATAATTTAAAGTATTTACCAGAAAATATTATTAGTTGCTAGGAACAATGAATAAGAGATCTGCTTCATTTGCAACCTTTAGATTAGACCGCAGAGGGATGTCAATGTTGCTATACTACAAGATCGTCTTTGATTCGTCCATTGGATTACGGACGCTGGTTTGTAATGTAATGTGTCGATATGATTAAGCAGACAAGATAATTATAATATATTTAAACTTACATATGAAATATTAGCAGCAGTAGCGTAGGAATCTGTTGGACTGCTACGGAGAGGTCTAGAGTGCGATTCTAAGGCACGCAAGGTGCACCTTTGACGTTTCGAAGTTTTGTGCGTATTGAATAGTTAATTTATCGCTCGCTTTAACGGGTAGGAAAACTTAGTGAGGAAACCTACATGTCTGAGATTTCTACATAATATTCTGGAAGTTATGTGAAGTCTGCCAATCCGCACTAGGCCAGCGTGGTGGACTATGGCCTAACTCTATTTATACTGAGAAGAGGCCCGTGCTCAGAAGTCGGTCCGTTTATTTATAAACAGGGCGAATTAAAATTATTATATGTAGGCAATATACTGTTTATGCTACTAAGTTGGTAAATACCCATAATAAGCTTCATATCAATATATTATTTTCGATCTATAAAATATGTATCTTACTGCAGCCCAGCGTGTCCCATCTTATGGGTACCCAATTTAGAATTTGACTATTATCCTCCAAAGCCCTTCTGCAAGGAGGAAAACTACTTTATCCAATTACGAATAACATGACAAAAAGAATAGCGGAACGAAATTGTATTCCACGAATTTGAATTTAAATATGCATGTATTGGAATAGTACAAAAGTAGACACTGCTCTTGAATCATGTTATAATTATATTTATATTCTAATCCAAACTATTATAATATAAATGCAAATGTGAGTTCATATGTTACGCTTTCATACCTTTACTACTTGACCGATCATCGTATACACGACGTCAGGGGTACAGAAAAAGACATAGAGTAACTCTCATCCCAAAAAAGTACTGCTTCCGAAGGATTAAAATTGATTGAGAACATTAACAGGAGCGCAGCCGCAGGCAAAATCTTGTCTATAATAATGATAGTAAAGAAGTTTGCTTGTTTTAATGCAATTATCTCAGAAAATTGGAATGACGAATAATATAATATTCTACCACATACACACAATACATAATGTATTAGATTTAAATCTCAATATTCAATATAGCTCTTAGTTTTGAAATTGAAATTGTCCTGTACCTTATTATGGGCCGATTTTTTAATCGTCCTATAATTTATATCTTGGGAATATGTTTGATAGCTTTTGTATAGAAAATATGTCAAACTATCATATTTATTCATCACATAAAAATTATCTGTCGATTAAAAAATCGATCCATAATAAGGTAAACGACAAATTAAATTTCAAAAACTGAGCGCTATATTGAATATTGAGATTTTAGTTTAATATATTTAATTAATAATAAAATATTTATTTAATTTTCTAGCTGTCATATTGGTGGACTAACTTGTTTAAAAAAATGATTGATACGCTATGCACATTTTATATTCGTTAATGGGAAATTGCATAATCGACGGTCGGGTAATTGAGACGTGAAAGCGTAACAAAGAAACAAACAAACTCACATTCGCATTTGTAATATTAGTTAGGATATATAGATTAACGATTGGAAACGTCTCCACGTAGATGTTCTAGCAGATAAAATAATGATATGTAGGTATCAGAAATTCATAAATGTCAAATATTGATGTACAACACAAAAGCTGAACGCTATATTTAAATAAAATTGCAACTCGCCTAACTAGTGTCAAAACATTTGAAACTCTCTTTGTGCTATCCGACACCCAGTTATTACGTGGTAAAATATACATATGTTTGTTTAAAAATCAGTTTCCAAACTAAACTACGGTCGTTTATTTTACAGAAATTTCTATTCGTGCTGTATCAAGTGAAACAGTGAAACGGACTGATTTTTGAAGTGAAAACTTCTTTAGCGGCGTTGTGCACTTTTTTGTGATGGGTAAAAAATGTTAAATCCGCGTCAGGACACGTGACCTGATCGAAAATTCGTAAGACGGAGGGAGAATTGTCATGTTTGTGTACGATAGCGCAATAAATGAATATTGTATTTTACCACATAAATGATAATACTTTTATACTGATAATTAAAGCAATTCGTGCAAAATTATTCCATAACCATTCCAAAATATCATAAATGCACAACGTTAATATTCAAGTTTTCTCCCAGAGTGCAACCCGTTGTTTTTTTGTATTAAAAATAAACGTAAGGTAATTTATTCAAACAAAAAGACTTCAACGTCTTAATCAACTATGTCATAATAACCATACAAAAGAAAACCGCCTGATAGCAAAGAAGTTGCCAGGTGTTTTCATGTTGTGTAGTCAAAATAAAAACGAAATGTATACCAACATAGTTAGCGATATGCGACATGCGACTATCAATTAAATTATTTAAATGATTCGAATGTTCAAGTAGTTTGATTATATCCGAATAATATTAATAGATATTCGATGACAACTATTATTAAATTATGGATTAACAATAAACTAATTTACACACTACAATAACTTATATGTTTCATCTAATCTTAAATCCTGCGAAAAGCTAAACTTTTCACGACAGATTGTGCTAATGTTTGGTCGTTATCATAATCCACGGCAATAATAACAAAACTTGTCAGAGTATTATCCACTGATAATACAAATATCTAATCATTATTCGAATAGCAATCGACATGTTATCGTGGGTACGCAAAAAAAGATACAGGAAATATTTTTGAAACATTCGATATTCTTTTTGGAAACAAATGAAAAATATCCTCTTTCAGTTGCTAATGAGGATATTTTCCTTATGTCTGTCACAAGAAAACCATATAAAGCTAAAATATTTACGAATGTTTTAATACACGCTGCCCGTTGCACGTCTATTCGCTAGTATATTTTATTTCTTATTTCATCGCACGTTTCCATTTTTTCGCCTTATTCCCAATTATTTTTGAGATGTGCAGTCAGCCACCGACAAGGGTTAAGCCAGATCGGAGTTGGATTATCAAGCGAGTGGTGTTGAAAAGTCTTTTTGGTTATGTCCGACGCTTGACTCACATTGTGCTTAGAAAGATTTGTAAATACAAAATTCAGATGATAAATTCATTTTTGAATAAACAATTTTACCTTGTGCCGCGTTATTTTTAATTGTTTATTTTTATGGTTTGAATTTCGTAGCTAAGACGCGATTGTTTTATAAATGACTAGCTTTTCCCCGCGGCTTCGCTCGCGTAAAAGTAGGTTATGTTAGTAACCGTACATTTTTTAAAATAAAATGTGGCTTATGTATCTTGAAGATAATAAAGCAAAGCTCTAATGTTAAATATTTTCTAAAATCAGTTGATTAGTTTTTGATTTAAATCCATGCAAACAAAGAAAACATCATATCTTTCCTCTTTATTAAACTAGACATAATAATATATCTTGAAATTGCGTCGATGTCTTGCCTGAGAGAAACACAGAAGTGGATCATACCGTAGTATATGTAAAACTATTGCAACCCAACAGAATCTTCTTTCCAACTTCAACAATAGCTACGTCCATATTAGGGTTAGAATATAATGTGTAGTGATGCCTATTCACCAATAACTATAATATTGATCATACGGCCTGCAAAATGTCCCCGTGTTATCAACTTGAGGAAGTATATGGAGATGGGTTCTCCTCTTACAACACAGCGTCTCTAAGGAACGCTAGAAATTTTACATACGTTTAAAATAAAATAAGGTTATACCGATAATGTTATGACTGCACGTATGGCGTTGTAGTTTAAGTGGACACAGTGTAAACAACAAATTGGACAAAAATGTTGTGTTCTAAATATGGTTGTCCTGAGTCTGGGTGAAGTTGTCTTCGTTGTTTCAATATTCGTCACTTTTCCTAGTACATAAAAATAAGGTAAATATACCAACATTTTAAGTGTACAAGTTATTTATTTATTTATTTATTTGGGACAAAAAACAGTTATACATTGCAGTGAAAGTGTAGAACTAATGCCGGAGAGCGTTATATATACATACATATAATAATTGAAATTCTATACACTTGGGCATTTTAATAATAATAATATCTAATCTGAAAACTCCTAACCTTGGCACAAAGAGAATTAAAAGTCAATATTCACTACGAACCCGTTTAATAACAAGCTTCTCTTCAAACAAAATTCTAAGGAGTCTCGAGAGTCTAACAAAATTTTGTAATAATAATTATAAGTTTCTGTACCAACATTCAAATGCGCAATTAAAATCGTCAAACTAACGAATGTCGGTGCCAAAGCGGTGGCAATTCATTAAAACTTAAAATAATTTAGTATCTTGGAGAAGGCTATAGAACTCACCGCCCCGTTTGGATAAATTGAGCAAACGTTAGACTCCTACAACTAGGTATTTTAAATTGAATCACGCCTTAAAGGCCGAATCTAACGTGCTTCACGACTAATCAAAAGACCTTATTTGTAAAATTTAATTTTAATGCATATTTATGCCAAGCGAATATATAAACAGATTGACTGAGGATGAGATTAACATTGTTATGTTGGAACTGGTTGGAAAATTGCAATAGTTTAATGGAAAGTGGACAATAGAGTTTGATAAGGATAATTTTATTCAGCTTCAGGTAGATGAGTAAGATATGGGTGAATTTTAGTCAACAAATAGTGTCAAATGGACTCGATTGGTTGTAAGTAGTTACAAAGTCTATATGCTTGCAGTACCTATCAAAGATATTTGATATTTATAACGTGTGCATCTTTTGGAATTTTTCAGAGAACTGTTCTAGACTTAAAGTAAGTGTAATTTTCTATGTTGAGATCCAAAAAGAATTGGTATTGGTTGTCGTTGGAAGATCGACAGCGTACGATTTTTAAACTACCTTTATTTAGCTATTGTTACATTACAAGTTCACACCAAAGTTTTTGTGCCTATTTACGAAATGATTGTACTTTTTACCCCTAAATTCTATACAGTGTATATAATTGCACGGATGGCGAATGTCACTTCGCTACTGCCATTGCGCTAAATGTTTTGGGTTCAATCCCCACAAAGAACGAACAATTTTATGATCAACAAACAGTCGTTGCAGGTTCTTTATGTGCATTGTTTAAATGTGTGTAAAGTCTCTTTGCGACACAGAAAGTATTCTGTAATTGACTTGCCCCTTTCCAAAAATAAATATCAAATTGAATACATAACACTTTTCATTTGTTTTAGAAACAATCATTGCTGTTATTTGTGTGTCGAAAAGTATTGCAAACATAAATGACTTTTATGCACAATATTATTTACTTAACCAACATACCCAATTGCCAACTTTTTTAATATTGCCTTCCACGTTTTCTCTTGCATATAGGTCTATTATATCATACCGCAATGCTCAGTTGCTTTATTTTTGTGCTAGGAAAAACAAAATCTGTGCAAATATGTGCCGGAGGAACTGTACAATCGTCAATCAATGGTTCCACTCGTACTTCTAGCGCTCAGTTTGCTAAAATATTCCTCTATTCTCTGGAGACAGCTGCAACGACAGCAAATCTCGCCATCGAAAACATTTCAGATAATTTTTGTATGACAGAGGAACTGACTGCTTTTGTGGACCGGCGCCGGTGTAAACGAGAACCTTTTCGCAAATGCTGTGAAGTTTGAGAATATTCAAGTGCTATTCTCAAGTAGGAAAAGAGTGTTATTGAGATTCTTTGTTAGAAAATAAAAAGTTTGTAGGACGGCTGGATGAGTCAAGGCAGTCTGCGCCATAATTTAATGAATAGAATAATTTACTTAATATTGTATTACGTTTATGCGAATGTTATACATTGAAATTAAACAACTTTATACGGATTTTATCGTATTGTTTATTTTTTTTAAATCATTATTATTACATAATTTTGAAACTTTAAACTAGTATTGTTAAATTGTTATTTTACTAGTCTCCCCGGGAACATGGCTGCTGAAAAGCAACCGAAACGTCGAGGAAAGTGTAAAATTAAATCTAAATAGTTTTTATAATTTAAATAGCTTAAATAGAATTAATCACTAACTAGTAAAAGTGTTTAACAATAGTAGTTTAAAGTTTCAAAATTATTACAAGCTTTTTGTAATTATAGCGTTTTATGAAAAATTAAAAACGCGATAAAATTCGTATAAAGTTGTGTAATTTCAAAAATAGGATAAAAATTTCTTAATTTGATTCAAATATTGGCATGTGGAATCACTATATAAAGCGTTTTATCTTGTATTTGTAGATATATTACTGCCTGCTGTCTTGAAAATAAGCTAATGTGTAAGGCAATAAGAGACCATGCTAAGAATTTGAAAAATGAAGTATAATGTTGATATGGAATGCAGACAAATTCAGTATTTTAAGTTTATTTAATCCCGTTTAGACTACATTTAAATATCTTCCCATTTAATTGTGATAAGAAATATAGAAAACCGCCTATGTAAAGTTATCATTAAATCATGAAGGTTGACTCAAATTTAAAATTTTCACATACCTACGTAATTATTATGTAAATAGCCAGTGAGATTTATCACTCTCTTTTAGATGTAGTTACATAAGAATAGTATAGTTATTATTATTGGAATAAAGTAGGAAATACCATTAGTTGTTGTAAATAATCCTATTATTGTTATATCGTATTTGGATGGTGTCCCTCATATCAATATATAACACGTAAAGCTAAATTTACTCTAGGTGTCACACTAAATAAAATTTAACTAGACATAACTCCAACATTATTTAAATCGAGATGGAACCAATTCTGCTGCCAAATTGGTGCTCAAGTGGACTCTACTGTTAATAAATAAGGATCGAAATCGTGTTTTCCGTAACAAATCTCGAAACCTGAGTGGAACAATATGTAATTCACAGAATCCTTTGGAACCTTAATCGCTCTAAAATTTATGCTCTCCAACGGAAGTGTAGCTGAACTAAATGAAAAAGAAAAAACAAAAACAGGCGAATAGAACTTAAAAGCAAGTGACGCGAGCTAAACGAGGAAACGATTCAAGTGGAATAAAGTGAAGCAAAAAAATTTAAAAGCGGTGAATAGAGCCGTACTTTATCTAATAGCGCGGTTGCTTTTATGTGTATGGTTAGTATTAAGATGTTGTATACGACGATACCTTTATATTGATAGTAAAACGAATACTGTTTATTCCAAAACGAGGCATAAGTTTCAGCTTAGGTTACTTACACACTCTGACTCGTGCACATACAGGCAACACAACGCACGTATAGGAGTGAACTCTTGTTACGTCATTTGTTGACGGGCGTATAGGCGACTGTCATGGACTATGTCATTTTGGTGCAATATTTCTACTTTCAATAAAAGCGCTCCATTGATTCAAATACATCCGCTACTCCGCGTCACGTTTGTCAGACAGCGTGTGCGCTACCGGTCGCTGCAGCTTGGGCGCCGCGTCACTTATGTTCATAGTGTTCTCATGCGACATGACATATATTGCCTAGAAATTCCTTTAACAAAACCCACTTTACGTAGATTGATCATCTGATTGTGATTCTATATCACAATCCGACAGTCAATCTAGGTAAAGTGTGTTTTACTGTCACTAGACTGTACAAATTCAGTATCTGTATATGACTGCAAGTAACAAGACAGGACAAAATGTTTGTTGTATTGCCAATAAATTTTGAATAGATTGCTTGGAACACGCATATTTGCTGTATGTGTTTGTGACGGCCCGTGACTTTACAAATATGTGGATCTAGCTCACTTATGAAGTTGAGGTTACGTGTTTTATTCGCGGGGCGTGTTAAGCGTGGCTGTATGGCAATAGGTTTGTTCCAAGTAAGTTTGAATTAAAGATCGCTGGCTAAATGTAAGTCCTCTACACCAGCCAATTCTAGAAGTTACAAAATCAAAATATGTATGTAAACGTATTGCGTATAAGGCGGCAACCGACACAAAAAGTTATTTTCTAGATATCTTTACGAGACACTTGTCTCATGAATTCGAATTTAAATTCAGAAGGAATTCAAATTTCTATTCAACATTTGAATATATTCAAGTTTATAAAATATTCCTTTATGCAACAGATCTGTTTGAACATTGGTAGTATTATCGGTACAATATATTTTACTTCTACAGTTTTCATAAAATGTTAGTGATTTTAGAATACACCAGTGATCAATAACTTTTATAAAAAAGAGATTGCAAGCAGTTCCAATTTTACATATGTATGTATAATTATGAAATTAGAATTGCTTGCAATCTGTTTTAAGAAATTTAATAATCACCGGAGACTATATTATATGTATATAGTCTCACGTACATATATATCCACGTAAGCCAGAGGTTAATTACAACTAGTTTTCAACAGATATGGTTTTTGGTCAAATTTAGGTGACCGTTCCTTGAGTGCTTTGTAAAGAAACTCCGCGTCATATAAATTATTACAACTTGGCTTTAGCAATCAATTTTTCGGACAGTTTCCTTTAAATGTCAAAAATGTAATTCACACAAATGGACGATGATAAGTAGGTACTTTAGTTACCCTTAACACATGACCACCATGACGGGAACTAGCTATAGGTAGAATTTAAACTCACGACCTCACCATTGCAAGTACAATGCCTAAACTATAGCGCTGCGGCTGCTGCCGCTTCAACAAAATTAAATAAAACTGCTTGTTTATTTTGGAACTGCACTTGTTATTTTCACAGAAAATGTGGAATGCCTTTTTCACTATGTGGTTTCAACAAACAAAAAGCAAACGTTAGCTTCTTTTTAACTTCCAAAAGCAACAATAAAATACCTACACCTCGTTGGTCTCATACCATAAGTTTGCGTGAGATTGTGAAGTACCGGGCTCCATTGCCGAATCTGATACGTTATTAATAATAATAATAATACGACAAGACTATACATTTTAATAGACCTGATATCACAATACACAACAAATCACAAAACACAGCACACATAATTGACATAGCAGTACCGAACAGCCAATAACCTCTTAAAAACAATTACGGAGAAAATCAACAAATACACTGAACCGAAAGAAGAAATAACAAGGATTTGAAAAGTTAGCAAAGTTTATATTGTGCCGATTGTTATATCCACCACCGGGGTAATCCCAAAATACTTACACCATAGTCTAAAATTGCTCAACCTAACACCAAATACATATATTAATATTCAAAAAGCTGCTATATTAAACACATGTAGAATAAATAGTACGAAAATTTATGCAGAGAGATGAAAGCGAACAGCAAAATACAGAACAAAATGATCATACTATATCTTAGATGGCGGCTACTTGATGTCAACCCGTAACCGTCATCAAAACACCGGCTTTTAGCCGAGTAATAAAACAGTTTCCAAATAATAATAATAATAATAAACTCATGAGACTAACACGATACCGATTAGAGTATTCAGGGCAGACGCCGTTTTATCATCCATAGTTACCAATATACCAGTCCATCAAACACCCATACCCATAGCCCATATATTAGAATCCATACGTAGCAATAGTCCTACGCCTGCTGCGGCTAGTACCGCTGTAGGTGTTCCATCCCACCTTTGATTAAAACTCTCGAAGGGCCTCTTCACGTTGGACCCATGTCTCTGTGTAAGCCTCCCAAAGGGCCGGATATTTTTCTAACGTATTAGGAATATACCCGTGAAAGAGAAACATATAATAATAATAATGTTTGTTTCATCTCCACAAATTACATAATTTTATACAGTATATAGTTGACATGAATTTGTGGGTGATCTGGAGTCTAAACTAAGCCGAAGCCTGTACTATAGATCTCCAGGCCCCCCATTTCATAACATTGTATACATTGTCAACATGTGGAAAGCGTACGTAAGAGTTGTGAATGAGTAAACAGGAACAAGTTTTAGTATATAATAATGACATATTTGTGAGTGTGTATGTAGATATGTGTGTGTGTAAGTATGTGTTTGTGTGTGTGTGTATGTGTTTGTGTGTGTATGTGTGTTTATGTGTCTGTACGTATGTATGTGCGTGATATGTGTGTGTCGTATGTGTATGGAAGTGTGTGTGAGTGTTTAAGCGATAAATATTTTTTTCAAGTAACAGTTTTGCATGTTTTAACATATTTAGTTAGTAATAGGGTTCTTAATCATTGTGGGTAATATGTAGATAGTGTATGATATAATAATTGTAAATAAATGTGATATATAATAAAGTACCTAATGTGATATATAAAATTTAAGAGTATAGGTAAAATATATCTATATGTATATATTGTACAATTTATATACTTACCTTTAGGATTTTTTCTGTTTCCGCGTAACTAAGTTTCTGCAACCATTTATAAATTCCATTTTTGCATTCAGTTTTACAATAGTTCGACAAGGGAACTATTTTATTTATTTTATTGAACAACATACCTCCTCGGTATGAAAAAAATCTTTGTGCAAATGAGGTGTTTACGGCAGTCGGTTCACAAACCGCGTAGTTTCTTCTAGTCTGAGCTATGTGCTTTCTTCTATTCTCTGGTAAGTCACTCAGTTTATGAAGTATAGTTAACATTATGTAAAGCTGGCGCACAGTGAGGACTTCCTAGGAAATAACCGAGGTTTTGATAGAATTACATTTAGTGTCATTCTTTGAGCTCTTTCAAGGATTATCATTTTTGTTTTACAAGCTCCACCCCAGGTAGTGATACAATAGGATATGACTGACTGCGCCAAGGCCTCATATACTAACTTTATGGTCTGTTTATCTGCTACGCCACGTAGTGCTTTAAATATGTATGTTAGTTTTCGCATTCTATTGGATAAAGTTTGTTTGTGGTTTTCAAATTTTAAATTAGCGTCAATTTCGATTCCAAGATATTTTATACATTTAGTAGAAGTAATTTTGGGACATGTACAGCTGGGAGTAGGAGGAAAATTACATTTATGTGCATACCTATATGCTATTTGTAATATTATCTATTTCTCTTCGATTTTGGATTGAGAACACAATGAATTTGGTCTTATCGTCGTTTAAAGTGAGAGAGTGTGATATTAGCCAGTGACAAATCGTGTTAAATCCCTCCTGCGCAAGATTAAAAAGTTCATCCCATAAATCAGCATAAAAGGTTAGCGCTGTATCATCTGCATAAGCCGAGATGCGGCAGTTTTTATTAGTAAGTGTGCAGAGCTCATTAATATAGCAGAGAAAGAGTGTTGGACCTAGTATACTGCCTTGTGGCACCCCGAATGTAATTGGCAATTCATCACTGATATTGTCACCGATTTTTACGCATTGGGTTCTATTGTGTAAATAATCAGATAGTAATGCCAGTGGGATGCCTCTTATACAATGGCCTTCTAGTGTCTCTACAAGGCAGGGGACAGAGACAGTGTCAAAGGCCTTTGGAAGGTCGATAAATATAGTTAGGCATTTCTTTTTATTATCTAATTTATTAACCAGAAAGTTAATAAGGTCAAGTACAGCATTACTGGTTGAGCGGCCAGATCTAAAACCATATTGCGAGTTTGAAAGTAGATTGCCGTGTTCTAAGTATTTAGTAAGCTTAGTGTTAATTATGCGCTCAAATAATTTCGATAATGTAGTTAAGACTGCAATAGGGCTATAGTTACTGACACTGGCTCTATCATCCGCCTTGTATATCGGGTGTATTACAGCTCTTTTTAATGAATCCGAAAAAACTCCAGCCTCAAAACAGCGATTTATCAAATCAGTAAGCACGGGTGGTACTGACTTGGATGTAATTTTAAGAATGTCAGCACTGATCTGATCCCAACCTGGTGCACAGTCACTTTTTAGAAGCTGTATTGTTCTCGCAACTTCTCCATTGTCCGTTGGTAGAAGAACAAAAGATTACACGGGAGGCTCAATAACTTTCTTGAAGTTTGGAAAACGAGTGGGTAAAATCATATCAGATAGGTTTTTACCGATATTAGAGAAGTATTCATTAGTCTTGTTCACCGCCTCTTTGGGATTGTCACTAATTTTTAAAAGTTGTAGTGGTAGTTGATTTTTGTTGTTGTCGTTGGTAATTGTTTTAATGGTAGACCAAAGCCTTTTTGAATTATTTTTAGACATTATTAATTGATCTCTCTCATACTGTTTCTTAAGTTTTTTAATAAATTATTGCAATAGTTTCGATATCTTAAGTACGATATTTTTAATATTACATTAGTTGTATTCGATTTTAATTTTGTGTGCATCCTATCTCTATTGCGTATGCAACGTAACATACCAATAGTTATCCACGGTTTTATTATAAATATATATATGAAGTGTTTCTGTAGGAAATTCTCAGTAGCAGCTCAAAGAATTAATTTTTTTAAGCAAGTTTTTTTTCTTCTAATGAGCGGCAGAAGGTTCTGCCGGACTTTTACCGGCACCACTGTGTTCTTAAGTTTGCCTATGACCGAGGGTGAGAGGTCGGTCCAGCAGGTACTGACCAATCGCTTATTTCGATGGTTTCCTACTCTGCTAAGCGGCCTGGATATTATTAGCCGCACTTCCACTCACGAGGCGCGTGCGTAAGACAGCGTCGTCGATTCAAGTTTGGTATTGAATGGGTGAATGGCTTCACCCACCCTTCACCCGCCACAGATCAGCAGGGAGCATGGCTATGAGCCAGGTACAAAAAAGAAGCTGGTGGTTAACGCTATTACTCGGGACTTACAATCACGTTTCGCGTAAAATATCTGGCGAAACGTGATTGCAATACGCCTCTACTTACTTATGAAGAATCGTGCTATATAATTCGTTACAAGAATAAACGCGATCATGCTTAATAATTATCTTTAAATGTTTCGACTAAGTTGCACCGGCTATGTTCACAAGTCTTAGACTGGTTACGAATTATATAATATTGTTTCGTGCTGGGTTCGAAGGATAAGAATTTAAACAATATTACCGACTAAAATATGTCTTATTCTAGCAAAAAATTTATTTAAAACACAACACACACTATACTACTCTTTTCCACTGTAACTGCTTCAAACTCTGTGGTATTTTCCCTTCCGTTCGCTTTGATGAATACTTGACCGCTTACAATAAACTGACTCAGCGAGCGCTGGCCTTGCCTTTTATAGGCGGTTAGAGTTTCTGGATTTTTCTAGAAACTCCATACCCGATATGTAACAGTACGAAGATTCGAGAAAGTTCCAGCGCTCTCTCTACTCTTCGCGTACCGACAAGCTACGTAGTTCAGTAAGACGTCAACAGATGGCGCTGTAATAAATTATTGGAAGGCACTGCCGAGTTTTCCCCACAGTGCCGAGAGATGGCAATGGCTGTTACAATATGTTACCTCTGCTTACCCTGTCGAAATAAACTGACGTGAAGTTACAGCGTCTCAGCTAAAGAACAATTATCTCAGTTACCTGTAACAAATGGCAATATTACACGGTCGATGCGCTACTTTCAGATAAGTTCGAGTTAAAATATTGCATACCGTTTACTTCCAACCATTGTGCATTTCCTTTTGATTGCAAAATGCACTTCACACCTAAGCTTTTAAGTTTAATGCCGGCACAGGTGCCGATTTTACTGCAAATGTACTTTAGCCTTTTAGTTTTGAATTATATAGTTACGTAAAACATAAAAAGGATTAATTTATAATATTCATATGGCTAACTTTTGAAGTTTGAGTCGTTACCTAAAAGATGCCGTAGGATATAATTAAAATTGTTTACATAATATTGTCTTATGTTTACGCGAATGTTATATAGACCAAGATGGTGATGTTAGTCTCCCCGTGACCATGGCTCCTGAAAAGTAAACGAAGCTTCGGAGAAAGTGTAAGAAAAAGTTTAGTAATATAAATAGCGTAAAATATTATTATAGTTTATAAGCAGTAGATAGTATATTTCCAAAATTATGTAATAATAGTAAGTTTAAAAAACAAAGCAATAAATCCATATAAAGTAGTTTTATTAAAATCTTATGCTAATTGAATACACACACTGTATGTTTCAATGAATATTTTATTATTACCGCTCGTACTTTCCAAGACCTGCTCGGCCCTACACCAGTTGAAAGGTTAAGTTTACTGCGCAATAGACATGGCCTTCACTAGGTGTTCACTATTGATGTAGTTATACTTAGTTGGGTTAATTCGAACTGTGCTCAACATTTACATTCCACTAGTTAATTTAATGTCTCACACACTCGGGATCAACCCTTTTAACCCACCAGACTATCTACCAAGAATTGCCAGATAAAATAAAACTTTTCCACCCACACAGAATCTTTCCTACTTAAACAAACACCCAGGGCGCTGAACCAAAGCCGCAGCGAAACAAGATTCCAAATAATCTGAATCCAAAACAAGAATAGTAACTTACCTCCGTATCTCCTGCATTTCAATATCTTCGGTGCCATAAAATACTTACTTAATGTTGTAGCTTCTCCAACAAAGGAAGCTAGAACAATCGTATTCAAGTGCACCACAATTTCTATGTAATGCAAATTCAAAGTGACGTCTGCTTATATCCGCGCTGGATAAACATGTTTATACTACAATACCATGGAGAAATTTAATAAAAACCGTTATATTGTTTCATATTGAGTTCTGTTTGAAGTTTTCATATGAGATTTAATATACTTTGTTTGCATTAAATTCAATGGTTGTTCTACGTAATGTTTATTTTGTATCTGAGTTGTTAGTGTTAAATTGAAGCAATATCTGATCTACGGCATGATACTAAAGTGATAATATCGATTTAGTTAAAGTTTGTAATGAAAGTAATAAGATAAATCCTAACTAATAATAAACATGCGAGTGTAAATTTGTTTGTTTGTTACGATTTCACGCCTTAACTAGCCGACCGATTATGAAGAAATCTCGCTGCCTAGGGATACAAAAAAGGACATGGGATATCTTTCATCGGAAAAAAGTACTGATCCCAAAACTAGTAATAAATAATTATAATTTCATATCAATAACATTTAAATTCTGCTTCGGTGGCGGTAGTGAATACGACTGCTGTGCACGCGGTGTCCGGTTCGATTATCAGGTTGAGCAAAGCGTGATTGGGTTTTTTAGTCAAGTAATTCGCCGTAGCAGTCCGGTACATGCCTATAAGCTCGCCCTGTATTACGTATAACCTTAAACCGTAATAGGCGAAATGTGGGTGTGCTACCTACCCAATCGTGGAACTAGACTTAAGACTATATTATATATGATTTAAATATACATACATTTAATATTATATTGAGCACAAAACATTTTTTTTAAGTAACATATATTTTATACAACAAATAGAGTCAACCAGTAGTTCTCCATCCAGAATATATTCGTTCAACAGAAAGGCATAGCTTTTTTTAGAGCCGGCCCAAGAGTAGTTACATTGTTACTACGTTTTGTCTGGTGAGCCAAAGGTGAGGAATTGCCCACTTCACTCCCTACATGCCATATTTAATTATTGCTTTCGGAAATCAAAAATTATTTTAAATTTAATTCTTTCGAATGAATGAAAATTCAATTCTTAAAGAGATAACTACAGCATTAGCGATCCGGCTAGGGCCTATGTCACAAAGCACTTTACAACAAACAACTAACGGATCCAAATTACACCATGACTTAGTAGAATTATTTGTGGATCATATAAATAATTGTCTTATGTGAGATTTCAACCGACAACACTCGGTGCAATGTCATCTTCAGTAAAAAAAAAGAAAGAGAGATCTGCCAGGAACCTGTACCATTAGTAGCACTAGTGAAAATCAATCTCTTCGAGAAACAGGTATGAGTCAATAAATATGTTTAAGTAGTAAGCACATTTAAGCATTACAAATCCACACATTATTTCAGGGTATGATACAATTTTAATCCATATTGATTCTTTCACAGTATACCAAATTATCTCCATTCAAATGTCGTTACGTTTGAATTTAAAGAACAAACTCGCAGTGCCATCTCACTTCAGATTTAATAAAAGGGAATGGCTATATTCGTTTGTATTGCCACGCGTTTCTCCAGCAATTCGGCATGAAAAATTCTGCTATTGGATTTTTGAAACTTGCCAGCTTGATATTGCTTTGAAAAAGAGTCAGGCCGAAATTGTTTACGTATTTGGATATACACATAATCTTCATAATTTTTACATTATACATGTATTGAAATTACAATAACAATATTTTTTATATTAGTATTTTACAGATATCTAATAAGGAAAGAGAAATTTAATAACAAACTACGTGTATGCCTTGGTAGTGACTGTTATGCATGAAGTCTTGGGTCCTATTCCCGAGGACAGCAAAGCGTTACTACGTTTTTCTGCCTAGAAATTCTCAGTAATAACACAGAGTTTGGAATTGTGCCCAGTATACAGAAATGGTCTCCTCTCACATAATAATGTGAGACACACACCAAAACCTTTAACTTCCTGAAGAGTAGGTTTTGGTGTAGTTTACAATCCAGGCTGTAGGCGTAAAACTGTGTATATGTGTATTAAGGTTTTTTCAGATTTACTGTATGTGAATGTCTCTTTTATTTGCTGTACCATAACCACATCCATGATAACACCTAATTTTAAGGTATGACATCTTATCCATATTGTGGATTTGGAAATAAAGAGTACAATACAAGATGACCTTTCAGATATCTTTCTTAGATCCAATACTCTAATCCACAAAGGGATATGTCCATCGGCGGCTCAGCAGTAGACAAGATGTTCATTAATATTAAAATTCTTCTTTGATGTCAATAGGAATTTTGATATCAATGTTGAATTATATGAAGTTCGGAGTAATGAGAATGAATACTAAGAAGTTATATTATTTTCGACAACAGTGCTGCCATTTATAACAAGGGAATATAAGAACAGGGTTGCCACTAAATAATCAAATACTCAATTATTAAATCGATTATGATTTTCAATAAATATACTGCCTCCGTGGCGCAGCGGTAGTGAATGCGACTGCTGTGCATGAGGTCTCGGGTTCGAATCCCGGGTCGGGCCAACATAAAGTTACTGGGTTTTTCTGTTAAGAAATCTCAATAGCAGCCAGGAGTTAGGAAGTTGGCGGTGTAAGACACCCCCGTGCCTTGGAAAGCACGTAAAGCCGTTGGTCCTGCGCCTGATCTCTCTCCGGTCGTATCGTATTACTGTCCCATTGGATCACGAGAGTTAGGGAACAGAGAGTGCACTTGTGTTTGCGCACACACTTGTGCACTATAATATCTCCTGCGCAGATGGCCAGTCTCCGTTAAGGCTGGCCGCGGTGATCGAAATTCGGTCTGGAGGACATTATTATTATTATTATTATTAATGGATATAATATTATGATCAGGTGTGTTCAAATACTCAAACGATGTTTATAGTATAAGATTGCAAACGTAAAACGTACATTATACATATATATTTAGTGATTTCAGTGATTTATTATTATTTTTGTCCGTATGTCAGTGTGAGTTACCAAAAATATTTTGTTCGTTAAAATATATCTACTTAATCGATTAAACGAGGCTCGCCTCGATATAAAAGGGAGAAAATCTGGCAACATTTTTCATTTTCCTGTCAATCCTGTCATGACCTACCTACCGACGCTTGCGCCGCTGTGTTTGGTGATTTCTTTCTTTGCGATAATAATTTTTCTAACGACAAGCCTTACCAATGGACCCCGAACCCACTTCAAATGACGACCCCAGCTTTGTTATGGACTCCGCATCCGCTTTGCATGACGACCCCGGCGGCTCTTTGATCACGGATACCGATTTCGCTTGTCACGACGACTTTGGCACCGAAACATGGACATAAGTGGAAACCGTAGTACACCTCAATTCCCCACCTCAACTATGATGCCCTTATCCTGATTGTCTGTGGAATATATCAGTTGAAATAAGCCGGTTCCTATTATGGTGAACATAATATAAGGTTTAATGTTACCTATTCAATAGAGATAAGCAGAGACAGGGGCAACAACCTACTAGAAGATGCCGAATGCAGATAACGACACATTAGTAAGGGCCAAAATATAAAGTCGGCACATTAGCCGTAAAATATATTTGGTTTATCTAATGATAAATAATAAAGAATCTTTGATTAGCCTTTTAGGAAACGGTCGTAGGACTACTATATAACATAACATCTAAAAGTAGCTTTATATAACATACTGCTGGCGTATTTTAAGTGGCCGTCTAGTCACTACTACTGCGCTGGGTTTGGTCCAAACATTTGTGTGATCCTCAAATAGTTATTCCGAGTCTTGGTGTTTTAATTCCGTTATTTAAATGTTTGTAAAGTCGCTCTTGACACAGGAATTATAACATAGGCAAAATTCATCCTTTTAAAATAAGGAAATAAAATATGCTGACGTTATAAGCGTTACTTTGTAAACTAGATTAATATGTAATTTTATGTTAAACAACGGCTCTTATTCTTGTTAGTAGGCTGGTAAATTTTGGCTATAATTCCCAGTCACTATATCTATAATTCTACAGCAACATGACTAATTCAGAATTTAAAGCTTTGAAACCTGTAACTGCTGTCTTCTGATTATCTAATTTAATTATCTTAATCTTATTATAATATTCTTATCTCTTCTTCTAATTATGTAATTTATAAGTTACTAATATTTTTACGCGAATGTTTTACTTTGAATTTTGATCCGCACTTCCACCACTGTAACACATGTGAAGCCAGGTTTTACATAACATACCGAGTTTTGATAGAAAGGTAAACTGTCCTGAGCCTTCCAGGACAGTTGTATCAGAAGTAGTAGAGCCTCGCTGATTTCAGCATGAATGGGCCGGCTCGACCGGGGAAGGACTACCCTCTCACAAAATATCGACGTGAAATAGCAGTATTGCTACTGTTATGTTTCGTTCGGTGAGTGAGAGTGCCGGAGGCCCAATCACCCTCTTTCTCCCTTCCCGTTCCTTCTCCTTCCCACTTTCTTTTATTCCTAAAGGGTCAGCAACGCGCAAGTGATGCCTCTGGTGTTGCAGGCGTCCATAGGCTACTGTGACCACTTACCATCAGGTGGACTGTATGCTTGTTTGCTACTTCAGAAGTAGAAAAAAAAGTTTATAGAAGGAGTTGGAAAAAAAATTCACATACTAGCTGAGCCTGAGCACTGCATCTGTATGTTTAGTATATTAGACTTGTTCTTCTCCAAAGCTCAAATAACCCATTCCGAAATTTAATAAAATATCGTTTTCTTTTGAATTATTTGAGAGATAGTATTATTCAATATATTTATCTTAAAAATAAGATAGCAAATAAATGTAAGACTTTAAATAGAAAAACTTATGTTCTTCTCGAAGGCCTACCCATACCAAAATTGCATGATAATCGGTATAGTTGTTCAGTTACCCTCGCATTTTTTATACTAGTACTTATGAATTAAATATATTTGACTTCAAAAATAAGATAGTAAGTAAATAAAAGATACTTTAAATAGAAATTCGTATAAATATTTCTCTTGGCATGGAAATTTCCCCTCAATAAGTTGCGGCCATTGAAATGCTCCAGCAAAATGTAAATTTGCAAGCGCAAAAGTACGGGCTGTTACTACTAAGCACGCTGATTAAACTAGACTACGTGTCCTCAAACTAAGGTTTAAAGTTGCAAACAACGAGAATATTCTAAACAAAAAGTACTCAACGACTTTGGCACTTACGACTATTTTAAAACCAACAACGTAATAATTACTAAGCTACACGCTACAGAAGAACGTAAGCGCCATTTTATTGACAAAACTTTTTAGTGGTGTATTAAAGCAAGCGTGTGATGGAATGAGTGTCGTGAATTTTAGAAAATTGCTATTACCGTGAATACACCTATTTGTTGCAGCAGTAACTAAGTTTTTGACGTTATTTTGAGGAGTGCAATTCTGCTTTTATTTTATCGAGGGATAATAAAAGCGAAACAAAGTAAATGGAATATATTAAGCCTTGCATTAGTTTTTAAGACTTAGCAAACTTGTTGTAGCTCTATCTCCCACGGGCATTAAACCTTTGAATCGAGACACCCAAAGAAAAAAAGGCAGTGTTTTTGGAGGTAACTGTCAAGAAATTCAGTATCAGCATGGAGTAATGTATTATGTCCGTTGGACAGCAATAGATTCGGCCCTATTACGCGGGACTTACAGCATAACTGGCAAAATGTGGTGCCAGCGAATAATTCAATCAGAATAAGCCGCCTGGAAAAATAGATATAATACCTTAAAGATGAGTGCAGTTAAATACCTTGGTAAATGTGACGTGACAAGACGTAATGTGTCGTGGGATGACGCGATACTACACGAACAAACTTCTTGCGTAAAAGGCATTGAGCATTAAGGTTAGCGTGGAGTCCTCTGATGTTAATAAACTTCACGACACAGGAAGCAGCAGTGGGGTTACGGCGATTGGCTGCTGTTAAACGACAATGCTTTGTTCGTACTGCCATAGAGTGAAAGGAAGGGGAAGCGTGAAAAAAAAAGAGGCGGCTATTCTCGCAGCAAAGTGGGGCAAGGCGCAGAGCAAGTTTTGTCATATAACTGTATGGTATGGCGATAGCCGATCCGACGGACGGAAGGACCCCCGTACCCTCCCGAAAGTGGTCGCCGGGACCCACCCTCCGGTCACCATCCGGCACGACGAGCCACCTCGAGATTATGCGCGGCATGATAAGGCAGCCAACCTAGTTGGTTAGACTTGGTTGGGCCTCTGGACTATACCGCGGGCGGCCAGCAGAGCACCGTTTCTACGGCTCTCCCTGGCCGCCGGGTCGACTCGCGCCACCCACACAATGACTCTACGGATACTCTGCAGGTCCCTCATAAGCTGCGAGAATCGTCACCTCATGCTTAGGCCTCCGGCGCTCTCATTCACCGAACGAAACACAGCAGTGAAACACTGTTGTTTCACGTCGATTTTCTGTGAGAGGGTAGTACTTCCCCGGTCGAGCCGGCCCATTCCTGCTGTAACCAGCTTGGCTCTACTACCTACCTACCTTGTGTTAGGAGTGAGTTCACGTCGGTAGTGCTATGCGTGGGATTCGAACTCGCGAACTTTCGATCCCAAGTCCAAAGCCTTACTTATGCATGTAGATGCATGAAACAGATAAATTTTAGGATATAGCTACTAAACATAAAACATTTTCAGTCTTATCTTGAAAACGTATTTTCCTAGACTGTCATTTCGTTCCTTTAAGTGTACGGCCCCAATACATTTACGGAATGAACTTAATTAAGGCCCTATTACTTATTTTCTTCTAGCGGGTAGACGTTTATTCCTAAGTACATATAGGCCGTCTGTTTTGTATGAGTTTGCAGCCGCTGAGTATCTGCCAAAAGACTAATTTATCTTTTTTATTCGTACGTAGGCTCGATTAGCTGATTGCCCTTCAGGCTATAAACGTAAACATTAGAAATTAGGCTTAAAGAATAAGTTCAGACAAGTTTTTGCAAATGGTGTAGAGTATAAACTTATGTAATATGTGCATTTTTTTATATAAATAATAATTATTGCGTCTAAAAATCGGTGTAGAAATTGTACGGGGCATAATACAATATTTCATAACTATTGGAGAATACAAAGATACTTCGAAGACTTTATTTTGATTCTACCAGGTCACATTTAATTTCATTACCACGTATAACGTTATCACATCGTTTACTCGTCGGAGGTGGCCCTCGCTGATCACGTCTGTCCTCAAACACTCATAATGGATGGTAAAAAGACGACCATCGTCCACTCTTAAATTGTATCCTGTATAGCAAATCTCTTAACCTGTTCTGTCTTAACCATTTTTAAATAATCATGCACATCGCTAATTCTGAAAGTATAAATTACATCGTTTATTTCTTAATTATCTCGTTATCACCCGCACTAGAGACAATCCCTGCGTTACCCTGTAAACATTGAAAGACCCTGTAAAATTGACTTTATAAATATTGAAAATTTTCCGTTCGGACACAAAGAAAACCTAGACCCAAAACTACTATTTTGTGAATATTTTTTGTTCCAATTTGGGATCCGAATCTCACTCATAGCACTTAATTTTATTTTGAATAAGTAGACAAACAATAATTCCTATGTCGTGGGATACTTTACAACAGACACAAAGAACGGCCAGACTTGGAACAACTATTTGTGGATCACACAAATTTTTGTCCCGTGTGGGTATCGAACCCACAACACTTGGCGCATTGGCAGTGACGAGGCGGACACTTAAACCACTACACCACCCTTGCAGTTATTCATGCAGTCAAAAAAATACGAAGAACGAAGTTTGGTTAAAATAATATAACTCATAATTATTGTACTAAGAATCAATCATTAAAGGCGGGATAGTAAATAAAATTTGTTTACAGAGACTTCTTTCTTTATTGTTTTACAAAATTAGTTGAGGACAATATTGAAACGAATGGCTTTATTACCAGCCTAAATGTTTTGTGCTGTAATGTCGCGCATGAATCCTGAACATTCGTTGTAAAGTTTGTTTTAACTATTATATACGGATACAGATGGCATAGACCGTTAAAATATGGGCTATGAAGTGGGAGAGATTTATCATATGTAAACAGAAATGTGTTGCCAAGTTCATTTTACTTTGAATTATAAAACTTTATGCCTTTTGGTGCAATTGTTAGAATACTAGTGAACGATTTTTGTAATAAATTATGTCTAAGATTGCGTTTGTATTGTTTTAATTAGAATTTTATTATATTTTAGGAGAATACATTGTGATATTTATGATACCGAGAATAGATCGGTACTTGGTTTTTTAATTACGAGAAAATTAAATGATCCTCTAGCAAATTGCTAGTTTTGTTTAATAGGTAATTCAATAGCCAGAATCCAGAATACAATAATTGTAAGCACTGCGTTTGAACCGAGGTCTCAAGGATTGGCCTAGAGATGATTATGCAATTAATAAATAATTAGTATAGTAATGATAATTACCGCCATATACCTACATTGTCAGCCTCGATGGCGTAGTGGTTAGTGTAACCGACTGCCACGCCTGAGGTCGCGGGTTCGTTTCCTGCACAAGTCAAACATTTTTTATTATATATTAGATATTTACAAAAAAAGGATATAATATATGTAGGTTTATCCATTGTCTAGTATCCATAGTACAAGCTCTGCTTGGTTTGGGCTAGATAGTATTGTGTGTATGTGATAGAATATTATTATTTGTAACAGGAGGAAACTTAACTAGTATATTCTACCATGATCTCGTGGTTTGTACTTTATATTTTATAGTGTAACAGTACAAAATAGATTAATAGATCAAATAAAGTTTTCTATACAAATAGAACACAGATAACAATTGCAAAAAGACAAAATTGTAAAACAACAAAGAACAATCACGATCTTCCACGAGCGAAAAAAGGCGAAATAAATCCAAATATCGAGCCAATACAGAACGCGACCTGTGTGGCCCCGAATCTGAACAAAAAACTATATCCCGTTTTTGATGTGAAATTTTCGTGTACGGCAGTAAAACAAGTGACAGGACAAATAAAACAGCGAGGCAGGAAAAATATTTGTCGAAAAAAATGTTAGCAGCACCGGTGTGCGGCAAAAATGTTTAGCGAGAGAACATTGTGCGCAAATGTGTGTACGCGAGTGTGTGGGTGAATGCGTGTGTGTCAATTGCGGTAATAGTTCGGAAAAAAATACAGCGGAAGGAGTGCAAAAATGTGAATGTGTTCAGATGGTGTATAGAATTTTGTCAAGTCGTTTGTCAAGTTGTGTTGTGTTGTAATTATGATTTACTAGACTTTGTCCGAAGCGTCGCTTGCATAAATGCAGGTTAAGCTAATAATACTACTTTTTATAAGATAAAATGTTCTCTATGTCTTTTCCTTTACCACTGACAACTTGTATGCGAAATTGTATGATGATCAGGGTCCGTCAACTCTGTTCTACAAAATTTTGATTGGAGGGCTGTTAGACACGACAGAGACAACGATAGTGGAAAACAAGAATAGCGATATAATTCCTGCTGTAATGATACCACTGAAAAAATACAATTGAGTTTAAAAATGTTTTTATTTTAATTTATTACAAATACAATGTAAAGAATCTTAGAAATAATTATGAATTATATTTTGATAATTAAACAATAGAGCAAAATATCTTAATCTCAGTATAAAAAAGATAATTCAATATATAAATATTTACAATTAATTTCGTGACATTTACTGGCAACACAAGAAAAATGTCTGCCACCGCTTGCGCACCGTTTATCTTGTAATTTCGATTTATTTTCGATAAATAAACTAGTTTTAATTTCTTCTGCACTAAAAACGTTGAGTCGAGCACCCTGTTCCTCCTTTGTACTGTTTTGGTGAAATCAAGTGTTATTTTGTGAGATATAGACTCAATTTGAGAAAGTGACTTTTACATTGTTTTTGTTTTACAATATGAGTTTTACATAGTCAAATTTGTATGTATTGCTCTATTCACAAATAAACCTTTTATAATAAAGTTATGTACATATTTATTGAACTCTCTAAACTGTGTTTTTCGATTAAGTTTTTCTTTGAATATGTGAACGCTGATTTTATTAATAACCAGATTTCTATACAATAAGTACAATAACATAACAAATCTAAATCGGCATACACATTAACTTCAAGGAACTTTAAAAAATACAGTGCATCCAATTTTGAACCCATAATAATGACAAGAAAATAGATATACATACCCATATATATATATACCTACACACCACCAATTTTGAATTTCCCGCGATAATTTTGTTTAATTTTGTGCGGGCTGCAAATAGATGGCGCAAGGCGCTAAGGAAAAATTTCCTCACAAATTTTGTATGAAGTTGTCATTCTTCTCTTTGAGTGTAAGTGTTCTGTGATGATGATCGGTCGAATAATTAAGGCGTGAATGCTCAACAAACAAATAAACAAACTCACATTTGCATTTATAATATTAGTTAGGATTTTATGTATATGTCTATATGTGGAAACAGCGGTGGCCTAGTGGGAGACCGCTTGACTGCCTTGCAGTGGTCTTGAGTTCGAACACAAGGAATTTTTATGGTACGTGCGTATTTACCGGTTAGTGCTTGGAATGCTACATATATTTGAAAACCACATTTTGAAAATAGGGTTAATAGTTAAATCTCACTCGCTTTGAGAACCTACAAATCTGTAAGTTTTACATAATAGTCTCGAAGATGTATGAAGTCTGCGAACCTGCACTTAGCTAACGTGGTGCATTATGACCTAAACCTTCTCACGCTGAGAACAGGCCCGTGCCCAGCGGTGGGACAATTCATATAGAGGGCTGATATTACTATATGGTATTTGTGTGCACGTGTGTCTTTATCTAGGAACACCACACCATTAAATATGTGTGTATACTTTGACACAAATAAATGTCTAGAAATAAGTCTAAGAATTCATACTTAGTCTCTCACGCCAGGATATATTATTTTAATATAACCAAGACAGTCAAAATTTAAACAAGCATACGGCACGTGTAATTGTATGTGACTACAGTGCTTTAAGGATGCTTGTAGCTACAGGGGTACCACTCGCGTATTGCCAACTCTTATCAAAAACGTGTTGTTGCGCTGCTAACCCAAGTGATGAAGATCAGCAAGGAGCCTGTAAATGACTTCTGCCTAGTAAAACTTCCTAAACTTGAGTTAAAATTTTAGCAGTAGGCAAGTTTAACTTTACCTTGCTTGTCAAAATGCTGTGTAAAATTATGTTGAAAGATACCATTACCACATCTAGATATTTGTGGATTCATTTAAATGAACTCACATATATCTAGAAATGGTATCAGAATATGTAGGTTCCGCATAAAAGAGGGTTAAATGCCATGGAGCTATTTGCCAAGTTACCCGAAAAGAGAACAAAACGGCAGGAGAGTGACATAAATTCATCATTCGGAAAGTGTAAACGTTTTTGCATTCTGGAATTGGTCTAGACAGCTACCAAAAAGGAGTATTTTACAGGCACTAATAAAAATATTAGATTTTTATTAATCGTTAATACCCGCTGTAAATAATTGTTTAACTATTGCTATTCTATCATAATACCTATTTATAAAGGAATGATCCATTCTCTGGATAATCACGAAAACTATCAAATATTATTTGTCTTGCTGTTCGATGATTATTCTTTATCATGTTCAAAATTCAAATGAAATAATTTAAACGTCTAATCGATAATACTGGCACATATAGCTATATTATTCGAAAATCTTGTTTATCCTGTGTTACTCCCCAATGAATAATCCCACTTCAAGAGATAGCACATTAGTATTCCTCTAAGCAAAGTCAATGCCGATCGCGCTGTCGCTGGGGGACCTTTTGCTAGTCTAGACGATTTAAAAATGTCTATCAAAGCAAATGAGATTGTTCACAGTAAATATAGTTGTATTTAAATAAAAGTAGACCGTAAAAAAACAGGAGTAGAATCTCCGATGGATAAAAAATAGGGAATATTTAAAGTGTGTGTGGCTCAAGGAAGTGTTATAGGGACAGTGGTATCTAAGTTTAAACTTGAAGCAACATGATGAATAAGAATGCAAGTAATAATTATAAACGCGAAATAAACACTCTCTGTTACGCTGTCACGAATAAACCACTGAAACGATTTTGATGAAATTTGGCAAGGAGATACATTTTATCCTGATATGTGTTCACGTAGCATTTACGTGCGTAGCAGTTATCTGCGGGCAGTAACTAGTGTATTATATATTTTAACTATAAGGTTATGATATCGATTATCACCTTATAGATCACCTTATATTATATGGCCAATTATTGGTAACCAACCAAATAAGAAATAAACATAAGTTAGTAGGCGCATATAATCGTTTACATAAAGTTCCCAATACATCTGACATTAATAATATCAATAACGAAAAATTTCAACTTATTGGATGAGCCACCGGCAACTTGGCCTTTATAAGCAATATAAACATTTTTTACTACATCTTTCACCATCATCACAAATGTGACTGTAATTTGCATTATAAGTTAAGAAGGAAATAGACATCAAATTCTTTTAATACCTTTCAAACTTTACCATTCGCTCATGGGCGTTAAAATATCGGAAATTCTAAAATTCTCCGATCAATCATTAATTACATCAAGTCCCGGATGACGAGTGGGACTTAATTATCCGCTGAACTCGTTCATACGGCAGTAACTCGTCCCAGCGGATCGCGTTGCAACTTGTCAACTTTCAAAGGAACTAGACCAAAGTCTGACAAAGAAGCTTTAGCTGATACCGAAAAGTTTTTCAGGTTTACTGCAATGCATTTGTAATATTTTAGAGCTTAAGTTTGAAGGTAACTTGGTATGTCTCAGAATAGTTAAACAAGAAAAAAGGGTTAGAATTTCAGTTTCTGTCTTATATAGATATAAAACTCATTGTGTTTGTTGAAATGTGATATTTTAGTTTTATGTTGGTTTCTTGACCATCTTTTTGATTCCAGACATGATGCTTTCATCATATTAATGGTTAAACTGACAGGTTAAAAGCATTCATTTTGAAATTAGATGGGCTTTCACATCATATTAAATATCTAAACATCAGATCAGCGATCAGCAATTTACTCTCCGTCAGGAAATTGTACATTACACAAACAATTCTCAGAACACATAAAACCCTACCATATGATCCTTATAATAATAATAAATCTAAACGAAGAAAAGACAGAATCGCTGAAGTTCCACAATCTAAGACCGAATTTGCAAAACGTCAATTTTACATCCGCTCTGCTCAATTATATAATAAAATAAACAAAAAGGTATATGTTCACAATAAAAACTACTATGACTGTCATAAAATTTTAATAAATTGGATAAAGCCCCTTACCTATGAGGATACGGAAGGTTTTCTGACATACCTTGGGTAGCTATAACACTTTCACCCTAACATCCAGCACTACCACACCACACCACACCACACCACACCACACCACACCACACCACACCACACCACACCACACCACACCACACCACACCACACCACACCACACCACACCACACCACACCACACCACACCACACCACACCACACCACACCACACCACACCACACCACACCACACCACACCACACCACACCACACCACACCACACCACACCACACCACACCACACCACACCACACCACACCACACCACACCACACCACACCACACCACACCACACCACACCACACCACACCACACCACACCACACCACACCACACCACACCACACCACACCACACCACACCACACCACACCACACCACACCACACCACACCACACCACACCACACCACACCACACCACACCACACCACACCACACCACACCACACCACACCACACCACACCACACCACACCACACCACACCACACCACACCACACCACACCACACCACACCACACCACACCACACCACACCACACCACACCACACCACACCACACCACACCACACCACACCACACCACACCACACCACACCACACCACACCACACCACACCACACCACACCACACCACACCACACCACACCACACCACACCACACCACACCACACCACACCACACCACACCACACCACACCACACCACACCACACCACACCACACCACACCACACCACACCACACCACACCACACCACACCACACCACACCACACCACACCACACCACACCACACCACACCACACCAACAACTACTATACTTCATTTAAATAATATGCATGTTATCATATTCTTACTATTATTTTTGTTTTTGTTCTACATGTTATGGAAGAGCGGAGGCTCCTAATACAGACATTGTTTGTCTAAAAGGAGGCTCCAAACACAATGTTTTGATATATATTACTTTTTAAAGAACAAATAAACTATTTCTATTTCTAATAAACTATTTCTATTTTCTAAACACGATTATAAATCGATGGTGTAGTATCACTATCTAATAAGTAGAAAACCATGATATTACAGGATGCGAAAAAGGATTGTTTCTATAGTTTTTAACAATTGAATAAAAATATACTTATATTTTTTTAAATACTGTGATTCTTAAAATAATTTCCATCAAATATTTCAGATTAGAGAAATAAATTTAGATAGAATATGCAATAAAGTGAAAATAGCTAAAATTTTAGTCATTGGATATTGATACTGGACAGTCGAAATACTATAATATGTTTTCACTTAGACAAACAGATTTTAAATTTACTGAATACCACAGTAAGAGCATAAGTATAATTTTATCTAGTTTAATCATACTATAGGTATGCTTTGGTAGATGGTTGCTACATATAAGGCATTTATTACTTGTATAATTAGCCAAAACTGCAGAGGACAACGACCTTAAAAAAGTCAGTCTGAAATCCACATACAAAATATCTTGACAAACGAGCTAAAACTAGCTAGATTATTTGACTAGAACTGTTAATAATATAGTCTCAATGTTATGAAAAGTTCTTAGGCTACCCAAAGGAAAAAAAGCAAGGCCCATATTTTTCAAAATTTATTCTAATTATACCACTCTTGATATATTATGTACTTGAAATAATATATTAATGGTTCCACTTCGTAAAGTCAAAGTCAAATCATTTATTAATCACATATAATTATGTCCAAAGCAATCTTTCACTTGGATGAACTTGTAGCACCTTATGCCACATCAAGCTCTCACACATTATGGAGGGCTCAAAAACTGATTGATCTACACAAAAAAAAACTTCTTACTTATTACCGTTGTATAATCCAATCTTTTGACTGATGTTCTAATTTATTCAAGTACCATAATTAGGTATGATTACAAAAACTGCGTTGTTGGAACAGCCACTTCGCAGTGGTGGATCTTAACATTAAACGTGTGGTTTGTAATAATACTTTGAGTGCAGGAATAGTGTTGTGGATTAAGTGACCGCGTCGCAGCTGCCACTGTGTCATGGCGGCAGTGTTCAACACGGGACAAAAATATATGTGATCCACAAATAGTTGTACTGATTCTGGGTATTCTTTCTGTCCGTTGATTGAATGCTTAAAAAGTCTTCTGCGATACAGGAATCATTGCGAGTGCTGGAATGGCCTCGGTAAAAAAATAAAAGAAGAAAATTTCTTATTATATTTTTTTTATGGAGGCCAAATATAGCTACAAAAATATAGCCATTTACTTTAAAAACCTGTGTATGTAGGTATATCGGGTTCACCTCATTCCAAAACCGCAGTCACGCTACTAGCCTAGTATCGTGAATGTGCCCTTGTTTATATATATATAAATTGTAAAGACCTAAATTCAATAATTACTAATTCGGCAGCTATATAATTTTCCTGTCAGGCAATTTTCATGTAGCACGGTATATAAGGAGCCCAAGGTATTACGTGGGACAAAACTACCTTAATGAGATATGGATATACAATATATAAGCTTAGACTTTCCAGAATTCACACCTGTGACGCGTGACCATAACATTCTGTCAACTAGAGCTTCAGTATACTTCGTTAAGATACCTTATTATCCATTCAAACGGGCTGAGTGTCGAAAACTTCCATACTTAACAGAATTCGAATAGTTATTGTCTTCAAGGACGGGGTCAAAAATTAGAATTTAGTTTAAGAATGTTTTCTATGTCATAATTCGGTGAACGTTTTAGTAAAATGATTTAGTTTAAGAATGTTTTCTATGTCATAATTCGGTGAACGTTTTAGTAAAATGAGTAAATGAATAAGATTTTTTGAGGCAATTAAATCAAAGGGACTTTGATAACGCATATAATAGAACTAGGAAAGATGTTGTTATAAGGACAGTTAACAAAGAAAATGATAATTAAGAAATCGTCACCGCTTATTACTGGAAATAAATAAAGGAAAAAAATACTTACATAAAATTTCTTTGAATCTGTAAGAAACAGTCCCTTGCAACATAAGCATTGGGCTAACGACCCAGTGCGGGTCGTAGATCCTGGCTGGTTTCAGCATGAATAGGCCGGATAGACCGGGGTGGTACTGCCCTCTCACAGAGTACCGGCGTGAAGTAGCGGTACCCGTACTGTTGCGTTTCGTATCGGTGAGTGAGAGAGCCGGAGGCCCAGTTACCCTGATCCTTTTCCTATCCTTTCCTTTGTCCTTTACCCCCTTCATTCCTTTTTAAATGGCTGACAACGCACTTGTATCTCCTTTGGGGTTGTGGGTGTCCATGGGCGGCGGTGGTCGCTTGCCATCGGGCGATCCGTCTGCTCGTTCGCCTCCCTATGCCATAAAAAAAAATTAAAGTAATTATTAGTTGAGGTGGAATACAGATTAATTAAATTTGTATTAATTAATGGTGTAGTTACCGCTAGCACTATTATACCGCTTATCAGAATTTAGTGTAAATAATTATGTTCTGTGACATAAGCTAAAGGGATTTTAAATACAACTAGAGTATTTACTATAGTACACAATTTTGCTGAATTGCTGCCTGCATTACGACCAAATTTAGTAAGTAAACTATTTTTAATTAATAAGGATTCCTCTTCTTAATTTCAGAAATATTTTGATTCCAGTATTGGTGGTTTTTAATAGCAATATGTCAATGTTACGTTTTTAGCCTATCGTGTTGCAGCGGCACACCGGTGGCCAGATACAATAGTTTTTAATTTGTCAAGCACTTCAACAATCGACAAGTTAAACAACTGAAACTAGTTAATTAAATGTTTTCAAAAGAGCTCTGGTAGGTACTATTTTAGATGTGAGTACCTAAAACATCAGAGCAGCTGTTTTTGTATTACACCAATATTAGTTCTTGCGCAGATAAATCACATACATAGAAGTCCATGAAATTTATTCAGCACCTTCACAATTACGGTTTCATGAATCGGTTTGCTAATATATTTCTAGTACCCTAAAGAAAACTAAAAGGAACAATAATAATAATAATATTCTACCACATACACACAACACCATCTAGCCCAAACTAAGCAAAGCTTGTACTATGGGTACTAGACAATGGATAAACATACATACATTTTTTTTTGTAAATACACACATATTTTACATAGAAACATCCAGACCAAGACAAACATCCATATTCATTCACACAAATGTTTAACTTGTACAGGAATCGAACCCGCGACCTCAGACGTGGCAGTCGGTTACACTAACCACTACGACATCGAGGCTATGTAATGTACTACGCTCTCGTTTTCCTATATATAGATAAAACGTTTTAGCAAACCTATCCCTTAAACAGTAAAGCTATCTTTCTTCTGTGTATGATTTTACAGATAATCACGAACAGGCACTCGTATTTGCTTATCTATAAAAAACGAACAGTATGGAAGCCATGCTGTCTACCGACTACAACGCACATTGAACCATGCCTTGGACTCGTGTCGGATGCGACGTATTGTGACGGATCCGTCCGCACTACCAAGGACGTCCTTTTCAAATGGTGTACCAGTGCGAGGTTGTGTGTCTAAATCTATGTAGTCACAGACCGCGGCTCTTTTAAATTGTGAATGCACGCCAAGAAGAACATTAATCTCTACGAAAACCGAGCTACAGAAATAATAGGATTAAAAATACACAGAACAAAGGTGTGCTTAACACAATGAAATACGCTGAAGAAATAAACAAAACTACTCTAAAATTAATTCTGTATGTTAGGTAAATGTACGTTGATTACATAAAGCCATTACAACCTCAGTCCCCAACTAGAGCGACTCCTCAAAAAACTTACGTCATTAATATTCCGCGACTGCGCCTCTCTCTTTGCGCAGTCACCAGTTCTCAAAATTGGATTGTGACACACATAATTCTCTCTTTTATTTCATACATGACAGCTTTAATAAATTTCCTTGTTGCTCTGAGAACGTAAGAAAAATTTAATATATCAGCTACGTTGTTGTTTTGCTTGAGTTTGAAGAGTCATCTGACAGAAAAATGTTTGCATATTCAAAAGTGAAGGATATAACTGTTACTTTGAATATATATTTCAACTTCTCTCTTTGAAATTTCTTTTGAGAACGGTGACTGCGATAGTACTTACTTACTTATTCACAACCCTTAAATGAAAATGGTCTTGACTTATTTTTTCGTAGACGTCTTATACGTAATTGCATGCATAGACTCACGCTCATGTATTCCTAACGACTAAGCAGTAGACACTTCATCCACACATCATAATAAGGTATGTTGACAAGTGAAGGAGGAGCTTTATGTTATACACTGAAAACCATTTTGAGACTCAGAATTATTATAAATATTAATATAATATCAGCCTCGCATATTAAGTGCTTCACTGCTGGGTATTGGCCTCTACCCAGTGTAATAAAGGGTTAGGCCATAGCATAGTCCACCGGGCTGGCCAATGCGGGTTAGCAGACTTTACACTAAAATGTTTAAAGTCTGCTATCCCGCACTGGGCCAGCCACGCCAGAACATTATGGAGAACTCTCAGACATGCAGGTTTTCTAACGATGCTTTCCTTTAACGTTAAAGCATGCGATAATTAACTAATAAATACGCACATAACTTCGAATAGACAGAGCGTAAAAGTCAGAGTGCGTACCTTGGGTTCGAACTCGAGACCATTGCATGACAGTCCAACAGTCTCCTATTAGGCTAATGCTGCTATTACGATTACGTATTGTCACTAAATTCAATAACATAGTATTACACACTAGAGCAATAAGCGAATATATTAATTTCCGCTTATGTTTTCCGACAGAAGCAATATTAGACGTGTTATAGTCCGACTTAATTCTCTTTACTCTGCACCATTCTAGTTTCATAGCACCCGCCATTTCTCGTATGGTATTAAGACGAGCTATGACAAATTGTCTTCCCAGTCTGTTTCCCCGCTCATTTTACCGGAATTATAAAAGCATCTTGCAGCCAAAGTGCGGTCGTTGAAAACACGTTTTTGTGTGAAAAACATTCACAATGCAGGAAAAGAACGTTTAAGTGAGTAAAAGAAAAATAAGGAGACGAAGGCAGCCTGTCTCTCGAAAAAGTGTCCTTTGAAACTTTAATATAAAATAGTAATATGAAACTGGGGTTAGTAAAATTAATTGTACTTTAAGAAACGGAATGTTTTCACGCTGTCTGTGTTTGTAATATTACACGATGGAGCGTGACGCGTGTTCTCACTAAAAGTTAAGTAGATACGCATTAAATCCAAATATCCATTATATATTTATATACATATTAAATGTAATTTATTGAGACTATTTTTGAATACACTGAGACTTATTGCACACTCCATATTTGCATGGCAATAATTTTTCTCAGACCATATAATCCATCAAATATTCTTAATTTTGTCGTCCGTTTTACTGAAAAGGGAAGTGGCATTATTTTTCCAAATCCGCCTATATACTTCTCATAAAATTCTCAGTGAGCTCAAAGAAAACCTAGCTTTTTTTGGGTTTTATGAGTTCCGAATCTCGGTATTTTCTGTGCTATTAAACCGATCTGCACAGGTGTTACAATACTGGAAGTTGGGGTGAGACTAGTCTCATAAATATACCCAAATAACTTTCCTATGACTATGAACTAAACCTATTTATGCTGAAAAATTCGGTTTCCTGCAATGGGATAATTGCAGATTATATGTAGGAAAAGTTGTATAATAGTATTTATTATACAACTTTTCTTACATATATATATACATGATAAAGTCTCACGCCTTTATTCAAGTAGAGGTTGGCAGAGGTATATTAACCTCACATTTTGGCAACAATAATAATAATAATAAACTTTATTGATCAAATATTGCAATACATGGGTTATACATGGTAAAATTACTGATTTGCTACAATTATAGTGGGTGCAGTTCTGATCTCCTAATTAGTAAACCTGTATGAAGGAGTGACAGTCCCGATTCCCCCAATTGATTACAAGCATATGTAATATTACTATTTACGTAAATTTATATTTTACTGCTACTAAACTATGGTATAATTAAAAATATACAAATAATGAATAAATTTAAGTGAACAAAACAATACAATTATTTTAGGTCCTATGTGGTAGGGGCAAGGGTCTTTCCGTCGACTGGGTACTTTTCACGGCATCGTGCTGCTACTGAGGACTCATTGGCAGAATAACCCTATACCACTTTACATGCAGTGGAACAGACTCCCAGAAAGCGTAATAAAAGCAGTTTAGTGACGATAGCTACAAAACTGCTTTACGCACAGGTTCGAGAAATTTTTCGAATCTGAAGACATACGACAGCAGACTAAGGACTAAATGTGTGTTTATCACTAAATACTTGTATTTGTCCAGCGGTCGAATATAGACAATAACCATATAAACATTTGGAGACATCATATTATTCATCACTAAAGCTCGTTATTAAGTACTAAACAGAATAAAATTAAAATAACAAATCGGTTGACAGACAAAGAAGAACAGCTTCGTCTTTTCGAACCTTTCATAATTAGTGTTACTTTTTCACCTCAATGAATAAATTATTTTTGTGTTTGACTTTGACTTTGACCTATTTATATATAGATAAGAATAATACACAGCACTCAAATTCATTACTGCCACGCCACCGAATCAATGCAATCTCCAAAATGGAAATACTAAATCCAATATTCGGATGACTCGATTTTTACCATTATCTTGCAACGAAATTTTAAAATCCAACCTCATTTGATTCAAATCCATCTCTGCGTTACAGCTCATTCACAAACAAGTTCAACAAAGAGAAGTACAGCACAATACTGTCAGCTTTTGTAGCACGGCGATGCCCCAGTTCAAACCACTCGATACATTCATTACACTTCACTTCAATGCCCACTCGTGTCTATCATCTTTTATACAATGAAAACGCATTAGGTTTGTGAAGAAGGTTTCTGTTTTTAGGTCTTACGTTATATGGAAAGAGCCTATTGCTGTCTATCGGAGCTTCCAGGCTTCGTACTGCTTCTTTCTTGACAGAAAACTCAATGACACTGTGTCTGATCTGAATTGAAACCTCGAGATCTCACGCACTTAATTGGTCTAATATGGTCATGGCTTTGACTATTTGGATGGTGCAGCGTTTATACTGACGTATACATGAGGTGTCAGCTCAATTCCAAAAGTGATATGGGATATTCTGTCAAGGTTGTTTTAGGAGCTGCATAGCCTGTTGTGCTGTACCCGATAGATGGGAATAGGCTTACTCTCTATTCCGTGATAGATAGATCTGTAGGCAAAATCTGGGTGTAATTAATCCTTGCCAACCCCTTCAGGAATATCAGGAATATAGGCATGAGACTATGCATCTATGTAGAATTTAAATTACTTTTTAATCCCTTGTTTATTGAAGTTTTTTGATCACCGGCGAGTTCCATAATCACCAAAATTTTATATAAACTAACAAACAAAATATTTCTTCCCGGTTCGATTACCAAATAATAAACCAGTTATAAGAGAATATTTTATGATACCGAATATGAGGAAAGTGTTTCGTAAAGATAAACAGAAAATATTTTTTGTGGCGGTAGAATATAGGCGAGAGAGTGCGGCACATGTATAACATTAGTTCATTTTTATAATGCCTGTATCCCGAGAGAATACAGATAATGAAAAACTAACACAAGGAACTTTCAGACGGCAAAACACAGCACAGTTATCTTCGAATCGTACAACTTTTGTTCATGCGGGTATCGAGTCGGCTACGCTTGAGGCAATGACAAAGTTAGTTTTATCATAATTTGAAAGAAAGTTATTCACTATTAGAGATAAGGCAACATGCTACAATCTAATATACACATAATTATGTACGTGTAAGGCCGATAATTGTAATTTCTTAATATGTTACAGATTTCTTTATAAGTAATTATAGAATAAAGATCATTGGTGTTTTAACATTGGCGTGTACTGTTACCCTAACACAATTACCAATTGTACATAGTGCAATGAATAAATTACCAGGTACCATGAAGCGAAAATAAATACAACAGCTTCATTAATAAACTAAGACAATTTCTCCTCAACAAAAGCTATTACAACATAAATGAATATCTAAATGACAAACTTTAATTACAAACTAATTTAATATACCTACAATAATTTAAAACATAGTTTTTAAATAAATTCATATTATTATTAGATATATAAATATAAATAAAAAATAAACAAATTGAAAATAGAATTTAGGTACCTACTAAAATTTTTGATTACTTGTTTCCATTTAATTAATTTTAATTTATTTATTGCTGCAATATTTTAAAAATTATACCAGTGGCTTCCTCCTTTCTTCTCTTCTATCTATGTTGCCGTGCCCGACAGGGTCCATATTTGGTCTATTGTATTATTTTTTGTAACAACATGTAATTACATATGGAGAGCAATAAAGCATTGAAATTGAAATTGAAATTGAAATAATGTGTGCGTAAATGTAATGTGTAGCAGCAAATTGATATTTTTTTTACTAGTTCTCTCCCGTGGCTCCTACATGAATCCTACAGAAACGTATACCAGGTCATGGTCTATCTCTATACAAAGTTTCTTATAAACCCGGTCTTCGCGAGATTGAGTAACAAACATTCAAACCAGCAAACATCTTCACAATTATGTAATTATAATATTAGAAGAAAGATCTTTTATAATTACTTTTTATTGTTTCTTTTTTAGTACTATGCATTCTAACTTTTATAATTCTTTTGGGAGTTAAAGTTCCTTTATACCCTTTACGTATTGAGCGGGTAAGAAAGACAGCTAGCTTGCGTGCGCTGATTATTAATGAGGTAACCATCTCTGAGGAAATGCGGAAATCTATAATGGTTAAAAGTTCAATGGCTGGACCGCAAAGAAAATGTATTGGCTTAACCCTACCGCTGTGTTGAACATTGTGGGATTGGTCGCCGCATAGAGTAAAATTATGCGAGATAGAACGTGTGTGTAATGTAAAATTGTTATGGTGGTCACGATCAGCTTTTATGTAGGAATGGTGTTGATTTAACGATAAAATAAAAAATCGTAATTTCTGTGTGTTTCTGAGAATATGACTATAAGAAAAATAAGATGCAATTTAATTTTAGAAAGATCTTATAACCATTCAAATCTATGATAAATTATATTGATCTATGATAAATTATATTGTCTTCTGTTTACGCGAATGTTATTCATTGAAATTAAACTACTATATACGGATTTTATCGCGTTGTTTATTTGACACTGTTACAAAATTTTTTGAAAAACTGTTACACTACTATAATCACTATTAAACTTTACAATTTTTTAAGCTAATAAAATTATTGAAACTATTAAAATCCGTGACCATGGCTGCTGAAAAGCAACCGAAACGTCGGGGAAAGTGTAAAAATAAATCTAAATAGTATAATAGTATAGTAATAGTATAAATAGTTTTAATAGTTTCAATAATTTAATTAGCTTAAAAAATTGTAAAGTTTAATAGTGATTATAGTAGTGTAACAGTTTTTCAAAAAATTTTGTAACAGTGTCAAATAAACAACGCGATAAAATCCGTATATAGTAGTTTAATTTCTATGATAAATTACTTTTATTACGACATAATATTCTATTTTTTATAAAAAACAAGAACCACATTCAAGTTGTATATCTCTGTTTCACGGCGGCGTTTTCAAACACGCAATAAATTAATACTAACTAATATTACGAATGTGAAAGTGAGTTTGTTTGTTTGTTTCTTACGCTTCCACGTATTAACTACTTGATCGATTATCATGAAATTTCGTATACACGATGTCAGCGATAACTAAAAGGACGTAGGGTACCTTTCTACCACAGAAATAATGTTTCGGAGTGATACAACAGTTATTTGAGAATCACACGAATAATTGGATCGTGTTGCGCAGAAATAATCCAATCCACATAAATAAAAGTTATGCTGATTTAAAACATAAGTCAATTTTTCTTGTGACTGTTATTCTACTACATCATGTTATGCATATAATTTTATAAAGAATTGAATATAGATTTTTGCATTGCTTAATGTTTTCTTCATACTTATAGATAAATTAAAAAAGAACCCCTGGATCATTTCTTTACAACACGGTCCAATTGTCTTCTGTGACTTACGAAACCACAACACTCAGTGCGGCGGCAGCGGCGGCGACATAATTTGCCCGTTATAGGATCCCTGCAGTGCTATTATCCTGAGGTGACTATGAAATCTACGATCGGTTAGCACTTACAGATACCGATACAGTTCGATAAAATAGGACAGTTGCATATGTTGATTTTGTAAATTATTTTACACACAGGAGCAAGTGGAAGTCAAAATATAACTTTTTTGAAAAGGGTATAAAAATTGGTAGCAAAATATGGGAGTAATTAATAATTTTAAAATTCAATACAATAAATAAGTAGAGCTGTAGTGAAATTATCTCGCTAGCTCTCTCGGACAGCTGCATTTAAATAACTGTTCCGTCATCGTTTGTATTTTGCATCCTTTTCTCTGTTATTCGACATTTACTCCTACTACCAGATTTGAAACTCTTATATCTTATTTATTTTTGACTGGATTTCAAAATTGTTATATTTTAGTTTAGGCAACGAATCTATTTGGCATAAATAATTTAAAAAATGTGAGTCAACAGCTCTATAGTAAGATATTTTAGGTTTACTTGACCTCGCCTTATGTTTCGCCTATAATCAACGAAAACAGCCAATGTCTAATAAACAGTATACGTTATTATACCTAGAAAAATATGAGTACAATACCGCCTCCGGCAATTTTGTCCAAATAATATTAGAGCTCGATTTCCGAATTTTAGCGCAGTTCCAACAATCGGAGCTTATCAGGAATAATAAAAAATAAAAGGTAATAGGAAAATCAAAACGTGACTGCTGTGCATGATGTCTCGAGTTCAGGTCTGGGTTGGGCAAAGTGCTATTTAGTTTTTCTGTCCAGTACTCTTAGTGCACGGAGTCTGGATCCGAGCTATGTAGTTGACAACAATAAACTTGCTTATTATTTCACACATTATACATTTTACCCGATCCGAGAATACGACTCGAAATCTCGTGCACCTGTGTCCAATTTTCATTATGACTGCGTAACATTTCGGATTTTCGACCCGGGATCAAACCTAAGACCTCACGGGCAATCTTTGCGTTCACAACCACTGCGCCACCAAGGCAATTAATATAAGCTACAAAAGCATTTTATAAAATATACTAAAAACTCAATGGCACATTTACCCAAAAAAGAAATCCAGCCAATTTTAGATTCCAAATCCATTTAAAATTAGATACTCAATATAGACAGTGATACAAAATTCAGGCAGGCGTTACAAACATAATAGAAAGGTTCCGTAATGAAAAATCTTTTGAAATCGGTGCTCGTCTTGAAACAGGCAAATTGGAAAATTATTGAGAAGCTTTCGGAAAGAAGAATTGTTTTAAATTAATTTGGAATCGTTCTAATATTTGAAACTGAAGGATTCGTCGTCTCTCCTGGTATGGTTAGGAGTTATATTGGCTATTTATCTTTGAAAAGCTTGTTATGAGTCACTGCGATTATGTCTTTAATATGCATACTTACTACTTTCTGAACGTTGAAGCTATTTCGATATAACAATACATCGAATTCCGTCCTGCCAAATGGATATATGTGATATTGTCTATTTTTTTTAAAGTGACAGCTATTTATTTATGGATAACCAACAAAGCATACACTAACTAAAAAAAAACATTGTGGTAAAAAGCTCCCGCACTAAGAGTAATTCCAGTGTCGCTGGAGAATTCCCCAACACTCCAACAACGGACTCAAAGAACACCCAGACTCGAAACAAGTAATTGTGGACCACCAACATTTTTGTACCGTACACCACCCTTCAAATCAATAGTCATAGAAGTGATATAGTAATAATAATGATATCTGGTACAAAGAACTTCTACACGCAGAAATATAGAAGATGGTACACATTAGTTTATTGCTTTAGTTATTGCCTAAGTATCATTATGGTGGAGGTTTTCATAAATGATACCTAGAAATACGATGCCAAGAGAAAGATATTTCGTAGAGACCAAAGACATGTGTGATCTATAGATTTTGGTCAGCGTCTAAGTATTTTTGGAGTCCATTTATATTTAAATTATTCAAATCTGTAGTTAGATTTATTACAAAAGGAGTCCTTGACATTTTTGTGAAAACATATTAAAATAAAAATATAATTGTAGTAGACTTTCCTGTTCTTAATTGTACCTAGAACAATTTGCGAAAATTGAGGACAATTTATTTACTAAATATAACCTAAATCATTCGAAGTAGTACCATTTATAACTTAAAGACATGATTAACTTAAGCTAGGCATTCAGTGTTAGACTGTTTTATAATTCCACAGCTTCTGCCGTTTCATAAATCAAATAGTCAAAGGCATTTACGTACAACGAATTTCCTTTCTCCCATTTAAATGACAAACAGAACATTTCTGCATTAATATTAAAATTAAATTAACCGTCTCGAAATTTCCTATTTAAAATTAATTTTATGTAAACTATATTACTTTGGTAATGTTCTCCTTATTTTACACTCAAAGTAAACAAGGTCGTACTCCGAAATCGTTTAAAATTTTCAATTAACTGCACTGTTGGAAATAATAATTGAGATTAAAAGTTTAATAAAGGCATTCCATTTCCCCACATAAAGGGAAATTGCTATTTGATACACTGTTGTGGCGTGTAATATTTTTAATAACCTATGAATAAAAGGCGAGATTTTCATCATTCCTCAGATATTGAACAAGCTATCAACTTAAAGAAGAAAAGCACTGCTAATTTCCTTTCCCAGCATGATATCTGAAACAACATCCAAAATTAAAAACATAAATAATTCAAAAAACAAGCGAAATATTTACGACGTTTTTATAAGTCAAAGACAAACTCTATATTTCATCTTGTTATTTCTTTATGAGGTAATTTAAAATGGTTACGACAAAGCTCTTGAGGATTTAAGACGCTGATAAAAAAGAAAATACTTGTTAAAATGAGTGGCGTTCATGGTATCTGTTCTGCAATGTAATTGTGGTAGAGATAACTGTTGGCTTTTATCGAAGGACGTACAAGATCCCCTTATTAAGTATATTATGTTGTTTGGACATGAAACAACAAGGTTTATTTTTGTTCAAGGATCAAGGTCGATGAAAATAGAAAGGGATTTGACACGGCTATATAAAATATTGAGGTAACAGCACGTATTAGCAGTTAATGTTTAATACTAGCTAAAGTTCATGATGTTGCTCTTGTTACTGAAACGTATCGCTATTTGTAGTGATGTCTTCATTTATACTTCTATACTAATATTATAAACAGGAAATATTTGTTTTTTCCTATATTTGTTTTAAATTCAAAATATTACAGGACCAATTGCAAAAATTGGTTTACCGTTAGAAAGCTACATTATCCAGATGGCATAGCAACATCACGCTACGAGTTATAAAAGCAGGTAGCAGAAATCATAAACATGGGTAAACACGCGGGGAATAGCTAATTATGGATATTTGCGACAGTTATTTATTGATGTAAAAACATTTATAGACGAGCCATAACAGTAGTTTGATACGACAATAAACAGCACCTATATGAACAGTGAGTGAATATTAAATGTTAATAAGCTTTTAAAGCATACATACATATATAGCTTCACGTCTGTTTCCCGAAGGGTAGGCAGAGACTACGGATTTCCATTTGCTTTGCTTTAAAAGCAATCACTATCAACAATGTTTTTACTCGAAAGGAGAAACACCACTTAGTGTTTACAATTTACGTCGCATACTTGTGAAACCAAGAGGCTTTCGCATGTGTTCGACGTATCGAATTTTCAGGACCTAAAGTAGAGACCTTATTTATCTCAATAAAGAGTAACTATAAATGTTATGTCATGCATGGCATTTGTACAGCGTAAGATAATGGTGGAAGATATGGTAGGACAACCGACACACTACAGCATTTTCAATATTAGTAAAGATAAAATTTACAGATATTAAAATACCATGTTCTTTGAACCCATCGTAAAACAACAAGCATGTTCATCTAACGCCTCCGTGACGTAAGAAGGACAACTGCCAGTATTGCTACAAAAAAAAAGCTCTCACACACAAGCCATAGACGATCTAAATTCAAAACCCTATCCTCGAATTCTATGTTATCTAAATTAAATAATAAAATGAAAATCACCATATATCTATTGTAATGTTTGTTACCATCGATAACATTATAAACATTTACACACTGAACTATCTGAAATTAAGATCATATTCTCTGTTATTCTACTGAAACACACCGAAGAGAGAGATAAGGCGTTGTTAAGAGCAGTTACTCATGCGATGTCAATCGCCCCATTACTTAAACCATTCACACATAAGGTTCGGCGCGCTCATGCGAAGATAGAATATATATTGTGTGTTAATGATGTTGCATTTTTCAAATAGTTTTATTTGGCCGAAAATATCTTACTACGATTCTAGAGCAATGTCATTATTATTGAGGCCATTTAAAAGCTTGCAGCTATTAGAGATGAGACAAAAGAGAGTAAGGTACTTATCTATACTTACTAATATTTTAAAGAGGAAAGATTTGATCTTATTTGTTTGTTTGTAAAGGTTTAATTTAAAAATTACTTAACGGATTTAAAATAGTCTATCACCACAAGAAAACTATGTTATCAGCGAGTAACGTAGCGTAAGCTATATTTTAATAAAAAATAGTACTGTTACTAACAAAACCTAACGTACTTTTTACGAAGCCGCAAGCAAAAGATAGTGATTCAGCAATTAAGCTTTTTGACAACAATTTAATTTAAATTAAACTACTTTTTTATTTTTTTATTACTTTGTTTATTTAACACTGTTTCATAACATAATTTTAAATCTATTACACTATTACTGTTCAACATTACTACTATTTAACTATTAGAATTATTAAAACTATTTAGATTTAAGTGTACACTTTCCTTAATGCTTCAGTTGCTTTTCAGCAACTATTTTCACGGGGAGACTGAGATGTTGGTTGTCTCAATCACTTTGGTCAACTATTTGATGTTAAAATATTTATTACATAATCATTCAAAAAAAATGTGCGACAAATTAAAAAAATATTTATTTTCCCAACGTTTAAGTACTAGCCGAACTTGTAGGTACATTTAAAAACCACACATAGGGAGAAATGTATAAAAATATTTAATTAAAATCATCATTCACTGTCATTCGATATAATCAATTTTCCTGTATACATAACTTTGAACAAACTGAATGGCAACACGTAATTGTACAGTGCTAAAATTGTTCACTGCCGAACTCAAATTGTAGGTGTTTGACACCAAATAGTTGATTTCCTTCTAAACATTATTTGTATCCGCTGTTTCAAAGTAACCAATATGTGCCGGTGTTACAGAATGGTACTCCCGTCTTATATAAAACAAAAGATAGCCACTAATCCAATTTACGACCACCGCACTCGCGACCATTCGTCGCGTTCTGATAATCATGATCGAGCGATGTAAACAAGAGTTCCTTTATACCATAGAAAAGGCGAGTTATATTGGCTATGCATCTAAGTAAAGTATATTATGTTATCTTTGGGTTAGTTTCGCTTGACTGCCCAAGATTTCGCATCGAGAAGCTTTGAAGCGACAGATATTATGGTGCTACCTTGTTTTGCGACTGCAAGCTGACTGGTATGCAGTTTTCGATAAAAATATATTATGTCATTGTAAGTTTAGAGAAAATATTTTATGTTTTCATTTTCTTAGTAGTATTCTATATTCAAAAAGGATCATGTTATTCTGATTTAAGCAGTTATTCTAATTCCAAGTATAGCTTTATATGATGTACTGAAGATTGGCAGTATTACTACCTTTGAATAGTGATAAAAAGGTAGCCAACTTTCTTAGTACTTTCTGACAAATATAGGCCCAGCATTTCATATCATATTAACTTGGTTAAATAAATAAAAAAGAAACCAAATAGGTGATTAAAAAAGGAATTACCGTACACGGCATGCAGGAATATGTCCTGTTCTTTCATTAACTCATCAAACCATCATATTTAATTTTTTATAAGATTTGCATCCGAAATTGATCATTATATTTGAAACGGTAGGCGAAGGTTTTGAAATTTGCTAGTTATGGTTTTAAGTTCCACGTAACCTATTGCCATCTTGTTTCCAGGCCTTGTTTTCGCCAAACCCAGGAATCAAATCCGAACCTCCTGTACAGGAAGCACGCTATTGAATTCTAGCACTCCTCTACCGAGGCAGTGTATTAAAATCAAAACATTTTAATCGCGCTTTTTAATGTCGATAACATTAATATATACGTTTCAATTAGTGGCGAAAGGTACAAATAGGCATAAAATTTTAATTTTTACTTTATTTAAAACATCAAAAACATTTCTACAAATAAAAGCACAATTTCATTGGTCAAATACTTTGCTTCATTAATAAACAACCCTGATTCATGAAACCTTAAGTCCGAACCAACTAAATTAAGACCCTTCGACACATCGGCATATAAATTGAGTAAAATGTTACGCAAAACAATTATTCAGAAAACTAATTTTCTAGTTTACTTGGGGCAGAAAATTGCCTACTTGGCAGAACGCCCAGATTGGGTCTAACTTAAGTAAAATTTTGCTTAAAACGCGAGTTTTGACCTCTGAATGTCGAGGTCTTTGGCCGTAACCGTCTCAAATATTCCCCCATGGGTAATATGTAACGATAAGCATTTCGGCGGCCTTAAAATATACAAAAATATGTTCATAACTTAATATCAGACGACGTAATGTTTTGACAAAAGCCTCTGTGTTATTTGCGTTGTAAGAAGTTAGGTTTATGACTTTATTATTTTATTTATGCTGAACAATACCTAGCTTAGCTGAGCTATCAGGCAGATCACTCGGGTGAATTTTCATTCGAGTGAAAATTCATTTATACTTTACAGTTTTGTTTGATTGTGTGTGTGAGGATTCTTTTCTATTCAAAGAGGTAAAATGAAAGGGTGAAATGAAGAGAAAATTAAATGGCCATTATTAGCCTAACTACGCTCGTATTACACCTTTTTCTGAATTATTAAAACATAAACATAATGCAATGTCAACAAAATATACATATTCATTTTTATTTCGGCAATGTATTTTTAGGCACTAGTAGAACATTTCTAATTTGCTTAGTAATAATAGTTTGTACTATACTACTACTAACTAGTGTGACTGGCCGAAATGTTGCTAACATTTACACACTGTTACTTTTTATCATTAGGCATTTGACGTCATAACAATAGCTCACATTGCGAAAAAGTTACAAAGCAGTATCAGCCTTAAGAGATACATATTCACACTTCGGCTTGTAAAGCTAGCATTAAAGAAAGCCTGCCTACTTCACGCATAATAAGTTAGTACAAATACATGTTTTAAAACACCGCTGTGTATAAATTTCTAAACTCATGAAGGAATGGGAATGGAATGTTTACGACATTGCGTAAGAACACCTAAAATAAACAACGTTAAAGTTAGACAAGAAACTTACATTTAAATTGAATAAAGATATGAGAGTGGTACTTGTTAGCCTCTATTCATCAATTCTAGCATAACATACTGTTACACGCACACACGTCAATATAAAATCTAACTTTCAATTTAACAATACTTTTGACGCGAGGGACTACAAATTGAATTTCGCACACACAATTTTCCTCAAACACTTCGAATTCAAAACAGGAGTAGGGCTCACATATTTTACATACACCTTCCGCACGATTTGAATCGGGACAATCTTTTTTACCCTCCATGGTTGTGACAACTCAATCACGGTTTATTTCTTTCCTATCCCAAACAGAGTTAACACCTTAACTTTGTTTTGATACATACATTGCATAAGATAACACGACACGTCGTCAATCTTTGATAGGCTGGTTTAAGTGGTCGCCTCACCATAACCTCAGTGCCGAGTGATGTGGGTCCAATCGCTACTCGAGGAAAACAATGTTATGATCCACAAATAGTTTTGCCGAGTCTGGGTGTTCATTGCGTCCATTGTTTGAATGTTTGTGAAGTCCCCGCGATAGAGGAATTATTCATGGTCAGTCATTCTAATATGGAGTCAGTCAAAATTGACAATTATTCAAGAGGCGACAGAGTCACTGAGTTGCGGCCGTTTAAAGCTAGTATAATTTAAGAATGCTATTCGTGCTCAAACTTGCTCTTTCTAATATATTATAATAAGGTATCCCAATTTACGCACTTGAGCTGAGACGAGTATAAAACAATACTTCTACGTACAAAAGCTTGGCAAAGTAGAGACCCTCTTAAATGAGATATGACTCGAAGCTACGCAGTATCAGACGTATTCATAATCAAAAGTTCTGTATTTCTATAAGTTCTTATATCATCATGATTATCTCAGCCGAACGACATTCACTTCTGAACATGGTTTTCCCCCAGGTTTTCCACACAAACCAATCTTAGGACGCCAGCATCCAACCGCTTCCCACGACTCTTACCAGGTCCACACACTAAAAAGGCTACTTGACAGTAGCATATGCATTAAATAGTTCATGCTATATATTCCAGCTTGTAATGGACGCTAGGCTTACAAACGTAAAGCGCCTAAGGCTCCAATGATTTAGAGTTTGATCGCCACGTTATCTACGTAATTTCCAATAAATCTTAGTCGAATATGTTACACTAAGTAAATCTGTTCTAAGAGCACATTCGAAGGTTTGATGCTGAAGTAATCGGGTGTCGAGCTATAACAGTCGTGTTAAAGCATAAAAAGTGAGTGATTACTTTGGGAATAATTCGTAAGTTTTTGATACACGTTCTTAGGCACATTTTCAGTCCTTGTAATGACAGATAGTAGAAGTCTTATTTCAGAACTTTTGTGATGTAATCCTCTTTATTATATTCTGTCCTTTTTTGTTAAAATTTGGTTATATGTTGAGGATTGTGAAGTAGTATAATATATTATGTGTATTGTGCAGTATTTTATTTGGGACCAACATGTAGCTGGGATACTGTTTAGTAATAAAAGACTTTACAACCAGACCGACGAGAGGAAAATGAGTGTGATACTTATAGCGTAAATGGGACAGAGATCATGGGAGGATCAAGAAATCGAGGTCATATACCCTAGTCACTTGCTTTTATCCTCGTCCAAGTCCAATTACAACTCGATTCTGCCACAACCTCGGAATCGAACTTGAGGCTTCATGACAGCATTCATATTTAATACCGCTGCGCCATAAACATAAACTAAAAATGTTTTGGACAAACATGGGTTTCAATCATCAGTTTTACACTTATAAATAACAGGTGGCGACTATAAGTACATTAAAAGCTACGAAGAAAACAATATCTTGCAACACAAAACTGAAACAGCACGGGGCTTGAAACATTTGAAACATAATATTGTTGTAGCAATAACTCAGAGTGCACATAGCTCTGTTGATTAATAGCCAGATTTATCAAACTCGCGGCTCGACGATGCACTACCGTTTAGTTTGATTTATTTGTTCGATTATTGTTACAATACAAACATGGCGCATAGTTTTAAATAATGACGTCACTAGTGAGCGATTTGTTTGGATATATAGAATGTTGGTATTGATTTGAGTGACTCGTTAATTAAAACATTTATTTTTATCTAAATGCCTCCATATCAACAGGATCAATAAAGAAACAATTTGTGTGACATGGTTCCAGGTTAGAATACACAGTGAAAATAATGAGCAAAACGCTGATTTTCAGTGATCCATGCCCAGAGTACAATACTAATATTTTTACAAGCACAAGCTGTAACATAATAATCCGAGAAAAAATAATTGCAAAACCTCAATAACATGAACAATTAATGGTAATGCATCAGGGTTCTTTTAAATCATGAATATTTTTATTTTATTTTATTGCCATTGGTGGCAGACGAGCAAGTGGCCCACCTGATGGAAAGTGGTAACCACTGCTCATGGACTTCAGCAATGTCAGGACACAGCAAAGCCGCTGCCCACCGTGAAAGAAGAACTCTCTTTAAACCTCGTTTGAAGAAGGACATATCATAGCGCTCGGGAAACACCGAAGCTGGCAGTTCATTCCAGAGCTTGCACGTGCGTGGGAGTTAAACAACCAGTTATGTAAATTGGGTTTGGATAAGGATCAGATGTCAATTACTGGGGAATGTAATTACTTAAATGCGCCAACACTATATAGCTCTTAACGAAAATCATCACATGCATAATACTGCGCATGCGCACGCATGGCGTTATAAGTTTAAGTGGTCGCCGCCGTACTATTACGGTGAGGAAATTTGTGAATTCGACACGCGATAAAAAAAATTGTGATCCACAAGTAGTTGATTTGGGAACGGGTGTTCTTTGTGTCCGTTGCTTAAATGTTTGTAAAATACCTTGGGATAAAATAATTATTTCTCCATCGCAAGTTGTCATTAAGAATATATAAAATAAAATACACTTATGCTTGTATAAAATAATATAACGCACATCGACGTGCATTACCGCTAATTATAGTAAGGAGTACGTTGCCTTTCAAAAAGGTATGATTGCGTCAATTCCCGATTTCCGTTGTATAAATAATGCAATGCGAAAGTATAAAAGTGATTATAGTAAAATTTATTATGTAATGTCTTTTACTATTTTATATTTCATAAATTTGTCGCGAATGAATACTAACACTTTGTATAATAATCCAAATTTCATCCATTGTATTTTTAGCGAGTAGGACTATTGCCGTTTAAAATATGTTACTAAATTTCATCAAATCAACAAATTTCAAAATATTGGAATCGTAAAATCAACATTTGGTATATAGTTCATTCACCAGTCACCACCTCTATCTATATATTGACACATCAAATAGCAAGGCAATAAATAGTAATAAGAGTGCAAATCTTTGTAAGTAAATATTGTGCTAAAACTATTTCATTAGATTCAGTTTTGCCTATTCATAGCTTTAGCAGCGATAGCCTATAGCCTAGCTTTAATAATTGAAATGTTACGTAGAGGTCACGATTTCGATCCCAATGCATTTTCGAAGTTAAGTGAAAATTCAATAGTTTGATTGCATGAATAGCGTAGTGGTTTGATTGGTCGCCTTGAGTACTACGCATGTTTATGCATAGTATATTGAAATGTATATAATATTAACCTTCTACCAATATAGTATACATATAATATGTATAGCCTCATTGTCTGGTTGTTGTGCTTCATGCTCATTGTTAAGCGAGCAAATGCACGTACTAGAAACTAACCACGCAGCATTGCGTTCTGACAATTATTTGATTGCCTTTCAAGTGATACGCAAGTGTCATGCATCTTTGTTTGTCTCACCAAGTAAGACACATATAGCATGAAACTTACTTCAAGTAAGTTGCTGTTAAAAGGGCCTTTTCATTATGTCATTCATACTGTTCAATCTAAGTTATCAAAAGCTATTCAAAGTCGTAATGAGCCTCAAAATCGTAATTCTAAATAGTTCGTATTTAGGTAGAAAATAAAAAGCCAAACCATATATTTCATTATAAAAATAATTGAAAATGTAAAGTATATTCTACATTAAATTGTATCTTAACTAGAAAAATACGGTGTTTCACTTAAATATTTTATCTTTGTGCTAGATGAAATAAAATAGATAAAAAGGCGAACCTTTTAATATGTTTTTACGTAAGTTTCCTTGTGTATGTCAGAGTAAAGAAGTTTATGTCTTTCTTTATGCCGAAGAACACGAATGCTTTGCACCTAAACCATAGAATAGAGACCAGGATCTTAAATAAAAATGTGTTTATGTTTAAAGGCCATAATATAGTTGCCTCCATTAATTAGGTCACATCCGAAATACCTATATAATTTATGGAATGTCAAATAGAAAGCCATTCATGAAATTGATGTCATAATCGATACTTGAAAATACTGTAATTATCTTTTCAAAATTAGCAACTAAAGTCAGTTGATGGCACATTTCTTTGGAGTCAGTGAAACTAACATTAAATATTGGCAATTAAAATTCTATTGTATTTACATGAGAGATGTATTAACTTTTTTTTAACTATTCAATAAAAGAAGTACCTAATAAATAATAGATATGTTTTTTTCTTTTTACTATTTATTATGTGCACATTACGACCCCATTCAGTATCACTCAGGCGGCACATCGAAATATAAAAATTCAAATACTTTAACCATTCGATCGTATTTCGATTTTTAAAAATACAGCCGTATATTTTTTATACGCGACCATTATCATAACTCGCAACTTTGCTGATTGAACTTCGAATAGCTGAAGCCATATTTTTAATGCATCTGACATCAAAGAGGTCAGTTAGCATTCATCACGACGATCTCAAAGCACTTGTGCTAACTTCATCATTCAAACACTGGTGTCGTACAATGAAAGTCTATTTTATATTCAGAAATCTTTTTCAAGTATTCGCAATACTGAGAATGAATACCAAATGGATTTTATCAAAAGCTAGTGTTAGGGTTCAGCTGTACGAATTTATGGATTAATCATAGTGTTCGTAAATAAGAACTAGATTCTTTTATACGGCTTAGTCAGAAAACACCCATATGGCCAGACTAATTATAAATGATGGTCGTAGCCCGTAATTGCTTGCTATGTCAGTGATAACAACTTTATGAACAATACCGTACTATATTATAACTAGTATCACAAGAATTTTTACAAAAATTCAAACAACGGACACAAAGGACACCCAGAATCTGGATAACTATTTGTGGACAACACAAATGTTTATGGAAATTAAACTATTATATACGGATTTTATCACGTTGTTTATTTGACACATTATTACATAATTAAGAAACAGCTAGACTTCATGATACTTTGAGCACATTCTGCGTAAATAGAAACATCAATTATGTTCGGGTACATTGAAATAACTACACTGGAACATTGAGGCAACAACCATCTTAGTCTCGTCATGGCTGCTGAAAAGCAACCGAAACGTCGGGGAAAGTGTAAACATAAATATAAATAGTTTTAATAGTTTCAATAATTTAATTAATCCACTAATTGCTATTTTTATTCTACAATTGCCTATATTTTAACTGTATGACATTTTATTTATTTTTTCTGAATTTTGATATAAAATGACTTATTTTTCGACTTGTCATAATTCATTTATTATACTTTTATCAATGTTTGCATGCCACTACTCTGGTCCAAATACTTGCACCTTTAATGCCATTATTTGTAACACCATTTATCACAGTATTTCGGCAAATAAATATGATTTTGATTTTGATTTTAGCTTAAAAATTAGTAAAGTTTAATAGTAATAGTAATGTAATAGTTTCTAAATTATGTAATAAAGTGTCAAATAAACAACGCGATAAAATCCGTATATAGTAGTTTAATTTCAATGAATAACATTCGCGTAAATAGAAGACAATAACACAAATGTTTGTCCTGTGTGAAATACCAATCCATAACATTCAGCGTAATGGCATTGCTGAAGCGACAACTTGAACCATTATGCCATCCGTGCATTTACTCGCACATTGACAACTCTAAGTTAAAGAAATAAAGTTGCGATATGAGAAGAGGTACATTTAAGTAATTGATATAGTGAATGTAGTAGAGTAGTTCTCAAAGTTGCAGCTTTCAAAGATACGCTATTTAGAAGTGATATGCAAAACATAGTTAGTTAGTTTGTAAGATATCTTTATTTACTCCTATTTAATAATGTATCTACAAAGTAAAACACCACGTCACATACGACGTACTTACGTATTGTAATAAAGGAGTCAATTTTTGAGGGCTCTGACACCCATAACACAAGTTCAATCTTAGCTTGGGTCACGCCCATTTTTCGGAGGGGTAGACAGGTACTATGGATTTCGTGTTAGTACATTTCTGGCATATTATCTCTATTACGTCATTCACTCATATAACATGTGCTCATTTACAGTAGCCGTAGGTTAATTGACTGTTTTTCTCATTAGGCAACGAACAATTAATGTTAGTAGAATAGTTTCGATAGTGTAATCTTGACGTTAATAAGTGTTACTTTGTGACTTAAATAAATACAGATATTTTGTTTTTCATTTTATTCCTTTAAAATAAACATGCAGAACCACTAACCACAAAATATGATTTCTCATTCAATTACTTTCGTTTATATTAAATTTCTCGCTGACGCATGGCTCATTGTGAAGCGGCTGAAAACTCAACTATAATAATTGAATGAGTCAATTTATATCTAAAATTTAATATCTGTGTAGTAATTTAGTAAGAAATTTACAAGAAATACTAAACAAGATGAAGAGTAACAATACTCTTAAATTTAGAATTAATTTAATTGCATTAACAGTTTGGATCTAATTGATAAAGAGTTTATTATAACTAGCTATTTGTATAACTATTTGAAGGAATATTAATTAGCCAATTTCTAGAATGCCAGATTTTATTAAAAAACTATTTTGTCTAGCCGTCAGAGAGCCACTGCACCCTTATCTTATCTTATGTGGGGGCGTGTCTATGCAGACCGGCGACACTTCGACCCAGTGGGATCTTTTGTGTCGACACTCTCCCAATAATGACTGCCATAGACGTTCATGGCAGCCGGGGCCGACGGCTTAACGTGCTCTCCGAGGCACGGAGCAGGCGATAATTGTCAATCAATACGCACATAATTTCGAAAAGTCATATAACTTCCGAAAGTCAGAGGTGCGCGACGTGGGTTCGAACCCGAGACGCTCTGCATTGCAGTCTGTTGGTCTCGCCACTGAGCTATCGCTGCTCTTCACTGCACCCTTAAGCAAGTAAACAGCAGATTGAATTGAGTTAAAAATTACTGCAAATTCCATATTATTGATGAAGCAACTCTCAGAAAACTGTTTTATAAATAATAATAACATCAGCTTTATATTATAATATAAACTGTCTCACAGCTGGGCATGATGCTAGCCCAATGTGGGTTGGCAGACTTCAAAAACAATTCGCAAACAATATGTAGAACTTTCAGACATGCATGTTTCCTTACCATGTATTCCTATAATTATAAAACAAGCAATATATCTAATAATTAACTATTAAATACGCACATAAAAGCTAGAGAGTCGACTTAAAATCGGACTTGTGGCCTCTGATTTTCAGTTAAATTGAGGAATAACTAGGAAACAATATGGAATTTACTCCATCTATAAACATGTAATAATTCTTCTCTTAAATAATTCCTTCGAAACGGATGGACTGATTATAATGAAATATTTTGTAAGTATTTGGTCGAGTTCCTAGATGGTTTGGGTTGACAGTTTGACTCACTAGGTGGCGCTAAGATCTATTTTTTTTTCTATTAGGATAACGTGTACCAAATCCACTAGATTACAATAAAATAATAATTTTTATAGTTAAACGCGCGATCGATCGGACGTGTTTGAGTGACGTGTGTACACAATTATAGAAAAAATAAATTTATATCGCTGATAACAGTATCAATGGTTACAAAATGTGGGGGCTGCGAGGGTATTATATGCGATATCTCGTTTATGGAGTGTTCCCAAGATACCTGCAAGAAGTTATATCACCTTGAGTGCATTGGCTGGTCAACGGAAAAATTTGATAAGTTATCCGTAGAAGACAGAAGCAAATGGGTCTGTACTGTTTGTGTCAGCCTTATGCCAAAACGGGACAACTCAGATACACCAGTTCGGGGAATCCAAACCCTAAATAAAACATTTACGCCGAGTAGCTTTATTAACACTAACCGAGGTACCCGCGTTAAGACAGGCGATGTATCGTTGATGGATAACGACAACAGAATTCTGCAGGAACTACTTGAATTTCGTCTAGAGTTTAAAGCCAGGATGGATGAACAAGTAAGAGAATATGCTATACTAAAAAACAGATTTATTAACGTTGAAACAGATTTAAAAGAATTAAAAAATAATTTGAAGGTAGTTCAAGAAAAAGCTAATAAAGTTGATGACTTAGAAGCACAGATAAATATATTATTGCGTAAAAACAAACAATTAGAGACCTGTCTGGCAGCTAAGGATACAGTAGATGATAATTCAAAATTAATTTCAAATAATGAACACCAGAAATTATCCTTCGCACAAACGGTGATAATGAATAGGCAAAAAAATAACAAAAGTTGTTCACCTAAGGTTGTGGCCACTAAATCACCGAGTGTCGAGCGGAACAACGGAAATACTTGCCCAAATCAAAACCGAAGTGATTCACCATTACATGAAGAAAAAAAGGTCACACTAAGTAATGAGGTGAAGGGGAAGTCGGGGAGTATAGTTACACAAGAATCCATGCAAGCAAAAGGTAACAATGACTGGACGGAAGTAATTTATAATAAAAAAGGAAAATTTCGCAAAAATGACGTAAAAAAGGGAGGAAACACTAGTATTTCTGGAATTCAAGGAACGGAAAAGAAAAAATATTTACATGTCTGGCGACTACAAAAAGAAACTGCCGCCGACAGTATAGAAAAGCATGTTAAAAATATTTGTGGAAGTGAAATATCTGTCATAGTTGATAAAATTAAGCACAGAACTGAGAGGGACTATTCATCTTTCATAATAGGTGTTCCTGAAAGTCAATATGAAAAATTATGTCAGCCAGAAAACTGGGCAATTAATATAGAATTTTGCGAATGGGTGTGGTTTCGTAGATCAACCAGTAATAAATAGCACCCCGCGTGCCCCGATTAAGTCGATTGAACTGTATTACCAAAACGTGGGGGGACTTCGCACTAAACTTAACGAGTTCTACACAAGCGTGGCATCATCATCAGCTGATTTATTTGCGATCACAGAAACAGGCTGCAATGAATCTGTACATGACTCCGAATTAGTTCCGCCGCAGTATACAATTGTGAGATGCGACCGTATGGACGGGCGGAAACAAGGCGGCGCGTGTCTCGTGGCCACACCGCGTCTACAACTACGACGAGTGCCGGCTCCGCGTGACGTCACCATAGACGATCACATGTTCGAACTGGTTTGCGCCGCAGTTTATATAGGTAGTAGATTTTTATTCTTGTGTTGTGTTGTTTACATTCCGCCGAGTAGCCCGGATAATGAATACATGTTATTATTTAAGTTAGTAGAAGACTACTGTAATAAATTTAGTCAAGTTTTAGTGATAGGAGATTTTAACTTATATTCATGCTCAATAAATGTTACGAACTATTTTGAGTTCTTTCTAACATACTGTGGATTCACTCAGAGTAATAATGTAAGCAATTGCAATAATCGACACTTAGATTTAGTACTCAGTACATTTGTGGAAGAGGAGAGTGTGTGTGTAAGCGTGCGCGAAGCGGATCTGCCGCTTGTGCGTACTGACAGGCATCACCCCCCGCTAGAAGTGAATGTATCCCTTGCGCCTCGACACTTGCAACGGCATAACCTAGGTACTAAACAGGGCAGTCCGGAGGAAGATCGGGTTATAATGGGTCAGGTAACCTCTCAGTGGAATTTTCACAAAGCTGATTTTTTTTCTCTTTACTCACAAATAGCTAGCATTGATTGGACTCCTATTTATAATTTAGAATTAGAACCAAGTTTAAATTTTTTTTATGATAGTGTTAATTTAATTTTAGATGAATTTGTTCCAAAGAAAAATCGAAGCCTCGGAGGATTGAGATACGCCTACCCTGAGTGGTACACATTTGATATAATTCGTAACATAAAATTGAAAGCTTCTCTACATAAACGTTACAAAATAAGTAAAAAAGATAGTGACTATAAGGAGTTTGCTTTGTGTCGAGCTAAGGTTAAACAACTAATTAAGCTGGCTCATGATCGATATCAACAACGTGTTCAGAATCAGTTTCTGGATAATCCTAAATGCTTCTGGAATTTTATGAAATCAAAACAGGGTAGCCGCTTGCCTAAGAAAATATTAAAAAATGGCCAAGTCCTTTCCGATGATGAGTGTGCTAAGGAATTTGCAAGATATTTTTATTCTGTATATAGTACTGAACAGCCGGACCTGAATGTAGATTCAGCTATTAATTTTTCAGCAGGTAAAAATGAAGGAGTACGGATTCATTTGGATGGCTTGCAGTTGAAGGATGTTCAGTGTGCCCTTCAAAACATCAAGCCATCTAAATCCACAGGGCCGGATGGCATTCCCCCATATATCTTCAAGGATTGTCGTTACGCATTAGCTAGACCTTTGCTTCATATTTTTAATCATTGCTTGAAGGGGGCAGTATTTCCAGATAAATGGAAAATTTCACGTGTCGTCCCAGTACCGAAAGGGGGATCTGGTACAGCAGTGGAGGAGTATAGGCCGGTGGCGGTGTTGTCTACGCCAGCTAAACTGTTGGAATCAGCTATCCAGAAAGCTATTCTACCGCAATTATGTAGCCAACTTTCTGAGGCCCAACACGGTTTCCGACCCGGGAGAAGTACCACTAGTAATTTACTCACTTATATGACTCATATCATACCGGTGGTTGATGGTGGGGGACAGGTAGATGCCGCCTACTTCGATTTTCGAAAAGCTTTCGACTTAGTCAATAATGATCTCTTGCTAGGAAAGTTGGCGGCTGTTGGTTTTACCCCACACCTTCTCAGGTTCTTCTGCAGTTATATGAGTGATAGGAAACAGTATGTGGACTATGCAGGTCATCATTCCGAGTCTTATTTTACAAAATCTGGAGTAAGTCAGGGCAGTAACCTCGGACCTCTGGAGTTTATATTAATGATCAATGATCTGCCAGAGGTGGTTCAGGATGCCAAATGTCTGCTCTTTGCTGATGACCTCAAACTATACCTACCCGTGCGCAATATAGAAGATTGTAAAAAGCTTCAGGGAGATATTGATAGGGTGGTTAATTGGAGTAGGGACAACCTATTAGAATTTAACACCTCTAAATGCCTGACCGTTAGTTTTTCACGTGCTCGTACCCCACTACATTACGATTATAAAATCCAAGACGCCACCCTTGAACGTACTACTGTAGTTAGGGATCTTGGAGTAACGGTAGACTCCAAACTTACGTTCCGAAGCCATATTATTAAAATATGTAAAAAGGCGTACAGGAATTTGGGCTTTGTATTGCGGAGAGTGAAGGACTTTACTAATATAAATGCAGTTATCGTTTTGTATAACGCCATAGTACGAAGTCTGCTTGAGTGTAATGCGGTTGTATGGGCTCCGCATGAAACTAAATATAGCCTTATGTTGGAGCGTATACAGAACAAATTTATCCGGTACTTGTACTTGCGACTGTATGGCGTGTATCCCTTCTACCCATTGATGTACCCTACCTTATTCATTTTGGGGATGGTGGGTTACAATGAACTAAGAGTCAGAAGGGAACTAGCGCTTGCTACACACCTATTTAAAATACTGAGGGGTAAATCTGACAATGCTAGTTTGCTACAATTATTACGGCTTAGAGTCCCCGACAGATATGTTTGGCGTCGGCGTCGGCCAGCGCTGCTGCAGCTGCCGAGCGCAAGAACCAATTTATTAAAAGAAGCTCCGGTAACGCGAATTCTACGCATTATGAATAATATCCACGAGACTTCGGATTTGTTTGCATGTACTTTGAGTGAATTTAACAGAATAGCTTTAATTGTAATTTGTTATAATAAGTATACCTTTTAGTTAAGTTATAAGATTATATTGTCTGTAACGGCTTCACTATCGTATTGGATTGTTTCTGTAATGGTAGTTGTAAGTTTTGATAAATAAATAAAAAAAAAAAAAAAAAAAAAATATAAATGTTAGCTTCGCGTTATTCTAAAACCAAGACATGCCACTGCATAAACCAAGCCCAAAATGTTTAAGAATGATTAGATATTCTTTTTAGGTTTAAAATAAGCAAATAAAACGTGTATTTTAATGGAGATGCAGAAACACAGTTTAATATAGTCGACCGTATGTCTCGCAAAACATATATAAATATTGCATCAAAATAAATGTTCGTCATACTAGATGCTTTTTATCTAAATGACACAAGATTACGAGTACCTAACTGAGTTTTAAATACTTCCAATTTGACATACATACATATAAATTATCTCCTGTATATCTTCGGAAAGGTAAGCAGAGGTATATTATAACCACATATCATAACTACGTTTATACACCCCAAGTAAAAGAGACCGAGCTTATTACTAGTCTGCTAGACACTTTGCCAGTAGTTGAATAAATTTTTTTTTTACTCTTTAAGTCATTATGCAAACACTAAAATAAAAGTATTTTTGAAATCTACTTAAAAACAAAAAAGGTACATGAGTTTCAAATTTGGTAGATGGGGTAAATAGCAAATGACAAAATCAGGAACACCGATACAAATTGTGACGTAACCTCATTTAAATACAGCTGTCCGAGGGAGATAGAGAGATATCCAAATATTAAATATTAAAAACCCCCCTATTTTGCAACCAATTTTGATACTATTGTCAAAGAAAGATTTACATTGCTTGCTATATGCTCTTGTGTGAAAAATAATGTACAAAATCAAAAATAGGTAACTGCACTTGGTACTTCAAAATATCGTAACAGTCAAATTCTATAACACTTTTCCCGATACAAGAACTCATGCTCAAACGAAAACACAACCGCGAAGATAGGCTATAACCAACAAGACATTCAAGCGAATAGTATAACAATAAAACTTGAAAACATAGTGAAATAAAACATGTTAAACATACACGCCATGTCTATTTCTTTCGATCTCGACTAAATCAACACGAGCGAAACCCGATGTTTTGATGCCCCGAATTCTAAAGTTACCAACAATATTTGTTTTAGCTTGCTATCTACGATCATTGTTCGTTATATATTGTAATTTATGTATTATCTTGCTTTTGCTGAGTTCGCACGATTCTGAGAACAGCTTGTGTTTCACAGTCGAATTGAGTGAGACGTCTGTCTTACATCAGCGCCGAAGGCACGAATGATGCAGTAGCTTTAATCGGTATTAGCAACTGCGCAGAGCGTTTGGCGTTAAATGTATGCATTTGTTCGAGTTCTATATATTTTATATTTATACATACAAAGACTTAGGTTTGTACGTTATTTGGTAAAAGTACGATAGAATCTGTTCACTCAGGCCAGTACTACCAAGTTAACGAAAACCAGCGTAAGAGTACTAAGACTCTAACTAGGTTTTGCCCGGTGGCACTGCTACCTACCTAGACCGTCCTATCCTTTCGTCTTCTATTTAATTCCTCTTACTTGGTACCTATTGCAAGTGATCACAAATCGGATATCAGTTAGGTACTATCAGCATGATAGAGAGTTGATCATATTCTTTTTTGCTACGATGGACGTATAATAATAGAAAAATATATCTGGTATTTTTTGTTGTTTTCCTTTACGTAAAAGCCAAAAGAAGTGACGTTAAATTTTTTGTCGTAAACTATCATGACCATTTGCATCAGCCATATTGCAAAAATACTTTTGAGAACATTTTTGACATCGTTTTATAAACATTCGCATGGATGGCGTAGCGTTTTAAGTGGACATATCTCCTCGCCACTGCTACTACACCGAATGTTGTGGGTTCGAAGTCTATACAAGAAAAAAATTTGCGTGTTCGTAATAATCTGTAAATTTACAATTTTACTGGGTAAATGACTAAAACGTTCACCTTGAATGTTAAAATTAACCTTTCTCTAATAGCCTTCAGACAGAAACTATTGCACGTTTCCACCAGCCTTGGAACTTTAATACTAGTAATTACCATCCAGCTTCAGTTCACAAAGTCACCGAAGCAATTCCAAATCGCCAATTGTCCGATTATGCATCGGCTTCGATCTCCGTGAGTTATTAGTTTAATACCGTCCAGAGCTCGACCCGGACAGTAATTGGCCTATTAACACTTTGTGCCAAATTGGCGATCTCCGAATGCGGTTGGTAAACCAGGCCAACTGTTGTTTATGTAATTTAAGAGGACAAGGATCTTGGGTATGTCTTTGATAATGGCTTAAGAGAAATTGGATACATTGTTAATCTAATTTACGTTAGGGTACGTGTTTACACGTTTTTGTTTCAACTCCGTACGAACATTTGTTGCACGACCTAAAGGGGCTTGACATTTGGGAAACTTTCACTAATAATTATATACCTATACTCTTTGGGAAATGTGATTAACTGATCGTATAGTTTCTTAAAATGTTCAATATATGACTTTAGTGGAACTTTGACTAGCTCATAAAAATAATGATTCCAAACATATAGCTGATGCAACATCGGCAGAATATGCCAATATTACGTTCCAATCCAGTTTCTAAGTTAAAAATACTCACTTGCTGTAATTTATTCCCTGTACTTAGGCAAGAGCAGACTACGCGGAGATATTTGGTGCTAGCTCGCTTTCAATTTAAGCTTTGCCTCAGCGATTACACTAGAAATCATGTATCAAACTGGATACATTTGAGATGTTATCTGAATATGATGTTATCTGTATTATTGAGTATCATATATTAAATGGCACTTTAATATGAAACATTAATTTATGAAATATGAATTAATGCCAGTTCGGAATTACAGTGGAATGGCGTCATTCCATCCCCTGTGGCCGCACACTTAGGTATCAAGGGAATACCACATCAAGCAATATATGCTTGGCAGGTAAATTGGAAATTGCAGCATGATAATATTGGCAAGCGCGTGGGGTATTACCAGATAATTACTTACAACCGACTATAATCGTGTAAATTCTACTGTTGCAACGTACGCTCACAGTTATGACGGAAATTTTTTGGAAGAATGCTGCAAAAATATGTACGTGGTCTGCAAAAAGTCTAAATATATGTAGGTAAATAATATTTACAGACTAGAGGAGGCGTTGTATGTGTTTATAGTCTCTCTTATGCAAGGTAAATGAAAAGAACATAAGGATATAAAATTTTTTAAAACATTGAGATATTTAATAAGATCTAAAAAAATGATTATCTATAGCGTCCTTTTCGCGCATGAACGTCATCAGTACGATTGACAATAATTTACCAATCATAAGTAGCAAATTCGGATGCAGCATCGTACATTTTTAAATATTTAAGTTGCCAAGTACCTAAATGTATTTTATCTATGTGTAGTGATTTATATTTCACTTCAATTTCAATTTAAACGTCTACGAAAAGGTATTTAATTTGGCTGTCATATCCCTCGTTACCTCTTTAAATACAAATATTTATGTTTAGAAATAAGTCAAATGACAAATACAGCTTAGATTGAAAGAGGTTACAAGGAATGTGGCAGACAAATTATATTGCTTACACGCTACCTTTGATTCAAGCGGTTGGATTATTAGCCTTCACGCTTTGAATTATTAGTATTTGACGTGAATTCCAAGGTGAAAATGGGCTGGTGTTAACAGTTCTCTAAGCTGAAGACCACATACATAAATAATGAAATTAGATGTGTTACACAATTCAGTGTCCCCGAAATCCGTTCGGTAAACAAACTAAGTGAACTTTTTCATTGTAGTCACCACATTCTCTTTCGGTAAACTTAAACAAACAAAATCGACTTTTGATTGAATTAAATTATAATCTACTAAATTTTTCCCACGGCCTTGTTGGCGTAAATGCAGGTTAGGTTAGTTACAGACCTTTCTCAAGACATTGGCTATCAAATGCAAAAAGGAATTTTAACAACGAATTTTTTTTAGACTATACGTATAACATCACGCTACAATACATGAGAGTGGATCAGTATTCATAAACGTAGATGCAATCGTGGATGACAACAGGTATAATCACGTGGTCAAGGATACAGAAAAATATATAGGGATATACCCTTTACGTAGTGTAGGACGTCCTCCGACCAGGTGGGATGACGATCTGCGAAAGACTGCAGGCAGATGCTGGATGCGGCAAGCTGAAGACAGGGCGCTATGGCGCTCTTTGGGGGAGAGCTATGTCCAGCAGTGGACTATTATAGCCTACTTTATCCAGAAAAAAGAGACAGCTAGTTCTAAGTATAAGAATAGCTACAAATGATAAAGCATTATCCAAAGTAAATAATAGTAAGCTCCAAATTCTAGCAAAAATTCCTTAGACGCACAATATGTGAATATCACCCATCTACCTAATATAAGGAAAGAAATTATGTCGCGAACATTCCTACAGAAACAGAAATAAACCGAAGTAATACCGCACGAAATATGGCTCTATATAACTAGCGACTCGGAACATTGACTAATTAGATCATAAATTGTAGGTTTCAAAGTAACCTCGTATAATTTTTCCTTTAGCACACAATGTTTTACCGTGTATGCTTTTTTGTACTAATAACCCAGTGTTGCGGTATATTAAAAAGGAAATGATAGGTTTTCTACAAGGCGTAATTATGGTTGAATTGTAGGTCATATGTATGTATGTAAATAAAATATTATAGGGTAATAGTGCGTTTAGACATGAAACACTTTCTGTGTAGCGGATAAGTTTTTGCTTACTTAATATTTCTGGTTAACGGTGAAGACTAACATCATTCATTTAATGAAGCAAGGCTTTTATTCATTAGCTTTAGATATGCTCATAGCCTAAGCAGTGATAGTCTAATAGGAGACCTTTGGACTGCTACGCAGAGGTCACGAATTCGATCCCTAGGCAAGTGCTTCTGATGTTTCGAAGTTATATGCATATTGAATAGTTACTTATCACTCACCTAAAGGGGAAAGGAAAATATAGTGGAGAAACCTGCATATTGGACTGTTCTCCATAATGTTCTTGAAAATATGTGAAGTCTGTTAACCTGCATTGGGTTAACAGCTAGTGCCGCGGCCACAAATTGGTTATATTTGCACCAATGTAGCTTATTGCGGCCAATACTCCAATGTGTGGATCAGTCTTTGACACAATGTGAACATTGCAAATCCAATCACCGTCCTGTGTCCAACACCGACGCGCAAAGCGTCGGTTTTTGCAACAAGTTCAAAGGTCAGGGGAATGGAAGGGGAGAGCGCGCTGGCATCTTGGACAGAATACACCACCGTCTTTTCTTTCGTTGTTTTCTTGTACGATGCAAATAATAAGCATATGTACCTAAACCATATGCGAAGCCGCTAGTGCAAATAAGTTATCGTCCATAGTCCGCTCTGCGTCAACTGAACAACAAGGTCCGCGCTTGTCTATTTCCAGTGTTTGGTTCAAAGTTGGTATTGAAGCCAATGTGCGGTGCAGTAGTTTGATTCAAAATTGGCCATTCCAAATTAGAGCCATGCTTGGACGCAAAGTTGAATCCAATGTGTGGCCGCGGCGGTGAGGAGCAGTGGGATTATTTACAGAAAATGCTTTAATTATTATAACATACTAGCTGTCCCGATAGACGTTGTACACAAGAGAAAAAAAAATCTAAACCATTCTCGAATCCACTTGAATACACACAAAAAGTTTCATCAAAATCGGTCCAGCCGTTTAGGAGGAGTTCAGTGACATACATCGGTACGTATGTATGTAGAATTATATATATAAAGATTTATAAGGTTCGATGTTAAAATATGTAATACATTCATGAAAAAAAAAGGTAAAGGTAGCTCTTGCTTAAGCTTGGGATTTTGTTCAAACTGTGTACGCTCGTCTCAACCAAATGCCACACTGTGATTGCACTGTGGCGGATTTTTAAGGATTCGGCGATGAATACATGAGCTTTAGCAAACGTCTATAAGCTTAAATTACCGGCTGCTATAGGGCGTGCTTATGTTACTTTAAATACTTTAAAGTTATATATACATCATCAGTTAAGTATCGCAGCTTTTGTATACTATGTGCACTTAGTAAAACGCTGAAAAGCCATGCAACATTCTAGTTGCTTACAAAATTTTGCAACAAAGCCGAATGATTTTCATCTCCAAAGAAGTAATTTATTCTACTATTGGTTTTATTTACCATTTTTATATAGTTTGCAAGTGACGACACAAGACACTCAGATTTATTATTTACGTATTAGGAATAATTTCAAACAACTGTCACAAAAAACACCTAGACTCGAAGTTATCATTACTACACTCTTTTCTTTAATTATATCCCGTGTGAGATTCGAACCCATAACATTCAGCGTAGTAGAGCAGTCGCGAGGCAATCACTTAAACCACTACGCCACCCGAGCAATGAAAATTACGGACACTAGAAAAAAAAGGAAATATCATATTTTCATTTCATAGGCATAGTACGTATTATAAACACATAAATATGTATATCAAAAGTAAAAAAAAAGAATGGGTCATGGATACTTAAACACCAAATAATTTCCGCATGCCTTTTTAATGGCTATTATCGATGACAGGCCAGCGATCTACCCTATTTATGGTAATTGACGATCACGAACTTCGGAAACGCCATGACACAGCTGCTACATGCTGTGTTAATAGTACTCCTCTGTAAAATATAGTGTCACTGCTCATTAAGACATAATTACAATATAAACACACACGCATGTATATTAAATCCAAGTACCATTATGTTGACTAAACAAATCTTAAGAGAACAACCCGACGTAAATATTCTGCACAAAATACAAGCAGTTAAATTGAAAAACAGTCGTGCAATATTACTTAAAGCAATTAACTCACTAAGCGCGATGCGAATTAGTACAACTACTCCATTTGCCATACTAAAACTATTTTATTGCGCTTTTAGTTGAAAATGAAAATGCTTTATAATTTTGCCGCTCTGGATTTGTTCGTGGAAATGTAAGTTACAAGATTTTGAGAAATATCTTTAAAATCGTAGGAGGATGCAAAGTTAAAGACTTCTTAGTCAAGAATAACATAAAAAGGAAGGTGCTTAGTCAAGACTAACGTATGATTTTAGGTAGATTTAGGGCGTAGGTATAGACCCGAAGGTTAGGACATTTCATCAGTCTTGCACCGAATTAAGGTGCCCAGATCGCACCATCCCAAAGAGGAATTCATCGCACTGAAATACATACTTGCGAGCTAAGCTAGATATTACAATATCTTAAGAAATTTAATGAAGAAGGATTTGGAAATACATAGATAATGTGATTTTTCATGTCTTAATAAATTTTCATATCAGTCATTTTTTATTATTCCATCGTTCGAAATTAAAAGATGTTATGGCAATTTCAGTCTTGTTACAGTAGCTTAAAAAAATATATATCTACACCGAAGCCAGTCGTACAGTCAAGGATTGCGTTAAATAAATACAATTAATAAACCTAAAATCCATTGAATTATAAGTACTACGTAATAGTACGTTATTATGAACATACCAATTTCGTAAGCTATTAAATTTTATTTAGTAGTTTTTGAGAATCCATTTAGTTTATAAATGTTGCTGACACAAAATTTGTGATCTTTTAAAAGCGATGATAGTAACATTATTAGTGCTTACTGAAGTCAGAAAAAAAACAAGCACGCAATCGAATATTACTTACAGAGTACCCTGTTAAAATCATTATCCTTTCTCTAGCAAAAAAACACGAAATATCGTTATCCAATAAATGGCGTGGACGTTGATTACGGCTCAGTGTACTGCTGGCCAATTGCTGATCACATATCTCCCGACACGCATCCGAAATACAAAATGGCGTCCTATAATCCGCTGCGGCAAAATGTCAACTTTATTTTTGCTTTATGAATATCACCAGAACAGGACTTTATTCGTTATTTGTACAGAAATTTGTGGACGTTAAACGTTTTTTTTAATGGATTTTATACATATATGTAAGTCAATACAATACAGGGGCTTCGTAATGGTCAAACAAAAATACATATATCGGTACAGGTGAGCTTAATTACTTTTTTACTGGTTTTGCTTAACAGTGGAGTGGCGTTTTCATGTTCACTTTTCGATCGTGTTTATTAAGCTTATTGTATTTGATTTTGTTCTATATTTAAACTCAAAAACATTTGGCATGCACAGTATTTTCATACATTTATGTTGAAGCGAATTTCACGCAGAGATACAAATTCAAGTTGTGAAATCCTATTTCTTGGAGAGGTGAGCAATTAATAGCTACAGATTTCTTTTTGTTTTTTATGTATGATACTCAGAAACAAATAAATTTAAATAAACTTTACTGCAACTGATTTTCTCTTATTTATTTAATCAAAACAAGCCCAATACTAAAGTAATATTCCTAGAGGAGTTCCATAAAATCCTGCCATAGTCAGATTCTTGCCTGCTACTATTTAATCAGCTGTTGACTTTGGTTAATACAAATATGGTTAAATACAAAGACGAAAATCAAATGTCGGTACCTGTTCCATTTCTTCACAACATTTATTATGGCAACGGTACTGACATTTCGTGTATGGTCAGATGTTAAAAATATATATATTGTCATTTTTGTGAAACCACGTTACTAGCAATCCTGTTTTTAACAAGGCATATGAGATATTTTTTAAATATTTAAAATATTCTATTCTATCACATACACACAACACCATCTAGCCCAAATTAAGCAGAGCTTGTACTATGGGTACTAGACAATGGATAAACATACATAATATACTTTTTTTTTGTAAAACATACATATTATACATGGAAACACCCAGACCAAGACAAACATTAATGTTTATGCACACAAATGTTTGACTTGTGCGGGAATCGATCCCGCGACCTCAGGCGTGGCAGTCGGTTACACTAACCACTACGCCATCCAGGCATATTATTTTATTTACATTGAATACAGCTTAACACTTAGCCAAGCTCCGGATTTTTAAATCGAATCATAAATAAGGTCTTGTTATGAAACTTAATATGGTAGGTACCATTGAATAAGCAAGAAAGAAAAAATGTGGGTTTTCTAGAAAACATCACCATTACCAGTGGTTGACTATAGCCTGACCCTTCTCATACTGAGAGGCCCATGCCTAGCAGTGGGACAGTTTAGTACTTAGGACTACGTAGGGCTGTTATTTATTTATTTATTATTTATTTATTTATTGGACCATCTACAAAGATACACACAACTTAAAGCTAAATATAAAAGTGTTAGGTCAATAGATTAAGTGTGCACCCTCACTTACAGTAGGCCACAGCATGCAAAGTAAAAACGTACATATACAGTTAGCGAAATTGGACAAAGTTACAAATAGCAGATTATTAATAATTAATTAAAAATGAATTACAAATAACAAATAATGAAATACAAATAATAAATTACAAATAACGAAATACAAATAATGAGTTACAAATAATGTTATACAAATAATAAAATAACAAATAATTAGTATTATAATATAAATAATTATAAATTTTGTTCAAAAACAATTTCCAGGTACTGCACAAAAATGTGCCACCAGCAACGTATTCGCAAATATAGTTGTCAATTTTTTTGGTGCATTGAATAACAGAAAAATAAAATAAAAAATCATCTCTCCGGCCAGTGATTTACAGCGCTTTGATTGTCGACGAAAAGTCGAATAAATATTTATGGTGTGCTGTTATGCGTGACATGAAGTGTAATGTGACGTCTGAAAGCATAAATCTGGAAGGGACATGCCAATATATTTTTATGTCGATTTTTTTATATTTGGTGTATGGAGAAGGCTGTTTTTATACTTTTAGTATATAATATCGCGTTTTTATATATCCTTGACGGGTTTGGTAGTGTAGTATTATGCCTATATTTTATCTGTTAGCCTAAGGTTGTGCATAATAGGGGTGAGGTTATTGCTTCCAGATTATAATATGTTGCTTCTATACTTAAAATTACTGTTTTTACTAAACTTTTACTTTGACATAAGGTTACTTATTTTGAAGTGAAAACTTCTTTAGACGCGTTACGCACTTCTAGGTTGAACAAAAATCATAGAACTCGCGTCATTGTCACGCTTCCACGCTTTCGATTTTTGAATTATTTTGGAATGTTAACAATATCTCAGAAAGTCCTACGCAAAAAATAACTAAATTTTGACTCCCTTAATAACCCCTAAGATAGTATCAGGAATCCGACCCGCCCCTTTTTTTTTATAAAGTACCTAGTGTTTATAGTCAAGGATTAAAGTTTTCACTTCTATCGGCAGTCCCCAAAGACAGCCCCAATTTTTTTAATTGTTATCAATATTACCATCCCCTATAACTTTACTTTATCCTTCAAGGTCTAAGTTATGTCTGCCAATGTGTGTGCAATGTAGATTGAAAAAAAAAATTAATATAATGAATATATTTTGTTTTTATTGAAATTAAACGACTTTATACGGAATTTATAGCTGTTTTCGTGATACGCATAAAGTAATTTATTTTCAATGAATAATTTTTCAGACAACATTATGCAGTTTCTAATCCTAAATGTGTAAAACCATGACTCATATAACCAAAATTATTGACTATAACAATGCTTGTTTTATGACATTGCTGTCGATTTATCTAGCTATATTGCATAGAATATCCTAATCCTAACTAATATTATAAATGCGAAAATGAGTTTGTTTTTTTGTTACGCTTTCACGCCTTAACTACTCAACCGATCAACATGAAATTTTGCATACACGTTGTCAGGGGTACAGAATAGGACATAGGGTACCTTTCATCCAGAAATATAACTGTTGCAAACCTAACCTTATTTTATTTTTTTTTTTTTTACGTGGGGAAATGCGCCTAATGCATACCCTCTCGCCACAAGGGGAGGTGAGAGGGCTATGTCCGGCTCTCCCGTATTTCGGGCCTACGGACCAAAACCCCACGGTGTGCACGCTCGCTGCCTTGTGTAGTGGATGGGCCGCTGGCAAAAGTTACTACCTCAGCGACCCACCCAGCAGTTTACAACTCCTCGGTGACGCCCCGGCACTACATAGGGCGTCAGACCGACTCAATGGCTGGCGGGCGGGAGATCCCCGTTCTCCCGCCCGCGACCTTCATTATGGCGGCATTAGGCGCGCAAAAGCGCGCCTGCGCCGCCCGGTTCGCCGGCGACGGCTCGGATCCGCAAGGATACTTTCTTCACGGATCCGCTCCGCCGCCTCCTTCTGCGAGATAACGTCCTCGCAGAAGGACGCAACCGCTGCCCACTTCCTCTCGCTGTCGACCATGGCTTTGATCACGGCCGGCAGCGAGAGATCTTCACCCACAACCTCAATGAGTTCACGGCGCTGCACCGCCCAAGCAGGACATTGCTCGAGCGTGTGCTGCGCCGTGTCCTCCTCACAGTCGCAGTGGTGGCAGACGGGACTCGGTTCCCTCCTAGCGACCGTGTGCAGGTATTTGCCAAAGCAACCGTGCCCTGACAACACCTGCACTAGCCGGAAGGAAAGGGTCCCATGCTGCCGCCCTGCCGCTCCAATACCGGCTGGAGAGCCCCAACGGTTCTAAAACCAGCCACGGGCGCCTCCAGCCGCGCCTTCCACTTTAAAATCATGCCCTGATGGGCTCGATTGCGCGCGCATTCAATCTCTGTCAGGAGGGGACGACAACCCGTCTCCTCCCGAACCGCCTCACTCATTGTATATACTTCGGCGAGCACCTCAGCCTCCAAATCCCACGGGGGTGTTCCGGCCAAAGAGCAAGCTGCGTCGGCCGACACCGTGCGGTATCCACGTATTACCCTGACCGCTATGACTCTCTGCGGCCTCCGCAAGAGAGTCCTGCACTGAGCGGTCAGGGAGTCCGCCCATACCGGTGCGCCGTAAAGCGCCATCGACCGGACAACCCCCGTGTAAAGTCGCGGGCAACCAGCACTGGGCCCGCCCAAATTTGGCAATAGCCGCCCAAGGGCGGACGCAGTGCCGAGAAGCTTCGGGGCGAGCTGTCTGAAATGCTCGTCGAAGTGCCACCTTCCGTCCAGTACCAAGCCCAGATATCTCATGTGGGCCTGGACGGAAAAGCGCGTCGAGCCCACCATTATCGAGGCGCCGCGGGGTGGACTGCGACGGGGCCCATGAAAGACCAGGGCCTCCGTCTTGTTAATAGCCACCCGTAAACCCAGCGCCTCGATACGCCCGACCACCTGGGAAACCCCTACGGTGGCCAAACGGGCCGCCTCCTCGAAGGTACCCCCACGGGCTGTGACGAGGGTGTCGTCAGCGTAACTGATGACGCTCAGCCCGAGGGGTAGGACAGCACGTAGGGCCCAGTCGTACCCCATGTCCCACAGGAGCGGACCAAGAACCGATCCCTGCGGGACACCGCACGACATGGGCCGCCGCCAAACCTCGCCTCTAACCTCGAGGAGGACACTCCTGCCTCTCAGATAGTCCGCCACCAGCCGCTCCAGGTAAAAAGGTACCTCGTGATATCGAAGCGCCCCCTGGACACAGCTGTATGGCAGACTGTTAAACGCGTTGGCAATGTCTAAAGACACCGCCAACAGAACACCGCCGCCGGCGACCGCCTCCTCGGCCGCGGCCTTCAGGCGCATAATGGCCCCGACCGTCGAACGTCCTTCCCGGAATCCGAACTGAGCATCCGACAGGTCGGGACCGACCGTGCTCAGGTGCCGGACGATGCGGGGGGCGAGAATTTTTTCAAACATCTTCCCCGCCTCGTCCAGCAGCACTATGGGCCTGTACGCCGCGGCCGACTCTGGAGGCCGTCCCGGCTTGGCCAGCAATACCAACTTCCCCTCCTTCCAGCACTCAGGGAATCGTCCCGACACCAGGCTCGCGTCGAAAAGTTCCCTGAGGCGGACATCCAAGTGATCGAGGGCCAGCGCGAGAGCTCGCGCCGGCACACCGTCAGGTCCAGGGGCGGTCGTCTTGGAGCGGATCCGCAAGACAGCCGCCCCCATCTCCGCATCTGTAACCGGGGGTGCACTGAGGTCCACCTCCCGATGTCGGCCTCCCGATGGGGCCATTGTCGGGGACACGTGCTCTGCCCGGTCAGGAAATAACTCCTCGACCACCTCGGAGAGGAAGTTGGGCTGGAGGGTCTCCGTAAGGGGGGGGCCCCGCGCACGGAGCTTGTTCAGCGCCGCGCGATATGGGCGCCCCCAGGGGTCAAGGTCTAGACCCTCCAGCATTTCACTTTTCGCCCGTTCCTTGGCGTGGCATATGGCCGACTGCAGAGACGCCCTCGCTTGGCGATACGCGTCATACAGTCGGCCCTCCTCTTGCTCATCGCGGTGGCGACGGCCTCGGCTGCGTGTGTACAACCTCCGGGCACGAATGCAGGCCGCACGGAGGTCCGGCAGCTCCTGGGACCACCAGTAGACCCCCTTTGGGGTCCAGTGTCGCACTCGGGGCATGGCCGCGTCGCAAACAGCTTGGATGCTGTCGCGGAAGCGGACAGCCCCGGCGTCCACCTCCCCAGACGGGGGTGCAGGAGACAGCCAAGCTTGAACTATGGCTGCCTCTTCCAGTAGGTCCCGGTTCAGCCTCTTCACAGCCCACCGCGGAAAGCGAGGAGCTCTGCCCGCCAACGGGCGATGACCCCTGATAGGGTCCCGGAGGAGGGAGACATCCAGACGGATATACAGATGGTCCGAAAGGGTCTCTACCTCCTCTAAGACACGCCATCTCCTTACGCGTGCGGCGAGGGCAGGGGTAGCAAACGAGAGGTCTACTATCGACCCTCCCTGCCATCGCACGCAGGTGTTGGCGGCGCCCCTGTTCAGCAAACAGAGGCCTGCCGCGTCTGCCCACTCTTCGACCGCCCTTCCTCGGACATCCGTGTGGGGGGACCCCCACGCAGTAGACTTTGCGTTAAAGTCCCCCATCACAAGGACACGGCTAGATGATATCCGCCGTATCGAGGCCTCCAAGTTGTTGAGAAAGGCCTCGAAATCTGCCAGGCTCCTGTTAGGGGAGAAGTATACACCAACGACTGTCACCTCTCCCCACGCGGCCGCCACGTATCCCGGTCCCCTCTCCTTGACTGAGAGGGAGGGTGAACGAGGCGCCGTGGAGCTGACGACTGCCACGGAGCTGTCCCGGTCACCTGCCCAATTGGGGCAGGGAGGAACGTAATATGGCTCCGCGGCTACGGCTACACCGATCGACCACTCCGCCATAGACTGCAAGAAAAGGTCCTGCGCTCGGGCGGAGTGGTTGAGATTCGCCTGGAGGAGAAGATAGTCACGGTCCTGGTCCATGACTAGATCGACATCTCCTCCTCCACCGCTGAGGGCGGTCTTACCTCAAGAGATAGGGCGGCAGCCGGGGTCGATGGGCTGCCCCCCTCTACACGTTTCTTGGGTGGGGATTTGCATCCTTTGTCGCCATGGAAGTGGGCAGCTGCTCGACCAGCTGCCGCGCACGCCGGGCAGTGCGGGGTCGTCTTGCACGCTCCAGCGACGTGCCCAGGCTGGCCGCAGCGATAACAGGCGTCGCTGCGGTCCTCGGGGCTGGGGCACTTAATACGAGCGTGCCCAGCTCCCCCACACCTGAAACATCTCATGGGCCGAGAGGCCAGGATGTGGACCCTGGCCGAACTTCAGCCCACGAGCAGACGCCCGGCGTCAGCCAGCAGCTTGGCCACGGCGACAGGGCATTGCGCCCACACGGCACCGACCCCTCCAGGGCCGGGACGGATGGTGCCAATCCGTATGGCGTCCGCAGCACAACCAGTTCTGGCGCTAATGGCGCCAGAGACGTCCTCTGCGGACACCGAATCATCGAGGCCGGTAATGCGCATCTCTGCACACTTTACCGGCCTCGCAATCTTTACGCCATCCGTCTCAGGAAACAGACTCCTGAGCTTAGCGGCAATGTTATCTGCCGCTTCGCCTCCGTCAGCTCCGGGGAACTCCAGGATGCGGCCTCCTGTATGAGCTTGGCGGACCCTGGCTCCGAGGTGCGTAATGTCCCCGGTGTTCCGCCTCGCCGTGGAGAGCACAGCCTGATACGTCAGGCCGCGCTCAGCCGCCTCCGGCAGCACCGTGATAACCACGGCAGCTGACTTTGGCGCTCGGAGTCTGTTTCTCCTCCGCCTCTTTTTCTTGGCCCCACCTTGGTTCACGGGGCCAGGTCTTACTGCGGCTGCGGTCGTCGCACCAGCAGCCGCAGCGGCCTTTTTGGCCTTTTTGCGGCGAGCCTTGCCCATATTCCCCACCGTCTGCCAACCCTCATCCTGAGGGGTGGAAGGCGCAGGGGTTGACGGCGTACGGGGCACGGGCCTAGCGGCGCCTCGCTGCAAACTCTGGGGCGCAGGAGCCCTGGGTGCTGGCAGGGGCGGGAAGTCGTTGGCAGACTTCCTCCCGCCAGATTTCCTACTGCCTACTGCGGGTGTGGGACCAGACCCCAATGGCGGCGCCGCCGGCGCCGGTGGCGACCTTTTGGAGGCCGCAGCAGTAGCCGCAGGGGGTGCGGCTTGCAGCCGCGACCGATAGCTTGGCGACGGCAGCAGCCGGTCGCCGAGACCCTCTATGCGGGCGTCCACATATTTAAAGAAGGACGCCTGCATGTCCAGCTCTTTACCGGACGATTGAGGCGCCTCCTTAGGTGCTCGCCCTCGGGTCTCGTCCCTGAGCCGCACCATCTCCCGGCGCAGCTCCGCCACTTCCGCCACCAGCCGCGCGAATTTGTCGGCCAGATAATCGACCGACGCCTTCGTTGCGGCCGCCGCCTCCTTGAGGTGCTTCTGGAAGGTCCCTTTGAGGTTCCGAGACTTGGACGCCACCTTCGTCACAATCTCGGAACCGTCAAGGACCCTCTGAACCGCCTCTGCCACCGAATTTGGGGTGGGGCTGCTCCCCTGCGGACGTATTTTCCGCGCGAGCAGCGCCACCTCCTCCTCTGCGCACAGCTCAGCAACTGCACGCTTTGCAGCGGCCGCCTCCGCCGCCTTCGCATGACCGAAAGGCCCCGGTGTTCCAGGTCGGTCCCTGCCCCTTCGGGCTGTCCCAATCTTTGGGATCGGCGCTGCGCTCGACTCTCCGTCGGAACCTGAGCGGGTCCGACGGGTGCGGCGCTTGCGCTTTCGCGCTAGAGTCGCCTTGTCCGGGACTGACCCCAAGGCGACACTCATCGCGGAATCGGTGTCCGACTCCGCGGCTGTTTCGATGCCGGTAGTTTCGCGCGGCACGGCGCTGTGATGTAGGTTGCCCCCCCCAGAATACGAGGGGCAGACGGAGCCAGAAGGCTCCGTGAGGGATTCTCCAGGCGCGGGGCGCCTGGTACCCTCCTGGGGTAGGTTATTACCTTTGGCCGACATCATTGGTAGTTTTTGTTGTGGCCCTAATGACTGGGTTCCCCCCAGCCATACAGCCCCTCGCCGGGCCACCAAAAACTTGGGCTTTGGGTAATTTTTATAGAGGTTTTCTTCCTCGCAGCCCGAAGGCCCCCGGTCCTGTCAGTTCAGGATTACGGGTTGGGCCGGATGGGGGTCCATGCTGGACCGATCCACCCGCCCCAAGACCGCCCGACTGGGCAGGAAACCTATGCTTCCCGCCCCTGGCTAACGGCCCCCACTAGTGATTTTTTAGAGAGGTTGTCTTCCTCTATCCCCCCCGTTTTGGGCCGAATGGGGGTCCATGCTGGACCGATCCATCCGCCCCAAGACCGCCTGACTGGGCAGGACGCCTACGCTCCCCACCCTGGCCTAACGGCCCCCACTGGTAATTTTTTAACGAGGTTTTCTTCCTCGGACCCACCCCGTCTCTGATCCACGTGTCCTCTGCTAATCAGAGGATCACGTGGAGAGACCCCCATACGCGGCCCTCGCGGGCCGATAACCCCGAGACAAACTGCCTCGGGTTCCCTACGCGTGCCAGAGTATTAGCCACGAGTAATAATGCCCCCGAAAGGACATTATTACCCGAGTTGCCCGGGGTGTACCGGCCCAACGTCTGCTGTTCCCATCCACGAGAAGTGTAGAAAGGACCAGCAACCGTCAGGCACACTAGGAGGTTCTCTGGCCACACACCCCTTGCAAACCTAACCTAATCTAACCTACATTTACGCGAACGAAGCCGCGGGTGAAAACTAGTAATAGAATAAAATAGACGCTTCATACGAAACAGCTATTAAAGAGCATAACTATCTCTTTGTAAAACATGTTCGTTTAAATACTAAGAATAATACACGAACTCAAAGAGTGCAATCAATTATTTTCGTGTTTCAGTAAATTTACAGAAGCTTTGTTAGACAATTACGACAAATAATAACTCAACTAACTGTTAAGAATATAAAATATATGAAGGATAAAGGTCATTTTTTATCTTCTTTGAGGACGATGAAGAAATTTGAATTTGAAATTTCGAAATAATACGAAAGACGGACATAATATTTTATACTCAAGAAACTTAGTTTTGAAGACTTTGACTATATCAAAAGTTATGTGTAAGTTTAAACAAACAATAATCACGATATATTCGAATATAGTGTAAGGTTTATTCTTTTTCCAGAAAGACTATTTTCCGCCAACCATATAGATTAGATTTTCTGGAGCACACGATAAAAAGCTATCCTGCTACCGGGCTATGTGCATACTCCTTACCGATGCTAAGAATATTCTAAGAGGATACCAAACCAATGCCTTGTGATTACATAAGAATATGGATCTATATTACCAATCTGAACTAACAATAAAAATATTTCAACTGAAAAAGCTGAAAATTACAGTAATGCAGGGATAGCGTAGTGGTTTATGTGGTCGCCTCGCCACTGCCATCGCGCCGCGTGTTGTGGGTTCGAATCCCATACGGAAAAAAATTGTGTGATCCACTTATGGTTGTGCCGAGTCTGGATGTGTCCTTTGTTTGAATGTTTGTTAAGTCCCCCGCGACACCGACATGGCATGATCGCAACTATTTTATTGTCAATCAACCAAGCAAGCAATACTGCTAATAATCAATCAAAATCATTTTATTCCTCAATCAATCATGTTTTTATAATTATGGTTTTTAATCGCACCTGTACACGTCACGGGGAACATGGGTAAATAGACGCACTTGCGTAGATTGTTTGAATCTTATAAAGGATTCACGCAAAAAACCAACATGTTTACCTCGTGCATAAAGCTCGCGTTAGCAGCTCACGTCACTTAAAATCACCATTACTATATACACAGTCCTTCTTACTACATAAAGACGTCTGCAAAAACAATAATATTTAACCAGGTCTCTTCAAAGAGTCTATTAACTCTAGTAAAAGATAAACGACATCAACAAGTTAAACTACATTTAAATTCACTTGGAGTTTTAATGCACTGAAACTTGTTACTTTGTAAGTAACGTCAAAGCATTATGTTACTTAAGCCATTAAAGAGTTTCTGCTGCTTCAGCACCTAATGTGATATTGGCGGGTAGTAGTGCTTTTATTTTCTTTTTGAATAAATATTTAAGTGAAAATTATCTTACCTGATCAGATTTGTGCTGGACAAAGGTAAGGAGCAAGGTTAGCTTATATTGATAATCATGAATGAAGAATGTGATGAGGGTAGATAAAGAAACAGAGACATGCCAAAATCAAATCAAGTGAAAAGCCGTAGTTTCTGCTATTGAGTTGATTTGTACGACCTACTAAAAAAGATAACTGCCCTAAATTGTTTGTAACAATGCGTGTTCTTTAACTTATATTATCTCAACATGTTTAACATGTAGGCATATTTCAAACTTAAAATTTTGCACTTTAATGTGTATTTGCAGAAAGAGTATGGCGCAGTCTATGTGAGTTAGAGGCTGGACACATTAACGTGTGTTTCAAACAGTATAGTTGAGTTGTATTTTACAGTACATAGAACATATATTATTAGGTCAATAGTTTGTGCGCTTACTCTTGTGGGAGATGATCGCGATTCTGTGTGAGATATTAGACCATACGGACCGTATACATTTTTTGAGTCTGCGAGACTGTTGCACTGGTGCACAGGAATAAAGGTGACCTTACGCGGTGCAACAGATTCTAAGTGCTCGGATATCATTCCTAATCGTAATTGAGACCTCTAAACCAGGATTTGGACTAAGCCCATAAAACTCTTTTAACAAGTACAGGACTGATCAAAATATGAGTGTAATACAGTTCTAACTAACCCTTTAGATATGATCGAAAGTACTTACCTGAATGACATCAGTGTGTCATTAATACATATTGAATATTGTCTGACGTACCTATAATTATTTTCAGCATCTTAAATAATAACAATAATGTAGGACTAACATATGGAATACTACATATCGGAATGATGGAAATCTGAAAATATAGTCTTGAGTTTCTTGCCAATGCTGTTCCAAAAGTAACTTCATATTCGATTTTCTATGCATTATTGTATAACCTGAATGAATTAATCAAATACATTCAGAATTGACCGTGTCATTAAGAAAATGTATGTATCTAATGATACACACTCAATCCAACATGAAATTCCAAATATCCAAAAAGTATTTTCACGTAACATTTCGTAATCTGTTTCCATTTCTTTTCCCACACGTTCGATGGTAACGACTCTTTATCTCCCCATAAGGCCATAACTCATGTTAGTGCCTTCCGACAACGGGATTAAGGTCTATCGCGAGGTTAAATATCGACTTGACAGGTAAGCTATTTTATCGTCGGAAAAGTGTAGAGGATTATTTTGAATGAATGATATTTCTTTTGGACTAGTTCATGTTTTTTGTGCTCAAATAAATACAAATAGTTTGAAGCAAACCAACAACAGCTGTCTTTCCAAAGGATTAAACAGGGGACTATCGGGCACAGTTCCAAATGCCTCAGTACTAGTATTATGGATTCGCATAACTATTATTCTTGTTAACCTCTTTAGCTGGGAGGAGGTTTGCAATAATGCAATGGGTGAAATTCGATCTCAAAATCTACAAATCAGAAAATTGGATGCTTTATTCATTCAATTGACAATGTATAGGATTGGCACCTTTGTAATTGATCTATACTAATAATATATCCTGCAGACCGATTTCAGCCACGGCGGCCAGTCTTATCGGAGACTGGCCAACTACGCAGGAGATATTATAGTGCACAAGTGTGTGCGTAAACACAAGTGCACTCTCTGTTCCCTAACCCTCATGATCCGATGAGACGGTAATCCGACACGACCGGAAAGAGATCAGGCGCAGGACCAATGGCTTTACGTGCTTTCTTACATCGCCAACTTTCTAACTCCGGACTGCTATTGAGATTTTTTTACTGAAAAACCCAATAACTGTTTGTTGGCCCGACCCGGGATTCGAACCCGAGACCTCATGCACAGCAGTCGCATTCACTACCACTGCGCTACGGAGGCAGTCTATACTATTACTATAAAGAAGAGAGTGTGAAGCTTGTGTGTTTGTGTTGGGTGTGAGGGAAAGTGGCATGATGTCCTTCCAACAGAAAGAAAGGATCCCAGGCTGGGATGATCGTGTCTAGTGGTCCGCGGCCTATCGGTTGATTTCGGAAACTTGTTTATATAGTAAATCGCTGTGTAAACTTCGCTTGCGCGATTAATTACACAATTAAACAGCGCCATCTCTTGACATATTATGTCGTAACTAGTTGATCAGTGTAATGAAGACAAACTCAATGCCATGTTACTAATATCAAGAATATCAGTTTTGTGACGCTGAAATGAAGTATACATACACATTATGCGATATTACCGAATACACAAATTCCTTGGCTGCACTTCACGCTTCGATTGGTGTAAGTCATTAATCTTGTAAGCTAACGTCTGCTGATATATTCGCCATCCGACTAAGGAATAAATAATACACAAAAATATGTCGCTGCTCGCTAAAAAACCGTACATACACATATTGATATCTGTGTGACTATGTATGTAGACTCTACATACAGGAATATATATATTATTATAATAATTATTATTATTCTTGCGCCACAGAGTCAGTCAGAAAGAAAGAAAGAAAGACAGTGCAAACTATTGAAATTTAAAGATCTTTAATTTTTCCCTCGGCATCCATATGGACACTGGCGTCCACACAATGCTTTTATCATAACATCTCGATATGGTTAAGCTGAAAGGTTAAATATGCAATGACATAACTCTCTTTGTGCACACAATTGAAATAATGTCCGTTGTTACCATGTCCCAAAAAGAGCTTAAACTGTCAAAATTGACTTACGTTAAATGCTATGACAGTAGCTTAAACTCTCTCCGTGGTTAAATTCAACCAACAAACATTTTTATGATTCCATTTATAATAGTCGCGAACGCTTTATGTCATATTGAACAGCATCATCAATTTTGGTCAGACCAAGACCTACTGCCCCAGATAATGCACTTATGAATTCGGAAAAATGCTCCGAATTTTACTCACAATACCAGAGACAGAAAAGAATATGATTTATGATTCGGGTAGTTTTGCGACCGAAAGTACTAGCGCTGTAAGACTTATGAAGAGATAAAGCAAATAAATTAATTTAAAGATGATTTGAAATGGGAAGGAATAAAGATATTTGACTGCGTCAGTTGCACATCGGTAGTGAATGTGAGCCCTATGGATGAAGTTTTGGGTGCTATTGACGGTTTGCGCAAAGTTATTGTGTTTTGATGTGACAACATCTAATAAATCGATGAACGCCGGCTGCACGCACGAAATAGGATGACTCATTGTCCCGTTACACTCATTGTCCCGTTACGCTCATTGTCCCGTTACGCTCATTGTCCCATTACGCTCATTGTCCCGTTACGCTCATTGTCCCGTTACGCTCATTGTCCCGTTACGTTCATTGTCCCGTTACGCTCATTGTCCCGTTACTCTCATTGTCCCGTTACGCTCATTGTCCCGTTACGCTCATTGTCCCATTACGCTCATTGTCCCGTTACGCTCATTGTCCCGTTACGCTCATTTTCCCGTTACGCTCATTGTAACGTTACGGGAAAGAAATGTTGTTATGACGTTGTCACGTTAAACTATCGTCCGTAAACTGACTTTACAGACAACCAATTTTTTTTGTCAAGATTTATTTGACTACACGGATGGTGTAGTGGTATTAGTGGTCGCGTCCTCACTGCCACTGCGCCTAGTAATGTGGGTTTGATCCCCACTAAACAAAAAACGTGTAATCCACAAATAGTTGTTTCGAGTCTGGGTGTTCATTGTGTTCATTGCGTCCGTCATTTAAATGTTTGTTAAGTCTCCTGCGACACAGAGTACTTCGCAAGACAGGCATTATTCCTAGAGCAAGCATCTTTTTAAGCACATGTAAGCAAGATATTTTTAGTTCAGCCCGGAATCTAAATTGTATTCAGGTGACGGCAATAACCTATTCGGCAATTCTATTAGGTGTGACTAAAAATACACAGCTGGTGGAATGTGGATGTAATAGGGACTCTGTCTACCCCTACTTGGATATAGGCTTGAAACTGTGTATGTCTTTATGTATTTTGAGCGTAGTCGAATGAATAAAAGCGATTAAAGTAATGTAAGATTGGAATATTATTATAATACACTCGCGCTGTAAACATTATTATATTATAAACTAAAATAGTTAAAACTTAGTGTAAACCTGGCAAATTAGTGTATTTTGGTATTATAATACGTTCTATCACTAAAAATACATTCGTATAGATATCTCTCGCCAGAAATAAAGACATTGTTTAATATTTTAATTATATCCTAAGTAATATTATAAATATGAATGTGAGTTTGTTTGTTACGCTTTCACGCCATAACTACTCCATCGATCATCATGCGAAATTTCGCATACACGTTGTCAGGGCTACAAAAAAAGACATGGACTTTGTTTTATTTATTACTTTATGACTTTTTAATAAAAAAAAAGTATTGTTCCTGAGGGATAGATACCCATCAAAGCCGCGGGCAAAATCTAGCAACGATGAAAAATATTAAGGCTTTGAAGATTATTTCTCAATCACGCCCAAACTGTTATTTATTTTTTACAGTAAACGGCAATGCAGGCGGAGCCCAATTCACATTTTAATAAATATTAAAGGCATAAAGTCGCAAATCTTTCGAATAATTTTACAAAATACGAAAGCAACGTTTCTCAATTAATTTTCTCGAACCATCACTAACTAAACTTATTAAAAGGAAAGCGGCTTATTTCCGAATTACAATTTTAAATTACAGCCTTCAATGTTAACAAAATAAGGGCGAAGTAAAGGTGGGAATTGAAACGCCTTCATCGTTAAATATTGATATTGTCAGGCGCCGAGAAGATCTTATTTATCGGCTCTCGGAGAAGATACTCGAAAGCGGGGAGAAATAGCAAGAAAATGCCGGATTTTCAAAATACTATAAAGATTAAGACCAGGTACTTATTTTTAAAGAAAGAAACGCTCGCTTTAAGCAATATTGGCTATATAAGAAGTGAATTGGCATAGATTCAAATTAGCTACACAAAAGCCGCGGCGAGTAGGCGCGGGGAGGGGGGGATATGACGGACGCTCTTGCGACTACCTGATCCTACGAACTTTAAAGGAATTAAAGATCAGATAAAGGGAAGGCAATGTCAGGAATAAGTATGTGGATCTCCACTTCACTCATACTAGGCAAAACGTTGTGTGAGTACAAAAATTAAGTTATCTTTAAAATAATTGTTAGCTTTTATTTATTTATTGGTTTACCAGTTTGGTTTACACTATAACACTAATTACAAAACAGAACATAGTATTATGCTTAATCTAAATGCACAACTTATGTAGGTAAGTACGACATGCATATAATTTAGGAAATAACTATTGACAAAAGTTATCCAAGTATATATATATATAGTACATAATTATCTCTGAATGGGACAGTAATTTGTAGATGGTTAATCGATAGTAAGATCATGGACTTGGTTCTTAAATCGTTAAAACGTTGTGCCGAATATATATATATCTGTGTACTGTAGTGACATCTTAATTAGTCGTGAAACAGGCGAGTTGGAGCCTAAAACAGACTTACCTACGAAAAGGAGGATGTAGGAGCATAATTGGTTTTCTAGGAAATCTGTGAGGGATATTGAATTTAAATTTAGATATCAGTTCTGGGCAATCAATATTGTTTATTAAAAGTGTGTTTAAAAATAATAACGAAATCCTACGTTTTTCTAACGAGTCAATTTTGAAATATTTGAAGCGTTTCAAATAGCTTGGTTTTTTTTGCGACACCCGTAGTGTAGGCTAGATGATTTAAGAAAGCTTTTAAATTAGATCAATCCGTACATTTGTTGTTTAGTACATTCTGTGTCCTTTTTTTATATTATTTTTCTTAAAAAGATGACAGGCTAAAAATATAGGTTATAAATTACTAGTATTCTTGTTAGCCCAATTCAATTATTTTTAATTAAATTATACATATGTTGGAGATAAAAAACGCTTTTCAAACATAAACTGATAAAAATAGCTATTACCTCTTTGCACAGTCTATAAAAAAGGTTTGACGATATTAATTAAATAAAAACAAACATATTTTTCTCTTAAGGGCCCTTTTTAAAGTACAAAAGATTCTTCTGATCGCAAAGAATTTGGAAAGCAATTAACAAATCGTAACCTTCTTTTATAGGCCATTAAGCCAGAAAGTTTTATTTACAAAAGCCATTCTGTTGAAATTACGCAAATAAAATATTCTTTCAGATCTTTTTGTACATTTTAAGTTGTTATTTTAGTTGAAATACTAGTTGATCGTGTTCTATTTACATTGCACAAATGATCTTGTATAGGCAATATTATATTGTTTTTCTCAAATTTGCAATAAATATTTGTTATTTATCATTTACAGCATTCCTTACACCGAATCGCTCATTATGTTATGTAAGGTAGACTCATATAAAAAAAAACAATAATAAAATCTAGCCTTACAGGAATATAATAGTATATAATAATAATGTCAGCCCTGTATTAAACTGACTTACTGCTGGGCACGGGCCTTTTTTCAGTGTGATAAGGCTTCTGCGCTCAGGCCTTAATTCACAACGCTTGTTCAATGCGGGTTGATAGACTTCACATATCTTCGAGAAAGTTATGAAGAACTTTCAGACATGTAGGTTTCCTCTCTATGTTTTCCTTCATCGTTAAAGTAAGCAATAATTAACTATTTAATACGCACATAACTTCGAAGAGTCAGAGATGTGGGCCCTGAGATCGAACTCGACATCTCTGCGTGGCAGTCCAACAGTTTTCCAGTAGGCTATCGCTGAGAAATAGTAAAAACAAAAACATAAAGAAACTTATACAAATTACATGTTCTTTTAAAAATAAAAACAACAAGTACTATCCAATATATACCTAAAATTATCTTAATGTATAATATACATAAAGATCATTTTAGGTAAGTTCCAGTTCAGGTTCCAGTAATGTTATTACTGGACAGCCATATATATTTTAGAGCTCTGATAGCGATGTTCATTCTATGAAACAACTTTAATCATACACTTATGGCCGATCATGTGGTCTCCGATCTGATTTTCCTATCGAGCAAGGTGTTACTGGGTCTATGCCGGTCACTGACCGCAACCCAATTTTATGTTACTAATGACATTATTTGATTATAGGTGCGTGTTGTCATCATATTGTTTACTAGCTGTTGCCTGCAGCTTCGCCTACGTGTCGGTACCCAGGACTACATAGGCAAAAAGTACGCTACATTATGCTATTTAAAAACGTATGTAACACTCGCTCAATAAATTAACTTTTGGGCACATTTAACCTGTGCCTCGAAAACCACATAATGCAGTTGGTCCTGCACCTGATCTCTCTCCGGTCGTGTCGGATTACCGTTCCTTCGGATCATGAGAGTTAGGGAACAGAGAGTGCACTTGTCTTTGCGCACACCCTTGTGCACTATAATATTTTCTGCGCAGATGACCAGTTTCCGTTAAGATCACCATGGCAAGGCCATCCTGACCGAAATTCGGTTTGGAGGACATTATGTGGTTACAAATTACTTAAATAGAACTGTATGACAATTATTTTGCTGTATAACAAACTATGAATCCCCAATTTATTAAACATCGTCCAAAATTATTAAAGTTTTTTATATTAGTATAAAGTTTCGTTTTTTGTAAAATATTTAATTCTACAAACTTGACTCGTTTACGATTTTATTATAATTATGTACAGATAAACTAAATAATACTAAAGTCAAAAAGAGATTATTTTGCTGCCACACACGAACTAAAATATAGTCACTACAGCTTTTTAATATAATTTGTCAGAAGCATGCAGTCTGAAAATTAGCCCGATAGACGACAATAGATTCACCGTATTATGTAAGACCTAAAAGATAGTTGACATGTTCAGGCATGAATTTTTTCGGTCCGTCTTTAGGACTTGATCTATATTATTATATCCCGGACTATAAGAATTTGTCTTAATAATCCTAATTAATATTATAAAAGCGAAAATGAGTTTGTTTTTTTGTTACTTTTTCACGCCTAAACCACTGAACCGATCATCCTGAAATTTTGCATATACGTTGTCAGGTGTACAGAAACGGACATAGGCTACCTTTCATCCCGAATAAAATTACTGTTCCCGAGGAAAACAACAATAACGTTCTTATGATAATAGATGGCGCCACATATCTTTCGAATCATGATTGAAGTATATTATTACAAGCAGAGTACAACCCGAATTGATTGTCAAATTCTAAATTAACGCGAGTGAAGCCGCGAGAAAAAGCTAGTATTATTATAAAAATACATTTCTAGTCTCATACCTATATTCTCAAAAGTGTAGGCAGAGGTGTACGATATCCTTATTTCGCCAATGATGGTTTACCGTCCCTCGAACAGGGGCGAAAAAAAAGAAAGACGACTAAGAAAGTTTATAAGGCTAGTGTGAATTGAACAGTCGCAAGAGGAAAACCTACGCGAACGTTTCTTGATCAGATCGGAGGCGTTCTGGACAAAGGCCAGGTTAAGAGCACCTTGAACTGACGGGCGTGTATGAGGAATGTGATGAAAGTGAATGAAGCCAGAGAAGTATGTCAGGATCGTAGCAAATGGAAAACCGTAGTCTCTGCCTACCCTTCTGGGAAACAGGCGTGAAGCTATGTATGTATGTATGAACAGGGGCGAGCTTGCAGCATGCTATTACAGAGAACTGCTTGACAGAAAAACGTTACAACAATATCAGATCTGGGAAACAAACCCGAGATCATCGTATTAGCTACTGATAGATAGGTATCTATCTATCAATACAATTCAAAAAAGGGTAGTAGTAAGCTGTGCATCGACGCTTGGTACTGAGTACTGAGACTTGGTAAACAGTGTTTCGGCTGGCTAAACGCTGTCAATAGTTTGATTCCTTTATTTAAAGTCTGGAAACAGACCATCAAAAGATAATGTAATCAACATTGAAGACTGGAAAACAAAACAAACTTTAACCACTCGCTTTCACCGAACCGAATGATATAATTTCCTGTAACAATAATGCCAGTAATAAATCTAATCTAATTTTGATAAACTGCTATAAAATTATACAGGCGGATGAATACCTGTTAATATAGGGAATACAACACGCGATCCACTTTGCTGACGTCACGAGTCACTTGGAGCATTTGAGCACGGTACGCTGGGTGACGTAGCCGATGACATCACGCATGGATGAACTACCAGAGGTCGGATTTGGCGGTTGTCCCAACAGTTTTCGAGTTTCGAATTATTTGAAGTGTAAAATTGAGTGAAGGAGATGTGGTTGCACGTATCAGGTATCTACACTGTCACTTAAATATTGATGCTTTTGACTAGAGGTTACTGCAACTGTTGTATTACTGGCACTATAAGTATAAAATAAGAAAAGTTTTTAACGGATAGAGTAGTTGTTTGTTTTAGCTTAACTTTATAGATAGTGTGAGACTCACGTTCAAAGTAATTGCTAGCTTACCACCTAAATTATCTAACACCTTCAAACGTTAAGCAACAGCCTCACTAAGTACACAAGGATTAAAATAACGAAAGCTCCTGTAATACATCAAAGACCTATTAAACACCGCAAGGCTTGCTTCGTAATTATTTATAAGACAAAGGCTCTAGGATGGACATGATCATAAACTGGGGGATATTGTGTTTATTGCCATTCTCGGCTTAAATGTTATGGACTGATAAACGATGTGACCTGTGTTATTACGTGATATAGATAGTACGGTTATGTAGGTCAAATCAGAATTAACTGTATTAGTTGAGACTGTATTGTGCGCATTAATTTACTACGCTGCTTGGAATTAATATTGTTAAGAAAATTGATGATCTAAATACAGATATTTATTAAAATTAGCTGCCCGCTATTTTAATTCTAATTATTGAGATATGTCATTCGGGGATAGTATAAGTAAGTAATAATAATATCTCCTCTTTATAAAGGGAAAAAATGATTGAGGTATCAATAAGAGTTATCTTTAATTTTATAAAAATATTATATACCTATATATTTCTATTTGTCCTTTGGTCACATCAACAATTCGCGCTTATGTTTGCGACCAATCGTGAGAAATCTGGTTCGATCGTTGGGCCAGGCAAACCGGTCTTGGAGTTTTCTGTTAGGAGTTTTTAAATAGCAGGACCGAGGATAATTATAAAAAATAAATCACAATAATAAAATGACATTTGAGACTTACGTTTACCGCATTCATTTTAAAAAGAAGAATGATGATATAGGGCTACGCACTGGTCCCCTTGTTTACAAGAAACACAATACTGGACAACGAGGCTCAGTTGACAACTTGACAAGTCGAGAGCAAAGATAAAGATACTTTTCGTTTGCCTTAATTGGTCGCTAAAACGCAAGTATCAAGACATAAAGTTTTTATCATTATACTTGATATGAGTAAGCTGACACTTTAAATGGAAGCGATAATAAACCAGAAATATTAACACACAACTGTTCACTTAACCAAACAAACGATCGCCGACGAACACGATACAAAGAAATTACTCGTAACGTCATATTTTGTAGCAGATAAGAAAATACCTTCCAAATCCATCATCAGATACCACGAGGGTATGAAGGAGAGCCGGCTTCGTATAAAATATATCGCTTATCTGGGCTACAGTCGGCATTCGCGCAGACAGTCTTATGAACATACATTTTGTCACGTCAGGTGGGTTCACACGCATGATGGGTGGGCTAAAAGACTAGCGGGGCAGATAATATTATATTTTAATACTATTATTTTTTTATGTCGTAATGTCTGTACAACGTTTATCTACAGGTGCCAAAAGTGGAATAGAAATAAAGATATCACGTATAATCTTAATGGTTTCTGTAAACCGATTCCCGCGCTGTACACTTGCCATTTACTGGCTCTAGAAACTTTTGAAGTAACACCAGCAAGCACGAATCTACGAAACTCCGATTGAGGAACATTTTAAGTTGCCCGAATGGAATAAGACTGATCACGCTCTGGTGGAGTTTTGATCATATGCCTTTGTAGATCATTCGTTGGAACCCTCCAGGAATGCAAAAACATACCGATAAAGATTGGGCAATTAAACGCGAATCTTAATACGAATCGTGACGGAGATTTACTTTAGGCACCTACTGCTCTATTTGGTGAGGTCATTTTATGACAGTTATGTTTTTTATACCTCTGTAATAAGTTAATAACAAACAATAATACAGCCCGTCGGATGTTAAGTAGTTTCTGTAGTCGAAAGCTGTTTGCTTTTTTTGAAAGACTCTTCCCGCTCTACGAGTAGAAATAAATCCTGTATCGCGGGGGACTTTACAAACATTCAAACAACGGACACAAAGAACACCTCGGAACAACCATTTGTGGATCACACAAAGTTTTTTCCCGCGTGGGATTCGGACCCACAACATTCGGCGCAGTGGCAGTGACCACTTAAATCAGTACGCCATCCATGCTGTCAAGTCAGTTACACTAACCATTTGTCAATACACACATGGTTATGCTGAGCCTTGGTGATCTTTGTGTTCATTGTTTGAATGTTCTTAAACTACCCCGCGATACAGAAATAGTTCCTAGGGCGGAAGATGTCTTTTCTTCATCCCCACTTTTACACTACCTTTAAATTACTGCTCGACCTATACTCGAGTTGCGTTTACATTTACCAATTGATCTTCGAGACACAATATAAGTAAAAAGGTTTCATATAATACACATTGTTATCTAATACAAATAAAAATATATACATTGTAATGTATATTATATGTGTTTTGGTGTAACGTTTCCTGTGCAAATCTTAACAGGAAAAAGATATGCCATCAAAAACATAGTCTTGTAAAAAAAACCAAGTCCCGCAACTCAGTTATTTTACCGTAAAAAGTTGTAAGATCCATGTAATACCAAGTCGATTAATTTATTCAGTCCCTACTTAAGGGACTTTCTGTCTTGTTTTTACGTAATTAGCTAACCTAAAAACATCTTATAGTGACCATATTAAAATTAAAAATCTTTTATGTTTTAAATATTGCAAAATATTTGATTCATACACTAAACAATAATTGTATTCTAAATTTGAAGCTTCTATGTCTGCTAGAAGTGCCTTGGAGTTTTGATGATCGGTCAGTCAGTGAGTGAGTGAGAAAATTAAGAAACTTTGACTAGTTATAATTCTTAAACTACTAGTTCAAATTGAATAAAATTTGAAATATACCGTGTTTATAAAATACTTGCTTGGTTACTGAAAATTCAAACTTCTAGTTTTATCCACAAAGAAGTTATGGAAGGTCGAAAATGGCCTGAACTGTTTCGAGAAAAGTATGGTACGACCGTGCCGCTATTTTGCTCGACTTGGCGGGGGCACTGCCGTGCCCCCAGATCAAGTAATTTCTTTGCCTCCCTTTTACCCAATAATGAAATTATGGCAATGAAAGGGAAACCAAAATTAATAAGAGCTATTACAACAAATAAGTATTGTAATAGCTTTTTCTATTAGTTTGCTATTAATAAAATTGTTATATGTAGCTGTTAACCACAATTTTGTTTGGTTTTGTGATATGTTCGTTTTTCACGTTATTTTATACGCAACCATAAAAAGCATTCATAAGAATTGGTTGGCAAATAGTTTTATATTTAATATTTGGCTGTTAGAAAAAGTGGGGCCGTAATAGGGGCATTTTACTGCGTTCATCTAGATAAATCGAAGTTGAAAAATAAAGGAGCAATTAATATTATATTATGGCTATGAGAAGAAGTGGAAACGAAGTGAGCTCATCTCGTTACTACCTCTCCTACCAGATTTAAAAGTGATTGCAAAATCTCATGTGCTTTTGAATGGTTTTAAAGATATAGTTAAAATATTGATTGATATCAAACAAAAACCATTACTTTCATTATAATATATACACACAGTCCCAATAATGCCAACATATAAAAACGGGTATAAATTTGATTCCTATAATAAGTTTACAAAACAGGATACATATAAATTTAAATGGAGAGCAGAAAACGTACACCCTTTGTTTCTAATCTTTACAAAGAAACCGCACACTCTAATACATACACACACACACACACACACACACACCCTCACACACACACACACACACACACACACACACAGTACAAACGCACATACAATGTGGTTTACCAATTTTACACAGCATGGTGCAATTCCAACAAAATAGTTAAATTAAATTCGCTTATTTCGTCGCTCTACAGCGTCAGAATATATTACAGTACCGCGGGAATGTAAAGCAAGTTGTTAGTAACTGAAAACTTATGGCTTTAATAATGCATGTTTTATATGCACCGTTATTTTTTGCTACGTAACCGTGAGAAAAATGGAGTTCTTAAACGTTATTTTTGCGAGAGAAATTATATTAAAAGTAATGCGAGTTTTTTTAATGAAATTATTTTTCTTTTGTTTATTGGTGGCAAAAATTATAAAGAATACGTATCTTTAGAATTTTTGCCACTAATTGTTTTTCTTGTTTTAATAACCATAGCGTCTACACTAGTTATATTTTCAGTACTGCGGGGGACTTTATACGCGTTCAAACAATGAATACAAAAAACAACCAGACTCGTAACAAATATTTTTGAGTCACAAAATTTTTTGTCCCGTCTGGGATCGATCTTAAAACACTCGGCGCAATGAAAACGGCGAGGTTATTACTTAAACCACTATTCCACCCTGCAGTCAGATTATTTATATTAAGTATTAATAACCATTCTTATAATATTTTTATTGAGGATCTATAGAATGACTAATACTATAAATGTTAACGATTGTAAAAACCGGTACGGTGTTTGGATATTTGTTATTCAATCACGCGTTAAACTATAGATTTCGATTAAAATTGGCACACAAGATAGTAATTTTTAGTGACGATCTATGAAATATTAAATCTTAATAATGTTACAAATGAGAAAATTTGTGACGATGCTCCTAGATTAGGAAGATTGTAACTCAAATCACACGTAAACAGTTAATCAGATTTGGACGAATCTTAGCACATACATACATACATAGAGCATACCCAGTATGTGCTTTTGCTAGATACCAGTCGGCATAAAGAGAAACTAGTGGCACAACATGTTTCCGAGAACTGCCGTTGAACTACACTATTGGACCCTTTCTCTTTATGGCTGTCCCTAATCACATTATATGGCTGCCATGAAGTTACTGCAAATTATCGGCGTCACGATGATGAATTAATGGCTGTACCAAGAAATGTACATACTTGCTTCTAGTTTTTTGTATACGTATATAAACGTTCACAACCCAACGTTTTGACAGTATTTTTATACTAGCTGTATGGAGAGAATGTATATCAACTTAACCTCAAGCAATGTATAAACGTGTATTATACCTTGTCCTTATATACTAGATAGAACCAATAGACTAGTCTTTACACGCGGCTTCGGTCGCGTAAAAATAGGTTAGGTTCAATTATGTCAGCAACAATATATTTTTTTAAATAACGTATAACGTATGTTACTCATATAGCTTATGATGACATAATTTTTAAAATGGTTGTGTAGTTTTTGAGTAACAAACAAACAAACGGACAAGAAATCAAATCTTTCCTCTTTATAATATTAGTAAAGTAATTAAGAAATACATAAATAGACTTAAGCCTGGATATCTCAGGAGTGGAAAGCAGAGGTGAATCACACTCACATTTGATTAGCTCTAATGTAAGATATGCATAATAGGGGGTCAGTCTAACGTCTCTTGATTACATTTCTAAAATTCGTGCTTCTTCTGAAAATGCTCTTACTGAAAATCCCAGTAATACTATATCTGATTTGAGAATCGAACCTGGTGCCTCACAAACGCACGCAAACTAAGTACAAACTCATACTATGGTGCCAAGGAAGTCACGCTTATAATATTTCTTAAATGTAAATTTAAATACAAAATAAAAGCTTATAAGTAAAAGCTTCAAACCAGACATGGCCAGATAAGGCCACGTACAACTCCATTCAAAATAGTAAACAACAAGTGACTTGAAAAAAATATATCAAATCATAGCATTCAAAGTTCCCATCGACAATAGAAAAGGTTCAAAAGAAAACCTTTTATTAGTCAAAAGACGGCTACAAAAGTTTTTGTGTAGGCGATGACACAATGGGCAGTGATTTGATCCCCAGATTTCGGTATCACGGACGCGCTAAACAAAATGAGTGATGATATTCTTTAAAAATGAATTTTGATGAAAATATTGCCCAAATAAGAACGGAACTTGTGAATAAAAGATTTGCGTGTCATTTTGAAATCTTAATATTTATCTTGATTAAATATTAAGACGCAGTGGGTAGGCCCCCACAGGGTAGACCGAAGACCTGGTAAGACCTAGTCGCGAGAAGTGATTGTATGCAGGTGGCCCAAGACTGGTCTGTGTGGAAAACCTTCGTCTCACAGCTGAGATGATGTAATATTAAATTCGTATAATTCTTCCTTCGTCCTGTAAACATATGCCATGTTTCTGCTTACGTTTGCCTGCTATCGTGAACGGAAACAAACTCAAAATTTGGTTACCGGGTCTGGTAAAAGTTTTATAGAAAATTATGGAGGCAGGCTGTAGTTTGAGAACGTATTCAGTAGACGTTACGTTCCCTATGATTTGTAGATTACAAACATAGTTAGCAAAATGTAGAAATGATAAACCTTTGTCTATCTATTATATTGACCCGTATCTATTATATCAAGGATATAGACGTGAGATATTTCATGTATGTACGTAGCACAGAAGAAGGTCTTTTTCTTTCAAAATCCGAAGTATAAAGGCAAATGAACAACAAAATACTTATTATATGGCAGAGGTACAAAGTTCACTTATGGACATAAGTATAGGCATAAATATATTATTTTCATACTTTAATATATTAGTTATATCCTAGTTATACATAAGCCAATTTAAATAAAAAAATAAATTCCAATTTTGCAGATAGATAGTAATAATTGTTAATTGCCGCGTTTTATTAAAATGAATTCTAAGCAAACTTTACACGGTGAATGCAAAAAGTAACCGATCATCACAACACTACACCGTGCCAAGTGTAGTGGGTTCAATCTCCACACGGGACAAAAATTGTGCCCTCATAAATATTTTGCTACGAGTATAGGTATTTTTGTTGCTTTTTGTTTGAATGTTTATAAAGTCTCTCACGACATAACAATAATTTCTAGTGCGGAAGATGTCACATCGAAATGTCAGAGGTGCGTATTTTCTGTGTAGCATTCTGACCTCGAGACCTCTAAGTTGACTGCCTAATCGTTGCTGCACTGGGCTCTCGCTATTGTCTATTTACTTTTAAGAATGTGTGATTAAACTTTTAGATAAATAATAAACAACAAATACTTATACTTTGCTTAAATAACATTTAACACCAATACCGATTTTTAATGAATGGCATTTAAAAAACAATTCCATTTATTTACGCCAATAAATTTTATATAATATGTTACCAATTTGTAATATCCCAACAACAAATGAAAGTTGGCTAATAAAACTAAATGAATAAGTTATTCGTATGTTTGCACATGACCAAATTCAAATTCAAACATTTATTCATTTCAAATGTGCGTGTACTAACCATGTTTGCAATGTAAATGTTTCAATTGCTGTCGGTAAATATAGAAATATTAATCTAACGCGCACTAAGGTTTTGACTGGCGTAATGGTTGGCGAGTGTTTTGAATTCGATCACCACGTGGGACAAAAATTTGTGTAATTAACAAATAGTTATTAGAAGTCTAGGTGTTCTTTGTGTCCGTTGTTTGAAAGTTTGTGTAGTCCCCCCGAATCTCAGCAAATATTGGTAGTGTGGGAATTGTCTTTTTCAAATACAACAAAAAGAACGAAGAGCTCTATGATTTAATTTTTTTAATTATAATTTTAAAAAGACTATAATTGTCACAGTCGGCGGAAGCTTGGTTATGTATCTTTTTGAAATTGCTAAGTCCAAAAGACCATAAGAAGTCGTTATTAATTACCATCAGGTGTGTCGATGTTTCTTCTGACAATAGAGGTAATAAAAATAGAAAAGCGTTTTTCATTTTAATAACTTTTTCATTTTTTCATTCAGAATTAGACACTGATCTCCGTTCTCCACCAAACTATGTAATTTTGTGACGTAAATGTTTATTTTCACTTTTTAACGTCAAATATCAAAATAATAATATATACTTAACCATATAATGGACGACCAAGATATTGAGGACCACTTAAGAATTTACCCTGTACTCCAAATTTCCATTTCATTTGCAGGCAAAATTTTGCCAAATCTTTCGCCCTTGGCGAGATTAAATCACTTAAAACTTTTAATCCGTTCCCTTTCTGTTTCGAAGGCTGTTATGTCATCGTATTTCGACGATACGCGTTGTATGATAGGCTTTATTAGATGTCTGTGCTATCGGGAACTACCACGGAAACCATATTGACATACGGTGATTCAATAAGATATCTTATGAGCTGCTCGACGTTTTGATGGTATGGTGTATAGAAAATGACATCTAATATACTATACCATTATTATTTATCTTTATATTCATTATCCTGATACATCGCAGTGTATAATAGCAAGAGAGTCTGAAACGTTTTTTGTTACGACAGCTGCAGAAATTGTCGTAGGTAAGATTAAATATAGTGCTAAAATAATATCTTTTGGTGCCTTTGATTCGTTCATCGGCATATAGACGCCAGCATCTAGAAATCTGTGCTACATAATTATCTTAAACTACTGCAGCCAACAAAGTTATTATTTTTGCATCATTACGTTTCTATAGCAGGACCCTAATCCTTAATCTCAGCCGTTACCGCGTGTTTCTTATGCAAATCGAGTTCCAATGGGCCCTTCCCCTTCTACCATACTTTATGGCTTTCTCTAATGCCGCGATTATTTTGTTACCATTCGGTATATAAAATTCTCAGTTTGTTTGTATTATATATATTACTTTTGTATTTGTAACCATAGACCATAGATTCTGACTTTTCGAAGTTAAATGCGTATTAAATAGTTGATTATAATATATCGCTTGCTTTAACGGTGAAGGAAAACATCGTGAGGAAACCTGTAATTCTGAGAGTTCTCCATAATTTTCTCGAAGATAATATGGGAAGTCTGCCAACCCGCACTAGGCCAGCGTGGTGGACTATGGCCTAACCCTTCTCATAGTGAGAAGAGGCCCGTGCCCATCAGTGGGAAAGTTTAATACAGGGCTGATATTATTATTATTATTATTATTATTATTATATTATACTTGTGATAATTATTTTTACACTAGTTTTTTCCCGCGGCTTTGCTCGCGTAAATTTAGATTCGGTTAGTAACTGTACTTTTTTCTGGATGAAAAGTACCTGACCGTTTCTGTTTTCCTGGCAATGTGTATGCGAAATTTTCCAGATAGAAATTGATCGATTGAGAAGTTAAGGCGTGAAAGCGTGACAAACTCACAATCGCATTTATAATATTAGTTAGAATATAGACTTTTCACTGTGTCCGAAAAGGTAGGCAGATATGTATCACACCCACATTTCAGTATCTGAGATTTTAGATACAATGTACGCTTATTGCTCTCTGTCTACGGAGCATAGTTCCACAGAATGTGCTGTTACTTAGAATTTCTTTACAAAAAATCAAATAACAAATTTCCGAAAGTGACAACACGAGACCCCATATACAGTAGTCGTTTTTACTATTGCTACACCAGTCTCAGTTTATTTACATTTGTGATGTCTAAACAGTATATAGGTAGAATGAGATATAAAAGCCACAATATCTGTTTGCAATTTTAAACGATAATCGATGTAAATCGTAACAGAACCGACGTGAACCCACTCCTAACACAAGCTTTTTAGCTTAGCTTGAGTGGTTAACAAAAATGCTAATCATTTGTAAACTAAACTAGTAGTGATATTAAAAAAAAAACTCTATATAGGTATTTGTAGAGATCTATTCTACCTTCAATAGTGAGTATAAAGTCTAACTAAATTTTACGAGCCTTTGCAGTAATCGACAGTACTTCTCAACAAAAGTCTAGCCAACGTACTGAACCACGCTTTAAGTTGTAACGATAGAGTTATTTGTACGGAAGGCGATCCATAGTATTCACAGCAGTCGATGCCAGCGCCACACTTACTTAGAAATGGTTTAAGCATTTGGCAGACGACGGACAGCAATAGACTGGACAATTTGACCGATTTGAGCTCATATTATAAATGCAAATGTGAGTTTGGTTGTTTGCTTGATTGCTACGCTTTCACGCCTACTACTACACCACCGATCATCCTGAAATTTTGTATACATGTTGTCGGGGTATAGAAAAAATATGGAATAAGTTTCATAAAGAAAAAACACAGTTCTCGAGGGATAGATATTAATTCGAGCAAAACTGCGTCCAGAATGTTGTTATAAAATACACCTAGCATGGCATAGTGGTTAGTGTAACCGACTGCCACGCCTGAGGTTGCGGGTTCGATTCTCACACAAGTCAAAATTTGTGTGCATGAACATGGATGTTTGTCTTGGTCTGGGTGTTTCTATGTATAATATGTATGTATTACAAAAAAAGTATATATGTATGTTTATTTATTGTCTAGTACCCATAGTATAAGCTCTGCTTAGTTTGTGCAAGACGGTGTTGTGTGTATGTGGTAGAATATTATTATTAAAAATCTTATCTGTTACCTCGGTCCAGAAACTTGCACTTTTGTTTGAGGGCGATAGTAAGTTCGGTTTTCAGGTCAGCCAGAGTGCTAATGAATTTTCTCTATTTAAAATAAATTCCAGTGATTTGCCTTAGTAGAGCACCGGTAGAGAATTCGACTGCTGTGTATGAGATCTCGAGTGACGAATTTCTGGCAAATTGTTGTAGGGAATTTCTGTCAATAAATTTTTAATACCAACACTGAGTCTGTCTTTGTGCCTGGTGGCATTACGTGTGGCATTACATTCGCCTAATGTACTACAGTGTAGTGTACACATCCCATTCACTTCAACCCCTTATAAAAGCATGAGATTATGAATGTGTCTAAATTTCGGCAGCACTTCGGAATCAGGCAATATACTTGATGACAGCTTGCTCTCTATTACGTTGAACTTAATATGTAGAGTGGGTGTAAAACGCCCCTGCTTTACCTATCGGGCATATACTAGAGCGATACTACGTATGCTAATATATACAAATTCCGTCGTATAATTTAATGTTAAATAAATCCATTGTTGGATGTTGGGTATCAACGTAAGTATCGGTTTTGCCAGATAAACATCCGCTTTACGAACATTTCGACAATGTTCGCGTATTATCTTCATTTGATATTTTAAGCTTATTATGGTACCAATATTCAGTTCGTACCAATTGAGTGAGTCGGTATTTAACAAGCAAATTGGTATTTTCATTGCTGTCTGGTACTAGCGTCCTGAATTTAGAGTGTATAATATGATTTTGTGTTGGATTTGTTTGGAGGAAATGCTGATATTTATTAGAGCTAAAATTAAGCCTAATTGTGCATCTATAGCTTTTATATCTAAATTTTCAAAATTAATATGGTGGAATGGATTTTGCCGATACAGAACTTGGTAAAAACATTGTAAATTTTACTTGATTGAAAATCAAGCTTTTCCAGTGCTAAATATTTATTGTCCTCTTTTATTTTATTATTAATATTTTACTTAATTGACATACAAAAAGGGTTTGCATATTTTTATAAAAAAATGATTTTTGACTTAGAAAGTGTTATTTTGGTACGTTTTTTAGATTTCCAGTAAGTGATACCTCTGGGCATTCAAGCAAGCAACCGTGCGACCATTGGCTACGGTAACCGCTTACCATTAGGCAAACCGTATGCTTGTGTATTACTTGCCAATTGGTATTTATTTTACTAGTATTGGACACGTACGCGTACAAAAGTTTTTTTCTGGATGAAAGATACCCTATGTCCTTTTCTATATCCCTGACAACGTCTATGTAAAATTTAGTTTCGCATTTATAATATTAGTTAGAATGCTACAAGAATCTGAATATATCAAAATGTTACATATTTTATTATTGATCTATATGAATTAACATTTATTCATCAGTATTTAAAAATATAGTTTTTAGGCTATTAAGGTATTTTACTGTTTTATAATTTTACTCTTTTCGTTTATGTTCCGATGTCCTACATATAGCTTATAAAAGTATAGCTCGACTGCAAATAAATAAAATAGAGCTTCTAAAAAAGCTGCTAGATTATTTTGAAATTATATTTAAAATGAGGCAAAGAACGTACTCGTATGTTTTTATGACGTGACACAAAAGCTATTTAAATGCAGGCGTGTGAACGCAAAAGCGAGATACTCCCTACTACTACGCTAAAATTTGAAATCATAATTCTTTTCATCATTTTGAAACAAATTTTGATACTGCTTTCACATCACAGTTTCTTTTAAATGCTATTTCCTGTTACGTGTTAAATAAGGTACAAGTATGTATTTCTTGTTAAGACTGCGCCGAGTCACAGTTAAGTGAATAAAATCAACACTTTGTTTAATACAAATATAAAATATACATTTACCATAACAATGAATGTGTTTACAATTACTCCGTGTAAAAAACTTAAAATAATGAATATTTTCGCCTACAAAATTACGTAAATTTGCACGAAAAATGCAAAAACGTAAGCTCGTGTTACGTGATTTTTAGATTATAACAGTATAAGTCTATCCTATTTTACAGCTTAAACGTAACATAAATAGTTATATTACAATTTGTCCGTCCCAAATATTTAAGTTATTGGTTGACAATAAAAATACATATTTATCAAAAAAGCACTTCAAATCCTCCATACAATTTTACTATGGCGGCCGCGCACGATTTAAATATGCGCCGCACCAGCTCTGTCATTATCTGTCTTACGCTCGGCGCAGTTCTAATTTGCCCTAAAGCCTTATAATCAATATAGCATAGCAGGTTACATTTACGTTACTAGGTCAACGAGACAGTTTTATTAGTAAACGTTGCATTTTATATATTCTTCTTTCGTCCTACATACAATATAATATATGTATATACATTATTTAGTTCCAACAGTTTATTTGAAACAATTAACGACACGTATGTATATATTTAAACATTTTCACCAAAAATTGACAAAGAAAATCATTGAAACGTACCTGGTCCCTACTACAAATCCAGAAACACTTGAGTAGAGAGCTTTAAGTTTACTTCGGGACGCGTACTACATATAGAGGATATCCCGTAGAAAATAGATAATCCTGAAACACCTTATAATATTGGAGGCGCCAAATAAAAAACAAAATAATTTTCAAACAATTTTCAAACTTAACTTTAACTCTAACAAAAATAATATTTGACCACGTTTCACTATAAAAATTAAAATCAAGAATGCTTTTCCATAAAAAATACAACATTTAAGTAGCTGGTTCTATATCATATTCTGGCATTTTATTTTAGGCCTCCAATAGCTCTACTATAAGGTGTGTTAGATATATAATACACATACATTATTTACGTGATACCCTGTATAATAAATACATTGCTATAATTATACTACATCATATAACATAATTATAATACAAGGACAACTAGCGTTATTATAACTGAAGCAGTAACACGACACCGCAATTACTAACATGTTCTACCATTTTTATCAAATAATTATTTCGTACAGACGCCATTAATATTTCATTTCTGAGATTCTCAGAAGCCATTGCTTTAAGAGGCTTAACGGCTTAGCGTGGCTGGCGCATATTTTTATTATTTTGATGTGTGGGGTGATATTGAAGAGATCTTGTATTTGGAAGATATTATTTTTTATATTGATGGATAATTATAAGATCTATCACGTAAGCTCACAAATAAAGCATTAGAAAATATGCTATTTTGCAAATGCATAATTTATTATGTGGTAGGTACATTGTGTATTAATTTTGGACTTGGATTGTTAGGACGGAGTAGAATGGAAAATTATACCTGTATAATAATCTTTGAATTAGTGGCTGATATTTGTCTATATTTTTCAGACAATCGATGTATTACAGACCTTTAAATATCAAATATTAGCGCACTGATTTATGTTTTTTAAGACTCGCTAAGTGAAGGGACTTTAATCTCCAAACAGGACAAAACTTTAGGTTGTCTATTTCAGGTCTCTCAGTGTTCATCGCGTCAGTTTTTTATTAATCTGCTGTATTCCAAAACAGTGATTTTAGATAAAATCTCTGCCAGGTGTTCAATAAAATCATACGGACAGCTGTTAATAATCGCACTAAAACAAGCACGCCGGTTGCAGTGTTAGACGGTTAAGGAAATTACCCACTAAACGCTTGATTAGCCGGAACTTTCTGTCAGTGACAGTAGTCAACGACAGTATTAACAGACCGTAAGGATTACAATTAGTTAGACTGTAAGTTGTTTTAGTTAAGTCAAAGTCAACGTTTCATTTATTCATTCCTTCATAGCAGTATTCCTACTGTTGTGTTTCGTTCGGTGAGTGAGAGTGCCGGAGACCCAACCACCCTCTTTCCCCCTTCCCGCTACTTCTCCTTCCCACTTCCTTTCCTAAAGGGTCGGCAACGCGGAAGTGATGTCTCTGGTGTTGCAGGCGTCCATAGGCTACGGTGACCACATTAATTTAACGCGTGATTTAACGATCATGAAAACATCGTGAGGCAATCTGCATATCTGACAGTTCTCCATAATATTCTCGAAGATTGTGAAGCTTGCTAACCCGCAGTGGACTGTGACCTAATCTTTCTCAAAGAACAAAAAGGCCTGTACCCAGCACTGGGACAATTTATATGCTGATATTGTTATATTTATGCTACAGCTGACATTTGAACCTATGTTGGACATAGAATAATATTTTGAAGTTATATGTATAAATGGTTAAAAACAGGTATATATTATAATTATAGATGCCTGCTGTATAGGTTAGACAAGAGATGTTTTATACTTACAGTTTAATCTCCACATAGTACACAGAGCCATTTCTGTCTTCAGAGAAGATTTGATTCCTACTACGAGTTCTCAAAAATTGCCTAACCATACAGAAAATCGAGTATGCCATACTCACATTCCGACTTATTTCATAAGAATCGAAGCTATTTATTGACTACCGAGATACATACATCCTAGTCAGTTTTTTTTCCAGAATCACCTATGAGACACATTGTGTAACAATTTTCCTAAAATCTAGAGACCTCACAACTCACAACCAGTATATACCAATTCACTTAACCAGCTCACAAGTCAGCCAGCCTACTTACAGAATAGCATGATTATCAGTCTATTAAAATTTCAAATAAGGCTCTCTTTCACAGTCACATTTACACAATATTTCGTATCAGATTAAAGACTAAACAAAACTTCCTTCGTTCCCAAGGGATTTCTTACAAAAATCCAAGCATTTCTAAAGTAACCAAGATTTTATTACCCGGCCTCGTTGCGAGATATAAAACATATTAGCCGCAAGACAACTGGCGGCGCCGTAAAAACCTCTCCTGGATAAGGGTTACCATGATGCGTATTGCAATGTTTATTTTTTACACTATATTTTTGATAAGAAAGAAATTATCCACCGCCGCCTATTATTTGGTGACGTCATGAATGAGTCGTTTTGACGCAGTATGGAAGTAAGTGTTACAGAAAACCAGCATAAAGTACTGTTAGCATTTTGGACTGGTAAGTAAGAGCATCAGAAGCACTTTCATTTTATTTAATCTTAAATTAGTTTTATTATTTGTTTACGCGCAAGTGGTGCCAACAAGCTATGGCTACAGTAACCACCATTGCCATCAAGCGGGATGTATACTTATAATAATAATAATATTCTACCACATACAACACCATCTAGCCCAAACTAAGCAGAGCTTGTACTATGGGTACCAGACAATGGATAAACATACATAATAATATATACTTTTTTTTGTAAATACATACATATTATACATAGAAACACCCAGACCAAGACAAACATCCATGTTCATGCACACAAATGTTTGACTTGTGTGGGAATCAAACCCGCGACCTCAGGCGCGGCAGTCGGTTACACCAACCACTACGCCATCGAGGCCGACTTATCGTCATCATGGTTGTATAAAAACAAGATAATTTTTCCTTTCGTGGTTAAATGCCAATAAAGTACCATAAAATGTCAAAATTTACAGTTTTAATCGCACAGTTATATATACGTGAAAATGTTTGGTTTATTTGTCCTTTTTCCACTGTGCCGCGTACCTTGCTTTAACGTTATTTTTTGGACATAGATAGATTAAGAGCCGAAGAGCGACTCTATGTTTTAACCCAAAAATAGGTTAATGTTTAAGAAACCAAAAAAATTAATGTGCAGGCAAAAAAAGTCAAAATAAAAAATCTAAAATAGTTAAATTCTTATAGAATGATGAAATGAGAAATAAGACCACTAAGTCTATATGCCGCGGATCCCTCCGATGGTTAATTAAACTTAAACGAAACAAGGGAAATTTTATTTATCGATATTTAATTTTCCATGCACGTATTTACTGATTCAATATTTGCAAAAGTAACCTTCAAAGGTCACCCCTGTGACAATAGAATAACATGAACCCAGTGATAAAACTACCCACGCATGCAAAGACTAATTGAAAAACCTATCTTTATTGCTCAACGACGCCGTTAGTCAAGTAAACAATACCTTTCTACTCCCACTATTGCTCTCTATAAATAACCATGTAATAACTCACAATGTTAAGCTCATTTATTAACGACCATATAATATTAGGTATTTAGCTATGAAATTGACGTTTGTGTCCTACATCTAATTTCATGATGTCTGTACAAAATGCAAAGTTTATTTAAAACGTCATTAATATTTCGGGAATAGACTATTTATATTATTATTAACATGTATTATTAATAATAAATATAAATAACTATTTATATAATTACATATTATTATGTATTTAAAGTTATATCGCTTAGTGTCTGCCCGTATCCGTGTACCCGTTGTTTCAATTTACCATAATTACAAGATGGTTAATGTTTTTGATAAACTATTGTTACCTATATATGAAAAAGAAACATAGAATTCGAATAAGCCATTCAAAAAATATTGATGAACTATTTAGTATCAAATCCACAACGATACCCATTTTCTTCACATTTAAACCCCTATTATTTGAACTTAAATTGAGCAACTAATATGCTAAAATGCACGTGCCTTATAAATTGTAATGAGTATTGTTTTGAAGAAGTCACGTAACGAGAAACAAAGTTTCTTAAAGATTAGCACTTCATTACCGTGAGTAGATATTAAAGGGAAGTCTTTATTGCTAAAGAACGTGTCGACGAGATTATGTTAGAACCGTAAAGATTTGCTTTTGCTTATATCATTATAGTACCAATTTTTTATATCTCACTCTCAGCGTTATTTTAACGATGTGTTCTTTACCGTCACAACAAAATACTGTAGCCAACAGAGATTTAGTGTTGTAGAACTACCAACCTCAAGTGACAAGGTCTAATTCTGATAGCGGTTTTCTAAATAATAAATGCCCCGCTGAATCTTCTGACTGTCTAGATCGCGGTACCTATGTTCATGCAGTGAATATCTATACATCTTGTTTTCTTCTACTGAAACGTAGACGTCAATAAAATTACTAAATCTACGCCATTAATTTGGTTGCGACTCAAAGGCGTATAAACTTAAGGCAATAAAAATCAACTTAAAAGCTAAGCTAAGTATTATCAAATCTCGTCCAATAGGCTAGAGACGAAGCGCATAGTGTGGTCGATAGAAAATACGTCATGAGCGAATAAGAAGAAGAAGAAGACCTAATAAGTTTATGATAATTGAAAACTAGTGCCTACTGATATTCTTTCATCAATAAAGTTTTTACGAACATACGTATACACTTCATTCCACTATCGAAACTCTCAGTCTATAAATTCCTGTAGCAGTTTACAAGATTCTAATCCTAATCCTAACTAATATTATAAAAGCGAAAATGAGTTTGTTTGTTACCTTTTCACGCCTAAACCACTGAACCGATCATCCTGAAATTTTGCATATACGTTGTCAGGTGTACAGAAACGGACATAGGCTACCTTTCATCCCGAAAAAAATTACTGTTCTCGAGGAAAACAACAATAATGTTCTTATAATAATAGATGGCGCCACGTGTCTTTCGAATCATGATTGAATTATATTATTACAAGCAGAGTACAACCCAAATTGATTGTCAAATTCTAAATTAACGCGAGCGAAGCCGCGGGCAAAAACTAGTATTCAATAATCAGTTAGCCAGAAACAACAAACGAAAGTCTGGGCTCCAGGATCTGTGAAAAACATCATCAAATAGTACCAACACATTATTTTTGTATCAGGAAAATAGTCATTATACTTATATATTCAAAAGAAAAAGAAATATAACGTATTAGCAGCTAGTATTAACTGTTAAATGTCTCGTGGCCACCCTACTCACACAAATGTTTCACGTAAAAAACATAGAGGGTACCCACTAATACTCTGGCCAAGTTTTGAGGCGGTCGAATTAAGGCGTGTATTTTTTATTAACGAATGCAGGGACTAGGCAACTTCTTGAATCGTCTGGTAATCGTCGGGGCTATCTAAAGTGATCCCTAACGAGCTTTGGGCCGAGTTAAGTGCGATACACATTGGCTGGCTTTTCCTTTTTGGTAGAATTTCTATCTCCTTTTTTTCTTTTGAGGAAAGTTGTCGTTTCCTTGTTGGTGGCAGCAAATATTATTTTCTGGATGAATGGAATGATGTGCATGACAGACACAGTCATAGAAACATATTGTAACCACGGAAAATACACTGAATCAAAACCTAATATATTATTTCTTTAGTAACCTCTGTCATTTTCCAGTTCACAAATTATCGCCTAACAAAATATCACGTCACGATTCTTAGCTTTGTTGTGGCGTGAAAGAAGAACAACCTAACCAACACATTTTGCAATTATAGATTACATCGCAGTTTATTTTAAAATCGCCAGTTATTGCTGGAACTCTTAAACTATTAAAATTGACACTTGCCCTGACGTACGTTGAAATAACTACACTTTAAGACATTGAGAAGTCCACCGACTTAGTACGCTCGTGATTATGGCTGCTGAAACCCCAAACCTCTCAAAGTTCAGGAAAAGCGTGAATATAAATAGTTCAATAGTTCTTAAATATCTTAAAGTAGTAATTTGAAAATCTGTTTATAAGTAGTAGTTTTATTTCAATGTATATGACATTCACGCAAACAGGACAATATTACACTCTACAATTTATAATTTTAGTAAGGATATGGCGTTGCCTAAGTGCAATAATCCAAACTTAGTATCGAAACTCACAATCAAGGTATTAACGTTCTATGTAAAGAAACCCAAAATCTGTACAACCTTCACAAAAGGTTGATCAGCTAAGCCCTTTGTCCTTGAAGTGTGTAACAGAACCGTTTTTATTTATTCCAAGGGAGAGTAAAGCCTCGCGTTCACTTGTTAAATATTTTCGTCGATCTTGTTTACGCTGCGCCCTTTTTTCTATACTAATATTATAAAGAGGAAAGATTTGACTTTTGTTGTTTGTTATTGTTTGTTGCTTAACTCAAAAACTAAACAAATGATTTTAAAAATTATTTTGCCGTTATAAAGCTATATTATCACCAAAAAGCATAGACTATAATTTACTTTAAAATGTACTGTTACTAACATAAACTAACCTTTTCCGCGAGCGTGGCCGCTAGCAAAAGCTAGTAGCATATAAATACAGAACGAGGCAGAACATTGCTCGGTCTGTCGAATAAGCTTCCTAATAAAACATCAACCAAGGCCTGTTAAATCAATTACTCAAGACTACTGAAGAGATTTAAACTGCTTATAAGCAGCGAATGCCTAAGATTTCACAAGAAGATAAGCCCAATATAAGATTTTTAATTTTGTTCGTATTTTGTGAAGGAGTTCACTGGTGCTAGTGCTGGGTTAAGTAGATATAATATACCATTGGTTCACATATTACTAAGGCTGAAACTTCAATATCTAAGCAATGATGCTCACGGCAGGGATTTCAAGATCGACGTTTACCAGATTAGCTCTATTTATCTTAATTATAATAAAGCATTGACCTAACCCTTCCCACACTAAGAAGAGCCGTGCCCAGAAGTGGGGTAGTATCGCTTAATAATTTATAAAACAAAGTGCCCCGCCAAGTCTGCCTCTCTATTCGCGATAAACTCTAAAACTACTGAACGGATTTTCAGGAGTTTTTCACCAATAGACAGAGTGATTCATGAGGAAGGTTTAGGTGTATAATTTGTTAAGGTTTTGTACTACCCTTGCAAAGCTGGAGCGGGTCACTAGCTAAAGCAATAAAATATACAGGGCTGATATTATATAATGAAGCTGTATCTATATTTCCTGTTCTGTATAATGTGTCAGTCCAATTAATCGGCTTTGTAGTAGTTTAAATATCAGCGTATCCTACCCTCGACTACACCTACCTTTCTTTGGATAGCCTCAAACGTGTGTTCTAGAAAATAAACTATAGTCCATTTTTATAGTAGTTATAACTACATACTTATATAAGTAAGTCTCATATTCTATTTCTATTTATGTTATGACGTGATACGTTTGTTACAACATCTCCATTTGAGCATAATCTCTCAGTCGCAAATGCCTTTCAGATGATACAAAGGCACTGTGTCCAAGTTTCCAATGTGTTTTGTATAAATAAAAGTAATTAATCTGGTTTATCTCCAATGCTTTGACATAGAAAAGGCTTAGAAAAACGTGGGTTAAAATATGAAAGGTATAACGTTGTCTGTTAGAGAAAACTAATAACTTAAAATATGAATTCGATTGAACTATAATTCTCAAACAAAATAACTGTTTTTATTGCATCTATTCGTTCAATTGTAAATTGATTTAAAAAATATGTTATAATAATAAAAATAAAAAGTCTGGGTTATAATTTAATATGGTTAGTTTAATTAGTCTTATTCAAAATATTGAATTTACATCGTTAGACAAGATTATTCATAGAATTTTAGTCCCGTTATTTTAGCTTTAATATTTTTAAATAATATTATAAATATAATAATATATTGCATGTTTGTAGAATACGATGCTAATATATCTAGTATCGATCAAAGAAGTTTAAAGTGTCAACTTTAAATCGGTAGTCTTTATCTACATACATCTTTCTTTCTACAGAAGCACGGTTATTTCTGTAATTAGGTGCTTTGTGTCTACATAACATATATACATGTGTATGTGTACTATATATGTATATATGTGTACTTATTGGATGTTCCAGTTTGATATAGTCTGTTACACAGACCTCTCCTATTTTGAGTTCGTATGCTGGTATCCAACGACGTGACGTAACAAAGTCAAAAATTATTTATTCATCTACATACGCCACAAAGAAAAAAATATAATCTTCAAAGTTAAGTAGTTATTAAGTTTATCTAACAATAAACCTGGATAGCTGAAAATATCATAGTGCAGCATAAAAAATATTTCCCACTAGAACTCAGTCTAAACGCGTCTTTAGGATTAGCTAGACGTTCTATACCAAAATCGGCCTTATTCGACTTATTTTATAAAATACGAAAATACTAAATTGGAGTGAGAAATATTTTGCTAGCTATTTCAGCTGGGAATTTGTGGATGTTTCGCTGATGATTTCCAGATGAGAAAAAGTGTACGTGTTTACGTGGTCAGATTAATATAATAATATATAAGTTGAATAAATGCTAGCTCGATGTATGGGCAGTATGCTGATGCGATGTTTAGCTATATCAGTGTAACTATATCAGTGTGTGTATTTACGATATAGGGCGGTGAACTATTTCTTATTCTAAAAGAAAATCTTATTTCTGCGTTACCTACTAGACTAACTGTCTGGCGTATTACTTTTTAGGCAAGTAGTCTAAGGAAATCCTATCCCCTAATGTAAAGGTCACTATGTTATACGCCCGTATAATGATGTTTCCATGTCTTTAAAAAAAATAATTACCAGTAATTTTGGTTGTATATTATTAGTAACTAGCTTTTGCCCGCGGCTTCGCTCGCGATAATTTAGAATTTAACAATCAATTCGGGTTGTACTTTGCTTGTAAAAATGTAATTCAATCATGATTCGAAAGACACGTGGCGCCATCTATTATCATAAGAAAGTTATTGTTGTTTTCCTCGGGAATAGTAATTATTTTCGGGATGAAAGGTAGCCTATGTCCGTTTCTGTACACCTGACAATGTATATGCAAAATTTCAGAACGATCGGTTCAGTGGTTTAGGCGTGAAAACGTAACAAACAAACAAATAAACAAACTCATTTTCGCTTTTATAATATTAGTTAGGATTTTGTGAACGCCTCTAGCTACGCTAATATGCTTGTGTCAAGGGTAGGTTCATGTGTGTAGTACAATTGATTGAATTTGAACCCATAACAGCTGCATCTCAGGTCTGGTGCTTTATTCATTAGACCACTACTGCTATCTTTTAAAGCAAAGACTAAAATGATCTACGGACTGCACAATTTATTCTCGTGTCTGAAGGTCAAACTTGTAGAATGCCGCACAATGGTATTGAAGAACTAACTTTCTCCTTCCTACTTCCTTATTGCCGCTTTTTACTTTACAAAAATACGATTAACGAACACAAAGCACGCACACACTCAGAACAACTATTTTTAGATCGCACAAATAATTATCACATATAGGATTCCAAACTACAATCATTCAGCGCACTGGCAGGCAGCTTGAGCACTACACCATCAATTTGTAAAGAAAGGAATTGTTATACGACACCTAAATCAACCTTTTAACATAGAGAAACGAATGACTAATGCATATCATCACCGATACTGCGAATAGGTATCTGTCTATTCAGATAGGCGAGCTGACATGAATTAACCATAAGTAATAAACCTCTAAGATGCTAATGGAACGGATACGTCCAGCATTTCAATAGATTTCTGTACTAGCTCAGTAAAATAAGAAAAGTGAGATAGTTTCTGAATACATACATACAAAATCTCACGTGTATACACACGTGAGACTTTGTATTTATGCATTACCCCCGAAGGGGTAAGCAGAGATATATAACATGTCTATCTCTAATTTAATCTCATTTTTTTTTATACATCTGAGATGGCAAACAATCATACGGCCAACCTAAGTGGTCACAGTAGCCTATGGGCGCCTGGAATACCAAAGGCATCACTTTAGAAAAGGAAAAATAGAAAAAGGAAGTAGGAAGGAGCGGGAAGGGGAAAAGAGCGTGATTGGGCTTCCGGCAATCTTACTCACCGGATGAACCACAACAGTAGGAATACTGGAATAATGCTATTTCACGTCGATATTCTGTCAGTGGGTAGTCCTTCCCCGGTCGAGCCGGCCCATTCATCCTGAAATCAACGAGGATCTACTACACTAAAATCTGGTAAAATGGAGGTCTATTTTACCAGTTATGGTTTTAGGTCCACGTGATGGAGGGTGAGCATATTGACAATTAACAGGTATAGTTACAGACTCCGTTCTGCTACTCAGAATTTTTAGACGGAAAATCCTAATAACACTTCGCGGTCGATCCAGGTCGAACGATCCAGGAACTGGTTACAGGACAGCAGTCGGTTATTTATTATTGGGCCATAATTAACCAAGTCCTGGCCTACCCAGGTCTATTGCGTGTTGGCAGACTTCACACATCTTCTTGAACATTACGAATATCTCTTAGACATGCACGTCTTCTTTTTTTTTATTTTGCTCGTCAAAATGACCACACTCCACCTGATGGTAAGCAGTCGAGTGGTCTAAAAGCAGTGGCCTCCACACCGCCCTCATAGCAGCCGACGCGATGTTGACGTCTCTACTTTGACGGCCTGAGAAGGTGCTTTTTCACGCCCCGCTTAAAGGACCCAGGATTGAAGGAAGAAGGAAACACGTGCCTTGGCAGAGAATGCCATGCCTTGGTCGCATTCCCATGATTTTGCAGTTAACATACTGTCCAAAGTCTTTGTCTTTACCATTAAAGGGAACTAAAAGGCCAGCGGCCTTGCCTTGGAATCCAACTTGACTTTTACTTGGCAGTCCAACGGTCTACTCACTAGTCTATAGCTGTTAGAAAACCTGAGGTAAAAAATCACAAATTGTATTTTCTTTTTCTTCAACATTAGCATTCAGAATCCTTACGCCACCTTAATCAGCTTCCACCGAAAACCAAAAACATTTCACACAATGCTAACATTTTCAACGTTTCAGATAAAATGCGGGTTTCCAAGTTAAGATTCTCGTAGTGCCTTCGCTGATTCCTCTGAGGTAATTCAGTTTTATAGCACTATAGCTTTACTGATAAATTTAACTCAAGTATTCCTTTATATACGGCTTAAAGTAGACAGGTTACTTATAATACTTTTATATCGCGCATCGTATTATCGCGTATTTAACCTAACCCGCATTTACGCGAGCGAAGCCACGGGCAAAATCCAGTTAATATATTACTTCCGTATAAAAGGAAAGAAAATGAGGACAAAATACATATATAACGCAAGTCTAGTAATATTATCGGCACTAACGAGGTTATTATCATTCGGTTAGTAGTGCAATTGATAACGCTAAATATTGGTTTTTAGGAATAATAATACTGTATATAGTCTGCGTCCAATCGACTAAACGAATGGTGTAGTATGGTCGACTCATACCACTGCGCCGAGTGTAATTTTATTTTAATGTTATTTAAAACCTTGTTCGTCTAAGACGGGTTGTTTTTGTCCGTTGTATGTATGTCTGTAACGTCGCTCGCTTAGCAGGAATTAATGAAGTAACTCAAAGAAATTAATCATCAAATGAATGATGCCATTTTATATATGCAGAGTGTACGTTTATTAGCTGATTTTAGCTTCAGTATCGACTTAGTTGTTATTCATGCTTAAAGTAGCACATATTATGTTTCCACACTAATGTGTACTTCATGGGACGCTCCACTTAGTATTCGCTCATTAATCTGTTTATTTCACTTTTTAAAGCGCTTGGGAAACCTTAATTACTTTTCGGTGATGGCATAAGACTTGGGTTGGCATCTAATGTGATTGTTGTGATTACTTACCCAGCCGAAAGCTTTAACTGAGCACCAATTTCAATGCATCCTAGCGACCTTAACATAAAACGATATTACAGAATAGTCTACTTTTATACTAAGCATAATTTCTGTGTCGCGGGAAACTATACAAACATTCAAATAAAGAACACCCAGACTCGGAGCAACAATTTGTGGATCACTCAATTTTTTAGTCCCGTGTATGATTAGAGTCCACAACAGTCGGCTTAGAAGCAATGACAAGGCAACCACTTAAACCACTACGTCATCTGTGCAGTTATACAAAAGCATTATGTTAAATTGTCATGGACAGAATTGTATATTCATTAGTAGAGACATAGCAACATTGAATAATATTTGATTGATCTTCCATTAATCTGTCCTGAATTATATCTACACAAATCCATTACACCTATCACAGACAAAGGACCCTTAGACCCAGTATCTGTGAAAATAAAAAGATATGTCAGGCTAACCTAAATCTAATTCCAAGGATGACAAATGACAATTTCTTCCACATAAAATATATCGGATAAATAGCCATCTGTGCTCCAACAAAATTCACGATCCCCACAATGTAGGTCAACCGTTTCTTTAGATCTTTTGAACCGAGAATCGAACGAGGTATGCACTTCGATTAGCGCCCGTTTCATAACTGGATTTCTCGAGTTCCAAGAAATGACGACCGATTTTGTTGAAGCAAAAAGTAAATATGAAGGTTTAAGTGGAAAATCTTTGTATTTTTCGAGACTGACGCAAAATTGGATTCGCAGAGTGAGGTTAAAATTAAAAATTGAATTCTTTATGAATTGCTTCAGGTTTTGGTGTGTCTTCGTAAATGAAGTAATAAAAATTGCGTAGTACGCCATTTGTATTTTAAAAGTGGTTCATATTAAACATTTGTTTTCGAACAATATTAATTGGGTAGAAAATAAATTCGTATCCTTACTAATATTATAAATGCGAATGTGATTTTGTTTGATTGTTTGTTACGCTTTCACGCCTTAACTACTCAACCGAACCATACCGTTTTCAGGGGTACAGAAAAGGACATACAATTTCTGAGGGTTAGAAATTTACTGACAAAATATGGATTAACGCGACCGAAGCCGCGAGCAAAATCTAGGAACATTATAATGCTAGAGAAAAGGATCAGCACCAGGTTATATATAAATTATTAAGTAGATAAGCAGGCAAACAGATGGTTTAGTCTACATTGAGTAAGTGTATGACTATAATAAAACGTCAATTTTGACGTGTTACAATAGTCGAACATGATTATTAATTTGAATAACCATTGAATAACATAATATGATAGTCTAACAATAGTCAAAAAGAAATCAAGGGTTTCGATATGCTCAATGATTTTTAGGATCATATAGATGTATATAATAATATGATCCTTGAAAGTCATTGAGCACGAAAACGGATGGAATATTTTGATGGAAAATGGCAATTTCAAAGGAAAATTTGCGACTATAGAATATACACATGCAATTTCGCTTCGTTTATCAGTCAGCATGTATTTTCGTAGACATGCTTTTGATAAGAGTTTAATCAGCGATGTGTGTGCGTCAAAATCAGATTTGTATCAAGTGATTTGATTGGCTGTTACTAATTTAGTAAACCAATTGGCTTTTATTTAACCAACGGTCCGTTAACAAATCTTTGTGTTATTGTGCCTTTGGGTATCCGGGATAATTCTAAATCTAGTCTTCCAATTTCAAAATTGTACGTATCATTAAGCTGCAGATACCGTATGACTTCTAAGCTATACGATGACGTAATCTCCAACTGAATTCTGAAAGCAACTGCATTTTGTTTCCAGAAAACATTTTCCTTCAGCTGCACCCAACTTTCACTAATTTCACTTCTCTGAGGAGAAATGTTATTTACTAAATCTAGACCAAGAATATCAAGACAAAAACCTAAGTTTCATCTCGCGTTTAGTTTTAAGAACCTCTTTTGCGAAGGCAACACGCGAACTATTCATCATACTGAAAGGCAATTTGGCAGTTTTCATTTCATAATATTATGATATAATTATGTATTATACTCATGACTTGTAAACCTCTTAAGGGTTGATATAACTGTATTGCAATCAATTGTAGGTTATATTAATTATGAAATATACATAAAGCTTAGAGAAAGTAATGAGTGACGTGATTTCCAAATATTACTTCTGCTTAGGCTCGCCATGTTTAATTCTACGAGAGACAATTGGAACAAGTATTTTTTAAACGGGTCTCCTGCTTTAGATATAAATCCTGTGTCACGAGGGTGTAACAAACATTCAAACAACGAATACAAAGAACAGTCTTGGAACAACTACATATATTAGTGGATCACATAATTTTTTACCCTGTGTGGGAATCGAAACCTCGCGCAATGGCTCTAGAGATGACTAAAACTGCTGATTTACTTTTTAAAAATCAACAATCTTTAGGCAAACGAAGTAAGGCATTACAGCCAGTGCATTATAACATAATATAAAAAATAATTGATTTACTCAATGAGCAAAATCTTTGTAGTTCTATAAATTGTACTTACTATGTACTTCTCGTGTCTATAAATTTAATGTAGTCCATAAAAATAAATTACTTTGATATTGGGTTTTGAATAATCAATAATACAATGTGATAGATATAGAACATAAAAGAGATTGTATATCAATTTCTGACGAAGTGTTGGGATCAAAGTCCAAGCACATCTCATTTGTTATGCATAAATATGCATTAAAGTAACTTAATATACGAGATTCAATTTCAACTTTTATAAAACTTAAAAAATATGTTCAATCTTATCGCTAAACTTCAAAAGTTTTATTTTGATATATTGTTGTTTCGCAAAATTCGAAGATTAAAAAAGAAGCTTTTATACAGAATATATTATTGTTAATGCAAAAATGCATTTGGGCCACCTTATAGTAAGCGGTTATCGTTGCTTGATGTCTTGCAATATCGGTGGTTCACTTACGCGTCCCCGAGCGTAGGAAAAAATAATTATACAGGATTTGAAAAATTACATTTTCTTCTTACTAAACCCTCGCACTGGGAATAATGCCTGCAACGCATGGATTTATAAACATTTTTTTTTTGCTCGTCAAAATGACCACACTCCACCTAAGCAGTCATGTGGTCTAAGAGCAGTGGCATCCACACCGCCCTCATAGCAGCCGAGGCGATGTTGAAAACGCAATGAAATCATACAACGCACCCAAAGGACAACCAGACTCCAAACAACTATTTGTGAATCACACAAGTTTTTTTTTTCTAGTAGGGATCGAACCTACATATTTACCAATCGGTGCAGTGGCAATTGCGAGACGACCACTTCAAATATTACGACACCCGCGCAATTAAATTGAATAGGTAGGCACGTGATCATCCAGCATTCTTACTACCGAGTAAAGCAATAACATGCTTCTCTTACGCCGATATTTTTGTAAGTGGGTAGTACCCCTGTAGCCAAGACGTCTTATTTGTACCATCAGCAAATAATTGGCAACGGCAGGCATTACTTAAATATGTGAATCACGTCTTCAAACTGAGCTAACTATAATTGCCAAGCATTTCGTCGGTACGTGCAATCAAACGTGCTGTGTAGTTAGAATAAAAATTAGCATTCCCATCTGGCAAGAAATTGCCAGCCTTTTTGGCACATTGCCCAATGACAGCAATTTGGCACGGATAGTCTTACAACCACAATTAAACATTAGATTTTTTAAAGTAATTTACTAAAATCTATTCCTTTTCGGCGAAGCGGATGTCTTAGACTCAATTACCGGGTAGTGCAAACTGTAATTGGCTTTTCCTGTCAAGAATTGTTAGTAAAAAAAAGTCGAAAAGAAGTCTGGAAATGTGTTCGATTTACGGCAGTCTCACCCTCGATTATAATAATAATATCAGCCCTGTATATAAACTGCCCCACTGCTGGGCACGGTCTTCAACTTAATTAGACAAGGTCTAGGCCTATAGTCCACCACGCTGGCCGAGAGCGGGTTGATAGACTTCACACATCTTCGAGAGCATTATAGAAAACTCTCAAACACGCAGGTTTCTTTACAATGTTTTCCTTTACCGTAAAAGCGAGCGATAAATAACTGTTTAATTCGAACATAACTTCAAAAACTCAAATATAATAGCTCAGTGGGGAGACCAACAGACTGCTATGCAGAGGATCTCAGATTCGAACCCACGTCGCGCACCTCTGACTTTCGGAAGTTATATGACTTTTCGAAATTATGTGCGTATTGATTGACAATTATCGCCTGCTCCGTGCCTCGGAGAGCACGTTAAGCCGTCGGTCCCGGCTGCCATGAACATCTATGGCAGTCGTTATTGGGAGAGTGTCGACACAAAAGATCCCACTGAGTCGAAGTGTTGCCGGTCTACACTGACTGGCCCCCACGTAAGATAAGATAAGATAAGATACTCGATGAACTCAAGCCCACTGCGAGATAGTTCAGTGATCTATCGCTACTTATGCATTGCAATGCATTAATTTACTTAAAATCTAAAACCATATTTAGCGAAATGTATGTAGATATATTGACGCCTCTGCCTACTTCGTGTGCGTGACGTCTAGCTATGTATTTACTAAGAGCGTAATGCGTTAAAGTCTCCTCTATGATAGACTTTAGTCCATAATATCAATGACAGTTTAAGCAGCAGCAGAAAAGCATTTCAAACTTTAATTAAAAGGGCCTCCAAACTGAATCTGGGTCTTGGCAATCAATCTTAATGGATACTACCCATCTGCCGGGCGATATAAAAGTTGCCGAAAGCCTATATAGCTCCCTCTATGGAATTTCGGCAACTCTTCATCAGATGCAGTATTAAAAACTTTCGGGATTCAAAACCGAGACGTTATCATTCGTAGCCGATACTAATGAGTAACCCATAAGGTAATTACACAGAAATTATATCATAAAACAAAATTGTTTTACAATAAAAGGAAATTGACTTGGAAATACGAGTACGTTATAAGGGTTGGCTTGGCGTAACTATTTTCTATAACACAGCAATGACTTTAAGCCTGAGCCCAATCTTTTCATTATTTACTGTAAAAAGACTTGTTACTCCAAAGATAGAAGATCTATTACACCAAAATATCACCACCTATGTTTTAGATCGTACGTAATATGTTTCTACCCAACACATGACGTACTGCTACTTAAATGTACTAATACACTTTACCAGACCGGGAATGATCTTTTCCTGGACAGATAAAATGTTATTGGGTTTATTGAGAATTCACTTATTCTATTTATCTAGGAATCTTACGATCTAAATCTCAAATATTTAAGCAAATGCATGTGTGTCGATCAATCGTAATGCGATCTTTCACATTCAAATATTTTACTTTTACATTTGTGAATTATATAATTATATAAATGTAAAATATAAATAATAAATCAAAATATAAATTATTTATTAATATACATATTATTATATAAATATAATTATATGTATAATAATATGTATATCATCGATTTAGCGAATTCATATGAAATCTAATGTTTTAAGTCAGGTTTAAGAATTGTTATTGTTGATATGATACATGAATATACTTTCATTTCAATTATTTGAAAACATAATAATCCTTTTCATTTTGGTATTGTGTCATTGTAACACAATATTTCATTTTCACTCTACATACAGCTTTTTAATCCATTTTATGTCAGCGAAACCAAAAATAACTAGGTACATAAAAAATATTTAATATAATGGAATTGAATATTGGTGGAATGATTTTTCAAACGAATTTGTAATCTTTTGAAGAGTCATGAATCAGGCTTGACAAGAGCACTCATGGGGGAAAACGACTGTATTCTCCGCATAAGTGAGTGTTCTCCTATTAGCGACTGCTAATAGGGGAAAACTGAAGTGCTAATACTTAGTTATTTAACTAGAATAATAATAAGTTTATTTAAGCTTATAAGAATGGCGATAGCCAAGTGGGAGACTTTGGACTGCCACACAGAAGTCTTAAAGTATATTTGACTTTCAGAAGTTGTGTTTAAAAGATAGAATTATTAAGTTTCACTTTAGCACTGAAAAACGTCATGAGAAAACGAGAAAATGTCGCCAACTGTAGAAATGGCAGCTGATTTTGTATGAGTAAGTACGATTTTTATTTAAAATATCAAAAATATCAATAATTTGGTCATACATGGGCATATGGTGATCTAGGTGGGGTAAATGATAGATGATAATCTGGCCAGTCGACAATTTCAGGGTTATCCATTATTTACGCCACAGCCTGTATATAGGAATACGATAATAATAATACAAATTAAGCTTAAATATGTTTTGGAATACAGAGTTCCGTTTTATCATATCTTTTACTTTAAAATGTCGTTTCGCAATATTTTCTGGCACTAATTTTATTTTATTAAAGTTGATAATCTATGCCTGTCAATGTCTTTGGTTTGTGTCAATATATTTTCTTATACTTATCTGGATATGCTAAGTCTGCCAGCTTGCAATTAAAGCAATAACTAAAACTATGTATGTCCTGCAAACATCAAGAGACTTATTCTTGACACATGAGGGCAAAATTTTAGCAGTAAAATCTTATGTAGTCGCCTGCTACTGTACCGAGTACTATTAGTCAGATTCTCATACGGGACAGAATGCTCTTGCCCACGGCTTTGCTCGCGCAAAAGTAGGTTAGGTATAACAGTACTTTTTTTAAGTAAAATATAGCCTATGTTACTCGGTGATAATATAGCTTTCTAAAGGTGAAAGAATTTTTAAAATCGGTTAAGTAGTTTTTGAGTCAAATTATTACAAACATACAATAATCTAATCTTTCCTATTTTTAATATTTGTATAGATATAATATATAAAGTATCCTTGTTTTCGTTGATTTAATGCTTGAAAAGCATCCGCGACATGCAGTTTATTAAAAAAATCTAGATATAAATCTATTATTTCAACGCCAACAAAGTTAAAGAAAATTCTACAATACAATAAAAGCGTTGCATTAAACACCTCCAACGAAAAAATACTCCTTGCTTTATCTCGCAAATGTTTTCGTAAACAGACAAAAAATTGGGCGTTCATTATGGATAAATTGCTTATTTAAAAGATGTTCCCTGCACAGCCTTTGTAACGGTTTTATTATGTTTATATAAATTATATGGCGATGGAAAATGTAAGGTAAATATTATCGGATCTTAAAGGATCATCTTTTTATGCAAAGTTTGTAAACGATCAATAGAATATTTAAGTCTGAGGCTCAGAACCAAGACAGACTCGTGAATAGAAAAAGGAAAGAAAAGGACTTAAGTTTTAACATTTTGTTATCGCGTTATGCAAGCTAGATTTAAGCACAATATAAGACATATGAACAAAGTCCATGCTATTTAATAGAATAATAGTCCTAACTAATATTATAAATGTGAATGTGAGCTTGTTTGTTACACTTTCACGCCTTAACTACTCGAACAATTATTATTTTATTTCGTATGCACGCTGTCAGGGATACAGAAAAGGACCTTTCATCCAGCAAGTACTGTTTTCGAGGGATATAAAGTTGACATAACTTACATTTACGCAAACAAAGCCGCGGGCCAAATCTAGTAATAATAGAATTGTATTACAGATTATCCAAATACCTATTCATTTTAGAGGCAACTACAGCACAACTTTATAATATTGATAATGTCCACCAGACCGAATTTTGGTCACGGTGGCCAATCTTCACGGGGACAAGCCATCTGCGCAGGAGATATTATAGTGCACGAGCGTATACACAAACACAAGTGCATTCTCTGTTCCCTAATTACTCTCAAGATCCAGTGGGACGGTAATCCCACACGACCGGAGAGAGATCAGGCGCAGGACCAACGGCTTTACGTGCTTTCCGAGGCACGGGGTTGACTAACACCGCCAACTTCCTAACTCCGGGCTGTTATTGACATTTTGTAACTGAAAAACCGGATAACTTTTTGTAGGATCGATCCGGGATTCGAACCCGAGACCTCATGCACAGTAGTCGCATTCAAAACCACTGCAACATGGAGGCAGTTATATTATATAATATTGATACAATCAAGATAAACAACTTTGTGATTGACAAAATTATAAATAAATAAATATAAATAAATATTCTATCACATACACACAACACCATCTAGCCCAAACTAAGCAGAGCTTGTACTAAGGGTACTAGACAATGGATAAACATACATATATACATTTTTTTTTGTAATTACATACATATTATACAAAGAAACACTCAGACCAAGACAAACATCCATGTTGATGCACACAAATGTTTGACTTGTGCGGGAATCGAACCCGCGACCTCAGGCGTGGCAGTCGGTTACACTGACCACTACGCCATCGAAGCCGACTATCTGTCGCGGCTTGTTATATGATAAGTAAATAAATATTATATAAGTTGAGCACTTGGTGTATTAACTTCAAAAACCACGGTGATTATCTATTTAGTCAATTAATTTGAGAAATTCCATTTGCAATTTTATTATTCTCATCGTTCTCCATCGTTCTCTGTAACTAAGAAGTAAACGTAACGTATTTTCTGAAACAATACCCGGAGATGGAAACTAGCCCACAATTTCTCACAATTACAATTTTAAACTAGATTACTAAAACTTATTCTCTGACAATATATATAATTAACAGAGTTTGGTAGTATGTCCGGTATACGGCAATACTCACGGCCACTAATTACATGAGATCTAAGGCAAAAGCTGGACAAATATGTTTGTACTACAGTGCTTTAGGTGTCAAGGTATTTATATAGTCGCGAAACTATCTATATAATGTGAAAGCTTCCTTTATCAAAAACGCCTATAATGTAGTCATAAAACATTTACTGTAGAATTCTCCTTCCAAATGTTAATCCAAGCCTGATTATACTGCGGTGACTTTTAATATTCTATCTGAATATCCTTTAAAACCGCTAGTGAACTAATGCTCAGTAGATATTCTAGCCAGCAGCCCCAAGTTTAGCAGCTATGCGATATTACAGAGTGGAAACTTGACACTTTACTGTTGTAGTTCTAAAGTCTGCAGATGCACAGATAATATCAGCTACACACTTGTACGTAATCTCTTCGGTATAGTGGTAAGTGCGGTTTATTAAATCTTGAATGCAGTTAATATGACCTGCATCCAACAATAATGTTGTGAATATAAAAGTTTGCGATGATGTTAGGTGTTTGTTATTCATTCACGTGTAACAGAACTAATTTTATTTGATGAATGAAAAATATAGAATGTCAGAAAAAATTAACGTGTAATCACTTATTTAAAACTTCAATTAACTTACATATATATTAATAATTAATTATTATATTTAAAAAAGAACAATAATTTTGACGCAAAAAGCTTTTTTTAGGAGTAGAGTTCTCACGAGAAGAATGATGAAAAAAACTCATGGCCACATACAGAATAATGATTTGATTAACAAATAAAATTATTTTATTTTTAGTACGCGATTTTGTAGGATTCGAGGTGGACAAATAAAGGTCAACATAACATAAATTTCAACGTTTTTAAGCTAGTTAGTTAGTACGCTTAACTTACAAACTAGCATTAAGAATTGTGTTGAAAGTAAATGAAACAAGAATGATAAGCGACGTGAACCCAATTAATAGATAAGGCACTAGACTTGCAATCAAGAGGTCGTGTGTCTAAATCCCCCTCATTGCAATACACAATACCCAACCCACTCCTAACATAAGCATCCTAGTTTGGCTGGAGGAGGTAACAGAAATACCAGTAATACGAGGGGCGTTCAATGTATTCTCGGTATCGGGGTGGTATACTAATGATGAGGGTAATTAAATTATCTCATTAGTTAAAGACACAAGATTCTTAAGGTAGTAGAGTCAAGCTGGTTACAGCAGGAATGGGCCGGCTCGACCGGGGAAGTACTACCCTCTCACAGAAAATCGACGTGAAACAACAGTGTTTCACTGCTGTGTTTCGTTCGGTGAATGAGAGCGCCGGAGGCCTAAGCATGAGGTGACGATTCTCGCAGCTTATGAGGGACCTGCAGAGTATCCGTAGAGTCATTGTGTGGGTGGCGCGAGTCAACCCGGCGGCCAGGGAGAGCCGTAGAAACGGTGCTCTGCTGGCCACCCGCGGTATAGTCCAGGGGCCCAACCGAGTCTAACCAATTAGGTTGGCTGCCTTATCATGCCGCGAATAATCTCGAGGTGGCTCGTCGTGCCGGATAGTGACCGGAGGGTGGGTCCCGGCGACCACTTTCGGGAGGGTACGGGGGTCCTTCCGTCCGTCGGATCGGCTATCGCCATACCATACAGTTATATGACAAAACTTGCTCTGCGCCTTGCCCCACTTTGCTGCGAGAATAGCCGCCTCTTTTTTTTCACGCTTCCCCTTCCTTTCACTCTATGGCAGTACGAACAAAGCATTGTCGTTCAACAGCAGCCAATCGCCGTAACCCCACTGCTGCTTCCTGTGTCGTGGAGTTTATTAACATCAGAGGACTCCACGCTAACCTTAATGCCGTCCATCACCACCTGGAGACGGCTCGGCCGGCAATGCTTTTTCTAACGGAGACACAAATACGCCGTCCTGCAGACACGAACTACCTGCAATATCCCGGCTACGTGCTAGAGGAGTGTTTCCTCGCGAAAGCCGGGGTATGCTTGTTTGTTAGGGCGGATATTTGCTGTCGCCGTCTACAATGCCTAGAGGACCCTTCCTTCTCTGTCCTTTGGGTACACGTAGATCATGGCTCTTTCAGCCAAATCTACACGTGCCTCTACCGATCCCATTCAGGAGACGCTGAGACAACTCGACTCTTCAATTACCTGAGTCAGGCGGCAGACGACGCGCAGGAGCGGTTTCCGAACGCTGAGTTGGTGTTCTTGGGAGATTTCAATGCCCACCATGAGACCTGGTTGGGTTCTCCCAAAACAGACCACGCGGGACGAACTGCCCATGCGTTCGCTCTCACGCATGACCTGTCTCAACTGGTACTCCAGCCCACCCGGATACCAGATATTGCAGGTCAGGCGCCCTCTCTGCTCGATCTGCTGCTGACGAGTAACCCGAACCGGTACAGTGTGTCGATTCGTGCTCCTTTGGGCACCTCAGACCACTGTCTGGTTTGTGCCACAGCTGTTGTTGTTACGCCCCCACGACCCGAGGAGGCAAGACGACGACTGTGGCACTACTCGTCAGCAGACTGGGATGGAATGCGGGAATACTTCGCATCCATCCCTTGGGCTCAACGCTGCTTTGAGAACAGGGATCCATCAGAGAGCGCTACTACTGTCGCTGGTGAAATCATCCTGGGTATGGAATATTATATTCCATACAGTGATGTCACGAGCGGCGGCAGGAAAAGGCCCTGGTTCGGGCGTGAATGCGCCGATGCTGTTGAACGCAAACAGACGGCGTATCGCGCTTGGACCAGGGCTCGCACTCTCCACGACCCTAACGTGGATCACCTGAAGGCAGCGTTCAACCAAGCCACAAAGGTCTGCAAGAGGGCATACTTAAGAGCGGATGCCCAGCGCGTCGCACGGTTCGGCCAGGAACTAATGGCGCATCCTACGGGCAGTCGTAGCTATTGGCGCCTGGCCAAAGCCGTGCAGTCCAACTTCTGCCAGACCATGCTGCCCCCTCTGAGGTATCCGAATGGATCACTGGCTCATCGGCCGCAGGAGAAAGCAGATCTGCTTGCAAATCTCTTTGCGGCCAACTCCCGAATCGATGACTGCGGTTCGCAGCCGCCTAACATTGCCAACTGCGGCTACACTATGCCTGATATATGTATCAGGCAACGAACCGTTCGTGCGATACTGCAGTCTCTCGATGTTCGGAAAGCCAGTGGACCTGACGGCATCCCAGCTGTGGTTCTTAAAAAATGTGCAGCGGAGTTGTCTCCCACACTTACGCGCCTATACCGGACGTCTTACGTCGCAGGCATTGTGCCTGAGGCTTGGAAGGAAGCGAACGTTCAACCGATTCCCAAAAAGGGGGACCGTTCCGAGCCAAACAACTATCGACCCATAGCTATCACCTCGGTGCTTTCCAAGGTGTTCGAGCGGATTATAAACACCCAAATTGTCCGCTACCTGGAGGATCAATCGTTGATCAATGATCGCCAATACGGCTTTCGGTCTAAACGATCAACGGGTGATCTTCTAGCGTTCGTCACGCACCTCTGGGGTGAGGCTATGGACAAGCACGGCGAGTCTTTGGCTATCAGCCTTGACATAGCCAAAGCTTTCGACAGAGTCTGGCACCGGTCTCTTCTTTCCAAGCTTCCGGCCTATGGCTTGCCCCCTCAACTGTGCACCTGGATTGCAAGTTTCCTGCAGAAGCGTCGTATACGGGTCCTTTGCGACGGTCGCGCTTCCAAATTTATGCAGGTCAATGCAGGAGTGCCTCAGGGTTCTGTCTTATCCCCTACGCTCTTTCTTCTGCATATCAATGATATGTTGAATCTCGGCAACATACATTGTTATGCGGACGACAGTACCGTGCATGGGCGATATCTCGGACATCCTGGGGCCAAACAGGCTGAGGTTAAGGGGAAAAGGCAGAATCTTGTCGTTGAACTTGACCGGACCTTGGACCGCATCTATGAATGGGGTGCCAAGAACTTGGTCGAGTTCAACGCCAAGAAGACCCAGGCATGCGCGTTCTCTACAAAAAAGTCTCCGTTCCTTCCCCTCCCTTCTCTGAAGAACACTCCACTGGTGATACGTGACAGTCTCTCCATCTTAGGTATGGATCTTTGCCGCTCCCTTAATCAGAAAACCTATATCGAGAGCGTCATTAAGCAAGCTTCGCGAAAACTCGGAGTTCTGAACAGGGTGAGGCGGTTCTTCACGCCTGGGCAACTGTGCCTATTGTATAAGGCACAAGTGCGCCCTTGCGTGGAGTACTGTTCTCATCTTTGGGATGGCTCCGCGCAGTACTTGCTGGACGCTCTCGACCGGTTACAGCGGCGGGCTGTCCGTATCATCGGAGATCCAGAGGTCACGAGTTCACTGGAACCTCTGCAACTCCGTAGAGCCATTGCCTCATTGGCATGTTTCTACAGAATATACCACGGGGAGTGCTCTGAAGAGTTATTCCACCTTATTCCGCCCTCCCCTTTCCTATCCAGAACAACGCGTGCTGGGCTCAGATGCCATCCTTACACGGTAGAGTCGATTAGAGCGCGTACCAAAAAGTTTGGGTCCTCATATCTCTGCCGAACGACCAAAGCATGGAATTCTCTGCCAAGGCACGTGTTTCCTTCTTCCTTCAATCCTGGGTTCTTTAAGCGGGGCGTGAAAAAGCATCTTCTCAGGCCGTCAAAGTAGAGACCTCAACATCGCCTCGGCTACTGTGGGGGCGATGTGGAGGCCACTGCTCTTAGACCACACGACTGCTTACCATCAGGTGGAGTGTGGTCATTTTGACGAGTAAAATAAAAAAAAATAAAAAAATAATTTAATTGTCACCATTAGTATTCGAGATATCATTACGAAAAGGCGACAATGATACGACAACAACAAAACAAGGATACGACAATTTTGAAAAAATCGAGCATCGCGCTGTGATAAAATTCCTTACAAAACAAGGAAAGGCTCAAAAAGTTATTCACGAAGAAATGGTGGCTGTTTACCAAGATTCTGCTTCTTCATTATCTACTATTCAAAAGTGGTCTAGTGAATTTAGACGGGGTAGAGAGAATATTGAAGACGACTCCCGAGGTTTTGGGATTCTAAGGGTATCTTACTGATTGAGTACACAAAAAAGGGTCAAAGTATTACTGCCGCATCTTACGCGAACACCCTACGTAATTTAAAGGAAGCAGTAAAAGAAAAAAGACGTGGAAAATTGACCACAGGTGTCTTGCTTCTTCACGACAACGCGCCCGTTCACACAGGGCGCCTAGCAAAGGCTGCTGTGCGGGAATGCAGATTTGAAGAAATCAATCATCCACCCTACAGCCCAGACCTGGCCCCTAGTGATTACTTCCTGTTACCAAACTTTAAGAAAGATGTTCGAGGTAAACGTTTTTCCGACGATGAAGAGTTAAGGGCCGCAATTGATGAACACAAGGAAGAAAAATATTTTAGAGTGTATTAAAAAGTTACTTTCCCGCTCTAATAAGTGTATTGAGGTGATGGGGGACTACATCGAAAAATATTTTATTTTTCTTATATATTCTATCATTCTTTCATGCCTGTATAACTGTTTCAGGTAGTAGAGCCAATTTCAGGTAGTAGAGTCAAGCTGGTTACAGCAGGAATGGGCCGGCTCGACCGGGGAAGTACTACCCTCTCACAGAAAATCGACGTGAAACAACAGTGTTTCACTGCTGTGTTTCGTTCGGTGAATGAGAGCGCCGGAGGCCTAAGCATGAGGTGACGATTCTCGCAGCTTATGAGGGACCTGCAGAGTATCCGTAGAGTCATTGTGTGGGTGGCGCGAGTCGACCCGGTGGCCAGGGAGAGCCGTAGAAACGGTGCTCTGCTGGCCGCCCGCGGTATAGTCCAGAGGCCCAACCGAGTCTAACCAACTAGGTTGGCTGCCTTATCATGCCACGCATAATCTCGAGGTGGCTCGTCGTGCCGGATGGTGACCGGAGGGTGGGTCCCGGCGACCACTTTCGGGAGGGTACGGGGGTCCTTCCGTCCGTCGGATCGGCTATCGCCATACCATACAGTTATATGACAAAACTTGCTCTGCGCCTTGCCCCACTTTGCTGCGAGAATAGCCGCCTCTTTTTTTTTCACGCTTCCCCTTCCTTTCACTCTATGGCAGTACGAACAAAGCATTGTCGTTCAACAGCAGCCAATCGCCGTAACCCCACTGCTGCTTCCTGTGTCGTGGAGTTTATTAACATCAGAGGACTCCACGCTAACCGTAATGCCGTCCATCACCACCTGGAGACGGCTCGGCCGGCAATGCTTTTTCTAACGGAGACACAAATACGCCGTCCTGCAGACACGAACTACCTGCAATATCCCGGCTACGTGCTAGAGGAGTGTTTCCTCGCGAAAGCCGGGGTCAGTTTGTTTGTTAGGGCGGATATTTGAAAACACTATTCGTTAAAATGCATAATTTGGGTTTTCTGCCTTGTTTCTGAGGTACATTATCTAAGTGTTTCCTTTGTTCAGTTTCAATTTCTGTACTGGTCACGCCATCTGTTTTCGTATAGTTGAGACGTAAAGTATTACTTGTAGAACCATTTTTATTATTTAGTTCTCCAGATTTTCTAAGAGATGGCGTTATTTCTACCGATTTTTGGTAGATCTGTTCGCTTCTGAGATCTTTTATAGTATCAGAGAAATCCAATTTGGATCTCATTAGACTCTTTTTCGGCTGACTTTTGGGTTTTATAGGAGGTGTTTGTTTGCATATGTGTTTTAGTTGTTCAATTTTTAATTTGTACTCACAGATTTCCTTTGCCTGTTTGCTATTTTCTTGTAGAAGGTTCTCTATCTCATTTTCCGCGCACAATAGCTTTTTCTGAAGTTTATACAGTTTGTTTCGCATATCGTTCATGTACAATGCCTAGAGGACCCTTCCTTCTCTGTCCTTTGGGTACACGTAGATCATGGCTCTTTCAGCCAAATCTACATGTGCCTCTACCGATCCCATTCAGGAGACGCTGAGACAACTCGACTCTTCAATTACCTGAGTCAGGCGGCAGACGACGCGCAGGAGCGGTTTCCGAACGCTGAGTTGGTGTTCTTGGGAGATTTCAATGCCCACCATGAGACCTGGTTGGGTTCTCCCAAAACAGACCACGCGGGACGAACTGCCCATGCGTTCGCTCTCACGCATGACCTGTCTCAACTGGTACTCCAGCCCACCCGGATACCAGATATTGCAGGTCAGGCGCCCTCTCTGCTCGATCTGCTGCTGACGAGTAACCCGAACCGGTACAGTGTGTCGATTCGTGCTCCTTTGGGCACCTCAGACCACTGTCTGGTTTGTGCCACAGCTGTTGTTGTTACGCCCCCACGACCCGAGGAGGCAAGACGATGACTGTGGCACTACTCGTCAGCAGACTGGGATGGAATGCGGGAATACTTCGCATCCATCCCTTGGGCTCAACGCTGCTTTGAGAACAGGGATCCATCAGAGAGCGCTACTGCTGTCGCTGGTGAAATCATCCTGGGTATGGAATATTATATTCCATACAGTGATGTCACGAGCGGCGGCAGGAAAAAGCCCTGATTCGGGCGTAAATGCGCCGATGCTGGTGAACGCAAACAGACAGCGTATCGCGCTTGGACCAGGGCTCGCACTCTCCACGACCCTTACGTGGATCACCTGAAGGCAGCGTTCAACCAAGCCACAAAGGTCTGCAAGAGGGCATACTTGAGAGCGGATGCCCAGCGCGTCGCACGGTTTGGCCAGGAACTAATGGCGCATCCTACGGGCAGTCGTAGCTATTGGCACCTGGCCAAAGCCGTACAGTCCAACTTCTGCCAGACCATGCTGCCCCCTCTGAGGTATCCGAATGGATCACTGGCTCATCGGCCGCAGGAGAAAGCAGATCTGCTTGCAAATCTCTTTGCGGCCAACTCCCGAATCGATAACTGCGGTTCGCAGCCGCCTAACATTGCCAACTGCGGCTACACCATGCCTGATATATGTATCAGGCAACGAACCGTTCGTGCGATACTGCAGTCTCTCGATGTTCGGAAAGCCAGTGGACCTGACGGCATCCCAGCTGTGGTTCTTAAAAAATGTGCAGCGGAGTTGTCTCCCACACTTACGCGCCTATACCGGACGTCTTACGTCGCAGGCATTGTGCCTGAGGCTTGGAAGGAAGCGAACGTTCAACCGATTCCCAAAAAGGGGGACCGTTCCGAGCCAAGCAACTATCGACCCATAGCTATCACCTCGGTGCTTTCCAAGGTGTTCGAGCGGATTATAAACACCCAAATTGTCCGCTACCTGGAGGATCAATCGTTGATCAATGATCGCCAATACGGCTTTCGGTCTAAACGATCAACGGGTGATCTTCTAGCGTTCGTCACGCACCTCTAAGGTGAGGCTATGGACAAGCACGGCGAGTCTTTGGCTATCAGCCTTGACATAGCCAAAGCTTTCGACAGAGTCTGGCACCGGTCTCTTCTTTCCAAGCTTCCGGCCTATGGCTTGCCCCCTCAACTGTGCACCTGGATTGCAAGTTTCCTGCAGAAGCGTCGTATTCGGGTCCTTTGCGACGGTCGCGCTTCCAAATTTATGCAGGTCAATGCAGGAGTGCCTCAGGGTTCTGTCTTATCCCCTACGCTCTTTCTTCTGCATATCAATGATATGTTGAATCTCGGCAACATACATTGTTATGCGGACGACAGTACCGTGCATGGGCGATATCTCGGACATCCTGGGGCCAAACAGGCTGAGTTTGAGGGGAAAAGGCAGAATCTTGTCGTTGAACTTGACCGGACCTTGGACCGCATCTATGAATGGGGTGCCAAGAACTTGGTCGAGTTCAACGCCAAGAAGACCCAGGCATGCGCGTTCTCAACAAAAAAGTCTCCGTTCCTTCCCCTCCCTTCTCTGAAGAACACTCCACTAGTGATACGTGACAGTCTCTCCATCTTAGGTATGGATCTTTGCCACTCCCTTAATCAGAAAACCTATATCGAGAGCGTCATTAAGCAAGCTTCGCGAAAACTCGGAGTTCTGAACAGGGTGAGGCGGTTCTTCACGCCTGGGCAACTGTGCCTATTGTATAAGGCACAAGTGCGCCCTTGCGTGGAGTACTGTTCTCATCTTTGGGATGGCTCCGCGCAGTACTTGCTGGACGCTATCGACCGGTTACAGCGGCGGGCTGTCCGTATCATCGGAGATCCAGAGGTCACGAGTTCACTGGAACCTCTGCAACTCCATAGAGACATTGCCTCATTGGCATGTTTCTACAGAATATACCACGGGGAGTGCTCTGAAGAGTTATTCCACCTTATCCCGCCCTCCCCTTTCCTATCCAGAACAACGCGTGCTGGGCTCAGATGCCATCCTTACACGGTAGAGTCGATTAGAGCGCGTACCAAAAAGTTTGGGTCCTCATATCTCTGCCGAACGACCAAGGCATGGAATTCTCTGCCAAGGCACGTGTTTCCTTCTTCCTTCAATCCTGGGTTCTTTAAGCGGGGCGTGAAAAAACATCTTCTCAGGCCGTCAAAGTAGAGACCTCAACATCGCCTCGGCTACTGTGGGGGCGATGTGGAGGCCACTGCTCTTAGACCACACGACTGCTTACCATCAGGTGGAGTGTGGTCATTTTGACGAGCAAAATAAAAAAAAAAATAACTGTACTGAGAATACATTGAACTCCCCTCGTGTATGACACTCATTGCCAGTAACCTTTTAAAATAAAAAATATACAAGAATTTAAACAATAGGGAATCTGAAGTCCCCTAGCCTACATCTCTGTAAAATAAGCGTGAGTATTATGTATGTATCTATTTTTTTAATTTGATATGCCAATGTAACATGCTCGATATAACCCTTTTATATGACTGTACATCATACATGATGTAAATGTAAATTCATCATTGTTAATTTCAATTTCTAAATATGTTCTAATTCAAATAGCTCGTTCATAATATAAATCCAATGAATGAACAATTTTGAACGAAATGAAGTGCGTAATGAATGAATGAGATATTAACGGACATCGCCGAATTGATGCGTTGATTAGATTATATTATTTATATTCAATCATGGAACGGATGCATTCGTATTTATAATGTTTAATGTTCATCAGGGATTTGAATATGGTAATTCTGTAAATAAATAATAATAAATATTCTACCACATACACACAACACCATCTAGCCGAAACTAAGCAGAGCTTGTACTATGGGTACTAGACAATGGATAAATATACATAGGTATATATTTTGTTTTTGTACATACGTACATATTATACATAGAAACAGCCAGACCAAGACCAACATCCATGTTCATGCACACAAATGTTTGAATTGTGTGGGAATCAAACCCGCGACCTCAGGCGTAGCAGTCGGTTACACTAACCACTACGCCATCGAGGCCGATAAATGAACGGTTTGATTTTGGTTTGAATTGATAATTAGTCAAACAAACAGTACCAGATGAAAAATACAAGTATTAAGCATCACAAAATGTATGGTTCAATGTATTTTAATGATAAGGAAATATGACGTAAGTAAACAAACTGAAGTAAATATGTTGGCGGAGTAATATCCATTATACATTGACTATTCAAGAGTTATGTTTTGGTGATTTTAGATTGCTGTACTGTTTCTAACAGAACAGTCTAAGAATATTTTGCCGATATTGAACATTTATTCCACGAGATCAAATTCCACCTAATCCATTGGAAACATGGAAGTAATTAATATAAATATTGTATGGCTTTTAACGATCAATTATCTCTGAACCATGGTGTTATGGTGATCATTGTCCCTGATTATTATCCATATCACAATTGAACACGACTACATATTGACATTTTTGAGAATAACACTGTTGAATTTACCAATAAATATTCTTATATTTATACGTTCAGCTTCTTGTCGAGAACATGGGTTTTAGTTTATTCAAATCGATATAAACTGTGTGCATTTGTATTAACGTATTGTTAACATGTAAATAAATACTCAATCAATATTAAGAAATAATTAATGGAATAAATATTAATGTTTTATAACAACTTAAATCACTTAATAATTCGAATGATTTGATCTTTTAACAAAAATCGCACATCACTAAAATGAATAGTCTGTCGTGTCAATTCGCTTCAGATTGGCACTGGGTATAGAATCGAAGCTTAAGCTACAATTCTAAGCCGAGAGCCAATTCAAAGTCAACGACAGTCAAAGCTCCTCCTGTCACAAATGTATGTGTATATCGCTAGAATGTCATATTCATCTGACATTTTAGAAACAATAAGTCGTAGTAGCATTACGACAAAATATTGTAATTTTGTATTTTATTAAATACTAGCTGTGCCCGCGGTTTCACTCGCATTTATGGTTACTGCGCGGCCCCCGTGAGTTGTAGCGTAATGTTATATAGCCTATAGATTTCCTCGATAAATAGGCTATCCAACACTAAAAGAATTTTCAATTCGAACCAGTAGTTTCTGAGATTAGCGCGTTCAACCAAACAAACCAGCTCTTCAGCTGTATGTTATTAGTATAGATTTTTCGTATAAATTATAAAGCTTTATAATATAATGTTTTTCTTTTAATTTTTATTCTAATTAAGTTTGAGTTTATGGTCGTTTCTCAGCGCCTGGGAGTTTTCCAGCAGACAAACCCAGAATTATAATTATATCTTATATGAATATTGTGGTTAATCAACTTAAGCGCAGTCTTATATTATGAAACCGAACGAGGAAGGTCATAAGAATTGTTCCATTATAATTTTACCTATATACGTCATAGGAACATTACCTATCTGTAGTGACAATCGATTCAGCTACCATTTTATTTCAGCCCGTATTATTCTATAGAGCAAAGGCCTCTCTCTCGCTTTTTCATATCGCCCTGTCATGCGCTAGTTTGCACAAGTCCCTATTATAGCTATTTAATTCGTGCCGCTATAGATAGCTCGGTCTACAACGGTCTGTAAAAACCTAAAATTTTTAAAAATAATAACTATTATTTTCATTTTAATAAACATTCCTTATGTATAAAACATTGAAGTCATTCAATAAACAATATAAGAAACAAATGAAATTCGAATATAACAGTAAGACAATTTAAAAGCCGGTTCTAAAACCGCTTTAATAGGGTCAAGGTTAATTGGTAACCTCGTCATGAATTTAAAAAAAAATTTTGTATTCTGTTGATTGCTCTGAAACAGATATCGCTATTATTAAAATTCTCTTTTAAGACGTTTCATTTTATCTCTGAAGATATTGAATTTTTATTCAACATTTTCTTATTCTAAGGAAAAGGATCCTTTTAGGGCTTTGATTAGGTTTGCTGATTAGTGTGGTATTGGGCTATAAACGCAGAATATTAAAATCGTTTCTTAAATTCGACCTCTAGATATCTATTCTGTTGATCACGGGTAAGGTTTCCAATTGATATTCAATTTCCAAAGACTATCTGCTTTTGAATAATGGATAGATACCTTTGGTTGCATATTAGAAAATCAAAACTATTCTGAGCAAATTTCAAAAGAACAACGTACAAATCAACAAAGTTTAAAATAACGATGGTTATTTGATCAAAAGTTTAGCTGACCAAAGTCTGGAATATCAATGTTTATATTATTTATTACACTATTGACCAAATCGTTTAAAAGTCAAAATGGATTACTGGATAAATTAATTGCCGATAGCCATTATATCGAAACATAAAATACCGATGTCCGAATGCCCGAAAGGATGAAACCCCGAATGGACGAAATACCGAAATAATATATGAAATAAACATTTAATAAACTGGCTGGCTAATACTTAGGCCATCCGTACGATTCCGACTCGGAAGCGGTAGGTTGTGTTAGGTTCTCTTTTGTAAACCCACCCAGAAATAGGAGCCCCGCGAAGCGGGACTCCGTCCAAAACTTCCATTAGTTCATTAATTCTTCGGGATTTTTAACTTCGGGATATGGATCTTCGGGATTTTAACCTTTCGGGCAAATGAACTTTCCGGATTTAAAACTTTCGGCCAAACAATCATTTGGCGTTTAATTTTCCGGGATTTCTTCCATAGGTATTTTAAAATATGGTCTTTTAAATTTCGGTATTGTAATACGTACCGTACCGTATGTATACTATTTTGAGGCATGTTATCATAATTTTTGGACAAATTAATGTGTTAAAATTAATGATGTACTTCAAATATAAGTATACCTACATTTAAATTAATAATTCTTAATAATCATTTGTGATTATAAAATTTGATTAGTTATGATTTGATATTTTAAAACTACATCTAGCAACTTTTGATCAGTCGTTCATTTGATGTCACATACATTGGGATTCTAAAATTTTTCTAAATAAAACATTTGGTCATTTAAATTTTGTTATTTCGTTTATTGTTCTTTGCTCGAGAAAGTTTTGATTTTTTAATATGCAACCATACCTTTTAATATCTGAGATTACTATCATCAGTATGTGCGAAATTATTTGTGATCGTGATTTAAATATTTATTTGTTTGCAAAGTTTTTGCTTAGCCTAGCTTTTGCTAACAAAGTTTTTATTAGCTTAACTTTGTTATATTAAGTTTTATCAAGATTGATTTGGAGCGCAGCAATAGTGAACGCGACTGATGTTGGTATATATGTATGATAAAGCTAAAGTTAGTAAACACTAACGACCTAAAAAGTTAATTGACTTTAGGAAGTAAACAATGATTTCTAAACTACTACATTATCTTTTGACTTACATACATTAATATATATAGTGTATGGCTTTATATCTAATGTCAGTGAATAAATAATTAGGAGGAGTATTAAATAACATAATGTTAATATAATCTTTGTTGTTATAATACATACATACATCGATTCACGCCTGTTTCCCAGAGGGGTAGGCAGAGACTACGGATTTCCATTTGCTACGATCCTGACACACTTCTCTGGCTTCATTCACTTTCATCACATTCCTCATACATTGTGGTTATAAATACTAAGATTTTTTTTTATTTTGTTTTAAATAGGTACATGCCCACTTTCGGAAATATTCCTGTGTCGCGGGGGACTTAACAAACATTTTAACAATGGATATAAAGAATAGTCAGATTCGGAACAACCATTTGCAGGTCACACAAATTTTGTCCCGAGTTGGATTCGAAACCATAACACTCGGCGCAGTGTCAGTGGCGAGGTGACGACTTAATCTCTACGCCATCTGTGCAGTATATTTTCGGTTAGTATTGTTAATGGGTTGTTATAGTACGAAACTGCCTCCGTGGCGCAGCGGTAGTGAATGTGACTGCTGTGCATGAGGTCTCGGGTTGGAATCCCGGGTCGGGCCAACAAAAAGTTATTGGGTTTATATGTATATTAAGAAATCTCAATAGCAGCCCGGAGTTAGGAAGTTGGCGGTGTTAGACGCCCCCGTGCCTCGGAAAGCACGTAAAACTGTTGGTCCTGCGCCTGATCTCTTTCCGGTCGTGTCGGATTACCGTCCCATCGGATCTTGCGGGTTAGGGTACAGAGAGTGCACTTGTGTTTGCGCACACGCTTGTGCACTATAATATCTCCTGCGCAGATGGCCAGTCTCCGTTAAGCCAATGGCCGCCGTGACCGAAATTCTGGAGGACATTATTATTATTATTATAGTACGAAAAATAATATCAGCCATTTTCACCATAATACACTTTCGCGTTATGGATGGAATTATTTTTGCACTGCCAATTGGGAAATCCCATTTTCAACTTTTCGTACTAAAGAATAGATTTTAAGGTTTTGTGTCAAATAATTATATAATCATGTAATAAAAATGTACTCGACCGATCATCATAAAATGTCATATACTCTTTGTCAGGGATACAGACGTTGGGTAGACCTAGGTGTGAACGGGTAAACACCGAATACAAATTGAGTTTGATTGAATTTTCAAACTTTATCCAAAGAGCTTGGGTAATACTGGGTAAACCCGGGTAAACCTAAGTTTACTTGTTCTTCTAACATTACCCGTAACATAATATATTATACCTTTTATCTAGAAAAAGAAACTACTGTACCCAAGCAAGCGAAGACACGGGCAAAAGCGAATACATTACATAAGCCATAATTTTGTAAAATCCTCTTTGCTGAATTCATTATGATTTCGATATTATTTTAGGAATTTAAATTAAGTATTTGATCGCGGCTAAACTAAAATCTAACGACTGCAAAAATTTATCATTGGGTCCATATGAACGGTTGCGGTTTAAATTATTACGAAAAGGGTCGATGAAACATTTTGGTAAATGGTTTCAACTTTTCATTATGGAATCGTTATGAATGAATTTATTTTAATATTTAAATGCTTAAAAACTATACTCACGTTTAAGTGTACCTCTAATCCCACAGCGATACGTCTCCAACAGTTAGCACGGCTGAATTGCTTAAAACGTAACTTTATTCACAGAAAAATATCCATGTAACGTGTGACTTCGATTGAATCGTATATAGAGAAAATCTGATATGGTTACCACCCAAAAAAAGTAAGATAAATAATACATAAATTAGTAGAGTTTTTGAAACGCAATAATTTAATTTTTAATTCAGCCCTGTATTAAACTATTCCATTGCAGGGGCTCATCTTAGTGTGCGAAGGTGATTGTCCACCACGTGGGCAGACATATGATTGAGAACAATATGGGGAACTCTCAAACATGCAGGTATTTTTACGATGTTTTCCTTCACCGTTTAACTAGTGATATTAACTATTTAATACGCACATAACTTCGAAAAGACAGAGATGCACGCCTTGATATCAAACTCGAGGCCTCTGCTTGGCAGTCACCCTAGGCTATCGCTTCATTAAGATCACTGTAAACAAAATCACGCAAGTAAAATTGCGTAAAAACTTATGCTTAGTAATTATGATTACACTAATAGATCACCATTTCTACAGATCGCCAGCAACACTAACTACTTTAAATATTTCATAGAGAATTTGTTAAAAACGACGAATATGTAAATACATTGTAACAAAAACAATATGTTCTACTTATTAAAGTTCTAAAATGAAAATATCACATACACGTGTATGCTTCCACGTGTATGTCAAGTTCCTTTTGTGTTTTCAATAACAGATCCCATAGACCTTTAATTTTATCCAAAGTCAATTTATATATTGGATTTTTCCTGGATTTTCTCGAGTATGTGAATTGTCTAAGAAGTCTGCCAGACGGGAATGGGACAGCGAGGTAAATTATGGCCTAGCCCTAAATACGAGAAGACTCCCTTGTCCAGCAGTGGGACCGTATACATACAGAGCTAATATTTTTTATATTGTTTGTTACTACATACGTATATCGGATTGCTAAAAATCTAACGAAGGCTAAGGCAATGATAGATATAAATCAAACCAATATCAACTAATTTAATCGGCTGTTGCTAATTCAGTCAGCAAATCGCAACAGTTAACATACATTTGACCATATATTACAGAAAAATTAATATAAATAATACGTGTTTTCTTTCAGAATTTCAGATTCAGTCCTCTTTTTCGGAGAAGTAAGTAGAGCTACAAATTTCCAACTGCTTAACTTATGATATATTATAGGTTACCGGTAACTTCGTATGACTTTAGTCCTAAGGGGTGACATTGGCCCTTAATTGGAAAAAGCTGTTTAATTGGAAGAAGCTGTTTAATGGTAGTTTATAGTGCTATCTATTGATTTCCACGTGTATTTTTTCGGCAAAAAGTATGATAGTGGTCTGGTGGCAACTTCAAACTTTTTCCAATTAAGGGCTAATGTCACCCCTCAAGGCTAAAGTCATACGAAGGGTACCTCTTTTATTTTATCTATTCACATCAAATTCTAAATTTAATTACATGCTTGTCGGCTTAGTGACTTCTTAATATAGATATTTCTATAAGTTCCTTATTGGACAAAATATATATAGAGACTAACGTATGTTTTCCAAGGAGGTGGGCAGAGACTAAAGATTTAATTTGCTACAATCCTATCATGTCGATGTTGCTCAATTTACATATATTACATCTTTCATGCATTATAGTCAGTTCAGAATATTCTTAACCCTTTCTGCAGAATAACTTCAGAATATTAGGCCAAATAATGTTCTGCCAAATGTTATATATTTTAGGATAATCGCATTTTGCCTAATTTGATCTCTGTACCGAGTTCTGTTTAATTATATTTATTATTATATCTTTTAAAATTATGTATGTAAACTATAGTTAAAAAACGGCGTCTGCCTGATATACTGTCCCAGTACAAAGTTGGAATGGCAGACGGTGACTCGCTGACTCACTAGATGGGCCCCCTGAATAGTCGCCATTATTATTATTATTATTATCTTACAAAATTACCAAAATTAGTTATGTAGTATATTATTATGCCTCTAAAAACTGCTAATCATCTATTATATCACATTCAGTCATTAATATAACTCATATTGAAACTTTTCACAGTTCACATGTTGACTTAGTGGTAAATAGATTAACGGAACTAATAGCATCGTTTGTACTGTTAAACGACAATGACTATTTGGCGTGTGGCGATAAACTTAGATTATATAGCCAACCTGTGCGGTGCTGAGAGATAGAATTTTCTAGATGTGAACCAAAAATACGCTGGTAAGAATAGTCAAGTTGTGTAGGCTAGATTTCCCCGCGCTACTCAAAATAGAGTACCAAGTGACATAAATATTACAAAAAGTATTCTTCTAAATTAAAATAAACCTCAAATGTTGCTAAACATTGAACATAATTACAATTTAGTTTACATATTTTGATGTTTAATAGTAGATATAGATTAGAACTCTATTTTGAACATAATATTATAAGACGATTGGCCTGCTGATCGTGAAATAATTCTATGCACGATCTTCTAAAGTTTTGGGTGGATCGTAAAGTAATAATAATATAAATGTCCCTAAGGTCTGGGGACTATTGGAAATGTTTGTATTCCATCAGGCAATGCCGGGGTTATAAAGCGCATTTTACAATAGCAGATATATTTTATAAACTGGTCAACTACGAACATAAAATGAAAATTTTAATATCTCAAAAACTGTTATTTTTTTGAGATGATTTTTATGTCCAGAAAACCAATCAACCACTTAACAAATATTGATGCAATATGTATCTTAAACTGTATAAAGCGGCAATTCTTTTTTAAAAGCACTTTTGGCTATTGCCTTAAATAAATTTTCCAATATTTTACATACATAGCGTTAGGATAATTATATTGCGATGACGTTCTTTGTACTTTCTTATTATTAAAAATTAGAAGCAGTTTCGGTAACGCAGCGGATGTGTATGTTACTGCTATGCATGAGGCGTTGAGTTTAATTTCCGGATCAAACAAAGTATTACTGGGTTTTTCTGTCAAGAAATTCTGAGTAGCAGCACGGAGTTGGGAACTGTGCCTGGCATTTTTTTTTTTGTACTACTAAGGTGGCAAACAAACATACGGCCCAGTAGTAATAGTGGTAAGTGGTCACCGTAGCCTATGGACGCCTACAACACCAGAGGCATCACTTGCGCATTGCCGACCCTTTACGAAAGGAAGTGGGAAGGAGAAGGAGCGGGAAGGGAGAGAGTGATTGGGTCTCCGGCACTCTAACTCACTGAACGAAACACAACAGTAGGAATACTGCTATTTCATGTCGATATTTTGTGAGAGGCCGGCTCGACCGCGTCCTTCCTCGGTCAAGCCGGCCCATTCATACTGAAATCAGTGAGGATCTACTACTCTAAAACTTAAACTTAAAAGCATAGCTGCTAAAATGTGATTGTTCAATTCTACCTACCTCTTCGTGGATAAGGCGTAAGATTATGTACGTACAAAGTAATAAATTACCCCCGTCACTTCCATTTCAAATACTCCGCGTACGTGTGACAGTAATTGATCCAATTTTTGGCTAGATCGTGGTCGTTTGGCAAATAGCTCTAAGTTTCGCGCGAACGAGAGTTTTAGTGTCCGGCTGTGGCCCTAATTGCCATGGATTTGTTCTGCCTGGCTTTGGCTGTTAGTGACGTCCTACGTGGGATTATTGCCTTGTTCGTAATACTTTATGTGCACAGTTAGCAATATAAGTAGCTAATTAGAACATTGAATAAAATTAGTAAAACTATTTTGTGAAGAAGAAATCTAATAGTTATTATTTGTTTTTGAACTTTGATTAATTCAACACTCTTGTAGACTTTTAGGCATGGATTTTGTAGTGATTTACGTGGTCACGTCGCTACTGTCAATGTTTTAAATGGATTTGATACCAACACGGTACAAAAAAAATTGTTATCTACAAATAATTTGTTATGATTACATTAAATTAAACTACTATATACGGATTATGCAACTGAAACGTCGGAGAAAGTGGAAACATAAATATAAATAGTTTTAATAATTGCAATAATTTAATTAGCTTAAACATTAGTAAAGTTTAATAGTAATAGTGGTGTAACAGTTTCAAAATTATGTAATAAAGTGTCAAATAAACAACGCGATAAAATCTGTATATAGTAGTTTAATTTCGATGAATAACATTCGCGTAACCACAAGACAATATTACATAAAATTATTATGATATTGAATGTTCTTCATGTCCGGCCCTTGCGACATAAAAATTATACCTAGTGCGGAAGTTAACACAACATAAAAGAACAATTACAACTTAAATCATTGCAATTTGCCAAAATGAAATTGCAATGGATATGTCGCCAGTCTCGCCAGTGCGTATCGACTTATGTTGCTGACTGTACCGAGTTGGTTTTAATATTTAATAATGATCTGATTATTACGTTATTATCTGAACTAGTATTTTTTTAAGTGAAAACTTCTTTAGCGGCGTTGTGCACATTTTGTGATGGGTAAACAATTTTAAACTCGCGTTAGGACACGTGACCTGATCGAAAATTCGTAAGACGGAGGGAGAATTATTGTCATATTTGTGTACGATAGCGCAATAAATGAATATTGTATTTTACCACATAAATGATAGTACTTTTACATACATACATACATAGATTCACGCCTGTTTCCCAGTTTCCCAGAGGGGTAGGCAGAGACTACGGATTTCCATTTGACACACTTCTCTGGCTTCATTCACTTTCATCACATTCCTCATACACGTCCGTCGGTTCAAGGAGCTCTTAACCTGGCCTTTGTCCAGAACGCCTCCGATCTGATCGAGAAACGTTCGCCTAGGTTTTCCTCTTGCGATGTACTTTTATAATCTCTTGATAGTACTTTTATAATGATAATTAAAGCAATTCGTGCAAAATTATTCCCTAACCATTCCAAAATATCAAAAATGCACAACGTTAATATTCAAGTTTTCACTTCTGCCGGCACTCCTGGAGTGCATTCCGTTTTTTTTTTAAAGACCACTTTCGCTCTATGTATAATTCCTGTATCGTGGGGGACTCTACAAACATTCAAACAACAGACACAAAGAACATTCAGACTTGGAACAACCGTTTGTGGACCACACAATTTTTTGTCTCGTTTGGGTTTTGAACTTATAACTCTCGGCGCAGTGGTAGTGGTGAGGCGACCACGTAAACTAACCATGCAGTTTCTGTTAGGTATTTGATATTTACATTTAAAGTTGGAATGTTCGTTTTTCTTTTTCCCTTTTCCATATATGAGATCGGTTTACCTTCCTTGTATGTTGTATCCACTTACTTTTTTTCCCGTGTAAATTCAATTTACATATAATACATATATCTAATGTCACGCCTATATCCCAAAGGAGTAGGCAAAAGTGTATTGGGTCCTTTGTAACAGGAAGCCTATTTGATTGCAACTTTCTGAATAGTACCGCACTGCTGTGCCTTAGATTGAGTGAGTTTTAAATTGCATGCATTCTAGCTCGTCTTACGAACTATCAAGTTGGATTGTCCAGTACATCATACATATTAACTCAATGGCTTCTACTGATGAATTCTTGAAAGAAAACTGCAATTAGACTTTGCTCTACTCGGGACGAACTCTGACCTCATGCAAAAAATTCGCGCTACCGATTTGCAAGCATATAATTATAATAACGTTTGAGAGCAGCGAGGTCTCATCAGGGCCTAAAAAGGTGTCTAAGTTAAGTCACCTTGTTAGACCTAATTATGACCATAAGTTTGCGCTTATGCTTATAGCTGATTTAATCTTTAATTGTATTGTTATTCAGCGATGTGATTCTAAACAGTAGCAATAGTTCTGCTGCTGTTGAGACTCCCATTATGCCCGACAGTACTTGACACCGTGCCCAAAAGTTTCCCCTATAAGCGGACAAATTTCTCGCATAAAAGAGGACGTACCTTCTACCAACCACGGGATAGCTAAAATTTTACAACAATAAAATCAATAACATTGGCCGATCTGGTAATCCTGACGTCACATTATCGGTAGTAAATTAAAACACAATTTTATTAAACGAGTCATTTGCCTTCATTGCTTTTTTGATCAGTAAACCATTTTTCAGATACTTAGAAGATAAATCCTTATTTAAATGCGAGTCGTAAACAACGATCACAGTGATCGCCTAATGGCTACTGATTTAACATCCAGCATCGTTGAGCTTAATGCTAAACTGAACACCGACCATCGTAGCAAATGTCTGTTTAACATAATCTACTATTAGCTTGTAATCAGTTAATGTAGGTGCTGCTGGTACTCACGCGCTATTGGAGGCCTATATGTTTGTACGTTGATGCGGTTTAATATGGCCAAACTTGGATAGTTTTGGTTTAGAGCGACGGAATTTCTTGAAACATAACTGGCGAAGAAGAATATTTGAAGTTTTAGGATACACCAAACTAAATGTTGGTTACCGGTGTTTTCCATGATCAGCACTACCACGCTGTCTACAAAGGCTCGCTGGGACTACTTGAGTGATCCACTTAGCAGTGCCTGACACCTGTGAGCGACGACTCTACAAGGATTTCATTGATATAGGAGAGCGGTTGAGATTAGTGGCAAAGATGATCACCAAAGAATAGTACATAATACTCACTGGTCTGCTAGCCTAAATCTATTGGCCTTTAGATTTATTGTACCTATACTTAAATACAATATACATACTTAGATTAGATAGATCAGGATGTAGTTTACACCATAACGTCCTCAGCTGTTTTATCATATGTAATAGAAAGCAAACCTATCGTCATCCACTAGACATATTCGCAGACTCCGTGCTGCTATTGAGAATATTATATTAGACAACCCAAAACACTCTGATATATATTTTGTTACAAAAGGACATTACACGTGGGAGAGCCACGCTTCGGCATGAATAGGCCGGCTCGACCGGAATGATACCACGGCCTCACAGACAACCGGCGTAAAATAGCGCTTGCGTTGTGTTTCGTCGAGTGAGTAAGAGTCACCCAGGAAAGGAGGCCCAAATCTCCAACCAGTCTTTTAAATTTGCCCTCCCCTCTCCAGAAGGGAAATAGCAAATTTAAAAGGTTGGCAACGTGACTCCTTTAGTGTTGCGGGTGTTCATGGGCGGCGGTAATCGCTTACTATCGGGCGATCCGTCTGCTCGTTTGCCTCCTATACCATAAAAAAAACTACAAATATTCGAAGAACTTTCAAACATTATTTATACAGTATTTTGTCATTTTTCTTCTGTATATTACAAAATATACAGTCTACGTTTTAGTATTAGATCATACTTTACTGCTCTTACTTGTAAAACAAAAGCTCTCTAACCTCAAGTGTTCGTTGTAAACATCGGATATTGGAGGCGATAATGTACGAGTTACAATAACCGTTCCCTACGGATGGAAATACATCTTAGCGTCGTAAAAACATAATCGATATTGTGACCTTCGTAAGATGGAGTGTGATATAGGATCAAGGATTTTAGGTCTTGATTATTTTCCCTCATATTTCAATTAGGAAAATTGATGGGAAATATTTTTATATACAATCAAGAAAACAAGGGTGGCAAAGGCAGTGATGGAAAGGTAATTTAATTGGAAATGAAATGATAGGAATGGAGTGATAGATATTTGAGTCGGAGCTGGTACCGAGTGAAAGACAGTAATAGTGATTACTAATCTTACGCATGTAAAACGATAGTCCGTCTTTCCACATAAGGTTCAAATGCAGCCGGGCGGTAGTATCTCCTGTCGTACATAAAATCACTATCAAACAATCTTATGTTGTCTGCACGTGCACAAAATCCAACTCACTTTAGGTAAGTGAGTACGATTTTTAGGCTCCTAGAAACTGATGTTTGCTTCTTCTTATTAATAAACACTTCAATGTATCTCCATAATATTTTATACTGGCCATGATCATTCTAACGCTCTCTAATCTGTTAGATATTTTCATTATCATCATCCACAGCTTACACTTATCGGGTCTTTGCCTATCGTTTAAGACCTGCGTTAATTTTATTTAGACGGCTACGGCGTATAAATGTGAATATGCGTGAATAATCTTTATAATTTTGTCATCTATTTAATTCATTCCTGGACTTACTAGAACTTATACCTAGAATAAAACATTCAAAACTGTTAATAAAATATATCAAAATTATCCACGAAAATAAAAAGAAATCCTCATAAATTCCACCACTCCGGCAAATGCTTACACAGGACAAATACGCAAATAGTCCAATACGCACGGTTAAACACGAAGCAATTTGCAAGTCCAATCCACACAAATTTCCAACAGCTTATAACTTACGAACAAATAATCCCCCGTGACCGAGGACCCTAATAAACATGAATAAAATAAAACCTCACAGTTTAGTGGTGAAACGCTCTCAATAATATACTAGAGCGTCAACAATTCACTACCTCGGACCCTTTTTGGGGCACTATTATTTATATGCTAAAGAGGGATAGTAGTGCAAGCGGTAGGGCTGCGCTTGACGTCAATCGCAACGTTTAAAATTGGAAAAGTACTGCCATTCTTAGTCTCGGGCAGAAAACTTAAGGGTCTTAACTTCTTTTAGTATTGGCGTATAAGTAATAAAGTGTTCAAAATAAGCTTGTGGTAGAGTCACAAAGAAATGATTCAGAAACGGACTATTCGGTTTATTTCGAATCAATATGGGATAAAAAATATTAAGTTCAGGAAGAAATATTTAATTTAAAATACCCATGAATTCATTTCATTTTAAAAATACCAATGAATATCGATGTAATTGAATACACTTGATATATGAAAGAAGTTATGAAAAGCAGATGAATATGAAAGGACGTGCCGGTCTTTGTAACCACGGATGGACGGTTAGCACAATCCTGTCTCGCACCAAAAGGTTCACCAATTCCTTCTTATGCCGTACCATACAACTTTGGAATCGTGTTCCGATACATGTGTTCCCTCCCTTCTATGACATTAGGTCCTTCAAAGGTAGTGTGAAGAAGGATCTGGTCAGACCGGCTTGACACTGGCGACGGCTAGAAGATCATCTATCTTCTCCTCGTCGTCACTGTCTCTGGACTGTAATTGGGATTTCCATCAAGTCCGTTACAATCACTTTGTCGTGTAACTATAAAAAGAAGAAAAAAAGAAAAGTAACCTACCATAATCCCAACGTTTCTGAAAGTTGGCATAACCTTGGTTAGTGATTGAAACATACCTTCAGTATACCGTACAGTGGATTACCAGCATGTCTACCATACCTTCTTTTGCAGGACCACTGCACTGTTGCACCGTGCTAACCGTATGCGAACTTATTGACATAATAATTATATAAAATACCTTCGTCTACTGATGAGATAGCCACTTTTTTATTTCAGGTTTACTTTTTCACCAGGTGAAAGTATACTGACAAACAAAACCAATGGCAAATTAACATTAAAGTACATTATACTATTCTTCAAACAATATTACTACATTCTGTATAACTACTATAGTAACTATTTAGATTTACACTTTAGCCGATGTTTCGGTTGATTTAAAGTAAGTAGTATTTACGGAAATAATAAGATGATGATCGTTTCAATATATCGTAACAAATATATCCGTCAGAGAACCAAAGTCATCGACATAGCTCAGAGAATTAGCAAGCTGAAGTGACAGTGGGCTGGCCATATCGCGCGGAGAACCGACAACCGCTGGGGTAAGCGTGTTCTTGAGTGTAGACCGCGATTTGGCAAACGTAGTGTAGGACGCCCTCCGACCAGGTGGGATGACGATCTGCGAAAGACGGCAGGCAGATGCTGGATGCGGCAAGCTGAAGACAGGGCGCTATGGCGCTCTTTGGGGGACGGCTATGTCCAGCAGTGGACTATTATAATGATGATGATGATGATCGTTTCAATGTCTTGATGGAGTTATAAAAGTTAAAGTACCCAACGTTCATATTTATGTAAATCATTGTAATTTTATTTAAAACTTAGTGACACTTATTTTTATCAATGTATACAACATGTACTAATAAAATATCTAATGATCATCTAATGTTTCACAAATAAATTAATTTAAATTTATAAAAGTATTGGTCTTGTTACTATTTTGCAGAAACAGCTTAAAGTATCATGTCTTGCTTTTTCTTTGGGTTCGAATAAATCACTGAATCCCAAGGCGGTAGTACATTCCAACTATGTTCTCCATTGAAATTTTTGTGCTTCTATTTTTATTTTCAATGGCCACGAGAAGCATCCTTATGGGTGAGATCTGTGGTTTGTCAAATTTTAAGTAATGATTAGTTCTCTGTTGCATGTATTTACATAAACACAATTGTTAAATTGCCGTATATTTGACGATATGTAACTGGTGTATTTAGCTTAGGCTGGCTTTTGATCTGATAGCACATTTAATTCCATCGCCATTTTTACATAACTGAATGTACATTTAAATTATTTTAGTCGCTTAAAATATTTGATATAATATTAGTAATAATATTCTTTGGTTCTGCTAAGAGACAAAAATGTATTTAGATATAAAGCTAAACAAATATGCCTCACAATATTTTATTGTGAGGCATACACTAAAGCAGACAGCACCAAAACTTTGTTAAGACTTATACCGCTTAATAAATACAACTGAACATAAGCCATACATCACTGTCGAGACAAGAAAATCACACTATAATCTCAAAATCCTTACCTACTTAACACACCTTCTCATCTTCCAAATCCCTTACCAATCGTTATCCCTTTCTCTGAAGCAGAAAGGTGCGAACCCTAGTCCAGGGTATAGCCCGTTATTATCTTGTCTTTTAACCTCGGTCGGCCATAACTTATAGCGGAGGTAACTCTGACAGGGCGTGCGTAACTCAAAATCGTAATAATTTATCAGTTGAAGCATGAAGTTCGTCTTAGCCAACTATCAGAGATACCATGTTGATAGATTTATTGTAGACAAGTTTCCAGTTCAGTTTTGATGATTATTGTTGGTGAATAGAGCTAGGTGAATAACGAATTGTCAAGATAGGCATCATAAAAACCGCATCCAAAATGGTACATCGCTTACGTACCATTTTGGGCGCGGTTTTTGACTAGGTATGTAAGTATGTACAAAATGTAATGAGATATTTTATAATGTTGTCTTCTGTTTACGCGAATGTTATTCATTGAAATTAAACTACTATATACGGATTTATATATACTATAACACAAATATATATAGTATAATAGTATAGAAATAGTTTTAACAGTTTCAATAATTTAATTAGCTTAAAAATTAGTAAAGTTTAGTAGTAATAGTAGTGTAACAGTTTCCAAAATGTTGTAATAAAGTGTCAAATAAACAACGCGATAAAATCCGTATACACCGTGAATTTGTAGTCGTTTTGGAACCGAAAATCCTATACTCTATATCAATCATAGAATCGATAAAAGTGATTATTTTAATAAAATAAAAATATATTTATTTATAAACATTAAATTTAATGTCGTTTACGAAAAATAAATGAGAGCTCGTGGTAACGCCACTCAATTTCACGTACTACGATTACGCGTGTCACTACGATCGATATCATTCATCTTTAACTAAGCGGTAAAACATTTGCCAATAACAACACAGAAACCGCCGCGCCCGCGCCGCCCGCCAATCCGCGTTCACTAACTACCCTAATGTACCCCAGACGCGAGGCGCCTAGGCACGGCGGCGAGCGCTCCCGACCCCGCACCCCGCCCGCCCTTCAGTACCGCGGCAACCGACGCGCGAAATGGTTGCATAATGCATTGTTTATTGTCACGCGAAAATTACATAGTCGTCAGTACGAAAACTCTATGACTACTTGGTTCAGCTGTATGCTGTTGCCAATTACAATTTGGAAGAGGCCAGACGGTTGTACTCCCAGCTGAAGCATTTGAATGTGCTGCGGCTACGAGAGATTGAAAGTCCTCAAGTTCCGACCACTCCCACCATCTTAGCTGCAACTCAGGGCCTTCTCGACCATGGACAATTCCGTACGCCGACTCATGCGCAAGGCCGAGGACTCCTGAATGACCCCCAGAGATCGAAGAGGATATTAGAGCGGGATCCACGGCGAAGCACGAGAATGGCGGCTCGAGAATTTAATATTAGCCAATACTTTGTATGGAAAACATTAAATACTAATAGATAACACCCTTATCATTTTTGTCGGGCTCACGTAATTAACAACAACGATGTACCAGCAAGGATCGCCATGTCAGTGCAGTGGTTGTTAAATAATACGAATGCGAACATACTGTGGACAGATGAGTCATTGTTTACTCGAGTGGGACTGTAAAACGCTATAATCGCAACGCTGTAAGCCCTCACTTAATACAGGAAGACCACCTCCAAGTGAGGTTCAGTGTGAATGTTTAGGCCGATATTATAAACGACCATTTAATAGGGCCTGTTTTTATTGAAGGTCATCTAACGGGCAGCTCGTATTTAGAAATGTTACAAACTAATATCCGAGCTATTGGAGGAAGTGCCATTATCAATACACGATATGTATTACTAGCACAACTGCTGTCCCACTCATTATGCAAGTGCAGTACGTGCCTATCTCAACAATCAGTTTGGTGATACGTGATACCTATCACATAGGTACACAATAGGCCGCGGCGGTCCCGTGGCTTGGCCACCGAGAAGCCCAGACAAGCCTCAATGTCGGAAATAAAAAGACTTGTGTATTTTCGTGAACGTGAAAGTCGTGAGGAGCTACGTAGTGCAATAGTGGATGCCTTTAATAAACTGTCCATAGGTATGTAAGTTAATTATTTTGTAAATAGCTCCAATTTTTGAAATACGCCCGAAATACTCACAGTTCATTCACCTGTGTTTATTTTATTACATAATAAATAAAGTTAGCTATTTATCGAAAAGTAATGTTCAGATAAAGTATTTCCGACGGTCCTAAGCCCGTGTAAAGTATGAAGGAGAAATTGGAGTATCCATTTACGTATTAATTGTGATGTTTCACAATGCAGAAATTACATAGTAAAAAGAGAAAACGTATTGCCTCGTATCAGCTGATTCTGAACTGTGCTAAGCCTATTATCAATTTCGTCGCTATTGCATTTACCTAATTTTATAATACTTGTGTAGCTTCACTAGTTTTTAAATGAGGCATAGGACTCGGTCGTGGTACACGAGGTTCTGGATAGGTATCAGCTGATATACGTAGTTACCTATCGTGCGTCGTTCATAACTTCGACTGTGCGCGGCGGCGCGGCGCGGCAACGCTGACGCCGCGCCGGTGACGTATGCATGCCTTAATGAATGAATTGTCCGTGCGTTACTACGATCAAACTCGAATAAGTGAAAAATATTATTTATATTCCAACTTTTTTATTATACGCAGTACAATTATTTTACTATTTTTTATTGATACTACTAATTATCCTAAGTTACCACGTTTCGGTTCCAAAACGACTACAAATTCACGGTGTATAGTAGTTTAATTTCAATGAGATATTTTATTTAATATAAACTTAATCGACTTTTAACTGAATTTTGCACAGATATTAAAAACCTACAAAACATTTAATTTTCATATAATAAAGAATAAAACCAAGACTAAGAACTGATAACACTAAAATATAAAATCTTAAAAGTACTAAGTAATAAAATATTATTTTCTTAAATAATAAAAATAAATTATAAAGCGTTTGCTGCTTACTCATCGTTAAACTTTAACTAAATAATATAATTAATACAATAGATGAACCACCCCGCGATCGCTTTGCTCTAATTTAAATATAAATAAAATTACTTTTTAGTTATTTAAAGTGCTATATAATTATTTTATACCTATTTAAGTAATAGATGTATTAAATAAAATAAAAAAGATATAGAGGAGCCAAAGTTATAAAGAGGAAAGTTCTTGAAAGTAAAAAAAATTGCGATGTAGTTCGTCCGCAATTAATAATATTTAACATCACTATCATCATCATCATCATCATCAGGCTATAATAGTCCACTGCTGGACATAACATCACTATAAACTTATAAAATTACTACAATCTTTTCTTTGCTATAACTTACTATTATAAATTCGTTAATTAAGAGTTCTATCAATATTAATCTATTATCGTCTAGGCGTTAGAGAATTTTGTCATAGTTCACGCCTTTGTCAAAGTTCAGTGAGCCGGTTCAGTAGTAATCAATTTCAAGAATTTATCCGAAATATAATTCATTCCCTCTGGGAAACAGGCGTGAATCTGTGTATATTTCAAAATTATTGTAAGTTAGTGAAAATAAATCATGTCTTTTAGTTGATTTTTTCAACAGGTTATTTTATAATGTCTATCATAATAATTGTGGAAATTGTGTTAAACGATGGATTTTAGGCTAGTAGGTAGTTATTGTAATATTGTGTGCGTATTGATTGACAATTATCGCCTGCTCCGGCTGGGGCTGCTGTTGCTCGGAGAGCACGTTAAGCCATCGGTCTCGGCTGCCATGAACATCTATGGCAGTCGTTATTAGGAAGTCAGTGCCCTCTAATATCCTGACACTGGTCTAGCCTTAGAGTATCGTTAGCCTTCGGGATGCGGAGGTCAAATGGCAGTCGCTCTGTGTAAAAACTGATATCCTGAAAGCCAACCCCAAGTCATTTGGTAATAATAAAGGCTAGGGAGAAAAAGTTACGTTACCAAAACTCTTAAATATAAATATATCATTTATTTTTCAAATTACTGAGAAATCAGTAAAATACAAACATTTCAAATCTGGTAGTGATGGTAATTCAAATTTTTTTTTTTTATTTTTTTTTATTGCCATTGGTGGCAGACGAGCAAATGGCCCACCTGGTGGAAAGTGGTAACCACTGCTCATGGACTTCAGCAATGTCAGGACACAGCAAAGCCGCTGCCTACCGTGAAAGAAGAACTCTCTTTAAACCTCGTTTGAAGAAGGACATATCATAGCACTCGGGAAACACAGAAGCTGGCAGTTCATTCCAGAGCTTGCACGTACGTGGGAAAAATGATCGCTGACAGCGTACCGTCTTAGAATTGAACGCTTCTAGGTGATATGGATGAACCCTGCTTCGGTGTCGAGTGGTACGGTGATAGAAAGGGGCCGCTGGTACCAAATCAAACAGTTCTTCAGAGCACTCCCCGTGAAAGAGTCGGTAGAACACGCTGAGAGACCCCAAGTCTCTTCGTTGCTCCAACGACTCCAGTCTATCCGTGAGATTGGGATCATCGACGATTCGAACTGCCCGTCTTTGTAGGGAGTCAAGTGGGTCGAGCTGGTATTTGGGGGCCCCTGCCCAGAGATGTGAGCAGTACTCCACGTGCGGCCGGACCTGTGCTTTGTTAAGCACAAGACGTTGACCTGGTGTGAAGTACCACCTCGCTCTGTTAAGTACACCCACCTTTTTACTCGCTAATTTAGCTTTGTCCTCCAAGTGACTCCTAAACTGGACTTTATTTGAGATTTCGACGCCGAGGATCCCAATACTTTCGGAGATACGGAGAGTAACTCCTTGGAACTGTGGGGCCATGATAAAAGGGTCCTTCTTGGCAGTAAACGCGCACACTTGTGTCTTCGAGGGGTTGAATCGAAACAGTTCAGACACAAGTTGTTTTCGTCTTTCCTGTATTATGCTCCGAGGGACATTCTGATAGCTGGTATAACGCGCATCATCCGTGCTGTCATCCGCATAGCAATGTATGTTCTCGATTGACAACAAGTCATTGATATGCAGGATGAACAGCGTTGGAGAGAGCACCGAGCCTTGAGGAACACCAGCGTTAATGGTTTTGGTTTCGGAGCTGCAACCATCAACGACGACTGTAATGCTCCGACCATCCAGAAAGCTGGCTATCCATTTGCAGAGTCCCTCGGGGATTCCATAAAATGGTAGCTTCGATAGAAGGGCTCTATGCCAGACCCTGTCAAATTCCTTAGCGATATCGAGGCTAACGGCCAGAGCCTCTCCCCTTCCCCCCAAAGCCTCCGCCCAGCGGTGTGTGAGGTACACTAGAAGATCACCAGCCGAACGACCATGGCGAAAACCATACTGGCGGTCACTAATCAGCTGATGATCCTCAAGGTACCGCAGCAGAAGGCGGTTTATTAACCGCTCCATAACTTTGGAGAGCAAGGAAGTAATCGCTATCGGCCTATAGTTTGAAGGATCCGACCGGTCACCCCTTTTCGGGATCAGATGAACATGAGCAACCTTCCACGAAGATGGAACCCTGTTGGAATTGTAGGAAAGACGGTATAGGTGCGTTAAAACAGGGGTCAACTCAGGGGCGCACGTTTTAAGTACCACTGCAGGGATGCCGTCAGGCCCACTCGACTTATGGATGTCCCGGAGTTCGAGCTCACGCCTAACCGCACGCTGGTTGATGCGGATTTCAGGCAAAGAGCTCTCACACCTTGGGATGGTAGGTGGTATGACCCTCATCATCCAAAGTCGAGTTTAAGGCAAAGAGTTCTACCAAAAGATTGGCCTTCTCTTTTACCAACCACTCTTTGTGCAAAAAACAGGATGCACGAGACAAACTGTGATGTAATCGTTATTAAAATGCAGCTGTCCGAGGCAGATATCCCCACTTCACCCAACTTTTTCTTGTATTATATCCAAATTTAAAATGTTAATTAGTCTATTACTTTGCAACCAATTTAAATGCTGTTTGCACAAAAAGATTTCTTTTAATTGCTATTTGCTCTTGTGTGTAAAATAATGTACAAAATCAAAGATAGGCATACCTTATTATAAATTTTGTCAGTATAGCGTGTGCGGTATGGCTTTCAATGTGATAGATAGCTTTAATCTAGTGTTAGTCTGTCTGTCAGGCTAGTGTGAATGGAACAGTCGCAAGAGGCAGACCTAGGCGAATGTTTCTTGATCAGATCGGAGACGTTCTGGACAAAGGCCAGGTTAAGAGCACCTTAAACCGGAGAGCGTGTATAAGGAATGTGATGAAAGTGAATGAAGCCAGAGAAGTGTGTCAGAATTGTAGCAAATGGAAATACGTAGTCTTTGCCTACCCCTCTGGGAAGGCTTGAATTTATGTATGTATGTATGAAATCTGTCAAACTTCTAGATAAAATACATATGTAAGATAAGATTTGATTCCTAGATCGGTAAAAATGTTATACGAATTTTCTGTCAAAGAATTCCAGGTGATAGTTCTAGCTAAGTGGAACCGGGCCCAGCAAACTTAAAGTATGCGTTCATAGTGCACGGACCTATAACCATAACTGGCAAAATATCCGTGTATACCTCTGCCTTCCCCATCAAGGATATAAGCATCAGAACATCCATGTACTCTGTATTTATGTAAGTATAAATAATTATGATCCACATCCTGCCAAAATCCATTTAAACAAGGCCATTAACCTCTAATTCACTTTCAGTCATCAAAATCAATATATATTATGTAAACATATGATATAAATTAGATACAAGCATATCTATCGAGCTATCATACCTATATCGGGGTCACACACTACTCGACCCCAAGGTTATAATCAAAGTTCGGAGCTTATACCCCATCGTATATTGTGTATCTGAAGTAATTATTAAGTTGTGGCTAAGTAAGGTATGAACGCAGTTCTGCTTGTATGGTTTGAATCTGGTACGAGTCTTGTAAAATGGTGTTGATTTCTGCTACCTGATTACTATAATTCGATAAAATGTACTTATCATAGCTTTTATACATTATACTTATAAAAATAAACTTATCTTTCATATGAAATAAAATTCGTATAAAGAAATTTTAATGTATAACATTCGTATAAACGTAGAAAAATGATAAATAAAAAATTGCGGCAATGATACAAATAGATAAAATTTAAATAATTACAAAATAATATAAGTACGTCTAACATCTTTTTAATCATTCGTTGGACTCCCAAGACCGACTATAGATCGGTTTTATACTTATATACTGAGTTTGAAGGTATCAGTTATCGCCTTTGGACGAAGGCTCTATATCCTGTAAAACAGTAAAAAATCATCGTAAGTTTTTAAATTTTGAGGAAGATTGCTGAAGCTCCTGTTCAGCATAAGCCACATACTTGCTCAACGAGTTTGGTCGAAGCTCCAAGCAACTCTGTTTAATACCGTGATATTTTACTCATTGAGAACATATTTTATTACTCGTTTGCTAGTGTGTGCAAGGCATTATGCCGCAAGGACTCTTGGCCAAGTTATCATCGATAAGGGATGACCATAGGATATAAATTTATTTTCAATCTTTACAGTACAGTAACAGCACTTTATGTAAATAGTTTTCTTAAATAAATAAATATATTCGACTTCTTCGTCTTGGGTAAGCAGTTAATCTTTGAAAAGACGAGAACCAATATTGTCAAGTTGCATGACAGGATACTATCCTCACCATTGGGCTATCACTTGCTTGATGATTTGTCGTACATTTTACACACAAACATCAAGAGAGACTTACCTGTAAATTTCTCCAAAGCACAAACAGTCCGACACTGGTTCAATATAGATTAAGGGATTAACATACCTGTGTTGATACTAAAGGCATCTAAAGGTATACATTTTGATGGACCGTTTGGGTCAGGAGCGTTCTACATTTTAGTACCTTCTCACTATATTTTGGTTTGTGATTTAATTAAATACGGTGTAATATGTAAATGGAATAGTTTATGGCTTTAGGCTGAAGGAAAGTGACGCCAATATAAATTCTGTGGCCAAGATTTTGTGGTTTTAGATGTGAATTAAACATGTTATCAACTTGTATGACCTGTCTTGTTTGTTTAATGTCTGTAAATTATGCTTACGTTTACTGCGGGCAGGAGATGTGGGTTTTGGTCCTGAGTTGGAGAAAGCGTCAACGGCATTCTTTTCCATAACGAAATTCCAGTAGCAGCATGAAGTCTAAAACTGTGTGCGGTTTACGGCATACGTGCGTTACGCTCGATTTTTATTATGTGAGACATAAACTTTGCTGGTAAAGTATAGGGAACTTACACCTCTACGTAATCGTTTGGAGATATACTAGCCTAAGGCTGAGCTGTAATTATGTATATAGCAGTAGGAATGTACCTACTACATAATAATAGGTAAATGGTAATTACAAATCATATCCAATATAATAATAATAATATTCTACCACATGCACACAACACCATCTAGTCCAAACTAAGCAGAGCTTGTACTATGGGTACTAGACAATGGATAAACATATGAGCTATAACTGAATGGTTGTAAAGTATAAGATATGATTTATAAAGTTTACGGTATTGTAAAACTCGCGATTAAATAAAGTGGTCGTGTCACATTAGTTCTACGCCTTTGATTTGCTAAATGACGTAACAGATAAATGTATATTCAAAATATGTTTATAAGTGGCACTTTGTGACCTTAATTAATAATGCTATTATGATTTGTTTTGACATACGAACTCCAATCTAACTAAGCTTGTGAGATCAAACATAATTAAAAGTGTAATAGATATCGAAATCGACGTATTTGTCAATAAGACGTGTGAATGACGTGAAAACTAAAACTCTCTCTCTTCTCGTATAAGCTGCGATTAATCTTACGGCCTCTTAATATATTTTCTTTTTTATATTACCAGCCAGATCAATGCAGACATCCTATCAACATTTTCTCCACTTTATAAGTGTATCATTTTACTTATAAGTCTTAGTTTTTCTATATTTAAGCGATTAGCTACTTCAAAAGAAAGATAATTAATCATATTAAATTAGTTTTACAAATTACAGCTAACGATCTTATAACAACATAAATAAACAACTAAAAAATTAAAAGGATTTCTTAGCACAAAAATAATTCGGTGTAATTAATTTATTTCTGTTCAAAGAATCTATAGACTAAAATTCAATAAGTATTTATTAAGAAGTACTGTGTTTTTCAAATCGCCTAAAACCTCTTTAAAACTATAAAATAATAACATTATCCCTAAAATTATTTAACCTTGCAAAAATCTTCGAAGTTTTGATCCAGACGCTTGTTTCTGACATTTTATTAAAGTAACAGCAAGCAAGAGGCCAATCAAAGCCAAACGCTTTGATTGGCCTCTTTATTAATTTTGGCTGTATCGAATATACCCTTGCTTACCAAAACTCAGACAAATATTATTATTGTTGGAATACCTTTGATATTCTCTCGAACTATTTGATTGTTTGAAGTTGGTAATTGATTGATTCATTAAAATGTTTTATGAAATTAAAGATTTGCCATTAGGTCCTAGGCAGACATGCTGGTTGCAACATGGGCATGTGGCGAGTAATATATTTACCAAATTATGACACACAAATACATAATTTTACGCTGAAATGTCTTTATATAGCTGCCAAATGTTTTATATGGAAATCGATGTTATTTTAAATGTATTACTTAAAGCTATGAGACATATAAGATTGATCACAAATAGAAAATCTGGCTAAAATAATATAATACTAAACTTCTACTTCTTGTTATTGTGTATTAAGTCTGATAATTCGAAAAATAACATTAAATTTTTTAAAACAACTATCATGGTTGTTTTGGGTCTGTCTACAGCGTTTTGAAAGATACTACTAATAAAATGTAAATGCTAGCTATATATACATTGACCGACGAAATAGCTGAAAACACGAGATGACACGATTATTTTAATAAAAATGCCTATGAATTTTTTAGACATAACTTTTATTTGTTTAGAGTTACAACGCTAAACATTAAACCATCCGTTTGCCGTGCGCTTGTCAACGTGATGTTTGGTTCCTAAGGGATTTACGATAGTACACCTTGTGAGGCAGCTGTTAGTGCTTATAAACCAGCCATTCTGTTTTTAATAAAACTTGGCTTTGAAATGATCTAACAACTTTTTAATATGTGGTACTACTATTGTATACGTTTTCTTCTCCTTTACTTCTCAGAATAAAATGGAAATACGATACCTTGATTGCTGGTTTTTCATTTACTTGTCCGTCTGCAACGTGTTTCATTTCTGTGACATCGGAGGACTGTCAACATATTTGACAATTTGATCTTGTTAAATAAAGCTGCTGAACATATTACATTGTCAAAAGTGTGTTTTGATCTTTATATCTTTGCTTGAAATCAGAGCAATTACAAGTATCAAGTTGATATAGTCAAATGCTTTCACCAATATCAGAGATATCGCTTTCGCGTTGCGAACTTTACACAAAAGAAGATACTGCATCCGTAGTACTAAGACAAGGCCACTGATATCCAAGTATACATAAGGCTCGGTTCAGGAGGCCAGGTGTAAAGCAACTCAAAAATGAAACACAAAGCTGTGGTCTTTTGTAGATATGACTTCCCCTATCGGTGTGCTTCAGTTTTCACTAAGATCCTCTTGTACCCTGCCTACTATTACGTACTTAAATAAGAATAGAAACAAAACATATAAATACATTTTTACTCCAAATCAAGATAGCAGAATAAATACAGCATTCAAGCTAGCACAGTAGGAAGCTATAAAAATAAAACGTCCGACTCGGCGTTTAAATGAAAAATAATGTTCTGTAGTGTCAGGGGCCGAGTGGAAAGCTGCTGGGAATAAAACCTTATATTGGTTAAAATATGCATTGTGTTAGCTTCTGTATGGGTTAGAGATTTTACTTTAAAAGTATGCACAGATGTTGTTGGGCTATGTTTGCAATGTTAGGATAATTTCATGTATGTATATATGTCATCAGCAGAGATCGGAATAGGTAGAGCTGTTTTATGTACTTGCCATATGTTAGAATAATATGGATATTCCCCGAGTCCCGGGATTTGGTTTTTAAGTAGTAAAATCATAAAAAGCTATTCTCGCCTTCGGGACTAATGAAAGATTATACTTCCTTTCTGACGGGTAAATCTATGAAGGACGGGATTAAGGATAGTATAATAAATAGATAAACTTGATTCATTAAACCACATATATTTTTTTACGTAACAATTTCTTATTCAGGAATCAACAATCATTTAAACATTTTTATTTTGAAGTTGTATAAAAACATACTACCATACAAATTATTTGTTCCTCAGAAAATCAAAACATTATCAAATAGAACAACTTGTATTTACAATAAAATCTTAGTTAAAATTATCAATACGCTTCAACAATAATTCACTTATTTAAACAAAAAATGTCATTGGTCTAGTTTGTCTTCAGCTTCACTAGAAGACTGAGTATGACCAGAGTTAAAATAAATCAACATTATTTTTTTCTAAATTATCTTATTTTAATCTATTTCTTTTTACATCTAACACCCATTTATATTTGGAAAACGAGCGTTCGACATCTGTTGATGTTAGTGAAGCGAATTTATATGACAAAATTTCGTCATTCACATTATTTTTCGATAATTTTCCTTCATATTCTCTTAGGATGTCAATGTTATAGCGTGTAATTTTATAGCGTGCTGTTGACGTAAAATTTACAACGTCGCTTATGCGCTTAGTGGCTTACATAAACCATTTTTATACATATTGACAAAAAGAATGAAATTCAATAAAATCCCGTAGTATCAGTCGGCATCCCGTGGAATATCCATATTAACATCAATGTTTGCGGTCAATGAACCTAAATAGCTCTACCTATTCCGATCACTGGTCATCAGCCATCATATCTGAGAGATGTCGACGTATGACGTTGCAGGGCCGTGTTTTGGTAGGTATTTGTACGTCTTTATTTTTATGCTTTAGTTCAATAGGAACTATCTTTTAAATAACAGGGCTAAATTCAACTTTTGTCAGAAACATTAATAAGTCAGGTACTTATTAATGTTTTGTTTTGTGGTGTTTTTATTAGAATATCATTTAAGTCAGTCTCTCACATGAAATGCTGTGTTAAAGGAATTGATAAGAAAACAAAATAAGAATTATTAAAAATTGTGCATAACAGGCATTTGCGTAAAAACAATGCAAATATGAGAGAACGAAAATTTTACATTATTAGTGCTTCTATACATGAAAGTAAAACTGGAAGTAAGGAGAAATATTATAAATGGTTTTATAAAATAAGCCAAAAATTGTGTCATATCAAAATAGTGCCAGAAGTAGAAGCCAGAAGTAGTAGCAGAGGAAGAGAGGACGGGGATAGCTTCTTCTTCTCCCACAAACCCAGTGTTCTTAAATAATTCACGAAGCAACTACAAACAATATTAAATATAAACTACGTGACGCCTGCCTGCTACTAAATTATTCGAACATTTTTACCCGACTACGGCGAAGCCAAAAGGAAGGGTAATGATTTTGGCAGTTTGAGTATGTATGTATGTATGTTCCACCGTAGCGCCTAAACTACAGAACCGATTTTAATAAATGAGGTGTCAATAGATTTGTAATAATGGCCCGGGTGACATAAGCTATATAAATTTGAAATTCGTCCTTTTTAGACCCTTTTTTCCGTAGTCGGGTTATAGTTTTTTAAACTTTATTCTTGTTTGATGTATACTTAACCGCATATATATTTAAATATTAATATATCTGAAAAACTAAAAACTATAATAACTTTTTTGACCTAAGCGTACCGGGTTTAATGCAGTCTATAAATAATTTTGCGAATCAACAATTCTAATGAAACATCTATTACATTATGCGCTGAATATATCGGGTCCAAGATAACATTATTCACAAAAACGAAATTGGATTCACTTACATGAGAGCACATATAATATTTACTGTATAATGTAATAATAAACGATAAGAAAATATGTCCAAAGAAAAATATGTGTTCTGCGTAAGAGAATAACATTTTTAAAACTGAGGTACAAAGTATATCTCTTGTTAATCTCGTAATATTATTAGAATTATATTTGAATGTATAGGCAACATTAATGCTATAATGTTCTCCTGGACACTGTTCCCTTACTTTTGTAATCTGATGGTACGGTAATCTGACATGATCACAGAGAGATCAGGCGTGAAACCAACAACGGCTTTCCGTTGTTTTTAGGGCCGGGGAGAGTGTAACACCACCAGCTTCCTAAATCCTGGCTGACATTGTCAATTTTTGGAATCCGGGATTTATCCTTCAAACCCGAGCTCCCATGCACATCAGTCGTATTCACTATAGCTGCGCCACTGAGATTGTGATACTGCAAACAACCTGCCTTATCATGAGCAGTTGTTGTTTTCTACAATTGATCATGCAAAGTCATTTAAATGCAATGGAAATTTTAAATTGTTTTGTACCAGATTTTCGCTCACATTAACCTAAATTTTGTCAAAATCTTTTATCCCCGGAAACAGAACCCTATGTCCTTTTTGATCGGTCAAGTGGCGTGAAAGCGTGACAATCAAACTCACATTCACATTTATAATAATAAAATAAATAAAATAAAATAAAAATATTTATTTTCGTAAACATTTGGTGTTTCCTTAACCTAGTGTTTGGAGTATCCATTTAAGCATATAACAATACTTGTACTAGGAAATGAGTAAGAATCACGTCCAAGTAATAGTAACGTAATATTTTGTCTTACATACGTACATACATGTATGTGCAGGGCTCGTTAGACACGGAAAACGTTTTTGTGCTGTACAAACCAGTCAAACTTTCTTACTGTTAATTGCTGTGTACTCAGTAGAAGTTACTTCTTAAGATCAACTAATAAGAAATAAAGTTTTGATACAGTTAAACTGTAGTATTCTGTTCAGTTGTATCTTGTGTTTTGCTTGTACTTCTTACTGTAGTTTAAACATACGTATTTCTTGTAGCATGGACTGAGGTTCCCTTTAATTCGCATTATTTTTTTACTCTTATTCTAATCTACTTTGGCATAACTTTTGATTGTATATATACATTTTTGGCTTACTATTTAGATAGACATAACTATAGATAAGTAGATCACTTCTCTAATACACCATATGCAGTCAATCTTGTTACTGATAATTTCTAGTCAGGGATGGCCTAACGCTTTGTTCGGCTCCGGGATCTCACCTCATACATAGCAGTCGGGTAAGTAATAGATGATATAACAACAAAATCTCTAATATTAACAACATATAACAACGGAACCTATAATTTTATTTAATATAGCGATTAGTTAATATAATAAACGATTGATATGATTTTAAAATAACTAATTTTTATATATTATACATTAAATATAACATCGTTTGACATACCACTCAAAAGATATAAAACTTATTTGGTCTAATATGATGAAAACGCCTACTTAAAAACACAAAGCAAAATTGCATAGGCACGGGTTAGTTTATTTAGTATTATTTTTATGTATAGGTGGACGGAGCCCCGCGAAGCGAGGCTCATATTTCTGGGTGGTTTAAAATAAAATAAACAACGAAGGCTAAGGCGGGAGCGAAGCGGAGCGGAGCTCCCGCCTTAGCCTTCTAACCTAACCTATCCGAGTCGGGGTACTCTGTGTCGGGGTGTTAACCATAATGACGTTTTTATATATATTAAAAGTTAGACCTAATGATTTTCGATTAAATAAACAATATACATATTAAACGTTAGACCAAATGATTTTCGATTACATAAAATTTATACCGAACAACGTTATACTAATTAAGTTTTAGAATAAATAAATGTTATATGTAAAGAAATTATATCAACAGTTCGTATATCTCACGTTGGTTATATCTTATGAACGATAATAAAATGAAATTAGGCCAAATGAGTTTATACGTTATGAGACGCACCCATAGCAGTCGCCCTCACTTCGGCTATGCTACTAAAAGAAAAGACGCTACTTAATATCGGAAATATAGTATTATAATATGAGTCGCCAGAACTCTTTTGTCCCGAGTGAAAGGCTATAACAGTGTTACTATTCATACATTTATTGCTTTCTGTGAAGTAGGTGAACCATCACATTCGTACCGTTTTCAAATATTAGACAACAGAGTGGCCTCTGTCACTCAATCCATATTTTCCCCTTTTTTGTGGCAATCTAAATTAATGCTATAATGTGAATACTAAAAATTAAACAATACAATTTTGTTGTTTTAAATCAAAACAATTTATCACCTGTACCTGAAACCAGAAAACAGGATTCATTACAATTTATCACTGAAAAGCGAAAAAAGCTTAACAAAAACCGGCTTAGCCGTAAAATTTCGGTACGACTTTTATTCGAGCCAGTTTAGACCGTATTATTCCGGTTAAACAACTCGGAAATATGCCGGATTTTCACGGCTTTGTTAGCCGGTGAGATGTCGCCGTCTCGGGTGCTCGAAATTTAGAGCTAATCTACGCGCTTAAGGCTCTGTTACATCTCGAGCTTTTTACTTCGAACATGCGATTATTGGAAGCATTTAAGAGTTGAATAGGTTGTGTAAACAAGATACACAATCGTCTGCCCTTCAAAGGGTAGCCTTTTAAAAGTATTGGAATACCATGTTTTCGCATTGATCTCGAATTAGATGTGAATGTGTATTTATGTATATTTTTTTTCAGTCTTAGAACTGTCTCGTTGGTTCGGTGGCGTAAATTAGCACTTATATTTAAATATGATTAGCTCCTGGGTTCGATCTCGAAGTCGAGTAAAGTACGTTAGGTTTTCTTTAAGAAAATTCTTAGTAGCAGTATGGTGTTTGGAAATTTTGCCGGTAAATGGCAAAAAGCTCGCCTCTTATAAATTGGTACCTAAAACATAGTCGTTATATTACATAGCACGTACACACGGCTACACATTAAGTTAGACATCCTATATACGCATAACTACGCTACATACAAAATAGAGAACTGTCGGAAAGGGACAGTGTATAGTGGTGTCGAAGTAATGGTAAGGATAGAGCGTTGCGTCCCGTTCAGCGTGAATGAGACAAAATAACAAAAATATAACGCATTCTCTCGCACGATTCGCAGTGTTAAATTTCTAATAGTTCAAAGTCCAAACAGTCTAGGTTGATGTGTCGCTGTGTGTACATACCGATCCGGTGATATATGTTTTAATATACATATCTTTGCCTATCACTTTTATTATGTACAGGGGCGTATTTTTGGCCTTGCAAAGTGTACTGTATGTATAAAGTAACTCGAAAAGTAACAACTTTTGTATTACATTTGTTGTAAAGTAAGCATAAAAATGCTTATTGGACTTCCGAAACAAATATTACTACAAATTGTTCATTATGGCGAGTTCAATTTACTACTCCATTTTCGATTAACTTTGTGAATAAATTGTATTTTTGTTGGCGTACAATGTTTTTGTTGAATGCTGCTATTTAATACAAATAGATACATATTAATTTTTTTGTAGGAATCAATGTTATGTTATACGATTTAAGTGTGAGTAACTCATACTACATACGACTACCCACTTTCACAAACTCATAACTAGACATATTATGCTTATCATCCAGGTTCGCATTCATAGTTCACTGGTACAGATCTTTGAATATGCGCCATTATTGATTTCTACTTGAAAACGGTCTTGCCTTTTTATAGAAATTGATAGAGATTGCTTCATACCTTCAGTTATCTACTATATCTATCTACGTGTCACACATGAGAGATAGATTAAAGATTCCACATGTTACCTTTATAATGATAACCATCTCAATTTAAAGTACAAACCTCTTTACATATTATATACTAGCTGTTACCTGCGACTTCGTCCGCGTAGATTTTAACTAAAAAGTGTTAGTCTCCACGGATCCCTATTTTTTCTAAATTCAAAGTAGCCTATGTTGCTCCTTATAACATCAGCTATCTGCCAGTGAAAGTCCCGTCAAAATCGGTTCAGCCGTTTAGGAGATTAGCCGGAACAAACAGACAGACAGACAAACATTTTAAAAATAGATGTTTTCGTATAGGTACCTTATATACTTTCATATGCATTAGATAAAAAGCTGTTATTTTGACATTACAAACAGACACTTCAATTTTATTTATTTGTATAGATTTTTGTGTTTATAATATTGCAAGTAACGATACGTAAAAAGAGTTAGTCTTAAGTTATTCTTTTATTTGTTATACTATTAAATCGTACAAGAATTCTAACAAGCTGTCACATGCAGTTTTCTTGTTGATACGATAGTTCAGTGCATTATAGGTAAACCGTTCGCCATGGTTACTTAACAGTTGGTAGATAATTTACATAAATTGCAGCAGGCAAGCGGTCACCTAACCGCTGACGCCTTGTTGTGTGCTATGCGTTCGTAAACCACACGAACAATTATTTGTGTAATCTACCTTTGTTGTATATCAGCGTACTTTTTTCGTTAAATGTTAGCTTGTAAAATCTAACCCAACCAAATATTTTTTCAGAGCCTTTGCAGGCTCTACAACAAATAAAATTGGTATCTTCTTCAATTAACTTGAAGACGTAATTACTTATAAATTATAAGTATTTTTATTTTCAGTATGCAAATATTTGTGCCGGGTTGATACCGAATCACAATGCTTAGCTCTCAAACAGTAAACTAATCATTACACACACGAAACAAACAAATATGATATCTGCATAGTCGGTAAAAAAATTGAAGCGTAAACGATCCTCTCATATGAATGCGTCTTTACTTATCGCGTACCTTCGCTACGGCTGTGAATCTACGGATAGACGACAGGTTGGTACTTAGTTTTATTTAGTGTGAGTATACATATCTTGATCTTATCTGTGTCTTAAATATGTACGAATAAATTGTTCTTACAATAGCGCTGTGTGTGTATGCTTGGATTAAATGTACGATTATGTTTTAATAAATGAAGTTACTTTGTGATTTGCTATTTCTAATAAAACAGGTATATCAGCTACTAAATCATACGATTTCTAGAAAGGAGGTGACCTGGTACGTATAAAGTAAATCAGCCTCCGATTGACCTAAGCATGTTGACAAGGTAGTGTATATAATACTAAATGGCAAATAATTATCAATAATCTGCTTTCTCATTTACTTAATCTATCCTATTGCAAATACTCAATTCCTTTTTTCCATAGACCATAATTAACCTAAGAGGCTGCAATTATGTGACACTTAACTTTAATTTCAACTTAACTTTATTCTATAAACGTTTTCATAAATTTTAAGGATTTATATTTTTGAAGTTATGTGCGTATTAAATAGTTCATTATTGCTTGCTTTAACGGTGAAGGAAAACATCGTGAGGATACCTACAGGTTTGACAGTTCTCCATAATGTTCTCAAAGATATGTGAAGTCTGCCAACCCGTACTGGGCCAGCGTAGTGATCTATGGTCTAACCACTCTCACACTGAGAAGACTCTCGTATTCTGAACGGCGTAGGCATGTCATTATTTTTCAAGACTCGATTGCCTTCAAGAAATACCTACCAAAAATCCTTAAATATCTTGTCCGTCCAGTGCCGTTTGAAACAGAATCGAAAAGTTTTGCTATAAGCCGCTTTGATTTATGTCTTGTGTAAAAAAAATAAGTCTCTCAGTTTGGTTTGAACGTTTGAAATGGATTACGTATCTCGCAAACCACCGATGCGGGTTTGAAATTCGCTGCATTCGGTGTTTTGATTTTGACGGGACGATCAATACGCCATCTGTCGATACAAAGTGCTATTAAAAGTCGCTCGCTACGTCATAAACAACAAAATCGATACTGGAAACTGTTCTTTTAATATATAGCAGGTATAGAGGCAATTATATCTACAAATGACTGCAATACGACAGACAAGATCGTAAATTTTATATGTCGAATTGATAGATAGTATAAAACCGTGTTACGATGTCAATCGCGAGGCTTAACGACCCAACCTGGAACAGACGAGCCATATGGAACTAGCGCACCTTTTTGGTGCTTGTATATAAGCTGAGTTCATGGTATGGTTAGTAAAGCGATTTGTTAAAGTAATCATCTTTATATAATATATGAATCTTCTGTGCGTGTGTTTGTAATTAAACTCCTCCTAAACCGCTGGACCTATTTTGATGAAGTTTTTTGTGTGTGTTCAAGTGGATTCTAGATTTGTTTTTATTTGTTTTTTTTCGTGTGTACAGGAAAACTTCTATCAGGACAGCTAGTTTTATAATTATATAGAGTCATCAATACCGCTATTATGAATTAATTTGTGGCGATTTGAATGAACCCAATCACCAAGGAAGTACCACGCTTTTTCAGAAAATTTCTTTAAGAATGCATTACATTCGATGAGTCAAAGTTTTGAATAGCTACCTCTCCTATTCCATTTCTGACATACAAAGTTAGATTAGGATGAGAGCAGCGATAGTTCAGTGGGGAGACCAACAGACTGCAATGCAGAGGGTCTAAGGTTCGAACCCACGTCGCACACTTTCGGAAGTTATATGACTTTTTCGAAATTATGTGCGTATTGATTAACAATTATCGCCTGCTCTGAACCTCGGAGAGCACGTTAAGCCGTCGGTCCCGGCTGCCATGAACATCTATGGCAGTCGTTATTGGGAGAGTGTCGACACAAAAGATCCCACTGGGTCGAAGTGTCGCCGGTCTGCACTGACTGGCCCCCACATAAGATAAGATAGATTAGGATGGGATAACCCGACATAACCTCTACGTCGCCCCGCGGAGAGGCATGCGTGAAAGCATTCGCACACGCAAAAAAAAGGCAGTATGCACCCACATTTCGCAGCTATGGTTTGAGGTCTTAGGGCACGGCAAGTGAGCTTATTGCTATTTTACCGGGCTCAGTTTTAGACTCCGTGCTGTTACTCAGGATTTCGTGGCTGATTGTTTTTTTTATTAATTAATCTTTGATTTGTTTTCATATGGTTAATAATAAATTGCTTGCTTTAAATTAAGTTGATTCAATTCTCATGTAAGTTAATGCTTGGTATTATTTTTGAAAATAAATTGTTTAATACAGAGTAATACTCTGTATTAAACGATTTATTTTCAAGTGGTATTACGAAGAAGAAGAAGTGGTATTACGAAGGACGTGAGCAGCACCATATATTTGGAACCTATAAGAATGTGCTTAATGTCACGTACACCGTTAACACTATCATGTTGTTGTTTAATATAATTATTAAACTAAGCCATGTTAATGATATAAAACACTTTTAATTTTCCTATAGCCCTTTACTATTCAATATTAAAAATGTCGTTAAACAATAATAAAATAAAATTCAAATTTCTAAGAAGCAGACATCAAATTCCTTCTCAATACCGTCGACACGTATAGTCAGAAGACTGGCCAGCATAGTCACGTTGAGTTTTTCACTCACGCAATTAGCCGCCATACTTTTTAGAGTTCGAAAAAGCTCTTATACAACAGGTTTGTCCGTCGGTTATACAACTTTCAACTCAAGAACCGTAAGAGCTAGAGACTCGCGGTCAACGCCCTTTGACTCAGCATAGTCGATATACGCCGAAATGACTATGACTTTTGACCTCTGACCTCAAGGTCACGTGATACCATTTTTTCGAACTCTAAGATTTACGGCAATTCATTGCCGTTTCTTGTTTTAAGTAGGCAGCTTAATTGCGTCTGCACAGATAGTATAGTTGTTTAAATGGTCGTCTCACCACTGCGACTGCGCCGCGTGCTGTGGGTTCAACTCCCACACGGTACAAAAATTTGTGTGACCTATAAATAGTTTTTGCGTCCGTTGTCAGTAATTTCGTAAAAGTTGTATTTTTAATCGATTGAGTCCCACTGGCAAACCGGTGGCCAGACATAATAAGTTTACATTTATGTCTGGTATTCTAAAATCTTTGTTTATTTTCAGAGTAGTAGAGCCTCGCTGATTTCAGCATAGACGAGCCTGCTCGAAAGGGGTATGTCGGCTCGAAACACAACAGTAGGAATAGCAGTATTCCTACTGTTGTGTTTCGTTCGGCGAGTGAGAGTGCCGGAGGCCCAATCACCCTCTTTCCACCTTCCCACCCCTTCGCCTTCCCACTTCCATTTTCTCTACTTCCTTTCCTAAAGGCTCGGCAACGAGCAAAATAAATAAAAAGTAACTGTGTTTCAAGTATCTATAAACTATTTACTGGTATCAACTAGCAAGACCTGTAATTATTTGCTAATCTAATTAGGTACTATAATAACAAAATACACAATAAACAATCCAATGAACATACGATTCATCATCATCATCATGTCAGCCAAAAACGTCCACTGCTGGACATAGGCCTCCCCCAAGGTTTTCCACACAGACCGGTCTTGGGCCACCCGCATCCAACCGCTTCCCGCGACCTTTACCAGGTCGTCGGAACATACGATTGTCTTATCATAATTGTGTTAAACATTATTAGTACCCGAACCGGCTGAGCGTATAAGAACTTGAATCAAAGTTAGCCAATTAGTGTTCTAATAAAATAAAACCTTCTGCTAGCTTGTTATAATTAACTAGATGTGCCCGCGGTTTCACCCGCGTTTATGAGTACTGCGCCGCCCCCGTGAGTCGTAGCGTGATGTTATGTAACCTATAACCTTCATCGGTAAATAGGCTATCTAAAATCAAAAGAATTTTTCAAATCGAACCTGTAGTTCCCGAGATTAGCGCGTTCAACCAAACAAACAAACAAACTCTTAAGCTTTATAATATGAGTATAGATTATATTGTGTAATTTACATACAGAAACTTGCATCTGTTTCCCGGAGGAATAAGAATAGTCTGCGGACTTCCGCTTGTTACTATCCTGGCGCAATTATCCCTCTCGTTTCATTCACTCACGTTTTTTCTTCTTACGTTATGTACCATCAATTATTAATTTATATGTAACTAGATTTAGTCTACGACTTCGCTCGCGTTAATCTGAATTTTGACAAAAAATATCTAGCCTTCAGGTAAAAGTACTGTTCTTCTGGATGTAAATGTACCCTATTGTGTAATCCTGAAAACGTGTAAGCGAAATTTTATGATGATCGATCGAGTAGTAAATGCGTGAAAGCATAAGAAATAAACAAACTCACATTATAATATTAGTAAGGTAATCCCTAGACAATATTATGTATTTTTATTTTAGATCGCTACTTCTGGAGGTGGTTAATTGTTGTAAGGTACAATATACATAAATGGTTGCCTTATAAGGCTAATTTCTTATTATGGGCTACTTGGGCAACTAATAACTAACTGCACAGTGCTTTTCCCAAAAATAATATTAAAAGAAACAACAATTATTTATGCTTCAGCTGTTTCGTCTTGCACTTATTAGATCCCGCGTTCGATTATAAGTATACTTTACTCTTAAAGTTCTTCAAACTTTATTAAATATCTCTAGAAGAACCACCCACTTACCCTTTTAACTTAAAAAGTATACAGCTCCAAGAACCCCGTTTTCATAATGAAAAGAGGTACGAAGCCAGCAGGGGCATTATGTAAACAGGGCGAATGTTGTTATTATTCGACCTGACCTTTCTCAACGTATCGAATTTGCTATCGCAGTTCAGTTTGACACATATTAAAACTAAACTACTAAAGTTGTAGTAATAAAAGCAACCCTCCTGTCATGGTCAGCTTTACAATTATTGATACGACGTATTCAAACCCGCAGACTAACTCTCTATAAATGAATATTATGTTTCGTGATACACAAACCCGCACTTACCCCAAAACACTAATATAATTATTATAATCCAATCATTAATATTCACTGTTGCAAACCCAATACAATGTATGAAACTACGAGTGCAGCTTAAATTTTATCGAATCTAATATTGTTTAGACAATGTTCGTACATTAAACTAAAAGGCAAATAAGGTCATGAGTTTCAACCCGTGGGTAATATTACTACATGAAACTTTATACACGGAAACTTGTTTGACTCCTAAAGTATCTCGTAAAGTAAGGAGCAAGTTGCTGGATCTAATTTCACTAAAAGGAATATATAGTTTTAGCGATAAAACTTTGATATATTAGCTGTGTGAAATATTCATGATAGATAAGAAACGGAATATGGGAATTGCATTGCGAGTGGTGGGCAATTGATTGGAAAATATACAGAGATGTTTTATTGCATTTAGTAGCCTGAAAGGTTTTATATTGAGTGATTTCATCAGTAGTAAGTAGATTGCAGTGGAGTGTGCTTTTGAACCTACATACCAATAGCATGACTGGCTGATCAGTCGGAGCTTTAGGTAGGATAATAAATTCGCTCTTGAAAATCTGGCGTAAATATAACAGCGATTGTCTGGTGGAAGACTGTTGGACCGCCACGCAGAGGTCTCGAGTTCTACCTCCGACTTTTTGGAGCTATGTGCGTATTAAATAGTTAACTATAGCTCGCTTTAACGGTGAAGGAAAACTTCATGAGGAAAGTTGCATCTCTGCGAATTCTCTATTATTATGTGGTGTAGTGGACTATAGCATAAACATTCTCACAATGAAAAGACGCCTGTGTCCAGCAATGGGATAGTTTACATACAGGGTTAACATTATTACAGTATCTTACTTAAACATAACTGGCAAAATGTGAGTATCATACCCTATCTCTACGTATGTGTGATTTTGGCTCTTTATCGATTTAAAGACGTGACGCTATGTTATGTTCTGTGAGGGTGTGTGTATAAAAGTGTGTTAAACTTTAATAGTGTAATGATGTTGTATACCGCCATCATAGTACAAAATTGTTCTAAATAATATTACGATGGACTGAATCGCTGCTTTTGTGAAAAAATTTAGCTTGTCGGTTGTAAGGTTCCAATTTCGGCTCCTAGATAAGGCAGTGCTTTTGTGAATAAATTATATCAATAGCATGGCGCCTTGAAATGTAGCCGTAAATGACAATAGTATATCTTCTTTTACATAGCACATAAACATAGCTATGAAATATCTAGGTATAAGATACCTCTGCCTATCTTATATTATCCCTATCTTCAGGACCCGAGTAGATAAGGTTTCGGGGGGAGAACCACGTCTCTCCCTTAGGACCAGGATACTGCGTGTTCCGGAAGTCCACTGCGCCTCGAGAGGTGTGTTCTATCGACCGGTGACTAGAGTGCGCGGTGCCTGACATTGAGGTTGGACTCGCAGGAGCTATGTGGTTAGCCGCAGAGGTCAACATGTTCTTTGCTCGGCAAGCACGTGGCGTTCGAGCGTCGGACTCATGCGCAGCTACTGCAAGCCAGTCGGTCGCTCGAGGCACGGAGTTGTCTTTAGCGAAGTGGCGGCGTGGTTTCACTGCCACAACGCAGCTCGTGTACTTGCCTGCTCAACAAGTGAGAATCATAGCTAGAGTGACTCGGGCCACACCTGGCTTGTAGGTCTATTTGGGTAGGCGTATGGATTTACGTCGGGAAGTGAGCGTGCCTTATACAGCTCCGGTACCATACTGGAGATATGGGCGGCGGCTTCTCCGTCGGCTTCAGCGAGGTTTTCGTTGGCAACTCCCAGAGTTGCGAATAGTCAGCGGCTTTATTTTTCCAGAACCTATCTGGAGAATAGGTAATGCCACTTGGGCACGAGGTAGCTCGTTTACGAGAACCGGATCTCTGGAGTTAGGTTGGAGAAATCGAGATTTGGGGACAAAACCTGTCTATAACTGGTCCCGGAAAGTGCTCTCGGGCACTGAAAGGGACAGCGGCTCCCACTATTATAACCTGACGGTTGGTGTAGGAGAACGCTATATCATAAACTAGAATAGTCGTAGAGAGAGGGGATACCTCTGCCTAACATTTAACAGATTATATACCAATAATATTATATCCGTATTTGTGGGCCCGACATAACTATTCTTGTTAAACCCTCCAACTATAACTAAAAGCTAAAGCTATATTCGAAGTGGGATGGTAATAAACAAATGCCAAACCTGAAGTTAGAATCGTAGCTACTCTCCGTAGGCGTAGGCTAACTAACGAACCGTAGTCCCTTAGCTAGAGCTACGAAGCGTAGCAACGCCTACGGATCCACCTACACGTACATATTATGTATATTAAATGGAATGCTAAAAGGATTACTTCCCAACTATTGAACAATATGGCCAATTTAAATTGGTCACTGTTAAATTAGGCAATAATTTTGTTTCCTTATATTGAAACCAGTGTGTATTTGAAACCGGTTTTGGATAAAATCTAAATATCAGTTTAGCCTACACATATAGCTATTTATTATGATTTCACGTACATGAACGTTTAACTTGCAGATCCGATTGGCCAATTTGTTTGAAAGTAGGGACGGTTGAGATTATCCACGATTCAATTAGCATTCCTTTTTAAAGGTGTAAGAGGATTTAGCTTATTTCTGGAAATATAGTTTTGCCGGCAGTGATTATTTTTGTTAGTTTTTTTAATATAATTAAACGCATTTTCTTTGCTTTTCTATTAAAATAATTCCTGTATCCCAGAGAAATTAAGAAAAGATTATCAACAGACTCAGTACATAATTACTATCATCAGTAAAATAATATCGAGATTGAATAATTCACAGCACTCGGCGCAATGGCAAAAATAAGACAACTACTTCTACCACTTCACTGCCCCATCATTTAATTAGTGGTTAAAAGATGAATGACGTGCTATGGGTCTTAATTGGAACTGTAAGAATATTACTTGTAATATCAAATTTTAATTTTGTAATATCTAAGAGCCAATAACAATTAGCTTGACCTAGATATAAGATCAACAACTAAATAGACGGACTATCTTCATCATATATTAGAGAGAAAAGTCATATTTTAAATTGCTTGACGGAATAGAGCAGAACTACTACTACTGTATTGCCGGGACGTGTAAACAATGCATACACTTAAATTGCAGGCACGTCCCCAGACGGTACAAGCCGACATAATTTGACTTCTACCTACGGATGTTGAGAACTTTACAATGTTGTGACTCGACAAATGACACACTTAAATTTCATAATTTATTATATATTTTCTGTTTTCTTTACCTAAAGAATAGTTGTCTTTATTTTTTTTAGCAGCAAAGCCTTATAGGATATTAGAGCTTACACATAAATAAGTACTATGTCGATCTTTCGGTAATGAAAGTATAATTAGAGATTTAACTAAAAGCCATATGCTTTCATCATGGTTAATTTTCTGTAGCTCTGACCAAGGCAGGACTTTCAATCTGACTGTGATAATGGCTACTCGAAAGAACCGAAACGTAGATAAAAACTGTGTATATAAAATTAAATAGTTTAAAAATATATATTTTTTTAATTTCGTATGAAGTACAGTTTTAATGCAACTACTTATATAGCGCATGATACCTTTGCTTGATAATAAATTTTAAAATAGGTATCTTTAAAAAGTAAAAGTTGGCTTTGTACCCAGGCATTTGGCAGTTTTCTAATCTCCATTTTAGTAGTCTTTGCTTCTATTTATGAGGTAAGGCCCAGAATCATTGGGTGCAGAATCATCAATCAATTTTCATATACTGTACGAGTCAGTTTCTCTATCCCAAAAAAGTTTACAGCTATATATATCATTGTTGTGTTTCTGCAGCATTATTTTTTGTCCTCCTTAAGAGAATTTTTGAATAAAAACAGTGTGTATTCACTTTGTTGTTTGCCGCGGGTTTGTATTCGAAAATTTTAGCTTATAATTTTAAATGTGCCCAATTTAAGATAATAGACACGCCCTATTCGTGGAACATAAAATATGGCTTTGCTAATAACTCGTTTAAATACCTTTCTTTGGAGATATACAGGCTCGGGTCTACGCATTATGTAAAGCAATATTCTTTAAACAAATCTAATTTGTACCGATTTTACCACAGTTAATTTTCATTACAAACTTTGGATTATTTTAAATTATTCTAAACTATTAGCTATAGTCATCAAGAGTCTACCCATGACCACGTGTGCTTAATTCAATGTTACAATACTATGTAAAGCAGTGGCCTGCTTTTAAAACTAGCAGATGCAGCGGATATTAAGTGAATTGTTCGCCTAGAGTACCTGCCGGAAAAAACCCAGTAGCTCATAATTTACTTACACAAGAGTTTTATTCAATTATTCTCTGCATTCTGTTGACGGAGAGTTAATATTTCATAGTTTGTGACACTTAGTAACTGAGTTTGTGAAATGAAATATTTTTCTTGAGGTGCTATGAAGTTAGTTTTATGAAATATAAAGAGCTTGCGTTAAGACTGAATAGCTGTATAAATAAGTTATTCACTTACTATAGCGTGTCCCATAATGATGTGATCATAATGCATAATATTTAATTTTGTTCTGTCCAATAACTTTAACAAAAAAACAGCGATGCCCTCGTAGGACTACCATGCAGAAGCTTTGAGTTCGATCCCAAGACATGCATGTTTGCCTTTTCCAAATTGATTATTGCTTGCTTTAATGGTGAAGGAAAACATCGTGAGGAAATCCGCATGACTGAGAGTTTGCCATAATGTTTTCGAAGATATTTAAAATCTGCCGGGTTGGCTGAGTTTAAATATCTATAATCCACTGGGCCAGCGTGGTGGACTATGGTCTAACACTTGTCATACTGAGGAGAGGTCTATGCTTAGCAGTGAAACAGTATATAGGTGGTGGTGTAATGGGGCTGATATTATTATATTTGAAAACCGCCTTACGGCTTCTTGTCTGATTATAAGCGGATATTGTAGTCTGTGATCGCTTGCAATACCAGAGGTATCCACGCGTCACCTAGAAAGAATATCATTATAGGATGAAAGGAATAAGAATTTTTGGAATATGAGCCATCGAAACTCTTACTCATCTGGTAACAGTCAGTAACATTATTATTGTTCTTCTTCTCGTACGTCGGTTTCTTATAAGAGCGTGTATGATGCTATTATCATATATCATAGGCTGACTTATATTATTGCTCATATCACCGTCCTTATACAAAGCACTTGATTAGATAGATTCGGGTGGGTGGTTGTTATTAGGAGTCTCACAAAATCATACCTAGAGTGACTTGAGCGAAGCCAAGACTTAAGTCGTTTTGGGTAGACGTACCAAGCTTAATTTGCAGCTCCGGTACCAAACTACAGATATAAACATAGTATAGATGGCTTTTCCGTCGGCTTCAGCGAAGTTATAACTCCCAGAGTGGTGAACGGTTCAATTGCGACGGTACCTATCTGAACAAAAGTTGCTGTAACTTGGGCACGAGGTAACTCACTTCAACGAGAACGGAATCTTTAGATTTTGCGATAAGTGTTGTTTACAACTGATCTCTAAAGATGCTTTCGAAAACAGTTATATACAAAAGCTAGAGAGCCTACATAAGGCAGAGAGAGAGAAAATAAGTAAGATAGAGCTCTTATAGCATAAATTGAAATCGATATAGAATAGGATGCTCATGTCACCAAATAGCTGACAACGGCGGCCTGTTTTATTCAAGGTCATTCTAAATATTTAAAAACATAGCTAACATTTTCAATAGTTGACCTCGATGGCTTAGTGGTTAGTGTAACTGACTGCCACGCCTGAGGTCGCGGGTTCGATTCCCGCACAAGTCAAACATTTGTGTCCATGAACATGGATGTTTGTCTTAGTCTGGATGTTTCTATGTGTAATATGTATGTTTATACAATAAAAATAGTATATATGTATGTTTATCTATTGTCTAGTACCCATAGTACAAGCTCTGCTTAGTTTGGGCTAGATGGTGTTGTGTGTATGTGATAGAATATTATTATATTATTTTAACTGAAATTGTGAACTCAATATATATCTGCCTATCCGTTCATGGATAAGAACCTCGGCTTCCTTCAAAATCTTAGTACAACACCAAAACATCTGTCTACTAGGAACTAACGCACCTGCTCACAAAGCGAAAATGTAGGTAAACAGCAAACGACTCCTCATATACTTTAAGTACGTCCATAACATAACTAATATTAAGTTCCTACAACGTACTCCAGTTTTATACTAAGTACCGCACCACATACCGCACTATACAACTAAAAGTAACCATAAGTTTCCAAGCGAAATGCTCATAGAAGCACTCTTAATACAGAAACTACTTTATATGAGCAATTGCTTCGTAATAGTCAGCGCTTTTGTTAAAGACTTTGGCAAAGCTTAATAAGAAATTTTATTAAAAAGTAACAAACTCAATTCTAGTTTTAAATTGGCTCTCTAGCTACTTAGTCTGCGTGACGTATTAAAACAGATAGCGTCATCTGGGAATATGTTTTTTAATATGACGTCATAATTATTCATTTATATCTTAGACTGCCTAGAACGCGTTTTTTATTATTACGTTATTGTCATGTCTAACTGCGTTGTGCCACATTTATAGTAACTATAACTGCTACGCATGTGGATTTTGGTTCGCTTCCCGGGTCAAGCAAACTTTTATTTGAGTTTTTCTGACATGAAATTCTTGGTACCAGCATGAAGCCTGGAATTGTACCCAATAGACGATAATACGATCGATCCCATAACGTTGTCATAGTTAGTGAAGTGCTGGTGTTAAATACCTCTAAAAGGAATGGAGGATTAGGTATATAAATCCGGAACCTTTTTAAACTCACCGTTCGAAAGGCATTTCACAAGGGTAGATCGTTCACTCTAAGATAAAATTATTAATTTATAATGGATCTCTTTACTAACCATGCAATTAACTCATTTTCATTATTTTCTTTTTTAAGACAGGCAACTTTCGAACTAGTATTGTTTGGCCCAGCTAGGGTGAACGCGTGAAGCGTTGTGGTCGACTTCGTGTACTAGGGTGAAGTTAATAAAACAAACTGACCTTTTCCACAGGTGTATTTTCGACTACATGACATTTTATAATTTTTCTTATATACTACTCTCGGAGAATCTTAACACCGCGATTCAGCGAGGGGGTGAAAAAGGCATAGTTCCATCTAGTGGCAACCATATAACAATTTATATATTAAATTCTAAATTACATAAACGTCATATTAGCACAAGCTCTGTCCAATCTGGGCCAGATGGCATTGCGCGCATTTGGTAAAATATTATTATTATTATTATTGAATGACGTTTATACAAGTATTAATGTCGCCGGGGACTTTACAAACATTTAAACAACGGACACAAAGAACACCCACACTATCAACTATTTCTTTTCTTTTCTTTTAAAAGACAACTCCACTAGGCATAATTCCTGTGTTCCGGGACTTTACAAACAGTCAACCAATGGACATATAGAACACCTAGACTCAAACAACTATTTACCTACCTACCTTATCTTATCTTACACAAATTTTCGCCTGTGTGGGCATCGAACCCACAACACATAGCGCAGTGGCGAAGCAACTACTTAAACCACTACGCCATCAGTGCAGTATGACGATCTATATTTAAAAGTGGCCCCGTAACAAATTATCTAAATAAGGCCTGAGAATTTATTTATTTTAAAATAGAATCAATATTTTAAGGTGAATTCAACTTTTTCTCTATCTCGTCACCAGTGTAATTTAAAATGTTAAAAATATTTCAACACCCTTTTAAAACCCTTTTATAATTAGCAATTAGTGACGTAAAAGTTTAATTAATCGTTTGAACTTTAACTTGGCTAGCACTAAAATGCATGCTTGTAACTTTTAAGTCAATTAGTTTTTGAGCTCTACAAGCTCGCTAAAACCTTCGAAAATATTTTGAAGTTGACTAATTGTTCTAAAGCGAACTTATTTTTGTTAAAATAAAATCATCTAATGTAAATTGGATAAATTATTTTATATTTTGCTGTAAAACTTACAGGTACCTACTAGTTAATTTAACGGTAATTTGATGTTTTAAGAGTGCTTTTAAATAAGATTAGGGCACTTATTTTCGCGGTATTTTCACTAAAACTCGAAGGGTCATTTACAATTAAGCATTAACGGTACTTTTATGAAGCTTTTGCTGCCTTTATTAGAAACGTTATCACTAACTTTTGAAATAGACAATGGTTTGGGTTTTAGACCTTAAATTGGCCACGGCTTTGCTTGCGTAAATGTGGGTTAGGATATTATTATGTTAGTAACAGTACCTAATTTCTCTAGATGAAAGGTGTCATTTTCTGTAGCCCTGACAACGTGTATGCGAAATTTCATGATGATCGGTCCAGTAGTTACGGAATGAAACGTAACAAACAAACTCACATTCGCATTTATAATATTAGCTAGGAATGCAAAATGTTTAAGGTTATACTGATAAAATACCAAAAAAATTTACTAAAATTATATATGTACCTGGATTACAAAAGAAGTGCCTTACAGTAAAGTAAACACTGAAAAGCAAAAAAGTCAATAAGCGTATGAAATAAGAAAGACTATGTCGTGGTAAGGCATCGGTCACGACATTTGACTCCTAAAGCCGCAATATGCCTGAGGTCGCGGGTTCAATTCCCGCACAAGTCAAACATCTGTGTGCATGAACATGAATGTTTGTCTTGGTCTGGGTGTTTCTATGTATAATATGTATGTATATACAAAAAAAGTATATATTATGTATGTTTATCCATTGTCTAGTACCCATAGTACAAGCTCTGCTTAGTTTGGGCTAGATGGTGTTGTGTGTATGTGATAGAATATATTATTATTATTAATTTCTGAAGTCCTCGGAATAAAGTGCCTTCTCTTTAAAATCTTAACAATTGTTCAACGTTAGTGAGACGAGTAATGTGTCGTTTCGAAAACAAACTCCCAGTAATGAGTTTGATGCATGACTAAGGCTTTTAATTTAAATAACTTTACACAGATACTTTGTTAACCTAATGTAATATTGCCGAACAACGCAACTTTTTAAATAAATCGTTGTCCTGACCGGCGCCGTTTAGGAATTTTCTGCAATAAATTATTTGGTATTAATTTTTATATTCCGGCATAAAAAATGCAATATAAAGGTGACGTCACATTGAAGAAATTTATTACGTTATTTATTAATAAATTTAGAATTGAAAGTAAGTCTTTCAATTTCAAAATTCATTTATTTGATATTTTTTATCATTCAAGAGGTTCTTTTCGGGTGGTTGAACTAAGAATGGCCTGAGATCATGGATTTGTATACTTTAAAATTATTTCAGTTGGCTTAAGATTTCGATTTCTAATAGGAGCACATAGTTCGACAATAGCGTTACATAAATATATACGTATATATCATATTATATGTTAATATATAACGTTGTAGGACTTACTTTTAAAGCTAACATAGATTATGTTACATAATTATGGATTGGAAGATTATCTTTCAATCCATTGCTTTATATAATACTAGATTTGCCCGCGGTTTCACCCGCGTTTATCATTACTGCACCGCCCCCGTGGGTCGTAGCGTGATTTTATATAGCCTATAGCCTTCCTCGATAAATAGGCTATACAACACTAAAATAATTTTTGAAATCAAACCATTAGTTTCTGAGATTAGCGCGTTCAAACAAACAAACAAACTCTTCAGCTTTATAATATTAGTATACATATGTAGAACATGAGATACTGCAACTTGTCATGAAGTTTATTTATTATCCTATGCTCATACAAATTATACTGTCAAATTGTATCAATCGACAAGCTAATGAACATAATTTTATTAAGGTATTAGTATTTAATTCTCAACCAGTAAAGCCTTGCCTATTATCTATAGTAACATTATAAAGAGGAAAGATTAGATTTTTTGTTTGTTTTTTGTAAGGATTTAACTGAAAAACTGCTGAAAAGATTTAAAAAAATTTTTTGGCTTTAGAATACTATATTATCTTCGAATAACATAGGCTATATTTTATTTAAAAAATGCCTGTTCCTAATATAACCTAACATAACTTGCTCTTTAGCTAGTAAATAAGTATATTTATACAATTTCTGATATAATTTATGCGTAATTATATTTTTAGCTGTTACACACCTCTATAATATTTTGTTTAAACAGTTTTTCAACCTATAAATGCACAAATTAAAACAGATTCTTTACTTCAGTCGAAATAATGTCGCACGAATACAATAAAGCAAAAATTATGGCCCCAATACCGAGTCCGGCCAACTCGAATATACGAAAAATGGCCCCACTTTGGCTACAGTACAAAAGTATATTATTTCAATCTACCTTTTCATTTTGGCTTTAAAATAGCGAACTGCACGAATAGCGTAGTCGTTTAAATAGTCGCCTCGCCACTGCCACTACAAAATTTTTGTGGATTCGATCCCCATACGGGACAAAAAAGTATATGATTCACAAATAGTAGGGCCTATTCTGTGTGATCTTTGTGTTCGTTGTTTAAAAGATTGTATGGAAGTTGTATTACGATACTAATACTCTAAAGAATAAGATTTATCTATTTGTTTGTAAAAATTCAACTCAAAAACAACTCAACCGATTTTAGAAATTCTTTCACCATTTTCTTCTTAAGAGAAAAGATTTGATTTTTGTTTGTTATTTTGTAAGGATTTAACTCAAAAACAACTCAACCGATTTTAGAAGTTCTTTCACCATTAGAAATAACTGAGTAACATAGGCAATACTTTATTTTCAAAAAAGTACTGCTACTAACATAACCTAATTTACTTGCGAGCGAAGCCGCGGCAAAAGCTAGTTTTAAATAAGGAATAAAAGGATTGTATGCTTATATTAATATATCTTAGGCTTCAAGATTATAATATTAATAACACATACTAACTTTCATGAAAAGTTTATTAGGTCTGCAACCCTTCTAGTTCCTTATATAGGCTTAGGTGTATCCTATCCAATATGCGCCATTTTATTGGAGGTTTTGTTTTAGTGGATGAGTCTGTTCTCATCTACGGTCACAGTTCCCGACAGCGGACTACTCATAAGAAACATAATTATAGCTAGGCTCGACAAGTTAATCTCAATTTACAGGATGACATTATAAAATTAAAATTAATAAAACCAAAAATAAATTCAAGAATTTGTATTTTAATTATAATTGAAGATTTTGATTGAAAATTATTATTACAATTTTAGTTTATATGCAACCCATCCTTAAATATTTTTTAATTCTTTAGGAATATTACTTAAGATCACTTTTGTAATCACTAGATAAAGATTAAATGAGAAATAGATTAAAATTTGATTTTTGTAATTTATGTCATACAAGTGACTAATCAATTTAAAAAAATAACAAAATTTTGCGATATCACATTTTTTATAAAAAGCGATTTGATATATTTATAAGACTGCATCAAAAAAGGAATCACAGTTTGCTTTTATCGACTACCCAAATACATTGCGAAGTAAAGGCTATAAATCCAAGTATAGCTATACCTATTCTCAAATACCCCATAACGGCGTAAATGGTCTATCATCCAAAAACTGCCTACGCGCACCAACACTTAACTATAATAAACCAAATGGCTCGCGAACGCCACTTAGCTACAAGCCTAAATAATCGTAACCTTTAATTGTACCTAGTAAAGCCTACCTTTACTTTTACTGCTCGCCAGTAAATCGTCTGTTCAACCCTACTCTGCAAGATAAATGACATACAATATTTGCAAAAACGTGGTAAATACCCATCGTAAATCTAGCCTTTGGAGTGCATTTGGCAAAAGAAGTAACAATTAATCTGGAGTACGGTGTGTCTTTTGGAAGCATGCCAGTGTAAGCCTTGCCCCGTTTTCACAGAAGTTGCCACAACATGCATTATATTGAAGAAATTTGAATAAATATATGCTTCCTGCACGATTTTTGGTATAAAATATGACAGATTTTGGAGACAGGCAATTTTAAGGAGGAAATACACTGTAAGCGTGGCACAGGCAGTTTGGTTTTTGATAAAGTCTTTAATAGTAGCTACAGACTAGTATCTTCTTTACTTACAACACAAGCTACCTAAAGAAAGAATAGGGAATGACAGTATTGGTTGGATCAAGTACTGAATTCTACCTGGTAATGAAGGTAAACCAATAGGAATCATATAGAAGGTAAATGATGCGACTTTCTTTTTACTCTAGTGTAACAGTCTCAGTGTATGATTCCTTCTAACTATATAACTATAAATAGGTGACTTCTAAGATAGACATGCACTAATGAAGTCTTCTTCAGAGCTGCTGTGCAAGCTTGGTGCATAAACGTAAAACGATTTATTTCAGAACCTCAGTCTTGTAGATTTAATATTGGGCACATCATTGATATCCAATTCTGCAAAACACCAAACTCGCAATACAAAAATCGACAAATTTGAATTTTATCACAACATGGACTTATAAAACCCCGAAAAGGTAGGCAAATGCTCATTAAATCCTCATTTTGACGGCTAGTTTAGAGTCCACGTAATAGAGCCTCTATTACCGTTAACTAGTTTCGTTTCTAGCCTTTATACTCATGCTACTGCAATTTTCCATTTAATATTCAGATGTGGTGTTTGCCTATAACTGTTTGTTATACTATTGTTAATATTCGTTCATCCTTGGCTGTAATTATGAAATACTGCCTCCGTAAAGCAGTGATAATGAACGAGACTGTGTTATTGAGGTTTTGCATCCAGTAATCGATACTAATATTATAAATCTGAAGAGTTTGTTTGTTTGGTTGAACACGCTAATCTCAGGAATTACAGGTTCGAATTGAAAAATTATTTTAGTGTTGGATAGCCTATTTATCGAGGAAGGTTATAGGCTATATAACATCACGCTACGAACAATAAGAACGGAGCATCAATTAAACATTTTGCAAAAAGGGGGAAAATTCTCTTATGTGCAGCACACGAAGTTGCGCGGGTCAGCTAGTATTTGATACGTGCACGACATCTAGGTATCGGTATAATGACGATGGAAATAAGCTTGCCCATAATACGAGACCAAAAATCACAGTTCGCGTAGGAAGAGTAATGCATCTCTGCTTAGACCTTCGAGTATATATGTGGGAGAGCATGTATGAATCAAATCGTAATCGGTATTAATGGCTTCGTCTCCATTAGTGTCGGTGATATAGATCTGATTGCCTGAGTCCAATTTGTGTCTATGCAGACAGACAGACAGACAGACAGCTTTGAACAGTTGTGCATGAGGTCTCGAATTTAAATCTACCAAGAAATATTCGTTAGCAGCACGGTTTTTGGAATTATGCCCAATAAATTGTAGGCTCGCTTTTAAATTGCATCTAATCTATCTTTGACAAAATATAGGTGTTGCCCACATCATTGAGTATTCTGCGGTCGACTAAATTACAGACTTATTTCTTGGTTTCTTCTGATTTAGAAAAGTATTGATATGGTACCTGGTTTAGGAAAAAAAGACCATTGTTAATATGTTAGGGCACTGAAACGGAAAAAGTAAAAATCTCGACTTCTGCAGCAAAATAAAATATTTGGATGGCTAATAATCTTGTTTATATGAATACACGGACACAAACAGGAAGAAAAAGCAATAAAATTCTACAACAATAATTCGCCATTACGAAATTTTTCATAAACGAGGTGATTACTTAGTCTATCTTTTATTACCTGTGCGTACCTCTTGAAAGTTTGGCAACGTAATAGCCTAGTGTCACAAGGCTACACATATCATCATGTAGGATGAATGACAAAATCTTTTTAGGTAGTCACGTCAACTTTTCTTCAGAATATATAAAACATTTTATCCAGTAGAAAACATAAACTTGAAATAAAGCATCAAGATACAGAACATTACTAAACTACACAAGTTATCCAATCCATTTTCTTTAGCCACCTCCTTATATTTTGATAACGAGACATATAAACAACAAATATTATCTCAGTATCTTGTAAATATGATGTAATCTGTATTATTTTATGTGTAATACACTACTTGATTTATATACCAAAAGTCTCTATGAACATATATTTTTGAAGTACATTGGGTATGTAATAACCTAAAGCACCGCTTATATTAGGTTTAAAGAGATCTTTATTATTACTCAAAGAACATTATAGTTCACTTAACGAGCATAACATAACATTGAAATTAAAGTAAACAGTAGCACGATCGTAAGTATATTATATCATATTAACCAATGACTCAAAAAAATATGGTTCCGATTCCTATTAAGTACGTTTGATAACAATAGAAACATCATTTCATTTATTAAATATTATGGTCTAATGATGGCAATTTCATTCTTTGTTGTTGTTATCAATTTTTTGTACATATGTTTTACAGCGATAGCTCAGTGGGGAGACCAACAGACTGCAATGCAGTGGGTCTCGGGTTCGAACCCACGTCGCGCACCTCTGACTTTCGGAAGTTATAATTATAACTTTTCGAAATTATGTGCGTATTGATTGACAATTATCACTTGCTCCGTGCCTCAGAGAGCACGTTAAGCCGTCGGTCCCGACTGCCATGAATATCTATGGCAGTCGTTATTGGGAAGTCAGTGCCCTCTAATATCCTGACACTGGTCTAGCCTTACGGTACCCACGTTAGCCTTCGGGTTGCAGAGGTCAGATAGCAGTCGCTCCATGTAAAAACTGCTATCCAGTCAAATCGGGTTAGACTAGAAGGCCGACCCCAAGTGGCTTGGGAATAATAAAGGCTAGGGAAATGCTTATGTTTTATATATATATATATTATATTATGAAATTAAATTAGTTTACACGGATTTATTTCAGTTAAACAACGCGACTAAATCCGTTTATACACATTTTTTGTTAAAACAATTTTATTACATCATTTTAAAACGATGACAACTATTATTAAACTTTACTACTGTTTAAGCTTACCGCACTTGTATATCATGAAAGGGTTAAGCAGCAATATGTGATTTTAAGGTCCAGCATTGTTCTAGACTTCGTGATAATATAAAAAATATACACATATAACCTATATTATGGCTTTTTAATTACAAGCTAATTTGAACGGTCGCTTCGCGACTGCGCCGAGTGATGTGGGTTCGATTACCACGCGGGACAAAAATTTCAGTCATCCACAAATAGTTTTTCCGAGTCTGTGTGTTCTTCGTGCGTTGTTTGAATGTTTGTAAAATCCCCTGCAATGCAGGACGTCCTCCTAGTAGCTTTTGCCCGCAGCTTCGCTTGCGTAAAAGTAGGTTAGGTTAGGTGTAACAGTACTTTTTTAAAATGAAATATTGCCCGGTGATAATATAGCTTTCTAATGGTGAAAGAATCAGTTGAGTAGTTTTTGAGTAAAACCCTTAGAAACAAACAAAAAAACAAAAAATTGAATCTTTACTCTTTATAGTATTATTATAGACAAATGACGTCGATTAAAAACAAAGGCAACAATGTTTTCTCTTAATCAAGCGATCCTCTTTTGTTCTAAATAGTCTTATTACCAAGATACTACCCTTACAGTGAAAAATCTAGAATATTTCCAATCCCCAAGTTTGTAATCGCTGGGTTTAGGTCTAATTTAAAACTTAGTGTACTACATAGTTAAGTTGTTTCACGCTAGAGCGGGGACGGTGATAGACAACTAAAGTTAGAGTTACCAACTACAAAATGTCCTGAAGTCATTTTATCAAGTGTATCTAGTCTGATGTATTTACATTACGCAAGTTTATTACTCATGAATATTCTGTTTAGTTTACTTAAAGGTTCTTAAATTTTCGAAGAATTAAGCTGCTTGTAACATGAATGATAATAATAATATAGTCTGCTTATTAACTGTCCCATTGCTGGCCATGGCCTTTTCTTAGTGTGAGACGTGACCTGGTGCGGGTTGGCAGACTTACATGTGTTCGAGAACATTATGGAGAACTCTCAGACAGGTGAGGTAAGGTAAGGTTTCCTCACCATGTCTTTTTTCAGCGTTATAGCGAGCGATTGTTAAAATATATTAAATACGCTCATAATTTGGAAAAGTCAAGTCCTTCGGATCTAATTTGAACTTTTTACATGTTAGTCCAACGGTATTCCATTATGCTATCTTTCGCGTAAAATTACCTTTTTTTTTCATCTTCCGTCTTAGGAATCAAGCCTTTTGTCACGGAGTAATTAATAATCATGCAAATAACGTAACGTATTGACACCAGAATCAGCACAGTCATTGGTAGATCACAGAACACGTGCAGATTAATTTTCAGTTTATTCGATCGTCTTTGATGTGTCTCTAACAGCTGATTGTAGATTGAATGCTACACCTGTAACACTTCTTTCTTCTTCTTTTTTCTTGTGTGATATTGATAACTCACTACTTATATAATTTGCTATTATAATATACTAGATGTTCCCGCGGTTTCACCCGCGTTTATCGTTACTGCGCCGCCCCCGTGGGTCGTAGCGTGATGTTATATAGCCTATAGCCTTCCTTGATTAATAGGCTATCCAACACTAAAAGAATTTTTCAAATCGAACCAGTAGTAATCACGCAGAAATCCGCAAAATAAACCAGGAGAAACATCGTTTGTACTATGTCTGTAATGGGTAATTATTTTGCTGCAATGTTATTTTAAAACTGCGATATCTCCTAAGATATTCATTAAAATCGAATGATGTAAAGGGCAATTTTGTTTTAAAGTAAATACTTGTGATGAATAACGTATTTATTTGGATAAGGATTAATATCATGTTTATAATAATACCTTCGCAAATAATGCATTATTTTAGAACAAATTTGGTTAGCATAAAAATGGTTATAGTGAGCCAACCTTAAAAGATAGACATATGCTGTCGCGGACTTTTTTTTAGAACTTTTAAAGGGAAACAATTTTGTCATACATGATTTTTGCGAAACTTTAACTGTTTACGCAGCGCACGCAGCGGAAGCTCTCAAATGGAAAAAACACCCGCCGATTTTGAAACATTCTTCATTGGTGCTCAGCTCCTATTGATCTTAGCGTGATGGTATATAGCCTATAGCCTTTTTCGATAAATAGGCTATCTAACACTGAAAGAATTTTTCAAATCGGACCAGTAGTTCCTGAGATTAGCGCGTTGAAGCAAATAATAAACAAACTCTTCAGCTTTATAATATTAGTATAGATGTGATAGCGTCACCGGGGTTTGAGCGGATAATAATCAACGGTTATACAACCGAAGAACAGACAACCGCTGGGGTAAGCGTGTTCTTGAGTGGAGACCGCGACTCGGCAAACGTAGTGTAGGACACCTTCCGACCAGGTGGGATGACGATCTGCGAAAGACTGCAGGCAGATGCTGGATGCGGCAAGCCGAAGAAAGGGCGCTATGGCGCTCTTTGGGGGAGGGCTATGTCCAGCAGTGGACTATTATAGCCTGATGATGATGATGATGATACAACCGTTGATTATTATTACTAACTAAACCAAAAAAAGTGCATAAATACCTATGCACTTTTTTTGGTTTAGTCATATTAATTTCGGTCGGAACGGAAGTTAAGCCAAATTTTTTATTTGGCTTAACTTGTATTAACTTGGCGCTTAATAATATTTTCTATACTCACTCAGTTTTTTATTACTCATTTTTTCCACCCTCGCGGGCCGCGAAGACGCACTGGTAGACTCCCGGTTCTCGGGTATTGATGTTAGGATGTTTTTTGCAAGGATTTCTTATTAATAGCACGAAGTCTGGTTTGGCTATAGGCTCGCCGCATAATACCTATATAGCTAAGTGACAGTACTATACTATACACTCTGCTTACTTCTTGTGGAATATATGCGTAAGACTATTATGTATGTATGTACATTCGGGCATAAACGCATCATTTTGGACTACGCTCTTGAAACAAAAACATATAGTTATTTTGACGTGTATAAAACCTTCTTTACTAGCCTACAAGTTATTATGGCACGCTCCATAACTCCAAGAATAAATGTACTGGTAAACTGTACAGAAAATAATGTTCAGCTTAAACAATTTATTTTCACATTTTACCTACAATAATTTTTATATTGAAGTTACCCACATTTAAGTAAAACATCTTAAATATGGTATTTCAAAGAAGTATAAAAATAATTGAATGTCAACGTTAATTTTCACTTATTTCGAAATTCTTTCGTCTTTTATATTCATGAAAGTTTAAGGTGGTATGAAGTAGACTGAATAAAGTAGTACTCAAATTACTTGCATTTTTGTTGAAGTTCACTCATTTTATAAATTACTAGTATAAGTCGTAAAATACGTGTTCAAAAATAGCACAATATTTTGCTTTTTGTACACAATTCTGAACTGAGAGTGCTAAGTGCTAGCATTGAATTAATTGCATACAAAACAATATAAAACATGTATCCCAAAACAAGCTGTATTTTATTTATAAATAATATTTATAAAAAAATGCACTGTCTGTCTCACTGCTGAGCATGGGCCTCTTCTACGTGTTTAGAAGATTTAGACCATAGACCCCCACGCTGGCCTTGTGCGGGTTGGCAGACTTTACATATTTTCTTTTTATGCTACTAAGGTGGCAAACAAGCATACGGCCCACCTGATGGTAAGTGGTCACCGTAGCCTATGGACGCCTGCAACACCAGAGGCACCACTTGCGCGTTGCCGACCCTTTAGGAAAGGAAGTGGGAAGGGGGAAAGGGGGTGATTGGGCCGCCGGCACTCTCACTCACCAGACGAAACACAACAGTAGGAATACTGGTATGTCACGTCGATATTCTGTGAGAGGGTAGTCCTTCCCCGGTCGAGCCTGCCCATTCATGCTGAAATCAGTGAGAACAATTTGAAACACTCTTAGACAAGCAGGTTTCCTCACGATATTTTCCTTTACTGTTAAAGCGTGCGATAATTGAATATTCAATACGAACATAACTTCAAAAACTCAGAGGTGCGGCTTGAGATCGAACTCGAGACTTTTGCATGATAAACTAACAATCCCTCAGTTGGCAATCATTATGAAAACAGTATGATAAATATAAAAGAAATAAGAAAACACGTACATAGCCTTACGCCTCTATCTACGCTACATAAAGTTGTACACACATATTAGATTTTTTTGTTGGTAAATTTAGTAACAGCACGGATTCTTGAAATGTAACAGTAATAGACTCGTCCCTTATTGCGTGAGATTTTAAATTATCTATCAAAATGTCAATGTGATACATAGAGATGTCGATATGATGCCTATCTTCTTTATATTACAGTAGTATCTTTTGTCTCTTTATAATCTGGTTCTAACGGTTATATGCAAGCCGTGATAACCCGTTGTTTCTAGGTAGTCCCAGACTCGTTACAATTATTTGTGTAACGCCCATTTTTTCGGTATGGGGATTGAACCACTCCGCACTATTGCAGTGGCGAGGCGACCACTTAAACCACTACGTCATCCACGCACATAAATAAACACCAAATTTTCTTTAATAAAACAGTGAAATTCCAAAGCCGTACTTCACGGAAGCTTCGTATATCCAACATTGTCTCGGTTAGTACGCGGGATGAACGCCTGTACGCAAGATTTATGATGGCACCCGTTGCAGGTGGCTTTTAGTTTTCACTCCGTAGTGCCTCTTCGCTTTTACACAGAATTTTACTTGGAAAAACCCGGATAATAAACCTCCTAAGGTTTACGGTGGATTAGCATTTGGTGACGTGTGTGAATCCACCGTGTTAGGGTGTTAAAGGTTTTACAAAAAAGTTTGCGTCGTGTCTAATGTTTTATTTTTATTTATTTCTGAAATGCAAGTTGTTTTGGAGGAGGCTTTATATGAAGACTACTGCTTTCGTTTGTATTCTATTTAGTTGATTGGTGCTACAGAACCGCACATTCCAATTCCAGACATGGAAAATGGTAGCAAAGTCCTTACTTCGACGCCTTAAAAATACGTTTTGATAGAATTTATCGCGGTTAATTTAGTAAATAACTTCTTACTGTATTTGTTTTCAATGCAGTCAGCACGGATGGCACTGCATGTAAGCGGTCAACTCAACGTCGCCGCCGCGTTATGTGTTGTGGCTTCGAATTCCACACAGGATATTGATACTGATTCTATGAAAGATTTGGGAGTCACATTTAACCAAAAACTCACCTTTCATGAGCATATTTCGTCGGTTGCTAAGGAATCTTTAAAAAATTTAGTCGCCTCGAATTCGTTTTGAGATACTGTCGTGAATTCCATAGCACCCATGTTATTAAACTCGTTTTTTATGCATAAGTCCGCTAAACTTGAGTCCAGCCCAGTTGTGTGGAATCCATATCAAAAGCAGTATGCCCTTATGTTGGAAAAAGTCCAGAAAGCTTTCTAAGATTTATTTATAAGAAATTGTATGGTTTCTACCCTATCTGTATCCTACAAAATGTTTGTTGGGTTATTTTAACTCATTAGAGACGAGGCGATCATAAGATCAGATGGTTGGAACCTGCAAAATGTTAAAGGGTATGATCGAGGCACCGATTCTTTACGACAAATGTTGCAGATTGTTTGTGCCTAACAACTACCTATTGTCGTGGTAGAAAGCACCGATTGCTGGCGGTTCCAGCGTGCCGTACTGTGGCACGCTGTAACTCACCCATACCTCGGTCACTAAAGCAGCTTAATGCTCTCTTGGACTTTAACCCAGAAGTTGATATTTTTGCGGATGAATGGAAAGTATTATTATTAGAATGTATGAAGTATTGTGAGCAGAATCCGTGAATGCTACATTTTAAATTGATATTATATTATTAAATAGTGTAATAATTGGCGCAAGTCGTTCTATTTGATGTAAATAAATAAATAAGTATAGATCCTAAAATTATTGTTCCGAGTCTGAGTATACTTTGTGTCCATTAATTAATTTATATTTTTGTAAGGTCTCACGATTTCAGCCCCATGCTGAAGCATTGGGGAAAGTTGTCTTAAAAGAAATAATCTTAGTAAAATTGGCCAATTTCAATTGACTTGTATGTTATGAATTGAATTAATTAAATAATTATATTATACTAAATGTTACCCGCGGCTTCGTTCGCGTTAATGTAGATTTATGTTAAGGGAGATTTTTTAGTAGCATACAATAATTATATGCTACAAAAAAATCTAATAATACATAATTATGTATGTTATTCTGATGCATAAACAATAATACTGCAAAGTTTCATCAAAATCCGTTCAGTAGTTTTAGCGTGAAAGAGGAACAAACATCCACCCATACATCCTCACAAACTTTCACATTTATAATATAAGTAGGATTCTTACCTAACTAAAATTTCTAAAGAATATGGTGATGGTGATCAAAATAAGTATATGGTTCATAACAAGTAAAGATCTTTATTATTGTCATTGCCAGGTATCCATGTATATAAATTCAAATACAAAAGACCATGGACGGCTGCTCGGTATTCAGACGTTACACCTTTAAATTATCTGACAGTAAATCGCTTTTACTAAGTAGATATTACACCTTAATACGGGACAAAAAGAAATACCAAAAAGCCTACTCAATATTCTCGAAACATTATTTTCCTAATTACAAACGTGACAGCAAATCTTACGACCTACAAAAGAAACTAATACGAAATCATATCTTAAATAACGGTATTCATAAAAAGAACAAGAAATATCTGTCGTAATTACAAAGATATTCTACTAATCTGAACGCTGAGTAAGAATTTATTCGTCACCTAAAAGGCTATTTATTACGATTGCTAGAGATTCTCGGTAAGCAGTATAGACTTGATTACGTCGCCAATGATAGTAATCTAGGAACTAATTCTTATTAATAGAGCGACCTATTTGGTATGATCTGATGAAATGTAGAAAAAAGGTCCGTAGAAGCTTGTTAGTCGAGTACGAGATAGTGATATTGGGGTTATTATAAGATCGTATACAGGTGTCCGGTAATTAATGGATAACCTTGAAATATCTTATAGCAGAACTGATGGCCGTACAGAAAAAAAAAGAAAAATCTATCCTAACTACTACTGAGATATGATTTTTTTTAATTATCATATTTAACTTTCTTCTACACTACGAACATAAATGAATGAATTTCATCGGTTTTTTGTTGTTTTATTATTAAACACTAATTATGCTAATAGATAGATAGTCAAAAGCATGACTAGCTATTGCACTTTTTTAATATATTTATTTTTTTCTGAACGACCATTAGTTGTACTTTAAGACATTTCTAGGTTGTCCATTAATTACCGGACATTCTGTATATATTGTGTTTCGTTTAGATACCTTCCGCTTTGCTTATTCCTTTGGATATAGGCGCCTATAAGTAGGTGCATCACAACCACATTTTGCCACCTAAGCTTTAAGGTCCGTCGTAATGGGGGTGTATCCACTGTCGACTATCAGGCAAATTTCTTGGATCTGTGTTGCTATTGAGAATTACCAAAACCTCTCAATTTTCGAGGTTATGTGCCTATCATATAGTTAATTATCACTCGCTTTAACTGTGAAGGAAAACATTGTGAGGAAACCTGCATGTCTGAAAGTTCTTTATTATGTATTCGAAGATATGTGAAATCTGCAAACCCGCATTGGGCCAGCGTGGTATACTATGGGTTATTCCCAGTTGCCCCCACTATCAACGCCACCACTGGTGACAAATGGGATTTTATGGAACATTGTATGGAAAGAAATCCCATTTGTCACCAGTGGTGGCGTTGATAGTGGGGGCAATTGGGAATAACCCTATACTATGGCCTAACTCTTTACATTCTGAGAAGTTCGTGCCCAGCAGTGAGACAGTTCATATATATGGGGCTGATTTTATTGTATTATTATGTTAAACAAAATAAAGTTGAAATATTATCTTATATTCACCACTAGAAGGTTTAGATTATAATGTTAAGATAAATTTTAATGAGAAATTATGGAGATTTATGCATAAAATATTCACATCGCCCTTCGAGAAGACACCTGAATTACCCGTACGTCAGCGGTTCACTACTTCCAAGCTTATAGATAATCCCTTAAGCCTAGTAATGCCGTAGCCAATATCAAAAGAGACGGTACGGTTCTATTTTTGGACGAAAACTACACGAAAGTGGAACAGGGCAGTTGTTACGGGCAGCTGGAAGCTTGTGAAATACTGACACTTTACCAGAGGCACTCTCGTTTCTCTAATTGGCTAGATAGATAAACATAAAATGATAAAAGAGACTGGACGAAAGTCTAGTACTACAAATAAATATTGTGTTATTTCTCAGATATCTTCGAAAGGGTGGGCAGAGATGACAACCACATTTTGCTAGCTGTTTTGTGATAATACGTTATATCGATTTCTACCACATCTCTAGAAAACGAGTTGCTGCTTTGAATTTTTTTTTTACACCTTTGCTGGCAAACAGGCATGGCCGTATGCTTATACCTGATGGTAAGTGGTCACCATAGTCTATGGACGCCTGCAGCACTAGAGGCATCACTTGCGCGTTGCTGACCCTTTGGGAAAGGAAGTGGAAAGGAGAAGGAGCGGGAAGGGAGAAAGAGGGTGATTGGGCCTCCGGCACTCTCACTCGACGAACGAAACACAACAGTAGGAATACTGCTATTTCACGTCGATATTCTGTAAGGGTAGTCCTTCCGCGGTCGAGCCTGTCCATTCATGCGGAAATCAGCTAGGCTCTACTAGTTGATACCTAATAAAATACCTTTACTACTCGATACTTAATAAAATTACCTAATAAAAAAACAAAAACATTTTGCTCGACTTGGGAATTAATGTCTGGACCTTACGCTTGCACAAAGAATAAGCTTATGGCACAGTAGCAAAAGGCGGCCAACTACTCAAATAATATCAAAACAATTGGAAAAGCAACCGTTGTATCGTAAGATTGGCGAAAAACACAGTTCTAGTGCTTTGATACTGATCAGTTGCATGCCGAATGCACGAACGATGTTGCTTTGTAGTCACAAAGCCTGCTAAACAAAAATCGCACTTTAAATGTCGTGGCCGATAAGATAAATTATTACATGACAGGTTTAATTTAGATTAGGGATCAAACTATACTTTATCAAGGTAACCTACAATTATCTTGAAGAATTAAATAAGCGGGATATGCAGAAAGTTTACACACGTTAACAGTAAAAACTAATCATATTAGCTAAAGAGCAAACTAGCGAGCGGAGCATAGGTGACAAAATGATTTTACAAAATTACCTTCAACTTCATTAGGCGATCTAAATTTAAGCTTTATTCACTAATAATAATTAGCCACGTATTGTTGTATATAAGAAAATATGGTTCTGTATTTTCGTGTACGCAAACTCGAAAAGAAGTCGATAAATCTCAAAATGTTGAAATAATACTGTATTTCTATTTCCGTATTTTATAATCTTGTCCCAAGAGTGCCCACGGGTAGGTATAGGCAATTAAAAATGTCAGACTGAACCACAACGAAGCTGTAAACCTTCAAGATTCAAAAGTTTAAAGAGTACAATATAGTCATAATAATTTTGTCTAACATGCTTTGCATACTATAAACACTCAAAGACATAACATTTGCATATTATTATATCTTGCTCCAGATTACATTTGCACAATTTTGCAACGTGCATTTTATCCAATGATTCATTTTGCACTAATAAATCTAGCACAATTTTTTTTTTCTTTGCACCAACTTTCACTTGACATTGTTTTAAGCCCAAGAGTATATCTTTGACATCATAAACAACCCAAAGGCGAGTCAAACATCAAAACCCGTCAGTGTCCTTTGTCAGAAGCAATATACAACATTGTAATTTCGGCAGTCATTAAAAGTAACTACGAGTAATATTCCAAAAACCTTGACAACACGATTTCTTTACAGACCACTTTACTATTGTGAATTTGTGGTATAAGCTAACATTTTGCAACCATCATGAACTTAGTGGGCAAATAGATTATGACATAAACTTAAGTTTTTCTGGAAACCTAAACTCTGGAAGGAACTAGTGTATAGTTAAGGCTGTAAATAGCTTCTTATTTTATTACTACAGCTATGTACATATGTGTTTATTTATAGAAACAAAACCGCGTTTGCAATCGTTCCTGTGTCCCAGGGCCTTTACAAATATTTAAGCAACGAACACAAAGAACAGCCAGGCGTGGTACAATAATTTATGGATCATACAAATTATTGTTCCATGTGGAAATCGAATCCACAACACTCAGCGAATTGGCAGTGGTGACACTACACAACCACTTTGCCATCCGTGAAATCAGGAAAAACACAAAATTCTGCCAGAACAAAAATACATATTTTGATATGTCGAACATCAAATTAAACGACCTACCCTCGCCAAAAATTCAATACTAACATCAGACATACAATCCCAATAAAGGGTTAACCGTTCGTTTACACCCCCTTTAAAACTCAGTTTAACAGCCAAAATATATATTTTAGTGTACCACAAAATGGTGTGTACAGTCGTAAATTGAAGGCTGTTAAATAAAAAGCAATTGTCCTCTTTATAACGACGTTCGGTGTAAAAAGCGAAGCTTTCATTGTGTGTGGTTATGTCTTAATGTTGTCGTAAAACATAAGCATTTTGAGAAATTGTCTTTAGATATTGGTATCGGATAAATCTATATTTGGTATGTGATAAACGAAGTCCACATTTTCTTTTTTTTTCTTTTTAATATTAACCGTCACACGATAACCTTATCAGAAAGATAATAGCTGATAAATATACATAATTTCACGTATTTTCAGAGGGGCACATAATGGCGTCTTTCGTCATAATTTTGCCAGAATGTTTTGTTTGAGATAGAGGACAAGTTTATTACTACTCACCACAGACACGCACTGTAGCGGAAACCGTTCTGCTACTGAGATAATTCCTATTGAGAGCAAAACTAATAACACTTTTCGTAAGAATTAAGCATAAGCCTTCATTCACTGCCGCTGCACTACCAAGGCAGTTTATATTCAAAGAAAAATGTAACCAGGGATTTAGTTACGTCAAAGTCCTTTTATAAAATATTATCGTAAATCAAATTAAATGGACTATAACCTGAAAATCCTTTAACTGAAAACCACACAGTTTTCCCGTTTACCTGATCATACCCCACGGCAACGGCTCCATTTTGTAAATATACGACCAACATGACAATTTTTTGCTACCGAACCATTTTTTCCTCCCCATCTGTAATAGCTGTCCGAGATAACGTCGCCCTCGACACAGCAAAGCCTTTGTGCCGCTCTTTCAATATTTTCTATGAAACTCTAAAAATCAATGTCTGCATAAAAAAGTCAACAGCACAATATAAGTTTTATGCTCAACGCAGAAGCTCCCAAGTGGCACCAAAGGACCTCTCAAAGCTGCTTTTAGCAGACATGTTCCGTTTAAAGATAATAACCCTTTCAGCCGCTTTTAACGACATGTGTGAAGATAAGGTACTTTTTATGTGTTCGGTGTTGTTTAGTTGACATAACGGGAGACATATTTTTATAGATTTTATCGAGGGGTGAGTGTGGACATCTAAGTCAGACCTTAAGAGGAAAAAATCAATTTGAAACAAACCAATGTAAGTTATTTTAAGCAATTTGTGTTTCCTGATATAGTACATTCGAAGCTGTGCTAAAAAAAGTAAATAGACACTTTTTATAAAACTACTATATTTAAAAAATCCTGCCCCGTTATGTTTTATTCTCGTGTCGTGTCATTCAAAACATGAAAACATCTAGGTATTTCCTTAAGCTATTATATTAACTGTCCTGTCTTAAGATAACTGTCGAAATTTGAACTTAACTTTCTTAAATTCATACAGTGGTAGTTTATCACTTAATATAATTCCAAACCTCATTTATAAGTGTATTAATAAAATATACATTTAAATTTATTCAAAAGAATAGTAGGTAGCTTATTCATAGCCTAGCCCTTATGTATAACTTGCTAAACCCAGCCATTCAACGCCCCTGCTCAGACTAACTTTTGATTTTTGCAGACGGAAATATAAGAAATTTGAACTTTTATATATAAAGTTATACCTGAGTTATAAGTATAATCACAATTTAATTGGATACTGTCAATAAACACAATTCTTTAAAACTAATTTATGCCTAAAATATTATAAAACAGACATAAAAAGGAAAAGAAAACTAAAACCTTCTAATAGGCGTCATACAATTCCTCCGCATCACAGTCGACTGGTAGTATGTCCAGAAGACTGGCAGCATTGCCACGTTGAATGGCAATGCTTATTCTTTCCGCGAAATAAAAACCAGACGTGGTCACGGGAAGCGTCTATTAACCTTTTTACTATTTCTTTATAGAGAGCACGAGCACTGGGACCCCATAATCCTAGCGTTTCGACCCCAAACGGCTCAAAAACGTAATCACCTACCAGGTTTTTGTATTTGCGCCGTTTGAGAATCTCCGCGGATGCAGCAGCAGCGCCAGCACAACCCGCGGGGCTGGAAACATGTGATGGCGCAAGGGTGTCGACACACGTTGCGTCCCACACCAAAGGCATACCTATCTTCCAAGACATCAATGACATACCGTCTGGTCTTTTTCTATCGTCACGTGCCAAACCATTGGGTTCAAGATGAGCTGACACGCCAGCGGTGATAAGAGCACGACGGATAATGTACCTGCGTTAAGTAATCAATCAATAATATCGTGATTTCGTGAGTTCTGTTGCCAGGCATTGTATTATCGACGTAAACAAGTACTTATCTTAGGTGGAGGTGTTGCCAAGAATAGTAGTAATTTGTAATTGAATTTGTTAATGGTTTCTTTAATTAAAATACCTATGCTGATTTTGAAAAAATATAGTCATTGTACTTCCAAAGCAAAAACATTATTCCCTCCCTGTCCACTCTCAACGCCAGAAACTCTTATCACCACAGGCATAATTTAATCACCAAAAAATTTTAGGTATTTCCTTTGATTTGAACAGGATTTGATCGATTACATAATCCACGGTTTTCTTTGTTAATATCCAGTGTTTGTAATAGCTACAGAAAAACCCTGTTACTATTTTATAAAAACATGTACTTACTTATATCGAAATCGTCGTAAATCGCAATAACTCAACACCCTTTCACTAGTCTGAACCTAAGTATGATCCAGTTTATCATCATTCATGCCGCGAACAACTGAATAAGTGATAACTAAAATAAAACATCTGAACCCATCGAGTAGCCTAACGTTTTCGGCTTGGCTTTCGGCCTTCGGCTTGAATTATTGAACGCCAGTTGGACTATGAATTATGCATCCAGTCTAGTTCGTACGAACACTAACTGAATGTAATCATGCTTCATTGCATTTTGATAGCGGCCTGTATGGAAATTTTAACAGTATTTATAGTGTAGTCCCATATTTTCCTAGCAAAATTATTTTTCATTGTACTCGTTTATAAAATCGATAAAATTGGTTTATATTACTAAAACTGATTATTATATTATTATTGGCATACAATTTGCTTTGACTGCGTCAAACTTAAATTCAACAGTGCAAATAATTTGTACACATATTTTTTCGTGAATATATTTAGTCCCTCTTTTTCATAGCATAGTTTCACACTTATAATTATATCTCTGAATGTTTAGGCAGCGATGTATCATTCCTACATTTCACTTGTAATGTTTTTAGGTTCTACGTAAAAAGAGGCGAGCGTGTTGCCTTCGACCAGGTCATTTTGCAGAATCTTTGTTGAGAATTTCCTTACAGAAAAGCCCAAAAATACTTTGCCCGAACTATAAATGTACACTGACACTACACAATAGCACGCAAACTAATAACACCGGACAAAAAGCGATATTTACAATTACACGTATTCAAATTATTTTTTTCTTCCATAAATTTATTATAAAGATTCAAATTCAAATCCAATCTAATCTAGGTCAAGATATTCACGTCCGAAGTGAATAATTCAAACCCAAAGACATAACTGAATACCAAGCAATTGAATCGATTGAATCGAATCGGCACTGAGTCACGATTTTCGCATTGATTGAAACAAATAATTGGTGTTCGGTAAGCTGTTAATCTGTCAGACGGAACAATCCACACGTATTCGAAGACTATTTAATATTTGACCGATAGTTCTGATATGATGATGTTTGTATTGGTTCGTCGTAATCTAGGTGTATGTATAAAACTGGACGATGTAAAAGGAAAAAATGTAATCATACATAATTTTAATAATTCAAATTTATTTAATAACTATTATTTAAATTCATGATTTTAGATTAAATAATAATGCTGCGTATGCCCGGTAGACTGGCATCCTTGGTATACCTGCCTTCACTTCAAAGATGCCGTCAGTGCGCGTCAAAAGATGTTTGCATACAAGTTGATTTTATGAAAAGTGCATGATACACGTGTTGTGTTTTTAGGGTATATGTTTTTCATTGATTGACGTTCAGAATACTCCAAAATAAACTCTATAGTGACGTTTATAAACGAAGAAAGTTGTAATTACCGTTTGCTCCTAACTTTGACTACGTAAACACAAAATATCTGCCTGTAACATAATTTATACAACACACCGTGCACTACGCGCAGAGATATGTCTTAGGTTCTATAAAATAGAATTAGATGACACGTAGCCTAATTTTGAAGTTAAACCTCAATTTACATAATTCAAGTCACGTAATCCATACTGTGATTTTCATAATATATGATACTGGAAGTAACATAAGACAGACAAATACAAGTTACTTAATGCACATTTTCAATATTTTATACGTAAGAACAGAACCTCGTTACAGATTCAAAGTCAAAGTCAAAAATCATTTATTAATTTAGGTCCCAAAGTAACACTCATGAACGTCAAAGGGGTTAGTGAATTTTATGTAATAGTATAGTAATGTGTACATACCTATATAGATAAATAAGTAGGATAACATAAATCCGTATGTTAATAAATAGGTAGTTTTAATATTCCATTTTTAACCATGAATATGATATTTGAGAATTCAAGTATCACGAATACTGCAGAGTACCTACCTTGTTTACCAATACGCCAAATGCAGCTTCGTCTAGTCAAACCAAATATTTGTATGATGCACAGACAGTTGCAGCAGGTCGGTCTAGATTTTTGTACACAAATATTATGTTATTAGCTCTTACATAATATTGTCTTCTATTTACGCGAATGTTATTCATTGAAATTAAACTATTACCTATATATTTCTTGTAATAAAGTGTCAATTAAAAAATTAACGTGATAAAATCCGTATATATGTAGTAGTTTAATTTCAATTATTAGCTCTTCTTTCATATGTATAAAAACGTACAAATGCGAAACTTTCTTTTTTATTTGACGAAGCTAACATTTATTCAATGTATAATTAAACGCTATAAAAACCATTCTATAATTAAAACGCTTTATTAATCAACTACACTAAGAATAACTGACTTACACCTAAAATATTTCGAATATCAAAAAAACAGATTAATATGTTATAGGTAAAAGTAAAACCCTAAATAGGCGTCATAGAATTCCTCCCGCATCACACGCGACTGATAGTATTCCCAGAAGACTGGCAGCATTGCCATGTTGAATGGCAATACTAATTATTTCCTAATGTGAAACTCATATACACAAAAGTCATATACACATATGCTAAAGATTAAGAAGACGTTGAATGTAAAAATACATTAAAACATTCGATTTGTTTGTGCTTGTATAACAAAAAGTAACCTATATTCGTAGAAGGTTAATGGTTATGAACTGCAGCGAATTTTCTCGACAAGAAATTATTTTTCAAAGATTCGCAGTATGTCATAGAAAGAAGTTTTAACGACATCCAATTGGAAGAATCGTCTCCATTTTACTGAAGAAAAATCTCGTAGTAAGAACGAATTCTTGTAACTGAGTATCAGATGGGTTAAAAAATTTAGATGCAATTAATCTAACTAGCGGTCGCCTAGTGCTCGAATTTCGACCAAAGTTTGCCTGTAAGATATTGCTGACATAATAATATTGTCATTATATATTGATATATGTAACCATAGTTACGCGCTTCGACTGCGTGCGTCAAATGCATGGTTGTGTGCGTGTAGTGTTTTTTCATTAATTTAATGTATTTCTAAAGCATATTTAAAAAAAATATTACTATTTGTCACTTCTTCTCTGTATAAACTATAAGTGTGCGAAATTTCATACTCCTCCGTCCCCCCAATTTTCGTAAAAAGGGATCCAAAGTTTTTGCTTCACGTATTAATATATAGATATTGTCTTACGTTTACACGCATGTAACACATTAAAATTAAACTCTTAATACGGCTTTTATCGCATTGTTTATTTTAAAACACAATTATTACATAATTTTGAAGCAATTAAACTACTACTGTTAAACTTTTCTACTATTTAGCTATCTAAATAATGAAACAAAATAATTAGGTTTGCGTTTTCCCCGACGTTTGAGGGCGAGACGGAGGATAGTCTCCCCGTTACCGTGGCTGCTGGCCCAAAATAAACAACACGATAAAATCCGTATAAAGTAGTCTAATTTCAATAACATGAATATGCTTGTATGCATCGTTAATCTCAGGGCACATTTGATTTCCGAGGGCAGAATTTTTTTATTGGGTATTTCTGTCAACAAACTTTCGATAACTAGGCAAATCTAGAACGAACGATACTAATATATTATATCGTCTTACTCCTGTATTCCCCAAGTAGGCATAGGTGTATTACTCCAACAATTCATCAAATATGGTTTTACGTTGCACGTATTATGGGCGAGCCTATTGTCGTCTAACGAACACTACTCCAGAGCTGCTGATAATTTGTAAACAATAAAATTCAATAACATTTTGAGCCAAAGACCTCATACAAAGCAGTCCTATGCACCTACGCTATCGACACAGTCAAAAATTTCAACACTAAAATTTACGGTTATTGCATCTGTTGCAATTAGGCTATGATTGATGAATACCTGAAAATGTTATAAATTGATCACGTTCGAATACGCAATTGATGTGTAAAACTTCTATACGTGTAAATTTAAATTAGATAGTCAGTAGGAACTAGGAAAAGTCCAATGCAAATAAATTAACATCATAATTTATTGGGCGTTATACATATATCGTAATAGGCGTTACTTGGCTAAAAGCTATTGTAATAAAATTATTGTTAAATACGGTACCCGCCGCGCACCATCGACTTGCCCGCCTAACTACTGCAAATAAAAATAATTGACAATACTGAACTCATCTGGAGTAGGACAACCGCGTTATGGCATCCGGACGTATTCGCACTTGTAATAATCTTGACTTGAAAAAGGACCAGAATTTTGATAAATTCTGTATTACACCTGTCAGACTATTATTATAAACATCCAAACAATGAGTTGAAAGAACACGTATGCCAGAAACAACTTTTTTTTTTATGCAACTAATGTGGCAAACAAGCATACGGCCCACCTGATGGTAAGTGGTCACCGTAGCCTATGGACGCCTGCAACACCAGAGGCATCACTTGCGCGTTGCCGACCCTTTAGAAAAGGACGGGATGGGGGAAAGGGGGTGATTGGGCCTCCAGTACTCTCACTCACCGAACGAAACATAACAGTAGGACTACTGCTATTCCACGTCGATATTCTGTGAGAGGGTAGTCCTTCCCCGGTCGAGCCGGCCCTTTCATTCTGAAATCAGCGAGGCTCTACTACTCAATACTCAATACCATTTGTGCATCACACATTTTTTATCCCGTTTGTGGATTAAACCCATTGCACTCGGCGCAGTGGCAGTGACGAGAGAATAACCTATTTATTATATACCATTTTTATACATTAACTTTTGCTAGTGCAATGACTTGGTTGGACAATTCGAAGCTGCGTGATGGGATTTTCCTTCGCAATAATTTTAGTCCTGAGCAAAGGTTATTTGACCAATTTAGCCATGTCCTGAAAAAAGCTAGGTGAAAAGTAGCCGAAACCAGTAAGACGTGGATAAAGAAATGAATTTAAAGTTTCTGTTTGCCTCTTCTCAGACAACTGGTGTGAATCTATGTATGTAGCCATTATTTAAAAGTTAAAGAATAAGATTTAACCCATTACAACTTTAAAAGAAACACATTTAATATTATATGCAACAATTATTTTATTCTTTCTTATAAAAAGGAAATACAGCCACTACAGCAAAACAGTTTAAGATATTATCTATATCTGTCATTGCCATATTCCAAAGTTACAAAAATCCAAATTCTAACTAATATTATATAAATGCGTATGTGAATTTGTTTATTTGTAGCGCTTTCACGCCTTAACTACTCGACTAATCAACATGAAATTTCGCATACACGTTATCAGGGGTACAGAAAAGGGTACCTGGCATCCAGAAAAATAACTGGTTCCGAGGAATAGAAATTTATTGACATAATCTATATTAACGCGAGCGTAGCCGTGAGAAAAATTTGTAATAATATAATAATGAATATATTATTATGAACAAAGGTTCATAATTTATTCATTATCAGGACTGCAAACACCACACCGTTATATTGTTATTTTTAGACATGGAGCAAATAAAATTTAACGAACCTTTTAAAATTAGTAAAAACATAGGAACACACTCAAAATCCTTATTATATTGTTCATGGATAAAATAATTTAATCGGTTTGGTATTAGAGGTGAAAATAGACTCCTGTTTTCTCTCCTCAAAAATTAAACCGTTTTGATTATCGTATACCCATAGGACATGATGATTTTGTCACTATTACATAATCAGACCTGTTACCTCTTTCACATAAATATTAATGTTTTGTCCTTGGTCAATACGACAGTGATAGATATATTGAACACTTTTCTTTAACTATTTTGATTGCATTTCCACTTAAGCTACTTAACTAAAACAGTCATATATTACAAAACCTTAACTATAACCTCTTTGCTATATGTTGTTACAGTTTTATAAAAAAACTATATACAAACTTGTACATCATTGATTTCCCCGGGGAATGTTTACAACGCCCCAGCCGTCTAGTAACCTAATTATATTTTGACTATAACGAGTCTCGTTAACCAAATAATTGTACATGTATGACGTAACATATAAAGGTGTGGTCACATGTCAGGGTCATTTGAAAAATATGACCTCATTATTCAGATGCTATATTTGCATGACTGTCTCATAGTGTGAGCGACTGCTGTGCATAGGGTCCCGGGTTCGATAAGAGGGTTGGAGTAACTTTTATTAGATTTTACTGCCAAATATAATGTACGTAATTTATTTATAAGTAAAAGATCAACTGAGGAAGTATCTTTACTCTAAAGAAGTAACCACAACCAAATAAACCCATGCTTTGTCAAAAAAAGACTAGCTGCTTTTTATATATTCATTCTCTGGGTCTATCAGCAAACAACATAATATTTTCTGTAATGTATCTATATACCTTTTCCGTAATCGTTAATGTATTTTTGGAGTCATATCTGCAAAGCGGCTTAGAATCTTATTACGATGTTCAAAAAGAAATTGCTGAAAAATATACTTACTATAAAAAGAAATAACTATTTGGCTCATAATAAAAAGACAACTGAAAAAACTAGACGGTCCATTTTTATTTTATGCCTACCTTGCTAAGCCAAAAACATAGTCAAAGCATAGCAATACAAATTTATGCCTGGATAGATATTGTAAAAGGTAGGACTATCTGCTTGACTGAGTACTATAACAAGCAGACAGGCCCTAAAATAAGAATACAATCGAATTTAGTTGTCATTAGTTTATTCAAAGTTTTGCCATCTATAAGTTACAACGACAAATACCTCCAGTTGTTGATACGAGGTGAAGATTTTATTTCAGATATCTGAGTTTGAGCTATCTAAGTATTGTGCGAATAATAGCTATGTTTTTTCGAAGTTATTATAAGGGCAAATTGAAGGCTGGTGTTCACTGAGGAGCATTTGGTAAAATTTAATAAGTGATCATGATTATTTTATTGCCCCTAATGGTTGATGAACTAGCAGCCTACGTAATGGTAATTGTCAGCTGCTGCTCATGGACTTTGGCATTATCAAGAGTATACACAGTCAACCCGCTGTTTACCGTCATAATAATGATCTCTTATACATTACGTCGGTAATTCAATCTGGAGTCTTGTACATTTGAAAACGTACGGTGCTGGGCAGTGACATTTCCAAGTGGAAAATATGAAGTCTACTAGTGCGATAGATGACCATTTTGTAAGAGGTTCTCAAAGCAGAAATATTGAGCACATTAGGTACTTCGCCGCTTTTATGATACTAATCTGTCCTTAATTTTCTTGCCTACTCTTCTTATAGGCTTTTATTATCGACTAGCTGTGCCCGCGACTTCGTCCGCGTGAAAATTTGTATTAAATTTTATATGTTTTAGGACAGAACTTCTGTGTAAACGATGTTACATGTGGAACCATTGGGGATGTATACATACAGATTTTGGGGATTGCTAACGCGAGACAATGCGACATAGAGTTGGCCATGAGTCATGAGTAAAACAGCCTGTACTGAGATCTACACTTGCAACGTGTAATCTCTGACTTTGCGCTTTATTTATTGTCATTGCATTACATAAACTTACTGGGAATTGAACGCGCTTAAAACTGAACGGATAATTATTTGGTATGATGGGGATTCTTGGAATAAAAACTAATTCACCGGCGCCACATCCTGTTAAAATTTCGGCTTCAATTAAGTTACGTTGCAAGATTTTTACTTTAAGTCTAGTTCCGTTACAAAGCCTAGGTGGACTTAAATTTCTTAGCAAGATTATGGGAACGAAAACTTCTAAAGAAATTTTATGGGCTGAAAGACCAGGTGCGCGTCAAGAATTAAAAAACTCTACTGGATAGTTAGTAACGTCGTCTTCTGCTGTGACAGCTTTTTTTTACTTGGTCTATGTATTGGCTATATACTTGGGCTATATATTGTGAAACGGCAGGCCACTATACGAAAAGACCTACTCTAAAGTCACCACTAAAAGAAATCCCTACTGCTCCCCCCCCCCTCCCCCCTAGAGGGGAGATGGACACGACACAGAGGCGCGCGTGGGAACACGCACGCCGCCTCTCGGACCTGGTGCTGAACGGATGGTGGGCAGGCCCACAAAGCCCGCAAAGACCTCAGGGTGGCTGGAGGTCGTCTTGCGCCCTCCAGCGCGTGGCTCTGCGGTTGAGGAGAGGGTTTAAACGGCCCCTCTCCCGCTCCGCCGCCTCCTTGATGGAAATCACTTCCTCGGTGAGGCGACGACATTCCACAACCTCTCGCTCCGGACCATAGGCTGAACTACGGCCGTGAGCGAGAGGGCAACAAATCCGACTGCCGCGACCAACTCACGGCGCTGCGATGCCCAGGCGGGGCAAACCGCCAAAGTGTGCAGCGCCATGTCCTCAACAACGTCGCGGCAGTCGCCGCAGTGGTGACAACCGGGCGTCTCTTGCCGGCGTATACGACACAGGAACTGGTCAAAACAACCGTGGCCAGTCATTACCTGTGTCAGCCGGAAGATGAGAGCGCCATGCCGCCTTTCCAGCCACTCCTCAAACACGGGACTTACCGCCACGATCGTGGCGTGCCCGATAGCCATGCAGCTGTCTGATTTATTGTATCTGTAGGTGACCCATATACTGATGAAATTAAAATTTGCAACGATGGAACCATACAACATAAACTATCTGATAAAATTACCTTATTTTCTGCTCGCTGCTGAAAAGTACCGTCTCCTATTTTAGAGTAAACCGATTTTAATTAAATAAAGACTAAATGTTACCCGAGGATATTCTCTATAGTGTTCTTACTGAGTCTATCGTATTAACTTTGTACTTTAGGCGTGATGAAGTAACAAACAAACAGACAGACAGATTTTTCTAAAATGATTGAAATGTGTTCACTTAATTATTCTGAGTCCCCTTAATTCATTTATTTCGCAATATTCTAAAATGTACAGACACGGAAATTTAGTTTTATATTCCTATTGCCCAAAAAATACCAAAATTGAAGCGATTATTATCTCCATATACCGACTCGGTTTTGTATTATTCAGTCAATAGTTGTAAATAATAAAAGTTATAATAAACAAATTTTAGAAAATTGGATTACAACATTTAATTACATTATATCTCTAGAACAAAGAATGGTTGTTGAAAGCAAGCATGTCATACAACGGCGGAAAACCTTAATATCGCGATTTAAAAAATGACGTCATTTGCACAGTGCCATCTAACGTGATATGCATTAATTATTACGTCGGGTCTAGTACTAAACACATATTACTAACAAATTAGAGATGTCGTTGTCAATTAGTAAACATTCAACATTGTCTTAGAATTAATTATTATTTATTATTATAACAAAAATTAAGAAATTTATATTCTATCCGTATTACTGGCTTTCTATATACGATCCTGATCTGTAATCACAATCTATGAACTTAAATTTAAGCAAATCTCAACCTTATTTGTGAATCATTACGGCGGATCTAGTACAGTACGATCACATCACCTACATTAAAATTTAATTTAACTTCAAATGCTCATAACTTTTGACAGAGAAAACCGATTTTATTGAAATATAGACTAAATGTTACTTGACGATATTCTTTATAGTGTTCTTAGTGAATCTATCGTATTAACTTTGTACTTCAGACGTGATGCGAGAACAAACAAACAGACAGACTGACAGACAGACAGACTTTTTTAAAAATGATTAAAATGTGTTTAGTTAATTATTCTGAGACCCCTAAATCATTTATTTCGTAAAATTCTAAAATGTACAGACACGTGATATTTACAGTTTTATTATATGTATAGAATATATTGATATAAATTATAGGTGATTTAATGTTTTCTCATCTAATCTTAATAAAATTTTGTTATTATCAGAAAATGGTTTGAAGTGTTAAGGGAAAATTTCAGAAACTACATACTCTAAACGATTTGCTCCCTCAGAGTCCAGACTCTAGACGACAGAATTAAACCACCTCATAGCCGGAAAAATGGGATGTAATACATTTCTTGCGCCATCGAATGGCAATATGCTTCATCTCTATTACATGGGCATAAACTTAGTTGGTTAAATTAGGATATACTTATAATATGAGAGAAATTTATTGAAAAATCCACATTAACGTGGGATGCGTTAATGTGGATTTTTCAATAAATTTCTATCCCTCAGAAATAGTACCTTTCTCTAGGATAAAAGGTACTCTACTTCTTTATCTGTACCCCGAACAACGAGTTTGCGGAATATACTTTATGACCGGCATGGCAGTAAATGTGTTGAATTAGGTTTTAAAATTTAATTGTGGACAGCTTATTTGATTGCATTGCGTTATAATTATGGCACTTTTAAGTCGAGTAAGTATATTGATACCTTTATCAAAAGTTGAACGATAGGAGAGCCGTTAGTTATATCTTCGCAGTAGTATTTGTAGAACAAATTGATTGTCACAAGGAGGCTTCACTTTGAAACACAATAGCCGCGACTGTATCGCATTGCCATTACTTTGTTTTATAATATGTACTATAGAGAAAAATCTTTAAGTGTTGTTGACATTTAAATGGTGGTATTTTAGTCTGTATATTTTTCATTGTTGTATTAACCGCTATAGACGTTTTATTTTGTGTGAGTTTCTAATTAGTAACCCTAATGGCATTGTTATATTCGTAACACAAATTCATATTCTTGTTTTATTGGTAAAGTGAGAAACTATGTAAAGCAATTTTACGATGTATTTGATTTGTAATTTCGGAAATTGTAATAGTTTATACACATTATGAATAATGATTACCTACTCCAATAGTTATTACCACTCTTACATTGCTGGCCTAGCAAGGGATACAGCATTTAATGTATTCCCTAACAGAACGTCGATTAAACAAAAGTTCTGAATAGTCTACCAGTCTGCAGAAGCACGAAGTAAGTTTTTATTTACAGTGGACATTTCAAAAGATGAAACAGTTATAGTCATGTGAGGAAACACCTCAGATGACTATAACTGTTTCATCTTTTCTTCATCCGAGAAGTGAAGAACCCGCAACGCAACGTTGAATTGACCAACCAACGATACTAACAGAAAAATGATTAACAGTGCCGAACTCGTCGGTATACGACAGGGACACAGGATGCGGGCGTTATTAATTTTGTAGAATCCTTATTTAAAAAGTAACTAAATTTTGCCTCAACACGTTATTGACGAAGAGAAAAACATGACAGAAAAACACCAAGCTCATTTGCTGTAAGTTATTTTTATGTTTTGTTTATAATTTTACAAGCTCGATAATTCAAAGTCCTCCTATCTCTCTTAATTTATTTGAGCTACAGTTCTCTTAAATTCCTAACATTCCTTTACTATCTTCGACCAAGTCATTATTCTTTTTAACTAGAAAAGAGAACAAGCACATATTATTTTCCTTACGATATAAAATCAAGCATATTCGAATCTACTTCTACGGTTTATCATGATTAAAGAACCAGTTGGATAGAAGGTGAATATAATCTATAAAATATTGCCACTAAACTCACTCGGCCAATCATATATTATGAGCTCAGGGTTCATATAAAATCAGATTATATGAAACACGGATAGTGTTTCATTTTACTTTACGCCTTTTCATTATCCTTTTATAACAAAGCTGTTAAGATTTGAAGAGTTATGCGTTATAATATTTACTCAGTCATGAATTTACGAGTTGACCACAAATCCTTATTATTGTTCATTTAAGGGTAAGCTCAGTTTTATGAGTTTGAGGTAATGGCTATAACTAAATACAATGTTGACTCTAGATATTAGATAGTGTGAGTTCGACTATGTAGCTGATATGGAAGCACTACAAAGAGATGAGGATTTTATACGTGAATGAATATTGGGCAGAATATAAACTTATTTTCTGATCTCACTGTCTTAAGATTTTTGATACTAGGGACACCAATGACAAACATATACTAGTAGATTGTTCGGCTTAGCTCGCATTAATATTTATTTTTTCAATAAACATTAATTCCTCGGCAACAGTTTTTTTCTCTGGATAAAAGATACCTTATGTCCTTTTCTGTACCCCTGACAAAGTGTATGCGAAATGTTATGGTGATCGGTCGAAAAGTTGAGGCGTGGAAGCGTTACAAACAAACAAACCCCGATATGCATTTATAATATTAGATAGGCCTTTCTGATCTCACTGCTTGAAGTTTTTAATAATACCTACGCTCGTAATATTTTCTAAACGCTTGCCTCCGGATGTCAAGGCAATTATTACAGTTTTTATTGTATTTTATTTTAAAGCCTTATCCTGCACTGCGGATATTGCGTAACCGTGAAGATAAGAGACAATGCATACAATAGATACAAAGTGCAAACAACTTTATGACTTTTTGTTAATTACGCATTTTTGTGCGTTGAACCGTTTCGTAAAACAGAATGATTGAAAACATACTACGTGTTTTCCGATGAATGCATATGGATTTGAAAGTATCCTTAATCCGGGACGTAGGCTATCTGTGTGCGCTTTACAAACTTTTAAATATGTAATAATATATCAGGCAGATGAAAGGAACATTATTATTGTTCTAGAAGTATTCTTTGAGTTACTTACATTCTCGTACCTGCTGCTGTAATGATTTCTTCGCAGGTTGTCGACGTGGAAAATAGACCAGAATTTTCGAAGCATCCCATTCGTAATGTAGGAAAATCACACATCATTCCTCGATCATGCTTCACTTATTTTTGTTTTGGCAACACTGATCATTATAGTAATGAGTATTTGTCATAACATTGTTCGTTCGAGCAAATTCACACTCGTAGATCAAAATGTATAAACATGTATGAATATAATCACCAACTTATGTAATAATTTTGACGTGACATACTTATCAGATAACCACGAGTGTAATTTCATTCAATAAAATAGAAAAGAAAAAAGAAAGAAAACATACTTTATTTCTAAAAACACGAAATCTTTCACAATATCATGTATGTAAATTTTTTTAAGATTATTTGTTATATTTTCCAGTTACATCTAAGGCAATAATTTATTGAATCATACATGATTCAATAAATTATTGCCTTAGATGCTTATAAAGAGGCAACATTTCAGTGCTTGATTATGACAGATTAGTTGGCAAGACTTATACCTTTATGACTTTTTATCTCTTTAATTATTTTAATTTTTGTGCGATACGCTTAAAATGTATTGCTAATAACCTTTTTTTTACCTGGGGGCATGCATTGACGCATATCCGCGGGGGCGGGCGGAGGGGTTATGCCGGACTCACCGAGGTAAAAGAAAGATGTTGAAACGATGAGAATGTACCTCCCGGAATACCGACTACACCTACCACGGTGTTCCTCGACATAACCATAGTCGGCGGGGTCGCGCGAATCACTTTCACATGCAATCGCGACCCCGCCGAGGTTTTGGCCCGCCGAAACGGCAGGCCACTCACAAAAATACACTTTGGTCACTTAACCCAGTCCCCTTAAAGGGGGATGGACACAGGACACAGAGGCGCGCGTGGGAGCACGCACGCCGCCTCTCGGACCTGGTGCTGAACGGGTGGTGGGCAGCCCTGCGAAGCCCACCACCCCCAGGTAAAACCTGTTAATAACCTAACCTAACTTAAATATACGCGAGCGAATCCTACGGACAAAATCTAATACAAAATAAAAACGTCCTTTTATTCTTCACAAATAATGGCGTCCTCTTAACACATTTAACGATCGCTCGTAAAATATCTCAGTGTACCTTCGTGTTGTGTTCCATATCAAAGTAATATTAAGTTACTATGAAACTAACAAATCAACTATTTATTGCGCGATGTATTTTATTGACCAATCACTGTGTTATATTCTTCCACCTGCGGTTTACTTTGTAGTATTTCACGTTTATACTAATCTTATAAAGCTGAATAGGTTGTATTTTTTGTTTGTTTGAATGCGCTATTCTCTGGAAGTACTAGAGTAAATCTAGTCTGATTTTATAATATTTTACTTTTTTACCCTATTTGTGAAATCACTATTTAACATTATGCTACAACCTTTAAGAGCGGAGTGAGTTAAAGCACCAGTACAGAACAATTGTAAAAATACTATTACAATATTATAAAAACTGTGACAAGTTTACTAGAGGTTCGTATTTTACAAAATCTGTTTTTCTGAAATTTTGTTTTTAGCTCTATCTGTCTTAGTGAGATTGAGAGGCCTTCTGTTTATTTGGAGAGATCTTAAATCAAAAGAATCGTTCTCAGACATTTTGTTTATTAGTATGTCTGGTTGTACTTGCTTCACATAAAAGCTGATAAATGGGGTGGGATTCAAAAGTTAGTCACGTTTCATCTGTTTCCGTTTTATAAAGCCGAAGTAATTGGTGGTACATATTATTAATGTATATGATCGCCACGCCATGCGCCAGTGCTACTATGCCGAGTTTTGCCGGTTCGATGCGACACGGGAAAATTTGTGTGATCCACAAATAATTTTTCTAAATCTGGGTATTATTTAATTCCTGTGTCACGGGTGACATAGGAATTACTCTTAGAGCAGCAATTGTCATGCATACATTTGTAGAATCAAAAGTGTCTGTAATGCTCACAAACGAAATCGCAGATAAATGCTTAGTATAATAATTATACAACATCTTGCTTGACTTTAGATTTCAAAAGTAAAAATATTTTTAACAGAAACCTCATGAAAAAATAAAATAAAGGAAGAAAGATGAAAATTAAATAAGAAAAATACTTAGATAAAAAAGGAAATATTTATCATGCCAAACGGACACGGTTTGCTTTTTAAATTGTTATTTGCATAAATAGCGCGCGGTGGCTTCGCCCGCCGTGAGAGTGATATTCAAAAAACCTCACACCATATTCCTTAGCTTGCTGGTTTGTTATTGTTATTGTTTAAAGAACAAAATATAACTAACTACTGATGGCGTATTGGTTGAAGTGGTCGCCTCGCCACTGCGTCTAGTGTTGTGGACCCGATTTCCACAAACGTATGTGTCATTCACAATTATAAATTATTGTTCTGAGTTTGGTTGTTGGTTGTGTCCCTTGTTTAAATGTTTGTATTGTCAATGTCATTACTAGAACAGGAGTTGTCTCTTATAAAATATATAATGCTCAATTTAAATCGTAAGTTATTAACATTATTTGTAACCTCCGCGGTTAGCCGGCCAAGCTTATATGGGTTTAAGTGGGTTCTAGTCGGTAGTAAAATCAAACCCGCGACCTTTCTATTTTAAGTTCAATACTTTTTGGTTTGGGTACCACTGCTTTATATTATTTATATTATTGCAGATGTTTACCAGTATAAATTAACCTATGTGTTTATTTGAGTGGCAGTGGCACTCGGCGGCGGCCCGACACAATTGGCTTTCAATTATGTCGGGCATTCAACAATTGACAGGTTAAACTCTTACTGTCGCATGTTTATATTCCAGAAAGAGTAGGCAGAAGGGTATGAAGAATTTTGTCAGAAGAACTCGATAACTATTTGTTGGGCCGACCGGCGATTCGAACCGTAGACCACATACACTACAGTCGCATTCACTATAGCTGCGTCACCAAAGCAGGCCTGCTCGCATTTTTTCTATATTTCTTCAATTGATTAATCATGTTATTGATTCTACCACCTAACTTTCTGTATACAACTAGCAAACTTTTTTGTAAAACTAAGATGACAGCCCAGCATATCTACCGAAACACACAGTCAGCTTATTAAAACACACCACGTTAAAGTTCCATTACAAAACAAAAGAGCACAAACAAACATAACACAAGTTAAAACTAAAACAGTACATTTTACTTTCTTCATGAAGCAAAAGTTTAATAGAAATAAAAAACAATACACACGCCCTGTTCAGTTGGTAAAATAACACGGGACAGATAATGGGAAAAGTTGGGTCTCAGTTGATTGTGAACATAGGCTAGGAATGTTGAGTGCTTCAACTTTCCAAGTGGGATTACTATCAACTATTCGTGATGTACGACGGTTAGATATGAATGAACTTCGTGCAGAATTGGAATGGAAAGCAAATATTACTTCAGAATACATAGTTTCATATTTCGTTTTGATAATTGGAATTTAATTTGTGATGTGTTTTGTGAATTTTAGATATTGGTTTGGATTTGAGTTCTAATGTCCGGGTGCATACTGTACTGCAAAATTGACATTGAACTATATACTAGAACCGCAATCTAAATGCTTGATTGAAAAAGAAGAAAAAAAGAGTAATAGAAACTATACATTTTATTAACATAATCATTAAATTAAATCCTTATTATTTTAATGAAGCCTGTTATAAAAATAATTGTATGAAAATAAAATTGTAAAATTAATCTTGGCAAAAAATGTGTGACTGTACGGACGACAAAGTGGTCGCCTTGATTGCCACTGCCACTACGCCGAGTCATGTGATTTTGATCCAAACATGTGACAAAAAATTGTTACGAGTCTGGATGTTATTTGTGTCCGATGTTTGAATATTTGTTCGCGACATGATTTATCCTTAGTGCGGGAGTTGTCTATTTTTAAAATAAAAACAAGAAGAAAAGTAGAAACGTAGATAGATATTAATTTGATCCTTCTTAAAATAAATACTCCTGTTAAAAACATGATTGTTGTTATAAAAATAATTGTTTTTTTTTTTATGTAACTAAGGTTGCAAACAAGCATACGGCCCACCAGATGGTAAGTGGTCACCGTAGCCTATGGACGCCTGCAACACCAGAGGCATCACTAGCGCGTTGCTGACCCTTTAGGAAAGGAAGTGGGAAGGAGAAGGAGCGGGAAGGGTGTAAGGGGATGATTGGGCCTCCGGCACTCTCACTCACCGAACGAAACACAACAGTAGGAATACTGTTATTTCACGTCGATATTCTGTGAGAGGGTAGTCCTTCCCCGGTCGAGCCAGCCCATTCATGCTGAAATCAGCGAGGCTCTACTACTCTAAAACCGACTTGTCAAAATTAATCTTGGAAATCTCGCCTCGCCAATGCAACTGTGGCGAGTGATGTATGTGAATGACATGGTGTGCAAGAGACGATGTTTGTCTCTCTGCCCGAATATTGACAAGCTCATTGTATTTACCCTACAATTTTAAATACTAGTATAACCTATGCTATTAGATAAAAACAGTATTTTTTTGTATTTGCTTAGTTCTAGAGTATATTAAAAAATAACATCGGGTTTAAATAAATCTTATTGCATTTTAAAAGCCCAAGTCTTGTGAAAGGATGGATCTTTATAACATCATGCTAGAAGCCTCACATATAACATTAATCATAAACGTGGGTAAAACCGCGGGTGACGAGTGAGCTAGTTGTCTATAATCCAATTATACAAATAAATCCAAAATAACAAACATTTCCTAAAATGTCTTCCAATCAAGAATTACTTATTCAGTACAAGAAATAGAACTAATAAAGTAATTATACCCGTTGTACATATTTAACGTAGAGGGTTAAACTGTTACTTCCTCATTGGAAGGTAATTAATCAAATACGGCTGTGAGAGCCTATTTGAGAGCGACGCTTTGAATTAATTGAGTATTAGTACTGTGAGATGTCGTGTCCCGTTTTATAACATTTGACTTTACTTCGCAATAGTAATTAAAGAGTTTGTTCGTTTTGAATTCGGAGTTTAAAAAGGCGTAAAATAATGGCCTGGCGGATTAAAAAAAACAGTACATTTCTTTTAATCACAGTTAATCAAAATAATTGCCAACATAGATATATCGAAATTCAAAAGTGGCAACAACGAAGGCGGAGTCGCTTGCGCATCGATTGGCCAGGGTAGTGAGAAGCACTACGTCATCATCCGCTATGCTACACGCTCACTAGTAAGTACAAAGCTTACAATTTTTTTTTTAAATATTTCATCTGATTTCTCTTCACCTATTCAATATATTTTGTCGGTTTTGAATAAGTATCTATTTATGGGTATTGAATATGTAAGAACGTGATGTGATGTCCCTTCAACACAAAAAGAGGATCTAAAACCAAGTGGGGTGATCACACCTGGAGGGCCGCGGCCTGTTAAATTCTGGTACTTGTATAATGTGTAGTAATTATATAGTAACTCACTGTGTAAACTTCGCTTGAGCGATTAAGAATTGTACAACGCCATCTCTCGTCGTATGTTGTAACTTCTTGATCTATGTGGAGTTGCTATAAATATATAAAATTGTATCGTAATTACATAGAATTGATATAAATAACTGACATCATGGCCAGCGGTAGTGAATGCGACTGCTGTGCATGAGGTCTCAGGTTCTAATCCCGGGTCGGGCCAAGAAAAAGTTACTGGTTATTTCTGTTAAGAAATCTCAATAGTAGCCCGAAGATAGGAAGCTGGCGGTGTTAAACACCCCTGTGCCTCGGAAAGCACGTAAAGCCGCTGGTCCTGCGTTTGATCTCTCTCCGGTTGTGTCGGATTACTGACCCATCAGATCATGAGAGTTAGGGAACAAAGAGTGCACTTGTGGTTGCGCACACAGTTGAGCACTATAATTTCTCCAGCGCAGTTGTAAAATGAAAATATTTATTTGTATTAAACATGTGTGATACATTGAAGCATTGATGTTAAACAAATTGAAAGTCCAGCATTTTCTACCTGAATAGGTGTACAAATGAGTGCAGTAATTACATAGAAATATAGGTATAATAACAATTAGAATACTATTCAGGCATATATATATTTTGGCATATATTAATACTATGTAAAAATAATAATGTCCTCCAGACCGAATTTCGGTCACGGCGGTCAGTCTTAACGGAGACTGGGCGCCGTGACCGAAATTCGGTCTGGAGGACATTATTATTTTTACATAGCATTAATATATGCCACGTAATACGGGTAGATCCATAGAATAATAAATACATTGAAGCGCACGCCTACGCAAAATGAAACCAGATACAATAAGTCTATGAATTACTCCGTGCATGTATGTGGTGTGTGGGTGTCGACGAACGTAATTGGTAGCCGCATGTATAGGCGACCGTAACACACATATCTACGTCTAACACACATATATCGTCTTACGGCGTATTGTGTGTAGCTCTAGAATTCTAGATTCTCTTTAAAAGTAACGCGAGTAAATTATTATTCTTAAGTTGAATTTCTGCGGTGCGTCTTTTTGTGCTAGCACCGGCATAACATGGAAAAAGTTGTACGCGATATTCCGTGGAAACATATACTATCTGTAGTCCCGATAACCACGGATCGTCGTGAGAAGACGTTTAGCAACATTTATCTCATACTGCACCTAAATAGTATTAGTATTGTCGTTATCAATGCTGTAAGTCTTAATTAGATCGCGACGTAGGAATACTATTTCTATGATACATATATAGTTATTCAGAATCGTAGCGTCCTTTATTAAGCTTTTTTATTGTTTATAAATACAGTAAGTAAAATAACGAAAAGCGATCCCTTAAAGCGGTTATTATACATCATTAATAGATGCAAATTAACATATTTGCATAAAAAATAAGCATGAATAAAATGCAAGCATGAAAAATAAATTACATGTAAAACTAATTAAAAAGTCATTTTAATTAAAAATTCATAACTAAGTAAAAAGCGACGTTGCCGTTTTGCATTGGTACTTTTGTGCGTATGTTTCTTTTTCGTGTCTGTTTATAATTTTTTATTGAATATTTTTGAAGTTATTAAAATAAAATATTTTTTGTTTTTTATGGGAACATTTTTTTTAGGATCTACGCACGCCATAATATTGCCAGTTTAAGGGAACGCCTTCCGTTAGTTAACGTACTGTATATCTTTTATACTAGGAATAGTTCCTGTATCAATGAATGTTTGCAAAATCCCCCATTTTACAAACATTCAAACTACGGCAACAAAGAGCACCCACACTCGGAACATCTAATTGAGAATCACACAACTTGGACAATACGCTATCCGTGCAGTCCTTTGTGTCAGTTGTCTCAATAACCATAAATGAGAGCTTTACAAATATCAAAAAAATAGACACGCACAGAGAGAATTTATTTTACTCCCACACTTTGATCTGGGCGATACTAATTTACAATACAAAATTAAAACAACGTCATATTAACTTCAAAAAATGTCATTCAAACCACACGACAAACAAACCAATTTCTGTTTTAGTTAATCTTTTTCTCAAGCTACACAAAGTAAATCTCTTAGATTACAATTAGTATCAGCTAAGCAACAATTACCTACTTTTTCAGACAACAAAGCATTATTTAATGGCAGTCTCCATATATTACAGCTGAAAGTTTTCAAAGGCCAGCTCGTGCAATTTCATGGGACATTGCATCTCTGTAACTAGCGGTCGAAGCGTACTCCTGGACTTTATATTGTATAGTTTTGCAGATAGTTTTTGTTGGAGAAGCATGTGGTAGCACACGGATGGACAATTAAGTAGGTCAATTAGTTAGGTAATAGGTAAAGATTTGATTTATTTTGTATGCTCTCAATATTTTGCCGATTTAGGTTACAAGTTGCTAGTATTCTTATTAACTTCTTTAGCAAAACGAAATGTTTGTGAAGTCGGCAGTTTTCAATTCTAGTGATATCGGTATAAGTAACACATTAACAGCTATATAAAGATTTATATATCTTATCTTATCGTATGCTTATGGCCAGTCAGTGCAGACCGGCGACACTTCGCCCCAGTAGGATCTTTTGTGTCGACACTCTCCCAATAACGACTGCGATAGATGTTCATAGCAGCCGGGACCAACGGCTTAACGTGCTTTCCGAGGCACGGAGCAGGCGATAATTGTCAATCAATACGCACATAATTTCGAAAAGTCATATAACTTCCGAAAGTCAGAGGTGCGCGACAAGAGTTCGAACCCGAGACCCTCTGCATTGCAGTCTGTTGGTCTCCCCGCTGAGCTATCGCTGCTCAAGATTTATATAAGTATAGTGTTGTACTATTAACAGTATCTTAAATTACTGAGCCACTGTTAAAGTTTTAAAAACTATATCGTGAAAATAAAAGATTTACGTACAATAAAATATATAAAATGTTTCCTGTGATTATTAATAAAATATATACATATATAAATTAAACCCTTACCTAATTGCAAATATGAGACCTCAAAAGTTGCAAGACTAATTAAAAACGCCATACAAATTTCTAGTAAACGTTATAAAAACTTAAGTAATAACTTATGAATCTAATGATGCATTTCGTATTTAAATACTTTAGTGAGCTAAAACTGGCCAATGTAGTCCAATAATCTATACATATAATAAAATCGTAGGAAAGTCAAAACTGTACATTGAATATTTTTTAAAAGAATACTTGGGGCGTGATCTACAATCGATATCGAAGCCAAAAATATAGTTTTTAGAATTTTTGTCTGTTTGTCTATATGTATGTATGTCCGGGCTAAACTCAAAAAGTACTGCATGGATTTACTTCAAATTTTGCATGAATATTACTAACAGGTCGGGTCGACATATAGGCTACATATTATCACGCTATCACCTACGGGGGAGGAGCTGTGAATCTTTATTTTTCTTACGCATTCTGTGACAGCGTGTAATCTAACGACGCATATTTAAATGTTGTTTTTGAGTAAGCCATGCTATTATCTAGCTTTACACTATAAAAACTACGCCATTTAAGTAACTTGGGCAGAGAAATATAGTTGGGTTCCGCGGCGACAAACACTTTTTAGTTAAAATCTACGCGGACGAAGTCGTAGGTAACAGCTAGTTTAAGATAATACAAGTTGTCCGGTAACAATTTTCACATTTTGAATAGACTTTATTTCTGAACGAGAGCAGCTACAGGGGCGCGGGGTGAGGCATTAGAAGCGCCAGCGCTGTGAGTTTAGCACACATATAATTTTGTAACTACCTCAATGAAACAGCAGGCGTAAATGCCGCTGCCATGCATGGGGGCAAAGTGGTGTTGGATTTTTCTGGTGATGAACATTCAGAAGCAGCATGGAATCTGAAACTGTGTCCAAAAAACGGCAATAGGTTTGCCGCATATTATGGCTAGAAAAGATTTTAGGAGACACGAACCTAAAACCTTATCTAGCAAAATATGGGTGTGATATCTTTATCTCTAACAAATTTATCGGGAATATGAGCGAAAGATTATGACTGTACGTAATTTGGTAAATATTTTACTTGTATGTATGCATACCTGCACACACATTACTTTAGTTAAATTATTGTAACTCGACGGAGTAAAAACTATCTGTAACAGTTATCCGGTAAGCTTTATATTTGAATCACGTACTATTTGTGTAATAGAAATTATAGAGATACTAGCTTTTGCCCGCGGCTTCGCTCGCGTTAATTTAGAATTTGACAATCAATTCGGGTTGTACTCTGCTTGTAATAATATAATTCAATCATGATTCAAAAGACACGTGGCGCCATCTATTATCATAAGAACGTTATTGTTGTTTTCCTCGGGAACAGTAATTTTTTCGGGATGAAAGGTAAGCTATGTCCGTTTCTGTACACCTGACAACGTATATGCAAAATTTCAGGATAATCGGTTCAGTGGTTTAGGCGTGAAAAGGTAACAAACAAACAAACAAACTCATTTTCGCTTTTATAATATTAGTTAGTAAGTTAGGATTAGGATGTTTATTCAGTGTTTTATATTTACCGTTGGGATGACTACTAATAGCAGTATGTACGGGCAATATCTAGTAATATTATAAATGCGAATGTAAATTTGTTTGTTACGTATTCAAACTTTAACTACTCAACCGATCATGCAATTTGGCATACATAAAGTCAGATGTACAAAACAGGGCAAAAGGTACCTTTCATTAAAAAAAAACGAGTGACGCTACTGGCATAAATGAGTATAGTTATTATTGTATGGTATTAAACTCCATGATTACAGCCTTATGCACATTATATAATGTATGTGCCTGTTCATATAATTATAAATGTTTATATGGCACTGCGGTATCTATATATTAATACGTGAAGCAAAAACTTTGTACCCCTTTTTACGAAAATTGCGCGGACGGATGAGTATGAAATTTGGCACAGTTAAAGTTTATATGGAGAAGGAGGGGCGAATCCTAATAATTATATAAAATACGCATTAGAAATACATTAAATTATTAAAAAAACATTATACAACCATGCATTTGACACACGCAGTCGAAGCGCGTAACTATGGTTACATATATCAATATATATTATAATGACATTTATATCAGCAATGTCTTACAGGCAAACTTTGGTCGAATTTCGAGCACTAGGCGACCGCTATTTAAATGAGATCGCTGTGGTCAATTGAACCCGAGTCCTCATGTGACGAGTTTGAATTCTGTGTCGGGAAAAGTGTTACTGGGTTTTCTGTCAATAATCTAGAATCACATTCAACTTACTTATTTCAGTTGACTGTATGTATGGTGCAGTGGTTTAAGCGGTCGCCTCGCCACTGCTATTGCGCTGAGGTTTGTGAGTTCGATCTCTACACGGGACAAAGATTTGTGTAATCCATAAATAGTAGTTTCGAGTGTGGGTCTTCTTTTGGCCTAGCTTTGGCCTATTTCCAGCACATAATTCCTGTCTCCCGCGACACAGGAATGATGTGTAGTGCGGGCGTTTTCTTTGTAAATTTCTAAAAAACTAGTTTGTGATTGTAAATTGCAATTTTATTAATAAAAAGAGATATATTAGTGAGAAACACTACAAAAGTGTTTCGGTTTTCTAAACGAAGTTTTTATAGTTTGTTCAGTTGAATTTAACTTATACTATTAAACATAATTTTAAAAGTTGTTTACTAAAAAAGGAAACAATAATTAAATACTAAGCAAAACATTTATAATTTAAAAACAATATTTGTTCTGAGAAAACTTCAGTGTTATTGCATTATTTTATTTCTATTTGCGCAACACGGGGTTAAAATAACTGAGAAAAGAAGTAAAAAATTGTGTGCAGTGTTGAAAAGAAAACTGTTTTTAATTGTTCTCCCTGGCTGTGAAACTTGCTTTCTCAAATATTTTTAAAGACTTCTCATAGTTGAGGAGCTGATGGTTGACTTTTCAAAACATCAAGTCCATTTAATAAATTTGTTAAAAATCTTACCAGTTTTTACCTCGGATTACAATATCGTCACGCGTTGATTTTGCTTTGTCTATACGTAAGTGGATGCTCCAATTTACACTACTATTATAAGAGGCTAACATTAAAAGTTAACTTATTGGTTTAACGTTTTGTGAGTATGTTGTGTAACATGCTCCTTAAATATAAACTGAACTGTAAAGCAATTAATTATGTAAATCTGGCAATTAAAGTATTGGCTGCGAGTTTTTTGTTTGTGCTGTTCTATTTCATAAGCATAGGTTTAAGTTTTTGTTAGCTAAACATGGAGGTAGACAAAAGCAAATTCACAATTCAATTAAGTGTAACTTTGACGTTACAAGTATTATTTTGTGACTTATATACATAAATAAGCATATATTTGATTTTGGTTTGAATTTTGATTTTGGTAGGTACTTGTATAAAATTTTGTAACTTCAATAGAATAGAGATAAACAGGGCGAGTCAGAGATAAGTAAATTAAATTTCAATGCATTCACCTCTCTATCTATAAGAACTCACTTTTGCCTATTATTGCACCAGTATTGTCCGGTTGATGTCGTTTATTTATCGTGACGAGAAATTGTTTCGTTGAAATTTTTATTAATTAATTTTGTTATAGCAATAAGAGTTGATGTTGAAGTTGTTGCATAACGCCTGAATACGAGAATCAGTATGCGGTCGAATGTCTATTGTCGCGTTTGACTTGAAATAAGTTACATTCACCACAATAACTGTGCGAATGTCTGTTTTTTACCGACTTCAAAAAAAGGAGGAGGTATTCAATTCGTCTGTATTTTTTTTTTAATGTTTGTATCCTCGTTTCTTTCGACTGGGTGAACCGATTTTGATGATTCTTTTTTTATTTGAAAGCTGGTGCTTCCCGTGCGGGCCCATTTAATTTTGATCAAGATTTGACCATTCGTTTTCGAGTTATACTTAATAATGCGTATTTGGCTACATTGATGATGTTCTCATATTTGGCAAGGTTCACTAAAAACCGAGAAATAAACAAAATTTTAACAAAAAAGAAAACCGACTTCAAATAAGAATATTCTAAAACTTAAAATGCACTAAAAAGTTAATAAATAATTGCATATTCTTGTGAATAATTATGTTATTGTTATTATTGGAGTCGGTGTCAGCCAAGGTAGGTTTGTAACTAATTAAACATGAGATGTCTTACTATAATCATAACATAACATTGGCATGCACAATTACACACATAGACGCAGCACGCGGCGCGGGTGGCTGACACCGACTCCAAAAATAACAATAATTTAATTATTCACAAGAATATGCAATTATTTATTAACGTTTTAGTGTATTTTAAGTTTTAGAATATTCTTATTTGAAGTCGGTTTTCTTTTTTGTTAAAATTTTGTTCGCATTATATTTTGTCGGTCCTCTGTATTTGTGACTTTTGTGACTGTTATTTCACAAATCCTCTTCAGTAAATCGAATTCAGAACTTGTTTAATCTTTCTTGAACTTGTTTGATCCTACATCTAAATGTTGGTAATCTTGATAAGCCTAAAGGTAGGCGTAGGGCATTGGCCGTCCGAGGGAATATGGTTGCCCGTAGATTTGGTCGCTGCTCCACTGAAGTAAAAATCATTCTGTTCAAGGCATTCTGCCAATCGTTTTACGCGAGCTGCCTATGGGTAAATCATACCCGTCGGGCAGCCAATGTCTTACGTGTACAGTACAACAACATATTTAGGATGCTGATGCGGCTGCCTCCCTACTGCAGTGCATCGCTAATGTTTGCTGAGGCACATACCGATGGCTATCAAGCGATATTGCGTAAAAAAGTAGCGTCATTGCTAAGAAGATTGAGAGACAGTAGCAACAGCATCCTTAAGATTTTTTTTTTGTTTTTTATTTTTTATTTTGCTCGTCAAAATGACCACACTCCACCTGGTGGTAAGTAGTCGTGTGGTCTAAGAGCAGTGGCCTCCACACCGCCCTCATAGCAGCCGAGGTGATGTTGACTGTCCGATCCAATACAAATGGATTAAAATTATTATCGGGCAAGACTGACTATTGTATTTTATTATTATTGATTTATATTTTAGACTATAAGTAATTATGAATTTATTTGACATTGACTACGTAAGTTTTAAATTTTATTTAATTTGTATTTAATAATTTAATTTTTTTGTCTCTCTTATATGGATTTTATCTGCAATAAAGTTATTATTATTCTCTTTATCTACACATTTTTCAATAGTAATTACATTTTTAAATATATAAAAAAAACACATTTAAAAATATAAAAACTATGAAGACCCACCGGCATCGGGAACTAGGTCCAAGCTACCGGTGGTTAGGGCTCCAGCGAGAGGAACCTCCTCACAATGCGTGCCGTGTCAAGCAATACGGCCTTCTGCGTCAGAGACTTGATCCAGCCGTCTAACGCGAGCCTCTTCAGATTGTGATCGAGACTCTTGGCAATTAGTCCATGGACTCATACGACTATCGGTACAATGATCGCCAAATGTCGACATGTCGACAATCTCGTGCGCCAGATCCAGATATTTAACTTGTTTATCCTTTACAGCTTTCACGAGATTCCCGTCATGAGGAATGGTGATATCGACGATCATTGCACGGCGCTCTAATCGGTCCACCACCACAATGTCAGGTCTATTGGCTGCAACAGTCCTGTCAGTAAGATGGACCGATCCCAGTACAACATTGCATGACCATTTTCGAGAACGGGGTCGGGCACATACCTGTAGTACGGTACTTCTAAGTCCACGAGATCGTATTTTAAAGCAAGTTGCTGATGTATAATCCTGGCCACTTGGTTGTGTCTATGCAAGTACTCGCCATTAGCAAGACGAGAACATCCAGAGATAATATGTCTGAGGGATTCTCCGGGCTGGTGACACGCCCGACATATGTTATCCGTACCATCCTTTAGGATATATCTCCGGTAGTTATTTGTTATCACTACTTCGTCCATAATTGCACAGACAAAACCTTCGGTTTCTCCAAACAGGTCACCGAATCGTAACCAGGACACGGACGATATTAAATCTACGTCGGGCCCATATAGAGCCCGGTAAAACCGTCCGTGTAGCTCCTTGCTCTTCCATACAACCTTGCGATCCTCAGTTGTAGCACCACCGGTTTGCGCCAATTCTCTTTAGCCAGAGCGAGCGGGGTAAGGCCAGTATCCACTGCCACCACATCACGATGAACATCCACGTTATTGTGGAGAAAATATTCTCGGAGATTGCACACCTCACGGTTATGGAAGGTCTTAGCATATAAAAAGCCACGACCCCCACATTTCCGCGGGATGTACAACCTCATTACAGAAGAACGTGGATGGTGCATTCTGTGAGAGGTTAGCAGTGACCGGACTTTTCTGTCCAGGATATCCAGTTCTGATTGAGTCCATCTGAGTATGCCAAAGGAGTAAGCAAGGACTGTCATGACCCAACCGTTACAGGCTCGCACCTTATTGCCGCCTGTTAAAAGACTTCTCAGTACTTTCTTCAGGTGGCCAAAGAAACGCTCCTGCAACGCTTGTTTCATTCCAGCCTCGGAGATATTTAATGCCTGCGACATACCCAGATATTTGTAGGTTTCGGTTCCAGACAGAGATCTAAGTTGTATGGAATCTGAGAGTTGCACCCCAACAGATTCCATAATCTTGCCTCGCTTCACATGCATAACTGCACATTTATCCACACCAAATTCCATCCTGATAGAGTTACTAAAGGTTTCGGTTACCTTAAGTAACGCTGCCAGTTGCAAATTGCTGGGGGCAAACAATTTTAAGTCATCCATGTAAAGGAGGTGGGATATAACCTGACCATCTTTCCGTAACCGATAGCCCAGCTCTGAACTCTCTAAAAGAGTGCTTAAAGGGTTCAGAGCCAGACAGAACCACGGCGGACTCAGACTATCACCCTGAAATATACCTCGCTCGATCTTTATCGGTACACCATAATCCTGAATTTCTCGACAACCTGGATAGCAAAGAACAGTCCGCCATTGCCTCATACATGACTTCAAGAAGGTGCATAGGGTTGTATCAATCTTATACAACTCCAGCACCCTCATAAGCAATGTATGTGGCACGGAATCATAGGCCTTCTTATAATCTATCCAACATGTCGACAAATCCTTTCGATTACGGCGAACCTGTTGGCTAATAGTCATATCAATAATAAGGAGCTCTTCAGTACCACGGGCCCCATTCCTACATCCATTCTGAGAAACAGATATAATGGAATTATCACTAATATGCTTAGATAATTTTGTTCTCAAAATGGATGTAAGAAGTTTATAGACCGTCGGTAGACATGTAATTGGTCTATAGTTTTTGGGATCCAGGGTACTACCAGACTTATGAAGTAGGTGGGTGATGGCAGTTGTTAAAAAATGTGGTAGCGATCCTGATTTTATTATTATATTATAAAACTAAGTTGACTTGATAGGCCTAAAACTTGTTTCATACATGAAAAGTCACACTGGTTTTTCAAAAAATAGATAAATGAGCAAATATAAGCTTACGCAGCAGAACCAACAAGGCAACGTTTCACAAAAAGATTTTTTAAATAGCAAATCAGTGAAGAACCTTTTACGAGCAGAAAATTCTCAGTTCTATTAAGTATAAAGCGAATCTGCGAATGAAAATCGCTTAACATACATGACATGACAAATTTGGCTTGCACTTCCAGCAGCTAAATTAATCGATTCATTTTCTCGAGACCTGACTCTGAATATAAAAATCATTCGCGCTCCATTAAAATAACTTTTTCAATAAGATGAATAACGATTCTGTGGCTGTGACTAATCTTTTTTTTTGTAATCGTAATGTTTTTTATACGAGCCGATTTAATATCCTTAGATGATATTAATACTGATATCGATAATTGTATGATATGGATATTACCTGATTCTGGTAGGGCCATGATGAATAAAAACAACTACAGTATTTTTATTGATATTAAGTTTTTATTGATGGATTATTATTTTCTATTTATTTGAGAGATTTGTTTTTATTTTTCAACTGAGATGGTGATCAGGTGATCTTTTTTACGGGACGTAAATGAAAATGATCCAGTGACTTTGACGCTTAGCTTGACATCAGTCAACCCGTGACCACGATCGATTCAAGTCGGTCGAAGCGTCAGGAGAGAAATACCTTTAAATAATCATAAGTTCCTTGAAGGTTTCTTCTCATAGGCTGAACATAGCAACTAATCTAAATTTAGCTTCAATAACTTAGTAAACTTACTAACCTATATATTTTGACGTTCATAAGTGTCACTATGTGACTAAATGAACAAATGATTTTTGACTTTGACGTTAATTACTAACGCAATTAAGACCTGTTGTCTAATAATATTATAAGTACCTACTATACGTATAAAATGCAAAAGACTAATATACGTATACTAGTTTGTCACTTTAATGTTAACAAATATATCAATTAATTATGCTTGGCTATTTTTCTAGGACTGTTCTGACTTATTAATAGTTCTTTTAGAAACAGATTAACTTCATAATTGGATACATTACATACAATGGTGTAAGATGCTTGAAAAGAAAATAAAACACACATAAAAAATATAAATAAATATATTGTATCAAAATGTTTTCTACAATTCTATTCACAACACTATAGGTAGAAACCTTCGTACAAGAAGTGACCTATTTTCTAAACCATGTCTACACAAGGCAAGCGTCTGAAATCTGCATGCGGCCATCTGCTTCAGCAAATACGGGCGTTTGCAAACGTATGTAGTTCATCAAGATATCGTAGTCAACTCCAACCACTTCCACATTAATGCGGTTGTCACTTAGCATCTGAAATGTTTAGCACAAGTCATATTACTTACAAGCGTAAGGTAGACAATCTAATTGTTCCTAGGTGGTTGGCTTTTGTCTGTGAATGCATTCGTTAAGCTGACCAACTATAATTAAGTGAATCCAACTTCTTCTTTCAACTATGTCAATTTCATAATCTTTGCATAGTTGCTTTTAAATATGAATAAAGACAAACTAAGGCGTAGTTATAACGTTACTTGCATTAACGGTGGTCTTCATCAAATGGCTTTAAAAAGTTCTTTTGTAATAATACCTAATTGCCAGCTATTTTTACAACTCCCGTCACCATACCAAACCGAACGCAAAACAATAAAATAAAACGAAAGAATTTATGAAATACAGCTTATAGTTCTAAAACAATGGTATACAACGATTGTACAGTTTTTATTTGCACCAAATAATTTGCTGCAAGAATTTTGGTACCTGAACCAAAATCACCAGTTGAGTATTAATAGACCAAAGAGTTTAACTACATTTTGTATCGGCAATCGGCGATTTTACCATTGTGATGATACTGCACTTTGTTTTGCGATATTGCATATGTGCGGTCATAAGCAAAAGCAAAATCGAGATCAATTGATCTCGATTTTGTTATCCTCGTTATTGCTGCAATGCGATTTGGTGATTCTTCGAGTCTCTCTGCTACGTGGTGATTGAATGCTTTCTATGTGTAACGAACACATAGAAAGTAGTTTACTCACCACGATTGGTGTTAGTATGTATGCAAAATTAAGCTATTGAATTGTTTATGAATCTAACTTTATAAATAAATTAAAATCGCCGATTACCAATGCTTAAAGTTAATTATTTATTGACGATATCCTTTGAAGTTTTACTTAGATAATTGAATTTATTATACTAGATAAAAGACAGATCAGATGTGTTTTAAAGGCTGACAAAAATATCCGAGACATATGTAAATATAAATTAAGTTTTAAATAAATATATATTAAAATAAGCTTTTGCAAAAGCCCCTATTTGTATTTATAGGGGTATTAAAACGTTGTAGTAGTAATTATTGTTAGGGTTACTCAAACATTACGGCACTAACAATAAATTTTGACGCCAAATTATTTGTGGCTTTGATTTGGACTCACAGTATATTCACCTCCGCCGTTCCCTATGAAGTCGGTAGAAACAACCCTATAGTACTTGTCGAGTACCAACGGTTCGTATCTGGGTACGTCGCATTCTATACAACGTACTGTTATACCAACCACACGCTGGCCTAAGGGTAGAGCACCATCAAGAACTACACGTAGGCCTGCAAGGAAAGAACTAGTGTTATCAAGCCAGAATACGCGATTTCACGAGACGTGGAGTAGATTTTCTTCTATGTGTACTACAAGGCAATCAATGTATTAAAAGTTATGAGAATCATCAAAAAGAGTCACGGCGAGGCTTTTAGTAAGTGCCATGTGAGCTGAAAGTTAATTATAAACACGAAACAATATTTGTGCAGTGTGCACCTAAATTTGTAACGCTGTAAGTGTATACGCAGTATATTTATTGAAAAGCTGTATCTCAATTATTGAGCTGTTATTTTGATATAGCTACATACGCTTGATCGATTCGATAGTGCACGCCACTCTATCATTTCAAAATTATGTTCAAGTGTTTAATTTTTGTATGATATTATATTATTAAGGAAACATTGCGAAGGAATGACTATGTGTCGGTATGCCGCATACATAGTTCTGTCATAAATGTATGAATACTGCCAACCCGCCCTGGGCAATGCTAGTCGCCAATCGTGAAAGCTATGCACTAATATTCCTGATACTGAATAGCCCTTATTCAGTAATGGAACAGCTTATAAACAGGCCTGATAATGTACATCTTATACGATTTCATTTTGAAAGTACACGCCAAAGCAAAAACTACAAACAAGTATTATTTTTAAATGTCTGTGAATTGCCACACATAAAGATAATTTTATCATATCATACATCAGTATGTAATATAACACTTTTACTATCAGCAAATACTTATCCAATATTCCAAAGTACGATGTTTAGCCTTTAACGAAAATGTCTCACGAAATACGGCACTTTCACGTCAAGAGATTAAATTTCGGTGGTTTGCATTATGTATACAATATTATGCTAATATTAACTTGTAGATGTAACTTATTGATATTAGGTCGTAATACCCGTACTAAAGCTTGGCATCAAGGTGAAATTGTTGGTCGATTAGTTTATGTCTAATAGTGCTTGTATTGCAAATAGCTAGCGTGGACTACGTGAGCTATTCTTAGTTTTCGCGCAAGTGAGTTACTTGCGCCAGAAGTACGAATAGCTAGAAGCAAAGAAGAAGCGCGCGACAGTCGTTCATATAATGCATTCAATCAGTGCAAGCGTACTTAGTACTCGAAATTTAAAAAAAAACATTGCAATTTAAAAAAATTATATAAACGTTGTCAGTATTTTGTCGAAGTGCGGATAGTTCAATTGTTTATAACAAGAGTTGCTGCTGAAACCTGTATTTTCATAATAATTAAAATTCGTTGTTTAATACTGTATTAAACTAGCCATTATTCTGGTGGAATTACTTTTTAAGAACCCGATCGGATTGTGGCAATCGCCATCTATCATGTAATTTCATTAACGCTTTGACTAAAGCGGCATATTTTCCAATGTTCACAATGGCGTATTGGTCGATAGTCATATAGGGAACGTTTAGGTCGTGATTTACGTTCTGAAATAATTTTATTTTAAATCTATAATTATATTTGAAGCGACGGCGATTGTCGACGACCAGTGCGACTTCAGCCTTAGAACAAGGGCATTATTAAGATAATGTATTATATTGAAAATTAAATGGTTAATGAGAAGACTAATGTCATGCACAGCCTACCCAATATCAGAAAATATATTGACTTTAGCGTAAAACTACAAGTATTTTTCTTTGTTCTTTTGAATCTAGCTAATGAAATAGTGACTTTTTCGTAGAAACAGTAAACCAGTTCTTTTTATATATATGTTTCTTTACTTTTGATTCGGATGCATGTTGTTGTTGTGCTGATTTGATACAAGCATTTCTTAGTAGGTAGCTAGTTTTACTACAATATGTCACAAACTGTATAGCATGTATGCTATTAAAACGTACTTTAATATTAATCAATTATGATGTTGTACTTAATATGAATATAATAATATATAGGTACCTATTATTATATTATTATTATTAATTAAATAGTGTTTATTTGTTTGTTTAAAGTGTGATATTTTTATAATTGTGCCGTTATCAACATATATTTATTTATCTATTTATTAAGAAAACCAACAGCGATACAGTTTGTTTAACAAATCGAGTGTAGTACAATTTTATATGGTGAATGACAGGTTTCCCTAAATAACTTAATTTATACAAATTCAGCGTATAAATAGGTTACTACTTACAACCTCTCATGTAAACATGAAATACAAACTAAGTATTTCATGTTTACATGGAATATAATACAAACTAAGTAAGTTTATAAATATAAAAATAAACACATTGGTTATACATAATTATAAGAAGAGCAAGAGATGAAATTAAGTTGGGCGTAGTTGCCTATCTTTTAATACATATATAAATACATTTCTTGTTTTTAATATCAATAATGTTTTTTTGTTTAAACTGTGATATTCTTTATAATTGTCCTGTTGTCAAAATCTGTATAAACTTTTTTTCGTTTTGTAATTTAGAGGTATATTGTCAGCCATTAATTACATATTCTGTCTTTTTAGTCTACTGTACGAAGCGGTAGTTTATTTATTCCTTTAAAATTCTTTTCTTCGTTTTGTCTCAAACGAGGGTTACCAAAAGGAAACCTAGTCTAACTTCAAAGGATATTAGCATTAACGTATGGTCTAGGCCTATACGAATAGGTGTTTATCAACAGACACTCACAGAAAAACCATCGCCGCCCTCTCCAATGAAGCTTTGTGATACAACTCTGTAGTATTCGTAGAGCTTCAATGGCTCGTATCTAGGGACGTCGCACTCGATACAGCGGACTGTGACATTCAGTACGCGCTGGTTAACGGGCCGTGATCCGTCGAATGTTGCGCGTAAACCTGTATTTATTAGCATAGGTAATACAGATATAAAGCTCAATTGATGCAATAAATCGAGATGATTTGTGTTTTAGTGATTCAATAGTTATTCGATATCAGTAAAGACTAGTCAAGATCAGTCTATAGGTGATTTAACTAAATAGCTTATTATTGATATCCTCTTGCTGAGTTGTAGCTTACTTAATGCGTTTGCTTTATTAAATTACTTCATACGACAGGGTCGACTCCTACATGTGAAAACTATTCTCACCTACAGTCTTTAGCTACATGTACGAGAATACTTCCGTGGGTGACTTACGTCGATCATGTATACGATGCATACAAGTGGCGCAAGTCTAGAGTTGTGCAAATTACCTATGTTGTGTCGAAGAGTCTTAAGTTTGAGTGATTTTGAGTAAGAATTTATATAAAGGTATCTGCAATAATATATAAAATAAATGTTACATCCTCGAAGGATTTTAAAAGAGAAAGAATTGCACATTATTTTACCAGCTATGTTTTAGCTGCAATGTAAAAGAGACCGCGTCTGAGGATACTGAGGATTTCTTAACAGAAGAACTTAATGACACTTTTCTCAACCCGAGATTGAATCCAAGTCCTCATGCACATGACATCGTCACATTCACTACAAATACATCATCGAGGCAGTCAAATGCAGACTTCGAACATTTGCTTTTAAAATGACTCGACCGATTTAGAGCCTATTCACACCAAGCTACATATTTTTTTAAATTTTATTCATAAGGTTCACCAACAATTGAAGATGTGATACATTGATAAAACTCATTTACTAGCGTAACAATCTCTTTCAGTTAAACACAGCATGCATAATTTTGATATCTAAAGTTTACAATTACCAGTACAAAGACAAATCAAACAATACAATAATTCGTAGTCATAATAACACTAATCGGTAATAGCGTAAAGAATAAAGTACTTCGTTAAATTTATAATTCAGACACAGTTGACCAATTACTGGCTGGTTTAGAGAACTGTTTTTGTGAACTTTGAGCACCGTCCGCCCCAGCGGCACCGCAGACTAAATTAATAGCAATTTCGTGTTTAGCATATATTTATTGAGTCACGTGGATTGTGATTCAACTTTTTAATGATCCAGTAGCGATAACATTTATTGCAAACCTTGAGAGTTTCTTCATTCTTCTTGTTGTAAAAGATAACTTCCGCACTAGGGATTAATTCCTTTTTTGCCGGGGACTCTACAAACATTCAAACAACAGACACAAAAATATCCACACTCGGAACAACCATTCGTAAATGACACAAATTTTAGTGTCGTGTCGGATTTGAACCCACGATACTCGGTGGATGTAGCAAAGCGATCACTTAAACCGCTTTGCCATGCGTGCAGTCTAGTTCTCAGGTTGATCAAAGCTTTATATAGTTTCCTTTAATGGCAGTAATAATATGAAGTCTGAAACTATGCCAGATAGATTGCTATTAGCATAGTTTATCAAGTATGATCTTAATATAACTGGTAAAATGTGGGTTTCAATATTATTGCCTAGCCCTTCACATAATATATTTCCGTGTCCATTATTGTTAGTAGTATGTCATAAAATACTCTGTCATTCTAATACCTTTGCATTCCCGTAAGATTTTGTTTTATCGCAGCTAATCAGACATTATTTGAATGATACTAAAATACTCAAAAATAAAAACAAAAGCTGAGCGCTGACGGACCACGTTAGACTACATTCCTTCTACATCGAAACTTTCATTCGTTCAAATAATACATTCATATTAAATGTATTATATAGAGGTTAAAAAAACTTAAATGTATATAAAGAAACGTGTTGATCGAAACATACGTGAAAACCAATATCTTTTCATTAATATAGTAGTACATCGTTTTTATCAAAATTAAACCTATCAAAATATTTGTTCTAATAAACATGCGATTTTATATATTAAAAGGTAAAAAATGTTTTTAAGTAATCTATCATATTTGTAGTACCAAAAGTAATCAATGAAAAATGTGAAACAGTTTTATTTATATTTTTGTTAACACTATTTATCATTCTACCTATAATAGGAAGGCAATAAAAAACTCATTCCCAAAATAAAAAAGACCTATTTAGCAAAAACGCGCTTAAATCGTATCGTTGCCAAATAAATGGCGGACGCATTCATTTAAAATATAATATTAATTTATTTCAAAACGAAGAATTTTAATTTTATTTTGTTAGGTAATTGACTACTAGGCGTGAGTAGTCAATTAATAAAAAAGTACTATAATTACTATAATATTAGGTAGGTACTATAATACCTGTATCGCGGGGGACTTTATGAACATTCAAACAACGGACACAGAGAACACCCAGACTCGGAACAACGATTCATGGATCCCACAATTTCTTGTCCCGTGTGGGATTCGAACCCACAACACTCGGCGCAGTGGCAGTGGCGAGGCAACCACTTAAACCACTACGCCATCAGTGGAGTAGATATTATATAGTCTTTAGATATGAAGCATATTTCAAAATGCCTCAGATTGCAATTGACTAGTAATTATAGAAATATATAATAATAATATAATATTCTATCACATACACACAACACCCTCTAGCCCAAACTAAGCAGAGCTTGTACTATGGGTACTAGGCAATGGATAAACATACACATATACTCTTTTTTTGTAAAGATATACATAATAGAAATATCCAAACCAAGACAAACATCCATGTTCATGCACACAAATGTTTGACTTGTGCAGGACTCAAACCCGCGACCTCAGGCGTGGCAGTCAGTTGCATTAACCACTACTCCATCGAGGCCGACTATTATATATTATATTATAAAAACTTTTTCCTTGATATAGAACCAATAGGCATAAAAAAACAATAATTATTATTATATTTAAAAACAACCATTACCTGAAACTTGCAACATCCTGGCGCCAGCATAGGGGTCGTTTGCCACGGAGTATTCAAGCATTTCCAGAATGTGTTCTCCTTTCAATTCGAATACTTCAACGTTATTCTCAAAAGGTGTTGACAGAATCACAGACTCGTAAGTTATCACTGTAGATAGAGTTAAAAAAATATCATTATGTAAGTAAAAAGTTGAACATTAAGTTTATACAATATATTTAAAAGTAATAAATGTTGCTTATGTTGTTAACAAATTTTCTTATTTTAGCTTTAATTCAGAATTTTTTTTTACTTTTTTTATTAGGGGAGCTTACCGCTACATACAAGTAGTTTATAAATACAATAAATAAACGCCAATAACAAGCTTCCACAATTAGTTCACAGCTTGATTATACCACAGCTTAAGCACATTTAGTATAAAAAAAGAGAAAATAAAAAAAATTTACTTAACAAATGGATTTACAAAATAAGAGCCAGTAGTAGTATCCAATATTTATAAATTTATAAATTATCAACAAAAAACTTGGTTAAAAAGGATCTGGCAGAATATTTACTAGTAGTAAAGAGATCAAAACGACTGTCAACATTTAATTTGTTAAATTCAATAAATAGGTACTCGAGGCAAAAAGCTATACACTCTAAAATTAGTGTGGCACGGAGGTCTATATAACAAGAAATTTCTACGTAAATTTCTTACTGGAATTCTTAACTTTATTTTCAAAAGAAGTTCAGGACAGTCGATCTAGTTAGGTACTGTCGAGCGGACATACATCTGTCCGCAAAAATGAGTCATCAAGAAAAAAAAAACGAGAAACGTATGTCCGCTGCACACTTGACTCGTTAATGAGTCAAGTGTTGAGCGGACATACGTTTGTCCGTTGGTGTATTGTTTGCACAATGATTTTTTTATTATTTCATTCGTATTTCCCCTGGACGTTCAAGAAGTTAATATCTTCTACACAGAAGTCTTAAAAGAATAATTACTGTTTTACTGTTTCTAAAATGACAACTCCCGCACTAGGAATAATTCCTCTTTCATGGGGGACTTTATAAACATCCGAACAAAGGACAAAGAATACCCAGACTCTGAATAAATATTTGTGGATCACACAAATTTTTGTCCCGTGCGGGATTCGAACCCTCAACACTCAGCGCAGCGGTAGTGGCGAGGTAACCATTTAAATCACTAGGCTATCCGTGCAGTCAAATTAATTAACTTAAAAAAACAAAGTTTAAATGAAGTCTTGCAGTCACTTAATACATGGATTTGTGACTCTTATTATAATGTCACCGATGCATAATATTATATGCCGTAAAAAGTATTCTAAAATAGAATATTTATTATTGATCTTATAAAATATATTATTACTTACTTCCTGGACTTATATCAGTTCTGATTCCACCCTGGTTAATGACACATAAGTGTGCGTAATGCCAGCTGTTATTTTGAGCTCTGTCTAACACCTGAAACAATCATTATGTGAACACTTCATACTGTACCTGAGCACAGTCAGCATAAAAGTGGATGAACATTGAACAAATTTGTATAAGTATTTTATCAATCAGAAAACCTAATTACTATACTAAAAGCAATCACTAAAAAAATAAAAAAACAGAGTAATGCCTAAACGTTAAAGAAATTTGTAAAAGTATCATTAATTAAAAATCCTAAATATAATTCTGTATTTATGAGTATTAACTATTACTACTAAGGTAACATTTACTGTAATTTAAAAACAAATGTAGAATTTGATTTCTCGACCTATTAGTATATACTTATATTGCCGAATGTACGTGAGGGTAAAGAATATAATCACAATATTATGTTCTAAAATATTATGTAAGATATGAAGAAACCCACGGAGTGCAAAAAAGCGTCGCAGATGAGGTTGCCGAGGTTGCACTCGGCGCATGTGCATCTTCCAGATAGATGTACCATCGATGTACCAATCTCTTGTAAAGCTAGTTCCTCAATCATTGGCAGATACTCGTTGACTTTTTCCAACACATCCGGAGCTATACGATGACAATACACATAAAATATATAAGATTAGTCTAATAATAGATAGAATCATTTAAAAATATACATACATGTGGCATGCGTATTAAATAATTTTACCCCACGTTTATGATTATTGTTCCGCTCCCGTGGCGAAACGTGATGTTATAAAACTTATGACGTTTCTCAAGAATCGGGCTATCAAATGCAAAAATGATTTTGCAAATAAGCGACTGGTAGGTTCAATGATAAATGCGTTTAAAGAAATATACGACTAGCTTTAATATACTATAGCATACTTAAATATTATAGGTACAAAATTAAATATATGTGCACTGTGCTTATTATCCCTATCCATACGGCAAATTCCAGAATTCAACTAGAATGCAACTAAATGTCGTATAAATATTGCGCTTTAATATCAATTAGATTTCAAAATGCAAATGAAGCCACATTGCATATGAATTGAATAACAATAAGACTCACAACAAAATATAATACTCAAGAGTACAGATTAAAACGATTTGCATATTATAATCATTATAAAATACTTTGTTGAACTTACGTTAAAGATACGAAACGTATTTTCAGTGACAAAAATAACCAAAACTTATTTCATAATATTTGTTAAGGTCACGAAAATGAAAATAAAGTCTAAATACACAACACAATAAATACGCGAGGAAATTGATATTTACCTAAAAATGTTTACCGTCTCTGCATTACGCAATACGCCAACTCTATTTTCATATTAACTTATGAAAATTATAGTTTGAAATATGTAATGTATAAACACAGAACCTAATACAAAATTAACAAAAATACATTTAACAAATCTTACCTTGTTCAATTTCATTTGCCATGTAATGAGGGTTTCCTTCCCACTCTAATAGATTACCAGCAGAGTCAAAATAAAGTTTGATTTCACCTAAGTAAGCAGTGTGGGCTGCGGCTTGCACAATAAGTACCTTGATATCATTAAAATAAATTAGTTTATACTGTACTAAAACACATTAGTAGAATAAATGAATAATGAATGAATTTAATTTTTGATGTATTAAAAATATTTGTTGCAACCAAAGTGCAAATATACATATGGACAAAGGTTTGGCTCTGTGTACCTCCTTAATACAAATGTATTTCTACTTAATAATTATCTTTGCGTCAGGCTATAAAAATTACGAAAGTTTTCAGATTTAGATCGACTGGAACAAGCAAAATTTGTTCAAGTAAAGATTCATAGACGACACCAATTTATGTTGTTTCTACAGTGCAGTGTAATTCAAATAATGTCCTAATTTACATCACCTGCGTTTCCCGATCGAGAATGCAATGGTATAATTTACAGTCAAAAGGTAAGAAGAATTATCACTATTCATTTTATTTACTCTACTTGCTTACTCACCGGCCTCTGAGTGTCTTCCTGATTGACAATGACGGGGTAAGGTCCCAGTGCAGCAAAACCACTATTCTCTGGTACTTCACCATTGAACAGTAAAGTATGACTGTGACCACCGACTATGATGTCGATGTACGGACCACCATGCAATGCTATATCTCTGTAAAATAGTAATATTTATACAATATCATTTATATAGATAAAGTTCGGACAATTAGAGTAAATGCGCTAATGAGGCATTTTTATTATGAGATACTAAAAGTTTTACGACAAGGTGTTTCTCTGCAAAATCTTCACTCCCAGTGATTTCAAATTTGAGTTGGGTAAATAACTTACGGTCAATAGTTACTATTTTTATAAATTAAGTTTACCTGTCAATGTCAAGGCCGCAATGAGATAAGACTATTATGATGTCCACTTCTTGTTCATGTAACTTTTCTGCTTCTTCTTTCACAGCTTCTACTTCGTCAGTGAATTTCAAAAGACCAGTACTTGCTAATGTCTGAAAAAAGGTAGAGCATAAAAATATGTAAATCATATCAAATATTATTATGTTAGAATACCATGTAAGCCTCAAGACATCAGCTAAATTCCTAGATCAAGGCTATATAATTTCCTGAAAATTCTTAGTAGTAGCACGTAATATATTAATGTGCCATGTTGCCATAGACGCACCACGTTTTACGTGCAATCCAAAACTGGAAGTGCTCTATGAATAATTAATTCACCTTTGCTTACCAGTACGATGACATGCAGTTGTGAGTTTGTTAATAATCAGGTCCTCACAACCAGTAGCAAATGTCACCCCAAGCATTTGCTACGAAGCATTTGCATTTGCGAGGACGCCTTGCCAAACTTAATTTATTTCTCTTTATTTTCATGTACTTATTAATTTTATACTTACATCAGTTGAAGCAATAATAACACCAATAATACCAATTTTTCTTCCTCCTCTTTCTACAATTATGCTTTTATCGTATAGACCCTGAATAGTTGGTTCATCGTCATCAATTATGTTCGCTGTTACAACCTTATCATTCAATTCCCGTAAATATGGAACGACTCCTTCAATACCGTTGTCAAACTCATGATTTCCTAGTACCTAATATAAAATGAAAGAATGTTTAAAAAATAGCATTAAGCTGTATTGCACAATAATTTTAACCAACAAACAGCATATTTACAGTATCACGAACAGCTGATAGTGTTTAAATACGGGTTGCCAGAAAATGTGAACTATTTTTGAATCAACATAATTATTGCAAAATGTACGAGCAGCAACAGTCTACTTGGAATTTAGAAGAAATTTGCTTATGATGATGATATAATATATACCTCTGACATTTTATTGTTAACTATATGCGTAGTAAATTGTTAGCTGTTGCTCGTTTTAATTTTTCTCGTGATGTTATTCGAAGAAACTTGAGAGTCAGTCACGAAACCTACACCGAACATATGTGTAAACTACGGTCCAACCGTTCTCACACTGGGAGGATACTCGAACCTAGCATTGGAATAGTTTATAAACAGTTCTAATATTATATTATTGCATAACTAACATGAGCATCATGCGGCAACATGTTCATGAATTCCTTTGTGACATTCCATCTCAGAATGTTATACCAAATTGTTCCTTGAAAACTGTCTCCTCCATTGAGAAGTAGTGATTCCGGTTCTCTCTCAAAGCCTTGGCGGATAGCTGTGGTGAGCCGGGCGAAACCTCCAATGCATGGTGTATCATCTGGATTGCAGATGTTTCCCAGAGGACTAGTTTCAACGAATCTAAAATAAATTAAAACTCATGGTAGGTAATCAAAGCTTTCTTAGTCCTTCTGTTTAAGTTTACCATCATGCTTTCTGCTTATCATAAGATTGGACAGTGTTACTTATTTTATCTGAGAAAAAATTCGGTAAGAGCTCTATTATAAAATAGTTGTGTGAAACCCACTACACATGACCTGTCCTCGAACTGCCCTCCCCATCTTTGCAATAGAAAAATGTTGAAAATACCGAACTCCTTTGATAGTGGACAGCCGTGTCGTGGGATCCGAGCGCGATTCTCCACCATGAAAGGAGTTCTGTGTTTGGCATTGGAGTAGGGTAGGCAACCCAAGTGTGCGTGAATTAGGTATTACTTGACCAAAAATAATTGTAAAGGGTACCCTACGTACCCTTTACAATTATTTTTGGTCAAGTAATACCTAATTCAATTCAGTATATCTCAATAACCTACCTTTCATTGAATACGGTAAAACAAACATAATTTAAAAGCAAATGTATTAGCTTAAAAGATCTTAATGTAAACCCATATTTGCAAATTAATAAATAAATTATGAAAATAAATATTTGTGTGAAAACAGCATTAAAGTTGGGAACAATATTTTTTTTTAAATGGCATGTGAAAAGAAAGTTGCTGTGTAAAATGTATATATTGCTATTTTCTTTGCACACTTGAATTCAAATTAGCAATTACATCACAGTTTATACCATCCTTTTTGTGTCATTTGACAGTTACCTCTCTGCTAACAGTTTTCAAAGCTTTTTTATCTTATATTTTTGTGAATTTTAAAATATCTTCGTGTTTTCTGTATAGTAAGTATCTTTTTAAATAAAAAAAGGAAAGAATCAGACACAGAGAACGAAGGACGACGAGGAACCATGTTACGTCGAACTTACTAGACAAAAATATTTTCACATCTGTCTAAATTTTATACATACGCATATAACTATGTAAAATTAATAAAACAAGCTAAATATATTCTCAGTGACAGATGGGTCTGTCCCTTACTAGGTCACTGGATACGACCACAGCTGTAAACTGTGGTCTCGTTTCGACGCCAGTCATTACATTCAATAGCTTTGAATGGCTAACATTATTATAACACTTTGCCGACTAAGTATTGTCCTTGTATTATCAATGTGAGACTTTGTGAAGATTTTTGAATTTTTGTGACTTTATCTCGAAATAAGGCTTGGCATACACATAAGATACTTTTATCCCGGATGACATTTCCGCAGCAATTGGCAGAAATAGGTGGTGTATTAATGATAGATGTTAATAAAGGCATTATTATCCGATATATCTGAAAATATGTGCAAAGCAAATTGGGCGATATTTTTTAAATCGACTTCTACGTATAACACAATGGAAAAAGCAATGTGTACCTATATCTGATTTTACGTTTCGCCTATAAGGGAATGACTCAAGTTCTGCCGTATACTCGACATACAGGCACTGACTAGGTGACAGATTACTCCATTGCGTTATAAAGGGATATTATTTTATTTGTAAATGTGAGTGGAAGTCTAAGTAGAAAAACCTTAGTGAACGTTCCCTAACCAGGTCAGATATGGGATAAAGGGCCAAATTAGGATTATCTTAAAAATAATGAGAGTGTATGAATAGAAATACAATCTTTACCTGCTGCTACGAGATATAAGCATGGTTAATATGCATGCATTTTATTTTGATAGAATATTAAAAATAACATTATTCACATTGTTTTACTAATATTATGAATTATTCAACGGCTACGTTATAACAAAACTTAAGTCGAACAGATTTTAAAGGCAACCGAGTAAGCCCCCTACTTCCCTTTCAGAATTTTGATCAGGAAACGGCGAACTCTCATTAAACTCCAAACTTTGGTAGTGCGGGTTTTTATGAGACTACTTTAGTTAGTTAAGAAAAAGTATAAGTTCTAATGATTTTTATTATTTATCAAGGACGGAGACGAACCCATTTAAAACGAGCCCATATTTTAGTGACTATTTTAAAAAGAAGAATATTGATATTGTTATAAACAAACAAAACAAACAGAGTAGTAGAGCCTTGCTGATTTCAGCATGAATGGGCTACCCTCTCACAGAATATCGACGTGAAATAGCAGTATTCCTACTGTTGTCTTTCGTTTGGTGAGTGAGAGTACCGGAGGCCCAATCACCCCCTTATCCCCTTCCCGCTCCTTCCCCTTCCCACTTCCTTTCCTAAAGGGTCGGCAACGCGGTAGTGATACCTCTGGTGTTGTAGGCGTCATAGGCTACGGTGACCACTTACCATCAGGTGGGCCGTATCCTTGTTTACCATCTTAGTTGTATAAAAAAATAAAAAACTATAGCGAGATTTCAATATACTAATAAACAAGAATCAATCAATGCCAACAGAGAGTGACCGATTGATCGTTTGTTTTATCTAAGAACCCCTTTAACGTCAAGTTCAGATCATAATCGGCAATAATTAAAGTCCCAAACTGTCAAACGCACCGCCGAGTTTATCAAGTAGTTTTGTTAGTTGTTGAACCCAATGCCACAAGATGGGTAGTCGCTACCAATAATATGAATTGAATTTAATAAATTGTTTAATATTTATTTTATTGTAGCATTTGTCTAGTAAAAACGCAGTGCCAGCCTAGTAGGAGACCGTCAAACTACCACGGAGAGGCTCAAGTTCAATCCCAAGGCACGCAATTGTAAATTTTCGGAGATATGTGATGATATATATATACAAATTTGAATGCCGACTTAAGCAAAATTTAGTTACGGTGTTAGGCATTGAAACTTATCCATTAAATTATATAATATTATAATGCATTTATAAATTTCTTATTTTGCATACAATCCATCAGAAAATAATGTTGAGGCCCGGATAACATTAAAATATATCGACGTAATCGAACTGATAAAATTAAGGAAGTGGTTTACGTCAACAGAGCAAGGCCGTATGCTTATAGGTATTATATATAATTGATTTCAAGAGATATAGAGCACAATTAAAGTCATGCTAAAACCTGGAATAGAAATATAGGTGAAGTATCTTGATTGCTCAAAATATTGCTGTCGAATTTCCTATGTTTAGTTCATGTGAAGATTAGACTTGAAAATGCGTCAAATCAAATCAAATCAAATCAAATCAATTTATTTTTGCAGAAAGCACTGTACAAAGTTGTTTTATAATATATAAAGGTCTCAAGTGTTCCTACCTTGAATGGCATGCAAAATGTAATTTTAAGTTAACAAAATTAAATTATACATTGGTAATTGTAGAAACAATATATGGGATTAAAATATAATAAAAATTTCCGAAATGTAAAAATAAAGAATACAATATAAAATAAAATAAATATAATGAAAACAAAATATGAAATTAAAATTAAATTGAATACATTAAAATTTGTCATTTAAATAATCAATAATTTTATAATAACATTTTTGTATTAAAAATAGTTTAAATTTTTTCTTAAATAGATTTAAGTTCATAGCCTTTAAGTCTTTAGGTACTTTATTGTATATAATAGGTGCCTTATGAAATATACTTTTGTGCATGAGGGTGGTGTTGCATTTGCTTAGACACAACCGGTAAACATCACGTTGTTGTCTAATTGAGGATGCGTTATTATAGAGATTTAGATTTTGTTTCACAAATACGGCGGTTTCATAAATGTAAAGGCATGGAAGCGTTAAAATTCTATGTTCCTGAAAAACTGATTTACATGAGTCAATTACTTGCATCCCAAACATGGCTCGAATGCAGCGCTTTTGCGCTTTAAAGGCTAACTCTATGTTGGTTGAGTTTCCCCAGAAAATCACACCGTACCTTAACACGGAAGCTACAAGGCCATGGTATGCAGTCAAAATGGTATCAATATTTGCAATCTGAGACAATTCATAAAGAGCATAAACTGATTTACTAACACACAAGTCACAAGTCCTAATTATGCTGGAAAGACAGCGATTTATTTTTAAAAGTTTTAACTGACGGCAATTTTCGCAGCCTTCAAGTGGGACTGAGCTAGGCACGTCTGCCGCATACAATTAGAGAGGTAGGCACAAATTGTGACCAATAGGGTGCCAAAAGACAGTCGCCGGCGTTGGGGCAGACCCAAACGGAGTTAGCGAGATGACTTAGACGTCTTCGAAAGAGATTGCCAGGGAATATCTACGAACAAAATGGTATAGAAGTCCAAGGGAGAGGCTTTTTCCCAACAGTGGGACAAAACAAACGGCTAAGGAATTGCATGCTACTCCTGGTGTTGCAATCTTTCATAGGGTATGATAACCGGTCACCATTAGGTGTGCTAAGACTATACACGACAATGATGCGACTAATATAAAAATATATAATCCAAAGTAACAGCTAGATAGTCAAATTGGATACAATTACAAATTAAAACAAAGGAATAGGTCCATGTATTGGATAGCTTGGATTAGACCTTCTAATATTTAGCAATTGCTTAATGCAATTTATAAGTACGTGTTATCTGGCGTGATACATGTATTAAACTTATCTAACACTAGCTTTTGCCCGCGGCTTCGCTCGCGTTAATTTAGAATTTGACAATCAATTCAAATAGATGTATCCCACATAATATTTAAAACATATTGTATTATTTACATGTCGATAGGTATGCGGAGGAATTCTATGACGCCTACTAAATGTTTTCTTACTTATATTTCTCAATTTTCAGTATTACTTATTTATTTATATTATGTAATAATAATTTATTACTGAAGTATACTTCTGTAAGTATATAAGAAAATATATTGAAGAATATATTGGTGATACGAAGTGTTGGTAGTAAAGGTAATAAAAGAGCAGCGATAGTTCAGTGGGGAGACCAACAGACTGCAATGCAGAGGGTCTCGGGTTCGAACCCACGTCGCGCACCTCTGACTTTCGGAAGTTATATGACTATTCGAAATTATGTGCGTATTGATTGACAATTATCGCCTGCTCCGTGCCTCGGAAAGCACGTTAAGCCGTTGGTCCCGGTTGCCATGAACATCTATGGTAGTCGTTATTGGGAGAGTGTCGACACAAAAGATCCCACTGGGTCGAAGTGTCGCCGGTCTGCACTGACTGGCCCCCACATAAGATAAGATAAAAGGTAATAAAAACTGGATGGTCTATTGAACTAAATTTAATATTTCTGCCACAATTAAAGATATATTATAATCACGTGTAAAATGTGTGATTACTTTCATTATTGTGATATGCGGTAAATACAAGATTAATTATATTGATAAGTTTCCAAAACTAAAGATAATATGAATACAAAAACAATGAAAATTGGTGCCTGTATGTTATGTAGGTTTACACTTTCGTCTTCAACAAGCGTAATTGTAATTATGTTTTACTTTTAAGAACGTCGTTGATCAAACCAGATTGCAATGGTGTTTCCATACAGGTTTTAAAGTGTATGATGCTAAACTTCGTATACAAAGTATGCCATGACTGTCAATGTAGTGTTGATATTCTGTTATTGTAAAATAATTAGACGTAATAATCAATGAGTTCGTAGCAATCCATTACGAGATAGATATACGAGTACATACATGATCACAATAGCTACTTATATCCTATAAAACTTACATTGTTCTACACTTATGTAAGTTTTATAGGATACTAGCTTTTGCCCGCGGCTTCGCCCGCGTTAATTTAGAATTTGACAATCAATTCGGGTTGTACTCTGCTTGTAATAATATAATTCAATAATGATTCGAAAGACACGTGGCGCCATCTATTATCATAAGAACGTTATTGTTGTTTTCCTCGGGAACAATATTTTTTTTCGGGATGAAAGTAGCCTATGTCCGTTTCTGTAAACCTGACAATGTATATGCAAAATTTCAGATTGATCGGTTCAGTGGCTTAGGCGTGAAAAGGTAACAAACAAACAAACAAAGAAACTAATTTTCGCTTTTATAATATTAGTTAGGATAAGTAGTTAATGGTTTCTCGTTGTTATTGTTATTTGTAAATCTGGGGTTGGGACCTGGTGATCCGTATTACAGGTATATTTATGCCTATCTCAGACACCAGCTTCTCACATAAACGAATTATCACAAAATGTAAAGAAATTTGTTGAATTTTATCAATGTACACACACATTATGTAACAAAATTTGTAGTGTTTATGTGAGAAGAAATAAAGCAATATTATTATATTATTATCACTCGATTAGCTTACAACTGATACCGATCTTTTCATAATACTTACATACTTTTGTTGATTTATGGACATGCTGAGAATAGGATAAAATCTGCGTACAAAACTATTTAGTTATAAATGAGTAGCTTTTTGTTTCGTTGGAAACCGTTAATCAATATTGGTCTATACTAATAATAAAATAATTGAGAAGAGAGGAACCCGCCAAGCACCAACTGAATTGCCCACCCTATTGCAACAGAAAAAGGCTGACAATACCGAACTTCTATGCTTAGGGACAGTGGCGTCATGAGATCCGGGCAATCTTCACTTCAACTTGCAGTATTCCGCTTCGAAAACAAAATATTTTGTAATCCTAACTAATATTATAAAAGCGAAAATGAGTTTGTTTGTTTGTTACCTTTTCACGCCTAAACCACTGAACCGATCATCCTGAAATTTTGCATATACGTTGCCAGGTATACCGAAACGGACATAGGCTACCTCTCATCCCGAAAAAAAATACTGTTCCCGAGGAAAACAATAATAACGTTCTTATGGTAATAGATGGCGCCACGTGTCTTTCGAATCATGATTGAATTATATTATTACAAGCAGAGTACAACCCGAATTGATTGTCAAATTCTAAATTAACGCAAGCGAAGCCGCGGGCAAAAGCTAGTCGAATCTAAATCCCTTACTAATTATTTTAATACAGTGGATTTCCACCAAGTAACGCCTATTTCAATTTCAATTAGTCTATAGGTACTAATATTTACACAAAGATTATAAAAATCAAAGATTTGTACGTCTGTAGTGAATAAATTTAAAGCTATTGGACCGGCTTTAACAATTGTTATACCATTAGAAATCTACGGTATCCAGACTTAACATTTGCTATATATAACATCACGCTATGGCTACGGAAGCGGAGCAGTGATCATGAACATTTCTGCTTGAGTGAAGGATAAGGAAGGAGGAAGGAGGATAAGAAAAGGAACCATCAAACGCACTTCTGCATATCAATAATATTAATAACACCAGTATAACGTACCTTGCATGAAAATCATTATAATGCAGAATATTTAACGCAAATCTATCATCTTGGGCACAAACTAAAATTACGGAATAAATTAAGAAGTACAATTTCAACATCTTCACAGTAATCCACACTTGTGCACTGTGTAACTAAAATATGCCTACTGATATCATGAACAATAAAACCAGATAAGATAAAATATATCAAGCGATTAAATTTCAATATGTAAATGGCCAATTTATTTACATATTCTGATAAATAATTATATTGTACTAACTTTTAAACCCGGCTTCACTCGGGAACATATCTTTTTTCTGGATGAATGGTACGCTTTGTTTTTTCTGTACTTCAGATTCAGACAACGTGTATGTGAAATTTCATAATAATCGGTCGAGTATGTAAAGCGTGAAAGCATAACAAATAGCGTGGCAAACAATTATAGTACGGTTCGTTTGATAGTCAGCAGCTACTATAACCTAACTCCCTGTTGGTAGTGAATGCAAATAAAATCATGCAATCACTCGGGTTTTAATAAACCTTAAAGTACGTCGCCAGTGAGTTGCGTGACAAAGCCACGCACACCTAAATGACGACGCCTATTTAGCAAGCTAGAGTCTCGTTACTTCTTCTAATGACTGAACTGAATCAACCTATAAATTAACCTCTTCTGCCAAAAACGAATCTCTTGAAGATTAAGCCGAAGTTATCCTTTACCCTTAATCGCTTTTAGATTTCGCCTTGGCAAACTAAAAAGGCTATAAAACGTTTAATCCCCGTGATAATGCTTTAAACTAGCCACAGTCCAGTCATATCTTTGGGTTGCTCTCAAAAGTCTAAGTTGGATGGATGCCAAGTGCTTGCAGCTAAAATACGGGGTACTCAAGCGACTAATCCAGGCTCTCTGCTGATACCAACTCATGTGTTATTTAGATAAAGACATCGATTAATTTAAGTGTGTGGAACTTGCTATATCACTCAAAGCGAAATGCAATGCCACAGAAAATGAAGTCGAATATTTTAGAGTATGACCTCACATTCGATTGTTGATCAATTTCTTGTTACTGATATTCCAATCATATTTTTATTGTTAGCCGCGTTTTATTTTAATATTTAGCAAAATTTATATTCATTCTTAATGTTATAGTTTAGCCTTAACCTTTATAAAAATGATGTGTGATTACGCTGGGATTTTGCTTTCGCAATTATAAAAATAAATATATGTATAGAAAAAGTTGATAGATAATAAACAAAAATCTTCAACTCTAGTTGATATTTTGTTTGCATTTTAACTTATCAATACATCTTAGGTGGTTAACAAAACCTCATTAGAAATCTCGATTATATCGCGCAAAAAATCCTTATTCCGAGATTTTGCGCGAACGCTGCACGCTGGGTAATTCGCAGATTAGCTCACAGCATGCATTGTGCATATTAATGAGGCTCTATCTTAATGCTTGCTACTATAATATTACTGACTTTACTCGCAACTTTAACCGTGGAGAATCTTTAAGAGACCATGAATACGCCACAGCTGGTGAATGCTTATGTTTATGCTTTTATGTGTATACGCTGTTTCAAAATGATTATGCAGCATTATCGCAAGCGTGAGAAAAATATGTTTTATAAATAATTAACTACTTATTAAATTTACTGCTAAAACAATAGCAATGACCTATTGAGAGAACTATTGGACTCGTTATTTTTGAAGTTATGTGCATATTAAATAATAAATTATCTTCATTAACAATTACTCAAAGTTCTTCATAATGTCGTAAAGATAACATGAGAAGTCTACCAAACTACAAAAGGTCAGCATCGTGGATTAATAGCCCTAACTTTCTCCATGTTAAGAAGAGGCACATACCCAATAGTAAGGATGTTTACTTATAGACAATACTGATATTATAAAGACTGCTGCTTGCATTAACTCAAAATTATTTGGAGGCAAGATATATTTTCACCGTTTTAGACTTTCGTCTGATATTGAGTGGTTTACACCTCCAGACAAATAAAAATAGCAACTTTATTGCTTAAACTAAATACTGTGTGAAAATTTGTAGCTATCTTCCAAACCATAATCAGACTCATTAAACATTTCATGTATGGCGAGATTATTTGATGAGAAAAATCAATCGAGCCTAAATTTGAAGCAGCAACGTGGTAGACCAAACCGTCGATGGTGGGTTTGCTCTGCAGTGGGACAATACAGGATTAAAATTATAAAAAAAAATTGGGCTTTCATTCTTTTAAAACAGTTTGTATGGGCACCTAACTAATCCATTATCAGAATACAGACACAATAATATGTATTATGATATAATAATATTATGACATACATACGAATGCAAAATGTTAGCTCCTTACACAAAAAGTAGGTAAAATTTTACTAGTAACGTTTGATAACTGACACCAGGATGCCTAGTGCGAATTCTTTTTACGTTAACGCGATCGAAACGTTTACCACGTTCGGCTCTCTGATTGGTAAAGATCTTGGAGCGGGCCAATAGAAACACTGAACGTCATAAACGTGTCGATCGCGCTCACGTAACACAAACTCGCACTAGGCACTTAGAACAGGTGGCCTGAATAAAAGCTTACAACAATAACTCCATAATCAATTTTTTTTTGTTTTAGCCTTATCCTTATCTGTTTGCACATTTTGCAATTACTGAAGTGGTTGTCTGGTCCTTGACCCCCGATTTAAATGATTAATGCCCAAGGTTTATAATTAGGTGTCTGTGAATTTCGGTCCGATGCATATAAAAAATTGTACAAGGATAATATACAAAAGGGTAATAGGGTTCTTGGATTTTTGCATAGTCTTAGATATCGCGATTCTTCACAACGTTAGTTTTATAGTATTACTAGATTTTCTCCGTGGTTTCACTCGCATAAATGTTGGTTATGTACATTATTTATGCCCCGGGGACAGGAGATACTTTTTTGGATGAAAGGTAATCTTTTCTGTACCCTTAACAACGTGTATGCGAATTTTGATTTGATATAATAATAATATAATAATAATAATAATAATTTATTTAATTCAGACCATTGATCCATATAGTGTTAGTAAAATCTTAACCTATTGTTAGTACATAAAAAGCTTAAATTAATTGGCGACATGTACGCCAGTACGCACATGCCTAGCTGCCCAGTGCCTAATGAAAGGCCCATCAATTTTGTCCGCCAGTATAGCCAGTATGTTGTTGGGGCTATCCCTGAATCGCTTCAGCATACTCGCACATCGCTTGCGCATAACGGCATAAAAATCATCTAATCTCGCTTCAGCGAACATGCCAGACGCGCTACAAAACCGAGGTAGCCCCAACAATATCCTCAACGCATTGTTATACTGAACGCGCAGAGCGTTGTAAGCCTTCTGCGTATACCTTACCCACAGGCTATATGATTTGACTGCTTACCCTAGGATTTTTCAGGCCAAACTCTCAAAAGGCAACCGTATCATCGGATCCATATATCGAACTCCATCATATTATACTAGATTTTGCCCGCGGCTTCGCTCGTATGAATATTAAATAGGTTAGTAACAGTACTTTTTTCTGAATGAAAAACCTATATCCTCTTCTAATCTCCTGGCAACATGTATGCGGAATTTCATTTCATGATCAGTCGAGTAGTTTGAGTGTGAAAGTCTAACTAATAAACAAACAAACTCACATTTGTATTTATAATATTAGTTAGGATTTCGTTTCAAGCCAGTAATTGTCGTTGTGTACTACTAAAACTCGGAAGGTTGTCAGTTCAGTCTGTTGATTCGTCCTTACGATCTCTCGATCGCAATAATTCTACCGTTACTCACGCTTAAAAAAGAGAAGTATTTAAAAATACAATTAATTATTTTCCTAACTTACAATAAAGCGCGCTAAGCGCTCAATAGTAAGTTTTGACTGCTCGGATGTCGTAATGGTTTAAGTGGTAGCTTAACCACTGCCTGCCACTGCGTCGAGTATTGTGGGTCCAAACCCCACATGGATCAAAAAATTTTCCCCAAATGAAGGTACAACTATTTACGGATCTTAAAAAAAATTGTCCTAACTGACTGTGTTTTGTCTCCGTTGTTTGATTTAAAAACATTCAAGTTCTTTGCGATACAGGAATTATTCCTATTTCAGAAGTTGACGTTTTATAAGAAAGTATAAGGAAGAAATAGTCACACTAAGTTTACATCCAAGAGTATATAATAACCTGCCTAAACCATTTCAATCGTGAGATTATAAAAGTTTTGAAATATAATTCCATTTTTTTTTTTGTATAGGTACAACATACATTTTGGAACATAAATGTTTTACATAAATCCTCATACTTATCTGTAAAATTTGTAAACCTAGTCTTTATTTTATATATAACTATCCTTATTGATAATTAATTATTAAGCACTTAGGTATAATGTAATATATTTTCTCACTATTTATGAGAATGTCAATGATTGTAACCATTTTTGAGGCTTATACCGTTACTATCAGAAGGTAGCACTGGCTTCTAAAATACAGGTCTATACCTAGTTTAGAAGTCAGGGTCTCCAGTTTGTCATGTATTCCTTAAGCCCTAGTTTTGTACTTAGATTAAGTGTTTTTCTTATGAAGTAATAAACTTATCTTATCTTATCTTTTATTATGTTTCTAAACTTTGTACACCATTCGCAGTGAAACTTAGTGATAGTAAATATCACTTATTTTAACGTGTATAACTTAGTTTCAATATGTATAATGTCACTAGTTCTTAAAATCAAAATGAACTCTACTATCATGCAATGTATTCTATTTTATCCAACGTAAAACATTTCGCTTCTAAGCTGCGAGAGCTGGCACATGTCAATACCACGCACCAGCGACAAACGCTGTCGGTCACAAAATTTGCGGTTTGACAGGGCCTTAATTAAAGCCACGGCGCAACACTATATTCATTTATGTGCTTCAGTTACAGAGAATCTGGGCGGCAGAGTTTTGAATGATGCTGGGAATGTGGCACTATTGTAGTTTTCAAAGCTGGAAACTTTATTGCGTATATTATTATTTTATGAGTGTTTTAAAGACAGTGGAGTTCTAATATAATTCAACCCTTCGGCTGTCGCATGACCCAATCGAATATTTATTGTTATATTGTATAATGTCACGACTTCCGCATGCACCCAGAGAGGTGGGCACAAACTGTGACCAATAAGGTGCCAAAAGATAGTCGACGACGACGGGGCAGGTGGCATGGCGAGATGACTTGGATGTTTTTGAAAGGGACTGGCAGGGAATTTCTTTGAGCAGAGTGGTTGGAAGTCCAAGGGAGAGACTTTTGCCTAGCAGTGCGATATAATAAAATATTGTACTATTTATGATTCATCGACAGTCTTAGTGTTGCAGTGATTGTTTAATGTTTATGCGACTGTTGTGCTTGAGGTCTCAAGTTCGGTTCCCGGGCCGTGCAAAATATTATAAGGATTTTCTGTCAAGAAATGTTATGTAGCAGAACAAAGTCTAGAACTGTGCGTAGATGGCAATAATGTCGCTACCGCTGCCGTTCCAGTATATAAGTAGACTACTGCTACTATCAATTATTTCAATGACTTAACGGCAGCATATACTAATTGTGCTGTTTGGAAAGCATAGGCTAAGTATGTCGCTCATATTATATATATACTCTCAAACATGCAGGTTTACTCACGATGTTTTCCTTCGCCGTTAAAGCAAGCGATAATTGACTATTTCATACGGACATGACTTCGAAAACTCAGAAATGCGCGCCATCGGATCGAGTTAGAGACCTCTGCATGGTAGTCCAACGGTTTCCCACTAAACTTTCGCTGTTGGTACGTATTATGAATGCTTGCAAAAATATAAACATAAAAAATATTATCATTAAGCAAAAGTAAAATAATCTCAATGTTTCAAATGTAACATTCATCGTCATTAACCTAAAACTGTGCTCATTTTCCAATGAATAATAGATTGTTATTGTTACAGCAAACATAATTCTCGTTTATTTTATACTGAAGAAACGACATCCTAAGCACACATGATTAAAATTTAAATATTTGAGCGGAACCTTTTCAACGTATTCGCCGTTGAATGGGACTTGAAGTAAATATCTCTTTGCTGAGTTATTTGCTTGATTATCTAGCACGTGAGCCTCGGAGGAAAATATAGAGATACGAGCTTTTGCCCGCGGCTTCGTTCGCGTAAATACCTTGGGCAAGAAGGCAAAAGCACCAGTTTACTATTCTATTGTTTCGTGACAGAACGATAAATCAAACTCAACACGATATTTGCCATTTCTTATATCCTATCCTAAGTTAGGATTACCTAACTTTCTAACTAATATTATAAAAGCGAAAATGAGTTTGTTTGTTTGTTACCTTTTCACGCCTAAACCACTGACCTATCATCCTGAAATTTTGCATATACGTTGTCAGGTGTACAGAAACGGACATAGGCTACGTAACATCCCGAAAAAAATTACTGTTCCCGAGGAAAACAATAATAACGTTAACGATAATAGATGGAGCCACGTGTCTTTCGAATCATGATTGAATTATATTATTACAAGCAGAGTACACCCCGAATTGATTATCAAATTCTAAATTAACGCGAGCTAAGCCGCGGGCAAAAGCTAGTAAGAAATATTTATCCAAAATCAAAATACAAAGATTTTTTTTAGTAGAGTTCCACTTTATAACTGTGAAATAAGCTTTTCTAATCTGATAGATAGTTATCAAATGATATGAAAAGGAGACTTAATTTGTGAGTGTAGATATTTGAGTGCTGCCACGCAAAGTGAATTGTTAGACACGCTTGTCTCTATATCTAAATCTCCGCTATAATAAAAACTGAGTGCAAATTGGACGCACTGTACCCTATATATAGTTTTTATCATAACCCATTCTTTATTTATTATAAAAAATATATCTGCAAACAGCTATCAGAACAGGTTTACTAACTAAAATCAATAGCGTAGTACTAATCATTTTAAATGATTTTTCTCTATTTTACAACAAAAAATAGAGGAGAATTATTAGATCCTGTTTACACTAAAAGGTTTCATTTAAAATCTATTCGCTGTTACATATAAAATTATGTGAAAAATCAAACATAGGAAAATACCCTATTTCATATTTATAATATTAGTAAGGATTATGCTTCACAAAAGAAACTATCAAAAACTACAGTCTTATTCTTATTCAGATTCAGACCTGCCAACCTGTTTTTCAGCCTAACACTTTTACCCTTTTATTTTTAAATTTAAAGGCATTCAGCCTTTCCTTTCAAACGTCAACGTCAAAGATAAAACTACTGACGTAACGTAATCCGGAACTAAAAACGGTTGACTCACCTTTAAGATGCGAAAGGGAAAATGTTATTGAGACTTTATCGTTGAGGAAGGAGCCCTTGTGAGTATTTTCCAATAGCAGTGAAAACTTTAGCAGAAACATCGAACAATAAATTGTAGGTTATAAGTTAGTGGAAATATGGCTTAACCTACAACTTTCGATGCACTGTACTTAGCACTTATAGGAAACTTACCTTTGAACCTCAAACCGATACGCTTTTAAAGATAGATACTTTAAAAAGTTGGTAACTCATTACCAGTTAAGTCTTGAAGTTTTCTTACGAAAGGCAAACAACCTTGTGTTGTATTTTGGGACGTTCTGAAGAAGACATTGTGCTAATAGAAGGGAGGACCGTGGTCTTTTAGTCTGTTGTCACTGATGGTATATGATTCGGCGGCGTGGTCATTTACTATGGGCCATATCAGAAGTCTCAAGGTCACTCAGAAGGTAAATAGAGCTATGCTCAGAGTTACGGAATAGCCAAACTGAAGTACATAGAGCATAAGTCGCAGATCCCATGGCCTTTAGGTCGGTAAGTTTCTGGGGTGGCAGCCACACACCGAACGACGCAGCAGGGGTAAGCTCCAGTTGAGGTGGACTGACAACCTGATAAGGGACGCGGTAAGCGGTGTGATGCGGACGGCCCAAGACTGGTCTGTGTGGAAATCCTTGGGACTGACCTATTTCCAGCAGTGGCCGTTTTTTGGCTGAGATGATGATGATGAGTCCGGTCATCGTGGTGTTTTCATCAGGCTGTGATTTTTTGCAAGCATCACGCAATTCAACTTATTTGTTATAATAATATCGATTAATGTTTTTATGCAATATATGAAACTATTTTAAATTTGGCACCGATCTAATTTGAATAAATTTTGGACTGTACGGATGGTCTAGCGGACAAAGCGTCATCCCGCCGCTACCGCCGAATGTTGTAAGTTGACACATAAATGGTCATTTAGAGTCTGGGTTTTATGTGTTCAGTCTTAGTGTCCGTTATTTGTATGTTTGTAAAGTCTCCCTCCACACAGGGCTTGATACCTAGTTCGGAGAAAAAGCCTTGCCTATTTGATCCGGTAATAATATGATTAGGTATACCTACTATGTTTCGACTCCCCGGTCGGACGAAGTGTCATTAATTTTTTAGTTCCAAAAGCAGCACGAAATCTGAAAAAGTGATTTGTATGGCAATAGGTTACATGGAGCCTAAAATATAGCTTATTATTATACCTCATTCTATCCTTTTAAGTAACTGAGTGAGTCGTTAGTCTATGTTTATATATTATATATAAAATCATAGATATTGCTCACGGTTTCACTCACATTAATGTACATTTTGTAAATCAATTTCTACCCCTCGGGAACAGAACTTTTTCCCTTTTAACAAAAAGTACCCTGTCCTGTTCTTAACCCTAACAACGTATATATAAAATTGCATGATGATCGGTCGAGAAGTTAAGGCGTAAAAGCGTAATAAACAAGCTCTCATTCGCATTTAAAATATTAGTTAGGATTTTAATTACACTATGACCCTCTGAACTCATACTTATTCAAGTAAGTCTAGTTTCCGTCACTTCATTGTTCATCTAGTTCTATTAACTAAGTTACCACCTGGCAAGACGCTTATATACACTATATAATGTAATTACCCCTTCATAAACACAGCACCATAGTACCTGACGACGCCGACGTAGCGTAGGTTCGATCCAAGTCTTAAATATCAATTAAGGTTTAGCACTAATGCGTTCACGAGGTTCCATTCGACAGGTAATTTAATCGCCTCAGCTTGGCAAATTGTGCAGTATTCAACGTTAGATAAGTAGGTGGGAATGTGAGGATTTGTGGTGTAAAGGAAATTAGTATTGATTAATATATGGTAGGTACCTATAATTATTTTCTTTGGCAGTGCCGTCTAACGTGGCAATGCTGCCAGTCTTCTGGTCACGTTGGCAGTAAATAGTTGTGCATTTTTTGCTGGTTAGGTTGTATATATATTATATTAATAGCTTAATATAATCCTAATCCTAACTAATATTATAAATGCGAATGTGATTTTGATTGTGATCTGTCGGGAACAGCTTAAGGCTCCGAGCGGATATCTAGACAGAAAAATCCAACTACACTTACGAGAACTCACGAAGTAATGGCACTGCGGCTTTCTAGGATAATGTAATATTGTAAGCTCTGTATATAATAATGTGTCATAGCTGGGTAGAAGCCTCTTCTCAGTGTGAGAAGGAGGCCTTAGTCCACCACGGATCGCCCAGCGTAGATTGACAGACTATCGTCGGGAACATTATGTAGAACTCTCAGACATGCAGGTTTCCTCATGATGCCTTTCTTCACTGTTAAAGTGACTGATAATTAACTAATTTAATAAACACATAACTTTGAGACGTTAATAAAGCATTAGGATCGCACTGTAGACTTTTGCGTGGCAGCCCAACGGTCTTTCACTAGGCTATAGCTGCTCTAACTGAACTAACGATTAACTAAACTTGACTGCTCAGATGGCATAGTGGATTAAGTGATCACCACGCCACTGCCACCGCGCTGAGTGTTGTGGGTTCAATCTTCACACAAGAAAAAAATGTATTTATTTATTTATTTATTAAGGATCTCCAACAAAGAATATTCACAAAATTGCACAGACAAATGGACATTAGTTTTGTATAGTGTACTCCTTTACTTATAGGAGACCACAGCATGCACATACATATAACAACAAAGCATAAAATAGAAAAACATAAAATTAATTACTTAAAATAAGCTACACGTTAGGAATTAACTTAACAAAAGAAATAAACAATGTGAAACTTAATGAAAAACTTAAATAACCCGTTCTAAGTGTGTTTTATATTTTGGTAAGGGTTGACTAATATCAATATATTATAGTATTTGATCCATAAATAGTTTTTCCGAGTCTGGGTGTTCTTTATGCAAATTTTTTGAATGTTTGAATGTTTGTAAAGTTCTCCGCGACACAGGAATTATTCCTAGTTGTCATTTTTATTTTATTATATAATATAAAATAAACTCCCACTGTAGATCTCTCCGAGGCACGGAGCAGGCGATAATTGTCAATCAATACGCACTTAATTTCGAAAAGTCATATATCTTCCGGAAGTCAGAGGTGCGCGACGTGGGTTCGAACCCAAGACCCTCTGCATTGCAGTCTGTTGGTCTCCCCACTGAGCTATCGCTGCTCAAAACTGTAGATACTGTCATAACAGTTGTACACAATGCTTGGATTAAATTCCTACCTCGTTTTGGATTAATTAACTTAAGTAGCGGTCGTCTAGTGCTCGAAATTCGACCAAAGTTTGGCTGTAAGATATTGCTGATATATTATGTCATTATATTATATTGAATTATATATAACCATAGTTACGCGCTTCGACTGCGTGTGTCAAATGCATGGTTGTGTGCGTGTAGTGTTTTTTCATTAATTTAATGTATTTCTAATGCATATTTTATAAAAAGATTAGGATTCGCCCCTCCTTCTCTATATAAACTTTAACTGTGCCAAATTTCATACTCCTGCGTCCGCGCAATTTTCGTAAAACGGGGTACAAAGTTTTTGCTTCACGTATTAATTCTAATCCCAATCCTAACTTCCTAACTAATATTATAAAAGCGAAAATGAGTTTGTTTGTTTGTTACCTTTTCACGCCTAAACCACTGAACCTATCATCCTGAAATTTTGCATATACGTTGTCAGATGTACAGAAACGGACATAGGCTACCTTTCATCCCGAAAAAAAATACTGTTCCCGAGGAAAACAATAATAACGTTCTTATGATAATAGATGGCGCCACGTGTCTTTCAAATCATGATTAAGTTATATTATTACAAGCAGAGTACAACCGGAATTGATTGTTAAATTCTATATTAACGCGAGCGAAGCCGCGGGCAAAACCTAGTATATAGATAATCCCGATATAATACAAGGAAAATATGTCAGGTATATACTGATACCTAATAATAAAATTATTGTCAACAATTTTAATTACATAAACAAAACAACAATCATAATTTACAACTCAACTAATTAATATTAGATTAGTTGTAAATGATGATTGTTGCTTTGTTTATTTTGGACTTTATTAATAGGTATAAAGTCCACAATTTCTTCTCTACCTGTTCTTTTAGGCGGGCTCGGCGCTCGCAAAATTTCAGATGTCAGTTTACCGGCGTTCCTGGTCTCGGTCCACAGCACGGATGAATTAGCCAGTTACATTCTAGCACCTACACTGGTTAGTTCAGAAGTGTTATGTAAGACCGACGCCGTGAACGCCTGGAAAATGGCTTGTCCAAATACTGATCTGCCTACCAACCCATTCTCCCAAAGGCAGTGGGATGGGCCGCTATGCAACACGGTAAGAGAAAATCTTTTTACTACATCTGTAAGTGTTGCAGAGCACGCACGTTTGCTGGCTGTGGGAGAATGGGATCGGATTTATGGTTTCAGGCACTTCCATCGTCCAACACAGGTACAATGTTGCACGATACAACATTTCGCCTCGCAACCTGTCTTTGTTTAGGTGCCCCGTGTGTTTCTCTGCATCGTTGTCATTGCGGAGAAGCCGTCTACAGGCTCGGACACCATGGGCTGTCCTGCAGCAGAAATGCTGGTCGTATTTCACGACACACTCACCTTAATGACATTATCCATCGTGTTCTTATCACCGCTGGCGTACCAGCAGTATTAGAACCCATAGGCTTGGTACGTGACGATGGTAAGAAACCCGATGGTATGTCTTTGTTACCTTGGAAAAAGGGTAGGCCTTTGGTGTGGGACGCCACATGCGTCGACACCCTTACGCCATCACATCTTCCGAGCACGGTGAGCTGAGCCAGTGCTGCTGCTATAGCGGCGGAAAACCTCAAACGGCGCAAATACAGTAATTTAATTGGTAATTCCTTTTTTGAGCCGTTAGGGGTAGAGACGCTAGGTTCATGGAGTCCGGGCGCTCGTGCGCTTTTTAGAGATATATCTAAGCGGCTACTCGACGCTTCGCGTGACCAGAAGGCTGGACTTTTCTTGGCTCAAAGAATCACCATTGCCATTCAACGTGGCAATGCTACCAGTCTTCTGGGTACTTTCCCGGTCGACAGCGATGCTGAGGAATTTTACAACGCTGCCTAACCCAGCCATTTTTTTTCTTTCAAGCCAACTGATGTAGGATTACTTGTTAAACAAACAGTTTTTTTTAAATATTATATAATGATTTTATAATGAGACAGAAAATAAATATTATTCTCTAATTAATAGAAATGAAAACAAGGCAATCTAATTATTAAATACGAGTCCTTATTTATTATTGTCTTTAGCTACCATATTCTGAGTGTTCTATAATTATGTCGGTTTAGTATAATAATATAGTTGTAACGTAGTGCTAGGTCGGTCACGTTTTTAGAACGTGGTCGACCAGGAAAGTCAAGTTAGCGGAGATAAAGTAAACACTATAATTCGCAATTATACGATCTTTAATACTAGTTTAAAAATTGACGAAAGTACGCGAATTATATGTCTATACAATATGTAACAGGGCGTGTTTCTAGCAATAAAGGCTTTGGTGCGAGGTCCGGCTGGAGCAAGGTGGTCTACTTAACTTTAGAACGTCGCGTCGGTCGGCGTAAGACCGCAATCCAGAGCGTGGCCGTATTTTTATTTGCGGCCGCTGGGGAGGGGAAGCCAAAGGAGGGGCGCCGCGAGCGCAGCCACTCAGATACGACCGGTCCGCGTGATACACCCCCCTCGTTAGGAGAGAATTTTTCTTCGGGAAAATTCGGTCTCCCGAGGACTCCCTGCTCCTCCGGCAGGCAGCTCCCGACCGGTACCCTGGAACAGTAGTGGAAGGTGGTGAAGATACCGTCTACAAAACAATTTTAATTAGATGTAATCAATTATAGGCTAAAGTATAGCAAACGAGCTCGCCTGATGGAAGGCAAATAAAACGAATAAGTAATTAGCTATAATAATAATGGCATACGACGTAAACAAAGTGTGTCATCGGCTTGGTATGTCGATCGGTTGCGAACCACTCGATAAAGAACACGTGTAAGGATAATATAATTATTTCACCATAAAGACAACTGAGTAGTTTTATATGGAGTTATAGGAAGACAATCACAATAAATAGACTTCAGAGTAAAGTACAGCGATTAGTACGCCAAGCGAGATAGACATGCATGTTTAGATTTCAATTAGAAATTTAGAAAGCAATAGTTAGCATAATATTTGTGTACTTATTTAAGCCACAATGTACAATCAAAGAATTTTTTTAAAAATAAATTTCAAGCCCTTGCAATATTGCGATGAACGCCATTTAGAAGTGGTGCGACTAGGAAGTATTAATCTTTGTAGTTTATTCATTTTAAATCTTATATGCCATTCACCGAGACGTTTTCCAGACATATCCGACAGTTTGTAAACTAACGGAGATTTCTTGGAAACAATTTTGCATTTAATAAATGTAGGAGCCCTTTTTTCCCTTGACTGGTTAATTTGTTTAGAGGTGCAGCGATTGAGCTAAAGTTCGGAATAAAACGGCTGTACCATAAGGCAGCGCCTAAGAAACGACGTACTTCTTTTCTATTAAAAGGTCAAGGTCATTTTTAATTGAAAAAGGGGGAAAAGAGGCGCTCTCATTCCACCGCGGGCGCAACCGCTCAGACACAACCGGTCCGCGTGACATAGTAAAACAATTTTATTATTTTGTGTAGTGTTGGGATGTCTGAAAACATCAGAATAAGCGAGTGGATATTTTAATATTTAAGTTGCGCTTTTAATGATTTCTATCTTTTGGCAGCGGCTTCGCTTGCTCGGCAAGTACTTTTTATGGGTAAAAACCTACCCTATGTCCTTTCTGTTACCCTACCAACGTATATGCAACGCGTATGTGTATGTTTCATTAATAAAGGTCGGTCGAGAAGTTCAGACGTGAAAGCGTAACAAACAAAAAAATACACAAACTCACGTATGCATTTTATAAATAATATTAAGTTAGGATTAGGATATCCTGCTCTTTTTTGCTCTTGTGTCATTATAAGAGAAGAAAACAAAAGTACGTTTGTCTGGACTCAACGCTGCCGTCATTTTCATCTTGAAGTGGCTAAAAATTCATATCTAGAAACGTGGCGCACAGAAATTCGTGGCTCCATTCTGCTAATCAATCGTGTATATAATGGTATACACGGCTAATGAGCCGCCAGGATATGTAATTGTAGTTCTGACGTCACAACTGTATGTTTTAGATTATTGCTATCGGCGAAATACCAGCGGAACCGAGAATGCGTCACAGCGAACGGTGTAACAATATACAATATTCTGCGCTATTGTAATTGAAATTCTTCCTACTACAGAAAAGGAGATTGAAAATATAGTTTTGAATCTCAAATCTAACTCTGCAACTGCTTGGGATGGCATTCCCATCAATATTATTAAGGCCACACATAAAACTTTAGTCCCTATTATAACTCATGTCTGTAATCTTTCTATTTCTTGTGGTGTTTTCCTAATAGTTTTTAAGAAGGCAATAATTAACCAAGTTCATAAGACTGGGCGCAAAGATGACTTAAATAACTATAGACCTATCTCCGTTCTTTCTGCTCTTTCAAAGATTTTGGAACGTGTCTTGCATAAGAGCTTAATATCCTTCCTCGAAATTAATAATATTTTATCCTCCAACCAGTTTGGTTTTCGGAAGGGAAGAAGTACTGAAGATGCTCTGATAACTTTGTGTGAAAACATAGTCAGGTCTCTTGATGGTAGGTGTAAGTGCTTAGGTGTTTTCCTTGATCTAAGTAAGGCTTTTGACACTGTCTCGACTTCAACCTTACTTATGAAGATGGAGGGCATTGGTATTCGAGGAATAGTATTGGACATATTCAGGGATTACTTGATGGACCGAACTCAAGTGACAAAAATAGGCCTATACGAGAGTACTGAGCTTCCTATTACATACGGTGTACCGCAGGGTAGCATTCTAGGACCCACTCTTTTCCTTATTTACATTAATGAGCTCTGTAATATGTCTATTGAAAATTGTAAAATAATTACGTATGCCGACGACACTTCCCTGCTAATTGAAGGAGTGGATTGGGTCCAGTGCTATAAAAATGCTGAGGCGGCTTTATCACGTGTAATGGAATGGTTGAAAATTAACTTACTTTCGCTTAATCTCAGTAAAACAACTTATTTGTCATTTGCTATAAAGTCAAATTTATCTCCTTCACCTTCACTTAATATTAAATCCCATGTGTGCGACCGCACTTCTCTTTGTAGCTGTAGTCACATCACTAAGTCGAGGAGCGTTAAATATTTAGGTGTGTATATCGACCAACATCTGAACTGGCACAAACTCCTGGACACACTTTCTAATAGGACACGTAAGCTTATTTATATCTTCAAAAAATTACGAAGGTCTGCTGATATGGATACGTTAAAATTGGTATACTTAGCTCTTTGCCAATCGATCTTAACTTATTGTATCCCCGCTTGGGGTGCAGCCGCCGAGTGCTATTTCATAAAACTTGAACGTGCGCAAAGAATAGTGCTTAAATTTATTTTCTCACGGCCGCTTAGATTTCCTACAATACAGCTATATGAGGAATCGAATATGCTAACAGTTCGATAGCTTTATGTTCTTATGTCCATCCTGCGTAAGCACTCATCTCGACCCCTTACGGAGCCAGTTGGCAGATTAAAACACACAATCTTCACTCAAGTTTCACATAACACCTCATTCGCATAACGACACTACTACGTGGCTAGTTCTAAACTTTATAACAATTTAAATAAAAACCTAAAAATACACTCTAAAACTAAATTTAAACTTAAACTTGTACTAAAGGATTTTCTTAAAAACTTACCTTCCGTGATACCGAGGAACTCCTGTTGGGGAATTAACAGTTGGATAATACACATACACAGTTATAGAAAAATACTCTCACACACTCATATTTATTTATATATACACTCATACACATTCAAACATCCTTATAAACATCCACCAACACACATAAACACACACACACACACATACACACACGACACACAACAATTAATTATAAATCTCACACTTATTAAGCAGACACTTGCAGATTTTGTATTCCTTCTATACAATAAAGAAAGATAGTTTTCTCCATCTTCCCTAACCCTAGTTTTGTACTTAGTATTTTCTCACTATTTATGAGAATATCAATGATTGTAACCATTTGTGAGGCTTATATTAATGTTACTATCAGAAGGTAGCACTGGCTTCTAAGATACAGGTCTATACCTAGTTTAGAAGTCAGGGTCTCCAGTTTGTCATGTATTCCTTAAGCCCTAGTTTTGTACTTAGATTAAGTGTTTTTCTTATGAAGTAATAAACTTATTATTATTATTATAAATTGGCAATATGATAAGACATGTAGTTTATACCATGTTGACGTAATAATAACTGCGATAATGTAACTAGTACTCTCATAAAATGATTGATGAATACATGCGTATTAGACTCAAGCTTAGGTAAATCTGGAGAAGTAGGCAGATATTTAATCGAACGTGTATTTAATGCTACGAATTGGAGACGATCCAATCATATAGACTGCACAGATGGCGTAATGGTGTGATGGCCTCGCCACTGCCACTGCCGAGTGGGTTTGAATCCCACACGGGACAAAACTTTGTGTGCTCCACAAATGGTTGTTCGGAGTCTGGGTGTTCTTTGTGTTCGTCCCTATCTACAGGACCCGAGTAGATTGGGTCTCAGGGGAGAACTACGGGTCGCCCTCTTTGGACAAGGGTACTGCGGGGTCAGGAAACCCACTGTGCCTCGAAAGGTGTGTTCTATCGACCGCTGATTAGAGTGCGCGGTGCCTGACATTGGTGTGGACTCGCAGGGGCTATGTGGTTAGCCTCTGAGGATGACATGTTCGTTGCTCGGCAAGCACGTGCCGTTCGAGCGTCGGACTCATGCGCGGCTAGTGCGAGCCAGTCGCTCGCGTGAGGTCTTTAGCGAAGTGGCAGCGTGGTTGCTACCACAGCGGATCTCGGGCGCTTGCCTGCTCAGCAAGTAAGTCATAGCTGAAGTGACTCGGGCTAGGCTCTTTAGTCAACTGAGCCCGCTCGAACTTATCCCGCGGGATTAGTTGACCTAATTTGAATCGGGCAACTGGTCCCATTTTAAAAAGAAGAATATTATTTATATATATACAATATTGAAATTGGATTGCTGCCATACACGCCTTGTCAACATACCTTGGCTGTGGCGGCGGTGACGTCAATCTTCATGCCTTTAATTCAGTGAATAGGGACACTTTGTTGACACAAGTAAAATTTTAAGCTCCCAAAATTTATAAGTGGTAGTGTACAGGTACAGGTATCCATCAAAATTAATGTACAAGGAAAACCTTTTGGAATCAGCCGTTGGTTGTCAACAAGATGAACCTCTTGGGCCAGTAATTTTTAGTTTAGCTATTTACCCCATCATTAAGCAGCTAAATTCCAAATTTAATATCTGGTACCTAGACGATGGCACCTTAGGAGGAGAAGTAGATACAGTATTACAAGACTTTTAAAAAATAAATTCCAATTAATAGGTTTGGAACTTAATCCAAGCAAATATGAAATTTTTGTCGGCAATAACATCAATAAACTATCGGTATTATCTGAATTCAATTCTTTGGCACCTAATATTAAACTTTTAAATAAAATCTCTCTTCGCCTCCTTGGGTCCCCAATTTTAGATGGTTTTGATAATTTTATACAAGCAAAATTCAAAATTTTTGTGAAACGTCGTAAAGATTATTCATAATTAATATACATTCGGCTTTTTAGTCCATTGAAATGTTACATGAGCTTTCCATATTTTAGAGGACGCAATTTTATTTTTGGGACAAAGTTGTACGGATTTAACAAAAATTTTTTAAGAATGATTTACAATAAAAAGAAGATCATAAAACTAAGTTAAGCATTTCGTTTTGACCGGATTCTCATGAGCATTGACCAACCCGGTCAACTTTGGAGCGCTGTAACAGCGTTTTAAGAGAACGAAATTAAAAAAAATATAGAGAAAAATTTTCCTCAAAAGACCATCTACAAGATTGGTCTGAGGTAATTTTTTGTAAAATGTATAAAAAAAAGCTATAGAGCAAAAGAAAATTTTTATAGTAATTTTCTCACTTTTTTGCTTATAACTTCTTTAATTTTAAATTTGGGGCAAAATGTTTTATGAACATATTTGTAGGCAAAGCGATTTGCTACAAATTATGTTTTTACGAATTTTTTGTAGGGCGTATAGTTTCCGAGATATTGCGAAAAAGGTGTTTGCACCCCTTTTTCCAAGATGGCGGCTGGGGGACAAGGGCGGCAACCCCACAAACTTGGGGTTAAACTTCTATTGACATCCACACATGTCCCAAAAATAAAATTACGTCCTGTAATAAATGCAATATTAGGTCCTTAAATTGTAACATTTCAATGGACTATTTACAATTATCCGATACTGTCTTTTCGTCCCTAAATTTGCGCATGCCCTTCGATCTTTACACTTTTGGAAACATTCGACACTTTTAGCAAAAAAGCGAGCTTACCAGTTCGCTTGGGCGGCCTCGGCATCCGAACAATTACTGATGCGAATCCGAAAAATTTTAGTTAATATGTCTCTTTAGTTAATATGTCTTGTAAATAATTTGTTAATAATTTGTTTAGTTATTAAATATGTATATACAATATAAATATATACACACGTCAACAAAAGTGTTTGCGAAAAGAAATGACACACCATCGCTTGGTTATACTAATATATTAAAAAATTGGATTAAATATAATGACCATCAAAAATACTAATTGCACAGCAAATATTGCACAGCATAACCAGCACCTAAGATACGCCTCAAATCACTGCATTCCGTCTCCGTTAGGTTATGTTATTTTCCTTTTAAATCCACTCAAAAATAGGAGCCCTGTGAAGCGACACAGGATATAAAATTGGTGCGGTAGTAGCCTTAATAAAAAAAAAATTGAATGCTACGAAATGGAAGCGATCCAATTACTATAATTATGTACAATTGAACCAGAAAATTATGATGATCCAAAATTGAAATAATTGAAATAAGAGCCTTAAGATTGATCGTAAGTTTAAACTGTCATGAACTAATGAGGCCACATTGTCTCATAAAATTTTGTCTGAACAACATAAACAATTTAAAAAATCTGTGACATATTAGCATCTATACTGTAAGACAAATAAAGATTCCAATTCTGGTAGAAATATACACATTGCATAAAGTGTACCTACTCCTTTCTTTTTAGTACCTATTTTACTTAACAAACGGTTCACCTAGTGGTAATTGACTTCCGAAGTATATCTTGGGCTGAAAAAATATTTTGATTTTAAATCCATAAAACGTTTACTTATAAGGCATAAAGTAAAAACTATGAACATCAAAATTACTCTTATGAATGTGAATATATGTATGTTTTTGACTGATGCCATGTTCAGAAATGCAAGGGCACAAAACCATTAAATAATAAAAGTGGCAAGAATCTCATTGCCACTCTTTTTAATTGTCCAGTTTACAATATTATTTATTTTCATATCCAGAAGTATATGAATTCAATATTTTATTATAGTAGCATAATAAATATATTTTATAATAGTTATTTAATGAATATGTTAAAATATCAGGCTAAAAATAATAAAAAAAACAATTGAAATGTATTTATTGCCAAAACAGTACATATACATACACATAGTATCCATTGGCTCCACACTAGGCAAGCCTGTCCTGTGGATGCCGATGTTTGCGATTTTTACAGTTGACAATTTAGTAGGTACAGTTTGCTCGGTAGAAGTCAGTAAGCAGACATTTGAACTTTTCTATTAACTACATTATAATACAGGATAAATAAATGATAAAATAATAAACACATGCATTTAAATGAACAATAAAATGGAAATAAATAAATATATGTATGTACTAAGTAGTAAGATAAATAATTATTATAAACAATAGATATATATGATATATTGTTACTTAGGATAGTTTTATATTGTGTCTATGCGCAGATATAATTATAATTCTAAATAATTAAGAAATTTGTACAAATAACTGTTCTGTGGAGTCATAGCTTAGAGAAGAAAGCCATTTTGATACCTTTACTTTAACTTCGTTCATAGAACTAAAATGTAAATTGTTGTAATTATCCTAGTTCAAGGATAACTCCTTGCGGATAATGATGAACCATAGACTTGGCGCCATTCCTATATAAATAGGCACAACGGGATTATTGGATAGTGTGTTTTCAGTTTCATTATAAGACACACTACGTCACTTTAACAATGAATTTGATATTAAATAATTATCTTCTGTTAACATTTTTCGTTGGATACCTAGGTAAGATTTTATAATATTTATTTTATATATTTATAATTTAATTCAGTTATATTCGGGTTAATAGTTGATTATCGCTCGCTTTAACCTAACCTCGCATGTTTGAGAGCTATCCATAATGTTCTCGAAGATATTATGTGAAGTCTGCCAACCCACACTGGGCCAGCGTGGTGGATTTTGGCCTAATTATTCTTACACTGAGAAGAGCACGCAGTAACATGGAGTACAGGAGTGGACTATGGCAATCACCAAGTTCTGACACTCGTGAAGTCCTGGTGAAACTAAATACATTTCAATCAATAAACATTACAATACATTGGAAAAAATACACCAAAAGACATGTCATTGTGTCGTTATTAACAGTCTTTACTTCTTTTCAAATCTTGATTGCTACTTTAATACGTTAATTATAAACTGTATCTAAATATTATCAATAAACAATAGCCGTAAACAATTTTTTTTAAATAATGGTGTAGGTTAGGTTAAGTTAGTATAGTTACAGTATTTTTCTGGATAAAGGGTAGCCTATATCCTTTTCTATACTCTTCACAAAGCGTATGCGAAATTTCATGATAATCGGTCGAGCAGTTAAGGCGTGAAAGCGTAACAAACAAATAAATAAACTCACATTCGCATTTATAATATTATATAGTTAGAATTAGGATATCAGCCCTGTATATAAATTGTCTGACTGCTGGGCATGGCCTATTCTCAGTTTGAGAAGGGTTAGGCCATATCATAGTCTAACATGCTGGCCCAGTGCGGGTTGACAGACTTTACATTTCTTCGAGAACATAATGTAGAACTCTCAGATTATATAGGTTTCCTTAAGAAGTTTTCCTTCGTCATTAATGCGAGCAATATTTCATTATTTTATACGCACATGACTTCAAAAAGATAGAGGTGCATACTTTGGGATAGAGTTCGAGACCTCTGCGAAATTACTACCATGCAAAGGTCTTCCACGAGGCTACCGCTGCTAATAAAGTCATTAATAAAAATTAATATAAATTTATAAATATTTCAGGTGCTGTCAAGTTCAGATGTGATTATTCGTATAGTCAAGTTGGATGGCTCAAATATCATAAGATACCGGCAACGTGGCACGATGCTCGCTTGCGATGCCATTATGAAGGTACATATACATAATAATTATGTAGCTGAGAGATGAAGAATAATGAATTTACTTTTTTAATTTAGTTTCACAGTTTTGAGAAAGTGGTAACCAAAAATAAATACCTTAAAAGTGGATTTGTAATTAATTATTTACCTCTCAGCTACAAATATTATATACGTTTTAAAATCTAATGAATTTAGTGACGGGCGTATGTGATTTTTATTACCCTTTAACTAAGATACATAAATGCAAATTCAGTAACTTCCCTAAACTTTAACGTTCAAGTGTTACCTTGGAACTTAAATAAATAAATACTTTTTATTTTTTTTATACGAATTACTGTCGCATTTTTGGCAAGTGAAAGGAGAGACTTTGCCTTGCAGTGGAATAATACAATGTTATTATTAATGAATTGTGATCTTCTATAGCATAAGTTTATCCCAAGCTTAGTAAACTCGCACCCAAAAGTCACGAAGAACTATTTATTTCTATTAACAGGAGGTATGTTAGCTTCACCGACGTCTACTGAAATCAAAGATGCGATGATGAACGCCATTACCGACGTTGATATATTCACTGGAATACACGCTACCTTTTCCCCTGGGAGCTACTACTCTATTGACGGTTAGTGATGTTCTTATTATCGATTAAAATATCGAATATGGATCTGCCTTGGTGGCGCGGCGATAGTGAATGCAACTGCTGTGCATGAGGGCATGAGGTTTGATACCCGGGCCGGACGAAGCAGTTTTCCTGCTCAAGTAGTGGTTTAAGTCGTCGCCTAGACACTGTCACCAAGCCATGTTTTGTAGAATTATTAATTACATTTGAATACCATGGGACAATAATTTGTGAGATCCACAGATAGTTGTTCTGAGTCTGGATGGTATTTTTGTCCGTTGTTTAAATGTTTGTAAATTCGACACAGGAATAATTCCTAGTAAGCAAGTTGTGTTATGAATAAAATTATATATGAATGAAATGATAAATATTTGGAAATATGCCTTCTCTATAGAGACGCTTGAAAATACTAACTAGGACTATTATTTTGCAGGAGTACCACTGGACGCAATTTCTTACAGATGGGCTGACAACGAACCAGACAATAAAAACAATTCTGAAAGATGTATCTCAATTAATTCTGAAGGAGACTTTTCTGACGTAAGATGTGACGAACCTCGTCCTTACATATGCTACAGGGCTAATTCCTTAGTCGATGCCAATGCTTGTGGAACTACGGATCCAGGTCAATTGGATTAATAATTTTCCTTTTCAACTATTGTACCAATGGTGTCAGAATTGCGATCAAGTATCGTAAAATCACTCCTAATACAAACATTTTTGCTTATCTCCAGGAGTTATCAAGAGTACCAGTCATTTGTTATCCAAATTACTAGTAAACATTTAAAAAATAATGTTTATTTTGTAATTATACTCAATTCCATGCGTGGATACCTATAATTGGCTTTATGTTACCTTAGCATAGTGACATAATCTTATGCTTAAAAAATAAATATACAATTAATCTCATGGTGTGTGACACCCACTTTTAGCCAGCTTTGGTTTTGGTCCCACATAATAAGAGGCGAGCCTGTTGCTGTCTTCCAGACTAAGCTCCAGACTACGTACTGCTCCTAAGAATTTCTTGAAAGGACTATCCAATAACACCAGGCTTCGAACATGATACTTCATGTTCAGCAGTCGTAGTCATTGATTCTGCACCACTGACCACAAATTAAAATAATGTTGTAATTTTCAGAATATCGCTTTGAAAACCGGACAAGGAAGTGCTACAAGTTCCACACAACAGCGCGTACGTTTGAACGCGCCCATTTTGTCTGTTCTGCTGAAGGCGGACATCTTGCCATCATAAACAGCGATGTGGAATCTAAAATCATTCGGGATCTATTTATGAGCTACCCGAAAGAGAAAATCATGGGCAACTTGCACACCAAAGATGTTGCTTTCATTGGATTCAACAATTGGGGAGAGAGCGCGGATTGGACAACTATTAGTGGTAATGATTCTTTGACAACTCTATTGCTTAGACTCATAATTATAATTAAGTAAAAACAGGTTTAGAGCTCTATTCAAGATAAGCGTATTATGTTAGTACATCAGCTTATTCAACTTCATCAGTCTGAACTATTGTTCGCCGATGTTATTTACGTCGAACACACTACGTACTGATTCTGTCCCTACTAAACAAAACTAGATAAAAATAAACATGATTTTCAAATTAATCTACCAAATTCTAGCAACGTATTAAAAATGATTTTGTGGTTTTTGCATGTTACTAGGACTAGCAGACAGGCAAACTGTCTAAAAGTATTTTTTTAGGTTTGGATGCTTCTAAAAAGTTTAGTCCAACTATTTTCCTAAAATATCTGCAACTCACAGATGGAGCCATGTTGCAGTTTTGTAACAGTTTTTAAATACGTATATTTGACTAAAATACCACCATAACCGCCTAAAACAAACTTTAAAAAAAAGAAAACCGACTTCAAAAAAACACATCAGCACTAAAAAGCGCAAAATAAACTTAATGAAACATTTAATTCGAAGGATAGAAATGTGTAACTCTTTTATAGATTTCCAATTTCGTTTAAAATAACTTACCTACGTAAATACTAAATTATTACAAAATCTTAATAAACGAAAATCTTTACTTCTGTGAACTGCCCTCCTACCTATTCAATATAATTATTATTCGAGAAATACCTATAACAATATTATTTTACTTCTCAATTATGTAGTATTTAGTATTTACAAATTATGATGATTTATTTACACAATTACATTGTCAATTTTTGTCTAAACCTCTTAACTATTAATATAAATAATTTATAGCATCATGGTTAGACCAACTAAAGGTGCCACCCGCATGAGGGAAAAGAAAGACAAGGAATTGATTGAAGCAAATAAAAACGTTTATCGAAAAATTGCAAACGGTATGCCATATCTCGTTCCCAAGAATCACCATTGACACGTCATGCTAGATTATTTCAGATGAGAAATTACATGCGTTCTCAATTATTGTCACAGCAATCCCAAAGTGATAGGACCCGTCGACTCAATCGTATTCATGAGGCAAATAAACTACTGAAGAAACCACATAATGAAAAAGCATTGCGTGAAATGCAACGATTACATACATACATAGATTTACGCCTGTTTCCCAGAGGGGTAGGCATAGACTACGGATTTTTATTTGCTACGATCCTGACACACTTCTCTGGCTTCATTCACTTTCATCACATTCCTCATACACGCCCGTCGGTTCAAGGAGCTCTTAGCCTGGCCTTTGTCCAGAACGCCACCGATCTGTTCGAGAAATACAATAATCTTAATCGTTGCACGATTATTGTAAATAAATATCTGGGAACACGGTAGATGAAATGTCTTAAGCAACTTTATTACACACTAGTTTTCCCCGCCGCGGCTATGTCGGTTAAAAAGTGAATAATATTGATTACATTTAATTTTTATTCTTCAGGTCAATCACTTAAAGAAGCTGGTTTCAGCACGTTTTCCCCTGGAGAACCAAACAGCGCTCCTGAATCTGAGTTTTGTGGCTCCGTGACACGCACTGGATACCTCAATGACTTGTGGTGTGATAGGCATTTTGCATTTATTTGCGAAAAGCAAGCTGACTACCCCGCCGTTTGTGATAATGATGATTTTATTGCTGCAAATACTATTCGACCGTAAAGCCTTTGGTACTGCTCCTAATCTCTCTCCGGTCATGTCGAAGCGCCATCCAATCCGATTATGAGAGTTAGGGAACAGAGAGTGCACTTTAATATCTCGTGTGCAGATGGCCACTCACTCTTAAAATTGGTGGCCGTGACCAATATTCAGTCTGAAGGACTTTATTAATATTTCAGCCAAAACAAGGCCTTATGTATTGTCTGACTACCGGATAATTGATGAGGTAATTCGATACCGGATTTTAGCCTACATCTGATACTTTATTATTTACGTAATACATGTGTTTAGATCTTGATAGCATTGGTAAAACCTTAAAGGCAATTTTATTTACCGATGTTTCGATCAACTTGCCTCGACTGAGTTCACATCCATTTTGTTCGAGGTTACAACAGACGTTCCAAACTTTATAAATTAAATAAGCAGCATAATTATATATTCAAATTGTTACCAATGCTATTTGAGTCTGTTGTATATATTGTTATATATTTGATTTATCTTGTATTATGTAAAAAATCATGACAGTCTAAAGTTATATACCGATTTAATTTATTTTAAACGTTTTAGTTACACTAGCTAACCTATACTTGCATTTATCTGTTAACATTACCATGTATGTCCACATGTTTCGGCCACAATTTCCGACCTCCAACTCTACAATACTGCTTATTTTATAAATAATAATACGTTTAAGGTACTGAAACCATTACATCATTTATCTATTGCTGAACACACTCAAGCTTAAAATAATAAATACATTAATTTAATACCGTTGTACTTTATTTTCGACTAATTTTAAGTTAAAAGGTGACCTATTGCTACCTATATAATTATACTAAAATTTTGCCTGCGGCTTTGTTCGCGTAAATGTTGGTTAAGTAGGTAACAGTGTTTTTTTTCTGGATTAAATGTATCCTTTGTCCTTTCCTGTTACCCTAACAACGTGTATGTGGAATTTCATGACGATCGGTCAGGCGTGAAAGCGTAACAAACAAACTTATATTCCCATTTATAACATTAGTTATAAAGGGCCCCGATAGGGGGCGATCCGCGTTGGGCTTTAAAGAAGCTAAATCGGGAGGTCCTCCTGGAAGCCTCCATCGTTCAGGCCTGACAACGTCGATATGGAGGCCGAGTGGTTCCGGGAGGCCGTAACTCAAGTGTGTGATGCGGCGATCCCTAGAGTGCTTCGCAATCTATCAGCTAGGCGTCGGGTGTACTGGTGGTCGGATCACATAGCCGATCTGCGCCATTCCTGAGTAACGGCCAGACGCCAGTACATCTGGCTTCGTAGGAGGCGTCGCCGCCCTCCCGATTTGACGTCAGGGAGGCGGATCTGTACGAGGCCTACAGAGTGGCCAAGAAGATTTTGAAAATCACTATAAAGCGGGCTAAGGATCAGGCCTGCCAAGAGCTGCTGGGGACTCTGGACCGTAATCCCTGAGGGCGTCCATATTTAATGGTCAGGGGCAAGCTTCGTCCCTGGGCGCCCACCTTGTCCCAGAGTCTGCGGCCACAGTTAGTGGAGGAGGTGCGTCAGTTGTGCTGCTAGTGAGAATTTCAGGACTGAAATATCTAATGACCCTTTGTCGAAACTGGGTATCGAAACTGAGCCCTTATGCGCCTCCGATATCATATTTCTCAAAATTTAAGTTTTTAATAACATATGCAGCATTTAGGCATTTAGGGCATTCGTATAATTCAGAAGACATTTGGTATCGAGCCCTGTGTCGCGAGGGACTTTACAAATAATATATTAATGGACGTAAAGAACAGCCAGACTCTAATAATTATAATTATGTAAATCAATAACAAATAATTGTCATGTGTAGGATTTGAACTCACAATACTCGGCGTGGAGGCGGTAGCGAGGCGACTGCTTACACCCTACCCATCGGTCATAAAAAATCAATTTGTATCATAATATTCTCGCAATACAATATTACCTTTTTTTTATACAACTAAGGTGGCAAACAGGCATACGGCCCACCTGATGGTAAGTGATCATTGTAGCCTATGGACGCCTGGAACACCAGAGGCATCACTTGCGCGTTGCCGACCCTTTAGGATAGCAAGTGGGAAGGAGAAGGAGTGGGAAGAGGGAAAGGGGGTCATTGGGCCTCCGGCAATCTCACTCACCGAACGAAACACAACAGTAGGAATACTCCTATTTCACGTCGATATTCTGTGAGAGGGTAGTCCTTCCCCGGGCGAGCCGGCCCATTCATGCTGAAATCAGCGAGGCTTTACTAAAACCTAAACTAGTTTATAATAACACATGCGTTATTTATGCAGGAAGACGTATTAACATTTATTTCTCCATAAATAATAAAATAATAATAATATATATTAGGAAATTTTCAATACAAAATTTGGGCCTCTGGTATTATTCGTTGCCACAGCTAACTAACATAACAAGTAATACTATTTTTACCTTTAAACAAATATAAGTGACAATTGTTTTAATGAAATAACTCAATAGTATTGAACCAGCTTCTATTTGAATACATGAATAATTCCCATAGGTGCAAGTCCTAAGTAACAGAGGGGCGAGGAAAATCCCAATACCACTATGCTTGACCCGTGAATCGAAACCGAGACCTCTTGCCTTTACAGCGCCACCGATATATTGTGTATATTTTTCTTTCCTTAAAAATATAATTTCCTGAATCACGCAGTATTTCAAATATATCGTCGACTCTATGAATTATTCCTGAATCACGCAGTACTTCAAATACATTTAAACAACGAAGACAAAGAACATCTAACCTCAGAACAACTTTTTAAGATTACACATGTTTTCCATGTAGAATCCGAAACCACTACACTCAGCCTAGTAGTATGGTGAGGCGACCACTTCAACCACTGTACTTAGGTGCAGTCATACTACGTGTAGCACTAAAATACTGCCATAACTTAAACAAACTGAAAATTTTCCGAGCGGATGAAATAACTGTAAGATAAAACTAAACTCTAATACAAAAACAAAACATTGTGGGAACGGTATATAATTTTCTAGTTACCGAGAATATAGAGAAAATGTTACCGGTGTTACTTAATTGTAGTGTGCGAGGGAGCAGACAATATATCTTCTCTAATTCCCTGATCAGGAAGGAAATTGCTTCGCCTGACCTGCGAGACTAAGCTGGAATCTAAAGTTATGTGCTTAATTTTATAATAAAAAGCTTAAGTATTTAACTTCCTTACGTTATTATATTACAGTTGCTCTATTTTGCTCTGAAATCTTTAACTTTTATGTTATAGCAGGCAGACGCTTTCAGGTGTACGTTACCTTTGACTGTTGAATCTTATAATCCTTACCTTTCTACGGCTAAACCACTTAATCGATTTGGATGAAATTTGGTACAAAGATAGTTCAAAACCTGGACAACACTCGGAATATTGACAGTAGCGAACCGAGCACTTAATAATTCGCCATCCATGCAGACGCCCAAACAAAACTTCAAATATTGGTTTACTTATACTAGCGCTAATAGGCTCTTAGCATTAATCAGGAATAACTACATCAGAAGCACTAACCAAAAAGATTCAGTGAACTCTAAATAGGTTTAGTACACGTAGAAAAAACAATAGTTCTCTAAGCTATATAGCGGGACCTTCTACAGACAACATTGAGGTCAACAATACCTAAACAAACTAGATAAGTTTGTCGATGGACCTAACTTTGTCCTCTTCTGGTAATGTAGAGTCCCTACTACGTGCGTCATATTGTCGTTTTTTAACATGGCATGAGAGATGACGTGGATATTCGTCATCTCTCATCTCATCTCATCCCTCTCATCTCATCCCTCTCATCCCATCATGTCAAGTTATGTAAGACGCAATGCATTTTTACTTATTACGCCAATAATATCAGACTTGTATATAACACGGGCCTCTTCTCAGTGTTAGAAGGCCTAAGAAGTCTAGGATAGTCAACACGCTGGCACAGTGCAGGTTGTCAGACTCCAAATATCTTCGAGAACATTGTGGAGAATTTTCAGACCTGTACGTAACCTTTTTTTTTTGTTACCCATGAAAAATGCTTGATCCACTATCCGCCGGCTAGGGGACGGCACCGGCGGGGTGTGTGGGACTCCCCAGCATGAAGAGCGCTGGTATACCCACTAAAAAACCTGGAGTGTTCCCTCTCTCACCCAATGGGAGGGGCCTGTTGGGAGCTCTTAAAACAATTGAGTCATCCATAGCAGGTCCCCCCGTGTGGGTGCCGGCCGGGTCAATCGGACCCGACCACCTCTCGTCCCCAGGGGAGAGCCTCACCGCTCTCCCCTTTCGACATTAGAAGGCGCGCGGGAACACCGCGCGCGCCCTCTCGGGGACCTGTAGGTAACCTAACCTAACCTAACGATGTTTTCTTTTACTTGTATTGCAATCGATAATTAATTAATAAATTCGGAAAGTGGAGCCGAGTCATGTGAGCTCGATCCCCACACGGGACAAAATTAGTATGATCCATAAATATTTGTTACGAATCTGGGTATTCTTTGTGGCTTGTTTAAATATTTGTAACGTCATCTATTTTACAGGCATTATTTCTAATGAAAGAGCTGTCTTATCAAATAAAAAGCTAAACTGTGCAACGCCCGTTATTTATAATAGAGTTCTAACAACGTGACGTTTTGTGACGCAGCTGTCCTTGTTTTTGAACGAAACGTTGATACGCGCTGACGTCTATCAAGTACTAACTTTAAAACAAAAATTGTTTTGGCAAAATTTTGCTGTGCGGCAGAGTGATGGATGCGTATTTAACACGCCTCGCACATCTATTCATACTTTTACACTTACTTATTAACACTGAAAACGTCACCTCGAATATACAATACTAGCTTTTGCGCGCAGCTCCGCCCGCGTGGTATCTATATCAATAAAAAGTAGCCTATGTCCTTCCCAAAGTTTTAAAGTATCTCTGTACTAAATTTCATCCAAATCGGTTGAGTGGTTTGACCAGGAGTTAACAGACAGACAGAGTTACGTTCGAATTTATAATATTAGTAAGGAAGTAAGGATGATATTATCTATTGCTTATGATAGCTAGTAACAGCGGCGGCTTAATAACTAAATATTATAAATTTAAGGCATTGTTACATTGCTCTAGCTAAACTAATTTTGATGATATTTGGGACATAAAAGTAACAGAGTATTGGCTGCATTAAATTTTAGGTATCTTGCTATTAAAATAAACATTAGGCACCTATAATGATAGAAGAAATACCTAGAATTATTATTTATTTACATAAAACACAAAATAAAATAACCATTAAAATTGCTTGTCCAATAAAATAATTACAAACTAGTAAATTTTTTTGAAGACTCTTCGTACAGTATTAGCTAACCCAAACCTCTCAATAAAACTAACATCACTGATAAAAATAAAAGCCGTAACACGAGAGTACTTCACTCTCGAGAACTCGCAGTAACGCGGGGACATCGTGAAAGGAACAAAAGTGCGCTCTTTGGTACCACCAGGTACTCTAGTAGCTGTCTAATGGGCTTAACTTCACACGCGTGGGACCGTGTTTCTATAAAGTATTAACGCCTAAAAGTCTTTACACAACATGTTGTAAAAACTTGTATGTTAATAATGTTCTGGGAGTACTAGGTTTTCTGTAGGTCCTGATTTTAGATAGTGTGAGGGCAACTAACTTTGCTTTTTATTGAATGGAAGGCAAGAGTATATAAAATTTTATTTCTGTTAGGAATCACTTGAGATTCTTCAAAAGTATTAACTTGACTAAGCTTGGATACCTTTTTTTTTTACTTGGTGAAAATACCTAGCTAGATCAGTGGAGCCAGTTTTAGTGACACAGCTATCATGACCCACTGATGGTCTTCAGGTTGTTTTATATAAATATCTGCAGAATTACGATTTTCTGCTTTATTTTCAGAGTCCCTTTAATGCAATCAAGCTTGATTACATTTTGCAATCATATTTTTCATCGAGTTCCCATCGATATTTGCCAAGACGACCAAAACGCTGAAATTTGCACAGAACTATATTTCATGTGATATTGTAAAACATTGGTAATGTTGAGATAATCATTTAAAAGAAGCATTTGAGATCATAATAATTTTAAAGCTTCTGCATTGTATCAGGAATATTATTAACCTACCACCACAAGAGGTGCTTGAGGTATCCTTTTACCATGCCCGATATTATCTGATTGAAACATCACCTAAAGTTAAACATATTGTTGCATGGACGCATTTCTACTCGTTCACTGGTTGAACAAGACACAAGGAAGCTATTATAGTAACGACGCATTAACCTTTCAATTGTTAGAATGCCAGACATAATTAAAAACCTATTGTATCTGACCGTCGGTGTGACGCTACGACTCAATCCTTAACTAAAAATAGAAATACAAATGTGAGTTTGTTTATTTATATCGTTTTAAAGCCAAACGTTGTCAGGGGTACAGAAAAGGACATAAAGTACCTTTTATCCAGGAAAATTTATCGTTTGACGTCGTACAATTATTTGTAACAAGTTTTCTTTATTACAATAAATAAGGTACACCTTATTTATATGTAATAAAGAAAAAAGAAAACAAAGTAACAAGCTTAGGAATTTTGGTTGAATTTTGACCACTAGGCGGCCGCTAGTGTTAATAAATACTTTCCTAGTATTACAAAATGATGAGCAAATATCGCAATTTCGGATGTGGAAATTCACTAAAACTCGACACAAATTTGCTAATCACATAAATGTTTGCACTGTTCGGGGCTAAAACGTCGCGTCGTAGATACGCGGCGTATGGTGGTAGCTGTTGTTAGCGTAGATACCGCATTGTGACTGAAACAAACGTACATTCAGTGACGTAAGCAAATAGTTGCACTGAAATTAGGATCTGTTAAGCAACGATGCGGCGCTGCTTGGTTTTGGAAAGGAACTTAAAATCGTGTGTGTAAATACAAATTAAAAATCTTCTTTTGAAGATTCGGTTGCTTTTTAGTAACCACGGTCGAAGGCAGACCCAGGTGGTGTTACAATACTTATTATACCTCGCACGCACTCGTAGAAAAGATTTGCCTTTGAACCTGTTTCTTTATGTAACAAGTTACCGACAAAATCCACTGGACTCCAAAAAGCTATTTGTTTTATTATATTTTATTTGTTTTGAGAAAGCTACGGTCTAATATAAAATAAGTATCATAGTATAAACAAATTGCCAATATCAATTGGATTGGAGAAACCCTCGAAATAAATTGAATTGTATAAAAGTTTGTAGTATGAATACTTTTCTAGTACAAACTTATTTAAAAACCAATTAAGGATAAATTTACTATTATAGTATTGACGAGTTCATGAATTATAAACACAAGACAGTAATAATAATGACCTGATAACCTACTTGAATGAATTTGATGAAACCTATTTGTATAAAGTAACCTAAATATAATTTAGAGTTTAAATCATTATTTTATTTTATTTTATTTTTCTCAAAGTAATTTATTTTATGCATTCGTACTTTTCGGACATTATTGTATTAGGTTAGCCTGTAGAAGCAATGTACTATGTTGAAATAAATAAATAATAAAAGATTTAAAACGTACGCACGTAATATGTTGCCTGTTTGACTCAAATCTTACTGCTCAGTACAGAAGCTGGTTGTGTTTTTACGTGACGTCTCGTCAATTGCTGGAAGACCCATTTAAAATGAACTCATCAAACTGTTTTATATTACACATTAGCAGAGCATACCCAAGTTTACGTACGTCCAAGTTAACACTGATATATGTCGTGACACTTGCCCTCAATAGCTAAAACTGAGATAAGACTACAAGATATTAGTGTCCCTAAACAGTTTATATGTTAAACTTTAAGGTTGCGCAGATATAAGATCTTGGCCTGTTTACTGAAGTAACTTTGAGTAGACTAAGCTGAAGTCTTGGTCACGAACGCAGATAAATTGCTTATGTCTTGTTGCGGGAGTAATATAAACCAAAATTGAATTTGCTAACTAATATTGGTTATCACTAAAACATAATATAATGACGCCTATTATGTTCTCGATAGGATAGACAGGAAAGTAATTTTTTCATATATCGTCAGTTATGTTTGCTACGTTAAAAGAGGAGTCAGGAGACCAGCAGGAGTATATGCCATATGAACTTCGCCAGGTGTGGTTTTAAGTTAAGCGGAATGGAAACGACCCCATTACCTTCTTCAAGACACAGTTTCAGTCTCCTAGCCACTACTGAGAAAATCATGCCCCAAAAACCCAAAAAATCTTGTTCTACCAAATCTGCGGGCATGTAAAGCAGAATTTCTGCATTTCACGCTGTACCACCATAGCAGTCTTAATTAAACGTTTAAAACAAAGCATCATCCCGTTTTAAATTGTGCACGTGTAGGACATCAATACAGGTCACTAAGCGACATGTGTGGCCCCTGTACTGCCATACATATATAAAATTTAAATTAAAAAGAGCACTTGTATGCAATCACAAGCTGTTCGACATCAGTGAGTGTGAACCACGTAATGGTCGTCAGGCAAAACGTGCCGGCTTTTCTATGGTTGGTGTGTTTTTAATCTAATATTTGCTACTGCTCGCTACTCCGCCCGCTTGGAAAAATAGCGTAAATTTTCATAACTAAAGTTTGTATTGTTAGCGATAGCAAATACGACATTGCGCATGAGGTCTCGGTCATACCTGTTTGTTAGCCCGACATTGGCATTTCACTGGTTTTCTATAAAATATCACATGAACAGTTCGCAGTTATAAAGTTGCCGGTGTTATTCTGTGCTTTAAACTGTGCGTATAGTCGTTAGTTCTGCGCCTGACCTCTCGCCAGTGATGCTGGATTGCATTCCCATCGCACTTTGAGAATGAGGAAACAGTGAGTGCACTTCTGTTACCACGAACAATTTGTGTAGAAAAATGTGTAGGTATACTGTAATAACCTCTTGCGCTATGCGATGACTGGTCTTCTTTAAAGTTGGCCGCCTTTACTGAAATTCGGTCTGCAGGACCTTACTTATATACATGACTTATTTGAAGGCCAAGCCTCGTCTAAATCTGTAAGTTAATTTGATCATATTTGGCCCTGATTATAAACTGTTTCATAATTGTTATTCACTAGTCGCAATATATTTATTTATGTATACCGGACATATTTTATTTCCCAGAAATATACGAGTTAATATGTTCTCTAAGTAGCAACTCTATCATATCGTGTGTGATTTAGAAACAGTTAAAATTTGCTCCGGGTCTGCTTAGAGTTTATTTTGCTATTAATAACTTTAAAGCTTTCGCGTTACGTGTTGTATAGTTTGTAGCAAGAGAACGCGATAATGCATATTATTTGCCAAGTTACACCGGCCGTGGTCACAAGCAGTACCAAGTGGCTCTAGTCCGTCTTATTAGGTCAAAATTTCAAGCACCTAAACATGATAATTATGTTATGATATTATGATCGGCATAATATATTGCAGTTTTCGATCATTTCAAATCTATTTATCCACGAACACAGAAATGTACAGCGTTACTTAAATAAAATTGCACGTCTACATAGGTTAATTTGACCTGGAAGACAGCCACCGAGAAAAATCCTGTCAGACATTAAACCACCACGTGTTGGACATCAGTGAGCGCACGTTCCCACGTACCAGTCGTTTGTAGACACGTGCCTACGCTACACAGCTATTGTCTGCAGAGCTGACCGACTTTTAAAGGGAGAATATGCACAACCAGTTTTAATTGAAATTTGAGCGTTGTATATTTTAGGGATTTTTCCAGTAGCATTTGCATAAAGTCAACTATATAGTGATGTTTTTTTTTAGTAGTGGCATAATCGTAATTGTTTGTTTTTTTTTATTGTTGTTGCCTGTGAAGTGTTTTTGGATTATGCGAAAATATTTTAGGATTTTCTATTGTGGAATTCACAACAATAGAATGGGATGTACGACGTTGGCAGGTGCTACTAAGGCGATACGGTAAAATTCTTCGAGCTATCGTGTGGGATCACATGATAGGCAATGGTTGTCCTACTGGGATGCTAAAGAGCAAATAAAAGAAGAAAGGAACATATTTCGGTGAACCCTGACATACGCCAGAATTAATACAACACCTTTTACATTGTATGCTGTCTTTTATCTTCTTAGTATCTTAAAGGTTTTCTTATACTTAATCCTATAATTTTTACATAGAACTTCCTACCTTTTTAAACAATTTTTTTATTATTTGAATAATACCTATTAAAAATAAGTTTAAATTAAAGCAAATTCTTACATGGAGTTTAGACATGACTGGTTTTAAGCTATTATAACTCTAATTAATTATTAACGAGATGCATGTAGGTAATATCAATTTGTCTGGTTTCTTATAAGTTAATTCCTGAAATACAAAATTATTGAAGAGGTGCTTTCAAAAAAGTTGGAGGTGCTGGGATTTGAACCCAGGACTTTCAGCATGCGAAGCAGACACTCTACCACTGAGTTACACCCCCGATGATACTAGGGAACTAAATTTAGCATGTGAGTCTTCGATTTGATACATTTATTCACAAACTAACTATGGATGAATAAATATGAAACACAATGTGGAAAAAGTGAGCTGCCTAACCTAATGATTCTTAAGGCAAATCGGGTTTAATTATAATCTTATCAGATACTGTTAAAACTATTCGTGAAAGCTAGACCAAAACGTTACGTAAATCCATAGCACGTCGGGATGATATCTTATCAACTTTCTAAAGACAAAAGCGGGCAAAGACCACCTGGGTTAAAACTACAGCAATTCAGTAAATTCTATATATGTCTCAAAATAGAACACTTAATTGACTGAAGAAACCTACTATTTGTTCTACTTCCTTAAAATTCTTGACAATTTTTATTGTAATATAAGATTACCACATAGAAGTGCAACCATGCAAACTTGTAACTTATATAAAGCGTAATTTATTTTCAAAATAACTATTTTTAATAATTATTTTTGTGTTTTATTTTCTTTTCTTCGTTACTTTCGACCAGACCCAAAATATCGGCTTTCATTATTTTTAACCTAGAAGAAATATGCAAGATTCCCCTGAGTATAACATAAAAGAAATTTCCCTAAAAGGGTTCACCTTAGGCGAAAATCAGCAGAAAATAAATACAAACCTTGATCATACATCAAAACATTAACCAGAAATACAAAAAACATTCTCGCATAACACCGTCCCACGTACGATCGACACGTACAGGCCCGGTCGTTACGGGCCCACGTGTCCGGCCTGCATGCCTGTCACATTACCGTATAACCCCGTCCACCGGACGTGCCTTATTAAACTTATGATTATCGTACGCAATTTTTACATGACGGTTTGACGTGATATCAGAAAGGTTTAGTCCCTTAATAGCCGAAAATGGGAAAAAGTGCGCCTTTACCTTTACTTTCTATGAAATGAAAATCTTATTATTTAATTTACGTCTGTATTTTCTTTTTGTGTGAATTATGACTATCAAACTAGGGTACATTTCTGTATCGCAAAGGATTACATTTGCAGCTCTTTAGACTAATGAATCATTTACACCAAGTTATTTGGTAATTACAGTTTGTAGGGTAGAGATTGTTTATAATAATAATAATCTTTATTGTTCAAAATTATATGACACATAATACAATCAATAAATAAGGCTTAAGAATATGTACTTGAACAGACTTCTCCAACAAGCTATGTAGCTTGGCGAGAAAATTTGAATTTTGTAATTTATGCCATACAAGTGTCATGATTTCTTATTTTTGTTAATAATTCTGTTCGGGAGTTTTTATTTATTCAATTGGCAACACAGCCAACTATCATTTTTAAATAGTGGGGTTATTTTATTGTGGAGGGGAAAAATAACTCGTTCTCTCGGCGAAAGATCGCTCAGCAGTAAGGAACTAGCATTCAACTGAGTAAGACGTTCTCAATAGTCCGTGTATTTGCTGTGAGTTTGGTAATATAGTCACATAATATTTTAGACGATTGAGTTTCATTATACAAGTGAATAAACAATTAAAAATAAAAATAAAAAGAAACTCTGGCCCCTTAACTAGGTATATGCACCTGTATTTCAAAGTTCAGGTTTAAACATAGAATACTAGATTATGCCTGCGGTTTCGCTCGCGTAAAAGTAGGTTAGATTAGTAACAGTACTTTTTTGGTATGATATGTACCCTATGTGCTTTTCTGGTTCGCCGGCAACGTGTATGCGAAACTTTATGATGATTGGTCAAGTATTTAATACGTGAAAGCGTAACAAACAAACAAATAAACTCACATTATAATATTAGTAAGAATCTTAAAATACACAATCTCACTTTTGGCAGGGAATTCTTCAGGACAATCTTAGATCGAAAGATTGGCTTGTCTTCGTTGCGAACGTTTAAACCCTTTTTCCTTACTGTTGCTTGCCATTTCGTTTTTACCTACTTCGTAAAACAGCGTTGGTGCTGTGCATGGTTCTTGAATATGACTGAATGATTGGATGTCGTAAGCTATAGAAACATAGCCAGTTCGGGTTATTTGTGACGTCAACTCAGCACGTATTTTTAATCGCCTTTTATAAAACACGGAGTTTATTATAGCATTATTCTAAACCCAACAATAACTTAACGGGATGTGGTTTGCAGACATATTAACAAGTATAAATCAATCACGAAACCATTTCACGAAAAACACACACAATAATTTTTCCAAAACATCATTCTAATAAAAAATATGGTCAGAGTTATTCTATATCACCAGTAGAATGCGTGGTTAAAAGGAATTACATGATTTCAAAATCAGCCTGTACAATATATTGTATATAATATATTAATATATTCTATCACATACATACAACACCATCTAGCCCAAACTAAGCAGAGCTTGTACTACGGGTACTAGACAATGGATAAACATACATATATAATTATGTACTTTTTTTTTGTAAATACATACATATTATACATAGAAGCACCCAGACCAAGAGAAACATCCATGTTCATGTACACAAATGTTTGACTTGTGCGGGAATCCAACCCGCGACCTCAGGCGTGGCAGTCGGTTACACTAACCGCTACGCCATCGAGGCCATCCAAAAGAAGAAAAGATAGGCAAAGGAATATTATGCCTCAGATTACCAGCGATATTTTTAGGCTTGACATAATAGCGGACGAGTCTATTGCCGTCTACTTAGCACAGCTAAAGACTCCGAGCTACTATTACAATACATAAGTTTTTTTTGACAGCAAAATCTAATATCACGCAGATAAGCCCAGGAATTGAATCTGAGACCTCATCATGCAGCAGTCACATTCATTATTACTACATCACCGTTGCAGTCCAAAATGCTATTAGTATAATACCGAAAAGACGGTTTGTCGTCACTGGTAAAAAACGATCGCCTTGGTGGAATAGTGTAAATGTGATATACTTCAGCTTAACCCTTCAGATACATAGGTACATATACAAACATGAGTACAAATATGTACTTACAAATTAAAGTAAAATTAGAGTATAATTATTTGTCACAATCAGTCCAACGGTTGATTACCAAACATTCAAACATCTTTATAACCTATCTCGGTAATACTAGTATTTTTTAAATAAACAATACGATAAAAGCCGCATGAATTAGTTTAACTTTAATGTATAACATTCGTGTAAACGTAAGACAATATTATTTAATTTTAACTTATATAAAATACTAAATGTGCCCGCGGTTTCACCCGCATTTATGATTACTGCGCCGCCCCCGTGGGTCGTAGTGTGATGTTATACAGCCTATAGCCTTTCTTGATAAATGAGCTATCCAACACTAAAATAATTTTTCCATTCTGACCAGTAGTTCCTGAGATTAGCGAGTTCAAACAAACAAACTCTTCAGCTTTATGATATTAGTATGGATGAAATAAAAAAAATGTATTGATTAAATCTTAAATATGGGCTTTAACCAGTATCATACCAATATTTTTATTGACATAAAAGGTTGGGTTATAACTTTGGCTTTACTATCTTTACGCACGATTAAGTTTTTTGACAGACTCATACATAAACCCACGTATATTTGCTGGAGGTATTAACAACAAATACGGATTATCATTTGCTCCGATCCACACATAGATACCTATCTCTTTAGCTTCATTTATTTTGATTAGTTTCTTCGTACACGCTCATCGATTTCTATTATTTTAATCTAACCTTTTCGCGAGAGTTATATGGCAGCTCTTTCTAAAAATATAGTTACGAGAAGAATACGGGCTGTAGCCTTATTGATAAGCCACTGGATTGAGAGGTCATTCGATTCCCACCCATTTATCTATCAACGTGAAACCACTTCTAACATAAGCATATACATTGGCTTAGCTGAAGGCATTAAGGTCTTTTTTTCTTTTTGTTAATTTTTAGTTTTAATTTTTCATCATATTTTATCTAGTCTTGCTTATTAATTAATTAAATAGTCTCCTAAATTTCATGTTCAAGTCTATACCTAATATGTTATTTAATAGGCAAATACACCTACGAGTCCCCGGTGGGGGCCTGGTGATCCGTCACACAGGGATCTCCCTAGAACGGACTCCAGTCTCTCACAAAGGATCTTTATTACCATCTATTTATCTTATCTACTGTAAGATGCACATATACGTGAACCTTTGTGATGAGAGAAATAAAGTTTATTATTATTATTTGTTTCTCTTTCACGGGTATATTCCTAATACGTTAGGAAAATACCCGGCCTTTTGGGAGGCTTACACGGAGACATGGGTCCAACGTGAAGAGGCCCTTCGAGAGTTTTAATCAAAAGTGGGATGGAACACTTACAGTGGCACTAACCGCAGCAGGCGTAGGACTATTGCTACGTATGGATTCTAATATATGGGCTATGGGTATGGGTGTTTGATGGACTGATATATTGGTAACTATGGATGATAAAACGGCGTCTGCCCTGAATACTCTAATATCATCAATCGAATGGACAGACGGTGACTCGCCAACTTACTAGATGGGCCCCCTGAATAGCCACTATAGGCATACAAGCCAGCAGCAGAGGGCAACACCGGTGCGAGCGGCTAGGGGTCGAGCGGTGCGGCGCCGGTTTCGCCATCACAGGTCTCGTGAAAACGAAGACCCGGAGCGGGTTTCCCCGTAGTTATGTTATTATTATTATTATTATTAGAGTGCATAAAGGTAGCAAGAATCACTATTCTTGAATATACTGATTGTTACGCTAGTAATGAGTTTTACGAATGTATCACATCTTGTAACAGTGTAATCATTTGTTGGTGAACCTTATAAATAAAATAAAAAAATAAAATAAATACTGCGTGCTTTAACAGTTTAGCAAAAGGCTAAGTGCTAACGTGCTAAGTTATTTTGATAATCGATTATTAAATACCCATATATTTAACTAATGTTTTAGAGAGTAAATAAGTATAGCGCTACGCATGCGCAGTAGGATATTTTTCTTGCTATTGTAGGTTGGCCTGTCTTTTTCAATTCGTTGCATACAAGTGGATATTGCATAAGTTGCACGAAACACGTGTCAAGATTTCTTCTTTTTCATTATGAAAAACAAAAAATGTCTTTAGTTTCATTGATTTGTGTTCAGAATAAGCAGTAGATGATAATATAGTCACCTCTGTAAACATGGGAATCATCGGGAATGCAGATCAATACCTTGTAAAGTAAACAGTAATAGATAATCGAAAATTGCTAATTATCTTTAAAAGTATTAGTCGCTGATTAGATTATATTGTCCTGCATTAGTATCGTAAGTAGCAATTATTATTGCTATATTGTGAATAAAGTATTAGGATAAGATTTTATCAACTTGTAAAGATAAGCCTTATCTTATCATAAATGATTCATCATATTCCGTTTTGGTTCTAAATCCGACAAATTAGGTTTCTTTGACGCGGAAGTGTTTGAAAAGTATTAATACGAATACGAATTACTTCATGTGAGATTTAGTATTTTTTCGGGGCTTGTCTCAAACGATCATGCGATCAGATTGAGTTTGAAACACACATCGCATCACATCATGTCGTATTAATTGATAAAGCAATCCATTTTCGCGTAAAATATTAATTATTTTAATGTTCTATAAAAATAAAATATAGTGAGTAGAGATACAGATAATAAGACAAGAAAATACAAAAAAAAAATTCTACGCGAAAACGGATTGTTATTTTTGATGACAATTTGGAACTTAATCAGATAGCATGATCCGATTTTTGTGTAATTACGTTATTTTACAATATTAGTAATAAAGTAGCAGCGATACCCTAAAGGTAGACCGTTTGATTGCCCTACTGAAGTCTCGAATTCGATTTCAAGACACGTACATCTGACTTTTTGAAGTCTTGTGCGTATCAAATAGATAAATTATCGGAATTGAGCGGGAAAAGAAACATCTTGAGGAAAATTACATATCTGAGAGTTCTCTCTCTCATTCTCGAAGATGTGTGAAGTCTACCAACCTCTACTGGCGTAGTATAGTAGACTCCTCACACTGAGAAAAGGCTCGTGCCTAGGAGTGAGACAGTTTATATAATGGATCGATATATATGATTATATATAACTACTAAATTAATATCTGACTTACAGAACGTGCCATATATTTGCTATCTAATTTCAATGTAAAATTATTCTGATACATATAAATGTAATAGCTATTATATTAGCAACTCTAATTAACACCATATATACCTAGATTTTCTGCACACGCGTTCATTTGCTAGACTTCGAATAAAATGGGACACAATGCTGCCATGTTTCGCCAACATTCACTGATAATGCCTTATTTATAAACCAATTCAAATTTTAAGAGGTATCTAATTTTTTATTCGGCGGCCTTGATGATGGTTAGTGTGACCGACTGCCACGCCTGAGGTCACCGCGCCGGTTCGAGTCACAAGTTAAACATTTGTGTGTATGGATACGGATATTTATCTTGGTACCTGGGTGTTTCTATGTATAATATGTATGTATTTACAAACAAAAAGGTATATATGCATTATCTAGTACCCGTAGTACAAGCTCTGCTTAGTTTGGGATAGGTAGTGTTGTTTGTATGTGAAAGAATATTAATTGGAACTAAAATCACTTATAATCGTCGCTCTACGTTAAGTGTTAGTTCATTAACAGCGGCAAGCCCTGGTTAAGGGTTGCAGAAATTAATGTGTAATAACCCTGTTATTTCCCAAGTCGGATTTCTGCTGATAAACCAGCATATTCTTAAGCATACTGGAAACGCTGCCCGCAGCTGGTATCTCTCAAAATTTTATACTTTTCTGTAGGTCATAGGATTGAGCCTAAACTAGAGCAAGCTGGAATAGGTACCAGCCCATTCCAACCTAGATACTCTAGTTTGAGCTTAATTTCAAATTTATGCGAAGATACGGCGACATCTATATGTATCTATGAATATACGTCAATCCTCAATAGTATAAAAATACAAAACAAGAATTAAGGCTACCTAGATGGCGCAACAGTAGTGTATGAGTTTTCGGGTTTGATCCCAAAATGCTGCTGCAGATTTTTCAAATTCTCAGTAGCATCCTGAAGTCTACAACTGTTCCGGGTTCCTATTATGACAAACGAACGGTTCCTATTGTATAATATTAAAGCCTTCGTGTTCGCTTAGTTTGAAAATAAATAATATTATTAATTTATTATTTATTTATTTTGCATCAAATAGAACGACTTGCACTAATTACACAATTTAATAAATATTTATTTAATAAAATAATATTAATTTAAAATTTAGCATTCACGCATTCTGCTTACAGTACTCATACTGCTGATAGTTTATTATTTTATTTATTTATTTTTATACGTTATTTATTTATTTTATAAGTTGATATTTTTGCAGATGAATGTAAAGTACCTATTATTATTAAAAAAACCTCAGTACTGTGTTAAAGTCCAAGAGAGCGCTGAGCCGCTTTAGTGACCGAGACATGGGTAAATATGCAGAAGGCTAACACCTGTCTTATGTGACTTTTTTTTATACAACTAAGGTGGTAATCAAGCATACGGCCCACCTGGTGGTAAGTGATCACCGTAGCCTATGTATGCAATCACTTGCGCATTGCCGACCCTTTAGGAAAGGAAGTGGGAAGGAGAAGGAGCGGGAGGGGGGGAAAGGGGGTAATTGGGCCACCGGCACTCTCACTCACCGAACGAAACACAACAGTAGGAATACTGGTATTTCACTGGTGACTAAGGTGTCACATAAGAGAGCTAGCCTTCTCCTAATCATAGCTAGCGAAATGTGGTTGTAATATATATCTGTCTATAATTCGTTTCCCGTACATTTAATCAATGTGTCACCGAATAATCTAGGTAGCTGGTACGAAAGCTTACAACATCGATTTACCACTCGATTGAGCCCAGTTTTAGAGCTGGAATAACTATTTTCAGTCTCTATACTAAAGATCTCGGAATAAACTTCTAGTTTCGACTGAATCATGTCTTGGAACTCGATGTAGTGACCTGGATTTGTAGAGCCATTTTAGCTCAATATGTATCATGCTTTTTTATTATAAATGCGACAGGAACATTGACCGTTTATTTTGTTTTGAGGACTGATCATATCATTCGATTTTCTTGAATAAAAGCAGAATTTTATTTTGTAGTAAAGTATTTGTAGGTACATTGCAGGGTTAATCAAAAGTGTTATTGCCAAATGCAATATTGAATATAAATGTAGATATATGTAGATTGACTGCTACTACTTACATAATTATCATAACTAGTAATATTATAAATGCGAATGTGAGTTTGTTTGTTTGATACGCTTTCACGCCTTAGCTACTCGACCGATCTTCATGAAATATTGCCTACACTTTTTCAGGGAAAGGACATATGTATCACTCATCAAGAAGACCGTACTGTTCCTGACTGAAGCCGCGGGCAAAAGCTAGTTTTATTACTATTGTGAAAAGAACTCTGTCCTCTGTGTTTTGAGGGCTAATCATCTATTGACTGCACGGATGATATGTAGTTCCGGTGATCGCCGAGCCATTGTCACAGCGCTGAGTATTATAATTTTGATCCCCACACGGTACAAAAGGACATTGTTCAGCTGCCATGCATTATTAGCCTAAGAATCAACAGCCACAAAAAATGATAAATATGTTGTTAAGGATGACCACATTCAATTAAAAGTGAATATAAGTCACGGACACTTTTGAATATTGCTTCTGAATATTCCGGGAGGTCCATTATTATCATCCTTATTCCATCTTTCTATATATCCCGGTGAGTCCGACATAACCCCTCCGCCCGCCCCCGCGGAAGTGTATGCGACTATGCGTCAATGCATGCCCCCACGTAAAAAAGAAAAAAAAAGTGTTGCTATGCTTGCACTATAGAAAAACGTATAATGCCGAGAAAGTAGTATTTACTATGGTCTTTTACATTAAAACTTATGACTTTTTAAGAAATTGGTCATATCTATGATGAAGTTCAATAATGGTATTTATAGAATAGCATTCGTATTAACTACGTAAGAAAAATTACAGACAAGCTAAATAGGAAATCATTTCTCTGATAAAACCGTACACATATTGTAAAAACTGTAGGCGTGCACTGCGTGTCTCAGATGTAAACAATGGATGACAATATATTTGAAATCGCGAAAATACTTTTAACACGAAAATAAGAATCGAAAGTTTCCGTGAGATTGTAATGATTGATTTTTAAGTCATAAAATAAAATACAAATTATTGTTTAGGTGGAATGTGTGTTGATAGGCCAAAATGTTCATTGTCCTTTATGTGATTCACAAGAATTGTTCAGGAGCGATATTCTGAGTTTAGATGTTCGTTGTGTCCGTTGCATGAATATTTGTAAAGCCCCTTGTGACACAAGATTTATTCCTAATGCGGCTCTTGTCTTGTCTACGAAAAAGAAAAACAATATTTTTAGCCCAATAACCTATATATACATTATTTATTTTCAACCTTGTTAGGTACTATCTTAAAAAGACACGTATATAGCCCATTTTAAAGAAATTGGAAAGAAACATTCGATTGAAAAACTTTTGTCTCCGATCCAAACTGTCTTTTTGTTCCGGAATCGCCTAACGCTACCATCTGTCTTGGAAACTGCGCGCAAATTAAACTTCGCACATTCTTTAGAAAACGTTTTGTAATTTATAAAGTAAACAAATGTGTTTGCGCAGCAGATTTATGTAACTAAATATAAATACTGAGATTTGGTTAAGTAGGTAGTTTACGCTTTCATTCGAAAATGTAGCAGTCGGTGTTCCCTTCATTCGCAGACAGAAATTTCATAGAATTTCGTTTCGGAGAAAATGTTTTATATAATATTTGTCCTTCTATATACATACATACATAGATTCACGCCTGTTTCCCAGAGGGGTAGGCAGAGACTACGGATTTCCATTTGCTACGATCCTGACACACTTCTCTGGCTTCATTCACTTTCATCACATTCCTCATACACGCCCGTCGGGTCAAGGAGCTCTTAACCTGGCCTTTGTTTGAACGACTATTGACTTCAATGAAACATATTTCACAGAAACAAATCAAATTGAAATCAAATCATTTTAATCTAACTGCTTATACAGATCTATATACTCGTATATCTAGATATTGTATCGACCTCTTGATAAGATCTTCAAATAAACAAAGTATTTTCATAAAAATGAGGTAAAGATTGTCGGCATAAATTTTAGACCAAACTGTCAAGATCTCAAGAGGTTCAAACAAATTCTATGAAATTCAGAGCATAACGTGAGAAATTCCCCAACGCCGTCAAATTCCACCCATTAATTATTCCACATTCTTGACCTCGTACATTATTTAAGAACATCACGCCACATTGATGCGACATAATTCAGACCGCACGCCTACCCTGATTTATACCAGAGGATAACATACGATTGGAAAATATGTGCGCGATCTGATGAATAAATAAATTTATAATTTATTCGGTTTCTTCGCATTGAATGTTTTTGGTAGCCTGAGGTTCTGTATTCAAAAATCTTTTTACTATCTTCAATTGAGTAAGAGCATAAGATAAAATACATTTTTGAGTTCCGTATCAACGACATTGTAAATAATGATTGTGATTTTTTTCAAAGATTTATATCATAGATATACGTATACTATAACGTGTCCACACTGAGAAGATTAAAAGCACACATTATATACATACATAGATTCACGCCTGTTTCCCATAGGGGTAGGCAGAGACTATGGATTTCTATTTGCTACGATCCTGACACACTTCTCTGGCTTCATTCACTTTCATCACTTTTCTCATACACGCCCCTCGTCGGTTCAAGGAGCTCTTAACCTGGCCTTTGTCCAGAACGCAGGTTTACATTATATTTACATAATATATGTATTATATAAAAGGATAGTGTACAATTTTCAATATGAGTGAGCGTGACATTACCATACTTACAACTCAGATACTGGCAATGTGTGTCCAGAAAGGTAGCCATATTTAAAGTACTAAGATGCATATATGATTAATAATTAATAAATCAGTCTGATTCTTTATGTTTTATTACTTACCGTAGATGTCAAGTGACAAGTCAAGAAACAAACCAATACCTTAGACCACCAGTTACATACGTTTATTTTCCTGTATTTTATTTACTGCCTCGGCTATCGATAGCAATATTTTTCGTAAGATCATGAGGTTTCGAATTCGATAACGATTCACGTTTGAACTCCCTTGTGCCTTACCCAGAATAACCATCTGAATTTGGCTTGCATCGCTCTTACTATGACACGAGAGGAGTGCACCACACTAAATCAAAATCAGTTAACGGTGCTTTAAGGGCCCTAGTAACATTGCTAGAAGTAGACATACCTCCCACAAAGTGCCATGTAGCTAATTTTATAGGAACAATACAAATTATCATGTTTTGGAATCTAGACTGGTCCAATTCGCAGTCGCACCTTTCTTTTTTAACGACGTACTTACAAAAACAAATAAATCCTGCACAACAGAGGCGCTTTATGTGGCTTTACCCTTCAACTGTTACGGCCTATTAACGCTTATCTCTAACATCCTAATAACGAAAAAGACAAAAAGACCTTAATTGTTGTGACATAAAGCTACAAAGACATACTCGTATATACAGGTGCCTTTGTTACCTTACGCATCAGATTACACGTTAACAGCGTCATAATTTAACTCGGAAGTTTTAAGTCGTGGAGTTACATTTCGTGTAAGTACGTGTACTATGCAAGCTCTTAAAGATTGTGAGACGCTACACGCCGCTTTGCAACTTGTTGCTTGGCAGATGAAAAGTGCAAGCAGCTTTTAAATTGTTGTGTTAGTATAAGATTCTTTAAGCGTGTTTCTTTTGTGTCAACTATCTGTTGAATGTTTTCAATCGATTACTAAACTTGAAGTGGTGTAACATTTATCGTTGAGACAGTTATTGTCCCAACCTGTGTCTCCTTAGGTTAAAGTTTGAACTCGAGAGACCCGTGATACGTGATATTTTGCAAAGTTCTTAGTTCAGGTCAAAACAAATGGTCTTGTCCACAAGGAGTACAATTGCTGAAACGGTGAGTTTGAGAAACATTATACGTACAAAGCCGCACGGGTTAGATGTTCGGTGATCAGTTTAAAACCTGACTGAACGGATAAAGAAGCGGTTTAATTGGTTACCTCGCCACCGCCAGTTTTTATAATATTTCTTTTAAACTGTTTTTCAATATTTGCTTTTCGTTATATGTATATCTATTTAGTAAGTTGAAGTAACCTTTTGGTTGGATATACTCATTGCCTTTTCTTTCTTTCTTGATTTTTAATCACTAAGCTCACTTAATGGTGCATGCTGTGGCCGCCTTAAAACATTACGCAACTGACATAAGCCTCATCTTATACTGTTTTGTTCAATTATTGTTGCTGTAATCGCTGTTGGCCCTAAATAAATATATCTTAATATATATAAATTACGTGTCACGTTGTTTGTCCGCTATGGACTCCTAAACTACTGAACCGATCTTGATCAAACTTCGTAACCATCTGTAATTTGGTCCAACTTAAAAGATAGGATATTTTCTTTTTTTTTTAACGGGCAATAATATCTAATTTGAAGCAGACGAAGTTGCGCGGGACAGCTAGTATTATATAAGTTCATAATTCCGTAATAAAATAAATTATATAAAAAGCGTGTCTATAAAAAATATTTGACCTAATAATAAAAGTTGCTGCTCTACTTTGGCTCTAGCCACTCTTCTGAGAATAAATAGAAGCAATTTAATATCTTTACAGTAGCTAGTTGCAGTCACTAAACGGTCTACCGAACACACAAAAGTCAATCGTGGCAATCTAAAGGCTTTTTGCAAGCTCAATAAAGCGATCGGATTGAAAACTGCGTTGCAGCATACCTAGATGCAATCTCTAAAATGTGCAATTTTGGGATTGCTTTCGAATTCAGAGTTTACCAAAAGGGATGAAACATTGATATACAGGATGATTTTGAAATCGTGTAATTCCTTTTAACCACGCATTCTATTGGTGATATAGAATAACCCTGACCATATTTTTTTTATTAGAATTGTTTTTGGAGAAATTAATGTACCGATTTTTTTCGTGAAATGGTTTCAGACAGAATCTTTATATTTTACTAATTTAAAAAATAACATAACAATAACTGATGTCGTAAATAATAAAGGGCAATAAAAAGGACCGCCCGTTATTATTTACGACATTAATTATTGATATGTTATTTTATTTTTTACATTTAATTAAATATTACATTACTAACTAGCTTTTACCCGCGGCTTCGTTCGTAGGTTAGGTTAGGATGTTAGTACCAGTAACAGTACTTTTTTTAAGTAAAATATTAGCTTTAACACTCTGTATAATATAGCTTTCTAATAGTGAAATATAATATGAAACGGTTCAGTAGTTTTTGAGTTAAATTGTTACAAACAAACAAATAATCAAATCCTTCCTCTTTATAAATATTAGTATAGTTAAATATAATACTTTTTAAGTTCCACGTAATAAGAAACAAGCTTATTGCGAGCTTCACGTTGTTGGATCCCTTGTGGCTACAAAGTTTTTCTATATAGAAAAGATAACTCTGACTTAGATACTAGCCCGGATCCACAAAATTGGCCACAAATATTTGCCACGGTGCCAGTACCAGCATCTATGTTTATCCAAAATAATATGCGACACAAAATAACCATAATAAGTCTTTTGTTGACATTTATAAAAAAGTAAGTTTATGAACGAAACGTCATTATCATATCACCCAGCGGGGTGATATGATAATGACGTTAGCGTCATATTAATATAAACTTAAAAGCAGTGTGTAACGAAACGTTTCTAAATTGTTCGATCCAGAATATGTAATCATTTATTATATTCTATCTAACAGTGGCACATTATCAGTATATTTTGGGAATAATATTCAAATTAAAGATAATAATATATTAAAGCGTATTAGACGTTACTTGAAAGAAATCTTGGAGGTTGGAATACGCCCGGATCGCACGACGCGGCTTTTACCTTTACCAGAGGCATTCAGCATTGTCGATCTACTTCTGTTGCAAAATTTGGGCTGGCGGGTGTCTCTTGACAATAATTATCTAATAGAAATTGCAAAATAAAAGAAGCACATAATGGATTTCACTTTATATACTGTTAAAATAACATATACCATGAGTTATCGTGGGTTGTTAGTTCGTCTACGTGCGACCACATGAATAAAAAGAGCCTTATTTTATAACCACGCACGCTACTGATTCCACCGATCCTAATACATGCAATATAGAGAAAGTTGTTAATCTCCTATCGAATATCATATATCCAACACAAGCTACCTATCTCTATTGGCCTAGCTCCTAAAAGTTACCTACGACACAGGAAACTATAAAACGGAACCAAATGTTAAACACTATTATTATGTATAACCCACGACCGGTTTATGCGATAAGCTCACAAAATACAAAAATATTCAACAAATGCAGGGAGCATTTGTTGAATATTTTTGTACGTACAGTTTTATAATCCTAAATTAGGAGGCGTTCTTTTTACGTCACAGGTGTCCGTTTGGCAGCCATAACACTTTTGTTTGAAACCTTTCCGATAAAAAAGGGTCTCACATGTAAAAAGGTTGTAACAAGAATCGAAGAAGTTTTTATAGTTCGCATGATGCTAACATGGGTATGGATGGAGTTACTTATTGCGTGGACACGATAGGTCAACGATCTCTGAATAGTTACACGTTCAGCATATTCGAGTATAAAGTCGCTTGTGCCAAACATGTATCAAAAAGCGACCATGTAAAAGATTGTTTTAGTGTTTACTTTCTTTCTTTAAAAAGTAAATTCCCATACTCCCTTGTACCGGAGTTGCGGAGACCTTTTTCAGAGAAGAGATTAATTTCTATCAATTCCTGGGCCGCGGAGGACTTTGCAGACATACCAAATATGATAGACACAAAGTACACCAGGCTCTAAACTAATTATTTAGAATTTTAAAAATTTGCGCTCCTAGTAACGTAGGATATGGCCTGGACTCTTGTTATTCTTAAGATCTAATGTATAACCCATGTTCATGCAAATAAATGTTTATGATTATGATTTAAAAATTATTAATGAATTACACTAATTATATTATCCCTTGCTGTTGACTGCTTATCTGCTACGGTACCCGTGCAGTCATATAAATAATTTACACCTATTGAGTCACAGCGACACACCGGTGATCAGACACAATAGGTTTTCAATTATGTCTGACAATGAGAGAAATTACAGGTTAACAATGTTCTTATAAATATGCAGAACATATTCTATCTGCCAAGTGTTATCCCAATTTGGCCACTGGTGAACACGTTATTGGATAACAAACATTGAAATATACAAAGATCTTCACAAAAGTTCTTAGTTATAATATTAGTAAAATGTGTATGCTATGATGGTCTCATAGTTACTATCGCATAAATTTGCATTTATAGTTTAGTAAATGATAACAGGACCACAGTTTTTGAGTTGGTCAGTTCGGATCAGATAAATTCATATTCGGTTTTTCTTAAAAGACGTATGAAGTTTTCTATAAAGATTCACTAAGCTTACGTAGGACTTGCACGTCAAATGTAGGTGTATTTTACTCTTTAATTAGACCCACTGATGCTTCTGATTTTATATTATCTTATAAGAAACATTGACCTACTTATTACCTTATTTTTTATCACGAAGGGCATATAACTTGGACGTGGTCCGAAGTTCCCAAGGAAATCACAAAGCGATTAGAGCCATTATGCCTTAGGCTCCTTAAAGCCTCTTGTTCTTAGGAGAAGTCAACACGACATCTCGCCAACTTAGTTCAAGGCTAGACGATATATTGATTGCCTTATGCCCTTGTTTTGCTCCAGAGCGGTAATGTCTTGGGAATAACCGTAGTGGGTTCTGATCGTAATACTTGAGAATATTTTTCTATGATTTTCTACGGTCAGCGACAAAAAATCACACGCTGCTGGTTCCGGTAGGCGGTTATATTTTGAGGTCTTTTTCAATAAATAAGGCAATAACAGGCAGTTAGTTTAGATACTGGTGGGCAAACATTGAGTCAATATAAGTATTTTAACAGAATACCATGGATGCCTCGCTCAGACGCAGAATAAGTAGAATACTGCAAGATGGAAAACGTTTCTTTGAATACTATATCGAATGAGGATTTATACATAATACGCGATTGACCAAGTCAACAACAAACTCAAAAAGGTGACTCGCCAACTCACTAGATGGGCCCCCTAAATAGCCACCATAGGCATACAAGCCAGCAGCAGAGGGCAACACCGGTGCGAGTATAATAATAATTATAATAATATTATTATTATTATTTCTCCCGACTCAGTATCAAACCCGAGGCCTCATGCTCAGTACTTTATACACTACTGCTGCAAAACCGAGGCAGACATTTTTACTTCTTTATAATCTCTAGCTTAAACTAAATATATAATTTTCTTATTACCTAATAAATTACATTTTGCAAAGGATTATATTGAATAAGCCATACGAAAAGGCGGGGAGAGAAATTGGTTCAACACAATGTACTGTGGGGCGAAAATTGAAGTATTTATGAGAAGTCTACAGGTATTCCAGTATCGCAATCTTTATTTAATTTAATCTGGCTCTATCTAATGATAAAATTCTTTGTGTAATTCTTTATTCATTACTCGGTAACAAGATTGTTTCAAATAATTTCTTTGTGTATCAAATATTTAACGTTTCATGAGAATATGATTGTGGTCGGTACTTTTTTGGGTTGCGTATTATACAATTATAGTACGACTTTGTCTGCCCGTCTATCTGTCTGTCACAATCGGTTATGTACTTGTCATAACTTGAAATTGGAAGAAGTATAAATGCTTGTTCAACTCTATTGCAATTTAATAGTTTATCCAAATATTTACATATTTTTGAATTTATGATGTAAATGGTAATAAAATTTCATTCCCCTTTCTATTCGAAGTTTGTCAAGCAAAAAATGTCGTATTTAGTCGTATTATGTCGTAATTAGAATTGATAACATTTTATCTAAAGATCATAGAAAAATAAAACAATGCCTGTAACTAGCATAGTTTTAAATGCAGATATGCAAAAAGGTTTGGCGGACTCAGCGACTCAGCAAGGCAAGGTGGATGGCTTAGGGCGATGGTAGAAGGCGTACAGTTACCATCGGCTAGACACATCATTTGAACTCTCTTCCAGTCGTAGCGGTTTTCCGTTCCACTGAATCGAGGAGGGGGAGGACGAGGGCGTGCGCCTGTGTTTGTGCAAACATTTACGCACCTTAATATATCCTGCGCATATGACTGCTTCCTGTTTAATGGACTCCGATCATCAGTTTTAAATACTACAATCAAACTTTCCAATGCAGTCGGTATTAAAGCGGTACGATTCTATAAATTAACCTTTAGTCCGGGAGCCCAGATCACACCTGACTAGTGTTATTGTAATTTAAAAACTCGTTGCTAGCTATGAGAACGACGTATAACAATGAAGACAGAAAGCACCCAAACTAAAAGCTGATTTGAAATTTGTGGATCTTACACATTAACGTCTCGTAAGGGGATCGAACCAATGCCGATGGACATATTCACAATGGTAAGGCAACCACTAAAAGTTTTGCACCATTCGTAGACTCGCTACACATATATAAACGTATCATCATCATCATCATTTCAGCCTATTGCAGTCCACTGCTGGACATAAGCCTCCCCCAGGGTGCGCCACAAGGCCCGATCTCCCGTTAAACGTATGAAAAATAATAATAATAATATTCAATTTGTGGATATAATACTCTACTTTCTATCTCTCTGAAGATATACACGCGTCAATATCGATACTCATTCACTAATAAGTACTTCCAATCATCTTAGAATTGAAACGCTATATCTACACTATTGATTAATTGCTTCTAAATACCAGGTGTTAATTAGTAAACACGTTGATTTAGGAGGCCGTTCAATCGAGGTAATTGCTTTGTCACCACTGACGAAGTCCTTCAAACCACGTATAGTTAATTTAACCGTTAGACTTAGTTACAAGTACCTAGTTTTACATACATAAATAGTATTATTCCTATATTCTCGGAGAAAGTAGGCAATTAGTAGGACCCTCATTTTGTCCACTATGTTTTAGATCATGCTGATGATCATAACTGTCTCCATGGCGCAGCGGTAGTGAAAATTGTATAGTTGGCGGTGTTAGACACCCCCGTCCCTCGGAAAGCACATAAAGCCGTTGGTCCTGCGCCTGATCTCTCTCTCTGGTCGCGTCGGATTACCATCCCATCGGATCATGAGAGTTTTATAATAATAATAATAATATTCTACCACATACACACAACACCATCTAGCCCAAACTAAGCAGAGCTTGTACTATGGATACTAGACAATGGATAAACATACATATATACTTTTTTTTGTAAAAACATACATATTATACATAGAAACACCCAGACCAAGACAAACATCCATGTTCATGCACACAAATGTTTGACTTGTGCGGGAGTCGAACCTGCGACCTCAGGCGTGGCAGTCGGTTACACTAACCACTACGCCATCGAGGCCGAGTTAGGGAACAGAAAGTTATAGTGCACAAGTGTGTGTCTGCGCACACACTTGTGCACTTTAATATATCCTTCGGAGATGACGAGTTTCCGTTAAGATTGGCCGCTGTGACCGAAGTTCGGCCTGGAGGACATTATAAGAAGATAATCCTAAAAACCTAATAGTAAAGCTATTGGAGCCCAAACTAGGAGAACAAAGCTGATGAATAAATAGTGCTGTTTCCCTTTGTATTCAGTTGTTTTTAATAAAATATCACATCATTATGATGTTTTCTATCGATGACAAGAATGAAGGAATAAACACACGCATTTTTAATATTAATTAGAATTACAGTGAGAATGATTAATTAATTATTTACTTTATAATGATTAATTACCTGTCCGTTGAAAGCTTCGCTCGCGTGTCATTTTGTTTTCCCGTTTTTCTCCTGCAATTGAGAATTTTGCGGTTTAATACTTGTGGCTCTGTGGTACTGTTTGTTATGTTCAAGAAGTTCGACATAATTTCATTGCTTTTATCTAAAATGCAAGGAATCTATATATATAAAGGAAGATGTCCTGACTGACTGACTTAGAGACAACGCACAGCCTAAACCGCTGGTCGTAGGAACTTGAAATTTGGAGAGTATGTGTGTTTTAATTTGTAGGAGTGTACTAAGAAAGGATTTTTTGAAATTCCACCCCTAAAGGGGTGAAATAGGGGGTTAAAGTATGTAACGAAATTTTCTCATTTCTGGACTTAGCAGTATGAAAATTGGTACATAAGTTTTCGATTACAATTGAAAAATATCTGTGTAAGTGAAATGGATAAAACTCTCCCCTAAAAGGGCGGAAGGGGGGATAAAGATTGTATGAAAATTTTCTCACTTCTGGACAAGTACGACCCGAATTGATTGTCAAATTCTAAATTAACGCGAGCGAAGCCGCGAGCAAAATCTAGTAAGTTATAAAACTTCAATATAATTGATACAGAACTTCAAATATATGAACTAAAATGTAGAGATAAAATGAATATTCAGTTAAGATTTTGATTTTCCTTTAAATTTGTTCGTTAATTGTTGCTACATTGAATTTCTTGTGATGCCGTATACCGTGTCATATATTATTGTCTAGATAAATCTTAAAACCTTGATTAAATTGGTTATTTAAGGCTGCTGAAGTAACAAAGTATCTCACATACATATACCTATGGCCAATGCGATGTATGAGACTTCTATATTTATGACAACCTTTAACCTACTATTACGTTCGCGTGGAAAAAAGAAACTATAAGTTTAATAGGGCAGTTTTTCATAAGCGTTTTATTCAAATATATTTGAACAACTACACAAATACATAGTCTTACACTTAAATTTCCTATCATAGAGGTTGACATCTGTGTGTTACACCCATCGTTTGCCAGTTATGCTATGAGCCTATAGATAGCTTACAGAGTTTGAAACTGTATGCAGTATTGCCGTATACCAGATGCAGTTCCAAACTCTGTCTTGCTACTGAGAAATCCTATTGAGATGAAAAACCATATAACTGTCCAAACCGAAACTTAAGCCAGAGACCTCATGCACCGCAACCACACTTTTTTTTATACAATTAAGGTGGCAAACAAGTATACGGCCCACCTGATGGTAAGTGGTCACCATAGCCTATGGACGCCTGCAACACCAGAGGTATCACTTGCGCGTTGCCGACCCTTTAGGAAACGAAGTGGGAAGGAGAAGGAGTGGGAAGGGGGAAAGAGAGTGATTGGGCCTCCGGCACTCTCACTCACCGAACGAAACATAACAGTAGGAATACTGCTATTTCACGTCGATATTCTATGAGAGGGTAGTCCTTCCCCGGCCGAGCCGGCCCATTCATGCTGAAATCAGCGGGGCTCTACCACAGCGCCATCGAAATAGTGTAAACAAGAAAACAAATACGTTCATTTTAACTAAAAACCAAGTTGGTAAGAACATTGTTAACATGTTGAAAGTTCCCATTCTTAGCGACAACGATCTTACATTCAGAGGCCAGATTGTTACCCAAAGTTTTGTATTTTCCGTGTTTCGATGGTCGAAAACTTAAGACATTATCCGATTACCCAGCGCCAAGCAGCAAGTTTAATTGTTTCACTATTTAGTACTTAAGTAACAAATTTTATTTGTAAACGACGAATCTTTTAGCATTAATTATAAAATTAATATTTGATGTCTGTACACTACTTTTTACTTTTTTTTTGTGGTCTTCACTACATTGTTATCATATTATTAGACGACAACACCAATCTGTATTGCTAGCGTATATTTTTTACCTATAAGTGGAAGCTTGTAATTAGCATCTTTCCTCTATAACTATCTTTGTATTAGTCTGTAAGCTTTCTTAAAACTAAATAAATATTTAAATTTCCGTTCTTCACATTTATATTATTAACCTATTGAGTAGCAACGGCATACCGGCGGCCAGACACAATATAATATCAGCCTTGTATTACACTGCCCCAATGCACTCTTCTCAATGAGAGAAGGATTAGTCCCTATGGACTAGTGACTACTAGACCAGTGTGGTGGACTATTCCACCACACTGGCCCAGTGTGCATTGGCAGACTTCACATATCTTTGAAGATACTATTAAATATCGAAATTCAAGCTCAGACACAATAGGTTTTCAATGATGTCTGGCATTCTAACAACTGACAGGTAATAAGAGCTACTAATATTATAAACTAGCTGTGCCCGCGGTTTCACCCGCGTTTATGACTATAGCGTGGGTTAAGTGTGATGTTATAATTATAGCCTATAACCTTCCTCGATAAATAAGATATCCAACAATAAAATAATTTTTCAATTCAGACCAGAAGTTTCTGAGATTAGTGCGTTCAACCAATCAAACAAACTCTTCAGCTAAATAATATTAGTATAGTATAGATGAGAAAGTGGGAGTGTAAAATGAGAATGTTCACGGATATTAATATATCAATGAACATTCTCATTTCACACTCCCACTTTCTCGACTTTACGTTAGTTACTCAAATAAAGGTTATAATATTATGTTAGGTACTCAATCAAGTGTAAACAGTTGAGTAGATTTGGATATAATTTGGCATACAGGTAAGCCGTGTCCTTGATACATCTTGATACTTTGTATCCCGTAAAATTCACGATATTAGAGTCGCAGGCAGAAATTACTTTAAATTATTATTATTTTTTTTTTAATCTTTATTTTATATTTTTATATAAGGGGTTTTTATCCACAAGGTTTTTTTTTTTTTTTTTTTACCTGGGGGAATGCTATGACGCATACCCCTCCGCGGGGGCGGGCGGAGGGGTTATGTCGGACTCACCGGGGTAAAAGAAAGATGTTAACAATAAATAGGACCTCCCGGAATACCGACTAAACCTACCACGGTGTTCCTCGACAAACCACTATCGGCGGGACCGCGCGAATCACTTTCACATGCAGTCGCGACCCTGCCGAGGTTATGGCCCGCCGTATGAAACGGCAGGCCACTACACGAAAGATCTACCCGCTGGTACCTTCTAAATATTCCCTACTGTCCCCCCCCTAGAGGGGAGACGGACTCGACACAGAGGCGCACGTGGGAACACGCACGCCGCCTCTCGGACCTGGTGCTGAACGGATGGCGGGCAGGCCCACAAAGCCCGCCACCCCCAGGTCAAACCTCAGGGTGGCTGGAGGTCATCTCGCGCCCTCCGGCGCCCGGTTCTGCGGTTGGGGAGAGGGTTTAAAAGCTCCCTCTCCCGCTCCGCCGCCTCCTTCATGGAAATGACTTCCTCACAAAAGGAGGCGACGGCGTTCCACGACCTCTCACTCCGGACCATAGACAGAACTACGGCCGGGAGCGAGAGGGCAACCGATCCGACTGCCGCGATCAACTCACGGCGCTGCGATGCCCAGGCGGGGCAAACCGCCAGTGTGTGCAGCGCCGTGTCCTCCACAACATCGCGGCAGGCATCGCAATGGTGACAACCGGGCGTCTCCTGCCGGCCTATACGACACAGGAACCGGCCAAAACAACCATGGCCGGTCAAAACCTGTGTCAGCCGGAAGGTGAGGGCGCCATGCCGCCTCTCCAGCCACTCCTCAAACACGGGACTTACCGCCACGATCGTGGCGTGCCCGATCCACAAGGATACGCCAACCCCATCGTACCTTATCGTACACAACACAACATTATCTTAATATTTACCAGATAAGGGAATTATTGATGATTAATGCGGAAATTATTATTAAAAAACAGTCTTATTAGAACAATGGCGCCTGGCGTTAGTTACACAGCTTCTGATTGCAAAGACCTAGTTTTATTTTTAGGGGTGAGCAAACTTTTATAAGGATTTCCCGTCCAGCTCCGTTACTGAAAATTTTCCTTTTCCGGTTACTAAACTGAATAGGCCTTTTACTACCCAGGATTTTGTAAAGGAAAGTTTCCATTACAATAGTTTGGATAATAAATGGCTTATTACGCGGGCTCAGTCTTACCATTTTGGACAGTATAAATTACTTTTCAATCAGTCAATCAATTTTTTTCCTTTGACTATTATAACTTAGGTCGCATCGCGTCGGTCTATACAAATTAGTAATATATTATCCGAATTTCAAAGTACTGCTTACTTGATGATTCATTAATATAGATAAAATATCGCTAACATTGTTTTAAAGGTCTTCCTCACACTGGTCTTCATCCAAATCGTTTCTGTAAAATACGCGACAAATTCCAATACACAATTTCTCTTCAACAACAATACTACACGACAGGATCCAATCTCAACAGCAAAACAGAACAGCTGCACAGAAAACTCAGTAAACCACAACAAAAGACCAAAAAACTTTACCCAATTCCACGTTCATAGTTAACACTACAGCCCATAATTAGTTTGTCGGAAGCTGATTGTCGAACACTCGTTTGGTTCAGTTCAGTCCCAAGCTAATTACTGGCTGACAAACATCATTAGTGTTGCACTACACGTAGTGTGCATACTAAAGGACTTTGTACACTATGCAGGAAATGTTTTTTGCATCTTGTAAAATGTAAAGTGACATGGCATGCGCATGTTGTTTGCATCTTGTAAAGTGACATGGAAGCAAGGCCATCCTAACTTCCTAACTAATATTATAAATGCGAAAATTAGTTTGTTTCTTTGTTTGTTTGTTACCTTTTCACGCCTAAACTAATGAACCGATCATTCTGAAATTTTGCATATACTTTGTCAGGTGTACAGAAACGGATATAGGCTACTTTTCATCCTGAAAAAAATTACTGTTCCTGAGGAAAACAACAATAACGTTCTTATGATAATAGATGGCGCCACGTGTCTTTCGAATCATGATTGAATTATATTATTACAAGCAGAGTACGACCCGAATTGATTGTTAAATTCTAAATTAACGCGAGCGAAGCCGCGGGCAAAAGCTAGTAGATTATATTATTACCGTATCTATTGACGAAAGCAATATGTCACAAAAGCCTGTGTACTTAAGACCGAACTCAGTTTACTAGCTCGTTTACTTGTGCAGTTAAAGATAATTGGATAGTCATAATAATGAATGTCTACTTGTCAAATTCTAAAGACTATACAACAATTAAATACACAGGTCTATAGACGTAAAAGTCTACTTCGTAAGAATTTGCTGCAAAGTAACACGTGTATTTTTCCAACGAAAGTAACTTGCACATGTCAAAGTCTAAAATCATTTATTAGTTTAGGCCACAAAGTAACATTTATAAACGTTAATCTATTGCTTAATGAGTTTACTAAGTTTTTGAAGATACATATAAGTATCTTTCATTTATTTATGTTTTAAAAAGACAACTCCCGTTCCAAGGATAATTCCTGTGTCGCTGGGACTTTACAAACATTCAAACAACGAACACAAAGACATCCAGATTCGGAACAACCATTTGTGAATCACACAAAGTTTTGTCCCGTGTAGAACCCACAATACTAGGCACAATGGCAGCGGCGAGGCGACCACTTAAACCACTACGCCATCTGTGCATATTTAAAAGCTTATGTTCAACTTATCACCAGATATAGTAAAATATAACAGTCAAAAATAGTAAATGATCACCAAATTGCACAGCAAAATATATTTAAAGAAATCAAAGTAAGTCGACGGAACCTAACATAACCTAACCCTTCCCAGACGGAATGCAGTGATTTGAGGCGTATAGGTGCTCGTTATGATATATTTTAGTAAACATATTATTTTACTGCGCAATTACTATTTTTAGTGGTCATTATATTTAATCCCATATTTAAGTTAGATGCCATTTGTAATAATATTCTCTTTTACTTGCAGTACCATGTGCAAGTGCTTTTATCGTACAGCGTGTATTTAACTGCACTTACATTGTATGTAGCGCACATTGACAAAATAGTGTTCATCGACATCGTACATGAGAGAATAGGGAATGTGCGGTCATATATAACGAAGTACCCTGTTAACCATTGTACTGATTTGGAAAATGATCTATTTTGTCAAAGGAATCCTTATCCTTACTAATATTATAAATGCGAAAATGAGTTGTTTGTTACGCTTTCACGCCTTAACTACTCAACCGATCAACATGAAATTTTGCATACACGTTGTCAGGGGTACAGAATAGGACATAGGGTACCTTTCATCCAGAAAAATAACTGTTTGCAAACCTAACCTTACCTAACCTACATTTACGCGAGCGAAGCCGTGGGTGAAAACTAGTACTTAAATATGTCGAACCTGTATATTCTTGAAGGAGTAGGCATAGTCAAATTACAACAAGATTTGCAGCTTTTTAAGGATCCACGTAATAGGGAACGAGGTTATTGCCGTCTACTAAACACAGTAATTGCAGACTCCTTGCTCCTGTCAAAATATTTTTGGCAGAAAAGCCCAATACTCTTCCTTCGATCCAGGCCTCGAGCCCATGACCTCAAGCACAACAGTCCCTATCACTACCGCAGCGCCACTAACCTACGCATACAGCGGAATATCGCTTAAATCAGAGATTAATTATATGAAATGATAATCAGGGCTTTGTAGAAATTAGTTAAAAGAATATATTTCTCAAAAAGTCGTCAGGGCGCTTAGCCTCCTCTTGGTTAATTCTGTGAATTGGACATTAAGAAGCGATTTTGAACTTTATAGTGAGTCATTGATAAATGCGTGCTACTTTGTTTATTAACTATTATTCATTTTAACTTTTTAGTCTTAATAAATTGTAATAGTTATTATTATTTTTCTATAAAATACGCGTAAACGTAAGACAATATTTCTTGGTCTTGTCAGAATAAATCAAATGAGCTCAAACTTGAGAGGTTTACTCATAGCTGTTAAACAGTGACACTTCTCACCTCTAGGCTCTATCATCAGATCAGCACAATTATACCAAATAATTGGATTGTCTGCCTAATTACATATACATGCCAAGTTTTTAAGAAAAAAATAATTTGAAGTAGGTAAAAATTGACTTCCAAGATTTGCTTACATAGTAAGTTAGTTACAAGAAAAACTAACATAACCAAATCAAATCAAAAGTCTTTATTTGCTAAATACAGGTTAGAGATGATGGTACATAAAGCAAAATAGTCCACTGTATTTTACCGTAATTGGCATGCAAATGTTACACTTAATTATTTAAAATAACAATAAATAAATAACTAATCAAAATATGTCTAAAAAAACCCTTTACATTACTTTTTAATCCATTTAGTGTATTTGTCAATAATAAATAAAGAATGCTTAATTGTCAATGAAATTGGTCTGTATCACAAAATCGTATATTATTATTTAATAGCAATATTATTATCATTTAGAAAATCATTTATGGTATAATAGGCTTTACTAATCAAAAAATCGCGTAGTATAATTTTAAATGTGGCAATATTTTCTGATTCTTTCACTGCCGTGGGTAACTTATTGTATATCTTCACAGCCATACAAAAGACACTGTTATGTAAGAGAGCAGTCCGAGAGGGTACTATACATAAACGTGTTTTATTGCGATTTCTTGTTGTTTTCATGAAAAGATTAGTGTTAGTCCTTACAAACAAGGCAACTTCATATATGTAAATCGAAGGAAATGTGAGTAGTTTCAAGTTAATGAAATGAAATTTGCAAGAGTCAGTTTTTTGTAGATGGCATATTGCCCTAATGCATCTCTTTTGCGCCAGGAACACCTGTTCCTTGCCTGTAGAGTTTCCCCAGAAAATAACTCCATATTTTAATATTGATACAACATACCCATGATATGCAGATATAACCAACTTAACTTTTTGATTGACTTTTTTACTCAACATGTAAAGGGCATATGAAAATCTCAGTACTTTATTAATAATGTCATAGATGTGTGAGTTAAATGTAAGATTATTGTCAATATGAATTCCGAGAAATTTCGTAGTGTGTGTTTCGTCAATTTGCTGTCCATCAAAATTTATATTAATATTATTATTAGATTTTTTATTCCTACTGTGCTTAAAATGCATAATGTTAGTTTTCTTAATGTTAAGTTTTAAATTATTATTTTGTAACCAAGTTACTATGTCATGCATAGTGTTATTAATTTCTGTTTCGTAGTCTTTTATTTTATGTCCCTCGAATATAATTGTACTGTCATCCGCAAATAGGATTGTTTGTTGATTGATAGCTCTTGGCATGTCATTTATGTAAACCAGGAATAAGAGTGGCCCCATAACTGAACCTTGTGGCACGCCATATAGTATTCTCTTAGGACTTGATATTTATGTAATTTCTGATTTAGATGCTGTGTCAATTTTAGTAATTTGTGTTACTTGTTGTCTGTCATTAAGATATGACGCCATTAATTCATAAGCATTACCCCTAATACCATATGTATATAATTTTTTCATTAATATACTATGATCCACAAAGTCAAAGGCTTTACTTAGATCCATGTATATGGCTGAGACAGGTACTTTTTTATCAATATTAGTCATAACCTTGTGTAGCATATTATAAATTGCAATGTTTATATTTTTATTTTTCCTGAACCCATATTGTTCACTTGCCAAAATATTATGTTTCTCAAAGTATTCATAAAGAGACTTATGAATTACCTTTTCAATTATCTTAGCAAATACAGGTATTATGGCTATAGGTCTGTAATTTTCCATTAAATCTTTGTGTCCTTTTTTAAATATTGGTTTAATGATTGATGTCTTTAATTGGGAAGGAAAGACTCCACATTCTATTGATAAGTTGATAATGAAACTTAAGACTGGGGCTATAATGTGTGAGGTCTGTTTAATTACTTTTGTCGTTATTCCATCTATACTGACACTATTGGTGTTTTTAAGGTTCATGATTATTTTTATTATGTCAGAATCATTAACAGGAGATAGAAATATGGAATTGAGATTATTTGATGTCACCGAATACTTATAAGTATTTGAATGATTATTCTTAACTAAACTTACATAGTAATCATTAAATGTTTCAGCCATGATTTTAGGATCCCTGATTAACCTGTCATTGTGCTTTACTCGTTCAATTTCTGTTGTCGTGTAATTTGTGTTATTTTTTTTAATTATTTGCCAAGTAGCTTTAGATTTATTATAAGATGTGTTTATATAATGGTTATTTTGAACCATTTGCATTAAGTTTATAATTTTTTTATATTGTTTTGTGTAGTTGATGTATTGCATTTTATGTTTTGGATCCTTTATTAACCTTGCCTGCCATAACAACTGTCTCTTACGTTTACTACACAACTTGATACCATGTGAAATCCACTTCGACTTTTTTTGTAGAGTTCTTCTTATTTTTATTTCCGGAAAGCATAAATTATAGAATAGCTTTATTTATTTATTTAGCACAACCACATCATATGTATTTATACATTTATAGGAAACATTACATAGTATTGCATCTGATACATATGACAGTTACGGTATGCATAACATTGGCTATAATAAGGTAGTTACTTATTTTCTAACTTATATCTACTAGTCATTCAAATAACAACAAATAAATTCGAAATGTGTGGAGAATTAATCTAGGGAGAATAGTTTTAACAATTTAGTCTTATAATTATTGTAGGAATCGTTGAAGATGTCAATTTCGGTGTCGCGACTTTGTATACTATTGTACTGATCAAGAAGTCTATGTATTGGTGATTGCCGACCCAAGTTGGTTCTACAAAAAGACGTGTGAAAATTTTTTGAGATTTTACGCCGGGGATAAGAGTGAGGAATGGCTAAAGACACTTTATTTAATAGAAAGCTGCACTGTATATGATTATTGATCAATTTATGGAGGAAGCAAAGGTCAATGATACGTCTACGATTGTTTAGAGTGGTCATATTAAATTTACATAGTCGTTGATCGTATGGGTTTCTATGGGAAAACCCACTGCAAGAGTATGCAAGACTTCTGGTGAAGGCTCTCTGAATGCTTTCAATCCGTTGCGAACTAACAGCATAGTATGGTGACCAGACAATACTGGCGTATTCAAGATTGCTGCGGACTAGTGTGTTATACAGAAGCAATTTAGTATCAAGTTTCTTAAAGCCTACTGTATTTCTTCTCAGAAAGCCGAGCATTTGCGCAGCCTTTGTGGCAGTTTGGTCAATATGTGTTTTAAAGGTCAGCTTTGTATCAATGATAACGCCCAAATCACGAATTTCAGTGACTTCTTTTACATAAGTGCCGCCAATCAGGTACTTTGAGGCAAGTGGTTTTTTTTTGCGGGTATATTTAATGTAAAAACATTTATTGACGTTAAGCGTCATATAATTAGCGCTGCACCAACACAGAATTTCATTCAGGTCATCTTGGACTAGTTTGGAATCACTGGTTGTTTAGCTTGTAATGTTCTAAGAATAATTTAAAAGCTAAGTCGGGATCCTTAGTACTATATACCTCATTGAAATGTAAACCTGCAAGGCAATTCTGAAATTTTATAATATTTTCAGTTGAGTAATCACGTCTTATTATGTACCAGAATGGGATACTACTAATTTTCTTAACACAGAAGCTGAGGGTCTGTGCCTTTTGGTCTGAGAGTGCCAGTTCTATATTTGAACTTCGACAGTGAGCAAGATTATGAAATATATTGTCAATACAGGTACAGCTGCCAAGTCTTGTTGCTGTCTTTATAGCATATTTTAAATTATAGCAGTGAAGCAATTGTAAAAGTGCCCTAGTCAGTTTGTTATCTTTTAATAAGTCTATATTATAGTCTCCACACAAAATTACCTTTTTGATACCTCTCAGACAGATTTTGGCCAAAATTTTATCAAGTACGTCAAAAAAATGAGTCACAAATTTAAGATCAGTTTTAGGTGGCCTATATATGCTTACGATAATGCTATTGTGGTTACTCAATTCTATTGCAGTACATTCTATAGTATTAATTACAGACAAGGACGAAATTTCATTAAGTGGAACATACTTATGGCCATGACGTATTAAAATACAAGATCCTCCATACCTGTTGTGTCTGGCAGTGTATGATGCTAGCTGAAAGTTGGATACGTTTAAATAGCTGATATCCTCCTCAATCATATTGTGTTCACTAATACATACCACATCAACCTTTATGTTTTTATTGTAAAGTTCATCTAGGTTAACACTAAGCATATCCGATTTTGTGATAAGACCATTAATATTTTGGTGCAATATAGTTATACTATTAGTCACGAAAAAATGTTGGAATATGATCACTTTGGGTAGTGATAGTATTATTATTGTCACTTTCCAATTCAGTTTGAGTAGATTTGTTTATTGTAGTATTATTATTGTCACTTTCCAAGTCAGTTTGAGTAGATTTGTTTATTGTATCGCATGAGTGGTGTAAAGGGTTATAAGGATTATAATTATTACAGTAGTTATTAAATTTTAATTTGTAGTCAATTCGTAAAATTTCTTTTAGTAAAAGTTGGGATTTATGCAAAGCAGAGAATATACGTTTTGGAATAAATGTACAAAAATTCATATCGGTAAATGTCACATTATTAAATTTAGAGCATATAAATTTTATTTCATAATTAAATTTATGTTCATTCAATGTTTTATTATACGGTATTTCAGATATAATTACATTACAGTTATCTAGTCTAGCTAAAAAGTGTCGAATTGAAAAAAGCGAATCATTGGGATGCTGATCATGCACACCTCCAATGATAACAACAAAGTCATTTTTGGTTAACCCGTTAATTTCTTGCTTCGACAGCGTCAATATCTCATGTAACGGTGCTCTAGATTTCCAATAGCACCTAACCAGAAACTGTTCACCAACTAGGTCCTGAAGAGTGTGTTGCATTTTATAGCCTTGATCATCAGCTAGAATCAGTATTTTCCGTTTTCCCTCTTCAGATTTTTCCTGCTCCGTTTCAGCAGGGGCAACAGCATGTTCTTCATTTATTTGTATCGTAGGTTGTGGTATTGTGTCAATTTCTGTTTTATTTGTACTATCATCACTCTCAAATTCAATGGTATTCTTTATTATTTTATTTTCTATCATAGGTGAATTTCTGTTTCTAGCTTGTACGACTGGAGAACGAGGAGTATTTTTATTTTTTAGAGACTTCTTTTTACGGATTGATAGTGGTGTTTTGGCTGTCTTGTCTGGAGTTAAAGTTATTATTTTAAGAGCCTCAGTAGTTTGTATGGACTTTTGCAGATCTACTTTCAGTCGTAAATTCTCAATGTTCAAATTGTCTATTTCGTTGTGAGCGCTGATGAGGTCATCATTTAGTGTTTTAATTTTATTGTTGAGTTCACTTATTATTTCAACGTAATTCATTGGGTCATCGGGTAAGCTCATCATCGTCGAATCCAAGAATGAAGTATTGTTGTCGTTAATAGACGAAATATCGTTGTATGAGGTAGTTCTGGTCAGTTTGCGGTATGTTATATTGTCAGTATCCATTTCTTCTCTTATAATACTCGCAAATCGCAATAATAACGAAATACGATATGTGCACTTACTGTGAGATCTCTTGAACGTTCTATATTAGTAGTACTAATTTATTTCTGTATTTATTAATTATAGGTACATTGAAGATTGTATTCCTACCATTTGGGAGAATATTTAATTGTTGTGGTATCACCAATTTCCGTTAGGAGAGTTTTTAGTAATGGCAACACAGTTGTTAATGTCAAATAAGTGTCAGCTTTCACTTATCTACTCGACAACAGATGGCGCTGGTAGACTTTTAACAATTGATTTCGTCGTTGGTAGCCCTGATTTTAGTGCCAGCTAATGTCAATTCACGTTCCGCTACTCGCTACTAGTAGGGTTAGCAGTATAATATGTCACTTTTAAATCAAACTAATTTTACACAACGGTCCTTTTATGTATTATTGGTATTGTTATGTGCTTCAACTTAATATTTCACTGCATTGATAATGTATGACCGGGCATTGAATGTTTATTATTAAAAAAATGTCACTTAATGTATGTTTTAACTGTTTATTTACGTATTTGGAGAAAATAGTCACTGGTTTTTGTTACACTGTTCCGATTATGTTTGTATTTGGTAATATTAGTCACTAATAATGTCACTTAAAATTTAAGATGTTTACATAGATTTCAGGACAATACACACAGTTATAAGTACAATTTGTTTAAAATTTTATTTAAAAAAAAAAATGAAAAAACCATGTTAAACAGTAGAGTAATATAATTAATGAGTTCTACGTAAAGGCGGAGTATCTCAGTGACACAGTAAGTAACACGACTGCTATGCATGAGGCCTCGAATTCGAACCCCAGGATTTTCTGTCCTAATGTCGAAATTTTCAATGACAACACGGAATCTGACTCCGTTCTCGATAGATGTCCGTTACGTGGGTCCTAAAGCTCAGCTGCTTAAATGTGGGCTTAATAGACCTGCTTATCCCTTCGGGAATATAGACATGAGGCTTTGTAATTAAATTGACGGATGACATGATTCCCACGTTTACAATCAATTTTATCGCCAACTAATCTGATGAGCTTGTTATATGCTGCCACATACAGCGCCAGACCCAATTATTTTAACGATGACGACAGATTGATAGCTATTGTTATTTATACTCGGAACAATATTAGTTTTTATGTTTACCTGGCTTTTAATTGAAGGTTTTTGTGACAAATATGTATTATATATATTGACCTACCGCTATATCACTAAGAGGGTAGGTAGTGTTGTATAACAGCTATATTTTGCTATAGATTGATGTGCCACGTGAAAGTGGACGAGCCTATTGCAGTCTATCGAGCACAGGTTCGGCCACACGCATTGGATTGTGAAAGTGGATGTATACACACACAACACACTCACTCTCATAGGTCCGATGTGATGGCAATCCGACTCGACCGGAAAAGAGATCAGTCACAGAGCCAATGGCTTTACGAGCTGTCCGTGGCATGGTGTTGTGCAACACTGCCAACATCCAAACTCAATGCAGAGTTGCAGACCCAATATCGTAGCAAAGCAAAACACAACAGTCACTACGATTGTTGAGGCAGTTTTCATTAATTTAATTTTAGAAAGACAATTTCTGCATCGTTAATGGATACTATGACGGGGTGGACTTTACAAATAATTAAAAAACTACCCAAACTCGCGTCAACTTTTTATGGATCAGACATATTTTTGTGCCGTGTGGATCACACCCACAATATTCATACGACGGCCTCGATAGCGTAGCGGTCAGTGTAACCGACTGCCACGCCCGAGATCACGGATTCGATTCCCGCACAAGTCAAACATTTGTGTGCATGGACATGGATGTTTGTCTTAGTCTGGGTGTTTCTATGTATAATATGTATGTATTTACAAAAAAATAAGTATATAATGTATGTTTATCCATTGTCTAGTACCCATAGTACAAGCTCTGCTTAGTTTGGGTTATGATATGATAGATTATTATATTATACTAGCTGTCCCGACAGACGTTGTACTGTAGAAAAGAGAAAAAAAAAAAGAAAGCATAATATCTAAACCATCCTCGAATCCACTTGAACACACACAAAAAGTTTCATTCAAATCGGTCCAGCCGTTTAGGAGGAGTTCACTATGAACAAACGTACAGAAGAATTATATATAAAGATTATTATTATTCAGCACAGTGGCAGTGGCGGGTCATGCACTCATAGCTCTATACCATCCCTGCAGTCAAATTAACTAATTAATACGCATATAACTTTGAAAAGTCAGAGGACTTGGGATCGAACTCAAAACACTCGTTGTCACGGCAGTGGCAAAACTGTTACGCAATCCGTTCATAAATATACCTACTAAAAACACCAATTATAGTACTATCAACATTTTTACTCCACATTTATACATACAGACATAAATCAAATAAAATTCATTGTCTTTTATTATTTCACTAACACTCAAAGTCGTGCGAAAGAAAAACATAAAATTGAATCTACCATTCTCGAAGCATTGCTTGCCGGAGCTGCATTTATTCAAGTATCGTTCACGTAGATACAGGATGTTCTACACGCCGTATCATAACTCATTCAGGCAGCAGGTGGCGAATATAGCTGAGTGTCTGTAAGCTACTCGACTTCCACATTATTACGAAGAGTTTTTAAATCTTTTATGATGTTTTACAGTTGGTTTTATTGACGTATGTCTTTGGGTAGCTGTCGGCCGAAAGGTGTCAAGGTCAATTTCTGCCGCAAGTGTTCGGTTAGAAAATCGCTGCTTAGAAATTGAGTCTACAATTGTATCTAGAAAACGCCAATTGACTGTCCTGCTTTAATGAGGGCTTTAAATTTACAAATTTTACTGCACGGATGGCGTATTGGCTTAAGTGATCACCTGGTTATTGGAACTCCGACTAATGTTATGGTTGGTCACCTCCTACTGGCATTATGCCTAGTGTTATGGGTTTAATCCCAAATGGGACAAAAATCTGTGTGATACACAAATGGGTGTTTCGAGTCTGAATGTTCTTTTTGTTCGTTGTTTGAAATGGTAAATGGTTACCGAGCGCAACTGTAGACTCCATCCACTAACAATTCCTTAATAAAAAAATAAATAATACTGCCGAATCCAGAATTCGAACCAGAGACCTAATGGACAGCATTTACTGCCGTTATGCCACGAGCCAGCTGAATCTGAAATACATATAAATATACTTAGTAAGTTATCGATATAATATACTCCTGCTTACCTTTATAATATGAATAGCTGACCCGCGCATCTTCGTCTGCGTCACATAAGAGAATTTTCCCCATTTTAGCAACATTTTTTATTGATGCGCCGCTCCTATTAGTCGTAGCGTAATACGTAATACAGCTTATAACCTTTCTCGATAAATGAGCAATCCAACACTAAAATAATCATTGAATTCGAACCATTAGTTCCTGAGATTAGCGCGTTCAATCAACAAACAAACTCTTCAGTTTTACAATATTACTAGCTGACCCGCGCAACTTCGTCTGCTTCACATAAGAGAATTTTATCCGTTTTTGCAACATTTTTCATTGATGCGCTGCTCCTATTTATTGCTCTTAGCGTAATTTTATATAGCTTATAGCCTTCCTCGATAAATGAGATATCCAACAATAAAATAATTTTCAATTCAAAAAAACTAAAATACAAAATCAAAATACTTTCATTACCAGAATAAAACATACATTTACGTAATATCCTTTGGCTCCACACTAGGTAAGCCTGTCCTGTAGGTAATTCGAACCAATTGTTTATGAGATTAGCGCGTTCAACCAAACAAACAAACTCTTTAGATTTTATAATATTAGTATTAGTATGTGATGCTGTATGTATTTTTTTTTTTGTGATATAGAAGGCAAACGAGCAGAAGTATCGCCTGATGGTAATTGATTACCGCCGCCTATGGACATCCGCAACACCAGAGGAGTCACAAGTGTGTTGCCAGCCTTTTAAATTAGCCTCCTCCTCTCCCCAGGAGGGAGACTCCGGTACCCTCACTCACTTGACGAAATACAACGCAAGCGCTATTTCACGCCAGTTTTCTGTGAGGCCGTGGTATCACTCCGGTCGAGCCGGCCCATTCGTGCCGAAGCGTGGCTCTCCCACGGAATTTCTGGTAGGTTTTCCTATTTTCTGTTAATCTTGCTTGAACTAGTTGCAAATTGCTAATTTAACTAATATTCCAGTCACCTTCAGCTAAGCCTAATGATGAATCAATAGTATAAAGGGGATGTAACCAAAAATGTACCTAATCCAGCCCGAATATCTCAACCAGCCATTCACCATCTTGTAATTGCTGAGGTTAGTAAATTGTTGAATTACACCATAAAACAGATTATGATTTCCCATGGGATTCCATGATGGACTCAATCTGAAAATCTACAATAAAACTGTTTATTTCTTATTACAATGCGTATTAGTTCTTAGAAATGTTGTTAGGATTTCTTGTACATAATTCTGTTTAAAATATATAGTTTTCTGAAGATTATGATTATTTGATTTACATAACAATAATAAATAAACAATACTCAATATCAGCTCTAACTAAGGCCTTTCATACCAAATCCTGGCCATGGTGGCCAAAGAAACCATCTATGCAGGAAACATTACGTTCACAAGTGCACTCTCTCTTTCTAACTCTCATAATTTTCGTATACTTTACGTGCTTTCCAAGATACGGTCGCAATATATAACACCGCCAACTTCCTAACTCTGGGTCATCATCATCATCATCAGGCTATAATAGTCCACTGCTGGACATAGACATAACGCTGGGTAACTATTAAAAAATTACTTACTACTAAAACCTTATTGACTATTTGTTGGTCCAATCTGGGATTTGCATTCGAGACCTTACGCAGAGCGATCGCATTCTCTACTGCTGCATCAGCGGAATACTGTTACCATCAGTCAAACAAAATACAAGCTAAAACTACACTTGATTCAAAAATGGAACATATAAACTAAAAAAGTTAATTAGAATACAACCAAGAAATTCGAAACGGCCAACTATTTGAAATTCAAGCCGCACTATTATACCCGAAACTCTTCTCGCCAAGAATTCTCAGCCAAAACGACGATTGCACCGGCAGGCGAAATCAAGAAAAGAAAGAAAACCCAACCATAAAGTAAAAAGGAGATTTCTCTAGGTACATTTTTTCCTTTTCCCGCGCTAAAAAGGCTTAAGTTCAGAAACTGTTTTACATAAAAGCCGGGAATATGCAATGCATTTTTATATGGACGTAAGAAAGGCAACTTGCGGTTGGTATAATACCTACAATGTTTATGCTGCAGCTTCAACCGAGATTAAAACTTAGATAGAGCTTTATTAACGTTTAGCTGGGACTTAATTTGTTCCTGTCTTCGTGAGTTTTACAAGTCCTTTCCTACAACTGTCGTGTTTGCGCAGTATTGTTGCCAAGATTGCCAAGCGCAGGCTATAAATGGGACCGCATTATTGTCGAAATTTGTCAGAACCGCATCGTATCAAAAATTATTTATTATTGTTTTGTTGCGCGCATTCAGAATATGTACCAGCATTTATTTGAGTTTCGGATTTAAATGTAGCATTATATAATTTGTTACTACTAAAATATATTATAACGAAGGAGTAATGGTAACAGGATACGCTTGACACTAAACGGTATTTTCTGAGTTGTAGTATGTGGTTATAAAACAACTAATATTATAAATGCGAAAATGAGTTTGTTTGTTTGTTACGCTTTCACGCCTTAACTACTCAACTGATCAACATGAAATTTTGCATACAAGTTGTCAGGGGTACAGAATAGGACATAGGGTACCTTTCATCTAGAAAAAATAACTGTTGCAAATATAACCTAACCTAACCTACATTTACGCGAGCGAAGACACGGGTGAAAACTAGTAAAACTATAAAAGTGATATTATATAACCTGGCTCAACGGCGCAGTGGTATTATATGCAACTACTATGTATGAGGATACAAGTTCAATTACAGGATCTGGCATAGTTATATTGGGTTTTTATCTTACAGATTCAGTGCTACTGAAAATTGAAAGGACTGGAACCACATGGCATCTGGAACGGTGTACTGTAAACAGTAAGACTCGCTCCCTATTACGAAGAATCTAGAACCATGGCTGGTGAAATGTAAGTGACTTGTGATATCCCCGAATTCGTAGGCATAGTTATACATATTACCTTTTGCCTTCCTGCCAATCTCTTTTTGAACATATACGCATCAGACTATGTATGTATTATATTATATTCCGTAGTAATAAACCGGTTTTACATGAAATGACTCTTTTGTTGATACATTTCTATATAGTCTGTCACACAAACGTCATACTAGCCGCGGTGACCCAGAAATCCATGATGAAATGAGTAATTTTAAAAATCTGTAAGTAGTATCTATTTATTATTTATTTGTATGTACTATGTAGTATCTATCTATAACATTTATTGAGGATCTCCAACAAAGAATATAAACAACATTTACAAGGCACGTTTCACTTATATTTGAAAAGTGAACTCATTTAATTATAGGAGGCCAGAGCATACATGACAACAACTAAACATTAAAAAGGAGACCGACCACCTTGTATGGGACCCTGGCCTGGGCGTGAACAATTTTATATTGTAATAACAATATTAATTTTGAGTAGCCTAAACTAAGTAAATAATATTATTCTTTGAAGTTTAGTATCAATTTCGTTAAATAATAAAATAAAACACATTGTTTAAAAAATATTTATTTTCATGTGTCACCATCACCTTCATAAGTTATTAAAATATTTTCCAAAAACTGGGCTGGTAAAGTGACATTTTCATATCTTGCCCAGCTTAGGTACCGTGTTACAGACATTATGTGAGCACAGCAACCAACAGTCCTTCGGCCGACTATGCAGTTGCAGTAATACTGCCTTATTGCTTCCAGGCTATGTGTACTAGTTTGATATAGGTAATATAGAAATAAAATACGTCAATTTCATACTACTGGATGGTAACCAATATTTATTACATATTTAAACAAAGCTTTTAATATATTACTTTGTTTCTAAAACGATTGTCCACGTGCAAGCCTAATATGGACGGTCTCCTTTACGTTTTACAGACACACAAACATACAATATTACATTAGAAAAGTATTAAAGCACCTGCTTTATCACGTCTATATTTCACCAACTATCTTAACATTATAAAAGCGAAAGTGAGTTTGTTTGTTTTGACGCCTTAACTACTCGGCTGACTATCATGAAATTTTGAACATACGTTGTCAAGGGTACAGAGAAGGACATAGAGTAGGGCTCTCATACAGAAATTTATTAATATCACGCAAGCAAAGCCGCGGTCATAATCTAGTAAGACTATAAAATCCAACGTAATAGTCTAAACTATTGCTGCTTACCGATAATATTCCAATACACCAGCCTATATCATTTCAATTGGGATCGGGATTCACGTCCAACAATAGCGAAAGCAAGCACTTCTACAACTAGAACACAGAGAGTCTAGCTATCAATTTCTACTATTACCGTTTAACAGCCCTAATAAAATTAGGTCATTAGCTTGAATCATTGACGTTATTGTAGAACAAAAAGTCCTATTAAAATCTGTCTACTGATGATAACGATCTCAATCAGATCATACCGTACCATATTCAATCAAAAATCCAATCTACCCACAAATTAATTTCAACTTATCGAATTATCGGTCCCAATGGATAGTGATTATTTTAATACTTCTTTTAATGTTTCCAATTGAAAATCTTGTGTGCGAATAATTTATGGAATTACGTTTCGATTAAAACCATCTTTTATATGAAATTACGAGTATTTTTATGGCTGACTGCAAAATAAATGATTTATTAATTTGTCTTAAATGAACGGATTGTTTGGAATATTAATTTAAAACGTACTATACCAAAAGGCTAATGGAATAACAAGTTACTTTCAGGGTTACATTTAGGCGTCAGACATTCTGACAAATAATCAAAGCAACATAGCTTTTAAATTAAGCTAGCATTAAAGCGATCATTGCTGTACTACCATTTTTTACGCGGCTTCGCTCGCTCGAGAACAGAACCATTTTCAGGATGAACGCTCCTCCTATGTCCTTTTCTGTACCCCTGACAACGTGTATGCCAAATTACATGATGATCGGTCAAGTCAAGGCTTTAAAGCGTAACAACCAAACAAATATATAAACTTACATTCGCATTTATAATATTAGTTACTGTTTCTGAAGTAACTTTTAAAGTTACATTCTGGTAAATTCCCGACCTATATACACGAGGGGTCAGGGATACAGAAAAGGACACAGGATACCTGTCATCCAGGAAAAAAGTAATGTTCTGTAGCGAAGTTGGGCTTAAGGGCTAAAAAGCTGTCTTTAATATTATACTAGCTATTGTCCGCGGTTTCGCTCACGTTAATTTAGAATTTGACAATCAATTCGGGTTGTACTCTGCTTGTAATAATATAATTCAATCATGATTCGAAAGACACGTGGCGCCATCCATTATCATAAGAATGTTATTGTTGTTTTCCTCGGGAACAGTAATTTTTTTCGGGATGAAAGGTAGCCCATGTCAGTTTCTGTACACCTGACAACGCATATGCAAAATTTCAGGATGATCGGTTCAGTGGTTTAGGCGTGAAAAGGTAACAAACAAACAAACAAAAAAACTCATTTTCGCTTTTATAATATTACTAGTTTTCACCCGCGGCTTCGCTCGCGTAAATGTAGGTTAGGTTAGGTATGCTACAATTATTTTTCTGGATGATAGGTACCCTATGTCCTATTCTGTACCCCTGATAACGTGTATGCAAAATTTCATGTTGATCGGTTGAGTAGTTAAGGCGTGAAAGCGTAACAAACAAACTCATTTTCGCGTTTATAATATTAGTTAGGATAGTTAGGATTACTTTTATCTAATAAAGGATAATTATTCTATTCATTCATCAAAGTAAACAACAGTAACAGGATACTTGATGTTTTAACGATAGCCATCAACGGTTATTAAGCGCCAAAAATTCATTTAGCCCGGTAAAGGCAATAGATATGCAAATGGATGGGTTTTCGATAACTTGCTGTTTAACTAGGTAGTTGGATGTATTAAGTAAGTTTTATGAGTCGTTAGTAAAGAAAAATTATTTTAGGTACGGCAAGCAGCCAAACCGCGAGGAGGAGAGACTTAAGAACTTTTGCTGAAATTGGAGATTTTTTATCTGGATCTTTGGATTTCTTTGAGCTAATCCTTACTAATATTATAAATTCGAAAGTAACTCTGTCTGTCTATCTGTCTGTCTGTCTGTATGTTACCTTTTCAAGGCTAAACCACTCAACCGATTTAGATGAAATTTGGTACAGATAATAATAGTTTAAAACCTGGGGAAGGACATAAGCTACTATTTATTCATGTAGGTACCACGCGGGCGGAGCCGCGCGCAAAAGCTAGTATGAAATAAAGAGAGGTTAGTATAAGCAGGATTATTTTCATTTATTAATTATCTCCGCAGCCAATCATCATTATTTTTTTCGGAAACGATAGCCACTCTTGGAATAATCCTGTGTAGCGGGAGACTTTACAAACATTCTAACAACGGACACAAAGAACTCCCAGACTCGGAACAACCATTTGCGGATCACAGAAAGTTTTTCCCATGTGGGAATCGAACCCACAACACTCGCCGAAATGGCAGTCGCGAGGCGACCACCTAAACCGCTACGCTATCCGTGCAGTCAATTAAATTTGTTTGGAGCCACATTAATGTAAGTATTTTATCCATAGAAATATTTATCCAAATGCTGAAAATATAATTTTATTATTTATTTTATTTATTTAATCTTAAGAAGGCTTACAGACTAATATAATTCTAAAAAGTATACATTTACTGGGTACACATGTTGCTAATATTATCAAGCCTCCACATATGAAACATCTCCTCCTTATATGAACTCTGTGTTTTTCTGGTTATTCGTTTTTAACGTACACCAATTTACACTAAAATTTTCCTACCAATCCTGGGTCGGTATTTCCAAATATTTATTTTTGTCCCCTGTAGCATGCATTGTTAAATAATTTACGAAATGAAATGTTTCCCCGGTTTGACAAAGGTACAATTGGATTTATCTAATAGGTAAACCTCACTAGCACTACGTAGTAAAATAAAACGGTAGTACCTTACATAAAGTATTTGTTAATAAAATCAAATAAAAAACATTTCTTCATGGAGGTCACAAAGAAGACTTATGCACAAAGTTATGTGGTTCGTGAATTTACTAAATGTATGAAGTAACAACATACGAGTAATACGAATATCATTTGACAATAAATAAAGTATACCAATAAAAATACAATAAATATATAATCATTTTAAAGGCATGAAACATCTTAGTTTCCTTAGTGACATTTCATAATAATAGTAATTTATAAAACTGACTGTAGAACGTAGACATTGGTGCCAATTCTGTTGTCACAAAATTCTCCAAACTTAACTAAAAATCACATTTTTTTTAAGTCCTGTCACTTTTAACGATTTCAGAATACGAAATGACATTTGAGAGGACTAAACTAAATTTTTGTGATTTTTAGTTAAGCTTAGAGAATTTTGTGACAACAGAATTGGCACCAATTTGCGACAAATGCAAAAGCGTGACTGATTGTCTCAACATAAAATTTACATAATATTTGTCGAAAAGATAAATAAATTTAACATCACTAGTACAACGGAACATCCGTTTGGAATTATTAGCAATACGGACAAAAGATAAGCCATTAAAAAGGATTTTGTTTTGTTTTAAAAGCACCACTTGTAATGACAAGTAATTCTTCTGTCGCTGGGGACTTTACAATCTAGAACGTCCAGACACCCAGACTCACTATTTCTGGACGACACAAGTAAGTTGTTGAAGGACCTTTCGACCTCGACAAACCGTTATAGGGGTTTTGCCAACTAAGCTGTTCATGGTCTTAGTTCGGCAATTCCCATCAACTGTCGAGCGGACATACGTCTGCCCGCAAAATATGAGTCATTAAAAAAAAACAGACAATCGTAGGTCCGCTCCACACTTGACTCGTTAATGAGTCAAGTGTCGAGCGGACATACGTTTATCCGTTTGTGTATTGTTTGCACAATTATTTTTTATTATTTTTTCCGTATTTCCCCTTGACACTCAAGAAGTTAAGATTTGGTCTTTCGACCTCGACAAACCGTAAAGGGGTTTTGCCAACTAAGCTGTTCATGGTCTTAGTTCGGCAATTTAAATTTGCTCCTATTTTTGCATCTAAGGTTGTACAAAAAACATTATAGAAACTATCGTTCGCCTAAAACTCGCAATTATATTAAGCGGGCTATCCACTCATGTAATACGAAATGTTGGATATAAAATGTAGATACAATATCCTATAAAGCGCACCTAATATCCCATAATTGGTTAGTAATTTCCAAATTAGTTGCGTTATTGGCTAGCCGGAGTAATATTAAACCACAAATGCGCAACATTTAGGTACAACACAAATGGTGTGATTTTACATTATAGCTTAGCAATATGTGGACCAAGTGGATAACAATCCTACTTTATGATATTTATTTACTATATATATAAATAGCGTCACAAAAATCAATAAATGAGATATCATGTCATAGATAGTAGAGGCTTGAATGGGCCGGCTGGACCGGGGAAGGACTACCCTCTCACAAAATATTGATGTGAAATAGCAGTATTCCTACTGTTGTGTGTTCCGTGAGTGAGAGTGCCGGAGGCCCAATCACCCTCTTTTCTCCTTCCTGCTCCTTCTCCTTCCCACTTCCTATCCTAAAGGGTTGGCAACGTGCAAGTGAAGCCTCTGGTGTTGCAGGCGTCCATAGGCTACGGGGACCACTTACCAGGTGGGCCGTATGTATGTTTGCCAGATTAGTTGTATAAAAAAAAATGTATTATTTTTTGGTGGTTTGTATTAACTACTATGAACTCTTTCACTCCCTAACTACTCGACCGATCATCATGAAATTTTGCATACACATTGTCAGGGGTACATTTACCCGAGCGAAGACGCGAGCAAAAGTTTGTGTAGTATAAAATATTAAGAAGAATTTTTAAACGTACTGGTTGTCTCAATTCAACATTTATTTCCGTTGAAATTATAATTAATCATATCTTCTTAAGTTTTAAAACTTTATTCACGCCGCGTATTCAACCTAATATGCAACAGTAAGCAAAAGTTCAGACTGCTGTCATCATCACTGCGTAAACGAAGCAGTTATAAAATACTCAAATAAAATATTTTTTTTCTTTTAATATGATTTACATAGTTATTCTATGCCACCAAACTACCAGGCCGGGCAATAGCTTTAGGAAGGGATCCCTTCTTTTCATAATGTTTTTCTATTTATTTTAGCATAATAATACTTTGCCATAATTGTCTTTGGCATACAGTTTATGTTGACATAATTATCTTAGTAACAGGCTGAAAAATTGGAAAAATAAGTTCAGGTTGCCCCAACCGGCCAGTTGTGTTTATATACAATTCAACTTTATGATAATGCTTTAAAATAAATATGCGTAAGCTGTTAAACGTAAATATAATTAGGATAAACAAAACTATGTCATGTTATATTACATCTTAAAATTTAATGGAAATTGATTGGCATTGTTGTTCCTTCATCTTCTCGAAGGTCTTTGCCGCACGCACCACACTTAACTTAATGACTCTTTACTATCTCATAAGCCGACCAAAAACCAATAAATCGAGCATTTTAATTAAAAGCACGCAATATTCAATCGAGCTACCTTGTAAATAATGGATCGTAGAAAGACGCCAATATATCACTAAGGCCATAACCTCTAGACCTCGGCGCTCCAGTGAATCTACTCCAGTGAGCGTTACAGTGATTTATTGCCAACATTAAGATCGATCAAATAACTTGACAAGATGCTAATGTAGGATGTATGTTTTTCGTCTTGATTTATGTGAAGAATGGAGTTTTTACGTTAGACGGTAGTAATGTTTATGTTCACTTTACAAATAAATGAAAATTGTGATATGCTTGCTAAATAACGATCTGATACAGTCACATCTAATAAAATTAGAACCGGTCGAAGTTTGTACGACAGAGATATATTACGAAAAATTATATAAGATAACTTCATAATAGCTATATAACACAATATAATTATTTTGGAAGTTTTGTCTGCACTGTATGTTTGTAGGTAGTTTACGCAAAAACTACATACTGCACGAAATTAAACGCGATTTCACATTTGTACTGTCTAAATTAAGTTTTGATACGCTGCCTTGAAGTTGGGTATTGACACATTACCTACTTTAAAATTCTACGCATTCGAATACGCAGGTAAAAGCTAGTGTGATATAAAGCATAATGACGTTACAAAATATTTACACAGTTACTGCGTTTTGACTGGTATTATTTATTTAATTCTCTACGGCAGCAAATCCATGTGAAGGCAAGTGATACGCCTCAGTCACTAGTTATCATCAGGCGAGGTGCATGCTTCACAGAGTTTGAAAGCATGCTCGATAGACGTCAATAGGCTCGTCCTAATGTAGTATAATACACCAAGGGTATACCTTCAGGGACAAATTTTCAACGCCTAAAGTACCTTAAAAAGTAAAATATCCAGGATATAAAAATAGCATAGCTCCTCGATCAAAACATCGCCGTATCCACCTAACGCCTTTGTAAGTATTTCAAATGGAGCGTATAATTCATTGAAGCGCAAATTCCAAGATTTCTCTTGTATGGAAAATGTTTTATGTCACTCTGTGTAACACTACTCCGAGAGACAGGTCTTTGAATATGTGTAAGTAGAACTATATATTTCTTTTGTTGATGTAGGTAAAAATACGGTCTACTTACGACGTTATTCCGGTCTAACAGATCTTCTGTAGATGTAGGATCATTAGTACTTACTTTTAGGCACAGACTAAGAGCTAGGTGCACGTATAACGCATAGAGTTCTTCATACTGCGGCGACTCCGCGCAAACAAAGAAGTTCCGCCTACATTTAACAGATGGCGATACAATCGCACTTCACATGACGTCATACTATTCTGCATCGCACAAGTGGAGTTTACACAGTGACTAAGTATATAATATACGAGCTCCCGACATCAACCGTTGGGCCGCGGCCCGCCAGGCACGATCTACCAGCCTGGTCGGAGGATCCTCCCTTTGTGTTGGAGGGACATCACACCGTGTTCCTCCACAATACTTTTCGAACATTTATGAAGTCTACGAACCTGCATTGGACAAACTTGGTCGATTACAACCTAAACAAAAGCCTTAAATTGGACTAAAAAGCGAGAGAGTTTAATTTATAACGGGAAGCGTTCTGCGTTCACTCATAGTCCGCGTAAAGATGTAAAGGCCATCTAAGGCCAAGAACTAACACACACACAACAAAAAAAGCAGGAGAAACTAAATAAAACAATAATATAAGTACCAGTAAAGAGTAGTCGGTAGAGAGATTACACGAATTCGTTACGATGAACAAGCAATAAGACGAAACGATTCTTATCAATGTGACTTAAAATTTTAATTCGACTACTTATTCCTTACTTTTTTATTTTTTTAGAAGACCCCCTTGTGAATAATTCCTGTGTTGCGGGGGACTTCACAAACATTCAAAGAACGGACACAAAGAACACCTAGACTCTTAGCAACTATTTGTGGATCACACATTTTTTTGTCCCGTATGGGGATCGAACCCACATCACTCGGCGCGGCGACAGTGACCAGACGACCACTTAAACCACTACGCCATCCGGACTTGCGAACACTAGTTTATCATAGATACATATGCGTAGCTACAAGGTACAGTAACTCCATACTCGCAAATTTATAGGCTATACCCTCAAAATATATACTCTAAGTAAAATAACGAAAGGCGTTCCCTTAAAGCGGTTATTATACATCATTAATAGGTGCAAATGAACACATTTGCATAGAAAAATAAGCATGAAAAAATGCAAGCATGAAAAATAAATTAAATGTAAAAATAATTAAAAAGTCATTTTAATTAAAAATTCATAACTAAGTAAAAAACGACGTTGCCGCATTGGTACTTTTGTGCGTATGCAAAGGGTGTTTCTTTTTCGTGTCTGTTTATAATTTTTATTGAATATTTTTGAAGTTATTAAAATATTTTTTTTTAATGGGAACACTAGCTGTTACCTGCGACTTCGTCCACGTAGATTTTAACTAAAAAGCGTTTGTCTCTGCGGAACCTTATTTTTTTCTAAAATCAAAGTAGCCTATGTTACTCCTTATAACATCAGCTATCTGCCAGTGAAAGTCCCGTCAAAATCGGTTCAGCCGTTTCGGAGATTACCCGGAACAAACAGACAGACAAAAATTTTAAAAACAGATGTTTTCGTACTTTAAATACTTTCATATGCATTAGATAAAAAGCTGTTATTTTGACATTACAAACAGACACTTCAATTTTATGTATTTGTACAGATTTTTTTTAGGATCTACGCACACCTTAATATTGCTAGTTTAAGGGCACGCCTTACGTTAGTTAACGTACTGTATAACAATATTATAAAAGCTGCGTTTTTTTTTAACAATATATTTCACAACAACTCGTAAGATTTATAGAGGACAATTTGACCTCGAGACGTAGGGACAAGACAAGCGTAGTTCGGTAGCAGCACAATTTGCATAGGTCTCGGATCCAACACCTGACTTATAGTTGAGTATAGCCGAAACTATTCTTTATTTTTTCTTTTGTTACAAAACACAACTCCGGCACTAAGAATAATTCCTGTATCGCGGGGGACTTCACAAATATTCAAACAACGGACACAAACAACATCCAGACACAAAAATAATATTTATTTTGTGATCCAGACTCGGAACAACCATTTGTGGATCACACAACTATAAGCCATGCACATTTAGCTTAGTTGCAGTGGCGAGGCCTTAAACCACTTCACCATCCGTTCAGTCAACTATAATCTATATCGCTATCATTATCATCAAATTCGAAAGTTCGCAATTCAGTAATCCTCATTAGCTTTTTAATATTATCTACTTCCTATTTACGGTTTTAATGACGACTATCTTCATTTAACCTTTTGAACGCCACGGACGTCCATTCACGTCAAATTAAACCGTACTCACGAAGCCCCCGACGGCATGGCACGTCGAAAATACGACTATTGTACAGTTCAAAATAAACATAATAAAATATGTTTGTTGTGTTCCTTTTACTTATTATTTAAAACTACATTAATCATAGCCTGGCGTAGGGGGCACGACGCTACTTTTATGCTGTGGTGGTCAAAAGGTTAATTACATAAGCATGGAGTTTTGTATGAATAAAGATAAACCTATGTCCATCTATGATTTACATTATGCTCAGGTCCGGCAAAGTATTATTGGGGTTTTCTTCCTGTTAATCGTTTTTAACAGTTGCTAAAAAAGTGGCAACCATAGCATTGGCTAAACAGTGAATCTGCAGTCATATTCATTAGAACAATAGTATACTTTATTTGACACGCTTTCAAATTGCATACATGTTATTTTGTTGTTATCACAACATTTCTCATTTCACTGTAATCCATACACACAAAAAACAATAAAACATTTTATGTATGTAACATATGTTGAATATATGAAAATTAGCATCTAAACTAGGCTGAACCCGTATCTTAGATGTTAATTTCTTCCAATGACATTGTGGCGACTCCGTAAAGACGAAGAAGTTCCGCCTTCATCTAACAGATAGCGCTATATACAATCAATGCTCAAATGACGTCATATAATTCTGAATCGCACAAGTTTACACAGCGAATAAGTATATTATATACAAGCGCCTGACATAAATCGTCGGCCCGCGGCCCGCCAGGCACGATCACGCAGCCTGGTCGGAGTATCCTCCTTTTGTGTTGGAGGGACATCGCACCTTGTTCCTCCACAACATAATATATTTTAAGATTGAGAATGTAAAATTACTGAATTAAAACTAAATTCCCTATAAACATTGCCGTATGCCTTCTCCAAATTTATATTTAATTGGTTTAGTACGTAGTTACATCGTGAAAATTGCAAACAAATTACTTTAGTATGAATAATATTAAAATATTAACGTAGAGCAAACGGGATTGTTGGAGTATAGGTAAATGTGGATAATTAATATTTAAAAGAGGATTAAAGAGCTTTCAGTACACACATTTTATGTAATTGAATGACCCATTTTACGAAGACTTACATAGTACTCCTATTACCTACCTAATATACTAAGCACGTTATAGGATTACAGCGTTCCAATTATGAGACCTTAAAACTTCATGAAGATAAGTAGCACACCGCAGGAGGGTAGATTAGCAAATATTTGTTTTACTAGCGTAATTAAAAGCAGTTTATTAAGGCCTTTGTAACTATGGCCTGTACACATTAATTGTTCATGACGTAGATGTTTATTGACTGGAAGTTCCTTATAAGGTTTGTAACAAAACTTAGTTTCATGATTAAGGAAATATCTCGCACTGTTCTCTAAGTGACCACTGTTCTTTTCTTCGAATAATTTTAAAGCCTACCTAGTCAATTATATGCTTGGGCCGATTTTCTGACTTCGATTCATAACAAATGTATTCAATATTATTATGTGTAGTTTACTATTGACAAAGTAAACAACAGATATTATATTTGGTATATAAACTATCCTTTTCTCGCTCGCGACCAGTACTTTTTTAGGGATGAAGGGTACCCTATTTCTTTTTTGTACCCTCCACAACGAGTATGCAATATTTCATGATGATCGGTGAAGTACTTGCGTGAAAGCCTAACTAACAATCAAACTTAAATTCGTACATATAATATTAGTAAAAATGCATTAGCATTGCAGTGTTAATGTAAATTACACATATTCGTTCATCAGCGTACGGACACCAGCGTCCAGTCACAAGACTTTCATATTTATGTCTAGGTATGAAGCTGACAGGTTAAAACAACCACGGGGTAATATTTATATCAAGAAGACTGGTTTATGCAACTAAAACCTACACATTATCGAATAATCATAAACACCTGTTGCGAAATCCCTTGGTTTGTGAAAGTGCTGAGTTCAGGTCACTCCTTTAGGGAAAACATTGCATCAAACTGCTTTGCTCCTGGACGCTAAGTTTCCAAACGGTCACGTCTGTAATTCACGGAAGAGGGTCCCCGAAGACGAAACTTTTGTAGCAGTTGCCAATGACGCTATAAAGTTCCAATGCGATGTGGGTCACGACTAACGCCATCTAGTAGACAAGACTTCATAATGCTGTTTCGTTAAAATGGATATAAGTTTTTAATTACTTTGGTTACATTTTATTATATGTAAATAGTCATTTAATACATACATAGATTCACGCCTGTTTCCCAGAGGGGTAGGTAGAGACATAGATGTTTATTCATTTGGGTAAACTAGGGCAATATTATAAAATATTCCTGTTGTGCTAGGAATAATTACTGTCGGCAAAAAGAACACCCAAATTTGGAACAACAATTCTCAATCAAACTCTCATGCTGCAATTGCGTTGTTTACTAGTGCGATGTTTTATGTACTTAAACCATGCAATTCATCAGACTTACTCTTAAAATGTTTTTCAAAATTTATGAGAGTGTCTCATACTAACTTGTTAATAAGGGTAGACGGTAAACTAAATATCTAATGTTTAGTCGTAGTGGAAACACTCTAGTTTGAGCGTACTAATTTTCATATTATATTTATGTAGATAAATATTCATAACATATGAAAGCACTCTATACGTGCTCTACGAACTTCTACGCGGTACATAGTGAGTACAACGACTACGAAAAACCTTAATATAGTAATAAATTTTCTAACGAGTATGTAAGTTATTTGTTGCACTAAGCTGCCTGAAATACAGCTATGAACTACTGCAAAACCACCTAAAAGAGAAACAGAGCTCTATCTAGCTCCTAAAGCCAATAACCGGATTTGCGATCACTCGGTTTTGTTTAAAATAATTTGGATAACAAATCGTTAATATTCTTCTTACTGCACGGATGGCTTAATGGTTTGAGTGGTTGCCTTACCACTGCCATTGGGCCAAGAGACACAAGACAAAAATATGTGTGATCCACATCCTAATAGCTGTTTGGAGCCTGGGTGTTCTTTGTGGCCGTTTTAATGTTTGTAAAATCCCCAGCAACATACGATTCTATCCAAATGCAGGTGTTATCTTTTTAAAATAAGTATAATTTATTTCTCCAGCAAAGCTCACTGCCTATGTTAGGTCTCACGTAAATACTGTACCAGGAGTACCAATTGATGTATTGGGTGTATTTTAACAAAGAAGATGCGAAAACGCTCCGCTATCTAACAAGGTTCTTACTATTTGCTAATCCTTTAAAAATTTTTTGCTTTGAAATAATATTTTATTTGAATTTGGAACCAGGACGTCATAATCGTAATCACAATGCGCCTGATGATCGACCAGCTAGGAATCTAATAAATTTCTTTCATGGCTTTTCCAGTAACACTATGTTTTGGGAACAGAAGCTTTCTTAATAAGATGGGGGTTTGTCACCCTCAGGGTATAAGATCATAAGATAATCGTGACGTAGAGAGGTCAAGATGACGAGCGTCGTTAGTTTCAAGTATCCAATGCAATTAAAACAGACTGATATTATGATTATTAAATTAGCATATTAATTGCATTAAGATGCCCTAGTATTGTTGTACTTAACAAATTATTTAGTATTAGATGCTATTCAGTTTAGCGATTAAGGTAAACATCACTTGAGGTAAATTTTAGATCAAAGCAGTTTAGATAAATAATTGTTGACTTTGTATTTAATAAATTTCAACTATAATAAGATAGAAAAAGGTTTTATCATCATACACGGGATTTATTTTACTCATGTAAATAATTATTACTAATCATGTCATACTTATCAAATTCAAAGCAAACATATATTTGGATGTGTACAATTGATCATATTTATTACATATTCATGAGAACAAAATCAATGCATTGTTCTAAATTATATTTCTAAGTCAGAGTCAGCATTATAATCAGATATATGTCTGCCTGCCTTGGGTCCAAAGCCGAAGCCATGCAGAAGTGTGGCATGGTGCAGCACATGGTGGAGGTCTGGTGCCCTCATTTTGGCAATCTACAGTAACGATATTTTGTGAAAAGGCTTTTGTGAGGTACTAAAAGCAAAAGAAGAGATGGAAAGCGTGAGGGTGCCAGAAGCTTCGAAACCCGATAACCGGCCACCGGTCGGCATGGGCCTGCGGGCGGTGAATTATGGGCAGATCATCGTCTGGTTCAGATCTGAGAAGACAGTGCATTTTGTTTTCGCGCGCCTCTTAATTTGTGATGATGGTCTGACTAAACAAAAGACTTTTGCGTGGCAGGTCAATGATCTCCACAATAAGCAATCCATATAAAAAATAACTAGTAATAACATTAACTAATAGGTAAACGAGATTTTTACAAAAGAAAACAATACACCAGAAGCAAAAAGAAATAATAACCTCCGGCGACGATTGATTCGAAAAATAAAACAACGCGATGAAATTAGTCGGCGCTCTCGTTCGTATGAAAACTTTATTGGAATACAAACGAGGGTGTTAATTGAAAATACTTCTCCATTCAGTTATTAAACTTTGGTGTACGCACTATATTGGAGCAACGTTATGTTAAGCTACCAAAGAAACGTTTCTATGTTTTTCAGCATACTGAAAAAAATAGAAACGTTCATATACAAAATGTACAAATACAGACAACAGATTAGCATAATGCAAATAATGGTCTTAATTGTACACAAGTAGTAAATCTGATATCCAGTTACATTTGTACAAAACATTTGTAATAAATAGTATGTACGTAAAAGTTTACATTAGTCTAAACTGTTAAATAAACTAATACTTAAGAGTTTGGAAAATAAAAATACATTTTAAATAACCAAAATATGCAAGGCTACTATAGCCCGCCATCGAGTGTCCAAAATAACCATTATTCGAAGGACATGACAATTTTACAACACCTGCATATCCTCTGCAGCGTGGTCAAAGGCACATCAACATTTGGGGAAATGTATCTGGAGAGTTATGCTATATTTAACCACATATTAGAAGGCAAACTTGTCGCTAGCTACAGAGCATGATTCAAGGCTCCGAACTTATAGGAATTTTCTAAGAGAAAACTCAATACGTTTCAGGGCATCCGAAATCGAGTCCAAGGCGTCTCGCTTTTGTCTTGGCGCCCGATGTTGTGGGGATCCCACACGGGACAAATATTAATGTTATAAGTGTTCCGAGTCTGCCTTTTTCATTATTTATATATTTGTAAAGTCCCCCGTGACACAAGATTTATTCATAGAGACACCCACATTCGTCCTTTTTTAGGGTTCCGTACCCAAAGGGTAAAATTACCCTATTACTAAGACTCCGTCTGTCACCAGGCTATATCTCATGAACCGTGATAGTTAGACAGTTGAAATTTTCACAGATGATGTATTTCTGTTGCCGCTATAATAACAATTACTAAAAAACACAGTAAAATAAATATTTAAAAGGGCTCCGATGTAACAAACGTGATTTTTTTGCTTGATTTTGCTCTATATTGATAACGGCAACAGGTAGACGCTTGAAATATTCACAGAATATTTAGTTATATATTCACTTTAAAAATAAATAACTAAATTAAAATAAAACAAATATTTAAGACGGGCTCCCTTACAACAAACATGATTTTTTTGCCGTTTTTATAGATAATGGTACGGAACCCTTCGTGCGCGAGTCCGACTCGCACTTGGTCGGTTTTTTAATTACAGCTGTGAAGTTCAGAGAATATACTTTGTATGGAACATACATTTCTTAAAACTTTACTACTTTAGTAAGTTTAGAGTTATTTGCAAAAGCAACTCGTTATTTGTATAATACTTAATTACGTATATATTTTCATTTAATTTAAATAAGACTTACTAAATACGTATTTAATCTTGAGATCCAATTGCTGTGTGCCATTTCCGAGAAATGTCTCAAAGTGAAATACTATATAACAAGAAACTAAGCTCTAAACTGCACGAGCTACCGAACCAGCATTGATTAAAATTAGCTAATGGCTTATCTTACACTACGGTTTTCAAACTAGAAGCCTTTGCAAAGCTTATCGACTATAATGTAACCGTAACGACCAGGATAAAGGTTTAACAAGCTATCCGAAATATGCGAAGCGATCGACTCCCTATTATAATATTACACCTATTTCTCCCTGAAGGCTTCAACCTAATATTACATTATTTAACACAATTATTATACAATTATTTCAAGGTTTCAGATAATAGAATATTGTTTAGGCTAAGAGTAATATGAATCTGAATATGAATTTATGCTTACAATATTGTTTTGGCTAATTACTCCTTACTAATAATAATAATTACCAGTTTTTTTTTTATACAACTGATGTGACAAACAAGCATACGGCCCACATGATGGTAAGTAGTCACCGTAGCCTATGGACGCCTGCAACACCAGAGGAATCACTTGCGCGTTGCCGACCCTTTAGGAAAGGAAGAGGGAAGGAGAAGGAGCGGGAAGAGGGAAACAGGGTGATTGGGCCTCCGGCACTCTCACTCACCGAACGAAACACAACAGTAGGAATACTGCTATTTCACGTCGATATTTTGTAAAAAGTTAGTCCTTCCCCGGTCAAGCCGGGCCCATTCATGCTGAAATTAGCGAGGCTCTAGTAGTCTAGAGGCATTGTAACTGGACTTAGCATTCTTCAGTTATAGCTTAATGCGAGACCGCTGCTTTAGGATCTGGGTCGCATCGCCCAATATATCTTTATACTACCACAAAGTCATTCTAGCATATGGCCCGTTTAATGGTAAGCGCTTTCTATGGATTCTAAGTTTTAAACATATAGCGTAATTTAAGTTTAAAGTAAATCTAAAAATCGCGGCTTTTACTGCTCTAGTGCGTAAATATTCCATATAGTTAATTTTCTAGGGCTAATGGTAAACTCGTTTTCTTATGAATTAAACTGTAATTTTCTTTATCAGTGCAACTCTATACAACAATTGGAATACTTGTTTAATATGCATCGATTTCTTGTAGAATATCAGTCATAAATCAGCGCTTACAACCCGACGCGGGTATTGGTGGTTTAGAGCGGGAAAATTGCTTTTGAGTTTTTGATACGAACGTCTCAATAGCAGGACGTAAGCTGAAAATTTTCCAGTAGGCGACAATAGAGGCTTGCTTACTATTACGTAGAACCTAAACATTTAGTGGATGAAATGAGGGTGATCCCTTCCAGATAGTCAGAGGTGATTTACATTGAATGAACGGATGGCGTAGTAGGTTAAGTTGTCTCGTCACTGCTACTGCACCAAGTGTTGTAGGTTTGATCCCCACACTGGACAAAACAGTATTATTGGAGCCCGTTGTTTAAATGTTTGTAAAGTCCCTCGCGACACAGGAATTATGCTTGGAGCGGGTGCCTTTTAAAAAAACTGTTTGCCTTTCTATCCATTACTGAAATAAATGAATAACTTTTACTCTATTGTTGGAGATTCATTCAAATATTGTAAAACGTCGGAAGAAAAGAGCCTTTGCGCTGGCCGATAATCCTGACTTTAACAGCTCTAGAAATACTATTCACCGCAGGAACACAACAGAAAGTTATTAGCGCCGATCTATTGTAGATTGGTGTTCTATCCAGTGCACTGCATATTTAATCATGGCTTCCATTGTATACTTGCATCAAACTCTCATTTCAAACAATAGGAATATTTACTACTAGATGAACAGATCCGAATCTATTTAGAAATATCGATAATAATTCGAAAGTTGAACAAACGCGCATCAATGTTAATGTCATAGATTTCATGGCACGTTGCTATACAATTTAACGATTTTTGTGGTTAACCGCCAATTGCTCTGTATTCCAAAACATTCGAATAAATTTAAATTTCAAATGATACGATTTGTTATCCAATAATAACACAGCACTAGCTAGGCAGGCATAAATTGTTTCAAAGCTAGGCAGAGACAAGCCTCTGTCTAGCTTTGAAACAATTTATAATTGGGCCTAATATTATCATAATACTATTTATATAGTGTGTATAATAAACCCTGTCCGATCCTTAAAGGTGTTATACAGTAGTATTATGAGTACGTAAGTGACACCCTTTTATAAAAATCGATCAAAAAATTACCCCAGTAAATTTAATTTATTTAAAATAATATATTAATAGATTACCCATGGCAACACCGACATCTTATTAATCATAATACCTAGGTATCACGAAAGTTCATAAAGGTTCACCGATGCCGCGCCGCGCTACGTCGCGCCTACCTACCTACGCCTTAAAAAAATGCCGCCAAAAGTATGCATACCACGCTCGGTGTCTTTGTCAAGTTTAGTGCAGTGTTGCTAGACTGAGCGAAATTTCAGTACCTAATTTAAGGGTAAAAATGCTGATCAATACTGTACTTAAAAATATTATGAAGACGTTTTACGATGAAATAGATTTTTTTGTTATTTTTCTAAGCATGTTTTTTAAGAGAGAAACAAGCCCTTAATGGATCGGACAGGGTTTATTATACAAACTGTATATGTACATATATTATTTCTATTATAATATTACCTTTGTTTTGTCTTATTTATGCGAGTTAGTATATGAAAGACTAGCTTTTGCTCGTGCCTTTGCTCACTCGGGAAAAGTACTTTTTTATGGACGAAAGAAATACTACGTCCTTTTCTGTATCCCTAACAACGTCGTATGCGAAATTCTTGACGATCGGTCGAGTAGTTAGGGCTTGAAAGCGTAGCAAACAAACTCACATGCGCATTTATAATAATAATATAATATACCTAATATACTATCAAATAGGTACACACAACACCATCTAGCCCAAACTAAGCAGAGCTTGTACTATGGGTACTAGACAATGCATAAACATACATAATTATATACTTATTTTTTTGTAAATACGTACATATTATACATAGAAACACCTAGACCAAGACAAACATCCATGTCCATGCACACAAATGTTTGACTTGTGCGGGAATTGAAACCCGCGACCTCAGACGTGGCAGTCGGTTACACTAACCACTACGCCATCGAGGCCGCCATAATATTAGTTAGATAAAAATTGTAATAAAATACTGCATAACATCAAAGAGCTGTCAACATATTTATGTTGACACCTATGTATTTGATGAATACAGCAGAAGAATATATAGCGTAGTCCGTAATAAGAATCGTGACAAACAAATAGTTTCCGTCAGCAGATGAAAGAACAAAATAACAACACGACATCGCATATTTTGATGTAGCGATGTTAATAAAGAATTTCATTATCCTTTATGAGCCGTCACGTGTCTGTAGGTATGTAATGCTCACTTATTACCTCATTAACACTTATATTGTGCTCAAACAGTTCGTCGTAACTGTTATTAGCCGTTAAGTTGGCTCATAACTAAGTTATATTGACATTTTTTATATTCATGTGGGTGCTCGCAGCACTGATTACTAAGTTATGATCTGGTGGTGGGATATTGGCACATTCTGGTGTTATGTTATTTGTGTCTTATATGTGGATACTTTTGTTTTAGTGTCACTTGTATACATAATTCAAATAAAGTAAAGTAAGTAATTGTTAATACGTTGTAGATTTTAATTATTATGCCCTAATTTTCGAAGTTGAGAGATTACCTATCTGGATTTTTTTATATTGATGTTAATAATATTTTTAAAACGACCTATTTTGTTTTTTTTATAAGATATCTCCCTCTCTAGGAATAATTCCTGAGACACGGGGGACTTTGCACACATTCATACAACGGACACGAGTAGTGGCAGTGACGAGTCAGCCATTATGAACAGCTACATCATCCGTGCGTACTTTGGTTATATTTGCTACAATACGTTTGACCTGAGCAGGCCAATTCCTGAAACTTTTTACTGAACGGTAATTTTCTGTTATATATATATATTTTAGGCAAATAAAAATAATCACTTTTGTATGCCTATAAACTACGCGAATTAAATGTGTTACGGTGCAAGTACACAGTTACATATGACGTATGATGATGGTTCCACCCATTGATGTACAGAGTATCCGGTAATTAATGAATAACCTTGAAATATCTTATAGTAGAACTGACGATGGTTCAGAAAAAAAAAGAAAAATTATCTATCTTAACTACCCATACCTGAGATAGGTACATATGATTTATTTTTTTAATTACCATATTTAACTTCCTTGTACACTACGACCATACATGAATGAATTCCATCGGCTTTTTTGTTGTTTTATTATTAAACACTAATTATGCTAATAGATTGACAGTCAAAAGTATGACTAGCTATTGCAATTACTAATATTTTCTTTTTTCTGAACACCCATCAGTTCTACTATAAGGCATTTCAAGGTTATCCATTAATTACCGGACATCCTGTATATGTTACTATCTTAAAGGTTTCACTGAGGAAAATATAATAATCTACAGAACGCTTCGCTGCGCCTTTTCATAAATGTTCCAACAGAAGACCCAATACGTTCCTCATAATTATAATCATATCAAATATTATTATGATTAGATAAACATATTGTTTTGTCAGGTATTTCTTTATACCAAAGAGACCGGAATAACTTAATTTTAATGAAAAAGCTGAGAAATGTCTAAATGTATCATACGTTGCTTTCAGTCCAAAACTTAATCTGCAAATAAAATAAAAATGGTATTGACGTTTTCCTAGTGGTCATGTGTATGAATACTACTGTAATCTTCTACCGCTCTAGTTTTCCATATTAAATGTATCATCTTTATTAATATTATAAAGCAGAATTGTTTTTTTAAGCGCTAATCTCAAGAACTAGAATACCCTTTTTTTAATGGACTCTTTTATTTTAAGATTTTATAGGCTACTTTACATTACAACCCAGGGACCCTAAATATAATTTAAAGTGGGTGAATCCGTCGCGAACAGCGACGTAACTGTCCATGAACCTGTTACCTTAAACTTATTACCTCACGAAAACAGTCTAAAATATAAAATAAACAACATAAATTACATAGGTATTTCTTAGAATACATCTCAATATGCGAGCGAAAACCTATGGAAAAGCTGATATATCACAGTAATAAGTAATAACTCCCCGTTTATCATATTATTGCCTCCGATGTTAGTAATATCAAATTATAATTTCCCGCTCAGAACTAGGCGAGTTTTCCAGAAACGCAATATAAACAAATTGGTCTCATCCCATGATTTACGACAATCGTGATAATACATTTGTCATACTTACCACAACCCAAATAAAATATATAAAATCAGGCGTCAAAAGCGACCTGTAGTCTCAACTTGATTTATGAAACAAGTTGTAAAGCCTCACTCTATTTATTATAGGCGACGAGGGCGTGACAAATTATAATATGAGCTTTTATGACTTCCTGTTTGAAGTCAAGTTATTTCATACAGTGATACTTTCATATTGTTGTGGGACATTTGAAATCAATGAAACTAAAATGATTTATTTTGTAATCTCGTGTCAAATGTTTGCGTTTATAAATTCGCGTGTATTCCGACATTTTTATTTTGAGCAGCGGTAGTGAATGCTATTGATGTGCATGAGTCCAGGGCTTGAAGCCCCGGTCAGACCAATCTCTCTAATATGTACTCTAATCTCTCTCCAGTGGTTTCTAATTGCCGTTCCATCTGACTATAAGAATAAGGTAAAATAAACAATATTTTCACTTCACAATAATTTCGAATAAAAAATAACAGTTAAGACCGAGCTGTGGGTTCAGAGCACTGATCTTACTTCTTTTTACACAACTCACAACTCAACGTTCCGACTCGATCAGTCGCTATCGCTCAAATGTGTCTCAATAATTACTGTCGGCCTTCCTAAAGTAAAGATGGCGCCTCGACCCCACTCAAGCACACGCTCTGCTCTGATTGGTCGTTACGTGAATTACAATATTCATAACTTTTATTAGATTAATAATGTTTTTGAGCTATAGAATAATTTAACAAATTAAATTAAGAATTTTAAAAGTATTTAAAACGTAGACAATTCATATTGTGAATTATACGTATAAATAACAATTAACCCGACTCATAGCTTCCTCCGACATATATATACATGCTATGTGGGCTAGAACACTTTTAACTTTTTCGTTTCCTGCAACAAGGTCAGCCGTTGCCAACTATCCCATTCATACTTGCATAATAAACATTCAGCGTCAATCGTAAATCATTTTTATAGTAACTAATACATGGTCTATGTTTTTCGTAGTTACAAAACATGTGTGTAGCGTGTAGAAGTTAGACGGTTGGTTACGTCTAAATTTAATACTACACACATGTTCTCTAACTACAAAAAACAAATACCTAAATAAAATTATTATTCTGGACGCAACATTAAATAGATTTCTCGAATTTCCACAAACGGCATTATAGTGGTACTACCCTCGACCGCAAATCCCTAGATCTCAGGCTGACAGCTTATCTGTTTTAATTTCTCCATGTACAAGGGACAAGTGACCAGATAAATACAAATATCAATATGTTATATATAACATTAAATAAAGTAACAACAATACCTGATGGTCTTAAGAGTAATAAAGGTAAAGATATAAACATTATTTTTGAGACTACGAAGCAGCGATAGCTCAGTGGGGAGACCAACAGATTGCAATGCGTAGGGTCTCGGCTTCGAACCCACGTCGCGCACCTCTGACTTTCGGAAGTTATATGACTTTTCGAAATTATGTGCGTATTGATTGACAATTATCGCCTGTTCCGTGCCTCGGAGAGCACATTAAGCCGTTGGTCCCGGCTGCCATGAACATCTATGGCAGTCGTTATTGGGAGAGTGTCGACACAAAAGATTCCACTGGGTCGAAGTGTCGCCAGTCTGCACTGACTGGCCCCCACATAAGATAAGATAAGAAGACTACGAATAAGCAGAATGATCATCATCATAATTCCTTGTCGGACCTTCAAGGATGACCCTCGGTATTGCCAGTACAATAGTCAAGATACTGGAACTTGGCTCAGCTATTCCTTAAGAAACCTGAAAATCTACTCACCGCATGAACACTACACTAGGTTCTATGGCCTTGATCTTTTGTAATTTTAGATTTCTTCTTTTTCTTATCTTTTTAAAAAGACAACTCCCGCACTAGAAGGAAATCCTGTGTCGCGGGGGACTTTACAAACATTCAAACAACGGGTACAAAGAACACCCAGACTCGGAACAACCATTTGTGGATCACAAAAAGTTTTGTCCCGTGTGGGATTCGAACCCACAATACTCGGCGCAGTGGCAGCAGCGAGGCGACACTTAAACCACAACGCCAGCCGTGCAGTCAAAGCCTCATCCTCATGATATAAGCGATCGTCTGTCATTACGTAACTTTGACCGTCAAGCAAGTTCAAATTTGTTTTCTACCTTAGAAGTTTATAAAGAGAACGTTTAGTAAACAGAAGAAAGTTATTGAATTGTACCACATGTAGTGTCACCGGCAGGTACCCAGACAGGCAGACAGTATTAACTGACCGAGATCGTTTGCGGTAACCTGCACAAAGCTTATCGATTAGAGTCTGCATTAAGCAATTTGATTCTTGTTAGTGACTTTTGAATGGTGGCTTTGTAAATCAGACAAGGTGAAAAAATGTATACAAAATTGATTGTCTGTTTGTAATGTCAAAATAACAGCTTTATACTAAATGCATATGAAAGTATGTATGTATATGGTACTAACACCAGAAACCTATTTTTTAAATTTTTGTCTGTCTGTGTGTTTGTTCCGACTAATCTCTGAAACTGCTGGACCAATTTTGACGGCACTTTCACTAGCAGATAGCTGATGTTATAAGGAGTATCTTATCTTATCTTATGTGGGGGCCAGTCAGTGCAGACCGGCGACACTTCGACCCAGTGGAATCTTTTGTGTCGACACTCTCCCAATAACGACTACCATACATGTTCATGGCAGCCGGGACCAACGGCTTAACGTGCTTTCCGAGGCACGGAGCAGGCGATAATTGTCAATCAATACGCACATAATTTCGAAAAGTCATATAACTGCCGAGTGTCAGAGGTGCGCGACGTGGGTTCGAACCCAAGACCCTCTGCATTGCAGTCTGTTGGTCTCCCCACTGAGCTATCGCTGCTCTTCGGATATAAGGAGTTATGAGGATTATAAAGAGTAACTTAGGCTAATTTCCTTTAAGAAAAAATAAGGTTCCGCGAAATTAAATTCCACGCGGACAAAGTCGCGTGTAACAGCTATTTGTATATAAATATGCACATAGATATAAGACCTTTAAATTTAATATCGTAATTATTATGATAATAAATGATGAATAATGTCGCAAGGGCTGAGCTACATTTCAATAGCTTCGTAAAAATTTCTGCTCGATTTTACTTGGCTGAACAATGAAAATACGTGCCCGATTATTTAAAAAATCAAACTAACTGTAGGTTGTCGCTTGTCCATATATTATGGTTCAAATATTTCGCAGAACATATAAAATATTTTACAATCAGCTAGTAAAAATCACGGCAACATTTGCAATAAAAATAGAATCCTATTTTAAAAGATGCATGTTCATGATATTACGCTTATATACATCCTTTCATACATCACAGGTGGCTGTCTGTAATATTTCACGTGGGAAATTCGGATGTACTGAAATAGATACAGTTCTATTACAGCTACGATTCTTTGTGATGTAAGGAGAGAATCAAACATGGTTCAAGCATTAGGTCTGTCTATTCGTGATACTAGGGTAAGACAATGCTACCAATTTTTAATGTATGCATATATTTTCTTATTTATGTTTGAACGACCTGTGTGTGTCCAGTGATGAAAATTAATTATAATAGTGGTTGTCGACAACTGCATCCTTATATACCACAAGGAGGGTCTAACATAGTTGTGGTTGGTTTAAGCTCTTTGCTAACAAATGATATGATAAAACAACAAATAGTTTCTGTAGTATCGCAAACAGCACAAAAAAAATAGAAACATAGATTTTAAGAGTTGTTCGCACCCCTAGAAATGAGGAAAGTTGATATTTGGACAGGAACTATTTCCCAATTAACAATTTTTTAGTCTTATTGTCGTCTTTAGGTCAAATGCGAGATATTTAAGAGTTTTAGTCTAAGTACATCAAGGTATTTGCAAATTCAATTTCATACATTCTGTTCATCCCTGCAAAAAACAGGCGTGAGTCTAAATGTGTTAAGGTTTTAAGTACATTGAATTTTAATAAAAATATAAGTTACGATTTATGCATATCTTTGCACGCATCGCGTACACGATAAATTAGTAAGAAGATACTGTACATTATATATTTTAGCCGACTATATATTACGCAAAGATTAACATAATATATATTCGTTTAAGCGTAAAAATTGAATAATATGTTGAATATAATATTCTACAATTCCACACGTAATTATTATACTTAAATGTAAAATATAAATGTTGTATGTTATTAAATTTAAAATTACATTACAAAAATATTCTAGTTCTGTGCCATTGATATCTGTAATTTATTAACTCTACATGGTGCAAAGTTTATTAGCTTTTTAACAGCAAATAGTGAAATATAGTGGCACTATACTATGAATCATATCTACCTAATATCCATCTAATACCCAAATTTGCAAATAAATTGTTAAGATCTATTAATTATTATCAATCACATCCAAACCAATGAACGGATTTAGACAAAACTTTACGGGGCCAACATAGGCTATATTTATAAGAAAATGAAAAAAATAAATTAAATCAATAACCAGTCTTTTATTACAAAAAGGTCACACATCTTCAGAAACTCGTTACTTAAGTCTGGAAAATAAATCCCAGATTTTAAAAAGCCTTTTCAACATTTAGGATCTGGTACCAATGAATTCCTTAAAGTTTTGAGTAAAGAGCTAACTTAATAAGACTTTTCTATAACTTAGGATAAAGTTTTCTTGATGCAGCGCACTTCTCAGTCTGACTTTACGAGATACTTTGGTAAGTTGAAGAATGAAACCCATTTTTTCTGTCACTCCGACACCAAATAAGACTCGTTGTGAAGTTTTTACGTGATTTTCAACCTGCACAAGTTACACAATTTCTTGTCACCCGAAGTACGGAGTTTGTCAAATTAAATTGTTGTGTTCTTACGAAAAGCGAGGTGAGGAGTTTCTGCTAAAGATCTTGTTAGACTACACGATCTCTTGCGTAGAATTTGCAGCTTATTAACTGCGATAGGAAAGTTGAGTTTGCATCTTCATTAGAAGAATAAAACAATGCCTCAGACAAAGTGTAAATAGGTTTTTCTGTGAAGAAATTCTCAGCGGCTGCATTAAGTCTAAAACTGCGCCCAATAAATGCCAAAAGGCACTATAACATCAGGCCTAAAACGAAGCCAAGAGGATTTTTAATAGTAGCTCGGGGTTTGCCAGGTGGGCGGCAATAGGTTCGCCTCTTGCTCTTACGTAGAACTTAAAATATACTTGGCGAGACGACGGTGATATACATCTTTGTTTATCCCTTTGGGTAAATAGGCGTAAAACTATATATTTTGCATTCTAATAAACTAAAAATAAAACATCGCCTTGAATTTATTTATTTACTAGCTTTTGCCCGCGGCTTCGCACGCGTTAATTTAGAATTTGACAATCAATTCGGGTTGTACTCTGCTTGTAATAGTAAAGATTTTTTATGTTATTTGATAATTCAATCATGATTCGAAAGACACATGGCGCCATCTATTATTATCATAAGAACGTTACTATTGTTTTCCTCGGTAACAGTATTTTTTTTCGCGATGAAAGGTAGCTTATGTCCGTTTCTGTACACCTGTCAACGTATATGCAAAATTTCAGGATGATCGGTTCAGTGGTTTAGGCGTGAAAAGGTAATAAACAAACAAACAAACACACTTATTTTTGCTTTTATAATATTAGTTAGGATTAATTATTAACCTAAGGGCCACCAGTGGTTACAACAACAATACATGAGTATATAAATACATGGTTGTACGTTTTTGTTGGTTGTTTAATCTTTGAAGGCAGCCACTGCAAATATTATACTGCATTCTGAATTCAATATGCAAGGTGCTAACTTAAGGCAGCGAAGTCATAGTACAGTGTAAGAGACGCTTTACAAAATGCGAGTTGAGGGTGGTTCGGCTAATTCAATCTGCCTTCAGTGACAGTTGTTGCTTCCAACTCTTCAACGACGTTAGCCAAGTTTATGTTAACCGCAGGAGTTGCCCGTTACATCTTTTATTAATGTAATAAAACAAGAACATTATTAGTGTTTGCAACAGCTGAGACGTTTGAGTTCTTTGCTCTTCATAATTTGAAGAGAATTTATTATTTAATTTTTGTTGAAGGGGAGCATTGTCATTTGGCATATTATACGACATAGTTGGGAGATTGCGCAATGTATGCAAGAAGAAGGAAATATACTTAACTTTCTAATATTCTCTACTATATTTCAAATTAGTATTAAGTTTATTGTATTAAAGATTTTTTATGTTATTTGATTAATTTCGGTAGTACAGTCTGATTCACCTTTTTTAATATTAAAGGTGATTCAATCGACCCTCTGTATAAAATGTGATGAAGACATTTGAGAAGCGAGTTCCAAATTTCCTTTATTTAATTTTTCGTCGAAATTTTGTAAAACCATACAACGTTTCGACGTTAGCATCTGTAAAATACTCTTGCTGAATCTACATCAGATGTGCCAGATATGTATTTATCCTTATACCTAGTACAATTCATAGTTTCAGATTAAGCTAGAAATTATTCTGCCTAAGGCAACTGTCGTTGCCCGCAAAAAATCTTTATGTAAAGATATGTAAGAGTACCCTAGATAACTTAGTATTTTTCAACTATATCTGTTTAGAAGTCATGTTGTTCACTCCTTTTTTACGCAATGAATCTACAAATATCTTATTAATAGTATCCTATTTCTCCTCCTAATAGAACAAAATGTAAACAACCACGAGATCGAATTATTTTCAGTAACAAACAGTTTGAGCTAATACCGGTAAATCATAATAAAGATCTTATAAAGTTTCAAACAAAATATTCAAGGTGAACAAACTTCGTTCACCACAAAAACTCCGTAAAATCAAAAAAGTATACGAAAAATTTCTTGAAAAGCGTAGCTCAAATATATTTTGCTTCCATAACGAAATTCCTATGTTCTGTAAACTTGAAAATATTGACATATTTTTATCAAAGCAAATCAAACTTTAGCCACAAGCGTTTAAGGTCAAAATAATGATTTTCATGAAAAAATTAAGCACTTGAGAAGTAAACAGTTTCGAGGGAGAAAATGAGGAATGCGCATTTATTTTGTGTTCATTGGTGTGAGAAATCAGAAAATCGAAAGTTCTTTCATGTTAAAGGTCTTTGTTAAATGAGCTATGAACATGGGAGATTATACTGTTTGATGTATTTACACCGAAGCGTAACACTCTGATTATAATATTATAATTTATTAATTTCAATGAATAACATTCGCGTAAACAGAAGACAATATTCCTTTAAACAGTTTTTTAATCTCTATTCACAATAGTTTATTTAAAAAAAGAACACATTTCAGGGTAAAACAAGAAGCAAATAATTACAAATGAATTTATATTAATTTAATTTATAGTGGGTAGTTTATCGCATAGATACTTTTGAGGACTCGCTATTCTGTTCGTACGCTAACATTATTCTGTCCCTGTGTTGGAGTGCCTTTTCGATTCAGGTTATAATTTCTTATAAATTTCACCTATTTGCTAAAATGGGTACGCGTTGCAATATTTATAAAACAACGCCATCTTGTTCATTCATATTATATTATATTCTATCACATACACACAACACCATCTAGCCCAAACTAAGCAGAACTTGTACTATGGGTACTAGACAATGGATAAACATACATATATACTTTTTGTTTGTAAATACATACATAATTATTATACATAGACCATTTTAGATTATTATACCCAGACCAAGACAAACAGCCATGTTCATGCACACAAATGTTTGACTTGTGCGGGAATCTAACCCGCGACCTCAGGCGTGGCAGTCGGTTACAATAACCACTACGCCATCGAGGCCTACTAATTCACTATTCAGTCTAATTCGAATGTTCACAGGATTTTGAAGCTTAAGGTATCCATGCACTATTACAGGTGACTCTACATATGTTTCGCGTTACTGTATGCACCTACTTCTTTTTATCTCTGCATCACCCTAAGGTTAACTGGTAGATAATGCCCTTGCATTATGTCCGCCATTGCACTATTTTGTGCATGAAGATTTAAAATAAAAATAAATAAAATATTAATATCTACGCGAGACACTATATCATTTTATTACAACTGAGATAACATTGTTTAAACCCATAAGGGATTATAGAGTAATTTAAAATTACTATACACTTAAGATATCGAGGTAAGGTCCACTGACATGTAATCTAGCGAGGACCTCGCTGTACTAAGGAACTCTTACAAATAATATACTGTTGGAGATTACAGCCCTACGTACTACCGACTGTCACCAAGATAATTTAAAGCAGCGCCTACCTGTCACTGCCTGATTGCTACTTGCTTCGCCGCTAGGCGTCACTAAATAAACGTATTCATATCACTGACATGTATTTTCTCGTTCATTTCGTTTATTTGTTTTGGAGTAATTTCGTCCTTGCTGCCGTGAGTTAAAATCAAATACTCAAAATCATCCTGAATACAGTAATCAATTGAAAACGCAAGCTGGAATGTTTTTGCTGGAATGGGTATCTGTAAGCCTCGCTATCTATGATAGTAAAAGCTATGAAATTTCACATTATATGTATGTTTTCATAGCTCTGTTTTATTTCAGGTGTATGGCATCTGACGACTGTTATTTCTTTTGAGTTGTTTTGTTTCGGGATCTAAACCAAAAGCACAATTTCTACCTAATTGTAGTTACTTATAAGAATTCATAAAAAAAAAAATTTACTTGAGGTATTGTTTTCTGTATAACTAGCTGACCCGACAGATATTGTCATGGCCAAGTTCCATGGAGAAAGCACTGCCAGCTATCTTCAGTTAGATAATTTACCTTCCAACTTACCGTAACTTGGATGCACAGATAGCCACTACGCTTTCTATTGTCCCACACAGGATAAAAATGGATGTGAGTCACAAATTTTTTTTTTTAATTTCGATGTTCTTTGTGTTCGTTGTTTGAATGTTTGTAAAGTCCTCCAAGACAGAACATATCTATGCCTAGAACGGGAGCAGTCTTTATAAAAAATTAAAACTTTTAAAACATGAATAAAAACTTACAAATTGACCAAGCCGTTCATTTTATTTATATTTATATAATTACTAGCTGTCCCGACAGACGTTGTCCTGTACACACGAAAAAAAACCAAATCTAAACCATTCTCGAATCCTCTTGAACACACACAAAAAATTTCATCAAAATCGGTCCAGCCGTTAAGGAGGAGTTCAGTGACATACACACGTAGGTACAGTAGAATTATATATATAAAGATATAAAAAATCTATAATGTCGAAAGACTATGTTCGGTGTAAGGGGCAGCTACATTTAGCTATAAAGATTTTCTTTTATTCTAAAATACAAGGCTGCTGCGTTATCTTAATGCATAAATTGGAATGGGTTTATCATATTAATATCAAATGGAATGCTCTGTTTATTCTGATGACTGTTTAAATTTCTTTTCATTTTACATTTGATATTTAAATACTAAGTGGATTTTATATCTTCTTTATATATAAAAGAGGATTTGTCCTGCAGTGGGACAATACAGGCTGAAAATAATAATAATAATAATAATTTATATATATAATTCTACTGTACGTGTGTATGTCACTGAACTCCTCCTAAACCACGGCTGGACCGATTTTGTTGAAACTTTTTGTGTGTGTTCAAGTGGATTCGAGAATGGTTTAGATATGTTTTTTTTTTTTCGTGTGTACAAGACAACGTCTGTCGGGACAGCTAGTAAGTATATACATATATGGTCTTCTGCAGAGTTGTAATAAGCTGATTAATGTAGCGTTTAGACCAACAGTTATGACCGGTTCATAAAAATGATTGGCATCATTAAATACAACTAACTATATCTTAAAACAAATAATACAGTAGACGGAAGGCTAAACTAAGACCAAAATTATTTCACAGGTGCTTGATAAGAGCAGAGATGAAGCGATTGTAAGTCGTATATTTGTTCCACCGAAATTATTGCAGACTGAGCAAGTGCAACCTGCAGTAGAAAAAGGTATAAAAGACTTTCGCCGGGATGGTTCGATGCCATTATCATATTTTGCAGGCCCCTTATGTCCTAGCCACATAACCACCACAGAAAAAGTGTCTAGTGGCAGAAGTTGGTATGCAAAATAAAAAGCTACTTTATGTCGGCAGAAACAGAAATGTGATTTCTATTCAAACTGGTTTGCCTTTGCCCTCATTTTATTCGACTGCCAAACTATATAACGAAAAATACTGAAACTACCAAGGATATCAGCTCAGTAAAGGTAAAAGTTTTAGAATAACGCTTTGTTACTATGAGAGTCTTAAAAATATTCACGTATATTGCTTTTGCGTACACCTAATCATATACAACAAACTTCTCAAAACGTAGATATGTTTGGAACATAAACAAAAGTGTAAACATTTTGAAGCAGATACTAGAACGTTCTTACAAGTTCGCCAACTTTAAATTCTAGTTTTCGCTGGAACGGTGTATAATTTTTAGATAAAAGTATACTGAGTAGTTTTCCAGTCGATCCCAGTGGGAAACTTGAATAATACCTAGAAAGAATATACCAACCGATATAGTACACTGACCTTACCCAAAACATTCACTCCCCGTGGTATATTCTGTAGAAACATGGCAAAGAGGCGATGTCCCTACGGAGTTGCAGAGGTTCCAGTTCCAGTGATCTCGTGACCTCTGGATCGCCGATGATACGGACAGTCCGCCGCTGTAGCCTGTTGAGAGCGTCCAGCAAGTACTGCGCAGAGCCATCCCAAAGATGAGAACAGTACTCCACGCAAGGGCGCACTCGCGGCTTATACAGTAGGCACAGCTACCCAGGTGCGAAGAACCGCCTCACCTTGTTCAGAACTCCGAATAATAATATGATAAACATATAGATGAGAGAGATAGAGAGTAGGGAGCTAAAGTATACGGTGCTCCGGGAGACAGACAGACGATGGACAAATATTTATAACTAAACAAGCACTAAACTATCAATAAAATTTGATGCTCATATCGGGTTTTAAATCAACAAATTGAAATTAAACAAACTTTATACGGATTTTATCGCGTTGTATTTTAACGTGTTCAATGTATAACATTCGCGTAAACATAAGACAATATTATGTTAAATCCAAAAATTTCAGCCTATTATCCTAATACTAGATATGGCATTAAGAAGTATACTTAAAGTAAAAAATAAATCACATGAGCTATCATGCTTATAGACACTCCATTTAAATTCAGAACATCAAATGCAGCCATTTTGCTTTAGGCAAGACATGTCTCTCCACTATTTGCTCTAACGATAGATTGAATCCAGATTGATTAATAAAATAGATATTATGTGTGGGAGTGAACTGAAGAGACAATGTGAATGGGCACTAGCCATAGGCTATTCGCTATAGCATTACAAATAGGTCGAATGCGTAGGACTGTCGTCGAAGTCAATAAAATGTTTGATCTAGAATGAATTCGCTAACTATGTCAAGAATCTGTTTGATAGAAATAAATAGTGTACTAACTTCATTAGTTTCTTCATTTATTATATAACTAGCTTCTGCCCGCGGCTTCGCTCGCGTTAATTTAGAATTTGACAATCAATTCGGGTTGTACTCTGCTTGTAATAATATAATTCAATCATGATTCGAAAGACACGTGGCGCCGTCTATTATCATTAGAACGTTATTATTGTTTTCCCCGGGAACAGTAATTTTTTTCGGGATGAAAGGCAGCCTATGTCCGTTTCTGTACACTTGACAACGTAGATGCAAAATTTCAAAATGATGGATTCAGTGGTTTAGGCGTGAAAAGGTAACAAACAAACAAACTCATTTTCGCTTTCATAATATTAGTTAGGTTGGCATTAAAGTAAAGATGGATAGCTGTATAATTTGATAATTTTATTCTTTATCTTATTTGAAAATCAGCTTTTTGTCATCTGTAATAAAAAATAAAAAAAATTAAGGACATGGTTATTTTTGAATTCAGCGACATATGAAACAGTCTCTCTCAATCATAGAAAGAAATGTTTACCTAGAACTTTAACAAGTATTATAATATTAGCCACTGCAATATATCCATAATGAAGAAATCTTTCAGGTTGTGTTCCACTTTCTACACATTTTATAATATTTTTAACTTCTGGTTGTGCGATTATTTATATTATTCATCTTGTTCAGACTGTATACCATCATTACACCATTTACGCTTCGGAATTCCTATGGTGACACAGTTAAATGATTTTCAGTTCATTGCATCGATATTTTCCGGCAAAAGAACACAAGCATAAAACTTTATGATGTGATTTTGTACGTTGTGGTATTTCTACAAATATTTAAAGAGGCGAAATGGTGTTTGTGAATTCACCTCTACTCTTACGTGTTACTTCTTATACTACAAGCATCCTTAGTCTAAAGTGTTATCAGCTTCATCACAACGTAGACTGAGCCCAAAACTTCACGATGAGAAGTAAACCTAACAGCCAAATATGCCTCTAGAACAATAAGCTTTTTTCTTTAGAAAGAACTAAAATCCAGTCAAATTAGCATAAACATAATTAAATCCCACTGAACAAAGTCGGAAATTAGATTAATCAGAAAAAGTTAATTCATTCTTAAAAATTAAATTATATAAGTAAATTAAAAGCCAACCGGTTCTTGAGAAGTTCTATTAATTAGATCCTAAATGTAAAAAAATAAGTTTGGACTTACTAGTATAAGGGTAAGTTTCTACGTGGCGGATAGTATAAAATTAATTAATTTTATACCACCTGCCACGTGGAAACTTACGGATACGGATATTGTAAAAAAATTATCTTTTGAACTCAGCAGCAGCCAAGTAAATCTGGCAATTGCTCAAGCATCCTAAAAGCGCTTTAGTATGACATTTACATGACGTTCTGGTCTCAAACCTTTGCTTAAGCTCGCATCATGGAGGAAGTAGTTATCCATTATTTGAATGTTTGTAAAGTACCCACTTTAACAACATTCACAAACAATGGACATAAATAACACCCAGACACAGAATAATATATCCTTTTCTTACTAACATCTTGATTACGTGCTTTTCGAGATACGAGGATAAATAAATATAACTTCCTAAATCGAAGTTATTACTGGTAGTTTCTTGACAGAAAAGACCAAAGACCTTACCTGGTACTGGAACCTGGCAACCCTAAAACCTCAGCCGTATACACTGGACACGGGGTCCTCAAGTCAGTCTAAAGATTGTAGCAATTGTCGAGGCGCCTCGTTAAGAAGCTAAAATGGCAAAACACAAATTAATGGGTTTTGAATGGAAGAGTTAAGAATATAACCTCGGTATGCCTACACCTACTCTATTATTCTAAGTCTATTAGTAGTTTTGGTAAATATTGTCTTGCATAAAAGATTTGTATAGTAGAAGCCTACTCTTATTTAGATTTATAAGATTTTGTAACCTTTCAATATTTCAATTTGTGTCTAGATTTTATAACTAGATAATTTTCTTTAGTATTATTTTATTACAAGACCAATGTTTTGGAAGTAATTTTAGAAGTTTAAGCGATAAGTTAATAAGTTATTAACTACGAGATTTAAAATTAATTTCTTTTATTAGTTTTTCATTAGGTCCGTATAATCGTCAGTTATAAAACTACGCCTGGAAAGCTGGTTCATATAAATCACACAATCAAAGTCAATGTATTGTGGTGACGTATAATGAATAAACGATACCTTGCCACTGCCACCGTGCGGAGTGTTGTGGGTACGATCCCCACCAACAGAAAAATTGCGTGATCCACAAATAGATTTCCAAATAACGTATTAGTACTGGGCATTTCTTAAAAGATAAAGAAATAACACAATGTCCGACCTGGAAAAAAAAAATCAACCATAACATAAACGCAGGTATGAGGTACGATGAGACTGGCATATACAATTGTATAAAAGTCCCTTATAATAAATAAAGAGGAAAAAAAAACATAAACGCAAAGCTACGCCGCGGAATCAACATGCCAGTCTACCCCATACCACAGATGTTGCAATACATCTAGAGCCAACAGAAACCAACCATCAAGCAAACCATAAGCTTGCATTCCACCATACTAATAAAAAGGCACATTCCAGCTGCCATATCACATCTTGGTAAGAGCCTTAATTTGTACCCACCTCCTTTACTTCAAAACGGCCACATAGAAAATAATAGCCAGACGTTGCTGCATCAAGCACAAAATAACACTGAGAAAGTAACTTGAGATCCATTAGAGCACTATAATCTGGACAGCTCATTAAAGCTTTAAGTGGTTTTAGTGTCCGATATAAAGGTAAGAGCGCGCCGCGGTGTTAGGTTTTCTGTACAGGACGCGGTAGCCGCACTGGCGCCGGATCACAACCCTAATCCAAACTAATATTATAAATGTGAATGTAAGTTTGTTTGTTTGTTACACTTTCACAGTCACAGTTCTGAATAGAAGTGTCAACTTAGCTGTAAAGTCGTCCCGCTTTTACTGTAATATATAATCACATATTGATTAGTTTAACAATTATGCAGCGGCGGCGCGGTGGCGGTGCGGCGACGATGCGGTGGCGGTGCGGTGACAGTGCGGTGGATAGCGGTGCGGGCCGTATAATATTAATTAATAAACATAGTATTGCGATCCGGCGCCGGTGCAGCTCGGACGACATGTACAGGAAGCCTAACACTGGAGTGGTCTGTAGCGTTATATGACTAAACGACGTGCTTGGTACTCGATTTGCAAAGGTGTTGCATCCATGCTGCATCGCATTTGTGCAATTCTGCGTTCGTGGAGTATCAAAGTCGCGTTTCTAGGGACAGTATCGCACATCCGCAAATTTTCTGCATTCGGTTGTATTACCAAAATACAATGTTTTCAAGCGTTAGTGTTAGCTGTTTTTTTTGCACGTAGGTCGTTTTATCTTTAAACTAGAGGATGCCCGCAGCTTCGCCCGCACATGTTTTGTTATTTATCCATTTCTTCCCAATCCCGTGGGAATATCGAGAAATCCCTTCTTAGTGCACCCCTACAGTACCCAAGGAACATACATGTCAAATTTCAGCCTCTTGCGCCCAATAGTTTTGGCTGTGCGTTGTCTGTCAGTCACTCAGTAACGGAAGAGTTTTATATATATAGATTATTATTGTTTACTTATCATCTCATAGCAATAAAACAAAAATAGAAGCAAGGGAAGTTATTTTATACATTTTATTCGACTTTAAAGGACTTGAGGAATGTTGTATTTAATAACATTATTGAGCATATGAAAAGGCAAGTAAATCATTGATCGATGATGCTAAAAGTAGCATGTTTGCTACGACTCCTAGTGATCGCCTCGCCACAATCGATTCACAAACAAATGTTTTAAGACTCTGTGTTCTTTGTGTCCGTTATTTCAATGTCTCGAACAACGACACAGGGCTATGCCTAGTGGGGTAGTAATTGTCTTTTTAAACTAATAACAAAACAAACGTGTAACGGTGAGAAGCCTGGTAGTTGAATAAAATTTAACACAGCAACCAAAATTCTCTTTGATATAACTAAATAAAATGTTCAGCAACGGGTTGAATATATATCCATATTTATAATCCAGTCCCAAATTGGTCATCTTCGTGACTACAATAATTGCCCCAGATATCTAACTGTCACTAGACTATTCAAATAACTAATATAATTCGAACTCATAAATTCAGTCACTGAATGGCTACCTGCCTCATAATTGGTATGAGAGCGAAATATTTTTATTGAATAATATTCATATTCTGACGGTTGGGTACGTATCTTTATTGCCGTGTTAGTCCTAATTTGTCGACCAACAACCTACCGTTTAGGTTACTGAACTAATCCAAAACGGTACCCGTGTAACCTACTTTAAAAATAGACTTTAATTTTGTACGAAATTTTTAGTGGACTGTTAAATCTAGGTTTATGTGCGGAATGATGGCGCCGAATAGATTAAAATAACGTTTTGATAAACTTTATGATTATTTAGTGCTAGTTTTTGCCAGTGTTTCTCGCTGGGGTATAGTAGGTACCTACTTTTTTCTGTATGGAAGGTTATGCCTCACTAAATTACTTGATGTAAAAATTATATCTAGAAACCAATACAAACACTTTAAATATAATTTATAAGTAATGAAATCATTTTGTGTACAGTTTCAAACTTCACCTTTCGATTTAAAAAACTCTCCAAAATTATAAAACTTGAAAGATCAGAATGTCCTTGTCCTAGGATGTAGATTAGTTTCAGGTATTTCTACTTTTATTGTTTCCACCAAATGTCTAACCATTTGTATAGACTCGCTCCACTGTGACCGTTGCTGTTGGGCTGAACGTTATAGATTTGAACAGTCATTTACGATCGATTAATAATTTATTTGGAGCCACTGACCCTATCAAAAGATAGCCTCAGAACAATCGTTTGTTTGACCCTGACTTTGTATAATCCTAACTAATATTATAAAAGCGAAAATTAATTTGTTTGTTTGTTACCTTTTCACGCCTAAACCACTGAACCGATCATTCTGAAATTTTACATATACATAGTCAGGTGTACAGAAACGGATATAGACTACCTTTCATCCCAAAAAGAAATACTGTTCCCGAGGAAAACAACAATAACGTTCTTATGATAATAGATGGCGTCACGTGTCTTTCGAATCATGATAGAATTATATTATTACAAGCAGAGTAAAACCCGAATTGATTGTCAAATTCTAAATTAACGCGAGCGAAGCCGCGGGCAAAAGCTAGTTATTTATATTTTTGTAAAAACTCACACAACCAAAGACTTGCATACATAATTATTTTATACTAGCTTTTGCGCGCGGCTCCGCCCGCGTGGTACTTACATCAATAAAAACTAGCCTATGTCCTTTCCCAGGTTTTAAACTATATCTGTACCAAATTTCATCTAAATCGGTTGAGTGGTTTAACCGTAAAAAGGTAACAGACAGACAGACAGACAGATAGACAGACAGAGTTACTTTCGAATTTATAATATTAGTAAGGATAATTAAACCAAAAATTACTTTAATATATAAAATAATTATGTAAATATAAGGATTAAATGTTGACACAAAAACCAATAGAAGTAATAATATAATTAATCCCTGAGCTTGATGAAAAAGCCGGATTAATTTATTAGGCAACTAGATATGCCCGCGGTTTCACTCGCGTTTATGGTTACTGCGCCGCCCCCGTGGGTCGTAGCATGATGCTATATAGCGTAATGTTTAGGCTATCCAACACTAAAAACTTATTTTAGTGTTGGATAGCCTATTTATTCAAAAAAAGCTATTTCAATAAATAGGCTATCCAACACTAAAATAATTTTTCAACTTGAAGTTCCTGAGATTAGCGCGTTCAACCAAACAAACAAATTCTTCAGTTTTATAATATTAGTGTAGATATCTGCGTATTAAAATAAATAAGGACAGTTCACTGTTCGAAATTGTAAATAATTATTCTTTGCAATTTCGAACAGTTTCTGTTCATAAATTAGTAATTTCGTAATTGTTTCTATATTATCTATTGTTGACGGTATTAGGCAACGACGAGTAATAAATGTCAACGCGTCTATATAAACAAGCGCGCACGGGAAGAGAGCTCACTTGCTCGTTGGCGTTCGTCGTGGCAACAGCTACTAAAAGTTCAGTTGTGTTTCGTATTAAGATACGTGCGCCGTTTTTCTTGTGTTATTATTTTGTGTAAATTATTGTTAATTGTTCATGTAGGTCTATTGAGTTTCAGTAGTTATTTTAATTGTCAATTTGTAATTTGTTAAAACGAGAATAAATTATAGTTCTCGATTTAAAGTTTATTTTTTATTTTATTTTTAATCCACTGCTGTTTCTAAAACTATAGTATATTCTATATATTATGTTGTATCACTGCTAGACACTTTTAAGTGTACATTGAGGTAGAGTGCAGGTGTTCCCATGATGTTTTACTTCATCTTAATATCGATGCAGCAGCGCCTGTTTAATAAGCACATAGTTTTGAAAGGAAGCAAGGAATCGAACTTCAGACCTCTCTGTGGCAGTCCAGTAGTCTCCCGCTAGGCTACTAACTATTGCTGCTTCCTATTGTTTGTTGGACTTAATTTAACTTCATTACACACAGTATATCACCAAACCTTACCATTACATGCGTATTCTTTATTAAAAAAACAAAAACACCCAATCACAATTCAGAACACGTCTCCAAAACTACGGCAGTAAACTTAAAAATTCAGTAGCTGAATCGTGCAATTTGGCAATTACAAGCATAAAAGAAAGAATACTAATCTCTTTGAACGTCTGCCGAGGTTAGCAAGTGGCTGTAAATCGTACGTTCCTTACTTTGTTTGCCAGATTACAGAATATTCTGGAAGCATTCTGGTAGTGGAATCCTTTCTTTAACTCTAGATTTGGACGTGAAGAAATAACGGCTGTGATATCGTTATTTTTCTTTGTAAGAATAAAGGAAACATAAAACTTGGCTTACCGTTTTATTTTAGATCTTTATCGTGGTAGCTTAAGATTTATGTTAAGTATAAATTTAATTTAAAATGCGGTTAAAATGTAATAGTTGTGTGTGCTAGATGCATTGTACGTAAGCCACGTGTAATACGTTTAACACAAACGCACACAAACTTTCGAAATTGGGGCATATTTTATCCATTTGATGGCTAACTATTACTTGGGCTTTTAAAATTGTTAGCAAATTCATTTCTACTAATATTACAAAAATTAAGTTGGTGAATGTTTGAAATATTGGCTGTTTGTTGCTAAAGCACGCGAAAACTGTTGAACAGATTTAGATGAATTATCCACATATTCACGCGGGCGAAACCGCAGGTAGTAGCTAGTAAATAATTCATAGGTAGTTTCATTCATGTGCTATATAAAATACGGTCACAGCTAGCATTATAAGCTATTTGTGACCTGTGAGCATTACTATACAAATTACAAAGTCTAAACATACCTACAACCAAGAAACAACATGCGACCTTCTGAAAACGAAACTAATTTTATCCTAAACAATATACCACAACAAAATACCATCGGACCGAAAAGGTATTGAATAGTTCTAAAATAAAGTACCTACCACAATGGCTCCTTATTAAGTGTGGGGGACATGCCACGAATTCTGGCGAGTAATTCCAACGCTTCGGGCTCGTGACCAGCATGTTTCCTGGTCCACCAATAAAGTAATTACTCGTCCCACTAATTGCATCCGACGGGTTAACTTTATTATACAATCTTGTAGTTTGTATTGTGGGTCCAATTTGATTGAGAATTTGATTGACTGAATTTTAGGGTCGGGATTGTGATTGGGTATCTATTGCAGTTATTGTATTAATGTATTTCAACGTAACTTCGAGGTAGTGATATTATTTTCACTTCACATACATATAATATCATTCCTATAAATAAACTGTCACAATGAATTATCCACGTAGAAATTCACAGGCTTCTTCTTAGTATAAGAAGGATTGGGTCATAGTCCACCACCTGGCTTTGAGCACGTTGGCAGACTTAACATATCTAAGAGAATATCATGCAGAACTCTCATATGTGTCTGTTTCCTCACGATGTTTTTCGACGTTAAATCGAGTGTTAATCAAGTTCAAATTCGCAAATAACTTTTAAATGTCAGACATACGTGCCTTCGGATCCAACTCGAGGCAGTTCAACAATCTTCCACTAGGCTATCGCACAAAATGATAACCAGGAAAACATAGCGTTTTTAGGTTCTACTTAATAACAAGTTAACCGCAAGCATAATTCGAAACTTTCAGATTATCGTAACTAACCATATTGTCAGTTAGCTTGAAAAATAGCAGACAAATGAAATGGTTCAAGCAACACTTTGTAAGTAAAGTAACTCCTAAACCGTAAAATCTTTACTACATTAAAATTCAAAGTTAACTTATAATTATAATATTTTCTTTTATGTCTTATTGATAAATACAGATGTTATTATATTATTAAGGAAAATAACTTATTTTTTACTTAGAGTCAACAACGCACGAATGGAAACTATCATATGCCTCAGTAACCTCTTACCGTCGTCGCATAAAAATGTGCTATACACGTTCGTCAAAGCGTTTAAAGATTTAGTCGAAAATACAAAATCCCACTTAAATATCTACCTGTCTCGGTGGCGCAGCGTTAGTGTATAAGACTGCTGTGCATGAGGTCTCGATTTCTATTCCCAGGCAAAGTATGATTGGACATTTCTGTCAATAAGCAGAGTAGCTGTAAGTAACAAAACAAAGTCTGGAATCGCGCTCAGTAAATATCAGTCACTTATATTTTTAGGGCCCACGTAATAGGGCCTTGGGGCCTAAAACCATAATTGGAGAAATAGCCTGGATATAAACAATAATAATATAATAATATTCTATCACATACACACAACACCATCTAGCCCAAATTAATCAGAGCACAAGTACAAACTATGTGTACTAGACAATGGATAAACATACATAATATATACTTTTTTTTGTAAATACTTATATATATTATAGATAGAAACACCCAAACCAAGACAAACATCCATGTCCATGCACACACATGTTTGACTTCTGCAGGAATCGAACCCGCAACCTCAGGCATGGCAATCGGTTACACTATCCACTGGGCCATCGAGGCCGCCAAATGAGATGAGACTGTAGGTTTATTACCATATTTGGTGATTACGTTTGACTAACATCCTACATCACCAAATATTCAAAAACACGTATCCATTTATTAGATTAGATCACTTCAAACTATCCACACAAAAGCTATCAGGACAACCACGAATACATGCAATAAAAATATATTACGCAGGTAATCAACGCGCTAAAGCCTGAAAGCCATAGAATCGTTGAATCGCGCGTTAACTTTAACTGCTTGCTAGAATTTATTATTTACGGCTAACACTAACTCTTATATACGATATATATCTGGTACACATGAATTTATATTATACTTGATTTTACACGCGGCTTCGCACGCGTTAATGTAAATTTATGTTAAGATAGATTTTTAGTAGCCTATATGTTATTCTTGTGTAATTTTACTCTTATGATTTTTTTTCGAGATACGCAGGAAAACTGAAGTTGCCGACATAGCTTTCCGGATAGCCAAGATGAAGTGGCAGTGTGCAGGGCACATAGCACGCAGAACCGATGGCCGTTGGGGCAGAAAGGTTCTAGAGTGGCGGTCACGCACCGGAACATGAAGCAGGGGTATGCCTCCCACAAAGTGGGCCAACCACTTGGTATGGGTCGCGGGAAGCGGCTGGATGCGGGTGGTCCGAGATCGGTCTGTGTGGAAAACCTTGGTTGAGGCCTATGTCCACCAGTGGACGTCTTTCGTCTAAGATGTTGATTTTTTTTTAAATAATCATGAGTATATAGTACAAGTTACATAAGCTTGCATGCAAGGTGATAATTTATAATGAGTTCTACATATTGACATTACACATTACATGTTAAACATTCTTACAGTAAATATTATAGAAAAGTATTCAATCATACTTGTACGGGCAAATCACCCGTACATCGCGGTTTCAGCATTATGCCGACACCTGCTATTTGTTTACTTTAGACATAATTATATATAATCAATTTAGTACCGAACAAGCATCGTACTCAATCGGTTGACCTAGCAAGTGTGTCATTGACCGTAACACATATCATATAATATAGTATTAAATAGTATTATATTTTAACATTACTTTGATAGAGATAAAAAAAGTTATAACAAGTTAACTTATCTCTATCATTTCATCATCTTTGGTGCATGGACCATTCATCATATTTGTCCGTACAATACTGTAAAGTTTAATGAAAATCCGTACAGTAGTTTTTGCGTGAAAGAGTAACAAACATCCATCCATCCTCACAGAATTTCACATTTATGATATAAGAAGGATTGATTGAGATTGCATCGGTATCATAAGATAATTGTGTGTCTCAAGATCGATTTCCGGACAAAGTAGGTAAGTTTTTACCGACTTCAAAAAAAGGAGGAGGTACTCAATTCGTCTGTATTTTTTTTTTCTATTTTGCAGTAGCCTAACTGTAAAAGTCTGAAATTGTAGCCGGTTTATGCATAAGTCTCACTCATACGTGGGACCTTAAATAGCGGATGCAATGTGGGTGTAATACATCTGAGATGTATTACACCCACATTGCATCCGCTTGCCTTCTCCTATGGGCTGGGCATAAGATGTCACACTCGTGATCTCATAGTACCTACTATGTATAATTCACACTGCCTCGGTGCCACATTTGCCGGTATGCACCCATCTGCTGATTGTGTGGTCCAGCGTTCTATCGCTTAATGTGTTTGAAATTTATGACAGAACTTTTTTACGTTTTTTTTTATTACCCTTCGTGGCAGACGAGCAAATGGCCCACCTGATGGAAAGTGGTAACCACTGCTCATGGACTTCAGCAGTGTCAGGACACAGCAAAGCCGCTGCAAGAGGATTGGGTATTGTACCAGTTAACCAAAATAAACTTGTCTCCTAACTTACAATGACGATTTGAATATGCACTCAGTTCGCACCGATCATACGGTGGCTCGCCTACGGCCAAATGATGGAGTCAATATAATATTAAGTGCGCATCTTATCTGCTTCCATTTGGGATTAATAGTAATTACATAATCTCACATTTATGATATAAGAAGGATTGATTGAGATTGCATCGGTATCATAAGATAATTGTGTGTCTCAAGATCGATTTCCGGACAAAGTAAATATTTAAGAAATATTTTTAGCAGTAAGATTATGAATTTATGTAAATCATTTTATGCAATAAATAAATAAAAAGCATTTTATTTCTATGTTAGTTATAATTTTATGTATGTTATAAATTATATGCAAGAATCCCATTCCAAAAACACACATTTTGCCCGATCTTGGCCTCATTGTAATCAGTTCGAATCAAATATTAAATTTTTTTTACATCGTCAAACAATTTTATTCAAGTATTGCAAGTAATTAAATCAGTAGCCTGCATGAGAATTATACAAACCCGGATTAATTTCTGTGTATATTTTTTGAAATCTAAAAGTATAATTAAAGTTACCTGAAAAGAAAGCATTGCAATCAGTATACTATCAAAAAGTTTAGTTAACCTTCCGTAACATCAATAATTAATTTATCCAGTAGATACATACGAAAAGAGCATACATTTAATAACAGTGTCTTCCAGTCCGAATTTCGGTCAATGCACCAACCTCAAAGGAGACTAGCCTGCAGGAGATATTATAGTGCACAAGTGTTTGCGAAAACACGAGTGCACGCTCTATTCCCTCACACTCATAGTCCGGTGGGACGGCAATCCGTTACGACCGGAGAGAATTCAAGTACAGGACCAACGACTTTATATATTGTCGAGGTACAGAAATAAAACAAGGTCGACGTGACTCAAGACTGTCTCTAAGAAATTCTTGACAGAAAAACCAAAATCTTTTTTTAGTTAACAGGGTGTAAAATAATGTTTATTTTACACACAAGAGCCAATAGCAATCAAAAGAAATATTTAAAAAAAAACATTAAATGGCTCAATTTAATGGCCCTAAAATAGTTTGTCATGCATCTGTCATTTGTCAATTACACCCACTACCAGATTTAAAACACTTGCATATTATTTATTTTTGAATAGATTTAAAATAATCTTTGTGGTTTAGAGTTTGGTAAATGTAACTATCTGACCTAAATAACGAAAAAATGTGAATCAGCTTATATATTGACTACATACAACGCCTTACTACAAATACAGTCCTTCCCCACAAGGGACAAAAAATTGTGCAAACCACAAATAGCAGTTCCGAATCTAGTTATTCTTTATGGCCGTTGTTTGGCGTTTTATAAAGATATAACTAGAAATTATTTCTAGTGCGGGTGTTATATTAAAAAAGGAAGATAATATATAGATAGTCTATGTATGTGTTATATTGTAGTTACAAATAAGAAAATATTTCATACATACATTAAATGGGTTGACTTAAAAAAAAAGCTCCTTGAGAAACGACCACTTTGACTCAGTTTGAGATTGGGATATAAATCAAGCTTTAGGTATTTTTAAGGCTAAATAACTACTTGAGGTGAAGCCTAATACAACATGAGATAGTAGAGAAGCCTCTAATTACCGTCTAAATATGATGATAAGTTTTATATGGGACTAAGTAAAGCCCCTGACTTAGCCCGCGTACACTGCAGTTGTGTAATTATGTTTAAATCACACTATTAAGCTCACAGCCTAGTCGGCTGTTATAATTCGACTTTTTCTGTGGTACTAGTAGTAACTATGGCTACAACATTTGGTTACTATGGTTACTGGCGAGGCGTCAGTCGAGTTCAAGATGAGGTTTTTGAGGTAGCATAGCACGACAGTTCAGTACCTCTTGAAGCAGCTGCGCAGGAGATATTACAGTGTATAAGTGTACATATGCGCAAACACAAGTCCCTATCCACTTACCTCATTGTTCGATAGGACGGTAATGTAGTAGTATAGGAGAGAGGTGCAGAATTAACGTGCTTTCTAAACGCAGGGGACGGAATCACAATAAAAAAAAATAGAAAAAAAAGGGTGTGTATCAGCGCCAACTTTCTTAAACCGGGCTGATACTGAGGATTTATTTTTAGAAAAACCCAATAACTTTTATTGATATGACACGGGATTCGAACCCAAGCGCTCTTACACAGATGTCGCATTCAGTACCACTGCACTGCCGGAGCAAGACTAAGTATTTCGATTGTATAACATCAGTTTTATGTGTTTCTTACCATAGTTTCGGTATTTTATTTTATCTGATAAAACAAGACATCTACTAATCCACTCACTTTATAAAATGCCAAGCTTACAGCTCAGAATTTATAACGATGTTATGGTAAACTATATATTATATACTTCAACCAATCACAAATTATGTACCTCTACGCACTGAAATCTTAGTGTACTTTATTCATATTTTTTCCATTATACTAGCGGGTTAAAACAACATCCTTCTCGCAGAAGATTGTTTCCAATCCCTTGAGTATAGAATATCGACTTTATATGGTAGAGTTAGGGAAATATTATCCTACGCTCTGTTGGGAAATACGGGACGTCGGCAGTTATTTGTGGTGAAGACTGAATTCCTACGTTCCTGCAAGCAAATCTGACAGTATTCATGTTACATATTTATGAGCATATTATATAAAGGTGAAACAAAGTATGTTACAGTCAACACTGGAAGTATAACTTTAGATTTAAAAACGGTAGGGCTTAGCTACTAGAATGTTTATACAAGTACATAGATTCATGCCTGATTATGTCCAAGGTAGGCTGCAAAGATTAAAGGTAGATGTTCATCTTTCCCGCTACTGCCTCGCCAAATATTGTGTAGTGTCAAACGCATGACATTATTTGTAAGATCGACATTTATTTTTTTGAGTTTGATTGTAGTTTGTGTGCATTAATCGTATTTTTTTTTCTATGTCATAGGGCACGTTCCCTAAAGCAGCAGATATTGTTCAAAATTTAAAAAGAAATCGTATACCGTAGTGTATAGAATTTCGAATGGGAATTAGTTATAATACAGGAGTGTGATAGCATACCGAACTATGTTTTACATTCATACATTCACGTCTGTTACCCGGCAAGGTATGCTCGTGGTATAAAGGTCTAGCCTCAGGCACGCTCGTCAGCTTAAGGGATTATTACCCTGGTCTTTCTTAAGAATTTTGCCGATCTGATCAGATAATATTTATCTAGTTTATCCTTTCCAACCGTCCCATTCATGTGTAAGGGGTTCCTCGTAATATGGCCCCAGATTATTGTTAATTTAATTCAAATCATTTAATATGCTTACAATTAAGCAAGTAGAATAGATGATAGCATATATTCTACTTGCTTTTAATACTTATGCTACTATTGGGAATTTCCTATTAAAAACCCAATATCATTTTACCTGATTTAGGAATAAATCTGGAATCTTCCTGATATAGGCAATAAATCTGCAACCTTACGATTAGCTATAACTGTGACTAACGGGCTAATACAAATACTGATGATTATGTTCACAAGATCTATGAATGTCACTTCCACTTACCCCTAATCATGTGGTCTCAAATTTGATTTTCGAATCAGCCAAAATATTTGCGTGAGCAACCAACGGGCGAAATTTCTAAACAGTCCAGAAACGATGAAGGAGGTACTGGGCAACATCGATCCCCTATTATCTGTCTGGATGGAGCTGAGGTGGTATGAGTAACCGAACAATATTTAGCATCGGTTACTTACGCACAATGGCCCAATTGTGGGGCTAAGTGCGGATAACACACGTCCAACTAACTAGCCAAAATATTTATGATCTTTTCAGGAGCTTAATAGTATCCTTTGCTGGGCATAAATATGTGCCCAGCAAAAGATAAATACTGTTATTACATGAGATTTATAAATAGTTCACGAAATGTTTTTGTTTTGCACTTCTGCTTACCCCTCAACCTTACGTAGATGTAATGCTAAACATAAATCTATATATATATAAAACTCTTCCGTTACTGAGTGACTGACAGACAACGCACAGCCGAAACTATTGGGCGCAAGAAGCTGAAATTTTACATGTATGTTCCTTGGGTACTGTAGGGGTGCATTAAGAAGGGATTTCCCGAAATTCCCACGGGATTAGGAACAAATGGATAAATTAACAAAACATATGCGGGCGAAGCTGCGGGCATCCTCTAGTCCAATATATAACATCAATGCGCTGCATATCCAAACTGTTGTTGCGGTTTCTCCGCCTCAGCAGCGCATCTAATATTATGTTCGTCGAAACAATGTCTGTACTACAACTAACGTAGTTTGAAGTTTGATTGTTACAACAACGATTTTCTCTATAGCCCGGTGATATAAAGTAGCATGCGATCGTTTGACGCGTAGTTTGATTCCCGGATCGGAAAAAGTGTTATTTGGTTTTACTGTAATTTTGTTTTAGAATTAGTACTGAGTTCGGCAATGTGCCTGGGTAATCGCAATATGTTTGTTTCAATTTCAATTTCAATTTCAATGCTTTATTGCTCTCCATATGTAATTACATGTTGTTACAAAAAATAATACAATAGACCAAATATGGACCCTGTCGGGCACGGCAACATAGATAGAAGAGGAGAAAGGAGGAAGCCACTGGTATAATTTTTTAAATATTGCAGCAATAAATAAATTAAAATTAATTAAATGGAAATAAGTAATCAAAAATTTAAGTAGGTACCTAAATTATATTTTCAATTTGTTTATTTTTTATTTATATTTATATATCTAATAATAATATGAATTTATTTAAAAACTATGTTTTAAATTATTGTAGGTATATTAAATTAGTTTGTAATTAAAGTTTGTCATTTAGATATTCATTTATGTTGTAATAGCTTTTGTTGAGGAGAAATTGTCTTAGTTTATTAATGAAGCTGTTGTATTTATTTTCGCTTCTTATGGTACCTGGTAATTTATTATATATTTTTATAGACATTACAAATGTACTAGTCGAGTGCATGTTTAGTCGCGAACTAGGTAGGTTAAGTCTGTTTCTGTGCCTTAATGTAATTTTCGTTTGTATGTCTTCCCTTTTAGTATAGAAATCTGGGTATTTGCGGACAAATTTACATATTTCAAATACATATAAACTAGGCAAGGTAAAGGTTTTTAGTGTTTGAAAGTGAGGCTTACAACTATCTGTTTCATCGATGTTTACAATTATTCTTATTAGTTTTTTCTGAAGTGTAAATAATGTGGGTGCATCTGTACTATTTCCCCATAAGATGATCCCATATTTTAACCAAGCATAGGCATACGCGTAGTATGTGGCTAACGCTGTTTTTAGGTCTGTTGTCTTTTTTATCTCACGGAGAGCGTATGAAAATTTAGACAATTTGGCTCTTATCCTTTTAATATGCGACTTCCAGTTGATGTGCGAGTCTATGTCTAGGCCTAATAGGGTGAAATTATTTACGACTTCTAATTTGTGTCCATTGTAAGAAAAGTCTATATTTATCGGTGTTTTTTGGCGGGGGTACAATGTTATTATTTTAGTTTTGTTGAAATTTATTTCAAGATTGTTTGCTATCATCCAATTTGACGTAGAGTTTAGTATGGTGTTTAATTTTTCGTTCAGATTAATATTTGTATTACAGGAGGTAAGTATGGAAATATCGTCCGCGAATAGAACACATGGTTCGTTGATGTTATTTGGAAGGTCATTGATGTATATAATGAATAGGAGACATCCTATGAGGCTTCCTTGCGGAATTGAGGCATTGGTCGCTTTGCTATCAGACCGTATTAGTTCTATATTTTTTGTGTTATGGTTGTAATGTTCTATTTCTACCATTCTACCAACTGTTCCCTGTTTTGTAAATAGGATACAAACCAGTCATGACATTTGCCACGAATTCCTACGTTGTGCAGTTGTTCTGTTGAACGTGGGACTTGAAAACATTACTGGTAAAACATGAGTATAGTAATTAAAGCAGAATTTAAAAAATATGTATGAGACACCTCTGCCTACCAATTTGTGTTTATTATACTTGTATACGTATTGTCTACGCTTGCGTAAGCATCTATGAGTTCGATAGCATACCAAAAAATATAGATATAAGATCTCTATATTCTCCAAGTTATATATTCTCAAACAGTTATGGAAAATATAAATCGAGAGACTCTCTATCCCTCTGTTTATCCCAAAGGTACGTACCTACCACTTACATTTTACAAGTTATATACCCACGTGATAAGCATATTGTATACTCACCTCATTCAGCATTTATATAATACTAGCTTTTGCGCGCGGCTCTGTCCGCGTGGTATCTACATCAATAAAAGCAGTCTATGTCCTTCCCCAGGTTTTAAACTATATCTGTAACAAATTTCATTTAATTCGGTTGAGTGGTTTAGCCGTTAAAAGGTAACAGACAGATAGACACACAGAGTGACTTTCGAATTTATAATATTAGTAAGGATTATTATTTGTACTACTACTTTAAAAAGAATCAAAACACAGCTAGACTTCATGATACTTGAAGCTCATTTTGCGTAAATACTAACTCCAATGATTAAATTATTAGACATTATTATACAAGACAATAAAACGACCACCATCTTAATCTCCCCGTGATCATAGCTGCTGAAAAGCAACCTAAACGTCAAGGAAAGTTTAATTCTTAATCACTACATATTATAAAATAACTAGCTGTTACCTGCGACTTCGTCCGCGTAGATTTTAACTAAAAAGTGTTTGTCTCCGCGGAACCCTATTTTTTTCTAAAATCAATGTAGCCTAAGTTACTCCTTATAACATCAGCTATCTGCCAGTGAAAGTCCCGTCAAAATCGGTTTAGCCGTTTCGGAGATTAGCCGGAACAAACAGACAGACAGACAAAAATTTTAAAATAGATGTTTTCGTATAGGTACCTTATATACTTTCATATGAATTAGATAAAAAGCTGTTATTTTGACATTACAAACAGACACTTCAATTTTATTTATTTGTATAGAAGACACCTACGTGTCTGTCTGTCTATCTATTCGCGATAAACTCAAACAGCACTGAACAGATTTTTATGCGGTTTTCACTAATAGACAGTGATTCATGGAGAAGGTTTAGGTGTATAATTTGTAGTTTAATAATTTAAATAATGTAATAGTATTAAGTTTAAAAGTAGTGTTTGTTTCAAACCTTACCTTTACTTTAAGATTGACCTTAATTCAATTTGAGAATAGAACCCAAGACTACAAGTAATCGTAAAAGTCTGAAAGAAAATAAGTATTAAGAAAAATTATTTTGATTTAACATTGCCGAGTGTCTTAGGTACAATTCAAATTTCAATAAGACGCATCCCGTCTAGACATTATCTACTTTTACTTATTATGCGAACATTTGTAACCTTTTTAGCTGCTTAAAAGGTTTATAATGATACTGAATATTACAATTTCGAAGGACATCAAATATATTAAAAGCAATCGTCCTATAAAAAGAACAGAGAATATTTTTAGGCTAAAGGCAACTGTCTTATATACCTTATATATCAAACATAATCAAATTAAACTTAATTTGATGATGTTTGATTTAAAATACTTACAGATATTCACACAATATATTTATCACCAAAGGGATACATTTTGCTAAGTATTTTAGGCTCCATGCTGAATGTAAGAATTACATTACAGGAAATCGTGATAACACTTCACCCAACCCGTGAACCCAGCGCAGACTTGTAAGTGCACGATCGTCCGCATTATGCGCCGACTAGAAAGCATTGAAAACTAAGCGGTGCACTGTTAGCGTAATTTAGTTTTTTAGTTAGTCTGAAGATTATGCCACGGGACCAATGTCAAAACTGGATATATATGTTGAATACAATTTATTATAAGCAAATTGCAAAACTCCATTTGTAAATTAGAAAAAAGGAAATTAAGTCCTATTAGACTTTATAGCAGTCGTCGTTAGAAAGGGCGCTATGAATTCTCCCTTAAAACTTAGAACAGTTTTGATAAACTGGAGAAGTTCACCTTCTAAGAAATCGCCGACAAATAAACCTTACATTATTTTAGAATGCGTAGGAGTTTCAGTGTTATTTATAAAATCGCTATGTAATGCAACATTGCCTAGCCCTCGTTCCAATTATTATAGACACAGAAACTCTTAAGCAATGTTACTTTTTAAACATGTTCAGGGTCGCGAGTCTCCTCTGGTGTTGAAAGCACCCACGGTACTACCGTACCGTGTGACCATTACATGTGCTGCAAGCTCTTTTGCAACCTGAGTAATATATTAATCCTATATTATAAATGCGAATGCGAGTTTGTTTGTTACGTTATCACGCCTTAACCACTGGAGTGATCATCATAAAATTTCGCATACACAGTGTCAGAGGTACAGAAAAAGACATAGGGTACCTATCATCCAGAAAAAGTACTGTTTTAATAGATAATAATACATTCTACCACATACAACACCATCTAGCCCAAACTAAGCAGAGCTTGTACTATGGGCACTAAACAATGGATAAACATATATACTTTTTTTTGTAATCATCATGTCAGCCAAAAGACGTCCACTGCTGGACATAGGCCTCCCCCAAGGTTTTCCACACAGACCGGTCATGGGCCACCCGCATCCAACCACTTCCCGCGACCTTTACCAGGTCGTCGGTCCACCTTGTGGGAGGCCTACCCCTGCTGCGTGTTCCGGTACGTGGCCGCCACTCTAGAACCTTTTTGCCCCAACGGCCATCGGTTCTGCGTGCTATGTGCCCTGCCCACTACTACTTCATCTTAGCTATCCGGAGAGCTATGTCGGCAACTTTAGTTTTCCTGCGGATCTCTTCATTTCTGATTCGATCCCGCAGGGAAACCCCGAGCGTAGCTCTCTCCATCGCCCTTTGCGTGACCTTGAGCCTTCTGATAAGGCCTATAGTGAGCGACCACGTCTCTGAGCCGTAAGTCATCACTGGCAACACACACTAGTCAAAGACTTTCGTCTTGAGACACTGCGGTAAATTGGACGAGAAGATATGTCGTAGCTACCCGAAAGCTGCCCAGCCGAGTTGGATTCGACGATTGACCTCCTTCTCAAAGTTGGACCTACCTAACTGCATCGTTTGTCCCAGGTATACATACTTGTCGACAACTTCGAGAGTAGAGTTCCCAACCTTAATAGGAGCAGGTGTAACATAGACGTTGGACATGATTTTCGTCTTGTCCATGTTCATTTTAAGACCTACTTGTCGGGAAACTCTACAGAGGCCATCGAGCATTATGCTGAGGTCTTCCATGATCTCAGCCATGACCACGATATCGTCGGCAAATCGAAGGTGAGTGATGTACTCGCCGTTGATGTTGATGCTGAGTCCTTTCCAATCCAAAAGCTTGAAAACATCTTCCAACGCGGCGGTGAACAGTTTCGGAGATATAACATCTCCCTGTCTCACCCCTTGCTGTAGTTTTATTGGTTTCGAGCTCTGGTCTTGGAGACGGACTAGCATGGTGGCGTTTTCATACAAACACTTCAGCACTTCGACATACCGGTAGTCAATTTGGCACCGTTGGAGAGACTGCAGCACTGCCCAGGTTTCAATCGAATCAAAGGCTTTCTCATAGTCCACAAACGCCACGCACAAGGGATGGTTATGGGTAGTTCTTCGAAATTTCATTCTTCGACTCATTCATCTGGCCAAAATTTAATTTCACTTTCAGCTCTGTAATATATATTCATATGAAAATAGGTATCCCAAAGAACATATATTTGAATGAGGGACTCGTTTTTATAAAGTAGTTTTCAAGATATCGACGTTCAAATATTTTGAGCCCAGATGAATCAGAATTTGTTACAGATGAATCGGAAACAGAAATGAAAATGAAAAACTTTATTACGTAAATAATCATATTTACACAACTACAATAATCTCTTTATATCAATCAATTATCAGTGATCATATTACGAAAAAAATCTGGTGAATTCAACAATAGTTCTTGTAAAACACTTCTGAAACTCTAAAACAGTATATTCTTGTATTTTATGGGCAAGCGAGAATACTGTATTAAAACAAAAATTTTAACTTTTGCTAATTAATATTTGTAATACAATAAATTCTTTCAGGTACTAAAAAGCTATTATTCTTAATTGCTACAGTATATTATTCTCTCTGTAAAATTTTTCCGTGTACAACTCACTAGTCATCTTTATCATACTTATTGACTTAGCTATAATCTTTCATAATTCAGAAATCACAGGAGTACAAACTTATTTTAATAATGGCACTTACGACATCAGTCTTAGTTAGGCAGTCTTAATATTAATTAGTGTATTTTACGTATTATTATCACATTACTGTATTTATTACCAACAATAAAGTAACAAAAATGAGATCACTTGTCGGGATCTTTTCTTATTTTTTCCATCCTTCTGCGTTCTGCCAGTCTCTTTTTCTCCTTCTTTTTATCTTCAGTTTGTGGCATTGTTGTGAACTGCGATATTAAAATAACAGAAATTAGAAAGAGGCTGACTTTTTTAAGGAAGATTAATGTCGAAAGTGCCATTTAATTAATAGCGATATCAATTTTATTACATTATTGTTAGTAATAAATACACTGATATGATCGTTAATTTGAAGTAATAATTACTAATTCTTAAGTAAGACTAAGACATTTCAAAAGTGTCATATGTAGAATAAGTTTATACTCTTGTGATTTTTTAATTATTTAAAATGTTATGCTAAATAAATATAATAAATAAGACAAGAACTACTTGGCTTGGACAAGGAGAATTACGCAAGAAAAGTGCTCCTTTCGTGCTAGAGAGGGGAAGAACTAATTTATTTTATGATACATATGGTGTTTTGACCATACGAATCAGGCACAGATGAATCAGGATTTTGCGTACAATCATGCATAACTCATCGTACATACAGACTTTATTATTGGAATTTTTCTACACGAATCTATAACTTAAAAGCATCACTCGAAACACAGACTGAAGTTGTAAAACAATAAATTAGATTTTATAAAGTAGGCATTGTAATCAGAATGCCACCTGAACCAAGCACAGATGAATCAGATATTTACCTTCGTAACACCGGGATCTAAGCCAACCAGCCACACGTACTCCTTCTAGCTCGTTCGTTGCACGACTGGCTTCCCCCCGCGCGGGAAGCCAGACTCATTATTATTACCCGATCAAGTATGGTCAAATGCAGCTTACGCCATATTAATCAGTATTACACGACGGACACATCTTATTTACTTATTTATAAACACACTAAGGTATTTATAACTAATACATATTTTTTTTGTAAGAGGACTATTCATTTCCTTTCGATAATATAAAAATTTATATTGATTTATCAAAGGGAAAATGCGACATCGACCATATTGTGCCGGAAAATGGCAGACGGACGCGTTATATGAATCAGAAGAACGAAGTTTAAATATTTTTATTTTGTACCTAGACTGCAATTATTCCAAAAATATCATTGGTCCCAGATACGGACATAGCTAAACTATACATAAAAAAAATTACAGTTCGTTTTGTTAGTTGGTTACAGAAATATAAGAATAGAAATCGAAAATTTTGTCTCTGAAGAACTACCCTTATATTCTTCAGTTTTTTGTATAACCTGCCGCAACGTATGTATGTATGTGGTCTATGTTACTGTAGCCTTTACGGAAACCGGCTTGTTCGGGAGGCTGGAATTCGTCTAACCTACTCTCGAGACGATTTGTGATGACCCTTGAAAACAGCTTGTAGACGTGACTCAGAAGTGAGATGGGTCTATAGTTCTTTAACAGGGTTTTATCGCCCTTCTTAAAGAAAAGCACCACTACACCTCTGTGCCATGCCTGTGGCGTTTTACCCTCGAGTATGACGGAATTAAAAAGCCTCCGTAGAACTGCCATAGCGGTTTCGCCGCCAGCTTTCAGAAGCTCAGTCGTAATTCCGTCATCACCTGGCGCCTTGTTGTTCTTGAGCTGTTTAAGGGCCATGCTAATCTCATGCAGGCTGACGTCCGGGATATCTTCGGTGTAGTGTCGGGTCAAACCAGCTCTAGGGTCTGTTGCTGGAGTGGTAACAGGTGATCTTGTAGTCGCGTATAACTGTCCATAGAAGATCTCGATCTCCTTCATGACTTCAGGTTTGGATGATACTGTTCTACCATCCTCCGTCTTCAGCTTTGACAGCTGGCTTTTCCCAATAGACAGATCTTTCGCGAACACTTTGGAGCCTTTGTTCCGCTCGATCGCCTCACGGACACAATTTGTGTTGTATTGGCGAAGATCGTGAGTCAAAAATTTGGAGATCTGTCTATTGAGGCGCCAGTATTCTGGCATATCCTCGGAGGATTGCAGAAGCATCTTACGCCTTTCCTCTAAAAGCTCCCGAGTTGGACCTGTGATCTTATTTGATCCTTTGGTCTTTTAGGGCTTAAAGAATTTAGATCCCACTCTATGGACAGCATCTACGAACCTGTTGTTGTAGTCGTCCACATCTACACACTCGTCCAGGCATTCAAAACAGTTTCGGAGTTCGAGCTGAAAGCTCTCGGGGTTTTGGATATGAACTGGTGATGGTCGGAGCGTGGACTTCATCAATTTAGACCATTCTAGGCGTGTAATAATATTCAATGTGCCCCTAACCATCCGGTGATCGCTTCCAGCTTTCACCGAATTGATTACGGTGACGTCATTGAATATTTTCCTCTTCGTCGACATAATGAAATCTATCTCGTTTCTGGTCGCACCGTCAGGACTAATCCAGGTCCACTTGCGGCATTCTCGCTTTTTGAAGAAAGAGTTCATCATGTAGAGTCCTTCCTTCTCCATAGCCAGCAGGTGGCCCCGTGAGTTACGATGTCCATATCCAAATTGCCCCACTCTCTGCTCATCAACGCCTTGTTTGCCCAGTTTCGCGTTGAAATCTCCCATGACAACGGTGTAATAGGTTTTGGTGCTATGTATAGCCCGAGATATGTTCTCGTACATAGCTTCTACCTCTTCATCGGGATGCGCCGAGGTCGGGGCGTAAACCTGTATGACCTTCAACGAATACCGTTTAGATACTCTGAGTATAAGGTACGCTACCCTGCTCGACACACTCGCGATATTTACCACGTTGTTCACGAGAGATTTGTGGACGATGAATCCGACACCACCTTGGGACTGTTGGTCGCCTTCCCGGTAGAAGAGCAAGTTACCGGATTTGAGAATTATCGAGTCCTCCCCCTGTCTTCGGACTTCCGATAAGCCTATAATATCCCATCGTAACTTGCTCAATTCTTCTTTCAGCTCAAAAATCTTTTCGTCAGTCCGCAGTGTGCGCGTGTTAAATGTTGCCAGGGCCAATTGTCGTCGTTGGTGGTAGCACGATCTCTGCCGGAGATTCTTAGCACCCCCTGCCCCGCCATTACCATAGCCGCTACCTGAGCCAGGACTAACGGTGCCGCCGGGGACTAGGGGCCGTTTTTTGTAAGTGTGGCTTATCTGGGGGGTTTTGCCATAATCGCCACGCTTGGCAGGCGGATTGGCGATCGCAGTGGCGGAAGTCTTCGACACTAGGCGCTGCTGCCCACCTAGAAACTTTGTATTTCCTTCCGCCTATTTTTACGATGGTTTGACCGCCATCTAACGGTTGACTAGCTGCACTGAAGTAGATGATCCGCCAGTGGGCGGTGGGGTCGTCACGTCCCGACGCCGCAAGTATTTTTTTGTAAATACATACATATTATACATAGAAACACTCAGACCAAGACAAACATCCATGTTCATGCACACAAATGTTTGATTTGTGCGGGAATCGAATCCGCGACCTCAGGCGTGGCAGTCGGTTACACTAACCACTACGCCATCGAGGCCGACGAATAGAATATGGAATACGATAGAATTTCATTACCAAAATCTACATACAAGCGAATCCACGATCAAAATCAAATAGTATATCACAACACCTATACAGCAAGCTGAAACGTCCAATAACCATTAGTGTCACCTACATATAAATATATAATACAGTCTCTATAAATGGTATTGACATTTAGTGGGCAGCTAGAGGTTAATATAACCGTATTACGGTGTTGCTCAATTGTGGTGTAATTGCCAATATTCCCAACGCGTCTCGCCCAACTGTCGCTTACATGCATTGTTAATTGATATTGGCTCTTGAGACCATCCTCTTTGAGGTTATGGAGCAATTATTCGAAAAATTTATTAGGTAGGTCAATTTGTTAGCGAGCCTTGGAAGTGTAGATTATGAATATTTTATGACGTTTCTTGGAACTGAATTTTAAATGTTCATTTATGGATGACCATTATTTTAAAATATATTGTTATATTTCTATTACTATTTAAAAAAAGAGACCTACAATCTGAATTCTTTAGACTTTAAACGCAGTTTAATATTATATGTGTGCGTGTCAAGACGCTGTTCTAAACATTGAAACAACAGATAAAAGAATCAATAAAATCCAATACAATTACTTGTAGATCAGATATTATATTTTATCAACGACTCCCATAAATAATAATAATAATAGTAATAATTTATTTTCAGAATAACATTCCACAGTAGGTTAGTAACAGTTGAACTTACATCTAGTGTTACTAGTAGTACATACATCTAATACCTGACCATAGCCTATGCGACACTAGAACAGGCTAAAACGAGCATGGCCAGTCATTATATGTGTCAGCCGGCAGGTGATGCAAACTTTACAAACATTGAATCATCGGACGAAAACAACTTCCAGAACCTGCACAACTATTTGTACATTACATTTATTTACACATTCATGTCGCGTGGAAACAACATAATATTTTTTTGAACCATTATGTTGTTGCATAACTTTTATTGAAGCAACGGATTTGAAATATTTTTTAAGACAGCTAGGTACATTCAAACAACGGACACAAAGAACACACAGACTCGGAACAACAATTTTTGGACCACACAAATTTATGTTGAACCCGCAACAATCAGCGCTGTGGTAGCAGCGAGGTGACTACTTAGACTGGTTTTACTCTCACGCAGATCGTCTGCGCTGACCGTCGGCGCGTAGCTTGCCAGCGCCGACCTGTCTGCTCGAGACGTTTTAGGGTCAGCGCCAACGGGCGGAGTGGCGGCGAAGAGACTAATTCAGTAACAATTCAAATTCAACCTAAAGTGCTTCAGAATACGACAGTATTTGGTACAACGAAATAAAATGACCGCGCTTTGAGTCGCTCGCCGTCATTTTATTTCGTTGTACCAAATACAGTTGTATTCTGAAGCAGTTTAGGTTGAATTGAAATTGTTACTGAATTAGTCTCTTCACCGCCCCTCCGTCCATCGGCGCTGACCCTTAGCGTACGGCCGGACAGCGTGACTCAGGAACGATTGCTTTAATACATACATTTTGATCTGTCAGCACCGACGATCAGCGTGACTGTAAAACCAGCCTAAAGCCACTACACCATCCTTACATTCAATACTTAAAACATACATTTTTGGTAGCGCCGAGGTCATTACTTCTACTATGCCAAGCAGTCAATAATACATTGTAATAAAACATGACCTACCCACAACCAAAAACCACAGCCCCAAACAGCTGAATACAAATTGAACGAAGTCATCAAGACTAATGGTTCGTAAACGTTAGTTCGTAACTAAACAGATTAATCAAGATTAATTAATTTATGAACTTGTATACCTCGCCCACTTTGTTACTTTGTTTCTGCCAAGCTATTTAGGTAATCGAAAGGATGGTATGTTGCTTTATGTTTCTAAAAATGATGTTGATTTGATTGCTTGTGCGTTTAACGCCCGAATTCTCAATCACATCAAAGCACAGTATGAACGAATTGAATATGTCAGGTCTGTTAATAAAATATTGTGATTGTTTCACTTTTGTATTCAGTCAGGCTATAATTTGTTTGAATATGAATAACATTTGACTGGTGATTAAAAATCTGTTCTAAATAAAGTCTGTTTCAATGCCCAATTCTACCACAATTTATGCCGCGATTTTATTGTAGTCACAGTGCTGCCCACGTTGGTGGATTATCTCGCCTGGGCTTCGCAGCGCTGTGAGTTGGTCGCAGCAGGCGGCAAGGTTGCCCTCTCGCTCCCAACCGTGGTTCAGTCCATAGTCCGCAGCAAGAAATTTTAGAATGCCATTGCCTCTTACTGTGAAGAAGTAATTTCCATTAAGAGGATAACGGACAGCCGAGCGTTGGAGACAGTAAGACGACCTCCGGCCACCGTGAGGTTAATACCTGGGTTTGGTAGGCTTCGGAACCTGCACACCACACGACCAGTCCTAGGTCCTAGAGGTGCCGTGCATGTGCCTGCGCACTACTCTTTGTCGTACAGGCTTTGACCACATAATAGGTTAGTAAGGTTTATTGGTCAGTGTAGATTATTATATATTAAGAGGCCTGGAGTCTACCGGTGGTGGTGGAGCAAAACCTCCCGCAGAGTCGCTAGAACGATTCGCGCGGCCACGCCAACATAGGTATCGTCGAAGAACACCGTGAGGTTTAGTCGGTAGGACCCGGGGACTTTTGTCCCAAGTGAACCCGCCATAACTTTTCCACCCGCCTCGCGGAGACGTATGACTAAACTAAGAAGTGAACACATTTTGTATAGACGTAACGCTGCCTGTATTTCTCTTAACAACATTTTGTAAGACTAGACTTTAAATTATATTTTCTATTCTTCTGTTTATAAATACGTGTTATTATTCTGCATAACAGAACAATAACACAGTTGCATAACACGTTATTTAACCGCAAAGTGACACTGGGGATCTATAAACAGCAACGCTGACAAATAAAGTCTCAGTAAAATACATCCTAATAATATGTAATTTATTTTACTATTACATAGGACTTTCAATTGCTACCGGGGTGGACCGAGATGGACTGAGGCTTGAATGCGACTATACGATAAATCAATACTATATACTAAACGATAAATCAGCTATTCTACGCCGTTCGTTAAGAGGTAGTAAGTGAAACTTTCTACAGCGAAACAGCTTTGCTAAAATTACGTATGTCTGTGATCGCAGTCTAATATTCTCGTTGTTTACATCACAGAATACTTTAACATAAAATATGCATTGAAATTAAACAACTTTACCTATACGAATTTTATCGCGTTGTTTGTTTTTTATAAAACACTAGCTGTTACTTGCGACTTCGTCCGCGTAGATTTTAACTAAAAGTGTTTGTCTCCGCGGAATCCTATTCTTTTCTAAAATTAAAGTAGCCTATGTCACTCCTTATAACATCAGCTATCTGCCAGTGAAAGTCCCGTCAAAACCGGTTCAGCCGTTTCGGAGATTAGCTGAAACGAACAGTCAGACAGACAGACAGACAAAAATTTCAAAAATTGATGTTTTAGTATAGGTTCCTTATATACTTTCATATGCATTAGATAAAAAGCTGTTATTTTGACATTACAAACAGACACTTCAATTTTATTTATTTGTATAGATGTATAGATTATTATTACAACATTTTGAAACTTTGAACTACTATTGTTAAACACTTTTACTAGTTACTGCTTATATTTCTATTTAAGCTACTTAAATTATAAAAATTATTTACATTTAATTTTACACTTTCCCCGACCGACGTTTCGGTTGCTTTACAGCAGCCATGGTCACGGGGAGCCCCGTTATGTAATAATAGTGTTTTATAAAAAATAAACAACGCGATAAAAACCGTATTAAGTTGTTTAATTTGAATGAAACATTCGCGTAAACGTAATACATTATAATAATAATTTATATATTTTATACCTCAATATATATTTTGTCTGTGAATTCGAATATCGAGATTATACATTACGCCCCACTAAAGAGCAGTAACAAATGTCTTATTTTCAGCTAAACTCCGTTTAAAAGTTGTAACACATCGCCCCATCGCACTTAGAACTTTGACACTTCGATTTAAAGTTTGTTAGCGCTGACCCGAAGCTAGCACAAAACTGCATTTTTATTCTTAAGCTGAAATGGCAAAAGACGTTTTGTCTTTTGTACCTAGTTTAGTTTAAGCATAAAGGATTATAAGGATTATTTATGCCCGCGGCTTCAATCCCACGAGAACTTACAATCAGAATAAAAGTATTACATGCATATGATATGAACCAGGACATGATCTAGCACACAGGTATGTGCTAAGTTTCATCGAAATCAGTTGAGCGCTTTAGGAGTGATTAAGTAGCAAATATTAAAACATTTTTACACACCTTCACATTTATAATTATAGTATACCTAATCTAATATAAGCTCTATATTAAACTGTCCCATTGCTGGGCAAAGGTTTCTTCACAGTTTGAGAAGGAATCCTCGAGAACTTTATGTAGAACTCTCAGACATGCAGGTTTTCTCACGATGTTTACCTTCACCGATAAAGCGAGCGATAATTAACTATTTAATACGCACATAACTTCGAAAACTCAAAGATGCGTGCCTTGAGATCGAACTCGAAACCTCTGCGTGGCAGTCCAACGGTTACCCACTAGGCTATCCCTGCTGTTATAATATAATAATAAACTATCGTAAATCTGTGATAAGTTTAATACAAATCTGTTCAGTGGTTTTCGCGGATTGATAGACAAAAACTCAAACATACAAAGGTACATATAGCAACTTCCCATTTAAAATAATGACTAGCTTTTGACGGCGGCTTAGCTCGCATAATATTTTTTGTCTGGATGTAACATTTTCTGTAAGTCTGACAACGTGTATGCGTATTTCAAGATGATGAGTCGAGCATTTAAGGCGTGAAAGCGTAACAAACAAACATTCGCATTTATAATATTCGTTACGTTTTGTATGGTGACCTTTCTGTAACCATAATAACATATATAATATAATAATAATAATATCAGCCCTGTATTAAACTGTCCCACTGCTGGGCACGGGCCTCTTCTAACTATGAGATGGGTTAGGCCATAGTGCACCACAATAACATAAACTATGCTTAAATATATAATATAATCTACGTATTCTAACGCATTTACAAGTTGCCATGCCTTTTTTATTAGTCAACCAATTTAAAGAACCACTACTAGTTTGTATTTCATTGAAAACTACAACCAAATTGATTTAGCCATTGCAGATTAGGCATTGAGACAGACGCACAAACAAATACACAACAAGTGTTTAAGATCTAGTTATAATAAGATAGTCTAGCGGGAGACCGTTGGACTGCCATGCAGAGGTCTCGAGTTCGATCCCAAAGCGCGCGTCTCTGACTTTTCGAAGTTATGTGCGTATTAAATAGTTAATTATCGCTCACTTTAACGGTGAAGGAAAACATCGTGAGCAAACCTGCATGTCTGAGAGATCTTCATAATGTTTTTAAAGATAATATGTGAAGTCTACGCCAACCCGCACTGGGCCAGCGTGGTGGACTATGGCCTAACCCTTCTCACACTGAGAAGAGGCCCGTGCCCAGCAGTGGGACAGTTTAATATAGGGCTGATATTATAGTATATAATTATAATATGGCAGTATCTTATTGATATTTTGTCTTATCCTACTAACATAATGTTGTAAATATTTTGGATGGTTATATGTTTGTTCTCAATCACCTGTAAACTGTTAAACAGTTATGGAAACTTGGCATACCGGTAGACAATATTTCTTTTACCTCGGTATACTGTCTTATATTGTTCGCACAAGCAAAGCTACGGAGAGAAGCCAGTCTATTAATAAAAGTGGAATATAATCCATATTACATTTTTGCTGTAATAGACTTGAAAATAAATTACATAAGATATTACTTTTCATCATCTTTTCTTTTTGCTGAGATTAACAACAAGCATGAAATAGAAATTCAATCCTCAGCAATGATTTTATTTTTGCGAACTCTGTTTGAAATGATTTTGCATAAATTGTAATAAAGGCACGGACATCGCAGCGGGCAAACGGTCACCTCGCCGCTGTTGTCGTGCTGAGGGCTGTGGGTTTAAATCCTACACGAGACAAATATTATTGTAATTCACAAATTATTTATTGTTCTAAGTCTGGGTTTACTTTGTATAGCTTAATAAAATTATAACTATGTTTGTAAATATCTCGCGATTATGGCCTTTATATCTAACAAAATAAGCTATCATATTTAAATAATAAAATTCATACCCATTTGACTGTATGGATGGTGGAGTGGTTTAAGTGGTCGCCTCGCTGCTGCCACTGCGCCGAGTGTTGTGGGTTCTAATCCCATACGGGACAAAACTTTGTGTGATTCACAAATGGTTGTTCCGAGTCTGGATGTCCTTGTGTCCGTTGTTTGAATGTTTGTAAAGTCCCCCGCGACACAGAATTTAGACCTGGTGAGGGCGTTGTCTTTTAAAAATAAACAGAAACACTAAAACTTAGGAACATTTTAATGATACCTAATACTGCCCATGACCCCATAGTATAAGTTTGATGTTAATCCTTATTTTGCGGCCAATCCTAGTCTTAGTTCGTTTCACGTTTTGGGTAAAGCCTTGTTAGGTATTTTATTGAGAAATATATCAGCATGAAGTTTAGTAATAATCTATAATCCTTATCCTTACTCCTTACTAATATTATAAATTCGAAAGTAACTCTGTCTACCTGTCTGTCTGTCCGTTACCTTTTCACGGCTAAACCGATCAACCGATTTAGATGAAATTTGATACAGATATAGTTTAAAACCTGGGGAAGGAGATAGGCTACTTTTTATTGATGTGAGTACTACGCGGACGGAGCCGCGCGCAAAAGCTAGTAATCTATAAATTTTTATAATGTCTTACAGGTATGACTTAGTTCAGGCAAATATATATAAGTGCACTAACTAGATTTTGTACGCGTAAATGTACATAGGAAAGATTTGTAACAGTACTTGTAAGGTACTCTATGTCCTTTTCTGTTCCCCTGACATGCGTAACAAACAAACAAACTCACAGTCGCATTTATAATATTAGTTAGGATTGTTTAGATGTAATTTTAAAACTGAAGATTTTACTAAATAAATAAATAATTATAAAATTAGAATTAATCTACTTCATACGGATAGCATCGGAATTAATTAAAAAAAAGAAACAAACTATTTGAATTGACTCTTTGCTCTATTTTTTGGGGATATAGTATAATACCAGACAATTTTCGTACTGCAGTATTAAAAAAATAACTTTTATATTTCTAGTTCCTCAATAACACTCATAAATAAATATGTCATCTAGTAACATCTATTCAATCAAGAATGTATGAAGACGTAGTACTACAACGCAATAAGCCGTTTAAGTCGTATGATCGATACATCAAACAGCCACTAATAAAAGTACAACTCAAAAAAAAGAACGATTGATGAATGTTCTCAATAAACATTCGGTGAAGGAAGTCTTAAAATCAAAGACAATACCGTTAAGAGGTCATATTGTTCGTTCAATGACCCACTTATTTATTGTAATACACGAACAGTCTGCAAAAAAAAACTATCATCGGTATCGACTATTAAAAATATACATACAACGATCGAGGTACCCTCAAGCAGACCGTAATAAAATGCTCGGTTTACGTTTTACTGCTGCCCTAACGTAGGATGGCCTCCACGATGAAAATGAATGGCTTTTTATATTGCCGACTATACTGTTAGGCCATGAATAAAGTTCGGTTTTAATCAAAATAACCGAACGTTTTATTTGAGATGTAATATCGATGTGGAGGGAAAAAATGGGGGGAGAATTATTTTTGGCAAACGTCTTGAAATTTTGCTGTTAATTAGCTTCTTCTTTTTAATCTATAATAAGAAAGTCGTTTTTAGTAGAGTTACTATTTTGTGACCACGTCTTCGCCCGCACTAGTGTCGCAGCAATGCATACCTGCTTAAAAATATACAGGATATCAGCTATCTGTATTCCAGGTTTTATGATAATTCGTTTGGTTTCGGTACGGTGTACGCATGATTTTCTTTATTTTTAACTGTAGAAATACATCGGAGGTCGCAGGGGACTTTACCAACATTCAAACAACAGCCACAAAGAACACTTAGAGTTGAAAACACCATTAGTGCATTTCACCAATTTTTTGCCGTGTGGGGATGGTATGTGGATCGTACCATAACATTTGGCACAGAGGCAGTGGCGAGGCGACCACTATGTGCAGTTTAACAGTGAGCAAATAGATAGAGTAACCATCATCTAAATATACTCACAAACTTATTTTAATATAATTAACGTGAAATAAGTATTATTCAGGTATTTTATTCTCAGATGTTGTCCATTTGGGTTTGAAACCAAAACAGAACAAAAGTTACTGATCCATCAACGGGTGCTCTGAGTTTAGTGATTTTGTATTCATTGCTTGAACGTTTGCAAAAATCTCCCTGGTACACGAATTAGTAGAGCAGAGCTTAGTGCATAAGTTGTCTTTTTAATAAAGAAAAGACCGGACTTTTAATTTGGCGTGACCACAACAAAATGGATTGGTTAAGTTTGATATTGGACTATCGACTTCAAACTTCATCCGAGTCAGCTTACAGCTTATTTAGAGTCACCAACAATATTAATATTAAGTTTGACTAGTGACTTCACTTCCTTGGTATATTAATACATAGCCTTTGTCCCATAGGACCTAAAGGCTATCCACTTTTTATTTGTGGTCTTTCTTATAGATGTGGTTCTGCAGTTTCAGCTTCATGCATACAAATCTACAAATTTTCTTATATGATATAAGTATAAATAATGCCATCTAAAATGGTTAGTTATCTGGATTTATAAAAATCAGAGTTTCATTCATTTATAATAATACATACAAACATAGTATTTTACGTAAGCGTAAACAGTTGGCGCAATAACACATAAATATTATTTTACGTAAAAGCGCATACACAGCTGGCGATTTTGAGGACCCAATTTCCGGATCAGATCCTACAACCTAACTTCTTCACTGGGACACTGGCGTAATTCTCTATTATACAAACACCGGGATAAGTATGGGTTCAATACTAGCATCGAGTATTATTGCGTTTTTGTACACTGTTTCACAGAAACTCGTATTCCAGAAATTTACCTAGTCAACGGCATTAAACTCGCACCTTTTTTTTTTGTTTTTTTTTATTTTGCTCGTCACATCCACATCGCCCCCACAGTCGCCGAGGCGATGTTGAGGTCTCTACTTTGACGGCCTGAGAAGATGCTTTTTCACGCCCCGCTTAAAGAACCCAGGATTGAAGGAGTGTCTCCGTTAGAAAAAGCTTTGACGGCCGAGCCGTCTCCAGGTGGTGATGGACGGCACTAAGGTTAGCGTGGAGTCCTCTGATGTTAATAAACTCCACGACACAGGAAGCAGCAGTGGGGTTACGGCGATTGGCTGCTGTTGAACGACAATGCTTTGTTCGTACTGCCATAGAGTGAAAGGAAGAGGAAACGTGAAAAAAAAAGACCTTATAACGTCTTAACCATAGTTGGTGAAATGTAATAAACTTCTGTCTATCCTTTCGAAGATATACCTATAAGCGTAAGCTAAATATATTATTATGTACAAATAAATCTATGATTCATATAAATTTCGGTATTTGCCACGTTTTTGCCATTTATTTGTAAGGCATGTCATCAAATATTTAATCACAACATACTTATTTCTTAGTTCTACACATTTAGGCCTATAATAAACCTTGCCGGGAAATATTTATAACTAAACGAAATATTTTGTTTCAGAAAAGACCTCAATTTTCTCCTAAGAACCAATTTCGTACTCAAAAAATATTTACCGATAAAATATAAGAGACTTATCTCAAGCGGATAAATTTTCGTTATTCATACATTTTAGAGAATTCTATTCATATAAATGAAATTGAAGTGTTTGTGTATTCTCAAGATAAACTGTTTTATTAAACTTGCAAGTTATTTGGACGCTATAAAAACAAAAATTGTGCTTACTTTCACTTTCATTTACATGCACTTAATCTTAAGTTTTCCATGTTATAATTATTTTTGCAATAGTGTTCTCCTAGTTTATGAACCAAACTAAATAAATAAAGACCAGGCAGGTAAATTGTTGGGACAAAACCTTGAACTGAAACCATTGTAGTTACGCGACTTATATGTGCGTCCATTTTCTCACGTTATATTGAATCGACCATCTGTTTCTAAGTATTTAAATTGAACCAGAAACTACAAAAGCCGAGGATATATAAATAGAAGGACACAAACGTAGGCCTAAATATGAAGTTTAGGAACTTTGATGCATGGTGGTTTAAGTATTCTCCACATCACTGCCACTGCGTCGAGTATTGTTGTGTTCAATCCTCACTTCTTCTCCCTAGCCTTTATTATTCCCAAGTCACTTGGGGTCGGCTTTCTAGTCTAACCGGATTTGACTGGATATCAGTTTTTACACGGAGCGAGTGTTATCTGAACTCCGCAACCCGAAGGCTAAGGATACCCTAAGGCTAGACCAGTATTAGGATATTAGAGGGCACTGACTTCCCAATAACGACAGCCATAGATGTTCATGGCAGCCGTTATTGACTGACGGCTTAACGTGCTCTCCGAGGCACGGAGCAGGCGATAATTGTCAATCAATACGCACATAATTTCGAAAAGTCATATGACTTCCGAAAGTCAGAGGTGCGCGACGTGGGTTCGAAGTGTTCGAACCCGAGACCCTGTGCATTGCAGTCTGTTGGTCTCCCCACTGAGCTATCGCTGTCATGTATCAATCCTCACACGCAACAAAAACTGGTGTGGTCTACAAATAGTTGTCCCAAGTCTGGGTGTTATTTGTGTCCATTGTTTGAATATTTGTCTCTCGCGTCAAAGGATTTATGCCTAATGCAGTTGTCTTTTTTAGGAAGAGAAAAACAAACAGCTGTCCTTTCGTAGTCTGTCAAGTTTTATATAATTTATTATCTATTATCTGGCCACCGGCGTGCCACTGCGACTCAATAGGTTAAGTATTGAATTTGTGCGATATGCTACAGAAAATAAAGGAAACCTAAATAGAAAGCCACAAACGTAGGTCTGAAAAAGACGTCCCTCAAACAGTTTAGGTAGACTTCACAGACGGTCGTTAGATATCATCTAGGGAAAAGATGCTTACCATGGAAGGTTTTCACAAAAAAGGTTAAAAGTTCGCACAAAATTAAGGTATTCTGTGAAGCGCGTTTCTTCCTTGGAACTTAGACCGTCCGACACTTAAAGAGTATTCAGAGAGCTAGCTCGGGAGCTGTATATTATTTTTTTTATTTTTATTGAACATAAGTTTAACCTATTGAGTCGTATCGGCACACCAGTGGCCAGATACAATAGATTTTTATTTATATCTGATATCCTAAGACTTGACAGATTAAATAGCTAAAAATTCATACATAGTTATAAATTTACTATTTGGCCCGCGCAACTTCGTCTGCTTCACAAAAGAGAATTTGCCCCGTTTTGCAACATTTTTCATTGATGCTCCGCTCCTATTGGTCGTATCGTGATGTTATATAACCTATAGCCTTCCTCGATCAATGGGCTATCCAACACTAAAATAATTTGTATTAAAAGTCATGTTAAAAGCCACCGGCGTAAGTAACCTGTAATTCATGGTGCATACAACCCATTTTAGGGCCTCAGCGTTTAAGATGTGCGTGAGCTGTTACTGATTAGCCAGCCTTCTTCAGATTCATCTCTTATTCCTTACCTATTATCCCATCTAGAATTTAGTTTCGCTAGGCTCGACAGCGCGCGACTAATACAGTAAAAACAATGCAAGCCATGAAAAAAACTAAGGTAACGTACGGACGTAGACGGTAAAAGCACTTCGTCAGGCGAGCCATAAGCTAGTTTCCCACCATAACAGTGTAAAAAATTTATTACGGTATGGATACAGTCTATACTGAAATTATTGAACAGCACCTAATAGTTCAAGACTTCAAAGTCACCACATTATAAATGGGCCAATCGATCCGAGACGCACTTTAAGAAGAAAAAGAAAATTGGCTCTGCTTTTAAACTATAAAATAAATATGCATACACTGTCAACATAATATATGATTCATTGATTCTGATTGATTTTGATTTCATGTCTTATTCATTTGACATTTGGTATAAAGAATCAGCTTTGCTAAAATTACGTGAATCTGGTGGCTCTAGGATCAATCTATAATACTTAACTACTTTATGAACAGCGATAGCTCAGTGGGGAGACCAACAGACTGCAATGCAGAGGGTCTCGGGTTCGAACACACGTCGCGCACCTCTGACTTTCGGAATTTATTAATATGAATTTTAGAAATTATGTGCGTATTGATTGACAATAATTATCGCCTGCTCCGTGCCTCGGAAAGCACGTTAAGCCGTTGGTTCCGGCTGCCATGAATATCTATGGCAGTCGTTATTGGGAGAATCTCGACACAAAAGGTCCCACTGGGTCGAAGTGTCGCCGGTCTGCACTGACTGGCCCCCACATAAGATAACTACTTTATTCTAACCATTTTTCCTCTATCTCCTAGACTACAATCTTCTGTCGCCGACAGCTGTCATAGTTGCGGAGATATTTAATTAGTCCAGTCTTGACATAGCGCAGTTAACACTTAGTTGTGCTGGCTTAACAATACAATACTCTTTACAGTGATTTATGAGAATAGTTTCTTCATAATGATGATTCTACGGGTCACAGAACTTTAGGAACAATAGTGTTTCAGCCAGTTAATATACTGTTTACTTAGTATTGAATATTCTACTTCCTAACAAATTAATGTAAAGTTTGTGAAGGTGTTTGGATGCTTGCTAATTAATTACGCATAAGGCGTTGGATTTGGATGAAACTTGGCACACAGATAGAAGCCATGTCCTGGATTAACACATAGGATAGTTTTATTTTTGTGGATTTATATGGGTGAAGCTGCGGGCGACAAATTTGAATTATTATAAACAGCTTAGTGCTAATTGGGTACATACGTCATCGACAATTAAATAGTCGTAGTCTACAATACACCAGCATTTCAGAATATTGCTACGCTGCCAGTTTTTTCCCCCATTACCTTTGGAATGTCCCACTGCTGAGCAAATGGGGGAGGGAGAGGCTTTTGCCCAGTAGTGAGACATAACAAGTTCTTAAAAAATAAATATCTTTCCGCCTTAAATATTAAACCCTGGATGACGGCTGGTTTAGTTCCGTGTCTCTGCAAATTTGACAAAATGCATCGCCAGATTAGAATATCGCCTGATGACAATGACTATAATATATCTACTGCAACAAGTTAAAACGTTTTAACTTTTTCACTGTTTTGACATGTCTGTACAAGACAAGTTATGTTTAATAATAATTTAGATGTAACAGTTTCTTCCGCTGATGCAATTTGTAATGCGTTTCCCTCTCATTTTCATTCGAGCTTTCTTGGTCCCACTAATAATGTATCACAGAGCTTCAGTTCTTTATCAAACTCAAATGCCTTGTCTTATATAAATTCAATTGTAATTGATATTGAAACTGTCACAAAATTATTAATTAATACCGACCCATTTAAGTCCGCTAGTCCTGATCACCTATTACCGAAATTTATTATAAAAACCGCTAGAACTATTGCTATTCCTGTTTGCCTACTGTTTGAGAAATCGCTCACTACTTCTACTTTCCCTCAAATCTGGAAGTCTGCGTACATAACGCCTGTGCATAAAAAAGATTTGAAAAATGAGATAGAAAATTATAGGCCAATCTCTAAATTATGTATACTGGCAAAAGTCTTCGAAAGAGTTGTTTATGATCAAGTTTATGCCGTGATCAGAAATTCTTTTAGCCCTCCGCAGCATGGTTTCTTGCGGGGTCGTTCCAAGGTATCAAATTTGGTTTTGTTGCATGACTATCTCACTGAAAGTATGGATGGTGGGGCGCAGGTCGATGTCGTTTACACTGATTATAGTAAAGCTTTTGATAGGATCGACCATAATATTCTAATATCTAAACTTTCTGGCAACGGCATAAGAGGTGATCTTCTCAGATGGTTTGCCTCCTATTTGGAAAATAGATCTCAGGCGGTCGTTGTAAGTAACTACATTACATATCTACCTGGGTTTCTATTCCTAGCGGCGTGCCGCAGAGATCCTTGATCGGCCCTTTGCTCTTTATTATTTACTAGATGTTCCCGCGGTTTCACCCGCGTTTATCGTTACTGCGCCGCCCCCGTGGGTCGTATCGTGATGTTGTATAGCCTATAGCCTTCCTCGATAAATAGGCTATCCAACACTAAAAGAATTTTTCAAATCGAACCCGTAGTAATCACGCAGAATAAACCAGGAGAAACATCGTTTGTACTATGTCTGTAATGGATAATTATTTTGCTGCGATGTTATTTTAAAACTGCGATATCTCCTAAGATATTCATTGAAATCGAATGATGTAAAGGGCAATTTTGTTTTAAATTAAATACTTGTGATGAATAACGTATTTATTTGGATAAGGATTAATATCATGTTTATAAAAATACCTTCGCAAATAATGCATTATTTTAGAACAAATTTGGTTAGCATAAAAATGGTTATAGTGAGCCAACCTTAAAATATAGACATATGCTGTCGCGGACTTTTTTTTAGAACTTTTAAAGCAGAACAATTCTGTCATACGTGATTTTTGCAAAACTTTAACTGTTTACGCAGCGCACGCAGCGGAAGCTCTCAAAAGGAAAAAATACCCTCCGATTTTGAAACATTCTTCATTGGTGCCCCGCTCCTATTGATCTTAGCGTGATGATATATAGCCTATAGCCTTCCTCGACAAATGGGCTATCTAACACTGAAAAAATTTTTAAATCGGACCAGTAGTTCCTGAGATTAGCGCGTTCAAGTAAACAAACAAATAAACAAACTCTTCAGGTTTATAATATTAGTATAGATGTAAGAGACATCGACTCTTGCTTCCTCAGTTCTGGTCTTCTGTCCTTTGCTGACGATATGAAGATCTATTCTAAAATATCGACAGCAAAGGATATGGAGGCTCTTCAGGCAAATCTGTCACGTCTTGATGATTATTGCAAGGTTAATAAGCTTGACCTTAACCCAGCTAAGTGCTCAGTAGTGACCTTTACCAGGAAACGATTCCCACTATTAACTTCTTATGCGCTAAAAGGTCAAGTGTTATCGGTGAGATTCGAGACCTCGGAGTCTGCCATGATGCGAAGCTGTTATTTGATGTGCACATTGAGAAAATTATCTCCAAAGCCTCGAAAGCACTTGGTTTTGTCATGAGGATGTCCAAGTGCTTCAAAAAAGCTAAAACTTTTAAAATATTATACTGTGCGTTCGTAAGGAGTCACCTTGAATATGCCTCTCAAATTTGGAATCCGTGTTACCATAAATACATTGATCGCATAGAGAATATTGAAAAACGTTTTATAAGGTTTCTATGTTTTCGTCTAAAAGTGCCGTATAGTTCAAATATTTACTTACAATTATGCAAAAAGTTTCATTTTCAGCCACTTGTACATCGTCGTCAGTTGGCAGACTTTTCATTCATGTTAAAGATCATATCCAATGAAATTGATTGTCCCAACTTGTTGCAAAAATTGCATTTCAATGTACCTCAAAGATCGGTTAGATTCAACCCGCCTATTTCTATCCCGTTTTCATCTACCAACTACAGACAAAATACATATATGGTGCGAGCAATCAAGGATTTAAACAACATATGTACGGAAAACTCTTTTGACCCATTTAATACCAAAAGCAACGTGGCACGCGTGCAGCTGAACCTTAAATTCGTCAAGTCTTAGTAATTAGTAATAAGCTAGTTCTTTACATTTCATATCTTAATTGACTCGTAAGTGTGCATGTCTATTGCTATCCGTGAGAACCTGTAATTGGCTTTCTACTTCATATTTCAGTTACCTTTCTTTATTGTTATAGCTGCTGGTTTTCCAAATGATAAATAAATAAATAAATGATGATAATCTTTATTTATCATAAAACACTTTCTTTTATAACGAATAAAGATTATTATTGTTATTATTATTAAAGAAACCATGCACTTTCAACTACAACTAATAATAATATGCGATGTATCTATCAAAGAATGTTATTATTATTATTAACGCTTTCGTACTTTAACAAATAATAATCTACGATATGCCATCCACACAGGACTACAAGCAATATTATTAATCTGGTCATTATGTGTAACTATAATTACCTACATTGTTTGTGTGTTCAGCTTGCGCTTCGAGCGACTGTGACGTCAGTACCATAGCATAGCCACCCAATTAGTTCACAGTTAATTACGACACTAGGTACTACAGTCTCCTGTATTTACTTCTTAAATCTTATGTCTAAGCCAGTTATGTCAGATTACCGTAACTAATAATAATATTTTACATGCGAATATGAGATTTTTTATGGTTTCACATCTTAATTATCAAACTGATTATCGTGAAATTTTGCATGCACGTCGTCAGGCATACAGAAAAGGTTGTAAAATATATTTTATCCAGGAAAAAGGTATTGTACCCGAGAAATAGAAATTTATTGACAAAATAATGTTGATTGTTTTGTTTGTTACGGATTTAGATGAATTTTCTATAGTAGATATCTATAATAGCTTAAGGTTTAACTTAATATCTAAGCTACGTTTTACGTTTTTCGTCTTACGTTTCGAATTATGTTTAGTCAGACCAGAGATTTGATGCATAATGTGTTTCACGAATACATAAAGCTATCTGTACTCAACGCGATCAAGTTCTGGGTACTAACCTATATTAACATTATACGCTGAAGAGGATTGTCGAATGCGTTAATCTAAAAACTACCTGTCTGATCTGGAAATATTTCAAACCTTTTTTATTGAAACTGTATATAATTATTAATATAACAAACACGCTACGATCCAAAGGTGGAACAAGATAATAAAGGGCCCGAAGTTACATAATATATATTTATTGTGTGTTGTATTTTCGATTAAATTATATTATGGCAACTATATTACGCTTATTAAATTTAACCAGCTAAACTACAGCTAAGATGCGCAATTGCTACGGTAAAATAAATTCGATTATTCAAAAGTTGAATGCAATCGAAGGTTGATAAATTCGTTGTCACTAATAATAATTAAGTATTATTCAGCATATACGCGAATAATAAAAATCATGATTTGATGATGCATGCATTATTAGTCTTGCGAATATATCCCAGAGGGGATAAGTAGAAGCGTATTACATGTACATTTCGCCAACTATGATTCTAGATCCAATGTCGTAGAGGCCGAGTCTATTGCTAGTTATAGGCAATAGTTTCAAGACCCGTATATATACTAAAAATTTCTTGAAAGGAAAACCCAAGAAGAACTTGCCCTCGTACACAGCAGTTGCACTCATTACCGCGGCAATCAATTCTATATGTTTTCATAAAACAGTCAAATTCATAATCGCAATAATTAGTTCAGTATTGTCAAACATACTCAATATAGATATAGTTTGCCAACATTAACAATGGCCTATTTTAAATGTTACGAATTTTGGCAAAACATTTCAATATTCTATTTTTGGGTTCATAATTGATAACTGGGTTAGTTAGAGTTGTTAGTTAGTGGTAAAAATTGTTTGCAGTTTCAACTAAAACTTTTGGTACGTTTCAACGTTTGGTATGGAAATGCATTGGTTCAAACATTTCTGGAACCTCATACATTGTTTGATAAAATAAACTATGACAACGCAAAATGTACGTGTGAGATGAATATAAAAAATTGTTGACAGAAAACGTGAATACATTCTTTCAAACTGTTATTTTACGTCATAGTACGTTGCGTCAGTCGTAACTCAACTCAATCTGTGCAGTTGTCGATAATCCGCGTCGTGTACAAGAACCTTAAGTCTGCTAATCATATGCCAACATTCAAATTTTGACAGCAACTAGAATATTCCGATGATGGTTTGAAACGGTCTATGTTAAACAAGAGCTTGGGGACAAACAAGTCTGTTGTGTGTTTCACCGCATGAGGTAAGGGAACCTAGAAGTGGTTCAAATGCTAGTGACACACTGAGACTTCAGTCAAACAACTATTGGAAGAACGCTAACTTTCGAAAGTTAAGTAGGTATCTATACTAATATTATAAAGCTGAAGAGTTTGCTTGTTTGTTTGAACGCGCTAATCTCAGGAACTACTGGTTCGATTTGAAAAAGTATTTTAGTGTTGGATAGCCTATTTATCGAGGAAGGCTATAGGCTATATAACATCACGCTACGACCCACGGGGGCGGCGCAGTAACGATAAACGCAGATGAAACCGCGGAAACATCTAGTATTAGATATTTTGATTTAATGATGAGTTGAACGATAGATAAAATATACAAGTATAAAAAAAATATGTATTATATAATATAGCAGCGATGGGAGATCATTAGACTGTCTTGCAGACGATTGCAGTTCAAGGAATCCTTTGACTTTTTGACGTTATGTGCGTATTAAATTAGCAATTATTATTCGGTTTCACGAGGAAGAAAATCATCCTGAGAAAACCTGCATGTCTGAGAGTTTTCCGTAATGTACTCATATATTATATGTAAAGTCTGGTAACTTATAGTGCCTGTGCCCAGCAGTGGGACAAGTTATATACAAGGCTGATATTATTATAAAAAATATGTTAGAGATATTAATAAATATTGAGCAGAAGAGCCCACACGTCGGAGATATAATCAACCCAAGATACAAGCTATTATATACTATAACCGTTTACCATTAGGCAAATCGTATGCTTGTTTAAAAATGGAAAAGATTAAGATATTTTCTGATTACTAAAAGGAAAGGAATAAAGGTAGCTACGTGGGCCTCCGCAAATCTATTTATCTATCTATCTTTGAAGTCAACTTCAGCATAAGCGTTGAAATCGACGCATATAACTGAATAAAACCAAGATCCAAATCAAGGTTCTCAACATTAACCTGTGAATTGTTAAAATGCCAGACGTAATCGAAACCTATTAATGTGTCTGGCTGCCGGTGTGCCGCTGCGACTCAATATGTTAATAAAACTGGAGATGCTGCAGAAATCGACCAAAGAATACAAGCATTATTTTGAAATATAGTACACATTATCTTTCAAAATAATGCTTGAATTTTATGGACGATTTTTGTAACATCAAACTAACAACTAGTTTTTAGTTGAGATACAAAAAGGCAGCTATTATCAAGAAAAGGCAAGCCAACGTTACTCTTCTGCTTCCTATTTAAACGTTGCCTCCCGTTACACAACTAGCTCAAATAGTACGAGACATGACGGCAGACCGCCCTAAAACAACCAGCCAAACCGACTCCTTATTTGAAATGCAAAGGGTCGCATGTTGCCTGCGTTAGGAGGAATACACAATAGAAGCACTGTCTATACAAACATTCATTTGATTTAGACGTTTCATTGAATCGACGTAACATTCTGCTAACATAGTTTTTTTCTTTAGCCTAACTAATATTATAAATGCGACTGTGAGTTTGTTTGTTTGTTACGTTTTCACGCCTTAACTATTCGACCGCTCATTATGAAATTTCGCATAGATACAGGTTTCCTTGTAGGGGACCAAAAAAGGACATAGGGTACCTACCATTAATTACTCGTTCTTCTGCCATATAAATCACCTAGCCTTGAAATATACTTTACAACCTATTCTCATACCTAAAAAATCGGTCGAGCCGTTTCAGGGGAGTGTGACCACAAACACGTGACACGAGATGTTTATATACATATATAGATTAGTGTAGATAAAACACAACGTCTCTCTATCTGTTCTCTTGTTTATATGTAACTCGAGAACCACTAGTCCTATCTACATGAAGCGTTTTTAGTATAAAGTAGTTTAATAATATAGAAAGTAAATTATTAAATATGTTACCAGGGTTCAGTATATATTTTGTAACTTAAGGTATTGGTAGTAACAATTTTAGTGTCTAAGGCTTACGCTAGTAAAATATATTTTAGTAATTGTATAAATTACATTCAATATAGCCTATGAGAATAAAATTCCTTCGATCAATATCAAAATAGTGCTACGGCAGATTAAATTTATCGGAATTAGTCTCCAGAGACGTAAAAGTTAGAAAAGTTTCCGGCTATGTTGTGCAGGGATGGCGGAATGGTTTAAATCAGAAGTTCCCAGACTTTTTTCTCATATACCACTTTCAAAATTTAGCCGGTTCCGGTGGACCCCCAGCAGCTAAACAAGTCCATGCAATTAAAAAAAAATTATGAAATCTCTACAGAATGATCTTTTGTTTTAAGAAATTCTCGGGGCTGATCCTACCTGAATATGGAATATGCCCCTGCTTACGAATTGTGAACCCCCATTTTTTTGTCATGCCAACGTAGACCCCCGTCGAGTCTCCCGTGAACCCCTAGGGGTCCAACTGGACCACTTTGAGAACTAATGGTTTAAATGGTCGCCTCGCCAGTCACTGCCGCGTGCCAATCCGCCGACTCTTGTAGGTTCGATCCCAGCACAGGACAAAAATTGCTGTTATCTACAAATAGATGTGCCTTACCTGAGTATGCCCTGCGGTAGAAGAATTATTCATGGAGAAGTTGTCTTTTCAGTATTGATAGTTTAGTAGTCATATTTAATAGTAATATATAATCGCCAGTAGGTTGGCATATGTGTTTAAATAATATAATCCACTGTGAACTCAATCTTACGAGCCGTATCGATCCTATCGCCCAACGTTTTAATTTAAACGGCATTGCTAGAGATTTCCAGTGATTGCTAGTTTGTGGGCATACCCGATTGGTTTGTGGAGCTACATGCACTCCGCTCTGAGCCAGTAAAGCATTTCGGTTCAGTTTGTTACTTACTCATAGACCGCTTGAATAGGAAATATCTTGAATTACGTCATAGATCATTCGGAAAGCTATTTAGAGTGGAAATAGTCGCCAATTGAAGACAATATATTGCATTGTAACGTGAAGATTCAACTATTTAACTTTCATTTAATTCAGATTATAAGAGTGTTCTTACATAGTATATATAATTTTTTATAAGTGCAGCGAAAGTATAGTGGAAGAACGTTAGACTGCCTCGAAAAAGTCTCAAGTCACACTTTTCAAATGTATATGTGTCATCATTATCTTAGCGGACGTCCACAACTGGACGTAGGCCTCCTCCAAGGTTTTCTACACATATCAATTTTGGGCCGCCTGAAACTAACCGCTATGTCCTGTTATGTGTTTATTAATAGTTAATCATTGCTCGCTTTAACGTAGTCGACGATGGAGCACGCTTGCTTAGAAGATACCTATTTATATATTTTAGTCAAAGGTACATACGTATAGGACTGTATCTATATTTACATAAATATAATATAATATTCTTTCACATACACACAACACCATCTAGCCCAAACTAAGCAGAGCTTGTACTATGGGTACTAGACAATGGATAAACATACATATATACTTTTTTTTTGTAAATACATACATATTATGCATAGAAATACCCAGACCAAGACAAACATCCATGTTCATGCACACAAAATGTTTGACTTGTGCGGGAATCGAACCCGCGGCCTCAGGTGTGGCAATCGGTTACACTAACCACTACGCCATCGAGGCCGTCTATATAGATACAGTCCCCCGTTTTCTGAAAGGCTAATCAGCGATGTGTCAAAATCTTATATATCAACAGCTAATGAAATTACACTGAATTGGCTATTATATTATTAATTCAGTGAACGAATCACAGCAGTTCTCATGTGATTTAATCAAATATTAATTATTATTTGTGATAATTACTTTTTAGAAATTAGGAATTTTGGAAGATGTTCATATGCGCGTAACCGACTTCAAAAAAAGGATGTTATAATTTTTTTATTATTATTTATACTTATCATTAGCGTATTGCCGTCTGTGAAAAATAGGACTCGGGTATAACGTGGGCATTGGGACTAATCCCCTAAAACAAAAAGCTTTGACTGCCTACTAACAGTGCAGCGCGGCGTTACCTTGTGGATCTCTGATAACACTTAATAAATCTTTGTCTTCTATATGGTTTCAGTATCTCTACTCCTGTTAAAACAGAAGAGTTCACTCTATCTCATTGATTACTAAATATTATGATAATTATTTTCTATCACACAAATATCAACGCATGCTTAACTAGAATAAACTTACTGCAATTTGATACTACTAACGCCATCTATCAAATTGAGCGTGCACTGCTAACAGACTAGGAGTTCTACAGACGAACTAAATGATTCACTCTGATAATAAAGGCTGTACTTAAAACCACCTATTCTGGTCTAAAATGAGTATTAATAACAGGGATTATCATCCTTTTTACTTAATTTAAAAGGGTTAGCGTTTTAAACACATGGTTTTAAGTTTAATAAATGAGGGTAAGGTTACTTAAATAGTTTGGATTTAAGTTTCAAGTTCAAGTAATATTTATAGGTAGCGCTTACTGAAGTTAAGTGTGCCTGAGTACGGCTCGTTTTCGGATAGTGAGTAATAGTTAAGCTGAGTACCGCTCTTATTTGTGAAAACTTAGTAAAAGACGGTGTACGATAGGTATAAAATATGTGAAATCTAATATTATAATATTAGTTAGGATTTCATATATTTTATACATATTGTAGACCGGCTATTTACTAAGTTTGTACGTAATATATACGATTGACTAGTAGAGCCTCGCTGATTTCAGCATGAATAGGCCGGCACGACCGGGAACGGACTACCCTCTCACAGAATATCGACGTGAAATAGCAGTAGTCCTACCGTTGTGTTTCGTTCGGTAAGTAAGAGTACCGGAGGCCCAATTACCCCCTTTCCCCTTTCCCACTTCCTTTCCTAAAGGGTCGGCATAGGCATCATATCGACATCTCTATGTATCACATTGACATTTTGATAGATAATTTAAAATCTCACGCAATAAGGGACGAGTCTATTACTGTTACATTTCAAGAATCCGTGCTGTTACTAAATTTACCAAAAAAAAATCTAATATGTGTGTACAACTTTATGTAGCGTAGATAGAGGCGTAAGGCTATGTACGTGTTTTCTTATTTCTTTTATATTTATCATACTGTTTTCATAATGATTGCCAACTGAGGGATTGTTAGTTTATCATGCAAAAGTCTCGAGTTCGATCTTAAGCCGCACCTCTGAGTTTTTGAAGTTATGTTCGTATTGAATATTCAATTATCGCACGCTTTAACAGTAAAGAAAAATATCGTGAGGAAACCTGCTTGTCTTAAGAGTGTTTCAAATTGTTCTCACTGATTTCAGCATGAATGGGCAGGCTCGACCGGGGAAGGACTACCCTCTCACAGAATATCGACGTGACATACCAGTATTCCTACTGTTGTGTTTCGTCTGGTGAGTGAGAGTGCCGGCGGCCCAATCACCCCCTTTCCTTCCCACGTCTTTTCCTAAAGGGTCGGCAACGCGCAAGTGATGCCTCTGGTGTTGCAGGCGTCCATAGGCTACGGTGACCACTTACCATCAGGTGGGGCCGTATGCTAGTTTGCCACCTTAGTTGTATAAAAAAAAATGTGAGTTTGTTTGTTGGTGTGCTACTCTTTCACGCTTTCATTACTCGACCGATCATCATGACATTTTGTATACACATTGTCGAAGGTATAGAAAAGGACATATGTAGGGTACGTACAGTTCTCGAGCAAAGCCGCGGGCAAAAGCTAGTTATTTATAATGTAAATTTAATGTTAGGTTTTTAGGTTTCGGCGATACAAGCCAACAATCTAGACCACCGATAACCAAACAAATTGTATTTTTAATGAAAATGAAATATTCTTAATTATACTGGGTCATTATTTACTAATTGATAGTAGAAATATCACGTAAAATTGAACATAATGGACAATTGTATAAATTCAGTGCTGATTTCGTTATTTATTATTATTTATTTGTTTATAGCACATAAAATGTAGCCTTATAGCTTATTAGGATTTATACAATTTATTTGCCATACTTTTTATATACAGGATAGGAAAGAAGGAAAATACCATTACTTAATTATATAAATATGTGGCTAGGACTTGGTGTTTCTGTTGTATTAAATGAGTGTGTGAGTGGGTAAAAGAAAGTGTTAATGGAATTGCGAAAACTGTATAACAGTAATGTTTATACATCTCCGTTGATTATATAGAAATATATCGGTCGATGCACATAGGACACATTTAATAAAAATAATGTAATGAGTATTATAAGAACTATAAAAGAGAATACAATTACAATTATAATTTTTGTTCTAAGACTAAATTTGTGATGGATTCTCCTAACATAAGCAAATATAAATTATACAAAAGTTTCCCAAATGATGTAATATAAGTAATTAAATAATTTTATATCATTATTTTTACTGATAATTTTCACCTAAATATATCATCACTAAACTAATATTAACATATATATAAACACTAAACTAATATTAATATATTAACACTAAAATAAAAGACTACAATCTAAATCAATCAAACTAACTCTACGCAGTAACATACAAGAAAAAGACAAATCCAATTCCAACCTATCATTGCAATGTACATAAAAAGTTACACTGTTTCCGTTCAAAGAACAAAGCTATATATTTCAGAACAACGAAAATACAGACGCATGCAAAACTAACAAAATAAATAAAATGGCTACTGTTTTCCCTAGACGTGTTACTTCACACTGTGTTATTTCAATGCGCTGATATCGAAACATTGGATTTTCGCCCGTGCTCACTCATCAATACAAATGTCTGTTACACCAGGGCGACACACAGGTGAACAAATCATATAGCAAGTCTTTAGTATCATATAGCAAGTTTTAGGAGTAGTTATATTTCTAATGCGTAACAAACGTCGATCTAAAATTTTAAAAGGTATTCGAGAATCTATTGATCGTCAGCTCATATAATAGGAAGAAGATTCCGATGATAATTACAAAACAAAAGAAAAATCGCCGAGGAGTAATGTTTATTAAACCATTTAAACCATTTATTTTCGTTACACAACTACAAAACTTACATATTTATAGAGTTAAGACAGAATTTACAAGGTTACACATATACATTAAATATAAACTGCCATAGGTACATGCATAATAAAGGGCTCCAGCTCAGTATTTGCTGCGCACATGCACAGCACTGGTTTTCAGCTGGGCCCTCACAATTGTATTACTAAGACAATCTTGCCTCGACCTACTAAATAACGATGCTGTAGATAATTTTTTCCAATCATCTATTTCGGGCTGCATAGGCCCATAGATAGATACCTTAATCTTTACATATTATAAAGTTTTATAATACATACACACAACACCATCTAGCCCAAACTAACCACAGCTTGTACTATGGGTACTAGATAATGAATAAACATACATATATACTTCTTCTTTTTTGTAATTACATACATATTATATAAGAGTAGTAGAGCCTCGCTGATTTCAGCATAAATGGGCCGGCTCGACTGGGGAAGGACTACCCTCTCACAGAACATCGATGTGAAATAGCAGTATTCCTACTGTTGTGTTGCATTCCATGAGTGAGAGTATCGGAGGCCCAATCACTCTCTATCCCCCTTCCCGCTCCTTCTCCTTCCCACTTCCTTTTTCGCGGACAATATCTAGTGGTTTTATAAAATAAATTATTTATTTATGTATTAGGAAGACCAACAGCTTTGAAATACATAGTAGTGAAAATAAATATGCAACAGAGAGCCAATGATAGGTCTCCACGACTAACTCTTAAATAACAATGCGTGGACAGCAACTATTTTATCACTTAAACATCTAACATATAAGAAATAAATTAAAATTAATCAGCATTAAACCTTGTATAAAAATCAAGACTGAGTATGCGCTTCACTGCATCTGGTTGAGTATTAAAAACATCAATGTCGAACTTTCTTGCTTGTTCGTTTAAAGTATCACCCGCTCGCCAGAGAAATGTATTCTGTCTGTAATTTGTGGATACTAAAGGCATGTGAATAGGCTTATATCGTCTCGTGCTTTTTGTAGGTACGTTAAAATTTATTTTGAAAAGTAGGATTTGGTAATAGAAATTACGATCTAGACAGTAAAATATTATACGCTACAACTTTGTCCTTCGTTCTAACTATCTATATGTCCAACTCAAACTCAATAATACAAGACGATGAACCAACATCCGTTTCCAAGCTGAAAGCACAATGTCTTCAGCAACTAGTTTGAGCATTCAATGTATTTGCGAACGTTCAATGCACTTTGCTTTGTAATCCTGGTCATTTTCAAAGCTTTTAGCTCCGTTTAGATCCGTTGCTCGAGGCTATTTGCGGCTTCAATAGCTGTTTGGAATGGATGTTCTGTCTTGTTATTTGATATTGGTAGTAAAACAGAGACGTGATATATAATAAAAAATATTGGCGTTCGAAACGCTAAATATCAAATTATCTATGAAGAAAAAAGTCGTGCGAAGCACATATTTGGGAAATAAGAATTATGTTATTCGATATTGTGATCTGAGTACCAATTCTGGTAATAAAAAGTGCTGCAAAAGTGTTTAGATCTATTAGTTACTGCATACAGAGTTAGCTATATATTGTAAAGGTAGAAGAGCGATTTTTTAAAGGAATAGCCAGTAGAGATACTTTTTTGAACTAACATTGCAACGCAAAAGCATTTTTCGATATTTGGTCTTAATTAATTTAGTCACTTTATTGAACTGTATTATATTTTTTGTTCTGAATATTATCTCTTGTCTATCGTTGATTAGAGTCAGATAATAAATGTTTCTATAATAATAATGTAGCCAATTAAGTCTGGCTGGAGGCTTCTGTGTTTCTTAATTAATTATTTGGTACCATTTGCTACCATTGACTTACGAGAATACACGGAATCTCAAGGCACTGAGTTAAATACGAAAAAATATACAAGCACAAATATAAGTCACCCGGATGTAAAAACATCGTTGTAGTCTTTAGAGGTTAAAATAAAAATGTGATACCTCACGTTCGTTCACAAACACATCCCTCAACTTAAGCCGCTGGTCCATAGATTATTAAAGTAGAGTTTATGGTTTCATTAATAATATAACAATATTCTACCACATACACAACACCATCTAGCCCAAACTAAGCAGAGCTTGTACTATGGATACTAGACAATGGATAAACATACATATATACTTTTTTTCTTTTGTAAATACATACATATTATACATAGAAACACCCAAACCAACACAAACATTAATGGTCATGCACACAAATGTTTGACTTGTGCGGGAATCGAACCCGCGACCTCAGGCGTGGCAGTCGGTTACACTAACCACTACGCTTAGTCGTTATAACATTGGGCAGTTTCTTGACTGAAAGTAAACACAAGATATTTACGATGCGCGCAAATTACAATATTCAATTAGTGAAAATTAATTATGCATACCAGAAACTTCCGCGTGCCATGGTTTAAAAATAATAAAATAAGAAAACTGTACTTAAGTATTCTTGCTCAGTTAAATAAATTAACTGGCTAAGTTAAAAATACTGGCTATTAGTGTTTTTTATATTAGGCATATTAAAAAGGATAAAACTTCAAGAAGTTTTGAGTCCCTTTCCTTTAAAAATAAGTAAGTAAGCGGTCGCGTTGCTGAATGTGTTGCTTGGACAATTTTTATGTTTCACAAATAATTTAATTTTTTGAACATGAGTATATCGTGTATGTATACAGGTTGATTTTGAAATCGAGTAATTCTTTTTAACCACGCATTCTACAGGTGGTATAGAATAACCCTGACTATCTATTTTTTTTTATTAGAAATTTTTATTATTATTATTTTTTTACTAATTAAAAAAAATAACATAGTATCTATAATTAATATCGTAAAAAGTAACGGGCGGTCTTTTTTATTGCTCCTTATTATTTACGACATTAATTATTGATATGTTATTTTTCTTTAATTAGTAAAAAATTTTAATTGCCTCGGGTGGTTAACATATTATGACTATCTGAAACGATTTCACGAAAAAAACGGTACATTAATTTTTCCAAAAACATAATACTAAAAAAAAAAATATGGTTAGGGTGATTCTATATCACCAGTAGATTGCATGGTTAAAAGGAATTACACGATTTCAAAATAATCCTGAATAAAAAAAAAATAATTGTGTTTGCTCGTCAAGTGTATGTTAAGACTGCGCTGAGCGTAAGACGCGGATGGACTGAATGACCGAGCTCGATATTCAAATCGGCGCGCGGCCGGCATAGTAAAATTGCATGGAGGATTTGAAGTTCTTTTTTGATAAATATGTATCTTTATTGTCAACCAACATCTTAAATATTTGGGACGGACAAATTGTAATATAATTATTTATGTTTCGTTTAAGCTGTAAAATAAGATAGATTTCTACTGTTATAATCTAAAAAATCACTTAATACGAGCTTACATTTTTGCATTTTTCGTGCAAATTTGCGTAATTTTGTGAGCGAAACTATTAATTATTTAAAGTTTTTAACACGGAGTAATTTTAAACACATTCATTGTTATCGTAAATGTATATTTTATATTTGTATTAAACAAAAAGTGTTGATTTTATCAACTTAACTGTGACCGCCTGTTTTGGCACATTTCGCTCGGCGCAGTCTTAATAAAGTCCCTCGCTACGTAATACACCCTTCAGCGGGAATTCTCTCAATAAAACAAAAAAAAATGTTTTTTTTAGAAATTGTTAACTTTTCAAATTAAATATTTTATTTATTTTTATTTATTTATTTACATATTATTAAGTCGTTCACTTAATTTTTATATTCAAATAAACCGAAATACATGCAATAATACTTGCGAATGACGCAAGTTTATTAGTAGATCACCGATATTAATAATATTTTTATTACATACTAGATGTTTCCGCGGTTTCACCCGCGTTTATCGTTACTGCACCGCACCCGTGGGTCGTAGCGTGATGTTATATAGCCTATAGCCTTCCTCGATAAATAGGCTATCCAACACTAAAATAATTTTTCAAATCGAACCAGTAGTAATCACGCAGAATAAACCAGGAGAAACATCGTTTGTACTATGTCTGTAATGGGTAATTATTTTGCTGCAATGTTATTTTAAAACTGCGATATCTCCTAAGATATTCATTGAAATCGAATGATGTAAAGGGCAATTTTGTTTTAAATTAAATACTTGTGATGAATAACGTATTTATTTGGATAAGGATTAATATCATGTTTATAATAATACCTTCGCAAATAATGCATTATTTTAGAACAAATTTGGTTAGCATAAAAATGGTTATAGTGAGCCAACCTTAAAAGATTGACATATGCTATCGCGGACTTTTTTTTAGAACTTTTAAAGGGGAACAATTCAGTCATACATGATTTTTGCGAAACTTTAACTGTTTACGCAGCGCACGCAGCGGAAGCTCTCAAAAGGAAAAAATACTCTCCGATTTTGAAACATTCTTCATTGGTGCTCAGCTCCTATTGATCTTAGCGTGATGATATATAGCCTATAGCTTTCCTCGATAAATGGGCTATCTAACACTGAATTTTTCAAATCTGACCAGTAGTTCCTGAGATTAGCGCGTTCAAGCAAACAAACAAACAAACTCTTCAGCTTTATAATATTAGTATAGATAAAACATATCATATAACAAACAGTAATTTTATTTACTATCGGCTTATGTAGGTATATAATATCAGTCGTATTAGATTAATATCTAATATATTTTAAAGATAAGTTTAGTTACCAAATGATTAGCAATACACCACGACGCCGACGCCTGTAAATAGGCACTACTATGAAATAAATAGGTTATGTGATACATGAAATTATAATTAATATTTTCATTAATTTATTTTTACTTTCATTGTGATATAAAAATTGAATAACAGTAAGTATTTTGTTATTATTAGTAGTCTTTTGTCAGTCATATTATTGATTGCCTTTCGTCTTACAAGAAATTGGTGTACTTGAAGTCTTTTTGATGGCACGATGGCGCGATAGCCAAGCAGTGCCCGTTCCACTGGCGCCTCGCTTAGGATTATGGGCTCGAATACCATACGGGACAATCCTAACTAATATTATAAAAGCGAAAATGAGTTTGTTCGTTTGTTATTTTTTCACGCCTAAACTACTGAATTGTTTTATTACAAGCAGAGTACGACCCGAATTGATTGTCAAATTCTAAATTAACGCGAGCGAAGCCGCGGGCAAAAGCTAGTTATTAATATGTATTTTCAGATTTAATTACGCTACACGTACTGGTAATTATTGACATACTTAACATAATGCAAGACTCCATCTCTGAATTTTCTTACAGAAAAATCTAATTAGTCTTCGTTCGCGAAAATCGAACCGGTGTACTTGCAATTAGTAGTAATCATAACCTCCAAAGTATACTATTAGACGTAAGAGTAAAATTTGAATGTAAGAGACCAATTTTAATGGACATTCAATAACTTGTTTTTGTGTTAGCATTCCAAAAAGTTTAAGATACCACCGTATATCTTATATTGTGTGTGGGGGCCAGTCAGTACAGACTGGCGACACTTCGACCCAGTGGGATCTTTTGTTTCGGCCCCAAGATTTATCCCTTAGCTATCTCCTTATGAATGTACTGCATCAGACGCAGTGTACAATTCAGAGGGAGAAGCCTGAAGTCTTCAGGGTTTGGATATGCCAATCCCATCAGACCCATCCTCAGACCAGCCAACGCGACGCATTCACACAGTAGGTGCGATATAGACTCCTCCTGTTCACTACAGGCTCTGCAGATCGAGTAGTGTGCTAATCTCAATCTGCACAGGAAGTCGTTGGTGCCAAAATAACCAGTGAACGCTCCTGTGAGCAGGCGCGTTTGGTTCTTGCTATACCCGGGTATACTTCCGGGTGAAGCCTGTGGCTCCGTTTGCAATGAACTTCTTGGAGTGTTCCAGACCCCTAAGAGGCATCCACTCTAGCTTGTGTTTATCATTGCCATGTGCATACCACCATATATGATAAAATATTAAAAATCTATTTAACTATTGATAGGCCTCTGTGTAATCAAACAAGGTTATTAGACTGAGTAACTAAAGATAATATGTACTTACTAGGTACAGACATTCAATAACTGATAATATTAGCAATATTACTCATTGATAATAATGTATGATCTGACTGCAGCGACGCTGCGGCAGTGAATGCATAAGGTCTCGGTTCGATTACTGGGTCAGACAAAGTATTATTGGATTTATCTGTAAGTTAATATGTCAGTTAATCAGTTAATATCCATTGCCTCCGTAGCGCAGCAGTAGTGAATGCGACTGCATGAGGTCTCGGGTTCAAATCCCGGGTCGGGCCAACAAAAAGTTATTGGGTTAAGATTGGTTCTGTTAAGAAATCTCAATACGAGCCTGGAGTGAGGAATTTGTTGATGTTAGACACCCCCGTGCCTCGGAAAGCACGTAAAGCTGTTGGTCCTGCGCCTGATCTCTTTCAGGTCGAGTCGGATTATCCGTCCCATCGGATCATGAGAGTCAGGGAACAGAGAGTGCACTTGTGTTTGCGCACATATTTGTGCACTATAATATCTCCTGCGCAGATGGCCAGTCTCCGTTAAGATGGCCGCCGTGACTGAAATTCGGTCTGGAGGACATTATAATATTCAGTAGTTAGAGTGAGTCTGGAACTGTACCTGCTATACGGTGATGGGCTCAATCTCTATTAGATAGGACTGTAAACTTATAGCCTACGAAATGTGGGTATTCTTGACCGATATGTGTTTCTGTGGCATACACACGCGTCAAGCCGCAGGATAAAACTAATTTAATATCCTTTTTAAAATAATGGGCGGTAGTTATTAAGAACTATAAGACGTTGGGTAAATCACTATCCTAGCTAATATTATAAATGCGAATGTGAGTATGTTTGTTATGCTTTCACGCCTTAACTACTTAACCGATCATCATGAAATACTGTGCAGCATTCACGATATCAAGATTACAGAAAAGGACTTAGAGTACCTTTTTGACACACGATTCGATTTGCAGAGCCTGTGGTGAACAGGACGAGTCCATATCGCACCTACTGTGTGAATGCGACGCGTTGGCTGGACTTAGGATGGGTCTGATGGAATTGGCATATCCCAACCCTGAAGACTTCAGGCTTCTCCCTCTGAATTGTACACTGCAGCTAATGCAGTACATTCATAAGGAGATAGCTAAGGGATGAATCTTTGGGCTGACACAAAAGATCCCACTGGGTCGAAGTGTCGCCGGTCTGTACTGACTGGCCCCCATACACAAGATAAGATAAGATAGGGTACCTTTCATCAACAAAAAAGTAGTTACTAAACTAACCTAACCTACATTTAGGGAAGCGAAAACGCGGGCAAAATTTTGTTAATATTATCCTAACTTCCTAACTAATATTATAAAAGCGAAAATGAGTTTGTTTGTTACCTTTTCACGCCTAAAGCACTGAACCGATCATCCTGAAATTTTGCATATACGTTGACATGTGTACAGAAACGGAGAGAGGCTACCTTTTATTCCGAAAAAAATTACTGATCCCGAGGAAAAATAATAACGTTCTTATGATAATAGATGGCGCCACGTGTCTTTCGAATCATTATTAAATTATATTATTAAGTACAACCCGAATTTATTGTCAAATTCTAAATTAACGTGAGCTTAGCCGCGGGCAAAAGCTAGTTTAATTTATTAAATAATATATTTCTCTATTATTTCAGATGCGGTTCAAGCAGATTGTAGGCGTTTTTTTATTAAGTTTAATAACTACAAACGAGGCTTTAAGGATACTAGTATGCTTTATAATGCCATCAAAGAGTCACAGCATACTGGGTCACGCAGTTGTGAACCGCCTGTTGGAAGGTGGCCATGAGGTATAAAAATGCATTATATCAATTACTTCACAGTGTGACTGGTTAGCAAATAAAATCTTTGTACTAGCTCTAGCCCAATGGATAAAGCATGGATAAAGCATTAGATAATCCATCGAGAAGTCGTGGGTTCGAATTCCACCCATTTCGCTACAGATGTGAACCCACACCTAATACAAGCTTTCTAGATTAGCTGGAGAGGCTAGCAAGAACACTAGAATATTGCTAACCAAATTTGGATAATCAAATGAACAAGAATCAATTACTCAAGATTAATAAATTATTCAATATGTCCCTCGTTTACCCAGTTATGCAGTAAATATTGTGGAGGAACTTGGAGTGATATCTCTCCAACAATGAATACAATTAGATACATAATAATATGCAGATTCAGGCATCGAACTTGTAATCTCACGATTGTGACGCTACACCGCGATTCTACCAAAGGGTGACTAAGAATTTCTAACTGATATTTACCTACATAATTTTCTTTACTTAATCAAAATGCATTTTCATAATACCATTTTTTTCTTGTTAAAAATATTCAGGTGGTGCATATAACATCGTTTCCAAGAGAGAAGTCGGTACCAATGCTAACAGAAATCGACATATCATCAATAGCAGCTGAAATTATGAAACATGCGGATGATGGTAATTATATAATGCTTTATAAGCTTTTATTACTAAGTCATTCTAATCAATCAAGTACTAGGATAAGGTTAGATCTTTTACGCGAAAATCGAATGCATATTTTTTTAATATGGTTACCGTCTAATGTAAATAAAAATTATTGATATATGAATAGCGATAGCCCAGTGGGGAAACCAACAGACTGCAATGTCTTGGGTTCGAACCCACGTCGCGCACCTCTGACTTTCGGAAGTTATATGACTTTTCGAAATTATGTGCGTATTGATTGATAATTATCGCCTGCCTCGGAGAGCACGTTAAGCCGTCGGTTCCGCCTGCCATGAATATCGTTATTGAGAAATTAGTGCCCTCTAATATCCTGACACTGGTTTAGCCTTAGGGTATCGTTAGCCTTCGGGTTGCGGAGGTCAGATGGCAGTCGCTCCGTGTAAAAACTGATATCCAGTCAAATCCGGTTAGACTAGAAAGCAAATCCCAAGTGACTTAGGAATAATAAAGGCTAAAGGAGATGAAGTATTTGAATCTCCTGCTGTGTAGTGGTTTAAGTGTTCACCACGGTTCTACCGCTGTGCCGGGTGTTTTGGGAACCCCACACTGGACATAATTAGTGTTCCGAGTCAGAATGTTCTGAATGCCCGTTAAAAGTATCCCGTGACACAGGCTCTAAGTGTGGTAGTTATTTAAAAGTTAAAGACAATCAATTTTTTTACGTGATACGCGAATATAAGACGACTATAACTGCACATACACATGACTGAAATATTATCTAGCGCAATTTATAAAACGAAACCCGAGTCCACAAATACAGTACTCTCAATCGCTACCGCACCGAGATATTTTCTTTATGAATATTTATTTTTATTTTCAGGTGATTTCATGAAAATAAAGAACATGATTGGCAACGGGAAAGATATTGGAGACAGTATTATATTCTCCTATTTCACTCACATAATCCACAAGTACTTCTTACAGGAGCCAAGTGTGGTCAAATTGTTGAGTGACCCTAATGAGAAATTTGATGCTGTTATCCTCGAATGGTTTTTCTCGGAATTAAGTGCTGGGTAAGAATTTGAGTCAAGGGAGATTGTTCATGCTGGTATGTTTTGGATAGAATATAAGACAATTCAACGAACCCTTTCTAATAATTTCATACTTATAATACATGAAAATATACAAACCACAACGTATTAACGAATGCTTATCCAATAACATGACATATGTTATAAGTGTAATTATTATAAAATTTTCTTGCCTGTTATACCTAGTATTATTATTATACCTAGTATATATTAGGCTTATATAACACACGGATGTTGAGACCCTTATACGGATTTTATGCATATGCATTTTATGCATATAAGACGCGCGAATTTGCGAGAATGATAGAGAATTTTCGCGATATGGCCTTGAAGTTGTAGCAAATATTCAGTTTTTCTAACTTCCTAAAGCGCCCCTTTTCGCGGACCTAGGAACCTCCGACCGTAATTTTAAGAATTCCCGAGAAAGCGTGTAAAATGTTTGTGAGGCAGTATACAATAATTATGCTATATAAATTATTATTACAAAAGTTCGCATTCATTGCGTTGTGTCTATATAAATTAAGCCTAACTATTCCTGAAATTCTATTCTAGAATTCCTGCACTCTACGAAGCTCCACTGATCTGGGTTGGCTCAACGGAACCTCACTGGCAAACACTGAGCCTTGTAAACGAAGTCCCAAATCCCTCATACGTTGTTGATATATTTTCTAAGTATACAGCACCCTTGGACTTCTGGCAAAGAGCGGAACAATTCTGGAAACTTGCAAAGAAATATCTTTTGACAAAGTAAGCAGCAATTGTATGTATATAATCGATTCAAGTTCAAATAAATGTAGCTTGAATCGATTTCGTTTTTACCTTCAAGACTACATAAATATACTATTATTGGCCTTCATAAATATGGCCACATGCCAATATCCCAAAAAGAGCAGACAAAAGTGTTTGACAACCATTAATAATAATATTCTACCACATACACACAACACCATCTAGTCCAAACTAAGCAGAGCTTGTACTATGGGTACTAGACAATGGATAAACATACATATATTCTTCTTTTTTTAATACATACATATTATACATAGAAACATCCAGACCAAAACAAACATCCATGTTCATGCACACAAATGTTTGACTTGAGCTGGAATCGAACCCGCGGCCTCAGGCGTGGCAGTCGGTTACACTAACCACTACATCATCGAAGCCGACATAAATATGCACTGTAAATATTCAGGTTTCTTCTCATAGGCTCTACCCTTTGCCTGAACTTACCTAAATGTAGCTTCAGTAACTTAGTAAACTCATTAACCTATATATTTTGACGTTCATGAGTGTTACTTTGTGACCTAAATGATTAAATGATTTTTGACTTTGACTTTAACTATGATTTTATGCTCAATGTAAGAGGTGGTAAGCCTGTAACCGTCACCAGACATATTGCCAAACTACTGCTGACTGAGAATTTCTTAACAGAAACCTTTTTATATTTGTTCTATTTCTGGGTATTCTTTGTTGCCATATATTGTATGTTTGTCAAGTTCCTTGAAACACGGGGTTTAATCGTGTCGCGGAAGAAATCTTAAAATAAACATTTTGATTTTAATTTAAGGGATAAGAAAACATTTGTTGATTCATCATCAACAAATGTTTTCTTATCCCTTAAATTATATATTCGTATTGTGAATTTCTACTACAACTTCTGAAGATGCCTAAATATATGTTTTTATTTTTCAGTTTACTCATAACACCGCTAGAATGGTGGGCCTACAATAGTGTGTACCCCGAAATCGCTGCGAAGAGAGGTGTTACTATGCCTTCTTACTTTGATGCAATCTACAATGGCTCCCTTATGTTCCTCAACTCTCATCCTTCTATAGGCAACGCTGCGAGTTTACCACAAAACGCGATAAACATTGCTGGTTACCATATTCAGGACAAAGTTAAACCGCTGCCAAAGGTAAAGTATATTATTATTTTAAAAACTTAATATTAATCCCAAAATTGAATCTTTATAATGTATAAAAACATCAGCTTCTTGTTTTTGTCCTCAAAACTTAAGAAGTCGTTACGCGATTGACATTCGATATAAATTAAAACTATCAACCCCAGTTACGGCGAAACGTGGCCGTATTGAGCTAGTAATTTATAAAAAAAAATATTTTAAAGAAGAATCGCTTTCCTTTTCAGTTGTCAATCCCAACTCTCTATCAAAGTACCTACATATATATTGGTGATACCCACAGGGTATCTACGAAATACTGTCATATAATATAAGCCATTTCTATTACATGCAAGTTTTATTATACAAGTTTTTGCTTCATTCGCCCGGTGGATCGCGCGCGAAGTGCACGTTTTTTGTGTCTTTGCCGAGTGATTATTAATTATTGCGTGTACCTACGTAACTCGCTTATAATGGACGAAATTAACAGCGATGAAGATGTCAGTGAGGCGGAGTTTTTGGCTAGTTGTGAACGAGAATATGAACAAAAAAGGGGGTAACTCCCGAAACTGGAAAAACTTATGAAGAAAATCGAAGAAGTGTGGTAAAGAGAAAAGAGAGAGAAGAGGATAATAGCACGGAAGAAGAATTTATTACTGTGGTTAGAAGGAGACCTAAACGAATCATTCGAAGTATTTCTACAGAAATGCAAAGTAACATGAGGGTAGATGAAAATAAAATACAGAACGACAACTCGGAAGAAAAAAATGTTTATGAAGTATGTATCACATCTATGGGACATTTACCTAAGCAAATGGCTCTGGCTAAGCTACTTAGATCTGAGGATATAAAAGGTATTACACGAGTTAACTATAAAGGTATTAACAAAGTACTCATTCAGTTTAAAGAAGACGAAGATGCCATGAAGTTATTGGAGTGCCACAAATTAAAAGAGATGGATTTCAGGTGTCAGAAGGTAAATACACTGTCTTTATCATATGGTATTGTGAAAGGTGTAGATATTGAATTTAATGAACAAGAATTGCTGGAAATAATTGAATGTCAAATAGAAATTATTTCAATTATTCGACTTAAACGTTTAAATGCAGAGGGGAAATGGATAGATAGCGAATCTGTAAGGATTTGCTTCAAGGGAAACGTTTTACCTCCGTATATATACGCGTACGACTGTCGCTTTAAGGTCGAAGCATATGTGTTTCCAGTGACTCAATGTTCTGGGTGTTGGCAGTTCGGTCACATATTTAAGTTCTGCCCAACTAAAAAGAAAGTATGCCCAAAATGTGGAAGTAACCACGAAAATTGCGATATTAAAGAATTTAAGTGTCTAAATTGTAAAGGCCCGCATTTCGTTCTGGACAAAACATGCCCCTGGTATATTAAGGAAAAACAAATTAGAACAATTATGAGTAAAGAACAGGTGCCATATCGGAAGGCTATGCAAATGTTCATAGAGAAAAGAGAAAGGTTGGAAGGTATATCGCAAACCTTACTTAACTCTCCTTCTGCTTCAAACACAACAGTAGGGTTTGTTAAATATAGTGACGTAGTATCCAAGACGATTGTCAGTCATGAAAAGCCAAAGCCAATAGCGGATATAAGCTCAATGGAGTGTTCTAGCAAAACATCTACGGAACCGGCCTGTGAATCGCAACCCAGGAAGGTTCAAAATAATAATAAGCAGAAAACAAGAGAGAAAGAAGTAACGCATACATTTTCAGAACAGGCAGAGATGGCAGAAAATGGAAGTATACAGGCAGAAGATAGAGAAAAGGATAACACAAGTATGGAACATTTACGGTATAGATTTGAATTTAAGAAATTTATTTTGAAAATTAAAGGTATTTTTATGTCACAGGATAGATTAGAAGATAAACTTGTATCAGTGTTAAAATTGATTTGGAGGGAATTTAAAAATATTGTAATAAGTATGTTTGCTGAAGGAGATTACATTGAAATGCTTTTTAACTTTTTAAATGGTTAGTAACGACCATTATAATGTACAGATAAGCATATTCCAGTGGAATGCACAAAGTTTACGACCCAAATTAACAGCATTTATGGCACTTTTAAATCAGCAAAATATTCACATAGGTATTCTAAGTGAGACATGGTTAAATAAAGAAAATCACCTTAATATTAATGGCTATAATATGTATAGGGTAGATAGAACTGATTCCTATGGGGGTGTTTCAATTATAGTTCATAAGTCCATTAAATCATATTTAAATCCAATCTATGTTTCTAATTCAGGCATAGAGATAGTCAGTATTAAATTGGTAAATTGCAAAGATTTGGAAAATGTTGTAAGTGTTTACTGCCCGTCGTCTGTGCAAACACAAATATCAGACTGGGATGAAATATTTGTAAATTTCTCTAAATCAACGATAATTGGCGGTGATTTCAATGGTCATCATACCAACTGGTCGGTCAAATCCGATACGAGGGGTATACAAATTATGAATTCAGCATTAGAAAATTCATTTGTTTCACTTAACAATGGGACGGCTACTCGAATTAAATTAGTCAATGGCAATTTGCAACAGACGTCGCCGGATGTTACGTTTGTATCAGCTGATATTGCGATAAAATTCGATTGGGAAGTGTTTAACGAAAACATCGGTAGTGATCATTTAATTATTAAAATGTCAATTAATATTACGAACAGTTTTACTACAGTCAAAAAGAGAAATTTTCAAAAAGCTGATTGGTTGGGGTATAATAAAGCATTATCAAAAAAATATTAAATTTCGTGACAATTATGATAGTCTTCAAGATATGTATAACTTATTCTTAGATCAAATTAATAATGCCGCCGATCAATATATACCATATATTAAATGTTGTTCTAAACCCACGAATAAATTCAAGCCGAAAGATTATTGGAACCCGGCGTTGTCGGAAGTAGTAGCGCAGAGGAGATTAGCTTTGTCAAAGTTTCGGCGTAACCCTACCCCAGAAAATTTAAGTAGGCTTGAAGAAAAAACAAAGGAATCTCATAAATTAATAAACAAGGCTAAAGTATTAAGCTGGCAAAAGTTCTGTGACTCTATTGATCACACTGTTTCGGCTCCTGAGATGTGGCGCCGCATGAGATGGCTAAAAGGTTTCAGGCAAATAAAAAGCTGTCCTTCCCCTGATAAGCAAAAGGAACTATTGTATTCGCTTACTCCGGATTACGTCTTAAATTCGATACCGAACTTTATTTCAAGAAATGATGCGTTGGAATGTAATTTAACTAGGCAAGAGCTTGATCATTGCCTCAAGAAAAAAGACTCAGCACCTGGTGAGGATGGGATTTCATATTCCATGATTTATAATTTACCATACATAGCTAAACTATTTCTCCTTCACATATACAATAAGATTTTTAATTCCGGTACCGTACCCTATCAATGGCGAAATATTACAATCATTTCCATACCTAAACTTAATAACACTAGTTCTGACCTCAAACTTCGGCCTATCTCGTTAATTTCTTGTGTGTGCAAAATTATTAATTTAATGTTGTTCAAACGTCTTGAGTGGTACACAGAAAAAAATAGGATTCTTTCATCATATACTGTTGGTTTTAGGAAGTCCCATTCTTGCCTGGACGCGGTTACTCGTTTAGTGACGTATATCCAAATAGGATTCTCTAAGAATATAACAACCCTAGCCTGTTTTCTGGATATTGAAAATGCCTACAATAATGTTTCCATTGATGTAGCTATGAATATTTTGGATCAATTAAAAATAGGATCAAAATTGTGTTCATATATATGGTCGTTTTTAAGTGAAAGAAAACTAAGCATTAAGTTAAACAATACTGATGATTCAATAATTACCAGGTGGACAAATAAAGGTTTAGCTCAGGGAGACCCCCTGTCTCCTTTAATTTTTAATTTAATAACTTATAGTTTAGCCCAGCTGCCTCTAAATGTTTTGTTGTCACAATATGCAGACGATTTTGTTCTGTATATTAGAGACAAAGATAGTTATAAAAGTGAAATGTACATGCAGAGAGCACTCGATTCCATAGTTTCGCAGCTAAGCGAACTTGGTTTAGTATTATCTCCTAATAAATCAAATTATTGCCTTTTCAGTAGAGGTCAAAGAAGAATATTACCCTCTGTGAAGATAGACGAGTGTAATCTAGCCTTTAAAGATTGCGTCAAATACTTAGGTATATGGCTAGATAGAAGTCTGCGTTGGGGCAAACATATTAATGAGATAATCGAAAGATGTTCAAAACTCTTAAACATATTAAAAGTACTTGTTGGTAGCTCCTTCGGTATTCATACAATTCACATGCGCAGATTATACATCACACTAGTTAGAAGTCGAATGGATTATGGTTGTTTTATTTATGACTGTTGTGCAAAAACGCACGCTGTCAAATTAGATAAATTACAAAATCAAGCTTTAAGAATAATAGGAGGTTTTATTCGAAGTTCACCAATACACGTTATGGAAAGCGAGCTAAGTATAATACCATTACCAATACGAAGGCGATACTTAGCATATAAATACAGCTTAAAATTAAATTCTTGGTTCAATAATGTAACTGTTGACATGATTTCAGAATTAAGTGCTCTCTGTAATATAAGATACTGGCAAAACAAAAAGATACCTTTACTTGTTCAAACGTATAGAGATATGAGCCAAATTAATGTCAAGTCGGTCAATGTTCTGAGTATGTTTAATTTGGACACATGGATAACAAATATTGAAATTAACAAAAATATTATTGTAGATCTTGAAAGCATTCAACGTGCTAAAGCTTATTTTGATTCGAACATATTGGTAAATAATGTTGTGACTGAATTAAACAATAAATATTTTGGGTGGCACAGTATATATAGTGATGGATCTAAAGGTGCGCAGGGTCTAGGAGCCGGATTTTATGACAAAACTTTACAATATAAAGCAGGTTTTAAAATTAATTGTGATGTATCGATAATGTCGCTGGAACTCATTGCAATTCACCAGGCGTTATCTTACGGAATTAATCATAATTCTAATAAAATCGTTATCTTTTCAGACAGTAAGAGTGCCTTACAACATGTGGCTCGATGCACCTCTGGTCGCAGAGACGTATCGATAGCCTATGATATCCTGAAAACTATTATTACTTTTAATGAAATGGGTAAAGAATTAAAGTTGCAATGGGTTCCAGCACATATTGGCCTGAGGGGAAACGAGGAAGCTGACCGTGTAGCTAAGTTAGCAGCAGTAAATGGCAATTTAATTAACTATGTACCTGACCACTGGGAATTAGTGCCAAAATTTAAATCACTTTGCTTTAATTATTGGAAAACACATTTTGAAAATATATCTTTAGAAAAAGGCATCTGGTATAGGACTATACAGAGTGAGCTCCCTCGTAGCCCCTGGTTTGATGATACCAGCTTAAGTAGGCATTATGTCAAGCTAGCCCTAAGACTTAGGTCCGGACACTACCCATCAGCAAAGTTTGCACACTTAATGAAGAAAGTAAATTCACCTAATTGCACCATTTGCAATCAAATTGAAGATGTGCAACATTTGCTGATGGAGTGTGTCCGTAATAAAAATGATCGCGAGTCCCTGTTGAACGAATTTAAATTAAATAGGTTGGATGTAGGTCTAATTCAAGGAATTTTATCAAGACCAAAATCAGAAGAAGCTAAGAAATTATGCCATTTAGTAACAGTTGCTCAACAGTGATTCGTCTCATGTAAAATATTTAAATTCTGAGTATTAATTTGATTGTTTAAAATTATGTATTTACTTTGTGATAAGTTACGATGGGGTTGACATATCCGTATAGGCTAAAAACCCCAAAATAAAATAAAGATATAAAAAAATAAAAAAAAGTTTTTGCTTATATAATCTGGTCTCATAACTCTACCTAAAAATACAATGAAACAGTCATCTTATAATTAGGTATCTCTTGCTTAAATCTGCTATACCTGGACAACAATGACAGTATACATTTGCACAATTTTCAGGATCTCCAAATGTTAATGGACGAAGCGAATCATGGAGTGATATACTTCAGCATGGGATCCAATTTGAAGAGTGACTGCATGTCAGAAGACATGAAGATATCACTACTGAACCTATTCAGCAAGTTAGACCAGACCGTCATATGGAAGTTCGAAAGTGATTTGGAAAATATACCTGTTAATGTGCATCTAATAAAATGGGCTCCGCAAGATAGTGTCTTGGGTAAGCAGTACTAATTATTAATTAGATTATTGAGTTAAAAATTACTAGTATTTTTGGTAACCTTTCCATGAAAACTAGAATACTTATGTTAGGAATAGGTTTACGTCGATAGTGCAATTAATAGATGAGATTCGTACACTATTACCAATGTTTTATATATTAAGCTATCGCCGCTTAATAATTAATTAACAGTTATGTTATATTATTATGTATGCACTACGATAGGCGATGTGAGCTGGCAGCAAAGAGACTCCGTGCTGAATCGTTATTAAAAAAAATATATATAACATAACTGGGCTCCCATAAAGCCTAGGCTTTTACTTAAAATAAACAGGAAGTTCAGGAAGTAGGTTTTACAGCAGACCGCAGTGACATAACCTTGAGTTGTGTTCCTGCGGTTGCGTTTCCAGACTACCTTTGAAAGCTCCAATAATCACTAAATGAAGAAGAAATAGGAAAACGAAGATGTGGTATATTACAATGTTGTTATTAATATTTCAGCGCATCCAAACCTAAAGCTCTTTATAACCCATGGTGGCCAACTTTCTACTACAGAAGCAGTGCATTACGGCGTACCACTAGTAGGTATACCAGTTATGGCAGACCAGTTTGTCAACATGGATTCAGTCCAAAGCAAAGGATTTGGTATAATGGTCACTTTGGCAGAAGACATGGCTGAAGAACTAGAAGCGGCTATTCGGAAGGTGCTCTCTGATAATAAGTAAGTGAATTCTAGTTGACGTGCTGATCTAAGATCAAATAAATAGGCTAAGGATTTTGGTACTGACAGATTGCAGATTTTTAATCGAGAGAATAATTCTTCAATCTCTTTTATTTGAAAATACAGACATGAGTAATAGTTCATTGAAATTAAACTACTATATACGGATATAATTCAAAATTTTGTAATAAAGTAAATAACGCGATAAAATCCGTATATAGTAGTTTAATTTCATGAATAACATTCACGTTAACAAAAGACTATATTATGAGTAGTAGTTGGCAATTATTTGGTGACCGTAAGTGACCTGACTAGCCCTGGGCAATATCATTGCATTACACGAAACTGATGATACTGTTATTGCCTTTTGCATGATGGGTAAGAATTTCGGCAGATTACTTATCTTTCATCACATGTATTTTATTCCTTTTCCTGTAGTTGCCTTATTGGCATATTATTATAATATTATTAGCGAGCCAGTGCGTCCAGCTCCGAGTATTGTAAGCAACTAAAAAACCGTAAATAGTACTACTACGTACTATTACTACGTACTACTATTTACGGTTATAGAAGTATAAATGTAAGTAATTTTTACTGTCACTGTCATATAGCTAAGTATATAATACGAGTATAATATAATGTCAGCCTTGTATTAAACTGTCCCTCTGCAGGGCACGAGCCTCTTCTTAGTGTGAGAAGGGTTAGGCCATTATAGTCCACCACGCTGGCCCAGTGCAGGTTGGCAGACTTCACATATGTGAACGAAGATATCTTCGAGAACATTATGGTGAACTCTCAGACATGCAGGTCCTCATAATGTTTTCCTTCACCGTTAAAGCAAGTGAAACGTATATCGACTTTATAAAATGGTTTTCTTTCTAATACTTTTGTACTCAATGATAATTATTAAATTTGTTCACAGGTATACAGCCAGGGCTAAAGAAATATCTTCGATCTTCCACGATCGTACTATGAAGCCGGGTGCCGCAATCTCCTATTATGTGGAACACGTTGTGCGCACGCGCGGCGCTCCGCACTTACGTTCTCCAGCACTCGCCGTCCCTTTCTACCAACGGCTTTATTTAGATATATTGGTTTTAATTATTTTATTAGTAGCTGTAGTATATAAGCTTATTCGACATGTGATTTGTAGACGACTGCAGAAGAGTAAAAAGGAGTAAAATATGTATGAATTATTTATTAACTCAACAACATAACTAAAAACTAATTTTAATTTGCATATATATATGAATAATTTTATTTAATTTTCTCTTTATTACATTTATTTGCATCAATCAAATCAAAATCAAAAATAAATTTATTCAAGTTAGGTAACACTTATGAATGTCAAAGTTACAATAAATTTTTTCTGTGAATTTACATTTACTGCCACGTTCAGCATAGCAAGGGTGTAGGGCTCATGAGAAGAACGGCCAAGAAACTCATGGCCACACATTTTAATCGCCAAGTTTACAATAAAATTTTGTTTACAAATCATGACTGTAAGGTGCTGCAATTATTTCTCCATGAATTACTACTGAACATACTGTAGCATTTAATAAAATTTGATGTTAGCCTCTAAAGTGATGGTTTATATTTAAAATTTGTACGCCCTAACGGCAAAACATGACTGAGCTACTATGTTTTATATTTTCTAACTTGTATAGGTACCTATATGTGCATACTCATGTTTTAACAAATAAAACTATCTTTATCTTTATCTGTTCTTTAACATGCCTTTGGTAAATCTTACAGAGCCCTAATTCGTTTACCACAGCTCAGGTATAAATATTCGAACCAAAAATGTCTTCTTTTAAACTAATTGCGTATACTCTTCAAACTCTATGCAGATCCTTTAGTACGATTGGAATAAGTCTATATCTGTCTTATATAAAATAGCTTTTGCTCGCAGCTTCGCTCGCGTAAAAGTAAGTTAGATTATGTTAGTAATAGAACTTTTTTTAATAATATAATAGACTCGCTGGTTTTCAATTAAACCCTTATAAATAAACATACAAAAATCTAATCTGTCCTCTTTATAATAATAGTATAGAAAATAAATGAACGAACAACAAATTATGTATGTATACAGTTAGACTGTTTTGTTTCTTCCTAGATTCGTTGCCTCAATTCGCCATTACTACATGGTGGTTACCGATATTCTATAATTAATTTTATTATATTAATTAAACCAAACTTGTCTTTAGGTCAAACAACTATACATGTGAACCATCAACTTAATCGAATTTGCTTTGATAAAAGAATTGATGAAGTAATTCGTATGAAAACAAAATTGCCGATCTTTTTCTTTTCATGTAAAAACAAAAACTGGTCTTTTAAAATGTAATATGTGGATATAACTCTCGAGTACATACTTGTTATCAAACAATGTACAATGATTTTATTTGTTTGCTGCCTTAAGTGCATCTCTACTTCGAAATAGATAATAGCAAGTGCGTTTTAGAATTATGGAATAATGTGCTAGAAACTCAGTTTATTTGTAAATCAATTTAATTTATATGAATTTGGATAGGAGAGCGCAAGCAAGGTTGCCGGTAACAACATATATGTACAGCTACAGTTAAAGGAGTATATATAGATATATTACTAGATATAGTAATAATAATAAAATACAGAAGTGAAATTAGATTGTTTGTTTTTAAGGGAGAGATATGTATAATTCTGGAATAACTATACTAGTTTTAAAACATATCATATGAAAGTAAGAGTCATACAATTCTTGTAGTGTCGAAAAGCCACATCATAAGTTAGTTGGGCCTTTGTCTTGCGTTCTTGGCCTCACGATTACGTAAATGATCGACGTGAGGGTTATTCATACCACATCAGTTCTGTCCAGACAAAGACAGCTGGTGATCCGTATTGGTCAGTACTTTTTGCGTGGTCTCGTCTTATATATTGATTAAAAGCTTTCCCCGTTGGTTACTGACTCTTCTGCTATAGAGGAAGCTCCAGCGTTTCGACACCAAACGGCTTAAATATCTTATCACCAATAAAAAAGAAATTTGTCTTTAGTAAGTATAGTATTAATAAAATTTAAGTACACAAAGGCATTCCTATAATAAATACCTACGCCTAAAGACCATCGCCAATTGACCCGAATCCATGGTAGAGGTTTCATCATCTTAAATTATAGTCATGGTCATCATGACTCATTCTTATCGACACTATCATAAAATTGTAAACAAGCTGTCTAAAGACACAGCTAAACACAACATATTTTGTAATTTTAATGATTTATATTTCTGAAATCTGCTAATGAATCTTATTGACATGTGCATGGCTATTTAATTTTATAATGTTTAAGTTTTATTGTATATTATCTATCTGTATACATTTCGACACAAAATGTTTTTGTTATGAAATTATAATGAATAAAAAATCCAAGAGTAAGTCTTTTAAAATTATCTTACAAAATTCCACCCGCGGCTTCGCTCGCGTAAATGTAGGTTAGATTAGTAGTCGGGCACGCCACGAATGTGACGATGAGTCCCGTTTTTGAGGAATAGCTGAAGAGGAGGCATGATGCCCTCATCTTCCGGCTGTTACAGGTAATGACTGGCCACGGTTGCTTTGGTCAGTTCCTGTGTCGCATAGGCCGACAAGATTCGCCTGATTGTCACGACTGTGATTTATTTTGGCGAAATGCCCAACCTGGGCATCACAGCACCGTGAGTTGCTCGCAGGAGTCGAATTGATTGCCCTCTCGCTTCCGGCCGTGGTTCAGTCTATGGTCCGGAGCAAGAGGTCGTGGAACGCCGTCGCCCCTTACTGTGAGGAAGTAATTATAAAATAAATAAATAAAATAAAAAGGTTTATTGCAGAAACTTTTACAACGTTTACATAATCTTACATAGGGACCTCCTTTTAAGTAAAAGATATACTTGTGCTAGGAGGCCCCGCTCTCCAATAACAAATTATAAAATGGTAAAAGTAGTGTACAAAAAATATAATTAAAACAGTAAATTAAAAGTTAAATATAAAAATTAAAAGTTAAACCTAAAATTAAACAAAAATAAAAAATAAAATATGTTTATGTGTGTGTGTGTAAGCGCGCGCGCGTGTGTGAGTGTGTGTGTGCGTGTGTATGCGTGTAAAAGTAATTTCCATTAAGAAGGCGGCGAAGCGGTAAAGTGAGCGCTTGAACCCTCTCCTCAACCACAAAACCGGGCGCCATAGGGCGCGAAACGACCTCCAGCCCCCATGTGGTTTTACCTGGGGGTGCTGGAATTCGTAGGCCTGCCCGCCACTCGATCAACACCAGGTCTAAGAGGCGGCGTGCGTTTCCACGCGCGCCTCTGTGTCGTGTCTTCGTCTCCCCACAAACTTATAGTAGGGTAGGTCGATTCGTGTAGTAGCCTGTCGTTTCATTCGACGTTCCGAAACCTCGGCGGGGTCTCAATTGCGTGTGAAAGTGATTCACGCGATAACTACTCAACCGCATTGTCAGGGGTACAGAAAAGGACATAATATGGTACCTTTCATCCCAAAAACTACTATTCTCGAGGGGTAGAAAATTAACACAACCTATGTACATTTATGCTAGAGGAGCTGCGAGAAAATCTAGTATATAATTAGCTAGTATGGAACTTAGTGCATAGACAGAACTTTAACAAAGACCTTCGTAAACGGAGGGTACAGAAACCAAACCTGTGTCCTCGCTACTCGTAAATCTGTCTTTTACTGCATGGCCATCCACTTGAGTGCAACGAAATGACGGTTCTTTACCGAGAAACGTTTTACTGGCGCCTTGGTGCATCTTTCCTTTTATTTTAGAGTCAAGGGTGATCCATAAAACCTACAGACCTAGAATTGAGTATTATTTATTAATGTTATCCTTACTTTATATAGTGCTCCTAATCGTCGATCACGATTACAGATTTTAGAATGTTATATAAGTGGCAGTCTTACATATTATTATTTCAAAAGGACGATTTCAACATCAGATGGCCAATTCTCATAACAAAACCTATTCCAAATATAGGTTCTATCTAGTTTACTTACTGTGTAAGGACTATTAAGTAAGTAACTTAATAGTCCTTACACAGTAGAGTCGACTAGAGCGCGTACCAACAAGTTTGGGTCCTCATACCTCTGCCGAACGACCAAAGCATGGAATTTTCTGCCAAGGCACGTGTTTCCTTCTTCCTTCGAGCCTGGGTCCTTCAAGCGGGGCGTGAAAAAGCACCTTCTCAGGCCGTCAAAGTAGAGACCTCAACATCGCCTCGGTTGCTATGAGGGCGGTGTGGAGGCGACTGCTCTTAGACCACACGACTGCTTACCATCAGGTGGAGTGTGGTAATTTTGACGAGCAAAATAAAAAAAATAAAAAATGTTTCAGTGTCATAAATATCACAAATACATAGTATTCTTGTAAATTAAAATAAACGTCAAATATGTACTTAAATTACATACCAGTTCCTATTTGACCTTTATTAGACTAGATCGGAACTGTATTTTGAACAATTTTTATCACGAGAATATGAATATTATCTACGATGAAAGAATAAAATTAGTGAGTAATTAACTTTCACCTAGAGTTTGCTTGTGGCGAAATAAGTGTAATAATCTTGGCATGTAAAAGTAGGCAGGATAATGTAATATATAAAATTACGTTTAATTAGAATAATTCTTATAAACACTCGGAAATCAATAGAACAATATCTCATTTAGGCCTCGTCAATGCATAAGATTAGTAGTAGCAAAAATATAGACAAACCTCGAAATAAACATAATAAATAATATAATATATTATATTCTACCACATACACTCAACACCATCTAGCCCAAACTAAGCAGAGCTTGTACTATGGGTACTAGATAATGGATAAACATACATAATATACGTTTTTTTGTAAATACATACATAATACCTAGAAACACTCAGACAAAGACAAATATCCATGTTCATGCACACAAATGTTTGACTTGTGAGGCAATCGAACCCGCGACCTCCGGCGTGGCAGTCGGTTATACTAACTACTACGCCATCGAGGCCACATATATACAAAACTTCAACTCAATAAGGAATAATTATTATTATTATAACTTTTTCATTTTTATTTTCCTATGTGACCAGACAAATGACGATGTGGTTTAAGTGACCTCAATTCTACCGATGATTGTGGTATCAAAGCCAAAAAAGAGACAAAAATATTTCAATTCAGAAATAGTTATTTAAAATCTAAGTATTCAATAGCTTTGAGTTTGTATTGCCACAATTACGTTTTAATAATAAATTAATAATATAATTTACACCTCTAAATGGATAAATTCTCAAAATATAATTATGATCATATAACTTTAAGTTACCCATAGTTTACACAATTTAAACAGTCATTGCACGTTCAAACGTTTCGAGTATGACTGAAATATCTCAGTATTTATTTGTGTGAAATCAGCCGCTGAGACTAGTCCTGCCGTGGCATCAGTGATGCATGCATACTTCAAATAATACACGTGCTGTGCTCTTAATACATGTGAATATAATTATTGATGAAATAATTATTTATTATTATTGAATATAATTATTTGTGTAATAATTATTCGATTCAATTTTAAGGTGTGAATTATTGTGATAAAGGATAAAAACAAAGGTAAGTATTATGTGTTAAGTATATATCATTAATGATAATTTATTATTAACTAGATTTTGCCGGCGATTTCGCTTGCGTAAATGTAGGTCAGGTTAAATTAATAACAGTATTTTCTTCTGGGTGAAAGGTACCCTATGTCCTTATCTGTACCCCTGAATTTTATTATGATCAGTCAAGTAGTTATGGCGTAAAAGCGTCACAAATAAACACAAACTACAATTCGCATTTATAATATTACAATTCTTGCAACTCACGAAGGCGAGCGGGCTTTACGTGTACATGCACAGTGCGGTAGTGTGCGTGTTTGACAAAGCGATCAGTTGTGAGCGACACTTACACACACACATACATAGCCCGCTCGCCATCGTGAGTTGCAAGAACTATAGTTAGGGTTAGGATATAATCAGACACACATAGTCTCATACCTCTATCCCCGAAAGGAAAGGCAAAGGTATTACACTCATATTTCGACAACTATAATTTTAATTCCCACATATCAAGCGAGCCTATTGGTGCATATCGGACACAGTTCCGAACTTGAGAACAGGAAAACCTAGTGACTTTTCCAACTCGGGACTTGAACCCAAGACCTCGTGTACAGCAGTAGCATTTAATACCACTGCACCGCCGAGGCAAAAACTAATAATAATATATATTTACATAATATATTATGGTGTTATGTTATTGTTCATGTTGTCAATCATAGCGCACAAACCCATTAATAAATCATTCAAGACTACCATAATGTTAATGTTTTAATAATTTGATCAACAATATGTCATTTATTATTTCTGTCCTCATTCGTTATTTTTAAAAAGTGTCTTATGATAAATACTTCTTATAGTATTTATGGTGTGTTTACTTTTTTAATCAGTGCAGTATCTAGATAAAAATGTACACAACATTAAATCATTCGATGGTTCTAGATTTCTGTTTTTTATAGGAAACTAAAACTAAATAAAAGTAAACATTATTAAACACTAGATTTTGCCCGTGGCATGGCTTGTTTTTTTATCTTGATGAAACGTATATCCCTCCTATACCCCTGACATGGTGTGTGCAAAATTTAATGATAATCGGTTAAGTCGCTAAGGCGTAAACGTAACAAACAAACAAACCAAATCACATTCGCATTTATTATTAGTTAGGATTATTCTACTAAACTGTATACAAGCTAAAAACTAAATCTCTATACACGATTCAGTACAACTATTATTGGTATGCTAATAGGTACTTACTTCGTTAGTTATAGTATAATAAAAATGTTGTGATAGATCGGGATAGGGTATTCGGTTCAAAGATGTTTAGGTTGGATTTGTTCCAATAGATGCATGTTGTTGTTAGTTATTATTAAACCTTGCATTTCTTGCTTTGTTATTGTTTTATTTAGATTTCTAAGAAAAAACTAATTAGATGATGGCTAAGTTATTTTGTATTCTACTTTTATTTTGGTATTTTCATCTGTACAGACATGTCAACCTCATCGTGACATCAACTACTTACTCAACATTGTAGCTAATCTTCATTTGAAACCTAAGCTACCAAACAGTAAAAACCGCACTAAAACCTGTTCCGAAGTCTATATATGTGATGCCGGTACAAACATTTGTGAGAATAGTAGAGCCTCGCTGATTTCAGCATGAATGGGCCGGCTCGACCGGGCAAAGAATACCCTCTCATAGAATATCGACGTGTAATAGCAGTATTCCTACTGTTGTGTTTCGTTCGGTGAGTGCCTTTCTCCCATCCCGCTCCTTCTCCTTCCCACTTCCTTTCCTAAGGGGTCGGCAACGCGGTACTGATGCCTCTGGTGTCGCAGGCGTCTATAGGCTACGGTGACCACTTAGCATCAGGTGGGCCATATGCTTGTTTGCCACTTAGTTGAATCCATTGTTTTGTGTTCAAAGACTCTATTGACTATCGATACCAATTTGTAATTTAAAAATAATTATCTGCTATGATCAGCCTCGGCTTGTTACATTATTATAATAGCACTAGTTTCTGCCTACAGCTTCGCCCGCATGCATCCTACAGAAACGCATTATTGGGATACAAAATATTTTTTTTTATATTAAGCCAGGACGTGGACTATTTGCGTGCCAAGTTTCATCCAAATCTATTCAGCGGTTTACGCGTTAGTAAAAAACATCCAAGCATTTTTACAAACTAACTATTTATAATATTTGCTACTATTAAAGGAACATTGCATAGATGGCGTAGTGGTTTAAGTAGTCGACTTGCCGTGACAATGGCAAGGCGACTTGGCCTTGCTATTGCCACTATACCGGGTGTTGTGGATTTGATTCCCCACACGGGACAACAATTTGTGTGATCCACAATTCGTTGTTCCGAATCTTTGTATGCTTAGTGTCCGTTGTTAAAATGTTTGTAAAGTCACCGGCGACAAAAAAAAAGTGTAACAGATTATCTAATAGAAAACCATTTACCTTATAATACAGATTTTCTATCAGAAATGCTTTTAATTAGCGTTTAAATTTTTTTGATTTTCTTTGATTTTTTGTCATATATTCTAGGAGCCATACTAAGATTTTTTTTATCCTACAATGCCTTTGTATGTTTAGTTTCATAGCTCTTATTACCGTGCCGTATACTTTTTGTATGTTTGTTGTTGCTCTGGATGTAGACTTATAAAGATTATTAAATAATATAAAATGGTCGACCACGATACGAAGAAATGATATGAACAGTTCTTGTAATTGAGTATACATTAAAACCGTGTTATCTTGCTCAGATTGTTTACTTAGTACAATTACAATACTAACATTGTACTATGTTTACTGATAAAATAGTTATATATATGTACGTATAAGAGGCAGTTTTACAATCTATAATTCTAATACTATAAAGCTGAAGAGTTTGTTTGTTTGGTTGAAAGCACTAATCTCAAGAACTACTAGTTCGAATTGAAAAATTTTTTTTTTGTTGGATAGCCCATTTATCGAGGAAGGCTATAGATTACATAATATCACGCTACGATCAATAGGAGCAGAGCATCAATGAAAAATGTTGCAACAACGGGGAAAATTCTTTTGTGTGAAGCAGACGAAGTTTCGCGGGTCAGCTAGTTTTCTATATTGTATCAATATATTTACTACAAATACTTTAGTATGAAATTCACAATTTGGATTTTTGGTTTAGTACGGTGGAGCAGCGATAGTAAATAACATTGTCAATGAAGTTTTGGATTTTATATCTGCTACAGGTTAGATGTTATTAGGTTTTTCTATAACAAAATTATTATTAGCCACACTGAGTCTGGTACTTTGTTTTACTGTGACGGCTGGCGGACCTAAAGACATAGTGACGAAATTTGGATGAAATCCCCTATGCCTAAACTTTCGGGTATATAAGAGTAAGTACGTAACTTAACAGTTTAATATAGGATGATACTTACATTCTTAAAAAACATTTAGCATAGCAATATACAAATATTGAATCGAATTAGGCGTCACTTGGCAGAAATGCATTGTAATAAAATAGTTGGCTGGAGAACCGCCATGCAACCTCGGACTGTTCCACCGCAATAATTGCAATAGAAAAAGATTGACAATACCGAACTTCTCACAAAAATTGCGCATATTTTGTGTTCGAAGTGGAATACTGCAATTTGGAGTACGCTCGTATCCTACGACGCGGCTCTCCCTATCCGGAAGAGTTCGGTATTGTCAAACATTTTCTATTGCAATATTTGTGGCCCATGTTATCAAGTAATCAATAGTAGCACACGGTTGTGACGTATTATATTGTTTTAATTGTTATGTTATAATTGCATATTTACATTTGATTATTTCTATAATTAATAATTATCATTGTTATTTGTTACTGTACTAATTTTACACCTTAAAATGTAATTAATCGATATTTAACTTTCCATTTGATACATTGATAAAAATATATAAATAATATAGGAGATTAACAAATATTCATTCTCGTTACAACTGTCAGTTAGAACGTTACTCTGCTGAAATATATACTGTTTGTGTAAAAAGTATCTCGGCGTTTCATTGTGCAAGAACCACGACTGCGTAATACCCACCACAAATATTGCAATAGAAAATGCACACAGTCCGAGCGTGCGTGGCGGGTTTCCACTCTACCTAATAATTTTATTATCTAGACATTTTTAAACGTATGTAGACTGCCTCAATCGCGCAGCGTTAGAGAATACTGCCGCTGTGCATGATGATACAATTTAATTAAGTGTACATCACTTCTGTAGACTGTAGATAACAATCTCTTTGTCTAATCATTTGTAACTAACAAAAACTTTGAGTTTATCTAACGTTAATTAGTTTCAATAAGGACTGTTTTTATATACGATTCAGACACAACGAAGGGAACTTAGTGTTTTTATTCGATGCTATTTGGAATTAAACCTGTTTTTGTGGCATGTCTCTGTCCTTGTGAAAACGATCGAATCTGTTCAAAGTTAAGAACCTTTATTGTCGTAAAATGAATACACTCTTATTGGACTTTATTGAAGAAAACAATAATTATGTGCCCTGGTTTAGACACTTGAGAGCCAATACTGCATTTTTTTTAATTGAACGCTCCTCTTTTTTACTTGATATACATTTCTACTCACGTTAAGGATTAAGAGCACACATGATGCTATTTTTAAGTTTTTATAATAAATCTTGAATTAGAAACACGTTCCCAAAATAACAAAAAATTACTTCATATGTTCATAACCTTTTACATTTGCATCCAAGATTTACGCATCTATTAGTCAGATGTAATGTATCGGGGGTGACCCTGTAACCTGCGGTTATTCATAGACAGTACTAGCTACATACACACGTATAGAAACAAGCGAACGTATGCATGCGTCATGTAATAGGTACTTTACCTATACGTAACGAGGATAAATTCTTTAGGAGCTGTTGCACTATTGTACGTTCATAAGGAAAACTTGGACGAATAATCCAAAAAGGGTTTACCTTGTTGGTTTAATGCTCAGACACGCTAGCCCTTTACTAGAGACGAGTCGCTTGTTACATTCTGAAGTCTCCCCACTGAGCAGCGATAGCTCAGTGGGGAGACCAACAGACTGCAATGCAGAGGGTCTCGGGTTCAAACCCACGTCGCGCACCTCTGACTTTCGGAAGTTATATGATTTTTTTAAATTATGTGCGTATTGATTGACAATTATCGCCTGCTCAGTGCCTCGGAGAGCACGTTAAGCCGTCGGTCCCGGCTGCCATGAACATCTATGGCAGTCGTTATTGGGAGAGTGTCGACACAAAAGATCCCACTGGGTCGAAGTGTCGCCGGTCTGCACTGACTGGCCCCCACATAAGATAAGATAATATACATTCTGAAAAAATACTGTATGCACTGGCTCTAAGAATATACTAAAGCGATAGTGAAGCGAACAAGCAGTGAGTGGACAACATCTCACTGGCAGCTCAGCCTTTAAAAATGTACTCTCTCCTATGTGGAACCTAAATATAACTCTTGCTATAATTTACTACTGTCCTCTAGCCCAAATTTCGGTTACAGCGGTCAATCTTAACGGTGACTAGTCATCTGCACAGAAAATATCAATCAATCAATCAAACTTTATTTGTGAACATAGGTATTACAATAAAGGTCTTATGGATACAATTTAATTGAGCTCTATGTCCTATCAATGAAATTGGTGTACAAATCTATTCATTTTTTAGTAATAAGTCAGAATTTATACAATAAAAAGTCAAGTTCGACTAAATAATGTCAATTAAATCAAAATGCGAACAATATTCCACTTTATCATATTGTAAATAATTTCAATTAATGGTACTGGTATTAGGCAATTAATCAATTATAATTTATTGTTACATGCATGTCAAAGGTAAATTGTATTAAAAGGTTAGCAATGTCATATTTTATCATTTAAAAATTCTTCTATGGAGTAGTACGTCTTATCTAATAAAAATAAACACAGTTTACCTATTTTTTTTAGTGCACAAGTGTGTGTGCAAACACAAGTACACTCTCTGTTCCCTAATTCCATGATCTAATGTGGTGACAATCCGACACGACCAGAGAAAGATCAGACGCAGAACCAACGGCCAACTTCCTAACCCCTGCTGTTATTGAGGTTTCTTAGCGGAAAACCCAACAACTTTTTGTTGGACCAACCTGGGATTCAAACCCAAGACTTCATGCACTGCAGTCACATTCACTATCTTTGCGCACTTCTATTACATAGGTGTCATTCTACGTTAGGTAAATATATTAACATATATATTTTGAACCCGTAGGCTGAGGTTTATAACACCTACATTTTGCGTTTTAGGTGTCGCATACCAGTGATCGAATCTACTGCATTCTACCAGTCACATGCCCAGACTCCGTGCTAAGACTTCCCTTAATGCAGATCCCGGAATCAAACCCGGAACTTTGCATTGAGCACAAATATATGCCAGGAATACTGTGTCATGCTACGTTTTAATGTTTTCACAGATATTTATCTTGCAATCCGCAGTAGTATATCTGTTACTGGCCAAGCAAGGCCGATGTAATAAAATCCTATTCTCAACACAATATGAGTAATGAACTAACGTGCTAGCGCATAACTTTGTTCAAATATCGTTTAGTAGATTTACTGTTTTTATTGTTAAGCTAGTTTCTGCTTGGGGCGTACGCAGATGTGTCACCAAATAAAAAAATAACCACTTAATTCTTAATATATCAATAAAAGGGTTAGGTAACAAGAAGTCTAGGATAGGCTTGGAACATATCACAAATTGTTATCTCCTAAATTAAAATAAACGTCAAATGTGAACTTAAAAATTGTTTACATTTGACATTTATAAGACTCGCTAGGAACTCTATTTTGAACATATTTTTAACGAGATTTGATTCTCTGATGGCAACACATTACGGGGAGAAAATGGTACACAAATATCCTAGGTTTTATTTTATTTATATTTTTAGACATCTGTTGGTGTGTGTATGTTTGCTCTAAATACATTTAACGGCTTACTCGTCATTAAGTTACGAATAACTAAACATCATTACAAGCTTGTCTAGAGTTGAATTAGATACACTTACACGTAATTATATATCTGATAAAATCTGCTACACTACTTTTATGTGTTGTTAAGTTTCTTTTATAACTTTCTTTGTGTTACTAAATAAACATTTTCCATTTTCATTTCATTTACTGTGCCTTAAAGGTTACCTGGTATTTAATTAGATACACTTTCGTGCCTACTAAGCCTTAAAGATTGCCTAGAGTTGAATTAGATACACTTACACGTCTACTATACCTTAAAGGTCCCTATTACGTAGCCCTTTAGCCGTCTACAGGACGAATATAAAATATTTGAACATAGAATAAAATAAATCTATAAGTTTATTAATATGCTCTATTATTTTAATTCCAGATGCGGTACAGAATACAGACAGTTTTACTGCTATTAAGCTTGATAACAACGAATGAGGCTCTAAGGATATTAGTATGCTTTCCTCTGACATCAAAGAGTCACAGCATACTGGGTCATGGTGTGGTAGATCGCTTATTGGAAGCTGGCCATGACGTACGTAACCAAATAAGTACTTTGATAATCTCTTTACTGAGCCAAGACGGCGCAGTGGTTGCCGTTTCAATGACAGAGACCCGAAGGTTCGATTAAAATTTTGTACCACGCGCGTAATAATTGTGTCATTTTTTATATTTTTTATTTTATTTAGGTCGTTCACAGCTGACAATCAATATTAATAAAACTGTAAATAAGACAGTACGCCAATTACGAAGAACACAATAAAAAACGAATTATTAAAAGCGAGAGTAACCATGTAATTCTATATGTAATTTAAACGATTATTCTATTGGCCCATATCATAATATTGTCATCTACAAATAGATGTTCCGAGTCCGGATATTCTTTGTGTCTCTTGTCTGAATGTTTGTAAAGTCCAAGAAGAAGTCAACGATTGACAGATTTATGGAGTACGCAGAGGTGTATTGTTACCCCTCTTCATCAGCTATGTCTTAGAAGCTCACTTAATAGAGTACGAGGCTATTACTGACTACAATTCCAGACACTGTGCTGCTACTAGGCATTTCATGACAGAAATACCCCATAACACTTTACTTGACACTGTCTCTGCTTTCATTCCGGAACCCTAATAAAACTGACGGCGCTGTTTAATGAAACAGCGCCGTCAGTTTTATAATATTTTCACTGCACTTCTCAGTGTAAAAAGGGTAAGGCCATAGTCCACCACGCTGGCGCATTGCGGGTTGGCAGACTCCACATATCTTTGAAAACATTATGGAGAACTCTCAGATATGCAAGTTTCCTTACGATATTTTCTTTCATTGTTTAAGCGAACGATAATTAACTATTTAATACGCATATAACTTTGAAAACCAGCGCCTTTCTTAGTCTGGCATATGCTGAACTAAATACCATTTGACAAAATTTATTTATTTTATAATGTATTTAAAACTAGTTAAAGTTGTTTTTGGAAAATAAATTTTATTTTCTTGTTTTTTAAAAAGAATACAATATCTTCAAAAATTCAAAGATGCGTGCCTAGGGATCGAACTTGAGACCTCTGCGTGGTAGCCCAACGGTCTTCCACTAGGCTATCGCTACTTTAGCGTCAGTTTATATAATATTATATTTATATTATTTTCAGGTGGTGCACATCACTTCATTTCCAAAAGAGAAACCGGTACCAAGGTTGAAAGAAATCGACGTGTCATCAATAGAATATGAATTCAGAAAAGAAGTAGAGAAGTGTACGTATTTTGATTTTATATCATAACTAACCAAGTTGAATAAACGTATTTTAATGTCGGAGGGTAAGATCCACTTTGGGTCGCTGAGCTAGCGAAGTAAGGAACTAATAACTAACTAATTTTAAAAATTGTTACGTTAGACTTCGTTCAATCTATATATTAATACGTAAAGCGAAAACTTTGGATCCCTTTTTACGAAAATTGGGCGGACGGAGGAGTATGAAATTTCGCACACTTATAGTTTATACAAAGAAGTGACGAATGCAATTATACAATTATTATTTATTATACATATTTTATATGAATTTATATAAAATATGTATAATAAATACATTAAATTAATGAAAAAACACTACACACACAACCATTCATTTGACACACGCAGTCGAAGCGCGTAACTATGGTTACATATATCAATATACGAGTATAATGACATGACATAATATATTATCGGAGACAGCTCGGCCACAGGACTCAGTGGGCGCGTATTTTCGTCGGGTGCCGACATGACGGGTAGCCTCGAGCGATAATAGTCACGAAGAACGATTTAACAACGTTTATTTAAATAAATTCACAATATAATCACTAGCAATGGTTTTCGAACAAACACGTCCGCTCGGTACGAGCTCCGATTATAGAATGCCCGCCCGCTCCAACGGTCGCGTCCAAGCACGACTCGGTAGTGACGTCACGCTTGCGTCCGGAAACGAATCTTGACTCGTCGACACGGCCATCGCTGACGACTCACACGTCCTCGTGTGTGCAATCTGCAAGCACAAAATTAACCCAGCATTTTGTTCGGCTATTCTGACCATATCCCTACCGTACGTACGACTACGTATGTGTATTGAAACTCAAATTATGCATCAGCTTTAATCAGATTTCACAGAACGATACCCATCTTTACAAATTAATCAAACTATCATCAAGTTCAATTACAGGAAAATAAACATACCAGTACTCATTAGCGCCGCAGAATCGGCTCATCTCATTTTCGCACCAACGAAAACAAGGGTAATCACTAGAGCATGACGTCGCACCAACGACTCATCTCGTTTTCGCACCAACGAAAACAAGGGTAATTACTAAAGCATGACGTCGCACCAACGACTCATCTCGTTTTCGCACCAACGAAAACAAGGGTAGTGTATCATGCCGCCGCACCAACGACTCATCTCGTTTACGCACCAATGTAAACGAGGATAGTGCATCATGCTACCGCACCCACGGCTCATCTCGTTAACGCTCCAACGTAAACGAGGATAACTCAAACAAATTCTCACTAATTCTAATGTACTACAATGCTCATAGGATGGTTAATCACTGCTATGATCACCATTTTCTTCGTCTGCACTTGTTACCACATCAAATTCAACTGGTACCTCATCCTCCGTACTCTATCGTGTGGGTACTTGTATGTTCTCTTGGAATTCAAAGATTTTAAGAGATACCTGTCGTTATCAAGAACCTCTAATATTTTGAATGGGCCCTTGAACTTGGGATCCAACTTGGTTTGGTTCCTCTCTTCATTTTCTATAAGAACATAGTCACCCACATGAAAATGGCAAACCTCTGCCTTATTTTTATCAAATCGACCCTTATCATACACAGCAGTTCGCTTAATATTCTGAGCTGCATGTTCCCGTATCGCATCCAGGTCAAATTCACTAACTAAATCGTCAGTTACGGTCATCAACCCCAAAGGTCTAGCTACTTTACCGATTATTAATTCCAACGGGCTGGCTTTAGTGACACGATTCACGGTTGAGTTCATCGCCAACTGAACCTCACCTAACGCATCTTGCCACGAACGGTCTTTACTTGATTCCACCGCTGTTAGCATGCTCTTCAAGGTACTCATCACCCTCTCCACTTGCCCATTAGCTCGACTACCTCCTGTGGCAATGAGGTGCAACTGAATGTTTCTATTCGCACAATAGCCATCAAACTCTCTACTCGCAAAACACCTGCCTTGATCAGCTATCACACGAACAGGGGCACCAAACAAAGCCACGCTGGACTCTAGGGCTCTAATGCTACTCTTACTATCGATGTTAAGAGAGTGAAAAAGTAAGTCGAACTTGGTAAAGGCATCTATTAGGACAAAAACGTATTCCTTGACATCATTCTTACCACTCAGCTTTCCAGTTGCATCTATGTGCACTGTGTGCCATGGGATACCCACTTTGGAAATTGGATGAAGCTCTGCTTGAACTCTACCCGAGCTTGGCTTTGAGATTTTGGAGGTAATACAATTCTCGACGAACTTGCGTACAAACTTAGACATACCCTCGAACCAGTAATGCTCGTAAGTCTTTTCGAGAGTTATCTCCCAACCCAGATGCATTATCGACTCGTGAACATTGTTTATTACCGACCACCTAAATGCTCGCGGAACAATAGGTAGGCATCGATTTCTACCATTTCTCTATACTTTACGATAGAGAATTCCTGACCTAACCTCATACGTCTTTCTAATATCCTCAGACAAAATTTCATTTTGAAGATCCGACAGTGTCTTCTGAATTTCAGAATCTCTTTCCTGCTCTACTCGAAGCCAGTCATTAGAGAGCTCGGCTATGTTGACATGTTTCTGCTCTACACGTTGCATTGTCTCAGATGGAGATATGGGATTGCGTGAAAGACAATCGACGTGTTTCATCCTAGATCCTTCCCTATAAACAATATCAAAGTCGAACGCTTGGAGATAAGCCCACCACCTGTGAACTCTCGGTGAGAGTTCGGTCTTATTTTTCGTGGCTTTGACGGAATTGCAGTCGGTAACTACGGTGAACTTACGACCCTGGAGATAATGTCTAAAATGCTTGACTGCATTAACCACTGCCAAAGTCTCGAGTTCATAGGAATGATACCTAGACTCGGGGGAAGACGTACGACGACTTTAGTAAGCAACCGGGTGCTGCTTGTCATTAACCTTCTGAATGAATACAGCCCCATATCCATCCGCGCTGGCATCGGTGTGAATTTCTATCGGCAGACACGGATCAAAAATCATTAACACAGGTTGTGAAGTCAAATGAGTTATAATTTGCTGTCTAATTAGCTCATGAGTGGGTTGCCATTGGATTACACTGCCTTTGCCACTTGTCATCTTAAACAATGGAGCCATGATTTTCGAAAACTGAGGAATAAATTGTCGGAAATGGGAGGCTAAACCCATAAATTGTCTTAGCTGTGTAACTGTACTCGGGGATGGTAGCCCAGTTAAGGCCTCTATCTTTTTGGGATTTGGCATAACTCTACCATCCTCGACAATAAACCCCAGATATTCAACACGATGTTTTAAAAACGCACACTTGTCTAGATTCAATGAAAATCCTGCCTTGGTTAAAACTTTTAGAACAAGACGAAAGCGTTCTAAAGCTTGCTCTACATCTGACGCTAGAATCAACAAGTCATCGACATAGGCAACAACAAAGCTATAGCCTATCTCTCCCAACGCCTGCATGACCGCTCGCTGATATACCGTCGTAGCGTTTTTTAAACCAAACGGCATGGTCAAATATTCCCATTGGCCATCGGGTGTGACAAACGCCGTCTTCTCTATCGATGAGGGGTCAACGGGAATTTGATGATAACCACTTGTAGCATCCAAACAGGTATACCATTTTGCCCCACCTAATCTGGCAACTTGATCCTCGATCAATGGAAGCGGGTATCTGTCAGCCACAGTGTTCTCGTTCAACTCTCGGTAGTCTACGCACATACGATCCGAACCATCCTTTTTCTTTACCAACAGTACGGGACTAGAAAAAGGAGAACAACTAGGCCTAATTACCCCTGCCTCTAATAACTCGTATAATACAACCTGCCGTTCATTCGCACCAAGACGATACGGGCGACGCTGTACTGTTTTTGTAGGGTCAATCAAACGAATTTCAAGTCGACCTGTCTTGACGCGAGACGTAGCTACACCACGGGAAAAGAATTCGAAAATTCCTTTAAAATACCTGTCAACTGAGGTTTGAATTCTGAGGGTATATCGGTATCAATGTAATCAAAATCTAACCTTGCACTCTCGCCAGATTTCTCACCCGTCAAAACACTCTTACGGTATATCAAAATCACACTATCAGATGACATACTAACACTAAAATCCTGTGACAAAACTTCTCTCCCAACTAGAATGTCATCTTTAAGATAGCTATCAGGTACCACATGGAATAAAATTTCTAGGTTAAAATCGCCAATAACTATCCGAGACAAAATTTGCAATGTGCTGTACACGCTATGCTGACCTATTCCCGTTAATTTCACAACATTATTCACTCGCTTGCCAGAAAACTTATTTGCGATACACTCCTTGATAAGGGAACATTCAGCACCAGAATAAAAAAAAAACAAATACGACTCACCGGATTTTTGTAACTAACAGCACAGAGACCATCTCGCAGCTGTCCACACGGCGCTCGCTTGTTGAGATCGATCAATTGCATCATATTCCTTTGCTGCATCTCAAACGTAGTATACCAGTGAGAATGGAGTTCAGATCCCACTTCTGATGTCGGAGACAGCTCGGCCACAGGACTCAGTGGGCGCGTATTTTCGTCGGGTGCCGACATGTCGGGTAGCCTCGAGCGATAATAGTCACGAAGAACGATTTAACAACGTTTATTTAAATAAATTCACAATATAATCACTAGCAATGGTTTTCGAACAAACACGTCCGCTCGGTACGAGCTCCGATTATAGAATGCCCGCCCGCTCCAACGGTCGCGTCCAAGCACGACTCGGTAGTGACGTCACGCTTGCGTCCGGAAACGAATCTTGACTCGTCGACATAATTATATCAGTTGGTCGAATTTTGAGCACTAGGCGACCGCTAGTTTTATTTACTCTTTTAATAGTTCGGAGGCAATCTACAGCAATTCTTGATTGAAAGCCCCAATAACATCTGATCCAGGAATCGAAGTGGAGCACAGCACAACAGTCGTATTCACTACCGCTGCACCAACAAGCAGTAGCGACAAAAATATTTTAAATACATACATACTCTTTCTTTGACGACTCGATGGCGTACTAGTCAGTGTAATCCACTGCCACGCCTGAGGTCGCGGGTTCGTTTCCCGTACAAGTCAAACATTTGTGCGCATGGACATGGATGTTTGTCTTAGTCTGTGTGTTTCTATGTATAATGTACGTATTTACAAAAAAAAACGTATATACATATGAATGTTTATCCATTGTCTAGTACCCGTAGTACAAGCTCTGCTTAGTTTGGGCTAGGTGGTGTTGTGTGTATGTGGTAGAATATTATTATTATATTATTATTCTCACGCCTATGAACCCGAAAGGGTAGGCAGATGTGTATCACGTCAATGTTTGCCAAATATTGTTTTAAGTGCCATGTGGCAAACTTATTGCTGTTTACTGGGAACAGCAAATTACTTTGTGTTGCTACTGAGATTTCTTGACAGAAAAACCCAATAATCTGACACGGATATTGAACTCGAGACCTTATACAGTACAGCAATTGTATTATCCATCGCTGCTCCTCTCTTTTTTTATTTTAACTTTCTTTATTTAACTTTTTTTTCAGCTGAGCAATTCAAGCTAAAGAACGTAATAGGCAAAGGAAATTTTGCAGACAGCTTACTATTCGTCTACTTCACTTATACTATGCATAAACTATTTATTCAGGATCCCAGCGTGGTCAAATTCTTTAGTGATCCTAAAGAAAAGTTTGATGCTGTTGTTCTTGAGTGGTTCTTCTCTGAAATCAATGTTGGGTAAGAAATTAAATATCGAGTTATGAGGTATAAAATATTATTAAATAAAATTTTAGAGAATGATATACTAGTCTTAGGTTTTATATTAATACTTTGATTTCGACAAGTCTTGACTTAATAAAGTAGAACCGATGGCAGAACAGGTAAGCGATCGCCTCACCGTAGGTGTTGTGGGTTCGAATCCCACCTAGAACAATTATTGTGTGACCCACAAATGAATGTTTTCAATATGAAGTGAACTAAACGTGTAGTTGTGAACGGAAGTCAGGCATTCTTTGTGTCTGTCAATTGTATGCTTATAAATTACTCCGCAACACAAGCCGTAAATCCTAGGGCAGAAGTTGTCTTATTAAAATACAGAAGAAAGAGCTATCTCCCTTGATCATAATAGATAGGAGTTACACGCCATTGCAAAACTACTTTCTCTTTTTTTGTCTTTCTATACCAAAGTCCTCAACTTAAGTAGGTTTTGTTACTTTGCAGGATTCCTCCTCTATTCGACGCTCCCTTGATCTGGGTTTGTTCAACAGAACCACATTGGCAAGTAATGAGACTTATGAACGAGGTTACGAATCCAGCTTATACCGTTGATGTAGTTTCCACAAGCAGAGCTCCATTGAACTTCTGGCAAAGAGCTGAACAGCTTTGGAGGACTGCAAAGAAATACATTTTACTAAAGTAAGTCGTTTTTCTTATCTAGATCCACACTAGAGATATGAAATTATCGGGTAATTGTTCGAGCCATTCGAATAATCAAGTGATACTAATTAATTCGATTGCTAATCGTTTTTGAAAACGCAATCAAATTTAAATGCATTTATTTTATGCAATTTTATATTTCCAATGTGTAACAAATATCGATCTAAAATTTTAAAAGGTATTCGAGAATCTATTGGTCTTTAGCTCATATAATAGTAAGAAGATTCCAATAATAACTACAAAACAAAAGAAAAATCGCCGAGGAGTATTGTTTATTAAAAGACAATCTTGCCTCGACCTACTAAATAACGATGCTGTACATAATGACACTATAATGTCGTTTCTGAAATTATAAAATGTTCTATTATTAAACGTATTATTTCCTTTAGGCAAGATTTTTATTATAAATTATAAAACTACATACCCATATCATACGCACATAATGCCAACAAATAGTAAAGCAAACATCACTTAACTAATTATATACAGGCTGTCCCAGTTACAAGTTATAATAGCAATCAGCATAATAAAAAAAATCTAAGCTATGTATTTTAAATATTATAGGCAATTTAAAAAATATAGAAAATCTATAACCTTTGACGGTCTCTTCACTCCTGTTACTACAGATATTTACTTATAGAATTTTTTTTTTTTGTTTTATGATCACGAATAATCGAAAAAAATTGCGAGCTTAAAGAAGCATTATTCGACAATCGAGATTAAAAAACAAAAATAAATATTCCAATAGAAAATATCTGTAGTAACAGGAGTAAAAAGACGGTCAGTCACAGGGTGTGTATTTTCTGATAGCTGTTATAAGTTAGCCTGTTACCTGATTCCGGCTTGACGTCGACTTCTGGGACAACCTATATATATAGAGCATGGAACTCGGGTTTGATTTCTGACCCAGCAAAGTGTTATCAATTTACAAGATTTTGCCTGCGCCCTCGCTCGCGGCAATCTTCATTTTGTCAATAAATTACTATGCTTATGTCCTTTCTGTAGGTACCGCTGACACGTGGATTTCATGACGATCGATTGAGTAGCTGAAGCGTGAAAGCATAACAAACAAACAAATTCACATTCGCATTTATAATATTAGTTAGGATCTGGTCACGAAATTCCCGATCACGATCTTGCGCAAACTTATGACATAGAATCAACAACCGCAAATCGCAGTTAATTCAGATAACATTTTATATAATTTTATCTTTTCCAGGATAATTGTTGCGCCATTAGAAAATTGGCTCTACAACAGCGTTTATCCTAAAATCGCAGTAAAGCGAGGGGTCACTATGCCTTCATACAGTGACGCGGCTTACAACGGCTCTCTGATGTTCATCAACTCACATCCATCTATAGGAGGAGCTATGCATTTACCACAGAACGCTATAAATGTTGCTGGATATCATATTCAAGACAAAGTTAAGCCCTTACCAAAGGTATGTTGTATTTGTTCGTCGTAAGAAACAGTTTCACCATAATGCCCAACTTTATTTCCAACTAGTTTGAAATTTTGAATCCAAATGGTATCCAGTACTCTACGTCGAGCTAGTTCATCAATATACACGTGACCATAGCTGCTACAAAGCAAAAAAAACTTCGGCGGAAGTATAGCAGTAAGGTACATTTAATAACAGTGTAAAAGTATTTATTACTCACTGACCCATGCAGCTTCGTCTGCTTCTCACATAACAGAATTTTCTCCTATTTTGCAACATTTTTCAGTTATGCTCTGCTTCTATTGGTCGTAGCGTGATTTTATATAGCTTATAGCCTTCCTCTATAAATGGGCTATCCAAAGCTGAAAGAATTTTTCAATTCGAACCAGTAGTTCCTGAGATTAGCGCGTTCAACCAAACAAACTCTTCAGCTTTATAATATTACTAGATGTTCCTGCGGTTTCACCCGCGTTTATCGTTACTGCGCCGCCCCCGTGGGTCGTACCGTGATGTTATATAGCCTATAGCCTTCCTCGATAAATAGGCTATCCAACACTAAAAGAATTTTTCAAATCGAACCAGTAGTAATCATGCAGAATAAACCAGGAGAAACATCGTTTGTACTATGTCTGTAATGGGTAATTATTTTGCTATGTATATGCAATGTTATTTTAAAACTGCGATATCTCCTAAGATATTCATTGAAATCGAATGATGTAAAGGGAAATTTTGTTTTAAATTAAATACTTGTGATGAATAACGTATTTATTTGGATAAGGATTAATATCATGTTTATAATAATACCTTCGCAAATAATGCATTATTTTAGAACAAATTTGGTTAGCATAAAAATGGTTATAGTGAGTCAACCTTAAAAGATAGACATATGCTGTCGCGGACTTTTTTTTAGAACTTTTAAAGGGGAACAATTCTGTCATACATGATTTTTGCGAAACTTTAACTGTTTACGCAGCGCACGCAGCGGAAGCTCTCAAAAGGAAAAAACACCCGCCGATTTTGAAACATTCTTCATTGGTGCTCAGCTCCTATTGATCTTAGCGTGATGATATATAGCCTTCCTCGATAAATGGGCTATCTAACACTGAAAGAATTTTTCAAATCGGACCAGTAGTTCCTGAGATTAGTGCGTTCAAGCAAACAAACAAACAAACTCTTCAGCTTTATAATATTAGTATAGATAATATAATATCAGCCCTGTATTAAACTGTCCCACACCTGGGCACGGGCTTCCTCTCACTATGAGAAGGGTTAGGCCATAATCCACCACGCTGGCCTAGTGCGGGTTGGCAGACTTCACATATCTTCGAGAACATTATGGAGAACTCTCAGACATGCAGGTTTCCTCACGATGTTTTCCTTCACCGTTAAAGCAAGCGATAATTAACTATTTAATTTATAATATTAGTATAGATAAATAAACCGCAACAAAAACCATCAATCCTGGCTGGTGCAGCGATAGTGAATGTGACTGCTTTACATGTTATGTGTGCTTTACATGTCATTCTATTCTTGAGTGGAGCAATTTGAAGGTCAGACCATATTCTACCTCACTGGCCCGGTGCGGAAAAAAGCGGGGTTGTATCGAGGTCTCTATTGAAATCATTGCACTATCTTTGCATTCTCACTTAAATCTCACAAAAATTAAGCAACACACAACACATTTAGTTAAAAATAATACCCGCTTAGAAGCGCCTTTAGTAACGTAAAAGCAATATCTATAACTACAGACAAAAGAATCCAAACGTTATTCAATCAGCTCATTCAATGCGTGAAATAAATATCAGCCAATCAGCGTTATTAAAATAATCATTTAATCGTGATTTACCTGCAAAACTGGAAATTATCGCAAATCCCGATATACTCTTAAGATTGCGAAAATCTATCCCAGCTTACAAAAATCTGGCCTACTGCACTCGTTCTAGGATTTTTTTATTGACTTGCAGATATTTTAAAATAGGAACGTTAGAAATACGTGTATTTTATCATTATTTCGCATACCGCTCACACGATTTAAGCACACACTTCCTCATAGGGTGTTAGTACGTAATCACTTTTATTCCCAGGAGTGAAATAAAGTCTCGACGCCTGAGCTAAGCCAAAAGTAAAACTTACGACCTTATTTGTTTTACCCATTTACTCATACATATATAGGGTTCCGCCCATATATTCCAGAAGGGATAAGCAGAGGTTGTATTACACTCACACTGTACTAGCTATGTTTAAAGTCTGACGACTTACCTACTGATTTTGTTTGGATATAATTTGAAACTGCTAGAGGATTTCCTCTATTAGTTTTGGCATGTATACATATTTATATAAGCTGCTTTCTAAGGAAATGAACCGCGTTCTTCAAATCCTTTTACTTTTTTATAAATATGTACCTGCTGTGAATTTGTTCCTAATGCGGGAACACAGCCTGTATCGCAGCGGACTTTACAAACATTCAAACGAGGGGCCCAAAAACTACCTAGGTGTGAATTTTTTATCCCGTTTGGGAATCAAAATGACAATACTTGGCACAGAGACATTAGCAAGGCGACTACTTAAACATCTACGCCATCTAAGCAATCAAAATTGTGCTTTGATTACAGTAAAACTACCAACTGAGTACTTTTGTTTCCAGGACCTTCAAACAATAATGGATGCAGCCAAACACGGTGTAATATACTTTAGTATGGGATCAAACATGAAGAGTGACGGTATGTCAGAAGAAATGAAGAGATCACTGCTGAACATGTTTAGCAAACTGGACCAGACAGTGATTTGGAAGTTCGAGAGTGATATGGACAAAATACCTTCTAATGTACATCTTGTAAACTGGGCTCCTCAACCAAGTATTTTGGGTAAGTATTATGCTTTATTTTACTAGAATTACATTGATTTTAGTTTTGTAAATAACTGACCCTTATAAACGCCTATTTTTGCAACGTCTACGTGAGTAGATTTGGTCCGGTCGTTCAAATCCAGAGGGTATATGGTATTCCTAACGTCCCCATCGAAGTAGCGGATAGTGAGAACACAGGCAATTTAACCTCTTTCACCCCACTATAACCTCTGTATTTGAAACAAAAAGCTTTTAAGAGTATCAGGATTTCGTAGCTAGTATATATAGAAAAAAGTTTGAGTATACTAAGAGTATTCTAATCAAAAAAATGTTGCTCAAAGCACAATAAAACTTTGTTCTTCTCATTCTTATGCTATAGAACTAATAAACAATTTAGATATTTGTAAAATTTGGTACTTTATCTTTTTAACGTTATTAACAATTGGGTTCCAAACTAATAGTACTCTGGTTAACCTGTCGAGCTAAGCTAGAATGCTTGTGCTAGGTATGGGCTAAGGTCAATAGCGCAATGGGTGTGGTTGGCAACCACGTTTTTTAACCCACAATTAAACGAAAAAAGTATACAAAAATGTGGATGCATCTCATGATACATGAGATCATAGTAAAATATACCTGATATTAATACGTAATCCCAAAATCATTAAAGAATTTAATTACTTATCTAAATTATTTAATGATACTAAACACTTTTAAAAATAATCAATACTTTAAGAGTACGTATAATTTATTTCCAGCTAAATTCTTTTATAAATGTTACAGCACATCCAAACTTAAAACTCTTCGTTACCCACGGTGGGCAACTCTCCACAACAGAAGCTGTATATTATGGCGTACCATTAGTAGGCATTCCTATTATGGCAGACCAGCACGTCAACATGAGATCTATTGAGAGCAAAGGCTTCGGTGTCCACGTTACCTTGGCTGAAGATATGGAGGATGAACTCGAAGCGGCTATCAGGAAGGTGCTGTCGGATCAATCGTAAGTTCTATTTGAATGTTCGAATATATAAATAATATTATCAACTCAGAAGCACAGGCCTCTCGTAGTATGAAAAGGGTTAAGCTAGTTCTCCACGTTGCCCCAATGCGGCTTGGTAGACTTCACTCATCTTTGAAAACATTATGGAAAATCTCGTCTGAGAGTTCTCCATAGTGTTCTCAAAGTTTCCTTAAGATGTTATCCTTTACTACACAGCGATCGGTAAATGATCAGCTAATAGGCACATAACTACGAAACGTTAAAGGTTTGGATAAAAATCAAACTCGATACCTCTGCGTGGCAATCCTATCCTCTGGTCGGGTCGTCAACTAGGCTATCGACACTGTATACCAGATATGAGTGGCAGTCCTCGTAATTTCGAATCATTTGATTAGATGACGGTACGAATGAGCCGGCTCGTCCGCCCGAAAACCAACAATGTTACTGCTTTTTGACCTATTGGCTCCGAGAACTATTTCTTTCAACACACCTTTATTTTTTCTGGTATAATCTTAGGCTTCTTCTCCCTAGCCTTTATTATTCCCAAGTCACTTGGGGTCGGCTTTCTAGTCTAACCGGATTTGACTGGGTATCAGTTTTTACACGGAGCGGCTGCCACCTGACCTCCGCAACCCGAAGGCTAACGATACCCTAAGGCTAGACCAGTGTCAGGATATTAGAGGGCACTGACTTCCCAATAACGACTGCCATAGATGTTCATGGCAGCCGGGACCGACGGCTTAAAGTGCTCTCCGAGCCACGGAGCAGGCGATAATAATTGGTCCGCGACGTGGGTTCGAACCCGAGACCCTCTACATTGCAGTCTGTTGGTCTCCCCACTGAGCTATCGCTGCTATAATCTTAGGCTACTGAAAGCATATGTCATCAGTTGGGCTATTTGCTTGATTACTACATTGGTAAAATCAAAAAATCTAGTTACTTCATTTCATTAACTCATTACAGGATCTTTCTATTCGAAAACATTATATCACTGCAGAAGATGTAACTGTTCCTTTTGTATTTTTAAACGTTCTCAAGATTTATTTATTTTCATATTATGATTACAGTTATAGAGCAAAAGCGAAGGAAATCTCTTCGATTTACCACGATCGTCCAATGAAGCCGGGTGCGGCAATAGCTTATTGGGTGGAGCATGTTGTGCGTACGCGCGGGGCGACGCATCTACGTTCTCCTGCTCTCACCGTTTCTCTTTATCAACGGTTTTATTTAGATCTATTAGCTTTAATAGTTTTAGTAATATTTGTAGTTCGTAAGCTTGTCAAATATGTACTGAAGATGCGATCAAAGGAACCTTTGAATAAGAGTAAAGAGGAGTAATAAGTATTAGTGCAATGAATAAGAAACGAATTTGATCAGTATTTTTACTGTAAGAATATTTTGTAAGTTTGTAGAAGTAAATTATTTTTATAGTATGATTGTTCTATTTATTTAAGCCTGCGGTATACCCACTTACATGCATCTGTTTATGGACACGTTTAGGCCATCCTTTCCTACTACTCAATACTGATATAATAACAGAAGACTCTCCGTGGATGACTTAAGGCGGTCGTATAATGTACATACTGAATCTACCGCCTGTACCACGATAATTTCATTAGTTATTATTTAAATCCCACGTAGTACAATAAAAGCGAACTTATTGCTATCTACCGGGTACATACCCAGACTCTGTACTGCCGATGCCACTGAGAATATTTTGTCAGAAAATCCTCATAACTTTTCTTGGCTCGGGATTCGAACCCGAGTCCTCATACGCAACAGTCGCATTCACTACTTCTGCGTCAGAGATTTTATTTAGGAAGTAAGGGTACATTGTACACATAATAACTAATAAATTAAATGTGAATGTAAGTTTGTTTGTTATGCTTTCACGCCTTAACTACTCGGCCGAACATCATGAAACGCATAAATACGTTGTCAGGGGAACAGAAAAGGACATAGGGTGCCTTTTATAAAAAAATAGTACTGTTACTAAACTAACCTACGTTTATGCGAGCGGAACCGCTGGCAAAATATAGTTTTAGTTAACTTAGTAATGCACTGTGATTTCCTATAATTTTTTAACTAAGCATTTGCTTAAACAACGAGCTATGATTTTATGTTCCTTGTAAGTCTATAGTCTACAAGACACTGTTCCAGACCCATTGTTGACCCCTGTTACAACAAATTGATGCAATTTAAATCTGATATTTTATTGAATAATACATACATACACTAAATAACTATGACCAATGCGAGTAACAACTTCGTACTCACTAAACTACTGCCCTTTATTCTATAAATTCTATGTATATAACATCTTATCTTATGTGGGGGCCAGTCAGTGCAGACCGGCAACGATTCGACGCAGAGAGATTTTTTGTGTCGACACTCTCCCAATAATGACTGCCATAGATATTCATGGCAGCCGAGACCAACGGCTTAACGTGCTTTCCGAGGCACGGAGCAGGCGATAATTGTCAATCATTACGCACATAATTTCGAAAAGTCATATAACTTCCGAAAGTCAGAGGTGCGCGACGTGGATTCAATCTGAGAGCCTCTGAATTGCAGTCTGTTGGTCTCCTCACTGAGCTATCGCTGCTCTCCACATGTATATAACAAAACTATACAGAAAATTAAACAAATTAACTATACTATTATTTTAAAGAAGAAAGATTTGATTGTTAGTTTGATCTAAAATTACTGAACCGATTTTAATCATTCTTAAGCCATTACAACACTTTTATCCAGATATTACAGAATTACATAGATTCTATAACATAATACTACGAGCTACTGGAGCGAGTTATCATAAAAGTAAGTGAAACTTCTGGGACAGTTGTTTTAGCTGTCCCAGAAGTTTCATCTTATTGTTACATGCTCCCGTCGCAGTTCAGGCATTCTTTGATACAATACAGGTAGCAATTAAGTATATGGACTTTTATTTTCATTCTCCCTTGGAGAAAATATGCTCCTTATGCATACCCCCTCGTCACAAGGGGATGTGAGAAGGCAATGTCGGGCTCTCCCGAGACCACGGGCTTACCGACTAAAACCACCACGGTGTGCCACCTCGCTGCTTTGTGAGGTAGGTGGGTCACTGGATCTATAACTACATCAGGGACCCACCCAGTAAGGCCCAATACAGAAAATAAAAAGGTCTGCGGGCGACGACTCCTGAGCGACGCCCCGGCACAGAGGGCGACGCTCCGACTCGATGGTTGGCGGACAGGAGATCCCCGTTCTCCCACCCGCAACCTTTACTACGGTGGCATAAGATGCGCTTACGCGCGCAGAATTTTGGATGGTCATCCAGAATTTACTTTTACACATTTGCTTGACCACAAAGATTCATAACTGTAAACAAATTTTATTATGTTTGCATGTAAATATAAGAAACTTAACTTCTTAATATTTTTATTTAGTTTAATCATCCTCAAGATTCATTGCCTTTAGTTAATTTGATAAGAATTCCTCATATCTCATTCATGATCATTTCATTCAAAATATTTATACCGCATCAAAAATGTTGACCGTTCATACAATTTGAGTGATTTACATAATTGACGGCACCGGTCTTAAAATAAGACCAAACCTTTTTATTACACGCTGTAAACAAAAAGACCGACAACCAAACTTATCAAAGTGCGACAAGAGCAATAAAAACAATATAGTGATATAGTATCGTCGTATTGTCTGGATAAAAGATTTGACCTTGAATGAAACAAGCGAGTTTGAGAACATATCAGTCGTATTCTATACACAGCTTACAAATGCATAGCAACGGGCTTGTGTGCATACGGTTAATGATCCATGATAGACCTCGGTCACCTTAATTCAACACTGACATTAGACTCACCAAAATTCTCGCACTGAACAGACGTGTTATAGATTTTACAAAATATTTCTAAAGTTTATTTACATCAAAATGAAGATATTATTTCTAGTGTTATTATTTAGTTTATTATGCTATAGTGATTCGTATAGAATCTTAGTTTGTTTCCCTTTGTATGTGAAAAGTTTGACTATTTTGGGACAAGGGATCGTGAGACATCTTCTCAATGATGGACATGAGGTAAAATTATTGAAATAATCTTCTGTTTAAATATAAGAAGTGTAAATAATGTGTTATTTTGTATAAATATGCTAAACTAGCTCAACTTAACCTTGTGTTACCGTACTGTGGCTGAGTCCAAGTAATTATTATTAGAGAAATAAATAAAAGTGGTCTAGTCAGCGCTGGCGTTCTCATTGGAACTACGGAATAAAAATTATCTACTGCTTTTAGAATATTGGGGACACAAGCTGATGGTGAAGTGGCATAAGCTATTGCTTTTGTTTATGTAAGGTACTGAGTATGATTCCGAATTTTCTGTTAGAAAATTCTTAGTGCCCGAGTCTGGGAATATTTAAAAGTTGTACCACCATTGTTATCATTGAATAAATGTATGTTTATTATCGCTGCTGGTTACTAGCGATGATAAACGTAAATTTTACCTTTAATATTGTAATGATTACATTTATATATTACTAGTTTTTACCCGCGGCTTCGCTCGCGTAAATGTAGGTTAGGTTAGATTAGGTTTGCAACAGTTCTTTTTTCTTGATGAAGGTACCCTATGTCCTATTCAATACCCCTGACAACGTGTATGCAAAATTTCATGATGATCGGTTGAGTAGTTAAGGCGTGAAAGCGTAAGAAAACAAACAAACAGACAAACTCATTTTCGCATTTATAATATTAGTAAGGATTCTTGGATAACCGCAGCCGTCATGTCAAATGACCAGCAGTGGGCTTATAAACAGAGCTTATTTAAAACGTTCGTCGCTAATCAATGATACACAATTTATACTAAGCCACACGTTGCTTGTCTGTTTATTGACAACAGTAGTAATTGCATAAACAAGTTTCTCAATGCTGACTCTCATTATCTGATTTTACTATCTTTACTTTACTTAGTAACTATTTATTTTAATTGCACTTGTGGCGAAATTGTGTTGTATTTCTCTATATTTGGTCTCGTGTTCGTTTCCCATGCTTAGGCAGTGTTATTGGGTTTGCTTATCAAAAAATTGTCACTGTGCCTGATAAACTTTAGCTTCTGACTTAAATGTTTAGTCAACATCTTGGTGCTAAATGTACATGCCTATATTAGTGTATGTATACGAACTAGTTTTAAGGAACTGTATTGTGTGTAATGTTGTACATATATACTGTTGGCGTGTCATAAATCCTATCCTAACTAATATTATAAAAGCGAAAATGAGTTTGTTTGTTTGTTACCTTTTCACGCCTAAACCACTGAACCGATCATCCTGAAATTTTGCATATACGTTGTCAGGTGTACAAAAACGGACATATGTTACCATCCATCCCAAAAAAAAAATTCTGTTCCCGGGGAAAACAACAATAACGTTCTTATGATAATAGATGGCGCCACGTGTCTTTCAAATCATGATTGAATTATATTATTACAAGCAGAGTACAACCCGAATTGATTGTCAAATTCTAAATTAACGCGAGCGAAGCCGCGGGCAAAAGCTAGTAAATAAATAAACAGTAAAATACTCGTCCACTATTTTTTTACTTTTTTATTTATTTAGCTTTAAGAAAGCTTACAGACTAATACAAATATAGTTTCAGAGGGAAAAGTACATTGACATGTTACTAATTACAAGCTTCCACTTATAAGTACTAAATGTATGCTACCAATACAAATTGTTGTTTATTTATTTATTAAGATTCATCAACAGTTACTACAATATCACATACACATAAGAAAAACATTTTGAGTCTAACCAATTGTATAACTAATTACAGGTGAATTCAGCATGCATTACATTTTAAACATTACATTAATAATATGACATAAGAAACGAAGATAAATATTAAACGTAAAGAAATATCAATATAAAAGTTAAGTTTAAAATTAAATTATATCAAATTATATCAAAATCCAGTAAATTTCATTAGTATTACAGTCACATACATTTTTATGAATTACTATAAATAATAAATTCAATATACATACATAACAATCAAATTAAAATATAAAATTAATAATGTAAATGTATTGTAAATGTCAGATAAAATTAGGTACTGCAATTAAAAAATAAAAATATAAAAATGATTACAATTAGAACTACTAATAAAGTGAGTAATTGAAGTTTGTCAACATAAAAATATCTACGATAACACGGAAATGTTATCGTAGATATTTCTTTTAAATTTCATTAATACGTCGTCAAATATGTCTATGTCTACCGCGTTTGTGGCTATGCTATTATATTGCCTCGACAGTCTTGCAATGGGTGAGTATTTACCAAGATTCGTACGATGACGAGGAATATTGAAAAGAGAGCTAGGATGACGTGGGATTCTGTAAGGTACATTAATGGAGAATTTGCTCAGAAGATCTGGACAGTCAATTTTATTGTTAAGTAGCTTGTATAGAAACATTAGGTCAGCAACCATGCGACGCGATTCAAGAGACACAATCTCAAAATAATTTAGTTTTTCTTCGTATGTCATCTAATATCACGATAAAAATGTAGTAAAAGAATACAATAAACAAAGTACTGTGCAGAGTCGTAATAATAATGTAATGCGCTTTTGGAGATATCTCCGAAAGCGTTGCGTGAGTGATATGCGTGAGACTGTATGTTTGTTTGATTTTTAGGTGACATATATAACGACGCATCCTATGAAAATGCCACAAACTAAGAATTTTCGTCAAATTGACATCAGCGATAACAATCTTTTTAAAGGTGAGTGTTTAGTCTTATTTCGAAACATGTTGTCAATTATTCTGCGAGTCCTTACTATTAAGATCACTTTAGCATCCTTAGTAATTATTTCAGATTTTCTACAGTGCCCATAGTAATAACAGAATTAAAATTTATTTTCATTACAAATTACACTTTGCAGCATTCATTTTATAAAAATAGACATGCAGTTAAAATTAAGTGTAATCAAACAACACTACACTTACTATGTTTCACACATGACAAACTAACAATAATTTTTAATTTTTAATAGGTAAGTAATTCTTTTTACCTATTAAAAATTAAAAAAATATTGTTAGTTTGTCATGTGTGGTGTCGGCCAAATAGAATAGCACCAACCCAACTCTTCCCGTGGGTGTCGTAAAAGGCGACTAAGGGACACAAACCAGGGAGCGGGCAGCAGCGTTCCCTGCAATACAAATCCACCACTGAACTGCGATCCCCAACCCGCATGCCCAGCGTGGGGATTATGGGCATTACCCTCTAATGATTGCACACGCCAAAAGAAAATGGCCCCCAGTTCCCGGCCGCCTCGCTATTCCTGGCCATGGCAGCGGCCACGGTAACGGCGGGGCAGGGGGTGCTAAAAATCTCCGGGCTACATTAGGCTGTCATTCATTACAAAATTTGACCCTGGCTACGTTCAACGGACGCACTCTGAGGCTTGACCACCATCTAGCGCAGTTGGAAGTGGAGTTAAAGAACATTAAATGGTATGTTCTGGGATTATATGAAGTCCGTAGAGAGGGGTAGGACACCGTAACCCTAGACTCGGGCCATCTTCTCTACTTTCGCGAGGGTAATAAAACATCCCAGGGTGGCGTGGGTTTCCTCGTCAATAAGGCCCTCTCTAACAACGTTGAAGAAATCTCCAGTGTCGACAGGGTAGCGTACCTGATCCTTCGGCTGTCCAAGCGCTACAGCATGAAGGTCATACAGGTTTACGCACCGACCTCGACACACTCGGATAATGAAGTGGAGGATATGTACGAATACATATCCAAAGCCTTGCACAACACCACTAAGGCTCACTTCAATGTTGTTATGAGGGACTTTAACGGCAAAGTGGGAACCCAGACTGGCAACGAATCCCGGATAGGCCCGCATGGTTATGGAGTTAGGAATCACAGGGGGCAAATGCGTATCAACTTCCTTGAGAAAGAGGGGCTGTTCTTAATGAACTCCTTCTTTAAGAAACAGCCTCAAAAGAAGTGGACATGGCAAAGCCCCCCGACACTGTGACTAAAAATGAGATCGACTTCATTATGACGGATAGCAAGCACATATTCGGAGATGTCTCAGTGATCAACAGGTTCAATACCGGATCTGATTACCGACTCCTCCGAGGCTCTCTGAATATCAACTTAAAGCTTGAAAGAAACCGCCTGATGAAGTCCACGCTCCGACCTAACCCAATCCAAATCATGGCGGGTACTGAGAAGTTCCAGCAGCTTCTCGGGGATAGATTTGTTGCCTTGGAACCCACCGATAACGCTGATGAGACCCTACACAATCTGGTCGAAACTCTGAGGGAAGAGAGCATCAAATTCTGCAGAACGCAGCGCACTGGCAAGAAATCAAAACTCTCGGCTGAGACTCTCGGGTTGATGACAACAAGACGAGAAACCACCCAAGCGACTTCGTCTGAGAGGTCAGACCTGAACAAGCAAATTGCGAAGATGGTACGGCGTGACCTTCGGAATTCCAACACACGCCTCATTGAAGAGGCGATAGAACGAAACCGAGGGTCCAAAGTATTCACTCAGCAGCTTGGCAGGAGCCACCTGACGAAGCTTAAAACGCACGACGGGAGGACCGTATTGTCAAAACCGGAGATCTCCGCCGAGATAGAGGATTTCTATGGCCGATTATATGCTGCACATGCCCCTCATTCCAGAAGAGATGACCACGATTCTAGAGCTACCCTAATACGCCACTACACCGACGAACTGCCAGACATCAGTCAAGACGAGATCGTGTTAGCTCTGAGGCAGCTTAAAAATGGAAAAGCCCCCGGTGAGGACGAAGTAACATCAAAGCTTCTAAAAGCTGGAGGAGCCCCTGTTATACAGGAATTACAGAACCTCTTCAACGCCGTCCTTCACTGTGGGAGAACTCCAAAGGTGTGGAGCAGGAGTTTGGTGGTGCTCTTTATTAAGAAGGGTGACAAAACCCTCCTTAAAAATTATAGACCCATCTCACTCCTGAGCCATGTCTATAAGCTGTTCTCACGAGTGGTCACGAACCGTCTCGCCAGAAGACTCGACGAGTTTCAGCCGCTGAAACAGGCCGGGTTTCGCGGAGGATATAGCACCATAGACCACATTCACATAGTGAGGCAGATTATACAGAAGTCCGAAGAATATAATCAGCCCCTGTGTCTGGCCTTTGTGGACTATGAGAAGGCCTTTGACTCTGTCGAAACTTGGGCTGTTCTGGAATCCCTACAGCGATGCCAAGTAGACTATCGTTATATCGAGGTGCTGAGATGTCTGTACGAAGCCGCCACCATGAGTGCCCAAGTACAGGGCCAGCAGTCTAAACCCATCCAATTGCGCAGAGGAGTGAGACAAGGGGATGTTATATCCCCGAAATTGTTCACAAGCGCGTTGGAAGATATGTTTAAAACGCTGGACTGGAAAGGAAAGGGCATTAACATATACGGCGACTACATCTCACACCTGCGATTCGCATAGTCTTAATGGCGGAGTCGCTAGAGAAGCTGAACCAGATGCTGGACGGCCTAGCTGCAGCCTCGCGACGTATCGGTCTTGGCATGAATTTGGATAAAACTTAAGTCATGATCATTGGCCATATTGATCCAAGACCGATCGTCGTACATGGTCATCCTCTCGAAATTGTTTCCGAATACACTTACCTCGGGCAGATTCTGCAGTTAGGTAAAAACAATTTCGAGAGGGAGGCCAGGAGGAGGATCCAGCTGGGCTGGGCAGCGTTTGGGAAACTACGCCGAGTCTTCTCGTCATCCATACCGCAATGCTTGAAAACGAAAGTTTTCAATCAGTGCGTGCTACCCGTCATGACCTACGGAGCCGAGACATGGACACTCACGGTAGGGTTGGTCCACCAGTTCAAAGTCGCTCAGCGAGCTATGGAGAGAGCTATGCTCGAAGTTTCTCTGAAGGATAGGATTCGTAACGAATACATCCGACAGAGAACCAAAGTCATCGACATAGCTCAGAGAATTAGCAAGCTGAAGTGGCAGTGGGCTGGCCATATCGCGCGAAGAACAGACAACCGCTGGGGTAAGCGTGTTCTTGAGTGGAGACCGCGACTCGGTAAACGTAGTGTAGGACGCCCTCCGACCAGGTGGAATGACGATTTGCGAAAGACTGCAGGCAGATGCTGGATGCGGCAAGCTGAAGACAGGGCGCTATGGCGCTTTTTGGGGTAGGGCTATGTCCAGCAGTGGAATATTATAGCCTGATGATGATGAAGTAATTCTTTATAAAATAAAAATTTATTTCGGCCTCTTTCACATCCGTTTCACTTTGAACTTCAGAAGCCCCGCTGATATGATCATGTTCGTAGTCACTACTAGAAAGAACATTTTCATCGTTTTCATAGACGAAGATTCATGATTTTCCAATAAGGAAGCCACAATCCAACGTTGTGATTTAGCCGGGATGCTTCCACTCGATCTCAGGATACAGGAGGCAGCAGCGCTGTTCGAGGCGAGGAAGGGAGTACCGCGGCTGGAGTTGGGGGGTAGAGAGGTAGAGACGATGGCGTCCTACAGAGCAAACCTGCATCCCGCCGACCATATGAGCATGCAGTTCATACACCTGATACACCCGGAAGAGGTGACACACAACGCCACTCAACAAGTACAGATTTACATCGATGGTAGCAAGATTGAGGGCAAGGTTGGAGCCGCTTTATCCGTGTGGATAAATGCGACCGAAAACCGAGCCTTCAAACTAAAGCTGCCCGACTACTGTACGGTGTACCAGGCAGAACTGCTCGCCATATGGAAGGCAACAGCAGAGATTGTGAAGCGCTCCGAGACGAGTTTCGGAGTGTTTAGCGACTCACGCACGGCCCTGCAGACGGTGGTGAACTACCAAGTTCCCCACCCGTTAGCGGTCAAGGCCCGAAAAAACCTGCATGATGCGAGGATTCAGAACAAAGAAGTGTCTTTGTTCTGGATAAAAGCACATGCAGGCCATCCTGGCAACGAAAGAGCCGACCAACTGGCGAGAGAAGCCGCTCTCAAATTAAATACTGCGCCGCAGTACGATGGGTACCCGGTATCATTCGTCAAGCGACGGATCCGCCAGGAGTCGCTTGACGAATGCAACCGGCGGTACAAAGCAGGGGAAACCGCGTCAGTAACGAAAATGTTCTTTCCTGATGCACTGAAGGCATATGGGTTGGTCCGCAAGATCCAAATGTCTCCAGTGATGACCCAAGTTTTTACAGGACACGGCGGGTTCTCTGAATATTTACACTGGTTTAAATGTAAGGAGGACCCGTCTTGTCCCTGCGAGCCGGGATTGGAGGAGGCCGTTCTCCATATTTTGTGTCGCTGTCCAATACACGCGATGGACCGCTACAACGCGGAACAGATTATGGGGGACACCATCAGAGCGGACAATTTGCACACTCTCATGGTGGACCCGATAACAAGACAGCATTTTATGAACTATTGCACAAGAGTAGTAGGGAAAGTTATTAAAAGAAATAAATAGCAGGAAATGTGGATGCACATATTCTATAATATGGTATACCAGCATTTATAGGTAAGTCATGTAATAAAGTCAACTGCTCTTGTGCAATAGGGCAAAAAAAACCGTAACTAGCGTCCATTATTGTATAGTAAATGTTAGAGTATAAGTATAATTTAATATAGTAATAATTTACAGTTAGAATAAGAAAAAATGTATAAAATTAATAAATAAATTTCCGAACCATGAGATGTATGAGTGTGACGAATGAAAAGGAGATATGAAAGTTCTCTGATCATGTCAGAGGTTGGGCTCAAAACCCTGTGATGACGGGTGCTAAAAAAAAAAAAAAAAACGTTGTGATTCGATGCGACAATATTTAAACTCCAGCTACCTACTGTGACAATCATCTTATTTAGTTGCGTTTAAGTATAAATTCAACACATTTTAAAATTGTTGGGGTTAAAATAACAAATTCGGCAACTGCGTCAGCTATGTTATACTACTAAACACTGCATGTGAAAATGACGCAAAAAAAAAACGACAAAACAAAGGAAATATCAACTCGGAAAGGGATCGTCACCGTATCAACTCGAGCCATACAGTTTTCTTTGTATGAAACTCCCTACTGCAATGCACACTAATCGGTATCGTAACGTAATCGCCTAGCCTCGGGGTTAGCTCACGAACCGCGGTGTGGTGCGTGGTCAGCTTGCAGTTCCCGTGCTTCGTCCCCGTGCTAACGGTTCGTCGTCTCTGCGCTTACGTTTTTCTGAGCACTACTGTTGCCGAACGTGCTGTATTTCATAAGGCACTCCCAATTGGGAGATTTCACAATTGTGAAGCGCGCGTGCTTTATTGAATTTGTAGGTTAGATTTCAAACAAAAATTACGATGAAAAGGAATAAACTAATTAAAGAAGTGAGAATATATCCAAATATAAATGATTTAATTGACTATAAATACGCGTAAGCGCGACGTCGATCCGCTTTGGTTGGGTTTACGTTAGGTTGACGCCTGTTTGACAACGAGGCAAAACGCGATACGGTGACGATCCCTTTCCGAGTTGATATGTGTGCTACGACTTTTGAAGGTCGGACAAATCAACCGATAGATGGACAAACAGACAGACTTAGCACATAGGTTTCGTTGATACTTTGAGTACAAAAACCTACAAAGAGATTACGATGTTTGTATTTCTACGTGTCCGTTGATTTAACCAATTTGTTTATCAGAAACGAATTGAATGAATTGGGGGTAGACTATCTCGGTTCGTTTAGTTTTTTTGAGCAATGATTTGTCGTAAAAATGTCAATAGATGATGTTGTTTTTTTGTCCATAATTAACGCATGCCAATCCCGATGCGTAAGCTAGGATTTTAATAATCCCAATTATTATTTTAAGAATTTAGATCTATGGACTGTTGTAATTGTATAATATTACTAAACCTACTTTGATGGAAATTTGATTTACATATTACAAACACGTTTATGACTAAATAATGATCCATGTCAACTTTATCAATACTAAAATGTAAACAATTTATATAATTTAAATGCATTTAATTTAACTAGGTTTCTAATATCTTTACGTACTGTTTTAGATGATGATTCACTGAAATTCTCGTACATAATGGAAAATGAGGTTGCTGCAATAAACTATCAATTTATGCAGAAAATGGGCAGTGACAACGCCAGATTAACCTTTCAGAACAAAAAAATAATTGAATTACTTGAAGATACCAACGAATACTTCGATGCTGTTATAGTGGACTTGTTTGAATCTGAAGTATATGCAGGGTAAGTAGCTCGATTTAGACATGTTATTTGTTTTTTATTAACTAATATGGAAAATTATGGTACACTCTTATTCCATTAGCAATAATAATTCTTCTAGTAGAGTGCGTATCTGGTAAATGCACCGCAACTACGCCTGTTTGCGGAAAGTTTACAAACTGCGCGCGTCGATTACGTGGAGACCTGGCATAAATAGGAACAAACACAAAGGAACAATATAGAAATTGTCTATTTTTGACCAGGTTATTTTTGTAACCGACATTTTTTTAACAGCAATGCTTAATATCACTATGCCTGATCATTGACCAACGAGGTTATCCCGATTAACGCAACCTTGCTGACCGTTGTTACTACATAATTATACAGTTATCTTACGGGTCTGACTGGTTTCGTAATAAAAGGGCGACCTAAATTAATGGCATAATGGCTTACCATTGCAACCAACAAAGACTCTCATTTTCCTGTTTTTAATTTTCAGTTTGGCAGTTCTATACAACTGTCCCATGATATGGGCGTACTCTATGGGCGCTCACTGGCAAGTGCTAAGATTGATTTCTGATCCTGGCAATCCATCATATGATGCTGACTATTTGGGACATAACATCCTACCGTTAACATTTGCCCAAAGAATCGAAGAATTATGGGCAAGAATCAGATGGACCTTATATAAAACGTAAGAACCATGACAATGTTCACTATGCATATTAATAAACTTATCAGTATACCTTGGAACTTGTTCTCAATGAGTGCCGTGTTTTATACTTTCTAATTTACATTTTTGTTTGTTTGTCATATCGATATTAAAAATGTAATAAATATTGAAAATGATGAACATAATTATCATGTTTGTATTAGGTATGTTACTATGCCAATAGAACGAGAAATCTATGAAGAAGCGTTTCGACCACTTCTTGCTAAAAGAGGTCGAGAATTGCCAGATTATGACGATGTCGTCTTCAATGCATCTTTGATATTTGGGAACGAACACAATGCAATTATATCCAGACCAAGCACGCCACAGAACTTTAAATACATTGGTGGATTTCATATAGAGGATCCTGTTAAACCTTTGCCCAAGGTAATGCCTAACTAATACTAGATAAGTACTACATTTAATAAACTAATGTACGGTTATATTGTGTTTTCTTCTGAATTGTGATTGTCGCTTTAAGACAGTGTAGTTGAAAAAGTACAGGAGACAAAAAATTGCAAAACAGGTGTGTATCAACATTCACATTTTTCTAGATATGTTTTATTGTGTAACAGTATCGTATATATTTGCTGTTAGGACACTTGTTATTGTGTCTTGCCCAATTTAGAACAACACTAATACTGCCTTTGCAAATCTCATGAAACTATATAACACATCTAATAAATCTTCTCTATTACTATCTATTAAATACCGGTTTACTACCGGTATTCAATAGATAGATAGATGCCAGATTCTAACCTGTATTAATTTTATTATTTATATTTAATTGTATATACTATGTATTTCTAGGACCTGCAAGATTTGATGGACAAAGCTACGGACGGTGTTATATATTTCAGTATGGGTACATTTTGGAAGAGCAAAGAAATGCCAATGAAATTGACCAGGGCACTTCTAGATATGTTTGGCGAGTTGAAGCAGACTGTCATTTGGAAGTATGAAGATGACTTAAAAGAAGTTCCAAAGAATGTTCGCTTGGTCCAATGGGCACCACAGCCAAGCATATTAGGTAAATATTAAAAAGCCTTATTTTTCCCTAGTAATACAACATTTTTATAAGATTTGACTTTCCAGTGTCTACCATCACAGTGAACTGCTTTAATAGCAAATAAATTTACCAATTTTAGTAATTATGATATTTCTCTTAAAAAATTTAAATTCTTGGCAAAGTGACAAAAATCAACTATTGATTTATCATTGATCACGTTGGTAACGTTATATATTTTCAAACTCAAAAATTGACGCAACCAAGTATCAAAATCTTTAAAAGCATCTTTTATTTCCAATACGAAAAAAGAAATTACGGTTAATCTGATGTTATTATAACATAAAATAAAATTTGCTATAAGTTACCAATATACCACACTTACTTCACATTTCAATTCCTTTAGGTTTACCCCAATATCGAAACATTTGCATCATTACTTTGTAAATAATAATTTCCTAGTCATTTCAGTTTTTAGATAATGTCTGATGATTTTCCTAAAGCGAAAGCTGTCTATTGCATTTTTCTGGATTTCAGCTCATCCTAACTGCAAATTCTTTATAACACACGGAGGACTTCTTTCATCAATAGAATCTGTTCACTTTGGAGTACCAATTATAGGCATACCAATATTATTGGATCAACACACTAACATCAACAAAGCCGTTGCTAATGGTTACGCTCTAAAAGTAGACCTGAATTACTATGTGCCTCAGAATTTGAAAAAGACTATCAATATTATGCTTAGTGATGATACGTAAGTAGAAACTTAGTAACTTGTACCTTTACTTTACGAGTATAGTTGCAATTATAATGTTTAAACATTATTTCTAAAATCATAAATGTTTTCACGCAAAAACTATTTTTGCAAAGGTGGATAATCATTCTATAAAAATCGCGGTCTAACTGAAAGGTAATCAAAGACTTGAGCCAATACTTTTATTGCAAGTTATCTTTGATTGCCTTTCGGCAAGGTATTAGTCACTTAGTTATTTTACCAATAGCTGTTCGATGCTTGACCACCAAAAAAGAACATACATAGTATGTAATGTTCTTCATACCGAGTTCAGGCCACGCGTCTACACAGGAAATATTATATTTCACAGGTGTGTGCGCAAACACAAGTGCCCTCTATTCCATCGTCCTCACAGTCCGATAAAACGGTAATCTGACACCCAGGGAGAGAGATCAGGGAAAGGATCAATGGCTTTACGTGCTTTTTGAAACACAAGAGTGTGCAACACCATTGCTATACCGGCAGCTTCCATATTCCGGCCTTTTATTGAGAAATTTATAGCAGGATAAACATAATAACTTTTTGTTGTCTCGAGTATCAAACAAGTACAGCAGTCGTATTCACTACTGCTGTGCCACCGCAGTTAATATACATAATATATAAAATATATAATATGTATATTATGGTGTTGACGATGAAGTTGTGCCCATATCCCGTCAACTGTCAAGCGGACATACGCTGTCCGCAAAAATGAGTCATCAAAAAAAGAAAAAAAAAAAGACAAATGTATGTCCGCTGCACACTTGACTCGTTAATGAGTCAAGTGTCGAGCGCACATACATTTGTCCGTTTGTGTATTGTTTGCACAATTAATTTATAATTATTTTTTACGTATTTCCCCTAGGCGTTCAAGAATATATTTGATAATACCTTAAATTTTTCTTCTAATTTAATATTATTTCAATGTTTAGTTACAGAAACAGAGTTAAGGAGCTGTCAGCCATATACCACGACGTTCCTGTGAAGCCTGGTATAGAACTCGCCCACTGGGTGCGTCACGTCGTACGCACAGGCGGAGCTCCTCACCTACGCTCGCCTGCAGCCAACATCCCGCTGTACCAACGACTCTATCTTGACCTCGCGGCTTTAGTTTTGGCCATAGTATTCCTATTATCCTTTTCTTTGTTGTCTTTGTGTATGAGGTCAAAAAAAAGTATCAAGAAGGTAAAGAAAAATTAAAATATATAATACTAGCTTTTACCCGCGGCTTCACTCGCTCGGGGATAATACTTTTTATGAACCTATGTACCCCCGATAAGAGACGGTTGAGTGGTTGAGGCGTGAAAGCGTATAAACAAACAAACTCACATTCGCATTTGTTAATACCTGACAGTCATAACCTAGTGTTTAACCTATCTGTTTGTGCAGGCGCTACTGCTATGAATAGGCGTTAACATCATCCCCCGGTTAAAAGTATCTGATTTTTAACCTTCTATGAGATGCTTCGTCGCTGGTAGAGGGCAGAGTCGTGTGAAAGGCCTTCGGTAGGTTCCATGGGTGGTTTGGACGTCTGCAACGCGACACACTCCATCAGGACCAGGAAAGAGTTTCGCCCCGTGCACCAGCACAATGGTAGCAGGTTCTCGTCCTACAGCAGCACTGGGTCACCAACTTACAATGGAGTATGGTGCGCCCTTTCGTTCTTTGTTGGAATTCAGCCAAGTATTGTTTCTGCCATCTTCTCCAGTAGTGCTATCGGATTTGCTCTAGCCGTTCATAATGCTTCAGCTAAATGGACTTGTAGTCTTCTAAGTTCGTTGAAGGTAGCGTAGTTAGTGGCCGTCTGATTAGGAAGTGACCTGGGGTGAGGAAAGGAGATCAGTTGGAGACGAGGACATAGGGTAAAGTGGACGGTTATTTAACAAAGCTTCGACTTGTGGAAACAGAATGGATATTTCCTCAAACGTTAAATGTGTGTTACCCATTACTCGTCTAATGTGAAACTTAGCAGATTTCACCCCGGCCTCCCAGATCCCACCAAATTTTGGAGCGTAAGCAGGCGAAAGTGAAAATTTGATTTCTTCTTCGTTTGAAAACTCTGTTACGGCTTTGTGATTACAATTTAAAAAGTCACCAATTTCTTTAGCAGCGGCCTCAAAGTTGCAGCCGTTATCGCAAAAAAGTGCAGCAGGCTTACTACGACGGAGCATCTCATAGAAGGTTTTAATAATAATAATTATTATTAATTTATTTTAGTATAAATTCTTAGTTTTACAATTGCATCTTAACAATAACATAGAGTGCACTTATAGATATTTGCCCGAACTAGGTTAAACCTGTGTTTCGAGCGACAAACTGCTTACATACTATTATCAGTATAAATAAATTTACATTATAATAACTTTTATAATAAACTAAAGGTAAAAATAAAAAAAATGAAAATAAGTTTTAATATTCTACTTTAAAACTAAATTAGCAAAATTTTATTTACAGATTGCAAGTAACTGCTCGGTTTGGTCTTAATTACTGCATATATTGAGTTTGAATATATGCAGTAATTAAGTTTTTACAGCTAAAATGAGTTAATTTATAAATGCTTAATTCTCTATTTAGTCTATTGTACAAAAATGGCCCTAGAAATGCAAAAAATCTATTTTAGAAATATGTTTTGAGCAAGATTGTGTGGTGCAGACTGTATCTTGCTGTAGCTTGTTAGTTATATCAGCATTATAGGTAAGCACCGCATGTTGTTTTAGTATTGTGTGCATAATAAAGATTTGACGGACAGTCATTACTTTGCAGGATTTATATAACAAGCTTGTAGGAAATAGGAAAGGAAATGTCGGGTACTTTTAACCGGGGCGAGATGATGTTAACACCTGATAGTCATAACGTAGTGTTATTGCCATAGGTATCTGTTTGCGTAAACGCTACCGCTATGACAGTAATTAGAAATAATAATTAATTATTTTACTAAAGGAAAAATGTCTACCTACTTTTTTGTATAATAAACTTGCTATCCTACATTCAATACGAACGCACATAACTTGTTAACATTACTGTACATAATATCAAGAAAATTGTATTAAAGTCATCTCTTTTGCTAATAAACATCGTTTTATTGAGCGTCAAAGCTCCAGTGTCTCGAGAATAGACAACATTTATAGTATTACTTAGGATTGTTACAAATGGAAATTTAAAATTAAATATTTTGACGTTGTTACATGTGCAAAAGTTCTTGCATTATTAATATAGCTATATTTAAAGCTAGTTTCAATTGGCTATCACAATTGTTTCAATCTTAATCTTTATCCACAATATTATTGTCACCTTCAATTCCTATGAATTGCCACCAAGAAATGTTTCCTTCCTACCTCAATGTTGAATGTAAATAAGATTAATAAATAAAATACAAATTAGTTATACCTTTGGTATCAATGTTCGTCCTACAAAGACTAATAATTTTATTAAAACGTTTGGGTTAGTTGAGTCAAATTTTTTCAAGATTTTGCTAACTTATTTCTTATGCCGGAGTGATTCTGACATTCTATCAAACATCTAGAGCATAATTCATAGGAGACTACTCGAATCACTATAAACACAGTTAAATTGCCAAATAACCATTCAGATTTATAAGTTGTTACCGTAGCTAAAACACGCCTGCATCACTATAGACATCTATCGTGCATTTGCGGCCCTGCAAAACAGGAGTGACTTCATTCAAAGGTATAAAGAACTTACTGTTCTTCTGTCTGCTGACAGCACAGCGGTTTTTAATAGCATTATAGTAGTGTAGTTAAAACTGTTAAAAGTGGTAACGGACATGTTATTTGTTAACCTTCAAGAATATTATGCTTTCTTATGTAAGTGACACTTTTATTTGTTTTAAATAAGAATGAATAAAGATCTTATTAAACCGATTATAGGTATAGGCTACGGTAAGTACTGTAGGTAGAGCAGCGATAGCTCAGTGGGGAGACCAACAGACTGCAATGCAGAGGGCCTCGGGTTCGAACCCACGTCGCGCACCTCTAACTTTCGGAAGTTATATGACTTTTTAAAATTATGTGTGTATTGATTGACAATTATTGCCTGTTCCGTGCCTCGGAAAGCACGTTAAGCCGTTGGTCCCGGCTGCCATGAACATCTATGGCAGTCGTTATTGGGAGAGTGTCGACACAAAAGATCCCACTGGGTCGAAAGTGTCGCCGGTCTACACTGACTGGCCCCCACATAAGATAAGATAAGATAAGTACTGTAGGTTTGGAGGGTACTATAGATTCATCTTCCAGTTGGGTCAGTTCATCTTCAGTTATCCAACTCGGAGCAGGCATTCGCTATGCGCCAGCTATTTTAAAAATAATATCATTACCTCTTTACATTACAAAAACACAAAAATTTATACTACTAAATATTTACAGAAAAGTTTTAGGCATCGTAGAATTCTTCAGCATCGCTGTCAACTGGTAACGTGCCCAGAAGACTGGCAGCATTGCCACGTTGAATGGCAATGCTGATTCTTTGGGCCAAAAAAAGACCAGCCTTCTGATCACGCGAAACGTCGATCAGGCGTTTTGCGATCTCCCTGTACAAAATACGAGCGCTCGGACCCCATGAGCCTAGGGTAGTAGATATTTTATTAAATATCTCGTCACTAAATAAATACTCATCAATAAATTTAAAAAATGGCCATTGTATTCTTAGAATACAACTGCAATTCGACTTACTTGGTTAGAGCGGCATAGCAATAAAATAGCTGAATAGTTTTTGGTTCACATTGCAAACTATTCGATTCCAGCTCAGTTTGTAAAGCTACTGTAGTTGAGTGAAGAGATACTCGCTCGCAGATTAAAGCCTAAATAGTGTAATGAGCAATTATATTATATACTAGATGTTCCCGCGGTTTTACCCGCGTTTATCGTTACTGCGCCGCCGCCGTGGGTCATAACGTGATGTAATATAGCCTATACCCTTCCTCGATAAATAGGCTATCCAACACTAAAATATTTTTTTCAAATCGAACCAGTAGTTCCTGAGATTAGCGCGTTCAAGCAAACAAACAAACAAATAAACTCTTCAGCTTTATAATATTAGTATAGATTTACCTTAATACTGTCATCATATTTAACGTACCATTTAGTTAATCCAGGTTATTGTTCATCGCGGGCACGCATTTCTATCGCAAAATTTGATCACACTGATTTGATAACATGTGCTATATTTACTAGCATACTACCCACTAGTATACAGCTTGCGATCTCACCGCGCCGTTATAGAGCGAACGTGACAAGCAATTATAATTATATAATACTAGCTGTTACCTGCGACTTCGTCCGCGTAGATTTTAACTAAAAAGTGTTTGTCGCCGCGGAAGCCAACTATATTTTTCTGCCCAATTTACTTAAATGGCGTAGTTTTTATAGTGTAAAGCTAGATAATAGCATGGCTTACTCATAAACAACATTTAAATATGCGTCGTTAGATTACACGCTGTCACAGAATGCGTAAGAAAAATAAAGATTCACAGCTCCTCCCCCGTAGGTGATAGCGTGATAATATGTAGCCTATATGTTGACCCGACCTGTTAGTAATATTCATGCAAAATTTGAAGTAAATCCATGCAGTACTTTTTGAGTTTAGTCCGGACATACATACAGACAAACAGACATAAATTCTAAAAACTATATTTTTGGCTTCGATATCGAACGTAGATCACGCCCCAAGTATTCTTTTAAAAAAATATTCAATGTACAGTTTTGACTTTCCTACGATTTTATTATATGTATAGATAGTATATTATTATTTGTGTAGTAAACAGACGGCTGATGTTTCTTGATAGCGCTCGGTCACCTCAACACAACATTGACATTAAAATTCATTACTTGAACTAAACGGACGTATCATGAAGAGCTTTTATTAACAATCTATTAGTGAAAGTTAAATTAATGTGAAAATGAAATCATTAATGTTAGTGCTTTTGTTTGGTTTAATATTTTACGCGGAGTCGTATAAAATTTTGGTTTGTTATCCATTGTATGTGAAGAGTTTGACTATATTGGGACAAGGAATTGTGAGACATCTACTCAACGATGGACATGAGGTAAACAGTGAATAATTTATTTACTCTTTAGAATTACAGATAATAGGAAAATTGATTAAACTAGCTAAACGCAGCCACGCTTCGCTTTGGATTAGTTCGATATTATGTATTATGTTTTAAATAAACTTTGCAATATGCTTGTAAATTCCGTTTTCTTATATTCGATAACTCTCAGCAGACATGCTGAAGGTTTCCTGACGATATTTTTCCTCACTAAAGCGAGTGATAATAATTTTACGATACGCATTTAAAAGTTAAAGATGCGCGTTCGAAAGATCAAGAAGTATAAAGAAACACTGTTATAAAGAAATGTAATGTATACTATACTTCAATTTAGCAACTACTTTGCGAGTTTTGTGGCCACAAATATACAGAACCTGTAATTTTATATATAAATATATCCCATACTCTTGTCTTATCTTATCTTATGTGGGGGCCAGTCAGTGCAGACCGACGACATTTCGACCCAGTGGGATCTTTTATGTCGACACTCTCCCAATAACGACTGCCATAGATGTTCATGGCAGCCGGGACCGACGGCTTAACGTGCTCTCCGGGGCACGGAGCAGGCGATAATTGTCAATCAATACGCACATAATTTCGAAAAGTCATATAACTTTTGAAAGTCAGAGTTGTGCGACGTGGGTTCGAACCCGAGACCCCTCTGCATTGCAGTCTGTTGGTCTCCCCACTGAGATATCGCTGCTCTATCCCATACCCTAATTCAGGCCATAATTCGCCTGGGTACGATGGTACTGAATAGCATCATTATTTGTTCAACGGAATTCAGTGCCTATTAATTATCCTAATATCCATGTAAACCTACCTAATATAAATCTAAAGCTATGTACAATACAATGTACATGTACAATATTAATTTTTAGCTTTTGCCTGCGGCTTCACTCGCTTCCAATATCTATACTAATATTATAAAGCTGAAGACTTTGTTTGTTTGTTTAAACGCGCTAGTCTCAGGAACTACTGGTCCGAATTGAAAATTATTTTAGTGTTGAATAGCTTATTTATCGAGGAAGGCTACAGGCTATATTACATCACGCTACGACCCACGGGGGCGGCGCAGTAATAATTAACGCGAGTGACATCGCAGGCACATCTAGTATTTGGATAAAAGGTACCCATGACAACAGGTATGCGAAATTGTATGACGATTGAAAAAAGTCACAAACGCATTTAATATTAATTAGGATTTGTCTTTCTAAAGATGCACATTAATAATATCATGGTAATCTAATAATAATACGATATTCAGGTAACATACATTACGACGCATCCAATGAATATGCCGCAAAGCAAAAATTTTCGTCAAATTGACATCAGTGACAACAACATTTTTAAGGGTAAGTTTTCTATTTTCGTACATAAATACAATAACGTATGTACAATAATAATAATAATATAATAATATTCTATCACATACACACAACACCATCTAGCCCAAACTAAGCAGAGCTAGTACTAGACAATGGATAAACATACATATATATACTTTATTTTTGTAAATACATACATATTATACATAGAAACACCCAGACCAAGACAAACATCCATGTTCATGCACAGAAATGTTTGACTTGTGCGGGAATCGAACCCGCGACCTCATGCGTGGCAGTCGGTTACACTAACCACTACGCCATCGAGGCCGACGTAAGCAGAAGTGACTAACACTTTCAATTATCCCAGCCAGCTTTATAATATTATGGCTTAAATCTTCGTTATACTCTCTGATGCGATACCAGACTTCGTGCTAGTACAAAAATTTATTAACAAACACATCGTCATCAAAAGGAAATCACTCAAAACTATAAAATTATTTTTTTATATTATATACGAAATTAACCAACAAAAACTATAAATATGTATATGAAACGAAATAATAACCTATTTTTTTAAATCGTTAAAATGTGGATGTTTGACCAGGGCTCTAATCTGTGTAGACGATAACAAACTCAACAATTGTGGCATTGATGTTTTAAATAAGTGCTTACAAAAAGCATAATTTGTTGTTTTCGAATTGTATTAATGACACACAGTATCTGCAAGCATTAGAATTATACGTGTTTGAACGTGTGCATAGAGCATGTTTAAAATAAATTGACAAAATTATTCATTAGTTTATGTCATAAAGTATCACATATGAACGTCAAACTTTACTGAAATGAGGTATATATTGGGTAATCCTATCCTAATCCTAACTAATATTATAAAAGCGAAAATGCTTTTGTTTGTTTGTTTGTTACCTTATCACGCCTAAACCACTGAACCCATCATTCTGCAATTTTGCATATACGTTGTCAGGTGTACAAAAACGGACATAGGCTACTTTTCATCCGCAAAAAAATTACTGTTGCCAAGGAAAACAAGAATAGCGTTCTTATGATAATAGATGGCGCCACGTGTCTTTCGAATCATGATTGAATTATATTATTACAAACAGAGTACAACCCGAATTTATTGTCAAATTCTAAATTAACGCGAGCGAAGCCGCGGGCAAAAGCTAGTAGTCAATAAATACGCAAAAATTTACCGCAGTCTTTCTTGATATGAATCGTATTAATTCAAATAATATTATAATGTACCACTAAATAATAATAATAAAAATTTTCGGCTAGAAAAGGACTACAGTAGAGGACTTAAATTAAATCTTAATATTTAATCAAAATAATAATCATAGTTATTATGGCAAGAAAGGATACTTTAAAATATTTAAATTGTTATAAGCTACATGCCTGAACTAAGTTACACCTTTGTTTTAGACGATCACTTGACTATCTATTCATTTATTTAAGTAGTCTTTTGGAACATTAATATAACTAAATATAAACTAAAGCTAAAACTGCCTGTACAAGTACAAACAAGTGCGTTATACAATACAATGATTAAGTACCTAAAGTATAATAATTACATCATTTTAATATCTGTTACAAATTCTCTGTCTGCGTAATTGAGTTTGCCTAAATATTCCGTTATCAGTACATTACAATTTTTATTACTGACGCTATATCTTGCTAACTTATTATAAAAAAATTAACTCAGGGATATATAAAATCTGTTAATAAATTCATGTTTAGTTAGATTTGTAACATATTAAATTAAAGCAAATAATTAGCTGTTCAATTAATCCTAATCCTAACTTCCTAAGTAATATTATAAATGCGAAAATGAGTTTGTTTGTTTGTTTGTTTGTTACGCTTTCACGCCTTAACTACTCAACCGATCCACATGAAATTTTGCATACACGTTGTCAGGGGTACAGAATAGGACACAGGGTACCTTTCATCCAGAAAAAATAACTGTTGCAAACCTAACCTAACCTACATTTACACGAGCGAAGCCGCGGCTGATAACTAGTTTATAATAATTATATTTATTATTATGTCCGCGGCTTCACTCGCATAAATGTAGGTTAGGTTACGTTAGTAAAGTACTTTTTTCTGGATGAAAGGTACCCTATGTCCTATTCTGTATCCCTGACAATGTGTATGCGAAATTCCATGATGATCGGTTGAGTAGTTAACGCGTGAAAGCGACAAACACACTTTCGTATTTATAATATTAATTGGGATTAGGAGGACAACTTTTAAAAAGACTAGATAATCTTTTCATTAATAAATATCTTATTCATATATAAATATACATATCTATTGATTATTATTACAACTATAAAAATATTATCTACTCTTTATATAGTTATTTTAATAATAAATATATTATATTAATATAATATTTAATCTGGTACTTACTGTTCATATCTTGCTTGCGGTGTTTTCAATTTTAGATTATTGTCTAGGTCTTAGCCCTATTAATTTGCATCAGAACAGGTTTAGGCCGTGTAGACCTAATCGATAAAATAATTATAGCCCTAGAAATTTAACACTAACCCAAACCATTAAACCAAATTACCATTAACAATATTATTATGAAAACTGGTAACATTAGTACGCCGGAAAATTATAAATGTAAATTAAATGCAATAAATACGTACGCATTTAATTTTACATCACTCTTTTTAGATGAAGATTTCTTAAAATTCGAGCACGTCATCGAAACTAAGGCTCCAGAATTAGATTACGAGTATACCCAAAGAATATGCACGGAGAACGCCAGATTAACCTTCCAGCATAAAAAAATAAGGAGTTTAATAGAAAATACCAACGAACACTTCGATGCTGTTATAGTTGACTTACTTGAGTCTGAAGTATATGCAGGGTAAGTCGACTTATTTTTTTATTTTCTATAATAGCAAATAAACCTACGGCTTGCCTGATAATAAGATATAGCTATACTACAGGAAAATTACTTTTTCTGGATGAAAGAAACCAGATGCCCTTCACAGTACGCCTCACATCGTGTAGAAACTTCACTTCATGATGGTCTGTCGAGTATTTTGGGCATGAAAGCGTAACCTATGAGATTTGCATTTATGGTATTAGTTAGAAAGGGCACTTATACTGCTATGGTATTACGCGTTGCCATTCTAGCCAACTTACGAACATAAGCTGCACTATAAGTAAAAAAAATCACTGGTTTTCTTGCTGATCCATCAGTCCATACTAAGATTATACATTTAAATTGCTTGTATGTTCTTTTAAGAGTTTGCATAGGCAGATACGGTTCTCCTGTTATTACGATCCTGGCTATCTCATCATTAATTTGAATTGAATATGATACTCATGATTGCCTTCTGTGTTGCTTACGCAGTGATTTAGCATAGCCTATGGAACCAACTTTCCGTTTACAGCACACATTTTCATACACAGAATTTACTAATTGAAAAATCCCATGTTACTTTACCCTATCTGCGGAGACCAATGAGGCAGTTTAATAAATGTTCAGATGTAATTCCATAAATGTTATACATCTGACTGGTTCTGTATTGAAACAGGGCCCTTATTTAAGAAGAACACACAAGTTAGTAAGCTCTCTCATTTTAATTTTTGTCTTACAGCTTAGCAGTTTTATATAACTGTCCGATGATTTGGATGTATTCTATGGGCGCTCACTGGCAAGTGCTACGGCTGCTTGCCGACCCCGGCAACCCAACATATGATGCTGACTATTTAGGGTCTAACATCCCACCATTAACATTTGCACAGAGAATCGAAGAATTATGGGCAAGAATCAAATGGACTGTATATAAAACGTAAGAACAATGGAATTTTTTTATGGGATTAAATATAATGACCACCAAAAATACTATATGACACACCAAAATATGCTTACTAAAATATATCATAACGACCACCTATACGCTTCAAATCACTGCATTCCGTCTCGGAAGGGTTAGGTTATGTTAGGTTCCTTCTTAAATCCACCCAAAAATAGGAGCCCCGCAACGCGGGGCTCCGTCGACTAATTTTGATCTCCTTGCTGTGCAATTAATATTTTTGGTATTAAAATGCGGTTTTAATTTTGACTGTTATATTTTACTATATCTGAAGATAAGTTAAACATAAGTCATTTTTATCCATGCAATTTCTCGCGATGCTTATTGTAGTAGTAATAGTGATGACTAATTTTATCTCAGGTATGTTACAATGCCAAAAGAACGGGCAACCTATGAAGAAACTTTTGGTCCACTCATTGTTAAAAGAGATCGAGAATTGCCAGATTATGACGATGTTGTCTTCAACGCATCTTTCATATTTGGGAACGAACACAATGCAATTATTTCTAGACCAAGCACGCCGCAAAACTTTAAATATGTTGGTGGATTGCATATAGAGGATCCTGTAAAACCTTTGCCTAAGGTAATTTTCTACTTTATGCTTCTTAATTGTGTTTATATACCGCGATTGTCTCTTGAATAGTTTTTAGTGTGTGATATAATATCCCCACCTCGTTTTCTAGCAGGATGAGGTTTACGGCTTACCAAATCCTGTTACAGATCTGGAGCTTATACTATTTTTTTAAAGACGTTATCTACTTTGTATTTATAGGATCTGCAAGATTTGATGGACAATTCTACAGACAGTGTCATATATTTCAGTATGGGCTCTTTTTGGAAGAGCAAAGAAATACCAATTAAATTAACTAGGTCACTTCTAAATATGTTTGGCGAATTAAAACAAACTGTCATTTGGAAGTATGAAGAAGACTTAAAAGACGTTCCAAAGAATGTTCACTTGGTCCAATGGGCACCACAGCCAAGCATATTAGGTAATTATTTTAGAGTAGTAAATTGAATTATGTTAAATAATCGATATTCATAATATTATACATCTATACTAATATTATAAAGCTGAAGATTTTGTTTTTTTGTTTGTTTGTTTGTATGTTTGTTTGTTTGTTTGTTTTCTTGAACGCGCTAATCTCAGGAACTACTAGTCCGATTTGAAAATTCTTTCAGTGTTAGATAGCCCATTTATCGAGGAAGACTATAGGCTATATATCATCACGCTAAGATCAATAGGAGCTGTGCACCAATGAAGAATGTTTCAAAATCGGAGGGTATTTTTTCCTTTTGAGAGCTTCCGCTGCGTGCGCTGCGTAAACAGTTAAAGTTTCGCAAAAATCGTGTATGACAGAATTGATCCCCTTTAAAAGTTCTAAAAGTCCGCGACAGCATATATCTATCTTTTAAGGTTGGCTCACTATAACCATTTTTATGCTAACCAAATTTGTTCTAAAATAATACATTATTTGCGAAGGTATTATTATAAACATGCTATTAATCCTTATCCAAATAAATACGTTATTCATCACAAATATTTAATTCAAAAACAAAATTGCCCTTTACATCATTCGATTTCAATGAATATCTTAGGAGATATCGCAGTTTTAAAATAACATTGCAGCAAAATAATTACCCATTACAGACATAGTACAAACGATGTTTATTCTGCGTGATTACTACTGGTTCGATTTGAAAAATTCTTTTAGTGTTGGATAGCCTATTTATCGAGGACGGCTCATCACGCTACGACCCACGGGGGCGGCGCAGTAACGATAAACGCGGGTGAAACCGCGGGAACATCTAGTGTATTATAAATATACATAATCAATAAGTTATAAAGATAAATTCAGTAAATGCTGGAATATATTGCTTTAAAATAGCAACATAATTGGAACAGTTATTGTGCCATTTCTCCTAACAAATGTTGTGGCGATACCAATATGTATGTTATAGCAATGCTAGTTTGAGCAAATTATTAAAGATTAGTTTTTCCAACAGATTCGCTCAGGAACAGCTGATTTTTTTGGCAGAACTGCACTTTATGTGCTTTGCCGTACCCCTAACAATGTGTTTGCGCATGCGCATTTTATGATGGTTGGTCGAATAGTAAAGGCGTGTAACGTCTCAACATTAATGCTGACTTTGATTTTGTCTTTTTGTTCCACTTTAAAATGTCTGATACTGATAACCAACCAATAAAAAGAAAACATTTGGATATCTACAATCTTTTGCAACATTGAGTTGAGAAGAATAAATATAACATGTAAAAGAATTTTCTTTAGTTCACTCACTAATTATTTTCTTTTCAGCTCATCCTAACTGCAAATTCTTTATAACACATGGAGGACTTCTTTCATCCATTGAAACTATCCACTTTGGAGTACCAGTCATAGGAATACCAATTTTGTTCGATCAACATACCAACATTAACAAAGCCGTTGCCAACGGTTACGCTCTCAAAGTAGACCTCAACTACGATCTGCCTCAGAATTTGAAAAAATCCATCAACATTATGCTAAGTAATAAGACGTAAGTAAAATTAATATTTTTTTCATTTATGATATGGTTAATTATATTGGACTAAAACCGTGGAACTACCATGCAGAGGTCTCGAGTCCGATCCCAAGGTACGCACCTCTGCATTTTCGAAGTTATGTGCATATTTCATACCTAGTTAATTATCGCTACACCGGGTCAGCGTGATGGACTATGGCTTCACCTTTCTCGCACCGTGAAGAGATCCGTATCCAGCAGTGGAACAGCTTATAAATAGGGCGAGGTTGTTATGTTACCATATTAAAATTAGAATTCCATCTTTGATTCTTTGATCTTTTATATGTGGTAGTAGTTTCAAAATCTCTAATTTTGTTTTAAAATGTTTAGTTACAGCCAAAGAGCTAAGGAGCTGTCTGCCATATACCACGACGTACCTGTGAAGCCTGGAGTAGAACTCACCCACTGGGTGCGTCACGTCGTACGCACAGGAGGAGCTCCTCACCTACGCTCGCCTGCAGTCAACGTCCCGCTGTATCAACGACTCTATCTTGATCTACTGGCTTTAGTATTTGGCCTGTTCCTTATATTATACCTATCTTTAGGTTTGAAGCCCAAGAAAAATAAGAGGCCCAAGAAGGCGAAGAAAAATTAAAATTGATTACATGTACATACCATCCATAATCGGTATGTAAAGATCAATTATGCAATATAGAATATTCATGTATTTGATCGCGTCATAGTATGTGGTATTGTTTATTTGGCTAGATAACCCAGCAGGATGGGGGAGGAGAAAGTATTCTTGTAATCTTCTAATAAATGTTCTTGAAATATCTGAAAGTAATGGTTTAATTTTAATTTTTTTATTTTTTACGTGGTGGAACGCATTGACGCATACTCCTCCGCGGGGATGGGTGGAGGAGTTATGTCGGGCTCACCGGGGTAAAAGAGAGATGTTAATGGTGATAATGGACCTCTCGTTAATACCGACTAAACCTACCACGGTGTTCCTCGACAAAACTGCAATCGGCGGGGCCGCGCGAATCACTTTCACATGCGGTCGCGACCCCAACGAGGTTTCGGCCCGGCGCCGTATGAAACGGCAGGCCACTACTCAACAAGACTACCCTTTGGTCACCACTATATTTAAGTCCTACTGTCCCCCCTTGGGGAGAGGGACACACGACATAGAGGCGCGCGTGAGAACACGCACGCCACCTCTCAGACCTGGTGCTGATCGAGTGGCAGGCGGGGCCAGGAAGCCCACCACCCCCAGGTCAAAACTCAGGGTTGCTGGAGGTCATCTCGCGCCCTCCGGCGCCCAGTTCTGCGGTTGGACATCACTTCCTTACAAAAGGAGGCGACGGCGTTCCACGACCCCTCGCTCCGAACCATAGATTGAACCACGGCCGGAAGCGAGAGGGCAGCCATACCGACTGCCGCGATCAGGTCACGGCGCTGCGATGCCCCAGGCATTCCGCCAAAGTGTGCATCGCCGTGTCCTCAATAACGTCGCGGCAGTCGCCGCAGTGGTGACAACCGGGCATCTCTTGCCGGCCTATGCGACACAGGAACTGTCCAAAGCAACCGTGGCCAGTTATTACCTGTGTCAGCCGGAAAGTGAGGGCGCCATGCCGTCTCTCCTCAAAAACGGGACTTCCACCACGATCGTGGCGTGCCCAAGTCTTCAATCCTCGAATAACTCCTATCAATTGACTTTTTACTTTTTATCTTAGATGCTTAAGGACCCATTTTCAATCGCCGGATAACATTCACGAGGAATTAATTTAATTTTAATTTTAGGTTAATTTCGCAATTTTATTGGTTTACACAAAATCTGCCGGAACATCAAATATATTGATACTGTTATTTTAGTAATTGGAAAATCGACTCTAAATAAGAAATAACTATATACAATGTTAAACGATGAAATAAAAGCACCTCAATTATTCAAATCAATTTCCATTACAAAATTGACAAAGCATAAGACCCTCCTGAAGACTATACCGTAACCTATGATCATTTACAGCTCAGCTAATCGGTGATGTAAATCCTACATAATAGATGATGATATAACTGCCATCTTCCACTGCCATATCCAGACGCCATATTACTGCGTGGAATTTTCGGACAAAATATCGAATAATATCCATTATGCCAGGAATTCAACTTGACAGAGCAAAATTGGCCGCAAGTGTAAGCAAGTACTGAAAACATTGGAGAAACAAGTTCTACTAACGTAATATTATGAATGCACTGCAGATTGTACAATAGAAAATCTATTCTTCGAGAACAAAAATTTGTGTCCGTGACGGCACTCGATGACATAATGGCTCATTAGCTAGGTTAGATTTGATATCAGCTTTTTATGCTACCGACGTAGCAAATAAGCGTATGACTGATAGTAAGCGGTTATCGTAACCTGGCCTATGGACACTTGAAATGCCACAGGCATAATTCCGTATACACGTTGTCGCGGGTACAAATAAGAACACAGGATATCACAGGAAAAAAGTACTGTTCTCGAGGGATAGAAATTTATTAACGAAATCTATATTAACGCGAGCGGAGCCGCAAGCAAATCTAGTTAATTATAATTCCAATCATGATCGAATATTCAAAACTTGATTTGATGATAGGATTATTAATAGATGGTTGTGGTCAATAAATTATGCTTGACTGATAATAATGTTTCATAATTATTATCTGCAAATGACACCCACGACCTTCATTTTTGAAATCTTCTATTATTTTTCTGTACCCTCTATGTACTGCAGGGCGATATTCTTGTACTCGCCGCCGGTCACTTGAATAACCGAATGACGGCAATACATGCGTATAGAAGTAGGTTACAAAGTAAACAAATAATGAATCAAAATTAACAATCATTGCATACCCAAATTTATCAAAATTTCGAACACTGCTTTATTTGAAAACTCGATTTATTCAAATTTTGTTTCAATAAAATCTACTGTATGAGTAGTTCGACTGCTATTTTCTTTAATGAAATTAAAATCACTTTTTATTGGACGATATTCACAAGTCCAAGCCGCGAACAAATGCTAAGTATCAAATAAAATTTGTAGTTTACTACACTACTATAAACCGTGTCAAGCGACTAAATGGACAATTACAGTCGTAAGTGGTTAGTAGATTGTGGGTTCCTGTCTTCCTTCTATCTTATGTGGGTCAGACATCTGATTGTTATATTGGCCGTGATTATGTTGCAATATTGTTGTTTTTGGGTCGTGGAGAGCGGTTGGGCGCGGCGGCCCGAGGTCTGTGAGGAAAACCTTAGGGAAAACGTATATCCAGCAGTGGACGTCTTTCAGCTGAGATGGTGATCTATAGCAATTTAAGTAGGGAATCAAGAGGCAAGTTTAATAGCAGGCAAGCTTTAAGTAACAATCCCGGTTTTGGTATATGAAGATTAAGAGAGGTTTATTTACCTGCAAAGACTAATACTGGTATACTCGTATACCCCGAAAAGATAGGCATAGATGAAAGACATTTAAACCTTTTGGCGTTTATCAAGAGGCGCTCATAGCCAGTTGCACATACTGATTGGTATACTATTATCAAGGTTAAGTAACGTTGGGTGCGGTCAGTCTATAGATGGCTGACCGCTTAGTGGTATTTCTACTGAGCGTCTCCGTGCTTCGGAGGGTACGTAACAAGTCGGTTCCGGTTGTCAAATTGACAGCAGTCGTTAAGCCATGACAGAGGCCTACGGGCGGCTTCAACAATTCTTGACAACAGGTTGGCCACTAACCACATGAAAAGAAAAGAAGAAGGCGTTTATCATGAGTTATCTCCTCAAACGGCAGAAATTACATTTTGCTCAAACTTAAATAGAACCTAAACCTTTATATAAAAATTTTTTGAAAATTGTTACACTACTACACTACACAAATATAATTTTTTAATAGTTTCAATAATTTAATTAGCTTAAAAATTAGTAAACTTTAATAGTAATAGTAGTGTAACAATTTTCAAAAAAATTTGGTAATAAAGTGTCAAATAAACAACGCGATAAAATCCGTATATAGTAGTTTAATTTCAATAGAACCTAAAACTTTTAAAAAATTATGGGACCAAATATAATAGAATTTTGAATAAAACTTACATACGCCTATCAAATTGTTTTGCCAATGTTATGTAGGCCGGTGACATCATTAGTTGATACATAAATTCACAGTATATACCCGAAGGCGTATCCATATTTCGTCAGTAATTTTATTCCCATGTAATAAGGGGCGAGCTAAATGCCGCCTATCGGACACGGTTCCATACTACAGAGAATTTCTTTGACAGAAAATATCCCAATTACGTTACTTAACCTTAGATCTCATGTACAGTAGACTCATTCATTACCGCTGCATCACCAAGACAGTAAGTAACAGTAATAAAGTTCATATATGCATTAGTATCAAATGGGCAAACATATTCTTGTTAGTTTACACATGCATGTTAGAGTTTATTTTTTTACTGTGTTCTAGCACCCAATTGGTCACGATTTGTAGCCACCTTTCTGGATGCATGCAGTAGACGTGTCCCGGCCCAGTTCCATTTCACACCTACGTCAGCTACTCGTGTTTTGGAGCGAGTAGTATTTCGGACGTGACCCATCCTTTCATTTCGATAATGCTACGCTCCATAGCTCTCTAGCAGATCTTTAATTTGGACTTCTAATTCCCAGTCAAGTACCATGTTTACGTATTGTAGGTAAAGACAGGCAATATACACATCTCGACAAGACAACTCGAATTTTTGATTGCGAATCGAATTATAATTAGTAACAACAAACTGTTCAACATTCGAATACATACAATCATCGAATATTCGAATGAGTTTTTTCTTAGTAATAGCACGTCGCTAATGCGTTTATCTTGCTGACAATCAATGCCCCACTGCACTATATTAAAGTGAGCGCATGGAATAAAACTAACCTCGATGTAGTCTATGATCGTCAACCTTTGTATTCGCAGTGATAAACAAGGCTACTTACATAATTTCCTTAACAGTAAAGCTTTATATACACATAGAGTAAATATTACATGCTAAAATCAATAACAACGCAACAAAATTTATTTAGAAACTAGGTTTTGCCCGCGGCTTCGCTTGCATTAATGTAGGTTAGTATAGTAACAGTACTTTTTTGAATGAAAGGTATCCTATGTCCTTTTCTGTTCCCCTGACAACGTGTATACGAAATTGCATGATTGATACTGTTACTAATCTAACCTAACCTACATTTACGCGAGCGAAGCCGCGGAAAAAATCTACTAATATTATAAATTCGAATATGAGTTTGTTTCTTTGTGACGCTTTCACGTCTCAACTACTCGTACGATTATCATGAAATTCTGCATAGACTTTATTTTATTTTTTTACACAACTAATTTGATAAACAAGCATACGGTCCACCTGAAGGTAAGTGGTCACCGTAGCCTATGGACGCCTGCGACACCAGAGACATCACTTGCACGTTGGCGACCCTTTAGGAAAGGAAGAAAAGAAAAAGGAAGTGGGAAGGAGAAGAGGTGGGAAGGTGGAAATAGGGTGACGGAGGCCCTCCGGCACTGTCACTCACCGAACGAGACACAACAGTAGGAATACTGCTATTTCACGTCGATATTCTATCAGAGGGTAGTCCTTCCCGGTCGAGCCGGCCCATTCATACTGACATCAGCGAGGCTCTACTACTCTGAAAGCTCTACACTCGTCAGGGAACAGAAAAGAACACACCTATGACCCAGAAAGAAAATTCTGTTACTAACTACATTTACGCGAGCAGAACCGCGGGCAAAATCTAATAGGTATAGTTTGCATTCGATGTAAAATCATGTATTTTAGGGCATATTTCCTTGGCATTGTAGAACAACCAACCCGTTGCCAAATAGCCATGTCAATGAGCGGCAGTCACCGCTTATGATCAGGTGACCCGCTGGCTCGTTACCAAAGACAATTTAAAAACCTTTATTTGTCATATGAAACCGGCCAAAAAGTGGTATGATTATGCGAATTCTTTTACCTGGGTATCCCGTTTTAACTACATAATATGTGTAAGTAATTATATTGAGTACTGAGACTGTTTGCAAAACCTGCGTTTAAAGGAAGAATCGGACTCTTGTGAGTGACCATGCCTGCTGAAAATAAAAAAAAACGGCGAGACTAGTCTCCCTGTGTGACCATAAAAATGCCTTACAAATTTTTTACATGCAAATGTGAATTTATTTGTTACGCTTTCACGTCTTAACCACTCGACTGATCATCATGAAATTTTACATTCAACTTGTCAGACGTACAGAAAAGTACATATTATTATGGTAACTGTCATCCAGAAAAAAGTACTATTCCCAAACAACCGAAGCCGTGGACAAAAGCTAGTAATTTATAAATTCATAGTAGTTTATTTGGAACGTATTATTAATGTAAACGTCAGCCATTATTAGGAATATATTTCAAGCTGTAGAAAAACTAAACGAGGCTTTACTACGCCTGTTTCACATAAAATTTCGCAATATACAGATGTTGCCAGACCTACATTTAAACAATGCTGTTCTTTACAGTATGTGTATAATTTACAAGTAAACAACAATATGCATATTCGTTAGTTTTTTTTTTTTTTTTTTTTTTTTTTTTTTTTTTTATTTTGCTCGTCAAAATGACCACTTTTTGAAAGTGGGATTATTATCTTAGAGTTGATTTGCCTTTCGCTTCGATCTTTTCGCTTACAAATACACCTAAGCAATATTTCAGCAACAATACTTTGTTCACTTACATCTTACGTTTTGATTGTAAAAAAACAGTCGTGCTAAAATGCCGTAGATCAGGCGGCTCGGTAATCTCAATCCAATTTGTTTACAAATAGTTGGTGATCTCTGATAGCGATCTGTCTCCCCTGATACAGGCAATCTTGTCAATCTGCAGCTTCACGCTTATCAGCGGACGTGTAACAAGAAGTTCTTTCATTGAATTAAATAATAGTTGATTTGTTGTATGTAAATAAAAGCGTGTTAAAAAATAAAAAATGAAATCGTTTGCGCTAGTGTTTTTATTAAGTTTGCTGTGTTATACCGAGTCGTATAAAATCTTAGTTTGTTATCCTTTATATGTGAAAAGTTTGAGTATTTTAGGACAAGGGATTGTTAGACATCTTCTTAATGCTGGACATGAGGTAAGATAGAAAACTTATTTTTAATTTTACGGTAGATTTTGTTATAATCCGGTGTCACTATTTGACAGTGTGTGGTCTTGAATTTGATTCCGGGTCTGTGTTTTGAAAATAATTTTTTTTGTGGCAGCACGTTGTCTGGTATCTTCTGTAGTATATAAACTACTCAATAGATTATATACTATCCATAATATACCTGATAAATATTATATATAATACATAATATACACGTATAAAGCGCCTGCTCCAGCATTATGGCATCGAGTCATCAATTGACGTAACACGTTTGTAAATAAACATTGGACAGCAAGCAAGGACAGACAACGTTTCCAAACGTGTGATAAAATAAAATAAATGTAGATAATCAAAACCGTTTACTATACTTAAGTTTGTTTTGAGAGATTCGATAAAATAATGAATATGTAGATTATTGCAAACTGCTTTCGAATTATATGTAATTTACGCGGATGGCTATAAATAATAGTCGTTATTTTTCACACTATCAAAGAGTCTACTGAATTATAATTTTATTTATGTGAAAATGCCAGAAGACTTCTATAACTAAATAAACAGACATATCTAGTATATCAAAAGACTAAGTTTCATAAATATTATTACCTACACATTATATAATTATAATATTATAGTCAATTTCATCCCTTTAATAATAGTAAAATATATTTGCCGTTGTTCCGTAATAGATTTTTAAACCTCTGCTTTTAATTGTAACAAACAGCAATAGCCTAGCGAGAGCGGCAACCGGTGGACTGCCACGTAGTGGTTTTGAGTTGATCCCAAGGCATCTCTGACTTTTAGTAGTTACATAACTATATAATTTTAGTCGGCCTCGATGGCGTAGTGGTTAGTGTAACCGACTGCCACGCCTGAGGTCGCGGGTTCGATTCCCGCACAAGTCAAACATTTGTGTACATGAACATAGATGTTTGTCTTGGTCTGGGTGTTTCTATGTATAATATGTACGCATTTACAAAAAAAAAAGATTATATGTATGTTTATCCATTGTCTAGTACCCATAGTACAAGCTCTGCTTAGTTTGGGCTAGATGGTGTTGTGTGAATGTGGTAGAATATTATTATATTATTATTATTATAATCTGCCGATAATTAATTATATAATACCTACATAGGTATTAAATAATTAATTATCGCTAGATTTAACGGTAAAGAAAATCATCGCGAGAAATTCTGCATATATCTAAGGTTTTCCAAAATGCTCTCGAAAAAATGTGATGTTTGCCAACCCGCACTGGGCCAGCGGTTGGACTACCTTCTAAGCTATCTCAAACTGAGAAATGGCCCGTGCCCACCAATGGGATAGTTTATATACAGGGTTGATGTTATTTATTATTTTACCTTTTAATTGTTGACATTCAGGTAACATACATAACAACGCATCCCCTGGATAAAGTACAGACTAAAAAATTCCGCCAAATCGACATCAGCAGTATCGATGTCTTTAAAGGTGAGTATTCTGGTTCCTTCTCCCTTCACAACAAAAGTGGCCATTTTGATTAAGCATACAGTTAGCAACATAAGTCGATATTCTATCTTGCTTTATAACAAACTAGATTTTGCCCACGGGTTTGCTTGCGTAAATGTACGTTATTTGTAGGCTTATGTCAATTTTCTATCCCTCGGAAACAGTTTTATTTTTTTAGATAAAAGGTACCCTATGTCCTTGTCTCTACTCCTGATAGAGTGAATGCGAAATGTCATTACGATCGGTCATGTAGTTAATGCGTGAAAATGCAACAAACAAACAGACTCACATTAGCATTCATAATATTAAGTTCTAAGGCTTCTCTATCTGCAAGAGTGAGTTTATTTAAGACTATTTTTCAGTGTTGTGGTGTGGTGTGGTGTGGTGTGGTGTGGTGTGGTGTGGTGTGGTGTGGTGTGGTGTGGTGTGGTGTGGTGTGGTGTGGTGTGGTGTGGTGTGGTGTGGTGTGGTGTGGTGTGGTGTGGTGTGGTGTGGTGTGGTGTGGTGTGGTGTGGTGTGGTGTGGTGTGTGTGGTGTGATTTGGTGTGGTGTGGTGTGTGTGGTGTGATTTGGTGTGGTGTGGTGTGTTGTGGTGTGGTAGTGCTGGATGTTAGGGTGAAAGTGTTATAGCTACCCAAGGTATGTCAAAAAAGCTTCCGTATCCTCATAGGTAAGGGGCTTTATCCAATTTATTAAAATTTTATGACAGTCATAGTAGTTTTTTTTGTGAACATATACCTTTTTGTTTATTTTATTATAAAATTATTTTATAAAATTTATACTTTAAATTGTATTATAAAATTTATACTTATCATATTACATTACACGTAAAATAAATTATTAACAACTAGCTTTAGCTCAGCCCGCGTGTTACCTACATCAAAAGCTAGTCCTTCCCCAGGTTAAATTATCTCTGTACCAAATTTCATCCAAATCGGTTCAGTAGTTTTGCTGTGAAAAGGCAACAAACAGACAGAGATACTTTCGAATTTATAATATTAGTAAAGATTATAATTATTCTTCATCAGGCCTGCAAATATTATGCCTGTAGTGTAGATAACTAAACTTCAAAAAAGGAAGCTTAGCTAGTTTGTAAATCTATAAAATTGTGACAAACATACCCAACCAAATAGGTCACAATTTTTTTATTTATGTTTCTGTTTATTTTATTATTTTAGTTTAGCTGTTTTATATGACTGTCCAATGATTTGGATGTTCTCTATGGGAGCTCACTGGCAGGTGGTAAGACTGGTTGCTGACCCTGGAAGCCCGGCCTATGAGACAGACTATTATGGATTTAGCCTCCCACCGTTTACATTCAGACAGCGAATTGAAGAGCTCTGGGCAAGAATCTTGTGGAACTACTACAAAACGTAAGAATAATCACAATTTACCGCTTGATCTCTCACCTTAACTGGACCTCTTATTTCAGGTAGTTATATCTGGAGTATCTTTGACTCCGGTGGTATGTAGCTGACGAATAAAAAGACAAATTTACAAACAATAAGATATTAAATCTCTTAATACATTTAAAAACATCAAATTTGAAATAATTTGGCGATCAGACCCATTTAAAAAATAAATGTATACAAAGAATTTATATTTATTAAGATCGTCAGATGCGACAATATAATTATCTTATCCGCTAAAACCCCATTACCAGTAGCTAATTGTTATCTCTAAGCAAAGTTTAAATCGGAGATCGATCTCTCGAAATTGGTGTTCGAAATTTCCAGGGCCTACCGACAGAGAGACTACACAAAAACTTTAGACATGTTGATTGAATATGTTTGATACTAAAGCGAGCAAATGATACAAAGCTCATATTTTTTTAAATAAAATGTGTGCATCATGTGTCTTTATTAAGGTGAAAGCTTTTAAAAGATTTTTGTACAAACTAATAAAAATTATATACTAATTTGTTACCAGCTTTATAACAACACCGATTGAAAGAGATATCTACGAACAAGTCTTTGGACCACTTCTTGCTAAAAGAGGACGGGCATTGCCAGACTATGAGGAAGTTGTCTACAATGCATCCATGATATTCGGCAACGAGCACAATGCAATCTCTTCTAGACCAAGCACACCGCAAAATTATAAATACATTGGTGGATTCCATATAGAGGACCCTGTACTACCCTTACCTGAGGTAATTCATAAAATAAGCATTTTAAGCTTTACTAGATGGCCAGTACATACATTTTATTAAGTAGTAGTACACTAACACCATAACTTGTTTTACGTACAATAATCACAGGTACAACTAACTCTCTTACTTGGAACATTTTGAGCACACATAGAGTTGACGACATGGATGGTGTAGTGTGGTCGCTTTGCCACTGCCGACGCGCCGAATGTTGAGGGTTGATCCCTACACGGGATAAAATGTGAGCCACAAAGAGTTATTTCGAGTCTGGGTGTATATTTCCCTTATTTGAGTGTCTGTAAAGTTCTCGGCGACACAGGTACTGATCCTAAAGCGGGAATTGTCTTTTTAAAAAGAAAATAAAGACAACGCCTATACCCTATTTCTCTTCGATTATAACTTGTTTCGTAAGCCAAATAAATAAATAGAAATAGTAGGTACATATTTTGTATCAAAATTTGTGATATTTTTATTTATAACATCTTTTTCTGTACTTTAAGAACCTGCAAGACTTAATAGACAGGTCACCTAATGGAGTCATATACTTCAGCATGGGATCATTCTGGAAGAGTAAGGAAATACCAATGAAACTGACGATAGAACTCCTCAAGGTGTTCAGTGAGTTAAAAGAGACAGTAATTTGGAAATATGAAGATGTCTTGGAAGGTGTGCCAAAAAATGTTTATTTGGTACGATGGGCACCACAGCAAAGTATATTAGGTGAGAAGTGATGTCTGCTAAGTCTATTCAGCACTTTTTCAGTGGCTTAAAAATAAAATAAGTTCCATTGGTACGGAAGAGCGGTTGTGAATGCGATTGCTTTGCATAAATTTACAGGTTTGATTTCAAGGTCGGGTAAATAAAAGTTATTGGGTTTCATCAGAATTAAAAAAGTTCTATTCACTCGTAGCAAAGAGTTATTGAATGCGACTACTATGCATGAGGCCTCAGGTTGGGTTCCAGAAACAACAAAATTATTGGGCTTTCTGTACAAAAATTCTTAATAGCACCCCAAAGTTAGAAAGTGCCTCGAAAAACATATAAAGCCGTTGCTCCTGCACCTGATCTCTCTCCAGCTGCGTCAGATTACCATCTGATAGGGTAAATGATTAAGGGCTCTCGCAGTGACTTCTAGTATGTACTGTGATTAATATGCATTTCTTGTCATTGTTCTTCAGCACATCCAAAATGCAAATTCTTCATTTCACACGGAGGACTTCTTTCATCGATTGAAGCTGTTTACTTCGGAGTACCAATCATTGGCATACCAGTGTTATTCGATCAACACATCAACATCCACAAAGCTGTTGCCAGCAGATATGGCCTAAAAGTGGATCTTAACTACGATCTACCTCAGAATTTGAAAGCAGCTATAAACGTCATGCTGACTGATAAAACGTAAGTATATATTTTAATCGATTATTATCAGTATCCTGGTATTTCCAGTCCTTTGCAGTCGATGCTTGCATAAGAAATTGCCTAAAAAGATTATTCTTAGAACGTTTAACTTGGAAGGGGTCACTTTTTGTAGGCAAATAGATCTTTACATCGGTTTCGGTGGCGGCCGTAGGGGTCAGAAATTTTTGTTAAATAAAGCTAGAAATACGCTTATCGTTGTGTTGTTGTTTTTTTAGCCCATGTAATTGTAAGTTTACAAAGTTTGACTATAATCGATTATTCAAACCTACTGAAAAAAGTTTACATAGTCCGATTCATCGAACTATCTGGAGACTCAAGAACATAATAATATGGTTCGATTCATCGCACCAGATACTCCATAAAGTTCTCAAAGATATGTAAAGTCTGCCAACCCGCACTGGGCCAACGTGGTGAACTATGGCCTGCCCTTCTCACACTGAGAAAAGGCCCGTGTCCAGCAGTGGAACAGTTTAATACAGGGCTGATATTATTATATGACAAACAACACACTATACTAGTGTCAAAATATTAGAGGTCACTGACTTCCCAATAACGACGGCCATAGATGCTCATGGCAGCCGGCACCGACGGCTTAACGTGCTCTCCGAGGCACGAAGCAGGCGATAATTGTCAATCAATACGCACATCATTTCGAAAAGTCATATAACTTCCAAAAGTCAGAGGTGCGCGACGTGGGTTCCAACCCGAGACCCTCTGCATTGCAGTCTGTTGGTCTCCCCACTGAGCTATCGCTGCTCGTGATCATATTAAGTGTCATATAGTATAGTCCCTGCACAATGGAAAACCGCGACAAACGTTTCGTTCCGTTCATTATCTTTATTTAGATATAACATTTTCTGTTTTATCGACGTATCAATAACATAATATGTACCTACGTTCTAGTCGAAACTTAAACAACCATAACAGCTCACTCACGTTATATCCATGAACCCGACGATGATCAGGCACAAATTTGATAGTGATGTAATGCGTTTGTTTAGATGTTCAAATAATAAACTAAAAATTGTTTGTAATTGTCATTCAATTAAAAAAAATGTTAAGGTTATTTATTTATCAGATAAACATTACGGTATTAAAATTAAACCACTTTACACGGTTTTTTTTTTTTGTTTTTTGTTTGCTTTTTTTTCGTTTCGTTTGCTTTTCAGCAGCCATGTTCACAGGGAGACTAAGATAGTGGTTGTCTCAATATTTGTAAGGTGTAGTTATTTCAATTCGATAAAATCCGTTTACAGTTGTTTAATTTCAATGTATAACATTCGCGTAAATGTAAGACAAATTATTATGTAAAAATTACGGACCTATAATAAATAAACAAGTGCGCCCTTGCGTGGAGTACTGTTCTCATCTTTGGGATGGCTCCGCGCAGTACTTGCTGGACGCTCTCGACCGGTTACAGCGGCGGGCTGTCCATATCATCGGAGATCCAGAGGTCACGAGTCCACTGGAACCTCTGCAACTCCGTAGGGACATTGCCTTATTGGCATGTTTCTACAGAATATACCACGGGGAGTGCTCTGAAGAGCTATTCCACCTTATCCCACCCTCCCCTTTCCTATACAGAACAACGTGTGCTGGGCTCAGATGCCATTCGTTACATGGTAGAGTCGATTAGAGCGCGTACCAAAAAGTTTGGGTCCTCATACCTCTGCCGAACGATCAAGGCATGGAATTCTCTGCCAAGGCACGTGTTTCCTTCTTCCTTCAATCCTGGGTCCTTTAAGCGGGGCGTGAAAAAGCACCTTCTCAGGCCGTCAAAGTAGAGACCTCAACATAGCCTCGGCTGCTATGAGGGCGGTGTGGAGGCCACTGCTCTTAGACCACACGACTGCTTATCATCAGGTGGAGTGTGGTCATTTCGACGAGCAAAATAAAAAAATAAAAAATAAGGCCATACCTTTCTGTTACTCGCTGTATATGTCATTTATCCGTTCAAATAAACTACTCCACTAATCAGCAATCGTTTACTCGTCAACAGCGGGAGAAGTGCCTAAACAAATAAAAAAGTGCAATTGCATATTGCTTATAGTTTCGTTGAGTAAATTATGAACGCCAAAGCTCGATAATAAGAAACGACCAATGTATGTACATGAATGTTCAAGAAAGCGCCTTTATGTTTCTACGAAACAAAAGATATACTTAATTTATAATTTAATTTAAAAAATACAGTTGAATTGATGACCAAGACAAACATCCATGTCCATGCACACAAATGTTTTATTGTGCGGGAATCGAACCCGCGACCTCAGGCATGTCAGTCGGTTACACTAACCACTACGCTATCGAGGCCGCCAACAAATGTTAACGCCCTAACTGTAACCCATGTTCGCACGCAATTGAATAAATGATTTATTTATTTATGATTTATTTATCAATTTTAATTTCAGTTACAGAAGTAATGCCAAGTATCTATCGTCGATATATCACGATATTCCTATGAAGCCTGGCGCGGAGCTTGCCCACTGGGTTCGTCACGTCATTCGCACGCGAGGAGCCCCTCATCTTCGCTCTCCAGGGTTGAGCGTACCATTGTATCAACGACTCTATCTGGATTTTCTAGCTTTAGTCACTGGCATATTCATGATCTTCTATATATTCCTGTGTAGAAGGTCAAAACCGAGCAATAAGAATGTACCGAAGAAGAAAAATAATTAATAATAAATTATTTTAGTTGTATTTAGAATATTGTTAAAATGTAAAATCTGTATCTTCTTTCTCACCGCGGTTCGAATAACTCGCGGTACGAAACGTCTAAGTATCCGATTACAATGTACTGTAATAAATGTTATTTTTTAGTATAGTTACCATTATATTGTCTTCTGTTTACGCGAATGTTATTCATTGAAATCAACGCGATAAAATCCGTATATAGTTACCATTTTTCCATTTATTTTATTTACCAAAAAGAGAAATCACATTTTACATTTCCTTATAATTCTACTTAGATTTAGTATAAATACATATTAATAATTAAATGTACCTAACTGTTAATCAGAATAAGGACAATTACTAATGAGCTCCACACTGTCTCGTGGAATTCATGCGAGAGAAAGCACAAGAATACAGAAAATAAAATAAAATTAGTATTGCTAAAAAAATATCTTTATACTCAACAATAGGTGTAAAGATTAAATTGTTAAACCCTTCTTTGACCGCCACGTCAAAAATCCACGTCAAGTTACGATTGCATCCTTTAACATATCGTTTTTGTGATCGTGTGATATATGGATAAAATAAATCGTAGGCAGATCACATAATATAAATTGGTATGAGTCTACCTACAAAATTACAAAACAAATAAAAATAAAAAATTATAATATTTCTTAACGTTTAACAGTCTGTAATCTAGTCGTGACCATGGCGTGCTGGACATATTTTGCTTTGTCATGACTGTGGCAGTCAAAAGGTTCTAATATTTTTTTCAAGTTCTACGACAGCGTACATACGTAATTGTCATGAGACCATGATCAATGTCTTGCAACACAGATAATTCACGGCACCTGTGTTCCAAGTCTGTAATGATCAAAGTAATAACATAAGCTAAAACAGTGATAAGGAAAACTCCATGTTTGTTCCTCGTTTTAGATACATACTAATATTATAAAGCTGAAGAGTTTGTTTGTTTGAACGCGCTAATCTCAAGAACTACTGATTCGATTTGAAAAATTATTTTAATTTTGGATAGCTTATTTATCGAGGTAGGCTATAGGCTATATAACATCACGCTACGACCCACGGGAGCGGCGCAGTAACGATAAACGCGGGTGAAACCGCGGGAACTAGTCTTAAATATGATAACATTACCCCCATGACCTTGCGACAATCCTGTTATAAATTCATTAATGACTAGGTTTTTGCCGCGGCTTTGCTGGCGTAAATGTAGGTTAGGTTGGATTGGTAACAGAATATTTTTTAGATAAACGTACCCTATGTCCTTTACTGTTTCCCTGACAATCTGTATACGAAATGTCATGATGATCGGTCAAGTAGTTAAGACATGAAAGTGTAAAAAACTCATATTCGCATTTATAATATTAGTTAAAATTCTTAACGGGAAATTACGCGATCATGCCTATTCTTTACCTTTGGTGCGTGACTTTTCGACTAGGTCGCACAGGCCGCGGTCACAAGCTTATGACTAATATCAGACAATATAGTAAACAATATGCATCATTGCAATAATTTCCCGTTATGAATCCTAACTAATATTATATACTAGCTTTTGCCCGCGGCTCCGCTCGCGTTAATTTAGAATTTGACAATCAATTCGGGTTGTACTCTGCTTGTAATAATATAATTCAATCAAGATTCGAAAGACACGTGGCGCTGTCTATTATCATAAGAACGTTATTGTTGTTTTCCTCGGGAACAGTCATTTTTGTGGGAATGAAAGGTAGCCTATGTCCGTTCCTGTACATCTGACAATGTAAGGATGCGAACGTGAGTTTGTTTGTTTCTTTGTTTATTATGCTTTCAATCCTTAACCACTCGACCGATCATCATGAAATTTTGCATACACGTGGTAGAACAGAAAAGGACGCAGGGCAACTTTCATCCAGAAAAAATACTGTTACTAGCCTAACCAACATTTACGTGAGCAAAACCGCGGGCAAAGTCTAGTTAAATATAAATAAATATTACTTACTTACCAGTAATAAAACACCAAGCTGTTTGTTGTTAAGTAATTAGTAAATGATTGAATAACTTGTCATTTAAGTAGCTTTATGTTATGTGAATTGATTTTATTGCTAACGAATTTAGAAAATATAATATCAAGGTATTTATAGAGGTTTTAAAAATATCAAACTGTAGAACGATTATTATAAGATTTACGTAATAGATAATGTAAATTAACTCAACGATTAGTAATAAATAGTAGATAAGGAACCTTGAAGATTATTTACAAATAATTGACTGCACCTCGCAATCGCTAGTGCGCCGACTGATACTGGACTCGATCCCCACACTGGACAAAAATTTGAGTGATACGTAAATAATAATAATAATAATAATATTCTATCACATACACACAACACCATCTAGCCCAAACTAAGCAGAACTTGTACTATGGGTACTAGACAATGGATAAACATACATATATACTTTTTTTTGTAAATACATACATATCATACATAGAAACACCCAGACCAAGACAAAGATCCATGTTCATGCACACAAATGTTTGACTTGTGCGAGAATCGAACCCGCGACCGGCGCGTGGCAGTCGGTTACACTAACCACTACGCCATCGAGGCTATAGATGTACAGAGTGTGCGTGTTCTTTGTTTGCATGTTTGTAAAGTCCTTAGCGATACAGAATTGCTTCCTAATGCAGGAGCTGTTTTTTAATAAACCCATCGAACCTACAAAACAAAATTTGAATGATCTACAAATAGTTGTTGTTTGCATGTTTGTAAATTCCCACGCGATACAGATTTTTTCTAATGCAGAAGCTGTTTTTAAATACAAAGGAGACCCTGGCCTGGGCGTGAACAATTTTATATTGTCTTCTTCTTCTTTTCGTGTGGTTAGTGACTGTGGTCAACCTGTTATCAAGAGTTGTTCAAGCCGCCCGTAGGCCTCTGACATGGCTTAACGACTGCTATCAATTTGACAACAAGCGGGACCGACTTTTTACGTGCCCTCCGAAGCACGGAGACGCTCAGATGAATTACCACTAAGCGGTCACCCATCTATATACTGGCCGCACCCAACGTTGCTTAACCTCGCTAATTGTTTACCGATCAGTGAGTGCAACTGGCTATGAGCGCCTCAAATTTATCCTATTGTAATATCAATATTAATTTTGAGTAGCCTAAACTAAGTAGATAACATTATTCTTTGAAGTTTAGTATCAAGTTCGTTAAATAATAAAATAAAACACATTGTTTAAAAAATATTTATTTTCATGTATCACCATCACCTTCATAAGTCTTCATAAGTGGGTTGGTGGAGTGACATTTTCATATCTTGCCCAGCTTAGGTACCATATTACAGACATTATGTGAGCACAGCAACCAACAGTCCTTCGGCGGACTATGCAGTTGCAGTAATACTGCCTTATTGCTTCCAGGCTGTGTGTATTATTTTGATATAATATATAAATAAAATACGTCAATTTCATACTACTGGATGGTAACCAATATTTATTATATATTTAAACAAAGCTTTTAATATTTTATTTTGTTTATAAGACGATTGTTCACGTGCAAGCCGAATATGGACGGTCTCCTTTGATATATATAGGTATAGATCATGGCTAGAGCGCAATGTAGATGTAATATAACTTTGCCTATCCCTAAGTAGGTGCAGGCGTAATACTATGACAATAAATGTATAATTGTAAATATATTTACATACTGTATGTTAATTAATATTTAAGTAAGCAGCGATAGCTCAGTGGGGAGACCAACAGCTTGCAATGCAGAGAGTGTCGGATTCGAACCCACGTCACGCACCTCTGATTTTCAGAAGTTATATGACTTTTCGAAATTATGCGCGTATTGATTGACAATTATCGCCTGCTCTGTTCCGCGGAGAGCACGTTAAACCGTCGGCCCCGGCTGCCATGAACATCTATGGCAGTCGTTATTGGGAAGTCAGTGCCCTCTAATATCCTGACACTGGTCTACACTCTCACTGGCACTCGCTCCGTGTAAAAACTGATATCTAGTCAAATCCGGTTAGACAGAAAGGCGACCCCAAGTGACTTGGTAATAATAAAGGCTAGGGAGGAGACTGTATATTAATTTATTTAATAATTCTACTTGTAAAGCTAAATAAGATTGATAATGCAACAATCCGAAGATGCTGTGCTAGCAAAAAATAATGTGAGAGAGTCTCTCACAGAGAACACCTAGAACCGAAACATCTATTCGTGGATTACACAAATTTTGTCACGCATGTTTGAACAAGATAATAAATAATTGATATTTACAACTTAATTGTGGAAATATTGAACCGGTTTTTCTCTACATCTAATGATCTAAGTGGTCATAATGAATCGTTCATATTCTGCTCATAGCTTTTGAATAAACTTTTATGGAAACGATTGATAATATGATCCGTCACTCTTAACGTAAGCAAACAATAAACAATATAAACAAGCGACCATCTATACTGCCGCGCTCATCATTGACGGACGTGTTACTAATATTTTTTTATTTTATTTAATAAATTTATTATTTTTAAAATAAGTTAAATTCAAAAATGAAATCGCCGTTGTTGGTATTTTTATTTGGATTGTTGAGTTATACGGAGTCGTATAAGATTCTGGTTGCGTACCCTTTACATGTGAAGAGTATGAACATGCTGGGAGAAGGGGTTGTGCGTCATCTTCTAAAAGATGGACATGAGGTAATATACCTATATTTTTTTATAATACCTAAGTAATAACATAAATACAATAGCAGCGATAGCCTAATGGGAAACCGTTGGACTGCCACGCAGAGGTCTCGAGTTGGAACCCAAAGCAATCTCTGACTTTTCGAAGTTATATGCGTTTAAATAGTTAATTAACGCTTGCTTTAACTGTGAAGGAAAACATCGTGAGGCAATCTGCATTTCTGAGAATTCCCTATAATGTTCTCGAAGATATTATGTGAAGTCTGCCAACCCGCACTAGGCCAGCGTGGTGGACTATGGCCTTACCCTTCTCACACCGAGAAGATGCCCGTGCCCAGGAGTGAGATAGTTTAATATAGGGCTGATATTGTAAAATAAGTAATAATAATAAAATACATAGGTTGCATGTTTATTTTTCCCTCTTCCCCTCGGACCGTGATTGCGATAAGACGCGTGCACCCATATTTTATTTTAAATTAAATTAAATTCATTCGAAAAATAAAACTTAAATTCCTTTACTAGAATTCCGCGCGCACTTGCATCGCTACCTACGTCATCGTGCACGTGCAACTGTAACGCTAGCAAAACGTCACAAGCGACAATATTTTATTGACAATTACGGGTTACAAAAGTTATTGTTAAATATTATTAAAAGACATCTTAAAGTAAACAAGTGACAGTAAGGTGAAAGTGTGTAAAGTGACAATATATAATCTTTCATTGTTCGCTAAAACGCAACATAATTAATTACGATATTCCACCACAATCAGCTCGCCATTTACGCAATTTTTCCCTAGTACTTGCTGATTAAGGAAAATAATGCCGCTTAAAAGAACACCATCAAAGGCGCATATGAACGTGAATTCTGAGAAGATACGCCATCTTAGGACTGTGGCACCTAGGAATTCACCTCCTTGCAACGTCGAATCCCTCGTACCGATAGTTTCTATTCTGAATAGATCTATATCGGACTCGGAGCTGTCGCACACTAATCAACGCAAATCTAGAGATCACTCAATCTGCAATCAAATGACTGACTTCAAAGTGGAAATGCGCCAACTAATAACAACCAGTTTTGCCCCGCAGGCGAACGAGCAAGTTAATATTGCACTTACAGAGATACAGCAATCAAATCACAATATTGAGAATACCGTTTCATTTCTTGCTGCCCAAAATGATGAGCTTAGGCAGAGAATAGTGGACCTAGAAACGCAAGTAAAGAAAGATAGAAACTATATTACTATACTGGAAAATAAAATAGAGGAAGTTCAAATAGGAAGCCGTAAATCTAACTTTGAAATAAAAAATGTCCCAAAAATGCCTACTGAAAACAAAGAGGACCTCATCCAGATGGTTATTAGTCTCTCCAAGTCTGTGAACAGCAAGATTTCTAAATTGGACATCAATGATATATACCGAGTGAGGCCAAAGTCTGCCACTAATAAAAACTCACCTATTGTAGTGGAAACTAACTTGACGTTACTGAAGAATGATGTTTAGACATAAAAGTGAGCTATACGCCAAACACCTTGGCTTTAAGACACAAGAGGACACCCCCATAACAACTAGCTGTTACCCGCGACTTCGTCTGCGTGGATTTTAACTAAAAAGTGTTTGTTCAGTTCGCAAAGTTTACAAAAACTTAATATTTCTGTATTCCTCGTATAGAAATACCTATGCTAAAGTTAATGTCATTCTTCTACTTTGTGGGTCGATTTTAATTTACTATTAAGGATTTATATTGGATTTATACATATATATTAAAATTATTATTATTTTATATACATTCCCTATTTGAATCGAAAATTGTTTACTATTCCATAGGCTTAAATTTTTTTCCGCGGATTCCTTATTTTTTCTAAAATAAATGTAGCTTAAAGTACTCTTTATAACATCAGCTATCTGCAAGTGAAAGTGCCGTCAAAATCGGTTCAAACCGACAAACAGACAGACAACATTTTTTTGAATTGAATTTTTGGCTTAGTCCCGCATAAACTTTCGTATGCAATAAGTAAAAAGCTGTTATTTTGACATTACAAACAGACACTTCAATTTTATTTAATTGTATAGATTTTGACAGGACTTAGACAGTAAATCGTCTTAGGTATTTATTGTAGTGGGTTTCAGTTTCTCATAAATGCCTCGCAGCCTGCTCTCGAAAATTTGTAAATTTTCCAGTAGGTAAATATACATCTTATTAAATGCACAGATTGCGTAGTGGTTTACGTGGTCGCCTTGCCACTGCTTCGGATATTGTGGGTTCGATCCCCACACGGGACAAAAAATTATGTTCCACAAATGTTTGTTCGAAGTCTGTATGTTCTTTTTGTCCGTTGTCTGAATGTTAGGTAAAGTCACATACTTTCGCATCAGGTATAAAAGGATTTATACCTGATGCGAAAGTATAAAAAACAAATGAATACCGCACTTAATTTTTACTTACATATTTTTTCGTTTGTTTACCAACAGGTAACATTTATAACAACACATCCCTTTGACAAGCCGCCGGGAAAGAACTTTCGTCAAATAGACATTAGCAGGGTCAATCTTTTTAAAAGTAAGTATTCAAATCATTAATGATGTCAGAATTATATCCATGTCACCCTTAAGTGAAGTGTGTATCACGGAATATCAACTTTTTTTATTATTCGATAGATTTACATACTTATTAATTAGGTATTATAATTATATAACTCGGTGGGCCTAGTTATAACCCAATAAAAATATATAGAAAATAATTGGACAATAAATGCCGACAATCCATTGTAATAAAATAAGAACACGTGTCGACGCATATTTTGTGTTCGAACCGGAATATTGTACGATGAATTACTCCTGGATCCCACGATGCGGTTGTTCATCGTCTGAAGAGTTCGGTATCAACCATTTTCTATTGCAATTAGTTGAGGTGGGTAATTTTTTTTAAAACATTATTGTTTAACATAATATGAATAAGGTAGCATTTGAAAACTAGTACCTCATCCAACCAAAATACACAGCATTCTTTTGACTACACGTAATGGTTTAAGTTGTTGCCTGGACACTGACACTGCGCCGAGTGTTAAAGATTCATTAATGAATACCCTCACGAGACATAATTGTATGTGATCCCCAAATAGTTCTTTCGAGTCTGCGTGTTCTTTGTGTCCGTTGTTTGAATGTTTGTAAATTTCCTAGTGAAAAAATTTATATACATTATACTATTGCTATTACTCATCAATTATAATTTATATATATATATATATATCTTACGTATGTATTTTTTTTAATTCTTTTATTTTTTGAATGTGGAAGTTGTTAAAGAGTAGCTGATGTACGTCCGGGCGTCACTTGGGGTTACCACATAACATCAGGGTTGGTTTGAGGTATTAACCGCAAACCAACAATAAACCTGAGTGGTAACCTCGTTTTTCATTATGTATGTACTTTTTTTTGGCTTTTTGCTGTGTTATAATATTTGTCTGTATTTTGTGTACCTATATTTTGAAAAATAAAATTACTTACTTACTAATTAATATTAAAATAGGTACTTGAAATTTTTTAACATCACTTTTCAGATGAGAAAGCATTTAGCATCGGTTACGTCTTAGAAAATAAAATTGTAGAAGCCACCGCTTCAGATTGTCAAGAGTTTGCCCGAGAGAACGCCAGATTATTCTTTCAGAATGAGAATGTAACCAACTTTTTAGTGAAGCCCGACGAACACTTCGATGCTGTTATTGTTGACTTGTTTGAGTCCGAAGTTTACGCTGGGTAAGTTGACCTAATTATAATAATATCCTATCACATACACACAACACCATCTAGCCCAAACTAAGCAGAGCTTGTACTATGGGTACCTACTAGACAATGGATAAACATACATAATGTACCTATATACTATTTTTTTGCAAATACATACATATTATATATAGAAACACCCAGACCAAGTCAAACATCCATGTTAATACACACGAATGTTTGACTTGTGCGGAAACCGAGGCCGCGACCTCAGGCGTGGCAATCTATTACACTAACCACTACGCCATTGAGGCCGACGATTATATTAAGTCAGACAGAAATCATTGTAACTCATAGTTAAAACTTCTGTACAAGTAATAAAAACGCCATTATGCTACCCACATTTCGGCAGTTATATTTAAGTGTCACGTAATACTAGGCGTCTTGATTAATATACAATGGGCATATTTTACGCCGGTCTGTTGCTGAAAATTTCCTAACAGAAAAATCCAATAACACATTATACGGCTCGAACATTGGATCTAGGGCCTCTCTCTCAGTCTTCCTCATTTAAGAAAGAGAAAAAGAGAGAGAGAGAGGGAGAGGCCGCGGATCTCTCTAATCTACTACTCTAACCAATTAATTTATTAGAAAGGTTTGAAGAAAGATAGATGATGTGTGGGATACCAAAATCAAGACCTAAAAATATAAAACCTAATTTAGATATCAATTTCTGTTCAAAATATGAATATACATATACTAATATTATAAAGCTAAAGAGTTTGGTTGTTTGTTCGTTTGAACGCGCTAATCTCAGGAACTACTGGTTCGAATTGAAAAATTATTTAAGTGTTGGATAGCCTATTTATCGAGGAAGGCTATAGGATATATTATAACATCACGCTACGACCCACGGGGGTGGTGCAGTAACCATAAATTTTCTAACTGACATTCATCTAGAATTGTGAAAGCGTTGTGATTTTTTTATGATAAAGGAACTCAAAAACCAAGCAAACACTAAAAATCGACATCTATTGTAACATAATAATACCTATATGCAAATACTTTTTTCAGCTTATCAGTTTTATATAACTGTCCAATGATTTGGTTGTATTCCATGGCCACTGACTGGCAAGTTATAAGACTCATCGCTGACCCTAGCAGTCCCGCATACAGTACAGACTACTTAGGAAGTAGTCTGCCACCGTTCAGTTTTACACAAAGGGTTGCAGAGCTGTGGTCAAGGATTAAGTGGATCTACCATAAAACGTAAGAACAACCACGACTTACTATTATACACTTCTCATCAGAAAAATCGAAACACTTCCGTTTTTAAGGTTTCTATCCTAATTTAACACAAAAGAGTTTTCATTCCATGAAAAAAATCACATGATTGTATAGCTGGCAGTTTGGCCATTACAGTGATAAGCGAAAATTCTAAATTTAAAATTAGAATTTCATTTGTTTATCCTATAAATTAAATGATTCACTGTTTTGAGACAAATGTGTGTTTAGAGTTGGAGTACATTTCACCTTTGAAAACTAAAAATTAGCGCTTATCTTAAAACTTTTTGTTCTGTGTTCTGTATACTGCGTGTGTACTGTGACTTTGGGACGTCTGAAAAAGTTTTTTTTCTATAACATATGGATACTTCGCCCGCAGAAGCCGCCTAAGTGGTGGCATTGCTGGATTCTGGACTTAGTCAGCGTGTTGTGGCTGAAAGATTGCATCTAAGCCTGTCGTCTGTTCATAGAGTCTACAAACGCTATCGGGAGACTGGTTTATTCACGCGCCGATCAGGATCTGGCAGGAATCGGGTAACTTCTGAGCGAGATGATCGATTTATTGTAATAACTTCTTTACGAAATCGACGCCTTAATGCTTTTCAACTGCAGCAGCAGCTTCATGTTATACGTAGGGTGGCTGTAAGTGACTCTACAATTAGAAGAAGGTTGAAGGAACGTGGACTGGTACCGCATAAGCCAGCAAGTGGGCCGAAATTAACTGCAGACCATCGAAGAGCGCGCCTTAACTTTGCACGTGAGCACCTAAATTGGTCATACCTCCAGTGGAACAAAGTCCTCTTTTCTGATGAGTGTAAAATTATGCTGTATGGTAACGACGGAAGGAACAAGGTCTACAGAAGAGATGGAGAACGCTTTGCACAATGCTGCATTGAAGAAAAGGTCAGCTATGGTGGCGGTTCGTGGACGGTTTGGGGAGGAATCAGCGCCGACGGTAAAACAGAGCTTGTCTTTGTGTCTGGGCCACGTCTGCCTGCACTAAACAGTCATCGGTACATCAAACAGTGTCTTGAGCTTCACGTGATGCCCTATGCACATTTTATTGGCAACGGTTTCATATTCATGCACGACAATGCTAGGGCTCACACCGCGAGTGTCGTTCGAGATATGTTACCGAAGTAGGTATCTCCATTATGGAATGGCCAGCAAAAAGCCCGGACATGAATCCGATTGGGATGGGGATCCTATGGGATGAATTAAAGAGACGAATTCGTGCAAGAGATTCTGCCCCAGAAATACTTAGCCAGCTGCAAAATGCAATCCAAGAGGAATGGAATGGAATGCCACAACATTTGATGGAAGCAGTAATAAGAGCTCGGGGAGGGAATACAAGTTATTAAATAAACGTTTCTTAGCTTCTTTTTTTAATTTACGTGTGTTGTTTTATCAATTTCCTTCATACTCCATACAGGGTAAAAATGACTTCTAAAACAAAATACGAGACCTATGAACATTTAATTTATATTTAGAACATTAACATTATGATTTGAAAACCTCATATTATTCACTATTAAACGACATTTGACATATATTCCTAAATATATACATTTTTCTGATAATCCTTACAAAACATAAACTTGCAAGGTGTTTCGATTTTTCTGATGAGAAGTGTATTATGCAAATGATTCAACAATATGGTAGCAGACATACATGTTTTAATTATAATAATAAATAATATCAGGCCTGCATTAAACTGTCGCACTGCTGGGCACGGGCCTCTGCTCTGTGTAAGAAGAGTTAGGTCTTAGTCCACGCTGGCCTAGTGCGGGTTGGCAGACTTTACATATCTTCGAGAATATTACGGACAACCCTAAGACATGCAGGTTTCCTCAATGTTTTCCTTCAACGTTAAAGCAAGCGATAACTTCGAAAAGTCAGAGGTGCGCGCCTTCGGATCGAACTCGTGACTTCTACGTGGCAGTCCAACGGTTTTCTAATAGGCTACTATATGTTTTATTATTTAAGTCAAATAGTCATGTAACCCAATTAATAAAGGACATAGAATTTTTAAAACTAAGTTATCAAAAATAAGCTAATAGCGTTTTAAATTTTGTAATAAAGGTAATTGTCGTATAAGAGAAAAAGAATGCAAGATACAAACTGTGAGGTAACCGATATTTTAATCGATTTAAATGCAACAATCTGAGGGACAGAAAACAGAAAATAAAATATCCCCACTGCTTACTCACTTTCTCTAGTAACCAAATTAAAAGTATTAATTACTTCTTTATTTTCCAACCAATTTTGATACTATTTGCACATTTGTGCAAATAGTATCAAACCTATTTAGGTTTCCTTTGATTGCTTTTAGCTCTTGTGTGTAAAATAAATTAACAAAATTATGTCAGGTATATTCACAAACTACTCCATAGCAACGGATGTGTATCCTCTTAAAATAAAGATAGCTATTGCATATTCCACCGCAATGAGTAACTACGATCCGTATCATCGTTTACATAAGGTTCACAATAATTTTTTTTGGTTTATCGTTTTATTTATAATAATTGACAGGCCCTAAATATAATAAAAAACCCCTGCATTTGCGGCACAAGTACAACAAAATACCATAAACACATAAATTCAAAAAAAGTCCGTTTACAAAGAGCGTTTTACAATTATCGTTTTATAAAATCTTACCAAGTTCTGTAGTATCCGTGTTTAGTAAATTTGGTACTACGATGTTCACCAATATTTATAACATAAAGGTGATCACTGTATTATGTAGCCAGAGCTGCTCAGGGAGTTCTGATACTTGACGTCTACACGATTTGTGGAATGGTATGTACGTGGTCATTGACTTTTTCGCTTACCGTTCATATAACTTTGGAAATTGAAAGATTGAATACCGCTTGTCTAAAATTAGTTATAGAATTATTGATATACCAATTTTGTTCCAGATTTGTCTCAACACCAATTGAACGAGATATCTACGAACAAACATTTAGACCACTTCTTGCTCAAAGAGGTCGAGAATTACCAAATTATGAAGATGTAGTCTACAATGTATCTATGATATTTGGTAATGAACACAACGCAATAATTTCTAGACCAAGTGCACCACAAAATTATAAGTACATTGGTGGGTTTCATGTAGAAGACACTGTAATACCTTTACCTAAGGTAAGTCACCTCTTTACTATACTGAAAACAAATATATTTATCTCCAAATTATTTATTAGCACGTTGTCTGTCCATCTGCATATCTACATATTATGCTAAAAATGTTAGACTTCTTGCATATTACTAAAGCTCGTGACAAAATAAGAATTTATTAAAAGATATTGTTGAAACAAAATTATTAGCTGAAAAAGCAATTTAAAACAGAATGTGAAGTCATTTTATGTTTACAAATTAAATATATGCAGCAAGACAAGTAAATATATATTTTTGCTTTACTTCAAGAATCTCCAAGATTTGATGGATCGTGCGCCACATGGAGTTATATACTTCAGTATGGGATCATTCTGGAAGAGTAAGGAAATACCAGCGAAACTGACAAGAGAACTGCTAGATGTTTTTAGTGAGCTGAAAGAAACTGTCATTTGGAAATATGAAGATACATTGGAAAATGTGCCGAAAAATGTTTACTTGGTTCGGTGGGCACCACAGCAAAGTGTATTAGGTTAAGAAACTTTAATGTTCTTCTTTTTTGCCATTCTTGCTTTTAGTCCCATAAGAAAATCTCCTCCAAACTGAATTTGAGTTGTAGCGGACAATTTTAACGGAGACTGAATATCTGCGTAAAAGACTATAATAGTGCATAAGTGTGTATGCAACTACAAGTGCACAGGTTCCCTAATTCTGAAAATCTAATGGGCCGGTAATCAGACACCACCGGAAATAGATGCGCAGATGACAGGCGCAGGACCAAAGACTTTATGCCCTTTCTGAGATATGCAACATCAACTTCCGAAATGTTATTAAGATTTTTTGTCATAAAAACCAATAGCTTTTGTTCGCTCTACCCGATTCTAACCCTAAGCCTCGTTATTTTCATTCACTACCGCTGCCCTACCGGTGCAAGTAGTGCCGTCACGTCATATGTGTGACGACAGGTGACGGTGACGTTATAATCAAATCTATATGCTGCTCGAACATCTACTTAATTTAAAATTTTATTTGTTATTAATACCAATTACACCGATTCAGATTCATCATTAGAAGCATGACTGATTACTAGACTAAGATTAATCTATATTTGGCTTTCCTTTTCAGCTCATCCAAACTGCAAATTCTTTATATCTCACGGAGGACTTCTTTCCTCCATTGAAACTGTCCACTTCGGAGTACCAATCATAGGCATTCCAGTCTTATTCGACCAATACATCAACGTCAACAAAGCTGTCGCCAATGGTTACGCTATTAAAGTAGACTTCAACTACGATTTACCTATGAATTTGAAAGAAGCTATAAATATTATGCTGACTGATGAGAAGTAAGTGAAATTTTAATACAATTCATCTTTGCATTACCAATTTCGAAATGGCGAGTAACTGGATGAATTAATCAAGGGGTAGTATTTAACTATTCCTCAATTTTTTGCCCTTGTTCCACCAAAAATACTAATTGCACAGCAAAATATGCTTAATAAAATATTTTAAAGAGATCAAACTAAGTCGACGGAGCTCCGCGAAGCTTTAAGAAGGAACCTAACATAACCTAACCCTTCCGAGACGGAATGCAGTGATTTGAAGCGTATAGGTGCTCGTTATGATATATTTTAATAAGCATATTTTGCTTTGCAATTAGTATGGTGGTCATATATATTTAATCCCTTAATCAAGTATGGTTTATCAAGTTTTACGTAGCATATGTGCTTCGGGTTAATAGGTAGATTTGAAACCAGAAAACAGATCTATAGTAAGATTTAAAATAGAACTATCTATTTACTACATTTTGACCGCAGCTTCGCTCGCGTTCATTTAGATTTTGTCAATAAATTTCTATCCTCGGGAACAGTACTTTTTTCTGGATGAGAGGTACCTTGTTCTTCTGTACTCCTGGCAAATTCAATAAAAATTGCATGATAATCGGTTGCGTAATTACTAATTAAGGCGTAAAAGCATAACAAACAAACTCACATTCGCATTTTTAAAGAGTGTTGAGATTCTAATGGTGATTTAATTTTAGTTACAGAATAAAAGCCAAGCTGTTATCATCGATATACCACGACATTCCTACAAAGCCAGGAGCTGAACTCGCACACTGGGTGCGTCACGTCGTACGTACACGTGGAGCCCCTCATCTTCGCTCACCATCTTTGGACGTGCCGTTATACCAACGACTCTATCTAGATCTAGCTGCTTTAGTTATTCTTAAATTCAGTCTTTTATACGCATTTTTCTCTAAAAGATTCAATCAAAACAATAAGAACATAAGAAGGAAGAAAAACAAATAATTTTATTTATTTCATTTATTTATTTATTTATAAGGATCGCTAACAAATTATACACAACTCTTACACAATAGAAGATGTTACAATAATACATGCTCTGTGCTCATTCTGTTATAGGCAACCACAACTAACACAGGAAGTACCAGTACAATAAACTATAATATAAAATGATAAAAATATGAAAATGAGAAAAACGATAATAAGTGTTTAAAAATGGTTAACAGTGTAAAAATACAAGTTAATTAACTTGTATTTTTGAGATACTCTAATATTACTTTTTTAAATTTAGGCATAGGATCACAAAAAATGTCTAACTTAAGCAGACGAGCGAGTTCGTTATATAATTTCGTCAATCTAGTTATTTGCGAGTTAAGCCCTAGGTTGGTCTTATATCTAGGTATATTGAACAGTTTGAAGACATTTGAGCACGGCAACCTACTAGGAGCTGAGATATGGATCTTAGACAATAATTCAGGACAGTCAACGTTATTATTTAATATATTATATAAGAATGATAAGTCAAGGAGCTTACGTCTATGGTTTAGTTGGACTAAATTGAAATGTTTAAGTCGGGTATTGTACGAATGTAGAGATCTGTGTAGTTTTGTTTTATACGTGAGATGGCTAAGAAACCGTCTTTGAACACGTTCGAGTCGGTTTTTGTGAACTTGGTAATGCGGAGACCAAGCTTGAGAGCAATACTCTAATATACTACGTACTAATGAGTTGAACAAGAGAATTTTAGTTTTGGGATGTTTAAATCTTTGGGTATTTCTGATTATGAATCCACACATTTTGGAGGCATTTAGTATTATTTTATCCAAGTGCGCTCTAAATGTTAATTTATTGTCAATTAAAACGCCTAAATAATTATGAACTATTGTATTATTATTTAGAAAAAGCAGTACAATTTTAAATCTATGTGCGGCCTTTTAGTTTCTGCACCCTGCGGTTGATGCTTTAGATTTTTCTGGCCATTATAATCATGCAATTTATTTTTAATACACATAGATTGAAAATTCGAACTAATAATATACAGTAGTAATTACCACCATCAGCCCAGACCAAAGTACAAATTACACAACAATTCCTGAAATGACACACGATTTGTGCGTACACTTACTTACACAATCTAACGTATGAGTTCATCCGTCAGCTTCTGTGAGTAACTTGGCAAGGTAAGTATTTTGCAAGTCATGCCGAAGCCGCAGAAACTGACCGAATGACTTGCAAAATACCTATATCTGGATAACATAATATTTGAACTTCTAGTACTTATAATATTTGAACTGCGAGTATTAAATTACAATAAACTTATAGTTACTCACACATACACAAAACCAAGGTCGACTAATAATAATTATATTTAAACTTACTTTGTAAATTATACTTACCTGTTACTGTTAAAAAGAAAGTTGTTCTAATAAATATTTTAAGTAGATCTTTAATTTTATTGTTACCTTCTTAACTATTCTGGCGTCATACGGGAAAAAGACGACGTATCGTAAAAGTTTTTTTTTCAAATTGATTATGGATTTTTACGTTTTAGAAATCAGTAAAAATAGACATATATAAAATATTGGCAGATACGTCTTTTTCCCTTATGCCGAATTAGTTCATTTTACTACTGGAAGGTTGCTAGTACTTATTACGCATGGAACAGGGACATCAAGGATTAAAGTACCAGCAAAACTGGCTAGTGTAATTATTTCGACTTTGCGTGCTTCACCAAGCATGTAAAGCCGTTTGTCCTGCGCCTGATCAAAAATACATGATATAAAAATAATGTTTCCCAGGTAACCTATCTGGGAAATTATTTTTGTATTTCATTCCGGGTCCCAAATAGCTCTGCTCTACTATAAGGTGTTATAGGATTATCTGTTCTTGACTGGACATTCTTTATAATTATGTGTTAAATAATAATAGAAAAAGAGATGGACTAGAATTGGCATTCATTAAATACATATTGATGTTCTTTAAAACTTTTACCGAACCGAGTGATCAGCTCAACATGCGGCATATTTTTTTATTGTTATAATTCCTTTTTCACGGCGGTCTTTACAAACATTCAAACACCGGAAACAAGGAACAGGTCGTTCCGAGTTCCGGTGTTCTTTGTGTAATTTGTTTAAATGTTTTTGAAGTCCTTCGCGACACAGGGATATAGTAAATCTCCGTACGGAAGTTGTCTTTTTTAGGAATGAAAAGAATACAACTGAAAGATGTTTATATATAAATAAAGACAATTTAAACAAGCTCCATGTTTCTTTTGAAAATATCTTGACAGAATCCGATAATACTTTGATTGCATTCACTATCGCTGCGCCATCTTTAAACACAGTTATCTTAATGTATAAATGTTCTTTGTAATTTTTTATAAATATTAAAAATATCAGCCTTGTTTATAAACTGACGCACTGCTGGGCACGGGATACTTCTCAGTATGAGAAGGGTTCGGCTATAGTCCCCCACGCTTGCCAAGTGCAAATTGACACTCCAGATATCTTCAAGAACATTATGTAGAACTCGCAGGTGTTCTCACGATGTTTTCCTCCACCGTTAATGAAATAATTGTATATAATATAATATATGATAATTAAATAATTATTTATATTTTATATATAATTTATTATAATTACAACGATTCAGAAATTCAATATTATTATATCACTTAAATATTTAAAAGAAAATATTTAACAATATTATCTAAACAGCATATTAAAAAGCAAATAATCGTAGCAAATGGAAATCCGTAGGCTCTGCCTACCCCTCTGGGAAACAGGCGTGAATCGATGTATGTATGTATTAAAAAGCAAGCAAAGCAGCGTAATAATATCATTCCTTTATTCTATGTATACGTTTGGTGGTGCGATTATGATTGATTGAAATTAATTCGCATCTTCCTGCGTCTTCTAAAACATCCATTTTACCTCACCTTTAGGGTTATTCAAGAGGTAAACAATTACCTTTTAATCATCCCACAAGACAGCTATCCAACTTTTATAATGTATTTTATAGAACAATGTATTATGTACTAGATTTTGCGTGTGACTTCGCTCGCGTAAATGTAGGTTAGGCTAGTAACATTACAGTCCCTCCACGAGGGTAGGGCATAATCTAGTATGTAAATTGGGTAAGCTAATTTTGTATATTAGCCCGACGTTTCACACGGCGCGCCGAATCACCGACATATTTATACTTATTTAAAATAAATAGAAATATTTCGATGATTTAATAAAAGAACTGCATAAATAACCGTTACATGGAGTATGACAATAATCATAAAATTTGTTCTATAGCAGCCTGTAAGGATATTACGTCGTTACAGTTTCAGAGATAATCGGATTTTTCATACTAATTTCATACAAATTTTACGTAAAGAAATATAATTAATTCGCGATTGGCATGTGAGAACGATTCGCGCGGCCTCACATTCACCTTAATATTAGTTAAGATTAGTATATAGATATAGTAGTTAGAATACACTTTTTTATGTTATGTTTAACCTCTTATATATTGAAACTCAGATTTTAATTGCGAAACAACGCTTTGTCATTCTATCCAAGATTTTGGCAGACAATAGGTTATTTAAAATAATCTGACATCACATGTCTAAATATGTTTTCAAATTGTAAAGATAAACTAATGGCTCTTTTATACGAAGCAGGTAACTCGCGCTAGTAACGGAATGATTTACTTGCGCATGTATCCTCCGTGAATATTTTGCACCTATAAAGTTATATATGTATAACTAATATAATTATAATATTATATTATTTCTACAACATAACCTTACATCCTCCGCGCATAACTTTTGCGCCAGCTACTTGCGGAAATTAATCATCGCGTTAGGAACTTGCATCGTACTAACTTTAAGGGGACACCGCGATACGCGACGCCCGTACTTATTGATACTCATTGTGTATCAATCGTTAAAGAGCGGTCATAAGGTCTAAAATTGCGATGCGCCCGCAATAATCGAGAGCGCTTAGAAATTGTTTGTTAAAATCTTAAAATATTATTTAAAAATGATTAGTTTTAGTTATGAAAATAATGAGCTAGCAAATTACTAATATTGATGTATTCGTAACATACACACAAAATCACAATATCGTGTTTTTGAGCTAGGAAATTACAGATAAAGACATCAATTTACCTATATCAAAATTCTAGATTAATTGGTTTTCTCATAGTCCTAAACTATTCGATGAAAGTTAGGGCATTTTTTCAGTGTATCCTCTTAACGACATAGTTGCATCGTGTACAAGAATCTTAAGTGATAAAAAAATATGTAAGATTTGTACTTGGGATTCAAACTAATACAAAATGTATTCAAATTCTCACAGTATTGAGTGATAAACATCTATGGAACAAGCATTAATTATTTTAATATGTAAATGTCTTTTTTTAATTATATTACTTAATTTTAAAAGATATATGTACATATATTAATAGTTTCGTTAAGTTTATACGTTAATATTACAGACTAGATTTTGCCCACGGTTTCGCTCGCATAATTACAATATTAACAGGCTTCTCACCACACAGAAGAATATTAGATATAAGCAAAGAAAAAGTTTTAAAATTTTTTTTGCGAGATTTGACTCAGGGTAGGTACTTAACAAAAAATGTTAATTTATTATTATTATTCTTTATTATTAATTTTTTTATTATTAAAGAAGACAGCTCCCGCACTAGAAATAAATCCTGTGTCGAAAGACTTTACAAACATTCAAAAAACGGACACAAAAATCACCTAGACTCGGAACAACCATTTGTAGATCACACAAAGTTTTGTCCCGTGTGGGATTCGAACCCACAACACTCGGCGCAATAGCAGTAGCGAGGACCACTTAAACCACTACCCCATTCATGCAGTCAAAATAACTAAATATCATTAAAATATCTTATTTTCTTTCAATTTCGACTTTGTTAGTCTTTTGTGATAATGTATTTTAGGCGTACATATAATGAAGTTAAGCGGTATGAATATCGCGTCATATTTCACAAGTTTATAAGTAACCAGTTGTCCCCTGCGGTTTCACTCATGTTTATATTTACTGCTTTCCCCCCATGGCTCGTTGCGTGATATATCCTTTACTTCTGAATAAAGTAGCTTTTTAATTATGAAAAAATGTTTAAAATCTGTCTAGTCGTTTTTGAGTTTAATAACAAACAAAAATACGAATATTTTCTCTTATAATATTACTGTTATCTACACTAATATTATCTCTAATATCAAAATTGCGAATGTGAGTTTGTTTGTTACGCTTACGCGCCTTAACTCCTCGACCAATCATGATGAAATTTCGCATTCACGTTGTCAGGGGCACATAATAGGACATAGTAATACAAATAAGAACATACCAAAAGTACTGTTTCCAAACGAGCCAAGCCGCGGGCAAAAGCTAATAAGATATATTATTATAACAATTATAATTTAATAGTTTATGCTGCACTACAGAACTCCATAACTGGAGAACAAAACGTAATTCATGTGCAAATATTATTTGATTTGCGTGTCCTTTTGTGGGTTTTCAATCGAATTATCTTTTCGCGATAGGGTCATGATTGCCTCAATAGTTTTTTATATGTCGTAGTGCTAATGTGTATTTCGCCTACACATTTACAGTGACTTGAACTTTGAAACCCATCGATCAAATATACCATAGATGCACGATCGTTGCTCGAAAAACGGCCCCAACAAAACTGTGCATATATCAGTCGTATGCGCTATATTATGCACCTGTCCCACTCACTCTTGCGTGCGCTGCCCGTAAGCGAGAGCGAATCGACACCACTACTACGGTGGAGACCGTACCATACTAGTACGCTTGCGTATCGCGAGTAACACACTTAGGACGCTTTACATTGACGCGTTTTAACTAAACTATTACAAAATGTTTCTCAGTGGGCGTTCAATGGTTAATCCGGTTTATTTCCTGGATTGCATAATAAATGTAGACACTTATAAGTAAGTAGTACTGGTCAGTGCCACATATTGACGCGGTTTTTGTATGAGAATGTGCATCTATGGTATATTTGATCGCAGTTGAAACCTCTTAAAGTCAGTGTCATTTAATTGTAAAATACGCGAGATTGTAAATTGCTTTATCGTACACAATTGTGGTAATTCTTCATCTTGTAATACAGTTAAATGATAGTTCGATCCCGTTTTCCGTTATATAAACAGAAAACGTGTACTATTATTATTATTTATACGACTAAGGGGGCAAACAAGCATACGGTCCACTTTATGGTAAGTGGTCACCGTAGTCTATGGACGCCTGCTACACCAGAGGCATTACTTGCGCGTCGCCGACGCTTTAGGAAAGGAAGTGGGAAGGAGAAGGAGCGAGATGGGGGAAGGGGGTGATTTGGCCTCCGGCACTCTCACTCAACGCACGAAATACAACAGTAGGAATACTGCTATTTCACGTCGATATTCTGTGAGAAGGTAGTCCTTCCCCGGTCGAGCCGGCCCATTCATGCTGAAATCAGCGAGGCTCTACTACTCACAACTACTATTAACACGATCATGGACAGTATTTACATACCTTTTTGAAAGACTTGACGTTTCACACGTTGCCACAAACCAATAGTTATTTAATCACAATTCATAACTATAGAAGAATAATCCGCAAAATTTCATTCATAAAATGCTGTTGCACATTTGTTTAATATTCAGCTAGATATGTGTGTGTCGTTGACTGTACCGCGAACCCGAAATCTGACATAAGATCTCAGTGACTAAAATACTGCTAATTTAAAGACAATATCTAAACAACATAAGATTCTATACGAACCTTGAACATGACTTATAAGCATTTTAACTGATGGCGTAATAAAAGCCTGTTGCTTCTATTTATTTATTAGTAACGTTACGAGTAAGTCAGCTCTACTGAAGTAATATAACCCTATACAGATATTATACCTTTACCCTTTCGAGACAACGATAGCCTAAAACTAAACTGTCCCACCGCTGGGCAAGGGCCTCTTCTCAGTGTGAGAAGAGTTAGGCCATAGTTCACCACGCTAGCCCAGTGCGGGTTAGCAGACTTCACATATCTTCGAGATTATTATGAAGAACTCTCAGACATGCAGGTTTCCTTGCGATGTTTTTCCTTCACCATTAAAGCAAGCGAAATAACTTTGAAAAGTCAGAGATGCGCGCCTTGAGGATCAAACTCGAGACCTCAGCGTGGCAGTCCAATGGTGTCCCACTAGGCTATCGCTGCTACACCACGCTTAATGCGACCAAATGTTACCTTTCATACACATACAAAAAAACATAAATCAAATTTTCGAGTATATATATCCCCAAATATTCAATGACAAATCTCAACATAAAACAATTATGTTATAACACGTCACAGTAAAAGTCTGAACTTCTGAAAAGTACTACTACTATAACGCATCTGTAAGTATTTGCTTTTCTTCAAAATTGCAGTTCGCAACAATTTATACAAGAATCATAACATGGCAATAACAATGCAATAACATCAACCGCTGTTCACAAGAACCCTCAAGGATATCAAACGATATACTCAGATGATGTTTATTGCATGTTTATTTCTACATTAGCTGACCTGCGCAACTTTGTCTACTTTACATAAGAGAATTTTTTTTTACAACATTTTTTATTGGTGCTTTGCTCCTATTGGTCATAATGTTATATAGCTTATAGCCTTCCTCGATAAATGGGCTATCCAACACTAAAATATTTTTTCAATTCGGACCAGTAGTTCCTGAGATTAGTGCGTGGAACCAAACAAACAAACATAGTCTTCAGATTTATAATATTAGTATAGATACAATAACTAGTTTGATTTCGAGAGTGACAAATAAGGTTTCTTAAACTAAGTATAAAAATTATTTAAATTGGAATCGAATTAATAATTAATTTATTTGAGATTTATGCAAGCAAGCATTATAAACTCATGTCACAAAAATTATTAGGTAATTAAAAGATTATGTAATAACAATATAACACGGCACACGCGAGTATGCAGTTGTATCTTTATCAGCTTGTTTACATAATAAGCGTATATAGAAATGGACTCTCAAAGTATTAACAAAGTAATAAATCACTTGTGAGAAAAGTAATTATTAGATTATTAAAACTCACTTAATCTGTCAAGTCTTAGAATATCAGACACTAGATGTTCCCACGGTTTCACCCGCGTTTATCGTTACTGCGCCGCCCCCGTGGGTCGTAGCGTGATGTTATATAGCCTATAGCCTTCCTCGATAAATAGGCTATCCAACATTAAAAGAATTTTTCAAATCGAACCAGTAGTAATCACGCAGAATAAACCAGGAGAAACATCGTTTGTACTATGTCTGTAATGGGTAATTATTTTGCTGCGATGTTATTTTAAAACTGCTATATCTCCTAAGATATTCATTGAAATCGAATGATGTAAAGGGCAATTTTGTTTTAAATTAAATACTTGTGATAAATAACGTATTTACTTGGATAAGGATTAATATCATGTTTATAAAAATACCTTCGCAAATAATGCATTATTTTAGAACAAATTTCGTTAGCATAAAAATGGTTATAGTGAGCCAACCTTAAAAGATAGACATATGCTGTCGCGGACTTTTTTTTAGAACTTTTAAAGGGGAACAATTCTGTCATACATGATTTTTGCGAAACTTTAACTGTTTACGCAGCGCACGCAGCGGAAGCTTTCAAAAGGAAAAAATACTCTCCGATTTTGAAACATTCTTCATTGGTGCTCCGCTCCTATTGATCTTAGCGTAATAATATATAGCCTATAACCTTCCTCGATAAATGGGCTATCTAACACTGAAAGGATTTTTCAAATCGGGCCAGTAGTTCCTGAGATTAGCGCGTTCAAGTAAACAAACAAACAAACAAACTCTTCAGCTTTATAATATTAGTATAGATAATTAAAAATCTATTGTATCTCCACCGATATGCGTGCTGCAACTCATACATTAGTATTTGTATTATTAATTGATTGTATTATTGTATTAGTTGATTATTTTATTTATGCCGTATCACAACGATAAATTATTAACTTTATCATGGTGAATCAGCTAGATTAAAATAATTAAACATTGACAACAATATTTTTGTATTAATTTTATCGATTAAGTACTGCTGCTACGCGTGATTTAGCACGTTTTATTTTAAAACAAAGTCTTACCTCAGCATTTAAATTTGATTAATTTTGGCATCAGAGTTCCTGTAAATTTACTCATAAAAACATAACAAACAAAATTTTATACTTATTAACTGTCGATAAACCTATTGAGTCGCGGCCGCACACCGGTGGCCAAACACAATAGAGTTTTAATTACGTCAAGTATTCTAAGCCTTGACAAATTAAATAAACAAAATTACTTGGCCAACTTATAACATTAACCTATAATTTTCATTTTTGCTAATATTATGTTTAAAATAATATACTTAAGAAGAAGTTTTTACTCCTATATTAATCTACATCCGCTGATGGTAAATTCACCAATACCATTAAAGAATATTTTAAAAAACTAGTGTGAAAAATTAAATTCAAGTCATTTATTCCGATAAAATAGATTAATTTATTTTTCAAACACAAAGAAATATTTAGATCAAGAATTCGTACGATAAAATTATTGTATTATCTATCGTGACTGGAATTCGGTCCTAAGGACATTCCTTCACACCGAGACACAGAATACAGAGACCAGCCGTCTATAGTATAGAAGATAATAAAGTGCTCAGGTGTGTGCGCAAACACAAGTGTAATGTAAGTATTAATAGCCGATAGGACGATGATCCTTAGGGCTTTAAACCAATCGAGCGCAGAACCAATGGCGTTACGTGCTTTCCAAAGCAAGAATAGTCAAAAACTTCCTAATGTCGGGCCATTACAAAGACTATCGTTACAAGAAAACCCAATTACTTTTTATATTGAAATTAAACACCTATATACGGATTTTATCATGTTGTTTACTTTTAATTAAACACTATTATAACATAATTTTGAAACTTTAAACTAATATTGTTAAACACTTTTACCAGCTACTGTTAACTTCTGTTTAAGCTATTTAAATTAGAAAAACTATTTAGATTTAGATAAAATTTTACACTTTCCCCGACGCGCGACGTTTCGGTTGCTTTTCAACCATGTTCATATTGAAGTTTCAAAATTATGTAATAATAGTGTTTTATAAAAAATAAACAAGGCGATAAAATTCATATAAAGGTATTTAATTTCAATGTATAACATCCGCGTAAACGGGAGACAATATTATAACCTTTTTATAGTTCCCAACCTGTGTACACGGGCCAATAGGCATTAAATACGATGATGTTTTTTTTTAAGAGTACCAAAGTTCTACTCACGTATCTACTACTAAGACATATTTATACATAGGAACATTACGAACAGATCGGCAGTACTATTTTAGACTCGCGATAAGTAACTGTGCCATCAAGTGAATCTCGACATTGCTTCGACGAATATTAAAATACTTACAAAATTATGTTGCTGTTCTAGTGAGATGTGAAAAATAATTACATTATAAACATTTTTGGTTAACAAATATTTAAGGTTAGTTTTATTTATTAATATTTAAAATAGGTATTGTAGAAAATAATTTAAATTATTTTTGAAATGAAAACTTCTTTAGGCGCGTTGAGCACTTCTTGGGTGAACAAAAATCATGGAACTCGCGCCATCGTTACCGACCGCTTTCCATTTTTTAAATATTTTTAGTTTATAAAGAAGTGTTTATGATCAAGGATTAAAGTTTTCACTTCTATCGGCAGTCCCCAAAGACTGCCCCAAATTTTTTTGACTGTCTCGCAAGCAAGACCCTTGGTTATGCCTGGGCCCGACCCTAAAATCACTGTAGCAACACAGAGTTTAACGGGATTGCATCGCTCAAACCTTAAAAACACGCTCGGTTTAAATAAGTTTGTAGATGAATTCTTTTATGCATTTACCATAAACAAATATACAAGTAAACTAGATTATATGGGGAAAACATCGTATTGATTAAAATTTTAATTAAATTGTCCAAATCTTACCAAAACAATTGAGAAAATAGGTCGTTTTAAAACTAAATATTAAATTTTCTATATAACGGCTGAGATATTCTGTATGAAATTTATACTAAAAACGTGTAATACCTTATTTAACAATGTGTATTGTTTATTTTAACTTAATTGTTTTAAAATTTTGTAATAATCAACACTAACCCGAATCTTTACAAAAGTCCCCGCCAAGCAGCCCCGCTACGCCCGTGTCGCTTACTCGGGACTGCAAAGCCCAGATCTTCAAGGGCATTGGACAATGTAATGCCCTTAAGACTGCGCCCAATGAACGGTAATAGGTGCGCCTACCATAACGTAGGACTTACACCTCTACACACGTCTTCGGAAATATAAACGGAAAGCTTATTGCACAAGAAATAAACAGTCAAAATAATTATTATAATATATTGAGCAATCATTTATTTTAAAAATATCCTCAATGACATCGGCATATAAAGCCGGAATTGACATTTAATATTTTTTTATTATTTTTTATTCTTATAAATCTATAATAATACATACATTCCGAGAAATTCTTATGCTTTTATTATTAATAATAATAATAATTCAATGATGTTCTGAAGTTCTGATGTTACGTTATGTCATATGGTATTTTATTATGGAATAAAGCAGCTGATATACAAAGTATATTTCAAAAAAGAGCGAGATTCTAGTTCCTAATTTGATAAATAGCACATTTATCAATTAGGAACTAGAATCGCGCTCAGAGAAAAATTTAAGAATATAGGTATTTTAACTATAGCATCACAATATATTTATTTTAATATTATGCACGGCCTTCAAAATATACATTTATACATAAAAAATAGTGACATACATAACAATATAAGAAATAAATAAAATTATGTGTTCCATTCTACCGTCTACATAAAGTTCATGGTTCCTTCATGGGCCTTGGTATACGTTTTTATAATAAAATTCTGACCAATGTTCTAGAATTACCAGATAATATATTTAAAGTTAAAATTAAAACTTGCATAATTTCTAAAGCATATTATAATATAGATGATTATTTGAATGACAAACATCCATGGCACTAATATTTGCATCAGATCACAGGACGTTAAATGACAAATAGTAACACTTTTTTTTTTTTTTTTTTGTAATATTACACCTTGTTTAAGCTAGAATTTACATTGTTGTTACACTCAGTCGTATTTTAAACAAGAATGTGCAATGAAGACAACTCGTGATCATGGACAGTTCCGTAAAGTTTTCTTTTGAGTCTTATTCTGAGTTCGCATGCCAAGGACCGTCATGCTTACTTAAATGCTTATGCTTACTTGTGGTGGCGTCATGGACCGGGTCGTTACCTTCCCTTCAATATGGCGAAGGGGGCGATGGCTGGCCCATGCGTCGTACTCGTGAACGGGTGCTACTTGTGGTGACTAGTCGACCTTGGTTCCGTGGAGTTCGATAATTTACTTACTACACTTTTATTTAAACAGTCAGATTAAACTACGGACTACATGCCATACGGACATCATGCCTTGTCTTGATTATTTATGTACATGTAAGTGGATGCTCCTATTTACCATACTTCTGCTTTAGAGGCTACCATCAAATTTTATTAAATGCTTGAGTATGTTCAGTAGTAATTCATCGAGAAATGGTTGCAGTACCTTACAGTTATGATTTGTAAACAAAATTTTATTGTAAACTTGGCGATTAAAAAGAGTGGCCATGAGTTTCTTGCCCGTTCATCTCATGAGCCCTACACCCTTGCTTTGCTGAACGTGGCAGTAAATGTATATTCACAGAAAAAATGTAGTGTAACTTTGACATTCATAAGTGTTACCTTGTAACCTAATATTTATTACTGTTTTTTTTTTAAATCTGAAATTAAATAAATAATAATCATATTATAATAAACTGATAATTTCTATATTTTTAATCTATTGTTAAAACCTTAAATTTAACTAAGATAGTATTTTAAGGGTAATATTTATTCCTTGAAATAATAATTTCAGCAAAAGTTTACATACATATTTTATTAACAAAAATGATAAACTCATTTTTGTTAATAAAATTACGTTTTATCATTTCTTGAATTAACCTTGCGATTATGCTAAACAAAAAAGGTACATTGCTTTCTGCCAATTAACATTAACTTGAGTGAGATGTCGGCACTTTCATAAGATCGCCAAGTTATCAGGATGTATACAATTATTATATCAGCAGACAAGAGTTCAAGCAATACATCCAAGTTAGTACATTGGTAATAATTTTAGATAAAATATACATTGAAAGCTATGTTTATATAAGTAAATAGTGTTAAATGATAAATGAGATGAGTAGCTATACGAATATTATAAAGCTGAAGAGATTGATTTTCGTGTGGTTGTTTGAACGCGCCTATCTCTGAAACTACCGGTCCATTTAGGAAAAAAGATATTGCATTAGGTTGTCTGTTTATTTTCCGTCCAATGAAAGAAGATCGCAGGGAACTTTACAAACATTCAAACAGCGATTTGACTGATGACTTCACCTATCAACGTAGGCAGGTAATATTTTAAGAAGCTCAGCGACTGTTACTTGTAAAAACTTGCATATTCCATATTCAGTACCAGTGGTCTCGAACCTACTGATTTTTCGGGAGAGAATTACTAAAAAAATAATTGCATGAACTTGTTTGATTCTTCACCAATATAAATACGAATGCCAAGGAATATGGTAGAAATGTAGCTGCAGGGGGTCCGCCAGAACCAGCTAAATTTTGAAAGTGGTCTATGAGAAAAAACGTCTGGGAACCTCTGGTTTAAAATAACAAATATGTATATGTCTATAATTAGAAATGAATAAGTTTTATTGAGTTGAATACAAATTCTTAACTACAATATAAACATCAATTTGTGTGACTAGAATTTAAAAGCCATAGCGATTCTTGTGAATAATTAAATTATTGTTATTTTTGGAGTCGGTGTCAGCCGCCCGCGCTGCGTGCTGCATCTATGTGTGTAATTGTACATGCCAATGTTATGTTATGATTATAGTAAGACATCTCATGTTTAATTAATTACAAACCTACCTTGGCTGACACCGACTCCATTAATAACAATAATTTAATTATTCACAAGAATATGCAATTATTTATTAACTTTTTAGTGCATTTTAAGTTTTAGAATATTCTTTTTTGAAGTCGGTTTTCTTTTTTGGTAAAATGTTATTTATTTTGTTTCAAAAAGTAACCCACTCGGCATATACTATTCCTGTGTCGCAGGAGACTTCATAAACATTAAAACAACTGATACAATGGACACACATAAGCTGTACGACTATTTGTGGATCACATAATATTTTTGCCATAATATGTTGTTCTGACTCGGCGCGGTGGCAGTGACGAGGGGACCAGTTGGCGCCGCCATTTATGCAGTCAAAATATCATTAACTGTTAATTGAGTTTTAGTCTCACTACTCTACTATTATGTCTGTAACATGCGTTATTTCACTGGCTCTATACATCGTATAAACGATTCATACGAGCCGCCAATGCAATGTTACGTCGCGCCGCATATAGTCCGCGTAAGTAGCTTGCGCATGTAACCGGAGTGGGTAGGTTGAGCATTTAACCTAAGTGTATAGCTTGCGCATGTAACCCGTGTGGATAGCATGCGTATTTAACACGAGTGGGTAGCTTGCGCATGTAACCCATTTGGATAGCATGCGCATTTAACACGAGTGGGTAGCTTGAGCATGTATCCCGCATGGGTAACATACGCATGTCCCCCGCGCCAGTTACTTGCGTCGTATGCACATATCTTCTGCTTGCTCACCACGTATGATTGAGTAATGTTTGCATTATTTATCTTAAACGAGGTGCCAAGACAAGGGCGTATTACCGGAATACGGAAATACAAATACGAAATATATATAATTTACGTCATACGATAAACTGCTTATGTGATCAACATAAGATGAATAAAAAATAAATTCATGAAGTAAAAACGTTTGATCGTCGTGGGTTTCCTTCGTGGGATTTTAAAAATAACATTTATACAAGATATGATAATAATATAACAATGGCTCATTATTTACAATGTTCTGTCAGACAAATGATGTAATGGTAGCTCTCATCTATTTTTTTTTTTGACTTGTCTATGCCAAAAGCTCACGCGTCATTTCATGTGAATAGTAGACAAATTAAACGAAATAAACTTTTTCTTGATAATATACATAAGTCAGTTGTCAGTTGTATTACAAAGGAGACGCACATGTATTACCTGATGCTATTGCAACATGTGTGTCTTATTTTGTCGTGACGTCATGCACAGTACTTGCTACCACTGCGCCGCGTAGTCAGTTAAGAATAGTATCACGGTTACAGCATTATGCCTGATGAGTCAGAGTATGGATGGATCCTAACACATTCCATTCCTTTACTCGCAATTTGAATTCCTTTTTCTTAGAGCTTACAATGCGCGAGTACTCAGTACTTCTAACATTGCAAGCATTCTTAACTTATGTTAACAGCGTTTTATTAGACAAGCCTAACAACGGCTTAGAGCACGCAGATCATTGGTTTGAATCCCAAGTCGTGTCAACAAATGTTACTTATTGAGTTTTCTGCTAGGATATCTTTGTAGCAGCCCGTAATTAGGACATTGACAGTGTTAGACCCCTCGTGCCTGGGAAGCATGTAATGCTGTTAATCCTGCACATGATATCGCTAAAGTTGTGTCGGGTTATCACCCCGTCAGATCATGACACTGAGCAAATGGAAAATGCACTTGTGTTTACGCACCCACTTGTACACTACAATAACTTTTGCGCAGAGGGCCAGTCTCTATGCAGGCTATCCTTCGTAATCGGAATTTAGTGTGAAGGTCATTATTATCGCACGACTACATCATTTACATATTATCTTTGTCTGAAAAAAATTGACGCCGTGACTGAAATTCGGTCTGCAGTATATTATTATTACTAACCTTGCGCCGGTTTCATGTACGGCGAGACAGGCAAAACGACTCATCGATACCTTCATCAAGTAATTATCAATGACAGTTTTTTTCACTAAAATGACGACACTTTTCTCAAAAAGATTTCTTCTCTTTTTCAGATAATGGAAAACCTAAAGTGGTTATTGTTCGGAGTGCTCCTCAGCATCTGCGCTTCTGAAGGATATAAGTTACTGCTTGTTTTTCCTTTGCCGAGTAAGAGTCATGGAATACTCGGAGACAGCATGGTCAAGCATTTACTGAACGCTGGACATGAAGTAAGAGATTTTGATGTATATATAATTGGTAACGGGTATTACCGCGACCCTGTTATGTTATGTCATGTTTATCTTGTTGATGCTTGACGTTTCTACCAGGCCGTGGTCACGCGATGACTGAACTAATTATGTTTTTTATTACTCGTATTATCGTTTGATACTGTTGCCAATAAGTCGTTCTGCAGACATCGGATAGCGGTAGACCGGGTAATTTGACCAGCATTATAGCATATATTAAATTATATGTAAAAGAGCACAAGAAGGACAAAAAGTCGTCGTTGACGTCAGTGATAAAGCAGACCGTGACTGTCCATCGTAAACTGTGTTAGTTTGGCTCTATACATTGTTATCCGCGGGTGTCTGCGGATAACAATGTATAGAGCCAAACTTTTCTGTCCGTTGGAAAAGAGACCATCCTCGAAATGTCTAACATTGTTAACTTACTGTGTCTATCTATTTTATTGATTGCGTAGACTTTAAGCAACAATAGCTTCATAGGAGACTGTTGAACTGCCACGCAGAGGTTTCTTGTTCAGCCATGAAGCACGAACTTCTGACATTTCGACGTTATGTGAAAGATATCAGCGTGAGGATACCTGCATGTCTGAGAGTTCTCTATAATGATCTCAAAGATATATTAAGTCCGCAATCGGCCAGCGTGGTGGCCTAACCGTTCTTATACTGGAAAGAGGCCCTTATCCTGTAGGGGGACGAAGGAAGGCTAATATTATTATTATAGACTTTTGGTTTCTAATTTTTACCTTTATAAAACAACAACAAGTCTGTAGTAGATCACAGGATATATCTATTAGAAAATGATCAAACAATAATAACTTTTAAACTTTCGCGTTGCATGAATAATATGTAACGGGTATTAACGCGATAATGCATCATGTTTACGTTTACACCGGCCGTGGTCACAAGCTGACTGGTGCTGCGATGTCATGTCTCCGTTTTGAGGCAGAAGAATTTTGATTTACCCTCACTTTTGCCATATTTTTGTTTGTCCATGTACCGTCACAAACTAGCCGACGTGTCCGTATTCTGTGAATTACCTGACTGTGCAAAACAGCGATGTTGCGTATTATTAATCACGGGATTCCACGTCGCGGATAATTCGTGAATTCGGATAATTTGCGGCAATAGGAAATAGGTGTAGTTTGTGACGGTACATGGACAAACAAAAATATGCCAAAAGTGAGGGTGAATCAAAATTCTTCTGCTTCAAAACGGAGACATGACATCGCAGCACCAGTCAGCTTGTGACCACGGCCGGTGTAACCTGGTCGAAACGTCAAGCCTATAAAAGGTAAACATTATGCATGATCGCGTTAATACCCGTTACATATTATATATAAATTATCAAACAGCAAAGCTAAGTTTATAAGTGCATATAATAAAATTTTATAACTCAATGTGTACGCACATTATACTTAGCCGTAATGTTATCTCTGAGTACCTATTCATTTGTACGCTTATTACGTAACATCAGCAAACTACTAACTATTTATGATTACTGGTTATGGTAGTGACTAGACAAATAAAAGTAGAGGTATCTTTTGTATTTTGCAAAGTCTAAGTTAGCTAATCCTAACTAATATTATAAATGCGAATGTTAGTTTATTTGGTTCTTTATTACGCTTTCAACTTACGCTTTCGACGGATTGAATGAAACTAGCGGTCGCCTAGTGGTCAAAATTCGACCAAAATTCCTAAGCTTGCTACTTTGTTTTCTGTTTTTCTCTATTACATATAAATAACTTTGTAACTATAGTATAGGTAACCATAGTTACAAAGGATTGTACGACGTCAGACGAACAATGTCGAAATATACGAAAGCGATTCGACTAGGTACGTGTGACAAATGCATGGTTGTGTGCGTGTAGTATTTTTTCATTAATTTTATGTATTTCTAATGCATATTTTATAAAAATATTAGGATTCGCCCCTCCTTCTCCATATAAACTTTAACTATGCCAAATTTCATACTCCTCCGGCCGCGCAATTTTCGTAAAAAGCGGTACAATATTTCATACTCCTCCGGCCGCGCAATTTTCGTAAAAAGCGGTACAATATTTCATACTCCTCCGGCCGCGCAATTCAATGTCAGGGGATCAGAAAAAGATATAGGGTACCTTTCATCCAAAAAAAAATACTCTTAGTGACAGTATCTTTTTGACTAACCTAACCAAATCTAACCTAACCGACATTTACACGAGCGAAGCCGCGGGCAAAATCTAGTTATTAAATACGAATGTGTGATTGTTTGTTTGTTACGCTTTCACGAGTTAATTACTCGACGGATCATCATGAAATTTCACATATACACGTTGTCAGGGACCTTTCATCCAAAAAAATATTACTAATCTTACCTAACCTAACATACATTACGCGTGCAAAGCCGTAGGTAAAATCTAGTGGCATATAATTTTGTAATTTTTTTATCTGCTTAGGTATATATTTTTGTTTTAGTTCAAAGTGTACGTTTTTCTGACGGCACTATAACATATATTATATTCAAGGTTATCTAATTGCAAAAAATACCTATCTAATTCAAAATCTGTTTAAAAATATTCTTTTTACTCAGTTTCAAGTATAAATTTTTCTCATTGTTCTATTCAAATAATGACAGTATTTTTTACTTTATGGTTGCTAAGACAAACAGACAGAGATTATATCACTTATCTTATTGCCACATTACAATCTAAACTTATAAACCTCTGAAGGTTAGGGCGTTCTCAAGCAAACTGTTTAGCTTTAATACGTAGATCCAGACTTATCTTATCTTATCTGGGGGCCAGTCAGTACAGACCGGCGACACTTCGACCCAGTGGGATCTTTTGTGTCGACTCTCTCCCAATAACGACTGCCATAGATGATCATGGCAAGCGGGACCAACGGCTTAACGTGCTTTCCGTGGCACGGAGCAGGCGATAATTATTGTCAATCAATACGCACATAATTTCGAAAAGTCATATAACTGCCGAAAGTCAGAGGTGTGCGACGTGGGTTCGAACCCGAGACCCTCTGCATTGCAGTCTGTTGGTCTCCCCACTATCGCTGCTCTTTAAATCCAGACTTACCAGTAGGATTTAAAAGCTTGTAGTAATCATTTTATCCAAAATATGATACACTTTTTGAATAAATTGATTATATTTAAAGTACCTTTTTATAAGGCTTGACTTTTCAGCCAGGTTGCACTAGCTGAGTACACAAGCAAACCCAAAATTATAACAGTAATTATAAAATGATTATACTTATATTTTGTTTGATGTTTAAGTCATCAAATAAACCGTAAGACATCGACGGCAATGAGTTCAACTCGTTTAACAAAAATATTTCTATTATACAAATCTATATTTGTACAGTAGAGATATTTATGTAAATCTATTTATGTAAAAGTATGGTCGGTGTCTAACTTGCTACACTTGTATATTATTTATTTTTATTTTCAAGTTCAGGAAACGTACAGCTAGTTCAACAATAAAATTAGAATCTATGTATAAACAAGAGCCAATTACATGTTTTTACTTAAAACAATTCTAAGATAAATACAACAAAATAAACAAAAACAGAATTAAAACAAATTAAATAACAAAACAAAAGAAAAACAGGCAATCTTAATTAAATTATACATTACACACACACAGTAAGTAAGCTGGAGGAGACGTAATTGTCTATGCAAAAAAGTTATTACACATTGCTTTTTTCAATGTTAAAACTCATGTTAAAGGGATCGATGTCAGGTCCGTGGCACGCAGAAGTGTACGTGCCTCGGAAGGTACGTAAAGCCGTTGGTGCTGCGCCTGATCTCTCTCCGGTCGTGTCGGATTACCGTCCCATCGGATCTTGTGGGTTAGGGAACAGAGAGTGCTCTTGCGTTTGCGCGCACGCTTGTGCTAATATCTCCTGCGGAGATGGCCAGTCTCCGTTCAGATTGGCCTCCGTGACCGAAATTCGGTCTGGAGGACATTATTATTATTAACTTATTAACTATGTTAGTACTGCTTCACTTGCACTCTGTTGTTGTGCGTTCATGTGGCACTTGTCCGCGGAAGCGACGGAACACGTTAATGAGAGCAATTATTATCCTTAATTGTCCTACTCTGCCTGCATTGTACAATTGCTATCATTTACGACTAATCCTAAGTAATATTATAAATGCGAATGTAAGTTTGTTTGTTTATTACGCGTTCACGCCTTACTCGACCGATCATCATAAAATTTCGCATACAGGGAAGGACATAAGGTATCTTTTCTCTAAAAAAAAGAACTGTTACTAAGTTAGCCTACATTTACGCAAGTGAGGCTGCGGACACGGTCTAGTAATAGACATTTAAAAGTCTATAAACTTTATACGGTGAAGGAAAACTACATGTCTGAGAGTTCGCCATAATGTTCTCGAAGATATGTGAAGGCTGCCAACCCGTTCTTGGCCAGCGTAGTGTACTATAACCATACCCTGCTCACACTATGAAGAGGCCCGTACCCAGCAGTGGGACAGTTTAATACAGGGCTGATTATATAAACGTTATATTGATATTAGACACTTATTACTGAAATCTATACTAATATTATAAAGCTGAAGAGTTTGTTTGTTTGTTTGAACACGCTAATCTCAGGAACTAGTGGTTCGATTTGAAAAATTAGTTTTGTGTTGGATAGCTTATTTATCGAGAAAGGCTATATAACATCACGCTACGACCCGCGGGGGCGGCGCGGTAACGATAAACGCGGGTAAAACCGCGGGAATATCTAGTACATAATATTTTATTTTATAATTAACTTTGTCATGTTTTAATTTAAATTAACGACGGCATTATCCTTAATTGTCCTATCCTCTCTGCATTGTATAATTACTATCATTTAAGATTAACCCTAATATTATAAATGTAAGTAAATGTGAGTTTGTTCGTTTGTTTATTTGACTACTGGATCGAACATCATGAAATTTCGCATACACGTCGTCGAGCTAAAGAGAAAATAGGTTACCTTTCATACAGAAAAAAGGTCAGAAAAACGTCCAGGGACAAATGGCCGATGTGTAAAGTTTTAATTATACTTGCTGATTACACGATACAGGCAGTGACCCGAAGCTGTGCAGTCGCTCATGTATTGTCCTTTTTCTCAGCTTTACACTGATATAACACACTTATTGAAATATTGAATCAAAGCAGACGTTACTTGGCGGAAGTCCATTGTATAGCGTGGCGGATTTCTGCCTTCCCAATAATTTTATTACACTTATAAAAACAGATAGGTAGTTTGTTTAATTTCGAAAAAAATACGCAGCATGTTAATTATGATGTTGTCACGTTACGTAGTCATTAGTAGATAATTAGTAGTAAACCTATAATTAGTAGCAATTATCTACAATAACGCTTATCAATCATTTACTTTATACTAAAAACCGTAGCGGCATAGAACGCGACCGCGTTTATGCCATTTTCTATTGTTTCTGCTGCGTGGCTTTAGTGATAAGTGAACACAACACTTAGTTCTTTCAGAGAATAACTAAATCAAATAATTTGCTTGCACGAACAGAAGTATAGAAAAAACACACAATATTGTGCTTGTTTAATTCTTCAACAAAAAATTCTCCTCCTCAATTGTAGCGCGACTTCTTCAAACTTACAATATTAGATGCAGCAAAATTGATATCTTCTTTTTGTTTAAAATAGATTTAAAAATAGTAGATATTATTCGTGACCTGACCGTAAATTTCTATTGCTGATAACTGTCTTTCTGTTAAATACTTTTATTATATAAAACTCATTGTTTTAAAATTTGTGAATTTTAGCCTAAGGAATCACAATTTTCTACCTCATATTCCATTGTCGTGGAACTCGGTAATTGGCATAGAGTTAGTCTGAAGAGAATTTGTAATGTATCTTGGTAAAAAATCTGTAGTTTCCTAATAAATAAATTAACAACCGGATTTACGTCTGCAGTGTAATGGGTGGGATGTGAATCTACGACCTCTCGAATGCAAATTCAATGCCTTATCGACTAGACTAGGCCCATGGTGGATAAACTAGGCCGGCTTTTTGTGTGTCGCGGGTAAGATTGCAGAGAAATATATCGTCTAAGATAGACCTATATGCAACTTATCAGAAAACCGTCTAGACATCATATATTATTAATATGTGTTAATCAATTAACCTTTATCATAAAATGAATAAATAAGATAACGTCTATTTTAACTAGATTTTTTCTGTGGCTTTGCTCGTGTTAATGTAGGTTATGCCAATAAATTTCTATCCCTTGGGAATAGTCCTTTCTCTTGATGAAAGGTTTCCTATGTCCTTTTTGATATCACTAACAACGTATATGCGAAATTTCATGATGATTGGTCGAGTAGTAAATATGTGAAACCGTAACAAATAAACATACATTCGCATTTATAATATTACTAGCTTTTGCCCGCGGCTTCGCTCGCGTTAATTTAGAATTTGACAATCAATTCGGGTTGCACTCTGCTTGTAATAATATAATTCAATTATGATTCGAAAGAAACGTGGCGCCATCTAATATCATAAGAACGATTTTGTTGTTTTCCTCGGGAACAGTAATTTATTTCGGGATGAAGCCTATGTCCGTTTTTGTACACCTGACAACGTATATGCAAAATTTCAGGATGATCGGTTCAGTGGTTTAGGCGTGAAAAGGTAACAAACAAACAAACAAACAAACTCATTTTCGCTTTTATAATATTAGTTAGGAAGTTAGGATTAGGATTTGGGCTAAGGATTATTGACATACATTTATATTACACTATCTTTTGCCCGCGCTCGTATGTGTGGTATTTTGAAGTAGGTACTCGACTTATAGGCGACGTATCAAGATGGGAGTATTCCGCTTTCGGCACCAATTTTTTTGGCACCTATGGTTTCGGCCTCTAAACTATTCCACTTTCAGCACCAATAGGTATTTTATTCGACATTCGTCACCAAGAAAAAATACCTATTGGTGCTGAAAGTGGAATAGCTTAGGTGCCGAAACCATAGGTGCCAAAAAAATTGGTGCCGAAAGCGGAATACTCCTCAAGATGCACGTAGTTAAGTGGAGGTTTTTAATAGAATACTAATGTAAACCACTTCGGCTAAGGTAGAATGCTCGTGTTAAGAGTGGAATCACGTAATGCCGGGGCGTCGCCCAGGAGTCGTCGCCCGCAAGCAGTTCATGCCTGCATTGGGCATTGCTGGGTGGGCCGCTGAATTAGTTTCAGTTCCAGCGACCTACCCACCATTCAAGGCAGGAGTAGGCTCACCATGGAAGGTTTAATCGGTACACCACGGGAATTTCCGCCGCGACGAGTGTTGTGGGTTCGAATCCCACACGGGACAAAACTTTGTGTGATCCACAAATGGTTGTTTGTGTCTGGGTGTTCTTTGTGTCCGTTGTTTCAATGTCTGTAAAGTCACCTGCGACACAGGAATTATTCATAGTGCGGCAGTTGTCTTTTTTTAATAAAGAAATACCCTTTCCGTTCTCCCTAGAGTGATTATAAATGCTTTCCATAGAGCTGCGAAAAAAAAAAGGTGTGCGGTTACGTCTGTATTCACGAATCCTATTTTTTGTACCAGTAGGATTAGATCCCCCGACCTCTCGATAGCAAGTGCTATGCCTTATGTATTGGCACGGTAATATATAGATAACATTACCGTGGTATTGGGGTACTGTCGCAACAATAATTAGGTCGGTAGATAGGTTGATAAGTGGCGAGATAAGTAGTAAGAATAAGAATAAAAATGTATAGATACAGCATCACAATAGTAGATATAATATATATAATATTGTCTTCTATTTACGCGAATGTTATTCATTGAAATTAAACTATTATATACGGATTTTATCGCGTTGTTTATTTGACACTTTATTACATAATTTAGAAACTGTTACACTACTATTACTATTGAACTTTACAAATTTTTAAGCTAATTAAATAATTAAAACTATTTATATTTATGTTTACTCTTTCCCCGACGTTTCGGTTGCTTTTCAGCAGCCATGGTCATATATGGTAAAATATTATTTAAACAATAACGGATAATATAAAAAAATAATAATATCAGTATTGTACCTAAACTGTCCCATTGCTCGGCTTCTTTGCAGTGTGAGAAGGGTTAGACCATAGTCCACCACGCGGGCCCAATACGAGTTCGCAGACTTCACATATCTTCGACTAAGTTATAGAAAACTGTCAGCACTAAAAGAAGCGATAAATAACTATTTAATACGCACATAACTTCACGGTAGTGGTGCGCCTCTGACTCGTTAAACCTTGAACCTTGAGATCGAACTCGAGATGAATACAGAATTAGTATTTATCCAAATTACCTTTTGGCGCCGGCCACACTGCGGGCGATCAGCGGTCGAAGTTCCGAGTTCTGCGTTCCGCGTTCAGTGTGATGCGGTGTCTTAGAATCGTACACACACAAAAGCAATCAGACCGCGGCGGTCAAAGGGACCGCACGTTCTGTCGGAGTTCCATTTTTCTTCAAAATCGGTCACGATGTCCCACGAAATTGAAAAGTTTATTTAATTAGCGCGAGACAAATGTACTGAACTCCCGATTTCTAGACCGCTCGCAGTGTGAGCAACTGTGAACGCAGACCGCCGGGGCAATGTGTTCGGCGCCTTAATGAATACTTGTGGATCCGTAAAACCGTTCGATATCATCTCAAACATCACGTTATGAATTTGATTTTATGTCTAAAATCTAGAATAATGACATAATAATTAGAACTTAATTTCTATTGTAATAAACAATTGTGAGAAAGGAATTCTCAAGTAGTTAATTTGTTTCATTGTTATGTTGTTCTATTGAGATTTACGTACCTAATACACTAATAGCTGCCCCAAGTGTGGGTGTTTTATATGCCCATTGACCATTATTAAAAAAATCGTACGCTATTCATGATTTAATATAAAATCTTTATATCTTAAAGTTGTTTATAGTTTGAATATTCATGATTTGGGATAGGCATACTTGATCTCATGAAAATATGTACGCACGAAAAACTGTGAGATCACTCATTAGAAAGAGAACGATATTGTACAATATAATATATGTACCTTTATACCCTCATATTATGAGGGTGCGTGATATAATACTATATATTTAATTCAGATGACATGTTGGCATTGTCAGATGACAACTTAACATCCAGAAATGGGGCTATTAGCTATAACTAGCTATTTAATTAGCTAGCGCGGTAATATTTATCGTGATAAATCGCTAGCCGACGGACAATGACGATCCTGTAGTGACAAATCTTATGTTATAACCGAAACTATTCGCACTAAATGAAAACACATCACCGTTAATTACTTATGTAAAACATCTATATATTACCATCTACATATACCTAGAGAGTTATGAGAACTCCCTTTACATAAATTTAAAAGTAGACTTAACTCATGGCTCCTAGAAAATAGTTTTTATAATATTAAAGAATTTATTAGCTATAAATGAAAAAATATATAGATGTTATTGATACCTTAGGTTTTGTAATGTATAGAAATAAGTATAATAAATAATTATGTAAATTAGTAAAAGTATTATATAAATTTAAAATTTTCGCATGTCCACTGAGGGCGAGATGTGTTTGCACCCTAAAACCTTGTAACACCTTTTTTGTATACCATGTCTCAAGCGAATAAAGATTTCTATTCTATTATATTATTTGTAAACATACACTATATACAATTTTCTTGTAATGTTTACAGGTGACGTACATAACCCCATTCGTTAAGAGAGATGCCCATCCGAAACTACACCTAGTAGATGTCTCAGACAATATGAATTTATTTAATGGTAAGTTAATAGACAGATCAATATCTACAACATAACAAAAAGGCAACGATTTCAACAGCTTACAATAACCTCCTGAGTTCAAAATCTATACTATCACTATCAGACGTGACAAACGTTGTCCTGCCCAAACCTGCCCTGTCCATTTGTGAACCTAACCCATCCAAGAACCCACTTAAACATCCTCAAAAAGAATCATAAAAATTGGTACAGCCGTTTAGGAGTAGTTCAGTGACACACACACGTACATACAACTAATTATATAAAGATTATACATATACAGGAAAGATTTGTTTGTTCAACAATCAATAAACTCTAAACTACTGAACCAATTTTAATAATACTTTCACCATTAGGATTAGGAGCCTCATCGTCATCTCATAAATAAAAAAACGAGAGGACTTACAAAGTGAATTATTATATTTAAGTAGTTATATTGCTCCACACAGCAACCTATCTTAAAGTGATATTTTAGAACTGTATAAACATAGAGTGTGAATGAATCTCAAAATATATTTCTTGCTACACAAATAAACAAGTTTCAAAAATGTTGGCATCGTTTAGGTAAACACATCTGGAAATTACGTGTTCTGTACGTAGTCTTCATAAACATAATCAGTGGTTGTTATAGTTTTATAAATACCAAAAAATCTGTACAGTATATACCACTAGTTCACACTGCTCGAACGCTCTATTAAATAAAGTTGAGGTAGTAGAGCTAGAGCACCTCTTAGGACACCTGAATACATATCAATCTATCAATCAAGCTTTTCAAAATATACACTGCACGGATGCCGTAGTGCTTAATCTGGTCTTTCACAGTCAATACGCCGAGTGTTGTGTGTTCGATCTTCACTCGGCACAAAAATTTGTGAGATCCGTAAATAGTTGCTGTTGAAAAATTTATTTTCAGATCTCACAAACTTTTCAGCACCCAAAGATCACCTAGGTTTTCTTTGGGTGCTAGACTGACTCTACAAACATACAAACAACGAATGTTTTAATGTTTGTAAAGTCCTCCACGACACAGAAATTGATCCTAGTGCGAGAATATTATTTTCAATATAAGAATAAGTATTGAAATTAAACTACTATATACGGATTTTATCGCGTTGTTTATTTGACACTATTACAAATTTTTTTGAAAACCTGTTACACTACTATAATCACTATTCATCAAGAAACATCCTAATTTCAATAGAGAAGATGGTTGGAATATACCACCAGCTTGGGATCCAGTAATTCAAATAGTCAAACCCAAGAAGAAGCAAACCACAGCTAGACTTCATGATACTTTGAGCTCATTCTGCGTAAATAGAAACACCCATGATTAAATTATGTTCGGGTACTTTGAAATAACTACACTGGAACATTGAGATAACTACCATCTTAGTCTCCTCGTGACAATGGCTGCTGAAAAGCAACCGAAACGTCGGGAAAAGTGTAAAAATAAATCTAAATAGTATAATAGTATAGTAATAGTATAAATAGTTTTAATAGTTTCAATCATTTAATTAGCTTAAAAATTTGTAAAGTTTAATAGTGATTATAGTAGTGTAACAGTTTTTCGAAAAATTTTGTAATAGTGTCAAATAAACAACGCGATAAAATCCGTATATAGTAGTTTAATTTCAATGAATAACATTCGCGTAAACAGAAGACAATATTATATAAGAATAAGTATGTATAATGTCCACCTAATACAGAGACATTAAGTCACATTCTCTGTTGACCAATACAATATAAAATCAACAAGATACCTAATCAAAATTAATATGTTGAACAGAGAACTCAATGAACGTAAAAGTGATCCTGGACAAATTAGTAGACTTTCAAGATAAAGACCTTCTATTCGACATGTTATATGGTATAGCAAAACAGACGCTGGAAATGCCAACTATACAAAAGTTCATGCGGGACCCAAAGCAAAAGTTTGATGTTGTCATCGGCGAGTGGATGTTCAACGATATTTATGCCGCGTAAGTATTAAAATCTAATCTTTAATTATTTAATTATTAAATAAAACAATTTTCATTTGAAATGAAAATTGTTTAAAGCTATAAACATATTTAAAAAACTTATCAATTTAAAACACGTTATAAAATTGAGAGTAATTTGCCAAGCGCTGGCAGTATTTAAAAAAATATACTTCTGGATACACACTAGGCAAGCCTGTATCGTGAAGATCCAAAACAATAATATACTAAAGAAAATCCAAAATTTAAGAGAAATTAAAATCAAATGTTTTAAGTTCTGTTATAATATATTTACTATTTGTACTGACAATAATTAATATATTATAGTTGAGTATCGTAAAACAAACAGAATATGAGATAAATAATCTTATGACATAAATTATTTAATAATTTTCACCACTATTGGCTAGCACAATGACTTCTACGAATTTTGTTATGTTTTCAATGACTTCAAAAACTTGAAATATAATATTACATTTATAACTTCGCTTCTTAGAAGTTTGTCTTATAAAAATTGCTACTTTATCATTATTTCAAGAAATTTTTATCAGAAGAAATATTATTATGACAACGCAACGTATTTGTTCACAATATTATAAAATATACAAAGGTCCGTAATAAATGACGGAATTCATAGAAGAACAGCTGCAACTAAAAATAGCTTTCTAGTAACCTCTGAAGTTGATACATATAAAAATGTTTGGATGGAACCTACGTATTCTTTCCTTTCTTTAATTTTTTAATTCAATTTGAAATCGTTCATAAGGGACTCCATTACTGTTTTAGACTTTTCACTTGATAATTAATATTTTATTGATGTAACTAGCTGACCCGACAGTCGTTGTTCTGTCAACTATACAAAAATATTTTTGATATAATTAAATTCAATATCAAAACGTCAATCAATTATTTTTCAAATATATTTTCTACTTTTTCCACGGACTGTTCGCAAATTTTTGTTCATACAAACCTTGTCCTAATAATTACAAACACAACAAAAAAAACAGCCGAACCGGTCGAGCCTCAAGTGATGCCAATTGATACTCCGTCATACATGGGGCAATTGATTTTTTTTATATAGATAGTTAACTCCGTAGTGTAGCGTTAGTGGAGGCGACTGCTACGGGTTCGAATCCCAGGTCGAGCCAACAAAAAGTTATTGCGTTTTTATGTTAAAATATCTACATAAAAACCTATTGCTATTGATAGCAGCCCGGAGTTAGAAAGTAGGCGGTGTTAGACACCACTGTGCCTCGGAGAGCATGTTAAGCTGTTACCGCACATAGCACCGAATCTTCCGCCTGATATCTCTCCGGTCGTGTCGGAATACCGGCCTATCAGATCATAAGAGTTATGGAACAGAAAGCCTCTTGTGTTTGCGCGCACACACTCGGCCGACGCGACCTAAATACGGTCTGGAGGCCATTATTATAATTATAGATTACTATCGTATAATATCAAAAGAAAATTTAAAATCCTTTTAATTTTCCAGCTTTGCTGCCGTTTTTGATTGTCCGTTTATCTGGTTTTCGACAATGGAACCGCATTCGATTATATTGAACCAATTGGACGGGCCTGTGAACCCTGCTTACTTAAGTGACTATCTAAGCAGATATGTCCATCCGTTATCTTTTACCGAGAGAATACAGGAGTTGTGGGAGCTGACAAATCGATTGAGGAAGAAAAATTTGTAAGTAAATACTTTATTTGAGTATTTGGTACGTCAATCCCTTGGTGTTTTAACCATGAACCAAACTAGCAAATGCTTTCTTTATTTTTATTTAAATGAAATCGATTCCGACTACATATTTTTTTCTGAAATAAGCATGTCTAAACAAAAAACAATCATAATTTTCAGCTTTATTATAGCAGCTTTATTATCGATTATAGTTGAAATTGATATTTCTGAAATAATTCTCTATAATCCTGGCATAAAATTAAAATAAATTAAATCTCAATTATTGCACTGAACGTTGAATCAACGCAATCACAATGAACCCCAAAATTGCAGATGTTGCATGAAATTTTCTAATATTATCTTTGTTTTATTTCTAGCAATTACTTTTACCAAGAAGAAGAAATCTATCAAAGCTCTGTAGCGCCAGTTTTCAAAGAGAAAGGCAGACCAGTGCCGTCTTACGCAGAAGTAATAAACAACGTGTCTCTTGTATTAGGGAATAGCCAAGTGACTATTGGTGATGCAATCAGCTTACCGCAGAGCTACAAACATATTGGCGGTTATCATATTGATGATGAGGTTAAACCATTGCCAGAGGTGAGTGCATATTTATTACTGTACAGCCTTAGAGGAAGGGTCTGTACAGTCTTAATTCTGGTAAATCTCACTATCAAACTCGAATTTGTTTCGGCTTTGCACTGAAATTTTTCCTTAGTAAGACACTTTTCCCGATCTGGAAACATAGGAATCTGTAGCTGTGTACGAAAAATTCATGACCGGTGAAAAATCTAAGCGTTTATAAAACGTAAATTCTAATGTCATTCGTAAAACACTAGCGAGTATTAGCAGCGATAGCCTAGTGGCAGACCGTTGGACTGCCACGCAGAGGTCTCGAGTTCAATCCCAAGGCACGCATCTCTGACTTTGAAGTTATGTGCGTATTAAATAGTTAATTATCGCTCGCTTACCATTGAAGGAAAACATCGTGAGGAAACCTACATATCTGAGAGTTCTCCATAATGTTCTTAAAGATATGTGAAGTCTGCCAAACCGTACTGGGTCAGCGTGGTAGACTATGGTCTTACCCATCTCACACTGAGAAGAGGCCCGTGCCCAACAGTGGGACAGTTTAATACAGGGCTGATATTATTTATTTATTTATACCAGCGAATATTTAGTAAGAATAACTAGATCAAATCATGTTAGTAGAAACAAGTACAGCAGCAAAATGGGTTGATTTTCTAGATTCATATTTTTGATGAACTTGATTGACAGTTTCCATATATTTCATCTAAGTAAAATTCTCACCTTGTTTTCAGGACTTGAAGAAAATTATGGACAATGCTAAGAATGGAGTCATATACTTCAGTATGGGATCAAATATTAAGAGCAAAGATTTACCAGTAGAACTGAAAAGAGGGATTCTCAATGTTTTCGGTGATCTGAAGCAAACTGTCATATGGAAATTTGAAGAGATACTACCTGATATACCTAAAAATGTCCATATTGTCCAATGGGCACCGCAGCAAAGTATATTAGGTAAGGATGTTAGTAATGACTTCTATTTTCAACGCTCATTTCTCTAATGTAACGCAAACTTTGGAATAAACTACCTACCGTGGTGTTATCTTGACTTGTCATTGTTCCAGCGAGGTTTAAAGGTAGTGCTATCGCGGTAGATAGCATCTTAGCTCAATTCTCCTAATATTGTTAAAGTCTATGGACTTTAATCTGGCTTCACAATTATTATTATTATTATGAAGCCAGAGAAGTGTGTCAGGATCGTAGCAAATGGAAATCCGTAGTCTCTGCCTACCCCTCTAAAATACAGGCGTGAATCTATGTATGTATGTATGTAATAGGTAAATGAATCGTATTCATTTTTCATGTGTCATCAGATTATGCTTTATTGACTCCTCGGATGTCGTAATGGTCAAACTGTTCGCCTCGCCAGTACCACTGCGCCGAGTGTTGTGGGTTCGAATCCCACACGGGACAAAAATTTGTGTGATCCACAAATGGTTGTTCCGAGCTTGGATGTTATTTTTCCGTTGTTTGTATGTCTATTAAGTCCCCGGCGACACAGGAATTATTCCAGTGCGGCAGTTGTCTTATTATATTACATATGCATTCAATAAATCTAACTTAATATTGTATTCATTGTTTTATCTAAATTATGTAGATCAATAACAGCTTACAATTTCTTAACCTTTTCAAGAAAGACATATTTTACTCGTCGTATAAATCCCGGTCAGTTGCTTAGAAATTAATATTTTACATTATTATTGCAGCAACCTATATTACGAATAACTAAACTACTACTTCATAAAAATCAAAATCTCCAAAATATGAATATTTGATTTAGTTATTTTTACATCATCATCATCTCAGCCGAAAGACGTCCACTGCTGGACATAGACCTCCCCCAAGGTTTTCCACACAAACCGGTCTTGGGCCATTTTACCTAATTAACAGAAAATCCATTTTTTTAAACGCCTTGTCTGTATGACACCACATATTCTGGCGTTGTGATTTATGTGATGGCTTGCAACCATTGCGCCATGGATTCAAGTCTCACACAGGACTAAAAATTGTGTGATCTATATCATCCAATAGTTGTATCAAATCTGGGCGCTCTTTTTATCCGTAAAATATTTCAAAAATACCTCACAACACAAAATATACTCAAAGAGCGGGTGTAGTCTTTAAAACAATTCCAGTCTTCTCATTTAGTCAACTTAGCAAATAATCTTTTGACTTTATCTTTCAGCTCATCCAAACACGGTCCTGTTCATGACCCATGGAGGGTTGCTATCAATAACAGAAAGCCATCATTTCGGAGTTCCAATAATTACCATTCCTGTATTCGGAGATCAGTTCATCAATGCCAAAAGGGCTGAGAGAAAAGGTTACGGCAAGGAAGTTGATTTATCATACACAATGCATGAAGATATCAAGGTAGCCCTAAAAGAAGTACTGAATAATCCAAAGTAAGTTCAGTTTTATATCTACCCTAAGCTGAACCCTGATCTTTTCCGAGATAGTGCTTGTACGTCACTATCATTACATGCGAAAGCTGCCCACGAAAGTTATATACGCTAGTTTATCATATACATAGGTTACATGCGCGGGTGGATTGCGTCCGTTGTTCAAATGATGCATTCAACTCTTGCAAGTTGAGCTGTTGCCTGCTTCGTATACGATAGCCATTAACATTGTTGAATAAAACTGGAATTTAAAAAAGTACTCTGTGAAATGCTCTGTCCTTGAGAAATCTGGCAATTTGGTGAAATTGAACCAACTTGATTATAAAAGTACTATCACTCTACATAACAATGCATTAGAACAAACTTACATTGTGTTCCTGTGATGAGTACAACAACAATATTGTTTGTTTGTTCAGTTGTCAAGTTCTATAGATCAGTGAGATGTAGCGACACCCTAAGATGGGTTAGAGCGTTGTCTCGGATTCATCACCCGCGAACTTTCATCCTGCATTGGCCCTGCTGGGTAGATCGCTGATGTAGTTATAGTTCCAGCAATCCGCCCAGAAGTGCCTGACATAACTCTCCTAGTGACGAGAAAGAGCATTACAGTGCGTAAAAAAAATATGTTTAAATGTAATATTTCCAATATCCTCTGTTTTACCCTAGTATTACAGCGAACCCTATTAGATGTGTCTATCCGTGTCTCACGATGACTTTGAAAAATAATCATACTGATACCTAATTTGCTTATTTACTTTATAAAGCCACGGTGATAATATACTCAAATCCTAAACATTTAACATATTTATAATAAAAAAATCAAAGTGTAACCTTACTTTTTATTTTAGGTACTCTGAGAAGGCAAAGGCGCTATCAAAAGCCTACCACGATCATCCTATGAGGCCAAAAGACGAACTGGTGTACTGGGTCAGCCACGTCATCCGCACGGGAGGTGCACAGCATCTACGGTCTCCAGCATTAGAACTGCCGTTGTACCAACGACTCTACTTAGACTTAGTAGCTGTTCTTTTAGTTCTGTACTTAATTATTAAGGCTATTCTCAGACGCCTTTTGTGTATGTTTAGTGTAAAATTATGGAGTAAGAAGGAAAAACGTATGTAATTATTGTAATAAAATAATTAACGAAGTGATTTTTTGAAGTAATTCATCTCGCAATTTCTGATGTACGGGCATTTTACGTACATACATATAATTAGTCTCACACCTATAAGTCAATGTAACAGTTTAAAGAGACAGAGTATAAAAATTACTTAAACGGGTATTTTGATAAATACATCTATATTTAAATAGGCAAAGACAACCTTTTTCTTCTGTTTGTCAACCGATTTTCTTTATTTTTCGTTTATTGACGAGCTTTATTGTTAACAATAATAAAATAGAAACAGTTATTTTTTTTAATTAGTTTATATAGTATATCTCACCCGCATTCCTACCACTGCAATGGTATGTAATATAATATGTGACCAGCTTCAGCAGTAGCGACAATGGACAACATCGAGTTTTGACACTCCTAAAGTCCCGGAGACAGTTATACCGCCTTAGAACCCTCAACGACTCCAATTCCATCCAACTTAAGAGACCTACTTACTTCTAAACTGCACGGAGGGCGTACTGGTTTAAGTGGACGCCTCGCCACGGCTATTGCACCGAGTGTTGTGGGTTCAAATCCCACACGGGACAAAACTTTGTGTGATTCACAAATAGTTGTTTCAAGTCGGGGTGTTCTTTGTGTACGTTGTTTGAATGTTTGTCCTCCACGACACAAAAAAACCAAGACCCAACTCAGTATTTTGGATCAAACAAATTTAAACTCTATTGCAATCACCTAACACAGATATAATATTAGATAATGACAGAGCTCGTGCAGCGCATATTCAAATCGGCGCGCAGCCGCCATAGTAAAATTGTATGGAGGATTTGAAGTGCTTTTTTGATAAATATGTATCTTTATTGTCAACCAATAACAAATATTTGGGACGGACAAATTGTAATATAACTATTTATGTTTCGTTTAAGCTGTAAAATAGGATAGATTTCTACTGTTATAATCTAAAAATCACGTAACACGAGCTTACATTTTTGCATTTTTCGTGCATATTTACGTAATTTCATTGTATATTTTATATTTGTATTAAACAAAAAGTGTTGATTTTATTCACTTAACTGTGACCGCCTGTTTTGGCACATTTCGCTCGGCGCAGTCTTAAGAGTTCGATGTGATAATTAAATATCAACAAGTTATCTTAATAAAATATTTCATAATGAATAAAACAAGCATTGCGTAGGACGCCATTGGCAATTCAAGAATCCGGCAGATCAGCATTGTGTTGTAGTGTCTACGTAAGGAATAAATGGTATGGAACTTACTTAATAATACATACAATGACATATTTAAACGTACAACCTTGAAGCAGGCAGAGTTCATATTTTGCCGAGTATTAAGGTCTGCCTCGGTACCCATGCGTCATGCGGCACCTCTCGACTTGAGGTGCCGAGTACGAATCCCTGGTCGCGCAAATTGTTATTGCGTTATTCAAACAAGAAATTCTCAGTAGCAATTTGTGGGTTTCGAATTACTAGTATTCTTGTTAACCCCTCCAGCTAAGCTAAAATGCTTGTGTTAGGAGTGGGTTCACGTCAGTAGAGCAAAGGGTGGGATTTGAACCCGCGACCTCTCGATTGCAAGTCCAATGCCCTATCCATTAGGCTACCGCCGCTTAATTATTTTTTTTCACCAGCTGAGGCAAAATATTGGGTCACCTACATTAGTTGTCCAAAGTCTAGATGCTCTTTGTGTTTTTTAAATTGGTTAATACTTGGATCAAGCTAGACCAAGCGTGGTCTTTTTAACAAGAAATATTGGACCACACTAAGGGCATGTGTCACTTAACAAAGTCTGAAATATGTTAAATAGGTAAGATCGTTGATTTATGTCGCGAAAGTACTTGAAGTTGAAAGACTAGCCTTGTCTTCCTTGAGAAAAAAATTACTAAATTCTGACTACACGTTATCTATGCGAAAAGTTTAACTATTAAACAAATTGCGATTTAGAAAATTGAACTCAGACACTCATGTTAGAAGTGGGTTTACGTCTTTAATACAAAATCTCGATCGCAAGACTAATACCTTACCCAATTGATCTATTGCTGTCAAATAAAGATACCTTATTAGTTATCATTTGACTACTAATTGCTAAAAAATATACAATACTAGCTTTTGGCCGCGGCTTCGTTCGCGTAAATAAGGTTAGGTTATTTTACGAACAGTATTTTTTTAAATAAATTATAGCCTATGTTACTAGGTGATAATAAAAATTTGTAATGGCACAAGAGTTAAATCCTTACAAACCATTAAATCTTTCTACTTTATAAGTTTAGATATCAGTAGATTTAAAGGTTGCCGCTAAGCGAAAGGTATCGCTTGCTTTGACTATAGTCCTTTAGACTATAGTATCTTTCACTTAGCGGTAGGTGCTAAAACAACTACAATACGCCGCACGGTACGATCATTTTATTTTGATTGATAATCATTACAAAATACACGAAACACTATGATGTATGATCGTATCAAAATCAAATTTGTAAAGTATCAACATTACTAATTTGATTTTGATTCTAAGACTTACAACTTCTCTGGTCTCGCTGTCGCCAATGAATTACTATTTTTACTAGAGAACCTGAATTGCGTGGCACTCGGCGTGAAGCGTCTCTCGTTACCGGCAATGGCAGAGGCTATGTTTGGGGGGCGAGAGCGCATGGGTAACCGCCGCCTCCTTCTGCGAGGTAGTTATGTTTGCTAGTGAGGTGGTGGAAAAAGAAAGTAAGGCAAACATTCTCAACATTCAACAGTCTCTCGGCCCGCAGTTGACACACCTGACCGATATTCAGAGCTCCTATGAGCGCTGGTCTGCTACGAGCTACGACCTATGAAACGTAGTAATAAACATAAACGTCTTTTACACGCGCAAAGCCGTGAAGCATATTGGGAAATGTAATAAACTTGTAGAAAATAAATTTAAAGCATCCACACCAATACTTTATTTATTTTTCTTTTAATTATTCTTCTTACTATCTAATCTTTTCCTTGAACATATCAGTGTGATCACCAGCCTTAACAGAATGAAAATCGACGTCAAAATAGCTAAAAGTAAGGTGATCAGATCTAAGTACAGTCGTTGATACAACGGCATGAATAAGGCGGGTGACCGTAGATGCGGAGCGCCCCTCGTTCGGATCACATGTTGCACCCAGTGTGATACCTCTACAATCGGCTTCACGGGACGGTCGTGATAAATAAAAGACATCGCCTTAGCTTTTTGACGGTAACTGTAAATAAATAAGACGATATTTAGGACAAATTTTTTTCTTTTTATCTGTGGAATAAATGTGGCGGTCTGGCATAATATGTTCTATACAAAAGTTGTCGTAACGTCAATAATATTCCCTAAATAAAAGTTATCTAACGATTGGAAAATTGTTCCTTAATCATTAAAAAAGATCATAAACATATTTACATTTTATATAGGATTTTGATTTTATATCATTAATTTAATGATCTCTTAATTTATTTTTGAAACGGCTCTAGCACTAGGAGTAATTCCTAAGTCGCGGGGAACTTTACAAATATTCAAACCATGGACACAAAGAACAGCCAGGCTTTAAAACAACTATTTGTGGATCACGCAAATTTTTGTCCCGTGTGGGGATGAAAGTTGGAACCCACAACACACCCACATTTCAACAGGTATGTTTTAAGGTCACACTTGATAGGGCAAGCCTATTTAAAAGACACATAACGGGCATATTTCCAGATCCCATGCTACTACTAATATTTTCCGAACAGAAAAAAGTAAAAATACTTGTATGTCTTATAAATCATATCTGGGCGTTATGAGATCACATACAAATAAATGCCACGCGCACGGACGAAGCAGTCTATATCAAATTAGTTTTTTAACATTACGTTTTATGAGACAAATAAAATACCACACTTACATTGGATTCGATACTATTTCGTTTATAGCTTCTTCCAAATCTTCAACCACATTAAAGCTTAGGTCAACTTTTAAACCGTAACCGTTCTTGGCAGCTCTCTTAATATTTATAAACTGGTCAGCAAAAGCAGGTATACCGATTATTGGTACACCTACATATAAAGCCTCCGTAGTGGATAATAGACCTCCGTGAGTTATAAACAAGGCACAATTTGGATGAGCTAAAAATAAAATGGTTTGTCTTCAACTAAAGTCAAAAAGAGTACAACATAATATAAAATATAAATCATTGTTCAGAAAGAGTTCGGGGGCATATACACGCATCAAAGAATGATATATACATATACCTTTATGGCAAAAATGTCATCAGACTCACAATGCCGATATGGCATCTGAATTATAAATAAAGTATTATCACGCTTACACATATTGAAAATTGTACTCTATTACAGATATAATAGAGAACCTGTTATGTAATTGGAATGTGAAAGCTTGCTCTTCTTGTGAGAGCTCATCTAAGATTTAAATATTTGCGACGTTGCTTTTAAACCAGGTGGTGGTAATCTGAGGGGGCAAACAAGCATACCGCCCGCCTTATAGCAAGCAGTTACCGAAGCATACAGCCGCAACGCACTTTAAGCGTTAAGTATTACTTGTGCGCTGATCACTCTACTAACAAAAACTCGTCGCAAGTGCTCCAGTACAACAAATATAGCTTACGAAAATATGCTTAATACGCGACGAAATATGCTTTGAAATTAAACAACTATTAAAGAGTTTATATTTATAAAATTATTATTATTATTACTTTAACCACTAATAAACTTTTTAGATTTACTCTTTCCCGATGTTTCGATTGGTATAGAGCAATCACTGTGACTGCTGAAAAATCACAATAAAGTAGTTTAATTTCAATGTATAACATTCGCGTAAACGTACGACAATATTATATATATGATTTATATAATATATACTAATAGTATAACTTATATGAAGCTTTGAGATCAGACTCACATAAAATACTTAATTGTGGAAACCATTCAGATATGTGAACATTGTTAGGAACATCAGCTAGCTGGTCTTCGAATTTCCACAGCACCGTTTGCTGGAGTCCGCCTAACATTTTCAATAAGTGGCGCTTTATTTCTTCTGGCCATTCTTTACTCTTCAAATTAGAGCCCATGCTAAAATATATCACTCCATTCTTTGAGTCGTCCATTATTTTCTTTAAATCCTAAAAATATAAAATCCTCTATCTTACTTAAACATTTTAATAAAATGCGTCCTTTCAATGTATTACCTGATTTTGATAAATGGTCTATATATTTAAGATTCAACTGAACATAATAAGATAAATATGCCTTCGGTGGCGCAGCGATAGTGCGATTTCTAAGCATTGGGTTATTCTTTTTTAAATAAATTTTCAATCGCAGTATGAAGTCTAGAACTATGTCCAGTAGATGGCTATAAGGTTCGCCCCCTATTACTTACATCAAATCTAAAATCATAGTCGGCATGTGTCCGTTATACTCGTCTGCCCACCCCTTTGAAGATAGACACGTGTGACTATGTATGTATGTGGCTTAAATTTTAAACTGATCTCTAAGCTGTAAAAGCCTTATCAAAATCTGTTCAATAGATTTTAGATGGTTCTGGCACAAACAAACAGACAAGACAATAATTAAAAAAACACGTTATTAAAATACTGATACCTCAGGTAAAGGTGGAATATGTTCATCTATATGGTAACCTCCTACAGATTTATAGTTTTGTGGTAATCTAACAGCTTCGCCAGTGGCTGCGCTTGAGTAGCCCAGTACCAAGGACACGTTGTATCGGATCTCGTGAATAGATGGTGGCCGTCGTCCTCTCTTCTCTATTATTGGTGCTACGAGCCTGTTATACGCTTCGCTTTGAATATCATCGATGTACCTAGAATAGCATTTAATTAATTACACATTCACATTAAAATTATTTAGCAACCTATTCATTTGTAAATCACACACAACAACTAATGCATCAGATTTTTTTTTTCCGTTATTACACGTAGTAACACTTATCCATGAACATCAAAGTTACCCTAACTAAACTGAAGTAAATAAATTATTATTGACGATTAAAAAAGTGTTCATGAGTTTCTTGCCTGCTTCTTTCATGTGAGCTCTGCACCACGAACAGGCTTCTTTGATCTTTAATTTTTATTTCCTTTTGATTTTATAAGTTATTTAATTAACATGTCTAAAAAGGTACACATATTTTTACAAAAACAGAAACAAGAATAATCCTTCGAAAAATACATTTAAAGATCTTTAAATCCTTTTTTTATCACAGTACACACGACTGTGATAAAAAAAGGATTTAAAGATCTTTTACATTCTAAATGTGCAAAAAATAACTCAGTTCATCATTCCGTAATGTTGTATACAATTATCTTACTGAAGCACAAAGCATAAATACTATTTTATCATTGGAAATTAGCGGAGAAATTCACCGTGTCTCTTAAATATTATCTACAAATGGGTTACAAATTACTAGTATGGATTCTAATCCCTCTAGCTAAATTCGAATGTTTCTGTTAGGAGTGAATTTATGTCGGTAAAACAATGAATAGGATTCGAACCCACCAGCTCTCGATTACAAGTCCAGTACTTATATCATTGCGATTCGAAACACTTCATATTATTCATACCTATAATACAAAAATTTAGATTTTATTCGCGACCACAACTCCTCAACGCGCTGCGAAAATGTAAATGGTGTTATATTGGAAGATAAAGCGTCGAGAACATATGCAGGATTCGGTATTTCGTCGATACGACTTAAGATATCTGAGTTAACTTCTATTGGTGACATCCATATCATTGGACAATCAAATACTGCCGCAAAACTGTAACAATACAAATTATGTTTAATTTGATGATAGCTAAAAGTATTAATATCATGAATAATGAATGCGACTGCTATGCATGAGATCACTGGTAGTCTTCTTCGAAGAGGTTAATGAAAACACTATGTGGAGACCCACATAGTGTTTTCACAGACGTGTGTCTGTCTGTTAGTGACCGACATAACTCCGGAACCACTGGACCGATTGACTTTAACTTGGTGTGCAGTGGTCGGTCGAGTTTGAATGGGCCCTGTGGGTCAAAAGACCCCCGAGATATAGGGGTCACAAGTTCACATGTATTTTAAATGCTTTTACATTTAACTTGGTGTGCAGACACCTTGGGGTCATACCTCGGTCGAGTTCGAATATGGGCCCTGTGGGTCAAAAAACCCCGAGATATAGGGGTCATTTCTTTTACATTTAAGACTAAGAGGTGAATCCCGGGTTTTTACACCCATCTCATATTTTTTTTTTTAATACAAATAATTCTCAAGTAGCAGCATGGATTCCAGAACTGTGCCTGGTATATGGATGTGGCGTATTCCGTGGACCCTAAAACCAAAATGTATGGGTGTAAGACACTTGCCTATCCGTTCAGGGATATAGGCGTGAGCCTGTGTATGTATAAATAAAGCCATAACTTATGAAAATATGTAATAAAGGTATTTAAAGTAAAAGCCACTTTTATGCTTTAGCATTGCATGATTTATATAACTGGTAATGACTATTAACGAGATCATGCTCGGTATTTAGATACTCAACTATCTACGAAATGGAAACTGGTAACAATAACACTTTGTAATAACACAACAATTAGGAACATCTAACCGAAGCCAGTCATCGCCGCGCCAGTCTGCTTGTGACCACAACCATTGCAACTTGGCCAAATCGTCAAATTTTTGAAAAATGTATATAAATACCCAGCATGATGGCGTTAATATATATACAGGGTTACTGGTAACTCGAGTTATTCCCGGCAATAACAGCTAAATCAGTCTATCTAGTTGAAATCAGCTAAAACTAAATAAATATTCAATTAATTTATCAAATAACACGACTTTTAGGTGCTACCAAACTTACCTAGCAAGTAAATCATTATCAATAAATTCAACTATAACAACATCAAAATGCTCTTTGGGATCGTTCAACAACTTCTGAACGCCTTCGTTTTCCATAGTTTTAATGGAGACAGCAGTCATTTTGTGCTTCACAGCGTAATGGTTATTCACGATGGTTGATTTATCCATGATAGACTTTATACTGCGGCCACTTGCTAGAAGATAAAAAATAATTCTGTAACAATATTTACGCACACTTCTTCACCCTTGCTTCTCAAATGGTTACGCAGAAATTACTGATTTAACTACATAGTAAATACAAAAACAGCTAGTTTTATTGCTGGCAATGTTTCTCGCCCCTTTATCGCAGCTGCAAATCGTAGAAGAAATAATGATTATAAAACATTTTAAAATTAAAATTTCTCTATACGTGCTTTACTTTAAAAAGATGCTTAAATATGTTTTAAATTAATTATAGCATCTAATATAACACGAGTAATGGTATATATACATAGGCTCTCGTATATATTTGAAATGATATTACATTAATACCAGATTTCTTAAAAATATAATAACACAAAAAACTAATTGCAGATGGCGGTCAATGAAATAATTTGAAATATCGATAATTTCGAAATTCACCTTTCAGAAACTAGAAAATAAAATTGATGACCTCTCTAGGAATACAGTAGATTAGGTATTTCATAATGTTTACGAGGAAACAAACAAATGTGTGTTTTTCCTACATACTTTTGCATGGAGGAAAAATAGCATTCGAAGTATTTGTTACGCAGAAATATTAATGCTCATACCAGCCAAAACGTCCTTGTTACTACTGACATCGATTTGACGAAGGTTTGGAGGTGGATCTTTGTATTCTATTGATCTTATATACGTGACCTGAAAAATGTTACATAAAAATTAATAAAGCACACCTAGATAGAATTCTATCTATTGTGCACATTTACAATATTTTATTAAAATAAGTTTAAAGGTACAACGATAGGGGTTTAAGTATGAAATTGCCGATTTGTACTAAAAAATTAAACTCGCCCTTATTATCTATACATTGCTACCATCTAAACAGAAGTTCATTTATGCCTTTACGATAGAACTCCGAGGATCTAGATTCGTCAAACTGTGTGAAAGCATTTTGTACTACCTCCTGGTAAGAAATTTCCTTATCAAGTAGAATATTTTCCAAATCTAAAATCGAATGTTGCACATTTTTTAAAAGAAGAATCTTATAGGTATCATGTGAAAAAAGTTTCACTCGAAAATCTCACACCGTGAAGGTTTTATGTCAATTCAAAGTATTTATTACTATACAACGGCAACTTTATACTTTATCAATAAATTAGATGATTGACTTGGGAACGATTCAGTTAAGATAAATAAATATTAGTTAGTGAAAGCGGAGTATTTTATTTTATTTTACTTTATTAGGAAAATAACGTTACAACATTACATAAACTTAAACAGTACATTTTCCTTGTTAACAATTAATGCAATAGCCACAGATTAGTAATAAACATTGCTGTGTTAAGAACATGCCTTAGGTATATTATAAATAAAAAAAGTAAAGCCTATATAGTGGTGTAATAAGTATGCAGGCCAAGGCGACTGCTTACCATCAGATAGACAAACGAGTATGTTGTCTTGACAACTTGGTAGTAAAAGAAATACAGATAGATATTTAGTTCAAAATCTCAACAATACGAACCTCATTCCCTTCTTTCAGCAACTGTTTGACGATAGCATTATTGAGGATGGAATGACTTTTGGAAGGCATTTGTGTTACAACAAGAGCCTTATAGGCGTTGCAATAATAAAATGCTACCGTGAGAAAGAAAAAAACGTAAACAAATTCTGCCATGATCTGAAACAAATTTTGATTGAAATGATAAATATCATTTAATAGAATCATAACTAATATTATAATAATAATGTATGTATTTACAAAAATGTACATGGAAAATAAAATATTATTAGTATTGTATATATATTTATCATATAGATTCAGATGTACAAAAGTACTTGATATAGGTAAAGATAGCGTTTATCAATGAAGGTCATCAGATTAGTTGTAAGAAAGTAAACATTGTCTATTAAAAGATGACCGTATTTCTTATTCTACTTATTTGGATTTAGAGCATTGATAACTGTAACGTTTGATGTCTCAGATTTAAAAATACTACTAAATATACATTTATGTTCATATTTCGTATTTATCCTTTAATAAGTTTCACGGTGCTGTATTTAAAGATAATTTTCTTTTTTATTACAAGATCTAGGAACTATTTGCTTTGCTTTAAATAGTAGGTTTCCCAGTTCAAAGCTATTTCTATATATAATTTCTCTAAAATTGGTGTAGCTGTTTAGCTATGATCACATCACAAACAAACACAGTTACTTTTACATTTGCTTCTATAAATCAGTACTACTTACCAATAATTACAGGACAAACAAAACAGTATTATTTATAATGTAGCAACAGCATACACACGAGATCTCTTAGTCGTATATTCGACATTACTGAACGCAAGTCACTTATAGAAACCCTCGTGTGTAGTGTTTTGTTTGTTATCATTGCTATACCTCGTTCTGATACTCGTATTTGAGGAAGAGGTAGATAAATACGTGATACGTGAAACCTACGTAGATTGCAGAGAGGTAGATTTCACAGCTGACGCATACAAGCGAGATAAACAAAGATAATAAACAAGTTATTATATATCAAGACATATATTGCTATAGAAACACCTATAGTAGAGACCTCAACATCGCCTCGGCTGCTATGAGGGCGGTGTGGAGGCCACTGCTCTTAGACCACACGACTGCTCACCATCAGGAGGAGTGTGGTCATTTTGACGAGCAAAATAAAAAACAAAAAACAGAACGCGTATTTAAAATATCTTATGAGTAGTAGAGCCTCGCTGATTTCACCATGAAGGGCCGGCTCGACCGGGGAAGTACTATCCCCTCACAGAATATCGACGTGAAATAGCAGTATTCCTATTTTTGTGTTTCGTTTGGCGAGTGAGAGTGCCGGAAGCCTAATCACCCTCTTTCCCCCTTCCCGCTCCTTCTCCTTCCCACTTCCTTTTTTTCCTAAGGGGTCGACAACGCGCAAGTAATGCCTCTGGTATTGCAGGTGTCCATAGGCTACGATGACCACTTACCATCAGGTGGGCCGTATGCTTGCTTGCCACTTTAGATGTACAATAAATTTTTTTTTTTTAAATATCTAGAGAATCATGAGCTGGATTTTTTTATCAATTTCTTAATACGATTGCTGTGGAAACAGGAGTCTGGAATTGTACCCGGCTGTAAATTAAGATCTCTTCTTAATTTTGTGACCTAAACCATTGCTAGTAAAATGCGAAATAAATGTGCCTCTGCTTATACCATCGGAGATACTAGCGTAAGACTACGTAGGTGTATAATATTGTCTTCTGTTTACGCGAATGTTATTCATTGAAATTAAATCACTATATACAGATTTTATCGCGTTGCTTATTTGACACTTTATTACAAAATTTTGAAAACTGTTACACTACTATTACTATTAAACTTTACTAATTTTTAAGCTAATTAATTTATTAAAACTATTTATACTATTATACTATTTATATTTGTGTTTACACTTTCCCCGACGTTTCGGTTGCTTTTCAGCAGCCATGGTCACGGGGAGACTAAGATGGCAGTTGTCTCAATGTTCCAGTGTAGTTATTTCAAAGTACCCGAACATAATTTAATCATGGATGTTTCTATTTACGCAGAATGATTTTAAAGTATCATGAAGTCTAGCTGTGGTTTGCTTCTTCTTGGGTTTGACTATTTGAATTACTGTAATTGTTAAAATTATGTTGATTAGAAATAATGCAATGTACCAGTAGACTTGTTGTCATTATTTCAGTACAAATCGTGTAATTTTGCGGCTGCACAGGTGGTATAGTAGTGACGTCGCCTGATCAGTGATCACTGCCATTTCGTTCACTGTTGTAAATTTGATCTTTACCTGGAACACAAATTTCTTTGAACTAACAATAGTATAGTAATACGAGCGTCTGTTTCAAACGTGCTTTCTGTATATTGTTTAAATGATTCTAAAGTCGTGTGGTATTGCATTAATTATAATTAATTATTAATTAAGTCAAAAATTTGTGTGCATGAACATGGATGTTTGTCTTGGTCTGGGTGTTTCTATGTATAATATGTATGTATTTACAAAAAAAAAAAGGTATATATGTATGTTTATCCATTGTCTAGTACCCTTAGTACAAGCTCTGCTTAGTTTGGGCTAGATGGTGTTGTGTGTGTGTGATATAATATTATTATTATTATTATTATTATACTTAATATTAAAGTTGACCTTTGAAAATTAAAATGTAGATTTTAATTTAAATGAAACTAAACTAATAACAGTTAAAAACAATTTATTTAAAGTTCCATTAATGTGATTTTCTTTTCTTCTTATTCTCTGATTTCTTATTGCTCTCCAGCTTCTTCTTCGGACATATCACAGCGCAGATATACTTAAGTAACTTTACGCTCAATAAGATAGCCAACAAAATTATGGCCACCAGATCTAGATAAAGCCGTTGGTAGATGGTCAAGTTTAAATCGGGTGAACGTAGATGCGGAGCTCCTTGTGTCTCCACCACGTGACGAACCCAGAATGACAATTCTTCAATTGGCTTTACTGGCCGGTCGTGGTATACGAAAGACATTTCCTTAGCTTTTTGGCGATATCTGCAAACACAATTAACAAATTAATACTTTTGGCACGGATTTGATTCTGGGTCAAGAGGGTTTGATTCCGGAGAACAAAGTGTCAATTTTCTGGCACGAAATGTAGGCAGTAGCAGCACGGCGTCTGGAATTGTGCCCGATTAAAGGCAATATGCTTGCCCCCTGTTTTTAGGACCAAGAGCATACCTGGTGAAAGGGTAGAGAGTGGTATACCACTGCACGTGTATATAGGCATGAGACAATGTATGTATGTGCTATGCATGCTAAATACATTTTATTTTTGTTGATATGACTGTAAAGCTGTAACTTCCCCTAACTGCAATATTCCATTTAGCTGTAACGGTTATCAAGAGTACTAGCAGCTTGGCACCTAATACTAGCCTAAAATAGCAAGACATATTAAAAATAAAGTTCTACTTACTTAGGATTAGATGTAATTTCATCGATTGCTAGTTTCAAATCATGTACTACTTCGTAAGACATATCCACTTCTAAGCCAAAACCTTTCCTAATAGCTCTCTTAGTATTAATGAACTGGTCTCCAAAAGCTGGTATTCCAATGATGGGGATACCGACGTGTAAAGCCTCTGCAGTCGATAGTAGACCTCCATGAGTTATGAATAAGACACAATTTGGGTGAGCTGAAAATTAAATTGTTTATGATTATATACCAGTCCTACGTATGACGCGCCCTGCCTAGTAAAGATAGATTTGTCCTACTAGGCACGGGCCCCTTCTTAATTTTTAAGAAGGGCTAGGCCACAGTCCTTTTCGCTGGCCCATTGCGGGCTGGTGGTGGCTTCATACATCTTCGAAAACATTATGAAGAGCTCGTAGATATGCAGGTATCCTCACGATGTTTTTCTTCACCGATAAAGCGAGCGATAATTAACTATTTATGACAAACTTTTACACGTAACTTCGAAAAGGTGTGTGCTTTGGGATCGAACTCAAGACCTCTGCATAGCATTCCTCTAGTCTTCTCCCCAGTCTGCCTAGTGGGATACCATTGAGCTGCAAAGAGCCACCTCAAACTCAAATAATTATAATAACTAATATACCTAATAGATTAAGCTATGCTTACATAAAATGCTTAGTTGCGGAAACCATTTAGAAATATGAACATTTTTAGGAGCATTTGGTAACTGTTCTTCAAATTTCCATAACACAGTTTGCTTTAGTCCGCCCAACATTTTCAGTAAGTCCCGCTTCGTCTGCTCTGGCCAATGAGCACTCTTCAAATTTGATCCCATGCTGAAGTAAATTACCCCATCCTTAGCATTGTCCATTACTACTTGCAAATCCTGGAAACATTCGGTAAGTTAAAAGCAGTGTTTTAATAAAAATCGTTTATCTGCGTAAGAAGTCTTTTGAATAAAAATATCTCCCGCGCTAAGACTAGTTCCTGTATCCCGGCAAACTTCACATAATTCAAACAACGGACACAAAGAACATTCAAACCTGAAACATTCATTCGTCGATCGCAAAAATTTTTGTCCCGTGTGGGATTCGAAGCCCTCAGCTGAGCAGCAAGGCGTCTACTTAAACCACAAAAACAGAGGCTTCAAAATTATTTTATTAAAATTTAATCTAGTCGTGTCGTCGTGTGTTTGAATCTTATCCATTGCATTACCGAATTGAACCTACTCCTAATACTACCAGTCTACCTTATTTGTTTAGATAAGACTAGATAGACTTAGACCTAAATATTTTGCCCACAACTTCACTTGCTCAGAAACAGTACTTTTTCAGGATGAAATATATAAATGTGGTATGTGTGTCCCTGGCAACGTGTCTGCGAAATTACATGATGACTGATCGAGTAGTACAGGCGTGAAAGCGCAACAAACAAATGCCGTTCGCATTCATGATATTAATTAGGGTTAGTAGCAAATCGCCTAATTAAAAAAAATATGTAATTAAAAAAATAAAAATAAATTCGTTATTACGTTAGGTAAAATTTCAATATCTTCGTCGATGTGATACCCTCCCACAGGTTTGTAGTTCTGTGGTAAACCAAACGCTTCTCCCATAGACACATGTGAATAACCCAACACCAATGATGCGTTGGTCCGGATCTCATCCAATGAAGGTGGTACTCGACCTCTCTTCACTATTAAAGGTGCAATCAATCGGTTGTATGCTTCGATTTTTAAATCATTGAAATACCTTAAAACATATACATATATATATTATTGAAGATAAATAAAAAATAATAGAAATCGTATAGTATTGTTATATTTTTTATAATAAATTATGTATGTAGATTGTGATCAAATTTCTATCAATTGTTGGAGTGCCAGACATAATTGAAAACCTATTGTGCCTGATCACCAGTGTGCAGCTGCGACTCAATATGTTAATATTTTTCGCTACCTTTAAAAATATGCTTACCAAAACTGTATGAACTGTGATTTAATACGAGACCACAACTCTTCCAGACGTTGTTGAAATGAGAATGGTGCTAAATTAGAAGACATGCAATCAGGCACGTGTGCAGGATTTGGTATCTTGTCTATTCTACTCAACATGTCAGAGTTAATTTCTATTGGAGATAACCATATCAAGGGACAATCGAACACCGTTGCCAAACTAGAACAAAAATGGTCAACATTAAAATAATTGACAAATTAATAAAGCTATTTTTTTAATGCAAATCATATCTAAATTTAAAATTTTGTAATCAACATATATCCTGATTTCGGCTAACAGCCTGATACTTAAAACAAACTCAAGGTTAATTTACGGCTGAAATTAGCAATCAATCTGATTGAAACGTAATCTCAAATCACAAACCTCAATTTCAAATTTCGATTCTAATGACTGACTGAGATTTAATCATTAGTCCAAAAATGTTGGTTTAGACGGATTTCAATTCTTAGAGAAAATTTTTATCATCGCTTTTTTTAAAGCTATTCGCTATGTTCTATAGGTTAATCTGGACGTTGTGGACTCTTGGATACACATGCTGCTCTGTTGCTGGTATAACCAAGCCTGTGAAATTCTTGACAATACACAGCAGAGGTCGTGACTTACGCATTATCGAGTTTGACTGTGCATTAGACAAATCTTTATTTATTTTATTTTAAGAGACGACGAGAGTCTTGCTGCTCTGGGAATAAATCCTGTTTCGCGGTGGACTTTCTAACAAGGGATACAAATCGCACTCAGACTTGGATAACTATTTGTGGAACACCCGTGTGGTGATTATACCCACAATATTCAGCGCAGAGGCAATAGCAAGGCAACCACTGAAATCACTACGTTAACTGTGCAGTCAATTAACGGATAATCAATATTTAACGGAATTAACAACCGTGCTGATATCGGTAGAACAACGTGGCCAGATTCACCTCTTTCAAAATTGCAAATGCCAAAACTGACTCCCTGTACATCTCCTATACCTATAAGTATTAGTTTATTATTAGTTTAGTTTATTCCTGTGTGTCCACTCGAGGGGGCAAAGAACATAAAAAAACATCTACGAGGGGACAGATCGAACTAGTTACTTGTTATCAATAGCTTTAATCAAATGATCGATTTATTAAAGCACAGACCGACTAAGCAAATCTAACTAACCCATTGGATGTACATACATTTTCACATTTTTGGTTGTATATTATTATTTTCTATAAGTATAAGATACTGAACTTACCTAGAAACTATATCATTGTCTATGTATTCAGCTATCACTACGTCAAAATGTTCTTTGGGATTGCTTAACAATTTTTGTACGTCTTCATTTTCCAGAGTATGTATAGAAACAGCTGTCATTATGCTCGTAGCTAAATAATGGTCAGTTCCAGCACCGGTGTCATCCATCAGAGCCTTTATGTTAATTGCTGCCTCTAAAATGTAAGAAAATTAAGTTGCTGGAACAAAATTAATATGAACAGTAAATAAACTATTATTATTATTTATTCTTGGCAACGCTGCTTTAAATAAAATAGAATAGCCTTATTCCTATAAAAAAAAAATACAGCAATAACAATAATAATAGTTTATTTTCACCTCAACAATTATAGTAGGTACATAATTATAAAATTACAATATAATATTATCATTTAATCGTCAATACTCATCGCTCATGGTGCTTTACAAAAAATAGGATTTAATATTATTAAAAAAAAATTGGTTGTCTGTAAAGCCGGTTTACGGACATCGTAAAATAACGTGACAACGTCATAACAAAATTTCTTTCCCGTAACGTTACAATGAGCGTAACGGGACAATGAGTCATCCTTTTTCGTACGTGCAGCCGGCGTTCATCGATTTATTAGACGTTGTCACGTATGATAATACCTTTGTATATTTTTCATTGAATACTGTTTGGCTTTCCAAACAGTATACAGTGAAAATATATCGTTTAGACCATCAACATCACCGTCATCTTAAGATATTATGACCCATTTATACGGGTTCTTGAACTAAAGATTATACTACCCTGTTATTCGCCAACTTAGTCCGAGATAGCATGACACTCAAGAGCGGTTACGCCTTATGGCCTTTTCTGAGTTGGCCACTCGGAACAGGACACCAGGCCATATTTTAAGGTTCTGTGTGATTAATTTTATTTGAGATTTATTTTCAAAATGTTTTTAATACACTCTATAAAATAAGGAAAAGTGTATCATAGATAGAATATAATTATATTTGTGGTCCATTTTCTATACCTATATATTATAGATCTAAAATGTTCTTTTCAATATTTACTGTCCCGGTAATCGAACCCGAGACTTTACATTTGATCGCAAATTAATAAACTTATGCCGTAAAGCTGCGAGACATAATTTAGATTATTATGCTTATCAATAAATCATTCATTGAAACTGAAGAGGAACACAATCACTGAGCAAAGTTATTTAAGAATAATTCAATCAACATACCAGGCATTATTTTTTCATTGCTACTGACATCGATCTGACGAAGAGTAGGCGGTGCATTCTTGTATTCTATAGATCTTATATACGTAACCTGTGAAATTAAAAACGACACTGTTTAAATAGATGTCACCAGCCATACAAAATTACGTTACACAGGAATTATTCCGAGGGCTCGAGTTGTATTTTAACAAACACCTCAAATAACTATAACATTTCGGTATATAATCGATAAATATTTGTAATTTGAACGTAATCAGCAACTTAGAATACTGTGTGATAATTTAATCAATTTCCAACTAGAACTTAGAGTAAACGCCCTGCCGATATCGCCCGTGTCGAACTGCAGTATGCAATAGCTGGTCAGGCATACCAGCCATTAACAAATGAAATACCAATAAAACCAAATGATGACTACATATTTTTGAATAATAAAATTATCAAGTCATTTTCATCAGTAAAAATTGTTTTGTATACCTACTAGAAATGTTCTCAGATATTACGTTCAGCATGCCTTACATATTACAACTAAGTAATACTCTCAAGATTACTAACCTCATTTCCATCTTTCAGTAGCTGTTTAACGATAGCATCATTAAGGATAGAGTGACTTCTGGATGGCATAATGGTGACCACCAACGCCTTGTAGGCATAGCTAAAAGAAGTCACTAAAGTAAGGTAGAATATTGTGTAAATCAACGCCGCCATGTTCTGAAATAGAAAAGTGTAATATATATTAATTATATGCTTCATCTTAATGAACAATAAAAGTATGGCGGATGGCGTAGTGGCTTAAGTGGTCGCCTCGCCACTGCTACTGTGTCAAGTGTTGTGGGTTCGACTCCCACACGGGACAAAAATTTGTACGATCCACAAATGATTGTTCCAAATCTGGGTGTTCCTTATGTCTGTTGTTTGAATGTTTGTAAAGTCTCCGGCGACGCAAGAATTATTCCTAGTGCTAGGTGTATTATAAAAAAAGTGATATTACAAAAAAAATATAAATTAAAGTAAACAAATAATTAACATAATATATACACAAATTATTTACAAGACATATTAACTAAAGAGAAAGTTAAAGTTAGATGTGACTTTAGTTGATGAAAAAAAGCAGAACTTATTATAAATGTTGTTAAACTGTTTAATAATATTATATATACTTCTATTATTGATAAGGGAATGTATTTTTTATTACGCAATGTTTTAAGTTGTCTACCTTTATTTCATTTTACCGTTGTAATGTAGCTGTGTTTAGACTTGACTTTCTGATTAGAAGTTGAACCAATACTGACTCATCTATAAAGGCACTACTTCTAAAATCAATTATACTTAGTTCAAGGTCCAATACTTGTCGATAAACAAAAAAAAAATAATATCGATAATTGTAAATAAGACATTTAAAAAGATAATCATCAGTAAACTTAATAGTAAGTTGGAAATGGCCTTTATTATTTCATAAAATTAACACAATAACAAATACACCATTGGCATAGAGATTTGAGGTCATTGACATAGAACCATGTTTTAGTAATCGCCAAATATTCCTCATTCATCAGACATATGTTTGTGAATAACTTAATAATAATTTCTTTAATAGAAAAAGCTACTTACTTTTTATTCATGAAGTTTAGAACTCAGGAGGCTACAATAAAAAACAAAAGTTTACGAAGCACTGTTCTCTGTCATGTGGTTGACATTACTGAGGAGTGAGGTTAGTTCACAGCTCCATCATTATGAGTCGCGCGTCAATTTACCGGTGTGCCGAATCAAAATGTAGTTTTGTATTTAGAATATACAATATGATAAATATTCGTATTAGTAGTAACGTAAAGTTTTAATACAAACTAATATCCAATCTAAAATATTTTAATATTATTTTGTTCCAAAAATCCAAACAGTCATTAATTTTATCTTTGATTTTAATATCATAGTATACATACATATATCTACCAAAAGCCATGTGGTCTTATATAGATAGGAAATGTACACAAACATCTGTTGTTATTTAAATCTGAAAAGTGCTTTTTAATATTATCCGACTAAAAACAGAAGCCAGGCTAACAGAACATGCTGACATAAAAACTTTATTAGTTTATAGTGTTATATAAGCAAAAGTTAATGTGCAGCGTAAATATAGTATAGAGTATCATGATTAACTTGAGATGCTGCGTAGGCGCTGAACCACGCCGGTCGGTAACCTTCGGTCATCATCGGTTATGTTCGACGCTTTAAATAACTTAGTACATGCCTCAAGTCATGGCTAGCCCGCCATTATTTGAATTCACACTACTGTGAGCGTAGGCAAAATTTTGCTGGAGTAAGTAATTGTATCTCTTGCCCGCTTATGTATTATTCATAAATAAATAAAAGCTTTAAAGCAGCGTAAATATTTCGTATTATATGTTTTTTTGTCTACATTTAAAAGTGCCTTTGAAACTCAGTCGAAAAGTTTCTTACATGCATCTTCAGAATGGCCAAGAGGGTCGTAATGAAACTTTGCAAACAGGTAGTTCTGCAAGGAGTGATCCAGGCATACTATTAAGCAAAAATAGTCCAAGTTTACTAATCTTAATATTGTAAATGTGAATGTGATTTTGTTTATTTGTCATGTTTTCGCGCCTAAACTACTAGACCGAGCGTCATAAAATTTCGCATACACGTTGTCAGAGATACAGAAAAATACATACGGTACATTTCATTCAGGAAAATGTTCTGATGCCGAGCGAAGCCGCGGGCAGATGCTAGTGATAAATAAAAGTGCTATTTACGAATAATTATATTGATATATTTCTAATTATTTTTCTTTTTATTCGCTTTCTTATTACTCTCTGATTTCTTCTTTGAGAATATCATAGCGACAGCAAAACTCAGTAGTTTGAGGCTGAACAATACAGCTACTACCACTATAGCTGCTAAATCAAAGTACAGACGTTGGTAGAGAGGCAGACGTAATGCGGGAGAGCGAAGATGTGGAGCACCACGTGTCTGCACAACGTGATCCACCCAGAAGGATATTTCGTCGACCGGCTTTACTGGACGGTTGTGATATATGTAAGAGAATTCCTTAGCTTTTTGACGATATCTGCAAACAAAATTATTTTTGATAGTTGCCTAAAATTTTGATGTAGACGGAAAAGCAGAGGAAAGTCTTATAGTGCCGTGAGGTACGGCTGCCAAGAAACATAATGACAGCCTGTTCTTGTAGTAGAAAATTACATATATACATAAATGCACGCCTCTGTCCTCAAAAGGGTAGTCATAGGTGTGTTACAGCTCTGTCTCCCAAAGCTTGATTCACGATTAAATTAAAATTCCCAAATAATAGTATGTGATCCTTTTGGCAGCAACCGGGCACATTGCCGGACTCCTTGCTGCTACAAAAATGTATGAGAGAAATTACAATAACTATTTTCCCGATCCGGCATCGATTCCATGATCTCATACACATCAGTCACAGTTATCAGCTCTACGCTAATAAAGCAGTCAAAGCAGAAACAACAATAAATAGATATATGGAATAAATGTTAATAATATACACAAAAAATATGACTACCAAAATCATAAATATAATAATGTTTATTATTATTTATACCAAACACTAGTGGTTAACTATTCGTTCCCATGACAAGATAATATTTGCATCGTCATCGTAAAAAAGCTCTAACTTACGATGGATTCAAAGTCATTTTGTCAATCGCAGTTTTCAAATCTTCTACGACGTTGTAAGTCATATCTACTTTCAGACCAAAGCCTCTATTTTCAGCTCTTTTAACATTGACGAATTGGTCGCCGAATGCAGGTATACCAATGAACGGTACACCAACATGTAAAGCCTCGACCGTGGATAGAAGACCTCCATGGGTTATGAATAAGACACAATTAGGATGAGCTGAAAAGAAAATAGTATTATTACCTACGTATATCTGCCATTAGGATCAAATTTATATAATGTTTAATGTTATTTTTGCTTACGTAAAATACTTAATTGAGGAAACCAATTAGATATATGGAGATTTTCATAAGTATTTGGTAGCTGCTCCTCGAATTTCCATAGCACAGTTTGTTTTAGTTCTCCTAACATCTTTACCATATTCTGTTTTACCTCCACTGGCCATTCTGAACTTTTCAGGTTTGAGCCCATGCTGAAGTATATCACCCCATTTTTAGCATTATCCATTATTTTCTTCAAATCCTTAAATATTAGATAGATGTTACAACATTTAAAATTATAGTTACAGATATATACTGTGTTACAGGCAAAAAATATATTAAAGTAAATGGCTGGTTTTGCCTAAACCAGCCATTTACTTTAATATATTTTGTCGTAAAATTCCTAAGCATTATTAAAAACTTAATTCTATTATTTTCATATAAAGCAGGCTTTATAGTGATCCGAAGTTATTGTAATTATTTAAATAAAGAATTTAGTTACTGTTTTTTTATATTCCTCCAGCTAACAATTGTAAATATATTTAACAGCAGCCCAATATTTAAATTTTATTTCAACTCACCTCGGGTAAAGGTTTAATATCTTCATCAATATGATATCCTCCCACGGCCTTGTAGCTTTGTGGCAAGCTGATAGCTTCTCCCATCGACACATGTGAGTACCCCAACACTAACGATGCATTATATCGGATCTCATGAAACGAAGGTGGTTCTCGACCTCTCTTTACTATTAAAGGCGCAATTAGTCGGTTGTAGGCTTCTATTTGTAAATCATCAAAATACCTGAAATAATTATGCATCTGCTTGTTAATTAAGTCATAAATATTTTAATATAAATTAGATTAGAATAATACCTACCAATAGTACAAAAATTGTGATTTTACTCTATACCACAACTCTTCGATACGTTCTTGGAACAAATATGGTAACACGTTTGATGATAAATAATCGGGCACTTCTGCAGGATTTGGTATTTTATCAAGTCTACTTAAAATTTCAGAATTGACTTCTATTGGAGACATCCAAATTAAAGGACAGTCAAATAATGCGGCCAAACTGAAACAAAGTTATGTATAATTTACTAGATGAAACTGCTTAACTCAAAATTGCCTGTAGTCAAATCTTACATTGACTAAATAAAAGAATTCAGGACCCAAAACTTAGCACTCAGAAGTCAGCACTTAACTATCAAAACTCAGCACTCCGAACTAAACACTCAGGACTTAGCAGTCAGAACTCAACATACAGAACGCAAGCTAGCTTGGTAGATTATGACGTAAGCCTCATTACTAGGCGAAAATATTCTGTCTATGCATTACCAGAGGAGAGGAGAGTCTGTGTTCAGCAGGCGACAGATAATATTTCCTTCTTAATATTCATCACCTCTTCTAGAAATATGCCTAAAATTTGTTACATACCTAGCTAGTAAATCATTATCCATGAACTCAACTATTACAACATCAAAATGTTCCTTGGGATCACTTAATAGCATCTGAACGTCTTTGTTTTCTAATGTATTTATAGCCGTGGCAGTCATATATTTTTTTACGTACATTTGATCACTTGCTTGAACTGTTTTATCCATTATAGCTTGTATATTAATGACTGCCGCTAAAACAAACAAAATTAAAGTCATATTAATTAATGAAACTTATTTTAATATTTGTTTTATGATCTGATATATTTTTATTTTTATTTACGCTTTAGACTTAGGGTTTATATAAGAAGGCTTACCAGGTATGGTTTCAACATTGCTACTGACGTCAATTTGGCGCAAAGTAGGAGGCGCATTCTTATACTCTATAGACCTTATATAAGTAACCTGAAAAGAAACCTCTAATCACCTTTTTCTTTAAAGTGATAATATAAGTCGTGCTTTTATTTTATTCTATTTATCATATATTAAAAGCAAGATAGTCAGGCTATTCATGATCTCAAACGACCAAAACAAACAAGGCCCAAAGAAGGCGCAATTTTCAACAAATTACATAGTACATTTTTAGTGCTGGTCATATGCATCACAGATGTACAGCAGTAAGATTCAGTTTAGTTGTCAATATTATGTTGCGTTAAATTGTTATTGAGTTCTGCTTACTTTATAATTAGCCGACTTTAAGTCAGATTGGAGAGAAAAAAGCAACGATAGTCTGGTAGAAGCTACAGGTCTATGGCCTGACCTACTAGCTTCTAACACCGAGAAGAGGCACGTGTTAAGCAGTGGGACAGTATATTTACAAGGCTGACATTATTTTATGTATTAGTTAGGCAATCAATATATTGACTATCGACCCAGACAACATTGCATCTTGATAGTCCTTACACAGAACTACTAACCTCATTACCATCTTTCAGTAGCTGTTTGACGATTCCATCATTGAGAATTGAATGACTTATAGATGGCATCTGAGTTACTACTAGAGCTTTGTAAGCATCGCATAAGGCAAGCGACACAACAAAGTAGGATAAAAAACAGAGCATCGAACCTGCCATGATCTGGAATAAAAATAGAACAAAACTTAAATAGATATTTTTAACAGACACACGGGAATAAACCTATCACACATGTCTATGTGTGATATAAATATAATATACATTTTTCTTTGTATGTCTATACACCCAAAAATTTCACGAATCCATCGAATCGTCAAACATTACATTTAACCATTTAGATACTTATCCTTTGTTCTGTTCTGAAGTTTCTGAAGTATTTAACGAAGATGTATCTAAGGGACTTGCTCTAGAGTCGATTTAAATGCGATACCCGAAGACCAGATATATGTAAATGTTTTTTAATAAAGAAATAAATTTATCAGCAGATTTTTGACTCATTTTTCTGTATAGGTTGTAATTTTATTTCTCAATGTAAGAGAAGCTCGACTGCTATGATATGCTATCCAACTCCCAATCAATCTCTTGAACCTTGTCTTTTCTTCGCTATTCAGTATTCAGTAAGACGTTTGAAGTCAGTACTACAGTAATTCTTCAAAAAATCCAATAAATATTAATCCTTGCTTTTCTTCCTAAAGCCTTCAAAGCGATCGAATGATGTTCTTCTTATATTTAGGAATGCCGGCACTTGCTTGTTCGTATTTTTATAATAATGATAGAAAACTTTGCTCCTGTCCTAATAAATATTCATCGGTTATATTGAAATTATCTATATATTAATACGTGAAGAGAAAACTTTGGATCCCTTTTTACGAAAATTGGGCGGACGGAGGAGTATGAAATTTCGCACACTTATAGTTTATACAGAGAAGAAGTGACGAATGCTAATATTTTTTAAAATTATGCGTAAAAATACATTAAATTAATGAAAAACACTACACGCACGCAACCATGCATTTGACACACACAGTTGAAGCGCGTAACTATGGTTACATATATCAATATACGAGTATAATGACATATTTCAGCAATATCTTACAGGCCAACTTTGGTCGAATTTCGAGCACTAGGCGACCGCTAGTATAGGTAAATATATATAGCATATATATTTAATAGTAACTGTTTATATGATCGTAAATAATTTATAGAAAATACTTATATTTATAAATTATCTTATCATTAAAGTTATTACTATAATACTCATACAATGATACCCCTCATGATAAACTATAATTTGCTTTCCGTCTAGGAGTAGAATAAAATCAACTATTAACTTTATATAATTAATATACTCATGTCGTCTGTTTATTGTTGAGTGGTATATTGCACTTAAATATTGCCACTTCACGTTTTAAAGACCGAGCTTATGGCCACGCCATTATATAATAGGGGACAACCATAATGCCAGCCTACTGAGAATTTTTCTAAAGGAAATTTTCAATTTTAAAATTTTGCCTGCCCAAGCTATCGAACCTGGAAACTCACAATCGTCTGCAAAGCTACGCTAGCAAGCTAACTTATGCTTCCTGAAATACGAGGCAGTGATTTAAGTTTGAGAAAATATACAACCATGAGAAACCAAGATGCTATGTTTAGCATCTAGTCAAAGAAGGCAGCGTACGGTGACATCGTCTTTAAAACTTATGGCAATATGGAGTACCTTTACCCTATAGAAGACCGTGGCTAAATATCTTTGAGAACCTCTCTGACTCTCAGAGTAATTCAGCTTCAAGAGTTGTTTATACAGAAAGCAAAGGGGCGTCATAGTATATATTGCATGCTTGGCGTGTTTTGAGCGTTACTTGTTACTCCTTTATATACGCTACCACATTGGGCCATTAGGCTTATCATCTGCAAATGATTTGATAGTTTCCCATATAATGTTAAAAACTAAAGAACGGCACTATTGCTAGCTGCTAAGCTTAGTTTTAGACATTCTGCTGCTAATAATATAAATCTAACAAAAAAATCTTTGAATTTATTTAACATCATTCTTATAATTAAACAGTATGCAGTAAATACATATCTATCACAATACATAGTCAAACAGTAAGCGGTATTTATTGTCTTACGTTTACGCGAATGTTATACTTTGAGATTAACCTACTTTACACGGATTTACCGCGTTGTTAATTTTAAAATACTTTTATTACCTACATAATTTTTAAAATACTTTTATTACCTACACTAGCTGACCCGCGCAACTTCGTCTGCTTCACATAAGAGAATTTTCCTAGTTTTTGCAATATTTTTCATTTATGCTCCGCTCCTATTGGTCGTAGCGTGATGTTATATAGCCTATAGCCTTCCTCTATAAATGGGCTATCCAACACTGAAATATTTTTCTAATTTTTACCCGTAGTTCCTTAGATTACCGCGTTCAACCAAACAAACAAAATGTGAGTGAAGTCGGCGCGTGAGCGCCCCCGCCTTTTTATAAATGCAGCGGATGGCCGTTTCGCGCGTTAAACAAAAATCAACCGTATAGCCGTACCCATACTGGCGCGGCGAGATTTGGAAGTTTTATTTCATCTATATCTTGTGTGTTTATAAACCGATTCCTATATTTTTTTTTATAATATAAATATTAAAGTGTACTTTTTGAATATGGGAGTTTGATAAAGATATATCTATGTGAAATACAATATATTTATGTATTTTAATACACTTTGAAGAAATGCCTAACGATTAAACACGTTATTGTGGCTAATTTATAAAAGATAGATATATACTATTCAGGACTTTTTTGTAGATCTTTTGAAGACCATCATCTTTGTAATACATACTTTTGGTGTATGATCAACGTATGCGAGGATAAGAGCTCGAAAGCGCATTTTCGTCCGACTTGCTTCAAATTTATCGTCACTGCTCAGCTCATATGTGTCTTAGCGTTATGTTATATAGCCTATAACCTGCCCAGGAGTATGGACTACAATCGTACCAAGTTTGGTTAAAATCCCTTCAGTAGTTTTTGACCCATGCGTGCACATACAGACAGACAGACAGACAAAAAATTTACTGATTGCATTTTTGTCATCAGTATCGATCACCATTCATCCTCCAATATTAATTTTGAATATATATTCAATGTACAGAATTGACCTCTCTACAGTTTTATTATAAGTATAGATAATTTTGAACTATAACACCATATACCATAGGTATAAACTATTTTAGTCTCCCGGTGAACATGACTACTGTAAAGCAACCGAAACGTCATAGTAGAACAGTGTAAACTTAAATATAAATAGTTTTAATTAATTTAAATAACTTAAATTGTAGTAAGTGGTTCAAAATGAGTAGTGCTATAGTTCAAAATTATGTAATAAAAGTGTTTTAAAATAAACAACGGGACAAAATACGTATAAAGTAGTTTAATTCCAAAGTAAGCGGTAATTATATACATATAAACTGCAAAAATATAATATGTACTTACGCGTTATCTAATCACACAGAACAGAACTTGAGCAACAAAACTACATCGGCGAGTCTTGCACTTGACATAACTGACCACGTGCGTGCACGCTAATCTGTGAGTACTCACCGATAGCATTTCCATATCATCGTTTATTGATCGAGATATATTTAGATTTAGCGGCGTCTCGTTCGTTGCTGCTATCGCATTTAAAATATAATGATACTGTAGTACTGTATATATGTCAAATCTATCATTTCAAATGAGTTAATTCTATATTTCTAAATTTGTTTAATTAATATTATATACTGGAACATTGAAGAACAATTTCTTAATTTAGTACCATTAGTAGATATGTACTTACGAAGATTAGTATACAAATATTTGTATAGGTACTAATCTTATAGGCACAAGATGGACTTGATGGATGAATGGCCCCACAAGATCGACCGACGACCAGGTAAGGGTCGCGGGAAGCGGTTGGATGCCGGTGGCCCAAGACCGGTCTGTGTGGAAAACCTTGAGGGAGCCCTATGTCCAGTAGTGGACGTCTTTCGGCTGAGATAATGAATCTTATAATGTCTTTTGAAGTTGTAACTCAAACCACGCTCAAATTGTTGGACAATATTGATGCGATTTTAAGACGTGCATAAACTAAAGACGGATAGACTGTGACTTGGATTTAAATATAAGATAATTTTCATCCCGGCAAGTACTTTAGTACTCTGCCAAGTCTAGCAAACGTGCTCGAAACCAACATGACGGATATACATGCATAATTACTACACCTTAAAAACAATCCACGTTGCTTCTGCAAACATTCCTGCTAAGCTGCAGTATCGGAGTATCTCCAACAGCGCGTCAAAAGAATTACTATATTAAATATGTAACCTACTTCCAGTAATCTATTTCCGTCTGCTGGCTGCACAGCGGCAATACGCGAATGTTACTCTAGGTATAGCATACATGCTTCCATATTCAAGAACATTTTAGATCAGAAATGGTAGATTATAATTAACTTAATATAATATAAAATCAAAATTATTTTTGTACTAGCTTTTGCCCGCGGCTTCGCTCGCGTTAATTTAGAATTTGACAATCAATTCGGGTTGTAATCTGCTTGTAATAATATAATTCAATCATGATTCGAAAGACACGTGGCGCCATCTATTATTATCATAAGAACGTTATTGGAACGAAGTTCCTTATCGCGCGTTGCGAAAGGGGGCTATACGGAAAAAATTAAGACCAAAAGTTGTAACGACACTTTTTGCTATAGTTGTAAGTTTAAGGTTATTTCTTAATATGTATGTATTGTTAATGTCCACAAGCCAATTATTACTAAAATTGAGCCTACTGATTAAGTTTATATTACATTATATTTGTTAATAATTAAAAAAAATATATTACAACTTAAAAAAAATAAAATGTTATTACAATTCCTTCACTAATTAATCGAAAGGAACTTGGTTCCATCCGGGTGTCCCTTGACACCTCTCAAGTTTTTTATTGTTTTCCTCGGGAACAGTATTTTTTTTCGGGATGAAAGGTAGCCTATATCCGTTTCTGTACACCTGTCAACGTATATGCAAAATTTCAGGATGATCGGTTCAGTGGTTTAGGCGTGGAAAGATAACAAACAAACTCATTTTTTGTGGTTTTAATATCGACACAGGAATAAAAATGTGTGATTCAGAAATAGTTGTTCTGATTCTGTGTGTTCTCTATGTCCGTTGTTTGTGGTCTATAAAGTCCTACGCGACACAGGAATTATTACTCTTCTTCTTCTTCTCCCTAGCCTTTATTATTCCCAAGTCACTTGGGGTCGGCTTTCTAGTCTAACCGGATTTGACTGGATATCAGTTTTTACACGGAGCGGCTGTCACCTGACCGCCGCAACCCGAAGGCTAACGATACCCTAAGGCTAGACTAGTGTCAGGATATTAGAGGGTATTGACTTCCCAATAACGACTGCCATAGATGTTCATGGCAGTCGGGACCGACGGCTTAACGTGCTCTCCGAGGCACGGACAGGAATTATTACTATTGCGGTTATTAGTTTTTAATTATGTCTGACATTCCAAGAATTTACAGGTTAAGCATTATTAATTCTACTGTATCAGATTATACAATACAATATTATTGAAGTGGAAACTTCTTTAGGCGCGTTGAGCACTTCTTGGGTGAACAAAAGTCATGGAACTCGCGTCATCGTCACCGAACGCTTTCTATTTTTGAATTATTTTTGGTTTATAAAAAAGTGTTTATGATCAAGGATTAAAGTTTTCACTTGTATCGGCAGTCCCCAAAGACTGCCCCAAATTTTTTATACTAGAATGAGAAAAGTTTTAACAAAGATTAAAACTTTTTGTGTTGGCACTTGTATATATTGTATATATCGTGCCTCCGTAGCGGAGCGGTAGTGAATGCGACTGCTGTGCATGAGGTCTCGGGTTCGAATCTCGGGTCGGGCCAACAACAAGGTATTGAGTTTTTCTGTTAAGAAATCTCAATACGAGCCCGGAGTTAGGAAGTTGGCGGTGTTAGACACCCCCGTGCCTCGGAAAGCACGTAAAGCCGTTGGTCCTGCGCCTGATCTCTCTCCGGTCGTGTCGGATTATCTGTCCCTTCGGATCATGAGGGTTAGGGAACAGAGAGTGCATTTGTGTTTGCGCACACACTTGTGCACTGTAATATCTCCTGCGCAGATGGCTAGTCTACGTTAAGATTGGCCGCCGTAACCGAAAATCGGTCTGGAGTACATTATATTATATCGTAACACAAAATAACATTTCTGAACTGCTTCTATAAGTCTTACTCGCAATTTAAGCACAGAAAGGGTTGAGTATACCAAGTCTTTGCTATATATTAAAATAATACTAGATATTAACAATAAAAATATATTCTCATTAAAGTTATTTCTAACAAGTCTTCTTCTTACTATCAACTTTTTTCTTAGTACATACAACAGCACACAGCACCTTCAATAATTTTAACACAATTACTAATGCTATTACAAGTAAACAGACTAGGTCGAGGTATAGTCGTTCATATAACGGTATGTTGACAGCAGGAGAGCGGAGATGAGAAGCCCCGCGTGTTTTCACCACGTGCCGGACCCAATGCGTGAGGGTCTGTGCAGGCTTCACAGGGCGATCATGATATATGTACGACAACTCCTTGACTCTTTCCCTGTACCTGTAAAAAATAAACGTAATGACTTAGATAAAACAAAATCTTTAAATATAAAAATTCAGGCTTCCGTATGTTTGTTTAACAATAGTCTAGGAAGTCCGTTGGACCGCCACGCAGAGCTCTTGAGTTTGATCCCAAGGCACGCATATCTGACTTTCGGCATTTATTTGCATATTAAATACTTAATTATTGTTCTCTTTAACGGTTTAAGGAAAACATGGTGAGGAAAACTGCATGTCTAAAAGTTTCCTATTATGTTTTCGAAGATATGTGCAGTCTACGAAACCTGAGTGAGCCAGCGTTAGAAGAGGCCCGTGCCTAGCAGTCGGACAGCTTAAAACAGGGCTGATATTATGTTTGTCGCCGCAAAACTCGTAAAATAGACAATGGATCAACGTTGCATTTCTATATAAGAATGTTTTTTTGAAATGAGAACTTCTTTAGCGGCGTTGTGCACTTTTTTGTGATGAGTAAAAAGTGTTAAACTCGCCTCAGAACACGTGACCTGATCGAAAATCCGTAAGACGGAGGGAGAATTGTCAAACTCGCGTCAGGACACGTGACCTGATTGAAAATTCGTAAGACGGAGGAAGAATTGTCATGTTTGTGTACGATAGCGCAATAAATGAATATTGTATTTTACCACATAAATGATAGTACTTTTATACTGATAATTAAAGCATATCATGCAAAATTATTCCCCAACCATTCCAAAATATCAAAAATGCACAACGTTAATATTCAAGTTTTCACTTCTGTCGGCACTCCCGGAGTGCAACCCGTTATTTTTTTTATATACTTTTTGCCCACGTTCCCAAAGGAACAAGGAATTAAATATATCATACTATCATACAAAGCCACAGCAAAGCGTGTCTAGGTTTACCAAATACAGCAAATAACAACCATGACTTTGACTGCTTGACGTAGCGGTAGTAAATACGATCATTTTGCATGAGCTTCCGGGTTGAACTCCGAAGCGAAGTGTTATTGGCATTGCCGTCGTGAATATCTCAATAGCAGTTCGGAATCTTGCACTGCACAGAGTAGACAAGTAAAAGCCAACGAAATGGGTGCAAATGGCCTTTGCCTACTCCTTGGTATTCTAACGTTTTAATATTGCTCTTTTCACTTTTTCATTCTATGTATTTGATTCGCAAACAACGACTAGCTATGTTATCACTTTCACTTATTAAAGTTCTTAAGTCTTATTTGGATGTTATAACCGACCTATATGTAATTTTTAAATTCGCTCTAAATTTTGTCAAGTCTTTGTCGCTAGTAAGGCAGAAAGAACTATCGCCAAACGGAGCTAATTTCAAAATCTACGTATGTTATTTGTAATCGATAGGAGAAAAGACTTAGTGCATGAAACAAGAATGAAAATGTAAGCATGTTAATAAAACCAATTGCAGTAACTTACTTAGGATTAGACAACATTTCCCTTATACTGACTTTTAAGTCTTCAGCTACAGCATATGTCAGGTCCACTTTCAAAGCAAAACCTTTATTTACAGCCCTCCTGACGTTAAGGAATTGATCACCAAACACTGGTATGCCAATGATTGGTACACCATAATGGATCGTTTCTGTAGTGGATAGAAGACCTCCGTGGCTAATGAAAAGCAAGCAATTGGGATGAGCTGCAAATCAAATGGTTATTTAATAACATAATACTCTTAACACGGCATCATTGTGTTGTATTTTTCGGATCTCACGTAACAGAATTCAAATTTTTGACAGAAAAGACCATTCTCTTCCATTATTATGATATTTTCTTTTCGAAGCATAAGTATCAAGTAATTGGTTTTGTCTATTAGAATATCATGCTCAGTAGCAGCATGCACCTTAGATATGTGCCCGATATACGGCATTAGGCTCGTATTTTTTTTAATGCACTTTATACGAATGTGGCGAAATGTATGGAATTCACGTGTGCCATCGCCTTCGCAGATATAAAAGCATGATTTGCTCTTTATATGTATCAAATATACAGACCATGACATATTTTTCTGGTATTTGTATATATTAGGTAAATATCCAGGACTAGAATAAATAAAATAACTTACATAAAATACTTGGCTGCGGTGCCCATTTTAAGATGTGAACATTTTTAGGCACATTGGGTAGATCCTCTTCGAATTTCCACAACACAGTCTGCTTCAGTTCACCGAACACCTTAAGAAGGTTTTTCTTAATTTCCTCGGGCCAGTCTTTGCTCTTCAAATTTGAGCCCATGCTGAAGTATATCACTCCATGTCTCGCTGCTTCTATTATTTTCTTCAAATCCTGAAGTTAAATTAATCTAATTTTTATTGATAGTTTTGAGTAATCTTTTACCACTACTTCTCTTTCTATTTTTGATGATGCCTTTAGTCGATTGACGTAAGGGTGTAAATGGTATCTGACCGATCCCATTTTGCAAACCGGTGAAGATAAAGCATTATTAAATCTATAATAGGCTACTGACGATAACAGCATGTAATCTGGAATCCTGGTTAGCAATTAACGTGAACGTTGCGCGTTAGAAGCAAGTAAACCTCTCAATTCCAGCTGTCCTGAACACCTATTACCGGCAAAGTGATCTTTAATAGCTTTCAATCTAGTCTACTAAGTCTAATTATAAAAGTATTTCATTTTGAATTAATTGCCGTATTGATTATGCGGCATAATTTTGCGCTTATATTGCCGCATACCATCTTAATTATGTCCAAAGGATTATTGGGTTTTCTGTTATGCTGGGATACTTGAAGTTTAGTTTACAGAATGTTTATAGACTACTACTAATTACTAACCTAATAGTTAGTAGTAGTCTATAAACTTTAACCTGTCAATTGTTGGAATGCTATAAATATATAATTGAAAATTTATTGTGTCTGGCTGCCGGTGTGCCACTGTGACTCAATAGGTTAGCTAGTTTTATTTAATAGTGTAATGTGATACACTGGTGTAGTAATGCGCTGGATATATAGGTATGATTCTATGTATGATTATGACAGTGAATAAAAATAAATAGTTACCTCAGGTAAAGGTTTAACATTTTCTTCAATGTGGTACCCGCCGATGTGTTTGTAGTTTTGTGGTAATCTGACCGCTTCTCCCATTGACAAATATGAGTTACCCAGAACCATAGATCCATCGTATCTGACGTCAGAAAATGATGGTGCCTGTCGCCCTCTCTTTATGATGTAGGGTACTATAAACCTATTGTATTCCTTTTCTTGCATGTCATCATAGTACCTAAAAATATTATTAGTAGTTTAAAAATTAAATTATCATCTATTTTGTTGTATTGTAAGTATTGTTTTAGAATTTATATCTATATTATATAGTATGTGCCCTTAATGCCTGTGGCACAGGTTTACTTTATTACAGGCACCCCTTATATAATATTACCTTTACGATTTAACCTAATCTCTGTATCCATTTGTACCAATTTAAGTTGAATAAAGGATTATTATTATTGCTTTAGAAATGTAACATTCTTGATTCCTTTCCTGATGACGATGAACATGAAAATTATATTTCACTAGCTTCTGCTCGCATCTTTGCCCGAATTAATCACACAGGATTCTACACCATTATAATAAATATTCTGTGTGTTAGTCTAGAATCTGTTCTACCTTTGTACCAAGTTGTATTCAAATCTGGTTAACAGTTTACTCGTGGTTGAATAAGAAATGATAAAAATACACAAGTCTCAAAAAGATTTCATGGACGTGGTATACTGGACGATGAACCAGGTATTAAAGTAACATGCATTAACCCGTGGCGTCATCACCAAGAACTACATACATATGGCCGCAAGTGTCTTGCGGGTTTTTTCATAGGAACAACTTGTAAATGTAACTTCAGTAACATAAACTCACCAACCAACAGATTTTGTTATTCATAAATGTTACTTTGTGGTCATTAATTTTTGGCTTTAATTTTTACTACAGTTCGCCTGCCTCGTCATTTACGTGAATCACACTATGCACGATATTTCAATTATAAACAGAATTTAATTAAATAACTAAAAGGTCTAGCCTGAAGCTACCAAACTGTGAAACGACATCGAAATTTGTACAGTACCTAATAATTATTTTTAAAACCTTTGTATTTAGTTCCACCGTAAAAAGGCAAATATAATTATTTTCGTAATCATAGCGTATGTAGTTACTAAGACAGCACCATTACCGGTACATAATAGTAAGAACTTACATATAATTCCAGTAACTCTTTTTCAGACGAGTCCACAATTCTTCAAGTCGTTGTTCGAATGTAAACGGCGCCATGTTTGAAGACAAGCTATCAGCATTGTACGCTGGGTTTGGTGCTGCATCGATCAAGCTTAGAACAGCTATGTTGACTTCCATTGGTGACACCCATATTAGCGGACAATCAAATACCTTCGCGAAGCTGTAATATAAATCATGATAAGGGAACTGTAGACTTCGATGAAACAATAATCTTGGATTTAGCAATTTAAAGAAATAAAGAAAGATCTTATCTATGTTAAGACTGCTTGGATGGCGTCTTGATATAAGGAGTTGTCACGCCACTGCACTGTGCCGAGTGTTGTGGGTCTGACCAGGTACACGACAAAAAAAAATGGGGTCCACAAATAGATGTTTCGAGTCTCGGTTCTTTTTGTGTCCGTCGTTTGAATGTTTATAAAGTCCACCGCGGCATAGGATACCAAGTGTGGGAGGAAAGTTGCTTTTAAAAAGAAACTTGCACATAATTATAGTTAAAGAATAGTGCAGCGTAATATCAAATGAACTACCACCATTGACCTCCAAGGAAATAAGATCCTCTGACATAAGTAAGGCTTGCAACCGATCGTACGGACCCGGGTCCGGTTCGTGGTTTGGGTAAACTGAAATGAGGGTTTTCATCACAAAATCTTCCATAGCAGCATGGATCCAAATGATGAAATCCAATAGGATTTGTGTCCGTTAAACAATAGGCATGATCCTTATTACATTCTAAAACACAGCTGCTAAAAATATAAGTAATTAAAGCGTGTTTCTACGTATATATTATGTATACATTATCTTTCTTTCTCTCTATCTTCCTCTTCCTGGCTAATAATCCACTCACATATTGCCACCAACATGTGAGTGGATTATTAACAACCTTCTTTCTTTTTTCTTCCACTTGACGCTGTCCTTGAGTTCTTCATAAGCATGTAGGTATGTATGTATTAGTATCAAAAATATTTTTGGTTCAAAAGCTATTTAAACTTACTTACCCTGAAAGTACGTCAGTAAACATCCATTCGACAATCACCACATCAAAATGTTCTTTTGGATCGTTCAATAATGCTTGCAATTCTTTTACTTCCAAAGTTTTCTGGACTATAGTTATCATGATCCGCATGATGAGGTCATAGTTATTGGGAATATGTTTCTTTTCTAGTATGTGCGTGATGTTAAGGGCGCTCGCTGAAATATAGAAATAAATAAAAATGTAAAGCTTTACGTAAAAATCACTTTTCAGCTTTATCATAATAATGTCCTGCAGACCGATTTTCAATCACAGCAGCCAATCTTATCAAAGACTGACCATCAGCACAGGAGATATTAAAGTACATAAGTGTGTTCACAAACATAATTGCACTGTCTGTTCGCTAACTCTCAATATTGCAATACGACACGATCGGAGAAAAATCAAGCGCAGAAATAACAGCATTTTGTGCTTTCCGAAGCACGGGGGTGTCAAACACTACCAGCTTCCTAACTCCAGGGTGCTATTTAGATTTCCTGGCTATAAATGGCAATAACTTTATGTAGGCTCGACCTGGAATTCGAAATCAAGAAAGAACTCATACAATTCAATACCGCTGCGCCACGAAAACAGGTTTATAAAGCCTAAATAAAGTTAATATATGATTTAAGTACATTATGAATCCGTCTTCTTAATCTTATTCATAAATATAAATAAAACAGTCGTATATAGCCCTTGGCTTGAATTTAAGTTTATGTTTGTGTGTCATAGTATCCCAAGTTCCATTCATTCAAAAGATTGTTCGATCGAAACTATATAATTTTTACAATAATAAAAATTTGTACCTGGCATTGCATTTGCATTTTCACTGACATCAATCTGACGCAGAGTTGGAGGAGCATTTTTATATTCAAAAGACCTTATATATACAACCTGCAATGAGAGAAATTATTTAATTACAAAATGAATGATGCCTTCCAAGACCTTGGTCAACTACCTATACTAATTCTAAAATCACATAAATAATTAATTGCGTAATATTAACAATGTGAGTTTGTTTGTTTCACTTTCACGCCTAAACTACTTGACTGATTATCATGAAATTCGATTAACGGTGATTCGCATACACGATAACAAGGATACGGAAATGGACTAATATTTACTTAATTTTCATCCAGATAAGAATGTTGTTCCCAAGAAAAACCGTATGAAAAAGCTATTAAACAGATAAGTTATAAAAATAATGGTTATGATATTAACAACTCAAAAGAAAATATAGTTCAATTAATTTTAATTAAATAATCATTGATTACTACTAACCTCGTTTCCATCATTTAAAAGGTGTTTGACTATACCATCCCCTAAGATGCCATGACTCTTGGATGGCATAGGGAATACCACCAACGCTTTATAAGCATCGCATGAAAATGATGATACTGCCAAGCAGAAGAAAATATAACTCAGCTCTGTCATTTTCTGAAAAACCATGCCTTTGTTACGTTAGTAAGAATTAAACACACCGCCGATTATAAAAAAAATTGCATACACGTTGTCACGGGTACAGAAAAGTACTTAGGATAACTTATATCCATTATAAAAGAAGCATGAGAGCAGAATAAATGCTGTAGAAATGAGAGCGTTGAGAAGCATATGTGGTGTGACTCTGAAAGATAGAATAAGAAATAGTGTGATTAGAGAGAGATGCGGCATGAAAGTGGATATAGTTACAAGAATAGAAAAGGGTATGTTAAGCTGGTTTCGACATGTAGAAAGAATGGACGAGGAAAGACTGACTAAGAAAATTTATAAGGCTAGTGTGAATGGAACAGTCGCAAGAAGAAAACCTAGGCGAACGTTTCTCGATCAGATCGGGGGCGTTCTGTACAAAGGCCAGGTTAAGAGCTCGTTGAACCGACGGGCGTGTATGAGGAATGTGATGAAAGTGAATGAAGCCAAAGAAGTGTGTCAGGATCGTAGCAAATGGAAATCCGTAGTCTCTGCTCTCTCTGTCTCTGCCGTGAATCTATGTATGTATGTATATCCAGAAAAAGTATTGTATCTGAGGAATAACTAGTTTAAAATAAATAAGATGATATCTATAACTTATTAAGTCGCAGCGGCCCACCGGCGGCCAAACACAATAGGTTTTTAATTGTCTGGTATTTCAGATATGACAGGTTAAATGGATTTTAGGAATTAAATTAATAAGCTTACCTATCTAGAACTTGATAACAAATTATATTCATACAAGTTATTTGTCGTTCTCTATTTCTGAAAGTTATTTGATTTTGGTTTTTATTTACTTATATACCTACACACAACGCAGATACAAGTATTAAATATCGTAAGGGTTATATCGTAACATTATATCCATAAGTGCCCTTAACTGTTATTCTAGTATGATGATTGCTGTTTATCAATTTTAATTATTTATTGTGACATAATATTCTTAGAATTTAACATTTATATGATTATAATAATTTTATGAAACTTCAAATTAAATAATATAATAATATGACATGAGATATACATATGTATATGAAACATATTTTAAAATAAACCACGATAAAAATTACATAAAAATGTCAACTATAATTTATAATTATTATAAAAACGCATCGATTGTATAATAGAAACTATTAATTTACCTTTGATCACATCTTTAGAACATTAATAATAATACGACAGACTTGCGCAATATTGACTTCTATTATCACTTATCAATACACAAAACACACTTAATACTTATAATTTTGGTAACACAACATCATGTTCATTGTGATAATATCAGTAACCCATGCATTTTATCTCTTAGGTTTGTGTACACAAATTAAAATAACATCCATCAATAATAGTCTGTTCTAAATTTGATAAGCAATGAAGAAATGTAAACGTACTTACATACATATGACATTGCGTATATCACACGCCAGGTCAATGAATTCTACGCCCACATAAACCGGTTAGTTTTATAATAAATATTCTATCCTCAATCAATATTACACAAACGACTATTCTCAATGATGCTCTTGAGAATACTGAATGAGCTCAGTAATACTCGAAGTTTAATTTAATTGCGTATGATGTAGTATGTTTCCTAGTTTGTATCTCAACTATTTCTATAAATGTATAACATCAATGCTTTCTCATGATATTGTATGATCACCCGTGTTACCGTGCCCGTGTTTAGTGCAAATCAATATTTTCATTTCATTTTAATATTCCAATTAAGTTCTAGTGTATAAACATTGTTTGATTTGATTCTTTTAAATTGATATAAAATTTTTGTTCAGACTAAATGAAAAACAGAACCTTATCTAATATTATTATATTCAATTATACTTATAGGTAACTGAACTGATTTGGAATAAAACAATGAAAGTATAGTTTATTATAGTTTTCCAGGCACTAATAAATTCTTAATACGACCTCGTTATTATATTATACAAGAAGCTGGTGATGAATTTACATAATTATTGCTATTCCTGTCATGACAGATTTCATACCCGGGGATTTTTTTTTTACTTTAATACGTTTGCGTTTGACCGTAATCTCACCTGATCTTAAGTGAAGATGTAGTCGACGATTGAGCACTCTTGCCTAGAAAATACCTATTCACTCGCGACTTGAAGACACCCAGATTGTACTCATCGGGAAACACAGACTTAGGTAGTTCCACTCCTTTGCGGTAAGCCTTATAAAAGTGGAAGAAAAGCGCTTCTTGCGTAAATGTGATATTTCCACCATGTACCTGTGCCGCTGATTTGTTTGTCTGGTCGTCCGCTTATAGAAAGGCGGAATCTAATAACGCAGTTCCTCAGCACACTTTCCGAAATGTATCCGATAGAAAACCGAAAGACTGGCAACCTTACGACGATGCTCCAAGCTTTGGAGTCGTGTATTGACCAGATGATCATTGCCGATTAGTCTCCTGGCTGTTCGCTCAATTGACTCCAAATCCTCCAGCTGATATTTTGAGGACCCATCCCATAGGTGAGAACAGTACTCCATGCAGGATCGAACCTGTGCTTGGTACAAATTAAGCAAATGTTCAGGCATGAAATACTGCCTCACCTTACTGAGGATGCCCAGCTTTTTGGCGGCTAGTTGGGCTTTTGTCTCAATGTAGGAGCCAAAGTTAAAGGTTGTTAGTCAATCGTTAGTTGTAGAATCAATGACATACCCAGAAGCTCAAGACGATCAGTTATAGTGTAATAATACTGACAACATTTATAATAGTATGAGATGGGTTAACCATTCTTTGCCACAATTGTGACTATAACGTTTTTGGCCTTTGGTACTCGTTATTATAATCAAAGCAAATAATATTGTCTTGCATTTACGCGAATGCTATACATTGAAATTAAAATACTTTATACGGATTTTTTCGCGTTGTTTATTAACACTTTTATTACATAATTTTCAAAATATTGCACTACTACTGAACCTTTACTATTTTAACTACCTATTTAAAATTATTAAATCTATTTAGATTTACATTTATACTTTCCCCGACGCAACCGAAATTGCTTTTCAGCAGCCATGTTGATGGGGAGACTCGAAATGATGTTATAAAAGTGTAAAAATGCGATAAAATCCGTATAAAGTAGTTTAACTTTAAAGCTTCTGAAGTTAAATATTGTTTCTCATAATATGGAAATAGGTGAGAAGAGGTGTGTTTTGGTTGACAACAGGCTGGTGATACCCTTCGTACTGAAAGAGATCATAGACCTTGGTACATAGAATCAGGTAGGCTGTTTACTTATATGTTTACTCTGTAGTACACTTGACTGCCTCCGTAGCGCAGCAATAGTGAATGTGACTGCTGTGCATAATATTGGGGTTTCTGCCAAGAAATCTTAATAACAGCCCAGAGTTAGGAAGCTGGTGATTTTATACAGCCCGGATCTTGGAAAGCACGTAAAGCCGTTAGTCCTGCGCCTGACCTCCCGCCGGTCGTGTCGGATTGCTGTCCCATCTGATTATGAGAGTTAGCGAGTTATTATTTTTGCGCACATACTTGTGAACTTTGTTATGCCAAATAATAATGGAACACTAAAGCAAATTTCTGTTTTTGTAATGTTTTGTATTATGTGTTTTTGTAATTTATTTTATGACAATAAATTTTATTATTATTATTATTTATATTTTATTGGTTTTATCCTCGCCCATTACTGGCCGCAATTCTGGCGAATTTCCGCCAGAATTGCGGGCTTTTGGCCATAACAACTCTGAATAAAATCTTTCTGTCAATTCTGCATGTATTTAGTGTTTTTAGGCTTGTATAGAGTGTTTTAGGTATGACGCCTGAGCTGCATATGATTATGGGGATGGTCTTGACCGTATGAACTCGCCACTGGGCTTTGAGTTCAATAGTCAAATCTGCGTACTTGGAAAGTTTATTAGTATGAGTGGAACTTAAGTGTGTATGTTGGGTATGGCGATGACAATGAGAATACACAACTTTATTTTGCTTGTTGTGTAGTGTGATGTCCAGTCTAGTATGATGTATTGTTTTGTCTGCGAGTATAGTTCTGTCCCAGTACATTTTGAAGTTTGGTGAGTCAAATATAATTTGAGGTGTGTATTTGTAATATGGTGTATTTTCGAATAGTAGTTTATTAGTAGACACTTCAGTTTTTTTAATTATGTTTGGCATACTAAGAAATTACAACGATTCTATTATTAAATTACTTGACAAAATTATCTTTGACATGCAATCATAGCTGAGCGGATAGCGTTGTGGTATAGTGTGTTACGAGTCTGGGTATACTATAATTGTGTCTATTTTTTTTTGTGAGGAAATTGACATCTTTAATTTCTAAGTTCACGTTAGGCCCTTGAGGCTCAAACACAAAAGTGGTCATGGTTTTATTGATTAATTAAACATAATAGCGAAAGCCTAGTGAGAAACCATGAACAGCGATAGCCTAGTGGAAAACCGTTGGACTGCGACGCAGAGTTCTCGATTTCGATAAGCAAATCTGATTTTTCAAATTTATGTGCGTTTTAAATAGTTGATTGTCGCTCGCTTTAACGTCAAAGAAAAACATCGTACAGAAATCTACATGTGTGAGAGTTCTGCATAATATTCTCGAAGATGAATGAAGTCTACTAGCCCGCACTAGGCCAATATGCTGGACAATGGCCTAACCTTCATACTGACAAGAGGCCATGCCCAGCAATGGGACAATTTATAAATAGAGCTGATATGGTTATTATACAAAAACAATATATACATATGTTGTCATTACGATGTTATAATTGTAATTCCCTTTTAGGTTCACCCAGGTTATCGGTACATATAATTAAACTTAAGTAACACTTTTTATTTTGTTATTTTATCAGCAGTCTTTGAATAAATTATTTGATTTCTTTTGAATATGTAATTTGTCAAATATTTAATCATCGTCCATATTTGTATGTAGACGCGTAGATCAATTGATTAACATTGTTAAACGTCGTGTCGTACGCATAATAATATTGGCGCGTCCTTCATACTGACACTGAGAATACAATGTTCCTCATCTAATTATTCATAACGTATATGACTGACTTAGTGGCGCAATAGCAATCTATACGACGGTTGTACGTAAGTCTCAGTTGCAATTCTCCAGATGAACCTACAAACTTTAATGGATTTTTCTAACACGGAAATCGAAAAAAATAGTAGCCCGCAGGCTCGTGGTGGTCACAACTTATGCCATGGAATGGCGCCTGTTCTTTCTCTAGTCCAGACGGATTGCCGCCATATGAAGGTGTTTGAGGGCACACCCGGCACTCAAAATCGCCTGCGCAGCCATCCGGTCTCTGTTAAGTAATCTGAAGATTTAGAGTATAGAATTTATTATAGGCTACGTTCGAGTATTTCTTATATCCTATCCTAATCCTAACTAATATTATAAAAGCTAAAATGAGTTTGTTTGTTTGTTTGTTACCTTTTCACGCCTAAACCACTGAACCGATCATTCTGAAATTTTGCATTTACGTTTTCAGGTGTACAGAAACGGACATAGGCTACATTTCATCCCGAAAAAAATTACTGTTCCCGAGGAAAACAACAATAACGTTCTTATGATAATAGATGGCGCCACATATCTTTCGAATCATGGTTGAATTATATTATTACAAGCAGAACCCGAATTGATTGTCAAATTCTAAATTAATGTGAGCTAAGCCGCGGGCAAAAGCTAGTTAATTAATAATTTCTTTATTCAGGCAACGTAAACCCATACATAAATGTTAGTTACATTGATTCTTATAAAACTAATGTTAGTATACTTAAAACTAAAAAAAAAAGAAAGTAAACATTATATTCGCTGCTAGTTTCTCTCTACATGAATTCTGGAGCAATGATTCATGTAAAGAGAATCAAGCCTATCAGGAATCATTGCCAAGACGCGATTGGGGCTGCCTCGCACTCTGCAGAGCAATGATGCGCATAATAATATTTTACGGATGGTGGTGTAAAAGCAATCCACTCTATTTTCAAAGAACATACCAGAGGCTCTGCAAAAACGAGGCAGACCCAACAGCACCCGGAAAGCTCTATTAAATTGGACACGCAGAACATTTTCACTTGACGTGAACATCTTAGCAAACCTGTGGGCAAGCATATTCGCTCTCACATACAACGCCCTACGCTCACGCTCAATATCTGCATCGTCTTTGAGGTCGGTGGAAACCAGCCAGGTATTTAAACTGCTGTACCCTTGTAAGGGGCTGAATATAGATATACATAATCTTCACAAAGTTTTGTCTTTGCTAACCAAATTTGATTGTCTTGCACATTTTGTGAGTGTTGTACCAAAAAGACACAATATGCTCATACAACAAAGCTATCATAAATGTAGCATTAGATCTTTCGTTACATCATCAGTTTTAGTTCCATATATTTAAGAATTTTTTAACTACGCTAAGATGACAAAAATATTCCATTTAAATGTATTTACAGGCGAGCAAAACCTTGGTAACCTTGGTAGTAATCATCTAATAATTATCTGCCGCTTCAACTGCCGAGCAACAGCCTCACTCAAGGATTTCTTTTTATCGTGCACACACACAGGTACAACAGGTTGTGTATAGATACAGACAGTCTAAAGTTCGACGTAATTATTTTTTATCAAGAATGATAAATGTTACATGATTCATTTTGGATTAAAATTACGATTGTGATATATGGAACCTCTCAGATTGTTATATAGGTATAAAGCTGAAACGTTAGCAATACTGTTGACTCTACATAATCAATCAAATTAATATACCAGCAGGCCTCAGCGAACAGGATCGAGCTAATGTGAGCTCCAGACAAAAGCGCCCTCGACCCACCTTCTCTCCAGATAGCGGTACATCATGTTTTGAGAAAAAAATTATGAATCTTCTGACCACATGGAAGGAGTCCATGTGGTCAGAAGATTCATAATTTTTTTCCCAACCAAGACAATGTTCTTAAGAAATTAATATCGGACATCGCCGAAATTAAGCTCCAAAACAAAAAAATTCAAGAAACAAACAGCGATATTGAAAGATCAATTGAGTTTATAAATAAAGGGTATGAAAGCATGAAACAGAATATCGAAAAATTAGAAAAAGAGAAAGTGAACTACGCAACTATATTACGTCCCTGGAGATGAAAGTTCATGACCTGCAAATAAGCTCACGCAGCTCATGTATTGAGATAAGGAATGTTCCTCAATGCGAAAAGGAAACAACGAGTGACCTAACAGCCGTTTTACTAAAAACATGTAATGCCGTCAAATCCAGCATAGCAGCTTCTGATCTACGTGATATATACCGGTTACCGGGTAAGAAAGATACAAACAGACCTATTGTAGCCGAGCTACTCTCGGTTTCTTCTAAAAATCAAATATTAAACGCTGCCCGCTCATTCAACAAGGCTCGCACAGTCTCTGAGAAACTTAATACTGATACCATTGGCATTAAAGGCCAGCGTCAGCCTATATATGTAGATGAACATCTTCCTGGCTATGTGAGACAACTATTTTATGACTCTCGCAAATTTGCGAAATCTAATAACTACCAGTACTGCTGGTCACGTAATGGGAAGATTTTTCTTAGGCAACGTGAAGGATCAGAGACAATCCGTGTCAATTCCACATTATGTCTTAAGAAATTACTTAAGCCAGAATAGCTGGGTCTTAAATTTAATTACATTTAGATTATTTCAAACTCTGTTCTATAAACTAAAGATTTTTATTATTTTCTATAAAGTTATCTTAATAACGTTGTTATATGGTGCAAAGTCATTTGATCTCAGTAAACTACCTAGAAATTGTAACATACTCAGTTTATTACACAATGTTTTTGTTGCTTTTTTCTATTGCTTCACTGGTTTATATACAATAAGATATTTGCTATTGATTAAGTATGTAACTACAACAGCATTTAAAGAATACAATTTAACTAATTTACAAATACACTACATCGCATATTATTACACTATCTTTACACTTAAAACACAACTACATTACAACTACATTACATATTATTACAAAAAAATAAATAAATTATACACTTAAAATCATTCGAAATAATCAACGCAACTTAATACTCCACAACCATCATTCACACAATAACTTTACATATCACTTAGTTATATCAATCCATACATATGTCATTCACCCTATACCTACACTAAACATACTTACAATTCGCCAATCTATCTATTTAGTTTCTCTTCACTTACAGGTCGTTTGTCAATCTGCTAGGTCCTACTTAGGGTTTCTATTATTATTACTGTGGATAGTCTAACTAATATATCAGATGACCTGGACAGTATAAATGCGTCAAAGTCATTTCAATGCGATCCAAATCAATGCTCACAGTATGTATTAAAGAACAATAAAAATCTTAATGTTTTCCACATGAATATACGCAGTATTGGTCGTAATTTTGATGAACTAACTATACTACTGGACAAGATAGATATTACATGTGATTTTATAATATTGTCAGAGTGTTGGTTGAGTAAAGTATCAACAATACCAACTTTGGAGGGCTTCTCAAAGTATCACTCAACTTACTCAAATCAAAACGAGGGTATTTGTGTTTATGTTAGGACTCTTGTTAAACATCGGGTCATCCAGCCTGTTTTCAGGGACGCAAACTGTCTAATCTGTACTAGCGGTGATGTTGCGATAATAGCTATATATCGCTCCCCATCGCACAGGAACGCTAATGACTTCTTTACTAGCCTTAATGAAACACTTCACTCGCTTCATGCCTATATAAGTATAGCTATTATTGGTGACATACTCTCACTGTACTGACATACACTCTACTGTGCCTGGGTACAAACAACACATACAAAAAGCCACCACAATATGTTAATCGTGTAGACTTATCGGCAGCCATATCTGACTTGCAAAAGGTTGATTTTTCTTATATACTCATGTTGAACGATGCAAATTTAGCTGCCGACTTGCTAATCACTAAAGTCTCAAACATCATCCAGACATATTCCAAGCAAGTCAAGATACCACACAGTAAAAGAATCATTAAGCCCTGGATTACCCCTGGCCTCCTAAAGTGTATTAGGAATAGAGATGCTTTACACCTAAAATTTAACAAATGTCCGGACAACATAATAATTCAAACGACTTATAAACGATATCGCAATTTTTGCAATAACTTATTAAAAGAAATCAAAAATAATTATAATAAGAAGCAACTTGAGGCGGCTAGGGGTAACTCAAAGGCCTCGTGGGATATCATTAAGACTATCACCGATACGCGTGAACAAAATTCGCCTTCAAACGAACTTTTTAACCTACACAGTGATCCTAAGGAATGTACAAATATTGTTAACCGGTATTTTTCAAACATTGGCAAAACATTAGCCTCGAATATACGAAGGAATAAGCGTCATCAGTCTAATTTAGTATTCTGTACGGTGCCACCAAAAAATAATGCTGGTAATTCCATGGCCATGTGGGATATTACTGAATCTGAACTGGAAGCTACAATCTTAAGTTTAAAAGACAATTGTGCAATGGGATGGGACAATATTTCAGCAGCCCTTTTAAAATCAACTCGTCAGTACCTAATTCCACCCTTGACACATATTTTCAATATTTCTTTATCGACAGGAACTTTCCCTTCGGTATTTAAAAAGGCAATTGTCCATCCTGTCTTTAAGAATGGGGCCAGAGAACAAGTTGTCAATTACAGACCTATCTCTGTTCTAACCACGGTGTCGAAAGTCTTTGAGAAGTGCATTAACAAAAGACTAATAGGCTACCTCGATAACTACGATCTCATCTCTGACAACCAATATGGTTTCATTAAAGGAAAATCTGCAGAGGATGCTGTTATCGACCTAACGGACTCAGTTAGCAAGTTGATAAAGAGAAAAACCAAAAGTGTGGCCGTATTCTTAGATCTCTCAAAGGCTTTCGATAGCGTATCTGTTCCTGTGCTTTTAGACAGGCTGGAATCCATAGGAATAAGAGGAACTGTTCTGGAAGTGTTCCGGAGCTACTTGAGTGGTCGTACTCAGTGTGTGAAGATTGGACAGCATATTAGTGATGAAGAGACACTTACATATGGCGTGCCCCAGGGGAGCGTATTGGGCCCGACACTTTTTATTTTGTATGTAAATGACCTCAGTCGTATGACTATACCACACTGCAAAATAATCACATATGCTGATGATACAGTTTTAATTGTCCATGGAAAAAACTGGATGCAAGCCTACAGTCACGCAGATAAAGCTCTCTCTACAGTAATGTCTTGGCTAGCTACCAGTCTTCTCACACTGAACGTCGAAAAAACCAAATATATTACCTTCTCCTGCAACGCTTCCTCTCAACCGCACAGTGGTCTTCAAATAAAGGGACACACTTGTACCCAGCTAAATGAGCATACTTGTGCCTGCTTACCCTTGGTACACACGTCTAGTACCAAGTATCTTGGCGTGCATATAGACTCTTATCTTCGTTGGGATAAGCATATTGAAACACTATCGTCTCGCACTAGAAAGTTGATATATGTCGTAAAAAAGTTAAGGTCCTCAGCTGACTTACACACATTGAAACTTGTGTACTTTGCTCTTGTGCAATCAGTTCTTTGTTATTGCATCTCCGCATGGGGTAGTGCCTGTTCTACGTATATGATTAAAGTGGAAAGAGCACAAAGAGCCGTCCTCAAAGTTTTACTACGGAAACCATTCAGATATCCAACAACATCACTATATCAAGAATGTTCAGTACTCACTGTGAGACAGCTTTTCGTGCTCCAGATGACACTCCGTAAACATGCAGAAGTACCCTTAAATAGCAATAGCAAACGCAGAAAGGACCGCATTTGCGTTATCTCAACTCATAGAACATCTCTTGCTAGACGAAGTTTTTATGTTCTTAGTTCTATTCTGTACAACCGTATTAACAAAGTAATTTACATCCATCCCCTAACAAGAAGTAGATTCAAATTAGCGTTAACAACTTGGCTAAAAACGTTGGACTATGGACAGACGGAAAACCTTTTGCATACACCATCATAATATATTTCTTCATTCTCAACAATTATACCCTCGCATGCACACACACACACACACTTACACGCACACACACACGCACACGAACACGCACGCGTACACGCACGCATGCACGCGTACATGCACGCATGCACGCACACACACACATACCTTCCCTCACACACACACACACACCCTCACACACACACACACACCCTCTCACACATACACTCACACACCCTCTCTCACGCACATACACACACACACACATACTCAAACACACACACACACACGCTCACACACGAATTGAATCATACTAAATTTATAACAAGTGCTGTTGGTTAAAATATATATAAAACATTAATTTACAATAATGCTTATTTTTGTTTGTTAACTTCTTTAACTGTACACACATGAAATGGAAGGCGCTGACACCTGTAATACAGTGAATTTCACTAGCACAGGTGCCATCGTTACAAACTAAATCGTGTTTCTCTGGACCAGTTATAAATATTATTGTATGTGTATTTTCATACCTTTACGAAATAAAGTTATTATTATTAATATTATTAAAAAAAAATAGAAAAGAGTTAGAATTATTGACTTATGTATGAACGTCGCAGATCGAAAGTAACAAACGCGAATTTTTATCTGTTTCTATATATATCCAGCTAAACAGCCATGTTAAAATCAATAGAGTTAATGCTAGCTGAAAGGGCTATAATTAATATCCTAGCTAAATAAGATTATTTCGCTATTTATGAACAACATCAATTATCACGTGATAAGTAGCAATTTAATAGTATTTATCATAATAATAGTAATCACCTAGATTAATTAATTAATAAAGATAAACTTTATACTAATATTTGCAAATAGGTCATTAAAAATACTGATAATTATCATTTTATCATTTAATTTGTCTTCTTAAAGACAACACAGTTAATTCTTTTTCTTTTTGTTATTAACATTATTCTTCGTACAGAACCTACAAACTTTAATGGATTTTTCTAACACGGAAATCGAAAAAAATAGTAGCCCGCAGGCTCGTGGTGGTCACAACTTATGCCATGGAATGGCGCCTGTTCTTTCTCTAGTCCAGACGGATTGCCGCCATATGAAGGTGTTTGAGGGCACACCCGGCACTCAAAATCGCCTGCGCAGCCATCCGGTCTCTGTTAAGTAATCTGAAGATTTAGAGTATAGAATTTATTATAGGCTACGTTCGAGTATTTCTTATATCCTATCCTAATCCTAACTAATATTATAAAAGCTAAAATGAGTTTGTTTGTTTGTTTGTTACCTTTTCACGCCTAAACCACTGAACCGATCATTCTGAAATTTTGCATTTACGTTTTCAGGTGTACAGAAACGGACATAGGCTACATTTCATCCCGAAAAAAATTACTGTTCCCGAGGAAAACAACAATAACGTTCTTATGATAATAGATGGCGCCACATATCTTTCGAATCATGGTTGAATTATATTATTACAAGCAGAACCCGAATTGATTGTCAAATTCTAAATTAATGTGAGCTAAGCCGCGGGCAAAAGCTAGTTAATTAATAATTTCTTTATTCAGGCAACGTAAACCCATACATAAATGTTAGTTACATTGATTCTTATAAAACTAATGTTAGTATACTTAAAACTAAAAAAAAAAGAAAGTAAACATTATATTCGCTGCTAGTTTCTCTCTACATGAATTCTGGAGCAATGATTCATGTAAAGAGAATCAAGCCTATCAGGAATCATTGCCAAGACGCGATTGGGGCTGCCTCGCACTCTGCAGAGCAATGATGCGCATAATAATATTTTACGGATGGTGGTGTAAAAGCAATCCACTCTATTTTCAAAGAACATACCAGAGGCTCTGCAAAAACGAGGCAGACCCAACAGCACCCGGAAAGCTCTATTAAATTGGACACGCAGAACATTTTCACTTGACGTGAACATCTTAGCAAACCTGTGGGCAAGCATATTCGCTCTCACATACAACGCCCTACGCTCACGCTCAATATCTGCATCGTCTTTGAGGTCGGTGGAAACCAGCCAGGTATTTAAACTGCTGTACCCTTGTAAGGGGCTGAATATAGATATACATAATCTTCACAAAGTTTTGTCTTTGCTAACCAAATTTGATTGTCTTGCACATTTTGTGAGTGTTGTACCAAAAAGACACAATATGCTCATACAACAAAGCTATCATAAATGTAGCATTAGATCTTTCGTTACATCATCAGTTTTAGTTCCATATATTTAAGAATTTTTTAACTACGCTAAGATGACAAAAATATTCCATTTAAATGTATTTACAGGCGAGCAAAACCTTGGTAACCTTGGTAGTAATCATCTAATAATTATCTGCCGCTTCAACTGCCGAGCAACAGCCTCACTCAAGGATTTCTTTTTATCGTGCACACACACAGGTACAACAGGTTGTGTATAGATACAGACAGTCTAAAGTTCGACGTAATTATTTTTTATCAAGAATGATAAATGTTACATGATTCATTTTGGATTAAAATTACGATTGTGATATATGGAACCTCTCAGATTGTTATATAGGTATAAAGCTGAAACGTTAGCAATACTGTTGACTCTACATAATCAATCAAATTAATATACCAGCAGGCCTCAGCGAACAGGATCGAGCTAATGTGAGCTCCAGACAAAAGCGCCCTCGACCCACCTTCTCTCCAGATAGCGGTACATCATGTTTTGAGAAAAAAATTATGAATCTTCTGACCACATGGAAGGAGTCCATGTGGTCAGAAGATTCATAATTTTTTTCCCAACCAAGACAATGTTCTTAAGAAATTAATATCGGACATCGCCGAAATTAAGCTCCAAAACAAAAAAATTCAAGAAACAAACAGCGATATTGAAAGATCAATTGAGTTTATAAATAAAGGGTATGAAAGCATGAAACAGAATATCGAAAAATTAGAAAAAGAGAAAGTGAACTACGCAACTATATTACGTCCCTGGAGATGAAAGTTCATGACCTGCAAATAAGCTCACGCAGCTCATGTATTGAGATAAGGAATGTTCCTCAATGCGAAAAGGAAACAACGAGTGACCTAACAGCCGTTTTACTAAAAACATGTAATGCCGTCAAATCCAGCATAGCAGCTTCTGATCTACGTGATATATACCGGTTACCGGGTAAGAAAGATACAAACAGACCTATTGTAGCCGAGCTACTCTCGGTTTCTTCTAAAAATCAAATATTAAACGCTGCCCGCTCATTCAACAAGGCTCGCACAGTCTCTGAGAAACTTAATACTGATACCATTGGCATTAAAGGCCAGCGTCAGCCTATATATGTAGATGAACATCTTCCTGGCTATGTGAGACAACTATTTTATGACTCTCGCAAATTTGCGAAATCTAATAACTACCAGTACTGCTGGTCACGTAATGGGAAGATTTTTCTTAGGCAACGTGAAGGATCAGAGACAATCCGTGTCAATTCCACATTATGTCTTAAGAAATTACTTAAGCCAGAATAGCTGGGTCTTAAATTTAATTACATTTAGATTATTTCAAACTCTGTTCTATAAACTAAAGATTTTTATTATTTTCTATAAAGTTATCTTAATAACGTTGTTATATGGTGCAAAGTCATTTGATCTCAGTAAACTACCTAGAAATTGTAACATACTCAGTTTATTACACAATGTTTTTGTTGCTTTTTTCTATTGCTTCACTGGTTTATATACAATAAGATATTTGCTATTGATTAAGTATGTAACTACAACAGCATTTAAAGAATACAATTTAACTAATTTACAAATACACTACATCGCATATTATTACACTATCTTTACACTTAAAACACAACTACATTACAACTACATTACATATTATTACAAAAAAATAAATAAATTATACACTTAAAATCATTCGAAATAATCAACGCAACTTAATACTCCACAACCATCATTCACACAATAACTTTACATATCACTTAGTTATATCAATCCATACATATGTCATTCACCCTATACCTACACTAAACATACTTACAATTCGCCAATCTATCTATTTAGTTTCTCTTCACTTACAGGTCGTTTGTCAATCTGCTAGGTCCTACTTAGGGTTTCTATTATTATTACTGTGGATAGTCTAACTAATATATCAGATGACCTGGACAGTATAAATGCGTCAAAGTCATTTCAATGCGATCCAAATCAATGCTCACAGTATGTATTAAAGAACAATAAAAATCTTAATGTTTTCCACATGAATATACGCAGTATTGGTCGTAATTTTGATGAACTAACTATACTACTGGACAAGATAGATATTACATGTGATTTTATAATATTGTCAGAGTGTTGGTTGAGTAAAGTATCAACAATACCAACTTTGGAGGGCTTCTCAAAGTATCACTCAACTTACTCAAATCAAAACGAGGGTATTTGTGTTTATGTTAGGACTCTTGTTAAACATCGGGTCATCCAGCCTGTTTTCAGGGACGCAAACTGTCTAATCTGTACTAGCGGTGATGTTGCGATAATAGCTATATATCGCTCCCCATCGCACAGGAACGCTAATGACTTCTTTACTAGCCTTAATGAAACACTTCACTCGCTTCATGCCTATATAAGTATAGCTATTATTGGTGACATACTCTCACTGTACTGACATACACTCTACTGTGCCTGGGTACAAACAACACATACAAAAAGCCACCACAATATGTTAATCGTGTAGACTTATCGGCAGCCATATCTGACTTGCAAAAGGTTGATTTTTCTTATATACTCATGTTGAACGATGCAAATTTAGCTGCCGACTTGCTAATCACTAAAGTCTCAAACATCATCCAGACATATTCCAAGCAAGTCAAGATACCACACAGTAAAAGAATCATTAAGCCCTGGATTACCCCTGGCCTCCTAAAGTGTATTAGGAATAGAGATGCTTTACACCTAAAATTTAACAAATGTCCGGACAACATAATAATTCAAACGACTTATAAACGATATCGCAATTTTTGCAATAACTTATTAAAAGAAATCAAAAATAATTATAATAAGAAGCAACTTGAGGCGGCTAGGGGTAACTCAAAGGCCTCGTGGGATATCATTAAGACTATCACCGATACGCGTGAACAAAATTCGCCTTCAAACGAACTTTTTAACCTACACAGTGATCCTAAGGAATGTACAAATATTGTTAACCGGTATTTTTCAAACATTGGCAAAACATTAGCCTCGAATATACGAAGGAATAAGCGTCATCAGTCTAATTTAGTATTCTGTACGGTGCCACCAAAAAATAATGCTGGTAATTCCATGGCCATGTGGGATATTACTGAATCTGAACTGGAAGCTACAATCTTAAGTTTAAAAGACAATTGTGCAATGGGATGGGACAATATTTCAGCAGCCCTTTTAAAATCAACTCGTCAGTACCTAATTCCACCCTTGACACATATTTTCAATATTTCTTTATCGACAGGAACTTTCCCTTCGGTATTTAAAAAGGCAATTGTCCATCCTGTCTTTAAGAATGGGGCCAGAGAACAAGTTGTCAATTACAGACCTATCTCTGTTCTAACCACGGTGTCGAAAGTCTTTGAGAAGTGCATTAACAAAAGACTAATAGGCTACCTCGATAACTACGATCTCATCTCTGACAACCAATATGGTTTCATTAAAGGAAAATCTGCAGAGGATGCTGTTATCGACCTAACGGACTCAGTTAGCAAGTTGATAAAGAGAAAAACCAAAAGTGTGGCCGTATTCTTAGATCTCTCAAAGGCTTTCGATAGCGTATCTGTTCCTGTGCTTTTAGACAGGCTGGAATCCATAGGAATAAGAGGAACTGTTCTGGAAGTGTTCCGGAGCTACTTGAGTGGTCGTACTCAGTGTGTGAAGATTGGACAGCATATTAGTGATGAAGAGACACTTACATATGGCGTGCCCCAGGGGAGCGTATTGGGCCCGACACTTTTTATTTTGTATGTAAATGACCTCAGTCGTATGACTATACCACACTGCAAAATAATCACATATGCTGATGATACAGTTTTAATTGTCCATGGAAAAAACTGGATGCAAGCCTACAGTCACGCAGATAAAGCTCTCTCTACAGTAATGTCTTGGCTAGCTACCAGTCTTCTCACACTGAACGTCGAAAAAACCAAATATATTACCTTCTCCTGCAACGCTTCCTCTCAACCGCACAGTGGTCTTCAAATAAAGGGACACACTTGTACCCAGCTAAATGAGCATACTTGTGCCTGCTTACCCTTGGTACACACGTCTAGTACCAAGTATCTTGGCGTGCATATAGACTCTTATCTTCGTTGGGATAAGCATATTGAAACACTATCGTCTCGCACTAGAAAGTTGATATATGTCGTAAAAAAGTTAAGGTCCTCAGCTGACTTACACACATTGAAACTTGTGTACTTTGCTCTTGTGCAATCAGTTCTTTGTTATTGCATCTCCGCATGGGGTAGTGCCTGTTCTACGTATATGATTAAAGTGGAAAGAGCACAAAGAGCCGTCCTCAAAGTTTTACTACGGAAACCATTCAGATATCCAACAACATCACTATATCAAGAATGTTCAGTACTCACTGTGAGACAGCTTTTCGTGCTCCAGATGACACTCCGTAAACATGCAGAAGTACCCTTAAATAGCAATAGCAAACGCAGAAAGGACCGCATTTGCGTTATCTCAACTCATAGAACATCTCTTGCTAGACGAAGTTTTTATGTTCTTAGTTCTATTCTGTACAACCGTATTAACAAAGTAATTTACATCCATCCCCTAACAAGAAGTAGATTCAAATTAGCGTTAACAACTTGGCTAAAAACGTTGGACTATGGACAGACGGAAAACCTTTTGCATACACCATCATAATATATTTCTTCATTCTCAACAATTATACCCTCGCATGCACACACACACACACACTTACACGCACACACACACGCACACGAACACGCACGCGTACACGCACGCATGCACGCGTACATGCACGCATGCACGCACACACACACATACCTTCCCTCACACACACACACACACCCTCACACACACACACACACCCTCTCACACATACACTCACACACCCTCTCTCACGCACATACACACACACACACATACTCAAACACACACACACACACGCTCACACACGAATTGAATCATACTAAATTTATAACAAGTGCTGTTGGTTAAAATATATATAAAACATTAATTTACAATAATGCTTATTTTTGTTTGTTAACTTCTTTAACTGTACACACATGAAATGGAAGGCGCTGACACCTGTAATACAGTGAATTTCACTAGCACAGGTGCCATCGTTACAAACTAAATCGTGTTTCTCTGGACCAGTTATAAATATTATTGTATGTGTATTTTCATACCTTTACGAAATAAAGTTATTATTATTAATATTATTAAAAAAAAATAGAAAAGAGTTAGAATTATTGACTTATGTATGAACGTCGCAGATCGAAAGTAACAAACGCGAATTTTTATCTGTTTCTATATATATCCAGCTAAACAGCCATGTTAAAATCAATAGAGTTAATGCTAGCTGAAAGGGCTATAATTAATATCCTAGCTAAATAAGATTATTTCGCTATTTATGAACAACATCAATTATCACGTGATAAGTAGCAATTTAATAGTATTTATCATAATAATAGTAATCACCTAGATTAATTAATTAATAAAGATAAACTTTATACTAATATTTGCAAATAGGTCATTAAAAATACTGATAATTATCATTTTATCATTTAATTTGTCTTCTTAAAGACAACACAGTTAATTCTTTTTCTTTTTGTTATTAACATTATTCTTCGTACAGAACATTTTATATACTCGCTTTAATACTTTCACAGATATAAACACAATGACTAGAATAACAGCAAGTAGATCTAAGTAAAGCTTTTGATAGAATGGCACATTGAGAGCAGGTGAGCGGAGATGTGAGGCGGCGCCAGTTTTAACAACATGCTTCACCCAGTGAACTAGTTCCTTGCCTGGAGAAACTGGACGATCGTGGTATATCAACGACAACTCTTTGGCTTTTTCTGCGTACCTGTAACACATAATAAATAATAAATAATAACAATAATAAGTTTTCTGCTTGTGTTTGCTTGGGTAAGCAAAGTTCAAATATTGTAATTACTTTTTGATAAATGAAATTTTATTGAGAAAAATGATTACAGAATAATGTCATATATTAACAATATTAGACAAAAGACAAAAAGACAATTTTCATCGACTTGATGGATCGATGCTAGTCGGTCGAAACGTCGGGAAATAAATAGGTATTTATGGCATTAAAAACTTGCCAACGCAGTAAAGACTCATTGCCTAACATTGTAATTTATGACAATATTCCATAGTTATGTGTACCAATCGCAAAAATCCGAGAATATTTACTGTCATAAACTAAAATAATATTAATATACAAACTTGGGGTTAGAAATCACTTCTTCTATAGCCAACTTTATGTTACCGGCCATCGTGTAAGATAGATCTACTTTCTGTGCGAAGCCTCTTTTCACAGCTCGTTCAACATTAAGGAATTGATCTGCGAATACTGGAATGCCAATGATAGGTTTGCCGAAGTGTATTGTTTCTGTCGTTGATAGAAGACCACCATGTGTGATGAAAACAACGACGTTAGGGTGAGCTGAAAATTGTTGTAAGTCATATTTAGAAAATAAGTAAGGAAAAAGAAAGACTCTTAGCAACTACTTTTATTAATATACTCTGCAACTAACTAATACATATTGTAATGACAAGCACACATTTGTTATGACACAACGAACAAGCATTGGAATTATATTTATTTATCTTCTTATTCTCCCTAGCCTTTTATTATTCCCAAGTCACTTGGGGTCGGCTTTCTAGTCTAACCGGACTGGACTGGATGTCAGTTTTTACACGGAGCGACTGCCATCTGACCTCCGTAACCCGAAGGCTAACGATACCTTAAGGCTAGACTAGTGTCAGGATATTAGAGGTCACTGACTTCCCTATAACGACGGCCATAGATACTCATGGCAGCCGGACACCGACGGCTTAACGTGCTCTCCGAGGCACGGAGCAGGCGATAATTGTCAATCAATACGCACATAATTTCGAAAAGTCATATAACTTCCGAAAGTCAGAGGTGCGCGACGTGGATTCGAACCCGAGACCCTCTGCATTGCAGTCTGTTGGTCTCCCCACTAAGCTATCGCTATCGCTATTTATTTATGCCTTAACTATATTAATGGAATTTTTTGGAGTTAATCGTCGCTCACAAGATTACAAGATCCATCGATAGTTGCTCCGAGTCTAGCTATGCTTTGTGTCTGTAGTCTGTATAATGGTAGGTCTAGCAAAATAAGTGTGTGTTTATGAACGATACTTACAGAGTATACTCTGTTGCGGCGCCCATTTTAAAATGTGTACATTTGGAGGTGTATTTGGAAGATCGTCTTCAAATTTCCACAAAACCGTTTGTTTTAACTCTCCGAACATTTTTAGGATGCTATCTCTGAGCTCTTTTGTTAGGTGCTTGCTTTTCAGATTTGAGCCCATACTGAAATATATAACACCATTCTTGGCGTTATCCATTATTTTCTTTAGGTCCTGAAAGTGGTCAATAAATTACACATCTAGATTTTATTTTAACTGATATTAGGGTTGATATAAAGCGAATACTTTAATTGAAAATCTAAAGGAAATAGATACTTAAGTCAATTTTATTATTTTAAACAGGGAAAGTATCACTAGATAAAGATGAAGAGATATTTACTAACATAGTAAATTGAATATTGGAAATAATAAAAACGAAATTTACATTCACAGTATTATAGACAATGAACTAGAATCAATATGGCTGTTATATTACGCTATCCAAAATCGGTTACTGTAAAAATCTTTAACGAACGGACGTATAATGGCTTAAACGATGTGAATAATTTTTTTAATAATATGAATACTTAAAATGTAATACAAACCTCAGGTAAAGGCTTAACATCTTCCTCAATGTGGTATCCACCAATAGCAATAGAATTCTGTGGAATAGTGAGCGCTGTTGATAGTGATGTGTGAGAGTTGGTCAGCAACAGTGATGCGTTGAACTTGACGTCATCGAAGGACGGCGGCTGCCTTCCTCTTTTTGTGATAGCTGGTGCTAGCACGGAGTCATAAGCTCTACTCTCCATTATATCGAATATCCTGAAATATGTTTTAGGTTACTCTAAAGCCTTCGCACCTGCTACAGCGATAACCTAGTGAGAGACTGTTAGACTGCCGCACTGACAGGGCTTGTATTATTATGTTATTTTAAGGCATTCGGCAATGGTAAACCAACTCATACAAATTAAGTAAGCTCTGTTATAAAATCTTCTTTATTTCCTTCTGTTGCGCAGTGTAAACGAATCTCGGCATAGTATTATTGGCATTTTTGGGAAGGATTTCTTAGTCAATGGGTCTAGAACTGTACCTCGTAAGCGACAATAGGTTAGATCACAACTGGCAATATTTGGGTATTATACATATCTCTACTTATCATTTGGGAACACAGGCATAAGTCTATGTCATCTCGTGTACATGTATATCTGTTTCCTTAAAACATTCGTAGAAATTTTCTGCTATTTTATCTAGTAACTGTCAATAAAATAAAATATAAATTTTTAAACTAAGATAATATATATGTAACTATTCAAAAGATGCTATAAATTCAAAAACTAGTGTTATATTTCAGTGGATACTTACGCATATTTGAAGAATGACGCTTTAATTTGTATAAATAATTGATTCGCCCTTTCCCAGAAAGTAAAAGGTGGCATAACAGTTGTTACAGGATCTCCACTATACGCAGGGTTCGGTGACTGATCAATCAATCTTAAAACCATCCAATGAACATCCATAGATGAAAACCAAATAAGTGGACAGTCGAATACTGCTGCTAAACTGCAATTAAAACAAATAGTTTATTTATATATGACTAAGGCTCTTCGTACACAAGCCTACGCAAATCTTCGATACCCGACGATTTTGGTCTCTAAGCGACTACCGCAATACAAATTCGTAGAGGTTCGTACACAGGCACGCGTCGCCGACATTTGTACCTGTGTACGAACCTCTATGAATTTGTATTGCGGTAGTCGCTTAGAGACCAAAATCGTTGGGTATCGAAGATTTGCGTAGGCTTGTGTACGATGGGCCTAAGGCAGCAAACCAACTTATGACCCGTCCAATGATAATTTTTTAGCGTGGCACATCACTCGCGCAGTATCACAAACCTAAAAATGAGTCAATCTTGATCCAGTCATGCAAGGCAAGTATCTTTAAATGGCCAAATTATTACTACTTCGTATGCCATTCATTTTGTTGTAATTAATTCAGAATATTGCAAAGGCGAGCGTGATAAAAAATAAAGCTAGCTTACCCAGCAGGCAGCTCACTATACATCCACTCAACAATCACTGCGTCGAATTGTTCTTTAGGATCATTGATTAACTTCTGTACATTTTCATGTTCAAATGACGTTCGCATCATATCCGAAAAAAGGTAAAGTGCGACAGCGTGACTCGAAAAGTCCATCTGATTTTTCATTATAAAATCTATATTTATTCCGTCATCTGCAAGAAAAAACTTCTTTGTAAAATTATGATACCCTGCAAAATGTTCTTTGTTACCAAAATAATTATATACCAGGTTATTTTACAAATAAGTTGCAAGAATTTTTGCAACTTCAAAAAAGAAAAGTTTATTTACTATAGGATTTTTCACAACTATGATATAAAACCAGATATTAAGATTATAATTACTAACGAATCTTACGATTTCTATTATACTTATAATTACAATATGATATTTTATCTATTTATAATTATTTTCAATATAGCCTATAGGCTGTTATTAGTACTTACCAGACATAGGCTTTAACTTATCACTGACATCGATTGTACGGACATTAGGATGTACTGGTTTATAAGAAAACGGTGATATATATGTCACCTGAAAATCAAATACTTTATATTCGTCTTAGCTTAGACAGAGAAAATCGGCATAATCGGTAAAAAATATCTGATCTTTTAAATGGTCGTATTTACGAGGCAGACAATATTATGATATTAAGCATGGTTGTCATCTGCCGAGTTGAGATGCTCTTTCATAATAATATACGACTAGAGATGAAATACAAACATGTATATGCGGTAATGTAAGCATCACACTATAAATCTTGTTAGCAGTCAAAGGCAATTTCAAGTTTTCTTATTTCATTAAATGTAATAATAAATTATGAAATTATTTTTAATAACTTTTAAATGGCGACACTTAAATTATTATCTACAGGTAAAATATTATATACGTTTCACATAGCTTCATGTGTTGTAAAGATATAAACTGAATTAGAGTCAAGTATACTGTCGTAGTATACGTAGTAGTAGTATTAAAACACTTTAGTTTTAAGAAAAAGTCAACAAATTTCCTTGTACTTCTTAAATTTAGTTGCCAATATCACAATTTTTCTTTTTATTGTCCCTTACCATCGAATACAAGATATTTATCGTGACATAGAATTAGCTGACATGCACACTTTGAAGATTTCTTATCTTAAGGATAATAATTTCTTATCAGTAATTTTATGACATTATCAGAATTGTTAATAAAATATCAAACGAACCTCATGACCATCGTTGGCCAGATGTCTGACGATTCCATCACCAAGGTTCGCGTGGCTTCTGCCAGGTATAGGAAATACTACCAGAATTCTGTACGCTTCGCAGCATGATAAAATAACAGCTAGATGCACCAAATACAGCTTAAATGTAGACATATTCTGTTTAAAACAAGATTAAATTTAGTTGTTTATACTTATTTTGATTAAATGTTTTAAAATGTAACTTTACTACATATAATGAATTTATGAATTTGTACTACCGATCTGTATAGGTAATTAGCTATAATTGCCTACACAAACCGGTACTAGTCAATTTATGTATTTCATTGTATTAGTTATGATTAATTGATCGTACATACAGTTTTCCTTGTTCCGTAATGACTGAACAAGATGTTACAAAAACTTCAAAAGGATTTTAACAAAAACGAGGCCACCAGTTATTTGTCAGACTAACTTCCTAGACTGTTTGATTCAAATCCAACCTCAGACTTAAATTGGAGTAGCCTAGTTGGGATTGTTGTGTGGCTACAGACAAATAATTGTATGTTTTACTAGCTTTTGCCCAAGGCTTCGCTTACGTAAAAGTAGATTAGGTTAGGTTATATTAGTAATAGTACTTGCAAATATATATATAGGTTTATATAGCTTTCTAATGGTTAAATAATTTTTAAAATCAATTAAGTAGTTTTTGAGTTAAATCCTTACAAAAAACAAACAAACAATCGTATCTTACTGCTTTATAATATTAATATAGATTTCTACCTACAGGACCTATACAGCATAGCTTACAGGAAATACAAAGCACGATGAATACCACTGTCATATTTTGATGCATTCATAAACATCTGTAACCACTTACCAACAAGCAGGTCGCTTATTATCTTCTTAATAGCATAAAACTAAAACAGATAACAACTACACAAATAAACACAACGATATAATAATACTACTAACCTTGATACTATCATCAATGGTACACTTGATTTAACTACCGATAAATATCAATGACAACAGTTAAACTTCAATAAACAAACACAAATTTTATTAAGCATCGCATAAAATCAACACAAATTATATGTCACGTCCGTTGAACGGCAGTATATACGTTGTTATGTTGTAAGCGGAATATAATTGTGGAGCCATCTACTCGTATATAAATAGCTTAAATTTTATTCAGGCATTGATGTAATTAAGGCGTATTGAATGACTAACCGCCACTCCTATCACTAACAAGTAAAAGCTATCCGAAAGATAAATCGCATGCTGTCTCACTCATGTTAGGATTATGAAAGTAAACTTGTATTAATATATAAAGAGTATTGCTCCTGCAAATAAATCCTAACTAATATTATAAATGCAAAGGACTTAGCCAATATGTTCCCCAAGCTGTACATTGATAAAAGATTTGTAATTAAAATACATAAAATAAATTATAAATATTGAACATCTTCTTAAAGATCATAGCAGATATGGAGAAAAGTTCACAAATATCGCTGTACATTCTGGGGAACAGCCTCATACATTTATTGGCCATCTCCTTTGAGTTTGTTTGTTTGTTACGCTTTCACGCCTTAACTTCTCGAGCCATCATCATGAAATTTCAAATACACGTTGTCAGGGGAATAAAAAACGACATAGGGTACTTTTCATCCTGAAAAAAATACTGTTACTAATATAACCTAACCTAGATTTACGCAAGCGAAGCCGCGAGTAGCGTCTAATAATAGTTAATGCCATACTACACATATTTTTATAAGAAACACACAAATGCCAAATAATTAAATAATATGCTTTATGCTAAATTGTTTACACTATCGTACTTGCATCAGCCTAGATAACATTACATTTATGTTTTTAGAATATCTATAAACTAAAAATATCTACGTTACAAGGTCTACGAAATCTTTGGTTTTGGCAAAACGTGACTTATAACCGGTCTTGAGACTTACTTCACGGCGGCGCTTTTTTATGCACAAGAAATATTGCACTTAAGCATTATGTAAAATAGGTATTATGATATTGACTTCAGATTTTAGTATTCTCTATGAAAATCTAATATATCATAGAAAATACAAAATATATAATCTTACCCAGTGTTCAATTATAGTATCTTATCGTATTTTATTTACTTACTAGCTGACCCGGCGAACTTTGTTCCGCCTTAGAGGCAATAAATGAGCAGATTTTGGATTTTATTTTTACTAGCATAATAAATATAAATAAAAAAAACAAGTATTTTAATGATTCTTTATTGGCATGTATTTTGGTGCATGGGTTGCACTCTTCAGTGAAGCACCTTGTGATAGACGACATTTTTCGTTTTATTATCAGGCGCAAGAACAAATAACGCAGATGGTCTTCCGACCCAAGAACATGCCACATATAATTGACCATGCCAAAAAGATGGATTTTCTAGATTCAGACCACAAACTTTCAAGGATTGGCCTTGTGATTTGGTAATGGTCATGGCGAATGCAAGACGGATCGGAAATTGAAGTCGTTTAAACTCAAACGGCATATCGGTTGGGATCATCGGGATCCTCGGCATGAGAAATTCCTCACCTTCGAATTTTCCTTTGAGTATCGTGGCGTAAATCACATTGTTCATCAATTTACTTACCACCAAACGCGTTCCGTTGCACAGTTTTGGTTGGTTTATGTTTCGAAGCATGATTACTACGGAGCCAACCTTTAGTCGTAAATTGTGCGGTGGTAAGCCAGGCACATCCAAGGAGTTTAAAAATTCAATTGGATAGTTGGTGGCGTCATCTTCATTTGTTACACAGTCAATAGATTTGAATGAATGCAGTGTACCAATGATCTCATTCTGAATTATGTAGTTAAGTCATCTACATCTTTATTCTTAGCCGCCAAAATTGCTCGCTCACTCAACCATTCATTATTTTTGTGGTTAGTAATGATGTTTGGGAATACTTTGTTGATGAGTTCGTCTTTCTATGAGACAAAGTTACAGTAATTTGGAGGAAATGAAATCAATCCACTCGATTCGGCGACAGGTACTCGACCATTACCAAGTCAGCAATTGCTCAGAGAAATCTTTAGCAGATGTATCATAAAAAGTATCCTATGTCCGTTTTCTGGTTCTATGCTACCTCCCCACCAATTTTCAGCCAAATCGGTTCAGCCGTTCTTGAGTTATAAATAGTGTAACTAACACGACTTTCTTTTATATATAAGAAGATTTATTCATAGTTGGCTGCTTCAAGTACCAGGCAAGCATAAAATGGAAATACGTCAATATTCGAATGTTTTAACAAAGTTTAATTTTTTATTTTTTAACAGGATATAAAGTATCCTATGTCCTTTTCCTGGTTCTAAGCTACCTTCCCACCAATTTTCAGCCAAATCGGTTCAGCTGTTCTTGAGTTATAAATAGTGTAACTAACACGACTTTCTTTTATATATGTATATAGATTAAACAAGACAACTGTTACAATCAACTACCTAACGATAAATATAATAAATTCCTTAGAATTATATTAAATAACCCATAATTAGGAATACTAAAACTGAGATAGGTACATTAGTATTCTATTGATAAATATTAGTTTTATTAAAAGCTTTACACATGGCATATTGGATCCAATATACAAAAGCGTCGCAAAATTAAATATGTTTTTGAAATTAAACTACTATATACGGATTTTATCGCGTTGTTTATTTGACACTTTATTACAAAATTTTGAAACTGTTACACTACTATTAAACTTTACTAATTTTTAAGCTAATTAAATTATTGAAACTATTAAAACTATTTATACTATTACTATACTATTATACTATTTATATTTATGTTTACACTTTCCCCGACTTTTCGGTTGCTTTTCAGCAGCCATGGTCACGGGGAGTGTCATGGTCAAATATATTCATATAGGAATTTGACCCGTAGTAATTTTTACTGAATACTTAATCGACTACTATTAATATAATTTGCCTTTTACAAACCCGGTTTGTTTTTGTCAGTCAAGGATAAATCTCAATCTGGTGTTAATTATGTGTAGTAAAATTTTATTAACGTGCCACATTAAGTGCTATTGTTCTATAATTCCTACAGTTAGGTGGGAGTGGGCGACCGTTGGACTGTCATGGCGCGCATCTCTAAATTTTCGAGGTTTTAATTATGGCTCGCTTTAATGGTGAAGGAAAACATCATGAGAAAACCTGTATATCTAAGTTCTTCAAAACGTTCTCGAAGATATGAGAAGTCTGTCTGGTTTTCCACACAGACTGATCGTGGGCTACCCGTATTAAGGTCGCAATTATGGATCTAATGACATTGTTTCCATTCCAGCATACATAATCACTACTGCTGCTCCGCAGACGCATAAAACAAAGAAAGATAGACATTTAAAACAATTTTTGCAACTAAGGTCATTAAAATAAAATCCTAGCATCGCTTTATCTTTTATTTTTCTTCTTAAAAGTAAATATTATTCATTATTCAACTTATATTTTTTACACGTACCCTTTTACATTCACGTTTTACTAATATAGTAATTAGAAAATAGATACATAACTTGTCTTCTTAAAAGTAAATACAGTTAATTATTTTTCTGCTTGTTGCTCACAATCTTTTTCTTACCGAACATTTTACATGTATGCTTCAATAATTTTACAGATACAAATATAATGACTAGAATGACAAAAAGTAGATCTAAGTAAAGCTTTTGATAGAATGGCACGTTAAGCGCGGGTGAGCGTAGATGTGGGGCGCCGCCAGTTTTAATAACATGCTTCACCCAGTGAACTAGTTCCTTGCCTGGAGATACTGGACGATCGTGATAAATCAACGACAGCTCTTTAGCCTTTTCTGCGTACCTGTAACACAAAGTAGCAATAATAATTGATCAGGTTCACTTTGCTATTATAGATTCAGTATTCAAAAATCTGACGTTATTCAAGCTTCAAGTTGCCGCTAATCAAAATGTTGTCAAAATCAGTTTAGTAATAAAATAATAACTAACAGAAAGAGATACTTTTCAATGATTATATAAACTGATAGGAAAACTTAAATTTGAAATCCCGAGCTCCTAAGCAAACGACACAAGTCAACTTAAAGGAAGTAAAATAATATATAACTTTGTTTCTTAAAAATAATATCTTTGCAATATGCTCAATTTATTTTAGTAGCTGACTAATAAATAATAATAATATTATAAACAAAGACATTAAAAAATTATTGAATAAAGAATACATACTTTGGATTAGTGATCACTTCTTCTATAGCTAACTTCAGGTCGCCGGCCATCGTGTAGGATAGATCTACTCTCTGCGCGAAACCTCTTTTCACGGCCCTCTCAACATTATTGAATTGGTCTGCGAATACTGGAATGCCAATGATAGGTTTCCCAAAGTGTATTGTTTCCGTCGTTGATAGAAGACCACCATGTGTGATAAACAAAATAGTGTTAGGATGAGCTGAAAGTTAAATTTAAGATGAAAATGAAGTCAACAAGGGTTTTTTAGAACTAGACAAATTCAAATAATCAAACGGCCAGACTGAAGGCAAGTAATTACCGTAACGACATAAGGTCGAGCTAACAGTTAACTTTCAAACATATTTAGTAACACCAAGAATAAGAATAAACCCTGACAATTACGGTTATCGAAGGACCTACAACAAAACTAAAAAGTATTACAAAAATAAATCATAGGAACCATATTGATAGCAGTTACTTTGTGAAGAATCCAGTATTCAGACAGATACAGATACTACAGTCACATCAGATCACTCAGACATGCGGTTCTGAGCACTAAGACTTAACACTTTTTAATTGCATTCGCACTTGAAATGAAATTTGTTTGATCTTGAGTTTGAGCATCTTTTTTTCTAATGTACAAATTAGGGATAACTAAAGAAAACTATTTTTGTTTGAATACTAAACGTTTAGCAGCAATAGCTTAGTGAAATACCGTCGGACTGCCTCGCAGAGGTCTCGAATTCGATCGCAAGGCGCGCATCTCTGACTTTTCGAAGTTATGTGCGTATTAAATAGTTAATTATCACTTGCTTCACTAGTAAAGGAAAACATCGCGAAAAACCTGCGTGTCTGACAGTTCTGCATAATGTTCTCGAAGGTATGTGAAGTCTGCCAACCTGCACTGGCTCAGCGTGGTGGACTATGGCCTAAATCTTTTCACTCTGAGAAGAGGACCATTCCCAGCAGTGAGACAGTTTAATACAGGGCTGTTATTCATATATATTTCTACTAGCTGTTCCGATAGACATTGTCCTGAACACACGAAAAAAAGAAATAAAAAATACAAACCATTCTCGAATCCACTTTAACACACACAAAAAGTTTTCATCAAAATCGGTCCAGCCGTTTAGGAGGAGTTTAATTACTAACACACGCAAAGATTTATATATATAAAGATATGTTACTAAAACGTTTATATGAATGATACTTACAGAGAATACTCTGTTGCGGCGCCCATTTTAGAATGTGCACATTTTTAGGCGTATTAGGTAAATCTTCTTCAAATTTCCACAAAACTGTTTGCTTTAACTCGCCAAACATTTGCAGGAAGCTGTCTCTGAGCTCTTTCGTTAAGTGTTTGCTTTTCAAATTCGAACCCATGCTGAAGTATATTACACCATTTTTGGCGTTATCCATTATTTTCTTTAAGTCGTGAAAGTGACATTACAATATAACTGTATTTTTTTATACACAGCAGTCGGTATATGGCCTGACTGATGCTAAGTGGTTTTTGTAGCCCATGGTCACTTGCAAATCCAGAATTATCACTAACGTATATAAGAAAATATTAAAATCGGGGTCGGGAGTTTGATTCATATATTCTCTTTCTCTTGAACGAGGCGTTGTTAGTAATTTACATTCATACTTTAGACAATAAATGCTCATAACGATGTTCAGCTAACAGCTTCAGGTAATATTTAAGCCTCGGTCATAATATTAAGGATTAATATGAAGCAACTTTTATAATACTTACCTCAGGTAAAGGTTTAACATCTTCTTCAATATGGTATCCCCCAATAGGTATAGAGTTTTGGGGAATAGGAAGCGCCATTGAAAGAGATGTATGGGAGTTGGCCAGCAATAGCGATGCATTGAACTTGACATCATCCAAAGATAGCGGCTGCCTGCCTCTTTTTGCTACCGCCGGTGCTATTAAGTTATTAAAAGCTCGCCTCTCCATTATGTCGAATATCCTAAATCATTTTCTGGTTATTGACGAGACTTAAAAACATTCAACAGCAAATTACGATATATATATATTGTTAAGCAATAACTTTCATTTCGAAATCATCCGATATTATTCCGGGCTATTTATATATGTCAAATATTAACTGTCCGTAGGTAAATCGACTCTTTTTTTTATATAGGAACCGAGTCTAAGTGAAGTCTTGGCATTTCATTTAAAAAAGCAATTCAAGTCTTCTTCATATAATGTTGGAAAATATATGTATTTTCCAACATTATATGAAGAAGACTTATCGCTTATAATTCAAACTATGTTTGAATTGTCAGAAGATACTTACGTGAATTTCAACAACGACACTTTAAGTTGCACAAATAATTGCGACACGCGTTCCCAAAAGGTAAAAGGCGGTATGACATTTGATATAGGATCTGCAGTATAAGCAGGACTTGAAGACTGGTCAATCAATCTTAGAACTACCCAATGAACATCGATGGATGAAAACCAAATAAGTGGGCAATCAAATACTGCTGCTAAGCTGAAACAAAAGCAATTAATTAATTAATATTGACAAAAATACGAAAGCTGATAGGTAAAATTATCCGATTAACTGGATTTGAGTATTGCGTTCTTGACGCCAGTGCTACGTTAATTTTTATGCTATGAATCATTTTTATTTACCTATTTATCTACGCAAAAGTAGTTGGATTTGTTTGGAAGCCAATCCTAAAAAGCTTCTTCTGAAATCTGAATAGGTAGAATAAATATAATAAAGTTAGCTTACCCAGAAGTCAGCTCACTATACATCCATTCAACAATCACTGCGTCAAATTTTTCATTGGGATCATTGATCAACTTCTGTACATTGTCATTCTCAAGAGTCGCTCGCATTAAATCCATCATCATGTACAATGCGAAAACGTGACTCGTCATGTCACGCTCTTTTTTCATTATTATGTCTATGTTCATGGAGTCCTCTGCAAAAAAACATTATTTACTTAGACATTTTTTTTTTAAGATTTTGCACAAAGAATAATTCCTGTATCACGGGGAACTTTATAAACATTCAAATAACGGACACAAAGAACATCCCGACTCGGCACAACCATTTGTGAATCAAAAAATTGGTGTGGGATTCGAACCCACAACACTCGGAGCAGTGACAATGGTGAGGGGAACACTTAAACCATTACGCCATTCGTTATATTATTTGCATTACTTGTAAATAATCTATTTCTGTAAGCTTATGTAACATCCACAGATACTATATAAGTTGCAAAGATTAAAGCTATATACTTTCGGGACTTTCACGGGCAGATATCTGATCTTATATTAAGCTACTTTAATTTTAAAAAATTAGGGTACCCACCGCGAAAATATTGCTTTTTGTTAAATGCCACGCGGGTGAAGTCGCGGGTAACAGTTAGTTTATACATATTTTAAGATATTTTACAACTTGCTGTCCCCCTGGGTTGATCAACGTTTATAATTACTATTCCAGGGATCAAACATGATTGAAAGTAAACTAAAAACAACATCGGCTAGATGTTACTTGGTAAAAGAATAATCGAACCTGTAGTGTTTAGTTTACCCATTACAAACAAATTTACAAATATTTTCTTTTTATAATAATGATTAAATATTAATGTAGATTTGTACAAATCTGGCCATACCTGGCATCATTTTAAAATTCTCGCTGACATCGACTATACGGACATTGTTTGAAGCTGGTGTGTAAGGGAATGGTGTGATATACGTAACCTGAAATGCCAAAATAATATTCATACGTAAACCACCAATTATAAAATAGCAATTGATATCAAGGATCTTTTTTATGACACATTTAATTTATTTCTGTCTGGACGAAACAATATCAATCTGCGAAATAAGATATGATAACAATAATGAAGTAATATTAATGTTGTCTGTAGTAAAGACAACATTTTATACACTTATGAAACCCAACTATGTCAGACACACAAAATAAAACAATCTACATAAATAAATTATGAAAAAAATAAAAAATAAAAAATCTTTCTTCCGAGTAAAAATGGAGAGATAGACCTTTTATACGGTAATAGAACAAAAATAATCTTTGAACCAGTAATAGGTAGAGTCCTTCAACTGGCACTCGGTTCAAGATAATTCAATATTATAATATATCAATTCAAAAGTTGATAGACAGAAAATAAATAAATAATAACCTTAAATTAACAATACCAGAGTTATGGAAACTTGTCCGTAAGGACAATGATTATAAGTTTGCATCAGTCTCATGGGTCACACCAGTTTATACTGGTGGCATGGCAAACCCTAACATTTAATATACATATAAACGGTGTCATCCGAATAACCTAGACAGATTATTCGGATTCCTAGTTTATTAGTATCAACTAGTTTTAGTTAAATGCTGCGTAGAAATTATTAAAAGCTACAGCACCCATTGTCTACATAGCTTTAGGTATCCCACCTTTTCTCAAAGATAAAGGAAATCGAAAGACTGCAGAATAACTTCAGCTACAGCTGGTGCGTTCGGCGGTCCATAATTTGTATTGTTGTATTTTGTATTTTGCTTATGGCTGACAAAAACAGCATAAAAAGTTATCTTCACTTCTACGATAAGGTACCCGCTCCTAGTCGGAAAAGGCTATTCTAATATTTACAAATTCGAGAGCATTTTTAGTATAATGGGTGATACGGTGATACATTTTAGTATAAGGAGTGATATTTAATAGGTGCACTTACAAGACATCCTAATCCTAACTAATATTACAAATGCGAAAGTGACTTTGTTTGTTTGTTACGCTTTCACGCCTTAACTACTTAACCGATTAACATGAAATTTTGCATACACGTCGTCAGGGGTACAGAATAGGATATAGGGTACCTTTCATCCAGAAAAAATAACTATTGCAACCCTTTTTTTTCTTTTTTTTTCTGGGTACCAAAAAAAAAACTATTGCAAACCTAACCTAACCTACATTTACGCGAGCGAAGTCGCTGGTGAAAACTAGTATAACATAAAAAGGAACTGTTAACGAACTTTTTAAAGCAAGTTAATAAATATAATAAATAACTACGTATTTATTATACTTATGATGAGACTGACTTCTTCAATATATAGATTCTAATATAATTTCCAAACTAACCTCATGGCCATCATTCGCTAGATGTCTGACAATTCCATTACCAAGAATCGAATGGCTTCTTCCAGGCATATGGAATACCACGAGGACTTTGTACGCCTCGCAGCATGTTAAAATTACAGCAAGCTGCACCAAGCATAGCTTCAATGCAGACATATTCTGTTTAAAATAAAATGAATGTGTTTTATCAACATTTCATACTACGATTTTATTTTAATTATGATATTAAGTTAAATAAATTAAATTTAATGTTTTTATTTCAAAGGAATCACGCCACTACGGTAACTCATTGATTATAATAATAATATTATTCTTTCACATACACACCACACCATCTAGCCTAAAATAAGCAGAACTTGTACTATGGGTACTAGACAATGGATAAACATACATAAACTTTTTTTGTAAATACATATTATACATAAAAACACCCAGACCAAAACAAACATCCATGTTCATGCACGCAAATGTTTGACTTGTGCGGGAATCGAACCCACGACCACAGGCGTGGCAGTCGGTTACATGCCATCGACGTTGATCAAAGATCGAGATTTATATAATATAAGAGCTGAAGTTTTATTTTAGTTGTCTACTTTAGACGTTTCCAATTAGGAGCTAACTGGTTAGAATATCTGTGATCTGCAGAACACTTGGTTTTGTTACGTGGTGGAAGTCGGTTCTTAAACCTCTTTATGGGTCGTAACGTCAACAGACAGTGTTTTTATGCCACTTTAATTGAAAACGCGCGAACGTAAACAATAACACGATACCATACTTAAATACAGAGAAACTCAAAATAATGTAAGTAAAAACCTTAATATTAAAACCAATATAATAGTATACCTGATTGAACAGCCGATGGATATCACTGACAACAAGTCTGCACAATACGAGTACACAGAATCAAATATAAATAATTATATAAAAAACTATAGACTATGTGCCGGTTCAAACGGATGACATAACCTTCTAAAAATATAGTACCTACTAGTAAATATTATACTTACGTACTCTAGCGATAACACGTTGTTATGTTTTGATTATAATATGTAGTTCAGTACATGTATTTATGTAAGCAGACAAATTTTATCTTATCACTGATATCATTAAAATGGATTTGGAGGTGATATAATTATGTATGCAGGATAGTAAAACGATCAGAAAGATAATTGTTTTTTACAGAATTACTCAATTTTATACAGAATGCTGATTTAAATGGCAAATCGAGCTTATACATATACAGGCCATAAGACATGTCTTATGGTCCTGTATATGTGTAAGCCAGTGTAAGCCAGTGTGTCAGTCCCTAGGACATGTCTTAGGGCCCGACACACTCAAATTCATTTTTTTAAAAAGATATGGATACGATGCCGATACCTTAAATTATGTAGAGAGTTGAGCATCAATGGCTGGTGAAACCGAAATAAAACTGAATTACCATAAAATATCAATTTATTCCTAATTAACGGTAACATTAAAAAGCAATAAATTATAAAAAAATATATACGCAGACACTAGTATCGGCTGAAATATTGAGGGTCAGTCATAAAACACATTATAACAAGAAATACAATATATTATTTATCTATCAGTAACATCAGTTCGGCTAAATAAGTCATTTTGGCACTATTTTGAAATCTATCTGTTTTATTCTTAACACGTGCATTACGTGAACGATTTTTTTACAGCCAACTTAAACCGCAATATATAATATGTATATTTTACAATGCACTTCATAAACATCTAGTGATGTCCTGAAACACAGGTTTATCCTAGTTCAGGCAGGCTTAAACATAACCTTTTGAACTTAATTTATTTTGTATACACTATAAATTAACATAGTTTAAGAATTAATTTTAATTTATGCTTATATTATTTAACAATGTTGATGTAATATGTAAGGATGTATTTTATTTTTTCTGTCAATAAATAAATATTAAAAATATAAAAATATGACATTTACTTATCTTTCTTCCTACTGCTTACATTATTTTTTGAACCCAACGATCTACATACACGCTTTAGCAATATAACAAAAGATATTAAAATGAATAGAATAACAGCAAGTAGATCTAAGTAAAGCTTTTGATAGAATGGCACGTTAAGAGCAGGTGAGCGCAGATGTGAGGCGGCGCCAGTTTTAACAACATGCTTCACCCAGTGAACTAGTTCCTTGCCTGGAGATACTGGACGATCGTGGTATATCATCGATAGCTGTTTAGCTTTATCTGAGTACCTGTGAAACAAAATATTTATCATTGTTTTTTATGATTGACCTATTTAACACACAAATAAAGTATCAAGCTTTTAAAAAACATCGCTCACATAAATACGATTCCTATGATTTGATTTTCCAATAATTTGAGCTACTTAATACTAGTATTTCTGTTAATCCCTTTGAAGTAGGGTTAGCGGCTTCAGTAGTGCAATATTTTAACAGGACTAAACAAAATTCTCGTATTGTACATGTGTTGTTTCTGATCTATGATTGTTTCGACTCGACAAAAATAGTGATAATTTAAAATAGGATACGTACTTAGGGTTAGTGATCACTTTTTCAATAGCCTTCTCCAATTCTCCGGCCATTGTGTAAGACAGGTCAACCTTCTGCGCAAAGCCCTGTTGTACGGCTCTGGCGACATTCATGAATTGGTCAGCGAATACTGGAATACCAATAATAGGCACTCCAAAGTGTATTGTTTCAATCGTTGATAGAAGACCACCATGAGTGATGAACAGAACGGTGTTGGGATGAGCTGAAAGTTAAATTTATAATAGAAATGAAGCCAATATGGGTTTTAGGACAACAAAAGTGTTAAATAAGCAATTGACCCGCCCACAACATAATTAGTTCGATGGTTGTTAGTGTGAGTAGAAGACATTTGTTATCACATGGCAATAACTACGACTTTTTAATAAATGGCCTTCGAAGAAACATAGCCTTCCATGGTCTATCCACGGTCCATCCACCTTATTTAAAAAAGGATTAATTGTAGGTACGGTTAGCACAAGGGACGAAGATTACTCTATCCCTGCCGCTGATAGTATTCTTCTCGAAAGTTCTAAAAATGCCGCTGTAGGCTTTAAACACTAGGTTTGGCTGCGATATTTTTACAAGGTAGTAGACGGTGGTACTTTCCCAGGGGAGCTGCCTAGTTTAAACGAATCACATATTAATGTGAAGATTGCGTTGTGCCCTAACTTTAAAAAAAAAAATTCTTTCCTTTATATCATTCTACTATATTGTACAGTAGAGTTCATTTAGATGTACTAAATGCACTCTACTGTACTCGTACTGCTTAATACTAATATTACGTTACTTTTTTTATAGATAATATACTTACATAGTATGCCCTGTTGAGGTGCCCACTTCAGAATATGAACATTTTTAGGTTTATTAGGAAGGTCTTCTTCAAATTTCCAGAGTACAGTTTGTTTCAGCTTACCAAACACCTCTAAAATGCCGTCTTTAAGCTCTTTGGGTAAATGTGTGCTCTTCAGATTTGAACCCAGACTGAAGTATATCACACCATTCTTGGCGTCGTCCATTATTTTTTTTAAGTCCTAGAAATTGTAATTTTATTTATATAACAAAACAGTAGCAAATATTTTGATTGGTTGGTAGGGACCATTCGATTACCACCGGCTTCGGGTTTGGACCTAAGTAAGGTGCACACATAACATTTTTCGAGGCTGTGCGTCACTTTTATATGTAGGTATATATTTTTATTCAATATTTGTTACTTATCAAAATAAAAGTAAAATATTTTTAGAGTGTATTTTTTTAATTGATTATGTTCAGAATAAGTTTTTATAAATATGTATTACATGAATCCAGATTACCATTTTTCATCTCCCGCACTAGGTATAAATCTTGTATTACGGGGGATATTACAAACAGAAAAGAGTTTGCAAACTCGAAACAACTACTTGTGAAATAATTTTATTGTATTTTAATAATAATATAATAATAAATAATAATCTTTATTACCAGTTTTACGATTTTTTACATACAATGTGCTAAAACAAACGTTATTCTTACAAATTGTAGGTTATTACAGTGTTGTAACCATCTGACACCCAAGCTAAGATTGAACTTGTGGTATCAGGGCCCTCAAAAATTAACTCCTTTATTACAATACGTCGACTATTATACGTCGTGTGTGACGTGGTGTTTTACTTTGTTGATACATTTTTAAATAGGAGTAAATAAAGATATCTTACATGCAAGAAAAAAAAATTAAAAATAAGTTAAAAGAACGTCTTATCTGTAGTGTTAGAATATGTGTGTGTGTGTGTTGTGTGTGTGTGTGTGTGTGTTGTGTGTGTGTGTATGTGTGTGTGTGTGTATGTGTGTGTGTGTGTGTGTGTGTGTGTGTGTGTGTGTGTGTGTGTGTGTGTGTGTGTATCATAATAATGTGATAATTTAAACGTGAATATAATTATAATTTTTGTTACACTCTATTATTATCTATCTAACCCATGCTTTAAGTATTCTTTCAACCTCTCCATAGCTAAGACCAACGACCCATTTTCTAATTATTATTTTACATTCAAATATATTGGCTGTGTAGATATTACATTGCCTGTTAACTGCGTTGTATATACGACTTCCAAGAATTCTAAAATTTTGTTCTGCTAATTTTGTTTTATGTTTTTCAATGGAACACACATTTGCTATCCTACGTTTTGTCAGGCGCTTGGGATCGAGCGGTAAAGTAGCGTGTTTGCGTAATGTGCTGTTTAATACATAAAGCTGCCTCACTGTCATTACCTCACATTCTTTTTTTCAACTGTGTAGTACTAAACCGATAGTGTTTGAAGGTCATAACCTTGAGAACAGCCCTCTGCGCCCTTTCCAATTGCAACATATTTGAGCTTGGAACACCATCCCAGACCGATAGAATGCCAAAAGATAGAATAGACTGGCAGAGAGAGAAATAAACCATGCGTAGGGCATTATCATCAGCACTATAACGCAAGTTTTTGAAAATGGCTATTAACTTTCTAATTCTGCAAAACAAAGCGTTTTTTTTGGTCTTTCCACGAGATAAGACTGTCTATCAATATTCCCAAGTACTTAACAGTGGTCTTTCTTTCTTTTTTCTTATAAGTAATATATCAGGCACTCAGACCGAGCTTGGTTTACCAAATATTTGATAAGCAATATTAACTAATATCTTAGATCATACGTACCTCAGGTAAAGGTTTGACATTATCTTCAATGAAGTACCCTCCAATAGGTATACAGTTCTGCGGTGTAGGTATTGCTGGTGCTAGTGATACGTGGGAGTTGGCGAACAGCAGTGATGCGTTGTACTTGACATCCACGAAAGATGGCGGCTGCCTTCCACGCTTTTTTATTATTGGTGCTAGCATTCCTTCGTATACTTGCTCGTCCATTTTGTCAAAGATTCTGAATGGTATTATTGAAACTAGGTCAAAATCCCAACTTGACTTCAAAAATATGTAAGTTAATATAATATATTAATTGGTTATTTGTAGTGACCACCGCGACACCGGACTCGATTCCGTAATATAGGAGCAATCTTTTCAAAATAAAAGATTCATATAAGCTAAAAAAAAAACAATTGGCAATACTAAGGAAAGATAGATTTTAACATTATTTGAGAATAATCAACTAATCTTTTTATAAATAATATAATAATATTCTATCACATACACACAACACCATCTAGCCCAAACTAAGCAGAACTTGTACGATGGGTACTAGACAATGGATAAACATACATATATACTTTTTTTTTTGTAAATACATACATATTATACATAGAAACATCCAGACCAAGACAAACATCCATGTTCATGCACACAAATGTTTGACTTGTGCGGGAATCGAACCCGCGACCTCAGGCGTGGCAGTCGGTTACACTAGCCGCTACGCCATCGAGGCCGACAAATAGAGCGAAATGTTTAAAAAGTCTATGCTACTCTAGAAAAATTTATGTGTCGCCTAAACAAACATAAAAAAACGGACACAAAGAACTCGGAACAACTATATAGTTGCCCAGAGTCCGAGTGTTCGTTGTGTCCGTTTATTTACAAAAAGTTTTTGATCACATAAATTTTCGACCCGCGTCGGACTTGAACCCACAGCACTTGGCGTAGTGGCAATGGCGAAGCGATCATTTAAACCACTAGGCCACCTAAACTGGAACCAATTCGGCTGTATATGACAGGTTAATCTGTCAAATGTTGGAATGCCAGAATGTCTGGCCGCCGGTGTGCCACTTCGACTCAATAAATTAATCTGCTGCAGATACTTACGTATATTTCATGTACATGACTTTCAGTTGTGTGTATAACTCTTCAATCCTCTGTAAGAAGGTAAACGGTGGTAAAACAGAAGATATTGGGTCCCCAGTATACGCAGGGTTGGAAGGCTGATCAATCAATCTTAAAATCGTCCAATGAACATCCGTGGATGCAAACCAAATAAGCGGGCAATCAAAAACTGCTGCTAAACTGAAATAATATGCACACTTTATTTAGTATAAGATGAATGAATAACTAGCATTTCGCCAATGGTGTAGCGGCAGAGCATGCGAATGCTCTCCGATGCCCGGGTTATTGGATTTCGGTGTAGAGAAAATCGTAATTGCAGCACTGACCCTGTAATCCAGTCCGGTAGGCGACTTGTCCCTGTTATATGAGATCTCATACTGCAAGTTTTGTATAACGTTTCCGAAGGTATGTGAAAACTCGCACTAAGTCAGCGTGGTGGACTATCGCCTTACTCCTCTAACAATTAGAAGATGCCCGTTCCCAACAGTTTATCACACAAGATTGTATATCAAACTGTTTTATAAATTACTAGCTGACCCATATTATTTATTGTAAAAGTGGTTCTGCCATATTAATTATTTCTTAGCGGTATGAAATACATAATACTTTACGATCTATTCTTCTACCTACCAAATATACATAAAAAAAACAAAAGTCGGTCGAGCCGTTTCGGAGGAGTGCGACCACAAACACCGTGGCACGAGATTTATATATATATAGATGTAAGTAACACTAACATCTCCAATAATAAGTTTCATCAAAAAGAATAACACAAATTCGCTGTGTAATATATTTAGAAGTTCAATTTCAATTCCCAGATCGGGTAATATTTTCTTTTAGGAAATTCTCAGCAACAGTAGATTCAAAATAAACGTCATTATGATACCGACGAGATATTTTAATAAAATTATTTTAAAACCGAAATATTTCAAAACTACATAGTTTATTAAAATACCTCGCTTAATTCATTTATGCGTTACGCACCGTGCGTCGACCGCATTGCATTTGCCACCTACTGTTTTATTACATACGTACTAGCTTTTGTCAGCACAGAATTTTTTTCTTTTCCGTACTCCTGATAAGGCAGCGAGACTCGCGTGTATGTCAAGCGGCGCGGTCACGCGGTTGCGTTTGCCGCGTCTGCGTCTCTGAACATAAACGCGTCCTATGACGCATAGGAGAAACAAGCGCTTTATTATTTAAATAGAGATATTATTAACACATATACAAAAAATATCTTACCCAGAATATAATTCACCAAACATCCATTCGGCGATTACTACATCAAAACGTTCCTTAGGATCATTAAGCAGTTTCTGGACATTTTCGTTTTCAATTGTCATCTTAGTTATTTCGGTGAACATGGGCATTAACATACTGTGATCAATAACAACCTTTTTGCTCATCAGCCCACTTATTTTTAATTCGTCCTCTATAAAAATAGAAACTTTATAATATTCATATTTAATAGTACAGATAAGTTAGGAAATATGTTAATTTATTTATTTAGCTCACAAAACAAGTTACAATTAAAGAAAAATAAGGTTTAGAGTATACAGTATAAAGCCAGATTGTAGCTCTAACTATGCGTGCACAGAATGTTCCAAGTAAGAGTATTAGTTGTATTAGTAGGTACCTAGAAAAAATTATATGTAACAACCTATACTGTGTAAGAATGATGAATGCTTTTCTAACCAGAGCTAGAACTGTTAAAATATATACATAGGTCACAAAATAACACTTATGAACGTCAATCGTCAATCATCGTGCGTTGGGTGGCGGGAAAAGTTCGGCCATGCCCACACCAAAAATTTCCATACTAGGTTGTTAAGTTTCAACTCAAAATTCTAGAGTTCTAGGTTATGTAACTATTGTAATAAATAGTTCATTGTCGATTATCGGTGACAAAAAAACATCATGAGGAAACCTGCATGTCTTAGAGTTCTCCAGAATCTAAGCAAACCTCACTGGTACAACATAGTAGACTATGGTTTATAAGTAATAGTAAATATCACCTAACGTTGTATGTTGTATGTACTATAAATAGTAACTTATGTGTCTGTAACTCACCTGGTATAGCTTTCACATTAGCGCTGACATCTATTCTACGAACATTGGTAGACTCGGGCTTATAAGGGTACGGCGCTATGTATGTCACCTATAAAAACATCGATATTCTAACTAACTCTTTAGTTGCATATAAAAAAAATAAAATAATTGTTAGAATATTATACTTAGTTTAAATATTCTGGTCATGATAGTAAGTTTTACACTATGTTTCATACGGGTCAAACAATTTTGATCAAATATAGCAAAATAAAATCAAAATAAACGACCAATCAACTTTTTGATATTCAATTTATTTTGATACATGGTCCTTTGAGAAACCGCGATGTAAAATCATAATGATTCTTAAAATACATTGCGGTAGTTATGAAATAATACAATAGTGTATAATGTACTTGGGTTATAGTATGATAGTATATATAATAATAATTATTATGCATTAAGAATGACGTTTAAGCGTAACAATAACGCTCCGGTTCTAACGAGTCTTCTAATATTAATACACGATACTACTCCAGAGAGAGATAGAGATAAAAAATAGAGAGATAGAGAGAGAAGGCAGAATTAACTTCCGTAGCTCATCTACACAATTGCGAAAAAAGTTGTATAATATCGAAACTAACCTCATGGCCATCGTTGACCAAGTGCCTTACGATCCCATCGCCAAGGATCCTGTGACTGCCCGCGGGTATAGGGAACACCACCAGAATCTTGTAAGCCTCGCAGCATGATACGATCACCACCAGTTGTACCAGCCACAGTTTTAACGCAGACATGTTCTGGACAACATCATAAGAGGGCAAATATAATTTAACATTTTTTGATTTAATAATGTAAATATAATTAGTATTAATAAAACAGCTGAGATCTCAGCCTATTTAGGCTCGGCTATTCGTGATTAAAAATCTCGTCGATTTCAGTTCCAGTACTCGACTAAAACACCAATATTCTTGGGCCTATTAAAGACTGATACATTTAAATGCTGCTCTATATTATCCTCGAATATGAACCAAAATACTATTTTATTTCTTTGTTACGGTTTTATGCCTTAACTACTTGACCGATCATCATGAACAGAGAGAACAGGGGAACAGAAAAGGACCACATTTCACACAGAATAATTTGCCCGATATCCTATTCTGTATGTTACATTTCATGACGATTGGTCGAGCAATGAGGTCGTAAAAGCGTAACAAATAAACAAACAAACACCCAATCGCATTTATAATATAAGTTATGTAGGTTTGACGTATTGACAAAGATCAAGGATTTGTCAGCTCTGCTCAGCTATTGTCACGAAATTTTTGCAGGTATCGATCTAGGCACAAATAAATATAAATACGGGATACCTTCTTTTCGCATAATGTTCTTTGTCCTAATATACTTCGGCATAACGATTTTGGCACAATTTGTTTTGGCATAATAATACTTCGGCATAATTTTTTAGGCATACATTTTATGTTGGCATAATCATGTTAAAGACTAATTTGTTTTGGCATAAATTTGATTCCCATAACTTTAGTAGACCTAATGACTATTAGCATAATATACTGTGCAACAAAAGTTAGTGACAGAACCGAATTGCTGCAAAACCGACTTTACGTAGTCTTGTTTGTCCTACCCCTAGAGTGTAATTTAAAATCGTGTAGAAGCGTAGGGGCGAAGCGGCCTGCGGGCTGAGGAGCAGGCGGCTGCGAGCGAGCCGCCGCGGCTGAGGCTGGCCGGCGAAGGCGGCCAACAAGCCGAAGCTGCGACGGTGAGCGAAAGCCGTCTGCGACGATTAGCACGCGTGGGGCCGCCGGAGGCCCGCAGCGCCGGAGCCGTGACAGAAACTTTATGCTTAATAAATTTATGCTTTAGAATATTATGCTTAATCATTATTATGGTTAGAGAAATTATGCTTAAAAAAATATGCGTAAGCTGTTATGCGTAATTATATTATGCGAAAATATAATTATGCAAAACAAAATTATGCTAAGTTATATAAGGTCTTAAAATTTTATGCTAATGGATAGGGATCCTATAAATACACAGGATAAAATTTAATTTATGTGGAAAATTTAACTACATTTACGTGACATTATTTTATACATGTTTTATCGTGGTTGTAAACAAGGGCAATAAAATCTAGACATAAGATAAACCACTGCACCATCCACTTTACCTATTTAAATTATATCACACAGAAGAAATACAATAGTAGCCGAACATATCACAAATTGTGTGTTGTTGACACCTACTAATGACAACATTGTATCACAGATGTTAACGCCTGCCTCAAACCTAGGCTTAAGGTAATTTACCTATAAGTGGCAGCGGCACACCGACGGCTAGACACAATAGGTTTCTAATTATATCTGGCATTCTAACATTCATTCCAATAACAGCCTTAGAAACAGCCTGTAACACAGGTCTCTGACCTAGTTTAGGCAATACCATGTAAAAAACAGACTTTGTATCCAATATTTAAATTTTAAATGTTTTCCTTCAGATTAAATACTTTTAAAGTGAATTTAATACAATAAGTAGCCTGTAATGTATTTTGTAAAGTATTTTATTGCATAAAATTTATTATTAGTATTATTTATTATTTGACAGTTTAAAATAAAGAAAATCGTTCAATTAAATCACAGTTATATCGTATTTGTACTTACAACTAGCTGATATCCTGTGATTCCGTTAGCACACATGTACCCCGTATTCTACTTAAAGGTAATTTTCCAAACTGTTTTCTGAACTATTCTAAAAATGTGTTTAGCATAACCAAACCTTATGTATCGATTGGTAACAAACTTTAGAGATATGAATAGGCTATGATTTTTATCTTATAGATAATCATTGGACCATTCATACGAGTAAGATAACTTATTACATTTGATAATGAACGTCTGAGTTTTAATACAAGCTGTGCCTGCGATTTTATACGTATTTTATCTGCTGTTTATCGTACTCTTTGTCTGAATGGATAGCGCAATGATCAAATAGTCTTCCCACGCAATATATTTTGTGCGTTTTAGACATTTAACAAAAAATGCATCTTTAAAATCTATTTTTCGGAGCACTTATCTTATCTTATCTTATGTGGGGGCCAGTCAGTGCAGACCGCCGACACTTCGACCCAGTGGGATCTTTTGTGTCGACACTCCCCAATAATACGCACATAATTTCTAAAAGTCATATAACTTCCGAAAGTCAGAGGTGCGCGACGTGGGTTCGAACTTGAGACCCTCTGCATTGCAGTCTATTGGTCTCCCCACTGAACTATCGCTGCTCGTCGGAGCACTTAAAATTGCCATGTCATTTATTTATTACTAGTTTTCACCCGCGGTTTCACTCGCGTAAATGTAGGTTAGGTAAGGTTAGGTTTGCAACAGTTCTTTTTTCTGGATGAAAGGTACCCTATGTCCTATTCTGTACCCCTAACAACGGGTATGCAAAATTTAATGTTGATCGTTTGAGTAGTTAAGGCGTGAAAGCGTAACAAACAAACAAACAAACTCATTTTCGCATTTATAATATTAGTAAGGATTTGTCAATCATTTTAAATGAATGATTTTGAGCTAGGCCAAATGTTATCTCTAACTAATATATATATAATGAATAGCCTACACAAACGCACATACAAACATACGAAGCTTATTAAGATTTATTAGGTATATGTATAGATATCTTCAAAAATCACTCTTGATAACCAAGATTATAATATCGTTCAGTCGTAGACATAAAAGCACTACTTGTAATAAACCGATAACAGATAATGCAATGAAGTGGCTAACGAAATTGTAATCCCCTGATCACGTGGTTTAATAGTGATGTAGTTAAACACATTACAATTATTATGAGTAATCGACAGAATGTTGATTAGTGGAGATATTATTATATATCGGCTATCGGCTTTTGGCCCGTAGTTTAGCTCGGTAACGATATTTTTCTGGATGACAGGTACCGTATGTCCTTTTCTGTTTCCTTGGCAATGTATATGCGAGATTTCATGATGATCGGTCGAGTAGTTTAGACGTGAAAGCATAAAAAAACCAAAGAAACAAAATAACATTCGCATTTATAATATTAGTTAGGATAGGATTACGGGATAGTAAAATTTTCTATTATCGCGATATTTTTATGATTATACTAGTTTATTTCTGAGGTTTCGCCCGCGTGATGAATTACTGTAGCACATGGTCAATCGGCGTGTCAAGTTACATCAAAATTTATTTAGTGATTTACGCGAATTGAGGAACAAACACAACAATTCTTACTTTTGTGAATCTAAGGACCCTTTTAATCGACATTTATCTATTATTATAATAATATATTAAAAGAGTCCTTGGAATCACGGACCTTAAGAGTAATAATAGGTAAAAAGCGACTGGAAATGTCTTGTGGTCACGGATGTTAAGAATAATATTAGGCAAAAGGCGATTAAAAGGGTCCTTGAGGGTCCCGGGCATTTATAATAAGTAATAATAGTTCTTCCAGGAAAGACCGAAAAGTATAAAATATTGGGGCGCGATGTTTGTTTCTTTTAGATGTCCCATGTCTCGTTCACGTACTTTGGTAACCACCGGTGTAGTTTCACTAGATAGGAATCCCACATATCCTGGCTTTCATCTGCAGTATATATTTTTGTCCGCAAAAGTACTTATAAAATTAAGTTTTTCGAAGAAACCAGTATGTTAAACAGACTGACTGACACAACAATTATAAATATCTGATTAATTAAGTCTTTATAATCAACATGATGAATAAAAAAGTATTTAGTCCGTCTTTTAGATAAGCAATAAATATTGGTCACGTATGTTTCTTTAGTTCCACAAAATAATAACAACGAAGACATAACGCGTTTAAATTTCGTGTTACGTCACTTGCCGGTATACATTTTATAAAACAGGGACGTCACAAGTCTTCACTTTCAAGCTTTAATGTGTTATATAGTTAATATAATTGTTAATACATAAAATTGCTGTCCAATATTTCTCGCTTATCTAAAAGATGGACTATTTAGAATCACTTATTTTTAACCCTGTCATCATGCCTATTCATTTTTACTAGCGGTTGCCTTGTGCTCGAAATTCGACCAAAGTTTGCCTGTAAGATATTGCTGATATATGACGTCATTATATATTGATATATGTAACCATAGTTACGCGCTTCGACTACGTGTGTCAAATGCATGGTTGTGTGCGTGTAGTGGTTTTTCGTTAATTTAATGTATTTGTAATGCATATTTTATATAAATATTAGGATTCGCCCCTCCTTCTCCATATAAACTTTAACTGTGCAAAATTTCATACTCCTCCGTCCGCGCAATTTTCATTAAAAGGGGTGCAAAGTTTTTGCTACACGTATTAATATATAGATTACCTTCGCAGTAGGAGTAGCAGGAGGCAGTTCTGGCACGCCACGATCGTGGCGGTAAGTACCGTGTTTGAGGAGTGGCTGGAGAGGCGGCATGGCGCCTTCACCTTCCCGCTGACACAGGTAATGACTGGCCACGGTTGTTTTGGCCAGTTCCTGTGTCGTATACGCCGGCAAGAGACGCCCGGTTGTCATCATTGCGGCGACTGCCGCGACGTTGTTGAGGACACGGCGCTGCACACTTTGGCAGTTTGCCCCGCTTGGGTATCGCAGCGCCGTGAGTTGGTCGCGGCAGTCGGATTGGTTGCCCTCTCGCTACCGGCTGTAGTACAGTCTATGGTCCGGAGTGAGAGGTCGTGGAACGCTGTCCCCTCCTTCTGTGAGGAAGTGATTTCCATCAAGGAGGCGGCGGAGCGGGAGAGGGAGCGATTAAACCCTCTCCCCAACCGCAGAGCCGGGCGCCGGAGGGCGCGAGACGACCTCCAGCCATCCTGAGGTTTTACCTGGAGGTGGTGGGCTTCGTGGGCCAGCCCACCACCCATTCAGCACCAGGTCCGAGAGGCAGCGTGCGTGTTTCCACGCGCGCCTCTGTGTCTTGTGTCCGTCCCCCTTCAAGGGGACAGTAGGTTTATGTGACCAAAGTATCTTTTCGTGAGTGGCCTGCCGTTTCATACGGCGGGCCGAAACCTCGGCGGTGTCGCGATTGCATGTGAAAGTGATTCGCGCGACCCCGCCGACTATGGTTATGTCGAGGAACACCGTGGTAGGTTTAGTCGGTATTTTGGAAGGTCCATTCTCATCGTTTCAACATCTTTCTTTTACCGCTCCGCCTGCCGCCGCAGAGGGGTATACGTCAATGCATTAAACCAAGTAAAAAAAGAAAAGTAGGCGGCAGTTGATCTACCACGCAGAGATCTCGAGTTCGATCCCAAGGCGCGAATCTCTGATTTTTTGAAATTATGAGCGTATTAAATAGTTAATTTTCGTTTGCTTTAACGGTGAAAGAAAACTTAAGAAAACCTGCGTGTCTGAGAGTTCTCCATAATGTTCTCAAAGATATGTGATGTCTGCTGACCCGCAGTGGGCCAGCGTGGTGGACTATGACCTAACCCTTCTCACACTGAGAAGAGTCCCGTACCCCGCAGTAGTATAGATTCATTATAATATTACAGACAGAAAATTAATTTTATATATATGTAGATATAGATATAAATCCACTAGGTAGGTACCTATATCATTATTTCTTACAGTCATTGTGACTACAGAGATTTGGTTATGTCAGATAAAAGTATAGAACTATGTCGCAATATTACTAGACTTTTACATTAGAATTATAAAAAATATTGATTTGTCATGCAACATTGACGTTGCATGACAAGGCAAACACCTTGTTTTTATATTCAGTATACATATATAGATATACACAATTTCATTCCTTTAACACAGCTTCATGACTTATATCCCCAAATAGTCTAAGATCCGGCTGCAAGATTGCTACATGAATCGAGTATGTAATGAAAATCTACCTATCACCTACTTCTGACGCATGCGCACTAGCTTTAAAATCACGTACAGCTGGCAATCGCCATCCTTGTCTGACGACTGATGAAACGCGATAACTCTCTTTCACTTTAATCTATCTTTAACAGCTGGCAACCCCTACTTGTAGCCACTTTTACATAAGCAGACATATTTCGTCATGGACAAAAAAAACTTAGCTTCAATTTAAGATATAAATAATAATAATAAAATTAAAACTTTGATTAAAACTCTCGAAGGGCCTCTTCACGTTGGACCCATGTCTCCGTGTAAGCCTGCCAAAGAGCCGGGTATTTACCTAACGTATTAGGAATATACCTGTGAAAGAGAAACAAATAATAATAATAATAATAATTTATTTCCAAAATCAATGGTTACAAATATTCTGTAAAGGTATACATATTAAATTATAAGTACAAAATGATTAAACGAGTAGAAAGGTCACCCATCCCTGTACTAGTTAAGAACTGTATCACAGGTGACGGTGCCTTCCAATACAACACACTGAGTAAACTAACGCAAGGAACAGACTTAAGATATATTCAAATATAGCACTATTTTATATATACATAGGTAAAAACTTAAATACTAAATTAAATTAAACAGATCGCCGAAATAGCAAATTTCGTAAACAAAGTATAGGTAAGAATCTAGGTTATTATCTAATTCATTATTAAAAACATAGGTACATTGTTCGTGTTGTAATAATAGTTGTAGGTGTGCATTTTTGTGTGTTAGCGACATAAAACCGCGCATCAGCAAATCGCAACACTGGGTCATTGTCTGTTATGTAACACTTGTATTGAGTTTATAAATAATTATTGAATATAGAGTTCGGATCATTCACTAAGTAAAGCATAAATAATAGGATAATTATTTAATACGGGGTGTCTTTAGGCGCCTCCATAATCGATCGAGTTTAAATACCTTTTCTCGGCTATGAGTCTCGCCGGGCAATCAGCAGCGCCTGTAATGTGATTGCTAGGTTTCTTAAAATGCAAGCAAGTTGCGCATTTAGGTCCCTCTCGCTTCGGGCAGTCCTTAATAGAATGGCCTTGATCACCACAATGGCCGCAAGTATAACTGCTCTCGCGACATGTCTTCGCCGCGTGCCCATACTGCTGGTACTTGTAGCAGCGTGTTACTAGAGTAAAATCCCTCACAGGACAGGACGACCAATTTATAAAGACTCTATCATTAACGATGAGAGCCTTTCGTATTGCTCCAGAAACTTCAAGGACGTAATTACATGTCTCAGCGTTCTTTTTGCCTGATTTATGGCTTAATTTAATAGACCTTAGAAACGTCTCGAGGCCAACCTCAAAATCAAAATATTGCCGGCGAACTTCAGGATACCAATATCCTGAAGTTTGCCGGCAATATTTTGATTATAGAGGCAAGTGTAAACTTCAGTATCGTGAATGGACGAAGGAACTCCTATAACTACCACCCTAGGCTTACCTTTAAAGGGCTCGTCAATTGTAAGACCCATGTTCATGGTCTGGACCTGCTGTTTAAGCCTCTCTATGTCATCCTTAGTATCAGTACTGATAATTATACCGCCGTTTCTTGTCTTTCGTAGTCCCCGGACGTGCAGATTCATTTGTTCAGGACGGACTATCTTCTGGACAATAGATTTTGTCTCCTCACTCGACTTGGATTTATCGCTGGGATAGATCGCCACTGAACTAAAATTTGACGGCTGTATAAAAGTATTGGTACCAGTCTTCACCATGTCTGCGAAAGAAGGGCCTGTGATAGGTTTTGTAGATTCTTCTACAGTCCGCTTCAAGTCCTGAAGTCGCCATGATACATCAAGCTGGTCTTCTAGGGTTTTCACAGAGGAATATGCATGCACGGCTTTCATTTTGAGTGATTGATATTCTACTGCCAGCTGCGAAGTCCCGTGTCCAACTTTACGGCATAAAGTATTGATCCTTAATTTTTGCTCAGAGTTCATTTTGCCCTCTGATACAATAGAACACACTTCATTTAGGCACTTTTCAATGGACGTCATCCATGACTGAATTTCAGGCGTTGTTATTATTTCAAGTTCATCTTCTTTACCTGAGGCTTCATGTCTCGGTGAGGTCATGGGTGTCTTATCAGCCATAGGAGGTGGCGTGCGAGTGGTCCTGCTACTTCTATTAAAGGGACTGCCCTCCATGTTATTAGTTACTTAATCTTCATACAGTAAACATTTTCACTAATAAATTGCACATATTTATTGAACGGAAGCGTAATAATGACACAGTTTGCGTTGCGCCGGCTAGCGCTAAAACGAGGTCACAATTTATAACTTATTCATTGTTATTTTACTAAGTAATTGGTCAACGCGTCTGTTCTCAATGAAGACTATAATACTACGTCATGAACGTATAAATGTAACAAAGTATTACCTGTTTAAACCTGGCAGCGAATAGGTTGCGGCCGAGTCCGCAACTGCAATCATAACTTTTCAAGTTCTATACATATATTACTGTGCAGTGGATTATAGTTTATTTTATAAAAACGTGAATGTAATTTTTTGGAAAAAGTCAATTAATAATATTTTAATTAATAATACTAGCGGCCACATTTTGATTGGCACCTTGGCAAAAATATGTTCCCCTATTTATAATTATACATAAAATTAGATTTTTATTACATACTCCATTCATGTAGCAATCTTGCAGCCGGATCTCGTACTAAGAGGTCCTACCCACAGAAATAAATAGTAGTAGAATGGTGAATGTCACGTTTTCGCGTACATTTCGCGCGTGCCACATTTCGGCAAGCCCCGCCTACAGTGACGTATAAATAGTGAGGGGACACTATGGAATTATTATCGATATGTTGAGAGCTGTGGAAGATGAAATTATGTTATTGTTTTTATGTAAAATGTCTTATTATGAATAGTGATGATAACATATTAGGTACTATATAAACTTTGATTAAAGTATAATGTTATTGAAGTGAAAACTTCTTTATCGACGTATGGGAGAAATTTTGTAGCAGTGTAAAAAAATCGTCACGTTTTTCGGTTACGCGCCATGTTGCTTTTTGATATATGTAACCATGGTTACGCACTTCGACTGCGTTTTTGAATTATTTTTGGTTTATAAAGAAGTGTTTATGATCAAGGATTGAAGTTTTCACTTCTATCGGCAGTCTCCAAAGACAGCCCCAATTTTCTTTTTTAAAATAAAACGTATGTATTTAGTTAAAAATCTGTATTGAAAACTTACAAAACTTTTGACTATATTATAGAATATACTTTATATAATATATATTATTATATCAAAAATAAATTTATTCAAGTTAGGTTACAAGGTAACACTTATGAATGTCAAAGTTACACTAAATTCTGTCTGTGAATTTACATTTACTGCCACGTTCAGCAAAGCAAGGGTGTAGGGTACTAACAAACATTCGTTAAAATAAATTGTTAATTATGAAAAAATTCTTAACAACATTATTCTGCCTGACTTAATCAGCAATTGTATACACACTGCCATTAGACTAAACCTACAGATCAAAGAAACAGTTGATTAATATTAATAAACGTATTGATATCGACATAATAATTAATTCAAGAGTGTCCTTCGAATTAATATTCATTTTATTTATCGATAAATTTAAGACGTCACCATAAACCGAACGTCAATCACTAGCGCAATCGCTGACCAATCACAACTATTTATTTGACCCGACGCCCCTGATTTGTTTTTGTTTTATGGCATCTTGTGAATATCGCTTATCTCGACGTACATTGCGTGTGGGTTTCATATTTATGTGAACAAGTATCGCATAATTCAAGCAATGGATATTTAACATAACGAAGAAATGAACGATGATGTTCTTATTAAACAAACATGGTAAAAGTAGAACACTTATTTTGAATCTCAATAATCTTAAATTTTACTCAATTTAAATACTTACTGGTGATATAAAATGCCTCCTTTTTCCATATTTAGTACATCACTTTTATTTTTACAATTGGAAACTGCACAATATGGCATATTTGTAACGAATTTAATGTTTTTTTACCTCCGGAGCGCGCGAACGGGAGACGCGTTGCGTAATGCAAATGCGTTTAGAAGCATATGCACTATAGTGCAATAGCTTGGCACGCGCGCCACGCCCTCATCACCATTCTACTACTATTTATTTCTGTGGTCCTACCCGATGGGGATAATAGGCATGCAACTGTCTGTGCACGTACCTACGGGAGACGTGAATACGGTTGTAATATACCTCATATTACAACCGTATTAACGTCTACCGGTTACAGTTCCATACACCGTGCTGCTATAAAGATTAGTTTAAATAAAATCAAATTCCGATAACACCGTCTCACGAACTCAAGTTAATAAATTTTAAATAACTTAAAATTATTTATTTTCATTCATTAAAACAAAATAATTACAAACAAATAAAAAAAAGTGCAATTGATTTGGCCTACCAAAATTATGAGATAATTGTAAACATTTTCGCAATAAAATGCAATAAAAAAAGGAACAATGCCTGATATGGAGATTTAACTGAAATGTTAAGTTGAATGTATATTGAGCATAGTTGTGCAAAATGTATTACCTTGCCATTACCCTAACCTTGCCATAACGCCAACCTTGCCATAACACCAACCTTGCCATAACACCAACCTTGCCATAACACCAACCTTGCCATAACCATAAACCTAACCTTGCCATGACACCAACCTTGCCATAACCATAACCCCAACCATGCCATAACCATAATCATAACCTCGCCATAACACCAGCCTTGTATTAACCGCAGCCTTGCCATAACCCCTAACTTGCCATAACCCAACCGCTTCTAAAACAAAAGGCGAAACACGTTTTAACATTTTGTGTTAGAAGCGGAATACTGTACGGATGGCGTAGTGGTTTAAGTGATCACTGGCGCCCGCTGGCGTCCAGGACGAGGCCTATGAAATGATTTCCTCAATCATCGACATTCTAAGTAAAATAAGCAGAACGTCACAACTCGTATTCCAACGCGCGGTCCCCGCTCAACTACAGCTCGACGCTCGTGCTCCGCCGCCCGCACCGCTGTCGTCGAGAACAGCTTCACACAACTTTGATCAAGACGCGCGTGCCGTCGCCCGCGCCGCCCGCACCGCCCGCCGGCGTCCAGGACGAGGCCAGAGGTTTTAGATAGGCTACCATTATGGAATAGTAAACACTATGACCATAAAAATAGACGAATAATTAAACCGAGTGATCTGGCCGCTGGCGTCGTGAACGGACCACGTACACCGCGCAAACCGCGCGCCCCGCTCGCGCCGCCCGCTGGCGTCCAGGACGAGGCCTAAGGGACAACAATTTATGTTATTACTGTGGATTTACGCCAAGTAACTCCTAATTCAATTCAATACTACCCGTTTCATTCATCAAGAAACTGAATTATATAAACGGCACGTGTCCTGCTCTAAACCTATTAAAAATAGCCTGACCCTTCTCACACTGAGAAAAGACCCGTGCCCAGCACTGACTATTTACAAATAGAGCTAATAAAATTATTCTCTTACATCTCACAGCGAATTATTTTGTAATTATTGTAATTGTTTCGACGTCAGAGCTACAAAACTGTGGTGTTATTATGGTGCGCCTTGACCTTTCATCGTGCCTCATGATTTGTTTGACTTACTTGTCGATTTGTATCGTAAACAGACCTTGAAAATATAACACACAATGTCCTATGTATCAATATACATATGTTATACAGTGTTCAATTGCAAGAATAGCGCAGTACAAAGATATATACCTACACTACATTGTAATTGCATTCGGGATAATGAGACGAGATCGTCGCAAGGCCAGGTTATTTTGATATATAAAACTAAAAGTCAGAAGGATTTTAAAGCGATCAATACATATATAATAAATAAATCATTATATTAGTGACTTTAACAATTAAATAAACTGTAACATTTATTAACCCTTACACCAATAAAAATCTGTTATACCACATTTATTGCACATTTTTGCTTAGTATATTTATGGTTTTATTCTTCGTTTATTCTCTTAACTCAGGTACAGCTTTTATACCACGTTTATTTGTAAGCCCGTATATATATGTAGAGTTTAGTGGGATTCACATGAGTTATCTAAGAATAATAGGGCACAGCAAAAACTTCGCTTAATCCTTAATTTTCCATCAATTGGAGCAACCCAACCACGGAACTAGTTCCACCCTACAGAAGATAGCAGCCAAATAACCTTATGCCACACCTCTGATACTTCATTATGAAACCACTTCCTACTGTTTCAGACGCACCAAACTAATCATTAATATAATAATAATAATAATATATATTCTACCACATACACACAACACCATCTAGCCCAAACTAAGCAGAGCTTGTACTATGGGAACTAGACAATGGATAAACATACTTATATACTTTTTTTTTACATAAACACCCAGACCAACACAAACATCCATGTTCATGCAAACAAATGTTTGACTTGTGCGGGAATCGAACCCGCGACCTCAGGCGTGGCAGTCGGTTACACTAACCACTACGCCATCGAAGCCGACAATATACATTGACAATGTGCATGAACATGGATGTTTGTCTTGGTCTGGGTGTTTCTATGTATGATATACATATATGTATTTACAAAAAAAAGTATATAAGTATGTATGTTTATCCATTGTCTAGTACCCATAGTACAAGCTCTGCTTAGTTTGGGCTAGATGGTGTTGTGTGTATGTGGTAGAATATAGAATATATATATTGTACTCATCGAGCGGGATAAAGATGCCGCTATATGGAAGCAAGGTAAAAGTACTTCTCGTGCGCGCGCGAGTGGCGACAACCAAATGTTGCCGGCCATAAAGGACTACCAGCCGTACTGCTACGTGAGTTAGTGTTGCTTCTTGTTCTGCTTTCTAACATTTTTATTTCATTTTTTCCCCTTTTGTTTATGATATTTTAATGACATAAAATGATCTGGAACTTTTAAATAAGGGGAAGGCACTGGCTCCTGCAACACGGTTGTTCCTAGTGCAGGGGTCAGAGAATTCTAAATTATTGTAGTTTAATTTGTGCCAATAAAAAATTACATACATACATACATACATAGATTCACGCCTGTTTCCCAGAGGGGTAGGCAGAGACTACGGATTTCCATTTGCTACGATCCTGACACACTTCTCTGGCTTCATTCACTTTCATCACATTCCTCATACACGCCCGCCGGTTCAAGGAGCTCTTAACCTGGCCTTTGTCCAGGACGCCTCCGATCTGGTCGAGAAACGTTCGCCTAGGTTTTCCTCTTGCGACTGTTCCATTCACACTAGCCTTATAAACTTTCTTAGTCAGTCTTTCCTCGTCCATTCTTTCTACATGTCCAAACCAGCTTAACATACCCTTTTCTATTCTTGTAACTATATCCACTTTCATGCCGCATCTCTCTCTAATCACACTATTTCTTATTCTAAAGAATTATTATTATTATTATTCACTAAAAGATAAAAACAACTATTAAAGTTGTTCTTTTTCTTTATTTTAAACTTTGTGAACTTTGACGACGTTGGTAGTAATAGCTTTATTATTCTTTGCTATTGCAGTGTGTTCCTGCGATGAGTAATAGTTCCATGTTTACGTAGTAGAGCCTCGCTGATTTCAGCATGAATGGGCCGGCTCGACCGGGGAAGGACTACCCTGTCACAGAATATCGACGTGAAATAGCAGTATTCCTACTGTTGTGTTTCGTTCGGTGAGTGAGGGTGCCGGAGGCCCAATCACCCTCTTTCCACCTTCCCGCTTCTTCTCCTTCCCACTTCCTCCTGACCTAAAGGGTCGGCAACGCGCAAGTGGTGTTGCAGGTTCGGTGACCACTTACCATCAGGTGCTATACTTGTTTGCCACCTTAGTTGTATAAAAAAAATGCTCTACAAAAATGCGTTGAGCTGACATAGAAACAAAGATCTTTGCTACGCGTTTTTGAAGCATAGGCCTAACAAGCGTTTCTAGGTTTTAGTAATCACTTACCATAAACAATCAAGAATAAATATATAAGTTGATACTTGGCTCGGAACAATAAATTTATCTCAAAACATCAGTAAAAATTACATCCAAATAGGTTTAGCCATTACGGATATTAGCATTTACAAACATACAGACACACACAACCCTATATCTATACTAATATTATAAAGCTGAAGAGTTTGTTTGTTTGTTTGCTTTAACGCGCTAATCTCAGGAACTACTGGTCCGATTTGAAAAATTCTTTCAGTGTTAGATAGGCCATTTATCGAGGAAGGCTATATATATCATCACGCTAATATCAATAGGAGCGAAGCACCAATGAAGAATGTTTCAAAATCGGAGGGTTTTTTTTCCTTTTGAGAGCTTCCGCTGCGTGCGCTGCGTAAACAGTTAAAGTTTCGCAAAAATCATGTAGGACAGAATTGTTACCCTTTAAAAGTTCTAAAAAAAGTCCGCGACAACATATGTCTATCTTTTAAGGTTGGCTCACTATAACCTTTTTTATGCTAACCAAATTTCTTCTGAAATAATGCATTATTTGCGAAGGTGTTTTTATAAACGTGATATTAATCCTTATCCAAATAAGTACGTTATTCATCACATTAAACAAAATTGCCCTTTACATCATTCGATTTCAATGAATATATCGCAGTTTGAAAATAACATCGCAAAAATATCATAAAAGTGATGTAGGTACGTACCTAAAATAGTTAAAAATATTTTCATCTTCTACGTAAACGAAGTCGCGGGTTAAAGTTAGCGTTAGCCCAAAGTGACTATTCCACGCGGACGCAGTCGCGGGCAGAAGCTAGTATACCTATATATGTAATATGTAGTTGCGACAGATATCTAGATATCAGTCGCAACTATGAGTAAACTGTTCAGTCGAGACAGTGATTATCATTAACTAAACACTGACAGTGTGCCGTCAAACGAAGTCGGAGACAGAACAGAATAACATCGGCAATAAAAGTTTTAAACGTGATTTTTGTGAAGTATATTTTAATAGACTGAAGGATACATAGTGAAAATTAGTGTCAGCATTTTACCCTGTATTACGGTTAGTATAGCGTTCATGTTATTATCATGTCTCTAATATTAAGTATTTATAAGGCTTAGTGGTCCTTTCGAAGAATTATGCGAAACGGCAGTATTTAAAAGCAATATTTTTTTAGCTGTCGATTCACACACATCGAAATAATTTGAGTACAAAACTAGTGCAGACGGAGCCGTTTCACACTTATATTATTTAGATTTTTGCGAATCGACAAATAACAAGTGAGAAACGGCAATGAATTGCCGTAAATCTTAGAGTTCGAAAAAATTGTATCACGTGATCTTGAGGTCAGATGTCAAAGTTCATAGTCATTTCGGGAGTATATCGACTATGCTGAGTCGAATGGCGTTGACCGCGAGTCTCCGGATCTTGAGTTGAAAGTTGTATAACAGACAGACGGACGGACAAAGCTGTTGTATAAGAGTTCTTTCGAACTCTAAAAAATATTAAAAATATTGAAAACTACGAACATTTAGCAATTTTTAATAATCAATAATAATTGGTATAACTGCTGCAACACCTTGTACATATGTGTTGTAAAATATTGAAATTATAATTGAATGGCAATCTGTGAACGTGAGTTTCTTGCCAGTATCTTCTCACAGGCTTAACTCTTTGCCTGAACATAGCAATCAACCTAAACGTAAACTCAGTAACCTTGCTAAACTCACTAACTTAGAAACTTTGGCGTTGTGTTACCTTGTGATCTAAATTAATTTTGACTAATGACTATCAAACAGTAATTTTTTTTAAACATATTACGCTCGGGAGAACTTCATACTGCAATGCAGAGGGTCTTGAGTTCGAACCCACGTCGCGCATCTCTGAATTTCGGAAGTTATATGACTTTTCGAAATTATGTGCGTATTGATTGACAATATCGCCTGCTCCGTGCCTCGTAGTGCACGTTAAGCCGTCGCGTCGGTCCCGGCTGCCATGAACATCTATGGCAGCCGTTATTGGGAAGTCAGTGCACTCTAACCTCTAATATCCTGACACTGGTCTAGTCTCAGGGTAACGTTAACCTTCGGGTTGCGGAGTTCAGATGGCAGAGTTCAAATCCGGTTAGACTAGAAAGCCGATCCCAAGTGACTTCGGAATATTAAAGGCTAGGGAGAAGAGATATTACGTTAGAAGAACGCCCGGCTCTTTGAGAAGCTTACACAGATTCATAGGTCCAACGTGAAGAGGCCCTTCGAAAGTTTTAATTTAAACTGGGATGGGATACCAACAGTGCCTCGGGCTGCTATCGGTGTAGATAGCACGAATGGCGTAGTGATTTAAGACGTTTAAGTGGTGGCCTCGCCGCTGCCTCGTTGTAGCAAGTCTGCGTCTTGTTTGAGTCCGTTGTTTGAATGTTTTTATAGTCCCCCGTGACATAGGACTAAATTGTAGAGCGGGAGTTGTGTTTAAAATGCTAGATATTACATGCTAGACTTTGCCCGCGGCTTCGCTCGCGTAAATGTAGGTTGGGTTAGATTAAGTACTTTTTTCTGGATGAAAAGTACACCGAACCGAAAAGGACAGGGGCCTTTTCGGTTCGGTGTTGACAACGTGTATACGAAATTTCATGATGATCGGTCAAGTAATTGAGGTGTGAAAGCGTAACAAACAAACTTACATTCGCATTTATAATATTAGTACAGTTTAGTAAAGATTGAGACTGTGCGAATGATTTGTTATATAAGTAAGTATCAGTTTTATTTATTTCCTACAAAGTATTGAGAAATAGTAACACAAATATTTATATGTAATCTAATACATGTCGCCACTTATAAAGTTACATAACGTCTGTAATAAAGTGTTTCCTTATTATTTGAGCGCACTACAAGGATAAATACAATTAGCTTATGTGTGCGATAATGTACAAGCAAACATCTCGAAGTAATTGAATAATAACAATACAATAATATTCCACGAGTAGCTTTCGAGTACGTAGGTACAATTCAGTACCGGACTACACATATAAGGTTCTGCTGACCGAATTTTGGTGACGTCGTCCAATCCTAACGGAGACTAGCCATTTTCGCAGAAGATATTATAATAGTGCACAAGTTTGTGCACAAACACAAATGCACTCTCTGTTTCCTAACTTACTAATCTCAATCACTACTTCTTCTTACTTCTTATTTTCTCTCCGTTATACATCCTCAAATATACAATAGAACAGTAGAGCCTCGCTGATTTCAGCATGAATGGGCCGGCTCGACCGGGGAAGGACTACCCTCGCACAGAATAATGACGTGAAATAGCAGTATTCCTACTGTTGTATTTCGTTCGGTGAGTCAGAGTACCGGAGGGCCAATTCCCCCCTTACCCCCTTCCCGCTCCTTCTCCTTCCCACTTCCTTTCCTAAAGGGTCGGCAACGCGCAAGTGATGCCTCTGCAGCTCTGGTATTGCAAGCGTCCATAGGCTACGGTAACCACTTACCATCAGGTGGGCCGTATGCTTGTTTGCCAACTGAGGTGCATAAAAAAAAATACAAATATACAGAATATAAATATACATGGTCGAAATGAATGCACGGATGGCGTAGTGGTTTAAGTGGTCGTCTCGACGCTGCCACTGCTCCAAGTGTAGTGGGTTCGTGTCCCACACGGAATAAAAATTTGCGTGATCCACAAATGGTTGTTCTGAGTTTCGGTGTTCTTTGTGTCCGTTGTTTGAATGTCTGTAAAGTTCCCCGCGACACAGGAATTATTCCTATGTCGGGGAATTGTTGTTGTTGAACTTTTAAAGAAAATGCAAAATACTAATAACCTTAAAAATATTATAAATCGTGTCTTGTAACCACTATATAAATATATAATGGGTAGAAGACACGATTTAAGAAAAAAGTTGTAGAGCAAATGCTCTACAACTTTTTTCAAAGCAAAATACTTTGTTCAAAATCATATTTTACAGAACTTTAAACTGCATGCGCCCCGCGTCCTGCACGTCGCGTCGTGTGTAACGCCGCGGTGTGTTGCTTGTCTACGCTGCTGCTTTCTTTTGCGACCGCGTATAGTATTAAGTCTTAGGTCCAGTTCTAATATTTAGAAAAAGTCGTTTTAACTACGAAGCGTTTAATTTTCACATATTACCTTTCTATAATATGTGTCAAAAATTAACTGTCCGTAAGTGAAACGACGCGTTCCTGAATATAAGAACCGAGCCTTAGTCTTGCGATTTGAGCAACCTATTTAAATATTTGTATTTTTGTATGTACAAAACAGGGATGTTGCAGATGCAGATTTTTTTGATTTTTCGACATCCGCGGGTGCGGATGCGGATTCGAATATCTAAAGGCTCACATCCGCGAATGCGGATGCAGATACGTATGTCCAAATCGATGCGGTAGCTCCGTAATTGCGGATACGGATGTTAATGAAGATTGTGAATCTTATTTAATTAAAAGTATCTACAACATGCCTAGATATAACTTTAAAACATAGATTTTATTTAACGCCGATAATAATTTTAATTCACTATTTTATCACCTGTCTGAATTGAAGCCTTGTTTGCAAATAAACACTATAATTTAGAAATAATGTTCGCCTCATACGTAGGTAATTATTATGTGGTTAATATATTATTATGTTTACAACTTACATAGACTGACGTTTGTATATCCTAAAGGTGTATTACACCCACATTTCGGCTGCTATATGTTTAAGTCCTAAGTAAATAGGAGGCGTACCTAGTCTCGTCTGCCGGCACATTACCAGACTATACATCGCTTTAATACTTTGCCTGAACAACGTTCTAACAGAACGTGGAGGAACGTAGTCTAATGTCCCTCCAACACAAAGGGAGGATCCTCCGACCAGACTGAGTACTGTTGTATATATACTTAGTCGCCATGTAAATGTCACTTGTGCGATTCAGCATTGTATGGTGAGCGTGATTTTAGGCGCCTACTGTGTATACCGCCATCTGTTGAATGTAGTCGGAACTTCTTCGGCTGTGCGAAGTCGCCACAAGAACAACCGAATAACACTGCCCGAACCGAGATTTGAACCTGGGATATAACGGTCACACACAGAGATAAGCACAGAGATAAGCACAAACATAATTATGCCACGGAAAGCGAAGCAGTCGAATTAATATAATATGTATACACGATTTATATTTAATTTATTTCGTTCGTATATTAGCCATAAATTTAAATAACCCGACCCCAGTGATTTTTAATCGTTTTACACCTATAACATTGACTTGATCGTACAAGAGTTAGGGTTGCCAAATTCACTAAAATTTAGTCAATATTTCTTGTCTCGATTGTAAATACGACTCCTGTGCATGAAGCCTCAGGTTCGATCATGGGTCGGATAAAAAGTTGTTGAGTTTTTATGTCAAGAAATGTTAAGTAGGAGATGAAGTCTGGTTTGCTTATTACGTGGAACCTACCATCTTAGTCTCCCCGTGACCATGGCTGCTGAAAAGCAACCGAAACGTCGGGGAAAGTGTAAACATAAATAGTATAATAGTATAGTAATAGTATAAATAGTTTCAATAATTTAATTAGCTTAAAAATTAGTAAAGTTCAATAGTAATAGTAGTGTAACAGTTTTCAAAATTTTGTAATAAAGTGTCAAATAAACAACGCGATAAAATCCGTATATAGTAGTTTAATTTCAACTAAAAGCTTAGGTTATAAAACGTCGGTGTAGTGCCATAAGCATAAATAAAAAGTAGGTATGTAATTATTAATATGATAATAAATCTCTGAAGCGAAGTGCGCTCTTTTATGTTTAATAGAGTAGATTTAAGGAGTCGTTTAAATAGATACTACGAATGGTATGTTAGGAGATAATATTTACTCTAAAGTCAATACTGGTAAATTAATATTAAAAATGGTAAATTAAATGGTAAACTGTCGTGACTGTCATGGTGAATCCAAGAAAGATGGGGGTGGTGTTCTCCTAGCAGTATCTACTGAGTTTAAATCAGTGAGACTAAAACGTTGGGAATCCAACGTCGAGGATTTGTGGGTAATGGTGGATATCGGTACTCAAAATTATGCTAAAAAGATCGCTATTTGTGTTGTATATCTTCCACCACCTATCAAATGGGATTCTCTATGTGTATTTTTGGATAATGTCAGTAACGTTATGAATCATGTAAGTGATGTGATTATTCTAGGTGATTTCAACTTAGGCTTCATTAACTGGACTCAAATCAATAATAACACGCAATTGACACCTTCGAATTACGATTGTTCCATGGGATATGCACTTGTCGACTTCATGTCTCTTAATAACCTTTATCAATTTAATAATATGATAAATTGTAACGGCAAAGTACTTGACTTGGTTCTAAGCAATAAGTCCAATATAACAGTATCTCAAACAACTGATCTTATTAGCAAATTGGATTCACATCATCCAAACCTTCTCATAACTATTCCAATTTTAAATCACTATACTTTAAAGCCCCAACCCCGAACCGGAAATAATTATTTTAAGGCAGATTATGAAAATATACTAACAGAGCTCAAATCTATAGACTGGAACCAGTCCTTTTCTCATTGTAATGATGTAAATGATATGATTTCAATATTTTATAATGCACTTAATACTGTCGTCGACAAATATGTGCCAAAATATGGACAGAGGAAGGAACTATATCCTCCCTGGTTCTCTATGGCGCTTATAAAAATGTTACGTGAAAAAGAAAAATTAAGACAACGATATCGCAAATACAATAATCCTCGCGATCGTTTGAGCTTTGAATTACTTCGTAGTCGCTGTCATAAAATCTCAGAGATCTGTTACAGAGAGTACAAACACAAAATTGAGGTTAATATACAAAAAAATACTAAAATGTTCTGGTTTCACATAAAAAATAAACGTAAAGGTTCATCCACGCTCCCCACTCGTATGTACATGAACGGTCTAGTCGCCGATACAGGTCAGGATATTGCAAACTTATTTGCTAGTCATTTTTCATCTATCTACGATAGCACAAAGCATGCATGCTCAACAAGTGTTGACAAAGATAACGTTTCAAGCGGAAGTGGTAGAGTACAATTTATGGAGGAGGAAGTGGCGAAAGCATTGGATAAACTTGATGATTCTAAGAGCCCTGGGCCAGATGGCATTCCACCGATATTTATTAAAATATGTTGCAAGGCTCTTTCCCTTCCATTATGCAGAATATATAATAAGTCTCCCGAACACGGTCAATTGCCTGAGGTTTGGAAACGAGCTAGGATCGTTCCAATCTTTAAAAAAGATGACCCTTCTGATGTCATAAACTATCGGCTCATTTCTATTCTTTCCTGTCATTACACGTCATCTGGATCCAATAATATCTGTTCACCAACATGGTTTTAAAATTGGTCGTAGTGTACAATCTAACTTAGCTGAGTTTGTTAATGATATATCACAGGCTCTAGACAAGGGGCACGAAGTGGATGCGGTGTACACTGACTTCAGTAGTGCATTTGACAAAGTCAATCACTTGCTGCTACTGTCTAAATTGGAATCAGCTGGGTTACATGGGTCGCTTTTAAGGTGGTTTGAATCTTACTTAGCAAAGAGATCTCTGATTGTTGCTGTGAGTGGATACGAGTCGCTGCCATATCATGCCACCTCGGGAGTACCACAAGGATCTCATCTTGGGCCGTGTTTATTTTCACTCTTTATCAACACAATTACTGCTCAAATCACAAACAGCAAGTATTTGCTCTTTGCTGATGACTTCAAACTATACAGAACTATATATTCTAGCGATGATGTTTCCCGTGTTCAAGCAGATTTAGATAACATTCAAAACTGGTGCGACAATAACTGCATGACTCTTAACGTTAAAAAATGTTGCCATATAAAGTTTACACGTAAAAAGCACCCTCAAGTGTCTAATTACCAAATAAACGGTGTTTCTCTATCGAAAGTAAATGAAATTCGTGATCTCGGGGTGATAATGGATGAAAAATTAAGCTTTAAGAAACATATTGATGAGGTAGTGAAGAAGTCGGCTCAAATGCTAGGTTTTCTAAAACGTAACATAAAAGATTTTAAATTTGTTCGCACTAAAATAATGTTATATAACGCTCTTGTGCGTAGCTGCTTAGAATATGGTGATATTGTATGGAACCCGCATTACGCTATTCATTCTCAACGAGTTGAAAATATCCAACGAGCATTTACTCGTCACATAGCCTACCTCTCTTCTAACATATCTCCAAGATGTCCATACCAGCACCGGCTTAATTTTTATGGAATGAACACCCTTCGTGACAGAAGACTGATACACGGTTTAATATTTATTCACAATATGTTGCACAATAAAATAGATAGTAATTATTTGACCTCTAATGTAACCATAAATGTACCCAGAAGACCTCCTCGTCACGCCATTTGCAATATCCTTACCATACAGTTATCTAAAACCAACCTTGGTCTGAACGCACCGTTAAGTAGATTGTGTAGGAATTTGAATTCGTTCATGAAGATTGTGCCTGATGCTGATGTGCATCACGATAGTGAGAGCCAGTTCCGGGTAAAAATATTGATACAACATGATATTAATAAGTACTTATTGCTCTAAAACATTAAATTTAAGTAGAATAAGCAAAGTGTTATGTTATGTTTTGTTTATTTTTCCTGTTTTTCTTTTATGTTATTGCATTCATATTTAAATTTTAAAACCCTACCTTATGTTAGTTTATATTTTAGGTTTACATTTTATGAAAATTGTAAACTCTTTACATAATTTTGTTGTCTCAACTGCGAATGCTGTGTTAGCTCGTAAGTGGCATGTATATTAGAACTCTGTCATCTAAATTTTTCACTAAATTGTATCATATATATGCTGTGAGTTAACCAAATAAATAAATAAACTTAATGGTTTAATAGTAATTGAGGTCGGTCGCTGCTCAATTGCGAACTGATTTAAAAAGTCGAATAAAATTATAAAATTTACGCGTATCAAATGTGCATGCAATGCACAAATGTAAAGAGCTGAGCTGTTCGGATGCGTACCTCCGAACAATCTCTGTCTATCTCTGCCGAATAAAGGCGTGACACTATCTACATATATTTCTCTCACGAGCATCTAAGGGATTAAAATTAAAATAAATAGTTTTAAGTCTTTAAGGTAATAATAGAAAGCCTGCCTACTGCTCTCCCGTAAGGCGTAGCGTGATGTTACAAAGCTTATGTTACATTTTTTTATACAACTAAGGTGGCAAACAAGCATACGGCCTGATGGTAAGTGGTCACCGTAGCCTATGAACACCTGCGACACCAGAGGCATCACTTGCGTGTTGTCGACCCTTTAGGAAAGGAAGTGGGAAGGAGAAGGAGCGGGATGGGGGAAGGGGGTGATTGGGCCTCCGGCACTCTCACTCACCGAACAAAACACAACAGTAGGAATACTGCTATTTCACGTCGATATTCTGTGAGGGGGTAGTCCTTTCCCAGTCGAGCCGGTCCATTCATGCTGAAATCAGCGAGGCCGGAATAACATACTCACTTCTTACTTCTGAATAAAGTAGCTTCCTAATGGTGAAAGAATTATTAAAACGGGTTCAATAGTGTCGTAGTCTATAGATTACAACCAAACAATTCATTCCTGATACTGTTTTACGTTTAAGCGAATGTTATACATTGAAATTAACAATTACTTTATACGGATTTTATCACGTTGTTTATTTTAAAACACTATTATTACATAATTTTGAAACGTTTAAACTAATACATATTAATTTATTGACAACCCTATGGACGACACCGGTCCCGGTCGTAATAAAAATAGCTGTTTGTTATTATAAAAACTGCATCTTACAACAGGAATAGTGTCATCGATATGCCAGTTGGCTTATGGCCATCGGTCAGAATATACGTAATACTTGTGAAGACAGCGATATGTGAAGTGAAACTCAAATAATAAACATAAAATTATGCAGGTAAATAGATGCATATCGCGTTAATTCCCTTGCCATGTTTTTTGTTATATAATTAAGTAAATATACTAACTAGGTATTGTGTATGTTGACCGTGGCGCAGCAGTAGTGAATGTGACTGCTGTGCATGAGGTCTCGAATTCGAATCCCGGGTCGGGCCAACAAAAAGTTATTGGGTTTTTTGTTAATAAATCTCAATAACAGCCCGGAGTTAAGAAGTTGGCGGTTTTAGACACCCCCGTGCCTCGAAAAGCAGTTGGTCCTGCACCTGATCTCTCTCCGGTTGTGTCGGTTTACCGTCCCATCAGATCATGAGAGTTAGAGAACAGAGAGTGCACTTGTGTTTGCGCCCACGCTTGTGCACTATAATATCTCCTGCGCAGATGGCCAGTCTTCGTTAAGATTGGCCGCCGCCGCGCCGCTGTGACCGAAGTCCGTCTGGAGGACATTATGTTGATTGTATATCTGAGAGCAGTTAAAGTGTTTATTTAACATTGATAAAGTATTTGAGATAAATTACCGTGCCTTTATAGTTAAAACAAATATAATTATTTATATAATTATATTTGTTTTAACTAAGTGTACCTACTGCTTAAAATGTATATTTTCTTCACCAATTGCGACCACGGCGACCTCTTCAAATTCTTAAAAGTTGACGCTTATGTGCTTGCTTATGGATTACGTAGAAGATCATATGTTTTTAAATCCTACCCATCAGGGATGTTGCGAATATTTGCATCCGTATCCGCAATTGCGGAGCTTCCGTGTCGATTTGGACATCTGCATCCGCATCCGCATCCGCAATAATCAACGCGGATGTTAATGCGAAACCATATATAGAGTAAGTTGCGATAAGAAAGAAATCAGTTGTTCAGTAGTAGTGTTTAATTTATGAACCTTTGCAAAACAGGCTTGAACCTGCGAAGGTGGTGATATTAGATACTTTTTATTAAATAAGATGAACAGTTTTCATCAACATCCGCATCCGCAAATGCGGAGCTTCTGCATTGACTTGGACATCCGCATCCGTATACCTACGCATCCGTGGATGTGAGTCTTTAAATATCCATATCCGCATCCGCGGATGTCAAAAATCTGCATCCGCAACATCCCTGCTACCCATACATAATACGTTCAAGCCATTTTTTATTAAACATTCCACATCAAAACATCCCATGTTTAATAAAAAATGGCTGTCAAAATACAAGTTCTCCTTATTGCATAATTCTTGTAATCCTTGTGATGGATCGCTTTTTTATGGAAGTACATACATGTAGGTACTTACTAATAAGTGGTAAATATTTGCGTAAATCTTCTCCCTAGCCTTTATTATTCCCAAGCCACTTGGCGTCGGCTTTCTAGTCTAACCGGATTTAATTGGATATCAGTTTTTACACGGAGCGACTACCATCTGACCTCCATAACCCGAGGGCTAATGATACCCTAAGGCTAGACCAGTGTCAGGATATTAGAGAGCACTGACTTCCCAATAACGACTGCCATAGATCTTCATGGCAGCCGGGACCGACGGCTTCAAGTGCTCTCCGAGGCACGGAGCAGGCGATAATTGTCAATCAATACGCACATAATTTCGAAAAGTCATGTAACTTCCGAAAGTCAGAGGTGCGCGACGTGGGTTCGAACCCGAGACCCTCTGCATTGCAGTCTGTTGGTCTCCCCACTGAGCTATCGCTGCTTATATATTGCGTAAGTAATATATAATATAATTATAAATCCAAACTAATATTATGAACGCGAATGTGTGTTTGTTTGTTACGCTTTCACGCTTTAACGACTCAACTAATCATCATAAAATGTTGGATATACGTTATCAGGGGTATAGGAAAGGACAAAGGGAATTTTTTTAATCCAGAAAAAAGAACTGTTACTAACCCAACCTAGACTACATTTATCTAATCGAAGTCGCCGGTAAAATCAAGTTTGTTAAAATTTACAAGATGTAACAACGGAATCTGTAATTGTGTTTAATAACGAAACTATCAGCTAACCTACCAAATGTTTATTATGCCAGATTTTAAAACAATTGTGTCTGGTGCGTAACTGCAGCCCAAGACTTTAATAATTATAGTATAGGATACATATAAAAATAACTAATTTTAATAATCATAACATATTAATTATAGAATCAATGAATTTAAAATACTGCATACGGATTTTATTGAAAGTCTAAACCTGAATCTAAATAGCTTCAATCTATACTAATATTATAAAGCTGAAGAGTTTGTTTGGTTGAACGCGTTAATCTCAAGAGCTACTGGTTCGAATTTAAAATGCTTTTAGTGTTGGATAGCTCATTTATCGAGGAAGGCTATAGGCTATATAACATCATGCTACAGGCAATAGGAGCGGGCATCAATAAAAAATGTCGCGGAAACGGGGAAAATTCTCTTATGTGAAGCAGACGAAGTTGCGCGGGTCATAATTTAAATAGCTGAAATTGTAATAAAATACCTAGTAGTTTGATAGTTTCAAAATTATATAACAAAAATGTTTTAGAAAGTTAGTTATAATGTTGTTTACTTTCAATGTAGAACATTCGCGTAAATGACAATATTAAATATAGAATCATTCGCTCACAAAACATAACACTTACATACCTATTTATCTTATCTTATCTTATGTGGGGGCCAGTCAGTGCAGACCGGCGACACTTCGACCCAGTGGGATCTTTTGTGTCGATACTCTCCCAATAACGACTGCCATAGACGTTTATGGCAGCCGGGACCGACGGCTTAACGTGCTCTCCGAGACATGGAGCAGGCGATAATCGTCAATCAATACGCACATAATTTCAAAAAGTCATTATAACTTCCGAAAGTCAGAGGTGCGCGACCTGGGTTCGAACCCGATACCCTCTGCATTGCAGTCTGTTGGTCTCCCCACTGAGCTATCGCTGCTCTACACACCTATTTACTGTTATATGAACAAAACGCATTTAGTAGGTAACTGATTAGCACCTAAAAATAATACTCAACTCGTCTCCTATTTCGGGGTCAGTTTAAAAACCCGATGTCTCTTTGTTTTTTAATTGAATCTAATGACGGTATCAATTAGGATTCCCAACTTTTTGTACGAGAAATGAAGTAAGTATATTAAGATCGGAGAAATAAAATTAACAGTATTTTACAAAAGAAAATAGTATTTTATTCTTTTGACGTTTTAAAAAATCAATTGCTTAAATTTCTCAACAAATCATAAAACTAAATATTGACATGTTTTCTTATACTTTTCAACAGAAAATGTCTGTTATGAGGCTGTGTTTGGTGAGCCTTGCCATGATATGGTCATGCTGCGAGGCGTACAAGATCTTGGTTGTGTTTCCGATGCCTTCAAGAAGTCACGGCAACCTCGGCGATGGAATTGTCAGGAACCTGCTGAAGGAAGGCCATGAGGTACAGTATAAGACATAACATTTTTTTTTTTAATTTATATCTTAGTAGCCATTTAAACATACTGCCGCTTGATGGTATGGGAGTTCCGTAGCTTATGATCATTTACAAAAACAAGAGTATTTACCGCGTGTTTCTGCATCTAGGAGATAATGAATGACTACACAAATGGCGTCGTGGTTTATGTGGCCACCTCGCTATGGCCATGGCGCCGATTGGTAACCAGGATAAAATTCTGCATCACGGGAGACTTCACAAATAATCGAACAGCAAAAACAAATAAGATACAGTGAAGACCGGCTAAGCCATCACCATCATCGTTCCGTGCTTTGTAGCATCGTGGCTTATTTTCATTCTCATATTACTACTACAGTTATATCTTTTAATCGAATAGAATATTTAATATTGCGTGCCGCTACTTATGTGTTTTCATATAACAATGAGTTTTCTATTGAAAAAAGCTTGGTATTCGGTACCAGTTATTGATTTTGATGCATTGCCAAAGGTCAAGAGAGGTCAAGCTGAAGCTAAAGTGTGATTAATCACATTTTAGTTAAGAGTGCAGTTAAAAATATACGCACATAACATGCGTATTAAATAGTTAATATCAAATTAGTAAATTATCGCTCGCTTAGCGATGAACGAAAATATCTTGCAAATACCTGCATGTCTGAAAGTTCGCCATAATAAACTAGAAAATAATAATGTGATGTCTGCCAAGCCGCACTAAGTCAGCGTAGTGATCTATAGCTCTTCTGAAAATAGAAGAGCCTACAAGAGTGGAACATATTTTATACAAAACTAGAGGATGCCTTCAGCTACGCCTGCACATGTTTTTTTATTTATCCATTTCTTCCCAATCCCGTGGGAATTTCGGGAAAGCCCGTCTTAGTGCACACCTACAGTACCCAAGGAACATACATGCCAAATTTCAGCTTTTTGCGTTCAGTAGTTTAGGCTGTGCGTTGTCTGTCAGTCACTCAGTAACGAAAGAGTTTTATATTATATAGATTGTTGTGTATTTTAATGTTATGAATTATGTTTTCAGGTAACGTATATTTCACCATACACTTACAAGCCAGCTTCGCCCAATCTTCGTGTGATAGACGCCAGTCCAAAGGAGGATGCCATGCAACGTAAGGCTGATTTTGTAACATTCCAACCTAACTATTATTATAAATGCAAATATGAGTTTGTTAGTTACGCTTTCACGCCTTAACTAGTCGACCAATCAGCATGAAATTTGCTTACACGTTGTCAACGGAACAGAAAAGGCGTACCTTTTATATAGAAAAAGTACTCACCGCGGCAAAAGGGGAACGGAGAGATTACGTCGGACTCACCCGGGGAAAGATGGAACGTACCGAGTACTACCGACCTAACTTACCACGGAGTGCCTACTCCTGCCTTAAATCGAGGGTCGCTAGAACTAAAAGAACTTCAGTGTTACTCTTGATCATTCCAGTTCAACAATTCAATATTACCGAACAACATCATTATAGCTAAGTACGGTAAAAAAATTGGACCTTGTCCATGTTTTTATGACAACATCTAACATACCAAAATTATTTGGTGTTTTATATTTCTTGTGATGTTTTCCTTGATTCCGTATACAAAATATATAAACGAATTTTGTATACACCGTATATATTTTACTAGCTTTTGCGTAGTACCTACATCAATAAAAAGCAGCCTATGTCCTTCCTCAAGTTTTAAACTATATCTGTACCAAAATTCATCTAAATCGGTTAAGTGGTTTAGCCGTGAAAAGGTAAGAGACAGACAGACAGATAAACAGATAGAGTTACTTTCGAATTTATAATATTAGTAAGGAAGTAAGGATTAGTGACCCGCTCCGGCTTCGCAAGGGTAGTACAAAACCTTAGCAAATTATACACCTAAACCTGCCTCATGGATCACTCTGTCTATTGGTGAAACCGCATGAAAATCCGTTTAGCAGTCTTTGAGATTATCGCGATCAGACAGATAGACACGGCGGGAGACTTTGTTTTATAATATGTAGTGATTGGCGGAGCCGCGCGCAATAGCTAGTCATAATATAAGATACATTATCAGATATGTTAGCTAATAACACTATAACTATCCATTATAATTACATATACGTATGTACGGTTAAAAGTACTTGTCATTGTGTCATATCCTTGATGAATAATAATGATGTTGTTTTGTTACAATGACATGTTGCAATTATATAATAATTTAACTTAGATTGATGCTTGACGCAAATTTTAACATCAGGTAAACAAAGATGTACCGCACATACATTTTGCTAGATAATATTTATAGATATCACGTAACAAGAGTCGAATTTATAGTCATAGCGAACAGAGACATACTGCACGGATGGCGTAGTGGTTTAAGTGCTCGCCTCCTCACTACCATTGCGCCGAGTGTTGTGGGTTCGAATCCTACACGGGAGACACTTTGTGAGATCCACAAATGGTTGTTCAGAATCTGCGTATTATTTTGTCCATTTTTTGAGTGTTTGTAAAGTCCCCCGCGACACTGGAATTACGCCTAGTGCAGTACTTGTCTTTTTAAAAAGAAAATAGAAAGTAAGAAAGTTCCACAGTTTATGCGGAGATTCTCCTAAGAGTACTGCCTTCAACCATAAAGTTGATAGGACAATGGGATGTTAAACCAACTCGAGGACTTTTCATCACATAGCCTAAAGTCTCTGTTCCCTTATTACAACCCGATAAAGAAACTATCATCATCATCAGGCTAGTCCACTACTGGACATAGCCCTCCCCCAAAGAGCACCATAGCACCTTGTCTTCAGCTTGCCGCATCCAGCATCTGCCTGCAGTCTTTCGCAGATCGTCATCCCACCTGGTCGGAGGGCGTCCTACACTACGTTTGCCGATTCGCGATCTCCACTCAAGAACACGCTTACCCCAGCGGTTGTCGGTTCTTCGTGCGATATGGCCAGCCCACTGCCACTTCAGTTTGCTAATTCTCTGAGCTATGTCGATGACTTTGGTTCTCTGTCGGATATATTCGATACGAATCCTATCCTTCAGAGAAACTCCGAGCATAGCTCTCTCCATAGCTCGCTGAGCGACTTTGAACTTGTGGTCTAGCTAATATTATAAATAAATGCGAATATACATTTGTTTGTTACGGTTTTACACCCTAACTACCCGACTTTAAGATTATGAATTTTCGCATAAACCTTGTAGTTGTAGCCACAGAACAAGACATAGGGGGTACCCTATGTCCTTTTTTTTATTTACTTTTCCCCGGATGAAAGGTATAACATCCAGGAAAAAGTACTGTCCCGGGTCTCTCGACGCCAGAACCCAGAAAAACAATGTTAGATTAAAAGTGCTGCATTTTTACCAAGGTGCCTACTTCTTTTTTTCCAGACGATGGTTTATCCGTGGAGGCTATAATGCAAAAAAGAATAAACCTTCAAGACCACGGTCTGCTAATGTTTATGATGAACGCCATGATGAATTCCGCGGTTCAGAACGACAACGTTAAGAAATTACTGAACGATCCGAGCGAGAAGTTCGATGTCGTCATTGTCGAGTGGATGTTTACTAAGCTACTTTCCGGGTAAGACACATTAGTTGCGGTTACTGAAATAGCATTCCAAATCCATAGAAAATGTCTATCACTGGTGATACACATTCCAATATGGTGTGTGATTCGAACCCACAACACTCGACGTTTCTACTGGCGAGGAGACTGCTTAAACTACAGCGTCATCGGTGCAGTCAGTCATCACTCAGCATTCTCACATCGTGATACACACTGATCCAATGCTATAGACCGTTATTGTACTAGCCTAAGCCGATGTAAATATTAGTAACTTTCTTTTGATTTGCTTATGAAAACGTTTATATTATTCGGCAGTATTTTGTCCTGGCCAATTATGTTACTATTATAACGATGTACACAATATTGTACCTACGTGCGAATTAGTCTTCTTCTTTTCTTCTTCTTCTTCGTCTTCTTATCGTGTGGTTAGTGGCCAACCTGTTGTCAAGAGTTGTTCAAGTCACCCGTAGGCCTATGACATGGTTTAACGACTGCTGTCAATTTGACAACAACCGGGACCGACTTTTTACGTGCCCTCCGAGGCAAGGAGAACTAGGAGTCTGTCTATAGATGGGTGACCGCTTAGAGCACTAAGCGGTCACCCATCTATAGACAGACCGCACCCAACATTGCTTAACCTCGCTAATCGTTTACCGATTTACTATGCGATGCGAATTAGTAGGTAACGCCTTATAGTTGTTACCTAAAATGATCAACACAATGCCAAATCTTTAGATTTAGATCTGAAGAATTTGGATTAAATTGATAAATTAATCGCGACCGTTAAAAGGCACCAATGCTCAGCTTATTTCAATACATTAAATAATCTTACATAAAAACTTGTATACTATTACATTATATGAATAAATTACCTTTGTTTCAGATTCGCAGCAGTTTTCAACTGTCCATTAATTTGGGTGTCATCTATGGACGTTCACTGGACGATCTTAAAATTGATCGACCAGCCTTCGAACCCTGCGTATACTGTAGATATATTGTCTTCCATCACGCCACCTTTAACATTCACCCAACGGGTAACAGAATTGTATACCCAACTTAAAGTGCAATTCGTGGAATACATGTAAGTACCAATTTAAATTTGGAATCTATTTAAGAAATCGTTTAATTATTCTGCACTGGAAAATCCTAGCAATTATCCAATTCCTATTTGAAAATGCTAAATATCGCTCTTTCTCAAACTATCTTACACAGTATTTAGTTGTAGAAGTTCACAAGTAAAAAATATCCTTTTTAAGTAATAATTAAGTGTTATTTCAAATCAGGCAATCAGTATCATACCTCATAAAAGAACAATGTTTTTTTATAAGAAGTTTCACTGGTCTACGATTAATATTGTCAAATTTGGCCACAACTATGAACATTCAGCGATCTTCTAGTGCAGAACAGTGTACCAAATTCATTCATCAATCGCATTTAGTCATTGCTTTTTAAAATATTTTAATTGATTTTATATTTCAAATTACAAATTAGATGTGTTTTGTGTGTGATTTATTAATCAATCTATATTTGATTCGTTATTTGAAATAGCCGAATATACGCAATATTAAAAAAAAACATTCAGGTACTTTGATGACGTGGAGAAACAGGCATATGAGGAAGTATTCGCACCATTTGTGACGAAAAGAGGAAGACAGCCGCCATCATTTTACGACATTCAGTACAACGCATCCCTGGTGCTCGCAAACTCACACGTGTCACTAGGAGAAGCAGTCCCTCTGCCGCAGAACTACATAGCAGTTGGTGGATATCATATAGATGAAGATGTGAAGCCATTACCTCAGGTTTGAATTATTTTCTTGTATAAATACAATTTACATTAACACAATTAAAATCTTTCCGACTATTCTATTATTAGATGATAACTAGACCTTTTGTGGAGATATGGTATATAAGTATAATATATTTTTACTTTTCACGAATAGTTCGAGATAATCATTGCGTTTTAAATGTTGCCGTCTTCGCCCTTTGATCAAATGAATACGTGTAAATTCCAAATTAAAATAAAATTTACTATTAAGGTATCGTAGTAACACTTATGACCGTAATTTTTGTTTCATATTGTGGATTGATAAGTTTACTAAAGTTACATTCAGGTAAAGTCAAGCCTTTCGGCATGTATATGAGGAAATATTTACAGGAAGACCTAGGTGAACGTTTCTCGATCAGATCGGAGGCGTTCTGGACAAAGTCCAGGTTAAGAGCACCTTGAACCGACGGGCGTGTATGAGGAATGTGATGAAAGTGAATGAAGCTAGAAAAGTGTGTCAGGATCGTAGTAAATGGATATCCGTAGTCTCTGCCTACCCCTCTGGGAAACAGGCGTGAAATTATGTATGAATTTACAAGAAAATTTAATTTTGGTATTTTACAACTCATGTCTGAAAGGTTACCATTTCAAAGTTATCAACCATTACTTTAAATGACTTTACAAATATAAACGGCTATACTTTACTTGTGAGCTAGCATAATCTTTTACACATAATAGAATGTGGACATACTTTTATGTTTGAAATACCTACAATATATAAAAAATCCCATAATGTTATAAATTAAGGATGCGACATATTATATCAATCAATTTTTCATCATTCAAAAATTCAATCCTGGGTCCTTTAAGCGGGGCGTGAAAAAGCACCTTCTCAGGCCGTCAAAGTAGAGACCTCAACATCGCCTCGGCTGCTATGAGGGCGGTGTGGAGGCCACTGCTCTTAGACCACACGACTGCTTACCATCAGGTGGAGTGTGGTCATTTTGAATAGCAAAATTAAAAAAAAAATCTAAAACGTTTTGGGAGCCTTCTGCGCTTACCCTCAGACCGCGTAAAGTTGTAAAGGCCAACACAAAAACGAACACAAAAAAAAACGGAATATCGGACTTTTGTATTTATATCATAAATTATGACCAATTCCAGGACTTAAAGAAGATAATGGACAATGCCAAAAGCGGAGTGATATACTTCAGCATGGGCTCGAATCTGAAGAGTAAAGATATACCAAAGGATATCAAAGATGGCATCCTAAAAATGTTTGGAGAACTGAAGCAGACTGTGCTGTGGAAATTCGAAGAAGATCTGCCTAATGCGCCGAAAAATGTTCACATCTTGAAATGGGCACCACAACCTAGTATACTTTGTAAGTATCGAATGCAAATGCAAAAATAACTTATGTACTGTTTAGTAATGTACAAAGATATTTCTATAGCAATATACTTGACTCACAAATAATACATTTTCTAATAAAAATATATGAACTAGTATATAAAGTCGAACGACCGAACGTAAAGACAAAAGTGCAACTCGCCAAATTGCGAGACATGTGGCACGGTAGAAGACGTTGTGCATTTGTTAACGGAATGTGTCCGGTTCCAATCTGAAAGAGAAATATTAATAACTAATTTAAAAATAGATAGGAATAATACAGGCTGTTTTCATGAGATTTTGTCTATGCCAATGTCCAGTGCTGCTGAAAGTTTGTTTAGATTTATTAGTCTTCGTTTTAAGTCTAATTAGGTTAAGTTTGTTAATTATTATGAATAATATTGTAATAAGGTACGATGGGACTGTCATGTATTTTATAATTATAAAAGTCCTTAAATTAAATAAAGAAAAAAAAAGACAAAAATAATGTATGTAAACGATTAGTAATTCATAACATGGCATAACTATAATAAACATATATTGGAAGTGTAGAAATAACCAAACTATGCCCAAACTTAAAGAATTATTGGACACATTAATTTTAATTGTGTGTTAAATGTGACTTTAAAGCAGATCTTAAAGTCAGAAATATAAACACAATCAATTTCTTGCTATCTTGCTCATATCGAGTGTTTATTGCAATAAAAGTGCTTGCATCAATTTTGCTATTGACAGTACAAATATTGCGATTTGCGTGATAATTAATAAATATAATTTGTTTACACTGTCTGAATTAGTCTTGTCTAATAATAATTTATTATTAAAGAACAATACAGATAAGGTAAATATATTATATTTGCCTTATCTCTATTGATATGTATCAATTCAAATCCATTTCATGCAAAAGTGATAAAAGCATTATTGATATAATAAGCTCAGAATATGAACATAAAATAAAATATTAAAAAACAGATAAAGCTGCGAATGCATTGTTATAAACACGGTTATAAGAGCAGAAAAATATATAAATAATGATATAATACATATAATAGCATAAAATGTATCAATATATCTTATTCTTAAATTCCAGCTCATCCTAACATCGTTCTCTTCATCACACACGGTGGTTTGCTATCAACAACAGAGACAATCCATTTCGGAGTACCTGTTATTGGTATACCAATCTTCGGCGACCAGTTTATTAACGTCATCAGATCTGTGCAGAGAGGCTTTGCTCTGCAGGTAGACCTTTCTTTCACTATGGTCGATGAACTAAAAGCGGCTATTGAAGAAGTGATCACTAATCCAAGGTTTGTATTGATTACGCTTAGGTTTTTCCTCGCGCGAAGAGTTATAAATAGTAATATCGATATAAGGGTATAAATCTTTACACATGTGTTATGAAACCTAAACATAAGTGTAATCATGTGTGAGCAATACTTAAATAAACACTTACTTGCGTTCTACTAGCAATTTGATAAGGAACTAGTACCTATGTATATTACTATCTATCGAGCATCAGTTGAGAGGGTCTATCACAGCTCTCGAAGCATTTCGAAAAATTTTATTCGTCATTTCTTACCATACATGTTAGTTAATTCATAAATAATTCAGCTCGAAGTGCTGTTAAAAAATGTATGGTAATTTGCGATAAGGAGTTAGCTAAACTTACAGATTCAGAGCTCCTACGTGCCAAATATCATAAAAGCCGTTATTTTCAATTATTTTGGTTATGTACCACATAGATAATCAGGAGACAAATCAATATTATCATTAGCTTCGGAGCTACGACGTCAGATAGCGTACTAATTACCCCAAATATTAGAACGAAATAATGACGACTAATGCAACCTTAATTACGATGAATGAATAATAAGCATCTAAAAGTTTTAAGGACTATAAATTAATGAATATATTCTTATTTTCTAGGTATGCAGAAAAAGTGAAGGAGCTGTCTTTCATATACCACAACCGTCCAGTAACTCCTGGCAAAGAAGTAGCACATTGGGTCAATCACGTCATTGAAACTCGCGGCGCCCCACATCTCCGCTCACCTGCTCTTAACGTGCCATTCTATCAAAAGCTTTACTTAGATCTACTTGCTGCTATTCTAGTAATTTTACTTTTAATTGTTATATTAATAAAGCGCATATGTTGTATTTTCTGCTCAAAAAAGAGTGAAAGTAGTAGTAATAAGAAAACTAATTAAGTATATAAAATAAATTATATTACCTATACCTTATATTTTTTATAGATTTTGTTTTGTAGTTATGTATTAGACGAACAACCTAAGTAGCCAGTACAGTAGTAGGTGAAATTATGTGTTATATCAGAATTTTTACAAACTTTTGTTGCTTAATTGCATTCATAGTCACCGAAGTAGTAGCATGTATTACACTCACATTCTGCTAGCTATAGTTTAAGGTCGGTTATTACGATTCTGTTGTCTAGTGGGCACAGCCCCAGAATCCGCGCTGCTACTGAGGATTCCTTCTCAAAAAAACTTAATAACAGTTAGACTGTACCCGGGCCTTACGCACTCTTGGCATTGTCCTTTTATATTAGTTAATACTTACCATCAGTGATGTCCCGGCTTGTCTGCTTTATCGCACAATTGAAAAACTCTATACGTAGACAAATTATATCCAAACTGTTTAAAAATTGTTGATACCGTCCAATGATAAAGCTGTGAATGCGATTTCTCAATTTGTACATCACAATATGTAATAACAAAATAAATAATAAGACGAACAACGTTTATTTTTGCCATAGCTTTAAGGTTTTGACTGACTGATGGGCTTACTCTCCTACTTTAAACGCTGCTCTAAATAATTATTCATTTTTAAGTTAGGTTTATGGGGGTGACATTATCACTTAGTGACAAAACTCCTTACTTGTGGAACAATGTAGGTAAAAGAACAATAGCTTAAATATAAGTTACATGCAGCACAAATAAAAAAGTCTTCTGGCGTTTTGCTTTTTGTTTTAAATTTGTTTAATTATTGCCAATAACTTTACTATATGCGATACGTCTGATAGGTCTGCAGATATTTTATCGCCTAAATACTATTGCTGATTTATAAGTAATCAATAAATGCAATGGCGTCTACAAGATCCTAAGCACTTTCATCGCAAATTCGTTTTTATGAGACACAGAAAAACTATCTGGCTATCATTTGAAAAGCACCTGGGGATATGCTCTCAGTTCCCACGAGGCCTCATATATCATATTATGGAATTGAAGGGTACGATAAATAGTGTCTTAGGGCAGGCCATATATCAGTCAAGAGACTAAACTAGACCTACATAACACAAAAGAGAAGCGTATATCATCATCACAAATCATATATTTTAACCAATTTGGCGCAGTATATGATATCTGTGATTAATAGTCGTAAATAATTAAACACTTAACACACAGTTCTAAAGGGTTTTCTTATATCGAAATTTCCAACATATTTTTTTGCAGTTATATATTGTGATTTTTTAAATCTTGCTTTGCTTTTACTATATCTGCTACAATAAATTAAGGATGAAAATTATTTTGGTACTATAAAACTATTTAGAATTTCGCATATAGTAGCCAATTTACGCATGTCTGATGCGGTTTTGAATTGGATATCGCCATATCTATCTATACTACTCCGAAATGCTACACGAATCGACTGTACAGACTGGACGTCGACAAAGCTTTGACAAGGAAACAAAGAAAAGCAAAAAGAAAACATTTGCGTGTAGGTACCCAATCCTAAAACAAAGACTCGATTGATTTCGTAACTTTCTATTCCTTACCTAATGACTGATTGAGAAGTGATGTGAATAAGTTCTGTAATAAAAACTGAGTGAGAGTGCGAGAGTGGAGAGGGCATTTCGGGTCTTTCAAACAATAAACTTCCAAGTGACATTGAAAGTCTAAGTTTTAATAAATTTAAAAAAGTACATAGTAAAAAGTAAATTATGTTCAAAACGTTATTAGTTTACTCAATCATAGAATATATAGAAGATAAAACTACTTGGGATTGAGTTGCTTTCACTCACAGGCTATGTCTAATTATATTATTAAGTTATTGTAAATATGAGTTGCTGTGATATTAATATGTTTATTATTAATATGTACAAGTGTACACATTAGATTTACCAAACTTTTATTTTTCAAACCTTATTGAAATAAACTATTGTTACTACTACACACAGCAGCTCAAATAAGAAAAATTATATAAAATAGATGTTTATATTCTTTTTTTATTGTTAATAAACATTTGGCGATTGAAAAGAGTGGCCATGAGTTCCTTGCCTACTTCTCATGAGAGCTCTACTCCTCGAACAGGCATTTTCAATACTGGATTTTTATTTTCTGTTATTTATTTTTATTATTATTTTTATTAATATATTAGTTAATTGACGTGTCCAAGAATTGTTCACACATTTTCATAAAAATAAAGATTTTTGACTTTGACTTTGTCATTCGGTAAATTTGAACATGCAATCTTAAAACGACTTTGGTCTGGCGTGCGGCGATGAGAAACAAACAGACAAATTTTTATCGAAGCCAACAATAAGCTGGTGTCAGATAAATATGAAAAGCTTCATACAACATGTTTTTAAAGAACTTCATAGCATTTAAATTTTTACAAAATCCTATGACTCGCAATAGGTCCTAAAGCTTCCTTCTTCCTTCAATCCTGGGTCCTTTAAGCGGGGCGTGAAAAAGCATCTTCTCAGGCCGTCAAAGTAGAGACCTCAACATCGCCTCGGCTGCTATGAGGGCGGTGTGGAGGCCACTGCTCTTAGACCACACGACTGCTTACCATCAGGTGGAGTGTGGTCATTTTGACGAGCAAAATAAAAAAAAAAAAAAAAGCTAAATTAAGATTAGAAACATAAACTCAACGGTTTATTTATGTATTTTTTTAGTTGCCTACAAAACTTGATTTGTTTGTCCGTTGAGAAATTATTATGTCGTCGTCAATGGAATGCTATTTACATAATATGAGCGTTAGATAATATATTATGCATACACATCAACACTAGCTTCTGTCACTTATAAAATACGTTTTGTAACTTTTGCTGTATACTGTCAAGTAGTAGCATTAATTGTCTCTGAAAACCAAAATCGGACTTTAACTCAATAACTTTAGGACTACAATGGAAATGTGACCTTTAAAATAAAATAAATACGTACATAGTCTAGAAGTAAGTAATGTCCTCCAGACCCAATTTCGGTCACGGCGACCAATCTTAACGGAGACTGGCGCAGGAGATATTATAGTGCACAAGCGTGTGCGCAAACACAAGTGCACTCTTTGTTCTCTCATCTCGTGATCCGTTGGGATGGTAATCCGACACAACCGGAAGGAGACCAGGTGCAGGACCAACGGCTTTACGTGCTTTCTGAGGCACGAGAGCGTCTAACACCGCCAACTTCCAAACTCCGGGCTGCTATTGAGATTTCGTAACAGAAAAGCCCAATTACTTTTTGTTGGCCCGACCCGAGATTCGAACCCAAGACCTCATGCACAGCAGCCATTCACTACCGCTGCGTCACGGAGACAGTCTAGAAGTTCACGCCAGACGGTGAGCCTACTGCCGTCCACTGGGCACATTTCTAGGGCACCTATACCGCTACTGAAAATGCATGACATAAAATACCAATAGGACATTAGCCGACCCGGGCCAACCCGGGCAACAAAACCAAGACTATAACTAACTCTAACTAATTATCTTATATCAATTTGCAATGTGGTTTCCAAGGTTCCAATTACATGGAATAAGTGTCAGAAATCTATTTTCCAAAACTGCACCACTTTTAAACATGACTACATACCTAGGTGCTGTTGTGTCGACACGGTTACAAATTGCGGTTACTAAAGTAATCAATTGTTTATAAGAAAGTGTTCATACGTATATAAAACATTCTAAATTTAATTTCTTATGAATCTAATTAACTAAATCCCAACCGAGCATATCTTTTTCTTTTTAGTGTGTGTTATTCTTTGCTTGGTAACACACCATGTAATAATTAATATAAATGCTATGCTTTGGTAATCAGGTTTTGCTTGGTGAATAACCAGATCTTTCTGTTTCGTGATAGGAATTTGAAGCTTAAGTGCGTAAAATAAACTTATGTCGCGTAGTCTCCTAAAGAATGTAAAAAATCTAACTCACCGTAATTGCAGCTTAATTTAAACCTCTCAATCTGACTTTAAACATATAGAAAAATGACTTATGAAAATAAGTCATTTTTCTATATGTTGTCGATCATCGATTTTAAAACCTACCAAATTAACCGTAGGACTTGTCTTAATCATTCGAGTCTTAGAATACCTGACATAATTAAAAATCTTCTGTATCTGGCCTCCGGTGTGCCGCTGAATCAATAACAACAATTTAATAGGTACCTACACCAATCTTACGTTGCCCCTTTATATCCTACTAATATTATAAAGGTGGAAGTTTGTGAACGTAATTGAATATCGTTACTTAATCACGTGTAAGACTTAGACGAAAATTTGCAACAAAGAAAGACCATGTCCTGGATAAAAATATACTTGTTACCTCAGTATGCGTTCTTGTATGATGCGTGTAGGCGAATCCATGTGCAAAAACTAGTCATCATATAAATAGACCAATATAAAGGGTAAAAGTTACATGTAGCACCCAAAGAGCCTAAATCACGAAGGGTCAACAGGACAATATAACTTTAGCAAACTTTGCGTCACACCGAAACCCTCCAAACTTATTAAAAGTTATCATTATCTTCTCCGAAATAATTAATTTTCGGAACCCTATCCATCATCGTAGTTATATTGAATCCTATAATAAAGCCTTATAATGATATTATCAGTGTATTATCGGAAGTGTATGCAGATATGACCATTAATAAATTAATTATTTAGAGTGCTGGCCATTTATAAAAGCAGCGAAAATATATGAAAACGTTTCATAGGGTGTTTGTCATTCGCAAAACCATTAACAGGACTAAAATTTGCCAATAAAATTGGTCGACTGTCGAAATGAAGGCATTTATCGTGGTCTGCAGTGTAATTGCCATAGTTTATGGAAAAACTTTGGCACCACATTCTAGGGCTTACGGCAGTAAGTTGACTTTTTTTACAAATAACTTAGTATTGTGTTGTACTTTTTTGTCGGTTGATAGGTGAGGAAAATTTTTGTACCACAGAGAAATTGCTCGTATACCAGTCTTAAAAATATGCATAAAAGATCCGACTAAAGAAAGTTAGGTCTAGTTGAATCCCGTTTATATTCGGATAAGTCCAACTTACGCAGTCGTGCTCCATCATCCCCACAAAGTGTTTTCATCCACATTAACACTGTCCAATAACCATTTGTTGTGTTCCTACATTAAGTAAACTTTTTAAGACTCCGCAGAGAACTACTATGCAGTCAGCAGCCAATAAAAATAGTCTTTTTCCTTTAGACACCGTAGCGACTGGTAACAATTTCGGTTGGCAACGCGATTATGAAATCTTTGGCTTTGCCAATATCCCTAGGTTACGGTAACCATTTACCAACACCCGTTTACTTACTTGTTTCATATCCTAGTATCGAGTAGCACCAAAAAACTGTCAATCAAGTAATCCTATACATGCATAAATAAATTCACAACTGTTCCGTTTTCGCGGTGAGACAGGCTAAGACAAGTTTTTCATTTGGCATATCTTCGATTACACGTTTGTATTACGCTTGCCGGTTTAGAACACTCTTAACATTACATTTCTTTAGAATATTTTTGATCTAGTCAGATAAACTTTGTCTAGGGCTTCCATATACGCTGTTCCAATCTCATTTGCCTATAAACATTTTTTTGCCGTTAACAGTACGGCACCCAAAATATATAAAACATCGTGGCAGAAATTCTCCATCCTAAATTCTAATCTCATGAATATTTTCGGTACAATCTTGATGGTACTTAGACCTTAATTCAAGTACCTCGAGTTGAATCTACTTCATAAATTGGATTACTGAGCAATGTTGATTTAGTGCTTCGGTTAGTATTTTGTTTGAAACTTTTATCATTAGAATGTTCAATGTGACTTGGTAAACTAAATCTTTAGGAATTTGGTTTGTAGAGTCTCATAAATTATAAGCAAGCTGAATATTACATACCTAGTATCTCGTGAGTATATTACATTGTGGCCGCGATTTCGTTCGCACCATAACTTCAATTCTGCTGGACGTGACTTATATTTTAAGTTGGATCTCTAAAACTATGTAGGTACCTTCACCGCATCAAATTTTGTCCAGTAGTTTTTGCGTATAGCTCAAACAAACAAAAAGACATGATAAAAATAACTTGCCTAATTTTGAAGCCAAAACCCTTTTAAATACTTGCACAATCTTGCTTTAAATGTATTTAATGAACAGATACACCTTTCTTTTACACTTTTGTTATAGTCGTATTAATCACTTCTTTTTTATTGCACCTATATTACCCGGCGTAATCGTCAGTGCGTCATGCGCAACCGCATAGGTACCTACGTATTATACTCAGCCGACAGCCACAACATCGCCTCAAAATTGTTTGAAAATAAACAAAATAATTATACAAACAAAATAAATTAAATGGTAAAATCTAGTATTATTATATTATACTAGATTTTACCCGCGGCTTCGCTCGCGTAATAGTTTAGGTTAGAATAGTAACGGTACTTTTTTCTGGATGAAAGGTACCCTCTGTCCTTTTCTGTTCCCCTGACAACGTGTATCCGAAATTTCATGAAGATCAGTCAAGTAGTTAAAGCGTGAAAGTGTAACAAAAATCAATCAAACAAACACACATTCGCATTTATAATATTAGTTAGGAAATTCGGATTGCAAAGCATGCGTAGTAGGTACTGGGTCGCGTCAAGTAATCGGCACATAGAAATATATGACGCTAAAAGTCGTCGCCATATTTTATCGTGTCATGCAGTGGCAGGGGTTAAAACGCTATCCAATGATTTATATCATGCTGTTCCCAGCAAATGGTCACATTTTCATTTGTCTTAAAATCTTTTGTTAGCAGCTCGATGTGTCAACATGTGGGACGACGGCTGCATTAATGATCAAATCTGGGGAGCTGGTAAGATATTCTTGAATTTGCTATTATTTTTATGCAGTAATACAAACTTAGTTGTACGTGTTGGAGAGTGATGTCCATGTAGATACAAAAACATATTTCTTCGCTGCTGTAATCTTTGTGACAAGAAAACTCTATGCCTATTTACGCAAATAAAACATAGCTCGGTAATATGCTAAACACGCTGCCAAAAACTTGAAGTTTGAGCCTTACCTTAACCTAGCATAATAATTATTAGGGATGTATTACGAACCTATCTATATAATAATAATAAACCCCTCTGGGACAGTTGTTATCTCCTCATGAGACTAACGCGATACCGGAGGGCATAGTATAGGTATTAGCTTTTAAACTAACACCTTCGCCTTGTGATATAAACAAAAAATGTATCAGGTTAAATAAAAGCGCACAAACCGCAGGGCAGCTTGTAGCGAGCTGAATGTGAGTGGCGACACTGCGGTCCTGAATGCCTCAGAGAGTCGGTGAGGGCCTCGTCCTCAGCTTGCCGTTACTGGTTGGCTGGGGTGGAATTTCAAGAGCGCCCATAGGACTCTCAACTCTGGATTGCCTTGATCGGCCGGTCAGAGGGGGGCCGCTAGAGCTACATGCTTGGGGGTGGAAGTGTCATTTTCAAGGGCATAACTACGGGGAAACCCGCTCCGGGTCTCCGTTTTCACGAGACACGTGATGGCGAAACCGGTGCCGCACCGCTCGTTATCCCTAGCCGCTCGCACCGGTGTTGCCCTCTGCTGCTGGCTTGTATGCCTATAGTGGCTATTTAGGGGGCCCATCCAGTGAGTTGGCGAGTCACCGTCTGTCCATTCGATTGATGCTATTAGAGTATTCAGGGCAGACGCCGTTTTATCATCCATAGTTACCAATATACCAGTCCATCAAACACCCATACCCATAGCCCATATATTAGAATCCATACGTAGCAATACTCCATCCCACCTTTGATTAGAACTCTCGAAGGGCCTCTTTACGTTGGACCTATGTCTCCGTGTAAGCCTCCCAAAGGTCCAGGTATTTTCCTAACGTATTTGGAATATACCCGTGAAAGAGAAACAAATAATAATAATACTAATTTATTTATTGATTACAGTGGTAAAACATGAATACAGTCCATAAAGTACTTAATATAGGTAATATAATATGGGTGCCTGTACTAGGGTAAACCTGTGCCACAGGCGTTAAGGGCACTTACAACATACTACTAGGAACTAAGTTACATTGTACGTACTTAGTAATTTTAAATACTGTACAGTCTCAACATGTTTTATTTTGCTAACACTTCTTCTATGTTTGTAGTTGACGAGTGATCAGGGGCCTTACCGTCATCACTTGTCTCATTACGAGACAAAAGTACTTATATACCACGCAGTTATTATAGTTAAGGCCCTACACGCTTGTTATGTTCCCAAATGACTAATTATAATCTTTTTCTTTCTAAGGGAACGATGATGACTATCTTGGCGGTGATTTCACCCCTGGAAAAAGATGCGTGAACATGTGGGACGAAGGATGCATAAACGGACAGCTCGGTGGATCTGGTAAGATCATTCAGACTTAATACAAAATAGGTAATGGCTCTTACTTGCGATGAAGTACATATTTAAGAAGTAATTAAATAAATACCTATTGATTGCCCGACATTTCGACCGACTTACATCGATTGTGATCACGGGTTGATCTAAAATTACAATTCAATTGGAAAATAAAAATTTTACTCTATGGACGCCACAAACAAAATATAACAATATGCTTTTATCGCTACAGGCATGCAATTTTATAAAAGCAGGTTTCTTACATAATTATACTTTTGCAGCTTTTCGAGCGAAGTACCCCACCCTATATAAATTGCAGCCAGAAATCAATTGTGTTCATATTACAAGGTTTTCTTCCCGGAGTACCTACATACATTTACTAAGGTCCTATATAAACTTTTCAAACATTGCTACAACGGGCACAAATGGCCCAGGCCCCTGAGCTAATTATGTATTCAGCAATACAGATCAATGTGTTCAGCATTATAAATAATGTTAGACTCACAACTAATGATCGTATTCGCAGGTCTCAGCGCATACAAGTTAACCACTTGAACCACTGCACTCATAGCCAGTTGCACTGAGGCGCTCATAGCCAGTTGCACTCACTGATAGGTAAACGATTAGCGAGGTTAAGTAACGTTAGGTGCGGTCAGTCTATAGATGGGTGACCGCTTAGTGGTATTTCATCTGAGCATCTTCGTGCTTCGGAGGGCACGTAAAAAGTCGGTTCCAGTTGTTGTCAAATTGACAGCAGTCGTTAAGCCATGTCACAGGCCTACGGGCGGCTTGAACAACTCTTGACAAAAGGTTGGCCACTAACCACACGAAAAGAAGAAGACTGCACTAATAAAAGAATATAGGCAAATATTTAATGTTTTTAATACTTTTATAAGGCAACGACGATGACTATCTAAATGGCGGCTTCACCCCTGGCAAACGATGCGTGAACATGTGGGACGAAGGGTGTATTAACGGACAGCTCGGAGGATCCGGTGAGTACAGAAACAACAAAAACACAATTAGGTAACTGACTCTAAGACGCCTTGCTCATGACTAAGCACTACTGCACGGAAGCCGCAGTGATTGTTGATTGATAAGTGGTTGCAATACTACCTACTGCGCCGTGTTATTTATTTATTTATTTATGTATTAGGAAGACCAACAGCTTTGAAACACATAGTAGTGAAAATAAATATGCAACAGAGAGCCAATGATAGGTCTCCACGACTAACTCTTAGATAACAATGCGTGGACAGCAACTATTTTATCACTTAAACATCTAACATATAACAAATAAAGTAAAATTAATCAGCATTAAACCTTGTAAAAAAATCAAGACTGAGCATGCGCTTCACTGCATCTGGTTGAGTATTAAAAACATCAATGTCGAACTTTCTTGCTTATTCGTTTAAAGTATCACCCGTTATGAGTGTGATCCGAAAATAGTTATTCGTACGTTACGTATAAAGAAAACCTATAGATCTTCCCTGTGTCCATTGTCTGAATGCCTGTTAATTCCACCGATTAAAATCAAGTATACATATATAATATCCAGTGCCGGATTAACCACGTAGCAAGAGTAGCAATTGCTACGGGCCGCGCACGAAAGGGGGCCCCGCATATTTAAGCCCACTCATCTCTGCCTGAGCGTAATTTTTTTAGTGAAACTTATTACTTAAGATGTGGTATATTGAATTTACTTGATATCACAAAAACGTGAAACGTTACAACTTTTCCTACTAAGACAATCCACGTTAGACAATCGGTAACCGACTATTCCCTTGGCGTAAATAAAATACCGAATTTCATACGGTAAACGCACAAGTTCTACAAAATGTCGCTCGTATTAATGTGTAGAATTTCAGTCGGCCCAATAATCAGCTCTATAAAAAGTCTGATGTATACAAGCACTCTTACCCGAAAGAATTTGCTACGGGCCCCGCGCTTGCTTAATACGGCACTGATAATATCAGCACTGTATTAAACTGTCCCACTGCTGGGCACGGGCCTCTTCTCAGTGTGAGAAGGGTTAGGTATGCCATAGTCCACCACGCTGGCCGAGTGCGGGTTGGCAGACTTCACATATCTTAGAGAACATTATATAGAACTCCTAGACATCCAGGTTTCCTCACGATGTTTTCCTTCACCGTTAAAGCGAGTGATAATTAACTATTTAATAGGTACGGATATAACTTCGAAAAGTCAGAAATGCACGCCCTGGGATTGAATTCGAGACCTCTGCGTAGCAGTCCAACGGTCTCGCACTAGGCTATAGCTGCTTATATAGTAAAAATCTAATACGGGCAAAATGTATTTCTTCGGTTAGGCTCGAAACACAACTCGGATCACGCTAACTTCCTTTGCAGTTTGTATTTTTAATTGACTTAAAATAATTATGTAAGTATTTAGCTGTTTATATCACAAAGTAAATAAAATGTTTATAAAGCCATGTCGTCTGTCCAAGATAAGTTAGTAACGCGATAAAACCTGACCCAAAGGGGCAAATAGTTATTATTATCTTATTCCTATGTTGTATTAAATTTGTAAACTATAATAATGATTGATCACACTCTTGGCGTAGGTGGACTGACTGCAGAATGGCATAGTAGTTTTACTGGTTGCCTTGTCGCTGCCACTACGTCAAGTTCTGTGGGTTTGATTACACTTAGGTATCTACTATTATTTGTGATCATACGAGAAAACGTTGTGTAACAAATAATTGTGCCAAGTTTGGGTGTTAAATGTGACCATGTAAAGTACCCCGCGATGGCCGCGATACAGGAAATATTCCTAGTACGGGTGTAGTATTAAAAAAAAGTTAGGCAAAATCTGCATCAACTATATTTTATACTAGCTTTTGTCCGCGGCTTCACTCGTGTAAAAGTAGGTAAAGCGCAACAGTAGGTACTATTTTTCAATAATATTTTACTCGGTGGTAGGTAATATAGCTTTCTAATGGTGAAAGAATTTTTTAAACGTGACGACGCTATATAGCGTCACCGGGGTTTGAGAGGTTTGTAAAGTTTTTGAATTAAATCCTTACAAACAAACAAAAAATAACATGTTTCCTCTTTATAATATTACCTAGTATAGATTTATATTTTCTTTTTTAAACAACTTCCGCACTTAGTCTAATTCCTGTGTCGCCGGACACAACAGACATTTAACGCGCAAAGAACGCCCAAATTCGGAAGTCGGGACAAACATTTGCGGATCACACACGTTTTTGTCCCGTGTGGGAATCAAACCTACAACACTCGACATAGTGCAAGTCACGCCACTCGTGCAGTCATATTATATATTACATACACTACATCTTACTACGTATTTAAATCACACGTGCCATTAACATTTCGTTCTCTCATATGACAACGCGACGAATTAACTGTAGGTACTACCTACTCGAGACAAAACCGGTTTAATTTCGACTCTTAGTAGGGCAGCAGTTTCATTCATCTTACTTCTTAGTATCAGTGTCTTAGTATAATTCATGTCGCCATCGTTATAGAAACACAAAATTATAGTAAGATATGCATTGGTGTACCTATTCAGGTTTATTTCCTGAACCCTAAAGAGCTATGGTCTAAGTATGCCGAGCACGCAAGTCTTGAATTTTGAGTTGACTAACTTTCAAGGGTGGGCACCAAACAATCTTGCCCTGGCTCCTCTTATATTCGCCCATAGCCAAGGTATAGTCGAGTGAATGATTACACCAGTATGACCTGTAAATAATGTTTTATAATACCTAGATATTATTAGAAAACATCCTTCAACCTCTCCCTTTGAAGACTTTGATCAGAATACCTAGCTAACGAAAAAGATTGTTCTAGACTAGTTAATATGTAAAACGTACTAGAACAGACATCTTAAGTATTTTTATGGAACGAGTCAGAGTACATACTCTGTAATTCACTAAGCTGATTATTGCAACGCCACAATGCTTTATTGCAAAATTATAATATTTAAACCCTTACTGCTCAATAAATTATTAATATTCCACTCAAACGTGTGGTTCCAGTAATCGCCTAGCTCCGACAGTGTTGGACTGTACGGATGATGTAGTGGTTTAAGTGGTCGCCTCGCCCCTGCTGCCGCGCAGGGTGTTGTGGGTTCGATCCCTACACGGAACAAAAAATTGTGAGATCCACAAATAGTTCTGTCAGTCTGGGTGATCTTTGTGTCCGTTGTTTAAATATTTGTAAAGTCTCCCGCGACACAGGAGTGATACCTAGCGAAGGGAATTGTCTTATTAAAAAGAATTAGGCCCAACTCACACTGGCGCAGAGTCGAAGCGACGCGGCGCGTCATGTTTTGCATGGCGATGCGAATCCACTCGACTCCAGCCGAGCGTTGGAGCGCGAATGCGCGCGTCAACGCGCTTCGACGCGCGTTTCCATATTTACATAGCACAAATTTGTACTTAAATAGAAGAACAATAAAGATGAATATGCTTTAGGCGGAAAAATATGACGCGTCGCGTCGCTTCGACTCTGCGCCAGTGTGAGTTGGGCCTTAAAGTAAACTCGTAACTCGGTGTTATAAAAAATACTTGATATCTCTAGTACGTAGTGCTTAATAACTCGGTCTCAACATTGGTTGGCAACTACTTCAAACGTACTACGAATTGAAAAGCTTAAATAACATGTTACTATTTCCAGGTAACGATGATGATTATCTAAACGGCGGCTTCACTCCAGGCAAAAGATCTCTGCACGACCTCTTCCTCAAGTTCCAGAAGACTAGGCACCACAACTAACATTTATATAACTTCTGAATAACTATGCAATGACAAACAGTCTCATCACTGGGTTGCAATAAAATATAATTATATTATGGAGCATTTGAATTTGTATTTTGCATTTACGCGATGAGTAAAGAGTTCCTGATCTTCTCATTTCTTACTGTCTTTGCCTAGTAATGCGTAACGACTAACGACACACCGTTGCGCGTTGGCCAGGATTCAATTATAATGTATTGGCATTTCAACAATTGACAGGTTAAAATGCCTCTAAGTTTGACTACTTTTTACCGACTTCAAAAAAAGGAGGAGGTATTAAATTCGTCTATATATTTTTTTTATTTTTTTATGTTTGTTACCTCGTTACTTTCGACTGGGTGAACCGATTTTGATGATTCTTTTTTTATTTGAAAGCTGGTGCTTCCCGTGCGGTCCCATTTAATTTTGATCAAGATTTGACCATTCGTTTTCGAGTTATACTTTATAATGCGTTTTTGGCTACATTGATGATGTTCTCCTATTTGGCAAGGTTCACTAAAAACCGAGAAATAAACAAAATTTTAACAAAAAAGAAAACCGACTTCAAGTAAGAATATTCTAAAAATTAAAATGCACTAAAAAGTTAATAAATAATTGCATATTCTTGTGAATAATTAAATTATTGTTAATATTGGAGTCGGTGTCAGCCAAAGTAGGCTTGTAACTAAGTAAATATGAGATGTCTTACTATAACCATAACATAACATTGGCATGCACAATTACACACATAGACGCAGCACGTGGCGCGGGCGGCTGACACCGACTCCAAAAATAACAATAATTTAATTATTCACAAGAATATGCAATTAATTATTAACTTTTTAGTGCATTTTAAGTTTTAGAATATTCTTAATTGAAGTCGGTTTTCTTTTTTGTTAAAATTTTGTTTTTCTAAGAAGTTTCAGAAATGAATAATATATCACAAATAAATACTATAAAACTTTATTAGAACCACATAAACTGCGTTACGCACAAAATTCTTACGAAAACACTTTATAAAAAAATAACTTCAAAACACATTTCACAGTGCATTCACTGCCACTAATTCTATACTACCTATATACTAAAATCTATGTACATAATAATGAAATAGCTACCATATTTGTTATTGGACGAAGACAAACGGCAGTAGGTAAGGCTAATTTGATTGGCAAGTACTTTAAGTCTTTTTGTATCCCTAGACCCTACATACAATATACATCCAGCGAAAGTTGATGAACTGTAAAAATCACTCACTATACAATTGACTGTATAAGCAAGTATTATGACGTCAACAACGGTTTAAAAAGTTCGGGACACACTATGTAAACCTTATGGGGCCTTAGCATTGTCATTGCATGACTAAGAACAAGAGTGCGTTACAGATTGTATATCTGTCTGGTTCAAACGCATGCAATAACTAAGAGATGGAGGTAAGGCCCCTGGTTTACCATGAGTTTTTAAGGTTTTGTCGCACCTCGGAAATATAAATAAGGAAATACGAAAAGAGAGACACGTCGAGAGAAATGAAAACTTATGGTAAACCCTAAAGAAACTTTTCGTGACTATTGGTGACAATTAAATCGTTCTGCGATTTCACAAGAGTCCCCAACACTCGCAGGATGTTGCTTAAAAAACAGTAACAATTCTCAAATCTTCATTACATGACATTTTTAATACATGATCCATTCATTACTAAATCTAGATGGACAATCAATTTCTGAATATGAATTCAACCGGGATTAAAAAGATTAAAGCTAATAAATTTACATGGTAAACTATTCCGAATTTACATAATTATACACAAAATAATTCCAATACACTACTAAAATTGAGAAATATATATCACAAAAGCGGTTATGATAACTTGATAACACAAAAAGGCATCTATTAGTGTTGATACTCCTAAAAGCGGTGGGCAAAGCATTGCAGGATTCTTAAAATTAAGGCAATTTGCAACATAAATGGCAATTACTAGAAGCAAAAACTTGTACTTTGTAAAAAAAGAGATCATAATACAAAGTCATGATTGGGCATAAATGGATGTGATAAAAGTTCTGATTTACACATACTTGTGTCATAATAATTCTACACTTTATTGTCGTAATACAATTGAACAAATTCCATAATGTTATCACAGCACTAAACTTATCAACAAACATTTGACTTTGTTAGTTTTGTTCATTCTATATTTCATCACAATATACTTTTGTAAAATCTTTACATTATAAAATGTTTCCTTGTCTTTGTGTCACACACATATTTTGCCTTCATAAGTCTATAAGTGTGCCATTTTATGGGTATTAATTCGACATATTACATTAAAACGGCACTATTCAAATTCCAACTTAATAAACTTTCTACATTGTTGGTTCAACCATTCATCACAACATGGCTAATAGTTTGGAAGCCTAGAAAACTTGGTTCCAACATATGGCCATTGTTTGGCAAACTATATCAAATATCTGTCACCAACTTGCAATAACAACAACCAATGTTAAACACTGTCAATTTCCATATCAATGCGATTTGATTAACCATTATAAGTTAGGTATGTAGGAAACCTTACAAGCTTTATTTACATCTACCAACCAGTAAAAACCAGCATATATTATGGAGTCTAATTACAGTCAATTTCTCCACCTTATGTATATGAAAATTTGACTCTGTGTCCTTATTATTCACTGAATATAATGCATGAATAGATGTAAATGTTACTCATACCTGTATAAACATTATTTGATTGACATTTCCTCTCCTTTACATAACCAAATACATAATTATATAAATAAGAAAATAAAAATAAGTACATACTATGAGCTAGATTAACTAAAATTATCATAAATTCTCGTCACATCAATTTGTGTCAATAAGTTAAATGTTAAAATATAAAAAATTATTTTACAATATACAAATTATTTTATAAGAACTATTTCAATTTGTTTGTCCGTGCCAATGGTCTTGAATATGCTGTGGCAACTCCATAGGCAACTTGTTATACCCTGTATTCAAACTAGGACCTGGGTTATTTGGTGGACTCTTTTGAGTATTAGCTTGTCTAAACTTTGTAGAATACTTATAAAAATCAGACATTTCAAAAGGCTTAGTCTCTTCTCTATAAGGTATACATTTCCCCTGCTCAATAACAGTCAAATTCTTTGGTGATTCCAAAGAAACAGCACCAGGAGACAAAACAGGAGGACTATGGGGCATCTGGTTAGGGCTCTGCATCGCAGAATGTCGACCAGAAGAAATCATTATCTCATATGCTTGAGAATTACCTATACTGGAAGTCCGCTTCAAGCTTGAACTCTTTTTCAGAAGAGGCACTTCAGATTTTGTAGGTGAATCAAGTGATGTCTCATACCATTGCTTCTCTTTCACTTTCATGTTAGCTTGAGAGAGTGGTGAGAACTTACTCATGCATGAAGGATCATAAGTGTAACCAGACTTTGTGCTAACGGGTGTTAAAGGATCAGGGTAGTGTCGTCTATCATCTCTGATATAATTGTCAGTAGAAACTTGCAATTGCATGTGCATTGGATGTTTTATAGTATTGTGTTCTCGTAAAGGCAATGTATTAGGTACAGGAACTACTCTTTCCATTGGCATATGAGCTTGTTCCTGTATGTCTGGTTGGGAGCGGTGCTGGTACACAAGCATTGGTGCCTCATGTTTCATGTTTTCCAAGTGCAATTGGTTATAGTCACTGTGTGAAGTCAAATGGTATGTCTGGGTTCGTTGTAGAGTATTCCGACGAGTTCCCTCAGGACGACGTTTTGATTGTACTGGATGCTGGTGAGCCAAACCTGTTAAATGCTGACTTTGTGCTTTTAAATGTGAGGCATATTGATATAACAGTGGTGTATTGCGGTTACCATTTTGTACAGGATGTGGTGCAATACTACCATGAGTATAATGAGTAGTTATATCAGGATGGCTTGAGCTAAAGTGTGTCTCTCGTAACCGTGAGACATTATGTGCTTCTGGTAAGTTGTTGCAGTACAACTTGTTCATATAATCAGTTGTCATAGTGTGGTGTCTATAAATAGTACCTTGATCACTTTGATTATTTTCATTCATTGTTTCGTGACGTCCAGCTAAGGCAGGGTATGTATGAGATGTGTGGATTGAGAATGTATCCGTATTGCGCTCTTGAGGTGGTGAAGGAAAGAAATTAGAACAGCTGGTTTCTGGGCGACGAACGTGTCTTGATTGTCCACTTTTTGTTGATACACCTGAGATTGAAGGTGTCGACAATCTATGGGACAGGTTCTTGCGCAAATTAGCATCAGAATCATGAATACGATCACTAGTAGCTGCTCTAAGCCGTCTCGAAGTGTTATCAGGTCCATCTTGGACATCATTACCATCGTTTGATCTATCAACACTTTTGACACTTCCCAATCTTTCTCTTTGAGGTACTTCAGGGCTTAAAGGAGCTTCTGGTGGCATAATACCAGTCAGTTGCACTTCTTGAACGCACAGTTTGTAAAGTTCTTCATTTTTGGCCGCTAGCATTTGCTCTAGCTCCTTTTTTCGAGCTTGGAGCTTGAGCAACTTATCTTGCTTATCAGAATGCAAATCGCTACCCATTGTGCTCGTACCCATATTCGAATCAGAAATTAACACACACAAAACGTAAGTCTTAGCAGCTACCACAGAAAATAAGGAAAACTAAAATAGTCAATGGTAACGTAAAATAAACAAAGAAAATTATAAATTCTTGAGCATTGACACATTTATCACACGCACATCCGCACCCATGTTTGTTTGTAAAAAAAAATCAAGCTGTCGAAGTCGCGTTCAAAAAGAAAATGATGCTTTAAATAGCTGTTTTTTTATATCAAAATTGGTCAAATAATGTCAATTTGTGAGCAAAAATAACTTATTAAATATATAAAATATAATAGTAGTTATTATCATAGCATTAGCTAACTTTCAATAATTTTATAGACTAACGTACGTAGCGTCTCACATTACACACTACACATAGCCAATATGGCTCCAATGGTAATTTCCCTTATTAATTGGTTAAGTTAAGTATAAGACATTATTTTAGTTTTAATTTAGTAAATCCCTTTAAATACTAATTGTAATTTTATTTTATTTTATTATATGCGTTGTTTTGATTGATTGTAATACTTTTTATTAAAGAATTCATGTTGTCTATGGACTTGTTTTGACTTTTAACTGACAGAAGAGACAATCGAATTCGACACGCTAATCTTATCATTTTATATGGTCTATACAAGGCTGATCTCCAGTCTTAGCAGAATAAGATCAATGAAAACATAATTAAATAAAATTCACTACCAAACCCTCCTGTACCTTCCTACCGACTAGTACCTTTACCTTTAGGCTTAAACAATACAGCCAAAATGTCAAAATTATACAAGGCAATTATTACTGTAGCTGATAAGTTCGTTCCTAAACCACTACAACCTCTATGGGAACATCCAGCTGGTAAGTGATTTGACCTATATACAAATAGTCTATATTCATAAATACTTGATAAACCCTGTAACTTCTTGTTTTAGGTCCAAAAACTGTCTTCTTTTGGGCTCCCATGTTCAAATGGGTAAGTAATGCGGACATGTCTGTATTCAAGGTCATCATCTAATAATAAAGTAGACCTTGTTTAAGGGCAAATCCAATGCGCATTTTAAACTTTACATATAAATTGTGGAATGATAAACACAACACTTTCATTACACTCATAAAAATAAGTTTATGTATAAAAAACTTACTGAATAAACTAAGTTGCTTGCCTGATATAAGACTTACATAACAGCAAATTATACATATTAATTATTATTTATTATACCTACAGAGTACGACAAAATAAAACATTAATTATCATTGACCAATGTCATTAAGCATGTGCAAAGATAACATTGATAAGTTAATTCAAAAAGGAGCCACTGAGCAGAGAGGGTTTAAATTGCCAATTAGTGACCAATAATAATTTAATTTAATATAATAATTTTTAATATAATATTGAATACAATTATTTTCTATACTATTAACTAATTAACTCCATGCAAGCAACCCAAAATAAGTCATGGCCTGCAAACCAATGGACCTCCTTTACTTAATCTGTCACTATTTCTTATCAATAATACAATTGAGATCCAATAGTTGTGTAATCTATAAGTTCTTGCAAACCTAAGTTGTTTTTATGTCATTTGTTTCAATATTTGTTACAAACCTTGAGTTATCTATAAATGAAGTACAACAAAATTATACAAACATTTCAGTTGTTGATATGTCATATTATTATGTCTTGCCTTCAAAGGGGAAACCATATATATGAAAAAGGAGTGAGACTATAGATGTCTATGTTACATATAAAGACTCCATGTGGCTACTGGGAATTTCAAAAATCATTATTCCGAGGCCAGCATTCAGATAAAATGTTTGCATTATTACATCTTAATAAGTTTAAGCTGACTGTTGACTGACTGACAAGAACAAATGTAAGGGCAAACTTATGCTTCTGTAAAAGACTTTCTATGTGATTTATGGTACTTAACCTCTAGTGAGCCAGCGGGATGTTTACATTATCGCCCGTTATCGCCGCGTGCCACTTGAGATTTTGTTATTGTTAATTACCGGCCCACTCATAGCTCGTAGAATCAAAAAATGGTACTACAGAATTTGTTATGATGTCAGCTACGTAGTAAAATATAAACAAGAGCTTTTTGCTGGCTCGCATGCGAGCCACTGGCCGAACACGGGCTAAACCCTCTTCAGCTTGATTACTTGTATGGCTAACCTTACAGATAAGAAATACTACATTGCTTCATACAAAGGGTCACCATTAAACCTTCAATGCTAAGTGATGTATAATTTCATATGGTGCATGATATATTAATAATAATAACATAATCATAACAAATATTGAGATAAGAAAATTTTATGATGTATCATGGATTTGTGAAATGATCTTACAGAACAGATATACAAAGTTGATAATACTTTTGACACCATAATTTTACATAAAATATAATTAATGTACAATGGCCTCCATTATCGCTCAACCCAGGGCTGGATTAGGAGAGGGCTACAGGTGTTTCATTCATTGCATTGAAATTTCTTGAAGAGCTGTTTGTTTTTGTCTGGTCCATAATTATGCAGCGGCTTTACACTTCTTCATGCCCAGGGCCTGTAAGCCTTTAAATCTAACCTTGCATCCGGTGTTGAGTGGAAATCCTTTTTATCTTTTTGCCACTGCAATTTGGCAGTATTATTAAGATTTAAACATTATCAATGATTAATAATTTCAACTTATTATTAAAATCTAGTCTGTTCATTCTAGAACAAGACTCAGTACTCTTGTTATAAAATGAACAGCCAGCTAGTAAGCTTGAATCAGTATTCAAGCTGAACTTATAGGTCAAATTAGCAATATATGGTAAAAATGCAAATAATTGTTCATTAATATGTTCATACCAAACAGTGATAGCCTCGATAGTCTAGTAGGGGACCATTGGACTGCCAAGCAGACGGACTGGCTAGTTCGATCCCATGACACGCGCCTCTGATTTTTAGAAGTTATATTAATAAGTTAATTATCACTCTCTTAAGGGTAAAGAAAAAGGCAGTGAGAATTTTCTTTTTAAGTTACTAAAAACTTAAACTTCTTCAGTAGCGCAGCCGTATATGCGATTACTTTATTGTAGACTAAGTGTTTTAGTGATAAAAGAGACTGTAAGTTATAAGGTCCACTGACCTTTATTAATACCATTGGACTGCCTACCGCAAACAAATACCTAACAGCATTAATTCGGCAATCGGCAGCACCATATGCTAGTGTCTTTAGAACCAATGTAGCATATCTCTGCGATATTTGATATATCACTTTAGTTCCTCGGACACTCGCAGATGCGAGTGAGAGACTTCACTGTGAACAGATGTTCACAGTGAAGTACAACGCAAAAATGGTGTCAATTCATTAGGCGCAAAACACAAAAATACAGCCACCTATTATTCGGTCGGTACCAAAGTCGTTTATATTAAATATCGCCTCGTTATTACAAGGTTCGCCTCTACACTGAAAGTGCCAGTTATAGTATTACGACATTTTGTCCGCGGCTTGCTCGCGTAAATGTAGATTAGGTTAGGTTAGATTTGTAACAGTACTTTTACTAGACGAAAGGACATAGAGTATCTATGTCCTTTTCTGCATCCTTGGCAACGTGTATGCGAAATTTCATGATTATCGGTCTAGTAGTTGAGGCGTGAAAGCGTAACAAACGGTTTCGGTCTCATGTCTCCTCTGACGATCTCCTTCGGAGAGACATCAGGATTTTTCAATCTTGTTGTCTCCAAGACTGGGGAGACATCCGAACTTACTTTTAAAATTATATTTTGAGTACGTACTCGTATATGGGGTGTCACAGCTATGTCATGTTTGGATATACAGGCCACTTGATTTTCACTCGATTTTCCTCGGAGTGATTTCCGGCCGTTAATAGATCTTATTAGGGGTATTTCCCTGTCCTCCGATCGGAACTCCGATTGGTAAGAGGAGCGGATGCATTAATGTTGCCCACATCTCCGATTGCTATTTTGTTTCTATTACTTAGCTTTCGCCAAAAGTACAGTCATCAATAAATATAATAATTAAACTTTAATTCTTTATTCTTTCTAAATAATGTCCTATGCTAATGTCACCAGTAGGTACTAAGCATAATTTGGCTATTGATAAAAAATTCATCTCGTATTATATGTATCGCATTATATTATTATATAGATACGTGTCTACAAAACAAATGAGTACTTATCAGAAAGTGATCAGCCAGCGATGGAGCTTACAAAAAACAGGTGCATGCGATTTTTGACCTTATTGACATTACTCAGAATTTGTCATTTTATTAACGTATTACTGTCAGAAAGCAAGAAAATACAAAAAAAGCCTGTATACATAAATAAAGCAATATAAAATGTACATAACACATGTACATAATGAACTTTAACGCATTACCAGCCGGCGGGCATAAAGGTGATTTTCCACCAGAGTGGCGAGACGAGGCGAGGCGAGGAGAGAATTGAAATCGCACTGCCCTTTTCCACTAAAAATAGCCATCGCGAGCTCGTTTCGAGCGAGTTATCTTTGCAGGCTATATGTATAACCCAATGCGATAAGTAGCAACAATCAACAATAAGCCTATCGCGAGAAGCGTGTTTCTGTTGCAAAGTCAATTTATACTCTATGTATGAAGTAATACGGTTCATTTTTACACAAACAAATATTTCAATTCTCTCCTCGCCTCGCCTCGTCAATTCACAGTTTCCACCAAAGATGCGCTGGGAGAGAATTGAAAATTTGCCATACAAATTTCAATTCTCTCCTCGCCTCGCCTCGTCTCGCCACTCTGGTGGAAAATCACCTTAAGCCAGGTCCGTAACTGATAACTGTTAGGGTTGTATTGAAACACGTAGACTGATTCAAGTGAGAATATATTTACAATGTTTAAGCCTTCTTATATCCCATTTATTGTTCATGCAAGTAACGCTAGCACTAATGTGTACAATAATCATTTACACCAATCACCGACAAGTAAATTCTAACATTTACGAGAGAATTCTTGGGCGTGTGTGCGTGCGTATAAATACTGCCACTATAAAAACAGAGGGAAACTTCGCGCGTCGCCAGTTCGTAAGTTGGTATCGTCACGGCTAGACGTATGATGCTCCGTTCAATCGCCTTCGCGCGTCGCTTGCTTTTGGCGCGGCTAGACGTATGATGCTCCGTTCGATTCCAGGTTCCTAATAAACTAACCGTTCGTGCGATACTGCAGTCTCTCGATGTTCGGAAAGCCAGTGGACCTGACGGCATCCCAGCTGTGGTTCTTAAAAAATGTGCAGCGGAGTTGTCTCCCACGCTTACACGCCTATAGCGGACGTCTTACGCCGCAGGCATTGTGCCTGAGGCTTGGAAGGAGGCGAACGTTCATCCGATTTCCAAAAAGGGGGACCGTTCCGAGCCAAGCAACTATCGACCCATAGCTATCACCTCGGTGCTCTCCAAGGTGTTCGAGCGGATTATAAACACCCAAATTGTTCGCTACCTGGAGGATCAATCGTTGATCAATGATCGCCAATACGGCTTTCGGTCTAAACGATCAACGGGTGATCTTCTAGCGTTCGTCACGCACCTCTGGGGTGAGGCTGTGGACAAGCACGGCGAGTCTTTGGCTATCAGCCTTGACATAGCCAAAGCTTTCGACAGAGTCTGGCACCGGTCTCTTCTTTCCAAGCTTCCGGCCTATGGCTTGCCCCCTCAACTGTGCACCTGGATTGCAAGTTTCCTGCAGAAGCGTCGTATTCGGGTCCTTTGCGACGGTCGCGCTTCCAAATTTATGCAGGTCAATGCAGGAGTGCCTCAGGGGTCTGTCTTATCCCCTACGCTCTTTCTTCTGCATATCAATGATATGTTGAATCTCGGCAACATACATTGTTATGCGGACGACAGTACCGTGCATGGGCGATATCTCGGACATCCTGGGGCCAAACAGGCTGAGGTTGAGGGGAAAAGGCAGAATCTTGTCGTTGAACTTGACCAGACCTTGGACCGCATCTATGAATGGGGTGCCAAGAACTTGGTCGAGTTCAACGCCAAGAAGACCCAGGCATGCGCGTTCTCAACAAAAAAGTCTCCGTTCTTTGCCCTCCCTTCTCTGAAGAACACTCCACTGGTGATACGTGACAGCCTCTCCATCTTAGGTATGGATCTTTGCCGCTCCCTTAATCAGAAAACCTATATCGAGAGCGTCATTAAGCAAGCTTCGCGAAAACTTGGAGTTCTGAACAGAGTGAGGCGGTTCTTCACGCCTGGGCAACTGTGCCTATTGTATAAGGCACAAGTGCGCCCTTGCGTGGAGTACTGTTCTCAGCTTTGGGATGGCTCCGCGCAGTACTTGCTGGACGCTCTCGACCGGTTACAGCGGCGGGCTGTCCGTATCATCGGAGATCCAGAGGTCACGAGTTCACTGGAACCTCTGCAACTCCGTAGGGGCATTGCCTCATTGGCATGCTTCTACAGAATATACCACGGGGAGTGCTCTGAAGAGTTATTCCACCTTATCCAGCCCTCCCCTTTCCTATCCAGAACAACGCGTGCTGGGCTCAGATGCCATCCTTACACGGTAGAGTCGATTAGAGCGCGTACCAAAAAGTTTGGGTCCTCATACCTCTGCCGAACGCCCAAGGCATGGAATTCTCTGCCAAGGCACGTGTTTCCTTCTTCCTTCAATCCTGGGTTCTTTAACCGGGGCATGAAAAAGCATCGACCTCAACATCGTCTCGGCTACTGTGGGGGCGGTGTGGAGGCCACTGCTCTTAGACCACACGACTGCTTACCATCAGGTGAAGTGTGGTCACTTTGACGAGCAAAATAAAAAAATAAAAAATACTTATATGTTGATTGTGCGTATATACATACGCCAAAAATCTTATATGCACTGGCATATAAGATTTTTGTATTTTATTTTATAATTTTTATTAAGTACACAATGTAAGTAGAGCATAATATATCATGGCATTAAAATTCAATCGTTGGCACAAAGAGGAAATTAAATTCCTTTTCGTGCCACTGGTGGCACGAGTTGGTGGTACGACGAGGAGTAAGCCAAATTTCCTCCTTTTTAAAATAAATAAGTCGTGAAATATTTATTCTTTCCGTTACGAATAAATTGTTAAATAATATCAGGTTTTACTTTACGAATATGGGTAGGTACTTGCTGCTTACGTAAAAAAGCAATCTCACTTAGGTAGTTTCGTCTAAGGATCTCATAGACAAAAGTGAATAGGTACGTGCGTCATGCTTGCTTGCACGTATTTTTCTTTTATGATTTTAATGTAACGCTTGACATATACAACGAGGATATACGAATACTCAAAATATAATTTCAAAAGCAAGTTCTGATGTCTCCCCTAGGTTGGGGAGACAACAAGACTGAAAAAATCCTGATGTCTCCTCGAGAGGGGCCATCAGGGGAGACACGAGACCGAAACCTAACAAACTCATATTCGCATTTATAATATTAGTTAGTATAAGAAATAAATGTTAGACATTTGTCGACTGCCACTTATCAAACGTACCGACATAATAAGAATCAATGTACATAAAAAAGACACCTATGTCTATATTTAGTCGATCGAAGACTGTTTGCGAGTAAACTAGTCGTCCACTAGTTTACTCGCTTACTGAAATTCTCGACCAAAATCTTATTGTGTTGTTTCGACTTATTTACTTACTAAATGACTCCCCACTCAACTAAAATACTGGGCTAGTGCGAACCAAGCTTTAGTCATATTAGACCAGACCCACTCGCTGAGTAAGTGATAGAGCACACTACGTTATGGCCCAGCTACAAAACTATCTTAAAATATATATTTACTCGTTTTTTTAGGGTTCCGTACCCAAAGTGTAAAACGGGACCCTATTATTACTAAGACTCCGTTGTCCGTCCGTCTGTCCGTCACCAGGCGGTATCTTATGAACCATGATAGTTAGAAAGTTGAAATTTTCACAGATGATGTATTTATGTTGCCGCTATACAACAACAAATACTAAAAAACAGAATAAAATAAATATTTAAGGGGGCTCCCATATAACAAACGTGATTTTTTTGCTGTTTTTATAGATAATGGACGGAACCCTCCGTGCGCGAGTCCGACTCGCACTTGGCCGGTTTTTTCGTTGCTCGCCACTAATCGCCATTGGGACCAGATAGTTGTTCTACATAAGTTTAGACTAAAGCCTAATTCTTTTTAATAGTTATCGCACTTTAGTTTGATTATCATTCCAATACTAAAATTGGTTTAAGGCCTTAGAGCTCCTTTATGTAAACGCGGCGCGCTGTGTCGATACTAAAATGCATTAAAAATCTTGTAATTATTCAAATTCATATTTTCGATTTCGTGAATTACAAACCAATGATGATGACTTAGCTAACGTTTTAAAAGATCAGACCTCGATAATTTATTATCGCCGGTTTTTGTTTTTGTCAGATGCTCCCTTTATCCTTATGGGATTGCACATCTCTGCGACGACGACATGTGCACCAGCGCAAGCACCGTCGGGTGCACCGAGTCATCCACCGCCGAGGGCGACCCGGATGTATCTGCGTGAAGGCTATTAAAAATGACCATAAGTTTGTTTTAAAATGTACAAGGCGACGCAAGACACATCGCGGCGCACACCGCGCTTTTATAAGCGAGCCCATAGCCTCAAATTAATTAGTATTTCATATAAATACAAGATGTAGTAGGACGTCCTCTGAAGAATAAAATATTAACAAAAGCAAGTGTCAGCGAACAAAGGCACGTAGAGCAGGTTGTTATTACAATAATATTGACCGATTAATTTAATAAACCAATTTTAAAGCCCTTAAAGTTGTAGTAAGTAGCCCTTCATTGCACTAGAGGCCCAGTTCCTACTATGCGCTCATCCTGCGACTTTTCTTTCCATTCTGTATACTTTTTATTTACAAGACCTTTCATTCATAACAATAACATCGCGTATAATGTGCCCATTCAAAAATAAACCAGTAGTTTCATGATCAATTGGCACGTTCAATTCAGTGCCAATGTCGTTTCATTGAGACCACACCTCCGGTAACAACAATACTGCATTATTATGCAGTTCAATTGTTACAATTACGATAGTGCAGCTATATATTTCACACCAGTGTGTGCTTTCTAACATTGTCATAAGCATTCGACTGCACTAGTCACGTTAAATGTACTCATATATCGATGGGTTGTGTTATTAACCGCGTGTTATATGGCGTACCTACAAAGCACTGTACTAGCTGTTTGTATTCTAAGCAAGTACCTATTGAATATTCATCATGTTGGTATATCTGATTCGTATTCAAAGCATACCCATGAGTTGTGGGATACTGCAGGGATTGCTTTTAGGCCCCGTCTTTACTCTAACTTAACTTTTAGAAAAAATTTGAGTGTTTCTCGTGTATATTTAATTTATACGCGCCTATAAGCTCTCGGCTTATGTGGAAAATGTAAACTCGGCGTTAAGTGAGATTTTTTAGGCAACAAATATATTTAAAGTAATGTAATAGCTCAATATATACTTCATGAAATCAAGAACGTAGCATAGAAGTCTGCATTTTAAATAATTCCGATGGCCTTGTTCATATTTTGTGGACTAATCAGGTTGCTCTCATTATGTTTTTGATATCTTAATTTATTTCATTGCTGATTCTGATGTTGTGTATTATCACGGCCCTAAGGCTCGTAATACTTTTTATTTAATTAAATTGGTTCACCATCTTATTATCTAATTTTGCATAATAGTAGTTACAAAACTAATGTTGTTTTTAACAAGGCATCATGCCCACGGCTCATCATAACATTCATTTGCAGGGCTTGGTGATCGCTGGTTTGGGCGACTTGAAAAGACCAGTCGAGACTTTATCTTCAAGACAATGCACGGCTTTAGCAATAACAGGCCTAATATGGTCGCGATACTCCCTCGTCATCATACCTAAAAATTACAACCTTTTCGCTGTTAACTTTTTCGTAGCACTTTCTGGGCTTTACCAATTGAGCAGAATCTACCGTTACCAACAGAGCCTGCAGGGCAAAGGACCAAAAGGTGTCTAACCTTTTGGTCCTTTGCCCTAGATTCGTTCTCTTGGTAGTAAAATAAAAAATATCAAATGTTTCAATGATAGCCGAGATGGGTAGAAAACAGACACCTCTATCAGATCTCAGAAAATTTTATCAGTTGTGTAAATTTGAATAGTCCCAAGATTATTTAGACCAATACGTAAAATTTAAGCAAGGAAGCTTAGTCAAACAATTAGGCAAATATTAATATATTTGTACTATGTAACTTAAATGCATAGATCAAAGAGTAAATGATGAAAAAATGTCTTGTCCATGATAAACATAATTTTGTGATTCCTAAGTATCGCAATCTCATTCGAATGGCAAGACAAATAAGAATTATTTATCGAGAGATGCTTATCGAGATTTTGCTCTTATCATGTGCTAATGTTCTGATTTTACGATTCGATTATTAGTCAGTTTGTACATAGATAACTTCGATGGAGGCAAACCGGTGGCCGTTAGTAACGAATATTGACTGATGTGTGCTCGCACTATAAGACGTTTCATGTTCGTTACCGACGCAGACATTGCATACCTTGCCGGTTTATTCTCCATTGATAAGCTCGTCACAATGTTCTGAAAGAATATGTTGCCAGTTCTTCTTTCTTACTATTCCTTTTGTAGTTTTGTGTGCTAGATAGCATATTTTTCTTAGATAGATATCTAAGATAAAAAATCAGTAACGTCTTTATTTGAAAAGTACAACAGTTTTGTATGTTTATCACAAAAATTTAGGCGATCCACAGGATGTTGTTTGGTTTTCTGTTTGTTTCTGTGACTTAAGGACTCAAACTGCCATTGATGTGTTAAACAGATTAAAGCGCAGTTTATTACGTTAAATTAACGTGATCATCGTAATGTATGACAACAGTCCTTGAAATTATGCGCGTATACATTGATAATGCGTTTCATGTCCTGTGGATACAAATTTTCCGTTCTCAATCTTTTAGACTTCTGACTAAATTATTATTATTATGATAAAATTATCTGTGATATTACTCTTTTGCATAAGTATTAGTATCTTTAGATGTGTTTTTAATTAAATTCTAGTTTGTACATTTAAATCGCAAGGCTGTCGTAAAACGTATTTAGTTCTTTTGCTCGACGTTTTTAATTTTTTGTTATGAAATGTATTTGTTACGAGTGATTTTGTATTTTCATCCCTTGTGAAAAATATATTTTTTTAATAAACTTATCTTTTTCTTATCAGGTAGCTAGTAGTATAATAAAATATTTTATTATGAAATTGTACAAGAGCCTTATTAACATCGCGAGAACGAGCCAACTATCGCTCCGTAACGCAGTTTCATTCTCGCACTTGTTAGAACAATGCTGTAAGAGGTTATGGTACGGCTCCAGGAAACAAGTCAAGTCAAATAACATGTCCAGTTTTTCGACTAGAAACATATGCATCACCGTCATTTATTTTTTTTACTTTGACGACTAAAATGTCTTATGTAAGGCGATATTTTTGACATGGGTCAAGAATTTATATGATCGACAAATTGTTGTCCGTTATTTTAATATGTAAAGTTAGGTACCCGCAAAACAAGGATTATTCTTATTACAGGACTTATCTAGACTAACATAAAAATGGGACCAATATCGAGTAAATGTCTCATGCAGGACAAAATGCCTTTGTGACGTGAAGCTTGTGATTAATTTTTACTTCGTAGCTGTCTAGATAAAATATCAATTAACAATATAATATTGTCTTCTGTTTACGCGAATGTTATTCATTGAAATTAAACTACTATATACGGATTTTATCACGTTGTTTATTTGACACTTTATTACAAAATTTTGAGAACTGTTACACTACTATTACTATTAAACTTTACTAATTTTTAAGCTAATTAAATTATTGAAACTATTAAAACTATTTATACTATTACTATACTATTATACTATTTATATTTGTGTTTACACTTTCCCCGACGTTTCGGGTTTTTTTTTCCTATTTATGCTGCGTAAGTCAGCGCGATGTTCTCTGATAACTTGTATTAATAACTTTTGACTTGCCTGTTTTAAGATCTTAGCGCTTCCTCGTATGTCTTTCTTGGCTGATATCTTGACACACGTAGGAATGAGACTGTGATCACGACATCTCTTCAAGAAATTTAAAGATGTTACATATATTGCGCGCTTAGTTTGTAGATGTTCTAACCGGCGTATTTTTGTTGCTGTTTCCAGTCCGTACTGATTTAATAATATTGTCTTCTGTTTACGCGACCATGGCTGACCGTGACCATGGCTGCTGAAAAGCAACCGAAACGTCGGGGAAAGTGTAAACACTACTATAGTATAGTAATAATATAAATAGTTTTAATAGTTTCAATAATTTAATTAGCTTAAAAATTAGTAAAGTTTAATAGTAGATAATAGTAGTGTAACAGTTTTCAAAATTTTGTAAAAAAGTGTCAAATAAACAACGCGATAAAATCCGTATATACTAGTTTAATTTCAATCAATTAACAATTCAATGTTGCTATGGGTAACTTTAGTCGTTACTCATTTTACTTATGCTAAAGTCTAAAAGTTACCTAGGTACAGTTAAATCTCATTAATGAATAATCAACGACAATCAATGTACGCACAGCAAAATATCGGTTTGCAGGGCACACCAACATAGATGTTGGGGTGCGTGTATTCAACGTGAGTATTACTTCGCGTATTTGTTAGTGTTCTTCACAATAACCCGTTGCCCACGCACACACTTGCAATTTCTGCTCACTTTAATGTTGCAGGGAATATGAAGCATAAATGTTACCACTTTTCTAATAGGGCCCGTGGCATAGGTGTATAAGCATTCGGCTGGCAAACCGAATGACTCTGGGTCGAATCTCACAGACGGCGTCAACATTTTTGTATTTTTAAAATTTTTTTTCATTGTCTTGATTTTTATTTATGCAATTTACCTGATTATATTATTATATATATTTATATATTATATATAAATAATATAAAATAATTTTCATTTTTGTAATTTACCTGATTATATTATATGTATACTACCGTCCAAAAGTTTGGAATCACCCTAATTTTCGTCGACAGAAAAACTATACCGCAATAAATCCATCAAAAAACGTATTGATAATGGTGATTAGTATTTTTACGACCGTACTAACAATAACATTTAACAAAAACACTAATTTCTTATCAACTGTCCATTGTTTTCAAAAAAGAGCGACACACGTGTTTTATGACCACTCAAGTAGCGACACCGCCGTTTGAAGATTTCTTAAAATTGGCGCTTTTAAGCATTGTTGTAGTAATGAGTAGTGTCTAATCTTTGGAGTATGGGTGTATTATTGCAAAAATTATCAGTTTAGAGTTCAGTGTGATTTGTGACGTTCATGTGATAGTTACAAAAGTTCGCAAGCTCATAAAATGGCAAAATGGAAACAGATTTCGCTTGAACAGCGGAGTGCTATCTATACTTTGAGCGAAGAAGGCTATTCTATGCGCCAAATCGCAGAAAAGGTCAGTGTTTCATTCAAAGGTGTACATTATACTCTTGTACGAAAAAAGGCTACTGGAGGAAATCAAGACCGGAAGAGATCTGGACGTCCCAAATCTACGAAAAAGCAGGAAGATAACTACGTTGTGACGTTATCGAAACGAAATCGACGTTTAACTGCACCTCAAATTGCCGCTACTTTAAATGAAAGCCGAGAAAAGCCAGTTTCAATAACAACTGTAAAAAGGCGTTTGCTAGCTGCTGGTCTAAGAGGATGTGTAGCAGCCAAAAAACCCAGATTGACTAGTGTTTATAAAAGAAAAAGACTGGAGTGGGCCAAAACACATAAAAACTGGACAGTAGAAGACTGGAAAAGAGTCCTTTGGACGGATGAGTCCAAATTTCAAATTTTTGGATCTAATAGACGAGTTTTTGTGCGCCGATCAAAAGAGGAGCGGGCTTTAGAAGCCTGTACTGTGCAGACTGTTAAGCACGGCGGTGGTAGTGTGATGGTTTGGGTATGCTTTGTTAATAATAAACCCGGTCATCTGATCAAAATCACCGGGAAACTGAATAAAGAAGGCTATCTGAAAATACTTGAAGAAAATGCCATTCCCTCTGGAACTAATGTGATCGGTCGAAATTTTGTTTTTCAACAAGATAATGACCCTAAGCATTCTTCCAAATTATGGCAGGAGTTCTTAGAGCAAAAACGAAGTGAAAAAGTTTTGCTAATTATGAAGTGGCCCTCACAATCGCCAGATTTGTCTCCGATTGAATTAGTATGGGATGAACTGGATAGAAAAGTGAAGAACCGGTGTCCATCGAGCTCAGAACAGTTGTGGGAATATTTACAGAGCGAATGGAAGTCACTGGACTCCGAATACTTCAATAAATTAATCAAAAGAATGAGTAAAATTTGTGAACAAGTAATTAAGAATAAGGGTGGCCATTTTGACGAAACCAAAATTTAACGAAGACTGTATATTTTTGTTCTTATTTGTACTGATTATATTTAACTGAATGCTAATCTAAGGTTTGATTAAGATTTAAGTGTGATAAAGTATACTTTACACATATTATAGTCGTTTTAATTAAAATTACCCTAGTGATTCCAAACTTTTGGACGGTAGAGTATTTATATATAATACTAGATGTTCCCGCGGTTTCACCCGCGTTTATCGTTACTGCGCCGCTCCCGTGGATCGTAGCGTGATGTTATATAGCCTATAGCCTTCCTCGATAAATAAGCTATCCAACACTAAAACAATTTTTCAAATCCAACCAGTAGTAATCACGCAGAATAAACCAGGAGAAACATCGTTTGTACTATGTCTGTAATGAGTAATTATTTTGCTGCAATGTTATTTTAAAACCGCGATATCTCCTAAGATATTAATTGAAATCGAATGATGTAAAGGGCAATTTTGTTTTAAATTAAATACTTGTGACGAATAACGTATTTATTTGGATAAGGATTAATAACATGTTTATGAATACCTTCGCAAATAATGCATTATTTTAGAACAAATTTGGTTAGCATAAAAATGGTTATAGTGAGCCAACCTTAAAAGATAGACATATGCTGTCGCGGACTTTTTTTTAGAACTTTTAAAGGGAAACAATTCTGTCATACATGATTTTTGTGAAACTTTAACTGTTTACGCAGCGGAAGCTCTCAAAAGGGAAAAAGCCCCTCCGATTTTGAAACATTCTTCATTGGTGCTCAGCTCCTATTGATCTTAGCGTGAAGATATATAGCCTATAGCCTTCCTCGATAAATGGGCTATCGAACACTGAAAGAATTTTTCAAATCGGACCAGTAGTTCCTGAGATTAGCGCGTTCAAGCAAACAAACAAACTCTTCAGCTTTATAATATTAGTATAGATATAAATTGATTATAGATATTCGTGAAAAATATATGGAAGTAAAAATTAAACAATTTGTAATAAGAAATCAGCAATATTTATTGACAAGGTGTTTTTTTTAATTATAATTACATGTTATAAAGTTTTGTGCATGACAAATATTCTAAGTCTGACGAGAATTAACGTTATTTTCTATATTCAAGTGGGTAATTTATTTATCTATACTAATATTATAAAGCTGAAGAGTTTGTTTGTTTGTTTGTTTGTTTACTTGAACGCGCTAATCTCAGGAACTACTGGCCGGATTTGAAAAATTCTTTCAGTGTTAGATAGCCCATTTATCGAGGAAGGCTATAGGCTATATATCATCACGCTAAGATTAATAGGAGCGGAGCACCAATGAATAATGTTTCAAAATCGGAGAGTATTTTTTCCTTTTGAGAGCTTCCGCTGCGTGCGCTGCGTAAACAGTTAAAGTTTCGCAAAAATCATGTATGACACAATTGTTCCCCTTTAAAAGTTCTAAAATAAAGTCCGCGACAGCATATGTCTATTTTTTAAGGTTGGCTCACTATGACCATTTTTATGCTAACGAAATTTGTTCTAAAATAATGCATTATTTGCGAAGGTATTTTTATAAACATGATATTAATCCTTATCCAAATAAATACGTTATTCATTACAAGTATTTAATTTAAAACAAAATTGCCCTTTACATCATTCGATTTCAATGAATATCTTAGGAGATATAGCAGTTTTAAAATAACATCGCAGCAAAATAATTACCCATTCCAGACATAGTACAAACGATGTTTCTCCTGGTTTATTCTGCGTGATTACTACTGGTTCGATTTGAAAAATTATTTTAGTGTTGGATAGCCTATTTATCGAGGAAGGCTATAGGCTATATAACATCACGCTACGACCCACGGGGGCGGCGCAGTAACGATAAACGCGGGTGAAACCGCGGGAACATCTAGTAAGTGATATGAATAAACATGTTAGTAAGTTAAATATCCTAAATTATAATCTCACTAACAATAACATCACTCACATAAAACAAATTTAATTACCCCTATTATTGTTATTAATAGCGGATTGGTGCGCCTTCGCTATCTATTACTTGTTGCAATCGTGTCCTCATGCTAACAACCATGTTCCCACACAAATCAATGCCACGAAACGATTCCCATGTCGCGGTAACGTTATTATCTAAATTCGATTTAGACCTGACTTCAGATGAGTCCCAGTTTAGCACCATATGACCCCATAGATTTTTAATGGGGTTCAAATCAGGACTTTTTGATGGCCATTCAATAACAGTAAAATTTTCGTGGACGTTTAACCAACTTTGCACAAGTCGCGCGCGATGCACAGGGCAGTTATCATGCACGAAGTTAATGTGTTCTTGCGGGTATACAACGCGCACAGTTGGTAGCATCACGTTTTTTAAAACGTCCAAGTAACCTTGACTGGTATTGCGACCCCCTATCTGCACTAATTCACCTGGACCCATTGATGACATCCACCCCCAATATGCCAAAGTAATGCGGCCACTAGACCTGCACGGAAGAATATTTTTTTTATTATAGCGCTCACCATCTTTTCGCCACAATATTTTGCGACCGTCCTTGTCAGACTTAAAACATTTTTCATCACTAAATATAACGATATTATTACACCAATCAAAATCTATATATTCCCTTGCGAAGCGTATCCGGTTTTGCCTGTGAATATCCGACAGCAAAATTTTCTTGGCATTTCACACCAGCTGCACGCAGGTGGTTCCATACAGTTTGTAATGTCACGTCATGTTTAGTCGCCGTGGAACGAGTAATGAGGAAGGGCTCACTCATATGCCTAGCAACAATATCACGGTGCTGCGCATTGGTATCGGTGTATGCAAATCCAGCCTTTTGTCCCGGTCGGTCAGGGTCAATGCTTCCTGAATCTGCATAACGATGGACCCACTATTGCACAGTTCTTCTCTGTGAACAATAATAAAATATTGTTACAAAAAACAACAATAAATAACATTTAGATTACTTAAACATATTAAACTTCTAAACATAATAACATTTTATTACTCACCGATATCTTTAAGCGCCTCGCAATTTCACTAATTGAAACGTTTTGCTCATGCAAAATAATTATCTCAGCTCTTAAAAGTGTAATTAAGTGATGCATATTGATTCGCAAATATAAGCAGGATATAATGTCTAAAAACGTAACGAAAGTCCGATAGTCAATAGCATTATGACGATGAATTTAAACTACTAATTTATATATGATTTGTCATTTTTAGAGGGTAGACAATAAATATATTTCAAACCAAATATAAAGAAGACTTGTTAATAAAGTTAAGCAATGATTTGAACAAACAAATGTAAATATTTTAAAAAACATTGAGCATTCGGCAGTCGGATTTGAACTTACGGCGCCGGCGACGCAAAAGATTATCTACTGCACGCTTGACTAATGCGCCACGGAGAGAATTATCATTTTTTACCGACTTCAAAAAAAGGAGGAGGTACTCAATTCGTCTGTATTTTTTTAAAATGTTTGTTACCTCGTTACTTTCGACTGGGTGAACCGATTTTGATGATTCTTTTTTTATTTGAAAGCTGGTGCTTCCCGTGTGGTCCCATTTAATTTTGATCAAGATTTGACCATTCGTTTTCGAGTTATCCTTAATAATGCGTATTTGGCTACATTGATGATGCTCTCATATTTGACAAGGTTCACTAAAAACCAAGAAATAAACAAAATTTTAACAAAAAAGAAAACCGATATCAAAAAAGAATATTCTAAAACTTAAAATGCACTAAAAGGTTTATAAATAATTGCATATTCTTGTGAATAATTAAATTATTGTTATTATTGGAGTCGGTGTCAGCCAAGGTAGGTTTGTAACTAATTAAACATGAGATGTCTTTCTATAGTCATAACATAACATTGGCATGCACAATTACACACATAGACGCAGCACGCGGCGCGGGCGGCTGACACCGACTCCAAAAATAACAATAATTTAATTATTCACAAGAATATACAATTATTTATTAACTTTTTAGTGCATTTTAAGTTTTAGAATATTCTTTTTAGAAGTCGGTTTTCTTTTTTGTTAAAATTTTGTTTTAGCTAAATATAAGCTTTATATTCCCTGCAACAAACCCGTTGCATGTCTGGCAAAAAAAAAGTGAAAGGAAAGGCCTTGGCGCTTATGCACCGCATAGGTGCAAACGACACGCGAGGGATTTAAAGTGAGCAGAAATTGCAAGTGTGTGCGTGGGCAACGGGTTATTGTGAAGAACACTAACAAATACGCGAAGTAATACTCACGTTGAATACACGCACCCCAACATCTATGTTGGTGTGCCCTGCAAACCGATCTATTTTGCTGTGTGTACATATACATAGGTACCTAGCCATTTCATATTCAAAACTTAACCAAAACTACTAAATAACACATAATACACTCGTAGAACATAAATGTATATCTGCCGTATTAGATACATTTATTTTCTACGAGTGACAACGATCGTTTTTAGTTGACGACTACAGCGCGCAGCGTACCCATTTTCTGAATATAATGTCCGCAACGTCAGATTATATTTTAGAGAGTGCGAGCTGGGGTACCTCGCACTTTTTAAAATATCTTACAACACTGGATACTTTATGCTATCTATGTTCGCAATTAAAATTCTATATATTATACAAGAAAATAGATTAGTTGGAATTGCGTGTTCGGTTTATGTATGAACAGCGCTGTTTTTTTTTAAGATATAATGCTCAGAAACAAATAAGCACTAGTCGACCTGTATAGATATAGCAATCCTAAGGAAGGTTTTGTTACTTACGTAAAATATTCACGTGTTATATATATTGGAAGATAGAATATAAATAATTATATATTCTAAAGAGAACTACAATTTATTTTACTCTGCTTCGTGTTTATCACACGAGTAGGTATCATCTTCGGAGAATTCGCATTGATATCTTTCTTGACAATGTGCCATCCGCTAATAATTTTTTTAAGTGTGCCTCTTATAATGTTGGAATATCGACTCTATACCTAAGAACTAAGCTGTACATTTGTGTATGAAATTAGTGGTGAATATAATAAGTAAAGAAATAGTATTTCTTTGTAACGAATTGTTAACGTCAACTTACTGGTGTAAGTTAATTTTAATGCAGCAATATAAATAATATACTTAATTAGCCATTATTAATATTATATATTAGATAAATACTACAACTACGTACGTAGAATCATGTTTTGAATCACCGCAATTCAATAAATATTAATTAAAACACGTCATATCTGTTTAATAATATATTCTATCTTCCATTGCCATCCTGATTTTTTTTCTTAAGTTAATTATATAGTAAATATTCAATATGCACGATGTCAGACGTCAAAATACAATTACTTACATACATTGAGTTATATAATAATACTAGATGTTCCCGCGGTTTAACCCGCGTTTATCGTTACTGCGCCGCCCCCTCGTAGCGTGATGTTGTGGTAGCCTATAGCCTTCCTCGATAAATATGCTATCCAACACTAAAAGGATTTTTCAATTCGAACCAGTAGTTCCTGAGATTAGCGCGTTCAAACAAACAAACTCTTCAGTATTATAATACATATTAGTATAGATAGCTGACCCGCGCAACTTCGTCTGCGTCACATAAGAGAGGTCGTAGGCACAATAATACAATTTTAAAGGAGCTGAAATCCACGAACCACGTAAGAACCATTGAACGAAATTTTATAAATATACCTACAGTGCTAATTTAAAATGACGCAGATTAAACCAGGAGAAACATCGTTTGTATGTCTGTAATGGGTAATTATTTTGCTGCGATGATATTTTAAAACTGTAATATCTCCTAAGATATTCATTGAAATCGAATGATGTAAAGGGCAATTTTGTTTTAAATTAGATACTTGTGATGAATAACGTATTTATTTGAATAAGGATTAATATCATGTTTATAAAAATACCTTCGCAAATAATGCATTATTTTAGAACAAATTTGGTTAGCTTATTTATAGTGAGCCAACCTTAAAAGATAGACATATGCTGTCGCGCACTTTTTTTTAGAACTTTTTAAGGGGAACAATTCTCTCATACATGATTTTTGCGAAACTTTAACTGTTTACGCAGCGCACGCAGCGGAAGCTCTCAAAAGGAAAAAAGTTCATTGGTGCTACGCTCCTATTGAGCTTAGCGTGATGATATATAGTCTATAGCCTTCCTCGATAAATGGGCTATCTAAAACTGAAAGAATTTGTTCAAATCGGACTAACGCGCTAATCTCAGGAACAACTGTTCCTGAGATTAGCGCGTTCAAACAAACAAACAAACTCTTCAGCTTTATAATATTAGTATAGATTACTTTTGAAATCATTGCCTACATACTTTTTATTTGCTAGCTACTAAATATATTAACAAACACAGATCATAGATAATAAACAGCATACGTTGTTATATAAAATGTACCAAAATATTAAGCCTGGACAAATATATTTTTAAATTACACAAAAAGTACTACACAAGTAAAATGTAAAAAAATATTACGTGAACATTTTCATCTGATATAATACTTATTTATATATTTATTTGGACAACCAACAAGAACATACACCTTAAAAGCTAAGTTTCAAAGTTAGTGGTTTACAAGTATTGGTGCTGCCTTAATTACAGGTTGCCACGGAAAGCAATATTGATTTTGTGTAAAGAATAATATCATCATCCCAATATCATTTTTATTTCCGTTGATCATACAAGTTTCCAGGTTTGTTCATAACGTTTCACCGTGACCGTCTTGACTTATCATATCATTCACTTTCAGGGGTTGGTGCTAGCTGGGTTGGGTGATTTGACACGACCTGTCGAGTCTTTGTCTATGGGTCAATCCGCGTCCCTCGCTGCCACAGGCATTATATGGTCACGATATTCTCTCGTCATTATACCTAAAAATTACAGCCTTTTTGCTGTTAACGTATTTGTAGCCGGCACTAGCCTTTATCAAATAAGCAGAGCCTTCAAATATCAACAGAGCCTAAAGGAAAAAGAATCCAAAAATAGATCTCTTTAGTTGTTTATAAAAAATGTTAATGTTTGGTAGTTAATGGGAAATTTTAAATTATTAGCCGGGATGTAGAAGAGATCTTTATTAACTTAATAAATATTCTGGGCAAAAGAAAAGCAACTGATATAATTTATATGGAGGATTTATTTATTGAGAGTATTCTATATAATGGGCTACAATGTAGCTACGTAGATCTAAGTTCAATGCAGTTACAAAATAGATAGATATATTTATTTATATAATGATAAAATGAAGACGATTTGGCAGTCAGTAAAATACGCACATAGTGCATCAAAGAGTTTGTTAAGTCAAAAGTGCACTATTCTAGGCTCGGTTTTGTAGTGTAGATTTTTAGTTTGTCGCATATTACGTGAATTAATATGCAATTGACAAACACTACGTGATATTTGTAAGACGGCCTTTCTTTCTTTTTAATGTTATTTTTATGTGTTTTATTTACCTAAGTTTCAAATGATGTGACTTGTGCCAACATCTTATTTTTGTATTATTTTGTGACTGTATTGTGACATTTTGTGATTGTTTACATTTCGATAACGGTCATAGACTGTGAAAGTATTTAACGTACAAATTTTAATTAAGTCTGACTTTATTCGAAACGTAAACTGACGTAAACATTCGAAAAACGTAATGTATGACATACAAATGTTTCTAGTTTATCACAGCACCGCTTGAAGCTATTGGATCAATTGCGCAGCCATAAAAACGATAATTTGATATATATTATTTGATAATTTGGTATATTTTTTTAGTAATGTGACATTTGTGACATTGCCTATTTTTTGACTAAATTGTCACAATATAATCACTTGTGTTTTGTGACTAAATTGTCACAAAGTCGCCTGTGTTTTGTGGCTGAATTGTCACAAAATCGCCTAGGTGTTTTGTGACTAAAAGGACACAAAATCGCCTGTGAGAATCAACGGGTCTTTGAGGTGTCATACATTATAATTTGTATCTAAACTAAGCAAATTTAGAGACCCTTCTATTGGTGCTTAAATAATTTAATTAAATAATTTCCTCGACTGTGATATATTTAACACCCAATGTCGTATTCAGTAAGGCTACGTATGTCACACCACTTATGTAAAGTTAACGACATTAAATAGTTTTGTAAAAAATAAATTGACTATTTTTGTAATGTTACCTTTTTATTGTGAAAATACATATTTTTATGTTGAAACTTCTATTATTTCTGTCTACTTTGTCTTATATGTGCTAATTTGTTTCCATTTATTACTATTAACTTTGTGGCCTTCGTTCAAATCATATTCCATGTGACATTCATATATACTTATTACTACACATTTATTATTTGTTTCTCTTTCACGGGTATTTCCCTAATATGTTAGGAAAATACCCGACCCTTTGGGAGGCTTACACGGGGACATGGGTCCAACATGCAGAGGCTCATCATTATTATAACATTGAAATTGATTTAAACAAAGGTCAACGAAAGTAAAATTAGGTATGCATATCATATCCAATTTTGCTCTAGTTTAGTGAAGATTAAATTCATATCTAGAATTTATTTCTCAACACAAGTTGGAAAATCATTCCTCATCATCTATTGATTCGAATCAATCGAAATAAGAAATAATACACTGTGAATATAAATAATCATAGGTATAATGTAAATAGATACATATGTATGGGTTGATATATTAATATTTTTTACATTGCAAGTAAGCACATCATTATTTAGCCTGCGGATCACAGTATAAGGGTGTGTATATTATAAAAGTAAGAAAACATTTATATTTTTGCATGTATTTTGCTCTGATATCGCACTAAACGCATGCTTCACGCTGAAATAATTGCACGACAAGGTCTTGCATGACAAATGTGGCCATTTTTTAATATTCCGAATTGAATTGACTTACTTATAAGAAATTACTGTTTTAAATGATCTATTAATTTATTTTATTACAATCTGTGTATCTGACAACACTATTCTAAATAAACAAATATTTAGGAAAGTATTGTTAGCTTAAAATAAAACGTAAGAAATGTTAGTGCTCTTTAAAGACTGGTCACACACGCACGGAATAACCAACCAAAAATCGCGGGGGAATTATCTACGCTTGGAGGGTGCCAGAATGCTAGCAATTTGGTTATACATGGCTAGTATTCACAATAAAATAAGTACTTATTAATTTTGTATAAATGTTTCCAGGCCCTTGTACTGGCATCGTTAGACAGCTTCACTCGTCCACTGGAAGTGGTATCCACCTCGCAGTCAGCTACTCTCGCTGCCACAGGCCTAGTGTGGACCAGATACTGTCTAGTTATAACTCCTGTTAATTATTCACTCGCTCTATGCAATTTTGCGTTGGGAGCAGCGAATAGTGTGCAAACTATTCGCGCTTTTAATTACCAAAGAAAACATGCTATTGCTTAATTTTTATTTTCTGAGATGTCGTTTTGCTGAGGTCATTTTTATAAGCTGATTTAATTTTTTGATCTTAGGGTGTAATCTAAATTTATTCAATCAATCGAATATTCATCGAATTTATTTTGAGTTTATTGACTAGTCACAAATCGAACAAATCTACCAAAATTGTGTCTGCCAAATAATTACCCCCACCGGGATAATATGTAAAATATTGTAACTTTTTATAAGTATAGGTATCTATACCTGCTAAGGTATTTTCCCTTTTACCTGAGTATTGAGTTAGCAGTGCAGTTCGTGCCGTTTTCATTTTTAAATGTGACAGTCATTTAACAAGTCGTGGACTCGTGGTACATCTATAAACAAAATAGTTTTAAATACGTAGATGTCACAAAGTCCCCACCTTCTTAAACTGTATGAATTAATATTATTCTGCTAAGTATATATGATCCCATTTCACGGCAATTCTGTTGTGTTTTATCCCAAGCTTGCATAGTTATATGAATTACCTACTGACTATAGTATTTAATCATGGCTATTGCAATAATTATTGTACTTATTGACTCTTCTACTAATAACTGTGCTAACTAAAACTACTTATTATAGATAGAGTTATTCACTAACAACAACCAGGAATGCAAACACTCGCACATGCCTATAAAAAAACATGACTATAATTCAAAATTGATTTTACGCCTCACAATGTTTGTTTATCTGTCGTTATAATTAGTTAGGCATCTTGACAGATAGAAGAGTAGTTGATAATCCTTTTTTAAAGTTATGAGTATAATGAAGATAGGTACTTGAAAATAGAATCAATAGCGAAAAGGTAATACCATAAGTGATGTTAATTTCTTTATGTATGGTGATATCTATGATTTTACATATAGATACTTATGTAATTACTTTCTTGTGCACCTATTATATCGTATTATCGCGTCTAATTCCAATCGGAATGAGGCAGCTATCTAGAACAGCCATAGGCGGAAACAGATGCGATTGCTATATTTGGCTATGTTCCAATAATATCCGCCCAACAACGATGCTAAGAAAATTGACATCATATTCTGCACACAGTTCAGGTCTTTTTAATGTTTTATATGAACACATCTTTTCTGGTCGTAATATTTGAGGGCAGGTAAACGGCAAATTATTGAGGCGCTTTTTAAATGTACCTACTTCGCGTATAATTTGCACTCCCGATATAAATAACCAATAATAATAATAATAATTAGTCAATATTATGTACTTATATGCGGGCTGCTAACTGTAACTTTACTAATATTGCTACGAGTGCGCGTCACCGCAAATATAGGATTTATAAGAATCTATACGTGACGTGCGTTCTGCCATATTAAAAGCTGTTTCCAATGCATCCCAGATAAAGAAGGTTTAGAGACGTCCATAAATGTCTTAAAAAAACGTAGACCATGTGACAACGTAGCCTGTACTGTAAAAAGCCGAACTACGAGTGTTTGTTTGCTCCTTCTCCGTAAAAAAGAGCAATCACGCTATATGTACCTACCTAATTAATCTTTGATTGTTTGTCAAGTTGTTTTTAAGTAGGCTTCTGTAGAACTGCAGTGTTGTTATATACGAGTCACAGGCTCTTGCTAATCAATAATAAATACCTGTTTGTGATATGGAATATAATCTCATGTACCTATGCAGCAATAGTTGTGTAGATATTTACATGCAAGATCGAGTAGCGTGACGAAGTATGACTATGGCGTCTTAAAAGTTTCTTTGTCTGTGGTTGTAACAATATGTACTTACTTATTAACCAAATTTATCGAATATCAGTTAAAAAGTATATTATATGACTATACGTAACAATAGAATAGAGAGAAACCCTTGGGAAAAATGTAGACCTCAGAAGGTTTCCTATAAAATACTAGGTCTTTCGTTTTCTGCGCAGAATCTAATAATTTTGTAGAACATATAAAGAATAAATTCAATAATGATCATTCTCAATTTATAATTAAGAAATGTTCAGAAATGTTTTGTTCAATGGTCATCTACTTATAATTATTGCTGACTTTATTTTAATAATTTTTCGGCTTGGTAACATATTTTCGATTACTTATGTTGACTGCCTAGCACGGTGTACCTATATATGGTATCCTTGAGAGGTCCACAGATTTCCTAGGGGTCGTACTTCGATCAATATATTGATCGAAGGGGTCGTAGTCAAATGTAGTTGTAGTGTAGTAGTTTTGCAGCATGACCGCATGTTTATGTTGTTGTAGTACTTAGTTGCATGCTTTTAGTTTGTTTGTCATTAAATCATAGAGCAAAAACGTTTTTTTATTGTATTTTTCCTGTATTATTTTATTTTTTTAATCACAGTCAAAATACGATTGACTGGTATTTTAAACTGGCTATTGATTCTAAAGCTATGGTTGATTTACTTCTTACTAACATGAATTAAGAATATACCTTCTAGCTCACTCTGCCAACCTGGTGAACTGTCGCTTAACCCTTTTAAAACTGAGAAGAGGCGCGTGCCCAGCATTGCAACAGTTTATATACAAGACTGATATTATTATACACTGAAGGTGCCGATATACAAATGATTACTTCCTCGTCGAAGCACCGCTTAAGTACAGCAGCCGAAGACGCTTACGTCTATTATTTATACTACTTTCTATCACAGCACTCTGTAGCCGACGTTTATGTCTTATGAACTCACTGTTAATTGTCAACGATCGTTCACAGGTAAGACAAAGTACTGGCTAATCAAACGAAGTGTTTAGTGACACTTGATGGCGTAGTGGTTAGTGTAACCGACTGCCACGCCTGAGGTCGCGGGTTCGATACCCGCACAAGTCAAACATTTGTGTGCATGAACATGAATGTTTGTCTTGGTCTGGGTGTTTCTATGTATAATATGTATGTATTTACAAAAAATAAAGTATATATATGTATGTTTATCCATTGTCTAGTTCCCATAGTACAAGCTCTGCTTAGTTTGGGCTGGATGGTGTTGTGTCTATGTGGTAGAATATTATAGAATATTGTCCCACCATTGTTCCAGTGCAATCGTCGTTATCAGATTTATTCTATGGCTATTTTACTATGATAAGCTTCGATCAAATATACCATAGATGCACATTCTCATACAAAAACCGCGTCAATATGTCGCACTGACCAGTACTACTTATAAGTGTCTGCATTTATTATGCAATCCTGGAAATAAACCGGAATAACCATTGAACGCCCACTGAGAAACATTTTATAATAGTTTAGTTAAAACGCGTCAATGTAAAGCGTCCTAAGTGTATTACTCGCGATACGCAAGCGTACTAAGTATATGGTACGGTCTCCACCGTAGTACTGGTGTCAATTCGCTCTCGCTTACGGGCAGGGCACGCAAGAGTGAGTGGGACAGGTGCATAATATAGCGCATACGACTGATTTATGCAGTTTTGTTGGGGCCGTTTTTCGAGCGACGATCGTGCATCTATGGTATATTTGATTGATGATGATAAGTACCTATCTAACAAGCTTATGTCTAGTAGTAACTACAGACGATTGCAATACTAAGAATATCTCTCGCCTCTCGCGTTTCTCTAACTGGAGATAGAAATTGAACGAGCTGTCAGCGCAAGAGACTATTATCTGACAGCCTACTGACAAGGTGACGTCATTATGAGGTTCTGGCTACGCTAATTACCACAAGGACACAGTTATAGATGGTGGCGATCTCCTGTAGGATAAAGGTAATATCCAATAGTGTATTTATAGCCTGTTTGATATTTTATTGTTGAATACCAAGATGCATACAGCATTTTGAAGAAACCTTTTCGTAAAAACAGCATCAAAATTATTACAATTAGGCTAAATGATAGTTAATAAGAATTAACAAGTATAAATAAATATGAAAAAGGCTCCTAGCTAAAGAGTTAAGACAACCGTATGATATAATATATTCATTTAACATACGGTTTTCTTAGCTCTTGACGCATTTGAATACGGTTGACTGCCGCCAAGTCCTGCCATACATAATAATCATCATCATCATCAGGCTATAATAGTCCACTGCTGGACATAGCCTTCCCCCAAAGAGCGCCATAGCGCCCTGTCTAAATAATAATAATTATTTATTTTCATTTGGATTTAACAATTTTCTCTTAACCCATTCAATGCAGCGGACGCCGATCGGCGTCTTATTTTTTCATACTCGGATTCGGAGGACGCCGATCGGCGTAATGTAGTTGTTTTATATTTTACCCAAATTTAAAGATATTAATAAATTCAAATTCATAACAAAATGCTGAAAACGCCGATTGGCGTCTTTTTTTTTATTTCATCAAGTGCGGCTGACGCCGATTGGCGTTTGCGTTAAATATGAGCCGATTCTGGCTAGTGAAAACAAAATTTGTTGCCGCATTGAATGGGTTAATCTAATACATGAATTTTATAAAGCGTTTTAAATATGAAAAGAGAATTCGATGACGATCGTACTAGTATAAACTATGCTACAGTCGCAATACTAAAATCGCTAAACGCATAAGTTCCGTCAAGAGCTACCAAGTGGCAATCCGTAGTCAATCTACTCATCCAAAGATATATCTAAATAACGTAAAACAAAAGATCTAAATAAAACACACCAATCCAAATGAATTCAATTTAATATTACAAAAGTAATCTCCTTAATCTTCAACCATATTCAACAACTTATCTATGCCGATAGGACTGAACGTTCTCCCGTTATCATTCGAAAACATAATAACATTTCTTATAACATAGCACTGTAGCTCTCCGATCTTGTATAGCGGTCTTCCTTCCCTCGTCTTGCCCGCTATAGGCACGAAAGTGATCCCTTTTTCTATACACCTAGTTTCAAGAAGTTCTGAGAAGCTCTTCTGCTGTGTGGTAGTCGCTAATACGTCAGCGATTCTGGAAGTTTCCTTCGGTTCGGTGATCGTGAATCGTGGCGGTGGCGGCGGTTCTACATTGTCTATGTCAGCGCTACGGTTCATCATGTCTAAGGCTTTGCGGAACGCGTCACGCACGGCGGGCTCCTTTAGTACTTCTTCTGGGAACATTTTCTGCAAAATAAAAAAATAAATATTACCATAATTGTTGTTTTTTATTTATTACATAGTCTGTAATTATAATAAGGTTCATGTTCGATCTAATGCTCTATACTTCAATATAAGTAACCTAAAAATGTATGTATATAAGAAAGAAAAGTTACAAGATTTACAAAAGAAAATGAGAAAATACACTACAGGTATATCAAGAACCCTTATCTTGCTTAGTAGTAATCGACAACTTCAAACTAATATACCTATGTATTTAAAATTGTGGCCAACTACTGTGATACGACAAAATTATCCATCAAAGCTAAGTAGCGTCGTCTTTGTCACATAATAACTATTAAAATAGTTTGAGTTTAGTTATAATAATATAATATCAGCCTTCTCAGTGTAAGCAGGGTTAGGCCGTAGTCTGCCACGCTGGCCTAGTACAGGTTAAAAGACTACACATATCTTCGAGAACATTAAGAAAAACTCTCAGATATGCAGGTTTCCTCACAATGTTTTCCTTGATCATTAAAGCGAGCGATAATTATCAACATACGCACATAACTTCAAAAAGTCAGAGATTCGCGCCTTGGGATCGTTCTCGAGACATCTGCTTGGAAGTGCATTGGTCGTCCACTAGGCTACCCTTGTCGACGTATGCTGCTCTAGTTTGAGGGATGTCTCACATTCCGCTAAGCATACAAAAGTTTTTCTACGCAGATCGCATCTTGTACATATTCCTATGGTGAGTACAATTAATTATAGACAGAACTCATACTTGTACAACGTGACGTGTCAGGACGCCGATATCGATCTGTTTTGATAAACAGATAATCTTCTGTATCCAAATTGAAACAAATTTGTTGTAAACAGTTTTTGGGAATAATCGCGGTTGACTTTATTACTAGCGGTCGCCTAGTACTCGAACGTCGACCAAAGTTTGCCTATAAGATATTGCTGACATATTATGTCATTATATATTGATATATGTAACCATAGTTACGCGCTTCGACCATGCATGGTTGTGTGCGTGTAGTGTTTTTTCATTAATATAATGTATTTCTAATGCATATTTTATATAAATATTAGGATTCGTCACTTCTTCTCTGTATAACCTATAAGTGTGCGAAATTTCATACTCCTCCGTCCGCCCAATTTTCGTAAAAAGGGATCCAAAGTTTTCGCTTCACGTATTAATATATAGATTTGTGTTGTATGTTGGTTAGTTTTATAGTTATTTAATTAGATTCGAAGTGATAACTGGTAATTGGCGTTATTAATGTTTTATGTTTTTCTATCATATCTACTGTTTGAGCTGTAAGTTTTTCTATAAATAATAAGATGAATAAAATATAAGCTATTGCGTGCGGCGGGTAAGTGTGATGCGTACCTTGAAGTCGGTGTATGAAGCGAGCACGGTGGCGTGAGGCGGGTTAGTGTTGAGCCAGGCGGCGAGTGCAGCCAGCCAGCGCGGCAGTAGGGCACGCGCCGCGATGCCGGCCACGCCGCCCGGCCCTAACAACTCCACCCACTCCACGCACCATAACCATGCCGCTGCGGACAGAAACACTATTAAAACAACCGCTTTTTGGATTATATAGGTAAGCCGTACCCTTCATATGTACAGTTATAAAACTTATAAAGTTCTCGCACTATAATATAACCGCTTTTTGGTTTATATCGGCAAGCCATACCTACCTTATGTATACTTATGAAGATTATAACAGCTGTTATAAAATATTTTAGTCTGTAGCGCCTTTTACACAGACCAAAAAGTTACGACAAGAGATGTTGCTGTACAATCCTGAATCGCGCAAATGAAGTTTACAGAACGAGTTAGTAATTTATATACAAGTTCAAAGTCAAGGCCTACCAGGCACGATCACCCAACCTGGTCATAGGATCCTCCCTTTATGTTGGAGAGACTTTACTCCATTTTTCCCCACAAGTTCATTTACAACATAAAGCAATAAGGTGTAGTCGATGTGCTGGTGCAGCATGTTGGGAGCGTGGGCCCCCACGCCTGTTATGTGTAGATGCACTTACTGTTCTCCCTGCCGACGAGCTCCAACGGCGCGTGCTGCAGGCAGTGGTCGAGCTTGGGCACGATATGCTGGTGCAGCATGTTGATGAGCGCGGGCCCCCACGCTTCCTTCCAAGCGCCTAGCACTCCGCGTGCTGAGCCATCAGCGGGGTGCCACGCTGACAGCGCCGCCGCCAGCCGGGAGCGGATCAGTGGGTACACTGCAGTCGCCAGTGAGTCTCCTGGAAATCAAGAAAAATGATAATTTTAATATCGTATTTTATTGCAAGGTCGCGGTTAACTCGTATTTTTATTAAATCGGGACAATTTTATGTACTTTAACCCAAAGTAGAATTGCATAATCTTAATTGCTTTTTATAGAATTACTTAGGATAAACATAATTACATTTCCTTACCACAACCTAACTCACGTCATTGCTTAAATCACTGAAGGTACTATGTTGTTATATACCTACTGGCTGAAAGGGACGGCATACCGAAAACTTTGGCGAGACGTATTTCTATAGGTACTTATCACGACACAAACTTCAATTAATCATAAAAACGCAAGATTATGATTTTATATTGATTAACATTACGCGGTACGCAATGGATTGCTGCCAATACAACGCACCGCTCGCGCCGGCGCGCGGGGGTAAAGACCTCAGTGCTCTGCGCGCAGAAACAGCTGATATATTTAAATTACGACGAATTTCATTACTGTATTTTAATCAAATCTAGTAGTCTTCATTATTTTTTAATAAAATGGATGGTTTATGCGTTATGTTATGAATTATGATTCACAGGTGGAAAAAAATAAAAATTGAAGAAAAAGAATATAATTTCTCCTGAAGAAAATGCCAACGGTTTTTAACTCAGAATAATGGTTTCAGTTTTCGGTACGCTGTCCCTTACACCCAGTATTTGAGTGTGTACGACAGATCTTTTGAGAAATAAATCATTATGCAAGTGACTCGCTGTTTGACTGTATGTGCGTTTTCCCGCTCCAGATAAATCCGTAACATATGTCAAGGTTGTAAAGAGGATAAACATTGACATGCTTCACTTGGATATCTCTAGTTATCGCTGTATACTTTTGGAAGTAGCGACTATAAATAAGAACGTCAATGATTTTCAACGTCGTGATTGTGTGTGGATCTTAATTACTTATTTTCTTTACTTGGGTGAAAACCTTGACACCTCTCCGCGGGGCGCCGGCGAAATTATGTCAGAGTTGACCGGGCACGTCCCGATCCTACCCATTAAACCTACGACAGTGTTCCTGGACGTTAACAGAGTCTCGCGGCCGCGCGAATCTTTCTCACATGCAAATCGCGACCCATCTTAATTAATACATTTCAAAACTTCACATAACCATTTTTCTTTTCTAGCTAAGACCTAATTATTTCTAATAAACAATTACATAATTAAATGAATCAACATAATATATACAAACACGTTATTTACAACAAGGTTATCCCAAAAAAAATATATGAAGTTTAAAAAGCGTCATTATATTCCTTCGCATCGCTATCAATTAGCAACGTGTCCAGAAGACAACATTGCCACGATGATCTTATTTTTAATGGAAGCATGTCAAAACTGAAATATAATTGTGCTAGCGACCCGCCCCGGCTTCGCATAGGTAGTAGGTAGTTCTCATTACAAACCTGCAATCTCATGCCAAGGCAGGACCCATTGGTGTAGTGGCTGTGTATCGCCGGTGGGGTCCCAGGCTCGCACCGCGGCCAGTACCCGCGGGACTACACAGCGGGACACACAGTTCTGCGACACCCAAGCGGGACACGCGGCCTGCCACGCAACTATAGCACGGAGCATAGGGGTTGGGTTGCGAGGGTTCCAGGACCTGTGGTGTTAGAAATCAAATTTGTTATACTGGACAGTTATTAGAAATTAATGTATGAGGTAACGAACTGAACGACTCAGACTATTTATTAAAACGTTTAGGACAATCATGAGGTAGTCCTTAACCCTTTTCATTAATAGTCCGCACAATTAAGTAATATAATTTGAAAAAAGAAGAATTCCGAAGATTCTTGTTTGTAAGTATTTCCTTTCGTTTCGAATAGGCAATTTTAAGGTAGACCTACTGGTTGGACTGGAGAATAAGCCGATAATTGAATTAGGGTAACAGGTCACATAAATATAGAATTTTACAATGTTTTGTGTGTTTTGTGTTACTAAAATTTCAAAGATTAGACTTTAATTAGAATTCTTAAGCCGATAATTGAATTAGGGTAACAGGTCACATAAATATAGAATTTTACAATGTTTTGTGTGTTTTGTGTTACTAAAATTTCAAAGATTAGACTTTAATTAGAATTCTTAAGCCGATAATTGAATTAGGGTAACAGGTCACATAAATATAGAATTTTACAATGTTTTGTGTGTTTTGTGTTACTAAAATTTCAAAGATTAGACTTTAATTAGAATTCTTAAGCCGATAATTGAATTAGGGTAACAGGTCACATAAATATAGAATTTTACAATGTTTTGTGTGTTTTGTGTTACTAAAATTTCAAAGATTAGACTTTAATTAGAATTCTTTACATCCACTCCAAAATAGATAAGCCTTTAAAATGTCATTTAGTAGGGTTATTTTATTACCAAATCAAATTAAATCAAAAGGATGTTTAAAAGATGTGACGTAACCGCTATTTAAGCGCACGCGTGTAAGGCTTTTAGTAGCAGTATGGAATCTGACAATGAGCCAAGTGATACTCCTGAATGTTTTGAATGTTGCAAAGGTACCTTTGCTATGGATTATCATATATAAGCGATTGCGCTTACCCTAACTGATCGCCTTAACTACAAGACCGATCATCATGCAATTTAGCATAAACATTGTCAGGAGTACAGAAAAGGTCATAGGGCACCTTTTATCCAGAAAAAAGCACTTGTGTGTTCCACCAAGTGCTCTACCAATCATTATAAAATGTCGCATAAACATTGTCAGGGTTACAGAAAAGGACATAGGTCACCTTACATCCAGAAAATATAAAGTAATAGCTAGATAGCTATCCCCCAGGAACTATCCCTATAGCTAGTTGTGTTATAAGAATAATATCAAAGTCACTTACTCAGCCACAAGACTAAGCTGCGGAACGAAATGCTGCCAAAGTAGACTGTTATATGCCTCCTCTGTCAACAATTTCCTCCACTTCAAGAATGTAGGTATTGGCTCCTCGGGCGCCAGTAACGGGTCCCACGTAGCCAGTAGCGAGGACAGTAGGGGGCTCACGATGTTACCTGCTATCGTGCCAAGGCCGAACCTCTCGTATTCCGTAGGGTAGCATACCTGAATAAAAAATATATTTTACTAGCGAACTTGATAGTTGTTCTGCGTGAATGAACTGATCGCAGCGCCACCTGCCGGATCTTATAGTCAATTTAAAAAAAAACCATTCAGGCACTCACAAAAATATCATGAAACACTCAGACATTAAAATTGGTTCAGCCGTTTAGGACTGTAAAATACATACTATATGTATAAATATATTTTATGGAACATTTTTGAGAGGTAATATAATCATAATGTAATCTATAATCTACATATAAATATAACGTTTGGATTATAAAGTTCAGATTCACAGATATTACCATTCTAAATGTTTTTCTGAAACTAAACTTTATATATAAGTATACATTTTGTTCTTAAGACCAAAATGTATACTTATCTTTATATATATAATTCTACTGTACGTGTGTATGTCACTGAACTTCTCCTAAACGGCTGGACCGATTTTGATGAAATTTTTTGTGTATTTTTTTTAATGATATAGTAGGCAAACGAACAGACGGATCACCTGATGGTAAGCGATTACCGCCGCCCATGGACACCCGCAACACCAGAGGAGTTACAGATGCGTTGCCGGCCTTTAAAAAGGAATACGAGTGTGTTCAAGTGGATTCGAGAATAGGTTAGATATGATTTTTTTTTTTTCGTTTGTACAACACAATGTCTGTCGGGACAGCTAGTCTATATATATATATATAAATGAATCCCTGTTTCCCTTCGTAACGCCATAACTTGAGCACGACTTAACCGATTTCATTCATCTTTCTTTTAAGATTTCTTATACTTTATAGAAGGTTCTTACGGAAAGAAAAGTTAAGAAAATTGCGCAGTATATCGGATAATTTCAGAAAACTTAACGATTATTTTAACTTCTTGAGTTTGAGAGAAAGGACATCTGTCGGATCAGCTAGTTTCAAATAAATAAATTGGATTAAATTTAAACAGAATTGGGATGCTTACAAAATCTAGACAATAAACTAATATCGATGATACCTTCAAGTCTGCCAACACATCGTGTGCCCTCTCCAGCGAGATGTCTGGCTCGTTCAGCATCTCAACTCGCTCCAAGATGTCCTCCACTTTGGAGATGACCCTGTCTTCATCCTGTAGCTTCATGTTGCACTCCTCCAGGTCTCGTTCCAGAACTACGATCTCGTCCTCTGCTGATTGCAGCTCGCGGGCGTTTTGAATTATATCCTGGAAGACAGAGATTTGTTTTTACAAGGTCAATTGAAAGGAGTATTTTGCCGCCTACTAATTAAAAGGACGTTAAGTGATATGGAACGTACATGGCTTAACATCTTTTTAGTTACCGGACGGCAGTATTATTTTATATACAATAGAGATACTAAACCAAGATATAGCCTAATTCATAGTTAGGTTACAGTAGCCCATGATCGCTTGCAATACGTTTGTTTACACTAACAAGGTGATATACAAATATACTGCCTGACGGTAAGCAGTTATCGTAGCCTATTTAAATCTAAGGGTAAAACGCATTAAAGATGGGATGAAAGGAAAGAGGCAGTATAAGCCTCGAGATCTATTATTTATTGACTAGTCTTTGTCCATGGCTTCGCTCGCGTTAATTTAGAATTTGACAATCGATTCGGGTTGTACTCTGCTTGTAATAATATAATTCAATCATGATTCGAAAGACACGTGGCGCCATCTATTATCATAAGAACGTTATTGTTGTTTTCATCGGGAACAGTAATTTTTTCAGGATGAAAGGTAGCCTATGTCCGTTTCTGTACACCTGACAACGCATATGCAAAATTTCAGGATGATCGGTTCACACCCGCTCAGCTAAGTCGCATTATTATTATGTAGTTTATTTTATATATAACTGGTACCAGAGAATAATATACACCCATATCTACAATGAAGCATTTATTTGAACATCCACAACAAGACAAATCAATAACCCCTACATACTCATAAAGCGGCTTTATACTGAAGGTGCAGGCAATGTGTTTTATTATAAAAATTTAGTAGTGGCTTGGAGTTTGAAATTGTGTACGGCACTAGGTTCGCCCACTATGCATGGTATTGAAAATAAAAAAATACTTTGGCCGTAATACGCCTCTGCTTACGCATTCGGAGATATAGGCGACATTATATAGGAATCAAATTTCTAACAGTATTTTATAAATGAAGATTTACTTATTTAATAGAAAGCATGGACGAGGAAAGACTGACTAAGAAAGTTTATAAGGCTAGTGTGAATGGAACAGTCGCAAGAGGAAAACCTAGGCGAACGTTTCTCGATCAGATCGGAGGCGTTCTGGACAAAGGCCAGGTTAAGAGCTCCTTGAACCGACGGGCGTGTATGAGGAATGTGATGAAAGTGAACTAAGCCAGAGAAGTGTGGCAGGATCGTAGCAAATGGAAATCCGTAGTCTCTGCCTACCCCCTCTGGGAAACAGGCGTGAATCTATGTATGTATGTATATAGGAATGATTTTATATCATCGCGTCTTATATGAAAATAGATACAAGAAAGAAAACCCGCGGACGCTCAGGTTGTTGAATGAACTCCCTGCCAAGATTTTCCCACAATACTACAGTATGAGGTTTTCCAAAAAGGCTGTTAATCGGATTTAACTAGGTCAGCAACGCGCAAGTGATGCCTCTGGTATTGCAGGCGTCCATAGGCTACGGTGACCACTTACCATCAGGTGGAGCAGCGATAGCTCAGTGGGGAGACCAACAGACTGCAATGCAGAGGGTCTCGGGTTCAAACCCACGTCACGCACCTCTGACTTTCGGAAGTTATATGACTTTTCGAAATTATGTGCGTATTGATTGACAATTATCGCCTGCTCCGTGCCTCGGAGAGCACGTTAAGCCGTTGGTCCCAGCTGCCATGAACATCTATGGGAGTCGTTATTGGGAGAGTGTCGACACAAAAGATCCCACTGGGCCGAAGTGTCGCCGGTCTGCACTGACTGGCCCCCACATAAGATAAGATACCATCAGGTGGGCCGTATGATTGTTTGCCACACAAGTAGTATAAGTATAGAATAAGGTGGTATAGTAATATTAGTCATGAAATGTTAAATATAGTATAATATGTATAATATAGTGTGTGTGTACCTGTTCGCAGCAGTCGACCATGAGCTCGAGGTTGTGTACAAGCTGCGGCGCGGCGAAGTAGTCGCACTTGCGCCGCGGCTCGTGCTCGAAGCGAGGCGCCGCCGCGCGCAGCGCATGGTAACCACTCAGCACGCGCTTCTCGCGACCCGTCATGTCGATCACCGGCACACGGGACAACTCGTTACTGCAAACATATATAATAATATATAATAATCTCTTGGGCACGGGCCTCATCTCACTGTGAGAAGGGTTAGGCCATAGACCACCACGCTGGCCACTACGGATTCGCAGACTTCTTCTTCTCATGAGAGCTCTACTACTCGAACAGGCTATTTTCATTGCAATCGTATATAGGTAGTATGCATATAGATATTATGCAGTACATTCATAAGGAGATAGCTAAGGGTTAAATCTTGGGGCTGACACAAAAGATCCCACTGGGTCGAAGTGTCGCCGGTCTGCACTGACTGGCCCCACACATAAGATAAGATGCACATAGATATGTATAGGTATGCATGCGAAGGAAGGGGTATGCATACAAGGGTGTATCTCAACACAAAGAGAGACAAGGAGGTTATGACAGGTTCTCCTAAGAATTTGGGCTTAAACCATCTAAAACCATCACAGTGTATTAACTCGTTGCTTTTCTGATGGGTGAAATGCCAGGAATGTAGCAACATCAGTATTCATTCGTAATGTCTACAACTTCTTGCTTTTTACGTTTCCTATATTGACTCCCGCTCTAAAGAAAAAGCTCTGTGTCGCGGGAATCTTTAGAAACGTATAATTAACGAATGCAAAGTACACATCCACTGATTTTTTTTCCGTATATAGTAGTTTAATTTCAATGAATAACATTCGCGTAAACAGAAGACAATATTATCTTACTGCAAGTCATACTGCTACTTACTAGATTTTGCCTGTGGCTTCGCTCGCGAAAATGTAGATTAGATTGTGTTAGTAAGTTAAGTAATAGTACTTATTATTGCATGAAAGGTACCCTATGTCCCTTTCCGTTCTCCTGACAACAATTTTAATTTTTGAATTGCTTTATCTTATTCATCGCCCTTTACCCACAGTTAAATATAAGTTATTTTAATCACAATTCATTACTATAGAATAAAAATAAGTAAAACTTCATTCATAAAATACTGTTAGAAGTTTGTTTATAGTTAATGTATATCGCGCTATGGACGATACAATCAAAAATAAGCCGCGATAAAATATCGCATATTTTCTCCTATAGGATTGCAACCTACAAAACTCGGTGCGGCAGTGGCGAGTTTTCTTGGTGTTTGATCATTACGCCATTTGTGCAGTCTGAGTCTCGAGAACCAATAAAGATGACACGTAGACACAGTACAGGGTAGTTTGCAATTGGATAATCTTGATTCGTTAGTCCTGTGGTATAAATTGCAAGTGCAATTTATATTTACGAGCCGATTCAAGATCCAAAACCCGGATTCGATGCCCAAACTAGACAAATTATTATCGAACCTACAAACTCTCGACTGTAAATGCCATTATACTAATATGTTTAAGTCTTACCTGGCGATAGTGTGCATGGTAGGTTTACCCTCTTGTATGACGTCAGCGGCGTCTCGGTAAAAGTACCGCCCTTTGTGAGACTTCTTCCAATTGTAATTCTTCTCTTTCGGGTCTTTCTCTTGTTCTTCTTTCTCTTTTAGACGGCGTTCCGCTTCTTTTTTGGCTTTTTGCTGAAATATAATTGTTGAAATTAAACTGATTTTATCGTGTCTCATATTAAAAACCTGCTACTGTTAAATATATACTATTTTAGATAATTTAAAGAAATATTTAATCATAATGATCAGTTTAAAACTTGAAGCCTGCAGTGTATTCAATAGTATCATAAAATAATGTGGGAGTATCTCATTTTGTGTATCTGTTTGTTAGCTTTCTTCAATTAAACCGGTAGTGGTTTAATTGGGAAAAGGTAACAACTACAGACACCTTCAATCCAGAAAAAGCAATTTTGGTGAAATTTCATTGACAAGCTTGAACTTTGAAGATTTAGATGTAGCTTTTTTACATCACTTATTTGATAAGTAAAATACATTGCCAATATTTATGTGAAAGAACAATAATCAGACACAAGATCAGTGCAGTTAAAGGATATTGATTTGGTACCATCACAAGGTGACCCAACATTATCCTGACAATGTGTATGCGAAATTCAACAACACTTTCATCCAGGAAAAAGTACTGTTCCCAAGGGATAACTAGTAATAAAACAAACAATAAGGGTTTAAAATGTAAGCTATTGCCTTTGCTTGGCTTGATAATCCCATGCTAGTAGTAGACAACAAAGGGAATTGCTACTTTCGGCTTTGCGTGGACAAATTGCTCAGTGAAAAATCTATTTACAAATAATTTTAATTAATTAATTAAAAAATATTAAACGATACCTCGTTGCAGGCAATATTTCGGTAAAAAAGGATGTATAAATAAATATTTCAACTGATAACAATCATAGGCACCGCCCTATATTGCCCTCCATTCTGGCTTACCATAAATTTTAAACGTGCATTTTTCATAAGATACTTGTTACATAAATAAGGTATCATTTTTATAATAAATATAGATATTATTCAATCAATGAAATGCTCATTTTCAGTCAATTATAAGTGACAATATTGCAATGTTATGTATATCAAGAAAAGGCATATTTTAAGAACTTGCTGCAGCTTTATTATCATATTTAGTTTGTTTTGGGTATAAGATATTAAAAAAGCAATGCATTTATTACTATAATTAATGTCCACGCCAAGCCGTGGCACCCTAACAAACTGAGCAATTCCCTTTCTAAAATGGATTTTAAAATGGCTGTTAAGAACTTACAGTAGCTTTCTCTGGTCCATATGCTCCAATAGCTCCTCTTCCCTTCCTTACTGTGGCTTCTATAGGAGCAGAGATTCCTTGCAGATCTTTTCCAAGACCCATGCCTGGCTGGTAACCCATCTGTTGAATAAAATAAAAATGAAGATTAATGAAATATGTAAATTGAATTTCTTGACTGACACTTGAAGCCTATGGTCTGGACACATTGCTTTATTATGTTGTGTCAAGATGCTACCTACTGACTTATTAAATAAGGGGATCATTGAAATCTAAAGTGACGTCACTAAACAAATTATAGCAATTTGATGTCATTAGTAGTAGTATCTCAATCACAAGATTTCATTTTTGCTTATTCTACTAATATAACATATGTATATTAAATAAAAAGATTGGTTTGTCGAGATATATCTTTTTGTTGTTGGGTGATTATCAACACATATAGTACAATAGAGTGCTAACTAAAATGTACATTAAGCATTGGAGATTTTTTTACCAGATTTACAAATACTGGCTCACTCCTTAGAAGATGATATCCATGTTTGGTAAAAAGTAAAGTTTAAGTTGTAACCTGTTTAACAGATTTGAATAAAACTTAGTACATCTAAAGACAATCTCCTGGATAAAAACATAGGATACTTTTCAAACTCAGAATGCAGAAAAAGTCACAGCCATAAACTAGTTATAGTAAAAATAAAATACTCCATAACCCACCTGCAACAGCAGCTTAGCACCAATACCCTTAGTATGTCTCTCCCAGGCACCCACATTGCCACCCAAGTTGGCAGACTTCATACCTTGTCCCTGTCTCCTGATACCTGCTGTCTCACTCTCTGCCGGGTTCTGTGGAGTCTCTTCATCGGAACTGTCTGCAGCAAACTTTGGACGAGATGTGGATACCTCTGATGGTTCTATTTCTGAAATAAATATTGTATTAGGTTATTTATATAAGTCACTCTTTATGGACGTGCAGATGGTGGAATATTTGAAATTGCAACCTCCTTGAATTAAAGATGGATATGGACAACAACTATTTGATTGTTGTTGTTGTGTGTATTGCTGTCCTATATGGTGAAGGAACCAGTATGCCAATTATTTAGCATATTCAGTTCGAGTGGTTGTCTCAATACAACCAGTGCAGGTAAAATAAATATGTACATATTGCAGGTCTTTGTACCTATTCCCTCAATGTTTAGAAATGCTTTAGGTACAGAATTTTGTTGAGTGTGGGAGCTGTCTTGTCTTGAATAATATGCCTGTATTAGTATTTTGATAAACACTGCCTGTTCTTTCAATGTTTGCAGATGCATAATACATTACACTGACACAACCAATAGGAAAATATCTATAAACAAAATAACAATATTAATATAGCTTTTATTGCCTGAACATTTTAAATTTGTATCTGAATATTTAAAAGTAAAATATAATAATAAAATCTACATTTATATTACAAAACTTAAGATACTAAACTTAAGATTGCTTAATGAAACATACCTTTATTTTTCTCTTCCTTTTTCTTCTTGCCCGCCTGCTGCACACCACCGGCCACAAATCCAATGGGTGCAGAGAAGTCCTTTGGTTTGCGAACTCTTCTCCTAACATTGTCCTCATTGTCTTCTTCATCACTGTCTTTGGCCCACACACCTAAAAATCAACATAGATGTTTATCTTTATGTTTATAGCTAGACTAATGGACTTGACATGTGGCTTAGTTATAGTCAAATCCCAAGCTGCAAAAGGAGGGAAACAGCAAAAGTATTCCATTATTAGTCCTTTCTCTTTAAGAAAGAAATCATATAATCCACTGTTTCGAATGTGTAGACTGTTTAATGATATTTGCACTCATGTTGATATATTTGTGGATGGTCACAGCAGATTCATAGAAAACGCAAATTGAATGCACCTTAACCTAATGTATATTACACTCCTAGTCTTAACTATATTGTTTGTAACTTCTTTTTTATTCTAACATTCACTTACATATTTGAAGCTGTATAAATTCTGAATGCTGTGTACAGTAGTAATTGGAGTGCAGATTTAAAAATGTTTTCATGTAAAAGTAATCCTAATCATAGTCTGTATTCTGTAACTGTACCTTTTATAAATATATAAATATTGGTTCTGATTCAGAAACCCATAATTAGCTGATCTATGTATGCTAATTTTTGATAATAGCTTTAAATCCTCCATCTAAGCTAGAATGCTTGTGTTAATCATGCGTTTACGTTATTTGTATTTCAATATAATCATAGGGATTTATAGCCACAACAAAATTAAACCCATAACTTAACCAAAACAAAGTGTGGTTATAATCTTTAAAATTGCACAGCCAACAGTATGATTATTAACCTTATGCACCCTAAACTGATTATCGTACAAATAAACAAATACTTTACCATAAATCTGTTGTTCCTTCTTGGCTCTCCTGTTTCTGTTAGGATTAAATTCATTGTCGAGATCATAATCAGTGATTTCAAAACGAATTACCTCGTCATCGGACATTATATTACACTAATTAAATACTTGTAATCAGTTTAAACGGTACCTTTGGCTAAATATTAAATGTATTTAGATAATAAATATAAATTATTTGCTTTTCAGTTTATAATTTATAGACGCGAAACTTTACAATAATTGTTTGACAATAACATTTTGACTTTGCTTGATAAGTGTCAATATGACACTTTTGACAATTTGCGACATATAGTGCTTGCCTGTAGGAATCGTTTCAACTAAGTTTTACTGTAGTCAAGTTTAACTTATTATTATTTTATTAATAGCATCATCGGGTCAAGGCGTCTCATCATCTACCCATACAGGAAACAGTATTTATAGTGGAATCATGCATATTATTTTATAGTTATACTTTTTTATCAATAAGAGAAATAATGCAATTTATCTATATACATACTTACGTAAAACATTAAAAATAGAAGCTAAATAACTCTGTACTTATTTACAAAAAGAAAATATATCCATAAATATGCCAAAGCATTTAAAAATAATTATGGAAAATGTTAAAAATTTAATATCTGTGTCCTAGCTCGAATTTTATTCTCTAGACTCAAAGCATGCATAAATGGTAAAGAAATCACTATCTTATCTTACGTGGGGGGCCAGTCGGTGCAGACCAGCGACACTTCGACCCAGTGGGATCTTTTGTGTCAACACTCTCCCAATAATTACTGCCATAGATGTTCATGGCAGCCGGGACCAACGGCCTAATGTGCTCTCCGAGGTAAGGAGCAAGCGATAATTGACAATCAATACGCACATAGTTTCGAAAAGTCATATAACTTCCGAAAGTCAGAGGTGCGCGACCTGGGTTCGAACCCAAGACCCTCTGCATTGCAGTCTGTTGGTCTCCGCATTGAGCTATCGCTGCTCTAAAGAAATCACTAAAAAAGGAAAAAAAATCTTAGAATTTTTTTTGGTTACAGGGCACTGTGTGGCCACAAATCGGTATTAGAGCAGTCGGTAGCCCGGCAGCACAGGACCCTTTCGCTCCGGCTAAAACAGGTTTTATCAAAGGACGGTGGCTTTGGCAAATACCTGGACACGTTTGCTAAGAGAGAATATCCATTGAGAAATTAGATCAGTTACAATAATTCTGAACTTGAGAGGAAAAGCTTTCTGCTTTTCCTCTCAGGTCACCTTACTGACATCAAAAACTTTACACAGAGACTATAAATAAATCTTTATTCAGGCTTTAATTCATTCATTACTTCGAGTTCCTTCTTAACAATCGCGCACGATAAATCCGTATCAGTAGTCTTACCATGAAAATGTCTAAAACAGAAATTTCATAGCAAACGAAATATTAAGATTATAAGTACCATATTGTTTGTTCGGGTTATTTTTAAAATCAAATCGAACTCATGGTAGGGTTTAAACCCTACCATGAGTTCGATTTGATTTTAAAAAGCTTAAGCCCATCACCCACAGACAGCGTTAGTATTTTGTTATTCTAAAAAAGACAACTCCGGCTCTAGTAATAATTCCTGTGTCGCAGTCGCGGAGGACTTTACTAACATTCAAACAACGGCCACAAAGAACACCCAGGCTCGGATCAACCATTTGTGAATCACACAAAGTCTTGTCTCGTGTGAAATTCAATTCAAACCCTCGGCGCAGTGTTAACGGTTAGGCGACCACTTCAACCACTACGCCATCCGTGCAGTCTGTCGGTGGCGGTGCGGATGTCTACACACTGCATATGCATACGCTATAGCATATGCGCGGTGGCAGTGCGGTGCTGTCTGTGTGTACGCTTCGCGATATTTGCAGGGAACAGTACGCTTATAAAGATTTCAGACGAAAGTAAAGCTATTAACCAAGTATTTTGATTCAGCTTTAGCACTGAGAAAAGATAGCTGCAAGACTAAAGGACCATAGCTTCGTCGCATTGATAAATATGTACATAAAGTTACATCGCTATGAACAAGCTTCCGCATGTTACCGTGTCGTGACTGCTCTGTGTCAAGTCTCTTATACGTTAGAAATTAATACAACGTATTTCCGGCTCCGCGCCGCACCGACACGGTACGTCCCGCGGCGCCATGACAAATTAAAACCAACATTTATATTCTGAAAAGGACACACAAGCAATTATAATGAAACACCCATTCAATTCACAATTTTTATTAAAAGTCATCATTTTAAGTATATAAAACTCACGTAACATAATATCTGTATTGTGCTTCTAATAGTCCAAGGTTTGTAATTGTCACTGTATTCCATTGGCAAGTCTGGGGTCTTACTTGAAAATTGGCAAGTTTATTTCAAATGTATTGTATTTATTTTTATTAAACAGTATACAGTTAACCCAAGAATTCAAACTCTGCATACAGGCGTTACGTAATCCAAAATACAAATTCTAAATTCAAAAAAATATTTACAACAAATACAGATTTTGTAAAAGATATGAACCCGAATCGACTAAACTGTAGTGTAGCGACACAAAACAGTCGCACATTGGTTTCGATGTCTTTCGAATATAGTCTTACAATACAATCACAGAAAACGTTTCTATAAAAAATGTCGTCATTAAACGTCAGACAATTTAAACATGGCTGTACAATTTTGCGCGAATTATAACATGTATGATATCGAATACTTCATTAAATATATTAAATAAAATATTTGCATCCTTGGGACGGAAATGGACGATATCCATTCTTTTTTTTATACTTAGGACGTAAGCTAAAGGTAGCGCTACATGTTAGTAATACTAATACATGTTCTTTTCGGCACAAGGCATCACAGTATTAGTTCTATCAAGTGTAGCACTATCCTAATAATTTTGAGCGAGTTCTACAAAAATCATATAAATTTCTACTATTTATTGCAAGTACTATAAATAATTTTCTTCAAAGTAAATAATCGCATTTACCCTTGAATAATATCAAGTCAAAAACTCATAAACAAAATATAGTATGCTAAAACATAAAATAATCGTTTCACGAAAATAACTAAACATTACACACAAAATTTAAAATATACATAATTTTTCTCAATTAAAAATATAATTATTCAAAGTCATAGTTAGTAAAACGATTCAAAATAGTAATGTCAAAAATTATAAATCTGATTTCATATTATTCATAGACATTGTTGAATATGTATTTGGAGTTAGAATTTTATAACACAGACACAAAAGATCCCACTGGGTCGAAGTGTCACTGGTCTGCACTGACTGGCCCCCACATAAGATAAGATAGAATTTTATAAAATTGTTCATACTGTCTGAAAAATCAGAATCACTGGGACAAGAGCGATTTAAGTTAATCATTTCATGAGCATATTGATACTTTATAACAGTACTTACAGTAAACAATGTCTACAAACAAACACTTGTTTAAAACATTAAAAAAGTTAGTAAAACTATAATTCAAACACACAGACAATCAATTATTTGCATTAAATAAATATTTACCAATTTTTGAACATTACAAAATCACAGTTCAAAATTACGTTGATGGCAATCCAGTTAAAATGTTAAAAATAAACGCAACTAATATTAAACTAGTAAAGTTAGGTACCTAGAATTAAGTATGTGATGCTTATAAACTAACAAAAAGTGTACACACGGTACAATCTAAAAGCAATTATTTTATTTTTATTTTGTTCAATACCGACTAAGATATTTGGGCTTTAACGATTTTTTTATACTTCAGTATACAACAACAACGAAGATACCAATAACTTAATATAAAATATTAGTTGTAAGACCTAATTAGATTGTTAGTGTCAATCATGCATTGATTCCGAAATATTTTATCAAATTTAAAATTACACTATCACAATTCTCATACGCACACATTGACATTTATCCGTAAATAAAATCGTTAACGCCCAAAAACAATTTCCTATATCATCAAAACTGACAATCTTATTTAAATATTTACAATACGTTGTATACTTTCGCTATATTTAAAAGGCAACTGGACACCTGCGGTGGTGAACACTTCTTGGACTATCGAATGTGAGAAGTCTATCAAACTCTCACGCAATGTGGACGAACGTCAGACCCTTGTCAGTTTACATCACTACACAATTTGCTACAGGCCATCGAAAATATATCGAAAAGATCCAATCAATACCAAAACAATGCAATAACAAATCAACTAAATGTCTAACAACTTTTTTATATGGCCAACACATTCCATTTCTGAAATTTAAATGAATGTTTCCATCGACTTTGTGTTGATGGCATTTTTATTTTTTACGTGAATGCCTTCAGCGGCTTTGGCTCTCAGTCATAAGGCCACCGACTGTACGTAACTGTCGTCTTCATAATTATTAGCTGACAATCTTAGAGCGTGTTCTTCGCATAAGGCCGCTAACTCCTTGAGCCACTCGTCTAGAATGACTGCGTTTAGTATTGAACGGAGAGTGATGGATTGGTTCCAATATGACTCTTGTGTGAATATTGGTCGTTTCTGAGGACTAGGATAGGCGGTGTTTTGTAAGCTATGCGCGTTTTGCTGCGAGGGGGATGATGCTGCGAAAATAAAGACATTAAAATTATTCTCAGTTTCAGTCAATCCTCTATGGATCATATTATAAAACATATTATTAGATAATCAGAATTACAGATAGCAGATAGTAAATAAAAATGTGCCGCGCGATCTTGAATGTTTAAACATTCCTATAAAATAATGTAAATATAAAAATATAATAAACTTCTATTATATTATTCTATTATATGAAGGTACTGTCTCTGAGATCAAGGTGCAGGCCAAAGCCAGTGGCCGATTAGGAAACCCCGCCACGATATTGACTGCACGGATGGGGTGTGGTGGTTTAAGCAGTCGCCTCTTCACTGTTATCGCGCCGAGTGATGTAGGTTCGAATCCCACGCGGGAGAAAAATTACCGACAAATGGTTATTCTAAGTCTTGGTGTTCTTTGTGTCCGTTGTTTGTATGTTTGTACAGTCCACCGCGACACAGGATTTATTTCTTGTGCGGGAGTTGTCTTTTCATAGAATAAAACATTCATATAAAATACTGTAAACATGAAACTATGCTAAACTTCTATCAAGGATATAGCTGGCCTTAAATACTATATGAAGGTTCCGTCACTGAGGTCAAGGTGAAGGGCATGGCAACTAGCAAAACCCTGCTACGATATAATACGATGTATGTACTTACAAGACAATCTCCTGCCGAACATATTGGATAGACTGTTGGACAGACTCCGTCGTTTAGACTCGACGCGTTTGAACGGCGAATCGTCTGGTTTACGAGCTGGTGATGAGTCACGGCCGTGATCTAGGAAAACATTTATTTATGGTTTAACTAGACATATTTTGGGCTAGATTCCCAAATAAGGCTACCTGTTAATCTGTACGTGGGTATGTGAGTAGTAGGAGTAGGGTAGCGCGGCATTACAAATAACCAAAAAGAAAATATTTATTTATTTATTGTCGGAAAGCTTACAGACAAATAATACATATATGGTATAAGATTGTTCAGAATACATGCTGACAACAAGCTTCCACTGATATACAATATTTATAATACAGCTTTTATTTGAACTATAAACTAATTATATGGTGTGGATTCCTGTTTTTTTGCCTGATGGTATAATATAAATTATAATTGATGTCTATATTTTATTTTGTGCATGTCATTGGGTAGAAACGTATGCTGGACAATATCTTAATTTTAATATTTGCCTGTACAAAAAAAAATTACGCCTCAATATATCTAGAAGCGTATGCAGATACCTATTTATAAATTGTAACACACATCGCTCTAACTTTAGGCCCAAAGTAAGAAAGGTGTGATGGAGAGCGTACTGTCTTCTACCAGCTACATAAACGCATTCCCTGTTACTACTAGGAATTTCCTAGTGGAAAACCTGTTGCCCAACGGGACAACAAAGCAAAAGAGCAAGTCTGTAAGAGCTAGTTAGCTGGTTACAAGCACAATCCTAACTAATATTATAAATGCGAATATGAGTTTGTTTGTTTGTTTCTTTGTTACGCTTTCACGCCTTAACTACTCAACCGATCAACATGAAATTTTGTATACACGTTATCAGGGGTACAGAATAGGACATAGGGTACCTTTCATCCAGAAAAAATAACTGTTGCAGACCTAACCTAATCTACTTTTACGCGAGCGAAGCTGCGGGTGAAACTAGTAGTTTATACTAATAAGTTGATAGTTTAGTTGAGCATGTAAAAAGAGATTACCCAAGTTAAAAGTAAAAAGTTTATTTACTTCAAGTTTACAAGGTTTATATGCAAGTCTTTCTTAGAGTAGTTGTTTGTTGTACTTTTAATAACGTACTCACTCTAATTAGTATAAATACATTAAATACAACTTAAAAAAATACTAGTGAGAATAAAGAGAATCGCTGCGCAATAATATTTTATATATATGGTGAAACCGTACACAGTCTACATTCTATAAAATAAATAATTTTCTGGCTTCATTCACTTTCATCACATTCCTGATACACGCTCGCCAGTTTAACGTGCTGTTAACGTGGCGTTTGTCCAAAAACAAATAAATATTATAAATTTAGTAATAAAAATAAAACTTACTATCGTCGTTATTCTGGCCCCGCGTGTTGACGAGCGCCATCTCTCGCTGTATCAGGAACACGCGCGCTTTGTCCACCAGCTCGTCAGAGTTGTCGATACCTTCCGTTAACTCGTCCACTTCTTCTTTCAGCTTACTTAACGTCTGGAACACGAGCAATAATTGCTTAGTTTTATACGTAGATTCAAACGATTAAACAACAACAAGTATAATAAAAATCTCATGTGAGCTCCACCGAACAGACCTCTTCTATGCAAAATTTTCATGTCCTTTTATTTATTTTTTAATATTATGTTTGTAACCTTAAGGGTTTAGATAGGAGTACGACAGGCCACGCTGTAGGGGCGTGGTGTCTTGAAATTATTTTAAGCAGAGATGATTCAAAGATAGTACAACAATTAACACTTTTAATAACAAGAAGTAATTATATAAATTACACTTGAAGAAAGCTACGCGAATAATACTCAGGGCGTGGTTCTATAAGGCTTTCTACGTGGTTCCTTTAGGAAGAACCACTTAACTTAATCGTGTAGCGCGATCCATTTATATAGGCCGCCGCCGCTCAGAGGGGGACTAGTGATGGCACCATCTCGCTCGCCGCGCACGCAACCGTGCGCCGCGAGTCGATTACGTGACATGTTTTTATTAAAGTATTAGTTAAATGACGTGTCCAAGAAGTGTTTACACATTTTTATGGAAAAAAGATTTTGACTTGTGCAAAACTAAGATTTAAATGTCGTGGGTTCGAATGATATCCATTGCTGAATCGACTAGAAACCATTTCTAATACATGCAGATTAGCTCATTTAGAGGGGTTAAGAAGAATATTAGTAATTTGTAAACCAAATTGTATACTAAAGAGTGTTTACGCCTTGTGTCATGTTGCGAATGACAGTGAAAGTGTCAGTTAAATAAGATTCGATAAGATCATTGATTAAGGTCTTAAGACCCATTTAGATGAGAGGTAGCTAAATAAGTTATATTTATATAAAAACGGTTATAAATCACTAAACATTCAAATAAAATAAATAAATGTTATGTAATGTTAGGAACAGTTAACAAATAAATACTTGTTCAGTAGTGAAATAGAAAAATAGTTAGGAGAATCTAAGTTGAAAAACTTACATATATAAAAAATAGATCCCAAGATATTTAATTATTTTTAATATATATGTAATAAAAATTGTTGAATACATAAACAAAATTAAGATAAATCAACAAAAACTATATTCAAAAAGATTCTCTCCGGCGGGGAATCGAACCCCGGTCTCCCGCGTGACAGGCGGGGATACTGACCACTATACTACCGAAGACTTACGAATAATTGCGAAATTTTAGTCTACTTATCGCAAAATACGCTTGAACTTATCATGACTTGAGTAATTTTTGATAAACATACAATATAATAATTATCAGTAATATTAAGTAAATTATTAAATAATCAAAAAACGACGCGGTCCTTAATTCGAATCGTATGTGTCTTATGTACTTTGCCTTGTACTACTGGACTTAAACATACATAATCTAACCAATATGCACTATCTTTATCTATACTAATATTATAAAGCTGAAGAGTTTGTTTGCTTGTTTACTTGAACGCGCTAATCTCAGGAACTACTGGTCCGATTTGAAAAATTCTTTCAGTGTTAGATAGCCTATTTATCGAGGAAGGCTATAGGCTATATATCATCACGCTAAGATCAATAGGAGCGGAGCACCAATGAAGAATGTTTCAAAATCAGAGAGTATTTTTTCCTTTTGAGAGCTTCCGCTGCGTGCGCTGCGTAAACAGTTAAAGTTTCGCAAAAATCATGTATGACAGAATTGTTCCCCTTTAAAAGTTCTAAAAAAAAGTCCGCGACAGCATATGTCTATCTTTTAAGGTTGGCTCACTATAACCATTTTTATGCTAACGAAATTTGATCTAAAATAATGCATTATTTGCGAAGGTATTTTTATAAACATGATATTAATCCTTATCCAAATAAATACGTTATTCATCACAAGCATTTAATTTAAAACAAAATTGCCCTTTACATCATTCGATTTCAATGAATATCTTAGGAGATATAGCAGTTTTAAAATAACATCGCAGCAAAATAATTACCCATTACAGACATAGTACAAACGATGTTTCTCCTGGTTTATTCTGCGTGATTACTACTGGTTCGATTTGAAAAATTCTTTTAGTGTTGGATAGCCTATTTATCGAGGAAGGCTATAGGCTATATAACATCACGCTACGACCCACGGGGGCGGCGCAGTAACGATAAACGCGGGTGAAACCGCGGGAACATCTAGTAATATATAAAACTCTGCCGTTACTGAGTGACTGACAGATAACGCACAGCCGAAACTACTGAACGCAAGAAGCTGAAATTTGGCATGTATGTTCCTTGGGTACTGTAGGGGTGCACTAAGAAGGGATTTCCCGAAATTCCTACGGGATTGGGAAGAAATGGATAAATAAAAAAACATGTGCGGGCGTAGCTGCGGGCATCCTCTAGTGCAATATAATTCGATTGGAAGCTTAGATTCTTAGATTAGAGTTTTTATATCTTACTCTTCCTTGTTTTAAAGTCCGATGATATTTTTGTTGATAAGTTATGCTCGTATGTTTACAAACTACCTCTGCGAATCGCACAATAACTGTTGTTAATAGAATTAGTAGAATTGTTTAACAACAGTTATTGTTAGGTATCACGCAGTGGTTTAAGCACAATATTTCAATATCTATTGGGCATAGACAGCTTATACTCACTTGAAACAACGAAGGCACATTAGGCTGTAGTCCAACAGTGGGAGAGAGCAACAGTGACGTCAGTAGCGGCGTGGGCAACGACGCCAGCTTGGACACGACGCTCGTCACTCTACAATTGACTACTACTTCAGATTCTAACAGAACTGATGTCTTCTTTAGAAGACTGCTAAGTAATGGGCCTGGAATAAAAAGATAATGTAGTAGTGTAGACAGATATATGCAATACAAGTGCAAAAAACATGATGATACCTATGAGGTGAGATGTAAGTAACAACACTTTACTACAAGAAAGAAAGAAAGAAAAATGTTTTATTTGAATTTCCATACATACATAATTTTAAAAACAATAACAAATACAATTAAGCAGAAAACGGTACATGGAGATCAAATTAGGCAACTGCGTCAGCTATATGTAAGGTTTTGAGTAGTAGAGCCTCGCTGATTTCAGCATGAATGGGCCGGCTCGACCGGGGAAGGACTACCCTCTCACAGAATATCGACGTGGAATAGCAGTAGTCCTACTGTTGTTTCGTTCGGTGAGTGAGAGTACCGGAGGCCCAATCACCCCCTTTCCCTCATCCCGCTCCCTTTCCTTCCCACGTCCTTTCCTAGAGGGTCGGCAACGCGCAAGTGATGCCTCTGGTGTTGCAGGCGTCCATAGGCTACGGTGACCACTTACCATCAGGTGAGCCGTATGCTTGTTTGCCACATTAGTTGTACAAAAAAAAGGAGGAAAACTTCAGATGTTTCTCTTGCAGTAAAAACAGCCCAATCCAAAATAGATTCCGCTTACCTTCTTGACAAGATAAACTTAAGAGTTCCTACCAGATCAGTTAGAATATCCTATCCTTGTTCTATCTATCCCTATCTACATGTTGCTCGTTATACCATATATATCAACGATACCAACTATAGAAACGGATAATTTTTCGTAAGATGTGCAAGCGTTGTCAACAAATTAGGCGACTCGCATGACTTAGACCACAAGTCCAGAAGGACCACTGGTCGGTAATAAAACGCTCAAAGCTAGAAAGTTTTTTTTATTACCGACCAGTGGTTTGAATCGGTTCTCTAATTGCTCTAGTTTTTGATTATTTGTACAGTCCATGTTCTTATTGCTTAATTGTTATCAAGCACCAAATACTAAAATGTGAAGACGTCTAAATAGTTCAAAGATGTTTATATAGTTGTTAATTAGTTTTAAAATACTGTTTCTTTGCCAAATAAAATAAAATGAGTGGATATTTCCATTTTTATATATACTTTTACTAGTTATCCTTGGGAAAAGGACTTTTCTGGATAAAAGGTACCCTGTATAAGGTACCACTGACAATCAGTAAGCAAACTTTCATGATTCATACAATGGACACAAAGAAAACGCACTGTCTCATGTGGAATTCGAACCCACAATACTCGGCTTAGCGGCGAGATCAATACTTTGACCACTGAATCATCGGTGCAGTCAAGATATTTGTCACTATAGTTGTATTATAACAGTAAACAACTCACCGATAATTGATTCAGCACTAGCCCTCCAGTTCCTAATCATCGGCTCTCCATCATACTCCCTCACCTCTCTTTTACCAAAACTTCTCCTGAACAACTCTTCAGCAAACCCTTCGCTGTCTTCCCCTTCTTTATATCTAAAGCTCTCATACCCACTACTTTCCCCCAGTGACGTCAGACTATCATGTTCCTTCCCTTCATTCAATGCTTCATTTGTTTGTTCATTCTTTGCTTCATCTTGTTCATTCAATGACGTCAAACTGTGCGGTTGATTCTCGGAACTGTCACTGGTTTTGGTTTCATACCCACTCGTACACGATATTAGGCTATCCTGCTCTTTGTTGGTGACGTGTAGGTCTGGCATCTCTTTCGTTTCTTTAGTGTTGTTGTTCGTTTCTCGCTTGTGCGTGATGGCGTCGTATTTGGATGTCCAACTGGAGCACGCTAGTACTCGCGATACTATTTCGAAGCGCGAGTCGCATATGTAAGCGTGGTAGTTACCGTATAATGTGTCGTTGGGGTTCTGGAAAATAAAATCAACGAGTTATATTATTGGTTTTGGTCAATTTGTGTTCTTTAGTATTCACACATGATTAAATAAACACGGATGGCGAAATGGTTTAAGTGGTTGCCCTGTCACCAAATTTTTGTGATCAACAAATGGTTGTTCAGAGTCTGGATGTTTTTTGTATCCGTTGTTTGAATGTGTGTAAAGTCCCCGGGACACAAGAAATATTCATAGCGCGAGAGTTGTCGTTAAAAATAAATCTAGTGGAAAATGGTAAAAACATATACTGTAATTTGTTCATTTATTTTTTCAATTCCTAATGGTTATATCATTTATTTTTATATTCGTCTAAACGCTGTTATTATGGGCAACATTGTTATGCTTGACAGAGCCCTCTTTTTCTTTTTATGTATTAAAAAGATTGATGAGAAGACTCTTTTATTTTAACAGATAGTCCTACCTAAAATAACACCCCGCTAGAATTTGTGAATCCTGTGTCTTGGGTGTAGAAACATGAAAACATTGGACACAAAGACTGGAACTCTTAACATTTGTGTCTTTGTAGACGAAATCAATTGACAAGATGTCTAAGACCCGGTTCCTGTATAAAGAAACGAGTCGTTTCACCTACGCACAGTTAATTTTTTACACATATCCTATGAAACATGTCAAATTGAACTGTTCGTAGTTAAAACTACTCGATACTTGATATTAGCTTAACCGTTACTCAATCTCCAGGAGATACATAACAATAGATATTTTATTGTGTCTATAAAATGACAGACGATGGATATCAATCAATCAATCATTTATTGCATTCCACAATGTATATACTTAGGTGGTATAGTAAAAATATGAGAACAATCATGGACCCTGTCGGGCACAGCAATAGTAGGAGAGAGGAAGAGAGATATAATTATTAAATTAATTTGTCATTAAAATATTCGTTTAAATCGTAATAACATTTTTCTAAAAGGATACTTTTTACTTTATTTATAAAGGAATTAAATTTATTTTCGTTTTTTATAGTTTGAGGTAATTTATTGTAGATTTTAATTGACATAACGTAAGTGCTGTTTGAGTGCATTTTAAGGTGTGATGATGGTAGGTTAAGTCTATTTTTATGGCGAAGGTTATATTTTTGTTGTATTGTTTCTCGTGTTGTAAAAAGGTGTTGATTTTTGTGTATATATATAGGAATCGAGCCTTAATACATTTCGTCAACACCTACGCTTTGTGTCGTAATAATAAAAGATAATGAGACAAGACTGCTTTTTATAATGGACATTTTGAATAGCGTAATGTTTGTCACGCGATCGGCGCGTGCATGACTCGGCCCCGCTCAGCGTGTGGCGGTCCGACCGACGATATAAAGACAAGGCGCGCGGATGACCGCTGCTCGCCAACGGGTTGGCAGCCTTTTGCGCTCACCCATAGTTCGTATAAAGTTGTTAAGGCCATCTAAGACCAACAACTAACACAAACAAAAAAATTACCGCTGGCTCGATCCTTGGCCGCCGCGCAGTTAATTGTTCCCGATTTTTGTTAATGCCGCCTGGAATCCTCGTATCGCCGTGAAGCCACGCGCCGGGGTTGTAATTTGGTTCAGTTTGTGTTAATTGTAATTATATTGTGTTTAGTTAACGTCCTATTGTCTTATTTTTCTCCTAAGTACTAGATAATTACACGTTACTAGATAATAACACGTTTATCAAACAATTTGATGTAATTTTTCGACAAACGTTCAAAAAAAGACGAACGCAGGTTCGTATGAATTTACAAACTAATTTACCCTGGCTTACAAAGGGAGTTAAGGTTTCTAGTAAGATGAAACGTTTTTTGACAGTTAGTAAAAGTTGTAATAATGACCCTAGTATTATAAACTACAGTAAAAAATATATCAGAACGTACAAAAAGGTAATAAAGGCGGCTAAAAGATTGGCTGTACAAAACGAGATCACTAAGTCTAAAAATGTACCAAGGGATATATGGAAAATTGTCAATAAACACAGAAATAATGTACAATGTGTCAAAGAAAACTTAACTCTGAAAATTGATAATCAAGTAATAAATGATCCAACTAAGGTAGTCAGCATTTTTGCAGAACAATTCGGTCGCAATTTTAAATTTACACCTTTACAATCAGACAGAGCAATTGAAATTCTGGAAGCGTGTACAAATAGAGTTGTTAGTGATCTGAAATGGGACCCTATAACTCCAAGAGAAATTTTTAAGTTGGTCTCCAAAATGGAGCACAAATTCTCATGTGGTTTTGACGAAGTCCCCATAACAGTGATCAAGAATAATATTGATATATTAGCAGAGCCACTGAGTATATTTTATAACAAATGTTATGACCAGGGTACCTTCCCAGAGCAGTTTAAGACGGCTAAAATTATTCCTGTCTATAAAAAGGGGACTAAGAATGACTCTAACAACTACAGGCCTATTTCTCTGCTACCAACGTTGTCAAAAGTATTTGAAAAGTTAATAAAAACTAGGCTCACTGGGCATTTAAACATTAACAAAGTCTTAAATCAGCGACAATTTGGTTTTCAAAATAATGTTGGCACACAAGATGCGATAGAAGCTATGTTAAAGGATGTTGTTGATTGCTTGAATGAAAGGAGGAAGGTAGCAGGTTTATTCATAGACTTAAGCTCTGCATTCGATACCGTTAGTCATGAAGTACTGTTAAAAAAGTTAGATCACTATGGTGTTAGGGGCAAAGTGTTTCAACTGCTTGAATCATACTTGCAAAATAGAAAAATGTTTGTGGAGGTTAAAACAGTGGACAAACAGTGTCACAACAAAGACAGAAGTAGATGGGAGAAACCATATACATCTAAAATGACTGAGATGAGACGTGGTGTTCCCCAAGGTTCAGTTTTAGGTCCATTATTTTTTATTATTTTCATCAATGATCTAGTTAATTACGTAACTAAATTATCAATGGGCACCGCAAAATTAATAATGTTTGCTGACGACACTAATGCCATTGTCTCGGCCAATGACACTGATGGTCTTAATGTAAAAATCAATGCTGCTTTACAGATTTTTCATGATTGGTTTACATTTAACGGTCTCAATATAAATCCTAGCAAAACAAATGTCATGCTGTTCCGGTCTACGGCAAAAAAGAAAGACAATATATGTTGTGTTACTAACGGCGAGAGTGTTAGCTCAGTACATTCGGCTAGATTCCTCGGTATTCACGTTGATGAACATCTTAACTGGAAACAAGAACTTACTATTCTGGAAGGGTCCATTAGCTCGGCTTGTTATGTTTTGAGAAGTCTGCGTAACGTAGTCGGTGTTTCACATCTTCGGCAAGTCTATTTTGCTCTAATAGAGTCCAAACTTAGATATAGCATTATGTTCTGGGGAGGGAGCTATGACTATAATATCCAAAGGGCGTTCATACTACAAAAAAGGGCAATTAGAACTATAGTTTGTATTAGACAAGATGTATCTTGCAGAAAATACTTTCAAGATTTAGAGATACTGACTGTACCGAGTTTGTATATTCTGGTATTGCTCACCAATTTTGCAAAACACATATCTGAATATGAAACGCAAGAAGATAGAGTAGCAAGGGAGAATACGAGAAGGAAAGACTTTCAGTCTAAAACTGTTCCTCATCTGAATATTGTTAAGCATAGTACTTCTCATAGATCGATCAAGTTGTTTAATAAATTACCTATCGAACTAAAAACATTATTGTACAAGTCCGAGTTTCAAAAGAAACTAAAAACATTTCTTTTGAAGGGGTGTTACTATTCAGTTGATGATTTATAAATAATGTGTCATTGACATCTTTATTATTATTTTTTTTTTTCTCTTTCTGATTTAATAATGTAATATAATATATCCATAATATGAGTAAGTGACTGTTTATCTTAAATAATTTAATGATTTGAATTTATAATGCCATTCTGTAGTTTTTATAATTTTTATGTAATAATTTTCAAACACGATGTAAAAATTGTTATTGAATAAATGAATATTATTAAGTTTTCTACAAGCACATGTTTGTTTAGGGTTTGGCTCCTAAAGCGTCCCTACTTAGCCTTTTTAGTTGTATGTTCGTTTGAGTTGTTTATGACCATAAACTAAGCGACTTACCCCATAATTGGCCTTAATTTCGTGGACTAGATTACTCATCGCGAACTCGTCGTGTACGCCGTTGATCCTTCTCTCTGGGTGCACGTTGAAGTCTAAAACCCGGCGCCCGCTCTGCGCCAACTCATCGCACCACTGTTTCGTCTGAAGAGATAAAAGTATTATGTGTAAACTCATATATATAACAGTATTTTATCGTAAACAAACCAATCTTCAATCTCATATTACTGTTTCTAAAGCTAACTTAGCTATAACTTGGTATAACTAAGTTTGGTTCTGAAACAGTAATGAATACGATTGCGAAAGGCTTTTTACAAAATCCTAACTAATATTATAAAAGCGAAAATGAGTTTGTTTGTTTGTTACCTTTTCACGCCTAAACTACCTAACCGATCATCCTGAAAGTTTGCATATACGTTGTCAGGTGTACAGAAATGGACATAGGGTATCTTTCATCCAGAAAAAATTACTGTTCCCGAGGAAAACAACATTAACGTTCTTATGATAGTAGATGGCGCCACGTGTTTTTCGAATCATGATTTAATTATATTATTACAAGCAGAGTACAACCCGAATTGATTGTCAAATTGTAAATTAACGCGAGCGAAGCCGCGGGTATCTTATCTTATCTTGTGTGTGGGGGCCAGTCTGTACTGACCGGCGACACTTCGACCCAGTGGGATCAAAGAAGCCGCGGGTAAAAGCTAGTAATAACATAATTGGCGTCTACCTGCGGTAATCCGAAGGGACGCATTACTTCAAAAACATTCGTATGTATTATCAGAAAGACATTTCAGTACAGAAAATCAACGTTTGAAATTGCCAAATATATTCTGATCAATTTAACTTCTATAATATTATGGCCACCGCTTTGACCAAATTTGGCGATAGATATATGCACATGTAGTTTATATTATTATAGTATTAGATTGTGCCCGCGGCTTCACTTGCGTAAATTTAGATTAGGTTACATTAGTGCATTACTTTTTCTGGATGTAAGGTTTCTTTTTCTGTTTCAACACAACGTGTATGCGAAATTTCATGGTGATCGGTAGAGTAGTTATGGCGTGAAAGCGTAACAAACTAACAAACGAACATATATTATAAACTAGATGTTCCCGCGGTTTCACCCGCGTTTATCGTCACTGCGCCGCCCCCGTAGGTCGTAGCGTGATGTTGTATAGCCTATAGCCTTCCTCGATAAATAGGTTATCCAACCCTAAAAGAATTTTTCAAATCGAACCAGTAGTTCCTGAGATTAGCGCGTTCAAAGAAACAAACAAACAAACTCTTCAGCTTTATAATATTAGTTAGAATCTCTTGCAATCTAGAGGAATACTCACTCTCTCTAAGGGCCTCAAACAGCATTTCGGCGATAATCCCAAAAAGGCCACGGCAGCATCCCTATACTGTTCCGGATCATTTATCTTATGCCTGTAGTTGACCATCAGGTGGTGACCGTTCAGAAGGTGCTTGAAGACGAGGTCTACCATCACGTCCTCGCAGTTCAGGTCGATGAGTGTCTCCATCAGTGCGAGAGAGACCAATGATAGCTGAAAATATGAAATAGTATTTGTTTTTATTAGTGACTTAATTGTTTTCTGGTGTATATATACATAACTCCTTTTTCTAAACGAATGTCTTATATGCGTATCTAATGGAATTAAAGATTGAATGTATGTGAGAGTTATATATGTGAGCCTGAGAACTTTTAAAGTTATGCGCTGATTTTGCAAATTTTTGACCCTATTCGCAACATTGCGTGTGTACGCCAATTGAACTTAATAGAAACACAAATGCTGCTTTAATTACCTCTGCCTGTAGGTATATGAGCATCCATATTAACATCTGTAGAGAGAGATAGGCCACATACTCGCCAAACTTAGACTTATGCTCAAACTGAAGCTAAAGCTAAACATGCATTAATTGACCTAAACAGTGTACTGTTTAGGTTATGTAAACGTGGTTATGCTGTGTACAGCATAACCACGTTTTCTACTGGTGATATAAAATATTTATTTATTTATTTAAGGATTTCCAACAAAGGAATATACAATAACATACATTATATAGCAGTAATAAAGTTCTTAGCGTGTATAGTCCCTCAATTATAGGAAACCACAGCTTGCAAATTATAATTACAACTAAACTAACAACTTAATTAAAGAAACAAACAAAAAACATAAAATTTTTAAACATAAAATTCTGCCTCTAGGGTAAACTTTGGAGTAAAACAATAATAGCTTATTAGATATAGAGTTATATAAAAAATATACAAAGAAAAAAAAAGTGTAGGTATATAGAACTAAGTTAACAATCTACGAAGACACTTTTTAAAAATATCCCTAAACGTGACTCTAGATGCTTTCTCAATAAGAAAAATATATAATATCCCTGACCATACCTTTTATCGTTACCAAAATATTAAAAAAACATGAAGAAACCTGTGAATTCCCTTCGAGTCTCCTTAGCAGTACATCGATGACCCTCACTCCGTCGTACTCGTAGACGAAGAGGAAGTGCAGCACAGCTCTCAGCAGCCCTCTCCTAGTGACGCACCGCAGTAGCAGCTCGAGGTAGGCCATGGCCGCCGCCTGCTCACTGGCGCCACTCTGCAATGCCCCTCCTTTCGTCTACGGTACGTTCCACGTTAGTAGGCTTTACACGTAAGGGGGAGGCGAGCGGCTAAGTGACAGTTCTTCGAAGGAACAGGGACGGGTGTCGTGATAATTTAATTTATGGACTAAAATATGGATTTATTTTTAATTACGTATGTTTAAGACACAATCAGATATTGTGTCTTTAATGGTATGAATGTTAATAAAAGAAAATAATAGGTATATTGGAAAAGTTGGTAACTTTAGGTAAATAAAGAAAATGTGGTTAAATGCAAAAAAAAACAGGGTTAATAACTGAATTGCATGTACAGTCATGGAGGACACTAAGCGATTCATTGCTGCGACGAAATAAAAAGAAAAGTTTAAAAACATACCGAGTTTCTGATCACCTTCATAAAATTAAATAAAAGCCCCAAAACAAAAACAAATATAATGCTATAATTAAAGAATATGTACGGATAATAACTTTAGCAACACAAATGCCTATAGCTTTTGCTGCGTTACTTAACATGGTATATTTGTTCAAGCATTTGCGTTTGACAACAAACTTATAGACGAACAATGTTTTTATTGAAAAGCGTACTAGCATTTTTGGTTACAATTTGCTAATACTCTTATTTACCCGTCTATTTACGTGATTAGTCGGTCAATGGGAAATTGATTATAGACCCCACAAACTTTAGATTACAAGTCAATCTGCAGTCGATTTGTGTAACATTACAAATATTTGTGCAAATATTCCATATAAAGTACAATAATTTAACGAAGCATTTTCTGCTGTATGTGAATATGAGGAATAAGTGTCATCATGACCCACACCAAATAAATACACTTTTTACTTCATTGCTAAGAAGTTGTATCTAGCACTATAATAATAATTTAAATATTTTGCTAACAAAATTAAACCAAAAAATTGTATGCGACGTTGCCATTCTGAACATGCCAAAATGCGTAAACGCTCTAAGACAGCATAGGAGTTTCAATCACAGTAGGACCGACCATAAGACAAAATTATTTCGTTAAGTTGAGAACTATCAAGGTTTTATGAGAGAATACTCCAAAGATTTCTTATCTCTCAATATGTAGTATAGTAATAAAATAATCATTAGGAACAGATTTATTGTATTGCAGACTATAAAATTGTGAGGTGATATCTATTAAAAGGATGATAGAATCATAAGCAGGTATCGATATATCGAATAAAAGTCGTCAGCGATGAATCGATTAATGGATGATGTTACCGTCACTTAACCGCTTATCGGCATGGCCCATACCGGTGCAGTCCCGAGTGTGCAATGAAAACCCACTGACGTGATGTTATGTCTTATCATGTCACATATATGATAAAGAACATTCCAGATTGATTTGCCTCTTATATATTATAGATACAGCTAGTAAATGAATTATGTGGTCATATTATGTTAGGTTCCAGAGGCCACCATGTCTTGTGGCAATGTCGAAACGTACGGTAATGATTTTGTAACGCTCTCTCTCGTAGTTTCGTAATATTGCTTTAAGAGATGTTGTTAAGGTTCTTGATGATTACTTACTTGGTTAACTTCAGCCCAAACTAGTGCTTTCAAATTATTTATACAGCTTGCAGTAGAATACTAATAATAATTAGAACCATTTTATTTTTGTTTTAATTGGTACTTTTTGTCTAACTTACTTTGTATCTTTTTGCAAAAAATATTTGTGGATTAAAATATAAATATGATTTTCGAGGTTTATGATATATGCCTTGAAACCTTAGATAAGGACAACTTAATTCATTTACATCCTGTTAATCAGCAAGTCGTAAAGTATCAATAGAATCACCGCAAAATTTCTAGAATGTACTTTATATAAATAAGTGAATGTGTATTATAGGTAATATCAATAGAAATAAGGATCTCATAGATTTTTAATTACTTTACTGCGACCTATATGTCGCATATGTATAAAGTATAAAGTAAAATTATTGTGGGATCTATTTTAATAAATGCTACACAAATTTTAGTTTAAAATTTGCTAGTGCTCGTGTAATAATAATAATAATAGTTTATTGTCTCATAAAAAAACAAGCAATACATGGATTGAGGCCCTAGACCCACACTAGGATTCCCTGTGTTGTGGGGTCTAGTCTCTTTCGTTCAAATACAATAGTTCGACAATAGAATAAAATGAGAAGATTTACGTCAGTACAACAATACCGCGAGATTTACCATTCGGCTATATATTATCGATAATTTTACGTTAAAGTAATTTCCTATTCATATTACAAATACACTTTCATTAATTAAAACACATGTGGTTAATTTTGATCCATCACACTGCATAGAATAAAATTAAGAACATGTCGTAAAAACGTAAATATTATAGAAAATATGCATGTATATAATAAAATAATTCAAATATCATTGCATTGTTTATTTCATTGCCATGCTATGACGTCAGAGTCCATGTGTAGAGATGATATCTTAGATTTTAAGTTAAAATATAATGTTATGTGTATTTTTTATAATACATGCATATTGTTCTGTTCGAGCAAATAATATAAACAATATATGTTTTTATATAATAGTATTATGACAACACTCACAAAATATTAATCATAAATTTAATAAATAAATACAAATATATATCTAAATAATCTACGTTAAAATTTGAGTTCGATAAGCGATATTTATTATTTTTTTAACGTTATTTTTAATAAAAGATGTATCGAATTTAATAATAATATAATCGAATAACGTATGTATATTTAAGATAAAATTGTTGGGTTATCAGTTCATATGTTTAATCTTTTATGGAATATTGTTTGACTATTAATTTCGACCGTAAAAATGGTCAGCAACATACTTGTATATTGAAAACTTCTACTACTCAAATGGCACCGAGTACTGACTATAATATTACTTGTAGTAAATCATGAACACAAATTAAATAAAAGTTTGTTGTCAGCACTAGACGTCTGGCAAATACTAACGCAGATACGTATATGCACGTGCACGCATCCATCTTGGGTAAGGACGCGTTACAATTGCCCGAAGGATACATCTACCATGTTATATTAAGCCAATTAACTATTTATTTAGTGCCACAAACGTAACTATAGTTTGTTCAAAACAACTGCTAGAAAAATCTAAAAAAATGCTTTATGAATGGTAAGTTTACTTTTATGCAGTGGCTTACAAAATTAAGTCCAAACAAATTATTTAGGTGTATACTAAAAACTATTATTTATTATTATATATATATTTATCGTTACTTTTCTGCTTACCTGCCAATACTGAAAGAAATACTATATAGTTAGTAACATAATTATCTTTTAGTGTGTTACAGAACTATTACTCAATTATTACACAATCAATCTAGAATTTAATTCACAATGTGCTACAAACATAACAGTTCATAATCAAAATATTTAAGAGCAAAAAATAACTTAAGAGTCTCGAAATTAAAGGCGGTGTTGCCAGAAAAGCTAATGCATTTCTGACGACACTGATAAGGTTAAAAAGATATTATACTTTTTTGTTATAAGCTATTAAAAGGAAGTCACGATACGCCAACGATCGACGTTATCGAGAACTGTAAATCTAATATTAGAATCACAGTTATATACTAATATATACTTACAACCATTAGCCCAATATAAACAAACAGACCGGTACACATAACAAGGCTATATATGTTTGAAGCTTCACACAACGTTCCACGGCCGATGGTCACTCGTCCCGCAACCGTTAGTACGAGTAAATTTTACCTGCAGTAGTGCTGGCCCCATCACTGGAACTAAGAAGCCTTGGTAGAGGAGGTCGAGGAGGTGCTTTTTTATTGATGGGTGGGCGACCTGGTGAAGAAGATTTAAATTAGTTTATTAGTGCACATGTAGGAAAAAAAGACAAAAATTGTTCAAACAAATTCTTTTCTTTTCAACATCCTTACTAAGAATAATTCGTGTATCGCTAGGGACTGTACAAACATTTAAGCATCGGATAAAAAGAACACACAGACTGGAAACAACAATTTGTGGATCACACGGCGGGGCGGCAGTGGCGAGGCGACCACATAAACCATTACGTCATCCGTGCAGTCAGATTTACTCTTCAATTAGATTCTATCATAACAAAATTTACGTATACAGACTTCGATCAAATATACCATAGATGCATATTCTCATACAAAAACCGCGTCAATATGTGGCACTGACCAGTACTACTTATAAGTGTCTGCATTTATTATGCAATCCAGGAAATAAACCGGAATAACCATTGAACGCCCACTGAGAAACATTTTGTAATAGTTTAGTTAAAACGCGTCAATGTAAAGCGTCCTAAGTGTGTTACTCGCGATACGCAAGCGTACTAAGTATATGGTACGGTCTCCACCGTAGTAGTGGTGTCGATTCGCTCTCGCTTACGGGCAGCGCACGCAAGAGTGAGTGGGACAGGTGCATAATAATGCTCATACGACTGATTTATGCACAGTTTTGTTGGGGCCGTTTTTCGAGCAACGATCGTGCATCTATGGTATATTTGATCGATGTATACAGAGGTCTAGTTGCGCTTGGATGCTGGCGTTCGGTATTAATGAATTTGTACATTCCCGATATCCTATAAACACTTATTGACATATCCTATTGATATTAAGAGGTAGTCAGACGCTTATCAAACCTATGTTTTATCCATTTTGTCAGGTGTATTTTAAATAGCACGTTATAGAAAACGAACATACTGCGAAAAAATGAATTTCTCAAAAGATGCACGGATTGGTAACTCCAATACGTGCATCTTTTGAGAAATTCACTTTTTGGACGCAGTAGTCGACGCCGAGATATATTTTTTATTGCTGCCAGTCAATATGACTAATCTAAAATAAATATAAAAAATCAGTAAGTACCTGAGCGACAGCGTTACAGAACTCGAGCGAATCAATGAACAGCGTTAACTTGTGTACTTGGTTGACATCGTCGGGAGTCAGGCGGTAGACCTTGTCGTTAAGAGTTCGCGGGAGTAGGGAGTATAGACCGCTTAGACCTGCAAGGAAAATGATAAATAAATAAAAAGGTGGTACTGTTATAAAACTTATAAAGTTCTATGATCAAATTAGAGAAAGACCAGGTTAAGTGTTTTAAACTAATGATACGTGAATGAATCAAGCGAAGTATGATACAAATCTTATTTTTGTGGACAATAATCATACTAGTTGTGTATCAGGGTTGTTATTATATTTCTTTGATAACTGTGAATAATGATATTCTTTGTTTCTCTTTCACGGGTATATGCCTAATATGTTAGGAAAATACCCGGCCCTTTGGGAGGCTTACACGGAGTCATGGGTCCGACGTGAAGAGGCCCTTCGAGAGTTTTAATCAAAGGTGGGATGGAACACCTACAGAGGAACTAGCCGCAGCAGGCGTAGGACTATTGCTACGTATGGATTCTAATATATGGGCTATGGGTATGGGTGTTTGATGGACTGGTATATTGGTAATTATGGATGATAAAACGGCGTCTGCCCTGAATACTCTAATAGCATCATTGATATTCTTTTTTGTTATATATAGGTGGACACTTAAGATATCTGTTTTAGACGGATTTAGTAATTTAACTGGTTACTAAATAATATAGTTGCATATTTGTTATTCCTTTCTCAAAAATTTTACTTTATGCCATTTTGATATATTAGCTATACATATATTGTTTTGACGAGATAAATCGTCAATAGTACAAAGAGAGCGTTTTATCCTGGAGAGATAATATGTCAACCGTAGGTAGCGTAAATTTTTTTCGGACGAGATATCTCCTCTATAGTAAATAAATGTATATTTAGTTACGTTATAGCAGTACAGAGCGGCCATTTTTTATTTTATTTTATTTTGATATACCTATTTCATTTGAATTCAGCATGCATTATATTTTATTACAATGTAATGCATGCTGAATTCACCTGTAAAGTTATATAAGTAATTGGTTAGACTCAAAATGTTTCTCTTATGTGTATGTGACATTGTAGTAACTGTTGGTGAATCTTAATAAATAAATACATAAATAAACCACGCCGCATTGAAAGGGTTAAACAAGATTGTTAACAATAGCAATCACTACGGTAGATTGAAACTTACAAGCGAGAACAACACGTCCTATAAAAACTCCGTTTAGTAGTTTTTGAGTTTATCGCGAACTGACAAACAGACGCGGTGGAAAACTTTGTTTTATTATATGTAGTGATATTGGTTTCTTATGTTGTTTATTGTACCTGTGGCGAGTACGGGGCACGTGTTCCCGGAGAGCATGAAGTCTGCGAGTTGTGGGCAGCGCGCCGACATCTTAGCGCACAGCAGCAGTGCGTCTCTCGCTGCCGAGCCCGTGCTGCCCTCGCGGTGGACTGATGCTAGCAGCAGCCGGACCAGGATGAACCTGCGATGTTATTAGATCAGATTAAATTAAGTCAAGAAAAAGAGATGACATCTCGGATGGCGTAGTGGGTTAAGCGGTCGTCTTGCCACCGCCACTGCGCCGAGTGTTGTGGGTTCCCACCTAGAAAACTTTGTGTAATCCAAAAATGGTTGTTCCGAATCTGGTGTTCTTTGTGTCGGTTGTTTAAATGTTTGAAAAGTCACTCGCAATACAGGAATTATTCCTAGTGCAGGAGTTGTCCATTTGACTCCTCACGTGTCTTATGCACACATGGTGTTAATAAGCGCGAAGGACGTTCCTTTAACTTTCTTTTGCTAGCATTCAACGGGTTAAAACAAAAATAACAAATATATTTCACTGCGCAGCAGTTGTGTATACGATGCTGCGCATGCATTGACGTGATCTTGACACAATTAAATATCTGTACCTATATAATCCAGTATGGTGAAAACGGTTATCGTTGCCCATTGCACTCCGCGCACTTTGATGCCCGGGTAGGTCCATGTTATTAGGTTTTACTGCTAACAAATTCTCAGCAGTACTAAATCAGTATTACAAAGGACTTCAAAAACATTGCTCACAAAATAATCAGTGTAATTTGTCTTTGGTCTCTTCTAGGATATAGATGTGAGACTACATATTGTTTCAAAATTACTTTAATAATGAAGGCAACTATCGTGGAGAAAACTGTAATACTGAGAATTTTATATTTATGCTCTTGATAACGTATAGCCTTTCTTTGAGTGTCAAATAAAATATATAACGCAACGCACTGAGCGCTTTCGCTTGGGACGTAGTGTCCCTGGTGTAAGGCGAACCGTTTATTTATTTGTGGTATAGAACAGATATAACGAGGTATAAGCAGAAGTGTCAGTCTTACTCAGCCTGTGATCCTTTGTGCGTATGCGTGGTCAGGAAGAAAAGATCGAGGAACTTCATATTCTGCATCAGCGCCACACATAGTTGGTTCAGGACTGTCACTAGGCGACCTGGAATGTACAAACAAGCAAGTTATAATTTATTATTATTACTGCTGAAAAACTAGAGGTCAAAAAATAAATTTAGAAAGAAGGCATTTTCTTATTCAATTAAGTTGGAGTACTGTTTCCTTAACTATGAAACACATTTATTAAAAAAATACATTTGCGGCACTAAAAATAAATCTTGCGTTACGGGGGACTTTACACACATTAAAAAAAAACACGAGGTACATCCAAATTTGACAATTTGTAGATCACACAATTTTTTTGTCTTGTGTGGGTATCGGGCCCACAACACTCGGCACACTGCACAGTGACATTGAAACCACTACGCCACCCTCGCAATCAAAATAAGCTATCGTACTGTTCTATTATATCGTGCGTATTTAATTGTATTGGAATGTTCCATCGCTATTCGAATGTTATGTAGCTTCGACAATATTCGAATGAGGAATTACAAGTGTGTAGTTGTAATCAGTAGTACTTACTTTCAAGATTAGGCGGCGGCAACTCATTTCGGAATCCACTCAACAACTTCAACAGCGGTCTCAAGAAAGGCTCAGCGGCTATCACCTTTAACAGACAATATTTCAGAGTTACTTTACCATTTTGGAGATATAAAAATTCTTTCAAGTTATTCCTACCCACTATAGCCCATTTAATCATGTTTTTTTTACAGTTCACTCTCTAAAAGATGGGCCTGTAATATCAGTAACAGTCTAAACCACTGACGACAGTTAAAACTGACTAGAAGACAGGAGTTTCGGCTAATTTCGTAGTTAAACTATAAATAAACTTACATATCTTAGACATTCAGGTTGGAGTGCAAGGTCAGAATAGTTCAAGAAAACGCTACTTCCAATGCATCGGAGCGAGTTCCATTCGTGAAACGAAAAAAATTGGATAAAGAAATGATTGTGCCGAAACAGGATATTCATTGTGTCATCAACATTTTTTTTACGTGGCGTATTGCATTTACGTTTGCCCCTGCGCCGGCGGAAGAGCCTATGTCGGACTCGCCTGGGGAAAGATGGTGACATCTCGGTCTTACCGACTAAACCTACCACGGTCTTCCTTCTCACAATCTATGGCCGGGTCGCAAGGATCACTCGCGCTTTTATTCTGCAGGTGTCATCAACACCTGGTCCAAACATTAAACAATGAGTTTTAATGTTTGATCAGATGTTGATAATTTGTTAAGCTGTATGCAAGTTAGTGAAACGTTGTATATTTACAAGGCTATGACTATACCTTTACCTTGTGATATGTTCAAAGATTTATTGTATAGCTATTTTTGAAAGGCGAAATTATCGACGTATCAGGTTCAAAATCAAGTCATGTGATATGATTGGCTGTTGCTAATTAAGATAGTGAATCACAGTTGACATGAGTTTGAATGTTAGTTAACAGATTATTACTTTGTCTACCTTTCATAAAACGGGAATGTTATTTTCTTCATTTGATCATTACAATATGTTTTAGTACTTATAACTTAATGGCATTTTATAAGCATGGCAATATATAAGTGTTCACTGCTATTACAATTGTTTAATTTTTACAAGTCTTACTTTAGTGTAAGAGTGCCAGTTTTAACCGACATCCAGAATGACAGACAAACGACAAGATTAGTACTATTGTTTCTGTTACAGGTACAGACGTTACAGCATCCTAACAATAAATATAATTTTAGTATCACGTCTTCTTAGCGGATCACGATAATATGTATTTACATGTCTGAACTACTATAAATATCGCTTACGTTATATTCCTCATGTGATTACTCTTTATCCACCAATATTTTAGTAAATTATTTTTTTTTTTGCTCGTCAAAATTACCACACTCCACCTGATGGTAAGCAGTCGTGTGGTCTAAGAGCAGTGGCCTCCACACCGCCCTCATAGCAGCCGAGGCGATGTTGAGGTCCCTACTTTGACGGCCTGAGAAGGTGCTTTTTCACGCCCCGCTTGAAGGACCCAGGATCGAAGGAAGAAGGAAACACGTGCCTTGGCAGAGAATTCCATGCCTTGCTCGTTCGGCAGAGGTATGAGGACCCAAACTTGTTGGTACGCGCTCTAGTCGACTCTACTGTGTAAGGATGGCATCTGAGCCCAGCACGCGTTGTTCTGGATAGGAAAGGGGAAGGCGGGATAAGGTGGAATAACTCTTCAGAGCACTCCCCGTGGTATATTCTGTAGAAACATGCCAATGAGGCAATGTCCCTACGGAGTTGCAGAGGTTCCAGTGAACTCGTGACCTCTGGATCTCCGATGATACGGACAGCCCGCCGCTGTAACCTGTCGAGAGCGTCCAGCAAGTACTGCGCGGAGCCATCCCAAAGATGAGAACAGTACTCCACGCAAGGGCGCACTTGTGCCTTATACAATAGGCACAGCTGCCCAGGCGCGAAGAACCGCCTCACCCTGTTCAGAACTCCAAGTTTTCGCGAAGCTTGCTTAATGACGCTCTCGATGTAGGTTTTTGGATTAAGGGACTGGCAAAGATCCATACCTAAGATGGAGAGGCTGTCACGTATCACCAGTGGAGTGTTCTTCAAAGAAGGGAGGGGAAGGAACGGAGACTTTTTTGTTGAGAACGCGCATGCCTGGGTCTTCTTGGCGTTGAACTCGACCAAGTTCTTGGCACCCCATTCATAGATGCGGTCCAAGGTCTGGTTAAGTTCAACGACAAGATTCTGTAAGATATTGTACGAATTTTTTGTGTTTACATTTGCGGGTAAATGAAATAAACAATCTAAAAGTTTACGGTCACTGTCTATGATGTAGATTTTGTCGTAACTATCTATTTGTATCAACTTTTTCTTAATAATCTGTTCTACTATAAAACTGTTCTAATCCTTAATCTGGACATTGAAGATGTTTAGAAAAATAAACGCGATTGACTGATAAGGGACGACGTCTAAACCCAAAACAACGACATTTTAATATGTTTATGTGTGTTTGTTTGTTCCAATATCGCATAAAAGACACTGAACAGGTTTAGACGCAGTTTAAACACTTATAGCTTGATCTTGCTTTTGAGGTGCAACTTAAAATATTTAGATGCGTTTTTACACTCTGATAGCTTGACGATCAACTTAAAGACAAATCCAAATTTTATCTTCGTCCAATCTGATCTCATCTCGTGCATAGTGTGAAACTCGTAACGACGCAATTATAGTTCGGACCAGAATATTTCCAGCTTTTATTACCAAAATCCTAACAGGACAGTCAAATGATACTTTGGTCGTCCTTATGATCGGCCAAACATAAGCGCAAACTTATGGTACGAGACCAACAAGGTCATGTTCCCGATACTATATGTAAAACTACGGCGTAGTGTCACTAAAATGAGTAATTACAATATAATCGACACCAATATAACTCTTAAACATATGCTAATTTGAGGACGATTTATTTTCACAGCGCTCTCTCAGGGTCACGAAACGTGTAGCCAAATAACGGCGACGTAAACATATTTGGTGTAATCGAATAATAAAAGGCACAAAGCGGCCTGAGTTGTACCTCAGTTGTTTACGCATGGGATTCATAAATTAATAGGATTACTTATACATAATCTTCAAATTGCCTCTTTGATTGTAAGCTTTCGGTTTTGTTAAGGAAAAGACCGTCTTTATCAATTATTTGGTGACAGTGTGTACACATGAGCCGGTTTGTCTGTGGAATTATGCCTCTTTTATACTGCCGTCATAAGGAAAAAAGACGTATCTAACAGATTTTTCGAAATTAAGATCTTTACATATTTGGAATCAGTAAAACAAGACGAATCGACCAGTATATTTATAAAAAGGGTTTTTTTTGGCAGATACGTCTTTTTTCCTTATGACGGCAGTATAGGAAACCGGTGTAAGTATAGTAAAAGTATTACTGCGCATCACCTAGTTAGTAAAATTCTTAGTCTTATAGCTATATATATGAGTAGCCAAAACTCTATCGCATTATTTTCCTTTCAAAACATGTTTAACAACGAAATTCCAGGTAGACCAAGTGTTATTGGGTTTTTCTGTTAGCATATTCGCAGTAGCAACACGAAGTCCTAGAGGGAGAGAGTGAAAGAGAAATGGAGAGCACTGCTGAATAAACGGCAAAATATTCATACTTCCATATTTAAAAATTAATTTTTGTATGGTCGCTGATTTAGTAGCATCACAATCTTTTTTCTCATTTTTGCAAGTACGAAATAGCGTAGCTGATATCCCTGGCTCTTCATTGTGAAAAATACGTATAGATATATTATATAAAACACCGAAAGCCCAAACCTTCTTATAGACCTTTTAATTCGGTGACATTCGAGATCCTCACTCATGTGAAGTCTCGATTTCGAATGTCACCGAATTCACTCAAACGATGGATTAGATCGCGTATTAAGTCTGGTGGTCAGTGATAGGTAACGAGTGCAGTGTCTATACAGCGTGAAGCGAGGCCGCTCTGGTTACGTAGCATAATGTCTGGTGTTTTATTTCATAGCTTAGTCTCAGTTTAAACAACCACCACATCGCTTCCGTGTTCAACGCAGGATCGAAAATAAGATACCTAGGTGACTTACATTTTTTTATTATTTAAGGACCGATTTCTCATTCACCAGATAACTTTTATTTAGATCAAACTTGTGAAACCTTTGCCTTTGCATCAAACTTGAGATCTCCGCGTGGCAGTCCAACCGCCGCCTAAAAGGTTATCGCTAAGCTCATTTGTTTTTAAAAATATTACTATTCTTGTTAACCCTTCCAACTAAGTTAGAATGCTTGTGTTAGGAGTGGCTTCACGTCAATAGTGCAATTGGTGGGGTTCGAAACCGCGGCTTCTCGACCGCAAATCCTATATAAAAATTAAAAAAATTAAAAGTTTGTTTTTATTATTTTCTTATATGCTATTTTATAATCAGTAGTTGGAGTACTCTTTTCATGCCTTATCTGTTGAGCTATTGCCGTTTAAATTAGTTAATTATGTGGATCTATAAAATGTATTTGTATGTTCATATTTTCTATGCTTGCAATTTGCAATATATTGCTACTGCAAGTTGGAGTATTTTTTTTTGCAACTAACGTGGCAAACGGTATGCCCGGAGTATACCCGGCTCCCACGACGCGGCTGTCCCTAACCAGAGGAGTTCGGTATTGTCAACCTTTTTCTAATCGAATAGGGCAGTCCGAGGGTGCGGCGTTTCTTGGGCGGGTTTTTTTCTGCCCAATTATTTTATTACAACGGATTTTCGCCCAGTATAGCTTAATTCGATATTATATTTCGTGTGTATTTAAATTCAATATCTCATTTCATTTCGCTTACCATCAGGCGATCCGTCTGCTCGTTTGCCTCCTATATCATAAAAAAAAAATTGGTTCTAAATGGACAGCGTCGCTTGGTTAAAACTGTGACTCTTCTTCTTACCTGTGTACTGTAATGGCTGACAAGACTTCCAAACAGCTTGAGTTGTTCTAAACGCACAGCATTTTCATATCTGTAATCAAAGACAATAAGTCATAAAGTCGTTTATCAAAGAAAACAATGTCTCGGACTTCCGATCAAGCGATCATGGAACTTATACTTAACACAAGAATTAAGCTAAGCTGGAAGTTCAAATAAGAATCGACTGTACTGATGACGGAGTGGTTTAAGTTATCGCTTCGCCGCTGCCACTGCGACAAGTGTTGTGGGTGTTGTGGGTCCTCACACGGGTGACGGGACAAAAAATTGTGTGACATCCACAAATAGTTGTTGGTAAGTCAGGGTTTTCTTTGTGTCCGTTGTTTAAAGGTTTGTAAAATGGGAGGCTTTTCAAACATTAACAAAGGAACATAGGAATTTAATTTTAGGTCGGTAGTTTTATTTATAAAATAAAACAAGTGGGAACGGCAATTAATCGAAAAAATGGTTCAAGTAATATGAGGTCAAAGGTCATAGTAATTTCGGGGTACAACGACTATGCTGAGTCGAATGGCGTCAAACCGCGAGTCTCTAGCTTACGGTCCTTGAGTTGAAAGTTGTATAACAGACAGTCAGACGGACGGACGGACAAAGCTGTTGTATAAGAGTTTTTCGAACTCTAAAATACATAGAAGACAGATATGTATTACACCCACATTTCACCGGCTATGATTGTAGGTTACACGTAATAGCCTGCCGAAGTCTAGACCTGTGCCAGACAGCCGACAATATAGGCATTGCCATCTGTCGGGCACAAGTCAAGACTCGATCTGCTACAAAGAATTCCTTGATATTTTTTTTTAACCTCAAACACTTGGCCGACCTAGGTATTCAACACGAGACTTCATACACAAGAGTTCCGTTTTACTACCGCTGCGCCACTGAGTCAGACGAAAATAACAAAGTATTTATTAATAAGTATTTTTTTCTACTTATACTGCTTTCAAATACGAATGAACTTAGGTATATAGTTCCCAAAAAACTTGGTACACCTGTTTGCAGCTAAAATAGTCTCTAATAGTATTTAAATAAAAACAACTTCAGCTCTAGGCAGCACTTAGAGAAAGTAAGATGATGACTTTTTAAAGCAGTCAGTAATTCGTGACCATGAATCAATGTTACGCGCTCGAACAAAGTGTTAAACGCGATAAGTAATGCACCACTTTACGCTTCATTTTCATACCGACGCGTGGAATGTGTAACACGCCGATAAACTTACAAACTTTAGAGGCATAGGAAGGCACTTAAAAATAAAAATGTTTGAGCGCTTAAGTTCGAACTTCGAACCCACGCCATGTCTCGACTTTTCGTCGTAATATGAGTTTTAGATTAAGATAACTGGCATGAGTAACTAATTATATTCATAGTAAAAGCAAGGATGACGAGGTTTTAATAAATCAATCTATTCTGGGTCTCAAATTTTCATATCCCTTTTTGTCCCGCGTTTTGCACGCGGAATAAAAAGGGTTATGAATAGTTGTTTTGCAAGGATGTCGTTTACATGTATAACGTCATTACTAGCCTGAGTGTATTTGTGCCTGTTTTCTGATCGTTTGTTAGTTTTATAATATGTCACAAGAGTTCTTGTTTCTAGTGTGGAACTTTAAGACAACAATATAGATGTTGCTTTTCTGCCTACTCTGTTTCTCTCTCTGCCTGGTTATTTATTACATGATGGTGGAGTTAACCTTTTTCATTTTTTTTCTATTTTGCCTGTACTTGACATCTTCTTCAGAAGTCTTTTGTCTGACTACGCTTCACATAAAATCTAGACGCGTAAATCCAAACAATACTTGTTTGACTGACCGTCTTCTAGGCAATAGATACTATTGCCTACCTTATCATAGCCTCAGCCTAAGTACACGCGTATATCACCAAAGAAGTAAACACAAGTAGGTACATTACATAGAAACTTCGCCACCTATTTTTTAGGTCCCTCGTAGCCTATGCTGTTTCTGTCAATTCCCTAGTAAACAATCCCTAAAACATTTTTACTGATACGGGAATCGAAACCCAACGTCTCGATCTGCTGCGGATCTAACGAGATAGACATATCGCTTACAAATTATTCCTAAGAGATCAGCTATTGCTATCTGTAAGAAAGGTCTCGAAATGTTATCGCAACACACAAAACAAGTAGGCTAAGCAGACACAATATAATTAACATAACAAGTAGCACAGAGCAAAAAACAAATACCGTTATCTGCCTTTATTGTCTGATTAAAATTATATCGATAAGGACCCTATAACGAATTCAGTTCGCGTCGTCATACTTTAATTAATCGAATCGCAATGATTGCTTCGAGTGCACTATCAATAAATGTTCTGGATATTGATATCATTATTGATATTAAATTGAATTGGCTTTATATCGATCCATTGTTCACTGGAGGTATGATAGATACTACAAGTTTGGATTTGTTTGCAACTTATTACGAGGTCTGGATGTGCTTTGGTTTTCTGATAGGACGTTCTTAGTAGACTAGATGTGCCCGCGGTTTCACCCGCGTTTATGACTACTGCGCCGCCTCCGTGGGTCGTAGTGTGATGTTATTTAACCTATAGCCTTCCTCGATAAATATGCTATCCAACACTAAAAGAATTTTTCAATTCGGACCAGTAGTTCCTGAGATTAGCGCGTTCAAACAAACAAACACACTCTTCAGCTTTATAATATTAGTATACATTAGATAGATTCAGTACCGAGTCTAGAAATGCTTCTGCAAGATAATATGCACGTGCCCTATGTTACGTGTTAACGTCAAAGTCAAAAACCATTTATCTTTTAGGTAACAAAGTAACACTAACGAACTTCAGTTAGTTACTTAAGTTACATTTAGATTAATTGCTAGGTTCAGCAAACGGTTGATCATATGAGATCACTTTTTTTAAATTCAGATGATGTTTAGTACCTATATTACAAGTTTTATCCATTACACCATATATTACAGACTGACTGATTATAGATAACCATGTAAAAATAATATCAGCCCTGTATTAAACTGTCCCACTGCTGTGCACAGGCCTCTCCTCTGTGTGAGAAGCGTTAGGCCATAGTCCACGCTGGCCCAGTGCGGCTTGGCGGACTTCACATATCTTCGAGAACATTATGGAGAACTCTCAGACATGCAGGTTTAATCACGATGTTTTCCTTCACCGTTAAAGCAAGCGATAATTAACTATTTAATACGCACATAACTTCGAAAAGTTAGAAATGCGTGCCCTGCGATCGATCCCAGGGCACGCATTTCTGACTTTTATATTTTATTTCTATTATCGAGTTCGAACTCGAGACCTCTGCGTGGCATATAATATATCTAGATGTGCCCGCGGTTTCACCCGCGTTTATGATTACTGCACCGTCCCCGTGGGTCGTAGCGTGATGTTATATAATAATAATAATAATAATTTATTGTTTCTCTCTCACATAGTTACATATTACAAAAGAAACTTAGTCTAGACATGTTTTTGCTACTATGTGAGAGACTGGTATCTGTACTAGGAGACCTGTATGACAGATTACCAGCCTCTACAAGAACTGGATTCATGCAGTACAAGAATGTCAGGTAAGTGTCTCGGTGGTATAAACATTACTACCAATTGGCAGTATGCATAAGCTTGTGAATGAGAGTGAGTATATATGTGTGTGTGTGTGTATGTGTGTGTGAGGGTGTGTGTGTGTGTGTATGTGTGTGTGAGGGTGTGTGTGTGTGTGTATGTGTGTGTGAGGGTGTGTGTGTGTGTGTATGTGTGTGTGAGGGTGTGTGTGTGAGGGTGTGTGTGTGTGTGCGTGTGTGTGTGTGGGAGGGGGTGTACGTCAATTCAGGAAATAATGTGTAAAAGGTTTTCTGTCTCGTCGTAGCTGAGTGTTTTCAGGCAGGTTGTGACCACCTTTTTACAATTGAAGCGTGTGAGTGAGTAAATGCTGATCTTTTTACTAATTTTGTTATATAGGTAACCTCCTAAGAAGCCAAAAAATCTTGCGGCGAACGCTGTGTTCCACCGAACATTTAGATTGTCACAAATGTGATGCTTTCGACGCTTGTTAGTGAGAGTAGTGGGGTCAAAAGTAAGCGCAGAATGCTGCTTCAAAACGATTCCTAAAACAAACAGTTGCCTAACTGTCAGAACGTCGGTAAGCTGGTACAGTTTTATGGTGGGAAAAAGAAAGGGCAAGGACCGACTAACCTTCAGGACTGCTCTTTGCGCTCTCTCTAATTTAATTAAGCTGTTCTTACATGCTCCGCCCCACACAGTGATACAATAACTTAAAACTGATTGGCAGAGGGCCAAATAAATCATTTTGATGACCTGTGCGTCCGCTATGTGCCGCAAGTTTTTAAAAATAAACATTAATTTCCGCGTTCTGGAGGAAAGTAGATCCAGGTGATGACTGAAATTCAGCAAATCGTCCAATACCACTCCCAGGTACTTAACGTTGGAGGCTGCGTTGAGATGAGTACAAGAGCAGGGACGACTAGGTGAGCATGTATGATGTATTATACCATGATTGTCATTTATCGGTGATGACTTGCTCTTGATCGTGAACGGCATAAAGTGTGTTTTTCCAACGTTAAGAGTGAGTCCATTTCCTATAAGCCATGTGGTCACCGTATTAAAACCTAGCTGTGCGGACAAAAAAGCTTCATCCCAAGAATCACCATGAAAAATTAATGCGGTGTCGTCAGCATATGTAACTATCTTGCCGTTTCCGAGAGGGAGATTGCACAGGTCATTTATGAAAGTGAGAAAGAGCGTAGGTCCTAGAACGCTACCTTGGGGCACTCCGCATTCAACCGGCAGATCATCGCTGACGATATCACCAACCCTGACTCTCTGCTGTCGGCCAGTTAGGTAATCTTTAAATAACCTAAGTTGGATGTCTCTAATTCCCATTTTTTCCAGTTTATTTAGTAGGAGTGGCACACGAACCGTGTCAAAAGCCTTTGCCAAGTCTAAAAACACTGCTACCACCTTCTTCTTTTGGTCGAGTTTACGAACAATGTGATCAGTCAGTTCATGTACGGCATCGCTTGTTGACATGCCAGCCCTGAACCCATATTGAGACCTCGACAGAAGATGCTTGGACTCTAAGTAGTTCATGAGACGCTTGTTCAACAGCTTTTCAGCAATCTTAGAAATCGCAGTTAGTATCGAAATAGGTCTATAGTTGTTGGCACAGCCCGTGTCGCCACTTTTATGGATAGGAATAACCTCGGCTAATTTAAACTCTTTCGGGAAGACTCCAGAACTGAACATAAGATTAAATATGTGTGTTAGAGCTGGGACAAGGATTTGGTGATACCGTTTCAGAAATGTGCCAGATATATTATCACGGCCCACGGTGTTGCTCTTTTTTAAGTTAGCTATTATGTGTAGAACTTCTACTTCGTCTGTGGGCACCAAGGCGAAAGAAAAAGGCTGTGAATCAATGTATGAGAGACCATCGCAACAGTTAGATTCGAGACTATTATCAGAGAGGTTTCTACGGATGGACACAAAGAATTGATTAATCTTGTTAGCCTATGCACATGGGTCAGAGGAAGAGAGAAGGTCTGTAGCTGGGGTATGCTTTTTACTAGTGTGTGTAATTTGTTTTATGGCGTCCCATAGGGTTTTAGTGTTACTATCAGCCGCATTATTTATTAGTTTTGTTTCATATTCTCGTTTCAGGCGTTTTAATAGCGAGTTACAAAAATGTCTGTACCTTGTATACGTAACTTTAATTATCTCGTTGTTCTCGTTGTGTGTGAGAAGCGTTAGGCCATAGTCCACGCTGGCCCAGTGCGGCTTGGCGGACTTCACATATCTTCGAGAACATTATGGAGAACTCTCAGACATGCAGGTTTCCTCACGATGTTTTCCTTCACCGTTAAAGCAAGCGATAATTAACTATTTAATACGCACATAACTTCGAAAAGTTAGAAATGCGTGCCCTGCGATCGATCCCAGGGCACGCATTTCTGACTTTTATATTTTATTTCTATTATCGAGTTCGAACTCGAGACCTCTGCGTGGCATATAATATATCTAGATGTGCCCGAGGTTTCACCCGCGTTTATGATTACTGCGCCGTCGCCGTGGGTCGTAGCGTGATGTTATATAGCCTGCCCTAGAGCCTTTCTCGATAAATGAGCTATCCAACACAAAAATAATTTTTCAATTCGGACCAGTAGTGCCTGAGATTAGCGCGTTCAAACAAACAAACAAACTCTTCGGTTTATAATATTAGTAGGTATAGATTAAAATCTTTACCTGCCAGTTTGCAATGTCAGTCAAGCAAACTACTGTCTATCGCTTCGGGCATATATACGTGTGGCTTAAGAATCCAAAAAGATATATTCAGAAGACCTACAAGACTTGGTAATGACAAGCCAACGCTTTAATAAAAAGGAGTTAAGCCCTAAGATTTCGACGTTTCATTAAATAGAAAGCTCTGAGAATCTGAGAAGTCTCACAACTAGATCAGACAGCCATTTGGCAGCGTTCTTCTTTAGACTAGAGCTGCTTACCGATTGTTCTAGAATAGAGCAAGAGTTTAATTTTTGAAGATTGTGGTAGCCTCACTGATTTCAGCATGAATGGGCTGGCTCGACCGGGGAAGAACTACCCTCTCACAGAATATCGACGTGAAATAGCAGTATTCCTACTGTTGTGTTTCGTTTGGTGAGTGAGAGTACCGGAGGCCCAATCATCCTCTTTCCCACTTCCCGCTCCTTCCCACTTCCTTTCCTAAAGGGTCGGCAACGCGTAAGTGATGCCTCTGGTGTTACATGCGTCCATAGGCTACGGTGACCACTTACCATCAGGTGGGCCATATGCTTGTTTGCCACCTTAGAAGTACAAAAAAAAAGCATATGGTCATCTAATTTTGATGGCACATTTAAAGCATCAAAAGTTAACACTGGTTTATTTGTCGCAAGTTATCTGTCTTATGGTCCACTAGCTGTTACCTGCGACTTCGTCCGCGTAGATTTTAACTAAAAAGTGTTTGTCGCCGTGAAGCCCAACTATATTTCTCTGCCCAAGTTACTTAAATGGCGTAGTTTTTATAGTGTAAAGCTAGATAATAGCATGGCTTACTCAAAACCAAAATTTAAATATGCGTCGTTAGATTACACGCTGTCACAGAATACGTAAGAATAATAAAGATTCACAGCTCTTCCCCCGTAGATGATAGCGTGATAATATGTAGCCTATATGTTGACCCGACCTGTTAGTAATATTCATACAAAATTTTAAGTAAATCCATGAAGTACTTTTTGAGTTTAGCCCGGACATACATACAGACAAACAGAGAAAAATTCTAAAAACTATATTTTTGGCTTCGATATCGATTGTAGATCACGCCCCAAGTATTCTTTTAAAAAAATATTCATTGTACAGTTTTGACTTTCCTACGATTTTATTATATGTATAGATAAGCAGCGGTAACATCATATTATAAGATCAGCCGCTGACTCATCATCGAAGGCAATAAAAAGCTCACGGTATCATTATAGTAAACCCATTACGTTACGCAGGTCAGATGTCAGGTGGCAGAAACTCTGTGGGAATTTCAAAGTTGACGATAAGATAGAACCCATTTTATGCATTAAACGATATATTTTTATTATTTTATGACTGTATTGTGTATAAAGTCATAAAATAAAAAGTATAGTATAAAGTAACAATTTATTTATAAGAAATTCAAATATGTACATATAACCACAATTCTTTAAAAATAACTTATACCTAAAATATTATAAAACAGAAAGGAAAACTAAAACCCTCTAATAGGCGTCATAAAATTCCTCCGCATCACAGTCGATACTATACAATATTACTAGCTGAATTAGTCCACGCTTCGTTGTAGCATAGTTTGATATTAATTATGACGTAAGTACCTCCCATTCCCGTGGGAAGGTAGGATGAAAAGTATAAAAAACACACTTATATAAAAGTACAACGATGTGTACAAAATCTAATCTTTTGCAAACACAGACATACGGCAAGTATAATTTATGTATAATTTATTAAGTATATTTATATTATATTATGTTTGACCGCGGCTTCGCTCGGTCAGGAACCAGTATTTATTTATCTGTATCTTTGACTAGGTGTATGCGAAATTTCGTGATGATCGGTTACGTAGATGAGTCGTGAAAGCGTGACAAACAAATTAACTCACATTTTCATTTATAATATTGAAAGTAATGATAAGTGATTAAATACATTACGCCCATAAGCGGCCTTCAATATCAATATACATACCTAATTTAATTTATCTTATATTTTACTAGCTTTTGCGTGCGGCTCCGCCCGCGTGGTACCTACATCAATAAATAGTACCCTATGTCCTTCCCCAGGTTTTAAACTATATCTGTACCAAATTTCATCTAAATCGGTTGAGTGGTTTAGCCGTGAATAGGTAACAGACAGACAGACAGACAGATAGACAGACAGAGTTACTTTCAAAGGAGACGTTACATTTTTGTATGGGACCCCGGCTACAACATGTACGTGATTAAAAATCCTAGGAAATTAACCAATAAACATATTTAAACAAAAAATATCGACATTAAAACAGTATTGAAGATGTACAAAATAAAAATCGAATATATTTGACGTTTATCTGAACAATCATGGCGGAATGTTATGACCATACTCCATAGAGGTTATGACATAATGACATTATAATTTATAACCTATAAAGTACAAAACGCAACTGAGCTGAGTAAGACTTGATTGAATTTCGCGTATTTAAAAACCAACCAGCGAATTGAATCGCTTCTTTATAGCGCTTTACGACTTCTAATAGAATCTTAAGTTTATTCCAAGTATGAGCAGATATTATCACAAAAACCGTTAAACAAAACCAAAGTCGTAGGGAATCAGTCAGAACGAGTAAAACAAAATAACAGCGGCAGTCATGAAAATTTAAGCGCACGCGCAAACGACAATACAATTCAATACATTACATGACTAAGAAATCATTGACAAACATAATTGTCAAGTGTTAACGTCAAAATGTCATCAAGAATATTTCGTTCCGAAATGCACAGGACCTGTAAGACTGGTGCGTTTCTATAAATATACGTTTATCATACCATCGTATGATAAACGACGACGGCAGCATAGCACGGGTTCTAAAAATTATTTGTACTTATTGTAGTCGCAATATGCTACAATGTAGATATATATATAAGTATTTTTATTTTATTACTTTGTGATATTTATCTTCTATCAGTTCATATTATACAATTTCTGAACGCATTATATCTAATGCTACAATCCATTGTACCGCCATATTGAATATGGCAATAACAGAAAAAATATTTTCGTCTTGTACGATCTCAATTACAAGTAAATTCTTGGAATAGCATTTTTACCTGATTTCTAGTAATTTTTCCTCTTTTTTGATGTACCGTACATTTTGTAGCCGAATATGAAACATCTTTATAATATTAGTAAGGAAGTAAGGATTTATCGTTTTCGCACAAAAACGAAAATTGTACTGGACTACTTAACGAAAATTGTACGCTTAAGGTATTTTCATGTGGATATCAATTGTAGTGGTTAATCCAGTAATTAATACACTAGTACAGATGAAGTGACCATTTATCACTTCTTCTTTAGATGGAGTGATAAGTGGTCACTTCATCTGTACTAATGTATGTATATATATGTATATTTATATATATCGAGGATCATATGCGGCTCAAGTGTGGCCCGGCCGTTAGTTCCGGTTGTCACATAAATATGTGTGGCAGACTTTGTAAGTAATACGAAGCATAACTAATTCCGTACTTATGTTGTAATGTTGCAGCTAGTTATGCGGACTTTGTCATATATTGATAACAATGTTTTCTTTCTTATGTTGCAAGATTTTTTGGATGTATAAAATATTATTCTCCGTGGTTCTTTAAATTACTTTTTGACTTCTGGCTGATTGTAGCTCAGCGGCAGTAGCTGCGGTGCATGAGGTCGTAGTTCCAATTTCCGGGTCAGCCAAAATGCTATTCGAATTTTTGCGTAGAAATTCTTAGGTGTCTAAAATAGTGCCCGATAGATGGCAATAAGCTCGCCCTCTAATATATGAGAACTAAAGCATAGTTGGCGAAATATGAGTGTTATACCTGCCTATCCCTTCGGGATTACAGGCGTGAGACTGTGTATGTATGTTCTCAAAATTTGACTAGCTTGCCAACTAGTTTAAAGTAATGTGACTCACAATTCAGCTCTTCGTGTCAGTTATTTTAAAGTTTATAAAAAGAAACCGTATTCGTATGAAAAGGGTCAAAATTTGATAAGGTATTTACATTTTGAATAAACATTTATTTATTTATCCAGCACATTGTTATTACAGGTTACAGAACCAATAGAGCAATGCAGCAACAAAGCACAATCAAGTAATAATTATTATTGTACTAAAGATAGCTAATATAATTCAGTGCCATCCTCTCAAACTCCGCCAAAGAACAAACATAAATATCTAAACGACGAGAAACCTCATTTAGAATATATAGAGCCCTGACCGTTCGAGCAAATTTCTGCAAATTAGTGCGAGATGTATATGTACCTTGTCACATGTTCTATGTTAGTATGTTTATCTTTCAATACTTTAGGTGCGTAGTAGTAGGTATCAAGAAGCACAATAAAAACAGGTAGATTGGCATGATTGAGAGTATCTATTTATATTAATGGGCAAGGTAGTATCGTCGTCAATGTCAGTTAGTTCGAGGAAAGAATACATAATTTATTCGTCACAAGGACGATGAGAAAATTATCGATTTTTAATTAGCGCAAGAACATTATACATGTTCTTGCGCTAATTGAAATTCGATATATTTATTTCTAATATAATATCAGTCCTGTAGGTATATAAACAGACCTGTCCCGCCCACTGCTGGGCCCGGGCCATGCTGACCCAGTGCGAGTTGACACTGTTGGCAGACTTCACATATCTTCGAGAACATTATGGAAAACTAACAGGCATCCAGGTTTTCTCACGATATTTTCCTTTATCGTTATAGTGAGCGATAATAATTAACTAAGTAATTAATACGCACATAACTTCGAAAAGCTGAGGTCCGTGTCTTGGGATCGAACTTGAGACCTTTACGTAGCAGTCCAAAAGTCATTAGTCTATAGGCGTTTTCATGTTTTCCTAGATATTCGTTTAAAATCGACAACCGATAAGGACAGCAGATTCTCGAAAAGTGACCACGTACAGGAAAATGCAACGTAAGTTACAATATTATTTCCATTCGTCATTCGTTATTGTGTTCATTTAGTAGAATTGGCCCCGTTGCTGACATCTGTTCTCAGGCCTAGCTAAGGCTTTTTGCTTTGTTAACTCCTCGCACTAGGAATAATTCCTATATCGCGAGACTTTAGTTACTACTAGCTTCTGCCCGCGGCTCCGCCCGCGTGGGTTTCTTTTATTTTTGTAATTCATAACCTATAGCTTTTACCCGCAACTTCGTTCGCGTCCTGTTTTACGTATGCGGTATGAGTCTAGTAGTCTATAAGATAAATTAAAGTATCTTAGATCACCGCTAGCGGCTAGCAGACTAAAACCAAAACAAACTAAAACTGGCCTCGTTGCGGTGACGTCTCATGATGGCAATGTGAAAGGGCAGAGACTACTGGTGGTGACTAACTGGTTGTTTTAATGATTTAATTATAAAATTTCTTTGAAACGATGTTTTTTACTTTTCTATCCGGGGGTGCTAGGATAACCAGGGAATTGGATGAACTTACTCGTGAATATGCTACGTAAAATTTGCCATGGGAGAAACAATCTTTCCTCAAGTCCACCCCAGCGTATTTTAAAGTTTGTCCTTGCGACTTATTAATTGTCATGGCAAAACATACCTTAAAAGGAAACTGCAGCCTTTTAAATTGGAATAGGAGGTCAGTGGGAATAAGGGGGATTCGTGGCACAAATACTGTTTCTCCTCGAGCACATCCGGTTATAATAACAGCTTCAACTAAGTTTTGGTGCAGGGGTTTTACTTGCAACCTAGTGCCATTACACAATTTTGGACGCTTCAAATTCCGCAATAACATAATGGGTGTAAGCCTATGGTATGGTAGCCCTCGTGGATTTAAAGAATTTAAAAATCCTACCGAGCAATTAACTGCATCGTCGTCACACACCGTATCAATAGACTTATATACTATTTCTTCACTATTAAGAGAATTCAATATCACATCATTTATATACCTGTTCATTTTTTGGTGTCAAAATGGCGCGTTCACAAAACCATTCCATAGATTTTTCCTGTATTTGTTTAATGCCTGGGTAAATATTATAGTTTTCAGCAAAAATATAACAGCATTTTCATCTATAAAGTTATACATAAATATTATATTTTTGAAGTGAAAACTTCTTCAGCGGCGTTGTGCACTTTTTGTAATGGGTAAAAAATTTTAAACGCGCGTCAGGACACGTGACCTGATCGAAAATTCGTATATAATAATAAGTACCTATTAGGTTTTTTATCGTAATTTTATAATGTTTTTATACCTAATCATATATTTTATTATTAATTGTAATTTAGAACTTATAAACCTATTTCCATACTTCTAAGTCCAGAAGTGAGAAAATTTTCATACGAACTTTATCCTCCCTTCCGCCCCTTTAGGGGAGAGTTTTATCCATTTCACCTACACAGATATTTTTCAAGTGTAATCGACTTAACTGACTTAACTTATATACCAATTTTCATACTGCTAAGTCCAGAAATGAGAAAATTTCCTTACAAACTTTACCCCCCATTTTACCCCTCTAAGGGGGAGTTTTGTCCATTCCACTTACATAGATCATTTTTGTTTGTAATCAGGACCCAATATACTAATTTTCATACTTCTAAATCCAGAAATGAGAAAATGTTCATACAAACTTTACCCCCATTTTACCTTTTTAGGGGGAGTTTTATCCATTTTACCTACACATGTCATTTTCAATTATAATCAATAACTTGTATACCTATTTTTATACTTATAAGTCCAGAAATGAGCAAATTCCATATAAACTTCACCCCCTATTTCACCCCCTCAGGGGTGGAATTTCAAAAAATCCTTTCTTAGTACACTCCTACAAATTAAAACACACATACTCTTCAAATTTCAAGTTCCTACGACCAGCGGTTTAGGCTGTGCGTTGTCTCTAAGTCAGTCAGTCAGGACATCTTCCTTTATATATATATAGATTTGTAAAGTTCAAATAACAGACACAAAGAAAACCCAAATCTGGAACAACTATTTGTGGATTATCCCGTTTGGGGATCGAATACATAACACTCGACGCAGTAGAATTGGTGAGGCGACCACTTAATGTGTCATGTCTTAGAATACCAGACATAATTAAAAATCGATTGTGTCTGGCCACCGGTGTGCCGCCGCGGTTTAAAAGGTAAAACCCTAATGTTCCTACCTCTAGAATATTGGTATGTGATGAATAAAGAAGACTTAAAACTTAAACATGTCACAACAATGTTTTGTTCTATAATAACGCACGCCGGAATGAATCATACAGGAAAGTGCGATATCGACACAATAGCGTCGGGGCTGTTGCTCGCTTTAGTGATAATTTGGTATTTAAACAACGTAATTATTTCATTGATCCAATTATTTTTATTTATTTATTTGTAAAACTTCTTGCGCAAATTTGTGTAAAGACAGACTGTTGGACCGGTTAGCGAGTGAAATGCTTTAGGTTAAATGTTGTGTTCTATATCTTGGTAGATACACAACTAAGAATATCGTATGTGAGGAATCTTCCTCACATACGATATTCTCAAAGCTATGCTGCAAAATTTGTAAAACTACCTGCATAAAGTTGTGTAAAGACAGACGAACAGCCTAGCGCGTGATTGCGTCCCAGACGGGTAGAGAATCTTGGTAAACTCTATCGCAGATTGGGTCTAGGATTTGATTTAATTATTTTACAGATTCAAAATATATATAATTATGTACATCAAACTTTTAACGTTACGTTAAAATCTACCTTTAGGTGCTTGACGCATCAGAAGGCTTGTGGCCATGGCCGGTATAAAGTATTATATACGATGCGAAAGTTTATAAATTATTATTAAATACAAATTTTGGTAACCATATTAAATTTAATGTCTAAAATTTTTGAAAGTTATATTTCTAATTTTATTAACCGACAGTAGCGCTCGTGTTCAAGACAGTATACAGTGTGATTTATTTCTCAATCACTTATCTGCCTTATTTCGACTTATCTTTGTTTAAGCGTGCGAAATATGTAAGTATCTACGGATTATGCAATTGCTTTGAGCATTGTTGAGTTATCGCAACTGCACCGCGGATGCAGAGAGAAACTCACCCTGAGCGGGGCCTGCTGTTCGAACTTCCCAACATCAGTATGAGATGCTAATGTTGGGAAGGAGGATTCGCTTCCTAGCTGTTACTTACTATTTTATTTTTCTCTAACAAGCACGGGGGTTATATTATTTGTTTTTTAATTATTGTATGTAAGTGACAGTTATCTTTATGGGAAATAAAGTTCTCAACCGGATGTTGGGCACTTAGAACAAAAAAGTAAGATTATGCCATGGAGCGAAATATATATTTGAACTTATGTTAGGTTCCGCTTGTGAGGTCTCAGTTTTTATGTTGGGTAGAGAAGATTTTATGTGTTTTGTGGAGTGAGATTTTTATTTATTTATTGGTAGGTAGGCGGAGATAAATACACAAGAAAACCTGGTATGTAATAAAGCACTCCTGCTCCTTCGAGGATAAGTGACTTGTATGTCATTGCTTATAACCTTACGTTAAACTATAATAAAATATAGTCTGGGCAGTTCCTCCTCACCAGTTCCCTGCGCTTACCACGTAAAACTGTAGTTTGTCATTGCGACGCTACTCAAAGAAATTTCAGAGCGAAATAAAAAATTTGTCATGGTATAGCTAATAAGCTGAAGACAGGGCGCTATGGCGCTCTTTGGGGGAGGGCTATGTCCAGCAGTGGTCTATTCTAGCCTGATGATGATGATGATAGCTAATCAGCATAAAAATACAGGCTGCCAATATAATCACCTGCGGGATAGCGTAGTACAGGTATAAAATAAATTAGTATTTATCACAAACGGTCGCAGATAAGCATGTAGGTCATATGCACCTATTGTACACTAACCAAAGGCATCGTACTTGTGACCTTTGACTGCACGCGAGCTACCGTATGATTGGCGCATTATCGAAATTGAGTGTGTATGACCTAACTTGGTCATCTATATATTAATACTTGAAGCAAAAGCTTTGTACCCCTTTTTACGAAAATTGCGTGGACGGTGGATTATTTTGGCACAGTTAAAGTTTCTATGGAGAAGGAGTGGCGAATCCTAATATTATCATAAAATATGCAAAAGAAATACTTACATTAAATTAATTAAAAATCACTACACGCACACAACCATGCATTTGACACAAGCAGTCGAATCGCGTTCGTAGTATTTCGGCATTGTCGGCTGATGTCGTAGAATTCTTCGTAATTAAGGTTACATATGTATGTGAAGTAGGTGACTAAATGAAATGTGATTATAAGGGTATAGTTATAGACAATAAAACCTTAATAATGAATAAACTTAAAATTAAAATCACTGATGGTCGAATTTCGACCACTTGGCGACCGCTAGTATGTAGATAATTTGAGCAAACTTAAGAAAGGTTTTTGCTGATATTGGTCATCATTGTCTGATTCACCGTTTTCATTATTGAAGGTGATTAAATCTTAGTATGTATCCTAACTAATATTATAAATGCAAATGTTGTTGTGAGTTTGTTTCTTACGCTTTCAGGCCTCAACTACTCGACCGATCATCATAAAATTTTGCATACACATTGTGAGGGGAACAGAAAAGAACACAGGGTACTTTAATCCGGAAAAAAAGTACTGATACTAACCTGACCTAACCTACATTTACGCGAGCGCTGAAGCCGCGGCCAAAATCTTAGTCACTGCATATTATAAAACATTCCCCCATCGCGTCAATCTGTCTATTCGCGAAAAACTCAAAACTACTGAAGGGATTTTCATGCGGATTTCACCAATAGATAGAGTGATTAATGAGGAAGGTTTAGGTACATACATACATAGATTCACGCCTGTTTCCCAGAGGGGTAGGCAGGTGTATTTGTATAAGTATTTTTTGTTTATTTTGTTTTGATTAATTGTGTGTGCTCTGTACGAAATAAACGTGATTTATTTCTTTCTTTCAAAAAGTATTTCTTTTTAGATATAACAAAACATACCCGTACGAAGTCGAGGCTGGTTGCTAGTTAGTAATAAAACGCACTTACTTGCCAGTACATATAGCCCACTCGTACAGTTTATCCAGTAGGTTCTCACTGAGCAAGTATTCGAGGCAGGCGGCGGGACTGGTCGATGTGTTGATCTCCCGCGCCCTCGCCTCGAGGACTAGCAATGTGGCCAGCTGTTCCAAGTGGTTCACCACGCCTAAGACGTCATCGTGAAGGTGTTGAGGCTGCAAGAGTATCAACTTTTATATTAACCTGTAGAGAGCCGTAAGAGTGTTGAACACATAGAGAGTTCAGTCTTAGAATGTTATGAACATTTATGTGTTTATTTAACAGTCAAGAGGTTTCGCTGCTCGAATATATCAAACTACTCTTATTCAACCGACTAACGTGTAATTATTAATAGTTGTCATATTGGTATAAGTTTTAACCTCGCCATTTCCTAATCCAGATGAATTTTCATAGGAAGATGTTTAAGCCACAAAATGTAATTTATAAACGGCAAAACCATGTATATATTAATGATAGTTTTAGGTAAGGGATTGAGATTATGACTACACGGATTACGCAGTGGTTATTGGAGACAGATCAGGCGCAACACCAATTTATTACGCTTGAGGTCATTACCCTTCTTAGTCCGGTCTACTACTTAGAATTTCTTGACAGAAAACTAGTACTTTTTGTTGGTACGACTTAGGATTCAAAACACGAGGCCTCATAATTCACAGCTGTATACACCAGGTACAAAACCAATGAAGCAATAAGTCTTTATTGAACATAATTATGTACATTGTACATAGGTTCTCCATCGTCGATCTACTGCTGCCTACAGAAGACGGTAGTGAAATACTGCATTAGAAATAAAAGTAAAGTTTCCATTACCTGAGATTTAAGTATGATATCGTGAGCCTGTTGCCAGTGCTTGCAGAAGGAGTTATAGCAGGCTTGAGGCTCGTAGTCATGTCGCGGGTCGAGGGAACGCGACAACTGTCGCGCGAACGACGAGAGGCTTGTGGTGCGAAGCCAGCTCATTTTGACAGCTTATTTGTGGGGCATCTGTAAACAAACGGTGCTATGAGTGCTTCTAACTAAATATACTACAAACACTTTAGAAATTATGTAAAAACTTTTTTCGGACTACGGCTTCATCCGCTTGAATTTTACGGTAACGAAAATATGAAAGTGGAGTCATGGACGTTTCAGAGGTATGAAGGCTAGCCATGTAGATACTCAAGGTATATTATAATACACAAATATGTATATGCGCAAACACACTTTCTATGCCGTCACTCTAAAAGTAAGACGGGACCTCAATCAGATACGTCCGGAGGTAGATCAGGCGCAAGACCAACGGCTCTACGTGCTTTCCGAGGCACGGAGGTGTATAACATTGCCAACTACCTAACTAAGGGCTGCTATTTAGAATTACTTAAGAGAAAAGGCCATGAAATATTTATTAGCCCAAACAAAAAATCAAATATTTCCTCTTTCTAATAAAAAAATAGTAAAATATAGATACGTTATGAACATGGGCAAGCATCTATAGGTGTCATCGAACTATTGCTAAAATTCAAATATCGTGCGAAACTATTTAACAATATATGAAAATTATAAACCAGCATAATAAAAATTTACGTAAGTGCCAAGTGAATCTAATCCATTCAAAATTACTATCGTATAGCGTCGTCTGAACTGTGGTTTCTTGCGAGCAATAAATTTAATATTATTGTAACGCTTGCGTAGCTTCCATTTTGAATTATTTTGTTAAACTGGCTTCATACATTCTTAAAAATAATATACAATTTCAACAAATGAAGATCTGTAATTGGTTAAGCTTTGTTTATTTTCCTGGTGATATTGTTCACATAAATGTATAAATATATAGATGAAACTATTCTCTAATACAGCTACTTATAAAGGCAATTCTAATTTTATACTATTCATGTTGGTTTTAATGTTTTTAGAGTCATTATTATGGACAGTCCAGTTCATCGTTGTGCAAATATTAGCATCCTAATAAAAATGGATTATGCCAGAAGCCCCATTAACTTTATCGTCAATGGGGAGCTATGTACTTTTTATCACATCTTTATAGAAAATACGCGCTACACTAGAAATACATAAGATACAGAGGGCAAATTCGAATAACATTATCAACAATGATAACAACAATCTCATCAAAATACGTTCAGTGGTTTTTGCGTGTAGCCCGAATACACAAACGGACGTCGCCTATCGGACACGTTCAAACCTCCATACTGATCTAAACTAAATGCATCAAATTGTAAAAACGCTGAGTGCAGCGTTATTAAAATTTTATGTGTATGACTTGGTTAATGACCTAGGAATCAAACACGGGACTTAAATACCATCAATTCAAATTGAGAAATACACTACCATTGCTAACTATACCCAAAGCGTCTTTTTTTTCGTGGGGTTATGCGCCTGATTCATACCACTGGGAGGCGAGAGGGTTATGTTCGGCTCTCCCGTACTTCGGGCCTACTACGGACCAAAACCCCACGGTGTGCCTACTCGCTGCCTTGTATAGTGGATGGGCCGCTGGAAAAGAGACTACCTCAACGACCCACCCAGCAGACTACGACTCCTGGGCGACGCCCCGGCACTACAGAGGGCGTCGGACCAACTCTATCACGGTCGGCAGCGAGAGATCTTCACCCACAACATAGACGAGTTCACGGCGCTGCACCGCCCAAGCAGGACATTGCTCAAGTGTGTGCTGCGCCATGTCTTCTTCAAACTCGCATTGGTGGCAGATGGGACTCGGTTCCCTCCTAGCGACCATGAGTATAGCGATACTTAATCATGGATTGTTAATATATCACCATTTTGATCTTCATTTCAATAGCGAAACATGCATGTACTTATGTTCCTAGTCATACAGGAACAAAGGGTCAAGTTGTAGTAATCGATTTAGTGTAGGTACATAAGTGTTATTTATAGATGTAATATGTTTCAAGGTGAAGGGCCACTCATGTGTAATAGATTCGTGTCCAATTTGTAACTATGTTCTTGACAGCCAGAGTAGGCCAATGGCCGTTTTTAATATTCTACTCACGGATATATTTACGTACTATTGTTTGTATACTTATAGACATTAAGTTCAATTCAAAAGGCATATCTTTATATTTTTCATGTGCTATATATATTATTTTTTGCTTCAAAAACGGCAAATGGGTATAAATTTCCTGATTTTCCTGAAATACTTGGACACTACGACCACAAATAAATGATTCTTATGTATTGGTTTTATTTTTATAATAGTTATTGTAGAATAACTGTACTATATGGTGGTACACATGTCATATAGCAGCATAAATCGTAGCATTATGTTGGTTGCAAGGAGGCACTGTCAGAGTCTGTGTACGAGACCATTATGCACGTCCACTGCGCTAGCAGCATAGCAAACTCTTTTTTGAAGCTATGGCGACGCATATGTTTTCCCCGCCACCTAACTAGTGCACCATATGTTTATATGCCATACCACGTCGAACCTTATTGTTTCTAGTGATTATATATCGGAACATATGTCACAGCGGTTACAGGTGGACGTTGTATACACTGACTTTTGCAAATGTTTCGATCGGATAGATCATTCCATACTTAAGCAGAAACTGTTACACGCAGGTATACGTGGTAACCTGTATAGGTGGTTTTCGTCATATGTTGAGAACAGGAGCCGTCGTGGTTCTGAACGGTTATTCATCGACTAGGGCAATGTGTATTCCGTCAGGAGTTCCGCAGGGGTCTTTGTTGGGTCCTCTTTTGTTCAATATTTTTATAAGCGATGTTATATCCTGCTTCCATACATCCAAAATATTGCTGTACGCAGACGATATGAAGATACTGACTAAAATAGGCTCCAACGAAGACACCCTTCGCCTGCAAAGTGACCTAAACCGCTTTCAAACGTACTGTACTTTTAACAAACTGGACTTGAATGTCTCCAAATGCTATGTTTGTTCCTTTACACGCAAGCCTAACCCAATAACTTATCATTACACGCTGTCGGGTACCGCAATAGCCAGAGTTAACTCTGTCAGGGACCTGGGAATAATATTCGACTCCAAACTACTATTTGATGCACACATTTCAAATATAATTAATAGAGCTAATAAAGCATTAGGTTTCATTTTTAGAATATCCAGGGATTTTAAAAATATCAAAACGATCAAAATTCTGTATTGTGCTTACGTCCGTAGTCACCTCGAATACGCTTCACAAGTGTGGAACCCGAACTACGAAATCTACATAACGCGCGTGGAAAGAGTTCAAAAGAAGTTCCTGAGGTACGTACAATTCCGGTCTGGCATATATTTGTCAGACTATTTCAGCCGATGTAGAAAATTCCACTTGCTGCCTCTACAAGAGCGAAGGAAAATAGCCGATATATCTCTGTTATTTAACATTATGAATGGGTCGACGGATGTAACCGAGTTGACGAATAAAATTGGTCTGCGTGTGCCATCTGCGCTGCTGCGAAGGCATAACCTTTTATATACCCCCGCCTGCCCGAGTACCTACAGGCAAAATTCATTTTTGATCAGGGCTAGTCGTTCGTTCAATTCAGCGTGCCGGAGAGTTGATATAGATATTTTTAACACCAGTGTCACCAAATTAAAAAAGACTATGTGCAATAACTTTTTCTCACATGCTTCCTAGAAATCGATTAGTAATGAGAGTGTGTATGTGTTTTCCTTTTTTTCCTTTTTTTATTATTTTTATTTTTCCCTTTTTTTTGTAATTATTATGTGCTTATTTTGTCCTCCTACTTAAAATAATTTATTTAAAATCAATATTGTTTTAGGTAGCCGTTTCACAATTTTTTTTTATAAAAATACTATAAGTGAAAACTTGTAATTGGCCATAGTTTAGTCAAAGATATACATACTTGTTAACTAGCTGTAAGTTTTCTAAATTCGAAAATAAAATAAAATAAAATCTTAAAGATATAAAATTTAACATAGCATCTCTCTGTCTGCTAGACTCTTTATTGGTGGAAGTACTTCTATGAAGTTAAACGTTGCGAGCTGCATACGGAGCCCGTCTTGCATGCAGTGGAAATCCGGCTTTAAACCTGGCCTTGCTTCATACGTACATAACATGGAAACTGGCTATGATACAATACTTTTACTTAACTTTCACACCATTACAAGTTACCATAGTCTATGCTGTGAATATTCGATGTACCTACTTGTGTGTGAAATTTCAAACAATCAACCTGTAGTCGGTGAAACTGTGTTTAATTACCATTTGTTTGGGCCTATAGCTTTAGCAATATATGGTTTACTATTGTTCCACGTGCTTGATGTCTGGTGGAGACATGGAGCAGCTTGGCTGAAGAAATACCTTTACCGTACAAGATGGCAATGCAAAAGCTTTGTATTGTGGTCCTGTTTTGTGACTAGTCCTACCCGGATTCACAGCTTTAGACACAAAGAACACCTAGACTGTTTGTGGATCACATACATTTTTGTCTCGTGTGGGGATCGGACCCACAACACTCGGCGCAGTGATAATGCCGAGGCGACCACTTAAACCATTACGCCATTTGTGCTGTACTTGTTATCGTCATAACTACATACGTTGCCTCACGTTTATGTCCTGGAAGAGCTACGATTCTAGGTTAGACTTTTTAACACCATTACGAAGATAGTGACGAATGTGATGGAAGGAATGACAGATTTGATAGGACTGTAACAAACGACCCTTTAAGTCCTGAACTAAATAGGATTGCCCACTTAGTGCTGGCCCTGAGCGGGTTGGATGTTGGAACCAATGATTTTTCTATTTCAGTCGCTAAGCAAATTTGCGTTTTGATTGAACGGCAAAATAGCTATTCTTAATATACATTTCTTTCATTTCTTAAAACTTAAGCCACCTCTAGCCGTAAGCTGGAGATGGCTTAAGTTTCCTTTGCAGCAGAAATGGCAAACAAACAGACAAAACTATATGAAAGCAGCTTAACGTCTTATAATTATAGCAGCGTCTGTACGTTTGGTGCAAGGGAATAGAGATTTTTGCGATCCACAAATCGTTCTTCTAAGGTTTTGAGTTAGGGCGTTCTTAGTGTCCGTTGTTTTAAAGTTATAAGCGCCGCGACACAGAACATGAAACTAATGCGGGAGTGGTTGTTTTTAATAAACAAAAAGAGATATTGACGTCTTCGTTTACCTGATTAGTACCTGCGATTACAATCTATCGTAGCGGTAGTGAATGCGACTGCCGTGCAAAAGGTCTCGGGTTCGACAAAGTGTTATTGGGTATATACAGCCTAGCAATATTGGGTTTCCTATCAGAAAAATTTCAATACCTGTATGGAGTCTGGAACTGCCCGATAAATGGTAATAGGCTCACCTCCGTATTTTGTAGGATCTAAAACCTATACGCAAAATGCGGGTGTATTATACACCCCCGCCTATCCGTTCGAGTTATAAGTGTCAGACTATGTATGTATGTAAATAAAATGTAACAACAACAAAATCACCTTCATCAAAATAGTTTTCATTACTCGACTTGGCAGTGAACAGTGTGTATGACATCATCAATGTTAGGTCTCTCTCGATCACATGACGAGGCACATAGACCCATGCGCAAGCGCAACCGCCCGCCGGGTTCTACGAAATTATGACCTAATCATGTTATTGTTTAATGCTATTATTATTTATTTATTTAAATTCAATTAGCTGTGTACTGCATAAGTATTGATTGGTAAACACCATTTGATTCTATTTTCGTTTATGGGTGTTTTCATAAACAATTGTTGTTATAACACAGCCAAGAAAAAAAAATAAACATGAGATTTCCAAAAATGATTTGACAATATGCCAGTTTATTTTAGACAGAGTAATGCATTTACTTGGTCCTTTAGGAATATTACTTATACAAATAAGATTTATTTATTATAAGTTAATAGTTTAACTAATATATTTTTACTTTTATCCTCTGAAATAAGTACTTTATTTGAATACTATTACTTTGGTTAGCTACGCCCTTCTATGAAGATGAAACTTTTTCACAAAATTATTATTAAAAAATATATGCAAGAAATCTATCCTTTCAAGGTTATATATATCATTGAAAAGATAAATTGTTGTTTATTTAGTGTATTATACTTACATTTTGTCTATGATTTTAAGTCTCCCATAGTGAGCGAGCCTATTGCATTCTACCCAAAGACTCAAGACACAGTTCCAACCCCATTGAAAATTCCTTTACAAAAACACCCAATAACACTTGCTTGACCTGGACATCAAACTAGACACCAGGCACAGCAGTAGCATTGGCTACTGCAGCACTACTGAGGCAGTCAAACATAACCAAATTATTTATCTGTGGGTTAAACAGACTGTATAATACAATATTTCAACTTTCACCTAAAATATGGTTTAAGAAATTAAAATAAAAACATTACAAGTTGATCTTAACTTCTAATAATTTGCCACATAACTATATTAACTGTGTAGAATTAGGCAGCTGTTATCACACACATTTGCTTAGGTATTGGGACTGTGTTTATCAAAGCTGTGCCTAGGGAAGAAAACCAGGATTTTCTTAAATGTACTTTTCTAAAATTTTAACTGCTGACATTAATTTATTAATTTTAAGTGATGTTACATTCTTATAGTAAACTAAATTAATAATATAAACGCATATGTGAGTTTGTTTGTTTGTTACACTTTCACGCCTTCACTACTCAATCAATCATCAAGAAATTTTGCATACAGATTGTCAGGGGAATATAAAAGGACATAGGGTACCTTTCATCCAAAAAAAGGGTACTGTTGTTATCTTAACCTAGCCTACATTTAAAAGAGTGAGGCTGCGGACAAAATCTAGTACGAAAAAAAAAAAAAAAAAAAATTTATGGCTTGGTGCATATGAAATTGCCAGTGCCAATTTCATATGCACCAAGCCGTTAAATTTGAAATATTTGAATCAGCAGAGTGCCTTGCTTGAATACAGTATGAAATCAACAAGAATAATAATACAACAATCTGTTTTGACCCTCATCACAGGAAATGCTAAAAAGATTGTGGTAGGTCATTATGCATATTAACATTTTAATTTAAAAATTTGTTTGAAATGGCAAGATCTCAAATGATGTATTTAACATGAGTACTAACTTGTTTAACCTCACCTCTTGTCAATGTTAAAATGTGAATTCTTGGTATACAAATCTAGTGTTTGCCAGCCAGTGTGCTGCTGCAACTCAAAAGGTTAAAAAGATTCCAATCTTAAGTAACAGCCTTATTACATAATCTTAACACCTAAGATAGTAAAAGAAACCATAATTATTCATCATAATAGTAAAAATAAGACAACTGGCTTTAGGAAACACCAACCTCTTATAGGAAACTAGTGTAATAGTAGAGACACTGTATTTGGCGGGAAATAGAGTTTTTGAGGCTACTTCTAACAATTCTGGCATAGTGGTTTAAGTGGTTGCCTTGCTGTTGCCACTGAGCTAAGTGTTATGTGTTCGAAACCCACTCGGAACAAAAAGTTGTGTGATGCATAAATAGTTGTGTCGAGTCTGGGTGTTATTTGTGTGTTGTTTGAATGTTTGTAAAGTCCCTCACAACACAAGAATTATTCCTAGTGTGGGCATTGTCTTTATATATATTGTTTCTTTGCATCCCATTAATAATTGCTTTTCTTGTTCAACGACATGTAAGTAATACCGCTGATATCACAACATCTTATAGGGAATGATTACCCCTTTCCATCAGGTAGCATACCTGCTTGTTAACAACATTGGCAGTGTAACTAACAAAATTGGTACTGCTAAGTATCCATATTAATATGTGATAGTGTGTTAGCCAATTGCCATGCATACTATATTTTAATAATTTATAGAAATACAGTTATAATTTCTAAAATTAAGTGTTTCCATTTAATCAGTTTGATAGTCTATTCATCATAACAATACAATAAAGCTTTGGACATTGCCTTGCACAACAAAAATATTAAATATTAAGACAGCTGCAACCATCAATTTATTATAGGCAAATTTTTAAAGTATTTAATCAGCAATCAAGATTTGTCCTTGTATTAGACCTTCGCCTAGAGGCAGGACAAAATTTAGTATTTACACGAAATACAAGTAGAAAGGTAATATTGTTGACAATCTACCTAATGTATTAATAATATTTTCATAGCTAGATAATTGATAAACAGGTTTCCATTAAGGAAGTACTGACAGCACAAATCGATGCGACACACAGGGGAACTATCCTTAAAGACTATACCTAATAAAAAAGTACTTATGTGATGAACCTTGACATTAGTGACTATTACTAATACAGTACACAAACACAACGATATATGATGCTACAAAAACATTTATGTCACCAGCAAGGATTATAATAGGAAGTAATATAAATATACTTACGGCAAATATAATTCTGAAGTCGAAAATAGATGCTGCGACCCGCAAAATAAACCACAAAAGTTACATGATACGCAATACACCACAGAGAATTGTCATACGCCACTTGTCCCTAATTCACAAAACTATTTAACTATGCAGATAGTATTTATATCACTCACAACGCCATTTATCATATTGTTTAACTCAATAGCTGCAAGCTGTAATAAAAACTACAATTTGCACAGAAAAAAGAATGCAATCTTACACAGCCATGCATGAATGACAACTAGAGTTGCGATGTATCTATCAAACGGCTGGTATTGAAATGTCATTACTTAGTCGATTTTACGCTTGTGTCTGTAATTTTCTTATTATTATTATTTATAGAAATTTATTAAAATAAAGTACATATATAGTATAACTGTTAAACTTAGTTGACAAAAAATATTTAGCGCCGGTGGCTATCATATTATATATTTCCTTTCCCTATCTTTCCTTTATTTTGTTCTCACCTTTAAATTTTGTTATCTTTGTTGTATATATCATAAATTAAACTATAAACTTACTTTAATATACTTTGTATGTAAGTGAATGAAGCCAGAGAAGTGTGTCAGGATTGTAGCAAATGGAAATCCGTAGTCTCTGCCTACCCCTCTGGGAAACAGACGTGAATCTATGTATGTATGTAAATGATATTTATAAACAGTACTTCACAATGCACGCAATATACTCTGGTCTAAAACTAAAAGTCTTTTTAGTTTTAGTACAATTGTTTACATGTAGTGTGTACAGGATTAAAAGTCCAAACTATCCATATGAATCATACCGCCTTCCTTAACTACCCACGCAACTTGGTTTAATAGTAAACACAAAACGAGTAACGCTGTAAATGATTATTTGGACTCTGTTAGTTGTTAACTACAGTATGGTAATGTTGTTACAATAGCGATAGTTTCGCTATCGATAGTTAACCTTGGAAAACAGTCGATAGTGCGAATAGTCCTATCGAAAATATCGAAATGTTGCAATACCTACTATTAATACTATCGATAGTATCGATATTGAAAATTTGGCGATTCTATTGAATTTTGTCAATACTATCGATTCTTTACATACTATCAAGATACTATACTATCAATAGTATCATTACTATAGATAGTATCGTCGATACTAATAATAATAATAAAAGTTTATTATTTTCTCTCACATAGAAAAGATACATACAGTGTGATAAGATACTATCTATGATGTATCGTCGCGTTTCGATAGTAGGTCTCGATAGTTTTGTTTTAGTAACTATCGATGTATTTTCGATACTGTCGACTGGGAATAAAACAAACAATATGATTATGAGCAAGCAATACTATCGTAAAATGTTCTATTTTCAATAAGCAAAAACTATTGATAGCACCGGAACGTATTCTATCGATAATATCGATATTATTGATCTTTAGCACTAGTAGGTATAACTTATTTTTATCAATCGATACTATCGATAGTATCGTCAAGCGTCGATAGTTTCGATAGGACTATCGATACTATGACTGATTTTCAAGGCCACGATAGTATAACGATATTATCGATAGACTATCGCTATCGCAACAACACTGCTGTATAGACTACTGATAACCTGTGGGCTTGTGGGTTGGATACTAACTATGTCAACTCTGAGTACTTGACCGCTGTTTTAATATATCAAGTTAAAGAAAAGCAAGTATTTAGTATAATATATTAGAATAAAATAGTTTATTATCCTGAGTCTGGTCTTATATTTATAATCACACTAGATGTGCCCGCGGTTTCAATCGTGTTTATGATTACTGCGCCGCCCCCGTGGGTCGTAGCGTGATGTTATATAGCCTATAGCCTTCCTCGATAAATGAGCTATCCAACACTAAAAAAGTTTTCAATTCGGACCAGTAGTTCCTGAGATTAGCGCGTTCAAACAAACAAACAAACTTGCACACAAACAAGCTTTATAATATTAGTATAGATATAATAAAACAAATAAATATTACTGTGATCATTGAACTTAAATTAACGTGTACCACATCTTAACTTCACTTGATTAATTAGCTAGAATTTATGATATTATTACACACATCTATCCATCATATGAACGTATGTACTTTCGATTTTCTATGAGTTTAATAAACCTATCTATTTTATATAATATATAAAATAGGTAACTTTGATTATTGTACAACATCCTCCTTTTCATTATTTTTCTATGTTTATGGCTTTTATTATTTTGGGCTGATAACCACTTATCTATTGTAGAACTAAATATGAAATCAAATTCTCCATTCTTTTATTATTGGATTTAAAAGCTTTCTTATCATTCCCAGCCATTTGATAAGCTTTCTCAAATTAATATTATTACTTTTTAAGTATTTATAAATATAAAGGATACGAAAATACAAAAATGCTAGGCGAAAGCAAATCGGTTATGCACCATATAACTTCACAATCTGATACATCACAAACAACAGAGACACATAGTTCAGAAGAAAAAGTAACTCCTTTGGACTTCGACAGATTTATTCCATGGGTGTGCAAGCAGTGGAGTGTTACCGAATCTGTATCAGTTCTCCGATTAGTTCAAGGTAAAGGTAGGCAAGTTACTAGATGTAATGCATACGCATTTAAGTTTATTCCTTCGAATTTTCCTTTGGAATTATTCAATATAATGGACAATTGTATAAGTGCATTAGATGTTACTACTTTTTGATAGAATAGAGAAGTAAAGTAAAGTTTATTTCAATATTTTGTATTAGTATTCGTACTATATAACTATATATTATTGCGTTTGGTAAGTAAGAGTGTTGAAGGCCAAACCACTTCCTCTCCTTGCCTACGTCTTAGTTGTTATTTTTGTTTAAGATATTTTGTATAACCAGTAAGTAATACCATCATTTGTTAAATACTGAAATAAAATTGCGATTTAAAAGAGTAGGTAGTCTATTTAAGAATTTTTTTCATATGTTTAATTTTTTTTTGCCTTATTAGACCTCGAGTGGTAAATGATCTGTCTGATTGTATAAGACTTGCTGTGTGTTTGCTTGCAATATATTTGGGTTATGATAGGCATCAGCATCAACTGGTATCGATTCGTAAAAGCTATAGGTACCAAACCTATAGCTTTCACGAATCGATACTAGAATACAAAGCCATGCACATGAGCAGCGATTACTGCTTACCTTCAGGTGGGCTGCTGGCTTGTCTGCTACCACACCTGTAAACACTTACCTAATTAATTTTTTTATTGCAGAAGCCAAAGTCAATGTTAAGAAATCAACCTCGTCAAAATTGAAATCGGGTGTAGTTGCGTCCAACGTGTTGCTACCAGGTAAACCCGGTGAAAGGGCGAGTTCGGGCGTTAATATACATGCTCACTATAACGCTAAAGGTAATTTAGTAGAAATATCGATACTGAAATGCCCTGTTGAGATACCAAGAAAAGTAATTCTAGCTTTTAGTCTCTGTATTTCATTCCACCCTATGTTGACTCGGCTGACCATCCGAAGGGGAGGCCTCAACCATTACATAATATACGAAATCAACAAACTACTTCAGCACTCGAATATAACTTACATTTGTTTAGACGATTCATATGTCCCACAGGGCAACTATTACATTTTATTGAAGGAAACTTCTCAATTGAGCTATTTGTCTTTAAATAGATGTAGAATAAACGATGAAGTCTGCAAAAAAATTGCTATGTGTCTTAATTTTGGCAATCCAGCAGCAAATTCTCTTCGAGTATTAGAGTTGGCTTCGAATGATATTACGGATATTGGTGTCGAGTATTTGGCAACAGCACTGCGAGCGAATAGATGTTTAATGCACCTTAATCTAGCAGGTAATAAAATTACTGATAATGGAGCGTCAACGCTTTTAAATACTCTGATGGAATTTTGTTTGACTGAAGACGAAGTTTTAGGGATGAGACGCAGAAAATTTAGATTCTTTGAAAATAAGCTAGCAGTTTATAAAAGATGCCTGGGAGAAGTTTTGCAGAAAGGAGCCGTTGCATCGGTACAGCAATCAGTTGACAGAAAATCTAAAAAGGCAAATACACTCATTTCATCAGTTTTGGAACCTGAAGAAATTGCAGATAAAATGGCAAAAGAGATTGTTGGGGAGTTCACAGATCCATACTTTGGTAAGAATATAGAAATAAGGGACGAGTGTTATTATGCTAAAGGCAATTTAGTCTTGTGTTCGTTGAATTTGGCGTATAACCATTTGCACTTCCCATCTTTACAAAAACTTGACGAAATTGTGACGTATCAAATTATGACATCGCAATTAGAATCCAATTCTAGTAGTAATGGTCTTCTGAGAGTGGTTATTGACGGCAATTATATGCCTGAAACTTGTGAAGAATTTGATAGAATACAGCTTTTTTTGAGAGCAAAATGTGATGTTATCCATAGAACGAACCAAAGTAAAAGAAATGTATCGAAAACTTCAGTAAAGAGCAGAAGTACTAAATCAGTGCGTCCCAGCAGCTCATCTAAAAGAACTTAATTATTGTTCGATAAAGGTCTCTGAGCTTTTTCTACAAGTTATTCAAAGAGCTTTGAACTATTATTTCAGTCTGGCAATCAAGTCTATGGCACCACATATAACAACTAGTTACGATGAATACAAACAGGCGCTTTTCAAATATATACACAGTGCTTAGTCGATAAGCGCTTTTTGTTGCTTGGTTTCGTTAAGATTTGCATGTATGTCTATGATACTATATAAGCATACTCTATTTTATTTGACCATGATGTTTATTCTTTAATTTGACTATTTGGTAGTATTTTAATTTATGTTACTACAAAGCGTCAGTGGTTTTGTATATTTCAAGACGAATTTTATTTTAAGTTATGATGTACTTAGAGAATATTCGTTTAGGAAATAATTGTACTTTAATAATATATATGATAGTCGCTACAAGGCTACCCTTGTATTATCTAGTTTTTGTCTGTATAGGTACCTAATTGATTTTTGAGAGTAATTTAGGTACAGGCAAAAGATCAAAACAAAGGCATTAGTAAATGCTTGTGATGACAAGCAATATTCTAAACGTATTAGCGGCCGATGAGAGTGATGTAGAATTCCACTGCCAATACATTGAGTTCATGCCTTGGTTTGCACTAAATGCTGCCCCACATTGGACCACCAGTGGTCCACAGTAAAGCTACGCCATAAGTTGTAGACGAAGTTTAGCATACATTTTTTATGATGAGCAAAATGGGCGCTTGAGTTGTTGCATTTGAGCCAGAAGCTTTCAAAGAGGTCGACGCTCGCTACTTGTGACTGTTTATTAGATCGTTATCCGCGCAGTCTCAACTATAACTGGCCTCAACCTGCCCGCACGAATACTGAGCGGAAATGCAAACACGTCAAGCGACTAGTGCCTACTTCTAGTTGCCGTAACTGGTGGCTGTGATTGGTGGTTCACCGTCGATCGCTGCCAATGGTTGTCCAATGTGCGGCAGTACTTAATTCTTTCTTCAACATTATGTTGAAAAATGGAGTGAGCAGTTATTCTGCTGCGAGACTTCTTTTGACTTTGGCTTTGATGTTGATTAATTTTTCTCATATCTGATGTCATTAGTTTTGTTTTTGAGGAGTTTGTCTTATTGAGGAGATTTGTTTCATTTTTAGGCATAAAAGATGCGCCAATTTCAATAAAATATTTAATGTTTATTCGATTTTCATAACCTACTTAGCGTGCATAATTAAAGCAACTGTCGATATCAGAGAGTACTTACTAATTATTTTTGGGAATTTCGTAAATGTTTCTTTTAGTTGGTAAGTTTTGTTTCTTTTAGGGCCACTTGCACGTCAACTTGCTTAATACGTTTAGCGCTAAACTCATTTACAAAATCGTGCTGTCGTCAGTCATCCGTTTGAAGGTGACTGAGATGCCACGATGTTTTAAATCTATTTAGTGCTATATGGTTCTTGAGAAGAAGTTAAAGTTCAGCTTATATAAAATTTGGTCGAAGACTAAGCATCACATTTAGATAGTGAATAAGTAAGTAATTTGTGTTGTTTCTGACGTTATTTGTATTGCCTACAAAGCCTATAAGTATTTAGATGTTTTAAGGCTCCTACACACAACGCCGGCGACACGGGCCGCCGGCTTTTGCCGAACGGTACGTGCCGCCGGCTTTTGCCGGGCGTTTGTGCCGCCGGCATGTGCCGCAGCAACTTGCACAAAGCCGCCGAGCATCATTCCAGTTATGAGAGTCATGTAGAACGCTAGTGAGGTACACATTTTGTGATTGGTTATCGATTACGATGAATAACGAAGTCGTCAACATTGCCATAGCAGCTGTCGCTTTTATTTTATTACGTAAGAAAATTAAAAGACGAAGAAGGTTTTGGGTGCGCTCAAGTTTACAATATAGAAAATGGCAAAACGGTACAGTAATGATGATGGAAAATTATAAAAAAGATGTGGGGTATCGAGAATTGCGCAACAGTATTTTTTTGGATTTCTAAGAATGGCATGAAGATTTTGAATTTTTGTTGACTATTACTGAAGCGTACATTAGCGCGTCAACTCGTTTTTTTCTATCCTTATAATCGGAATTCCGAGGGTTCCACAAAATCTAATTTTCACTAAATTGTTCAATGAGGAGCAACACTGCATCGTTATCTTAATTAAACATGGTTTTTCGTAAACATGCACCGCGTACAACCACACACAACTTTGCAACCCGTGCGGTACTCGGTTACGCAGTAACTACACTCGCGAGCAAAAAAATCGACTCACTCTATACATTCGCACTAAAAGAGCTCTAGCACTAAAATTAAAACCTAAATTTCATTTTAGGTCTTAAATTCGTTAGTCCTAAGTCTTAGCTTTAAAATGAGTACAAATTTAGGACAACTTGCGCTCGTTTATGTAACGAAAATATGCTGATTAACTTTTAGTGTGTTAAAACTTAAAATTACAAAGGAAAAATCAAAAAGAAAAGACAGCTTTAATCAAAAAAATATTTTTTATTCTGCAAAAAAGTTCTTTTAGTACATAGTATTACCACTCCTAGACCTTATAACGGCTTCTAAGCGGTTCTTCATTGGCTCAATGAGGTGCTTCACTCTCTCTTGCGGTATGTCATCCCATTCTTCAGATAACGCTACCCGAAGCTCAGTTATTGATGTTGGTGCAGGATATCTAGCCCGGACTTTTCTCTTGAGTTCATCCCACAAGTGTTCAATAGGATTCAAGTCCGGACTACGAGATGGCCAGTCCATAACAGGCACGTTAACTTCATTTAAGTACTGGTAAACGACAGCTGCACTGTATGGACGGGCATTATCTTGCATCAGGATGAAGTTTTCCCCGACAAAACCAGCATATGGGATGACGTGGTCTCCTAAGATTTCATTAATATACCGTTCCGCAGTCAATCCTCCGGCATGGCGGCCAGTTTCAATGAAAACCAGTTCGGTGTTTGCTTCCATTGAAATGCCTGCCCACATCATGCAAGAACCTCCTCCAAAGGCAACAGTTTCTTCTATGCAGCATTGTGAGTATCGCTCTCCTGGTCTTCTGTAGACTCTTCTCCTTCTGTCGCTACCATTCAGATATACTCTGCTTTCATCAGAGAAGAGAACAGAGCTCCAATGCTCTTCAGTCCAATCAACGTGTTCTTTAGCGAAACGAAGGCGAGCTGCTCGATGGGCTGAGGTCAATTTCGGTCCCTTTGCTGGTCTTTTTGGAGTTAGGGTGGCTGCCTTAAGTCGTCTTCTCACTGTCCACGAGCTGACAGCTACTCCACGTGTTGCCCTGAGCTCTTGTTGGACTTGAACCCCGGTGAGGGAGCGATTTCTCAACGAAGCGGTGACAATGAAATGATCGTCCCTCTCCGAAGTGCTTCGTTTTCTACCAGAACCACTTCGCCGGTTAAAGCCACCAGTCTCCTGGTGTCTTCGGTAAATTCTTGAAACCGCTGACGGGCTCATTTGTAGAGTACGAGCAACTTGACGTTGGCTAAGGCCTTGTTCCAATAGCGCGACTGCTTGAGCCGCTGTTTCTGCTGTAGTGTCCATTTGATAGAAATATTCTTGATTGGAGATTGCGGAGATGTGTACCGGTCGACGTTTTAAGGTCAACTGATAAGGGTGAAAGGGGTAGGTTGCCTTTTATACCTCCTAGAGTCAGGCAACAACCACTGGTGTAAATGAGCACATAATGTTACATTTTTCTGTCCAGAGCTGTTGTCAGTTGTTTTTTAGAAAAGAATACTGCCGTTATTGTTCTTTTTAAGGTTAGACCTTAAACTTTAAGAATTTCAGACCTTAAATGAAATTTAGGTTTTAATTTTAGTGCTAGAGCTCTTTTAGTGCGAATGTATAGAGTGAGTCGACTTTTTTGCTCGCGAGTGTATTATCTAATCTGTGCTCGGGCGGCCAAGCCGCGCCGGCGGCAGCTTCTTTGTGCGGCAAAACCGGCAGCTTTTTAAGCCGCCGGGCGCACCGCGGCTTGACTGGCGGCAATGCCACAGGCACTGCCATGCCACCGGCACTGTGTGTAGGAGCCTTTAGGTTCGTTTTTGACTGTCGTAATAAAGACAATGTTTTTTAAATATAGACTTTTTATTTTATCTTTAACATATTCTTCGAAATTAGTTTAAGATTTCAATAAATAAACCATACAACACGGAAAACGTTACCTTTCTAACAGACCCGCCTACCTGTCTTGTTCTATACGACATCTCATTATTCTCAGTTATATAGTGTCTTAACTATGTACGACATCATAGAATTTAACAGGCCATACTAACATGACATTGTTGAACTGACTGCGACTAATAAAGATAGTTTAACATATTAATAGCCAGCAGGCATAAGCCGGGTCCGTAGCTGGTAACCGTTAGGGTTATATTGAAACACGTACACTGATTCAACTGAGAATATTTTTACAATTTTTAAGCCTTATATATATTTTATTGTTTTTACAAGTAGCGCTCGCACTAATGTGCATATTTATTTGCACCAATCAGCGATAAGTAAACAAAATTCTAACATTTACGAGGGAATTCTTGGCAATCTTTATGCGTGTGTGCGTGCGACGCGGCGGTCCGTATGCATGTGTGCGTGCGGCGTATAAATAATGCCACGAATAAAAACAGAGTTAGGTTAGTACATAAATGATCGCTGGATTAGTTCCAGCAATATATCACTTAATTCTTGTTTTAAACTAGGTTTAACAAAACTATTATTATCATAATAGGCAGAGCGGCTTGGCTCAATGAGCTACCTACTATTTATCTCCTTACCGTCGATTGAACGCCTACTCGCTAGCTCCTCTAGAGACAATAGTAAAATATAGATATTACCTATTTGGGTTTTCATTAAAGAAAATCCTATTAGATCGGAATTAGGCATTCAGTGGCGCTTATTCCCCGTCACTCGGAAAGCAGCAGCAGTTAGCAGCTTTACGTAAAGCTGCTAGGCCTGCATCTGATCTTCAGCTGCTAGGCCTGCATCTGATCGTCAGCTGCAGCTTTACTACTCTTATAGAGACTATAAGAGTGAAAATCGGATTGTGATTTGCGTTTGTACACACACTTGTGCACTACAATATCGCCTGCGTAAATGGAAAGTCTTCATTATATATTAATTCAGTAAAGTAACCTATAGCAACAAACCTATTAACGAAGGATGCAGGTTTATAGGTAAAATATGTACATTTATACTCATTGCACGTTTGTACCTATATCGTATTTAATTCATGTCATATTTTGACATTTCTCTAATGATATCTTTGTTAATTTTATTGTGAGGATTTACATCCGTTTTCATTATTATTTGTATCTTATTTATAACTATTAAATTGATAATAATATTTTTATTTTGCTGACATAATTAAATAATTAACATAATGTTACACAAATTATTTAGGTACCTACAAGAAACAATTTGTATTGGTTATTGTATATTAATTTGTAGCAGTCGCCTAGTGGCCAAAATTCGACCAAAATTCTTAAGCTTCCTACTTTGTTTTCTGTTTTTCTCTATTACTTATAAATAAGGTATAGGTAACCATAGTTACAAAGAATTGTACGACGTCAGACGAACAATGTCGAAATACTACGAACGCGATTTGACTGCGTGTGTCAAATGCATAGTTGTGTGCGTGTAGTATTTTTTTATTAATTTAGTGTTTTTCTATAGCATATTTTATAAAAATATTAGGAGTCGCCCCTCCTTCTTCATATAAACTTTAACTGTGCCTTTCATACTCCTCCGTCCGCGCAATTTTCGTAAAAAGGGGTACAAAGTTTTTGCTTCATATCTATACTAATATTATAAAGCTGAAGAGTTTGTTTGTTTGAACGCGCTAATCTCAGGAACTACTGGTTCGATTTGAAAAATTATTTTAGTGTTGAATAGCCTATTTATCCAGGAAGGCTATAGGCTATATAACATCACGCTACAACTCACGGTGGCCAGGCAGTAACGATAAACGCGAGTGAAACCGCGGGAACATCTATATTAATATATAGATGTTTTTATTGTGAATAAAGTCGATAATGCCTAAGTCAATAAGGTCTGAATTTCTTTGCGTACAATAAAGCAGGCGACAAGCTTTGAATATGGACTGTTTAATGAATTTAAGATCATTGAAGATAAAGTAGAATTTTCAGAAATAGTTGTTTCTGCTGCCGGTAAAATTGGGTGCCCTGTTACCATCGCCGTCGACAATGTTCTGGTAAGCCATTTTTACCCTTTCAATTCTCAAGTATAAGCTATAAAGCCTAGTACCACAGTATACTGTTTAGATGACGCAGCAGTGGTTAATGCAACCGCTAGTAAGTATTGGTATTTAGAGTGTAATCAAATACTCTAGGGGAACTTACAAGGGTCATTTATTGGCGTGAACTGGAACATTGGTATTGTGGAAGAGGCACTTCTGTTTTTACGTAATAACTTAATATTATAAAAGCGAAAATGAGTTTGTTTGTTACCTTTCACGCTTAAACCACTGAACCGATTATCCTGAAATTTTGCATATACGTTGTCAGGTGTACAGCCACGGACATAGGCTACCTTTCATCCCGAAAAAAATTAGTGTTCCCGAGGAAAACAATAATAACTTTCTTATGATAATAGATGACGCATCGTGTCTTTCGAATCATGATTGAATTGTTACAAGCAGAGTACAATCGGAATTTATTGTCAAATTCTAAATTAACGTAAGCGAAGCAAAAGCTAGTATAATATAGTTCGTGAGCTTTCGGGGTCATACAATCCGTTATTGGGTTTTTAGTTTTTATGTCTTAAATTCTCAGTACTCGGCACTGAATCCAGAACTTTGCCTGGAAAACGGCAATAGGCGCTGAACTGAATGTGGGTATAACTAATTTATATCCTACTTTTACCTTTTATCTACCTCCCCTTACAAATGACGATATCTTCAAATATAAGTGAGACTCTATGTATGTACTAAAGAATAACGAAGACGAAAATACTCGTTTAGCGTAAGCTAGATTAAGTGTGTTATAAATTATTTTTTAAAGACAGCTCCTGGAATAGAAATAAATCCTGTGATACGGAGGACTTAGCAAACATTCAAACAACGGGTACAAAGAACACACAGACCCGGATCATCTATTTTTGGATCACACATTGTTCTCACTTGTGGGAATCGAACGCAGAACATTCGCTACAGTGGCAGCGGCGAGGTAACTACTTAAAACTACGCCATCCATACAGTCGTAGTTCGGCCCAGGAAGCAAAATAATATCTTTCAAGAATAAATTCAACCAAAATCTATACCTACTAAAGAGTTTGTTTGTTTGTTTGGTTGAACGGGCTAATATCAGAAACTACTGATTCGAATTGAAAAATTCTTTCAGTGTTGGATAGCCCATTTATCAAGGAAGGCTATAGGCTATAGCATCACGCTACTACCAATAGGAGCAGAGAATAAATTAAAAATGTTGCAAAAACGGGGCAAATTCTCTTATGTGAAGCAGACGAAGTTGCGCGGGTCAGCTAGTATTGTATATTTGTAATTAGTATAACAGATCTTCAGTAAACGTAACGGAGATTCTTTATGATTAGTGCTTTGTTCTAAAATTATATTATTATTGTGTTTCTCAGACGTTTATCAAGAAGTAAAACGGCACAAAACCAAAACGCAGCAAAAGAACGTACCAATGGTCACATCTCTGTCAAGTGAGACCAAAACAACGGAGCCATCGCCGGAACCAGAAACACCGTTGCTTGCGTGTACTTTGCTAAAAAAAGCAAGTCATGATATTAACAACCGTCTAGTGGAAATATCTATGAACAAATATAAGTACTATGTGATTCCTCGGATGCTAATGCATTTACTAAGGCACATATTGCATAGATACAGGAAACTATCAAAATTCATTATAAGTGACTGTTCCATTGACAAATACATTATATATGAACTGAAGAAAACGCTTTGCTGTACCAGAGTAACCGATATTTCTTTAGATTCGACGTTTCTTAGCGAAGAAAATTACGATATACATTTGGAGGAAGCCACATCACTTAAATATATTTCGCTAAGGAGATGCAAAATAAATTATGAAGTATTTAAACGAATAATTGGTAACTTGGACTGCTCAAGGCCTGCTGAAAAGGTATTATTAACTTTAAATTTATCGTCAAACCGCATAACTGTTGTAGGAGCACAATCAGACGGAGAAATACTCAAGAAAAATAGACATCTGCGCTATTTGAACTTAGCTGATAATCAAATCACAGACGATGGTGCAATACATATATTTGAAGCGTTGGGCAAATTCCCTTTGTCAAGCGAAGAAATGTTTGATAAACGATCACGGTATATACAATATTTACAGAATAAACGTGCAGTCTATAATAAATGTTTACAAAATTTTGACCAGATGGCGTTTGAAAACTGCGTTATGATAGCATTAGTAAAAAAACGAAGAAGAAAAGACCACTCCAAGAATTGAAAAGCCATTAAATGCGGATGACATAGACACGAAAGTAGAATTAATGACTTTAAGATTGGTGGGTCCGTTTAGCATCCATTCGATAGACCGTAACAATAAAAGATGGTTGTTCTTACTGTACGGGGAATTTGATCTTACCTTATTTAAACCTATCATACAGTAACCTAACGTATCCGGGCCTTAAAAAGTTGCATACTGTGTTAGATGGTCAGTGAAGTTATATAAATAATGTTTTCTGTGGTCTTATGAAGATTATTCTTGATGGAAATAATCTCCCAGAGCGATGTGTGGAGTTGGAATCAATTAATGATATATTATCTGGGCGCATAATTCGTCATTACGCCGAATGCCGCGTGTCTGGCAAGATGGTATCGGTTCAAACTAAAACTTCGGAAAAAGGATCAGCAAAGTCAACCTGAATATTAACTTTATAAAATTATAGCTAAACAATAACATATTGCAAGTATATAGTAATTTATTTATTGAATGATACATTATGTGTATTTACAAAATGTGATGCCATTATTCTAGAACTTAATTCTTTAAATAAACTTACAGATCCAATATTAGTTTTGATTTACAATCACTAGTTTTGGTAACTTTCGGTAGAAATATTACGGCGACGTATAATTTCAATGCATGAAATGATACTTAAAAAATAATTTGGATGTCATTGAGCTTAAATCTAAGAAGAACTAATAAATATCTAAGAAATATTAGGTACTTAGTTTACAAAGTCAGCACCGACTTTTCGTTTGTCAATATTGTGCTTAATACTGGCTCTCATCATTGAGATTATCATACATAGGATACAGACTTATCTTTACGTTTCTCTAAATATAAAATCAATAATATTGTTCCCGTCTTTCGCCGATTATAAGTACTCATTGTTTAACAACTTTTCTAAGCTCTAATGCTTGGTTTGTTTTGCTCTCTTATTTCTCGGTGGGAGATATTCTCTATTAGGTTTCTGTGGTTGTCTTCCTCCATTCCCGCCAGGGAAACCAGGTCCGCTGGGTCTGCCTGAAGGATAGCCTTGACTACCAGAACCTGTTCCTGGATACGGGGTGCTTGAACCTGGGTATCCGGAGCCTTGACTTCCAGGCCCACCGGGCGAACCTTGAGAGCCATTAGAGTATCCTTCAGGCCCTTGATAGCCCGGGTAGTTGCCAGAAGGTCTTTGGGAACCAGGGAAGCTGCCTGATGGGCCTTGAGATCCTGGATAACTACCTGAAGGTCCCTGTGAGCCGGGATAATTTCCAGGAGATCCTTGGCCTGGATAGCCAGATGGTCTTGGGAACGCAGTGGTCGGTCCTTGCGGCCCTGAGCTGCCCGGGTAGTTACCCCCAGGTCGTGTGGTTCCAGAGCCTGGATATGATGGTCCTTGTGGTCCGCTACCAGGGTAGTTAGATCCGAAATAATCATTAAAGCTTGAAGTAGGGTAATCAGAGCCCTTGATTGAATAATCATAGAGTTTAGCATTCAACTCGTAAAGACCGGGCGCTGATTCGCAACTGAACTGGTTCCACCATACACAAACGAAATCTTCTTGAGAGAATACCGTTCCATTGGGGCAGAGGAAATCGTACGTAAGGTTGTTAGCGCAAACGTGGAAAACTTGACAACGGGTATCTATATCAGCGTAGTATCCAGGATATTGTTGAGCTTTGCAGTCGAAGTTTGTTTGTGGAATATACGAAAGTATAGGATAGTCTATATCAGGTTCACCAGGAATAGCTGAGTAGTCGCCACCTTCATACTGACCATCATCAGAATACCCTGCATTGTCGAAATTAGAGCCAGATTGTCCAGGATAGTTTTGTCCTTGCCCAGGGTATCTTGACCCTTGGCCGGTAAAGCCACCGGTAGATCCGCGTGATCCTTGAGGATAAGATGAATCTGATTGTCCGGGATAGCGAGCTGGTCCTCGAGATCCTTGTGGGTAATTAGAATCCGATTGTCCAGGGTAGCCGGATCCTCCAGGTCCACCAGAAGAGCCTCCTGGGCCACCAGGATAACTGCCAGGACCACCAGAAGAGCTTCCAGGTCCACCGGGGTAACCTCCAGGTCCACGAGAAGAGCTTCCAGGTCCACCGGGATAACTTCCTGGCCCACTTGGGGAGCCTCCACTTCCACCAGGGTAGCCCCCAGTGCCTCCAGGGTATCCATCAGGACCCGATGGTCCACTTGGGCCTTGTCCAGGATACGACGATCCTGGTCTTTGACTGGAACCTGGATAATTTTGAGGTCCAGTCGAGTATCCTGTAGTTGGACCGCCGTAGTCATCGCTTTGAGGTCTGAGAGGGTACGGAGTGGTTGTTCCACCTGATGATCCTGGTGAGCCAGGTCGGTTTGATGATGACCCAGGACCAAATGGTCTGTTGGGTCTGTTGTAGTCGTATCCGTTTTGGGCAGCTGCTAGAGCCAGTAGCACTGGAAAAGAGAGAGAAAATATTATTATTATTGTATGCATCTGTGTTTTTAACATTGCCTAAGGATTTGCTTATAAATCCTAAACTACTGACATAGAGAAAACTCAAAATGTGAGCATTTGTCTATAAACATAAAATATATTTTTTGACTTTAGTCATGATTCATCTATAGTCATCGTAGTGATAAAAATGCGTGCATTTATGATTTGTATTTTACATTAAAAGGTGCCAACAATAACAAACAAAATATAAAAATACCCATAATGAATAACAATGTAGAATGTATCGATATTCCCATCTTCTGAGGCTAGCTAAGAAACGAACCATCAACAACAACCAGGTGTTCATCCGAAATACTCTGACTTCTCGTGACGGCTCGTGGCGAACTGGATAAGCAATTTTCGCAAGAAAATACTCGCTTTTGTCAATAATGTATCATTATGGCTATCTTACAAATTCCGGACGTGGTCTTCTGGATACAGAAATAATTTACGCGCCTAGGGCGTCAAATTGTGCCGTAACCTAACCCTGCTTTAGGTCAGATAATATACATTGTAATATAGTAACATCGCTTATAAAATCGTGAGTACAGATCACACACGGTGGCTGGTCGAGCGCAAATACCCCTGGCGTACATTCCATTAAATAGATTTGCTCATCTAATGGGTAAAACAAGTTCACCAAATTGTACCGAATGTAACATAGTAGAAGATGTGGTATCATATTTTGATGGAGTGCGTGCGGAACGAGGCAGCAAGAATAGAAATTGTTAAAAATACAACATTAATTTATATATGATCGGTAAATGTAATGACATTCTAGCTTTTCCGTTATCAGAGGAAGCTGGGATGTTAATAAAATTAGTAAATCTTTGTATAAAACGTAGAAGGTGATGGTTAATAAATGTCTCCTCGAGGGTGACATAATCATTGTGATTAAACCCTCTATAATAAATAAAGATTAAAAAACAAAAAAATATATGCCTTTTCCATGGTGCGGGTGTACATTCCCGCTTAGCGACTGCACTGTGCTAGGCTCAAATAAATATACCTAAACTGCTTTTCAATCCTATTAATATTAATAAATAATTGAAGTGACTCAATCATACTTTTTCTGTTTATCTTTTTTTATCTTATTAAATCCTAACCCTAACTTCCTAACTAATATTTAATTTTATAAATGCGATTGTGAGTTTCTTTGATTGTTTGTTTGTTACGCTTTCACACCTTAACTACTCGACCAATCATCATTAAATTTCGCATACACGTAATGGTTACAGAAACGACGACAGCGACATACCAAATCCAAAGAAGTACTGTTCCCGAGAGAAAGAAGTTTATTGTCAAAAGCTACATTAGCGCGAGTGAATCCGCGGGCAAACTTTAGTTTGTATTGGTTTGTATATATAAAAGACGTATGAGGTGATACTTTAAGCAGGGCTGGAACCTGCAATTTCGACAAACCGTGTTGTCGGTTTGCCTACTAACATTAATGTATGAAAAACCATTTTATATATCAATGCCTACTAAGCAATTTTTGGTCCTACGCCAAGGATTGAAATTTGCGAACCATTTTATATATCAATGCCTACTAAGCAATTTTTGGTCCTACGCCAAGGATTGAAATTTGCGTCTGTATTTAACATTTAAAGCGATGCTATATGCGTCTATTGTCTATAGAACTATGTGATGAGTATTTAAACCGACTTATAAGTTCTGTATAATGATATAAGTAGGCAAATGAACAGTTATGACGCGATAATGTTATTAACAGTATTTTATCATTATACAAATGGTCGGAACTCAAGTTATGCCTACGCGCCTCGGCGTTGGTATGCGCTTGATTTGCAACCAGTCGCGAATGCGTCTCAGTGACGAACGGACGCGACGACGGTGTGATTGTTTTGTAAGCAGTAAGCGTGCGATTTGTGATGATTTGATTTTATTGAACACTTTCTATTTCATTCACTACGAATTTAATTTTTTATAATATAACATACATATAATATTTACAATCACTAAACTAGAAAGAAACTCAAGTTGGTAGATAAAATTAAGATAATGTAGGCGGGCAGCCCTAACACGTGTCTACGAACCGCGCTGTTGTAGGTAAGTAATTATTTCAAGGACAGGGCCGAGTTAGAGTACTGTTTAGATTTCAATACCGTGGTTATGATTATAACGCCTTATAAAATGCAATGTTGCCAATTTAACACGTAGAGAAAATAACTAAAGATCTGCGGGTACGCCTGAGTATGGCTTAGAATACGAGTTCTTCTGATCATTATAATATTGAATACGTTGGTGACGCAGCTGTTGTTAATGCTGTGCATAAGGACTCTAGTTTCATTCGCAGGTCGAAAAATATGTCAGATATTTCTGTCAAAAAATTCTCATGCACGGCGCCGGCTAAAACTGTGTCCGGTAGGCAGCAATAGGATGGCCATCTCTGCCATCCACTAACTAAACGGACGTTAAGTGCTATCGAATGCATATGGCTTAGGGTCTTTTTAGTTAGCGGACGGCAGATTTATAGCGTGACCTAAAAACGTAGGCGACAAAATGTGAGTGAAAATACAACGCAATTTTCAACGGCGTTTTATCTGTAGCAATCATAACTTGTTTTCCGAGACTAACAAGTCCAAAAAACATCTAAAATTAAATCTGATTACTTCGAAATGTTGGTATACCACGTAAGAGTGATTGAACGAGGCACCTCCAGGCACAATACGCGCTAAAGATGAGATCGCGTGGGACATCGGCGTGTCGTAACATCTCACTTATCTACCCTCCGAGAAAATGTAATTATCTCGTAATTTGGATGATTGCATCGTGAACTGAATTTTGAGTAACAAGACTACAAAGAGACCCATTTCGATGAATAATATTATATTGGTGTAGACGTTTAAATGGTCGCCTCGACACTGCCACTGAGTCTAGTGTTGTGGGCTCGATTCTTACACGGAGCCGAAAATTTGTGTGATTCATAAATGCGAATTCGAGTCTGCGTGATTTTTATGTTTGAATAATCCTATCCTAATCCTAATCCTAACTTCCTAACTAATATTATAAAAGCGAAAATGAGTTTGTTTGTTACCTTTTCACGCCTAAACCACTGAACTGATCATCCTGAGATTTTGCATATACGTTTTCAGGTGTACAGAAACGGACATAGGCTACCTTACATGCCGAAAAAATTACTGTTCCCGAGGAAAACAATAATAACGTTCTTATGATAATAGATGGCACCACGTGTCCTTCGAATCATGATTGAATTATATATTATTACAAGCAGAGTACAACCCGAATTGATTGTCAAATTTTAATTCAACGCGAGCGAAGCCGCGGGCAAAGACTAGTTGTTTAATAATTGTAAATGCTTGTGTAGGGGGAACCGCAAATTAATCCTAGTGTAGAAGTTGTCTTTTCGAATAAAATAGTGACTGGTGTTTACTTTTTACAGTGCAGGGTTGAGCCCGTAGCGTAATTATCGTAAAATGCTTGTTTTGAGGTACGAGATACGATTCCTAAGTAGCGGTGCGGTGTCTGGTAATGGTCAGCTAAAGCCATTTTAAGATGTCTGTCAGATAATACTTTGAACCGACACAACAGTTTGGGTTAGTATATTCGGTAGACCGTTAACCGAAGCTCTCGATGGCGCAGCGGTATTGGTTGCGTCTGGTTAGCAAGAGGGCTCGATTTCGAAACCCAGGTCGGGCATGGTGCTAATGCGTTTTCTGTCAAGACATTCTCAGTGGCAGCACGAAATATTGTTCTGTGTCTGGCAGGCAATTATAAGCTCGCCAAGTCGCCACTCATCACTTGAGCAGAGTAAGAAAAAAGCATATCTAGAAATTGCTTGTAGGTAATATACCTCTCCTTATTCATTCTGACATGTAACCGTACCGTCTAAACAGTGGCGTAATCGATTAATTTGTATATCAAGAAACCTTCGAAGAACTGCGTTTATCAAAACAATAGTATTGAATTTAAGAAACGGTACTCCGCTCACATCAGATCAAGTAAATTGGCCTAATAGAAGCGATAAGGAATCTAACGATTAGATGAGTATCGCTTAAATGAATCGAATGGTTTCCGCCTGTTCCCTAGTAAACTGTTAATTTTACACATGGTTACAGGCTAAGCCTATTTCCATCTATTCAAATTCAAATTCAAAATCATTTATTTTGCGATATAAGGGTATTACAGTGCCGGATTAAGCAAGCGCGGGGCCCGTAGCAAATTCTTTCGGGTAAGAGTGCTTGCATACGCCCACTTTTTGTAGAGCTGATTATTGGGCCGACTGAAATTCTACACATTTACATATATGAGCGACTTTTTGTAGAACTTGTGCGTTTACCGTATGGAATTCAGTGTATTATTTACGCCAAGGGAATAGTCGGTTACCGATTGTCTGACGTGGATTGTCTTACTAGGAAAAGTTGTAACATTTCACGTTTTTGTGACATCAAGTAAATTCAATATACTTACCACATCTTAAGTAATAAGTTTCACTCAAAAAATTACGCTCAGGCAGAGATGAGTGGGCTTAAATATGCGGGGCCCCCTTTCGCGCGGGGCCCATAGCAATTGCTACTCTTGCTACGTGGTTAATCCGGCACTGGGGTATTACAATAATAATTATTACAATTTAAGTAGTGAGTACCACCACGTTTCAACAGGCTGGCATGCAAAATGTTACATAAAATGAGATTTAATAATTCAATTTCAATTATTAAATCTTATTTTATGTAACATTTTGCATGCCAGCCTGTTGAAATATGGTGGTACTTACTACTTAAATTGTTTATTTACCAATTATTAAGTAATAATATTTACCAAGTATAGTCAACATTATGTTATTTGCTTATCGAAGCTAAACAGCGATTATTTTGTGGATTTGACTCCGCTGATGGCGTAGTGGTTTAAGTGATCGCCTCGCGGCTGCCACTGCATTGAGTGTAGTGCGTTTTAACCTCACATGGCACAAAAAATTGCGTAGCTCGCAAATAGTTGTTCCAAGTCAATGTGTTCTTTGTGATGTAAGATGTTTCAAAAATCCTCTACGATACAGGAATTATAGGTACTTAATGCAGGAGTTGTTTCATGCAGTAGATAATTTATTTTTAGAAATGTTATCAGCCTAGTTTTCACCTTTGACTACAATGTGATCGTGCGTTGTTTTTATTCTGTGTACACATAAGTGGAAACGACCACCAGACTATACTCTACCATACTACTACTAATAGATTAACTTTTAAATTTTATTATTTATTTGAGTGTTTAATGAGAAGTTGGTGCCAGCTATTTACAGATCTAATTTGTAAACTAATTAATATTGTAATAAAAACGGTGGTGGTGAGTTTCTTGCCTATTCTTCTCATAGGCTGTGTACTTTGTTGAATATGTCAATTAAGTGTCACATTATCAAGTGTAATTTTGTCGTTTATAACTGATACTTGTTGTTTTGGTTTACAAATTACAAAATATATTTAAAAAAAAAAACAAAACAAAGATTAACGATCGTCGGAGGCCAGCACCAAAGTAACAATACCTATGATAATACTATAATAATTTGTTCAATAATGCATATAGACTTAAAGACGATTGAAATGCTGATAAAATAATTACCACGAAAACGTTCAGCTATAATTACGATATACTTTTCTTCGAGCTATATACTAGCATGGTATACGCATAAACTATCATCCAGCCATCCAGCCAGCAAATTCGAGATTTAAATCTATTTCGCAAACTAAACGATAGTGAAGTGCCGAGTCCGAGTACAATTTGGTGACAAAAACGGCATTTGCAAGGCTTTTGGCATTATGTCACAATATTTAGCCTAATGTTTGTTACAGTTAATGGTCCAAGATGCGAGTTCGCTGCATCGTTAGGTGGTCATCATGAATGTAGGTACACTGAACAATTGAGCAATCGTTTTCAATTATTCTAGGCCGTAGGCTTGAATGTTGTTAGATTGGAAAAGAGGTTATAAACATATATGACGAAATATGAAATAGGTAAAGATCGTAACTATGAATAAGTTATGACGGGCAATAGGTAGCCCTTTCTCATTGAACTATATGTTAACAAAAGTATACTAAAATTCCTTTTCTAAACTTCCTGCTTCCTGTTAGGTATTGTGTTAGGTGGTGTTTTAAAGAAAGAGCAGCATTGAAATTATGTTTAATTATATAACTTTATACTTTATTTTATAATTTATATACAGAAGCTGTTGGTGTACCTTTATTAAATAAATAAATACGGATTTTATCGCGTTGTTTATTTTTATAAAACACTATTATTGTTAAACTAATACTGTTAAAGTCTTTTACTAGTTACTGTTTACTGCTATTTAAGCTATTTTAATTATAATAAACTATTTAGCTTTAATTTAACACTTTCCCCGACGTTTCGGTTGCTTTTCAGCAGCCATGTTAACGGGGAGACTAAGATGGTGGTTGTCTCAATGTTCTTAAGTGTAGTTATTTCAAAGTACCAGAACATATATTTAATTATTGGTGTTTCTATTTACGCAGAATGAGCTTAAATTATCATGAAGTCTTGCTTCTTCTTGGGTTTGACTATTTGATCCAATTACTGGATCCCAAGCTGGTGGTACATTCCAACCATCTTTTCTATTGAAATTTAGGATGTTTTTTGATTTCAACATCCTCGCGAAGCATCCTTGATAGGAAACGGTGTTCTTTTGCGAGTACCTACATGTGGTTTGTCAAATCGCAGATATTGGCTGGTCCCCTGTTGCACATGTTCACACACAGCAGAGTTCAATGAGCGTTAGTGTATTATATCAGATATGTGTTCTTTTATGCGGGTGCCTATGCTTCTTTTGGTTTGACCAATGTATAAGAGTCGTCAGTCTAGTCAAAAATAAACAATGCGATAAAATCCGTATAAAGTTGTTTAATTTCAATAATAACATTAGTGTAAACGTAAGATAAAGTACTTTTTAAAATTTTTTTTTTTGGAAAATCTATTCCGCTTCTTTCCTTAAATCCACAGCGATGTCTAAGCATATGACATCGCATATTAGTGTCGTAAATGATAAAAAGTGGAATTTGTCAATAACGTCATTCAAGTAAAAATGCATTGCACGCATATCTAAACGAGAATTATGATTATTTTAATAATAATAATAATAACTTTATTTCCAAGAATATGGTGATATATAGGCTCTTAATTTAAATATTGTACAGCATATTCTGCCATTACAGGCGTGCAAATATAGTTTGTTCAGACAATCTATAATCAAATCAATCAAAATTAATTATTTATTACTTTTTTTATTATTATCATGCAATTGTAGTAAATTACACCTAACATTTATTTATATTTTACAATTAAAATATAGACAGTCATATTATTGTATTGATAATGTCCAAATTTAAAATGTCATAAATATTGAAAAATAATACAGGATTTCTTCTTCTAGTTTGATGTCACACAGTTATACAATTCTATATAATTATTTATAGTATAAAAAACATACAACATTTTATATTAGGTAATTATATTATGTCATTATCATTGATGTCAAAAGGATATTATTGAGAGGTGAACATAGAGAAAATACATAGAAAATAAATATAAAAACTTAGTATAATCATGCAAACATATTAAATTATTCATTTAATCAAATTATTATTTTGTCCTCTAAGTATTCATTAACGTGATAATATATTTTTTCCTGTAGTGTTTTGTATAGCTTTGTGCGAAATTGTTTGAATGGTAAGTTTTTAAGACTATCTGGAAGATTGTTGTATAATTTTATAGCCATACAATATGTGTTTCTCTTGAACAGTTCAAGTTTCATTTGAGGCTGTTTAAGCCTGCTTTTGTGTCTCGTCCGACTATTTTCCATATCTCTGTTTTTAAATAGATGTGGATGTTTTTTAACAAAAATACAAATTTCATAGATATACAGGCATGGCAGTGGAAGAATTTTCAATTGCTTAAATATAGGTCTACAACTATCTGTAAACTCAGCTCCCTTTATTGCCCTAATGGTTTTTTTTTGTGTTATGAACAATTTGTCCATTTCCACGGAATTCCCCCATATAATAATACCGTATAATATCCAATAGTTGCAATACGGATGGTGCAGCGATTAGTAATGGCCTAAATATTAATAATGTTTGGGAATCGTTCCCCGTACGAAGCAAAAAGCTGGACGCACATGTATTTCGAACATTCTAATGTTGGTGTTTTGTGTGTGGATTGCTTTGATGTTTGTTAATGTTATATGAGTACATAAGTTGTAATATAAGAGCTATGAACTGGACGACATACAAATTGTGGTTTACTTTTGCCAACGAAATTTTCATTTCTTCGTGAGGTGTTAGGCTGTTTTGCCATCTTTTAATCAGCCTAGATCGTGGTTGTTCCGATTTCAAACAGGGAAGTGCTCCATATTCAAAATAGTTCGTTACCAAAGTCCCATCGCTAGATGGCGCATCTTTCGTGAGTCTTATCACGATCGTGATACAACAATGGAACTAGGAAGATTCGAATGAAAACTAGTTTACAAGCACTTGAATAATTAAAACGGATAATTAAATTACGACTTTATCACAAGTGGAATAGGTTCAAATTCTATTGAGATTTTTTGTTTGTGGAGTGTCGTGTTATGTTGGTAAGATAACGTGTAAAGATGCTATTTAATTTAGTGCTACAGTTTGTCGCCGTTTCTTCATTAAGTTGTATAATGTACCTACGGCTGTTTTGCAAAGAGAAAAGGCTACAATGCATGTACATAATATGTTAGTGGGTTACTGAACGAATCATGCGAACTGTTGTTTTGTATGCTAACCAAATAACACCTAATGCTCGCCATAATGATATAATTATATAGGTAGGTACAGATATACGATTTACAGGTATAGACACCTTATAGCAGAACTATGGGAGTCAAGAATAAAATAAAAAGAAAATGTTTCCATAATTACCTAGGATATGTAACTGATCATTCAAAAATTACTTTGCAAATAAATGATAACCACTAAGGAAAAGCGTATTTAATACAGATTTAAAATTGTATAATATATTATTTTATCCCGTGTGAATACAAGGTTATTGCTATTAACATGCAAAAGGAAAAAAATTCATATTCATAAATACCGCATGTAATTTTTTTATATGGGTACGGTACCTATATTTTATTTTGGCCCCCAATAGCAAAAAGTGTTTCCGGTTTATTAATTATTTACGAGACATATCAACTAAAATGATATAGCAAATGTGAGTTTGTTTGTTACGCTTTCACGCCTTAACTAGTCGACCGATCATCATGGAATTTCGCATACACACGTTGTCGGGGGTACAGAAAAGGACATAGTTCACTTCATCCAGAAGAATGAAGAATAGAAAATTTACATAACCTACATTTACGCGATCGGTGCCACGGGAAAAATCTAGAATATGTACTTAATATGTATACAAGATACAAACAGGAATGTTGTATTTCTGTTATTATGATTGATACTCAAAGACGGATAATGATGATGTGATGTAAAATAATTGTTATTCGAACGGAGAAATTGTATAGCTATATTATTTACTACAATTCCTTCATTATATACAAAGTTCATTGCAGTTCTTGTGCGTCAGTTTACCTTTGAACCTTATTTAGAAATAGATATCTTTATTCGCTTGCGACATGGTATACAATCAAGGTGTTATCTACACTAATATCATAAAGCTGAAGAGTATGTTTGTTTGTTTGGTTGAAAGCGCTAATCTCAGGAACTACTGGTCCGAATTGAAAAAATATTTTAGTGTTGCATAGCGCATTTATCGAAGAAGGCTTTAGGTTATATAAAATCATGCTATGACCAATAGAAGCGGAGCATCAATGAAAAATGTTGTAAAAACGGGCAACATTTTATTATGTGAACCAGACGAAGTTATAAAGGTTCAAACACATCTCGCCCTCATTGGAATTTTCTTTAGGTACCTGTAATGTAGGCAATAGCTGCACATGAGATTCGATTTCTAAATCGGGAAAAGTGCTATCGAGTTTTTATGTAGGTGGTAGTAGCCCAGAGTGGCACCTGAAAAACGGTAATACGATCCTGTGAGATTTAAGCGGGTGAGACCTTGGAAACTAGGTATTTCATAAAAGGGTAGGCACGTAAGGCAAATACAGTAAAAGAGCAACTTCGGCTATTACGAATTAATTATAATTTGTCGCGTGGACTAACAGTTTTAACAAGTTCTCTGTCCGATGAATCACATATGATACATAACAATAGATTTTCTATTGTGTCTTCCACGGGATAGCGAATGGGGTAAGCCTCTTTAATTCCTTGGCACTTGAAAAGTAACCTTAACAAAAACTGTACTTACTGCAAAATGTTGACAAACGCAGCATGGTTGCCGGTGCTGCACCACTGGGCTGAACTAAACCTGCAAACAATAAAACCTCATTAGATACCTCGAACATTATTTAGTTATTAGACCAGTGTCAAGTATCAAGTTTTGAACAGATGCTTACTTACAATAGACAAGTTACCGTAAATATTATGTTTGTCACAATGGAAGAATACAATATTTTGGCATATTGGATATTTTAATGGAACTTTGATATGTATACCTACATCTTATCGAGAATGACTGACCTACTGTATGTCTAAGATACACTAATACTTAATCAATAGACAATAAATGCTTATATTCCGCAAGCTATGTACTTAGTTACGTAATTACTTTTTGAATCACGTACAGTACTAATATAACTTCGTACATCTAAACAAATTAAATTATAAGTAATACGTAATAATGTTAGGTCTGTGGTTATTATACTTATAGATATCTATCTAGCATACCTAAATCTTTGACCTAGATAACGCTGTTTTTCATAGCAGTCATATTTATCAAGATAATCAATACATGTAAGATGTTGAAAATAGGTCAAAGGCAATTCATAATTGGTAAATTATAATTATTGTAATCCGTTGAAGCCTTTCTTAAATATACAATCATTAATTAATTAATTTTGCTTTATCAACAGCAGTAATGTAATGTTTTCAAACAAATCGCGATAAAATCTGTATAAAGTAGTTCAATTTTAATTAAATTACCTACTTATAGATAATAAAAGAAAATATTTAGACACCACGTTCAAGATTACTTCCTAAAATACGCCAGAAATACTGTCTATAATTAATATTCGACCATTAGGATCATTTGTATGTATAATATAATTATAATCGTGCGGCCAACGAGCATTCAGATCATCCAAATAGCAATTCAGAGCAAGTATTACAGTATTATGTGTATAAGAGTTAAATTAGGGTATCTAATAAGACATAGTTGAACATTGTCTTGGTCTGGGTGTTTCTATGTATAATATGTATGTATTTACAAAAAAAAAGTATATATGTATGTTTATCCATTGTCTAGTACCCATAGTACAAGCTCTGCTTAGTTTGGGCTAGATGGTGTTGTGTGTATGTGGTAGAATATATATATATATATATATTTTTTTTTTTAAAGGAATCTTTTGCCTATGAGACTCCAAACTATTATTCAGAAATATGTTTGTCTAATCAGAATACATTTATAAGCATCGGCAGACCTCTTAAAGCTGAATCTTGAGTGGACCTATAAGGCATAGTCCCAGCTGTTAGTGATGACGGTCCTCAGAGATAGCTATTATGCCTAGAAAATGTAATTAAATTTGTATTTACAATGTACAGTTGCATAATCGAATTACACCACTGGAAACTGAAACCGTCACCTTTGCATGACAAGTAATTCTTCAAACGACTTGTAAACACCAATTTATTGCAAAGAGGAGTCCATATTAGCATCTAAACGTCCCCCTCAGGCCATGTTCTACAGAGTTCGTTCTAAAACTGTCTGATCTGGGTTCAAACGTGACTGACATATGACTTGAGGCGAAGATCTCACTTACATTCCCACTGGTCCCTTAATAAGGGCTCAGTGACGACTAGGTACTTTCAGAGTTCAGATTGTCACTAGAAAGGGCGTAGTTTAAACAGTTTAACATAGCACTGAGATATACCATAACGACTCTATGTATATCCCAGAGGTATGTCAGAGAAGTCTTAAATCAAAATTTCGTTAGTTTTAGTTAAACTCCGTGTAATAGGCTGATTATTATCTAGGGATATCCCTTTGCTTACTTATGTACGTTTAACAAATCATTATTAACTGATTGGTTTCATATTTTATAACTAAGCGTAAAAAGCTTGTTGAAAAATAACAGCAAGCCAATTCATAATGTTTAAAATTTTAAAGTTTGCTCAAACAAAGCATTAGCAAAATGTGCTCATACAATATTTGGAACCATTAGAAGCAGATTATATTTCTCGTATATTTTGATGATTTACTAATTGTTTAATTATATATACTACGATTATTTATCTATGACTACAGTGTTACGTTTAGTTCGCCAGAAGGATTTACAAAAACTAGCGGTCGCCAAGTGGTAAAAAATCAATTATGATTACAATTTTGGATTTGACCGTTAAGGTTTTATTGTCTATAACTATACCCTTATAATCACATTTCATTTAGTCTCCTACTCCACATAATATGTAACCATAGTTACGAAGAATTCTACGACATCAGACGAACAGTGCCAAAATACTACGAAGGCGATTCAACTGCTTGTGTGAAATGCATGGTTGTGTAGTGTTTTTTCATTAATTTATAATAATTTCTAATGCATATTTTATAAAATATTAGGATTCGCCACTTCTTCTCCATATAAACTTTAACTGTGCTAAATTTATTACTTCTCCGTCCGTGCAATTTTCGTAAAAAGGGGTACAAAGTTTTTGCTTCACGTATTAATATATAGATAATCCAATCCTGACTTTACCGATTTGGGAAAAAGATTAGCAAAGAGATCAGTTTTTAAACTCACCATATAATATGTAGAAACAAAATTGCAACATATTATTGCTGTTTAAAATAATCTACCTGTCATAAATTAAATAGTGCCTATTATAAAGTATTTTAATGGCTATTTCATACAAAATAATTACTATAAGACCTACATATCTGAGGTACCTACTAGTGTTAACCTAGAATCCAATTACAGTGTAATATATCTTCGATAATAATCTAGCATATAATTCAAAGTTTAAAAGAGTAATAACAGTGTACAAATAATTTTGGCGCTCTAAATACAAGTTATATAACAAGAGTCATCATTTTGCTTTCATTAAAAAAACAGCATTCATTGTATTCTTGTTAGTGACCAGATCCGTGTGAATTTTATAATAGTTCAGAGACTTTTTATTCTCGTTATAATCTCCACAAACGATCTTAAAATCTAGGTTGATAACAGAAAGCATGGAACTTGCGTGTCGCAGATTTCTACGTACCGCTTACTGATTTAATTCTGTAATAGTCGTTTAAAGAGTGTATTTTTGTTGTATTATAGCCAGAAGGCGTCCAACACTGGGAGTGTTACTGTCCAAACTATGAGAAGTAGTGCAGCCTACGTTGGCGCTGCACGGTAACGAAGATTGATGGCTAGTAAGTAACACTTATAACAGCACAACGTCACCTAGGAGTTCTTAAAAAGGGTATTTGAGAGATAAATTAAAAGTAAATAGGTGTCAACGGCAGGATTACTTCGTTATTGTACCGAATTTCTCCAGCCGAATTGTTCGAGGTTTTAGTGAGAAGAAAATCGTCCTGCGAAATATGCAAATGCGGTTATTCGCAGCGTAAGCTGAGCCTTTTAGGCACACTGTTTGCTTATGTTTGCTTGCTTGTTTAATGAGTATTATGTAATCTGTGTGTATCAGATAAATAGTTCATTCATTCAATCCTGTATCTTACCTCTATTACAAATAAACAAACTAAAAAAAAATACATTAATCTATGGGTTCGCTGCCTTAATTTGATTTCGAGTTCATTGATTCTTGATTAACAACGTTCGTCGGTAGTTAACATATTTGCCAAGGAAATCTATCAATCCATCCTTGCTTTATAAAATACCAATTCTATTCTTAAAACTGTAGATTCAGTGTAATTGTTTTAACTAGCGCAGGAATCAGAGGATTCTAAACATTTTTAATATTTTATTTACGCCGTTTGGTGTCAGAGCGCTGCGGCTATGGGGTCCAAGTGTACATAGAGACCCTAGTTAAACGGCTGATTGAGGCTTCGCGTGACCAAAGGGTTATTTACTTTGCACAAAGAATAAATATTGCCAATCAACGTGGCAATGCTGCCAGTCTTCTAGGCACGTTGCCAATTGAAGACGATGCGGAGGAATATTACGACACTTTTTAATTTTGTTGTTAGTTTTTATTTCTTGTAAATAATTTGTGTATATATTATGTCAATTATTTATCTTTCATTTACGTCAGTAAATAAATGTTCTTTTTTGGCTTGTCTTGCTTGCTTATGTAATAATCCTACAGTCTGGTTAGTACTTTTTGTCTTGTCTAAGTTGTAACAGTTACACTTAAAACTTTGGTTATACTCCATAAAATCTATTCTTTACCGTAAAACTATGTTGACATACAAATAAAATTCGGTATACCACTTTATAAAAAAGGAGTAAGCTTCCGTGTAAAGCAACAAAGATCAATTAGTCTGTTACCTAATAACTGCGTCTAATCAAAGAATCGCTACTAAATTTTGCATACGGCTAATTCGCGTCACAAATTACCAAAAACAATTACTCTATGATTATTATGGAAGATAAACATTTTGAAAGACTGCTTCGTTGGGCTATTGCGCTTATGTCATACGCCTACCGTGAGCTTATACCTAGATTCTGTTCCTGGATCAGGCAAAATATGATTGAGTTTTTATTATGTAATCTGCAGTAGCAGTGTCGTTCGGGAATTCTATAAACTCAATCCCTATTGTGTGATTGATGAACACTGAAAATATTAGGATGTAAAATTTTTATGCACGATATATTCATAAAATTTAGGTCTATGTTAAAATGCTTATGGTTCTTTCATCTTAGAATTATAAACAAATATTACTTCACATGAGCTAGGCAATAATTAAGGCGGTCACTATTTCACAAGCAAGGCTATGTATTGTGTGTTCTATCTTGTCAAGACAAACGCTTTTAATACACATGAATATTAATTGTAACCATTGCTTTACTTTTAATGTAAGCAAAATCCAAGACACAGATAACTATAACATGTAACTAGTACGGATTATAGGAGCATTGCCAAACATCAAAAGCTTATTCAACCGAAGATGCAATTGTACCTACTTGGTACGGAAATGGTCTAGTGAATAAGATTGCTCAAAATTACTCGTGCCGGAAACTAAGTGTGCGAAACTAACACTGAGATTATATTACGATAATACTAGCGTAGAGTGAACTAGATAAGCGTCGGTGAGGGGCCCGTATATATATTTTTCTATGTAACAGAAATACATACGGACGGCCTGCATGGGCACAGCCAAAATTACTTTCTGGGAGGTGCATCTGCATCTACACATTTTACTATTAACTGATATAAAATATAGAATTATATTATAAATAAATGTAATGTCAAATTTTAATCGCGCGGGTATTTTATTGAGTACTAGCTGTTACCTGCGACTTCGTCCGAGTAGATTTTAACTAAAAAGTGTTTGTCTCCGCGGAACCCTATTTTTTTTCTAAATTCAAAGTAGCCTAAGTTACTTCTCATAACAGCAGCTATCTGCCAGTGAAAGTCCCGTCCAAATCGGTTCAGCCGTTTTGGAGAATAATCGGAACAAACGGACAGACAGACAACAATTTTAAAAATATATGTTTTCGTATAGGTACCTTATATACTTTCATATGCATTAGATAAAAAGCTGTTATTTTGACATTACAAAGAGAATTATGTAACAGTAAACAGAATAATGTATAGATTTTCTTTCCTGACATGTGCAAATGCACCCTCACGCACCCTGCACCCTGCTGTCGGCGCCCAAGCCTGCCTGGATATAAGCGAATAGCATCTGGTTTCTAAAAGTCTAATCGCCGACGCGTCCAAATAATCATGTCAAGTGATTTGATTGGCCGTTGCTAATTGAGTCAGCCAATCCCAGCTGTTGAGATGCGTTTGACAGGTAATTATTTTTTATGCTTGTCTATGTTTCAAAAATGTAAGTTCAGCAAGCGTGGCATATGTATGCTTACCAGATTAGTGTGTATTTGTACGCGGGTGTGTTTTTAAACTTTATCCGTGCTGCTACTGAAACTTGATTAACAAGAAAGCTTTTTCGAACTTGAGACTTAACGGTTAACCGTGCTATCATATAACCCGTTTATGTTGCAATAATGCCGCTCGATAAACTACTAGCTCGATAAACAAATATTTTGTTTGTAGTTCGCTTTGGAAATACTTTTAATAATTATTTAAAATTAAAAGCTCACACTCTATAAGTATGAAACTTAAAAACAAGTGAGAGTTATAATATTGCTTCGATCGTGAGGTTTCTTTAATATTTATTCGGCAGCAACCTGCAGCCTAGACTTGAAATCAATAGCTTAGCAATATTTGGGTTACCTCTGCCTAACCTTTTAGGGTATACAGAATCTATGTAATAATAAAGTATTATAACTATACTATATTTACGTATCTCTAACAGCCAATGTTTGCCTATACAAGCGTATCCCAGTGCAACGCGTCGATTGTTCGTTCGGTATCGAACAAAAAGCTTGCATTGTCGTACGATTCGAAAAAGTTTAACTGAGAAAAGAATGTTGCCGACATTGTGTGTTGTGTTCGAGACAACACTTCTTGTATGCAACAATTTTATTGTGATTGTAATATGCGGTGTCGAAGCGGTAGGTGCACCTAATTAATAGTTACTAAATAATATAGTTATTGGAATGTGTAGACCAGAAAAGCTTTCCATGTCGGTATTGTTCTTGTATACTTGATTATGGAATGCTAGCTGTGATGCAGGATTTACTAGCTTAGGCTCTACTGTTTTTAAGATGCAAACTGCGTTTTCCCTCAAAATTTTATTCCGAGTTTTATTTTTGAATAAGCAACAAACTTTACTTTTAGATTATAATATTGTTGGGTATTTATAATATATCTTACTAATATAATAAATGCGAATGTAAGTTTGTTTGTTTGTTACATTTTCACACCTTAACTACCTACCCGACCGATCATCATGAAATTTGGCATACACCTTGTCAAGGGTACAGAAAAAGATATAGGGGACCTTTTATCCAGAAAAACAGTACTGTTTCCGAAGGATAGAAAGTTGGCAGAATATCTAGGCTTACGCGGGTGCAATCTCGGTTAGATTCTAGTATAATATAATAGTAAAATATTGATTACCTATTAAGATTGGTTAACGTCAGGTCTTAATGTACGACATTTTTTGACAAAGTATCACGCGTGTTTTCTATTGATTTAGACGCGTTGGTCAGCGGCCATATCACTTGCAGATTTCGCCAGCTATTGACTTGCTTTATATTACCTGAAGCCTTGATCAGCGACAGTTAAAATATACTTCCTATTTCTTTCATTCTTAACAAAAAGACTAAGAACGATTAGTTTTTAAAACACATGTAATGTATTCTTGGAAGTAGACATGCTCTTATCTATACTAATATTATAAAGCTGAAGAGTTTGTTTGTTTGTTTGTTTCCTTGAACGCGCTAATCTCAGGAACTACTGGTCCGATTTGCCCTTTACATCATTCGATTTCAATGAATATCTTAGGAGATATCGCAGTTTTAAAATAACATTGCAGCAAAATAATTACCCATTCATTACAGACATAGTACAAACGATGTTTCTCCTGGTTTATTCTGCGTGATTACTACTGGTGCGATTTGAAAAATTCTTTTAGTGTTGGATAGCCTATTTATCGAGGAAGGCTATAGGTTATATAACATCACGCTACGACCCACGGGGGCGGCGCAGTAACGATAAACGCGGGTGAAACCACGGGAACATCTAGTTCCTTATAAAATGTTATGTTTAAATTGAATAGTCACTTGTTATTTTATCGTTTTGACCCATTTCAATTGACTAGAGTGAGGAGAGGCCCTTTTGAAATTATTCTTTATACGAGTATGTAAATATATTCTAATATAATAAATCTTTAGAGTTTGTTTGTTTAAACGCGCTAATCCCTGAAACTATCAGTCGGATTTGAAGTCTTTTTGGATTTGATAGCCTAATTCTTGAGAAAACTGAGAGACAGGAGAGATAGTATTTAAAAACATAAATGAGATCGCGGGCGACAGCTAGTATGTAATATTTGATCACACATGTCCAGTGTAATTGAAAGTTGTTGTCATAATAAATCTGAATATCATATTGTATGCATCTATGTATGTCTTCTCATGCAAAATTACTGCGGGTGGGCGTAGTGGTTCAAGTGACTGTTTCATCACTGTGACGAAACAATCACTTGAACACACATAAACACGACACACAACAATTAATTATAAATCTCACACTTTATTAAACAGACACTTGCAGATTTTGTATTCCTTCTATACAATAAAGAAAGATAGTTTTCTCCATTTTCCCCAGCCCTATTTTGTACTATGTATTTTCTCACTATTTATGAGAATATTAATGATTGTAACCATTTGTGAGGCTTATATAAATGTAACTATCAGAAGGTAGCACTGGCTTCTAAGATACAGGTCCATACCTAGTTTAGAAGTCAGGGCCTCCAGTTTGTTATGTATTCCTTAAGCCCTAAGTTTTGTACCTAGATTAAGTGTTTTTCTTATGGATTAATAAACTTACTATTATTATTGTGAATGCGCTTAGTGTTGTGGGTTTGACAACGAACTTAATAAAAGAAATTATGATTCACAAGTATTCGTTCTTTGTTAACGTTGTTTCAATGTCTATATAGCCCCCACGATACACATTATCCATAGTGCAGGCAGTTTTCTTCTTTATATTATATCAAAGTAAGTATAGATATAGATAATTAGATTAATTGCATGACTTAATTGTAATTTATTATTATCTAAGCTTATCTATACAAATAAATAAAATTGAAGTGTCTGTTTGTAATGTCAAAATAACAGCTTATTATCTAATGCATATGAAAGTATATAAGGTACCTATTCGAAAATATTTTTTAATTTTTTTACTGTCTGTCTGTCTGTTTGTTCCGGCTAATCTCCGAAACGGCTGAACCGATTTTGACGGGACTTTCACTGGCAGATAGCTGATGTTATAAGGAGTAACTTAGGCTACTTAGATTTTAGAAAAAAAAAATAGGGTTTCGCGGAGAACACTTTTTAGTGAAAATCTACGCGGACGAAGTCGCAGGTAACAGCTAGTATAAGATATACTTGTAAAGTACAGCTGTAGGTAGTAATATAATCTTAGTCCTAAATATAAAGTATACTCAGACTCATATTAGCCAGTCACCAGTGGATACAAATTGACGACATGCCTGTGGCAAATTGGCAATGGAAAGAAAGTCCTGAGCCTTAGCTTTGTCCAGAAATGTCCATGTAAAATAAAATGGAAGTAGAGGCAAATTTTCTAAAGAGTTATTAAGTTTTTGTTAATAACCTACATAACAACCAGCCTTGGCACAACTATTTGTGGATAACACAAAAATTCTAGTCCCGTTTGGTGATCGAATCCCCTACACTCGGCGCGGCGGCAGTCGCGAGGCGACCACTTCAACCACTAGACCATCCATGCTGACTGTATTAATTATCATTTAACCATATTGATCAAAGTTTAGACATTTTAAATAATACCTCGGTAGATTATGTTTAAACTGATTGTATAACTTAATTTAAGTATGTTTTCATATAAATAAACCATTTATAGTAATAAGTTCTGTTATGCAAGATCGCCACTAAGGCGGGCTGAAAACATTACTGAATCGTCGAAATAATTTCCATTTAGTGTTTACATTAAATTTAAACTTTTACCTTAATTTTAATAAATATGTACGCAAGTAACTTGAAAAATAACAATATTTCGTTATTTTAAAAAACAAACCAAAAATACATCACTGTTAACCACTCTCCTATACAATATACTCAGAAATACGATCACACAAAATAACCGAAAAATTCAAACACTTCGTTTAAAAAAGAACTCACCGAGTGCGTACGAAGCGCTTGCGCGTGCGCGCGGACTGTGGCGAGCGCGGTGCGCGCGGGCTTGCTTTTATCAGCGTTACTATAGCAACCACCACCGTTTGCACCGCTTAGGACATTTACTAAGGGATGTGTTGGCTGTCAATACACAAACAGTCACATCTATATTTGAATAACTAACTATAATTAATCAATTACTGACTATAATTTATTAACTTCTGACTATATCAATAACTGACTATATATTATTTGAGCTTTTAGTACGCTTTTAACTGGGATAAACGTATACATGGCATGTTTACTCGTTCATGAATTTTAGATAAAATAGACTAGCCCACCTGTGATCGGTAAAATATTGTCACACATTTTATATACCAAAGAAATTTATGTATGCTATAAGATTTATGAATTTTATGATACAGCCGTGCGTTTGGTCCATAAATCTGGACCAATATCTATTTATTTATTACTAGCTTTTGCGCGCGGCTCCGCCCGCGTGGTACCTACATCAATAAAAAGTAGCCTATGTCCTTCCCCAGGTTTTAAAATATATCTGTACCAAATTTCATCCAAATCGGTTAAGTGGTTTAGTCGTGAAAAGGTAACAGACAGACAGACAGATAGACACACAGAGTTACTTTCGAATTTATAATATTAGTAAGGATAGCAGCCACCGCCTAGTGTGAGACCATTGGATTGCCACGCAGTGATCTCGAGTTCAATCACAACGCACGGATGTCTGACTTTTCGAAGTTATACTTACGAGTATTAAGTCGTTAATCATCGGTATTGGAAACTACGTAATGTTCTTAAAGATGTTTGAAGTCTGTACTTGTATACTGAGCCAATGTAATGGACTATGGTCTAAACCTTATCAGAGTGAGAAGAGGCACAATCCCAGCAGCGGTACAGGTACATAATAGGTACCTCTCTGACAAACTCTCCGGGATTATGACTGCACGGATGACGTAGTGGGCAAACAGTAGCCTCGCAGCTGCCACCACGCTAAGCATTGTGGGTTCGAATCCCACACAAGTCAATGATATAATTATGTAACCCAATTGTTCTGAGTCTGGGTTTATTTTATACTAGCCTTTGCCCGCGGCTTCGCTCGCGTTAGTTTAGAATTTGACAATCAATTCGGGTTGTACTCTGCTTGTAATAATATATAATAATATAATTAAATCATGATTTGAAAGACACGTGGCGCCATCTATTATCATAAGAGCGTTATTATTGTTTTCCTCGGGAACAGTAATTTTTTTCGGGATGAAAGGTAGCCTATCTCCGTTTCTGTACACCTGACAACGTATATGCAAAATTTCAGGATGATCGGTTCTGTGGTTTAGGCGTGAAAAGGTAACAAACAAACAAACAAACTCATTTTTGCTTTTATAATATTAGGATTAGGATTAGGATTAGTGTTAAGTCTCGCGCGCAACGGGTTTGAACTATATAAATACATGCAGAAGTTGCCATTTTAAAATAAAATACTTACAAACAAATTAAATGTTTAATCATTCAATAACATTGATTTAGGTATTATGAATTATAGTTATTATTTAAATAATAAAATGCATGAAACTAACACATTATATAAGTATAAAAGAAAATAAATATACATAATTAGGTATATAAGCATAAAAATAAATATATGTATACTTATTACTATGCATACATTACATAGTTGATTTGGACTAAGTTGTTAATTTTCCTTATTTTCAGTTTTGTTCAGGTGTGTTGTTTTTGTTTTGGTATGTTCCTCGAACGACACCTTACACCATCTATCATCCATAGTTTCAATATGTGGTTTACCACCCAACTTAAATGTTATTTGTTTCGGTTTGCTTCGGTCACGTGTTAATTGTTTGTTTCATTGTTTTCAAGCGGCTGGAAGATATCTGACTATTGTGTATAACGAAATATTGTGTAACATTATATTTCATAATTAAGTGTTTGATCCCAACTCTCTCCGGTCGTATCGGATTGCCGTTCAATCGGTCTATGAGAGTTAAGGAAGAGAGAGTGGATACTCCACTTGTTTTTGCTGCGCACACACTTGTGTCCTGTGCAGAATTATACCATAATCTGTAAAGTTTAGCCGAAATTATATTTGGAGCTTCTTGTAGGAGCTTATACTGGCTACTGGCCAGTTCTGGATGAAGTAACACTTTACTTAGATTTGACGATTAGAGTGGAGGAGGAGAGATGGAGTATAAGTATTATAGGGTTTAAATGACGAAATAATAATCAATAATCAATTTATGTCTACGACAGTCTTCTTCTTCTCATGACATAAATTTACGCTACAGTTATAGTACGACTGCGATTGCGAAGGTTCGATTCCTGGATTGAACATAGTATTTTTGGTTTGTTCCATTAGCACCACTGTTAATTGAGATCATAGAAAATAGTTGGCGAAAAGAAGAATAGAGTTGTGGGTGTAATAACTGCCTTTCCTTTAGGGGACACAGGCATAGGTCGATCTTGTGACTACGATTTTTGAATAAAATTCGAATTCAAATCATTTATTGTCATTGTCAACTAAGTGTACATAAAGACCACTTTATGTACACTGTTAGTTGACAATGCTTAACTTAGTGCCTTTTTAAGCATTACAATATTGGAGGCAAACAATAAGTGATAATCACTGTTATACAACTAGGAATATACCTACTATGGTAAAATCCTACAATTAATATTGTAAATGTGGATGTGAATTAGTTTGCTTGTTATGCTTTCACACCTTAACTACTCAACCGATCATTATTAAAATTCGCACACACATTGGCAGGGGAACAGAAAAGGACATTGTGTACCTTTTATACAAAAAAAACTATTGTTATCTAACCTACATTTACTCGAGGGAAGCCGCGGGCAAAATCTAGTTATCTATTAATAAAAACATTGGTAAAGTTCTTGCAACTCATGAAGGCGAGCGGGCTATGTATGTGTGTGTAAGTGTCGCTCGCAACTGACCGCTCTGTCAAACACGCACACTACTGCACTGTGCATGTACACGTAAAGCCCGCTCGCCTTCGTGAGTTGCAAGAACTGTACTCTCTTACAGTAAATAGTGACAGTCTATCCCTGTGTCATGTATACTTTATAAACTTTAAAACAATAAACGTTGTTGAGCCGGATCCTGCACAGATCCGGCTCAACAACTTTTGACGGTTTGGTAGGAACGGTGATCCCTTTCATGGCGAAAGGTAAGGTTAGACTTGAGAGCAATGAAATATGTCCTGCAAAAGTCAGATAAAAGTTACCTACATTTTATTAGAACCAGAACCTTTATTAGAATCAGTTTTTCTGAAATAAATAAATCATTATTTTTATTATTAGGCATAGATGGATTTTACGTCTAAAATCCTTAATTATATTACTGTTCGAAACAACTGGAACGGAATAAGAAAGGTTTAAAATATGAAAACGACTATGCTGAGTTTGGTATTAACCTTTGATCTCTTCTAATATCTTTGGAAATACCTACAAAATGTGTCTAAGATCAAGGTGTGTTCTTTACATATTTTTAAATAGTTGATTATGAATACAAACTAAAGCTAACAACAGAAACCTAGTGATAAGTGTGATAACTTCAAGATATATTTAATTTGTGATGAAAATAAATAAATAACTGAATATGTAATGAAATCGTTTTCGTGTAATCTCCTTTCCGTTCGCCTTACACCGCCTTACATCGGTGTATTCAAATAAATACAGTAAGAGGCCTGAATGGACAGCTATTGGTAAAGAAGCCACAGTTCGTCTTTTATCTATTAGCACTAATATTCAATACAGGACTTTAACTTGTGTTATATCTAGTACATGTTCAGGGTTGCCACGTTTGGAAGAAATACTAACGACGAATAAACGTAAAGAATTATACTATCTTCTCATTGGTTCTACACCCTTGCTGAATATGGCACCAGGAAAATGTAAATTCACATGAATGTGTAACTTTGACGTTCATAAGTGTTACTTTGTGATCTACAGGAATAAATATATTTTGATACTACCCCGTAGATTTCTCTATTGGAAATTCTGTAGCAACACAGAGTTTAGAGATATATCCAGTAGACGGTAATATGTTGCAGTACAATAGGTATGTATACCTCTATCTCTACAAGCTGCGATGAAATATGAATGTAATATATAGTACACTTCTATTCCTACGGGTAGGCGTTTACTGTCACCGGCCACATTCCCTCACACCATTCTATTACTGTGACCATCGGTATTTGTTCTACGCTTCCGTTTTCATCACGGAGGTGCCTCGTCGCGTCGTCGTAATCATCATAGGGCTGAGCTTATCGAGCGGGGCAAGGACGACGCTATATGTTAGTAACGGAAAGTAAGTGATTCTCGTTTGCGCGTGAACTGTGGCAGCCTAATGACATCTGCACAGCAGTACTGCCAGGTGTACTACTACGCTATTGCGTAGCGATTCTTTACATAATAATAGTCATTATTATTTACGTAAAGTCCACCTTAGGTGTAGCTACTTAGACACATATTCGTCATAAAACGCTTCGTAAACGCCTGCGTGCTGCTTACATACAAAACTTTGAAACTTTGTCAATGGAGCGGCAGTGTCGCGCTCGCGCCGCTGCAATCTGCATGCTGGCTTCATGACGCCTGCCATACCTCGTGTCATACGCTGTACTATATCGAGTGGATGTGCACATATCTCCATATTTAAACGACAAAACTTAAGCTTGTAATACGCCTCGTGGTCAATGTTTTGTATGCGAGGTTGCACAAATTGAACGACGTATTTTAAACGTCTATGAAACTACGCCTCCGTTGACAGTAGGCTTAAGTATGTATGTGTAGTGTGGCTGGCAACCCTCAGAATGAGTCATGTTGTGTCGTAACTTGTACCTTATTGGACACTAGTTAGTGAGATATTCCCTGAACGACTTTGCATATGATTACAGACGCAACACTTAGTAAATAGCTCATTGTGTCGATTTATGAAGACATTTCAATAATATGATGACTGCTGTATTAGCCTCGTATATAAGTATAAACAAAGTGGTAATAATAGTCAGATTTACGATAAACTTTGTCTCTAGCATTTTTGACCATCACTCTAAAATGTATCACTTGGATATACATATGTACCTATTGAGTTTTACTAGTGGTCGCCCATTGAACATGATTCGGACGCTATGCAGTAAACTAAAAATATAGAAGATTTTGATACATTTTAGCTGTTCACTGTCCTTCTCCAAACTTTAACTACGTTATTCCTTTTCATTTGGCTGCCTTGTTGGTCCTATGGTATTATGTTTGTTTTCAAGAAGAAGAAGTGATCTCATTTCTAAGTTTATTGTCTTTCCTTGCATGACGTTCAAGTAAGTACGTACAAGGGCGGATCCACCGTTGTGGGCACGATGGCCATGCCCACAACCCTAGAAGACTTATGACGTCACACTTTCACGGTCTATTGAGATTGATAGCCTGATGATAATTAACGCTATACGACTCCTGAGACAGCGTCAACATACCTATTTACCCAGTCTAGTGTCCCTATATTGGCTTACTAGCTACTAGAAAAGAAGAAAATAATAATTTATTGAATGTAATTGGTTTGGAATTTAATCGAAACTGTTTGACTATTTAATTAGACGAAATCGGGTCTGGCTTCCTCCAATGATTATTTTCATTCCTAAGGCCAAAGTCCTGATGCGGGGAAAAAAGGGAATTATCAAATTCAAAAGTCGTTCATGAGTCATGATTGTTCATGAGCGAGTTCGTTTTTCGGGTGGCTGTGACCACAACCTTTTTTGAGGGCTGGATCCGCGCCTGAGTACGTAATAATCTATAGATATTTTTATCCTCAGTTCACCAGAGAGCAAAATTTCGAAACTTTCAATTGGCAATGTAGCAAATTATCGATACATTCTTTACGGTTGCATTTCGTTTATAGAACTAAACTGCCAATCAATAGAAAGTACCTAGTCTCATCTATAATTATGTAGGCAACTTATCTAGGATTGTACCGATAAGCTCATTAAAGTATTGAGGGCAATGATGTGCGATTAATGGCAAACAAATATTCGAACGATTCCAAAATTACACATTGCTGTTGTCGAATGTTGTTTTACGAGCTATATTTTAGATTGTATTAAATTGACTATGGAAAATTATTTGAAAAATTGGAACATTATTGTAATTCGAATAAATTGCAACCTGCGACACGCGACTACGAGTCAAAATTATTTAAACGCAATTCTAAATTCGGTACGAATAATTTCGCCCAGACTTTTCGAAGGTTCGGTCCTAGTTTAACGATATAGCAGAAAGAGTAATTAATAAACAAATCTACTAATGGGGCCCACGCATAGGTGAGCCACTTAAGCGTAGGCCCCATTAGTAGCCTCGCTCTAAGCTCGAGCAAAGGACACTAATTCACTAGAATAATTTGAACATCGTTTCTTCTTCAAGGTTGCAGCCTAGCAACGGCAGCCTAGGTTACCTGAACACAAATGTTACCTATGTATTTATGTTGAATAAAAAATGTCATGTTTTGTTTTGGGCTTTATATCTTCCCCTCCCTTCTCTGAAGAACACTCTACTGGTGATACGTGACAGCCTCTCCATCTTAGGTATGGATCTTTGCCGCTCCCTTAATCAGAAAACCTATATCGAGAGCGTCATTAAGCAAGCTTTGCGAAAACTCGGAGTTCTGAACAGGGTGAGGCGGTTCTTCACGCCTGGGCAACTGTGCCTGTTGTATAAGGCACAAGTGCGCCCTTGCGTGGAGTACTGTTCTCATCTTTGGGATGGCTCCGCGCAGTACTTGCTGGACGCTCTCGACTGGTTACAGCGGCTGGCTGTCCGTATTATCGGAGATCCAGAGGTCATGAGTTCACTGGAACCTCTGCAACTCCGTAGGGACATTGCCTCATTGGCATGTTTCTACAGAATATACCACGGGGAGTGCTCTGAAGAGTTATTCCACCTTATCCCGCCCTCCCCTTTCCTATCCAGAACAACGCGTGCTGGGCTCAGATGCCATCCTTACACGGTAGAGTCGATTAGAGCGCGTACCAAAAAGTTTGGGTCCTCATACCTCTGCCGAACGACCAAGGCATGGAATTCTCTGCCAAGGCACGTGTTTCCTTCTTCCTTCAATCCTGGGTTCTTTAAGCGGGGCGTGAAAAAGCATCTTCTCAGGCCGTCAAAGTAGAGACCTCAACATCGCCTCGGCTACTGTGGGGGCGATGTGGAGGTCACTGCTCTTAGACCACACGACTGCTTACCATCAGGTGGAGTGTGGTCATTCTGACGAGCAAAATAAAAAAAAAAAAAAAAAACTGATTTTGCATAGTGACATTTTATACATTGCTTTATTAAAATGTTCGCTTAAATATGGCTTTGCTACAGGCGCCGCTCTGGACTGGAACACGAAGACTATTGATTCAACATAGATTAACAATTGCACAAAATGAATGTATTAATAAGTGTATTTTATGAATCGCCGTGCAGGGAAATAACAAAAACTAGAGGATGAACAAATTATATATAAAGACGTGATGCTTTGTTCTTTGAACCATACCAACGATGTCTACAAACGAAAGTATCCTTAACCTAAAAATTTTGCAACACCATTCTGTCACCATATCTGCAAGCTCAAGCTTTTCAATAAACTCACCTCACATTCGTTTCATTGTGCAAAATTGTGAGTCTATTTATTACGAACGTCAAGTGGACGCGAAACGGGATGACTATTGAGCAATGGATGCTGAACTTTGCTCTCACTTTAAGTAGTTGCGATAGCTTATGATTTGTTAATTAAATGTAACAATTATTCAAAATTCATGCCTGGCCGTTACTAGGCATAAATTCTGAATCTCTTTAGATATATTTAATCCCCGCAGGAAACTAAACTTGTGTCCATTTTTTCATTTAACAACGTTTTCTAACTCGCTATCGATCCACCTGGTAGTAAGCAGGCGCTTACAATCTTATCTTATCTTATCTTATGTGGGAGCCAGTCAGTGCAGACCGGCGACACTTCGACCCAGTGGGATCTTTTGTATCGATACTCTCCCAATAACGACTGCCATAGATGTTCATGGCAGCCGGGACCAACGGCTTAACGTGCTTTCCGAGGCATGGAGCAGGCGATAATTGTCAATCAATACGCACATAATTTCGAAAAGTTATATAACTTCCGAAAGTCAGAGGTGCGCGACGTGGGTTCGAACCCGAGACCCTCTGCATTGCAGTCTGTTGGTCTCCCCACTGAGCTATCGCTGCTCATAGGCGCTTACAATACTAACTACTTGGTGGTGGTCTCACGCAAGATTCATATTAGTACCTACTACGTACCTATAGTACTAATATGAATAAAAACTAACATAAATGTAAATTCAGTTAATGTAACAAATTCTCTAACCCCTTTGAGGTTCATAAGAGTTACTTTGTGACTTAAGTGAATAAACGATTTTTGACTTTGACTTTGAATCTTGCGTGAGACCACCACCAAGACCAGACCAAGCATGATGCTGGAAAAGAATTCAATATGGAATGAGAGAAAAGAATAAGAGATATGTGAGCCACCGAGGCTCTTTTTATTAGGCGATACGTAGTAACAGTGGTACGACTTTAAGTTCGCTATGTATACATAAGTGGTGATTCTCCATGGATGGCAACTCATTGGTACGGTCACCTAATAAATGGCTACACACGGCGGAGCCTTCCAATCGCGCTCAGCTCAGCTATATAGCAGGTTCTGCTAGGCTGATGTACTTTGTTAAGCAAATATAGTTGCTATGAAAAAGCATATAAATAACGCACAAGAAACGCGTTTTTAGATAAGCTATTAGATATGTTAAAACTTTTAAACGACGTCTTCAAAACGGAGAAGATAAACCATCTTTAGATTGTTTTAGCTCAAATATTGTATTATAAATGTAAGTATGCGTGAGTATTTTTATATCCCATCCACGTTTCGCACGCGTATAATTGGGTACTTAGTGCGTACTTACACATAAATATGAGAAGATCCACCAAATACACAAGACAATAGGGTCAAGTTCTTGAGCTGCGCGCTTCACTGTTATCGAAACGCGAAAGAATTTCACAAACATAATTGTGATGCTTTTGACCTTTGCAGTATCCAAGAGTTCCCTAAATAGGCCTATAATTACTGTTATCCGCTTTTTGTAAAGATTTGATGAGAATTATGAAGTGTTATGGGATTTTTCTATCAAGAAATTCTTAGTATCAGCGCGAAGTCAGGGTCCAAGTCTGCTATTTTTATAAATTCGCCATTCCGACGTAATTGCAATTCCATTGTCATTTTGCTAAAAGTTCGTAATCTGCATAATGTAATCGTAATAGGATTGTAGTAGATTGACATGTTGTTATGCCATAAAACCCGTTAGTAGAAATGATTTTTGAAAAACTACTACTAAATTTGAACATTTATTCATGTCAGATTTCGTTTATATATATTTTTACATATTATTTATTAGTGTTAAAAGCAATTTGATCAAAGGAACTGTCAAATGGCAGATTACCGCATACGTCAATCATTCATTTGTCATTATGTACGAGATTACCATTCTATGTCATTGTTTCAATGGAGGGTCAGTGGTTGACCATCGGATAGTCATAATGACGCCATTATATTAGAGAAGATTACCAAACTTATCAAAATCAATAATAATGAATTCAATGATAGACCATTCTGAAGGTGATTTTCCACCAGAGTGGCGAGACGAGGCGAGGCGAGGAGAGAATTGAAATCGCACTGCCCTTTTCCACTAAAAATAGCCATCGCTATCTTTACAGGCTATATGTATAACCCAATGCGATAAGTAGCAACAATCAACAATAAGCCTATCGCGAGAAGCGTGTTTCTGTTGCAAAGTCAATTTATACTCTATGTATGAAGTAATACGGTTCATTTTTACACAAACAAATATTTCAATTCTCTCCTCGCCTCGCCTCGTCAATCCACACTGTTTCCACCAAAGATGCGCTGGGAGAGAATTGAAAATTTGCCATACAAATTTCAATTCTCTCCTCGCCTCGCCTCGTCTCGCCACTCTGGTGGAAAATCACCTTGACACTATTGTAATAGCAGACTCGGGCTCCTGGAACTGTGTTCGGTAGAGGTCTATATATTTGCCCCATTACGCGAGAATCAAAGGCGATATGTGATACACAGTCTATGTATCTGTATATAAATAACGCACAAGAATAATATATATAGCATATAAATAGATATCACAGTATCTGCCTTTATAGACTATGGATATCACTATGTATGTAGTAACAAGAACTGTATCCTTAGTCCCGATGCATAAATTTGACCGCTTACGTTTGCAGCCGATCAAAAGAGTAGGTAATTGTGTTTTACTCGCATAAAAAATTATTTAGCAGAGTAGTATGCCAATGTGCCCTGTGGACAGCAAGAGACGCGCCTCCTGTAAGTGGGACTTCAAACAGCTGGCAGCACATGGGTTACATACTGCATCTTTTCCCTATAAAGACGTGACTATGTACCTATGTATATTTATAGTTTAGGCTAAACATAATTAAAACTATATTAAAATTTAAATATCGCCTACATTGCACTCGATTGCGACAAACATAATCAACCATCATACTTTATGTGTAATATTTACTTCAACTGCAACATTATATAATCGAAGAGACAACATATAGCATTATCTAATGTAATATTTCGAACTCTGCACGCTACGTCTTACTTCTGCATCATTTACTTGAAACGACTTGAAAGCTCCTAAGTAAAACAGGAAATTACAATCATTATGTGCAACATTTGCAAAATTAAGTCATTTTAGGTAAATTTAGAACAAGACGCGCATGATTATCAGCCATCTCCGAAAACAGAAACAACGCAATCATTATTTGAACGTTTCAATAAGTTTTGATATTTTACCATCCGTCAAGGATGCAACTAAATTGTGGAATGGATATCCAAGATGGCTGAAAGGATTACGAAGAATCGTGACCATTTGTCGAAGGGATAACGATGTCATCTTGTCATTTGGAACAATGAGTAAACATTTGTATACTAAAGTGTTATATATTGACTTGATCGTACAATGGAGTCGGTGTCAGCAGTCTTTCATATTGTTATTGCTTTTGGTGACAGACGAGGCAATATTATAGTCCAAGTAGGCTAGCGGCGACACTATAGGGCTTGCGGTTGGAGGGGCTCCAATGGTACTACCACCAAAAGTTTATTTTGTGTTTCTAGCTTATTGTCAATAATTTTATGAAATTTGACTAAAGGAAAAATTTGACAATTTTCATTTATTATTCCAAAGAAAATTATGTTTACCTAACTTATATTTTACGATAGAGCTAACATATTATTATTCTGTAATAAAAACCTCTAAATAAATAAAGATAAAAAAAACTTCTATTTTATATTAAAGGCCCTCTCAAAATTATTATGGAGCCGTCGCCCCTGAATACGTAATTGGTACGGCTGCTCATGGAAATGGTTGTTTTCAAGGAGACAGAATAAAGCCGCTGAAAATTCATCACAAAGAAAAAGGGAACAGGGCACCAAGACATACTTAAACAGACAGACGGACAACTAAGTTATTCTATAAGGGTTCCTTATTTTTTGAGGTATGAAACCTTACAAAAGACGAATAGATAACCTTCCACTAAATATTTAATTCTGAAATTAATAAAATCTATTTTATTCTATGGCATCACTATGGCATAAGTTAAAGTTAATTATATGTAATAATTGTTATGTTAATGCCAATCCTTCTATTTGAAGTGACAACACAATCATTAGCATTATTACGGATGAAACTTCCTTGTTGATTCGGTGGCGCAAGTGTGTGTGCAACTGTTTATCGTGAGATCCAGAGCTCAGTTCCGGTTGGTAATAGTAAAGTCTAGTCAAGATGTGTACTTTGGGATCGAAGACTCGAGACCTCTACGTGGCAGTCCAACGTTCTCCCGTTAGGCTATCACTGCTATTATAATATAATATAGAATAATAATGTCCTCCAGGCCGAATTTCGGTCACGGCGGCCAATCTTAACGGAGACTGGCCATCTGCGCAGGAGATATTATACTGCACAAGCGTGTGTGCCAACACAAGTGCACTCTCTGTTCCCTAACCCTCAACATTCGATGGGACGGTAATCCGCCAGGACCGGAGAGAGATCAGGCGCAGGACTAACGGCTTTACGTGCTTTCCGAGGTACGGGGTTGTCTAACACCGCCAACTTCCTAACTCCGGGCTGCTATTGAGATTTCTTAATATATAAACCCAATAACTTTTTGTTGGCCCGACCCGGGATTCGAACCCGAGACCTCAAGCAGCTCTCTTTATGAACTGATCAGTTGTTCGGCACAGGTATATACATATATATGTAATATGTAAGATGATACGGGAGTAAAAAACGCACAATTTGATTTATCTAAAAATAGAAAAGTTTAAATTTATTATGAAATTAAAATACTCAAATTAATTGTGATCAAATATTTACACATCGTGAATTCTGGCCTACTAACCTAAAAATAGAAAAATCGACAATTAAAGGTTTTTACTTCCAATATTTTAGTAGGTCGACACTGAATTACTTTACTTAGTTAAACTAGCTATTTTATGAACTTTACTTCTTTTCCTTATTACTTTTATACAATGAGAAATAAATTACTTCACGAGCAGGCTTAAATTCTCTATCTCGAGTGTCCTGTCATTGTCATTCTTCGTGTGCAACGTTATGCTCATTAGGCGGTGTACACATACTCGTACATCAGGCCACGTCCACAACATACAGTGTACAAAGCTTACATATATATACCCAATAGGGAAAGCAGAGGTCCATATCATATTCCCGTCACCTATGCGCTATACTGCCACTTAGAATTAACTTACAAAAATCCCATTAATTTTGCCTGACTGGTAATTAAGACAGTAACTATAAGATCATAGGCACAAACTTATGTCACGATACCATTGCTATATACAAACCTACAATTTTGAGTTATAATGCCACATCCTGTAGAGGATACCAGATTTTTATTTAAAAAATTACAGCCGTAATAGGAATTGTTCGCGCCGCTCCGTAAAATAGTAATTAAATAGTACACATTCCATAACCCTTACACCATTGCATTAACATCTAATTTGCTTTGTATAAATTCCACCAATCAACACACACCACACACTTAATTTATTGCATTCGAACACGCCGAATGAATATTGTAATTTTGTAGAAAATACAAGTATTTTCAAGAATCTACGATTTTATTTTATCTCCTTGTTTCTGTACGAAACAGGAATCATTCCTGTCATTCAACTTCACAAAAATTCAAACCACGGACACAATGAACACCCAGACTCGCAACAACTATTTGTGGATCACACAAATGTTTGTCCCGGGATCGAACCCACAAAACCAGGCGCAGCGCCGACCACTGAAACCACTACGCCCATCCGTGCAGTCTACACGCTAGTGCACAAGACTAATGAGTCCGGTAATAAAACATTTCTATGGAACTAAGCAATTATGACTAATTATGAGTTTTTAACTGATTATTACCACACTGACATATAACAATAAGTAGTTGAATAAAAAGTGCGTTCGGAAGCCGAGGTAATTAGATCGTAGTTCATTCAAATTTTATTTATTATTATATTTTTATTTAAAGGAATTTACAAGCGGCGTCGTCCGATATCATCATAATATGAGAATTGTACCGATTATACTCAGCTAGCTATCCCTTGGAAACAACACTCTTTTCTGAATGAAAGGTACCCTACGTCCTTTCTTGTACCCCTGACATCGTTGTCGCCTCGCCACTATCACTACGCTGACTGTTGTGGGTTCGAATCCCGGGACAAAAATTTGTGTGATCTACAAATGGTTGTTCCAAGTCAGGGTGTTATTTGTGTCTCGTTGTTTTAATGTTTGTAAAGTCTCCCGCTACACAGGACTTAGGGCGCCTTCAAATTTGCCGCGCGACGGCAGCGCGGCTGCAACGCTGCCGCCACGCAGCCGTCACTAGTCTATCGATGAACTAATGCGTGGCAGTAGCGCGAGTGCAGCGCTCCAGTCGCGCGTTTTTATATATATGGATTTACAAAGCAGCGTGGCCGCAGCACTGCAGCCGCGCTGTACATTGCGGCAAATTTGAATGCGCCCTTATTCCTAGAGCGGGAGTAGTCTATAAAAAAAAACAAATAAGTACAAGTAAGTTAAGGCCTGAAATCATAACAAACAAACTCACATTCACATTTATAATATTACTAGTAATCCCTCGGGACCAGTACTTTTTCCTGCATGAAAGGTACCGTACGTCCTGTTCTGTATCCCTGATAACGTGTATGCGAAATTTCGTGATAATCTGTCAAGTAGTTAAGGCGTGAAAGCGTAACAAACAAACTTACATTCTCATTTTTATTATTTTAATATTAGTTAGATTAATAATGTCCTCCAGACCGAATTTCGGTCACGGCGGCCAGTCTTAAAGGAGACTGGCCATCTACGCAGGAGATATTATAGTGCACAAGTGTGTGCGCAAACACAAGTGCACTCTCTGTTCCCTAATTCTTACGATCCGATGGGACGAATAATCCGACACGACCGGAGAGAGATCAGGCGCAGGACCAACGGCTTTACGTGCTTTCCGAGGCACGGGAAAAATAGATTAGAATAGTTAGGATTACAACATGCGTACATTGATGTATAAATATATCAATGCATGCGTACTATGCTTTTACATTGTTTCTGTAAATGACGTAGAACTAAAAGATGCGGTCATAATGCGATGAAGATTAAACTTGTTTCCATGTTTCATAAAAATCTACTGTTAACGTAAAATGTTATGTAATTAAAATTGTAGCAGCTTTGCGGTTCTTCTTTTTGAAAGGCTTATATTCTGTTTTTCAGAAACCGGGTGTTAAAACCAACGCTCAGGTGTCCAAGCGTGCCCAGACCACTTTAAATGTAAAGCATGTTATAATAGAGTCTATTTTTGTTTGAACAGCCTATTAGACATTTTGTTTTTGACAATTGCTTTAGTTGAGGGGTTAAAGTAACATAGGTTACATTAATAAAGGAAAGACATAGCTTAACCCATTCAATGCGGCAACAAATTTTGCTTTCACTAGCCAGAATCGGCTCATATTTAACGTAAAATTGGAAAGCTTTTTACAGTTTGAAAAGTGCAATTAATTGTGAATAAAGATGAACAATGAATATAACAGTACATTGATAATTATAAACAAAACATAACTAATGTTTATCACAGACTACTTGTGGTAATACGACATTTTATAAATCAATTGTTGTCAATCCCTGGAACACGCCGATTGGCGTTTTCCGCACCAGAGTAAGAAAACTCAACATTTCTTGAACCAAAATATCTAAAAACTACTCATATCAGCCATTTCATTAGTAAATTCCAAACACATTTGTTGTTTTATTAATATAATATCTTTAAATTTGGGTAAAATATAAAACAACTATACATTACGCCGATCGGCGTCCTCCGAATCTGAGTATGAAAAAATAAGACGCCGATCGGCGTCCGCTGCATTGAATGGGTTAACCTTGTCTCTCTATATCAAAATTGGTTTAGCGGTTTGAAGAATAGTCTGCTTAACTGATACGCAGCTTCAAAATATAGGGCCAGAAGCGAATTGTGAGTGAAATACCGTTCTAGTCAATCTTAATAAAAGTAATTAGATGTGAAATGTTCTTATTGTAAAGTTTCCTTATACTACTACAGTCGTCTGGGGTCGTACGAGACAGCGCGTATCACATCTATATACAAATAAATAAAATTGAAGTGACTGTTTGTAATGTCAAAATAACAGCATTTTATCTAATGCATATGAAACTATATAAGGTACCTATCATCATCATCATCATCATCATCAGTCTATAATAGTCCACTGCTGGACATAGCCCTCCCCCAAAGAGCGCCATAGCATAAGGTACCTATACGAAAACATATATTTTTAAAATTTTTGTCTGTCTGTCTGTTTGTTCCGGCTAACCTCCGAAACGGCTGAACCGATTTTGACGGGACTTTCACTGCCAGATAGCTGATGTTATAAGGAGTAACTTAGTCTACGTTGATTTTAGAACAAAATAGGGTTCCGCGGAGACAAACACTTTTTAGTTAAAATCTACGCGGACGAAGTCGCAGGTAACAGCTAGTCTATACTAATATTATAAAGCTGAAGAGTTTGTTTGTTTGTTTCAACGCGCTAATCTCAGGAACTACTGGTTCGATTTGAAAAATTATTTTAGTGTTGGATAGCCTATTTATCGAGGAAGGCTATATAACATCAGGTTACGACCCACGGGTGTGACGCAGTACCGATAAACGTGGGTGAAACCGCGGGAACATCTAGTGTAGTATAACTATGTCTCTTTATTGCGCTTGCAAAAGTAAAGCTTTAAAAGATGGCATTGATGTTCATAGTAAGCGGTTGCCGTGGCCTATAGACGCTTAGAACAGCTGGGGCCCAGACTTGAGGCGAATAGGCTTTCATCAAAATTATTGTAATTTTCATACATTGTCATTTAATAATGGTAATGCTGACAGAGAATGGATGTTTCCTTGACATTCCGGGTCTAGTGATTGCGGTAACTACTTACCTTCTAGGGCCCCAGCGAAACCATTTGCAAAATATTTTCTGTATTTTCTTATAAGTTAACTAACAATTTGTTTTTTAAAATTACTGGTACTCTTGTCTAACTCTCGAGCGGTGCCGGATTTAGCAAGCGCGGGGCCCGTAGCAAATTCTTTCGGGTAAGAGTGCTTGCATACGTCCCACTTTTTGTAGAGCTGATTATTGGGCCGACTGAAATTCTACACATTTATATGAGCGACTTTTTGTAGAACTTGTGCGTTTACCGTATGAAATTCGGTGTTTTATTTACGCCAAGGGAATAGTCGGTTACCAATTGTCTGACGTGGATTGTCTTAGTAGGAAAAGTTGTAACATTTCACGTTTTGTGACATCAAGTAAATTCAATATACCACATCTTAAGTAATAAGTTACATTAAAAGAATTACGCTCAGGCAGAGATGAGTGGGTTTAAATATGCGGGGCCCCCTTTCGCGCGGGGGCCGTAGCAATTGCTACTCTTGCTACGTGGTTAATCCGACACTGCTCTCGAGTTAAACTAAATGCTTGTCTTATAAGGTTAATGTCGGCAGTACAATGAGTGGGGATCGAACTCACAACCTCTTACTCGCAAGTCCAATGCCTTGTCAATGTGCTATCACTACTTCGTGTTAGTGTTTTTGTTTACGACAACGAGACATCGCGTTAGAGAGTATAAAGTTTTGTCTTTGAGTCTATAGAAAGGAGTCGCTTCGATAAGGGAAGACATTCAAAGCATAGATGTAAACATGTATTGTTAGACGACACATTGTATTTTTTACTAAAATATCATATCTACTACATACTAGATACATACCATACATACCATCATGAAAGGGAAACGCCCATCTGAGGGCACGAGTGGACAAGAGGCTAGAGAAAAAATACATTCCGTTGATTTTGTCGTAAAAAAATATGTATTTACTTTCATTCAAATTGACCCCACTGCAATTTACAAAAAATAGTTAAAAAGAATAAGTCTAATGGGCAAGATACTGTGCCCTAGCGATCGAAACCACGCTCAAAAACTAGTAGCTATGATACAGTGGGCTCATTCGTTGATTCAAACTTTAACACAAAGGTCGAAATTAGATCACGTTGAGAATCATGACGCGCTTTAATGTTAGAGTCTATATTCAAAGGCTTGGCCTACTATTCATAATTACATAAATTAAAACAAGTACTTACATGATCTCTCTGTCAAAATGTCAGATGATGACGTGAGGATGAACGCATTGAGTTAGAACATATTTGCCGCATATTTGACAGTAGATAAGCAATAACTCTACATAGCATGCTGTTAACGAGAGTTCGATATCTGGAAAAGCCTCGATGGCGCAGCGGTAGTGAATGTAGCTGCTGTTATTGAGGTGTCAGGTTCGATTTCCAGTAAGTGTTATTTGGTTTTAAAAATTAGCAAATTAATTTAAATATACATAATTAATAATAAATAAAAGTAGTTATAGTTATTATACCATTATTTATAGTTTTTAAAATTTAGTAACAGCACGGAGTCTGAAACTGTGCCTAGTAGGCTCGACTCCAATTAGGTGGGTACTAACACTATAAATAATGAAATTTAGATGTAAGTAAATCCTGACCTACCATACATACATACATATCAACCTTCTTTGGGGATATAAGCGTAAGATGTCGTATAAAAGGTCCTCAACACTTTACCTTACACTCTTGATAAAACCGGTCAACCACAAGGCCAAAATTTAAATCTTTTATAATATAACATTATCATACGTAAATTCTTGAAAAGGCGGGGCAACATTCCAGGTTATTTTAACTTAGCAATACTGACGGCAACATTGTCAACAATTTTTTTATTTAGCCAACGGTCACCTCATTATCCGAATGCTGTTTCAACACGTTACCACTTATTATATTTATCTTGACTACAGTTCTTTATACTTCATACAATTGAACAATACATATAGTGCAGGTCTACTCGATTTTTTACTCGATTATCGAGTCGAACACAATCGATTCAATAGTCAATGCCGCATGCCGTGCCATGTTGATGTGTTTTATGATAGGCAATGAACTTAACGAATAATTTATTAAAAATGTATATGAGAGTTGCAAAAAAGTGGGGTTATCTTAATCGTAATATTGTCTACGAGGGAATTGGGTTGTTTAGGCGTTCGGTTATTTAAGACAATGTAATTTCGTGTAGATAATGTCATAAGCGATTATTACAAGTCTGACAGATTGCATGCATAATTAATCGCAGTACCGTACTGTATTGGTAACAACGGAGTTGTTATTTTTGTATACTTGTTATCGACTACATCATATCATTCATTCTAAATATGATTTAATCTATGATACACTGTTACTTTAGTCTATAAAGAGAAAAACTTTTTTTTTAATATATAATAAAAACATTTATTTCGGATATTATCCATATGAGTTAGTAACAGTTTATTTACCAACTATGGTACAAAAAAGAAATAAATTACGTATACATTACAGTTATCCCGTAACGATGCCCACCCAGTGTGCCTGTATGGGACAATCATTACGGGATGCAATCATTTGCAGAATGCTGTTGGTGCTACTACGCAGTCTTTGAAGGAGCGACGCCGCTTTTTTCTGCATTAAAGCGTGAAAGCCGTCAACGCACGCAAAGCCCGAATAAATTAATTACATTTTAAAACCTTAAAACTCAAACCAACCATAAAAATAACTTCTTACCTAGTACGCCTGGTGGCAATGTCCCAACGTTGCCATTCGGAACTGGCCACAAGGCGTAAACAGTCTTAAGCTCATGTTCCAACGTTTTGTATCGTCTACTTAGAGTCGCTTCTAATCGTATATGTGTATATACACTTTACATTTAAGAAAGAAAGAAACATATTTTTATTTGTAAGTATCTCCTTTTCACAATACAATAAAATATGAATATATACAGAACAGTAAGTATGGAGATCAAATTAAGTACCTGCGTCAGATATTGTCATTTAACTGAAACATCGATAAACATTGAAAAATAATGATCACAATTTTCTTATACATAACAAGTTTGTTTGCTATAAGAAAATGGTGATCATTATTATTTAATATGTTTCTCTTATCACAGATATTTATAACATATTAGAAAAATATCTGGCCCTTTGGGAGGCTTACACGAAGACATGGGTCCGACGTGAAGCGGCCCTTCGGGAGTTTAAATCTAAGATGGGATAGAACACCTACGGTGGCCCAAGCCGCAGCAGACGTAGGACTATTGCTACATATGTATGTACTCTAATACGTCTGGGCTATGGGGATGGTTGTTTGATGGACCTGTATATTGGTAACTATGGATGAAAACCGACGTCTGCCCTGAATACTGTAATATTATAGCATCAATCAGATGGGCAAATGATTTAATATATTATTATGATATGTGGCTCACAGAGATATAGAAATAATGAATATATACCATATACTAACTAACATATAACAGGAAAATAAAAAATATTAAGAACGTTCGTGCGATTGGACACCTGCGTTTTTAGACGGAAACGATTCGCACGAAAATATGTTCCATTTGTGCGAAACGACAACAAAAAAAATATTATTTTAAAAAAGTGTCTAGTGTTTCCGTAATTTTAGGTCCACATAACCTAAAATTGAAACTGCAATGACTTTTAATAAAATTTAGATTGAAAATAGATTTTCCTAACAATAAATAAATCCGTGTTCAAATTTTTTTAGAAGCTACATTAGCAAACATGGATAGGCAATTAGAAAACAGTGAAATTAATAAGCTAAACCCAACGAATGCACAAAAACTTAGCCTGCGCTTACCAACCAAAAGTAAAATCCAAAACATGGATGGATTTTGGATGTTATTTTTGTTTAACCTTTATCTTACATATTAATATACTTTTATATTAATACGTTAGTTTCAGTTTTTAATTTTGGCGCTCGTTTCGCACGTGCCCCACATATTTTAAATGTGGCAAGACTTACTGACCTGACATAATTAAAAATCTATGTATTTTGACTGGCCACCGGTGTGCCGCTGCGCCTTAATTGGTTATTATATTTTATTATAATATCTATCTATGCCTGTATCTATTTACTGGGCTTATTAACACTTTGCAAGGGAATCGAATAATTTATATAAGTGTTTTGGATTTCGAAACCACAAACAGCGGGCATACATTGTTTATTGATTGCCAATCATTCCTTATCTTTGTCCCCTTAATCGTAAGATAAGAGTAGACACAAAGGATACTTCGTTAAAACAATCAATATTGTTTTACCGAGGTATCCCTAGTACTTACTGTCTTGTAAGAATAGACTTCAACATTGATCCCGTAGCTAAGTGCCGTGAGAAATAGTCGAAGTAATAAAAAGGTTTTAGTCTAAAGCTTCCACCTTTTTGTTATAGGGCATTCTTCTACGGCTATGCTTCGCACCGAATAGATAATAGCTCTTTATTTTACAAACACTAGTTATCTTAACTAATATTATAAATGTGAATGTGAATTGGTTTGTTACGCTTTTACGCCTAAACTATTCGACCATGATCATGAAAGGAGACTGTCCATATTCGGCTTGCAAGTGGACAATCGTTTTATAAACAAAGTAAAATATTAAAAGTTTTGTTTTAATATATAAAAAATATTGGTTAGTTATATGAAATTAATAGGTTAGTTATATAGTTGTATGAAATTTACTTATTTTATTTATATATTATATCAAAATAAAACACACAGCCTGAAAGCAATAAGACAGTACCTATTACTGCAACTGCATAGTCAGCCGAAGGACTGTTGGTTGCTGTGCTCACATAATGTCTGTAATATGGTACCTAAGCTGGGCAAGATATGAAAATGCCAGGGTCCCATACAAGGTGGTCGGTCTCCTTTCATATACACTTTGTCAGAAGTATAGGAAAGGATATGGGATACCTGCTATCCAGAAAAAGGTACTGTTCCCAAGCGACCGACACTGCAGACAAAAGCTAGTATCCTATATGTTGCAAAGGCTTAGTACAACTAGTAGTTCTAGTGTAACAGTTTTCAAAATTTTGTAATAAAGTGTCAAATAAACAACGCGATAAAATCCGTATATAGTAGTTTAATTTCAATGAATAACATTCGCGTAAACAGAAGACAATATTATCTAATTTCTCATTTTTATAGGCTTAGATTTCTGAGCTGGGTAAATTCTTATTGCGTTTTTTTATTAGTAGCACGTAGTTTGCATTTTGGCTCGTAAACGGCATCTATTACATAGGACATGTAACTAATAGGTGAACACACACCTCTTTCTACATTTTCGGCTACATAGTTGATAGGAAATAGATATGTAAGAGACAGCAAAACCTAAAAAGTAAATCGCATCTAAATCGGTTCAGCGATTAAGCTGTGAAAACATAATAAATCTACAGACCAATAATTGTGCCATTTATAATTATTATAGTAAAAGAATTTAATTCAGCCATTCCATCACGCCTTTTAGTTACACATTGTAAACAGACAGTAATTGATTTCGTTGTCAACACAATAAAATCATTAAAAATAACTAACATAGTTAAAAGATGTAGAAATGAAATCTTACACCAATTATCCAATTAGCAGTATTCCCACAAACCAGTGGTCATGACACAGCATTATTCTAAAAGTTATAATTCAACCTTCGTAACGCGTTACGTCACTACATTACAACAACTGAAAATAAAATAATAATAAGTGTGAACTTAGGCGATTATCATACGGCATTACGCACCGCCGCGGAGGGCGGTGGCGGTAAAGCGGAAGACCACCGCTCCACCGCGCGGTCGGGCGGTGTACGTGTGTTAGGCATCAACGGATTTAGTAGAGGCCAATGCGACATGAGATCCGCTTCACCGCCTACCGCGGCGGCGCGCGGTGCCGTGTGTTAATCGCCTTAACTATAACACGTAATACGTATGAAATCTAACATTATTGTATCGTTGTTGCGTTTTGTGTAATGTAATCCTAACTAATCCTTACTCATATTATAAATTCGAAAGTAACTCTGTCTGTCTATCTGTCTGTCTGTCTGTTACCTTTTCACGGCTAAACCACTCAACCGATTTAGATGAAATTTGGTACAGATATAGTTTAAAACCTGGGGAAGGACATATACTACTTTTTATTCATGCAGGTACCACGTGGGCGGAACCGCGCGCAAAAACTAGTAATTTTTTCGGGATGAAAGTTAGCCTATGTGGCTAACGTTCATCCCGAAAAAAACTACTGTTTCCGAGGAAAACAACAATATCGTTCTTATGATAATAGATGGCGCCACGTGTCTTTCGAATCATGATTGAATTATATTATTACAAGCGGAGTACCCGAATTGATTGTCAAATTCTAAATTATCGCGAGCGAAACCGCGGGCAAAAGCTAGTTATCAATAATTATGAATTGCAAATGTATTGTCTGCACGAAAATACCTAGATTATGGCCTACGGTTGCCTAGTCCGATGTCCAGTTGCCAGCTTAGCTTAAACTGATAGGCTAATTTGAAAGTGACTACACTTTCAGATTACGCAGTTAGTGATGCAGTCATGTTGGATGTTACAGTTAACTCTATTCTATAAAGATGTCGTTGAAAGTTATATTTAAAACAGTCAATGGTCAACTAGCCTCTGAGGATGTGTGGTAACTTTAAAGCTTGATTTAAAAAAAATTTGACTGTCTAGTCTCCATGGATACCTTAGTTGATTTCGAGGTGTTATGGGGTCGATCAATTATTTCTGTTATTTAATTGGTTAATTTTTTAAATTATTTATTTCGTTTATTGTCTGTGTTTCAATGTTTGTATCTAATGCGACACAGGGATAATTTCTAGTGCGTGGGTGGGTTACCTTTAACAAAAAATACAATAAAGTTAAGCTTAAACCTTGACTAAGACTCCGTAGAAACACATTCCGCATGAATGATGTCTTGGGTAATATTTATGTTATACATATATAACTGCGAGTCAAAGCCTCAGTTAATAGTACAATGTATTAAAATATATTTTGACTAGCTTTTGCCCGCGGCTTTGCTCGCGTTAATTTAGAATTTGACAATCAATTTGGGTTGTACTCTGCTTGTAATAATATATTTCAATCATGATTCGAAAGACACGTGGCGCCATCTATCATCATAAGAACGTTATAGTTGTTTTCCTCGGGAACAGTAATTTTTTTCAGGATGAAAGGTAGCCTATGTCCGTTTATATACAAAATTTCAGGATGATCGGTTCAGTGGTTTAGGCGTGAAAAGGTAACAAACAAACAAACTCATTTTCACTTTTATAATATTAGTTAGGAAGTTAGGATTAGGATTCTACTACTGTTAGTTTGAATATTTATAAGAAAAATATTCAAATGAATAGTCATCAGACTCACGTTACAAGACCCTAAGAACATGCGAAATACACGTCACATTAGTGATCACTGCTTTAGTTAAATCTTACACATGAAAAAATTATGGCGGGTAATGGAATCGTTAACTCAATACAATGAACATGCTGAACTTTTAAATATCGCTTTATTAAACTAGGCTAGTCGTTCAAGTGCCCCATCTTGTACCTAAATAGGTGTTACGACGAAAGCAGATATTACTTTTTGACCTTACACTTTCGTTTGATGCCTAGTGATACGTATTCCTAAAACGGTCAAGACCGACTCAGCCGCGCAATTGACCTACCATTTAGCAGCAAACAGTGTCGGCCAAACTTAATTACCCAAGCAATATTGTTTACGTGAGAGTAATCTCTCACGTAGAAATATAAAGTTAAATAATTACTTTTATTCTTCAGCAATTATAATTGACGTAAGAGCAGTAGCGTCCTCGTTACCTATGAATAAATATTAGAGTTACCGGTGTCAATGACGGAATTTTAGATATATTTTTGGGTTGGCAACTATCGGTTATCGCCTATGAGCTACACCAGGGCTAATTTTCACGCGTTATGTATGTACCCTGCGAAAAGTCCCGCTCTGTTGCTAGCCAAGAGATAGCGTAGCACCTCTTTTGATTGATATGGAAATCACAATCCAATTTTCTGTAGAGAGTGGACTGAGTGGAAAATGAAAATGTATCTTGCTTCTTGAAAATGTTTCTTATTTTTGCTAATATCTTATTCAGTTAACTTATTTTTTGTCGCTTAATAGTATGCAATGTTGTGGTATCCGGGATTGTCGAACACCTTGGTACCTATACATTGTTTGATATGTCTAAATAATATACATAATTATATTGAAAATGCTAATATTTGAATGTATGAAATGTATATTTAAAATAATAAAATCATAAGTTTGATGAAAAGGCAACCATAAAAGTTAACATATGTTTACCATAGATGTAGTTGTTCACAAATCTCACATTAATATTTTAAATTATATTGTTTTAGTAATGGCCGGGCTCCGATTAAGTGAATTAGAAAGCATTCACTTTAACTAGTCTATCAAAAAATACTAGAGATGTCTTTTCTTGTAGATAATAATTAATACCTCAGTAGCTAACTAAACTAACGATTTTTAAACATGTCAAACTATAATGTTACTAGATCAAAGGACTTCTTCACAGAAGAACCCAAGTTTATTAAATTATATTTAACGGTGGTGTACAAAACTTTCACTTGTTGTAAGCCTAACATATCTCATAATTATCTATTATTATATACAAATATGGCATTTATAAAGTTTAACAAATCAGTACAGCTCTCCTTAATTATATAATGACATAGTACCTATTAAAAATGAGTTATGATCCGCTTAGAGCAATGTTCTTAATGCAAAAGCGAACACAGGTGAATTAGACCTCACTTAAAACTATGTCAGATTTAATAATAAATGCTATCTTTACACAATAGAGTTGATTAGAGCGCGCACCAACAAGTTTGGGTCCTCATACCTCTGCCGAACAATTTAGGCATGAATTCTCTACCAAGACACATGTTTCCTTCTTCCTTCAATCCTGGGTCCTTTAAGCGGGGCGTGAAAAGACACCTTCTCAGGTCGTCAAAGTAGAGCCCTTAACATCGCCTCAGCTGCTATGAGGACGGAGTGGAGGCCACTGCTCTTAGACCACATGACTGCTTATCATGAGGCGGAGTGTTGTCATTTTGACAAACAACATAAAAAAAAGTTACTCTTAATAGGTAATACTGTAAAAAAATGTTAAAGTAATATAAAAGTGGAGTTTAGGTCGTTCCCAACACTTAATTCTCAATTCAAAAACCATGTGTTAATTTACGCTGGGCCCCTGAGATCACACATCACCATCACACGTTGCTTTTTTTTCATTTTGTCTGGTTTCTGGCTAATTGATGAGCTAATTTTAAAGTTTTAGTACGTAACTCATAATATGTATTATAATAATAAAAATACATGTAGAAATGTATTCAAGGAAAATTCATTATGACATTGATGTTTCTCAAAAACTTACGCGCGTAAATGTACCGCCACAAAGCGAGACAATTACGATTTAGTTTTCTGTAAGTGTCAATCACCTGTGATTATTCGGCAGCTTGAGGAAAAGGTATAGACACAGAATTCATTCCATGGTATATCTCTTATAATAAGTTAATTAGAATAATCCGCAGGATCAGGGTGAATTCTTGACACTTGACACTAAATGTCCGATTATTGTCCATCGATCCAGAGGACACCTGATGGTTCTCATTAGTGAAGATAGATTACTGTGATGCGAGGTCGATCATTATAGCGCAGGTATTTGATGGTCGTGTCACATAATTTCGCCATTAGTTGTAAGTATACATAAACTAAGAATGCACTCATTATGGTAATGAGGTTGTGATCTCGACACCCCGGTTGATACTAGGTCTTTTTTGTGGGAACACAAACTGTTCTAATTAGAGTTCTGATTCAGTCCATTAAAAGGCGTATGTGAACTGAAATGCAATTTATATTCAAATTTGAAATTTATTTTAATCATAATTTGAAAACATACCACTCTATTCAACTTAAGTATAGCTAAATAAATATATAATTAATGATTATTACATTAATGTCTAATACAAATAAGATAATGCATCGCATTGCCACGACATTCAATTGTTACTTTTTATTGTTTATTGTCTACCTACGTAACATGTAAATTAAGCGTAGGTACACCCAACACTTGCATCTCGAGAAGATTTACACATATTGATTTGATGATTTAAAAAGATGGCAAATAGAGAAGCAAATACCTCAGTGCTACGAATTGTTTCAATCGGGGATCAAATCCGCAACACTGGTGAACCGATGGGCATTTGTCCCCCTTGGCCCATCCACGTAATCCTTCATAATGTCCGTATAGATTACCTTTCATATCGTTTACACATAATAACCAAACGCGAACAACTTTATTCGTATGATAAAATTGTGACATGTTTATTCACAAGGGATCACCAGGATTCTATGTCATGTCATTTATCATCAACCAATTTTCAAAGGAATATGGACTTTACGAGCAAGATATAAGGGTCAAAGGTAAATAGGAAAGGTTTCGATGGCGAATATTTCAAAACTGTTGCAACGACACGATCTCATAAGGCTGTATTTAAAGGGGTAATAAGCTTTGCATGTGTACTATGATCCGTACATACGGAGACAGATATGTATCTGCCTGATAAATAAAATGCTTTTACAGCATAATAAAATCTGGAATAAAGTAGCATAGCTGAGTAGTTTGCAGATTAAAACATATAGGTATCTATACTGGAAAATGGTATTTTTTTAAATATGTGTAGTTTAACAAACATAGAACACCCCAACTCACAACTATTTGGATCACATAATTCTCTGTATATGTGGGGATCAAACTCATAACATCCGGTTGCAGTGGCGAAGCAACCACTTAAACCACTACACCATCCGAACAAAAAGTTACAACCCTTGACGACTTTCTGTGCCTTAGAGAAAAATCAAATCCTCTTCACCATCACTTCAGGAAAGGGTCGTTTTGTAGTGCTATTTTCGTAGATGGTCATCAGTGCCTCAAGCTGCAGCGATCGAATAGAATATAGTTATGGATAAAGCGGCTTTTCTTAGAAGTAATATATATATATATTACTTCTAAGAAAAAGAAAAGAGTTGTAGCTGGAGTATACGCCATCTTTCTCGATTTTTGGCAAAGATCTTGACCTCCTTATAAGACATGACATTCTCATTTAGCTTAATTGGTTAGTAAATGCACTTCTAGGCCTGCCCATTCCATTTTTCCTCCGATGATGTTTTTATAAAGCTATGCCTTATACGGTGGCAAAATATATTGCCTCTTCTGTTCTCAATTATTGTCGTCTTCTGTTCTCAATTGTCGTCAAAATTTGCGTTCTTGTTGGACAAGGTTTTTCCACGTTGCTTTTCTTTTCTGTCCAGCTATTTCTTTCCATCCGCTTTAAGCACCATATCTCAAGTGCTTCCAGTTAATAATAAATACTGCACAAGGTGTTGAATGAGAGCTTTTGGCCGCAAGACGTGGTATTCCGTCGCTTCCGCGGTCAAGTACCAGCCGAGCGCACAAAAATTTAGTGTGCCAAGTGAAATTTTTCTAATATAGTATTAAGGTGTGTTAACTAACATTAAATTGTATAATATGTAGGTATATTTAGGTTAGGGTATTTATCTACGGGCCTACATAGCCAGAATTAATGATTATTATTATTAATATAATGTATAACGTATAACGGAAAAATATTGGCCGTGGCGCCAAGACCGTCCTACTCGCCAGTACTATCAGAACGTGCGATGTCTTGTCATCGAGCTCATCAGCGCGCGCGGCCGTATTATGTGATATACCATATACGCTATAGTTAGATATCTATAGACCACAGCGTATAAGTGCCATTAAGAGTTTGCTAAATATTGTAAAGGATAATGCAGTCATTAATCATTAAAGCTCTAAATTATTGCCAAAAATCTGAATAGATTGTTCTACTATTTATGTTAATTAAATAAATTGTAGTAGGTACAATCGGTCCGAAAGTGAGTTCGTGTTGCAGTAACACGTTTTACAACAACTGCCAAAAAACAAAATATGCCCAATGAACACGAGATAATAAAAAAACATGATGAGAGCGATACTTATCGAAACACTTAGGTACCTAATGACGTCAACAACCCTTTTCTTAATACAAAAAACAATAATACCTAATAAATACGTTATGCATTAAATACCTCGTGGCAGTTTAAACGGACGTAAATTTCTTCCAAGTATCTTTTCATTTCTTTCGGTATTATACACTAGATACATATTTTTATGTCACTTTCATAGTAATGGACGTTAAAAATCTTATGCATGTAATTTTGCTTTTAAAAACTGCACATAACTATGTTGAAAAATTGATAAATAAGTAGCGCAGTAGATAAAAAAGAACTTAGGTACATGAAAGAAATAGCTATAATTCGAACAATATTGTGCTTTGACTAATTTGTAAGGGATTATAATACATTGTTATAACATAACTTATAAAAATGTATTAAAATAAGCTATTTTCTGTAACTGAATGTAACTGATGCTGAACTGATTTGACTGCGAAAAAAGAGTACTCACTTTTCGTGCGCTAGTAGGTAGGTATCTGCTTTTTTTGTATTTAATATCATTGATTCTATACTATTTTTAAAACCACATGACAATTTAATTTAATCTATCTTAGAATATATAACTTTCGTCTTTACTTTGTGACCTAAATGAATAAATAAATATTATACCTAAATCATCAAATTTATAAGTATTTTAGGCACCACATTAATGAACGAAAGATATATAAGTGCAATCATAGAACTATACATAAGACTCATAAGAGCACGGGACACGCGGACTCGAGTGAATGTGTGAGAAAATACTAATTTCATTGCTAAATGTGATTCTCGTATTCATAAGTAGATAATTTAGTCCGTTTGTTTGTCAATCACGGGGTAACGGAATGGGAATTGCTTTTTTATTCAAATGATTTCATTTCTATAAGTTACATACTTTGTGGACGTTTTTTTATAGGTGGAAGTTATTGATAATCATTCTGTTAAGAAATAGTAGATATTAGGTAGTCGCAACTATTGTTACGTTGATATCTTCTGCAAGGTATGAGCCATTTCTATATCATATCAGTATCGGTCTAGCAATTGAATCGTGAAAGCGTAACACAAAAGCTAAAATGGAAGCAAGTTATGTAATCTTTATAGAAATTGTTAACAATTTTAATTTTTTACTGCTTTAAATATGTTTTTAATATTTTGATTCAAATGGCGGGAATATTGTAGAGAGAGCTGCGGCAACCTTGGTGGCGCAGCGGTAGTGAATGCGAATGATGTGTCTCAGGGTCGATTCCCAAATTGTTATTGCATCTTTTACCAAGATATTCCCAATACAGTTAATGCAGACTTCCTTAAAAGGGAATTACCGCGCTAGAAATAATTACGGTGCCATAAGCGACGTTCAAACATTCAAACGACGGACACAAAGAACACCCCGACTAAGACATGTAAATCACACAAATTGTTGTCCCGTGTGGGGTCGACCTCACAACACTCAGCACAGCGGCAATAGCGAAGTCTCTATTATGTAGAACCTAAAAACATAGCTGGTTAAACGTGGGTGTAAAACACCTCCACTTATCCCTTCGAGGCTATAAATGCCTATCTATGCCGCCGGCCCAATCACCGCCTTTTCCACTTCCCACTCCTCCTCCTTCCCACTTCCTTTTCTAAAGGGTCGGCAACGCGCAAGTGATGCCTCTGGTGTTGCAGGCGTCCATATGCTACGGTGACCTTTTATCATCAGGAGCTTGTTTGCCACCTTAGTTGTATAAAAAAAAGATAGTAGAGTATATTATGTATTTAACTTTTAAGGAGTTAATCCAAGGAAATACTGTGTGAAATACTTAAAGTTTTGTATTTTATTACGAACTAGCTTTTGTCCGCGACTTCGTCCACATGGAATAGTTATTTTGGGCAGCATTTTATTTCTTTATGATATTTATTGTGCAAATAATACACATACAAACTACTGATGGCATTGTTACTAATCAATTAATCATATATATCGACCTATCCGTAGCATAAGGTTACATATGATTATGTCACCGAATTGGGTTTTATGTAGTTCTAAATCTAAGCTGACCTATATATGTTACTAATAAAATTGCTTTTTTTTATGTTATGTGGTTTCGAAGATAGCAGTCGAATAAAGGCACATGTGATTTATTTCTCCACAAAATAAGGTACCCGGAGTATAAATACCTTTATGCAGAAGTAACTTTATTCTACGGATAGGTCGATATGTTTCCGATAAATATACGCATCTTTAACAGATTTGTTCGGAGTTCCATACGAACTTTCATTTCCTATTTTATCCCCATATACTTAGGTCGAAAATTCACAAACGCTGGATTACCTAAATGTTTATTTAGTTCTTATCATGTGCCTAAATACAGAATTTCGTGGTTTTATATTCGATAATGACAAACTCCCATACATACTTTATTATATATATTTATTCCTTATTCAACCCCTTTATTACAACAAAATATATGTGGTGTGTGTCCTTTTTTAGGGTCTAGTGTATATCTCTACCAAATTTGAACAAAATCGGATCAGTGGTTTAGGCGTGAAAGCATAACAGACAGACAGACCGACAGATAGACGGAGTTACTTTCTCATTTATAATATTACTAGCTTTTGCCCGCGACTTCGTCCGCGTGGAATAGTTACATTGCAGCATTTTAAATTTTTTAGGATACTTATTATGCAAATAATACTCAAAAAACTGCTGTGGTTTACAGAAAATAGCTTATTTTAATACATTTTTATAAGTTATGTTTTTTGTTTTTCCATCCTTTGCTAAAAGATAAAGATTTTGCCGATTTGATACTTGTAAGCACGCCACGTAGTTGCCCATAGAAATAGTTTTGTTTATTGTTATCATAAATGCTGCTTATAGGTGAAACTGCACTCTTTTAACCAGAAATGGCTAATCGCTCATAATTATTGGAATACGGGAAATTAAAACATTTTCCCTTTTTGCCATTCCATTCATGATTATAGCTTTTGTAATATTGCTTCCTAGATGAGTAATATGTAGCCGTGTACCATTACATAGTCTTGGTGCGTGATTTCTCATTGACAAGTCTGGAACACCAATTTTTAGCCTTAACTTATGGGAAAGCACTCCTGATAATTCTAAAGAGTTGAGAAACTCAATCGGGTACGATGTCATTTGTTTAGTGTCCATTGTCTACTGAGAGGTACACGACAACATCCGAACATCTGACATAATTTGTACGTTTATTTGGCCTACTGTCAAGTGTCATTTGTCGGTGGTTTAGGCGTGAAAGCGTAACAGACAGACAGAGCTACTTTCGCATTTATAATATAAAAGTAGGGATAAGAAGGATAGATCGAAATTTCAAAATCGCTGAAGCAAATGTTTATTTACTTCTTATAAAGTGTCTAAATACAAAGTCTCATGGTTTTATATTCGACTAGATGTTCCCGCGGTTTCACCCGCGTTTATCGTTACTGCGCCGCCCCCGTGGGTCGTAGCGTGATGTTGTGATAGCCTATAGCCTTCCTCGATAAATAGGCTATCCAACACTAAAAGAATTTTTCAATTCGAACCAGTAGTTCCTGAGATTAGCGCGTTCAAACAAACAAACTCTTCAGCTTTATAATATTAGTATAGATAGCTGACCCGCGCAACTTCGTCTGCGTCACATCATAAGAGAAGGTCGTAGGCACCTATAATACAATTTTAAAGGAGCTGAAATCCACGAACCACATAAGAACCATTGAATAAAATTTTATAAATATACCTACAGCAGTGCTAATTTAAAATCACGCAGAATAAACCAGGAGAAACATAGTTTGTATGTCTGTAATGGGTAATTATTTTGCTGCGATGTTATTTTAAAACTGCGATATCTCCTAAGATATTCATTGAAATCGAATGATGTAAAGGGCAATTTTGTTTTAAATTAAATGCTTGTGATGAATAACGTATTTATTTGGATAAGGATTAATATCATGTTTATAAAAACACCTTCGCAAATAATGCATTATTTTATAACAAATTTGGTTAGCATAAAAAAGGTTATAGTGAGGCAACCTTAAAAGATAGACATATACGGTCGCGGACTTTTTTTAGAACTTTTAAAGGGGAACAATTCTGTCATACATGATTTTTGCGAGACTTTAACTGTTTACGCAGCGCACGCAGCGAAAGCTCTCAAAAGGAAAAAAAACCCTCCGATTTTGAAACATTCTTCATTGGTGCTCCGCTCCTATTGATCTTAGCGTGATGATATATAGCCTATAGCTTCTCTCGATAAATGGGCTATCTAACACTGAAAGATTTTTTAAATCGGACCACTGGTTCCTGAGATTAGCGCGATCAAGCAAACAAACAAACAAACTCTTCAGCTTTATAATATTAGTATAGATAATGACGAATTCCCGTACAAACTTTCATCTCTTATTTCAACCCCTTTATGCCCTTTTTTACAACAAAATGTAGCCTACGTCCTTTCCTATGCTTTGTCTTTTGCGTGATTTTTTTTGGACATAGGCAAATTTGGTAATATATTTGGTAATATAATAGATAAATTTGGTACAAAGGTAAACCTTTGTACCAAATTTCATCAAGGTCGGTTCAGTGGTTTAGGTGTGAAAGCGGAACAGACAGACAGAGAGAGCTACTTTCACATTTATAATATAGAGACTAGTAAGATGATTCAAGGTACGGTGACCGGACGCAGGCAGTGTTGTTTGGTTTTCTATTAGATAATTATCAGTAGTAGGTACATAGGTAGTAAGTAGTCCATAAGCTCAAAGGTATGACATCACTTTGTAAGATTGTGACATATTAGTTACATTATAATCGTTTTATTTAAATATATAATTATATAGTCTCTCGTCTATATCTCCGAACACTCCGACATGGTATATTACACCTACATGTTGTGGCTTTAGGTTACACGTATTAGGGGCAAACCTATTATCGTTTACTGGACACAATTCCAGATGCCGTGCTGTTACTGAAAACTTCTAGGCAGAAAACTCAATAACAGTTTGATCTACTCTGGAACCGAAACCGGGACCACACGCACAGTAGACGCAAACACTACCGCTGCGTCACCGCGATATTTAATATGCATATCGCTCGAAATATTTTATTCATAATTCTGAATTCAGTTTAAACATATCGCTTATTTAGGCTCTCACCGAAGCTAGGTATAATGAAAGCAATCCACCTGAATTCGCTACTTACAGAACGAAATAAAACACAAAGATATTTTTTCATTACATATAAAATTTAATTATCAAGTCAAAGGTAAACTCATCGTTATCACTAATAACAAGAAATATACAGTGTCGTATTGGGAAAGTATACACCAATGCAATCATTTGACTCTTATTGCTACAGCATAAAGTCCAAATTCTTTTTTCATAAAGCTGGCGTGGTGGCACATTTGACAGCCCTCAAGCAAAGCCTAGGAAAGTTACTTTTACTAATCCCGAGAGTCCTCAAACCAACCAACAGCCTTAAACTATCGAGAGTTCTACGGAAGCCAAAATACAAAAATATTAAAAATCTAACATTCCGATACAATATTAACCCTAACTGATTATTAAATAATATTATTACAATATATGAACATTTTAAAACTACTAAATAGACTTACGGTATGGTAAGGCCTCTTAATAATAAAAAAAAGAACTTTAAAATGTAAAAATTGATGGTGTTCTTTTTATACTCGATTCCTCTGTTCTTTATGGGCGTCATATCTTTAACAATCTATACACGCATTTGGACGTTCAAACAGTTTAAAACATCGAGATTCAATATTAATTCGAATTCTTTATGTATTAGATCTAACGCCAAAACAATACATATTTTATAACCTAAAATTAACCGCCTCGTCAAAACTGAGGAGTAAAATGTACAAACTAACTAATTCCTACGATTATTAATAGTTTTAATTCTATTCTGAACTAGATAAAGTAGGATTAAAATATGATATCATTTTGTTACTAGGTACTTATTAATGTTTTATGTGTCATTGTTGGCGTTAGGCCTCCACTAAAGAAACATGCGGATACAACTTAAGTTTACATTATAGCACCACTACTTACATCAAAATAAGGCTCAGAATGATATAGGTGGGAATGCCAAATATGAAATAAAAGCAATTTTTAATACTATAAAATAATACCAACCACTTTTTTTTTACTGTTTTTTTTCTGTTTAGGGCTCAAAAAGACCATGTAAAATTATTCAGATAATTAAAACGGGACACACTAATGTAGTATTTTTCTGAATAATTGTACACAGCTGTTATTAAAACACTGGGATTTACATTTAAAAACGCGAGCTTCAAAACAAACTCAACGATATCTGTCAAAATAAAGTTATTCAACATGTCAAATAATCCGACCAATCACTGCCAAGCTGACGACAGTGCGTTTAGCTATTGTTATTGTGCAATAGCACAATAACAATAGCTAAACGCACTGTCAAATATCCGTGATGTTGGCTAGCATGGGATGAGTGATTGGAGCTTAGTTCTTTCTAAAAGTGGTCAACTTTAACAGCAACAGTATTCAAAGTGGTGGTAGCGGGCAGGTGTATCTGATCCCAGTCCGTGCTTAGATGTGCTTCAGTGTCCGTAGCTTTGATTGTGAGGCCTAAAGAGGGGACTGCGTTGGCGCAGTGTGGTAGGCGCAGGGTCACTGGCCTCAGGAACACCAGGCCTTGAGGCCCGCACATCACTAGTGGGGACAGCATCGCTTCACCTGTTACAAGTACAACGATTAGTACATGGTATAGGAATTAGGTATAATATCGGTAGACCTACCATGGGCTAATATAGTGTCATGATAAGCTACTGGGTGCCGATTCTATTGTACATCACGTTAAACATACTAATAATAACAACAAAATTTATCGAAGTGTTTAAAATTAGGACACATTGTACGAATTTAATTAAAATTAAACGTTTATTGATGAGCAAAATTTTAAATTACACTCACTACAAACAAATACTAATCTTAAGATAAATGTTAGAACAAGATTAATATATATTAAGTTTACATTCAACAACTTTTATTTAATTTTGATATACGTGATATATAACATCAAATATTATTGATGTATTTTAATTGTTATATTACATTAGCCCATGGAAGACCGATTCTTATTTTATTATGTGCTTTGATTATTCAGGCAAGTTAAAAAGGTATGGATTTTTTAATATTGCAGAAAATATTGTGACAATTTTATATGTTTTTACAATAAGCTCATATTTAATAAGATAATCAGGAAATCATTGTAGAGTTCATTAAATGGTGTGGTAGAGGAATTAAAGTGATTTTCTTTTTTATATTGTGCAAAAGTTTAAAGGCAGCAGATATCGCGGAGGGTAGTTGTAGAGTGATAGGTATAACATTGATTGGACACACAAACACAAATCGCAACACTTAAATGCAGATTAGTAGATAATGCAAGCAAGCAAGCATGACAGACACCATAATACACACATTGAAAGGCAACAATGAAACTTAACCTTAAAATAATAAAATATATAACGCGGCATTAACCTTAAAACCTTTAAAAGATAAATAAATAACGCAAATTGAGTTCTGCTCGAATTTTTTACAGATCTATTATGTCAACCGTCTAATAAGGTCTAGTCAGGTAGTCTTTATATCAGGAATGACTAGCATTATTTAAATAAATATTTTTTTAATATTCTGTGGGTGAATAATATCAATAAACTTTTTTACATTATTTATCTGGAAATATTACATTATATTACAATTTTTTTAAATTTATTTCGTTAAATGTTTCTAACCTGGCAGTGCTCATTAGTTTGGTCATTGCTTCGACTATCCATTTTATAAAAAAATATTATTATGCATTCCATATAATCAATACTTACATTAAAAGACAATTCGGCACATCACAAATCTAACAAAACATTGATTGAAAATCATCAAAGGGCTAATATTTACCAATAGTTACCCCTGTATCTGTTATTTATTATCTGAATTAGAAATTAATTTCGAGATTATTAAAATGTCCTAAGATGTTTTTTTATCTGATTCTACGAAAAGAGAGCATGACAATTATAAATGACAGAAATTTGTAGAATCGTGGTCACTATGGCCCAAAACATAAAGACAAAAAGCGAAAGAAACAACAAAAACTAAAACAAATAGACGTCATTGAACATAATGTACAGTGCACAAATCAAACATTTGATCAAACATACGATCACGTTGGATGCAAGTAGCACAGTCGACGTCTTCGCTCTTCAATCTCTAAGTACGAGTGTATTGTGTGGCAGAAACTGCGCAAATATAAATACAATACATGTTTTATATAACCAATGTTAGTCTTATAAGGTAAATAACATATATGATAAAGTGAGTGATATTGAAGCTTCTAAAACTATTGTGCATGAATACAATTTAATGAATGTATAAATAGATCCTATAGATAATATTAAACTAGGCAAATATAACAAAGCCGATTAACATCTAGAAGGAAACGCTGTAACTAAAGTCACATTGCTACATATAAATGCCGTACATGCTTTAATACATATAATCGTGCAATAAATATATAAATATGCATAAAATAGCTCCGTGTATCAAATCCACAACATCGAATCTAATATTCGAGAACTAATTCCGTAAAACAATCACAATTCCCAATCCTGTGCATTTCAGCGCCAATCCATTTGCAAATATTAAATGCCAATTAGTATGTGCAGACTACGTCACTACAAGGTATACGCGTGCTTCGTTACAAAAGCCTTTACCGTTGTCCATATCGATCGGAGGTCCCCCCACTCGCTGGCTCAGTCGTGGATCAGACACCGTAAAGTAGATCTTTTGCTTGATGCCCGGCGCTATTGCTTTTGGTGGTATTATTAATGAGACACCCCATTGTCTATCTTCTAGAACGCCTCCTTCACTGTCAAATATTCCCCAAGTAGTATGAGGACCTTCAGGCTCAACTTCCTCCGGTTTATCAGAACTAGATTCGTTAGAATCGGACGTTGATGCTATCACTGTATTCTGGTTGTGAATAATAGTAGTTTCATTTTGACTGGCTGACATGTTTTGAGAGTTTTCCTGACTCGCGTCTGGACTTGTTTCTACTATCTTCTCGCAAAATGTTACACTTCTGCTCGGTTTTGTAGATTTTTCCAGTAAATCCTGTGAAGTGTACGGTGTACTTTGTGGTTTGTTCTCAAAGTTCATGCTGCACTCTGATGCATATTGTGTTTCCATAGACGTCGTGGACTCGTAGGGAATTGGAGACGTAGTCACTTTCAATGCATTAGAAATATGATCCGCCTTCCCATGCAACCTAGGAGCGTACATCGGTTCACCTTTCAATACATTATTTTCCATGTTCTTAGACTTTTGCTTTTCTGCGTCGGTCTTTGAATCAGTTAGTCTCAGCTTCGAAAAATCTATTTCTTGGAATGTCTCTGTATCGGCTTTGCTTGCCTCGGCTTTGCTTGCCTCAGCTTCCGCTTTTGTTTGATATATGGGTTCTCTACGAGACAAGTGATTAGCATCACTAAGCTCGTACGGACTACTTCTAGCGCTGCTATGACTACTTCCTTGATCCTCTGGCTGTGTTACTTCCTTGGTTTCTTGATGTGATTCGTAGATAACACTTTCTTTCAAGTCTCTTTTAGAAACATAAAGAGGTTCTCTAATTTTAGTCGAGTCACTCTCATTGGCTTCCTTTCTAGTTTGATAAATCATTTCCTTCTTCGCTTGATTTCTCTGTTTTATGATTTCGAGCTTCTCTTCTAGCCTTATGCTATAACTAGATTCTTTCTTAGCTAAAAGAGCTGCTTTTTCTCTCATAATTTCTTGTTTGGACACATAAGTGCATTCAGCTGAGGCTGGTCTAACTTCACTTCTAATGTCCATCATTTCGGATCGAGTGCCATATTGTGGATCGGAACAACTAGACTTAACTTCAGCCCGAGTAGCGTAAGGGGAATCGGTTTGTCCGAGCCTCGCCATCATCTCTGTTCTTGTGGCATAAGGAGGCTCACTCATACATTTACTCATAGGCGACACTCTACCAGGATAATTTACTGGAGTTTGTAATCTTCTATCAGGTCTGACACCATAGTGATTTTCAGTCCAAGAAGTGCCGGGCGGCGGATCATACGTTCTCTTTCCATAAATAGGATCTTTATTACTTTCCATTCTTTGCTTCAACAACTCTTCTTTAGTACTATAAGGAGACTCAGAAAATCTTTGCCGTAACATTTCTTCTTTAGTAGAATATGCACTGTCAGGTGTAAGTCTCGTTCGTAACATTTGCTCTTTGCTGGAATAAGGAGATTCACTGCTGTATAGAGAATCGGATTGCTTTGCAAGCTCTTGCTTGTTTGTATACAGACTTTCTGACGTTATTTCGCTTCTAGTCGCATATGGACCTTCCCGTACAACTTCAGACCTAGTTGCGTATGGACTTTCCCTCACAACTTCAGATCGAGTGGCGTATGGACTCTCTCTTACGACCTCAGATCTTGAAGCGTATGGACTTTCCCTCATCATCTCAGCTCTCGTGGCATATGGACTTTCTCTTATCATTTCTGATCTGATAGCATAAGGGCTCTCTCTCACACACTCAGACCTTGAAGCATAAGGCGGTTCCAATAATGGTAGATCCAAAGTAAGTCGATTTCCGTACGGATTCTCAAAACTCTGGTTAGACATTTCTGATCTACTCCCGTAAGGGTTTTCAGTGGAAGTATCATAAACCGACGTGTATGTCCTTCGAGGCTTAGGAATAGGATCATAAACAAGATGCTCTTTGCTTTGGTATAAAGGTTCTGGAGGTAGCGGCTGTGTAGGGTGAAATGGTTCATGTTTAACTTGCTGTTGTCTTTGGTAGATAGGATCTATTTTGGTTATCATATTAAAGCTGGACGACTGTCCGTAGATGCCTCTCCTATTATATTCTATAAGAGAGTTCTGCCTGCGTAACAGAGGGGTAACTTTCGGTTCGGTTTCTATGTCACACATGGAATTTTGTCTCCTCAAACTTTTAACTACGGGTTTAGCATCATAGTCTCTGACAGTGCAGATAGATCCGTTCCGTTCATCACAGAAGGAACTCTGTCTCTTTAAGATTGGTTTCAACACTGGTTTCTCGCAAGAAGATGAATTGCTTCGTTGCAACATTTGATTTCGGATCTGTTGGTTTCTCATATGTACGCTCATGTCTCCGAGGTCGGACTTCTCTCGTCTCAACATCGGCACTTGTTGGATATGCGGTCTCTGTTGCAAGTCACTCTCGCATAGTGACTTTTGCCGAGACACCTTTTGTGAATTTTTCGTTTTCGAACGGAACAAATCGAGGACTGCGTTTTTAATAAACGACGGCTTTTTAGACAATTTCTTTTTAGTTTTTGGCGAGAATGTCTCGTCGCGCTCCACGCTCGAGTTCATGGCATCTGATGAACTGCGGACACCCACAACCAAACACCCACTTAGTTACTCAATGATAAATATTTGGACATATCAGATATTCAACATATTAAGAAGACTCACTAAGTCTACTAGTAAATTGAACAATATCGAAACCTCTGAAATGTCCGAATGAGCATGAATTTTTTCAATAGATGAATTTTGTGATTCTATAAAAAGCATATTGAAATAATGATCATAAAATATTGAAGAAACATCAATACGACATTATAATTAGATAATATATAAGTACAGAGAGAGAAAGATTACAGAAATAATAAAGTAGAAACTCTAGAATAAGAAATATATTCATTGAGAGATTTAATAAGAATACATATTGAATAAGAAAGGAATTGAGATGATAAACTTAATTCAATATGCTTTTATGACATAATCAAGTTGCACTAAAATGCAGACACGCACTGCCAATAGTTTGTTCCGCAACAAACAACAACTAATACATTACAAAATGTTATTTCAATATTACAATTTACAGACGCCCCGATATAGAGATATATGTTACAAAATATATGTATTTATATACCACATACAATACCATAACTAATACTGTGGCCCATCAAGACATGTTAGTCGTTTGTGAAGCGATTGGTGTTTGCATGTTAGAGCAAATTGTACAGGGGCCTATACAACACTGAGAGAGCTGAGAAATGTTTCTCAAACATGCATTCTGTATGTAAAAACAAGTTTGACTCGTTGAAGTTTGAGAAAACTATTGTGTACTTTATGAGTTGAATGGGACTGTGTACAGTAGAATACAAGTTAACGCTGAAGAATGTAGCCATAAACACAAGCTTACCTTAGATTATGCATATGCTGCGGTTTTCTGTAAAGCTCGAATGCTGAACCTCGTTGCTCTCTACTACCTGCTAAATCTGTAAAAATACATTTTTTTTTAATTCTTGTTTTTTTTGGAACTTTTACGCACAGCGTATGTCAGTTCCATCATAGCCTAAACATAATACTAACCTCATATTTAACTATTTTAATACATCCGACATGAATTTGAACAAACCTTTCGCGTTGTCGCTATTAGGTTCCGATAAAATTTTGTGTAACATTTTATCGGAATTTAACATTTTATTTTTTAATTTTGTTAAAATACATTGGTTTTGTAAAAATGGCAGTCGAATTAAAGCAAATTATATTAATATATAATGTCCGCTCTTTATATAAACTGTCCCGTTGTTAGGCAGGTGCCTCTTCTCATTGTGAGACAAGACAGGCCATAGTCCACCCCGCTGGCCCAGTGAGCGTTGGCAGACTTCACATATCTTCGAGATCATTATGGAGAACTCTCAGATACGCAGGTTTTCTCACGATGTTTTCTTCACGGTTAAAGAAAGCGATAATGAACTATTTAGTTAGTTTGAAAAAAGTCAGAGGTATAATAAGCTACTACTTTACAAATTATCACAAAATTTCCTTTACGTATTACTGGACTTCCAGTAATACGTAAAGGAAATAAAATAAAAGACTTATCTGAGAAATTTGGATTAAATAAATTGTGACTCTGTTGCTATTACTTAACACAAATATAATATTAGAGCTTATAGTCACACAATTAGAGTTGCAATTGCTTAACTTTCAAATTTCGAGTTAAGTCGCTGTTTTACTGGAAGTGCAAAAATATGTTACCTCTTTATAATATTAGTGTAGACCCTTAGTTCCCAAAGTGGTCCAGGTGGGCACCCAGGGGTCCACAGGAGACTTGGACGTCTACGTGGCGTGACAAAAAAATGGGGGTCCACAATTCGTAAGCGGGAGTCCACGAAAATATTTATTTGCTTTCGATAGTGAAGATCTAAAATGTTGGCTTGACTTCACCTATCAATGTAGGCAAATACCTAATATTTTAACCTCTTAAACGTCCATGACTCCTACGGTGGAGTCATGGACGTTGAGGAAGTTCAGCGAATAAATACGAATGCCAAGTTTGTAAAGTGATAGATAAGCTTAGCAATGAAAAGGCGCCAGGAATAGACTGCATTAGAATAATAGACTTAAAAGCAATAAAAAAACAAATTTCACCAGTTTTGGCACACTTTATCAATAGGTGTCTTTCGGCGGGTCAATATCCTAGCCTACTTAAGAAAGCCATAATAAGACCTATATTCAAACAGGGAGATCACACCGATTACACTAACTACAGACCAATTGCTATCCTATCTGTGATTAATAAAATAGTAGAAAAAATGGTGGTAGGTCAGGTTAGTGAATTCTTGGAACAGCATCAGATACTATCTGATACTCAGCATGGTTTTAGGCGCGGACGTAGTACCGCAACAGCGCTGTCGAGCTTTTCGGAGTATATAAATGACAGTATGGACCAGGGTCATCAGGTCCTGGCGTTATTTATAGACTACAAAAAGGCATTCGACACCTTGGACCATGAGGTACTTCTCCAGGCTATGGACGAGTGTGGAATCAGGGGACCGACTAATAAGTGGTTCCAGAGCTATTTAAGTGACAGAACTCTTCAGACGAGCATATCAGGTACCACTGGCAGGGAAACCGCAGTTACTCTGGGAGTACCAACCGGTTCCGTATACGGACCAGTTGGTTACATCATGCATGTAAATAGTGTTACCAATGTAGTTAAAAAATGCCGCGTTTACATGTACGCCGACGATATGTGCCTGTTATATTCGTCTAAAAACATACAAGAGTCGAGAGCAGCAATCCAAACAGACTTTAATAATATCACCAAGTGGGCACACGACAATGGCATTTTAATAAATATTAGCAAAACTAAAATTATGCACATACATTCACCACATAATCTAGTTGCAAAGAATATCGCTAGATCAGATATCAGTATAACTGGCCACACATATGAGTGCTTACACGCCGCGAACTTGAACTGTGTCTGTCAAAACTTAGAGTACGTAAAAACATTTAAGTACCTGGGTCTATGGGTGGATTGTAATGCTAACTGGAAGACACATGTTGATACAGTGTGCACAAAACTCAGAGCAGTACTGAGTAAGTTTCATACGCTAAACGCGCCATTAAATAGAAAAACATTACGTGTTGTCTATTTCGCGTTAGCCGAATCTTTAATAAGTTATGGACTAAGTACATATGGTCGCACATTCAAAACTTATTTAGATTATATTAAGTCACTGCAAATCCGCTTTTTAAAATACCTTGTTACCCCTAAGACAAAACGCAACTGTAAAGATAATTATGATAAATTGTTTCTTGTATGTAAAATACTTCCTGTTCACGAAAGGGTCAAATACTTGGTGGTCCTTGAGCAATTTCACAATGATAAATATAAAACCAAAATTAAAAATACTTATAATACAAAACGTGTAAGAGAACAGAAAGTAGTCCGTCAACCAGTAAAGAACTATTACGGTAAAAGAACCAACAAGTATTTGATCCCGACGTTATATAATACTAATAATTGCCTTCGGCAACTTAATAATAAAACGAGTAAACAAACATTGAAATATAAGTACAAAAATATTTTACTCACAGAGTACGGCATGCAGATAAAAATTTAGAATTATTGTAGTATTTATTGTTACCTTATATTATAACACTAAACATAGTACCTACACGGATATATGCATATTTGTAGCTATTAAATAAAACTGTTATTGTTGTTAGCTCATACCAAATGTTTATCGAGCGCTATTCCCGCCGACAAACTGTCACACAGTTTGGTGGGTATATTTATCTTGTGTAATGTATTATATTCAATAAATGTTTTAATTATTATTATTATTATTAAGAAATATGGTACAAATGTAGCTGCAGGGAGGCCACCGGAACCAGCTAAATTTTGAAAGTGGTCTACGAGAAAAAAGACTGAGAACCTCTGGTGTAGACTTACCTATGAGGTGTGGGTTATGTGGCAGGTTGATGGCGCGGTGGTGGGACGGTGGCCCGGAGTAAGGGGGGGATTGTGGCGGCATCTGACCACCGTACATGTTCTGTAAAACATTTACATTTAAAATTTGTAATATAACATTAACTTCAAAAGAGAGAAAAACTGAGGAATCGTAACTAAATAACATAGAATAAGCCAAAATGTATCTTTAAGCTAAACACGTAAACGATTAGGTACATTAAAAGATTTTAGTAATTATTTTGCTAGTATACGATAACATGTGTCTAATATGTAAATACCTAAATAAAACCAAACTGGAATTAAACTACTTTATACGAATTTTATAAATACATATGTTTAAAGTATTTTAATTTCAATATATAACATTCGCATAACGTAAAACAATATTAAATAAAACACATGTTTTTGTGAGTATGTAACATGTGAATTATGCTACAGCTTACAAACTATCGAACCGAATCGCCGTCATACAGCCTTGTGACTCAGTTTGATAGTTTGTAATATATATGTATATTTTATTTAAACCTTAACTTTGTTTATAAAAGCTTAGAAAGTTATAACTACAGTAGAATTAGGTACTTTGATGAGATGTTTATCCACCTGGTCATTCTGTTTTGTTTCTGAACTATGTATGTGTTTTAGATAAATAATTGTAATTGTCGGCCTCGATGGCGTAGTGCTTAGTATAACCGACTGCCACGCCTGAGGTCGCGGGTTCGATTCCCGCACAAGTCAAACATTTGTGTGCATGAACATGGTTGTTTGTCTTCGTCTGGGTGTTTCTATGTATAATATGTATGTATTTACAAAAAAGTATATGTATATGTATGTTTATCCATTGTCTAGTACCCATAGTACAAGCTCTGCTTAGTTTGGGCTAGATGGTGTTGTGTGTATGTGGTAGAATATTATATTATTATATTATCACTGCCTTAAATATATTAGTTAACACGGTTTATAGGTTTATATTTTACCAAAGGTAAGTAATTGTTTACTTTTTATAAGTCGTATCTTTTACAAATATATGATTTTCTACGAGCTACTACTACTATTTTTCTTCTAATATAATTAAGAACAAATCCAAACGTGGTTGTTTTAAATTTTATGCGATTATCGACGAAAAACCTCCAAGCGCAGCTATAGTTTATTTGAATGTTTTGTTAAAATTGTGTTTATAGTGAAGTTACCTGTTGGTAATTATTGTGGTTATGCGGCCTATGCGCCGGTTGTGACAACGAGTGCTGGTGCGAGTAGTGTGTCGCGGCCGGGAACGAACCCGGACCGCCCGGGGCACCCGGCGCAGACACTCGCGGCGGCGGGCCGCCCGCCGGGGGAGGGGGCTCCATGCTCTAATAGTGCAAATTGTGAGATTAGTACCTACTAGTGCAGTTTACAATACTAATTAGTACAAGACATTTTTTATAATGGCGGGTTTCGTGGCTGGCAAATCGCGAAGATTTTCATCAAATTTATGCAGGGTATCCCGTAAAGAAGGAAAACACTCTCTCTCCTGAAACACCTCATGTTAAACCTATCTCAGGAACTCAATTCAAGGCTCAGGAAGTAACTATTTATGTACTTATATGAAATTTACTTCAGCATATTAATAGTAATAAAAACGTATTTAAAAAAGAGAAAATAATGTAGTATACATACATACATAGATTCACGCCTGTTTCCCAGAGGGGTAGGCAGAGACTACGGATTTCCATTTGCTACGATCCTGACACACTTCTCTGGCTTCATTCACTTTCATCACATTCCTCATACACGCCCGTCGGTTCAAGGAGCTCTTAACCTGGCCTTTGTCCAGAACGCCTCCGATCTGGTCGAGAAACGTTCGCCTAGGTTTTCCTCTTGCGACAGTTCCATTCACACTAGCCTTGTAAACTTTCTTAGTCAGTCTTTCCTCGTCCATTCTTTCTACATGTCCAAACCAGCTTAACATACCCTTTTCTATTCTTGTAACTATATCCACTTTCATGCCGCATCTCTCTCTAATCACACTATTTCTTATTCTATCTTTCAGAGTCACACCACATATGCTTCTCAACGCTCTCATTTCTACAGCATTTATTCTGCTCTCATGCTTCTTTTGCCATACCCAACTTTCACTTCCATACATAAGTGTGGGCACTAATAGTTCTATGAACAGCCAAACGTGCCTTTTCGGATACATTTCGACTGTTCATAAAAGCGCGTAGGGCTCCATTCACTTTGTTGCCAGCAATCGTTCTCCTTTCAATATCTCCGTCATGTTTACCATCCCTTGTAAACAAAGTACCCAAATATACAAACTCTTTCACTTGCTCCACTTTTTCTCCATCAATCATAACATTACACATCGTCACGCACTCTTCCTTTTCAAATACCATTACTTTCGTCTTGCTTACATTTATTTTCATTCCTTTACTATCAAAAGCACCATGCATAATAGTTACCATCGCCTGCAACTCTTCCGCCGATGACGCAAGTATTACTTGGTCATCGGCATAAAGAAGACATTTGACAAGTAACTCATTCATTCTTAATCCCCATTCACAATCTTTTAAATCTTTCAAACAATTGTCCATGTATAGGTTAAACAGCCAAGGTGACGCTACACATCCTTGTCTAACACCTTTATCGATGCTAAACCACTCTGTGTAGGTCCCATTTATCCTAACACAAGCTCTGGAATCATCAAAAAGAGATTTCAGAGCTCGCGTGAGGTTGCTATTCACTCCATACATGGACAATGCCGACCAAAGTTCATTCCTCACCACTTTATCATAAGCCTTTTCCAGATCCACGATTCTAAAATCTGTATTTAATATGCATTTTTTAATAGTTTCATTTATTTGTTGCTATGGTATACAGAAAAACAAAGAATTGTGAAATATTGTATTTTTATTACATATTTCAGGCTACCTGAAATATCTATTGTATTTTATTTTGAGACCTCAAACAATACCTAAAGCTGTTTCAGGATTATCCATTAATTAGAAAAAAAATATAGTATACATTTAAGCAAAAACAACAATTAAGAGAAATAAATAAATATTGCCATAACGGGACATTAAAGAATGCGGGACAGCATCCAAAGAGATTCAATTTCTTGTTTAAAAAAAGAACGATCAAGAAAGTTGATAAATCTAATAGTTACGCATAATATTTATTTCTAAAAATAATATATAAGTAGTGCATATTAGTTCAAAAAATCAAATGCTATTTTGCTTACAAAGCTTACATAATTATATAAATTACATTGAAGCACGTTATATGAAATAATAATGAATAAACCAATACGTACCCCATTCCTGGGATGGTGCGAGTTGTCCGGCGGCCTATAATGCTTGGGTTTGGGCGGTGGGACGGGCTTGTATGGCGGGACGGGGCCTCCGCCGCGACCGCCGTAGTCCGCTTGAGACGCAGAGTTTGTACGCCCACTACGGAAACATTCAAATTATTAATAAGCAACTGCGTAGACTTCTAAAGTTACTTACCCTGTTAAGACTACAATACCAGATATAATAAAAAATCTTTTGTTTCTGGCTACCGGTGTGTCGCTGTGACTCAATAAATTTAATGACCAACATAATTAGTAAATTTGCCTAATGCATTTTTTTACGTTTACGTTCTAATAGAACGTCTTAAACGTCTTCATTAGAAGAGATACCTATCTTTTAAAAACATAACTAGCATTGATCAGCCTGTAGAGATTATACAGGCTAATAAATTTTCTAGTTTTACAAAAAGATTTTGTCGCTATACCTATTACCTATATTTAAAAATATGAATGAATATTTATCATGAATTATAAAAACAAGTGTAGATTCTCACTAAATCTTTATTTAATATTTCATTATGTTAACGAGCCAATACTATTAGAAATAGTTGATCCTAACTAATATTATAAATGCGAATGTGAGTTTGTTTGTATGTTACGCTTTCACGCCTTAACTACTCGACCGATCAGTAGAAAATTTCGCATAATCGTTCCCAGGGGTACAGGAAACGACATAGAGTACCTTTCATCCAGGGAAAAAGTACTATTCTGAAGCGAAGACACGGGCAAAAGCTAGCAAGTCATATAATAAATTACATGAAATGTACGCACCTGTATTTGGCATGGTCATTGGTTGGCACGTTGGGTAACGACGGTCCTCGCGTATGCATTGGCGTATGAGGACTATTTCCATTCATAGGCGGAGGCCTATTCGTCTGGGGACTTCGATACTCAGGGGCCCTTAGAACAAAACAAATACAAATTTTAATAACTACAAAACTAGTTCCCGGGTTTACTTATCAAAAATTACTTTGATTGGAAGTAATTCTTGAATTGGTCAGTAGGTACCGTTTTTCTTAAAACTACCGTAATGCCAAGAACTTGTTATTAGCCGATGTGTTGCTTTACAATATTTTAAGTATTTTTTTTTTAATAAGGCTGCTCCCTCCCCTGCATTAATTCCTGTATCGCGGAGGACTTTACAAACATACACACACAAAGAACATCCTGAATCGGAACAACCATTTATGGGTCACACAAATTTTTGTCCCGTGTGGGATTCTAACCTACAACACTCGGCACAGTGGCAGTGAGCCACTACACCATCCTTGCAGTCACATCATGTGTGCATATATAACACCGATACCGTACCATCGGTACTGATTACGCTTGTAATAAAACAATTCGTTTATCGAACATTGCTACAACAACACAATTACAAAAAAATAAACGGGATTAAATATAATGATCATCAAAAATACTAATTAGTCAGCAAATATTGCACAGCATAACTAGCATCTATACGCCTCAAATCACTGCATTCCGTCTTGGAAGTGTTAGGTTATGTTAAGTTTTTTTTTTTAAACCAACACAAAAATAGGAGCCCCGCGCAGCGGGGCTCCGTCGACTTAGTTTAATCCCTTTAAAGTTTGCTGATCATGAGTTGCTGATCAATTAGCTATTTCTGCTTACAGATTATATTTTCTGCTCACAAAAATACCAATACTTTGCTAACCATTTAAATAACACCCAAAATAAACTCTGTTAACTTATAATCATTCACACAGGACACAATTCGATACAAGTATGAATAAAGAATACACTTCACCAATACTAACATATTATCTTTTCACATCTTACACTGAGAACAGGCCCGTGCCCAAGAGTAGGACAATAAAACGGCTGATTTTATTATAAAGCCACGGCGTCCAAATATCACTAACCAACTAAATGAACATGTCTTTACAAGTATTACTTGAAGTTGGCCATAGTTACACAATAAAGTAGAGACTGGAGGGGTATATCTTATCTATTGTTAGTATATTTCCTATTGTTCCGAGTCCGAATTGTTGACTCCTACCTCCTACTAAAGGATTTTGTCATTGTCTTTTTTTATCTAAACATCGTGGTATTTTGTATGATTTTGGAAATATTAGTTTCTATATAGGTTACTCGAACATTTGTTGGCGGACTTCTTTATAAACTGTTCCCGCGGTTTCACCCGCGTTTATCGTTACTGCGCCGCCGCCGTGGGTCGTAACGTGATATTATATAGCCTATAGCCTTCCTCGATAAATAAGCTATCCAACACTAAAAGAATTTTTCAAATCGAACCAGTAGTTCCTGAGATTAGCGCGTTCAAACAAACAAACTCTTCAGCTTTATAATATTAGTATATATGAGAAGATAGCTTGTCTGTGATTTTGGTTAAAGTGGGCCAGCTTGATTTGAAAAATACCTTCGCTCTACAAAAGATACGCCAAATAACCTAGTCATACTCCAAAGATACGCCAAATAACCTAGTCATACTCCAAAGATACGCCAAATAACCTAGTCATACTCCAAAGATACGCCAAATAACCTAGTCATACTCCAAAGATACGCCAAATAACCTAGTCATACTCCTATGTGCCTAGAATTACCAAGTGTTTTAGAAGACTCTATGTTCTGATAATAGGACAGTCAGTTTGATGTTTGGGCCTTGTTCTTGTTGGCTAGCTCTGTTGGGGTGAAGATACTTCCCAAGTTGACCTGTCTCTCTTAGAATGACATTCCAGGTAGCGATGTGTATAACTACATTGGAAAAGTATACAACTCTATGTTTACTTAGTACATAGTTACGTGCGGTGCATACTACTGTTACTTCACTACGCGAGATAGGTACTGTGGTGTGTGATGTTATACGCATTAATATACTCCACGTTATAATACTGTTATTATTTATATTTATAAATATTCAGACAACGGACACAAAATCACTTAAATCAGTATAACTATTTGAGTAGTTTAGTTTCAAAATCCTTTAAAATATAAATGAATTATTCTAGCGATGTTTGCAACAAACTGCTACATATTTAATAGAATTTGAGTGGGCTTTGTTGAAAACTATCAGTGCTATGCGATAGAAGCAACGAAGGAGCTTCATATTCAAACGGAACATTATTTTTGTTCTGATATCGTTTTGGCGGATTTGGAAACTATACTCCTCATTTGTGGATTGCACAATTTTTTGTATGAGGTTCCAACCAACAAAATTCGGTGCAAGGCGACTAAAAAAACTACTTCCAATCCAAGCAGCGCATTTTACGTACTAATGCACATGTATAATTATGCGTAAGTTCAATATATTACCTCATCGTATTGGTCAGTATAATCATATGTTACTTACCTATAATTGTTGTCAGGGCCTCTGTAGTCGAGTGAGTTGTGTTCGTGTGAGTTGGAGTTTCTCTGTGGACTCTGCGTCATGTTGCTTTGTGACATCGCAGTGGGGTTGGGTGGGGGCGGGGGTTCCATTTTGCTACAACATAAGTTACCGATTAATATAAAAGAAAAATTGATCGTCCATATTAATTTATTAGAAATATGAAATATAGTTCCACGGCTAAACCGAACGTTTTTGAGGACATTAGTTATAGAATTAGTTTAAGCTAGTCATGGGCTACGAAAAAGGCAACAATAAAATATATCCAAGAATTATGATCTTTGGTTTTCTTTCACAAGGGAAGTGATGCCATATGTAATACATATATTTACAACTCAAAAGGTCAGATAGACCTGTATCACAGCCACATTTCGTCAATGATTAAAATCATTTGCCTACTCAAATGCCGATTAAAATTACGAATGTGAAATACATGTATTTGTTAGTTTGCCAATTTATTACAAGACAGCGATCAAACAATCAAACGAGCAAACGATTGCCACGATTTATTACATATATGCAGACTATGGGCCAGCGATAGAGGTTTCTGTTGACCTACAAACGCAGAGTTCCTTTGAGATAGTAATTTTTCCAATACCCATAGGAGCGAATCCGTAGATAAAATCTAGTACCTAATATAAGGATTACAATTTCGTAGACCGTCTGACAATTACGTATTTAACAAACAAATGTATTAGATGACATACATAATGTACTAGACACTTACATAGAGGGAGGTGCAACTTTGAGATCGTCGGGCGCGTTGGGCGGCAGGCGACACGAGCTGACGGCCGAGCCGTTGTTGGACGCACCGCTGTACTCGTACGGGGACGTGCCGTCGTACGAACTTTGCTGTTACACATATATTATCATTACCAAGGCATTTTTAAAGCTTATTTTCTAAGCTAGTCCGATAAAAACATTACAAAAGACCTAACCACTTAAAGTAAAGGCAAAAATTACACGTTTTTCTGTGCGAAAGCCTGTACACACAGCGACACATCAACCTAGACTGCTTGGACTTTGAACTATTAGAAGTTGAACGCTGCGAATCGTGCGAGAGAGTGCGTTATATTTTTGTTACGTTTTATCCTTACCATTACATCGACACCACTATGCACTGTCCCTTTCCGACAATTCTCTATTTTGTATGTAGCGTAGTTATGCGTATATAGGGTGTCTAACTTAATGTGTAGCCGTGTGTACATAATAATAATAATAATTTATTATAAAAAAAAATAATAATAATAATAACATACATTAATATGGACGCACTTTTATATTCCTGGTGGAGCAGACATGTTGCGAGTTTCTATTTTATGTCCCACGTAAAAGGAAAAGCCGTTTACCGAGACCTTTTATTATTTTTATTAACTCAGATCTGCTAGTTGAATATTTATTTAAAGTAGACAGAATTATAAAAATATTTTTTGTTATTGTAGTGATAATGACATTTTCTTTCAAGAAATACTCAGTGGCAATAGGTACCTACGAAGTCTGGGACTGGACCCGGTGAACGAAAATAGGCTTACGAGGTTTAGGGGTAACCAAAAGCCATAACTGGCATAATATAGGCATGGTATGAATATAATATAAGATATGTAGGTATGTGTGTTTTTTCTGATATTTTAAGTTACAGTACTCTTTTTAGTTTAGTTACCGGGTTGTTTGGATGTCGATGTCTGTCCAGCGAGCCCTGCCCCTGCGTGGGCTGTATGATCATGCTGGTGGGCCGCGCAGTGTACGTGGCCGCCTCGTCGCTCCCCGCGTCCTTCGGCGGTCCAAACAGACGCTCTTGCGCACTTGGACGCTGTTGCGCCTGATTGAAGATAAGCATAGATTGTATATTTTCAAAAAACAGCTAGGTATTATTAATGTGTTGCAGGAGAAGAAACAACAAACGTAAGTAAACCTAGACACAATACAATTATTTGTAATCACAGAAATTATCATGGCGTGTGGTGTCGAACATAAAACACCTCGAAATCTGCATCATCCAAAAACACGCGGGTTCTTAACTTACATTGTAATAAATAATTTATTGACAGATGTTGATTAAAGTAGAGTCATTATAAAAATCCTATAAAAAGCACCCGCCATTTTTTTACAATAAAATGAATTATTTTAATAATCACTCTATTTCTATTCTAAAGTTATTGAAGATTACTTTTTAGTTTGGATTGTATTAAACTGTGATTTTTAGTTTTAAACTAATATTTATTTAAATTAAAATGTTATTATGGTTTTATGAAATTATATGGAAATAAATGGCTATGATTTATGCCTATTAGACTCAATGAATAAGAGACTTGATATAAAGAATATAGTGGTAACTCACGGCAGGGTTGTGTCGGAGCGAGTGGCCAGGGTGTCTTCCAGGCGGCGGCGCCGGCAGCAGCACGCCACCTGCTGGCCGCGTCACTGATCCTCGCGGCGGTAGCTCCGGCACTGTGGGAGACAATACAGGCTTAGGTATTTGTCCTGGAGACGATAATTACCTTATTGCGTTATTAATCTGAATGTTGCCAAAAGAAATGCTCAGGTTCGCGATTAACCAAATCAGCATGTTTTTAGAATTGCTGTTTTTTGGCAGTATTACCATTAGACATGTCCTACTTAGAAGTTATTAGGTCATAAATTATTTTTTAAAGGATTAATATAGATAAACGAATGAGAAGAACTCTTCAAGGAAATCTCCTTTTCCATACATAACGATACCTCGAACTAATATTTGTCTGCCTAGAACAAAGCAATTTCTTTCCAATATTACCAATTTAGATTATAGATTCCAATTCTATTCTATATACCAACGAAACAGAATTTATCACATTTTTTTTTTCATTTTTTATTTTTTTTATTCTATCACATACACACAACACCATCTAGCCCAAACTAAGCAGAGCTTGTACTATGAGTACTAGACAATGGATAAACATACATACATACTTTTTTTTGTAAATACATATGTATTATACATAGGAACACCCAGACCAAGACAAACATCCATGTTCATGCACACAAATGTTTGACTTGTGCGGGAATCGAACCCGCGACCTCAGGCGAGGCAGTCGGTTACACTGACCACTACGCCATCGAGGCCGACGAATTTGGTTTTACCTAATCAATAATGCATCATTTACATTATTGATTAGGTAAAACCTAGGTACTCATATTTATTTCACGATGCTTAATATTAGTTAGTAATAAAATATTACCTGTACCATACAACGGTGAGTGCGGTGGCGAATGAGTCAAAGGGTTGCACTGGTACGGAGGCGCCTCATTGTTCCCGCTCATGTTGTGCTGTCCCTGGTTATGGTTCAGACCATTCGTGGTCGCACCGTTCGTGTTCGCTGAGAAACCGTACTTGCTGTCGCCGTAACCGCCTTGCTGTTGGTGCATATATAGGTATATTAGAACATCTTTCTAGCATACTACTAAAATATAGAGCTTCGAAGATACAACCCTAAAGGATGAGGCAGTTTGTTATAAATCGCCCGCTATAACTACACCAAATTTTTTTTTTTTTTTTTTTTTTACCTAACTAATATTTTAATAGCGAATGTGAGTTTCCTTGCTTGTTACTGGCCGACGACATGAAACTTCGCATGTACACGTTGTTAGGGTTACAGAAGAGGACATAAACGTTTTATTTAGAAAAAAATACTGTTGTCGAGAGATAAATAAATAAATAATGTTTTTATTTACGAAATAATGATTGTAGTACAGAATGAAAAATATACATGGTAGGTCTTACAACGATTCTACGTACAATCCTGTGGGTGAAGTTCTGTTACCCTTGATAAACCTATCAAGGGTCTGGACGTTGTTAATTAATTTCTAAAAAGAAGAAGAAGAATTAACTTCTATCTATCTAAACTAACCAGTTTAGATAGATAGAAATTAATTCTTCTTCTTCTTTTTAGAAATTAATAAACAACGTCCAGATTAACGTAAGTGATGCCGCAGACAAATTGTAGTATAATAAAGTTAAAGAGTTTTTCTGTTAGAACGCTCTACTTTCTGGCACTACCTTGAAAATATTTTTGGGGAAGGTTTATGATCACGCTACAAGCCATGATGGAAGAGCAGAAATCTCTAACGTGGGTAAAACCGCGGGGGAGAGCAAGTTAAATATATTTTCCTATTTACTTTAGTTTTAGATTTGCTTGACAAGTACCCGTATACTTATACCACTACACAACAAGTCAGGATACTAAATAATAAGTAATAAATTATCCGTTTAACTACATACATAGTTATTACATAAACTATAAAGACTTAAAAGGAAACACTTCATTACGAGTCTCATAACTTTATGACAAAACCATTGATTTACTTTCAAGATTATTAACTGCCTGTGCCGAATATGGTACGAGATGTAATAAACGTAATAAATCTTGATACAAACCGTATAAGGCGGGGGCACAGCATCGGCCATGTGATTCATATCGTCGTCTCTATCCATATTGTCTTGAGTCGTGGCTATGGAGGGATCCGACGATGACTTGACAAGTCTCGGCGCTGGAGGCGGACTCACTTCTAAGTCACTTTCAGGACTTGAAGCATACGACAGCCTGTTCTCCGTACTCGACGACATTGAGAACAAAAAGTCGTCCGACAAAGGCTCAGGCCTCTGTTCCCATCAATTTAATCAGCCGCCATTTTGTATGCGTCCACCATTTTGTGTTTCCGACCATTTTGGTTGAACAGCAACGTCCGGTAGGGTGGGTTATGGAATGGGGTGATAAGACAAGACAAATGAATGATTGCATATAACACATTACAGAAACTAAAAACGGGGTTTAGCGTCTGTCAATGATTAATGGTACTCTGGGTATTTACACACGGCAATCGATATTCAAATGTTAATATTTTGATGTAAGTATTGTTAAGTACTCGTACAAGTCACACATAAAGCTTTTCACAGTAATCGCATAAAAACACTGCGCTTTAAATTAGTTTGGCACATAGCCTCTTATAATAAGTTTGAACTCTCTATTTGAATATCGATTTAATAAAAAGGTGGTATTTAACACTGGTATTGTGACAATATTTACAAAACAAAAACACACGTTGGATCAAATCATTGTCTAAAACTAAATCATGTAATAAAAACAAACTAAAATATATATTTCTATAAAAAGAACAGTGCAAGTAAATTAATATAAAGCAGTGAAGCAGCCAATATACAAATAAAAAGCTATAAACTATAAAATGGTCATTACTTGTGCTAAATCTAAAATGGTAACTACATATGTATTTGTTAGTACTATTTGCTACTCTAAACATACCCTAAATGCTGTTCAGATATCGGTTTACTAATGACAGTATGGTTATCTCTTTCTGCCTCATTCTTAGCCTCTTGCTCTATCTTTTCTATCTCTTCCAACTTCAGAGTAGGAAGCGAGAGATTCCTATACTTATTCAGAGATCTCTCGGAAACAGTCGGTAAAGTTCGGACTTCGCTAAACCTCCCCTGTTCGACTGAAGGTTTCACACTACATTTACAATTAGGGATCCTACAAGTTTGCCTGAAAGGCTTTTCGAGAGTTTTGAATATTGGCTTCGGCATCTCTTTCTGAAGTCGAGCCTTCCATTCAGGTACTTCGTTTGTCTTTTTAATGTCATTATCAGTTGTGAAGAACGAAGCGGGTCTATATTGGTCTGTCATTGGAACTACGGAAGACGGTCGCGGTAAACTCTGAATTGGAGACTTGGTATTCGTAGTCTCAAGAACACTATAGGGTCTAAATGCTTGAGGTGGATAAACATTTTTTTTCGACAATATTTGAGAAAGTTCAGGTGATGCGTTCAGTGGAGTTTTTAGCTTGGGGCTTAATTTTCTATGGTAGTAATTTTGTCGATCATCATACGGATAATTGGCTAGAGTATGTCTGTTTTTAGCGGGGTAAGTATTGGGCACACTATACGCGTTGTTAGGCATGCAGGGGGTTAAAGTTTCTGAGTAGTAGTAAGGCACTACATGATTCCTGTTAGCGTCATACAAATGGTCGTGATGTTTAGTGCTAGGTTTAAGATTCAATGGGGGCAAGTTTTGGGGTGAGCTGACAGGACGTTGAGGGGATTGTGGGTACATGTTCAGTGGGTAAGAGATGGGGTAGAAGGCCGGGTATGGGGATGGGGGAATGGGAAAGTATATGTCCGACACCATTTCAACGTGCTATACCGCCGCAAGACAGAACAGAAACGAATTGGTTAATATAATGTAGGTATTATGATTATTTGATGTGGATACAACTTAAATGTAATACTTATAAATATTTAAAAAGATATCTTAAAAGAATTTAAGAATTTTAAAGTCATTAAGTTCAACAATTCGTGATATTTTCAGAGTCCCATATTTAGGCACCCGATAGACACTAAAGTATACACTGAAAACTAAACATTGTCGGCGGTACTAAGATAACATAATTATATAAGTCGAATACAAGGCTTCAAAACGCGCAAAGATAGATTAATTTTAAAACCGAATGTAATAATTATTCCTTTAGGTTAAGCTTTTTTCTATATATTCTGATACAGATTCGATTCTAAAGTTGTATCCACATATAATACGCATATTAAATAAAGAACAAAAGTACTAGAGACATAGAGAGCACATAAATTACCAAATGCACCAATTTGCCTTTACCAAGCAACCATCTTGAAGCATGATGCGTTTACTGTTGTCATAGACGAACACATTAACATTTACATGAATATTTAAAGAAATTATAATATAATTAATATGAATAGTTTGTTTTGTTATTAGACAAGATATTAGGTTACGGTTTGACATCCACTTAGTCTAAAGACATCTTTAATATGTTTGAAGGCTTGTTTCACTACTATTGGTGAGAAATAGCATGACATTATTATCAAGCTATTTCTGATTTGCTGAAAAATATCTGTTATAATTATCATCGATTACAGTCGGAAGCAGCTTGGCTATATAACAATGGCCAAAGAAACAAAGTCATGTCCATAAGCACAATGTTCCTTATGAAAACTAAAGTCTAGTCCACTTAACTCTATTCTGCGGTCGTGATTGTAGCCAAGCATTATGTCCATTCTCATAAAATATCGGTAAATATTTAGTTAAAAAGAAAATTATACTTTGCGATACTTTTCACAGTAATTCTGCCATAACGAAAAGGTAATGACAAATAAGAGCCACTTATCAGTCTGTTTAGAAATACAACAGCCGTATTAATGCCTGCGAGGGCAAATGGTATGGTCTGCCATAGGTCGCAATTTACCAAGCATAGCATGACTATGAGTTGCATTTATGTATGAGTAATGACTATACATAAAGACGAAATGTACACAAAGAGGGCTCTTTCGCGATTATACGTGCTATAATAACTATAGATGATAAAATAATTTATCATATGAAAAGAAACTTACAGTGAAACCGTGCTTCAAAAAATAATATATTTTCGAACCGTGTCTAATAACCAAACAAAAACTTACATCTACCCTCAATTTCAAAAACATAATCTTAAATTTAGACATCATCTTTTTGAACTGTATCGTTCTCACCTTGGTTTCCGACACCCAGAGCTGTTGCTGCTGGGTCCTTTGTATCAGGTCGTTGAGTTTGCTGAACCAAGTATTCTGGTTCGCCTCGCTTAGTGTGATGGTCTGTGTGAACACGTGGCCCCATACTCGCTCCATGTGTTGACATTGTTCTAGAAGCTTCTTTGATGATTTGTGGGCAGACCTTGAATGATAATAGGTAAATACATTTTAAAGAATGTGTCATTATCTATATTGCTTTGTGATTATGTACTGCCATAAAAATTCTTAGTAGAATATCTAGAATGAAAATTTGAATGGAAATGGAAATTGCTTAGGTACGATTAAGTTCCTGTATCAATTAATCAATTTCGGTACTCAATAACACTTTGAAAGTAATATAATATAAAATTACTAACTTAACAATATTGCAAGGGGATATCTAAAAACGATAATTACTCTCAGAATAAGCCTATTTAGCTAAAGCTATACATGTTCAGTCTGCTAAAGTTGACACTAAAGCAATTGTTTGTGTAAGTACCGGCATTCCACTTCATTAGACGGTACTTTCCTCACCGGCTAACGATCGTTACCACACTAAGTTTAACTAGAACTGTTTTTCACTTGAAGATGTTTAGGAAATCTTAAGACAATGTACACTCACTTAGGCAGACCGGCTCGGAGTTGTTTAATGATATGTTTGTTATCTGCCTTGAGGAAGATGACGATGGGGTAGAACTGAGCGTAGTTAAGGCGGTCGACGGCGTTGGGCGTGATGTCTAGCAGTGCGTGCTTGCCGCGCTCCATCACTGACCTGATGCTCGACAGGCGGATAATGCCAGTCGACTTCGTTTTTGCGTCTTCTAGGGTACTGTCCATTTCTAGAATAAGTTAACCATCATATAAGTATTATTACTTACTGTTTAATACAGGGCTGATATTATTATAATAATATTAGCTACAGAGCTAAAACTCTCCTACTGCCGAGCAAGGGCCTCTTCTTAATGTGGAAAGGGTTAGGCCATAGTCCATTATGCCCAGTGCGGGTTGGCAAAGTTTACATATCCTTGAGAACGTAATGGAAACTCTCAGACATGCAGGTTTCATCACGACGTGATTTCTCACCGTTAAAGCGAGCGATAATTAACTATTTAATACGCGCATAACTTCGAAAAGTCAGAGATGCGCGCCTTGGGATCGATTATACATTTTTACAGCGATATATGTTTTCCATGGCTTCCGCTGTGATCATTAGGACAAAAACGTCATGTAGTTCAGCTTCTAATCCTATACAGTATTATTACCCAGTAGCCGTCGGTATAATACTTTCTGACTTGGAGCGTAGCGGTATTGTATGTGACTTCTATGCATTAGGTCCAATATCGAGTCGGACGGAAAATTACACCAAAATTATGTCACACGTATAGTTTTTGTGAAGAGATCCTCAGTACTCGCATGGAGTCTGGAAATGTTCCCAGTTATCGGCGATAGGTTCGCTCTCTAGTACAAGGGACCTAACACCATACTTGACGAAATTAGTCTACTACTTCAAAGGTACAGGCGTGAGACTAAGTTTACAGCTATAGCAAATGGTAACAACTACTCATGGACTTGAACAATACAGCTAAGCAAGTTCATATTTAGTAATGGCCATCTGCTATCGAAACTTCTGCCTACCGCTTTGAGGCTATAGGCGTGACACTATGTGGTAGCTATGGCAAGGCAATTGGACTTTGGTCAATGTAGCCATCTTCATCATCCTATTCTTTGGCAATTTTCATTTATATATATATTTTTAGTCACGTCTTCCGCTCTAGGAATAATTCCTACTAGCGGTCGCCTAGTGCTCGAAATTCGACCAAAGTTTGCATGTAAGATATGGCTGATATATTTCATTATAATATATTGATATATGTAACCATAGTTACGCGCTTCCACTGCGTGTGTCAAATGCATGGTTGTGTGCGTGTATTGTTTTTTCATTTAATGTATTTCTAATGCATATTTTATAAAAATATTAGGATTCGCCCCTCTTTCTCCATATAACCTTTAACTGTGTCAAATTTCATACTCCTCCGTCCGCGCAATTTCCGTAAAAAGGGGTACAAAGATTTTGCTTCACGTATTAATATATAGATATCGCGGGGACTTTACAAACATTTAAACCACGAACACAAAGGACACCAAGATTCGAAACAACTATTTCTGGTTCACACAATGTTGTTGTCCTGTCTATGATATTTTTAGGACGAAGCGACCACTTAAACCAGTACGTCATCCGTGCATTCATCAAAACCTCACCTTTGGTGCGAGCGTGCAACGAGTACAATGGATTTAATAAAAAAATTGATCAGTTTGATATTTTTTCTGATGCATTTTATTCATTCAAAAATAAAATATTGAAAGCGTTCGCTTAATTAGTAATTGTTATTCTTAGTCCAATAATAAGAGCTCGAATAATATGAGCTTAGTTATTTTTAATTATATTTGATATTATTGTATTATTATTATTTGTCTATTGTTGTAATTTTCATATATGTTAATCTGTGTTTTAGTTATAATACTTCTATCTTTAATCTTAAATAGCTTGTATGTATGTCAACCTTGTCCATTCTAGTGTATGTTGTGCATGCCTTTTATAGGTGTACATATAAGGATAATAATTGTATAGAGTGCTAAATGTTTAAATGTTATATATGTATACTGTTGGCGTGTCTATAAATAAATAAATAAATAAAACCTGGTATAGTAAGAAAAGGGTAACTTACTGGGTGAGGAGAACTTATCGGGGCTCTCAGTGAGCAGTCTCTCCCGCGCGATGTCGGCGACGGCGCCGAGCACGATGACGGGGCGCACGAAGCCGGGCTGCTTCAGCACCACGCGCTCGTACGCGGGGAACTTGCTGATGCTGTCCGATAGCACCACCTCGTCCCAGTGCTCCTGGAAACATCATCACCACACGTTATTGCAATTGATGTAACTGTGAGTGGGTTCTCCACTTACCATGAGTAAACCAACCTGTTGCATTTAAGTTTACATCTAGCCGAGTTAATACTAAAGTATATAAGCTAATAATAATTGTGGGAAGGGTTAGACAAAGTCCACCGCGCTGGCCCTCTACGGGTTGGCAGGCAGCACATATCTTTGAAAACATTATGAAGAACATTATGGAGAATTCTCAGACATGCAGTCTTCCTCACGATGTGTTTCCTTCACCATTAAAGCAAGGGATAATTAACTAATTAATACGGCCATAACTTCAAAAAAATAAAGTTGTCAGTCCAACGGTCTCTCACGAAGTTCATTACACAACGGTACATTCGTATCATTATATTTTATTTTCTTGTTTTATTGATTTAAGTAATATTATGACTTTTCCATGTCAAATAAAAAAAAGCAAATAAAAACCGCAATTAGAATATGTGGGATTATATTATGGCACAAAAAGTTAAAAGGTTTACAAATATAGTTTAAAGTCATTATAAACAATTAAATTTAGTGAGTACTTAATACGGCTGATAGATGGCGCTATCTTAGTAACTTTTCATCATAATGCCGCTTCCACTAGATGGCGTTAGCAGTTGGTAACTCTTAGTGACCGAACGCTCACCTTCCCCAAGCTCTTGCTGCGCCGATGCGTGGAGCGTCTCCTCCGGAAGAAATTATGTTTCCCGTCGTTGCCCGACATCTCCTTCTTGGTGGCGTTGAACTGCGCCGTGGCCAACTCCTCCGCGCGAGCCTTGTTGGGGATCGTACCTTTCTGCACCTCCTGGTTCGTGCGACCTGGCCATAAAACAAGTTTAGGTTTCAGAAATGAATAATAGAATAATTTCCTGACCAACATAAACACACGCGGACCAAGAGACATTGTTTTTTTCATTGTGGCTGATCGCCAACATTGACTCATTAAAGTTGACATAGTATTTTAAATAATTTTGTTTGTTTTTCGGGGCCTGAGATATGACCACATCTTTCTGATACATGTTGTAATATAAGAAAAAGTTTAATTAGAATATGTTTTACAATAATACTTATACAATATACAATAAACAACGAGTCTTACACCCTGTTCCTCTACAGCTTATTCGTAGGTTTATGTTATTTTATTTAGTAATAAAAGTAATAATAATGGTCCCTATGAGATGTGCCAGGTGCTCACCTATCCTGTAGACCTGCCAGGCGCCGACGGTGCCGTTGTGAAGCGTGTCCACCACGTGGAACACATCCCCGCAGCGGAACGACATCTCGCCGTCCGTCGGCTCTGTATAGTGGAAGTGCGTCTTTATGTGGAACGAGTCGCCCGCTGCAATACAATACACAAACTGTTAATATTACTCACACAAATTACCTAATAAATTAATAATAATATCACCTCTGTATGTAAGCTGTCCCACTGCTGGGCATCAGCCTCTCGAAATCAGGAAACTCATAGAATAGTGCAGAAATCGACTAAATTTAGTGTTGACCAGAGAACTGATTAGAAACTGCAAAATTTGCAGAATAATTATAATATATATCTAGGTGATTGTAATTACTATTAAAAAAAGGACAATTCCCACCCTAGGAATTCTTGTATTTTTGAAGACTTGAAACATTAAAAAAACGGGCTAAAAGAACACCCAAACTCGAAACATCCATTTGTGGATCACACAAATTTTTTGTCCAGTGTGGAGATCGAACCCACAACACTTGGCGCGGTGCAATAGCAAAGCGACTACTTAAACTACTACAACATCCGTGCAGTGACAACCACGCGATTTTACATGAGCGAATTTACCGATACAATCGATACAAGCGTGTATTATCATATAAATAAATGATCTGGTGATGCATTCATGCAAATGCTCGACTTTGTTAATCAGCAAACGCGCGATTGTATCACTGAAAAAGCATTGAGTTAATACGTACTACGTTCTAGAAGAGACATCTCAATTATAGTCTATAGTGTTAGTAATATGTTTTAGAGGGCATGCTCTATAACTCACCCAGAAAATGATTGCAACGACACGATTAAGTGCAAAATAATACGCTACTACTTAATTATAACTGCACTCAAACGTGTCGATTCAAAAATTTTAGGGTTCAGACGAAATGAGTTAGAGAGCATGCACTGTAATGTGCGTTACTATCAATTAAGTAGAGATCTCTACTAGTACTTATAACTGAATGGCAAAAAGTGGCCGTTTTGAACCATCTAGCATCTGACTAGGAAGTTAAGTGAGTGGTGGTACTGACGCATCTGTCCGCTGGCGACGGCGTTGTACTCGTCGGGCGAGTGCTGCACGATGAGGTCGATGCGCTCCTGCAGGCTCAGCAGGAACAGCACCGCCTCCTCGCGCGTCACGCCCTTCATCTCCATATCGTTCACCTGCACACACACACATACACACATTAAGTTTTACATTATTACTAGCTTTTCCCGCGGCTCCGCTTGCAAGGGAACTGTACTTGTTTCCGGATGAAAGGTACCCTATGTCCTTTTCTGTACCCCTGATAATGTGTAACAATATTTCATGATGATCGATGGTGTATTTAAGGCGTGAGAGCGTGACCAACTTACATTCGCATTTATAACATTAGTTACGATTATAGTTAGGATGTTATTTTTTATAGTACTAATAGTTAGCAGATAATTGATTCATTCATATTTTTTAAATACTATGTACGAGTATGTAAGTATTCTTTACTGATAATGTAAATCCAAGGTAAAAATGAAAACTGTTATAACTCGCGTTCAATTCTGAGCCAAACAGATTGTTTAATAAATTTAAATAGATTTTATTTAAAAAAAAACTGTTATAAAACGAATCTAAAGATGTGTCCGGTTTTTATTAATCATTTATTATTTAAGTGTTTACGATTTAACCCCGAACAAATTCTATAAAGAATTGCATCACAACCGGTAAGAATAGCATATTGATATAGGTATAAATCATTCGATATTCAATGGGTATAAGGATTATTCACCCTTATTGTCCGCTAAAGGAATGTTTGTTCACATAAAATTATAACTATAAACAGATATAAGTTTAAAAACAAAAGGAGGCAAATATATATTGTTTTACGCGGATGTTTTTAAATTTACAACAAAATTAATACATAGACAACAACTCCATAATAGAGTTGTTTATATTTTGACTAGATTTTGCCTACGGTTTCACTCGCGTTAATGAAAATTTTGTCAATAAATTTCTATTCGCCGAGAACAGTACCTACTTTATTCTGGATTAGAGGTACGTTATGTCCTTTTTTGTACCCCTGACAATGTATATGCGAAATTACATGAATATCAGTCGAATAGTTAGGGTGTGCAAGCGATACAAACAAACTCACATTCGTATTTATAATATTAGTTAGGATTTAGCCTGTTAAGTCTAGGAATTCCTAACATAATTAAAAATCTATTGACTGGTCGCTGATGTGCCGCTGCGATTCAATATGTTGAAGTAAAATTGTACAGTGATTTTAATTTATTTTATTTACTTACAAACTGTTTAATGACAAAAAGCAACGACAGCTCAGTCGGGAGACCGGACGGACGGTGAGACGGGTTCGAACCCACGTCGCGCACCTCTGACTTTCGGAAGTTATATGACTTTTCGAAATTATGTGACAATTATCGCGTGCTCAGTGCCTCGGAGAGCACGTTAAGCCGTCGGTCCCGGCTGCCATGAACATCTATGGCAATCGTTATTGGGAAGTCAGTTCCCTCTAATATCCTGACATTTATCTAGCCTTAGGGTATCGTTAGCCTTCGGGTTGTGGAAGTCAGGTGGCAGCCGCTCCGTGTAAAAACTGATATCCAGTCAAATCCAGTTAGACTATAAAAACCGACCCCAAGTGACTTGGGAATAATAAAGGCTAGGGAGAAGAAGATTGTTTAATGACAATATGTTATAAGTATTGCTAATAATTTGGATTACAAATTACAAGTACTGATGTAAAGCCAGCTAAGCTAGAATGCTTTTAGGAATGTGTTCACGTCTGGAGGGCAATGGGCGGGATATGAACCCACGATCTTAAGTCCAATGCGTTATACAAACATACACGCACCGTCGGTTGTTTAAGGAAGGGTTTCTATTCCTTTCCCTTTTGTGTTAAAGGTTCCTAATATTACAATACCTTGAGAATTTTATCAGCCGGTTGGAGACCCTGTAGGGCGGCAGGACTGGTTGGTTGGACCCCTGACACGAAGACCCCAGACCGGTTGCCACCACACAATCTTAGGCCCACAGAGCCTTCCTTCTGGAAACTTATCAGCCTTGGCTCGCTTCTGTAAATAGTACAACATATAATTGTATAACGTGCTTTATAATAGCAACAGATAACTTTACAGACGGACAATAATCGTCGAAAATAACTGAAATATTAAAATCTCTATTATAGAAAGTTTACAAGATCACCGATTACACTTTTATTTCAATCTATGTATTAAATTTTATTGATCGGCGCTTCCCGTGACCAGCGGACTGGTTTATATTTCGCAGAAAGAATATGCATTGCCATTCAACGTGGCAATGCTGCCAGTCTCCTGGGCACACTACCAATCGACTGCGATAGGGAGGAATTCTATGAAGCCTATTAGAGGGTTTTAGTTTTAGACTTTCCTTCTGTTTTTTTATATTTATGTTGTATAGTATTATAGGCATAAGTTAGTTTTAAAGAATTGTGTATATTGATAATATTCGTAAATAAATAGATATTGTCATATTAATTGAATTTATATATTAGTATAAAAGATGGTGATGTGGCTTACGATGGTTTATTCCTCTGGTTGTTCATGCCTTCCTGCTCTTCGTACAGTTGTCTTCTACTGCTGTAGTAATCTGTCCGAAATAAAATAATATTAACACCTTTATACATATCGTCTAATATGTACCTGTCTAGTTACGTTAAAACTAGTCCATACGACTTTTAAAACAATTCTTCTTATATTTTCAGCTTTCGGTTGCTTTTCAGCAATCTAAGTCAAAGAAGCTAAGGAATAGTCGTCACATCGTGATTTTAATATGTAACATTAGGTATTGATCTATCCTTATTAATATTATAATAAATAAAAGTTACCATAACCGAAATGGGTTGACTTCAACCAAACATTAGCAAAAGAAATAACTAGGCAATTACACGAAACCTCAAGTTCTTAAAACCAAGACGAAGAAGCAAACAGAAGTCTTCCAAACTTGGAACAAGCATCAATCAATCACATACATAATAATTCGACATAGGTATCAAATTTCGAACATGATAAATCAGCAGCATGGAAGAATTGATCAACCCTGCAAATGACTTGTGTAAGATTTGGCTACGTTACCTTCGTTCCTTGGCGGCGGCGGTCGGGGCGGCTGGTCGGGTGTCTCGTGCGACATGGGACCGCGCCGTGCGTCCGCCCCACGCACCGGCGCCGCCACGTACAGGTTCTGTCCGCTGCTCGAGTACCCGGGGGACGCCTCTGCTGCACCGTATACGTTCAGAGGTGTCGCTTCTGTTCAAACACGAGTTTAATGAAGAATGTATTAGTCAGTGTTTGTTGGAGAACCTTTATTAACTAAAGTCAAGCTAAAGCTTATGCATTCAGCCAGTCAGAACTTCAATCTCTTTCCATTTTCTACTCCTACCCTTCCCTTTTATTTGTGGTAGCAACGCACGAGTGATGGCCCCGGTGTTTCAAGCGCTCAGTAACTGTTTTTACCGACTTCAAAAAAAGGAGGAGGTATTCAATTCGTCTGTTTTTTTCTTTCTTCTTTTTTTATGTTTGTTACCTCGTTACTTTCGACTGGGTGAACCGATTTTGATGATTCTTTTTTTATTTAAAAGCTGGTGCTTCCCGTGTCATTTAATTTTATCAAGATTTGACCATTCGTTTTCGAGTTATACTTAATAATGCGTATTTGGCTACCTTGATGATGTTCTCATATTTGGCAAGGTTCACTAAAAACCGAGAAATAAACAAAATTTTAACAAAAAAGAAAACCGACTTCAAGTAACAATATTCTAAAACTTAAAATGCACTAAAAAGTTAATAAATAATTGCATATTCTTGTGAATAATTAAATTATTGTTATTATTGGAGTCGGTGTCAGCCAAGGTAAGTTTGTAACTAATTAAACATGAGATGTCTTACTATAATCATAACATAACATTGGCATGCACAATTACACACATAGACGCAGCACGCGGCGTGCCCACGCCGCGTGCTGCGTCTATGTGTGTAATTGATGATTGAATTGATGATTGATGATTATAGTAAGACATCTCATGTTTAATTAGTTACAAACTTACCTTGGCTGACACCGACTCCAAAAATAACAATAATTTAATTATTCACAAGAATATGCAATTATTTATTAACTTTTTAGTGCATTTTAAGTTTTAGAATATTGTTATTTGAAGTCGGTTTTCTTTTTTGTTAAAATTTTGTTTTCTATTAGGTAGTCCGTATACCGGCTTGCCACCGATGTTGCATATAAGAAAGTTTGTGAATTATAACAAACGAGGGATTTTGAGTTTCTTAGATAACAGCTAATCTAGCGACAAGCCTGTTGTTGTCTTCCCTGTCTTGCCCTGCTTTAGTAGTAGCGTTATCATTAGATTGCATGGATCAGTTTTAGCAAGACTGCGATTCTGAAATTCAGACTTATTTTTAGTAATTAGTTTTTAACTGGGGCATTGCGATGTTCTTTTACAGCTGGTAACTAATTAAGATTAGCAATCAATTAAACATAATTATCATGATTTATGTGAGAACAAAATGAAGAATACTCTTTCCAACATCTCGGCCCAATATCAATAACAGGCTCTATAACAAGTAGAAGAATTGAATTTCTGTCACCATTGATATGACTTCTTATGTAAAGTTAAATAATTTTACTTAGATAGTAAGTAGTACTACTGTTTTACCTTACGATCTATGGCAACAAGGCCGTCTCAAACTCGAATGATTTACCATAATTTACGAACGGCTATTACGTAATTTGCATAAGTTGAACTGTTATGTTGTTCGACGAATACGTTGGCGTACTTAACAAAATACTTAAATGGAAGTCGTGATATATGGCTCGTAAAAATAGTTTTATATCCACTTTATTCTCCTTTTTTGAGATGTAACATGGCTTGTTATAAAATTATGTAAGTAACACAACGAAAATAGAATTTTGTATGTACTTAATGGTTAATAAAAGCAGCGATAGCCTAGTGGGAAACCGTTGGACTGCCACGCATAGGTCTCGAGTTCAATCCCAAGGCGCGCGCGCATCTCTGACTTTTCGAAGTTATGTGCGTATTAAATAGTTAATTATCGCTTGCTTTAACGGTGAAGGAAAACATCGTGAGGAAACCTACATGTCTGAGAGATCTCCATAATGTTCTCGAAGTTATGTGAAGTCTGCTAATCCGCACCGGGCCAGCTTGGTGGACTATGGCCTAACCCTTCTCACAGTTCTCACACTGAGAAGAGGCCCGTGCCCAGCAGTGGGACAGTTTAATACAGGACTGACGGATTATAATGGTTAATAAGCGGTTTCTTATATTAGCACATTATTTCTGCCAATGTATATTTATCACTTCTAAATATTTGTTTTCCCTCGCTTCTTTATAGGTTACTAGATATTACCCGTGGCTCCGCTCGCGTTAATGTAAGTTATATTAATAAATTGTTATCCCTCTAACAGTACTTTCCTGATTGAAAAGTACCATATTATGTCCTTTTCTGTACCCCAGACCACGTGTATGCTAAATTTCATAATGATCGGATGAAGTTAAGGCGTGATAGCGTAACGAACAAACAAACTTACATTCGTAGTTTTTATAATATAGTTAGGATTAGTGATACGGCCAACTTTGATAGCTGACAAAGTTCAATTGTTGCATAAGTAGGTAGATCTGCCTAATGCTTTGGAATAAGTTTGATTATATTTCTTTACAAAGCAACTCAATCACTTTAATAAGTCTACGGGGATAATCACTACTTTAGGCTCATCCTGATTGATGCTTTCGATAACAATTTTATTATTTTTAGTAACAAGAAGTACCACAAGTTCTACCTTTTACTGGAACCTAAAATTGGAATCTAGTTCTACTAAACTAAAACTCGCTGTGAAATGAAAAATGTATACCTATAGGTACGAACGCAAGAATGTATGAAAACGTTATAGCGATATCGATAACGTGGAGAACTTATTTCAATATAGATAACAAGATCGATACGTGCTACAAAGAGCTATCTTAGTTTCTAATTGAAAAACGCCTTCATATTAAATACTGAGCCAAATAAAACGTAGAATTATTATAAACAAATATATAATAGCTGTTATTTAGGGCTAGGCCAACGTGAAATTTGGCTCATTATTTTTTTAAAGACGACTCCTTGCTGTGGTCTTAATTCCTGTGTCGCAGATGAATTTAGAAACATTCAAACTAAGAACACCCAAACTCGAAACAATCAATTGCGAACTACAGATTTTTTTGTCCCGTGTGGGATTCGAACCCACACGACTCGGCGTAGTGGCAGTAGGCGACCACTTAAGCTAATACGCCATTTGTGCAGTGCAATTTCATATCTTATTTAACATTTTTAGTATAGAAGCTTTTCTCCTTTCAGCTATTATTATACTAGCTTTTACTCGCGATTTCGCTTGCGTAAAAGTAGGTTAGGTTAGGTGAAATAGTACTTTTAATATAAAATATAGCCTATGTTACTCAGTGATAATCTAGCTTTCTAATGATGAAAATATTTTAAAATCGGTTGAGTAGTTTTTGAGTTAAATCATTACAAATATAAAAAATCTAATCTTTTTAATATTAGTATAGATATAGATTACTGCCACTTACCTAGACTATTATAATTATTCTGGTAATTTCCATTGGTCACCGTTTCTTCTCTAATCAGTTCTCTGGTCACCACTAGATTTAGTCGATCCTTACAGGACTCTATGAGTTTCCTGGCTTCCTTGAGTGTCATGGCGTCGCTCACTGGTGAGTTGTTGATCCTGGTGACCACGTCTCCTTCGCACAGACCTTGGCCTCCTTGGTTGAGCTGTTCCCGGGCTCGCATCGTGAGTTCCTTCACGTAGAGCTTGCAGCCTAGTACTATACCGAAATCTGTAAAAGAGATTTTCTATGTTTACTTAATTCTTATTCATACTTTAAATGCGTAGGTGTTTCCTGGATCGATGGATTATTTTTGCATAGAGATAGATGAGTTATGGATCACCGAATAATATGGGTTTTTTGACCCGGATTAATGCATGTTCCCCTAGCATACATTTTTAAAACCAAGGGTTTATCCACTGGTAAACATATCAGCATCAGTAAGTTACTTCTGAAGTTCTAACAGATAACATATTATATACTTTACTAAGCGTTACCGCAACTGTTGACATCGGTCTGCCCTGAAAAAGTAGCTGATTTTCTTTGATTTATGAGGTAAGAATGTCAATTCCACAGGTACCATATAATTTTAAATAGAGTATCTATGTAACACTTCGATCCAAAAACCGTCATCGAAGAAGGCTGCGTTCCGATGCGTCCGTCGTTTTAGTCATCTCTAGTGACTACAGTGCCTAGTGCTTTCTTCTAGTTACTAATATTCACCTTCCTTCTTCCCGTTTCTAGTGAGCGACAGTTTGATGGTAGTGGGCGCGGTGGGAGGCGGCGCTGGTGCTCTTCTCCGCACCACCAGGGATACTGTCGCGCCACTGTCACGCAACACTTGTACTGCGCGCGCGTACTCCACATTTTCTAGCGGCACACCGTTAACTGAAACTATTCTGTCGTTGACCCTGGAAGAAGAGATGATATGCTATTAAATTAATCTTTAAGTACATACTTTAACTTGATTGTCAATAAATATTTTTTTGAATATTTTTGTTGTGCCGGATTGTTGGCAATAGTTTAGTGTCTATGTAAGTGTGATATACTTCTGCTTAAGTCTTCGCAAAGCTACACTACTTCTTTATATGTAATACAAAATGTTACCCGCGCTCCTTTAACCTATTGAATCGCATCGGCACACCGGTGGCCAGAAAATATATTTTAGTTATAGGTATCTGGTATTGTAAGACTTGACAGATTAAAAGTTGACTATGTCCTTCTCCAAGGTTGAAGGTTTATTAACAAAAGTTTTTTTAAATATCGGTTCAGCTTCGGTATTGTTACGAAAACGTAACAAATAGACAGAATGAACTTTCTAATTCATTATGTTAGTATGGATTAGTATGATTATGGATAATACAATCATTGCATGCAATTATACAGTGAAGTTAATGTATGCTTCTATAGAAAGCAAATCGGTAGTAAAAGCAGACATTTATGTCGTAGGAAAAGGAAACAATTGTCGGTGGACAGAAACGAATAGTTTCTTTATTGTTGTCTTTCTTCGTACTTGGCATATTTAGTTAACAAATATGGCGATTTGGTAGCCAAAGAATTGTCTTTGGCTACCAAATAGCCATGTTGGTTTACTTCTCAATTGAAAAACTTGGGGTGTGTCAATACACACCCCCAGTTTTTCAATTGAGAAAAGTAGCACATCTCAACTGTGTATTCTCAAATATTTCTTACAGAATTAAATTTCATCAATTACTTAAGTATACGGTGTCGAAATACCTACCCAAAGAAAATGTTTATGTAATACTGAAGTAGAGTTTGAGTCGTTCTCAATTCAGAAACCGAAGGTTAGAGACCAAACCCATCTGTAATATCGACTTTCTTATTTTTTATCACCTTTATAAAAACTGTATACAGTCTGAAGTCTGATGCCATCTACATATATTTATTAGAAACCAAAATACAGTCTACTAGCAGAAACGAAATGATTTTTATGAGTTGTTTGTTTATCACAACTTTTGAAAAAAAATGGTCTTAAAACATTGCCTGACTACTGTCGGCTAAACTACGGTATGATCGGTACAGACCGTCTATTGAGTGAGTCTTGTTACCATCTACAGTAGATTACAGAACCATGCATAGACTCAAGCCTCGATAAGTGTATATCCTCGAAGCCATTCGCAGAAACATATTACACACACATTATCACCTAACGCCAAACAAGCGCATTTACCGACCTGGTTATTACTGAAAATGCTTTAAGAAGGGTAATACAGTTGTACCAAGCCCTTCGGAGAAACACTTGGGCAAGTCTCACGCATAGGCGTGCGATTTACGCAATTGGTTAACTCTGTTTACACTTTCAGAGATATATCCGTGAGGGAATAGGCAGAGATGTTATGTTTTACGCGTATTTGCTAGCAACTGTGTTTTAGATCCTACGTAAAAGAGGGCGAGCCTACTGTCATCTACAATGCAAATTACGAAACTCTATTCATCTATTTCATTTTTCTTTTTTTCTTTCTTTCTATTGAGCATTTCTTGGCAGAAAACTCAATAATCTTTTTCCTGATTCAGGTACCGAACCTGAGTTCTCGAACATAGTATGAATGCAACTCACTATAGCAACGCTACTGATTCTATCTATTTAGAAAAATCCAATAAAATATAATGTAGGTATAGCCTAGTTCGGCCAAATACACTTTATGTAATTGTTAAGATGCAATTGTAAAATTGAGAATCTTTTTACTAAAAATAAATCAATTATTGTAAACTAACTAACCATTTCATTTATGCTCTTCGCCAACATTTTTCATTTATTCTCTGCGCCTATTGGCCGTAGCTTGATGTTATATAGCCTATAGCCTTCCTCGACACATGGGCTATCCAACACTAAATTTTTCAATTCGAACCAGTAGTTCCTGAGATTAGCGCGTACCACCAAACAAACAAACAAAGTCTTCAGCTTTATAATATTAGTAGATATATATAGACTAGATGTGCCCGCGGTTTCACTCGCGTTTATGGTTACTGCGCCGCTCCCTTGGGTATATAATATTATTAGCTTTATAATATTAGTATAGATTAATGTTATGTAAACCAATAAGATTAGCTAAAATCGGTCATATTTATACAGTGTTTCAAACTCAAGTACCATGCAAGTGCCATATTTAGTTCCCACTCAATTCTAAAACTAGCCTAGCGCCAATAGATATGGTGAGAGCTGTAGAAAAAATGAGTACTTACTGCAGTTTGTCTTCAGCGGGTCCTCCTCTCAGCACATCAGACACGGCTATCGACGGGTCCCCGCTGGCGAAGTGAGGGTTGTCTCTTCCACCGGAGACCGCTATGCCGAAGCCGTATCCTGGCACTCGATTCAGACGCACGCGGTGAGTTTCCCAGCCTGCGCTACGTTCTGCCGTCTATAACAAAAAGAAGATTTTTTATTATAATTGATCACTTAATAGTGGCTTTGATCTGGTGTAAAAGATTAATGTTGAACCAAAAGTTGATGACCTTTAATCACCATCGTCACCACATTAGTGAGGCGCGTCATCGCATACAAAAGGCATTCCATTATTAACCAATTGACTTGCAGCGGCACACCGGTGGCTAGTTACAATAGATTTTTAATTATGTCTGGTACTGTAAGACTTGATGGACTACGAAGTGCTTATTAACACTTCTGAATAACTCGTCGTCGTACACATACGTTAAAGCCAAGTATTACACACGTCAGTATCACACACATATACAAAGTTTGTCAGTATGGCCTCACCTAACCTTTTTGTCCAATTTTCTAATTAGTAGCCATGAGTTTGCTAGTATAATTTATCATCGGCTTTTTTGTCTATTGCTTAAGCCAGGCGACAATAATTGAAGGTTCATCAATCAATCAATGTTTTGCGGTCGACTGACTGACTGACATAGGCCTCTACAAGTTTGCATAACAACACCTGAACTTTTTTTGTTCAACAATTGTGCCACCCGATGTAATGTATATTCACAGGACTATCAGGGATTATCTAGGCTTATGGCTTATCCTTATGGATTTAATTGCTATTGCCTATGGACGCAATGCGTGGTAAGTATATAGAAGTAAAAGACTTGGAGAGGTAGATACATATGTGCGCACGAACGAAACGAAGTTACTAATCTAACGCTGATCTTGTGAGAGCTTAATACTTCCTCGGGCACGCCAAAGCAAATAATTCGCAATGAGCAGCTTTTATCCTCAAAAGGCTAGTACCGCTGAATGAAGTTGCACGAACACATGGCTGAGATAAACTGTATTAACACAGCTATGCATGCATGCAGATTCATAGTTTTATTCATTTATATTCGACTGCATAGATAGCGCAGGCGTTTAGGTGGTCGCCTCGCCACTACGACTACCTACGTCGAGTATTCTGGTTTCGCATCTCACCAAATCCAAAAATGTTCTTTGCGTCCATTGTTTGAACATTTGTAAAGTCTCTCGCTAGACAAAAAATTCACTTTCGTGTTACTTTATAAAAGAAAATCTTCTCCCTAGCCTTTATTATTCCCAAGTCACTTAGGGTCGGCTGTCTAGTCTAACCGGATTTGACTGGATATTAGTTTTTACACGGAGCGGCTGCCACCTGACCTCCGCAACCCGAAGGCTAACGATACCCTAAGGCTAGACCAGTGTCAGGATATTAGAGGGCACTCACTGACTTCCCAATAACGACTGCCATAGATGTTCACGGCAGCCGGGACCGACGGCTTAACGTGCTCTCCGAGACACGGAGCAGGCGATAATTATTGTCAATCAATACGCACATAATTTCGAAAAGTCATATAACTTCCGAAAGTCAGAGCTGCGCGACGTGGGTTCGAACCCGAGACCCTCTGCATTGCAGTTTGTTGGTCTCCCCACTGAGATATCGCTGCTTTATGAAAGAAAATATAAATGAAAATATGACGCAAGACGTAGTGATATAATTAAAAATTATATTTTCTTTTAAAACGCTAACTATTATTTATTACATTAAACGGTGTTTGAAATCAAAAGTAGTAGTACTACTGTAGAATGTTTCATATCCCGTCTAATCGCCATTTATATCCATTATAATAATAGTATAGTACAACTAACTCAACTACCTTCATAACATAAAATTTATCTAATTGCAGTTGTCCTTCACTCGGAGAGCGAAGATGGATAAACTTGTTTATTAATAACTTGAACGAGTATCTACTAACATTCAGTTCTAGTTTATAGCACCTGTGAAGTGCTGTACTTGTTATAGGTACGCAGTTTAATAACAGCCCTGTTCATAGAATGGCCTAGTGCGGGTATAGTCCCATTCTTAGTTTAAGAAAGGCGTATATCAGGGGAGGCCAAGTGGCAAACTGCAGAATTATCTGATGGGTTTGTTCCGCATTCGACCCTCATGTTTCGTCCCAAACGTAAAAATACGCTTTCGTTCTAAAAATTGTGCCTCATATGCCCCTAAATTTGGATAAATATTAATTTCTTAATTTAATTCCTATTTCGTCCGAAATTATGTTCCTTTTCTGTCCCTGTTTTTTTGTATTTAAGTTTTGTTGTACCATCAGCCGAAAAATATTTTAAAACACCTCGTTGAGATTAAACCCAGTTTCGTCGAAAGATTTCGGCTTATAATTACATGACATCACGAGCCCGACAACGAAAAGATTTAAAAGATTTTTTAACCATGTTTTGTTTTGCTAACCATATGCTCAAAAATGTAGGACGAAAATGGAATAATTTAAAAAGAGGGGGCGAATGAAGAACATTTTGGAATGTGGGACGTAATGTAGGGCCAAATGCGGAACAAACCGTCTGGTGGCCACCCAAGGTTGTATGGTTTTAACTATAATTCTAGACTGGTAAGTAAACCATGGGCGTTAACGGAGGAGTCCTCACCTAGGAGTACCCTATCGTAGTAGGCGAATTTAGGGTTAGACCTAGATACGCGATGAAGAACAATAAGACCATAGTTGACCACAATATCGGGTTGCTAGACTTTATACGTTTTCGAGAATATTATGGATAGTACTCCATAATTATACATCGTGAGGAAATCTGACCCTCTGAGTACTCTCAGATTTTCTCACGATTTTTTCATTTACAGTTAAAGTAAGCAATAATTGACTAATTATTACGCATATGACTTCGGAATCTCAGAGGTGCGTGCCTTGGAATCGAAATCACGACCTCTGCGTAGCAGTCCAATCATTTCCCACTAGGCTATCACTGCTTCTAATTTAATATAGTTATTATTTAGATCAGTACAATAGTATTCATTTACTGTTGCATTCTTTCCGTTGACCCCCATTCCTCATTCCGCGCGGCGAAGCCTTGGCTCGGCGCACGGTGACGCATGCGCACTGGCCACTATCGCGCCGGTACGCAATAAAAATACCTCGGCGCATTTCTCGTAATGGTTAATTGCTCGTCAGAACATAGAAAACATTTTCTTTGCGATACTTACCAAGAATCGGTATACAATTCTTAAGAAAATTCTTCATTAACTTGTAGAGTTGCTAATACTAAGACTACATTTTTATATTGTTGCCTAAATAAATATAATTAACAATATAATAAATATAATTCGTCTATGTAATAATTACATTAGAGAAAGAAACTGTTGCTTTTTCAAAAATAAAGCGGTTTAAATACCACGTTGCTTTAAAATGTAATAATTTTAGAGGAAACATATTATGCAAATATAATATTTAACTCTTTTACTCAAAATCATCAAATCAAAAGTTGAAAAGGTATCGCGTTATTTATTGAGAGTTATAGATATGTACGTAGTATGAAGTCGTACGTCTATAAATTAATTTAATAGATATTTATACCTACTAACAGTATAAAAAGGTAAACATTTATTTATAATTTATATAAAACTAGATATTCCCGCGGTTTCACCCGCGTTTATCGTTATTGCGCCGCCCCCGTGGTTCGAGGCGTGATTTTATATAGCCTATAACCTTCCTCGATTAATAGGCTATCCAACACTAAAAGAATTTTCAAATCGAATCAGTAGTTCCTAATATTAGCGCGTTCAAACAAACAAACAAACTTTTCAGCTTTATAATATTAGTACCTATAGATTTACAAGAATACGAATTACTCATACAAACGTATGAATCTAATGAATCAATTATGAAATTATTTTGCAAATAGAAATCAGACCTATTTTTGATATCATAGGCAGTCCTTTAATAACGTACCATGCGAGCAAAGCCGAGGACGGAAGCTAGTTTACTACATAACTAATACATCCTGGCATTAAGCATAAACATATAGTCAGATAGTCACGACCGTTTCCCGGAGGGGTAGGCAGAGACAACGGATTTCCGCTTGGCGCGATTCTAGTACTTTAAAACAGCGTTGACCAGATCTCTATCAATCAATATACCTATTTATAAAAGGAGAGGTCGGGTACGGGGACGAGTTTGATGAAATTTCCATTAATAAATAGGGTTTTCGCTTTAATGATGTTGTATTGTTATTTTATACATACAGGCTATCCCAGAAAATGTGAATCAAATTGTAACGGGAGATTCCTTAGGTAAGGACTTTTCAAATGTACTAAATAAAAAAAATAAAAAATTATGACCTTTGGTTAAAATAAAAAACTTAACTACAGGTGCATTGTTAATGGCAAATATTTTTTTGTCACTATTATTATTTGTGAATGATTGAGTCGTCAAAGAACAAACGATTTTTTTTAAAACTGACTTGGTTTTGAAATCGCAGCATTATTTTGGTGTATTTTTTTGCATCAAAGAAAATCTTGTACGTTTGACAAAGAACACAAGATAACTTTTTTATTTTTTTATTTAGCACATTTGAAAGGTCCTTACTTAAGGAATCTCCAGTTAAAATTTGATTCACATCTTCTGGGACATCCTGTATATTACTAGCTGACCCGGCAAACGTTGTTCTGCCATACAAATTCATTCGATAGGAATAGCGGCATGAAATTTTCTTAAATGTCAATGACCATTTACAATTTTATTATAGCTACAAACGGACTTTTTCAAAATTCCCTGGGAATAAAACAAAAAGCACTTCACAATGGAAACCATGCGAATGGAGGTGCGGGCAAAAGCTAGTGTATAAAAAATTTAATGAATTTACTTTGCTTGTATACTACATACCTACATAAAGAACATCACATTCGCCTAGCAATACGACATATTTCAATGTCGACATAAAATTCACGGACTGTAAATCCCAGAAAAGACACTAAGTCACAAATTAATTGGTTTCGTCAAATCGAAACCAATTAAATCGCTGCAATACTATTTTCAATTTTCCATCAAATACTATTAGCACTGTCTAGCAGAGGCTAGTTCATAGTCTGCTAACGATTGTACTAAAGACATTGAAGAGTACGACGGGCGAGCAATTTTGCTTCGTATTTAGAAGTTGATGTTGATCTGCGAGAATTTTAGATTATTACCTCCTCCAAACATTGAACTGATCGCAAAGATGTCTAGGCCGAAGCGCTGATCTAAAGATAAAAAATGTTCAGAAGGCTAAATGCTTATTAACTTAGATCAGCGCTTGGCCATAACTGCACGAGATTGCCGTCCTCAAAAATGTATATCGCTTGAATATTATAATCAAACACAGCATCATGTCACATGAGTATGTTATAAGTGCTGGTTACCTTAGCTTTGGTAAATGTATCAGTAGTTTCATTTTTGTGTCACATATATTATTTCAGTGTACCTATATAATAACTGAAATAATAATGTGACACAAAAATGTTGGCAAACCAAATAAAATAAATAAAAACAATGTAATTTATACGCATCAATAAAATGTTAAATGATTGAAATAAATAATATTACTTCTTCAAGGATTATAGGTAAGGGTTTTACTGAGACCAATCGGATATAAATTAAGTAACTAACTACATACGGTAGTAGCCAAAAACGAAAAATATAAATTCTAATAATAAATTGGTAAAAATAATAACTTTAATACAAGTCTTTGCCTGTTAACAAACAGAAAAAAAAAGTTTGTCTTGTTTATGCAACCGTTCAAAAACCCCATATCCGCATTTAAGGATGTAAATATGCTCCATCCATAAAAATCTTATGAGCTTTACTCAAAACAGGATGCAAAGAAATAAAGTAAACCACAACATACTAGTTGAATCACTGATTACCGTCCTTGTGCTAGCTTCACACATAAATTGTTATTCCGTACATAACCTTATTCGTGTAGAAACATTCAAACGTCCGAGCTTATCACTCTGTGAATTGCAGTAACGAGCTGCATACTAAATTCCGATTATTTCTGCAGTGATATTAAAAAATATTATATTCATGTTTTTAATTCAATTTCGACATGGTCACTATCTTAACGGATACAGTATACAAAAGACTATCTGCAGTATTAGAAGTTTGAATTTTCGCCAATACCAATGCCATAAGTTGCATTCTGTTTTACGTTATATTTTTAACTTGTATTACTGTAATTATATTTTACTGTAAAATTTTATTTTATGATATTTTATTTTATTTTGAACTTCGTTAGTTGAAATTTCGATATATATCTTATTGCATCTTAAATTAATTAATATTGACTACTATTTTTACCTTAATCTGTACCTACTCTGCTTGCAATCTTGTCATTATAATATGTTTTAACTTCAAACTACCTATTCATACTCTTTTCAGACACATGTTAATGGTACTAATTACATTATGTCCAAAATGTAATGAATTTCATAAATTAATTCGAATTTGGGTAAGATTTGCAGCATCGGTCCTTGCACGAGACAGAAATTCGTAGAAATACCCTGTGCTACTAAGAATTTCTGACAGACTGAAACTGTGCTCAGTAGATGGTAATCAGCTCTTAATAAACTGGGTGTACTACACTGCCGTCATAAGGAAAAATATGTATATGTACGTTTTTTTATATTTAATACTTATATTATAAAAAGGCAAGATTCGATATTTTGTTTGTAACGATTTAACACAAAAATTACTAAACCGATTATAAAAATTCTTTCACCATTAGAAAGCTATATTAACACCGAGTAACATAGGCTATACCTTACTTAAAAATAAGTACTATTACTGTCAACCTAACCTACTTTTACGCGAGCGAAGCCGCAAGCAAAAGCCAGTATTGAATATAAAAATACTGTCATATGCGTCTTTTACTGATTACAAATAATTAAAAATCTTAATTGTGAAAAATGTCGGCGTCGTTTTTTCCTTATGACGGCAGTACATCTACTACCTCTACCAGGGATACAGGCGTGACACTCTGTATGTATATATGTTATAATCCTAGATTCCTAGAGAATGTTGCTGACATAATTATTCACATATTCTTAGACATAATATTTCGGAGCTAATTACTAAAATTATACGACAAATTAAGATTACTTAAGTATTTTAATAGGATTTGGTCTACTTAATGTAAAATGACATTCTAGCAAAACACAAATATAGTCATAGACACATGCTTATATCGCCAAAGGGCTAGGCAGAGAAGTATACACATTTCGTCAGCTACATTAAGTGCCAATATAACAATATACAAGCCTATTTCACAACACACTTCATTCCACCCTGCTACTAATAATTGCCTTACAAAAAAATAACAATTACATTGCCTGACCTAAGGGAACCCCCCAAGATGGACCTCCAACATTAGCACAACCACTTTGAATCAATGAGGCAATTGATAAAACAAACATTGACTGACTTGCACTTGACCGCGTTTTTTGAGATTTTTGCCTAGTGGGAGTCTCATTGACTGCCACGCAAGGATATTGAGAAAATCTCGGTATATTGGGATCATACCAAGGCGCATCTGACCTTTTGCAGATACTTGTGTATTTAATAATTAATTAGCGGTCGCCTTAACGGTAAAAGGAAAGCATCGTGAGGAAATCTGCTTGTCTGATAGTTCTCCATAATGCTTCAGAAGAAACGTGAAGCCTACGAATCCGCAGCTGGCCCAGCGTGGTCGACTATGGCTCAACCCTTCACACACCGAGAATTGGCTTGTACCTAGCAGTAGAACAGTTTATACAGAGCTCTTATTATTATTAGCAGAAATTTATGTGACTCATCCAATACGTACACAGTATATAAACATAGACCAGGCATTTCTAATACCCGCTGTGTTTTAACGACGTCGCAAACCACCATAAAATCGCACAAACTATAATATCATTACAACTTATTGATGACACATAATTTACTGAAGAATGTTATAGCCTACACTTATCGAGTCTGTACATCACTTGCGTAAACTGGCCTGATTTAAGCCTTATTGGCTCTAACTACAACTGACTTAGGAACTATTAGTCACTCTTCGGATATACGGTAATATTTTACGTTCATAAGACATGAGAGGTAACAAATTAAGTCTCGATAGAATTGACTAAGGCTCAATTTACCAAAAAGGGATTATCTTGAAATATCTGAACAGCTTGAGTTATAAACTATTCTTTCAGCTATAGTTGTACATATTTTATTGTTATTTTATTCTGTTTACATTATTTGTAGGTAATGATCAAAATAGTGACCAATGCAAGTTCGTACAAAGTGACAGTTATTTTAAACATCAGCGGACAGATTTAAAGAATCAATCAGAATTAAAGAAATGAAAATCGGATCTCTGAAATCTGATTTAATCTAACTTTTATAATTTCGTCTTACAATATGTAAGTCGAAATTATAAAATTTAGATCAAGTATTTTAAGTTAAACTACTATATACGGATTTTATCGCGTTGTTTATATAAAAATAAACAACGCGATAAAATCCGTATATAGTAGTTTAATTTCAATGAATAACATTCGCGTAAACAGAAGACAATATTAAGTATTTTAAGTCTTAAAAGCCAAGTCATTGACTTTACTTATTATTTATTACCTAGATATAGAAAATCTGTGTTAAGTTTTGATTTTCATTTCTTTAATTCTGATTGATGCTTTAAATCTGTCTGCTGATTGACTCTGTTGTTTTTATATAATTCTAATTATATAAAAACAACAGAAATAGTTTAAACATGATGCTTATTAGCAGTAAACTTAGAATTACCTCTATTCTGCAAAAGTATTTATGTGTATTCTTCTCCATATTTACAAAACATAAATCGAAAGCGATTCAACAGTTCAATAATATCATCAGCTTATAAACACACAAGTACTTTCCATTGATCAGTAGATATGATGCGATTATAAACAAGGTTTAAACAAACAAAGGGTAGGTACTAGCAGTTTTCCCGTCGACAACGTGCTCGAGATTTACAAAGAAACGTTTTGTTCTCAGTTGCGAAGTTTTGACAACATTGTTCATTGTTGGCTGATTATCAATCGGCCTTTGCTTACGAGCAATGGCTGTTTCGGATTCGAAACAGCTTAAAAAAATATTTGTGTAGGTGTAGAATTTTATTTTTAATTCTTGTGGTTATAAAGTCATTGGTACTGTATGTCAGGATTCGAAAGCATTCGATAATTATCATGTTATATATTCGATATATTACTTCATAAAAATCGATTTAATTATTGAATTATTTTGTACCCTAGTTTACAATACCCATGATAAATATATAAAATAAAATATTTCAGTCATTAGAGTCGTAATTTCTACATACTTACTTACTTACTTCGCTGGCTCAGCGATCCAAAGTGGATCTTGGCCTCCGACATTAAAGTGCGCCATTCTTTCCTATTTTGTGCCAAGTCAGACCAATCGAGCACATTCATCTCTTTCAGGTCTTTAGCTATTTCGTCTTTCCAGCGGTACCTTGGACGACCCACCGGACGACGCTCGGTGGGACGCCCGAGATATGCTCTTTTGGCAGCTCGATCCTCTCCCATTCGTTCCACATGTCCGAGCCAGCGAAGTCGGGTAGCTTTTATTTCCCCGATGATAGTCGGCTCTGACACTAGATCTTCAATCTCGCTATTAAATCTTTGTCGCCACTCCCCCTTCTCTCCTCTTGTCGGTCCCAGAATCTTACGGAATATCTTTCGCTCCGTGACTAATAGTCTATTTTCTTCCTTCAGTGTCAATGTCCAAGTCTCGCACCCGTACATTAAAATCGGCCTAATTACTGTTTTATAGACGCGAATTTTTGTGGTTCTGCTTATCAACTTAGACACTAACACTTTATGAAGAGCTGCAGTACACCTTAGCGCGTTGACGATGCGGACGGTTATTTCGTCCTCCCTTTGATTTGTATCCGTGATCGTGCACCCGAGATACTTAAATTTGTTGACGCCTCTATAGGTTGTGCCTCTGACTATAAGATCTCTTCTATTTGCTCTGTGATCTTTGTATCTCTTCATATGGAGATACTTAGTCTTCTCGCGACTGATTCCGAGACCCACTTGCTTGCCTTCCATTTCCAATATCTCTGCCATGCTCATTACTTCCATCTCACACTGCCCTAGGATTGCAAGGTCATCAGCATTTCTACATGGCACTCTTAATTTTTAATAAATTAACAGTTTTGTAATAGACAATGTCCTTGCACAAGCTGTGGATCTATGTATGTATGTTTCATATAGAACTTGATTTTAACGTATAAATTATTATCATTTGATATATTTACTTTTATAATCTAAAATGATTTCAAGATTACTTGGACTTTCACATTGCGTTTTTACGAAAAGTTACAAGTGCAACTAAATAGTAGCACTTGTCTGCTATAGAATGTCGAATGCTAAACTAGGCAGTAGAAAATACTTCTAATTACGTATGGACCGGATCATAGGTCAGTTAGTTACAACATAGTGTTGTTAAAATGACGATCTAAGCTGTGTTTAGACAAGGCCGTATGATACACTTTCACTCATACATAAATAACCCGACGAATGTCCTGCAATGCATTTAAACCTTGAGCAAATGTATTGTATAACAATTTCCGGCTTCTTGCATGTCATTTGCAGAGGAGCAAATGTCAAATACTAACCACAAGGAATCAAGGTTGTGGACAACTAAGACTGCCCTGATAATTTTTTACACCAAAAGAAAATAATCCTTAACGTTTTAAATATAGTATAATTGTCTAAACTGCAAATTCTCGTAATAAATCTGCGTAAAACAGTATTCTCTTAAATTAAATTAAACGTAAAACGTGAACATAAATTGCATTTTATTACCTACGACATAATTTATTACGATAATTCGGCTGCAGATCTCGAAGTAATTCTAAAGATCTCTACAAAAGGGTCCTTCACAGGATGTCAGACTGGAGCCCCTTTAACCAGGCATAGACAAATTATTTTACAGAGTGCAGAGTTGATAACAACAACAATTTATGCGGTAGCTAATTAGGTAACTAATTGTATAAATGTGAAACTATGTTTAGTTTATCTTCGTCATCGCTAAATAACAATTAGGCAACATGTTACATACAGTTTAAATAATATAATCAAATATAAGCTACAATTTATAATGAAAACGTGTTACAGATTAAAATTCACGCGTACCTACACAAAATAAATAAGCTCCCCCTTAAAGTAACTATGTCCGTTTGTTGTTTTCTTGGCTAAACCGCTAAACCGCTTTTGATGAAATTTGATATAGCGATTACTTGAAGTACATAGGTTAAGTTATAAAAAACAATGTTCATTTTTCTAAAAGTATTTACGTGACTCAATTCATCATTTCCGCCCTGGAAGCAGCCACATTTATGATTACAGCTCCGCTCTATGACGTTTTATTAAAACTTATTAAAACATCTAAGGCTCCACTCCTGTGATTCGTAGCACAATATTATGTAGCCTTTTATCTTCCTCAAGGATTAGGCAATTAAACGCAAATATATCTTTCCCATACCTTCTGGTAATCCTAGAAATTAGCGCGTCCAAACAAAAAACGAGCTCTTCAGCTTTATTACATTAATAAAGATTATTCACTGGAACTATTTTCAGCTACAAGCGTAACACACAAAACAAAAGCTACATTTATTTCTCAACTACCAACAACAGCTGCAAACTACCTCGAGTCTTCGCAATTTACCTACAAGACATCACCGTCCAATCACGTTCAATATTTACTTAGCCTAAAGCAAATAAATTGTGAACCATTAAGCTCGACCTGTGAAGGCAATACCGACAAGTAATACGAATAAGCATAAAGTCTGCGTGATTCTCACGCGGTCAGGTCAGGAGCGGACACTCCCTAGTGTAGGTACGTACTGTAGCTCAGTCTTAGTCACGAGAAGTAATCACTAGTTTTCATTTTGTAATGAATATGCATGCAGACATAAGCATCGATGTTGGAACGCTTGTTTGATATTGATAGGCAGAATTTGATTCGAAGAAATATTTAAGGCTTCGCTTGCGTAAATGTAGGTTTATATCAATTTTCTATCCATTGGGAACAAGACTTTTTACGCTATGTACTTTTCTGTGCCTCTGACGACGGGTATGCGAAATTTCATGATGATCGGTCGAGAAGTTAAGGTGTGAAAGCGTAACAAACAAACAAACTCACATTAGTTAGGATTTTTGGATGTGATGTATGATGGATGAAATGTGACGTTATTAAACATGACGTATATTTCTTAAAATATAGGTCATGTTTAATAACGTCACATTTTTTAAACAGTATACAGAATGGATAGAAATATGCTAAGATCGTTTGGCCACATAGATAGATTAACGAAAAGAGCAGATACATCTTAGGAGCTGTATATCAAAATAATTATTGTGGTAAGTCAAAACCTGTAGTGAGACTACAGGTTTTGTATCTAGTCTAATTATCTAACCTTAATTGACTATAAACTAAAGTTATTATTATGAAATAACGTTTTTGAAATAAAACGTTATGACCACGTAATAACTAAACAGACAACATCGGTGAGGTTGTGTATATAAATTTGTGGAGGACTGTTAAAAATTTAAACCCATATATGTTTTATTGTAATAATACATACAATTCCCAATGTCTTAACGAGTTACCACATACATGCATACATGTGAAGCTAGTAATAATTCAACTTCCAAAACTCATAATACACCACCATATCATAGTGTATAAAACTGAGGGTCATGAACAGCAAAGATAAACTACTTGTATTTTCACACGTTTAATGAACGGCAATTGACTCGGTGCTAATTAGATGGACCTTAAAATATAGCTGATGAAATGTGGTGCATTGCACCTGTTTAAACCCTTAGTTCCCAAAGTGGTCCAGGTGGACCCCCAGGGATCGACGGGAGACTCGACAGTGGTCTACGCTGGCATGACAAAAAAATGTGGGTTCACAATTCGTAAGCGGGGGTCCACGAAAATTTATTTGCTTTCGATAGTGAAGAACTAAAATGTTGGCTTGACTTCACCTATCAAGGTAGGCAGATAATATTTTAAGAAGCTCAGCGACTGTTACTTGGAAAAACTTGCAAATTCCATATTTAGTACCAGTGGTCTCGAACCTACCGATTTTTGAGAATTACTAAAAACATGGTCAGCCCGCCTACCGTGGTAGGTACAGTCCCGAGAATTTCAAATTTCCAAAAAAAAAAAGAAAACTCAGCCCGTAGAGATTTGATCGGAATATGGTAGAAATGTGTAGCTGCAGGGGTCCACCTAAATCAGCTAACTTTTGAAAGACGTCTATGAGAAAAAGAAGTCTGGGAACCTCTGGTTTAAAGAAACAAACAAACAAGAGGAAGCCTACGTATGCACAACTAATCACCCTTCTAGCTCAACCATTCACGACTTTATAAGCCTTAATTAACGTTTACAATACCCAGAAGCGACGCGCTAAATTGCGTGGACATTATCTTTCAAGGATCAACAGGCGCAGCCATTATTGATGATCTTGTGTAGCATAATGTAGCAATTAGCACTACATCAGATAAGAAGCCATGACTCTAGATTATAACTACGATAAATCGAGTATTGCCATATTATAGTATTCGCTAAGTAATATGATAGCATATATTATATTTGTTCGTTGTATTCACACCTGTTAAATTTAAATAAAATTAAATTTTCGTTGTAATATCAAAAATGGATAGCTTCTATAAAGCTTATTTGCAGACTACAAATCCTTACATATTTTTCGCTTGCTTGTCTGTAATTTTTAAATCATACTCCTGCATTAGAAATAATTGCTGTATCGAGCACAAAGAGCACCTGGAATCAGAACGTAAGCTGCACAATTCTCGCAAACTCCCAACCCCCAAAAAAAATATCTTCATACACGGATAAAGGAACATGCGTGGATTGATCTAGGCTACAAGTACTGGTCTAGTATACAAGGAGTGAATTAAGCTACTGAGTTATTACGCCTCACCGCGCTTTTTAGGGCAAATTTAAGTCAACGAATTCGCTAACAACAGCCGACTGTAAATATTAAAACGGTTGTAATTGCCTGCTCTAAAATTCAATTTCGCTTTTAAAATTAAAACGCGTTTTGGAGAAAGGCGTAGTCAAGCGTACCCTAAACGATGCTGGCCGTGCATGAAGAATGTAATGAGAGTGGCTGAAGCCACAAAGTATATAAGAGTATGACGCAGAGCTTTAAGTGTCCACTGTACCAAAGTGTTATAGGTTCAATCTCTGCACAGGACATTTAGTGTAATGTACAATTTTATCGTTGACCCGAGTTTTGATGTTTTCAGTAAGTTCTCTAATGTCTATAGTCGTATTCTATACATGGATTTTCTTTAGTGAGGGAGTACTTCAAAATGGTAATAATACTAATCAAGAAAACAGGTCTGTCTTGCTTGTTTTGTGGAATAAGTTTGCACTTAAAATGCTTTATTGTTTATAATATGTATTTTTATTGGTTATAGCAGTTAATGTCAATATAGCTGATGAAATGTAGAACAAACAGAACTATTTGAAAAATCTTTTTGCATTAGCATTTGAAGGATATAAGATTTAATTATAATATCATGCTACAAGCCACGGGAACGGAAAAGTGATCATAAACACGGGTGAAACCGCGGCAACATCTAGTATATATACCTAGGTATTCACTAACATATTGCGTACACACATGTAATTAATATTCAGTACATATTTTAAAGTATGTACGTATTGGTAACACAGCCTTGCGTCCTACGCAAACGTCTTACAAACTGCTAAGCCGTATGTGATAAAACAAAAGGGATATTATAGCGTGAAGCGAACACTTGTTACGTTGTTTCACTCGTTGCCTCGATATTTTATTAACGTAACAACATCATCATATCCGTGACTTTGTGGTGTGTTATAATAACAAAAACAAGTAGTAATGGTAATATACATTTTTATGCCCATTTAGTTATGGTAAGCACCAAGTTAATTTCATGTTATATAGTACTAGCTTTTGCCCGCGGCTTCGCTCGCGTTAATTTAGAATTTGACAATCAATGCGGGTCATTCAATCATGATTGGAAAGACACGTGCACCACGGAGGTACACACATACCTAATAGCTTAGGTACTATTGATCGTAACACAAAAACCGGCTCAAAACATCCAAGAACTTGGATGTAGCTGACTCATACATATAATCGTCCCAAGGACGAGTATATTATTATTGAGGGAATGTTGAACGAGTAGCCTGAGGAGTCGCACGGGTAGAGACATGTTGCGACATGTTGAGAACTGTAAAAGCCTGTTCAGTGACTCGGTCAAAGCCTTAAGGGATCCAGACCCAATTTAAATAGGAACCGGTCTGGTTCACTTAATTAGTTTTATTAATGGCTTTAAGCTACTGGTGTATTTTCTTTCCACATTGAGTTTAAAGATGATGAGATATTTAGTTATGCTGGTTAGGCAATTGAGTGCACTTACAACTCCAGTCAGTGTTAATCCTTAATAATAAATAGGTTATTAAAGTACTATTTTCTGACCCTATAGACGCTAGTATCGTAATCAGAAAAAATATATAAAAGATCTGCAAATAGATATATGTATAAATATTTAGCACACCATTCTATTAGAGTTTAGTAATCCTATTCACCGCAGGAACGCATCAAAAGGTTATTTGAATGCAATTTCTGCAAGGAGATGTTAACCTACGTTCCTAGTCGGACTGACCTAGTTTGAGTTATGCTCAATCTAGGTCAGACCAGTTAAGGAATCTGTGGATTAAGTGGAATGTTCTTACCTCTCTAAAAATGTTCTTAGCTCGCATCCATTGCTTTAGCGAGTATGAAAATACGTTTTAACTCTTTTCCATTAGAAATTTAAAGCTAACTTGGACTCAGCTAAATAAATTCAACACTTGAATGTGCAGGTATCACATAAATTCCTCTCTGCGGCATTCGCGGGTTGTATCTACTGGAAGGTACAGTATATAGAAGGATGAAGTCATAGAAGGAAGCCATTTACGGAAGAGATAATAGAGGTTCATTCTCTCTTCCGTGAAGCCATCTAAGCTACTTTCCATGAGAAGACAGAACTCATAAATCGACCTACGTCGATTTTAATTCGGCATAATGATGATGATGAGATAAAAATATCTACTTCGCGACATTTTGTCCCCTGTATTTTAATATAATATAATATATAATATTCTACCACATACACACAACACCATCTAGCCCAAACTAAGCAGAACTTGTAATATGGGTACTAGACTATGGATAAACATACATAATTATAAACCTTTTTTTTTGTAAATACATACATATTATACATCGAAACATTCACATTATTATTTTGGTTTTTCAGAGTATCGAATTGATTACAATAGAAATACCTACAGATTTTTATAACGAAAATTGGGTAAGAACGCATGATCGCAATTTTTGCTCGGTATATAAATGCCTAAGTTTTGATCAGGTTGCTCTGGCCGTGGTCACAAGAGTTTATTCTGCTTTAAAGTGCAACCAGGCGAAAACATCAAGCCTTCTTAAAAAAGGTATATAAATACCGACCGACTCGGTATTTATCGGGTTCATACCCGTTTTTTGTTATATACATAAATCTTCCAACGAGAAAGTATAAATGTGATTATAGATATACCGATGACAAAACATACACGTTTATGTTTCCAGGGATTGATCGAATACCTACATCTTATGTGGGCATACGTATAGCGTTCGTCTCCATTTACACTCTTAGCAAAGGATCTGTCATAGGTATTTGGTAAGTCCTTATCTGACGAATGTATTCGTCAACAGAGAGTATTAAGCGGATGTCGACAGCATCTTAAGTCATAACAAATCGTAATATTACGCCTGTATATCTCTGGTGAATAGCCAAGATACCATAGAACACCTACACATCTGGTGTTACGCATGATTTCGTGGCTTAAGTGTTCACCATCCCGCTATGACAGCGCCTGATGTCGTAGGTTCGACCACCACACAGTTTTACACTTGTACCGAATGTGTGTGGTCTTGAAGTCCATTGTTTCAATAATAGTAAAGTCCTCTACGTGCGACAAAGGAACTATTCCAAAACTAAACAAGTTCTTAAAAAAATTGGCAGCCATGTTTAGAAAATATGAAATACGGGACGAGCGCTTTTTCTTTAATATTTTTTTTTATTGCCATTTGTGGCAGACGAGCAAGTGGCCCACCTGATCGAAAGTGGTAACCGCTGCTCATGGGCTTCAGCAATGTCAGGACACAGTAAAGCCGCTGCCTACCATGAAAGAAGAACTCTCTTTAAACCTCGTTTGAAGAAGGACATATCATAGCGCTCGGGAAAAACCGAAGCTGGCAGTTCATTCCAGAGCTTGGACGTACGTGGGAGAAATGACGCTTAACGGTTGACAAGATGCATTACGTATTCATCTCTCATCACAGAAAAATCCTATATCCGATACCGAAAACCGACACCTCACAACCAATGCCTCATAATCGAAATCCATATACCGCTCCAACGAGACATTAAAATTCATACCATATAAATGGCGTCTAGTCTCATAGTTTGTATATGGTTCTACAAGCTGACCCGCGCAACATCATCTGCTTCATATAAGATAAGAGAATTTACCCCGTTTTTGCAACATTTTTCATTGCTGCTCGGCTCCTATTGGTCGTAGCGTGATGTTATAATATCCTCGATAAATGGGCAATCCAACACTAAAATAATTTTTCAATTCGAACCAGTATTTCCTGAGATTAGCGCGTTCAACCAACCAAACAAACGCTTCAGCTTTATAATATTAGTATAGTTATCAAAGCCTTTAATTAACGTGTTAGCATGGCGGGAATTAAAACTATTCGGTATTCAAAGTATGCGCGCGATACTTGATTGTTGCAGTTGCACTATCCTTATATAGAAAAGGTCTTGGCTGCGTAACATATAAATTATTGTTTTCTCCATAATTCAGTTTAAGTGCCACTACTAAGGGTCCTAAGGCTTGAATAACGAGTTTGACTATTAATAAACTATTAAGGGTAAGTACATTAGAAATATTGTAGTAGGTACTTATCATAGTGCCCTCGTAAAACAGAGGTTAAATCGCAATTCGGACGTGAGAAAATTACAACTCTATTATTGTGACTATAAAATCTAATTTGAAAGATATATCATATTTGAGTTAAGTATTTGTAGAGTTTAAACCTACTAAGCTCAAATTTTGAATATGTCCCAGTTTTACAAAATTAAATAATGTGAATTGAGAGTCAGGTTTGAGTAGGCAGCTCTGGAACACCTCTTTATAGACTTATTTCTTTTGATAGTTGTAAAATCGTTTCCATTCCAGACGCTTTTCTAGTATATATGTGTTTGAAAGTACGTCTTAATAATAATCAAACGTGTTATGGTACGTCAAGATCTACAAGTATACAAACAAACAAAAAAAACAATGCTTTTAAAGATGGTACGCGTTATTTAGGCAGCTGTTCTTCTTTAAAAAATTAGCGCGGGAGTATTGTTCAAAACTAGTAGATACTTATTTAATACTTGGTGACTTCTGACAAGTCTTTATTTTTAATAAATACAAGGCGAATAATCCTAAACACAGTACAAGCGCCCCATTGGCTTGATTGCGCGTTAGCAAAACAGAGTGCTACAGAGTAGGTATATACCTTCACGTGCATGCAATTACAATGCTTTAAAATGTAGTGCCGCGGCACCTGATCATACTTATGATGAAGAGGTCATACATAACTAGTACATGTCGATGTCTTACCAGGTATAGTTGTACCGCTAATAACACTGAACTACTATTTTAGCACGTCTTACTGAGTGAATTTTATATCTGTTAGATGTTTTGAATGACAATAGAGCAACTTGTATGCTTCAAAATGGCATTTAGTCTATGGTAAGTCTTTAATTAAAACCTTAAGACTGGCCACATACACAACTTTTGCCAGCCGTTTTTAATTTAAAAACATAAGGTTTCAATATGTCGCCAGGACAGCACTAAAACACAAAGTTGACAGTTATTTTATTACCCAACATTGATATCTCGGAAAGTTATTTATTTATACATCATTACCATTGCCAACAAATAAAGACGACAACTCTCAAAATTTTGCCCATTTTCGGATAATGTTATACAATGATTATTGAGCAACGATAGGTCAAAGTGTGTTACGCCTTTGGGCCGGCGCCTACGCACACCTGTATAAGTATTACGCAATAAATCCCATAAGTTTAGACTTATATTGCATTGTTTTACATTGCTTGTATTGTTTCATGGTAGTTAGTTATATCTAAAACGAAACCGGCCGTGAAGGGCGTAACAAAAGAAATACACGCAAGATATATTTTGGGTGACGAAACAAGTCAAGGATCAAAGCAGAATATTTAAGATTGAAGATGCATTTAAATGAAATTTTAATCTTAAGTCATCAGTGACATCATACGTATACAACATATACATCATCAACGTCGATGTTGCATTTACAAAGTTATATCTACGTTTAGAAGAACAAAAGCCAAACTACGGTCACTTATTAAAAATGCCAGAATGTTTGAATTTCTGGAATTTTACTACCCATGTCAGTAATAAATGTAGCTTCAGTCATTATACTGACGGTAAAGCACTTTACAAGACTATTCAAACATATTTTTGAAAAATTGAAAGGTTTTGGAAAACCATGCTAATTTTATCACGTGGACGACTTTTAGCGCTTTCGCGAAATTAAGCCTGTTGTGCGAATATTCGTACTAACTAGGTATATGAGGTTTATGTGTATTTCTAGTTACTTTTCCATGTGCATCAACTTCATAAAAATATTTGTATGTTTTAATATAAAAACAATTTAGGTAACCATAATTTTGGAATATTAAATTAAATTGTTTCTATAGGTACCTACCTAAATTGTTTTGGATAAGAAACGAAAACTGACATAGAAAATTTCCTTTCGCCACTATTCATACTATACGTATCAATTATCCAGGTTACAGGATAAATTATTGGTGGGCTAAGTTCCTGGGGCGCAGGATAAATTATTAGTGAGACTTAAGACCTACTTATAGTGCCATTGGGGGGACCCAGGCGCCGTCAGGGCCGTAATGGGAGTGTATCTGTAGATGTAAATAAACAGTAAGCACACGTTTGCAGGTTGTACATATGATTAAGTAAGGTATGTGTAGGCGGCTTTATTTATTTATTTATTTATTAGGAAAACCAACAGCTTTGAAATACATAGTAGTGAAAATAAATATGCAACAGAGAGCCAATGATAGGTCTCCACGACTAACTCTTAAATAACAATGCGTGGACAGCAACTATTTTATCACTTAAACATCTAACATATAACAAATAAAGTAAAATTAATCAGCATTAAACCTTGTAAAAAAATGAAGGCGAATGTGTTTATTATCGATGTGCGCATGCGTGGATGTGTTGCTAGTTAATTAATTTATTTATATATTGAATAACCGAATCCATTCACGTTTAGAACCGCCACCGTAGCTTATTATTAATATTCTATGGATTTCATTTTATGATTAAGTGAGAAGATGGCGTTTATAAAAATGGCTGATATTATATTGTATGCATTTTTATGCAATATTGGGTTAGTAACTTAGGTAGTATTTACATGTACCTAATTGTCAAATTGAGAAAAATCAACCTATACTAATATTATAAAGCTGAACAGATTGTTTGTTTGAACGCGCTAACCTCAGGAACTACTGGTTCGATAAAAAAAATATTTTAGTATTGGATGGACTATTTATCGAGGGAGGCTATAGGCTATATAACATCAAGCTACGACCCACGGGAGCGGCGCAGTAACGATAAACGCGAGTGAAACCGCGGGAACATCTAGTAACGTAAAAAAAACCAGGATCTTTCACACTCCCAATAACTTTAAATAATGTAGGCATATTATAAAAACTATAATCTCAAGTAAAATAATCGCATTATACTTTTAACTTAGTTTTCAAATATAACTAGGCATACTTACTTAATTTAAATTTATTATTTTAATGTAGGTAGGTATACATTTATCATTTGACAATGGTTTGTTATGCTTCAAACATTCTGTATTTGTACCTTTAAATAAAATTAGCGTCGCATACCTTGTAAATTATAATATTATTTACATATAAGTTCGCTATTCAACACACGGGATCATTAGTCATCGTCTAAAACTGTCAAGCACCTTGTACATAATTTAATGTCATGACATCAATGGCGTGATATTGTTTATAAAAAACAAACAAAAAGAAGCACACGAAGTGAAAAAGAGACACAAACACGAGAAGTTACGTTTTGAGAATCACTGCAATCAATTTTATTACAATAAAAAAAATAGGTATAATATTAGATTTTGCCTGCAGGTTAGTTATGCAAAAATTTTTTCACTCGGGAGCAGTACTTTTTTCTGAATGAAAGGAACCTTATATCCTTTTCTATACATACTCAACACACACTTTAAGCTTCCGTAGCTGTCTACGGAACGTTAAAAAACTAAATAAAAAAGGACTTTATCAAATATTACGAGTCACTTAGTGAACCGGAACTCGAGCTGCGCCAAATATGACTCAAGTTATTATAAGAAGTCGATACAGGTGCCGATATTGTAGGACCTAAGAAACTTAATCATTGACTTTTAACATACCTATATTTCTTTTTCTTCTTTATAAATATAAATCCCGCACCAGGAATAATTCCTGTGTCGCGAGGAACTTTACAAACATTTAATCAATGGACATGAAGAACACCTAACTCGGAACAAACATTTGTGGATCACACAAAGTTTTGTCCCGTGTGGGATTCAAACCCACAACACTCGGTGCAATGGCAGTGACGAGACGTCCACTTAAAGCACTACACCATCCGTGCAGTCAGTCTTTTAAAGGACATAGAATAAGACAGACATTTTTTAGATTTGTGCAATTGAAAATAATCATAGGTTATCCTGGGTGCCTAGTGCGAGTTGGTTTTACGTTAACGGGATCAAGACGTTTACCGATTTTGGCTCTGATTGGTTAAGAGCTTCGAGCGGGCCAATCGGAGCGCCGAACGTCATAAACGTATCAATCGCGTTAACGTAAAACAAACTCGCACTGGGCCCTCTGATCGTTCTTTTACGGTAATAGGAACATTGAATTCATTGACTTCCTTGGCATTGCTTATCATAATTATGACTAGCTGTTACCTACGACTTCGTCCGCGTAGATTTTAATTAAAAAGTGTTTGTCGCCGCGAAACCCAACTATATTTCTCTGCCCAAGTTACTTAAATGGCGTAATTTTTATAGTGTAAAGCTAGATAATAGCATGGCTTACTCAAAAACAACATTTAAATATGCGTCGTTAGATTACACGCTGTCACAGAATGCGTAAGAAAAATAAAGATTCACAGCTCCTCCCCCGTAGGTGATAGCGTGATAATATGTAGCCTATATGTTGACCCGACCTGTTAGTAATATTCATGCAAAATTTGAACTAAATCCATGCAGTACGTTTTGAGTTTAGCCCGGACATACATACAGACAAACAGACAAAAATTCTAAAAACTATATTTTTGGCTTCGATATCGATTGTAGATCACGCCCAAAGTATTCTTTTAAAAAAATATTCAATGTACAGTTTTGACTTTCCTACGATTTTATTATATGTATCGATAAGGAACCACAGTGCACTACTACTCGTCGAATGTTGTGGATTCGAATGGGAGACAAATGACGGAATGTTAGTTTGTTTGTTATGCTTTTACGTCTTAACTTGATCGATTATCATGAAATTTTGCATTCACGTTGTCAGGGGTACCTTTCATCCAGAAATAGGTAATAATCCTGAAGGATAGAAATTTATTGACAAAATGTCCATGGAAAAATCAGGATAAACGGTCAAGTAGTTAGGCGTGAAAGCGTAACAAACAAACTTACAATCGCAATTATAATATTAGTTAGGATGTTCCTGACTGTACCTATAGGATATTTAATTACCTACCACTCTCTAACTACCAATTATGAGCATAACGCTCATTATTTACCCGTACTAATTAGCGTGGAGGGAATTTGTGAACAAACCATAGTTTACTTGAATGTTCTCTCGCAATAACCACGATTGTGCTTTAAATGAATCCTGTAATAGAGATTATACTTATTACGTTAGAATCGTAATCACATAAATTATCTCTAAGGGGTAAGGAGAAGTGTATGGACCTACATTTAGTCAGCTATATTTAAGTGCCATGGGGAGGCGAGTTTAATACTGCCTATCGAGAACAGTAGTAGACTTTGTGCTGCTATGGAAATTTTCTTGCTATGGGAATTAAAGCGAGATCTCAAGATCATCAGTAAGCCTAAGCAAAAACGTATGTTACGTATGAGCTCAGTCAAATATTAGGACCGTGGTTAGTCAAATATCCTAAACGTAACAGTCAATCGTAGAGTCTCATGTTTGATTTCCGAGCCAGATTATCAAGATTTTTAGAGCCATCGCAAGAACTAGTCGCTTGGTCGAGTTTATAAAACATTTCAACAACAGATACAAAGGACACACAGACTCTTAATAAGTTTTAATCTGTGAAAATAAAGGTCTTTTCTGTATAAAATAGTTTCATAGATGACCTATAGCCTATAGCTGACCTATACTATTTACTTCATATAGATTTTGTTCTGCGCAAGAATCAAATCTGCAACACTCGCAGCATGAAAAGATGACAATTAAACCGCTGTGCTATTAGGCAATTGTTAGTAACAGCCGGAGATAACCACCGTCATCACAGGCTTACGAACGCATTGAATTCATACTTAATTTGCGATACAGTGACACAAAAAGTTCGCGTATACCTAACTGAATGATAAGGCACCGCTATGTCACATAGACCTGGTTTTCTTTCCTAGAAGTAGTATTGTTCATTATCGCTTCGTATGAGTACATGCAAGAGCGAGAAGAATGTTTGGCATCTAGCGCAACTAAGTGCGTTTTAAGTTTGAAATGCATAAACCTACCTCCTAATATTAAGAGTACATATAAATGTGAGAGTATGAATGTTTGTTTCTCAATGGCGAATAGCTGAACGGATTTTGATTTAAATTTTATATGGCGATAGATATGGTATAGAGATACAAAGAACTACATGAAAGGATATAAGTTAGTATATTTTAAAGAAATGTGAACGTTGTCGCAGGACATGGCCAATTAATATTGCACATGAAAAAAGTATAACCTATTACGGACCTCGATTTAAAAAAAAAGTGGTGGTGTGAACCTATGCAAGGTAGTTAAGGCAAGGCGGGCAAAATATTTTTATATCTTTACTGTGGCAAACAGGCAGCCCGTCTGGGGGTAAGCAGTTAACTAAGCTTAAGGATGCTTTCAAAGTTAGAGAGATCGCCATATTGCTATCACTGTATAAAGTATCTACGCAGTCGCACGAATGCTATGGGACAAAGACAACCGCTCCTCTATTGACAGCACAGCGCCTCCTTTAAGATCACTGGACACCTTTTGTTTTTTTACGTGGAGTAATATGCTTTATGCGTACCCTCAAAGGTAGACTATCGACTAAAACTACCACAGACGTGGGAATATTAGTAGTTATTTCTACTGTCTGGTAGTGGTCTACTTTGCTGGTGGACACGTTACTTTAACCGTTATCTCTATCTTTTCGGTTACGCCACAAAAATATGTTTATAATGTAGATATAATTTTATATGATTTATTAAGTCATAACATCGTGACTCTAATGATAACCGGAGCATAGTAATTTATTACAATCGTTGGTAAATCTTAACACCTCTGCAGACCCTCTTACTTATAATTATGACTGCACGGGTGGCGCAACGGTTTAAGTAGTCACCCACCACTGTAAGTTGCAGAATACGTGTCGGATTGTTGCAAGAAACGTATAAATAAATTATCTAGAGATTAGCTAGGTGTTTTGGAATCTAGGATATAGTGTTTGGATATTTAGGTCTCTGTTATATATATACTACCGAGACAATATTGTCTCGGTAGTATAAAAGAATATAATATAATGTTATATAATGCAGTCATTACCCATAAGTACATACAGATTAATAAGTTTTTGGTTATAGGATTGACATCATCACTAAGTGACAAAGCTACCTAAAAAAAAAAGATAAAAGCGTCTGTTGTTTCGGTATTTTGAGACAAAGGCTTGAGTTTTAATATAAACAACGGACTAATAAAACAACGACTGTTCTGGTAGCGCAGTAGTAGTACATGCAACTACTCAGCATGAGGTCTCCGGTTCGATTCCCGGGTCGGACAAAGTATTATTAAGTGGTTCGGTCAAAAAAGGACGACGGCATCTGAAACTGTGTTTCTTTTTGTAAGTATAATAAGGTTACTTATCAAAAATAAACTGTTGTCAAACAGTTAACGCCTTTCTTATGAATGTACTTCTTTTTTATGTCGATAGGCAAAATCCTTTTTACTAGGAAACTAATATTTATCCTTTTTACTAGAAACCTATTAATTACACAGTTACTGTTCTCCTATTTAAAAAGGCTTTTGTTATCACATTCGCGGTTTACCGCGAGAACTCTAATATAGGTGATAATTTTCACATCTCAAGCACCTGCTTTTTATAATCATGTAAAGTTAGGTACCTACATATTATTTTAGTATAGATGTCAATAAAGATAAATAGTTTTACGCTTAAGCGATGGTGGCGTAAGTTTTTTTTGTATGCGATTAATCGTACAAAGATGTTATTAGATTTCTGTGATAGGTAATGCTCAGTCTTCCTCGTCACTGTATGAATACGACTGCTGTGCATGAGATCTCAGCTACAATTACAATGTCGGTCAAATTCTTGTTGGGTTTCTCTGTCAAGAAATTCTCAATCGCAGCACAGAATCTGGAACTCCAGGCAGTTCCAGATACACACGACAATAGGCTGGTATTTGAATAGGCATGAGTCAAATAAATAGCTATATTTTTAGTATACTTTTAGTACGTACGACGTACCGGGCGTAGTGGGGGCGACACTTTTAGGGGCGGCAAAATTCTTGACTTTATTTGAACGAATTACTTTGTTTTATTTTTATTTTTTTGTTTGTTCAATACTTGATAATGATGACTATTGTTACCGAAAAGTTCATTAGAATTACTGTATATTATAGTTTAAAAAAATCAAAATACGTAAATAAGAGGGCGGCAAAGTTTTCTGCCGCCCCAGGAGGCTGACATCCACCCTACGCCACTGAATGTTACTTATACTCATCAGGCAATCCACCTCTGCCTAGCCTTGACAAGAAATAGCTAGCGTGATGCTGTATTCCGTTTTTATGTGTAATTCAGATCATTTCACGAAGTTTCATGAACTCTTATGAATACACTTTCTCTTGTTACGCTACGTTAAATAATTCATTAACATACCGATGACAATTATGAATGCAAGTGACAGACATTAGACGAGTAATTACGCGTGTCACAATATGTATAATTCAAATTAATTTGCGTAACAATCATACCAATGGTTCGGGATACCATTTTGAATTAATTTAATCTGTGATATTAAGAAAGAAATTATTATTATTATTATTTTCAGCCTGTATTGTCCCACTGCAGGGCAAAGGCCTCCCTCCCGCTTTTCCACATATCCCTATTATACGCTAGTTTGCACCAGTCTCTCCTGTAGTAAGTTAATTCGTCTTGCCATCAACGTTTTGGTCTACCACGTTGCCGTTTAGCACCGTCTGGGATCCAATATGTGCTGATTTTAGCCCAAAGCTCCTGCGGCATACGACAAACGTGTCCAGCCCAATCCCATTTCAGTTTGGCGGCTTTCTGAGTGACGTCTGCGACTTGTGTTTTGGAGCGGTGTGTCAAGAAAGAAATGCAGAATAATATTTACAAAGTGTATTTATTACATTAAAAATACGTATATGGACTGTAGTATTGTGCAGTATTTACTCAAATACATTACACATTGAATGACCAACTTTATATTCTTCAAAGAATAAAATATGGAAAAGATATTCATCAATCTTTAACTCTATTATCAATTTATCATCTATGGATTAATCAATATTGCGATAGCGATAAGTGCGATTTCAATTTCCGCACGGGTAATTAATATTGCACTTTTCAACTCACTTTACATGAAGCCTGATTACCGCAAACCCGTGTTGGTCTTACAATACCTAATCTCATTGAATGCGTGAAGTAGCAGTGTAAGTGAACCCCTTATCGTTGCTAAATTGTTAAGCTTAGTGTGATCGCTCTGCGCGAATAAACATTTGTGCGACCGACAAAAATTTAATGTGGGTGTAAATTATTCTTATTAATAAATAATGTGCTCTGGAAGTATATTTCCACTCTTTTTGTCATCTCTAGTTATCAGAGAAAGAATTTTGTCTAAAAGCAATAACTGAACGACTTTATAAGGAGTTTGTTTGTTTACCAAATAAGTAATACGAGTAAGAAAAATAGATACCTATACTGTGTTCGTTTTTTGGATATATGTAAGTGCCCGTAAGTTATTAGATTTATATAAGTACTGTCAATACGTAGCGCGGGAATTATTTAAAAAGGTAGAATAAAAAAATAAACATAGTATTGAATAGTAAGCATAGTCGAATATAAATCCGCCAAAATTTTGAGTTCAGTTAAATAACAATTGCCATAAAAACATGCAGAAATGTTTTTTTTCTTATGGCCTATGCCCACGCCCGTGTATTTATATTTGATCACGCGTACCCTCGGTTAGATTACGTTATAAACAATTATCTTTCTCACATAACAAATAACATTTCCATGCCCGCTATGAATAAATTTTACTAGATATAATATTGTCTTCTGTTTACGCGAATGTTATTCATTGAAATTAAACTACTATATACGGATTTTATCGCGTTGTTTATTTGACACTAGATAGGTAAATGATAAACATATTATAAATAAATATAATTATTGAATATTAATATGATAACTGATATTTAAATATGACAGCGTCTTTATACCTGAGCACATTAATATATTAAAAAAAATTATACATCAATACCTGAGCATCATTAATTGGCATTTCTATTTGATTCCCGGTTAGACAGTCTTATTGCGTTATTTTGTTAGGATAATCTAAGCAGCAGCACAAAATCAATAGATAGTTATGTTTGATACATGGCAAAGGACTCGCCTTCAAACACGTGAAATCTATACAAATAAATAAAATTAAAGTGTCTGTTTGTAATGTCAAAATAACAGTTTTTTATCTAATGCATATGAAAATATATAAGGTACCTATGTGAAAACATATATTTTTTAAATTTTTGTCTGTCTGTCTGTCTATTTGTTCCGGGTAATCTCCGAAACGGCTGAACCGATTTTGACGGGACTTTCACTGGCAGATAGCTGATGTTATAAGGAGTAACTTAGGCTACATTGATTTTAGAAAAAAATAGGGTTCCGCGGAGACAAACACTTTTAGTTAAAATATACGCGGACGAAGTCGCAGGTAACAGCTAGTCCAAAATAAATTTGAAAGGAATGGATATATCAGTTTCCTAGTTATGTTTTAGAGAGAGTATTGCAACTCGAGATCCGCTTCGGGGATATAAAGAAGTCTATATAACTTTATGCCTACAATGTGGATCTTAAATAGGGTCGTTTCACATGTAAAACAGTTTTACTGGTCTAGCATTATTTTTACATGTTGTTTAATCAAATGTATAATTCATCAAGTACCAAGTGATCAGAATACCTCCCTAGCCTACTTGGAATTCATACATAATTGATGATATTAACTGTAGCAACAACGTACCATCATTATGTGTAATTAAAAGGCATCCACTTTGTAAGATATCAACAAACAAAATCTTGGAAATAAGGCTATTTCACCCACACAACATAATTGCTTGCAAGTAGGTAGAGCCTATCCATCTTTGTGCTAGAATAATTATTTCAGTAACAAAAATATCAAACAATAAGATCAAAAATATCTAAGTAAAAATACTATAAGTACATAGTTTATTCTAACCCCATGAGCGATCCATCTACTGATATAATCTAACAATTTGTCAACTTATCTCGTACCTGTAACTTTTCAAATCCAAAGTTATCCAATTTCATCGTGAAGCAATTTAGATTAATGTCCTTTAACACATTCATATGTCACTAAACTTTAAAACTGAACTTCATTACTTCACTAACACATTCAACATCGACTAAATTCATATCACTAAATTAGAAGAAAACATTACCGGCTATAAAAATTAAAATATAAGCGATGAGCTTTTTAAATTACGAATCCGAATGTTACGAAGGCTATGCGGCGGGCGTCCACCGATGACGCCGTCTCGAGCCATATGAGATTACGGAGCAACCTTACCGAAGTCGGAAGGCACTAAATACTTTATAAAAGCGAATTAAAATGGACTCTATGCATGTTAATATCCGTAACCAGCACGCGTGTTCCTAACTCGGCCGGGTAAACACCAATAAAGTTGGACACCTTTTTCCAGGTTTTGTTTACTTGTAAGTTAGTACACGGTGGCGTATCCCGAAATGGAATGGCAGAGCAAACCAAACAGTAAAAGTAGTTCTCATCTAATATGGAGACGTGTAAGAAAAGTTTTATTTAAACAAAGATAACGCATATTTGGGTCACAGCTTCAGAATCATAAAATGCCATTGTGCTACGATTGAAAGATAAAACAAGCTGTGTAATATTACGAAGTCTTTGCATTTTGAACAATATCATTAAATCTACGTAATAGTAACACCTACATACTTACATACTTTGTCTTTGGACTGTCAAACCTTGGACTAAAACTTTAGCTAGCTTATATTATGTAATGCAGGCATAATAAGTCTCGAACAAAAGACGCACAAAAAAAATGTGTACGTTTCCGGTATTTTTCCTTAAATAAATGCTGATTTTTGTAGTGATAGAATACAGTTCTACCCATAAATAATTGCTCTTCTTATTATTGGCGCCTATAATTTATCAGCCTATAAAACTCATCGCTTGTTCCTTACGACGATTCCTTACGACGAAGGGTAGCGATTAAAACTGGAAGATTTTCATATTTTAGGAATGCTAATTGCTTTATGGGCAATTTTTGGCAATTAGTATTCCTAAAACTACAACAGCATTATAAAAACTAGAGAAAATAGACATATTTTTGAGAACTCATTAAGATTAACAGCTATTTAGCATGGTTTTGAAGCAATTTTTTATGTTTGTTCACCTGGTTATTTGTGCAAGTATGTCGTCGTATTACTAATATATTTTCTGCGATAATGAATCTTGATTTATTCTACTTAAATTTAAGCCATTTATATCAATATTTAATTCGTAAGAATGAGAATAAGGTGCACAGTATTTGCCACGTGTGGAAAAAAGATCGTAGGCAAACTGCATAGTCCAGAAACTGAAAACATCATGAAGAAAAGCTAATAACAATAAATAAAAAGTTTAAAGTTGGCAATCTGACACGGTTAGCCATGGGTTCAAAGAGTGGTGACCACTGGCACAACGGTATCCTTCTCCCTCTCTGCACTGTTATCACTTGAGCGGAATGATAAACAGCTAAACAGCTGTCATTCGGTATTCGCCTCTCTTTCACTCGCATTCCTGAGTGTGATGATAGCGTTTTACAATTAAATGACGTAAGCAGACGCCATTTAGAATATAATTTATATGAAATTCACCATTTATAGTAACTTATTATCCAAATTGGTTAAATGCATTTGTCTGCCGCCCTATTTGGATCATCCCGTAAGGTTAGGCGGTCGCTTGCGAGGTCTTAAGTTCGATGGCCGTGTTGGGTTAAGTGTTAATAGGTTTCTTAGGTCGAATTTTTCAGTAGATATTAATAGTCCCAATATATGGATTCTACCTTTTACATACCTACATTGCATTTTTAAAACCAAGCTGTGTACCTACTACATTTGTTTTCGCCTTCATAACGGTTCTACCTGTCTGTAATTAAGTTGAAATCTTCAAATTGTTATGACAAATTCCTGAACGAAAAAGTATCCACGGATCACATTTGCTTATGCTTATTATAATATTTTAATCACTAGACCAGTTACCCATGTCGCACATACGGGTATAATATTGTTAGACATGTAATTACGGATTGTTTTGGATTCTTCTATGAAATATATTATATAACAAGGTTAGAAGGATCACATATTTATGTTGTTTGTTATTCCTCTAGCAATCCTTGTTAAAAAAATCTTGTTTACGTTGCTACTTTTTTATGTAAACAAAGGCCAAACAAAAAGATACTCTTTCGCATTTGTAATATGTGAAAGGATTGTTATTACGTATCCAAATATTTTAACAGGCAGAACATAATAAGATTAGTTATATTATGTTCTTTACTTTAACATAAACTAATATTCTAGCTTTATCTTAAGATAACCTAGATTCTAAAAGGAAGTTGCATCCCGGAAGTAGTTTGATAAAGCTTCTATTTACAAAATTATGTAGTAAACATTACGAATGGTATAATGATTATTGTTACCTATCACTATTAACCCGAATGTACTCGATTCGATATTTAAATGTTAGTCGAATTTGCCGAGTGTAGACCTATTGAATTTGAGTTTGCTCTATGGCATAAGGATCTCTATTGTGGAACAATACTATACGCTGAAAAAATTACTTTTGTGCTCTCGATTTCATCGCATTTATAGTTAAATAAATTTAGTAAATGGTCTGGTAAATTAAACAAGCGTGGTACTCTCGATTTCACTTCAAACGGAACAGGAACGATTTGGGAAACAAGACTCTAACCAAACGAAAATTACCAGTGTATTTTCCAAGTACGAAGATGAAGTTGGATTCGGTTAGAGAAAGCGGGGCGAGAAAGTAAGGATCCCGTTTATTATTGCTTTAGTGGGTGTGCGCGCAGTAGGTAGCTTCACGACACTTCGCTATTCTAGAGTTAGAGGATAGTCGATGGATGTGATCCATCGACTATCCCGAGCGTCAAGTAGCAACATTAAAAACATAGGACGCAAGGAATTTTTTTTTATTCTTTTAAACATGGAGCAATAGTTCAGTTAACCAGGCAGTATTATATTACAGAACATCGCAGCCAAATAACCTTGTAGGTTTGTATAGAGTTCCCGCAGTGAGACCCGAAGCTTTTCACAGCCACTGCGCTGTGTCAACACGTCATGTCTGGGGACATCACTCTCATTTCTCAGTAGCATGAACCAATCACGGGATGCGCGAGAAGGACAAAGCTATACACACTCGACACACTGTAGAGCGACTGCAAAACTATTTATTTATTTTATAAAGGACAACCACCGCAATAAGAATAATGACTTGGTCACGGAGGAAATTACAAACATTCAAGCAACGATCAACAGCAGAACTATTTGTAGATCACACTCTTTTATGTCCTGTATGGGATCCAACCCACGGCACTTGGCCCAGTGCAGCAGTGGTGCGGCAAACCACTGCGCCATCCACACAGTCTAAAGTTTAAGGCCTGCTTTTCGCATCGTCACCGATCCTAACCCCTTTACGACAGTTCCAATTGAATTCCAGTTACACATTGTATTTTACAAAGCTGTCGAGTTCACAGCAAATGTAGGTATGCGGCCACATCATTATTCACCCAACGATTCGTATACCACGTTACAAAAACTACAAATGTCACACGTGACGACAAAAAATCCAATCACCTGTATGTTAAGCGAATAAGGTTCATTATCGAGTGAAAAATTTAGCTGCGGTATGTCGGAGCAGTTTTGTTTAACACAGAAACAATGGACATTCTATCCACACCGCAGTCAGTAACACTATCGGGAACTTTTTAGTTTGTTTAGCTCTTAATACAGTTGCATAAGGTTCAAACTCGTAAAGCAAAGTTTTACGTATCCTAGAAATTGATATTAATATCCCCATTATGATGCGTCGCAGCGCCTATCGACAATGTATTATTGAATATCAAGTATAGGCATTTGCTATAAAAGCGGATAAGTATATTTTAGATAACCAAATATGGGTGTTGGTATTCGGCTGGAAATATATTTATACATAATATATCTACCTAGATGGCATTTCATACATAATAAGAGATAAACGAAATGCATATTGTCCATACAATAAACATATTAAAAGCGCCCCTAGCGGATACGGCTCTGAACTAAACAAATTGTTAGGAAAGCTATGCCGACAATCTAATGTGTTGAATTTCTATGAAAGATCTTAGCAGACTGTCTTTGTCTTGGTAGTAATTACGTAAGCATGGAGGATATAAAGAGTTAAGTATAAATTAGCCAAGCTTGCCAGATATTTAATTATGTAGGTATGTGTTACGTATCATTGCCGTGGCACGTGATTCGCTCAAAAGCACCTATCTACGTTGAATGTCGATAACATACCCTTTTTTAACTAGACAGGTGGACGATAAGGCAATTTCCTTAGATCCTAGGGATGGACGATTGAACGATATCGGAACAGGGCGAAATAAATATATTTTAAATTTATTTACACCTTTTAATAGCCAATATAACCAATAGATGTCGCTATAAGGCTGTATAAGGTGTAACAATTTTAAAATTTGTTGTAATTACTATATAGTCATTAATATATATTCAAATACAAAAAAATTAAAATATATGGGTAATAACTATTATATTTGAATATCTTGAATCATAACACCCTATTAGTTACATGGTATTAAATAAAGCTAGTAACATCTTACTGTAATAAACTTCTGCATAAGTTGTATGTAGTATGGAAACAGTTTTATTTGAGGCATATTGCCACTACACGGATGGTGTACATCTCAAATACCGAACCTAACTAAATGATTTATTGTTTTGAGTTATAGTTAACGCCCACAGCAGAATGTGTAGTGCATAAAATCATATCAAAAAATATTGTATGATAAATTGTTTATCACGATTTAGTATAATTTGGGATCAAAATTGCCCCTCAAGGATGTCTTCTTGAGGATGATTATGTGAAATTGATAAGGTTCTTTCAGAATATTCTTTAAACTCTAACCTGTTCCGCTATCGCAGGGGACTTCACAAGTGGAAACACAACACAATACTTGGTACACTTGTACACCATGTATGTACCAAGATTTACACTAAATTATGAATCAACTCTTTAGTCTTTGTTTACAGTTATGCTATTAAAGAGAAAATTTAACATTATGATGCCAATATAAAAAGAAAGATGATTTTTCAAAGTATACCAATTGAACGTTTGATTCATAGATATTGCATGACAGCTGGTTATCATACATATATATCTATTTTAATTATTATATAATTATGCTGCTATGTGCAGATAGCATGTATACATACATATTATTGCCCAATATAAATATGTATATTAGAGACCAATAACCCACCACCGTTGCACTCACAGGTCTTATGTTTGATATTACTGCACACAAACAGACTTTTAAGTATTTCGTTCATATAAAAAACTGGGAGGAATTATTGTTTGCTGTAGTAGGTCTTGACAAATATAAGGTGAGGAAAAGAATAAAAATATAAGAGTTCATTATAATGTTCTCAATGATGTGTAAAGCAAGGAGGTTGAAAATCTTTTCATAAATACACAGCTTAGTTATTCTTATACTCAGAAGAAGCACAAGCCCAACAATGGCAGTACTTATGATATTTTATAAAACAACAATATAGTATCATTTTAACCTGACAACTAGAATGCCAGATATAATTTTAAGCCTATTGTGCTGCTGCGATGCAATAAGTCAATAAAAACTATTAAGTAAATAAAAGAGAGATTTATGAAATGTATATTTTAATTACACTGAGTAACAACTAGTAAAGTACTAGCAGATATTATAACAAAACATTACATAGTAAATACTAAGAGTATCCAGGTATAGTGGATAAATTGGTGCCCTTAAAATCTAAAATATCATCAGGATTCGATTTCAATTTTTCAATTAATATATGTCTGTTAAATCTTAGATCATTTACATATTCCTGTTTTATTGACCTTATTTTCTCTAAAATTTTGTTTCTATATGTCTTTTCAATGTTATGTGCTTGTAACATCTGCCTCAACTCATTTAAATCATCAGGTAATGTGATTTCAACATCATTATACTCCACTGCAATGCTTCTACTTCTCGTTTGTATCTTACTTAACTCATGTTTCATTTTCTTTGAACAAGTATGGTTTTTTGTTATGGTATCCACGGTAACCTGGCTTCCATCATCATCAAATACTATTTTCTTCTTTAATTTGCATTCACATTCATCCTCCGACGTCTCAGAGTACGCATTTCGTTTCCTCTTTGAACAATGACTGCCTTCACTATCAAGGTCTAACAAATGCCCATATTTTGTTTCAATTCTGATCATAACCTCTTTACATTTCATGTACACACTTCTTAACTCTTGCAGATCATTTGTGTCTATTTTAGTGCTAGTGCTCGTAACAATATTACTTTCAATAAACGTCGTAGGCATTTCATCTTGTTTTTTAGCCGATTGCCGTTTCTTCCTTTTCGAGTTAGCATTGCTCGAGCTCTGTTGTGGTGAAACATCGCTTGTTCTTATGTTAGATGTGTTTTGCGCAGTGTTTGTTAATTCCCTCACATGATTCTTTACAATAACATATGATTTCTGTTCCAAAAGTGGCTTCCGAATAACAGCGACCTCAACTGGCCTTTCGTTATCTTCATGTACAACCATCATCAGGTAATCTATTTAATTCACAATATTACGGATATATCAATTGTTATTTATATGACTATTTACGATTAATTCAACATTTTAGGTACGTAAAAACACGTGTTCACCCAAATGCCCTGATTATGACACTGACAGTTCGCTAGTGACGTGCCCAACGCGGTCGCCGCCATAGTGCGGCGCTCATTTTACAAATCGACTAATGAGGAAAAAGATGGCGTTATTTGATATTTTTGAAATAGAATTATATAATGATGTAAATTTAATAACAAAATCGGCTCAGAAACTGCATTTATCGTAACCCTACGCCGGTGATGGGCAACTTTCTCACCGCAAGCAAAAATAAAGACAACAGTAAAAGAAACCAACATTTTATTTAATGCGGGCATCAAACCTGTAACCTTGAGTTTCTCACATTTGCAAGCGACAACTTAAACAACTGGATCATTGTTTGTCAATGGCATAATAAAAAAAAATTCGATACATAATGTAATTCAGATTCTCTGTAATATAGAGACCCGCCTAACCCCTTGATTAAATACTAGGTATTAACTTAGCCTATCAACACATAAAATTTATTATAGGTACATAGGTATCATTTGACGGCCTCTATGGCGTAGTGGTTAGTGTAACCGACTGACACGCCTGAGGTCGCAGGTCCGATTCCCGCACAAGTCAAACATTTGTGTGCATGAACATGGATGTTTGTCTTGGTCTGGGTGTTTCTATGTATAATATGTATGTATTTACAAAATAAAAAGTATAAATGTATGATGTTTATCCATTGTCTAGTACCCATAGTACAAGCTCTGCTTAGTTTGGGCTAGATGATGTTGTGTGTATGTGATAGAATATTATTATATTATATTATTATTATTATTTATCTGTGGTTGGAACTACTTTTAAACACATACATGTCACAATTGTTCATAATTATTTAACATAATTTTAGCATCATGTAGATTGGGCACTACTTTGCAAAGAAACAGGCTATTACTTTTATTCATGAAACAGAAATAAATAAATATATTAAGATCATATGAAAATTAAACATTTAAATGTGTAAAAATGGTTTTATTCAGTATCTAAATCCTTATTTTTCCTCTTCTTTTTCTTTTTCGGCACATAATCTTCAGTTTTGTGTTCTTCAACAGTTTCAATGGCTTTCTTTTTCTTTTTAGACTTTTCATTTTCTATTGGCTCTTCAACAGGAGCCTCAGTATCACTTTTATGTTTCTTCTTTTTTGATTTCTTTACTTTCTTAGTATCCTCTGTTTCAATATTACTAGTGTCCTCACCACTGCCTACATTTTCATTTATGTTTATATTTACATTATCATGATCTATTTCCTGATCTTTATTCTTCTTCTTTTTCTTACTTTTCTTAGTATACTCAATATAATCTTCAGTGTTTGTGTTTTCCTTTTCAACAATATTCTCCTCGGAATTATTGAATGAAAATCCTTGGAAACCAAATCCCTGATGACTTTCAGTGTCCTTATCATCACCACCGGCACCAGAAAACCCTTTGAAAGTGCAATCAGCTCTATCGTCATCATACTTATTATCACTTACACTGTATTTATTTTTGGATTTCAAGCTTGCTAATTTGCTTTTAAAGTAATCCACCATACTGCCTTTGTCTGTAAAAACGCGTTCTTTAGTTGTAATCTCATCTTCCTTTACAATTTCTTCCTGCTTGTCTTCATTTTTCAAGCTCTTTTTACCAAAGATGTTAGCTAGATCCTTTTCACTATAGCGAGTCAAGTCCTTTCCTCGTGTAAACTTGTGGTAGTGAACTCTTGCTTTGCTTTTCTTTGATTTTACTTCAAGTGAAACGCCACTGTGTAATTTTTCATCATTCTTATCACCTAGAATTGATAAAATAAAGAAACATTAATTAATACTACACTAAATACAAATAAAATAAAACTTGATATGTTCTGTTTAGAAACTATGCATGACTAATGAATAAAACTACACTAACAATGTTTATAAAAGTTGTCTTTTATTCTAAAGTCTGCCTTGGTGGCACAGCAGTAACTCCGGGTCAAACTAAGTATTATTGAGCTTTTCCTGCCACGAAATTTCACGGCATTCGGGATTACTAGACTGAGGCACAATAGGTTCGCCCCTTATTACGTGGCACACAAAACCATAGCTTACAATGAGTGGGTATAATACGTACACCTCCCTCTACGGGGATATAGCTTGGAGACTATGAATGTATGTAGTTACTTTAATAAACAAGGTAACACTAAAAAGCCATGCATGTATTTACTATAGGACAGAGTACTCACCATTGGACAAATTCGCTAACAACGAATTAAAATCGTCTTCATGCTTAGTCCACTGGTCATTCCGGTCCTCAAAGCCCAATCCTTTGTCATCATTTTTGTACCTGGCCACAACATGCTCGACAATACCATTTTCGTGAGCACCTAACCCCTTGCCTTCACTCCATCCCATCTTTTCCAACATCCGTTGACCGAACTTATTCGAATCATTACTCCAAGCATTATTTTTAGCTCTTAGATTAATAACTTTTTGTTTGCGACGAGGTGCTGCTAACATAGCCATTATTACAGAAATATATCAAAACATTGTTTTGTAACCACGTGAAGCGTGTGTCAAAAAGACAAAATGGACGGCGAGACACCGCTATTGCGCGGGTGGCAACCGTACGTGAATGGTCGACAGAAAAGTGAAGTTCGTACGTTTTGTTGTAGAAGGCGCTCTGCGATTGGTACAACGTTTTTAGGTTGGCACGACTGCCACAAGCACGTTCCGTTATATACATATTGTTACATTTTGAGCATAAGTGATAATCGACTACAGTCGAGTTCTCATTATGTTAAAGTTATTTTGTCGAGTGACAAAATAACTTTAACATAATGAGAACTTGCGTATCATACTAACAGGAACATTTCTTATATGTTGTTCTTGATAAGCATATATATGATAATTATTATAAATAATATTTTCAAGCATTTGAGTAGGTATGTATGAAACACAATCATACATATAGGTCATCCAAAAATTAAATGGCTATGCTTTTATTTTTATTTGTAGTTTATATGATGTAGAAAGATCTATTATAAGCTATATTTTCAATATTTTGTTTTATAGTAGGTACTAATATAGTTCAACGAAAATAATACATAACAGTACTGATTATTTTCTTTTTATTTCTGTTTTATAATATTTTAGGCATAAGTTTGTTTTAAAGAATTGTGTTTATTAATAGTATCAAAATAGTACTGAATATTTGATTTTATACATATAGAAGACATAAAATTATAGAATAAAGGGTAAAATAAAGTAACTTCAGTTTTGCCAAACAAGATTAAAGAGCGGTCTAAGTCATCTTTATACGTTTCGTTTCTAAGCTATTATAAAGAGTTTTAAGTTATAACATAACATAAAAGCTAGTTTTATGTTATAATTCTACCCATACACATTTAGGTACGTAGCTGTTTATTATTAACCAATAAATAATAGAGTTGTCTTATGATAACGCAATAGAAACATGCGTGTCTTCAAATAAAATTTAGGTAGAGGTAATCATTACACCAACATTTCACCATAATCTATGTAGGTGGACCTAAACCTACATACCTATGTAGGTTTAGGTCCCCGTATGATTGCTGATGATCTTATTGTCGTCTACTGAGCTCCTTATCAGTCTTCGCTACTACAGAGTTAGCTAAGAAACTTACGCCACGGGGCCTACGAGGTTAAACCGCGTATTAGTATGGAGACAGCGGCGCGGCGTCTGCCTTACTACTTACTGCCTTATTTCTATGCATTTAAAATAGAAATTTTTGATAATAACATTTGCGCGCTCTTTTATATTTAAACTTATTATTTAATTGCTTGTAATTCAAATTATAGAGGACAATTAGTACAAATATTTTAACAGATTGACTGCCATGTAGCAGACAATAGAAAATGTATTGTTCGCGGTCATTTATGACCGGCATGGCGTTCAATGTGTTAAAAGTGCTTTCATTAATGGAATTGATCACTATTTATTTATACCTATTATTTATACCTGCCACATGCATTTATGGGCGCGAGCGAAATTGCGAGAATAAAGTTAAAATAATACATACAAATCTAGGCTCACGACTATATCATGGCTATAGCCCACGGCTAAGCAGAGGCGTGCTACACACATATTTTGCCATTTATGGTTTATTTATTTGGCTTACAAAACAAGAGAAACAGGGTTAAGAGTATCCTTAATAATATTATAAATGCGAAAATGAGTTTGTTTGTTTGTTTGTTACGCTTTCACGCGTTAACTACTCAACCGATCAACATGAAATTTTGCATACACGTTGTCAGGTGTACAGAATAGAACATAGGGTACCTTTCATCCAGAAAAAATAACTGTTGCAAACCTAACCTAACCTAACCTACATTTACGCGAGCGAAGCCGCGGGTGAAAACTAGTACAGTATAAAGCCAGATTGTAGTTCTAGCTATGTGTAATGTGTGCACAGACTGTACCAAGTAAGTGAATTATCTATATGTGTAGTTCTTAGGTCCTGCGTAATAAAGGGGAAGGCTATAGCCGTTTAACGTCATATAAAATAAAATAAAATAAATAAATAAATTAATAATTTATATATTTGCTTGAAGTTCCTGTCTAAATAATGGTTTCTATTCTTAGTTATGTTCAGAGCACATGGCTTAAATAAATACTGTCGCGCAAAATAACAAAAAAACATTTCGTACGCATAATAAATCATCGTGAATATTCGTGTGCGATGTCACGTTGACTCATTGACTGTCTCAAAGCACTTGTACACAATATGTGTGTGCGGCAAAGATATCTTTGCTTCGTAAACTTTATAGAAATAAAATTATGCTGCTTCTGATATCCCATCAGTCGATTCATACCTGTAAATCTCCAAATAGTTACACAGGTTTAAAATGAGTAGGAGCGACTTATTGTGGTCTTTAGGGTACACTTTCAAGTTTCGTGATGTGGTTGAAAATTTCTTGACAAAAAACCTGCCTGCTAATCAAATTCAGGATTTTACGGTCAGCTGTAAGCAAAAACTGATTGATAGCGATTGATTGTAAGATATACGCCGTTGCTGCATTTAAAGATGGTTTAAATTAAATATATTTTTATGGATTTGAACTTAAACATGGGCTCATAGACCCTGCAGTAGAAAATGCTACTGCTGTGCATGTGGTCTCGGGTTCTATACCCGGGTAGGGTAAAGTGTTATTCAATGTTTCTAACCAGAAATTTTTGTAGCAGCATGGAGTCTAGAATTGTGTCCATTAGACGTTAATAAGCTTGTCCTCAAGGGAACGAAACCATAGCTTGAGAAATGTGAGTTTATGCACTATATAAATTATAAATATACCATCGTGGAGGGCGTGTGACTAAGTATACATGTAATATTTTTTTAAAGTGCAAGATTATATGTTAAAGGTTATGTCGTATTTATTATTTAACTACACCGTTCACCACTTTACAGCTGAAACGTGACTTAAGATATATAATGACCCTCGATTACCACTGTTCCGAATGTCTTACTGTTACAGACATCAAACGAACTTGCTTTTCAAAACAAGTTCAATACGGAGAACAATAACTTCGCTAGAAGGAAGTTCTATTGTTTATGATATCCGCTAGACTAGACAGGAATAGATAGGCAACAGTTAGCTATTTCGTAACTTGACACATTTGTGTTCGTAAAGAGCACAAGTCATTGTATCAAAGGCGGTGAACCGATGAATAGGTATTAACGACACAAACTGGTTATTTATAATATTATTTCTAAGAGAAACAGCTTCTTATCTGCGTATTCGTTGTCACTAAGGGTTATGTCAAGGCCAAATAATTAAAAGCGGCCTAAAATCCGTAAAATTTTATTTAATTTGTTATAAGGGGTTTATTGTCTCAAAACTAATTGGTATTCAAAAGTTACTGACCTCTATTATTTCTTTTTTATCAATGCCAATTATAAGAATCGCCTATCGTGATGTTGTTGTTCTTGTTGTAGCGATTTTGTTACCCGGATGTAAAATAATATTAGCTTTGTTAATAGGTATTTTTCGTTCAATAATCTGTATGATATGATACTTGTTTGTAATGTGATCCGACGATGATACGCATCAATGAGTAACAATTAAAATACATAGGTATAGGTTTTTTATTGAATGTAATTCGCGAAGTGCGTGCATTTTGTTTTATATTAGTTTACATAACATACATACCTAACTTGTAGGTATAGATTTATACAATAAACATTAAAATGTAATATTGTCTTCTGTTTACGCGAATGTTACTCATTGAAATTAAACTACTATATACGGATTTTATCGCGTTGTTTATTTGACACTTTATTAAAAATTTTGAAAACTGTTACACTAGGTACTATTACTATTAAACTTTACAAATTTTTAAGCTAATAAAATTATTGAAACTATTAAAACTATTTATACTATTTCTATACTATTAGACTATCTATTTATATTTATTTTTACATTTTCCCCGACGTTTCGGTTGCTTTTTAGCAGCCATGCTCACGGGGAGACTAAGATGGTAGTTGTCTCAATGTTCCAGTGTAGTTATTTCAAAGTACCCAAACATAATTTAATCATGGGTGTTTCTATTTATGCAGAATGAGCTCAAAGTATCATGAAGTCTAGCTGTGGTTTGCTTCTTCTTGGGTTTGACTATTTGAATTACTGGATCCCAAGCTGGTGGTACATTCCAACCATCTTCTCTATTGAAATTAGGATGTTTTTTGATTTCAATAGCCTCGCGAAGCATCCTTGGTAGGAATCGGTATTCTTTAGCGAGCATCTGTGGTTTGTCAAATCTCAGGTAGTGGTTGGTCCCCTGTTGCATATGTTCACACACAGCAGACTTCAACGAGCGTTGGTGTTTTACATCAGCTAGGTATGTGTTTTTTTATGCGGGTGCCTATGCTTCTCTTGGTTTGACCAATGTATGAGAGTCCGCAGTCACAATCTATTTTATAGATAGATAGATGTAACAGTTTTCAAAATTTTGTAATAAAGTGTCAAATAAACAACTCGATAAAATCCGTACATAGTAGTTTAATTTCAACATTAAAAATTTCTATAACAAAAAAAAATCACATCCCGCATAGTTTCTGCTTACTTTCATTATAGCTAGGACCAAGATATATCTAATAACGCCTAGTGTGTGTATCTATTAAGTGTCTACGACACTTTTTCTCTTAATATTACAGAACTCTTAACTCGAAATTTGGAAGTTAGACAATTTGCACTCTTACTTATACAATTTTTTTAGTTCAAATTGCCTTACTTCCAAATTTCGTGTTAAGTCTCTGTTTTATCAAGAGTGCGACATATTAATTACAAATATTAATTGGTAGCCGTAGTCCAATCGTTCGTGATAAACACTAAAAAACTTGAATACCCGAGAAAGGTTGAAACGTTATTGACCATAAACTAAAATCGCTTTGTTTTTAAATTTCCGACCGCGACATGCATGCGATACGGCTGTTACGTCACGATTTTATTTGAGCGTGATCAAATGATGAACAATACAACTTTTTTTGTCGACATCTAACATCGTGATGGGAATTTGACGGAATATTATAGCAAATGATCTTATTAACTGTTGATGCAACGGATACTTCAATTTACGCAATGTGTTTTAGTACTTAACCTAAAAACGTTTTGTCTGAGCGAAAAATACTGTTATTTGTCTCTGATAGTCGATTTTCTGTAATGTTTTAAGAAAACCATTACGTATAGGTACCTTTAACTTGTAATTTTCTATGAGAAAGTTATAGGATGTGATGTAATGTTAGACTGAGAGCGTAGTATAGTTACATAGCGAGTCTCTCTATAAAATATTCAAGTTCGATACGGCAGCGATCTTGTTTCTACCCGGCCAGGTGCGAACTCAAGACCGGTTTGCAGGAAAGTAAAAGTGCATACAGTTTTGGGAAGAATAATATGACGATTTTATCATTTTGTCTTCTTCCCCGAATTTTAAGAGTACCTATTTTGCCTTTAATTAGGCTAATGCAATTTAATTAAATTCTTCAACAAATTTCTTGTTTGAAAGTTGATTGAAGAAATTTAGTGTTGACCGAAAATTGCATACAGCAACGGTTACGAGTTGTATATTTTATCAGTGTTTACAAACATTAGCGGCTCGCCATGAATAGTGCTAAATTTTAACTAGTATTATAATTGCGAATGTGAGTTTATTTGTTACTCTTTCACGCTTTAACTTCACGGTCAGTCATCTTGCAATTTTGCATACACACGTTATCAGGGGTACCTACTGACAAAGACATAATATACCCTTAAACCAGAAAAAGTACCTTTTCCCGGCGAACGAAGCTGCGGAAAAACGCTAGTTCAAGTATAAATAAGCCATTGTCGTTAAGTAATAGAGACGTACAGGATAATTATGATTAAATAAATGTAGTAACATTTATTTAACATCGACCTGTTTTATTACTTGACTACCAACTTAATACCTATAATAAATATAGGATTTATTATATTAACTTGGTGAACCAAGTTATTATCTTTGCATTTTTATAAGCTCATGTACTCAATACAATCAAATGGTACTCAGCCTGTACTTTAAAGAAACACAATTTAATATCATTGCTCTTAAAGAACTGCAAAGGCCACAAAGATTTTCCGAACGAAAAAGACAAAGATAAATATTCTATGGTAGGTATGTATAGACAGTTAATTGACAGAACATTTATGATTATAACTGAAATTACAACAGCCAATCAAATCATTTGACATGAGTTTGATTTTGTCAGACCAGCTTATCAAAAATCGTGTGTCAATTTTAAATAGCGAAGAGCATTTTCTCTGTTATATGAAGTTTCTTTACACCAATTATAAACTTTCTCAATAACTATTTCGAGAAAGCCTTTTATCTAATGTGATTCCATTTACTAGTTACTTTCGTTCAATAGACAACTAAATTATTTTCGATGCAATCATCGTTTCACTGCGTTCACTGCCACTTACTACATGCAAGAGAAAATGAAATAGGCAGGGGCAGCTGTCTCGTATCCAAGACTGTGCATCAATGCATGCAAAGATCTTGTAGTATATACATGATACTTATATACCTACACTAGTCGAATATAGGCCATAGAATTGATTAAGTACTTGGCTGATCATTCACACTTATTTTTCCCTTAATATATTTAGCCTAGCTATCCCACGCAGTTTCACCGACCTTTATGATTACTGCTGTAGCGTGTTTTTTATTTTAATTAATTAATCAAAAACTGATTTACTAATTACCAACAAAAATACAAACACACAAAAATACGATCCATTTTATAATACCTATTTGTACAGATGTAGATTTAATTATCTACAATTAAAAATAGATTTCACGCGATAGAAAGAAGCTTTCGGTTCGATTCTTCACTTATGTGCAACAACGAGTTGTCAAACATACCATTTTTCGTGCGGTAAGTATGACAAAATTCTTCATTCACTTCACTTGTCTATTCTGACGAAAAACTTGGCAAAACGTTAGTATGCATGGAATTAATAAAACGTTTAAACGTTAGTATTTAATAATTCCACGTAACTGCATGTGTGTTATTAATAACACACATGCAGTTACGTGGAATTATTAAATACTAACGTACTAACTAATTGACAACTCTCCTTAAGGAGAGTTGTCAATTAGTCAACTGCTATTGTTGCTGACATCTCACGTGACATCAAACGTTCAATACGCACGCCTCTTGGCTCACATTTCACTAGGCAAGGAAGTTGAAATTTAATCTATATTATTAATATTATAAAGCTGAAGAGTTTGTTTGTTTGTTTGAACGCGCTAGTCTCAGGAATACTGGTTCCAATTGAAAATTCTTTTTTAAGTGTTGGATAGCCTATTTATTGAGGAAGGCTATAGGCTATATAACATCACGCTGCGACCCACGGGGGAGGTGCAGTAACGATAAATGCGGGTGAAACCGCGGGCACATCTAGTCGTAGATACATTGAGATATTGTCAACAATCATGTTATGTAGGTATAGTTTCAAGCAAATATCTAAATCATAGATGCGCCCAACTAAATTTTAACATGTTGACCTGGACTTGTTGTCATCTCACACACAATGGCAAAGTAACATTTGAATTATATGGTACTTGATTTTACCCGCGGCTTCGCTCGCCTAAATGTAGGTTAGGTTATGTAAGTAATATTATTTTTTTCTGGATGAAACGTCCCTATGTCCTTTTCTGTTCTTCTGACAACGTGTATGCGAAATTTCATAATGATCGGTCAAGTAGTTAATACGTGAAAGCGTAACAAACAAATAAACAAACTCACATTCGCATTTATAATATTAGTTAGGATTAGGATTAGGATTATTACGCTCAGTATTGTACACGAACGTTCTCTTTCTAATATGTGAGCTCGCTGTTCTTAGACTGGACACTTTTTCGTTCCTTATGGGTACGGTGAGGGCACATCTACAATTAAATCTATTTTAACACGCTTTTATTAGCTTGGTGTATATTATGTATCTATGTAACGGAATCTTTGAACGTGATTTTCACCCCTTTCAAACCGACGGATTGATATGAAACTTTACACTCTTATCGAGGACCGATGACAATACAATAATTTAGAAAAATATAAAAATAAATAAAAATAAAAATAATTTAATAATTTTAATGTAAAAAAGTATGGGTTATCAAAATATCTTAGAAAGCACCCCACGCTTTTTTACATCAAAATTATTAAATTCTGTTCTACTTTTTTTAGTCTGGTTTTTTTAATAAAGCGTGTTTTTTAGTTTTTTTAACTATTATTTATTTTAATGATATTATAAGCATAATATTATTATAAAATATTATTATTACAGCGTTCACAGCATAGAAAACAAAAAAATATCGCAACTAAAATTCAACGCGCATCTCTATTTAGTGACGTAGATAATTTTCGCAATTTACTAGTCAGAAGTGGACTTCAGATAATGTCGCTATCCCTTTTCAGTTCTATTAATTTAATTAAGGAAGCCGACGAGAAAATTGTATATTAACTAGAGGAAACTGGTTGTCATGGATAGTATATGCTGATTACTCTGCAGTTAATATTATCAACTAATCATCGACGTTTAGCTTGGTTAATCCTTACTAATATTATAAATGTGAAAATGAGTTTGTTTGTTTGTTACGCTTTCACGCCTTAACTACTCAACCGATCAACATGAAATTTTGCATACACGTTGTCAGGGGTACAGAATAGGACAAAGGCTACCTTTCATCCAGAAAAGAAAACTGTTGCAAACCTAACCTAACCTAACCTACATTTACGTGAGCGAAGCCGCGAGTGAAAACTAATAATTTTATAAATGACTATATTATTATGCGTGCTTCTTCGTTCACGTTACGAGTTACCTACAGAGCGTCCGCAACTTTATTTAAGCGGATCATAATAATATATTAATACACAATAACTTCAATTCCATTCCATGAAATAACATGGCTTATATTTTAGATTGTCCGCAAACTACCAAACTGGTAACTACATCAAAATCTGGGTATTTGCTTATCTATAATTTGGACTATACCAACAAAACTGACAAATAAGCTTTTATAGAAAACCTTATTTGGATGGCCTGGGTTAGTTTTTTTAATATATGTATAGTGTATAGATACAGCATGCACATTTTTACAGTTTTATAAAATACTAGATGTTCCCGCGGTTTCACCCGCATTTATCGTTACTGCGCCGCCCCCGTGGGTCGTAGCGTGATATTATGTAGCCTAAAGCCTTCCTCGATAAATAGGCTATCCAACACTAAGAGAATTTTTCAAATCGAATCAGTAGTTCGTGAGATTAGCCCGTTCAAACAAACAAACAAACTCTTCAGCTTTATAATATTAGTAAGTAATATAGATATGATGGAATAGTCTTTGTAGCTTGATTTCTTGGTTTTGAACCTATTGGCTGTGATATTAGATGGACCAGCGATCAATCGCGAAAGATTTTATTGCATTGATGGTTCTTTCACGCTAACAAAAGCGTGTTTTTTTAATGTGTTCACTGTATAAATGGGTACTTTATGAATAATAAAGGGGAATATGAATAGCTATTAAAATTCTAAGATATGATACTGCATGTCTATTTAAAACTTTTTTAGATATTTCATATTGATAATAATCTAATGTTGTTGCGAGTCTAACTTATCCAATATGTTTTTATATAAAACACTGTCCTGGTTGGGATGTGTGTTTGTTTATAAAAGGACTCTACATGCCCGTTCTTTCAAAACATTACTCAGGCCTACGAGTTGACAGACGACATTTACATCAAACAAGCTGTAGATTTTTATGCAGACAAGTTTCACTCTTCAACACATTTAACACTAATTAAAATATTCTAAATAGTGAAGTGAAACCTGGCCATAGACGGTGCGATATTTTCCATCGACACAGCAGTCTCGCTTGACCAGAGGCCGGCTAAGAAAGCTGCGGTGAGAAGCATTCCTATGAAAACGAGTGTTAATAAGTAGCTGGAGCCACCGAGACTTACTTGCTATGTATTAAAACGGGACCGCTTCCTTCATATAATTGGACATTATGATTTTATGCAGTCCTTTAAGTACAGGAAGACTCGACTAAGCCAATATATTATATCGGTGCTTAGTCGAGTTTTAATTTACAATTATGCAACTTTGTTGCACTTACATTAAAATTAAGTTTGTTAGGTAAGTTAAAAGTACCGTTTCCTTGTAGTTAATAAGTTCGATAATATTGATTAATATATATTAAAGTGAACAAACTGAAAGGGAACTAGATACTTAAATGAATGGATATTGCATGTACACGCTATTGCAATGATTTTAATTAGATACTTAATATTAATTACAAAATTGATATGGATTTAGCAGGCGATACGTTATTTCATATAAAATATGATCTACAGTTATTTTCTACATTTTCACCTTTACTTTAACCGTACTTAGGTGTTTACATTAATACTATGATTTTGGCTTAGTGGTAGTTTTAAACATATTTTAGTTGGAGCTTTATTTATGGAAACCAACTTACAGTCAGTTAGTAGTACACACGGATACACATCAAGTTAGACACCCTATATACGCATAACTACGCTACATACAAAATAGAGAACTGTCGGAAAGGGACAGTGTATAGCGGTGTCGATGTAATAGTAAGGATAGAGTGTAACAAAAATATAATGCCTCTCACACGATTCGCAGCGTTCAACTTCTAATATATAATCAAAGTCCAAACAGTCTAGGTTGATGTGTCGCTGTGTGTACACAATTTATAGATACAATGTATTTATTCTTCCGAGAACAATATTAAACCAATTGTCAAGCTTCTTCTTTAAAAATTAGACACTATGAGCTTTTTAAACTTCTAGAAATATCTTAAACATTAAGGGATTTTAGAGGACTCCCTATTTTTCATTTGCACCTAACGTACGTTTATATATCACAAAATAATATAATTATATTCTTTACATACATTGTTTCACATTCTAAGTAATAAATCAAAATATGTCATTGGTGCCAATTCTGTTGTCACAAAATTCTCTAAGCTTAACTAAAAATCACTAAAATTTTGTTTAGTCCTCTCAAATGACATTTCGTATACTGAAATCGTTAAAAGTGACAGGACTAAAAATTTTTTTTGTGGTTTTTAGTTAAGTTTAAAGAATTTTGTGACAGCAGAATTGGCACCACTGTGTCCATAAAGTAGACTTTGTTAAAATGACAGGTAAGAAAACTTAAGCGCAGATAAATTATACGACCGCCAAAACTGACACATGCAATACTTTTTCAAACATGATAAGTCTCGATTTACACCCGATTAACACATATTACAACGAGATGATCTTATGGATATACATTATTAATGTAAATGCTAATTACAGTGAGAATCGACTAAATAGAGAGAGTTGTTGTTGGCTAGGCACTGGATGCAGTGTTTATGGTAAGTGAAAACGCGCGAAAACCGCGCTTGCGTGACAGCATCCATCCATAAGCGGGCAATTGGCGTCTTTTGATTACTTTTGACTTGTCTGCTGACTATAATTTATGTAATTATGTCGTTTTGTCTTATCAATTTACGCCTCTATATAAAAGTACTTACTAACTTTTGCCCGCGGGTTCGTTCGCGTAAAAGTAAGTTAGGTTATGTTAGTACCAGTACGTTTTTTAAATAAAATTTCGTGTATGTTACGCGGTGATAATATACCTAGCTTTGTATAGTAAATTCCTCACAAACAAACATACAAACAAATGAACAAACAAAAAATCAAATCTTTCCTCTTTATAATATTCGTATAGATTATAAAACAGTGTCTAACACGTTTTGAAAATTTTATAGTAACTCTTTTTGATCAATACTCATCCAGGAATAACTTTTTTGCAGGTATAAGTATGCATTAGGCAATAAGTCATATATAAATTAAGCCATGAAATATCCGTAAAATATAGTTTCGATTATTTCTATGTGTAACACACAGTAGTAGTAAGACCATCAGTATAATGATATCATTCTTTGTTGATTTAGAGACAGCATAGAATATAATTTAATACGTAGATACGTAATATCTATAATATAATTGACAACACAAAAATTAACAAAACAGGTAGATACCTGTTTTGTTAATTTTTGTGTTGTCAATTGAAACGGACATATCCGTTATAGACCAATTTTTACTTATTTGACGCTATTTCTTTGTTTATATCAAATGTGGATATCAAATATAATTTGAAACCAGTGACTGAATGATACTATAACGAGATTGCTTGTTTTCCAAAAAATCAAGTGAGAAAACATAGTATGTACCTACATAATTATAGAACAAAATAATGCTCATCATGATCAATTATTTTACTACATGTAAAATAATTGTTCATGATGAGAATTATTTCTTATTATTTCTACTAAATAACTTAAAACTTATAACGTATGACCATAGACTCGGACCAGCGGGTATAAGACACGGTGACAAGTTCAATTCGTTCAAATATAGACATCCATTGAAGTGGCAGGCACGAGTCGCAAATATAGGTCGTCTGCAATACTTCCCGTCTAAATCTCGAAATAACCAACATGCAAAATAACCACGTTGACTAAGCATTACCACGTACGTTTATTCGTGTATTAACATATAAATGACGATAAAATAATGCAAGAGATACGTTGGTTTCATTATACTTCAATAAAGTGTCTGAGTTAATTAAGCGGAGATGTAGTTACGGACATTGTTCGAGCTTCAAGCATCAAGGAGTATCATATTGCATAGCTATGTAAAGTTTAATGTATTCTTATGCAAGCTTACTAGGCGGTTAAGTTTGTTTTTAAGATAAGAAAAAACTCGAATTGGCAGTTCTGCTTTATTTTGCATATACGAATATCATCAACAATTTATTGAACAAGAGTTTTTTGGAATATGTCAAAGTTTACCATCGTTCGATTTCGATTGCTGGTAAACAATTACTATACAATCTTAAAGATTTTACTAAAACAATTATACGAAATTTTACGTGGAAAGACGAGAGAGGAATGTTCCGAAGAATCACATGGCTAGGCTTGATTAACCGTTAACTGACAGTATGAATTAACAATGAGACTGTGTCAGAAGTACCACAAGCGAGTTTTAACCATAAAAAAACTGATTACTGTTTGCCAGCGTAAGAACAAGGCTATTGGTTCCTCTATTATAAAAGCACAGTAAGTAACTAATTTATAATATAATTTGCAATATTTCCTTTATTCTGTATATTATATTGCAACAAATAAATTATTTTATTTCCTCAGTCTATCAATATTACATCCGAAAACATTATTAAATTCAAGTAAGTAACATCTTTTTAAAATTACAATCATCATTAGGATAAAGGTACTGTCCACAGACCTGTTGCTTCAAATTTGAATAATGGCATTTCGCTGCTAGTCAGGGATCTCTTTTCAGAATTAATAAAAATGTTGTCGTTAGTGGCGTAAATAAAACTACATGTATACAGGTATTCTAGTTCCGGATCTAACAAAAAAACGTTATTGAATTTTTCAATCAACAAGTTCCCAGTAACAAAATCGCACGCGACGTCTGCAAATATAGGTACCCATAGTGAATGGGACAGTCCCTCCTATCCTATTCACTATGGGCATATTTGCAGACGCCAAATGCGATTAAATAAATAATGTATTCGTTCCCTATTACGTGGAATTTAAACTCATTACTGTACAGTATTAAGTATTTTATTTTTATTTTATTTTATTTGGGAAAACAAACAATTGTTCATTGTATATTAAATCTAGGTATACAGTATGCTATGGGTAAATGTACAATCCACAGCGTTTCCACATATTACTAACTTATATTAGATACAGTTTTGGTTTAGTAAACAAATATATAACAACAATACAGTTATTCGCTATTTCAAAATCTAGTATTTATATTAAAAAACTAAAACTTAATATATATCTAATTTATACATAATAATGATATATATTCTCTGAATAATAATGCACTTTCAGTCACGGTTTATAAATCGTATGTATATCCATAGAAGGCATGGTGCCCGATACAACGGCTGCTTCATATTAAAATGCAGTCAATTAATATAAGATTAATTACTCCATTATTTTAATTTGCGATATCACTTTTTCTACTCTATTTCCGATAAGCTATTTTTCGATTAAGATGTGTGTGTTGGTGGCACTGATTGCGACGAAAGAGATTGTAACGTGAGCGTGCCTAACATCACCGAAAACGGTGAAATATGCGTTCCACAATTTATTCTAGGTCAGAATATGAGCATGAATTTACGGAACTGATGCAATCAGACGCAATGCAAATTAATTTTTATTTAAGTGATGATGTTTTTTATACTACGACGGCGACGTTGGCAAATAAGGATACGCCTCGCCTAATGGTTACGCGTTATCGAAGCTTAGAATCTGTTGCAACTTCGGATTGTCGATCTCAAAATATAAATGAAAATTTGGATGAATTAATGGAAGTAATAAATATGTAAGTCTTCGGAAGTCGCCGGAACCAGAATTGACAAAAAGCCTTGCTTTGCCACACGAATAAAAAATAATCATCATGTACGTGAGTACTAATAGAGTTTAATGCACTTAAAGCCAATTTAAATTAATGCTTACTATTTCGTGCTGAATCGGGTGGTGTAATGTCACTTGTAGTGTACTAATAACAACATAATCTATAAAAAGGTAGAGCCTACCTGTTGTCTGTGAAGAAGCGAAAAGCTGAGATACTACCAACATTATTTAATACTAGATCTAGCCCGCGGTTGCGCTCGCGTATATGTAGGTAAGGTTAGGTTAGTAACAATACTTACGCCTGAATAAAAGGCGCCCTATGTCCTTTTCTGAACACCTAACAACGTGTAGGTTCGAAATTTCATAATGATCGGTCGAGTAGATAAGGCGTGAAAGAAAACAAGCAAAAACAAATAAACAATCTCACATTCGCATTTATATATAGGTAATATTAGTTAGGATAATACGACAAAAGTGACGAAATAATCTTGCAAGCTGTCCCTATCTGCTGTCTTTCGAACATCAAGAGTTTATTGCACTTCGGTGACTTATTTATCGTTCAAAAACGTTTGCTTTATGATAACAAAGCTTTAGCCATGAGCAAAGCACTTTATCTTTAATGTAGTGATGTCTAGTAAAGTTATCGTACTCGTAGCAACTTGCATAGCATTACAACTTTTAATCCTCGAAAGGTTAGGCAAAGGTGTATGCAGTATACTAACAATTAAAAAAACGTTACGTATTTTTTTATCGATATAGCAAAAGGGACGGCCTATAAAATATACTAGATTTTAAATCCTTACTAATATTATAAATTCGAAAGTAGCTCTGTCTGTCTATCTGTCTGTCTTTTACCTTTTCACGGCTAAACCACTCTACCGATTTAGATGAAATTTTGTACAGATATAGTTTACAATCTGGGGAAGGACATAGGCTACTTTTTATTGATGTAGGTACCACGCGAGCGGAGCCGCGCGCAAAAGCTAGTCATAAAATATTACAAAAATTTTAACCCTTTCGCTGTCCCGTGATAGACACAATAGAAAATATAATGTACCTATTATAATATGTGATTCATCGGACAAGGAACCTGTTAAACCATTTGAGTGCTGCTGTGTGTCTGTGTGCATCTAAGTGACCGCCTCATCACTGTTAGTGCGCTTAGTGTTGTGGGTTTGATCCCCACATGATACAAAGTTTGTGCGTATCAACAAATATTTAGTTGTCCTTTATGTCCGTTATTTGTAAAATCCACAGCGATAACCAGACCTACTGTGCTAGCTGTCTTCAAAAAACTAAGATTTAACTCAATTTTACTCGAATAACACGCGGGCGTATTCATAGGTAGAGTTAGAAAACAGTACCTATTTATTCAACTAATTTTGCATATCTTAGCAAGAAATGGTCAGTAAAACTTTCAACTCATTAACCTTACAAATATCCCGTAGATTCATTTTATGCTGCTTAAGCGACAAACAAGTGTATTGCCCGCGTGATTTATAAACTGTAAATGTTGTCAATGGACTGGCTTACGTCATTAGGAATGACAATTGCGTTTCATGGACCCTGCAAAAAATGTGTCGCTCCGTTACGAGAGTAAGTCGTTGCTCCATGGATTAGACATTGGACTTGCGACCGAAGCGTCGCGGGTTCGAACACCACCCATTGCAATATCGACGTGAACTTATTCTAGTTTAGCTCGATGGGTTAACAAGAACTTTAGTCATTCTTAACCTAAATTTAAAAAAACTAAATTTCAAACATTTTAACCGTTTAGGTTCGTAATGTCCAAATCCCAAAATGTCCAGAGGGTGCAAAACGTCCATATCCCAGAATGTCCATATACATACCAGAGTGTCTATTTTACTCTATTCAAACAAAATTATGTGGTCGATTAAAAAAACAACTGTTGTGAAACATAATTATATATTTTTATTTTATTTTAAACAAAGTTAAGGTTTCTGTGGCCTCCGCCTATAGCAATCACATGTTTAAAATGTTTAAATAAAATAAAATTTTGAGCTGATATTTAACATACTAAGGTGACTACTAGACAATTTTGCCGTAAACACGGCCTACCTAGGTCGCTTTTTACCTACGTCAATGATAAAGACCCACTGTCTTTTTAAATTTTCTTCTGTCAGCATAACGCCTCTAAAATAAAACGCCTTTTCGTTTAGGGTTTATGAACACAAGGTAATATTTATGACTGCGAATTTATGTAGAGTAGAAGTAGGTACTTCTCTCGTTGAACTGTTTTACTTAAGAGCGTGAATCTCGTAGTTTGTAACAGCAGAAAATAGAATATCTATTGATTGCGGACACTGGTGAACAAAGTGGTATTTAAAGGGATAATTTAACATTACACTGCTATCTTGTCCCACATTTGTCTGCTTGACGTGTGAAAAATTAGGTTCAAACAGTGATTTAGGAATTTTAAACTGAGTTTAAAAGACACGCAGCGCCATCTATCGCAGTTTCTTTATTACTTTTTGTTTTCTTACGGTCAAGGTAAGAAAATTGTAAAAAATACACTTTCGCATTTACTCGTATAATATTATTAAAATAACATATCGTAACAGATACTTATGCTACGGTCTGTTTCCGCGCATTGAATACTAATAAAGCGTTTTTAACAACTTAAACTAGGCACGAAAGAATCTCAAAAGCTTCATCGCTAAACAAATATTTACATTAATGAATGGTTATTGTGTGGGCAAAGGCTCGGCAGGGCTCTAACGTGGGAACCTTATCGTGTGACTCACTCACATACCACATCATGTGATCCAACTGCAATTTTGCAAAACTACATAAAAAATGCAAAATGTCCAGAGATAATTTTAGCTCTATTAAAAGATACAACAGAAGCAGATAATTAGCAGAGTTAACGGTGTAGCTCGGAGGCTGAACGAGTGGGTTCGACGCGACGCCAAGAAAAATAAAATAAAAAAGTAAATTATTGGCGACCCAACCACTTTACCGTCGACAGCTGCGAATTGGCGCGAAACAGGTTTTTGGCGGGAACAATGACGTCACCTGACGTGTGCCTTCCTTGGCCGTCCAATTTTGGATGTTGAACAAAAAACTAAGTCTCTTTCATCTCGAAGACCCATACGATTTTACAGCTCCTTATTATTACGTTAGTGCATTGTCTGCTACGATTGTTATTGAACAGGTGATGCTGATTCTTTCTAATAGCATACAAAAAAAAGGTGGACTGAACTCTAAGATCCTTCTTTGGCAATTAACATTCCATTTACTATTGTTTCATTTATACCATTTTTACTTATTCTAAAGTTTGGCAGACAAAATCAAAGATACTATAACTTTTAAAGAATTTTATTAGTTTTAGACATCGTCTACAGAGAAAAAGAAAACAAAAAATTTAATAATAGTAAAATACAGTATTTAAAGAAACATAAGAAAGTAAAAGTAGCCTAATGTCTTCCTTTACAGTAACAAATTAATTATTCACAATTCACATTTTTATCCTTATACGTTGCTATATTTTAGGGTAGAATTGGAGACTACCCAATTTAGGCTTTCATTAGGACTTTAAACTTTTATTCAATCCAAATAATAGTTGCCAGGTAGAATTACAGCACCCAGGTGGGAGTATATCGACTCCTAATACAGGTAACACTGGCTTGCATTGTTATTTATTTATTAAAAGTATAATAGTGAACATTTTGGACTGCAGTAGTGTAACGTGGGTGACATAGTCGTTGTTTAGCTAAAACCCCTACGAAAACTAAAGAAATAAAAAAAGTATTGCTGATACTATGACCTTAAATACTTTTTTCTATATCATCGATGTCTATTAAATACTTTCTCTACATGAACCATATCAACATTATTTGGCACCGAGTTTGTTGCAAAACTACTTGAAGTTGTTTATTTCTTTGTTATTGTGTTCAGTTACCTAAGTATTCGTTTTAGGTAAGCGTTTAGTAAACTTACTGCCATAAGCCTTTGGAAAGCAATTTGCAGATAAATGTCTACTATTACAACAAGTTTACGATATTTAGAAATACTAGACTGTGTGGGAAGGAATATTATGTGTGATGTAAGAATTTGATATTTAATTTATTTAGTTGTCTACATTACATACTTCTAATATAACCAATAAGTTAAATTCATATAAATATCTTTCTAGTGCTGTAACACAGGCAACCACTTTACTATTGCTGTATTATGAGTATCAACAACTATCTCAATACCTAGCATTCTTTTAAGGTCATGTTTTAATGAAAGTTAGACCTTTAGTGTGAAATATTTAATTAACACTTAAACAAAACATTTCATCACATATGCGGTTATATAGTAATTTTTAACAGAATTTATAAATAACTTTTATACACTTATACTTAAAAGAAGTAAAGTGTACTTATAACTTCCTAAAAACGCAACATGTATAACGAAACCAAAGAAACATAGTAAGTTTATTTTCACAATATTTTCTACAAAAACATTGAACTTTCCTCGCGCTAGTTGCTTTCCAACCGTAAAACAAATGCGTGTAGCAATTTAATTCTGCACTCTTATATAATTTCACATGAAATGATCTGCTGCATAACAAACCCAGTCGAGCTAGAAGACAAGTTTATGCCTGCGAAATAGTTTAATGATTGCACAATCATACCAACTCATAACAATGCATTGTAGAAATTAAGATTTGGGAAACCACGAAACAGCGTGGACTGAATCTCTTCTTTTGTTTACTATGGTGAAATATCACAATCAAAATATTTCTCGTATAGGTACAAAATTTTTTGTAGTTTCTTAAGAGCAGTTCACTTTTAGTAAAGGGTAAATGGGAGTGTCACAGGGTACAAATAATGGTCCACACCTAAAATGTAACAAATTATCGAGAAGTCATTGCACTTATTCATAGGTAGGTATGCAACGGCAAACGTGTTTTGCTTCACCGATACCTACTCGGAGAAGCGGTCGGCTTACCTGAGAGTCAGTCCGGACGTGGTTCAAATTATTCACCACTAATCCGTTGTCCGATGCTATTGGATCCATTTCTGTATAATCATCATACGTATAACCAAGTTTCAGTCACACATTTCACTTCACACGTTCGAAACGTACCGCGTACCGACAACACTTAGTCACCGAAGAAAAACGCATCTAGGCACAGAAATAGTTAACTCACGGGCGCCTGACCCTCCTGACTAAGGCTTCACTGGCTACTTTAAACAAACGAGTTACACCACCGACTTAAATCAATAAACCGACGTAATAACATTACGATGTCAACTACAAAAGTTTTCTCAGAAACAGAGTATGATACAAGTTCGGTTGAACACGACGTCTGGCCGATCGTAAGGACGCCAGGCGGCGAAAAGTTAACCGTGCGTGATTTCTGGCGGACTCTCAAAAGCAAATGGTCATATAAGCTATCAATCTTTGCATACCAGAGTGGTGAGATGAAACGGCCATTCTCGTTTTGGCGTGGGTCGGCGCGAGAGTGAAAGGGACGACGCATCCGCAGGTACTCCGTCCCGAAGTGGGCGAACAGTATCTACAGGTTTTGCTCTCCCACTACAAGGAGGCACGGTGCGGACTCGGAGAGCCTCGGAGCTTGAAAGTTTAGTTTAAAAACATAACAAGCGTTACATAGTCGCCAAACAACCACATAATACTACGAGTTTTTAGTATTTTGAGCATGTATGACCATAACCCTCAAAATAGTACCGGTTTGTAAAGTTTCTGTGTTGATATGTTCGAAAATTATCACACGTGTTACTTTTGCTTTTACGTGCCAAACTTTCATTTACTATTCGTGTTGTAAAATAGGAAATTATATTTGAAATAATATTTTCTAAACGAATGTTTAAATGAAATAAAAGAATTCAATCAAAGAAACGATGAATTGTGTCGATAAATCGAACCGAACCGGTCCCAGTGCATCTCTGGTGAAGGCCGCTAGAGCTAACCTCTACACAGGACACTCCTGCGCAGGGAACCACGCACACATACGCATAGCTCAATAAGTACAAGGAACTACATTAAAAAGAGCTGTCAGTGAGACGCGCACCGTTGTAAAATGGGGATTATTCTTACCTGGTCTTTATATTCTATCTATGTAATTGTCATTTTTTCCAAATGCTGGTTTTATAAATACAATGTATGTGTATACTTATATAGGCAGGTGTGCTCGCTTTTCTACTATATCTGTGCGGTCATAGTAGTCCTACGAATACTTCATCAATATTAGGGATTAAAATCTTTATTCTAATAAGATTTATCTCTCTACTACAAAAGCTTAAATACGAAGTATTTTTATGAAACATTATACCAATGTTCAGTTAATCAGTGATACAATGTAACACATTATTTTACTGCATCTTTTAGAAGGATCGTATGTTTTGTATATGTATATCGTATCTTATTTAATATAGTGATATTTTAGAGATATAAAATCCAAATAAATATAAATAATCAATGATTTTAATATTGATTTGAATATATATCCTCCAAATAATGAATTAAACCAGTCCTTTGGGTAATAGACTACCTTTTCAACGGTCAGATAGAATAGCTGAGGAATAAAATCGACGATGGTTTTATATGAATATTATCAAAAGGTGGTGGTCATAATTTGTTTAAGTTTATATGGTAAATGAAAAAAAGACAAGTCTTTTTTTCATTTTCATGAGCCGGCTATAACTAGGATAAAACAGGTGCAGTTATAGATTCGAGTAGATTTTTCAAAAGTCCAAACATATTTTACTTAATTTACGATGTGGTTAAAAATCTAATAAAGTTACACTACTTAATGCAATCATTACTCGTATTATTAGACACACACACAACTTCAAAAATTGTGCCTGTTTATAGTTTTAGAACCCTGTCGTTACAGTAGCTTGTTTAGTAGAGATGGCCGCTAATTTCTACTATAAGAAATAAATAACAATAAAAAAATTTAAGTGCCGCAATCAAAGGGCTATATTAACCTATGTAATCTTGTCATCATTTTACTCAAATATGTATAGGCATTTCTTTCTGCCTATACTTCCGTTGATATATGTATGTATAATGAACGAAAGTATAGGTAGAAAGCACTTTATATTCAGGTATATATCTTAATAGATCATACACATTACCAAACTCCATATTGCTTTTAACATTAAACCTTTCTGACACTTATATCCAAAGTGAAAAATAGTTGCCATTAAAACATAACAAAAAAGAAATTACAAGCAAAATTCACAATAATATTTAGATTTATATCTCTTCCTAAAAAAATATTCCTAGAATAATTAACAATGTAAATCATTAAAAAACCACACAAGATAAAAATATGTAATGAACAAGCAAGAGTTAATGTTTATAGTTACACTATCAGCGTTCGTATCATGTGTAGCTACAATAATGGACAAAAATTCAAAAGGACCAAGATGATAAGCATTCAATAATGGTACGATCTCCCCATGAGTCAAGCATTAACTACTATATAGATATTACGTTTTAAAGGAGACAAGTAGATTGTAAAACTTGCTAGTTCAGACTAAGTGAGTCGCATACATAATGTTAACGCGTCTTACAAATAATCGAGTTGAATTCTGCCCTTTAGTACGTGGCGCAAATCGCAGCTAATATCGATTGAGTTAATAATATAATATGTATCAGCTCAATCAGTTTAAGCAAAAATTATACGTAAATTAGTGTACATCTGTTCTGATAGTAAGTCTTCAAGTTATAGTACCTATGCTATTTTCGATTGTACCACTGGGTGCTGCGAGGTGCGCTCCTCCGTAGTGTCGGCGCCGACGACACTTGTCACGGCGAGGGGTAAGACGCACGGGGTGGCGGCCATATTGGCGACCGCTGGGGTTGCACAAGTCGTAGGTCATATCCGGCGATTGGACCTTGAGGTGGCCCTGTCTAAGTCCGAGGCCGTCTGTTTCTACGGTCCTCGGAACCGGCCACCTCCAGGGGCCCACATCATGATATGAGGGGTCCGCATCGCTGTCGAGCCAACCCTTAAGTATCTAGGTCTCTTGCTCGACAGCCGATGGGACTTTGTAGCCCACTTTCGTCGTCTGGTCCCCGTCTTCTGGGCGCTACAGGTGCGCTCGCACGACTGTTGCTCAACCTAAGGGGGCCAGGCACCTCCTGCCGAAGGCTCTACGAAGGGGTCGTGCGGTCTATGGCCGTTTATGGGGCCCCAGTTTGAGCGGACAACATGACGGCTCGTAATATTTCGGCGCTTCATGCGCCACAGCGCGCCTTGGCCGTCAGGTTGATAAGAGGATACCGCACGATCTCGTTCGAGGCAGCGATCCTCTTCGCCGGATCGATGCCCTGTGACCTGGAAGCGGCGCTTCTGGCGTCGCTCTACAGTTGGCGCCAGGAAGCGCTAGCTTGGGGCGAAGGACCAGGTCTTCCCGCTTTAGAGGAGGCACGGTCCGAACTCCGCCAGGTCCTGGTGGAAGAATGGAGTCGGACTGGTTGTCCTCTCACTTACGGCCGTGGTTCAGTCTATGGTACGGAGTGAGAGATCGTGGAACGCCGTCGCCTCCTTCTGTGAGGAAATAATTTCTATCAAGGAGGCGGCGGAGCAGGAAAAGGAGCGCTTAAACTCTCTCCCCAACCGCAGAACCGGGCGCCGGAAGGCGCGAGATGACTTCCAGCCACCCCGAGGTTTAACCTGGGGGTGGTGGACTGTGTGGGCCTGCTCGCCACCAGATCAGCACCAGGTCCGAGAGCCGGCGTGCGTATTCCCACTTGCGCCTCTGTGTCGTATCTTTGTCGCGCGGCCTCGCCGTCTATGGTCATGTCGAGGAACACCGTGGTAGGATTAGTCGGTATTACCGGGGTATCTTTTCCCCAGTGAGCCCGACATAACCTCTCCGTCGCCCCGCGGAGAGGTATGCGTCAAAGCATTCCCATAAGTAAAAAAGAAGTATGCTATTTTCGATTGTAAAACCAGGGTATGAAAAAAGCTCTTAATATACTTCTACACGAATATATATACGAGAATTCCTTTACACCAAGATTTCAGCCAGAGCAAGGAAAATATCGTGAGGAAACCTGCATGTCTAAGAGTTCTCCATAATGTTCTCGAAGATATGTGAAGTCTGCCAACCGGCACTAGGCCAGCGTTGACTATGGCCTTACCCTTCTCAGACTGAGATCAGCCCGTGCCCAGCAGTGGGAGACAGTTTAATACAGGGCTGATATTATATATACAAGAACCGCCAATACTTTTCCTAATAGTTAACCAAAGGTGTCATCTTATGATCTCATTTGATAAATTACATATTTCAATTGCAGGCAATACATAATCAAACATAATCAAACTCTAACAAAATGAATACGATATCCTGACTCCATACTTGAATAGTGTTGAAGGATCATACAAAAACTTATAAAAAAGAACTCCATACGAGGCGTAAGATGTATAACGGAATAAAACCAACCCACCTATGGCACCTCACGGGGTCGAAACATTTAAAGAATATGATGAGACGACCGGTGGAGGCATGTTGCGAAAGTGGCCGAAGAATAGAACAACGTGAGAGAAAGGATTTGTTAATGCTGTACGGGTTCATAATGGCCAATGTCACCGCTGTCGCGTTTTCCTTTGGATTATTATTTGGACACTCACCAACAGACTGCAAAGATATGAAAGTGAAAACGGAAACAAATACAAACGACAAATTGTGTCCAAAAAATCCATGCCCACCCATACCTCCACCGAAACCGATGCCGACATGTCCAACCGGTTGCAAATCGGACAAATAGCGGATTTTCCAGCAACATAAATGTTTAGTTAATAAATAAATCGAAGGCAAATCAAATTTCACTCATTTCGGCTTATATAAGAATATCTGAAACTCTTATAGTTTTTTTTTATACAACTAAGGTGGCAAACAAGCATACGGCCCACCTGATGATAAGTGGAAACCGTAGCCTATGGACGCCTGCGACACCAGAGGCATCACTTACGCGTTGCCGACCCTTTAGGAAAGGAAGTGGGAACGAGAAGAAGTACGGCACATTACATAATATACTACGTGTCGATGGACTGCCTAATCTAATCACATACAGCTAAATATTAGTTTTCTACAGAACGCTTCACACAATCACCTGATGTCGATCCTGTCTCGAAAGTAATCCCCTATCAGTAAAAAGAGAAGTCGTTAAAGTATAATCAATGTAGGGTGGAGGTGAAACAGCACCTAGACTCAAAGGTTTAATATAGGTACATATATGTACTATCTAGAATAGAAAAAGGTATGTTAAGCTGGTTTTGGACATGTAGAAAGAATGGACAAGTAAAGACTGACTAAGGAAGTTTATAAGGCTAGTGTGAATGGAACAGTCGCAAGAGGAAAATCTAGGCGAACGTTTCTCGATTAGATCGGAGGCGTTCTGGACAAAGGCCAGGTTAAGAGCACCTTGATCCGACGGGCGTGTATGAGGAATGTGATGAAAGTGAATGAAGCTAGAGAAGTGTGTCAGAATCGTAGCAAATGGAAATCCGTAGTCTCTGCCTACCCCTCTGGTAAACAGGCGTGAATCTATGTACTATCGACTCCAGCGACGGATGACCACTCCTAAGGTTAAAATCGCTTAGCAGGCCAACACTTGGTACCCGTACCCGTGACACGCCCCTTTCTTTGTTTAAGTTTTTACACTATACATTTGTTTACTGATTCTAAGGCGATACAAACTCAACAGGTCAACATGTGCAAGCGAAAATTTTTCTGAAATAGTCATCCGTCGCTGGAGCCGATAGTATGTATGTACTATCTGGACCTGTGACTTGGACAGTGCACTGTTGCCCGAACCTAGAGACTCCAGTTTACACCTTATCAAGCTATCCTTTGGATTTAGCGACCTCACCAACTTTACCGCTTTTTTTACGTTGGGGAATACATTGACGCATACCCCGCCACAAGGGCCGGCGGAGGGGTTATGTCGGACTCACACGGAGAAAGATGACGACATCCCGGTAATACCAACTAAACCTGCCACGGTATTCCTCAACATAATCAGAGTCGACAGGGTCGCGCGAACCACGTTGACATGATTTAGCAAACTAACTTGTGTCTAGCTATGGGAAATATTATCTACCTATTGATTTATTTGAGAAAATAGTTTTTTATAATCTAATTAAATAGTACGTTTAATTTAGGTCCTGAAAACTGCAGAAAATAGGTAGTCGATGAGAATTTATATTAACGGTTTTAATTATTATTATGTGATTGACCCATGGACAAATTAAAAATAATATAGCTGGCATAATCGTGAACACGTGACTATGACGCCCCATGTCACTTTTTTACGGAATGCTCGACACTCGGTTTTATACGTTCAAAACAATAAGATTCTATTAAAATATTTCACATTCATGTTATGGATTATTAGTAACAAGTGGAAACAAAAGCGATGGACGCAAGGGATGCATTCAAATTTATTGGTTTAGTGATGACGCTGACTACTGGTATAGCGTATTCTTTTGGACTCATACAGTTACCAAGACATCGGACGAAAAACACAAAACCCAGCGTAGTAAGGCAACAGGCTGATGACCACAGAAACGATGGCGGAACGACAACTATCACGCAAAGAGCACCAGCTCTTGACCTCATAAGTAATAGTAATTAAGGGAACAGAATAGATTATTGGGCCTTATTGTTAAAACATCGTGTTAAGCTTTAATACGAACTATGAAATTGTGCAATCCATAGAAGTCGTGTGACAAAGCTTGATACCAGTAATATTTTTGCCGTCTTAGGCAATTTTACGCTTTTTGTTGCTAATTTATTATTCATTTTTATTATATTTTATTATTAAAACTATTTATTAAATATGGGCTATTTTATTAATCATTTACTTAATTTATTGCTATTTTCGGGTTGGCTTTAGAAACGGGCCGATCGAAACGGGGGTTGGTGCTGGTTGAAATATGTTGGGGGTTGCAACCCCCATCCCGCTGTCGAGGCGGCGAGGTCCGAGCGCCGCCAGCTCCTAGTGGCCAATTGGAAGGAGCGACTTGTGCACCCCTGTGCCGGGCACGCCACGATCGTGGCGGTAAGTCCCGTGTTCGGGGAGTGGCTGGAGAGGCGGCATGGCGCCCTCACCTTCCGGCTGACACAGGTAATGACCGGCCATGGTTGTTTTGGCCGGTTCCTGTGTCGTATAGGCCTGCAAGAGACGCCCGGTTGTCACCACTTCGGCGACTGCCGCGACGTTATTGAGGACACGGCGCTGCACACTTTGGCGGTTTGCCCCGCCTGGGCATCGCGGCGCCGTGAGTTGATCGCGGCAGTCGGATCGGTTGCACTCGCGCTCCCGGCCGTAGTTCAGTCTATGGTCCGGAGTGAGAGGTCGTGGAATGTCGTCGCCTCCTTCTGTAAGGAAGTGATTTCCATCAAGGAGGCGGCGGAGCGGGAGAGGGAGCGTTTAAACCCTCTCCCCAACCTCAGAGCCGGGCGCCGGAGGGCGCGAGACGACCTCCAGCCACCCTGAGGTTTGACCTGGGGGTGGCGGGCTTTGTGGGCCTGCCCGCCATCCGTTCAGCACCAGGTCCGAAAGGCGGCGTGCGCGGTCCCACGCGCGCCTCTGTGTCGTGTCCGTCTCCCCTCTAGGGGGGGACAGTAGGGATTTTCGTAGAGATGACCATTGGGTAGGTCTATTGTGTAGTAGCCTGCCGTTTCATACGGCGGGCCGAAATCTTAGCGGGGTCGCGGCCGCATGTGAAAGTGATTCGCGCGGCCCCGCCGATAGTGGTTTGTCGAGGAACACCGTGGTAGGTTTAGTCGGTATTCCGGGAGGTCCATTTTATCGTTGTAACATCTTTTTGTACTCCGGCGAGTCCGACATAACCCCTCCACCCGCCCCCGCGGAGGTGCATGCGTCAATGCATTCCCACATAAAAAAAAAAATTAAAAAAATGGGTTTTGCAATGCCCAGGTACCATCCCCACCCCACGCACTCGCGTAGTTTTTTTAGGCATATTTATAAACACATGAAATAATAGTCGCAAGAGGAAAACCTAGGCGAACGTTTCTCGATCAGATCGGAGGCGTTCTGGACAATGGCCAGGTTAAGAGCTCCTTGAACCTACGGTGTATGAGGAATGTGATGAAAGTGAATGAAGCCAGAGAAGTGTGTCAGGATCGTAGCAAATGGAAATCCGTAGTCTCTGCCTACCTCTCTGGGAAACAGGCGTGAATCTATGTATGTATGAAATGAAACGGTTTTTTGATGACACCAACGTAATTTGTTTCGTCTTTTTTTGATAAAATGTGATACAATAAACTATTTTTAATTATTTATATATGTAACAAAACATTTATTGTAAAATGATCATTTTATTTTACCAAATTTGGTAACAGATATTATTTTTACATGAAATGAAACGTATCTTTTTTCGCACCAGAATCATGCAACTCAATTACTCATACATGGCAGCCATTTCATAAAATTTTAGACAATATCGAATTGACCCACTCCTTAGCTTACCCTGACTCTCCCCAGTATTTATGCAAGACAGAATATACAAAGTGTCACAATTTTAAGGTTAAGTTTGAACAATTTTCAACACTCCCGCCCCCCTCCCCCTCACACACCCTCAACCCTTAATTAATGCGGCCCGTTTCTAAAGCAATCCCCGATTTTCTGACAGACAACTCTTAGTCGATATACGGAGTAGGACGTGTTAGCTTAAAGCAATACTCAACACCTGATTCGAGGGACTTATAGGTACCTATAGCTACCAAAATATACCTTTACCTAGTGCTTCAAGCTGAATTATTTTTTTTTTTGTTATATACGTAAAAAACAACTACCTACATCAAATTCTTATTTGTTTTCGATATGTACTTATATTACAAAGAGACAGGCAAGATTTGTTATGAATTTGAATGAGTGCCTCAATGCGTTTTTTTTCACCGCAGTGCGCGGCAATTCTTGAGATTTCTATGCGATACAAAAATATGTGCTGTAGATTCACCTCAAATTTGCAGCGAGAGGCCAACGACGACTTTACCCATTGCGTTTATTTCACCGCAATGCGCGCACTTCTATGACACTCTATACTTCACAAATTATGCGTTACAAAAACGCAAGGCAGTGCGCGCTAGGCCTAAAGCGTTCTATAGTTAAAATACTCCGTATACGTTTAGTAAAAATCACAAAGAAAATCATTATTTATAAAAGTTCTGTACCTAAACCTTTAATAATTACAACATCGCTATAGTTTGTCAATTTTTTTATTTAGCATATTTACGTTTTGTTTTTTATTTAGCATATTTAGGGTGTCACGATTGTTACTACTTATCGAACTGTCAAAAAGATAAACAAATGAGAGAGATAAGAGACCAAAATTATACAATATCTTTGTAAGAGACAGATAAGCATTTTTATGTTGTCATCTTGACGTAAACATAGACAAAATCTCACCGGTAGTTATCAGTTTATATTATTCTACTAGCTGTTACCTGCGACTTCGTCCGCGTAGATTTTTACTAAAAAGTGTTTGTCGCCGCGGAACCCAACAATATTTTTTGCCCAAGTTACTTAAATGGCGTAGTTTTTATAGTGTAAAGCTAGATAATAGCATGCCTTACTCAAAAACAACATTTAAATATGCGTCGTTAGATTACACGCTGTCACAGAATGCGTAAGAAAAATAAAGATTCACAGCTCCTCCTCCGTAGGTGATAGCGTGATAATATGTAACATATATGTTGACCCGACCTGTTAGTAATATTCATGCAAAATTTGAAGTAAATCCATGCAGTACTTTTTGAGTTTAGCCCGGACATACATACAGACAAACAGACAAAAATTCTAAAAACTATATTTTTGGCTTCAATATCGATTGTAGATCACGCCCCAAGTATCCTTTAAAAAAAATATTCAATGTACAGTTTTGACTTTCCTACGATTTTATTATATGTATAGATGCTACACTTCATGGCTCTTACATTTGCATGGTTATTTATAAATAAATAACTTTAGCTCTCCTTTTATCCATAATTTCATTAAAAATGCTTCTTCAGTTCGTTTAATTGTAAATATGAGTCTGTAAATTGTATTTTATGTTTATTTTCCTTAGAAAGTAATGCAGGTTCCTAAATTTACAATTAAACCAATTAATAACTTCACCAGATAAATCTTAACTAACAAATAACGTTTACGTTTAAATAATATTCATATAGAAAATTTGTCGATTTTATACCTTAGCTAAGCTTACTAAAGACTGTTAAAAAGGTCCATTGGTGATTGCAATCACCTTACGATAAATCATCAAGATTTATATTAATTTAAATTTAACATCTCTGATAAATGACAATATATATATTACATAAAAACATTTTTTGTTTTAAATATTCAACCCCACAGTCATAGTATATATGTATATAAAACGTACAATATAGACCTTCTAAAGGTCTAATAGATATAGATCTATTATCTAGTCAAAACGATGTTTCACATTGCATCATTGCTGCTTTTGACTCCACATAGTTTTAAAATACAAAACATTTTTAATGGAATTTTACACCGTAAGAATAAAGAATTTAATCACGATGTTTGATGAACTAGTTTATCAGTGGCCATGAATCACGTCAGTATCATTAATGCATGTCGATGGCACAGTTTACGCCCCCAGAACGTGAGACAGGTGGCGACTGGCTGATAACTGATGGTTTTAAATAGCATACAATTTAATAACAATTAAATTGTATGCAAAATTTAATAAAAGTTATTTAAGCTAGGCGTTCTATCGGTCTATTGTCATTTTTTTTTGTCTCCCGTTACACTGCGGTCTGTCACCTCAGGGACATTTATCAGGGGGTTGGTTGGGTTTCTGATTGGCATGCTCGGTATACGACCTGTGTCGTATCCTACTTTACTTCACTGTTGCATTTTAAGTGTGTCTTGGGGCATCTTTCGTTTCAATCTGCGAATTATACTGCTGTCTTCCATCAAGACTCCAGCCAGGCTGTTCGGGTGGTCTTTAATTCTTTCCTTGTAGGTGTTTGTATGGAAGAGAATTTCCTGTTTGACTGAGGTCATGTTTAGGTCGTTATGTAGTTGTTCATTTGTGACGAACCAGGGAGCACCGGTTATCGTTCTCAAGATTTTGTTTTGAAATCTTTGTATGATTTCGATATTGGAGTGGGAGTTGTATACCGTATGTCCAAATTGGTTTAAGGATCGTTTTGTAGAGCAGAAGCTTGCTACTCAGCGACAGCTGTGACCGGCAACCTATTAACCAATAAAGCTTGCGTAGTTGTAGTCCCAATTGTTTCCTTTTTGTGAAAATATGTTTTTGTCATTGTGTGTGATTTCTTGATGGTTTTTATTATGCATTCTATTACCCACGACGATGCACGGACATGTATCATCTACGTGTATGACTTTATTGTTACATGTACTTGTGTAAATAAGTAGGCCCTAATTCTTCGTACACCTATGATATTTTCCACATTTTAATATCACATGTGTTGATTTTTGCTTAGGTTTAATCATATTTTTGTTTTGCTATAATATATAAAAGACTATAATAAATCTAACTAATGTATTGAATAAAAGCCCGCATCTAACATATCAGCTTAGCTGGACGGGCTGAAGGGTTTTACAAGAATACTTACTTGTAGGCAATGTGTAGCCCAAATTCCAAGTATTGTTTGTTTGGTTAAACGCGCTAATCCTAGGAACTACTCGTTCGAATTGAAAAATTATTTTAATGTTGGATAGCCTATTTATCGAGGAAGGCTTATAGGCTATATAATATCACGCTACGACCCTCGAGGGCGGCGCAGTAACTATAAACGCGGGTGAAACCGCGAGCACATCTAGTACTTACATAAGACAAATCTTTGTTAAACATCCTGAGTTGCAGCGGGCGCCGCAAAGTCGCAAATTGTTTTTAATTATATCAGGCATTTCAGAAATTGACGGCTTACCTATCTACAATATATTTACGAAAATACATTTAGAAATAAGCATATTTGTAAAACAAAGGCTTATGGAACTAATCGCGCGAAAATCATGTGGTAGGTTATTCTAATGCGAATTTTGTATCCGTTTGATATTCCTTATTACTTAAAAAGCTATTAGTACTAACATGGTACGTTATAATTCATGTCCATGTACTAAATCCTAACAAATATTATAAATGCGATTGTAAGTTTGTTTGTTTGTTACTCTTTCGCACCTTTTCTACTCAATCATCATGAAATGTCGCATACATGTTGTAAAGGTAACAGAAAAGGACATAGGGTATGTTTCATCCAGAAAACAGTACTGTTACTAACATAACCTAACCTACATTTACGCGGGCAAAGCCACGGGCAAAATCTAGTAAATAATACTTTTTTTAAGTCGTAATAAAAAATAATGTATTCTAAATCTATGGTCAACACCATTTTCTTCCGAAAATAAAATATCTAGCAATTTACACGCGTTTGTCATCACTCATCACTATCAATAAAATGTTAGTAAAATTATTTAAAATTATTACAACCTAATATTAACAACATTATTTTATTGTTTCCGTGATTGCAACTATGTTTGGGAAAAAATTAATAACTGATGTAGTAGTGTTCTCAGTTTCTTTCTGTGTATCGTACTATTTGATGTCTAAATACATAAACCGACATCGAACACGCGGCCAAGAGATTAGAAATAAATAATGTTGATAAGCAAGTTGTAAATTATTGTGTTAGTCGACCAGCAATAGCCCGGTGGACAAATAATACGACTGCATACTCAGATGCCCAGATTTCAAAGCCAAAGGTGTGTCAATTTATGTTTTACTTATTTATAAAGTAATCTTCTGCTCTTTTTAACTTTTAAGTAAAATATTGTGAGGAATCGCATAATAAGTGTTTAGCGTAATGTGTGAGTTCTGCCGATTTATTGAGCCTGCTGGACTAAGTAAACATCTAGTACTTGATAAGAAATCAAGTACTAGATGTTTGCGTTTCGGTTTCACCCACGTTTATCGTTATTGCGCCGCCCCCGTGGGTCGCAGCATGATGTTATATAGCCTATAGCCTTCCTCGATAAATAGGCTACCCAACACTAAAATAATTTTTCAATTGGAACCAGTAGTTCCTGAGATTAGCGTTTTCAAACAAACAAAAACTCTTCAGCTTTATAATATTATAATATAGTATAGATGAGAAGAGATCCGTGACTATAGTTGAGTAAGTTTCATATCAACAATAAATTTAAATAATTAAGAAGATATAGTACGATCAATGTAGCAAGACTAGGTATTATTATAGACTAGATGTACCCGCGGTTGCACCCGCGTTTATGATTACTGCGCCGCCCCCATAGGTGGTAGCGTGATGTTATATAGCCTATAACCTTCCTCGGTAAATAGACTATCCAATACTAAAATAATTTTTCAAATCGAACCGGTAGTTCCTAAGATTAGCACGTTCAAACAAACAAACAAACTCTTCAGCTTTATAATATTAGTATAGATACTATTATTCCATTAATAATGCAGTACCTACCACTTAAATACCTAGCAATTTTTGTAATATATTAACACTTCATATAATTTTGAAGACCGATACTATTTTTGACCAGAAACTGCTCTAAATAAACTAGAGTTATTTTTCTGCTGGCAGAACTTTATTAGACCCACTGTGAGATTATCATATGGATTAGCCATCAAGAGCACAGCGTTAACAGAAATTTTGCTTTTTGGATATTGGGAGGCTAGGCAGCCCGTGACATATCCCTGGTATTATAAATATCCATAGGCTACTTTTGTCACCAAAACGTATTGTCATCACAGAACTAATAACGAATAGCTTTTTGAATTTTGGGAGACTGGGCTTACTGGCCTAGGCCCATGAGGGAAATCCGTGGTCATCGTTTACCACCAAAGAGGTCACGTTACCAGTCTCAAATCGGTTTTTACGTGAATATATATAAAGGAATACTTTGTTAATGCTCTCTAATTTAGCAAAACATTTTATATTTCCTTATTTCATGGTTGTTTTAAATCGCTAGAAACGTGGGTTTAAAAATGCGCCTGTTTCACATTCTTTTTCTTTTGCGTCCGCCGTGCATACTTGTATGAGTTGAATGATCAATTGCGTTTCTAAAGCGAGATTGCATTCTAACTTACTGATGTAAATGTATGAACATGTGTACTCCACTAGAGGCAACAGGCTAACACGGTATTAACCTAATAAGCCGATAACTCAGTACTAAGTGTAAGTAGGTAGACATGTGTTATTTATTTGGATATTACATACCCTTTTTCGTCTTTTCCTCCCAGGATACGTGTTCAAAAGCTGAGGTGGTGGTGGTATGTGGTAGAAGTATGGCGGTGTGTACAAGACATCCTCCATCCCGGCGGCTATGGGCGTCCCCCGTGACGGCATCAACGATCGCACGGTGCCATACAAACTCCTGTTCCGCCCTTGATTACCGTACATATTTAATATCACACCTAATTCACACTGGCTTCACAGTTCGTTACCTTTGCACGATCGCGTTTAAAACAAAGCTACATTTACAAAAACGCGCCAAAACGAGTAATGTCACAGATTATCGAAAAGTCCATCGCAGTGTCCAGTTTGTGTAAGTAGAACTTATTTTTAAAATAAAAAATAAGCTACCGCTAGATTGTTTTATTTTGAAAGAGTTGCAACGAGTATTTCTAATAGATAAATATTTTGGGTAATATTTTAATCTCTAGAATCTCGTTTGATTTAAAAATGGTACTAATGATCGAGCGCGCGACGTGCGGTATTGTTGTCACAGTATGAAGTGCGTGTTTGGTGAGAGAATGCAGTGCTACATCATGTACACATTACATCTAATTATCATAGTTTATCTGCTTTTTCCAATAGGCTACGTGGAGCGTGGAGAGCAACGTATCGACACAGTAATGTTTGAATGTGAACAAAAAAATGTGAGCACGCAGATTCGCGCGCCGATACACATCAATGGCTTTAAAAAGTTGTCATTATTTTATCAATACTAATCGCAGTGTTAATCATCTATATTTATATGCCATGACACTAGCTTGGCGACGTTAGTGCAGAACTCTGCGGCAAATTAGTCGCAGGGGTAGCACTAATCGCCTGTCAAATCGCTGTTCTGACACTAAATATTGGTACTAAAATAGGGTTTTAGTTCCACCCTGGGTTTAAGATAAGATAAGCTTGACGACCTATGTTTACCTAAGTGTGTTTTGACACATCTGTCATAGTAAATTCTCCGCAACAGCAGATAGGTATCTTAAAGGAAGGTTTTATTCACATAGCCTGGTGCCAAGAATGTCGGTATCAGCGTTAGTATCAGTTTTGCATTCTAGTATAATTTTTCGGCGACAATAAAGAAACTCTTTGTGACAGACTTTATCTTGCCTAATATTTTGCTGCTGAGTGGTTACCTACGTGTGGTAAAGGATGTAGGTCTTTACTATAAACGCTATAGGTACTACAGTTACAATAAGTATAGGTTGCACTATAGTCTGTCATTCCTTTAGTACCTTTAAAAAGATATTGTAAGTAATTGTGAATCGAACCTACAACAAACACTACAGCACCGGCGGCGTGGGGATCGCTGCGCCATCCGAGCAGTCAAATTAAAATTGATTATTTTTTTGAAACAGATCATTACTTTAAAATAAAATGAATTAACAAAAATACAACATTGTAAAACAATAAAATTAGTTAGACTTAGGTAAAATAATAAAATCTAAAACTATGAATTTATGACATACTCTGCCATCTAGTATCAAAAGTTGAAAACTTACGCAACACTTTACACAGCGTAGACTTTACAGTTAAAACGAGATAACGTATATTACCGGGTTCAGAGCTGCGTAACTAGATGGCGTTACGAAGCGCATTTGAAACGTCAAGAAACTTCAAATAAAACAATTCTCAAAAATGGCGAACTAACGAAAAATAATAACTAAAAATGTAATTGGCTCAGCGCTCTCACAATCAATCCACCAATAAAGTTCATGAGTCATCATCATGGTTGCTGGGCACTTGGCGAAGGTGTTCGCTTTGTTCTTTGATAAAGTACATTGCGCCGGTTTTGTCGGTCGAGACAATGGATTTGGTAATAATTACGTATGGGCTGGTTCTCTAGAATCAGGACTTCAGATAGCAACAAACCATAGGAAACCGTTGATGCTTATTATACACAAATCATGGTGCCAAGCCTGTCAAAACTTGAAACCGAAATTCGCCAATTCGACAGAGATTCAGACGCTAAGCAAACACTTCGTAATGGTGAATTTGGTCGATGAAGAAGAGCCGAATAGCAACTTTTTTGCTCCTGACGGGACTTATATACCCAGGTAACTCCTATATATCTACCTATTATACCTATCTACTAAACAGATGCCCAGCTTGATGTGTTCTTTCGTTAGGCATGGTTACCAAGTAAGGCTATCCTAGCTCATGAATTCTCCCTAGTGCTAATTGCCTATTTTAAGTATGTTCCCATTTTTTATTTTTTATTTAATAAATACAGCACTAGAAATAAATCCTGTGTCGCGGGGGACTTAACAAACATTCAAACAACGGACACAAAGAACACTCCGACTTGGAACAACCATTTGTGTATCATACAAATTTTTGTCCCGTGTGGGATTCGAACCCACAACACTCAGCACAGTGGCAGCGGCGAGACGACAACTTAAGCCATCCGTGAAGTCTCCTCCAGTCTCGCTGTCAGTCAGAGAATGGAAAATCCCAAGGATTTGTAGGGTCTTCTCAAACATTATTTCACAAGAGTTTACCTACATCCAAGGAACGCATAGGTATTTAATTTTCTCGAACGTTTTCCAGACTGACGTTTTGAATGGATTGTTACCGGCGCAACATAGCGGCAATATTCCTGTGCATTTATGTTTTGTCATAACATTTTTCTGCCAATTGAAATCTGCTATCCACTTCGATTTGAAGCTGGCTTTAAGTCCCACATTATAACGAGTGAGCTTACAGCTGTATATCGCTTGCATTGGTACATATTTGACAGCTGAACATTCAACACAACATGGTACCTCAAATCTATAATCACTTGGACTATAATCACTTGGACTACCAATGCAGTTTATAAATCTAAGGGTGCATCAAAATTAAAGCCTATTAACCTATTTAGCGGCAGTAGCACGCCGGCGCCCAGGCATAATATATTTCAATGATTTGATGATTTGTGAAAAGCGGGGCCTCCTAGCACAAGTATTTAATATACTTAAAAGGAGACCCCTATCTAAGATAAATTGTAGTAGTATAAGATACCGAAATAAACTATTTTATTTTTTATTCAAATGATGGCATTCCAGTAATGAACAGATTATATAGGTTATTATATAGGTATACATACATTCAAGCCTGTTGCCTAGAGGGGTAAACAGAGACTACGGATACCTACTTGCATACCATTTTTGCTTCATTCATATTCTTTGTTTCTGTATGGAGAACATAATGAAAATGGATTAAGCAAGAAAGATTTCGCAGCAGACGTAGATTTCCTCACGATATTTTCCTTACCACTGCTCACCGGATGTTTAAGACTTTTTTATGTGCGTATTAAACACATAAAAAAGTCTTAGTTGCGTGCCGTTTAAAATCAAGACATTTACGTAGGAGTCCGATGACCTCCACACTAATCTAAAGACTCACACTAGGTCGACAGGACATAATTGTAGATAGGTACTTTGCTTTTCTATACAAGTTCTCCGATGTGATCAGAGAACGTTCGCCAAGGTCTTCCTCTTTTATGTTACGTATAATAAAATGGCGTTCTATATTTCCAGGATCCTTTTCTTATCACCAAAAGGTTTAGTGGACACGGACATATTTAACGAGGAAGGTAGCAAGCAGCATAAATATTTTTACAGTAGACCGGAACAGATCGCTAAATCGATGAAAAAAATGCTCAAAAGGTACATGCAGGAAAAGGTTGTTTGAAACTATAAATTTATCTAACTTACAATAATTAATAACAATTAATTAAAACAGATAATATGATTTTAAGGTTGAAAACCTAATCTTAGGTGATCCTGGGTCCTGAAATCTACAGTGGTTTGAAACCAACAGAAAATTAAAGAAGAGCTTTTTGGTTTTGGATGTGAACGATATTCCGTAACACATAATTTGATAGGCGGTTATCATCTATTTGACAAATTGTAAATTGTAATATATGAAGTAACTGAAACTAAGTTTTCTTTTATTCTTTTATTTTAAGTCTGCTAGCTGTCCATCGCGGTTTCAGCCACGTTTATGATTACTGCATCGTTGCCGTGGCTTGTGGCGTGATGCTATGTATCCTATAACCTTACACAAACGGTCTACAATTCATAAACAAACAATTATAAATTGGTGCGATTTACAGTCACCTGTAATATTGCATGGATATCTTAAGGTCCAAAATCCAATGAACACTCGAGTTAGAATGAATATGAATGAACTAGATAGCGTTATTTTATATATATTGCAACGCGTTCTCATTTTAGCAAATAGGTAAAATTTATAAAAACTATATAATCTCAACCAAAAAGACACTCGATCACAGGGGCAGAATAAAGTTTGCGTACGAACAGAATAACGAGTCATCGAAAGTATCTATAAAATAAACTACCCACTAAAAGGAGGTACCTATGTAAATTACGGCCCTAGTGGACAAGAATTTAATTACACTAGCGGTCGCCTAGTGGTCAAAATTCGACCAAAATTCCTAAGCTTGCTACTTTGTTTTCTGTTTTTTTTATTACATATAAATAAGGTATAGGTAACCATAGTTACAAAGAATTGTACGACGTCAGACGAACAATGCCGAAATACTACGGACCCGATTCGAGTGCGTGTGTCAAATGCATGGTTGTGTGCGTGTAGTGTTTTTTCATGAATTTAATGTATTTCTAATGCATATTTTATAAAAATATTAGGATTTGTCCCTTCTCCATATAAACTTTAACTGTGCCAAATTTCATTCTCCTCCGTCCGCGCAATTTTCGTAAAAAGGGGTACAAAGTTTTTGCTTCACGTATTAATATTTAGATTGTAAAAATGTCTCATAATAATATTATTTAATTTATCATTTTATTGATGCAGAAATTCATTGTGGTTAGGCGTGACATTGCCTGTGTAGAAAAATATTAGTATTTCTTTTTATTAAAAGTGAAATTATTGCGAAATATTATTATTTTTACATAAAAAAGTTATTAATAGTTTTTACTAACACAATATGTGGATTAAACATAACTATAATAGTATCAATTTATAAACGTTTTGATTAATTTTACAAATCAATTGATTGATCAATGCAATGTAATAGCATTATTTATAATAATAATAATAATATCAGCCCTGTATTAAACTGTGCCACTGCTGGGCATGGGCCTCTTCTCAGTGTGAGAAGTGTTAGGCCAGAGTGGTGGGCGAATTGCGAATTGGCAGACTTCGAGAACAATTTGGAGAACTCTCAGACATGCAGGTTTCGTCACGCTCAGGTCACGATGTTTTCCTTCACCTTTTAAGCAAGCGATAATTAACTATTTAGTTCACACATAACTTCGAAAAGTCAGAGATGCGCGCCTTGGGTTCGAACTCAAGACTTCTGCGTGGCAGTCCAACGGTGTCCCACTAGGCCACCGCTGCTTATAGCATTATTGAATCTGTGGTAATGGCAACACTTTCGTCGTTGAGCATTGGTCTTCATTGTCATTTTTCATTCGTGTTGTGACAATATCATGCTTTACTTACGGTGTTTTACATGTTTATTATCGACTTTTGGCTGAGTTTCTAGATATTTGTTTCTCCGACCGACCCCGTCTTTCTTGGATTCGACGTATTATAATATTAAATGAATAATAATTATAGTTATTTGATGGCTGCTGGCTTTGCAGAGCGAGCACTGCTACCTGAGTTCAGAAAAGTTACTAGTTTTGCTTTTGGTGAGCTTTGTAAACCAGCTACATAAACTTATTCCGGGTTTTAAGCCAGAAACAAGTGTTATTACTACAATCATTTTGAAAATAATGCCTTGTTCAAGAGTATCACCGTAGCAATTCTATTCATTTTGGATGCCTTATATATCTGAAACCCAACCAGATAGCGTGATAAAAATTACACAAGGCGATAGAATACTAATAGTTCTTCGTAAAACATAGAGTTTTATTTTTGTCCATGCGTGGCCGAAGTTGTATGGGTTTGTTGCATATCTCCTTTATAAATTAATTTGTAATTCTTTGCTTCTTGTTTTACCCTGAAATGTGTTTATGAAGTGAACACTTCTTTAGCGGCGTTGTGCACTTTTTTTGTGATGGGTAAAAAATGTTAAACTCGCGTCAGGACACATGACCTGATCGAAAATTCGTAAGACGGAGGGAGAATTGTCATGTTTGTGTACGATAGCGCAACAAATTAATATTTTATTTTACCACATAAATGATAGTACTTTTATACTGATAATTAAAGCAATTCGTGCAATATTATTCCCTAACCATTCCAAAATATTAAAAAATGCACAACGTTAATATTCAAGTTTTCACTTCTGCCGGCACTCCCGGAGTGCAACCCGTTGTTTTTTTTTTAAATAAACTATTCTGAATAGAGATTAAAAAATTGTTTAAAGTAAATTGATCAAAATTGAGTTATTAAGAAATCTACTTCTTTTTATTTTATAGTAGTGCACCGCCATCTATTACGATATAAATAAACTACCTACTTAACAGTTCTTGTATCGATTACCAGTTTATACCATTTTAATTTTGATATGGGTATGCATTTTTGCAGCTCACTGTTTTATTATCTATTCCGTGGTACCCCATATAGGCAGCAATATGCCCGCGATATTCTTAGCCTGGTTGTGCCACTTAAAGCCAACTCGAAAACTCACGTAATCGGGTAGGCTTTAGCAAAAGACAACTGCTTTTTACGTGCCGATTACGTGAGTTTTCGAGTCATCTACAAGAAATCGCTAACTAGCATAAGTTCCGCGTTTGAAAAAACATCACTGAATCGATGTGTTGGTCTTAGTTTTTGAAATTGTGCGGTAGTCAGCGCTGGCGCCAGAATTGTTCAACAGGAGAACATTTTAAACTTGGGCATAACGACTTTACAGGATGCTGTGATCGTAAATATTATTTAATAATAATAACATTACCCGGTGCATATTTCCAACGACTAAAAGCACACTGTCAACGTGCTTTTTTAATATTGCGGATAAATTTAATAGCGGCGGTAGCCAAATAGCTAAGGCATCGGACTTGCGATCGAGATGAAGCCGGTCGAATTCTCACTCATCGCACAACCGACGCCGACGTGAACTCACTTCTATCTTATCTTATCTTATGTGGGGGCCAGTCAGTGCAGACCGGCGACACTTCGACCCAGTGGGATCTTTTGTGTCGACACTCCCAATAACGACTGCCATAGATGTTCATGGCAGCCGGGACCAACGGCTTAACGAGCTTTCCGAGGCACGGAGCAGGCGATAATTGTCAATCAATAGGCACATAATTTCGAAAAGTCATATAACTTCCGAAAGTCAGAGGTGCGCGACGTGGGTTCGAACCCGAGACCCTCTGCATAGCAGTCTGTTGGTCTCCCCACTAAGCTATCGCTGCTCAACTCACTTCTAACACGAGCATGTTAGCTTAACTACCCTCTAGTTAAGCTAATATGCTGCATGAACAAGAATACTAGTAATGTTTACCTAATTGCTGATAAACATTTATATGAAATATTTTTAGTGGTTCTGGCTCTAAGATAGAGCCAGCTCTTAAAACCTCTCAACACAACTTGTGACGTCATCAGTGTATAAATAAGGGTGTACTCACGTCCTCGACGACGGGCTCGACGTACATCTCCATGGTGTTGTTGAGAGGGGGCAGTGGCATCGGCATTGGTGACGCCGCCGCCGAAGACCTCCGGGAGATACTGTTGCAGGAACATTGCGAGACGGACCGGCGGGAGCGGGGAGATTCTCTGTTGACAAATAAAATTACCTTCAATAGGTTATCATATACTTATCAAATGTGTTACAGTCGCTTATGAAGACGTTTGGATGTTGTTTATCCCGTCAACTGTCGAGCGGACATATGCTGTCCACAAAAATTAAACATCAAAAAGAAAAACGACAAAATATGTATGTTCGCTGCACACTTGACTCGTTTATGAGTCAAGTATTGAGCGCACATACATTTACCCGTTTGTGTATTGCTTGCACAATCAATTTTTAATTATTTTTACGTATTTCCCCTAGACGTTCAGGAAGTTATTCATACATACATACGTATTTTCATACTTAGTCTCACGCTTTTATCCTTAACGAGGTAAGCAGATGTCACCTTATAACGCTTTTTTGGTTACCGTGTAATAGAGGGCGTAATTTCTAGGCAAAAGATCAATAATTTTGATGAAACATGATATTCAAAACATATCAGTCGCATACACTATCGCTGCGCCACCGAACAAGTTAATTACTCAAACCATTTAATATACATATTTAGACATCGATCATATTTGATCTAAGGATTTAGATGAAACTTGGCACACACTACCCATTGTCCTGTGTGGCATGAAGAACCAAAGTAACTTAATTTTTGTGTGATTCTTAAATGGTGATTGCGACTCGACGTGTTAAATCACTAGATTTATTGTGTAGAATGTCCCTCACTAGACTACGGGTTGTTATGATCATAACCTATCCAAGAATCCTATTTTCCTTTCTTCTTTGGTAGTATGTCGGCGATAATCTTTGGAACCAATTAACTAATTCCTGGAATTATTTTACTAGTAAAAGCTATAGGTATCCCTGAGCAACAAAGGCTATGTTTAGTAACACTTTAGCGAATCCGCGCGCAGAATCTAATCTCAAGTATGTGTGTTATACTTAAGGGTGCGATATTTCACATTGTAATGTGGTAAACTAAGTATGTAATGTGCTCTTAAGTAAGTTAACAGTAAACAATGTACGAAAACTCATTAAAGTAAGCGGGCCGAGTACACATCAGACGAACGAAACAAAGCGAACGAACTAAGGTGGGTGTGAGCGAGCAAGCGAACATTCGTAGTGTTCGTTACTATCCTAATCCTAACTAATATTATAAATGCGAATGTCAGTTTGTTTGTTTGTAACGGTTTAACGCCTTATCCACTCGACCGATCATCATGAAATTATGCATGGACATAGCGTATACGACGTCAGGGGAACAGAAAAGGACATAGCGTACCTTTCATTCAGAAAAAAGTAATGTTTCTGATGACTCAGAAGTAGTTGAACTGAATCATCCCTACTTCGCTACCTTTAACTTAGTCATAGCTACGTTTCCGTTTTGTGCTCATAAGCGTCCGTTCGCTCGAGATCGACGGTCTGTGCCCAGCTTAACGTTAAACCAAACAGCAATCTAAGTTCAACAAGAAAGCTTGGTCTTTTACGTTAATAACAATACAAACTAAATACAAATTAAATTTGTACTGAAAATTAAGCAGTAAATACTGCGAGTACATACTAGACTCATGCCCCACATCCTCAAAGTGGTAAGCAGAAGGATTACAACCACATTTTGCATTTTGCTAAAAGTAACTGTGTTTTATTGGCCCAGGTGATTAATGGGGAAATATGAACCAAGCACCAATTCAAATTTCAAATTTCAAATTCAATTTTTTTTATATTTCGAATTCGAATTCATTTATTTTGCTGGATAAAGGTTTATAACGTGTTATACAAAAAGTTTGCTTTATATTAATACAGTCCTCCTTATTCTACCCATTAATAATACCAATGATATTTTAAATTAGATATGTTATTTTCTTAGTAATGAACATCGATAATTTGATGCCCAGAGTATTTTGTTATTAATAACTGCACTTGCATTGACAATTTTAACTAATAGCGCAATAGAAATAAAAAGAGTTTACGTGAAAGAGATAGCTTTTATTTGAAAAATTGCGCTTTAAATGTTTTGCAAGGGATTTCATTGAACCAATTTTTTTTTAGACTAATGTTTTTTTCACACGTACCACAACCACACTACAACTGCAACCAAAGCACAACCACACCACCTGGGCGGGCGCAATTTTGTATTGAAAATGAATAGTAGAATTTGCACGGACCACATTTTGCCGTCATTATCGACCACGTGGGTGATACCGACCACATCGCAGACACAACGCTGCGTCAACGCACCGACACTGCACGCACGCCTGCGCCCGCCCCCCGTCATTCATTCTGCATTGTACTGGATAGCAATAACAATGTTACCTCTTTGAATTCCATGAGTTTGTTTAGTAAAGGCGTGCTTCCTCAACGAAAGCCGGTGTCGAACTGTCTGTCTGCACTCATGAGCGTCATTGCGTCGTCGCAACCACATCGCAACTACTAACGACAACTCAACCACATCCACATTTTGTAGGAACCACAACGCAACTGCAAAAAGCTGCAGCGACACTATTCACACGTAACCACTGCTTGATCACCTTTTGTCGCGTCGATGTGGTGTGGTTGTGGTACGTGTGACTGAAGCCTAATAGAAAAACGGTTTTTAAATCTTCACATGCGCAATAACATATTATGTATCTGCTTATTTTCTATGTATAATAATGTTCTTGCCACCGGGCAATGACATAATTAAATAATTATGTGAATATGTCGGTACATATTCCGACTTCACATATTTGCTAAAAAACCTAATAAAAACAAATTATACTTTGTTTTCGTGTGTTTTGCTGCGAACAAAAATAGATTATGCCAAAGAACCAAGGCAGTAAAAGAGTTTAAACTGAGCTGAATACTTTGAGTTTTCACCATAATTAAGCATTTCGGAGTCGACTTGTGGACGTAAGCCATTTCCAAACCTGAACTGAACTTAATATTCGGCTTTTCATTTTAAGTTGCGATCTTAACGCCTTATCGAAAGGGGGAATTCTTTTAACAGGCTCAGTATGTAAAAATAACAGAAACTGAGCTAAATACTAGGATTTGTCATCATAATTGGACCTTTCGCAGGCTTCTTCCGAAACGCGCTATCGAGCCTACTCTTCGGTTCTCCTTTTCCGGATACTGCTGGCGACTGCGTTTATTGTAACTATCTTTTGTTTGTAACTCATTGTATTGTACAAATATTTTTTTTTTACTCTCTAGCTGGAGGGCGTGCTTCTTTAATTTATGCTTGTCAAATCGTGGTCACCACTCAAGAATTCGTATAGCTATCGGTTTTAATAGTCCTCAGTCAAATACCAACAGCACAAAATTATGAAAAGAACGAAATAACAAATCATATTTTAGATTAATTTAATAACAATACAGTTCGATTTAATCTTTTAAAAATAGCACTCCTGCTCTAGAAATAAATCCTGTGTCGCGACACAAGATTTCTTCCTACAAACATTTAAACAACAGATGCATAGAACACCCAGGCTCAGCACAAATATTTGTGGATCACACAAGTTTTTGTCTCGACGGAGTGACGGTGGTAGGTGACCACTTAAACCACTACGTCATCAGTGCAGTATTTTTATGTAGGTATCTTTACAAACCTTCAAACATTGTACACAAAGAATATCCAGACTCGGAAAAAAATTTATGTGTCAAATAGTTCAGAGTCTGAGATCGGACCTACCTACAACACTACGTCCTCCTTGCTGTCAATTGAAGAGCTATTGCCACCCACAGAATATTAATTACAATTAAAATTCGAATATATTCGAGACGCGCGTGTCTGACGACACAAAGTTGACGTGTGGGAATTAGGTTACAGCGATAATTAATTATTTAATGAGTCAATAATTAATTAACTTACTCTTAATATAGACATTAATATTTATTTAACATGGATTGAGCGGTGAAACGGTGCGATAAATGGTATACCTACTGTATTGTAATAGCTGAGGAGTGGAGTAAGCAATTGTATAATTAGTATCACATAGATTTAATTTATTTTATTTTAAAACTGTTTGCACAAAATAATGGCGAACTTAATGCCAAGGGCATTATCTACCAGTCAACCGTAGGGTGATGCAGAGATATATATATATATATATATATATATATATATAATATAATATAATATAATATTCTATCACATACACACAACACCATCTAGCCCAAACTAAGCAGAGCTTGTACTATGGGTACTAGACAATGGATAAACATACATATATACTTTTTTTTTTAGTGTATACATACATATTATACATAGAAACAAGAATAGATAAAAAGAAGTACTAAAGAATTTAATCATACGAATACTATAAATGTTACAGTTTGTGAGGATGGACGGATGGATATTTGTTACTATTTCACGCAAAAACTACTGAACGGATTTTGATGAAAATTTACAGTACTAGGCTACTAAAATCTTATCATAAATCTACATTAACGCAAGCGAATCCGCGGGCAAAATCTAGGTGGCTATATTTATGTGATTACTATTTTTTGTCCGCGGCTATGCTCGCCTAAAGATAGGTTAGGTTAGTAACAGTCGTTTTTTCTATATGAAAGGTTATGTTCTTTTCTGTTCCCCTGACTAGTTGACTAGTTAAGGCGTGAAAGCGTAAAAAACAAACTCACATTCGCATTTATAATATTAGTTAAGATTAGGAACTTAGGATGACTACTTTCTATGCTTTTAGCAGCGAACCTACTGCCGCTGTCGTCTCCCGGGTGTAGTTAAACATGCAATCTTGCTAAGTTTTTAACTTCATTTATTTGTACTTTAATTGTAATAAAATTGCAAAGAAACTATGTCTGTTTATTTGCTACGCTTTCTTGAGTAAACTAAGGAACGGATTATAATGAAATTTGGCACGGAGTTAGGTTGTGCCCTTGGGAAGGACATGGGCTATCGTTTATCCCGACATGTCCGGCCATAGGAGAAGCCGCGGGCAGAAGCTAATAGTTTGTAGAAAAATATAGCAGTTTAAGTAAGGAAGTTACAGGTAAGCAAAAAACGCAGTGTAGGTGGGAGCTGGTAGGTATGTACTTAGATATATAAATATGTAAAATTCACCATCATAACGGCCACTTAAATTCTAAACACCGATCCGTAGATTGGTAGTAAACGTCAGCCTTACTGGCACTTACCAAGTTGAGATGTTTAGATATAACTTGGCTTGTTTCATTAGACCGCCTGCATTCGTATTGGCTAACCAAGTTCGCTTTAAAGATGCCGAAGATGAAAGGCCGAAGAAAAAATCAGTGACCGTTCTATCACTTGGAGCAAAAATTTTTTGTCAATCTAAGTGACTTGCCAAAAAACACGTACTGCAAATGGTTAATAGAAGATAATTTATTAGTTTACCTTCTGCTTCTCCGACACACGTGGTGCGAGGTCCGTTCGCACCTGCACCTGACCGGCACGAAGTAGCCGAGCTGGGGCAGCGGCCCCGGCTCCGTGGAGTCGCTCGAGTCGCTCCACTCCGGCTGGCTGAACGGGCCCATGTCGAGGACTGACGGCATTGTGGCACTTACTTCTTTATCTCTTAGCAATGTCGTTTGTTATTTCTTCTTAGTTTCAGTTGCCGTAAGTCGATGTCCACTGTTCGGTTTTATTTAATTACTCTTCCAACATTGTCTTCAAGACCATGAATTCTCGACCTTGTTTTGGATCAGAGTTCTTAGTCGTTCTGACAAAGGCAAGCTTTATCTTTTAATCAATTTTAACACATTAAATTATTCTACGTTTACCTTAGATCCATCAAAGTAAGTATTGTGAATTTTCTTTGTCTATTGCTTGGTGGTCAAACTGTTTAAACAGTACAGAAGTTTCTTTGTTTGAGAATATTATTGAGCTATAATTATTTTCATCACTTTTTCTTCAAATACTTTATAGCACTGTTACAAGGCCTGGTAGCCTGGTAGTCTTTTCTGCACTTACAAATGTTTTACTAGTCTTTTAACACTGCATTTAGTTCTTTCACAATTTCAGTCTTTAATTATCATTCAATTAAGTAACACTTCACCAATTGTTCTTTCAAACACTTTCAAAACAACATCGAATTGGCAAACACGTCCATAGCCTAAAGACTATGTAGACAGTCTAACCTAGTTTAAAAAGAAAAACATTGTCGTAAACAAAATGATCAGAGATAAGGCGCCGGGTGCGTTTGCCAACAATTAGATCTAAATTGTAAATGATATGAAACGATAAGATTATTTCAAATCAAATGTTTTTTGGGTTAGCTCGTATCGTCCAATTTGGAGCGTCAAGCCCTATTGCTTATCGGTTGTAAATGTATACTCAAAAAATATAATTAATTTATAGATAGGTGTCGTAAAACTACTTAGATACGTTTTAACCGTTATAGCTAAATCATAATTATCTTAATATTTATTATAAATGGGTATGTATGTTTGACGGTTTATTGCATTAAAAATGAAAACAAAAAAGAAAACTGACTTCAAATAAGAATATTCTAAAACTTAAAATGCACTAAAAAGTTAATAAATAATTGCATATTCTTGTAATAAAATTATTGTTATTATTGGAGTCGGTGTCAGCCATGGTAGGTTTGTAACTAATTAAACATGAGATGTCGTACTATAATCATAACATAACATTGGCATGCACAATTACACACATAGACGAAGCACGCGGCGCGGGCGGCTGACACCGACTCCAAAAATAACAATAATTTAATTATTCACAAGAATATGCAATTATTTATTAACTTTTTAGTGCATTTTAAGTTTTAGAATATTCTTATTTGAAGTCGGTTTTCTTTTTTGTTAAAATTTTGTTTATTTCTCGGTTTTTAGTGAACCTTGCCAAATATGAGAACATCATCAATGTAGCCAAATACGCATTATTAAGTATAACTCGAAAACGAATGGTCAAATCTTGATCAAAATTAAATGGGACCGCACGGGAAGGACCAGCTTTCAAATAAAAAAAGAATCATCAAAATCGGTTCACCCAGTCGAAAGTAACGAGGTAACAAACATAAAAAGAAAAAAAAATACAGACTAATTGAATACCTCCTCCTTTTTTTGAAGTCGGTAAAAAGAAATTCACCGGAGCACCGGCTTCACTGAAGATTGTATGAGTTGCCTTACAGCTTGAAAGTATCGCAAGATATACACATAAAAATCAATGATAAAATAAATAAACGGCAGTACCGGCATTAATCTCTATTATTGTGATGATAGTAGTCATGTTCGCGATATCGTCCACACAATCAACAGTATATTAAAATGTTCATATCTTTTAATGTATCAATTAAGTTAAATAAAACAAAGTCTAAATATTAACCCAAGCTTGACTAAATGCATCATTGAAAACCATAGCCGAATTTAGCAAAATTTATTTTATAATTTTGAGTTTAGCGAAAAAGTAGATTTATTATATATAGATATAAATTAGTTTTGTATCTCTTTATGAATTAGACCGAATACTAGACCTATTTTTAAAACACATAGGCGCCTAATATAGCTTCTAGCTATCCATAAAACATAAATAAAGAGGCCTGAAAGCTCTGTAACTGATTTCAATTCCCGATTTCCTATTTCTCATCTCCCGAAACGTATTTTAGGATCGTGTACACCTGTGTCTGTTAATGTAACGTGAAGCCCCCGCTTCTAAGCAGGAACAAATATTTGTAAGCGTACCTTCCATACACGGTTAAACGTAACCGTGACGTCATATGTCACAAGTACGTGTTATATACTGTGAATGGTTGAGTGATTCTAATGAATGAGTAAATAAATTGTGCGCTTAGAGAAACTCAATGAAGTATGTACCTATATGTTGGCGGTATTCAACTTTGTGTCTGTGTGATTCATGATGATTTGATATTGGTATCACTTGTGCATCTATTGCAAAGGTTTTAGTACAACTGCTATATGTGAATAAGCCATTTATTCTTTACAAAGACACATGAAGCATAATTATCCTTATCCTAAAACAAGCAAACTGCAATCGGGGTATACTACTTGGAACCCAAGCTTTCTGCTGACTTTCATCAGTACAGATCGGCATTGACAACCTTTTTCTATGATGTTGAAGTTAAGTTTATCTTTTTAATAATAAGATTATTTTAATTAAATAAATTGCTTAAATAGATCATAATTTAATGTACGTTTTATTATGGAAGAGCGGGGTCTCCTAACACAGGCATTATTTGCCTAAAAGGAGACTTCAATCACTATTTTGTTGTAGGTCTAAAACTGTTTTTGCAAATAAACTATTTTTATTTTATTTATATTATATATATTTGAAACGATAAAATTTTCAGAAACTCTGTTGCCTAACAAAATATCATAAATATTATACCTAATTTAATAACAGTGATTATGCCTAAAGACGCTCTAATGTTTGTTGTGACAAAACTGAAAATATCCTCGCAAAGTGAAATGTAGAGACTGCATCTATTTTTTTTAATTAAAGAGAATAGATTAGATTCTTTGTTTGTTTGTTTACAAGAATTTGACTCCAAAACTAGCAAACCGATTTTAACAATTCTTTCACCATTAGAAAGCTATATTTTCACAAAGTAACATAAGCTATATATTTTATTAAAGTACTGTTACTAACAAAACCTATCCTACTTTTACGCGAGCAAAGCCGAGGGTAAAAAATAGTTATTTGTATAATTGCAATCTTGAACAGTATTAAATTTAACATTAAAAAGTATAATTGTTGACGAATTAAGTGCGTAATTTAAAAACCAAAACTGTTTACCAACGATATAACACATCTGTACTCAGAGAAACAAAACAGATTGACCACATTGGTTTGAATTGTGATAATAATATTATTATTATCATAATCTTACGCATTGTTGCAATACAAAGACCGGATGTCTTGAATATGACAGAAAACATCCGCCATAAAACCAGAAATCTTTTAGCTGTATTAAGTAACAATCCCTAACAACATTTACCATAACCTTAAAAGTACTATGCTACATTCTCGAATAAAAAAATGTTAATGTTCAATCATAATTATATTAGAGCGGTCCTTTTGTGAGTCACGATTCCTAACAAAAAAGAAAAAATGTATATCGTTTCCCGAGGAATGCGCGTGCCTTCACGTTCGGGAATAGGACAAGCCGTGGTTTTTTGACAAAACATGACCCAATGGACCGTTGAAATATTTGTTTAGAAACAATGGCAAGAGCGCAGCTGCGTTTTGGTTAAATAATACCTAATAATAATAAATTACGGTTAGAAGAATAAAAGGAATAATTTATTCCTACAAAGAACTACATACAAAAAAGTTAATAACGGAAACTGTCAACTGTCATTGCTTCGCGCCAAAATTATCTGCGCCATTTTTAAACTTTTATTCATCCAGTCTGTCTTCGGGTGTCTTTATAGAAATATATCAAAAAGGTTTTATTACTTTATCATCCGTCATGACTCATGACAGTCATGACACTCATGACATTTAAGGATCGAGAGTTTGTGAAGACAACAGAGGACGAGCAAACAAACATTCATTCATTCATTAGTAAGCTTTAGCACTTGGAGTCTTCGATCAACAATGCTTGGAGTGTATACAATTCTATACAAAATCATCAGTTTAAGCTCTCGGTTTGTACAGCCACGTTTAGTTGGACACAGTGATAGTAATACATTATAAACATTGTGTGAATGTCAGGGACACGTTAGTGACAAGACAGCTATCTTATTACAATAATTACATATTATAAGGAATGTCGTGAGAACATTCACATATTACACAGATTATACAACGCGTTATGTGTATTCATATCTCATTCTAAGTCTGACTATATCGTCTATCATAAATTAATTATTTAGCATTTATTTACATTTAAATAAAGTTAATTTAAGCGCCAATATAACTTTTTGGTGATTGATAGGAACGCGATTTGGTTAATAAATTAAAGTCCTTAAACTATTCGGTTGGGTCGAGTCTAAAAACTCTGGTAGTAACTTTATTAAGTAATGTCATAGAGATTAAAAATCCACATAATATAAAACGGCTATCTATGCATAAAATACTACTCATTAATTTTTACAACAATATTTTTAGAAGAGTAGCGATAGCCTGGTGGGAAACCGTTGCACTGCCACGCAGAGGTCTCGAGTTCGATCTCAAGGCGCGTATCTCTGACTTTTCATAGTTATGTATGTATTAAATAGGTTATTATCGCTTGCTGTTACGGTGACGGAAAATATCGTGAGGAAACCTGCATGTCAAAGAGTTCTCAATAATTTTATGTGAAATCTGCCAACCCGCACTGGGCCAGCGTGGTGGACTATGGCCTAACCTTTCTGAGGAGACTTCATTGTGAGAAGGGCCCGTGCCCAGCAGTGGGACAGTTTACATACAGGGCTGATATTATTATTATTATTTTAATTAAAAGATACTTCGTAATTTCTTTTCCCGGCACACTGAAATTATTCCTAGTGCAGGGGTTGTCTTTTAATATACTTACTATATGTATAAATAAATAAATAAAATATATAGTTATATTTGCCAACTTTAGTCACTTGTTAATAAGACCATAAGTTTCATAAATAACTGCGATAATAACCATTTCCAGACTAATCCGAATGCTCCATTAACATTGCATTGGGATTATTGCGTATGACTAATTCATGACAACTGTTCTTTCTTCAGATAGTAGCAAAGATAAATTAAGTAACAAAGAATTATAGACTTACTAAAACTATTGTAAAAATGTGTAAATTATCTAATCTTTGTGCAGTGATAGTAACTGCAATGTTGACGCATTTCGAACGTGACTATGCGTCCACTGGATCTTCAATTATTAATATGAACTTTCCAAAGTTTATCGCCTCGTTCTTTCTTTCTCGCTTCCAGATTGATTTTGTAGTACGTAGGCGTTCGTAGTTTAGAGATGTCTCTAAACTTAAATTAATCACCAGTCAGCTTAACCATATCGAAACAAAGTTATAAGCATTGAGTCTGGCAGTCCGCGTCCGATAGACGAATTAATTTAATCTACTTCCTTATTCAGTATTTGGTAGGTATATGTATATTTTATATTATGTTCTCAATAACAAAAGTTAGAATTGGTTCCGTTAAACATCCAGGCACAGAAGAGTCATCCAATTGCGCAATGTGAATATGCAATCCTATGCCACAAAATATAAAGCTACAAAAGCTCCACTCAATATCCTGCATAAAGGATGGAGACAGAATAAAGTACTTGTCGTTCGATAACTACATCTGTTTAAGAACTAAGTTTATATGCTCTTGTTTTTTTTTTAATAGGCATGAGATTTAGGTTTGAAGAATTTATTCTCAAAAAAGACAATACAAGCATGAGAACAACTTATTTGAACATAATAATACTAATTCATAAAATGGTCGCCTAGAACATTGAAATATTGAATACTAGCTTTTGCCAGCGACTTCGCTCGCGTTAATTTAGAATTTGACAATCAATTCGGGTCGTACTCTGCTTGTAATAATATTCAATCATGATTCGAAAGACACGTGGCGCCATCTATTATCATAAGAACGTTATTGTTGTTTTCCTCGGGAACAGTAATTTTTTTCGGGATAAATGGTAGCCTATGTGTGTTTCTGTACACCTGACAAAGTATATGCAAAATTTCAGGATGATCGGTTCAGTGGTTTAGGCGTTAAAAGGTAACAAACAAACAAACAATCAAACTCATTTTCGCTTTTATAATATTAGTTAGGAAGTTAGGATTAGTATTAGGATTGTGCATTTCCTGCACTTGTCTTACCATGTCACGAGGGTCTTCCCAAACATAAAATTAACGAGTATCTACGAAGTCCACCCAGACCCAAAACAATCCTTCCCCTAATGATTTTTAGCTAAGTCTTTTGTGGTAACATAGACGTGATGTTGTTATGTATAGAATCAAATATTATTTATGCATCAGTCAACAACATAACAATATCTCCTACGAAGTATGCGTCAGCGCGCATATTGCAGAACTTATGCTTTGTATTTTCAATGAGCGCTCACTGCACGACTGTATCTGCTTAGTAACTATTTGTCACTGTGTTTACCAAGGATCTATGAAGATGGTGGATAAAGCTGCGCTGTCCAGCGCGTGCCACAATCCTGGGCAGATAACTATACATTGATAGTGATGTTGTATGTAAACATTGACATGTAGAATGGTTTAATTTCGATTCCATGGGGTGTTTTTCTTTCAAAGTGATGTGCACTTTGAAAGTCAGAGAAACTACTAGGTACTATTCACTAATTAAAACATACCTATATATACATATTTTTTTAAATCTATATTCGTGAAATGGAAGGCAGAGGTAGATATATTAGCTAAAACCTAAAAAAACAATTCTCTAGTCATGTGCTTAGCTTTGGTTTTTTAAGTTTTAGGTAATACTTGGGCGGGCCTATTGCGATTATCGCGCACAATCATAGATACCGCGCCGCTACGCTATTGAGAATGTCTCAACAGAAAACCCTAATAAGATTTTGTCTTATCTGAGAGTTGACGCAGAGAGACCTCATGCACAACTGTCGCAATTGCTATCGATGCGCCAATGAGGCATCCATATCTAATATCACGCGCTTTACGGTAAAGACAAACATAATAAGGGAACCTACATAGTAAGGAGTTCTAAATATGTTCTTAATTATATATGAAGTCTTCACTGGGTCAACGTACTGCACTATAGATAGCTTCACCCTTCTCATACTGCACAGAGCATCACAGGGGTCTATGCCCAGTACTACGACAGTTATCCTCTGTATATAAATATGAAAATTTGTTTTGCAAATATTTGTGTCTGCAAAATTCAAGTGATCAATGTAATGACTAGATTCTTTTACAAAACGATGTAATTGTATGTAGGTTTGTTTTATAAATACCTATACTTTTAACCTGAATTTTAAACGGCTACGGTAGTTAGTGGTGTAGTAGTACTATTAAATAAAACAAATTCGTCTTTTACATTAATTTATTTAATCTTAAGTTACTTGATAAGCGACTTGTTCTATGGTTATCGTTTTTGTTTTGTTTGTTTTACTGTGGCTCACTATCTGTTTTACCAATAAATGTTTTCCTTACATCCTAACCAATATTATACATGCGAACGTAAGTTTGTTTGTTTCGCTTTCATGCCTTAACTACTCGACCGATCATCTATACAGATAAATAAAATTGAAGTGTCTGTTTGTAATGTCAAAATAACAGCTTTTTATCTAATGCATATGAAAGTATATAAGGTACCTATACGAAAACAACTATTTTTAAAATGTTTGTCTGTCTATCTGTTTGTTTGTTCCGCTGATCTCCGAAAAGGCTGAACCGATTTTGACGGGCCTTTCACTGGCAGATAGCTGATATTATAAGGAGTAACTTAGGCTACATTATTTTAGAAAAAAAAATAGGTTTCCGCGGAGACAAACACTTTTTAGTTAAAATCTACGCGGACGAAGTCGCAGGTAACAGCTAGTCTATACTAATATTATAAAGCTGAAGAGTTTGTTTGTTTAATTGTTTAAACTACTGGTTCGAATTGAAAAATTATTTTAGTGTTGGGTGGTTGTATTTATCGAGGAAGGCTATAGGCTATATAATATTACGCTAAGACCCACAACGGGGGCGGCGCAGCAACCATAAAAGCGAATGAAACTGCGGGCACATCTAGTACATAATATGATGATACAGAAAAGGACATAAGGTGTAATATTCCCAAACGAAGCCACAAGCAAAAGCTAGTAGTAAATAAATTTTAAAGGTTATCCATGGTATTGTATTCTTGTTGCTCGATGGTGGCCACAGTCCTAGACGTTTGTATACAGTGGCCTGTCTTCTGAGTAACTGGCTTTTACAACGATTCTCTCCAGGAACAACTTAGCTCATCTCTGTTATGACCCCGTTTGTTGTTGACATTGTGATATTTCTATTAAAAACATTGAGTTAATATGTACTTCGTTCTGGAAGAGTCAACTCAAGAAGATTGTTTGTAATTCGCGTTGTAGTGCACGCTCTCTAAGTCATTTAGTCTGAGCCATGCGCTTACTGCAACAGCACGTTTGAATACAAAATTGTTTAAGCATTACCAAAATAAACATGAGTCTTGTTTTAAATATGATTTATTTGGACTTCTTTATACGATCTTTTAAACAGGGTATAAATACGACCATATATTGGTTACTATTATCTACATTGAGAACTCTTGAGAGCATTGGAATGTTTAATATTACGCAATAAATTATTATGTTGTTCGATTTTACTAAGTAAATAAAAATGTTTTTTTTATATTCATTTACATATTAAGTATATAAATTATTGACTAAATGAGCACTAAAAGATTTACACATATGTATAATTAAAAAATAAATTAATTATAAAACGATAATATGATCTGATCCAAGAAGAAGGTACACCGATCAACTTGTTGTGAAAGTTGAAACTTATAAGGAACTGAAAGAGATGGCATTGGAAAGAGAAACATGGAGATTGCTACACCGACAAGTGCAAAGCACTTAAGTTTTGGATGGATGGAATATTTATAAAGCTGGTTAGGGCGTCGCAGAATTTCAATAATTTCTTTTATATACCTACTTAATTATATTTATTCTACAAAAATGTTAGCCGATAACTCAGTGGGGAGACCAACAGACTGCAATGCAGAGGGATTCGGGTTTGAACCCACGTCGCGCACCTCTGACTTTCGGAAGTTATATGACTTTTCGAAATTATGCGCGTATTGATTGACAATAATTATCGCCTGCTCCGTGCCTCGGAAAGCACGTTAAGCCGTCGGTCTCGGCTGCCACGAACATCTATGGCAGTCGTTATTGGGAAGTCAGTGCCCTCTAATATCCTGACTGTAAAAACTGATATCCATTTAAATCCAGTTAGACTAGAAAGCCGACCCCAGGTGATTTGGGAATAATAAAGGTTAGGGAGAAGAATACAAAAATGTTAGCGGCATATATCAACATCAACATACCCTAGGTTTATTATTTTTGGTTATATCATGTCAGTTGACCTTTTCAGCATAATTGTTCGTAGTACCGTTAAAATGTCAGATCTATTTTAAGAATTTAAAACAGCTTTTCAAAGTATTATTTTTACGTACATTACGTACTTATACATGTATACCCCTACAGGGAGGCGAAGGTGTATCAGTAACATTCTGTCTGCTATATTTTTAAACCCCACATAATCTGGAAATAAGTTTGTCTATTGCTGTCTTTAAGATATCTTGCTGCTAATATTATTTCTTAACAGAAAATCTTCTTTTCTTGCACACTAGATAAAATGTCTGTATCTCGCATGAAGCATAACAAGTGTTGTGCTTCATGTTATCTCGGGCGACTTAACAAACAGTCAACCACATACATCTTTCGACGTTGTAGTTGTGGCGTTTCTCCCGCACGAGGTATAGTGCCTGTATTGAGCTAGACTTTATAAATAGTCAATCAACAACACCCAACTCTCGATGTAGTGGTGGCGAGGGAAGGTGTAGTTAAAATGCAATAATACAGTCCTGGAATCGAATAACTAGCATATCTCAGGACCCGATTACTTACGATGAGCTACAAACCAAAGGACGAACTTGTAGTCATGAGACCAACGACGATCAATATTTATTTAATAATATCTTGAATTCAATAAAAGCCGTTTACCCGCAATAAGGCAATACATAAAATTGTACTGAGTACATTTTTATTCGCCAGTTCTGTTCCCGAGTACAGCAGTGAGTACAATAGTATTCGCTACATAGTCTGGACATTTGTATGCGCCGCGCGTCGGTTCCGCTGGCTAAGCCCCGATTGTACATTGTAAGCATTTTAAACTTATGTACGCTCGCTTCCTTTTCTGTCACTGTGAGAAGAAAGCTGCAGACTATTGGATGTCTATTATAAATGTAATATGTTAAACATATTAATATTAGAATAACCTTTCAACAAAAAAATCAAAACCTCTTCAAAAATACTAAAAAGCAAAATAAACATTTGGTTTTCGTGTCGCAGTGAAATCTAACCAATTTGGTATCTCATAAACCAAGAAGTTAATGCCTGAAAATATATAAAAAGAAACTCAAATATACATAATTATACACCCGAATTAGGAACTTTAGAAGATAGTTAATAAGATGTTTGCATGTTTGTTACTAAATCACGCGTAAACTATTGAACGGCTTTGAATTAAACGTGAAAGCACATAGAGAATACACTCTTTTTTTAAATTCGCCTTGTAATTTGACTGATGGTTCCAGAGATTTGCCCTTTTAAACAAACAATATCTTCAGCTTATAATATTATCTGGTTTATGACTACAGAATACATCAAAATTCTGACAGGTTGCCGCCTGTATCTTTCTAAAGGTGTACCTACTCTTAGGTGCCTAAGATGTAGGCTAAGTTAATTACGAAATGACAGAAATAATCTTAACGCATGAGGTAAAATGGGTAAAATACATTTTCATACAATCCACAATTTTCATCGCGCTGGCTGTTATTCTTAATATTATAAATGCGAATGTGAGTTTGTTTGTTACGCTTTCAGCCTTAACTTCTTGACCGATTATCATGAAATTTGGCATACTCCTTGTAAGAGGTACAGAAAAGGATATAGGGTACCTATTATCCAGGAAAAAGTACTTTTCCCGAGTGATAGAAAATTATTTGCAAATACTATATTTCTATTACCTACTATTTCTATTTCTAAAAACGCGAGCGAAGCCGTGGGCAAAATCTAGTAAACGATAAGTATAGGTAACAGTTCAGCAAACTGTACTTTCTTTCGTAAAACATTATGGAATGCAATTAAATATTGAATATAGATGTTTAAATACAAATTAAAGCCGAACCACGTATAACATTACATAGGTGATTATAAATCAACGAGGCAACCACGGACCTTATAGGTACTTACACATAGTATGCTCAAATGGCGTCAAATTTTCTCATATTTAAGAGCTTTACAAATACGTTTTACATAATTACACATTTCGTAGAAACGTGGTCGAAGTCTGTTACTTCTACAATCTTAATACTAAATAAGTAATATTATTATAAATGTGAATGTGAGTTTGTTTGTTTATTTGTTACGCTTTCACGCTTTAACTATTTGACTGATTATTATGAAATTTCAGCCAGACGTTGTCAGGGATACAAAAAAGGAAATAACTTACACCAAAAAAAATTACTTACTATTTCCAAGCGAGTAAAGCCGCGGAAAAATCTAGTTAAGAATAAATTAATTAACATTTCAATTTGTTTAGAACTTTGTGGCTGCACAGGTGGCGCGGCTGTAGTGCATGCGACTGCTGTGCATGAAGTCTCGAGTTTAATTCCCGGGTCAGGCACAGCTTTATTTGGTTTATCTCTGAAACTGTGTTCGATAAATGGTATTAACATCACTATCTATTACGTGGGACTGTAACCATACAAACGCTAGCGAAATGCGGGTATTCAGTAAATGTCTCTGTCTTTCTCTTCCAAGAAATAGGCGTGAGCTCAGCTAAGCTCGGCAACGCTTCGCTGTCGTACAGTTTTCGAGTTTAGTGGATACAAACATTGAAACCCTTAGGCTGGTTTCACAGTCGCGCCGTCGAACAGCGCGTTTCAACAGCACGCGCTTGACTCAAGGCGGACCTATGAGAAACGTGGCGCGCTTCAACAGCGTGACTATAAAACGCTACTAGTGAATTTACAAGCGCGCGAAGTGAATTTACAAGCGCGCGCATTTGGACGGCGCCGCTCGACGTCGCGACTGTGAAACCAGCCTTAAAATTCTACCCAGAGATATTCTCATATTAAAAATGTTAAAATTAAGCAGTCTAGTATAAAGTTACAAAATATAACTAATTTCTATAGCTGAACAGTTTCACTAGCTATACCTACATATTTGTGAGACCAAACCTATTACTGTTTATTACACAAACCAAACGTTAAAATTAAGCAGTCTAGTATAAAGTTACAAAATATAACTAATTTCTATAGCTGAACAGTTTCACTAGCTATACCTACATATTTGTGAGACCAAACCTATTACTGTTTATTACACAAACCAAACGTTAAAATTAAGCAGTCTAGTATAAAGTTACAAAATATAACTAATTTCTATAGCTGAACAGTTTCACTAGCTATACCTACATATTTGTGAGACCAAACCTATTACTGTTTATTACACAAACCAAACGCTCATACTTTCCAAGCGTAAAAACGCAATAACAATTTTGGTTGAACCGGGCAATACAATCAGTGGCGCAAACAAGCATTTGATGATAAGCGGTTAACCTACCATATGAACGTTTGGAAAATGACGGGTATAATTCGCGCGTTGTCGATCCTGACCTGAAGATAGTCGATACATTCCTATTGTCAAAAGCATAGAATATCTTATGTAAGAATCCTTAGTCATTATTATGCTATGATTTACTATAGTACTTATATACTTATATATTGTGACAACTGTTCTATGTATATTGTTGTCAACCTTTGTGAAGAAAGAAATAATATTTAAAAAAATAGAAAAGCAAGTTACCTTCACAAACTGGCTTATTAAGTAGTAGTTCGCAAGAATTGTGCTCAACGAGTTTAAAAAATAATTTTTTTTTGGGTGTCGATTCGCACACTTTATTTTTCAGATCAGTTCGTATCGCATTTAAATAACATGTGTGCGAATCAACACATATAAAATTATTATTTTTAACTCATTCAACATTAATATATTAACTCATGCAAAACGATCGATAAACCCACAATCCGTTTGCTCTAGTGTTAAGCGGTAATACTCTGACTATTATAAATTAACAGAAGTCAATTAACTTTGACCAATGTGGCCCTGTGGTCAACCGCAATTAGTTAAATTAATAAATAAAAACTGTTTTTTAAGCTTTATCATTCTGCACTCCTTTCCAATATAAACTTAAACTATGCTATATCTCATACGTTTCCGTGTGCGAAATATGGCTAAAAAGTGCTTGTTTCCTCTTCATGTATAAATAAATAGATGTTAAATTAAATTAATGTAATCAGGTCATGATCCATATTGCCAATATACGTGTAGATTTTATATCCTAATTTCGTTTATTTATTTTAAAGTCTACATCCATCACACTGAAGTTTGCAAAAGCAAACAATTCAGTATTGTTTTCCTGAGTGAGACGCTTTGACCAAGTTCAATTTAAACACCAATTGTGCGTAATTTGCTTGCTTAGTACAATAAAATAATAATCACACACCGACATTCCCCGTACATTGAAGCACGTATTATTTACAATAGGATCTCAAATCTCAGCGAGTCGCGGGTCTGTGTGGGGTCCGAAAAAATAAACATCAGTCATCTCGGGAACGAGCGTGGGCGATGTTTGTGGACTGACGCTTCACTTTGTTATACTTGCACTGTGTTTTTACAGGCTAAGTTTTGAGTATAATAATAATAATTATTATTTATTTCCATACCAGATAAGGCACAATGTATATAGATTCTTAAAAGGTACATACAGATTGGCAAATTAATAACAAAATGTTGAAACCGCTGCCTCCCAAAGTAGGTAATAACCTGTATTGTGGGAGTCAGTGTTCCTCCGAAGCATACATTGCACTTAATATTTAGTTACAATACAGAATCTATACTAATTCGGTGTGTATGCGTGCGTGTGTATATGTGAGGATGTGTGTGTGTGTGTATGTGATAGTATGTGAGTCAGTCAGTCATATTATTATGTGTTTAAGAACGGTGCAAGGTATTTTTTGTATTATTAAAGGCATATAAAAATACGGCGCGTCTTTTCACAGATAACGAAATCTATAAACACTAGCGCATTGCCAACCTTTTAATAAAAGGAGTAGCTATTCTGCCAATGCAATAAACAAGATCACAATGGTACTTTACTGAGAGTCGCCTTAAGGCTCGTACACACAACGCCGGCGGCACGGGCCGCCGGCTTTTGTTGAACGGCACGTGCCACCGGCTTTTGCCGGGCGTTTGTGCCGCAGGAACTTGCACAAAGCCGCCGAGCATCATTCCAGTTGTGACAGTCATGTAGAACGCTAGTGAGGTACACACTTTGTGATTGGCTATCGATTACGATGAATAACGAAGTCGTCAACATTGCCATAGCAGTGTAGCTTTTATTTTTTTATGTAAAAAAATTAAAAGAAGAAGAAGAAGGTTTTGGGTGCGCTCAAGTTTACAATATAGAAAATGGCAAAACGGTAACTAATGATAGAAGATTATAAAAAAGATGATGTGGGGTGTCGACAATTGCGCAACAGTATGTTTTTTGGGTTTCTAAGAATGACATAATAATATGAAGATTTTGAATTTTTGTTGACTATTACTGAAGCGTACATTAGCGCGTCAACTCGTTTTTTTTTTCTATCCTTATAATCGGAATTCCGAGGGTTCAACAAAATCTAATTTTCACGAAATCGTTCAATGAGGAGCAACACTGCATCGTTATCTCAAACATGATTTTTCGTAAACACGCACCGCGTACAACCACACACAACACTACCTCGTAAATGCCGGGAGCGAAATGACCTTGCAACCCGCGCGGTATGCCAGCATACTCGGGCGGCCATGCCGACGGCTCCTTTGTGCGGCAAAACCGGCGGCTTTGTAAGCCGCTGGGAGCACCGCGGCACTGTGTGTAGGAGTCATTAAGGAGCATGGAAAGCCTTACTCAACTCGAGATCTTCAGATAACTATCGTTTTTATATTATCCTAATTCTAAATACTTAATAATATTATAAATGCGAATGTGAATGTGTGTATGCTCCGCTCCTATTGGTCGTAGCGTGATGTTATATAGCTTATAGCCTTCCTCGATAAATAGGCAATCCAACACTAAAATAATTTTCAATTCGAACCAGTAGTTCCTGTTACTAACGCGTTTAACCAAACAAACAAAATCTTCAGCTTTATAATATTAGTAAGTATAGATTACTAGATATGCCCGCGGTTTCACCCGCGTTTATGATTACTGCGCCGCTCCCGAGGGTCAAGCGTGATGTTATATAGCCTATAGCCTTCCTCGATAAATGAGCTATCCAACACTAAAATATTTTTTCAATTCGGACTAGTAGTTCCTGAGATTAGCGCGTTCAAACAAACAAACTCTTCAGCTTTATAATATTAATATAGATTAGACTTAACCTTTTGACCGCCACGGACGTCCATTCACGTCAAATTAAACCGTACTCACGACGCCCCCGACGGCATGGCACGTCGAAAATACGACTATTTTACAGTTTAAAATAAACATAAAAAATATGTTTGTTGTGTTCCTTTTACCTATTATTTAAAATTACATTAATCATCGCCTGGCGTAGGGGGCACGACGCTACTTTTATGCTGTGGCGGTCAAAAGGTTAATCTAGCACTAGCATCATTTCTTTGTGATTGGTAAGCTCGTCTATATCAACGTAAATTTAAGAACCTAGACGGCATTATTGAACATATACTTAATGTAATACATTTATCTGGCTAGCCGAAAGCTAGCTTAAAACTCTAAGCACACTGCAGCAATGACGTAAATAGAGCAACATTCTCTCACACAAAGCCTTTATTAAATTCTAATAATAACCTCACACAAATCCAATTACACATGCATATGCAAAATGTACGAAGCTGTATTTGGTATAATCTGCTTAACATTCTGCCCACATCTCTAGATATTATCTAACCGCCTAACGTTTTTACGTGTTCCAACTGCCGCCATATTCAATTACAGCCGAGAACCAGAGTGAACAAGGTTTTAGTCGGATCTTAGGCTTTATTTTTAGATGTCGTAACTTATGACAAGCGGTTCGTGTTGCTTTTGATGTACAGACATGTTTTTGTCTTAAGCGTATTACAAAATATGTACATAGATGTTTGTTTTAAAGGTTAAGCAGAGTCTACAATTTTCTACAAGCTAATTGGCTGGCATATCTTTCTTGCTTCATACATTATCATCATTTTCTTTTCGCGTATCTTATGCACACATGGTGTTCATAAGCTCGAAGGACGTTCCTTTCACTTTTTTTTGCTAACATTCAACGGGTTATTTACATACTGTAGTGGCCTTTGCCAGAATGGCTCTAATCTGAGGTCCAATACTTCTAGTACAAACTGTTCAAAATAGGGTACGAATCTAGTCGCAGCTTTATAAATATCACAAATAGTACTCGCTTAAGTTAAAATAAACGGCATAAATTACGCTTCACTTCTAATTTCACGTTTATCAACCGAGATCGGATCTGTATTTAAGTGTCTTATTTTTTATTATGCAAATTGGCCCTATGATGAGAGAACAGCCGTCTAAGTCTTTTCTTACGATAGTCCCATCATAACAAAATATATGTATATTCATTCTTGATACTCGGTTAAATACCTACTTTAAGATATACCTAACTTAAGAGAAGTAGGTTATAGACATAATTAGGTATGTTTAATATAAAACAAATTAATTTTAAGTCATTATCTAGCAGGAACCTCCTTTTAAATAACTTCGTCATGTGTTCCTTGGAATGAGTAAATTCGCCTAAGTTCTTAAAAAAATCCTTACACCTCTTATATCATAAGCAGCCATAGTGTACTGCTTTAGCTTACCCCCTAGTAACTTATCTTATCTTATGTAGGGGCCAGTCAGTGCAGACCGGCGACACTTCGACCCAGTAGGATCTTTTGTGTCGACACTCTCCCAATAACGACTGCCATAGATGTTCATGGCAGCCGGGACCAACGGCTTAACGTGCTCTCCGAGGCACGGAGCAGGCCATAATTGTCAATCAATACGCACATAATTTCGAAAAGTCATATAACTTCCGAAAGTCAGAGGTGCGCGACGTGGGTTCGAACTCGAGACCCTCTGCATTGCAGTCTGTTGGTCTCCCCACTGAGCTATCGCTGCTCACCCCCTAGTAACTAGTAGCTGTAGGTATGCTTGTTTAGCACTGTAGTAACATGTGTCCTCCAGAATGAATTTCGGTCACGGCGGCTAACCTTACCGAAGACTGGCCACCTGCGCAGGAGATATCATAGAGCACAAGTGTGTGCAAACACAAGTGCACTCTCTGTGCCCTAACTCTCATGATCTGATGCGACAGCAATCCGACACGACCGGAGAGAGATCAGGCGCAGGACCAACGGCTTTACATGCTTGCCGAGGTAACCCCGTATCTAACACCGCCAATTTCCTACCTCCGAGCTGATATTGAGATTTCTTAACAGAAAAACCGAATAACTTTTGTTGTTCTAACCCGCATTTTAACCCGAGACCTCATGCAGAGCAGTCGCATTCAATACCGCTGCGCCACGGAGCATGTAGTAGTTAGAATACAAAAAAAGAACAGCTCATGCGTGATATGAAAATGTAACTAGCCATATTGGGTATCCTTTATTTACATGAATCATGCATCGAGCTCAAGTTAGCCTTTTTTTTCACACACGACTGAATCTTTACGTCACTGAATACAACAAACTGTTACATATCAGCCGCTGTGTTACGTAGAATGCTAATAGTATTACATAAAAACGTGAACTATCGAATAGGTAACAAACATTCATGTAACTTTCTGTACTATGTACCTAATACAGTTTACTATAGCCCGCAGGATATCCTAGCCTAGTGCGGAAAATTAAATTGATCTATACAAATATGTATACATCTATACAAATAAATAAAATTGAAGTGTCTGTTTGTAATGTCAAAATAACAGCTTTTTATCTAATCCATATGAAAGTATATAAGGTACCTATACGAAAACATATATTTTTAAAATTTTGTCTGTCTGTCTGTCTGTTTGTTCCGGGTAATCTTCGAAACGGCTGAACCGATTTTGACGGGACTTTCACTGGCAAATAGCTGATGTTATAAGGAGTAACATAGGCTACTTTGATTTTAGAAAAAAAATAGGGTTCCGCGGAGATAAACACTTTTTAGTTAAAATCTACGCGGACGAAGTCGCAGGTAACAGCTAGTTTAGAATAATTTTGAACGTAAAAACAATCGTGATTTTTAACCTTATAATATCCTTATATAAAAAATATTATTATTATAAAACTGCTCTAGTAGCATAGCGATGGTGATTGCAATTATTGACTGGTATTAAGTTCATTGCCCGATTCAGGCAAAATGTTATTAGGTAAGAGGTATCGGGTCCGATTCCCGAGTCGGGCCAAGCGCTATTTGATTTTTCTGGCAAGATATTCTCAGCAGTAACACGAAGTTTTGGGGTTACCATTGAACGATATCTTCCAACAATGCGTCATCTTATTTCGACATAGGTCTGTTAAACAAAATATTGTGTCTACATGAAAATTAGACCCCTGGTACTATGCCCGGTAGACGGCAGTAGATGAGCACTCTGTTTTGTGGGAACTAAAATCATAGGTGGTCCAATTTGAGTGTAATAATGGTAGGGTGTGTCTAACTACCCCTTCTATGATATAGACGTGAGACTATGTATGTATTATGCTGTGGTAATATAAATCCAAGGTTAAAAAATGAAAACTGTTATAACTCGCACTCAATTCTTGAACCTGTTAATAGATATAATCAACTAGCTTTTGCCCGCGGTTTCGCTCGCGTAAAAGTAGTTTAGGTTAGGTTAAGGCAGCGAGTAGGCACACCGTGGGGTTTTTGTCCGTAGGCCAGAAGTACGGGACAGCCGGATTTCAGCATTAATGGGTCGGCTCGACCGGGGAAGGACTACCCTCTCACAGAATATCAACGTGAAATAGCAGTATTCCTACTGTTGTGTTTCGTTCGGTGAGTGAGAGTGCCGGAGGAGGAGGAGTCTGTCTTATCCCCTACGCTCTTTCTTCTGCATATCAATGATATGTTGAATCTCGGCAACATACATTGTTATGCGGACGACAGTACCGTGCATGGGCGATATCTCGGACATCCTGGGGCCAAACAGGCTGAGGTTGAGGGGAAAAGGCAGAATCTTGTCGTTGAACTTGACCGGACCTTGGACCGCATCTATGAATGGGGTGCCAAGAACTTGGTCGAGTTCAACGCCAAGAAGACCCAGGCATGCGCGTTCTCAACAAAAAAGTCTCCGTTCCTTCCCCTCCCTTCTCTGAAGAACACTCCACTGGTGATACGTGACAGTCTCTCCATCTTAGGTATGGATCTTTGCCGCTCCCTTAATCAGAAAACCTATATCGAGAGCGTCATTAAGCAAGCTTCGCGAAAACTCGGAGTTCTGAACAGGGTGAGGCGGTTCTTCACGCCTGGGCAACTGTGCCTATTGTATAAGGCACAAGTGCGCCCTTGCGTGGAGTACTGTTCTCATCTTTGGGATGGCTCCGCGCAGTACTTGCTGGACGCTCTCGACCGGTTACAGCGGCGGGCTGTCCGTATCATCGGAGATCCAGAGGTCACGAGTTCACTGGAACCTCTGCAACTCCGTAGAGACATTGCCTCATTGGCATGTTTCTACAGAATATACCACGGGGAGTGCTCTGAAGAGTTATTCCACCTTATCCCGCCCTCCCCTTTCCTATCCAGAAAAACGCGTGCTGGGCTCAGATGCCATCCTTACACGGTAGAGTCGATTAGAGCGCGTACCAAAAAGTTTGGGTCCTCATATCTCTGCCGAACGACCAAGGCATGGAATTCTCTGCCAAGGCACGTGTTTCCTTCTTCCTTCAATCCTGGGATCTTTAAGCGGGGCGTGAAAAAGCATCTTCTCAGGCCGTCAAAGTAGAGACCTCAACATCGCCTCGGCTACTGTGGGGGCGATATGGAGGCCACTGCTCTTAGACCACACGACTGCTTACCATCAGGTGGAGTGTGGTCATTTTGACGAGCAAAATATAAAAAAAAAAAAAAAAAAAAAAAAAAAAAAAAAATCACCCCCTTTCTCCCATCCCGCTCCTTATCCTTCCCACTTTCTTTCCTAAAGGGTCGGCAACGCGCAAATGATGCCTCTGGTGTCGCACACATCCATAGGCTACGGTGACCACTTACCATCAGGTGGGCCGTTTGCTTGTTTTCCACCTTCCTTGTATTAAAAAAAAACCCTTTCGTCTCCCCTTTTGGCGAGGGGGTACGCATCAGGCGCGTTTCCCCAAGAAAAAAAAAGTGTTACAATACTTTCTTTTTTAAATAACTTATAGCTTCGATGATGTGATAATATAGCTTTCTAATAGTACATTTCAAATGAGAAATTTTAAAATCGGTTGTTTGGATTTTGAGTTAAATTATTACAAACAAAAAAGCAAATACATATTTGCTTTTTATAATATTAGTATATATAACGTAGAGACTAAGACCATAGCTGGCAAAATATGGATGTAATCCACTTCATCCTACCTGAACAGGAATATATAGACGACCATGGACTTATATACGACCTATAAAATGGGCAGAAGCTCACTTAATACTAATAGTAGGTACAGGTAACTTCTTCATCGTACATTACTTACGTAATTTATGCCAAACTCACGAGAATTACTCCAATTATTGTACGTAATAGTTCCGGGGATAACGGCGATTTTATTGTTATGTTATAAGCTAAGCAGATTTTTATCTGGCTATCTCTTTTACTAATAATGATTCTAGGAACAAGGTAAAAGAGAAAACAGTCTGTGTTTATGATTGTTCGTCGTTTAACTTTATCTCCATGATTTTTATTCTTAACTGTATTATTTGTCAACTTATTAAAAAAAAGCTACTCCTGCACTAGGAGTAAAATATACCTATATCGTCGGGGACTTTGCAAACATTCAAACAACGGACAAAATTACACCCAGACTTGTAACAACAATTTGTGTATCATACAAATTTTTGACCCGTGCGGAGATCAAACCTACAACACTTACCGCAGTGGTAATGGCGACGCGACCTCTTTAACCACTACGCCATAAGTGTAGTCAACTCATTCTAAAACGTATAAATAATAAAATATTTTTAACATACATTATACGTATTATATTATTAGGTTTCGATAAAGGTATCTAACGTAAATAAATGATTTTAATCTAACTATATATTATAAATGCGAATGTGAGTTTGTTTATCAATATGATCATCATGAAATTTCATTTCTTACACATTGTCAAGGGTACCGAAAAAGACATACGATACTTTTTATTCATGAAAGTACTGTTCCCGGACGAGCCAAAACGCGGGCAAAAGCTAGTTGTAAGTAAATAAGATTATCACATTGATCAAATTTATATTAGCATACATCAGCGGCAGTCTACATGTCCCAATTCGACAGATTTAAGTATGTTCTAATTTATCAACATATAATAAAAAATGTGTGCAAAATTGGAATTCTATTTGAACGCTCGTATTGTCATTTTAAACTATAATATTTCAATTATATAACTAATTCCTTTGTTCAAACACGAACTAACACTATAAATAGCATTTCCCAGCTTAACAAAACTCACAACTCAATATTAACGCGCAAACTTTCTAGCTGACTAAAATACTCGCAGAACAGTCACACATCCAAGTTTGTTTCTGAATCTCTCATTCAATAGCCCTCACTTTGTTAAAACATCGACAGTATTATATACAATCACTTTAGCACCAAAGCTCAAGAACTTAAGGTTGAAATTCCATTGTCTCGGCTGCATGTAGACCTGGCTAGTAGATGAATCATCGAACATTGTCTCGTTCGTAAGCAGCGCGGCCGAGTCTTTGGCAATTGCTTTTGTAGGACAGTTGCAGTCCGACTGCCCTCTCTAATGAATGTACTCGTATGGACTTAAAGTTTCAGGGACATGTTGAGAAAGCTAAATGTAAGATACTGAATTATTCAATGCTGGTTGTGAGCTTATATTGGAAAGAAATTGGTTTAGCAGTCAAGGTAATCGTCGCGCTGAGTATTATTCCTAGCGAAGCTAATAAATCGCGCAGAAAATAATTTTAAGCGGTGCTACTACTTTTCCCTTTTTACCATCAACCCTGTTATAACACTGTCCCGCTACCTAACAAATGCCTTTACCCATAATGAAAACGTTGAGGATAAAGTCAAGACCAAGAGGATCATGCCAGAACTACAACTTCAAAAAATTCTTGACATATCTCTGAGACAAGGTTTTCTCATGATTTTTGCCTTCAACAATGAATACGTACTGACTTTGACAAGTCAACGGTATATCACACGATGCGGAAATCTTTGACTTAACAGTCAAATAGTCTCCCCATTATACTATCGCTGCTCTATAGACTTTAAAATAACATTTGAGGAGACAAAATAAACCAATCAACAAGTTTACGAAACCGACAAGCGTGCAACTATTTTTGGACTTAAGTATCCTCTAAAGCCCTTTTAATTCTTAAAAGAACGGAAATGGAAATAAATTGTCAGCCACATCTTTTATTTTGTCGTCCATTTTTGGAATCGCGACTTGAAGTACATATAAGATCGCGTAACTGCAAAAAGCAAGTTACAGTGTGTAAAAGTTGACATTGATGGTGATTTAAACACGTGTTCATATATTTCGTCCCACATACGGCCCCTTGTACGAGTAGGTATGTTCGATTACTCACAAAATTATTTCGAGATAAAAAACGTATGTGTCATCCAATGTGAGGTACAAACGAAGGATAAGTAGCTTTTTGCACATTTATAAAACAACGACTCAAGAAAGAGTTCTTTATCTAGTTGAGGATGATTCAAGTCGTGTAGGCGAATTTTTTTACTTGCTTAACTAAAGCTCTATCTGCTTAAAAATAAAATATATTCTCAAGTCAGGTTGAGAGTGGTTTTAAAATGGATTTAAAGATAAGTATTGAGGTAAAGATTGTTTATTTTTGCGTTTTATTTTAATATCTATATCTACTAATACTAATACTCTATACTAATAAATAAAATTGAAATGTCTGTTTGTAATGTCAAAATAACAGCTTTTTATCTAATGTATATGAAAGTATATAAGGTACCTAAACGAAAACATCTATTTTTAAAATTTTTGTCTGTCTGTCTGTCTGTTTGTTCCGACTAATCTCCGAAAGGGCTGAACCGATTTTGACGGGCCTTTCACTGGCAGATAGCTGATGTTATAGGTAGTAACTTAGGCTACTTTGATTTTAGAACAAAAATAGGGTACCGCGGAGACAAACAAACACTTTTTAGTTAAAATCTACGCGGACGAAGTCGCAGGTAACAGCTAGTCTATACTAATATCATAAAGCTGAAGAGTTTGTTCGTTTGTTTAGTTGAACGGGATAATCTCAGGAACTACTGGTTCAAATTGATAAATTATTTAAGTGTTGGGTAGCCTATTTATCTAGGAAGGCTATAAGCTATATAACATCACGCTACGACCCAGGGGGGCGGCGCAGTAACGATAAAGGCGGCTGAAACCGCAGGCATAGCTCGTCATAGATATAGAGTCACATTTAGTAGTATAGTATTTTGAACATATTTTTGTCGACATACAAAATTTTATAGAACAATCTCTAACAAAAAAATAAAACACAACATATTTTACATGAACTTCAACATAACAGCCGTTAAACAAACTATCTTCAAAACTGTAAAACAAAAATTGAACTTGAAATTGGCAAGCCGAAGTACATAAGTTTTATCGAAGAGCATAAATTTAAAAGTGCACAGGGAGCCGACAAATCTCTGGTTTACATTCACAAAAAGTCTGCGTGCATTTCCAATCTTGAAATTGAAAACGCAGCGTTCGTTTGTAGTCGACAGTTCGTAGTGAACCGTGAACGTGACTTGTAAGCTCCCAACTCCCTCAGTTTTTTTGCCCCAGTCAAATCTGGCCCCGGCTTATTTTAGATGAATGCCGCCCGAACGTGTGGGTCATTACGTAGGTTTTTTCCTACAAGTCACTTTTTTAGACCCTTAATAATAGAGGTCGGGACTTCTTGAATGGTTTTCTTATTCGTCTAGTTTCTTATTCGAGGGGTGGAATTACTATTGGACCTTGAGCGTTATCGTCCAGTGGCGAAATGGGTAGGTGAGATGTTTGGCTCTAGATTTGTGAGAAAGGTTTACTTCTTGTAAGAAATAAGTGCTCTTGTTTAAAATAGGGTACTGTACAATAGGGGTATGTATTTTGTCGTTATTGTTTTTCTATTATATGGAAATGATTGCTTTCAACTTGTAAATTTGATGTTTATGTCCAAAAATATATGTATATTTTATTTGTTTTGTCGTAATTATGTTGTCGATTGTATCAAACTTGTTGAGTAATCTGTTTTGGATGGTATGTGGTCTAAATGTAGTGTGATTGGGCTGATTAATAACCTCTTTGAAGCACATTATCTATTACAGCTACAGGCACAGCTAGAAAATTATATGATATTACCTTCCGCCCGCAGGTTTTCTCGCGTGGAATGTCTTTAAAACATAGCTTATGTAAGTCAGGGATTGTTTAGTTTTATATTAGTGAAAGAATTGAAGAAATAGAATAAAAATAAAGGAATCGTTTAGGTATTTTCTTCTTTATGAACCCAGTATCATCTAAAATTACAACTATACTAATAAAAATTGTGATTCAAGTTGATACTGACTAGTATTGGTTCGAACTTTTAAGAGTTTCGGAGGCATATAGTCCTACTTCTCATTATTAAGTTATTTTCCATAAGGTCGGGCACGGGCGATTATTTGCCCTAGAATTGCAAGCGATCATAGGTTAATTAACCGCGTACCATCAGATTCCAGGAGCATACGGCATGTATTGCACCTCTGCCCCTTTAAAGGACACGTTATTATGACTGCTGTAAACAGCACAGTTTCCAAAACTCCTTCGGACTTGTGTGGAAATACTTTAGTTACGGTTCTCGGCGTGATAGAGATAGTCGGGTGGCGCCAGATTTGGAAGCAGACTTTATACTCTATAGTACACCATAGAAAGCATACTCCTGATAAAAATAATTAGAAGGATAGCGAAGTGCAGGACGATCGATGTGAGTTTTATGCAACAATCGACAGTTAAATTGGTATTGGTTCCTTCTTTCTTTATTTATTTTAGAAAAACCAATTCCGCACTATTTATATTTTCTATGTCGCGTTCAAAGGAAGGACATAGAAAACACACCGTTTCGGAACAACCAATAGAGTGTCACACAAATGTTTGTTCCCTGTGGGTTCGAATCCACAACACGCAGCACACTCGCTATCCGTGCAGTCAGATAGATCTAAAAGCGGCAGTTACGGCAAGATGGCAATTGCTCATAGACAAAAGCATAGCTCTAAAATAAAAGAAGAAATAAATAAAGTGTATTGAACTGTTTATAAAACGCTTTTCCCAAACGTTGTTGGATGCCAAATAGCCCATGACTCTAGTATTAATGTCTTCAAAAATATTCACACTAAGAGACTTCGACGATGTTTACTCAATAACGAGTTTGTTGAACAAATTCTAGGCCGTGCGGTTGTTTATTTTTTTAAACAATTTGTTTATTTTCTTGTCTATATTTGCCTCAATTGTGCCATAAGTAGAAAAGTTTAAGACAAGATCCTAAGATGATATTTTGGAGGTAAGAAACAACGACTTTTTCGCTTATAGCCGATTATCGAATCCGGAACCGAAGTCCGCAGACCTCACTTTATGTTGTGGTGTGTAGTTTTCCAGGCTCCCTGAGGTGGTATTGTAGTGGAGTTCCTTTTTTTGAAGAGGGGAGTGAAACATCAACTGTTGCAAGTTTCCAGGCTTACGATACATATTAATTATCAAGCACTTAGGTATACACATCATATCGGCCATAAGCATTAGCACAATATGGCAAGATGCCACGCGACCAACGAGGTATTTCAGTCTTTTTAATAGATATGTACATAAAAACAATTATGACTACGTTTCCTTTGTTTAATATTTTATTACCAGCTAAACCTGCCCACGCTACGCTGTGACTCAGTCTCCAAATAATTGCCCGTTCCTATAAAAACTTTAGGATAAAATGTATATAAAAACATTCCTATATGGAAATGCAACGATGTGTACAAAATTTCAAAGCAATCCATCTAATACTTATTGAGTTTTGCAGACACAAAAATAAGGAAGTAATATTTTATCTACACTTTAGTAATATTATAAAGAAGTGTGTCAGGATCGTAGCAAATGGAGATCCGTAGTCTCTGCCTACCCCTCTGGGAAACAGGCGTGAATCTATGTATGTATGTATAAAGAGAAAACATTAATATTTTTGTTTGTAATGCAAGTCAAAAAGTTCTAAACCGATTTTAATAATTGTCTCACCATTAGAAAGCTACTTTCATTCAGAAGCAACATAGGCTATATAACATCATGCTACGAGCCACGGGAGCGGAGCAGTAATTATAAACATAGGTAAAACCGCGGTGGACAGCTAGTATAGTATAAAGATTAAGTTCAGTGTTACAAGCACTACACTTTTATCAGAAATTTAAACTATAAATGTACTACAGACATCAGAGACTCAGGTTATTTTAGATCGACGTAAACAAACCGAGCTAAGTATAGAAAAGGTGAGACAAAGTTTATTTAAAGGGAAAGGATCAAACAAGTACGTTCAGAACTTATAAATATAAAATCTATTTGCCTCCAATACCCCGTTCTTTAAGCTGGGCGTGTAATTCATTTTTTGTTAGGGCGCCGGTAAACATAATTACGTTCACTTGGTAATAAGCGGTTAACGTGGATCTTGAGTGCTTATGTCTTCAGAGGTAACATATGCATGTTACGATTCTTAAGAATCTAATCATTGCGCGGCCAACTATAAAACAGAACTAGAATCAAGTTCCTAACTTCACACTCAATACATGATGTTTTGGATAGAGGACGGTTATAATTCAACGCTGAGCTGTTCTAGATTCAAATGAGGAGTCTACTGCGCCCTCATATATTGAAAACGAATTAATTTTCGAATTACTAATAGTCATAACGGTCATTTGTCTTTTCAGCCTTATGACGTCATAACATCGACAATTTATGATCAATAACTTTTATGATCATTGAATAATTACTTATATTCTTTGTTCATTATTTTTGAACTACGAACAACCATAACCGTCATTAAAATTTGTCTATGGACCCACATGGTAAAAATAAATCTGACAATTGGAACAGGGGTTAGTCCGTATTGATGGCTCTCCGGTTATCTTGATAACAATAAAACGTTATTGTCTTGTTATCGATGTCAAACATCAATCAAGAACATTGCCACACAAATTTGCAACTCTATGCCTTTGCTGGAAAGTCAAAAATAGCTTGGCATGGTTTTTATGTGAACCATGAATCGCCGTTCAAGGCCCTTTGTGGCCCCACGGCTGTCGTTTCAAAAGCTTTCGTAAATCTTTGTCTCCGCACGTGAAAATGGTAACGTTTGCAATATCATTAGCGGTATTTGTTCTGTTAAGGAGAAACACTAAGGGCGAGAGAATTGAAAAATAGGTATTTGTAAAATCTATTGCTGTCGCGCAGTGCCATGTATGAGCATCATGAGTAGCATATGTATATCATGAGCGCGAAAGAGACAACTGCAGCTTGGACCGAAAATACCTATTAAAAGTACACAAAATCAACGTTCCGTAGTCTCCTGATTCCTTCTTCAAATCTTGACCGATTTAACTACATTTTCCATTAAAATTAAAGAAAGATTTTGGCCGTTAATCTAGTCTAATTTGTTTTCTGGATGTTTAAACACAGCGGAAAATCTGGTAAATTTTTGAGGTTTTGGAAGGCTCCTGTCTCTTTTAATAATTAATTTATGAAAAAAAAAAGGAAAACATAGGGACATGCCAATAGAGCCCATACATTCTTTTGACAACATTTATTGCTCTATTGGCATTATCCAGGGAAGAACCAGAGGACTACGTTTGTATGGAAAAACAGCCCTTGTGTTTCCTCTTAAGGGTTTGACGGAGCAAAATAATAAACAAACTTAGGTATTTTTGCAGTATTATAATGTAACATACATTAAATATAGGATTATTTCTGTATATCCCTGTACCTTGGGTTCGTAGAGATGTAACTGTTACCAAAACATACTACACAATCTAAAGGTGTAATAGTTAATTACCGCCTTATAATGGAAATATAATTTTCTGCAACATTTACTTACATTATAAAGAGGGTTTTTTACTTATTAGAACCCATTCTATATATATTTCACTAACAGTAAACTAGGTAAGTAGGCATTTCTAGAGTAATAGGTATAGACTATCTTTTCATCAAAGTACGCGAATAAAGTCGCACGTGACCCTAGCGTTTTATAACATTTATAGCTTACTAGCTTTTGCCCGCGGCTTTGCTCGCGTTAATTTAGAATTTGACAATCAATTCGGGTTGCACTCAGCTTGTGAATTGTGATAATATAATTCAATCATGATTCGAAAGACACGTGGCGCCATCTATTATCATAAGAACGTTATTATTGTTTTGCTCGGAAACATTTATTTTTTTTCGGGATGAAAGGTAGCCTATATCCGTTTCTGTACACCTGACAACGTATATGCAAAATTTCAGGATGATCGGTTCAGTAGTTTAGGCATGAAAAGGTAACAAACAAACAAACTCATTTTAAGCTTTTATAATATTAGTTAGAATTAGGACAGGATTAGGATTTAGAAGTATTTAATAATTCGAAACATTTTAATTTTGTCTTGGTAATCACTAAGAGACTAATAGTTATAGTTTATATTAATGCTGCATCACTAACAACGATAATACAAACTTGTGACTATGGCAGGGTGCATTAAAAAAATAAGCATTAAATTTCAAACTTTCAAAGGAACCACATTCGATGTGCAACGGCATCATGTTTATTCCAAATGTAAATTCAGAGTTTGGATTCCTAACCAGTTTCAGTACATATAGTACCCCGCCGAAGAGTTAAGAAAATAAACAACTAACATGTGGTTATTTCATGTACTTACTAACTCCTTATTTTATTTTAACACATGTAATCTTAACATTTCAATACTTGTGTATCGATATTTGCGAGTTATAGCCAAAACATAATCGACTAAAATTATGGTATTTGTAATCGGAGATTTGTTTTCTATTAATTACTGAGGATAATCGTTAGAATCATTAGTAACTAATGACAAGTTAGATAATAATCATAAAAATACTTACTTACGTTGGAATGTGGATATATATTTTTGTGTAATCCTAATCTAATAAACTTTTCGTACATCTGTACTAAATATACATGGACTAAAAATTACGTGCTGGCTCTACCTAATGGATTTCTTTCATTCATTCATTAATCAGTACAAATTTAATATTATTATAAGTACGTATGTAATTAATTTTAACTTATTATAATTAATTTAGCTTATATTCATATTAAAAGCATTACTTGTTGTTATTGTATTTATATTATCTACACATAGTAATGCATGCAGTGCTCTTCTCTAAGTAATGAGGCACTTAGACATAAGTTCAGTAAATATTAATGTTATACTCCTTGTTGAAAAATAACATAAAATATGTAACTAAAAAAAAAAATGTTTGAATGCACTGTCAGCACCCTCATTTCGCCAATTGTGTTTAGTCCCACATAATAAATATCCAGTAGGTATATCAAGTCATATCCAGTATATCAAGTCAAACCTTTGCCTATCCTGGGCACTATAGAACCAACATAGCAGTTCGACAGAAAAAAAATGTTTCGAAATACGTTCCACGTGTAATCGCTTGGAATGTTTATTGCACGTGTACACTTAACATGGAGTCCGTATATTTTGAGTTAATCAGTTGGCCCTACCGGTAGTACCAACCGTACAACCGTTCATCTGAATAAACACTCTCACGTACTTCACGTGTAGAGGTAATCCGGGTAATGGAAACTAAACTTAAGTAGAACAAGTTTATGCGTTAGGTAAAGACGAGTGTCCACAAGTTAAAGTTCGCGCTCGACGATATTATCGTTGGCTCTCTATAAAACATTTACGAATCTATTGAAAAAGTACCAAAGTCACATTTGTCCATTTTAAAAATGCTTTAACTTAAAACATGGACGATTGTGACAGTCTTTAGATATCTTTGGGATACCCCATAACTAGACTTATGTTGTCCGTCTGTTCTACCTTTAAAGCGCTGTCTTTCGAACCTTAAGTGATAACCTAAAATATTCTCAAATAATTATATGTTTTAGTCGTGGGTATTACAACAAAAAGAAAGGAAAATATAATTCATTAATAATTCATAAATCCATACAATCATATTGCATCCGGACATCATTGTGTTGTATTCGTAGGAATAAAATAAAAAGCCTTGCTAAACGTAGAGTTACCAAGGTTTTCAAGCTCCTTAAGGAAAAGCTGTTCTCTCAGCAAGCGACCAGTATCCTTTTATCTCTTGCATTGACAGCACAGCAACTTCTCTTTTCAAAGGTCGGTAAGTCATCAGCCCCTAATTTTGTAAGCGTCCATAGGCTACGATCGATACGAACCCTATCAAGCAGACCATGGACCTGGTTATATAAAAAGCGCATGTGTTCTGTGACCATCCATGCCAAGTGAACATCCACCTTAAGCAAGATAGGTAACTGCTTACTTCTGAAAGTCGGTCGTACAGAACGAGCGTAAGTTTAATAACAAGACAAAACTTGAGTGGCGGCGTATTGTCAGCTCAGGGAATCAATATGGCGCGGTATGATAACTTGTGTCAACTTTCGTTATGTAAAGAACTATATCGAAGTAAGAAAGACTGTTCTAGCTAATCGAGAAATACGTGATATAGGTAAGTTTATTTATACTAATATAATTAAGCTGCAGAACTTGTTTGTTTTTCGTGTGAACGCGCTGGATCTCTGGAACTACCGGTCAGATTTGTTTGCGTTTGATAGTCCAATTCTTGAAGGTATAGGCTATATAACATCACGCTAAGAGCCACAGGAACAGAGCAGTATTCATAAACTTCGGTGAAAATGCGGGGGACAGCTAATTAAAGAATGCCTAAAATAATATATACAAATGCGAATACTATGCTGTTCTTAACTGCCAGAAACATTTGAGTTTGATTAGAAACATAAACCATATATGTTAATGTTTAAAATCATCACTGTGATTGCTCAAAGACTAAGTAAGTAAAAACTAAAACTTAGATAGAGCACCTATCTAAATTTTAGATCATATGATAAGCGTTAATTCTTCGATATTCCTGATATACCTATAACGAAAGAAAAACGGCGGTTGACATTTAAAATCGCAAAATCTTAAACCTTCCATTTTATTTTATCACTAGATGTTCCCGCGGTTTCACCCGCGTTTATCGTTACTGCGCCGCCCCCGTGAGTCGTAGCGTGATGTTATTTATAGCCTATAGCCTTCCTCGATAAATAGGCTATTATGAGATAAGCGCGTTCAAACCAACAAACAAACAAACTCTTCAGCTTTATAATATTAGTATAGATAGCTGACCCGCGCAACTTCGTCTGCGTCACATAAGAGAGGGAGTGGATCGTAGGCACCTATAATACAATTTTAAAGGCGCTGAAACTTTCTTTGTTAAATCTACGAACCACATAAGAACCATTGAACATTTTATAAAATATATACCTACAGTGCTAATTTAAAATCACGCAGAATAAACCAGGAGAAACATCGTTTGTATATCTGTAATGGGTAATTATTTTGCTGCGATGTTATTTTAAAACTGCGATATCTCCTAAGATATTCATTGAAATCGAATGATGTAAAGGGCAATTTTGTTTTAAATTAAATACTTGAATAACGTATTTATTTGGATAAGGATTAATATCATGTTTATAAAAACACCTTCGCAAATAATGCATTATTTTAGAACAAATTTGGTTAGCATAAAAAAGGTTATAGTGAGCCAACCTTAAAATATAGACATATGCTGTCGCGGACTTTTTTTAGAACTTTTAAAGGGGAACAATTCTGTTATACATGATTTTTACGAAACTTTAAATGTTTACGCAGCGCACGCAGCGGAAGCTCTCAAAAGGAAAAAGAACTCTCCGATTTTGAAACATTGTTCATTGGTGCTCCGCTCCTATTGATCTTAGCGTGATGATATATAGCCTATAGCCTTTCTCGATAAATGGGCTATCTAACACTGAAAGAATTTTTCAAATCGGACCAGTAGTTTCTGAGATTAGCGCGTTCAAGCAAACAAACAAACAAACAAACTCTTCAGCTTTATAATAGTAGTATAGATAATAGGCAAAAATGTCTACTTCGTGAGAATTGACCCGATGATCGACTAAAATGAAAATTCGGCAAAGGCGTATTCACATACACCCTTTCAACGTTAGGTTTGTAAGTTCTAGTACAATGTGGGGCGGGTCTACTGGTGTTTAAGGTAACGATAATGTTGACAGACTCTACTGTATTGTAAAATGCAGCGCGTTATATTGTGAAATTTAAGTAAAGAGCTGAACATCCAATAAATAATGGCGTTGTTAGTCTCGAAATAAAGTATTATTTACATAGAGAACATGCTATTTCTACAAACAAGACCGCCATCATGGTAACCTATCAAGTCGCAACGATACACCGGCGCGGCACCAGACACAATGGATTTTAAATTATGTCTGGTATTCTAACAATGGCAGGTTAATCCTGTAAGAATTTAAATATCCATCGAACACATTTTTTGTTGGTAATGTTGACATCTGAGCTTTCCTCGAGATCCACCAATAATCGACATAACCCTACTAGAGAAAGAACACCAGTCATATTTCTTCATAAATTGCACAAAAGCCAGTATATTTATGTTCAGTCCATTACTCACGCATGAACAAGCTGAGTACGTGGTTTCCTGGTCATGTTTGTACAAGTTAGTCACTTTATTGGCTCATTAACTTACTACTTGTGCGTAACTACGGCTTAGAAATATAATTTTAGACTGGAACTATATAGCTAGACTAACCACACGACTGCTATATATCAGTTCGTATATATATATATATATGTATATGTATATGCACGAAATGAAAGAAGCAAGAAGAGACGGCTTACGTAAACATTCATTTTGAGAGGTATGGCAGTGTGATCTTCGCCTAAACCTGAGTTTTTGCTGAAATTGAAGGTTGGTCAGCGAAGTACCTCCATTGTGGGGAAGACTGCAGTCGAACAACATTATTTTGTATTCCTGCGGTTGATTTGTCAGCTTCGTGAGAAGACATTCTGCAGATAACAGGGGATCAGTAACTTTGATTCTTGACGCCCTGGTACGATGCTGACGTTTGTTGCAACGCATGAGTGAAGATGCCCTTGATCAGCACAGCACCTTGTTTTTAGAAACGCCTGGCACAACATCGAGTTCCAATACGCATATCATCGATGATAATCCAATACCGCGTACTTTCCTTTTGCAAATTTTACAGGAGGTGAAAACGGATTTCTAGAGAACTATTCTCCTGAATTTGAAACGAACTCGGATTTCATCATTATCTCAGCCGAAAGACGTCCACTGCTGGACATAGACCTCCCCCAAGGTACACACGGATTTAGGAACATTTTATTCTTCCTAACCACTATTTTAAAAAAACATTGTCGTTTACCTGCAACCGTGCAATCTTCATTTTGCTTTTTTGTACATACATACGCGGTATAAGACAATGCAAAGTACGTTCTTTTGGACTATCAGCGACGATATATATTTTAACCTTTTAAGCGCTTGGCTAAATATCGATTGCCGTGCCCCTAGCGCCTGGCTATAAATCGATAAAATAATAGCTACAATAATTAGGGAGGTGCAGAAATACAGAATTTTAAGTAAATGTTGCAAATCATATCTCAAATTCAAACCATTATTCAATAATGGTTTGAATTTGAGATATGATTTTTGAAAATAAAACAAAAGTATCGTGCATGTTCTCTGTCGCAGAAATACGAAACGGGCGGTAGAGGCACGGACATATGTGTCGCATAAATGCGACACAAGCGGTAAAAAGGTTAAAAACCAGAAATGTATTGTAAGTTCGAATCCAAAGATCATGATTTAGCAGACTAACAGTCTTTCCACTAGACCATCGCTCTATTTAACGTAGTAACTAACGACAGACAAAATAATAATCAAATTAAAACTTTAAACATTCAGCCATCTTTCTTAATAAATGTGTCTGAAATATATGTAAGCGTTCGTCGTATATTACTTTAAAATATCTATTAATATTAGTCAAGTTTCGCGTGATGCAATCCGTTAGGACATTTGCGTCTAAAAATATATCTCTCGCTCTCATTTTTCTGAAACCAAATGTACGGTGACAGTTCTTTGTTAGCATTTTATTAGAATTATATTAAGTGTGTATACTCCGCCTTTCTTATGTTTATTCTTTAGGTCGTTTGACGTATTAGAACACGCGCCTGATCACGCAATTCGAGGGCACAAATTTATGTCCAGTGTGGGCATTAAACTACAATACCCGGCACAGTGACGCTGGCGGTGATCCTGTGGCCTTTCGTGTAGTCAAGTTATTATTCGGGTTCGATTCCCGCACAAGTCAAACATTTGTGTGCATGAACATGGGTGTTTGTCTTGGTCTGGGTGTTTCTATGTATAATATGTATGTATTTACAAAAAAAAAAAAAGTATATATGTATGTTTATCCATTGTCTAGTACCCATAGTACAAGCTCTGCTTAGTTTGGGCTAGATGGTGTTGTGTGTATGTGGTAGAATATATTATATTATATTATATTATTATATATTATTATTATTATATTATATATTATATTATATTCACTAGAACGAAACGAGATAAAATGTCAAAGTAAAAAGACTAATAAGTAATAATATCTGTGAGCCTCTTTTATAGCATGTAGATTTAATTAAGACAGTGTATATATTAATAATAATTTCAATTATAGTTAAGTAATTTCAAGCACTGATTTGCCACACTAAAAATTTATTGCAATCAATTCTATTACTGATTCTAAACAATAAACTAAATATTCAATAAATATTCAAGTTTAAAATAAACAAAAAACAATGCAGTATCATTTTATTTGACATTCAAAAAGACGTACGTCAATATTGTGCAAGTGTATATAATTTCGGGAGGTGCACTAGATAACAGTCTGGGTGTTACTTGGAGTTATGATTCATTGGTGAAACCGGAGTGGCGTGCCAAGTGAGTACAAACAGTCAGGCTGTCTACCGTTCTAAATGTCAAGTATATTTGTTTTATCTCTTAGAAAAACGTACGACGACGCACTAATTACTGTATTTAAGACGTAGTTTTTGTGGTTAGCGGAAGATATTATGATTCTTTTGTGAACCCATTACGCTCGCTTCTAGCACGAATTATATACGCGAAATTGAGTAAAGCACTTTTTAATGCGCTTCTTTAATAACAATGAAGGGATAAAGATCTGCCAACTCAATCAGAATCAGCTGTATAAAAACTATCTATTGCTGGGCACAGGCCTCTTCTCAGTTTCAAAAGGGTTAGGCCATAAGACCCACCCGGTGACTCAGTGCGGATTAGCAGAATTGAAAGATATTTTTGGGAAAATTATGAAGAACTCTCAGACATGCAGGTTTCCTCACGATGTTTTCGTTTACAGTTGAAGCATGCGACGATGAACTATTCAATACGCACAACAGTTATAATAGCGCGCCGTAGGATCGAACTTGAAACCTCTTTGTGGCAGTCCAACGGTCTCCCACAAGGCCATCGCTCCTTTAAATCCTTCTCTAGTACGTATTAAATAAGCATCAATCATGAATACAAGTAAGTCTTCTCGGTTTGAGAAGCGTTAGGTCATATGCCACTATTATTATACCAATTTTAATTATACTGACTGCATATAAGTACACCCGACATTGAATACCACAGTAACCAATATCGCACTTAACTACAAACCTATCTATATCAGTCTAGGTCCAAAAATAGCCTAGCGTTTACCTCCAATTACTAATCTGAACGCTTTTCAGTATTTCCAGGCAGGCGTTTAAAGGCCGGCCGAGATGTGCGTCGATCCGTATCAGCGGGGCGTCGACAGATCGGTAATGAGTCCACATTATTTACCACTTGGACGCCATGACGTGACAGCCCTGTTACTACGCTAGGAGATCCCGACGCCTACGCAACTGTTTTATAGGGCTGCCACTTACTGTTTCGTTTCATTGGTAATGTTATTGGCAAGATAGGAATTATTCAATGGTAGGTATGTTTTACAGGTCTATGTAAATTAAAATATGTACATAATATGCTGAGAACTTTTCTACTTATCATACTATATAATATAATAATTGTATTTTTTTTTAATGAAAATATTTTTATAATTTTCTAAGTGTTGTTTCTTAAATACAATAATCAATATTAGATTGAAATTCAGTGGAATTGCATTGTCAAACAAGAGGTGAGAAAAACTGAATCAGGACAATTGCTGTTAGGATTCCCTTAAATTTTTTTTTTTTTTAAGTGTTATATTTATTTGTTTCTCAACTTTACAGATACATTTATACTATAATACACAGTAAGTGTTTATATAGTACAGTGAAATTTATTAATGTTAGTTTTTTAATTATCATATAATCAATTGAAAGTCGATGAATGAGTATAAAAGATATATAGCACAGATAGAACCTGTCTTGGATTAACCCATAAGATATATTTATCCCAATGTCCATTTCCATGTAATTCACGCAGACAAAGCCGGGTGTAGAAAAAAATGTATTAATAGATTGATGAGACCATCATAGATCTTGACTTTATGCATATTTTTAGCGATGCTGAAGAATTCTACGATGCCTAAACCTTTTCTGTAAAAATTTAGTAGTTTAAATATTTGTGTTTTTGTAATTATGTTAGCTTTTTTAATACGTTTGTAAATATATATTAGGTTAATTCGTTTTAAAATTAATAATGTAAATATTTGTGTCTATAATCAAATTATGCATATTAGATAGCATAATGGGGACATCTTTAAACTACCACGCAAACGTTTCAAGATGTTCCATCTTGTCCTGTCTTCATGTCATCTTGTCTTGTCCACGGTGGGCAATATGTTTTCAAAAATCGCTCTTTATAGCTATATATCCAAGAGTTCTCCGTAACGTTCTCAGAGATGTGTAAAGTCCAACCAGTAGACTTATACTGGTAAGAAGTCAGCCGATAAAGAAAGCCATCCCAAAAGCTAGTTACACAAATGACATGCGTAACATCCCTATTAGAGCCATGTATTTCCGTCAGTTGTGTGGTGTCCGACTGTTGACATCTTACGTATGGATACAACACATCTATGGGGAAATATGAGCTCGGATATGTGCTCAAGGTAGCTCAACCACTCACATTATTTTTGGACATTACTGTAACCGAATGCGAGGCCGCAGTTGAGAACTAAAGATCAATAAAACAGAATGAACATGCGTAATCCCAAGTCTTTATCCCCGAAGGGATGGCAGAGGTGTAAGACATTTACATTTCGCCAGATATGGTTTTTGGTGTCACGAGTCTATTGCCGTTTACCGGGACTTCATGAGCTGCTACTGAGAAATTCTACACAAAAAAGCCAATTACACTTTGTCAACCCGGGTTCGAACCTAAGACACAGCAATCACACATCCAGGGCGCCATCAAGATAGTCACATTTATAAGAGTACTAACTATTGCCCGCGGCTTCGCTCGCGTTAATTTAGAATTTGACAATCAATTCGGGTTGTACTCTGCTTGTAATATATTATTCAATCATGATTCGAAAGACACGTGGCGCCATCTATTATCATAAGAACGTTATTATTGTTTTCCTCGGGAACAGTAAATTTTTTTGGGATGAAAGGTAGCCTATGTCCGTTTCTGTACAACTGTCAACGTATATGCAAAATTTTAGGATGATATCGGTTCAGTGGTTTAGGCGTGAAAAGGTAAAAACAAACAAACTCATTTTCACTTTTAAAATATTAGTTAGGATTGTCAGGCAAACGAAATAAACTACACATTCTCTCGAGTTTTCCTAAACCAAGTTGATTATTAAATTTCGATGGATTCTCGACCTCTTCCGATGTTATATAAATGCTCCTAGCGTAGACGTCAATGAACTATTTAAGATGTCGAGTAGGAATAGAGAAACACAAGAAGACAAGCTAAATGCAAAAGTACCTTCATCTGTTTGATAAAATTCGAAACTAACCCGCTTCCTTAAAACATAGTTACCGTCAACGGATTTTATCGCAGTTTACTTTAAAAAAATATCACTTGTAGATAATTTAAACTATTTAAATTCACACTTTTCCCAACATTTCGTTTTATTTTTTGCTTTTCAGCTGCCATGGTCACGGGGAGACTCAATGACTGTTTCCACTTTTTTCTTAAATTGATTATAAAAGTAAATTAATTAATGTAAAAATTCTACTTAACTCTATTTGATTGTTTAAATTTTTAGCATTATTTGGTACATTTTCAGAGTAGGTAAATGAGACGTGCTGGACAGAAAATAAATATGCGGTATTGTTATAATAGGTACGAAAATATCACATTTCAAAGGTGGTACTCAAATTCGATTTTTATAAAAATTGTGAGCCACAAACCGCGATACAGAAATTATTACTAGTGCTGGACCGCACTAGTAATAATTCCTTTATCTCGGTGGATTTTACAAACATCCAACAACGGACACAAAAAACATCCAGACTCGGAACAACCATTTGTGGATCACACAATTTATTGTCCCGTGTGGGATTCAAACCCACATCACTCGTCGCAATGGCAGTGGCGAGGCGATCACTTAAACCACTACGCCATTCGTGCAGTCATTGCGAATTAGTCATTAACTGTGATACGTTTGTTCACGAGATTCGTTTACGATTAGGTTATCTATTTACGATTAGATGAATCAATCAAAATCTACAGATTAGGTAAAATAGTTACATTCGAAACACGTATGTCACGATATAGAATAAAATATAGAGTAGGTATAATCATTCATTTCTTTGACAATTCATTAAAAAGCATTGTATAGCGTTGGTCTATGCCGGCACCGTGGGTGCTTACGCAACTATTGCAAGATATCAGACTCGAGACCCAGGTCTGACAAAAGGTTATTGGATTTTTGTCAGGAAAGTCTCTGTAGTAGCGCGCAACTGTACATGGTAGATAGGGTTTGTATCGCTTTATACATATAATAGCTGACCCGCGCGACATCGTCTGCTTAACATAAGAAAATTTTCAACATTTTACATTGATGCTCCGCTCCTATTGGTCGTAGAGTGATTTAATATAGTCTATAGTCATCCTCGATAAATGGGCTATCCAACACTAAAATAATTTTTAAATTCGAAGCAGTAGGTAGTTCCTGAGATTAGCGCGTTCAACCAAACAAACAAACTCTTCAGCTTTATAATATTAGTATAGATGGTACCTTTGTCTTAAGCCTTCAGAGATAGTCGGGTTGGAAATCATGTTATGTATTGCAAAATACATGAATGTACAGTTTCCGCGATATAAAATTGTTTATTTATTTAATCACTAGAGTTGTAAACCGGACACGTGCAGTTAAGCGACGATAGAACGACAGATTTATAGCTATTGTGCCGGTACAACGAGCGAACGGACAGCTAAGCTGCTGCCTTAACAAATTAATAACACTTTTGTAATTTGTCGAACAAAGAAAATGAACACTTGAACTCAATACGGGCAACGAATAAAAACCATATGTGTGTTTATGGTCATTCCAAAATTAAATTTGACAAACTAATATTTTTCATTTCTCATTTAGTTGATTCTTTTGTTTGACATTCCATTTATAATTATGTTGTTATCACATTTGTGTAATTAGTTAATTAGAATCGACACAACAAGCACCATTATTGAAATGCGGCAAGTTTTTGCTAAGAAAGTATTTGCAAACAAATACGTACAATGGATTTATTTTTAATAAAATAAAAGTAGTTGTGCTTTAGTGGATTATTTATAAAGTACCTACGAGTGACATCATATCTTCATAAGGCGGCGTAGTGCCGTTCATTCAATAAATTGACGTGCGCTGTAAACACGCCTCTTCAGTGCTTATTACATTGAATAAGTAGTGGGTAGCATGTGACTGGGGCGACAGGATGATATCATTTGTATTATGCAAAAACATGTATAACAACTTAATAACCTAATTCAAACAGCACCTGTCCATAATTAATAAATTCTAAGAATCGGTTATGCTAATTGAGGATACTGAAACATTTTGCGAAGACAGATGCACTGTCTTTCAGCTGGTGACCTATCTAAAAGGACGACTATGACCTACATTGTCTTGCGATAAAACGTTTATCCCAATTACAGTAAAATAACTTCGTCTAAGAAGTAAATTGGTATTCACAATGTCCTTGTTAATTCGTCATTAGCGGATGCCGGTAGCAAATAAATGTTTTCGCATCTTGTCGTTCCACATGGGTCAATGCATTGTGTTTATATTGTTCAATTAACTTCGTTTTGTGTAAAATTGGGACCAATTTATCGATAGGTCAATCGATTATATTTTTTAAATGTCATTCGTTAATAAAATGCAAAAGCTGCAGTCACTTGACCTTCTTGCCTCAAATTCCAATATTCATACCAGAATAAACGAGCACCTGCTTTGAAATATGGAAAGAAATTAAGAGCGTGTTTTTGAACTCATTGATGTCATTTTTTAATTTAAAACACTCATCACCGACACTTTTCACCACACTCACACTCACTTTTTAATAGAGTTCGATAAGTTCGAGACCGCAATTACTAAATGTTACGTCACTGACTGCATTCTAAATTAAAACTGCATGTGTTACACCAATAAAGTAAAGTTTTTAATTTCTGCAATTCGAAATATGAATTTCGAAATTTTTAATTTGTTTCGTATGCGTCAGTCAGCGAGGCCGTCGCGTCGCGACGCTCGCGTCGACTGGCCGCTTTAGGCCGCCTGCCAAAGAATCCATGCCTGAAAATATATTTATGTGAATATGGTTATTTACCGGCTGACTGTCACTACGAGTTTAATTTTTAAGAATTTATAACAGGTACGGTATTTAAATATTTCAGGGCAGAAGACAAAATAATTACTTTAAAAATAGTATTTACATATTTCGCAATATAGGTACCTTTTAGGTTGACAAGGTCATTGACCTTATAGAGTTTAATCGCTATAAAATTACAAACACAGCTTAGCTAACAGTTGCACTACCAAAACAAAAATTTGAATATAAATTATAATATGTTGTCTATCGTAGCTAAAAGTAGGACTTACATCGTAATTGTTAAGTAAGGAAGTTATACAATTTCACATATTGTGCAAAATTACGCAAACCTCTTTCATGTCACAGTACAATTTGCTAACAGCAAACGTCACAATTTACTGTTCATTACGTGAGGGCACACCCGTAACAAGCCATAAACATTAAGCTCATAACATCATAACTAACCGGAAACCGCCTTATTTATATAAAACCCTCATAAAACTATCTAAAATAAAAGTTCTGAATGCAGGCGGTCTGCACAGTGCAGCTAACGAGACCAATATAACCTGAACTACTAAACATGCGAATTTGAACTTCATTGTATAAACAATAAAGCTGAAGTACTATTTTAGTACTAGACATCGTGGGTGGGAAATATAAGCGAATTTAGGACAGATATTGCTCGACACAGCTTGCACTACGATCGACCTAAATCTGAACTGACAGAAAATAGCCGAAAATAGGTATATAAGTGCCAAAATGACAATATGTACAATATTTTAAATTGAGAACTTGGTTTTGTCTTGTCTATGATTCAGATATCATTTTATTTTTTAATGATTGCGCACCACATGGGGGCGCTACGTGATTAGTGCGCTTTAACTTTGTACGCTAATTAATATATTGTCTCTTAAAGACGATCCACTGGTGTAGGCATAAATAAGAATATAATATTAACTTGATGATAATAAAGTAATATTTTTTTTTTTTTTTTAATCTTTATTATTATAAAAAAGACTTGGTTTACAAAAAAGAGCGACCATGTCGCTCTCGTATTATTATCATGATTCATAAACATTTTAAAATTGATCTATATATCTCTCATTGAAGATTATAATTAAATTGCACCTATAAACAAGTTACGCACATAAATTATAACCGAATTATATCTGTGTCTGCCTGTGTGGAGCAAGCGTGAAGTATTTATTTTGTGGTGAAAGCGACTTTCTATTGTAAAGTTCTGGATTCGATTCCGGTCAAACAAAAGTGCTGAGTGCATTTTTCAGTCAGAGCAGTAATAAAAACGGTCATATAATTTTTAATCAGCAGAATATACGCTTTAATAAAATTAAAAATCTGAGTTTGCCACCGAGTGGCTTTCCTTTTATCGCGCTATTCAGGAGTAACGTGTTTCTAAGAGTACCTGTAATAGTATCCGGCGACGTATCTAAACAGAGACTACCACCTTTTGCGCTCCAGATATTATAGTGCACAAATGTGTAAGCAAATGCAAGTGCACTCTCTATTCTGTCATACTCCGATGTGACGGCAATCCGATACGACCAGAAGCCTTTTGCGGCTCGAGAGTTTAATACCCCGAAATTCCTCATTGTTACGAATATATTATTTATTTAAAAGACATCTTTGTTGCAGGTCGTCATCGATCTTCCTGAAATTTTGCATATACGTTGTCAGGTGTTCAGAAACGAACATAGACTACCTTTCATCCCGAAAAAATTACTGTTCCCGAGGAAAACAATAATAACGTTCTTATGATAATAGATGGCGCCACGTGTCTTTCGAATCATGATTGAATTATATTATTACAAGCAGAGTACAACCCGAATTGATTGTCAAATTCTAAATTAACGCGAGCGAAGCCGCGGGCAAAAGCTAGTATTTAATAATAGGGAATTATTAATAAATCACAATACTTTTATTTTAAACTAACATTGTTTATGTAAGCAATGTATAATATTTGGGAAATATTTTATAACAAAAAATGGTGTGATTCACAAATAGTTCTTCCGCGTCTGGGTGTTATTTGTGACTATTGTTTGGATGTTCGTAACGTACTCCGTGACACAGGAATTATTGTTAGTGTCTGTCCTGGGTGTAGCAGCGAATGCGATTGCTCTGCATGAGGCCTCGGGTTCGAATCCCGGGTCGGCCCAACAAATACTTATTGGGATTTTCTACCAGGATATCTAAATAGCAACCCAGAGTTTAGAAGTTTGTGGTCTTAGAGTCGTGCTTCGGAAAGAATGTGAAGCCGTTGGTCCTGCACCTGATATCTCCGGTTGTGTCGGATTGCCGTCCTATCCGATTATAAGAGTGAGGGACCAGAGAGTGCACTTGTGTTTGCGCATACATTTGTGCACTATAATAATATATCTGAACAGATGGCCAGTATCCGTTAAGATTGACCGCCGTGACTGGAATTATTATTATTTATTTTTAATTACAAAAAGAAAATAAGATTACGATATTTAAATTAAATTTGTGTTAGTTTTATTATTCAACTTTTATTTTTTATTTTGTAATTTTTATACTTTTTGTTTTTTTGTTGTTTTTTATATTTCTTCGTGTTTTGCGTGTGCCCTTGTGTGCCACAATAAATATTTTTCTTTCTTTCTTTCTCTTTCTTTATATTGTTTTACGTTTACGCGAATGTTAAAAAAAAATATTAAGCACAATTTTAATTTTATTGCAAATGTAATTACTTACTATTTTAGCAATTATGTTATCTTCAGGATACCTATAACTGAATAAAGTAATACATATTATAATATAAAATAGCTCCCACCCATGGCTACACTGGTATGTTATCAAAAGAGTCTATATTGTACAGGACAGGTAGAAGTGTTTTAGAAACGGTTCAGTAGTTCTAGCGATTACCTTCTACATACATACAAACAAACTATACCTCTCCATAATATTAGTATAGTTAGATAATATTAAAGCTGTGTGTTTTCTTCAACTTAATTTAAGTTAATGAACTTTCCTACTAAATCCGGCATTATAAATAAACAGTTTCTGCCTCGGTCCGCTCGTAAATCTAACTAATTAAAAAGTTAAATCCATTTAACACGTCGTATACGTCCTCTGTCGAAGATCTATATACTAATATTGACATACAGACAGATCTTCGTTATGACTGCACTACAAAAGACATAAGTAATTTTGTGTATGGCATTTTGTTAGTCGTGTATTCTTTAAGCGCACATCAGTGGACGGCGGGCTAATTTTACCAGCATTTACTTAGTATCTTTTTCTTTTCTTCACACGACGAATGCTGGAATAATTCTAGTGTCGCGGGGGACTTCCCAAACATTCAAACAACGGACACAGACAACACCCAAACTCGAAACGACTATAGGTGGACAACATACATTTTTGTGCCTTGTGAGGATCGAATCCACAACACTTCGCGCAGTTCCGCGAGACGACCACTTAAGCACTACAAGCTGTCAAACGTTACGAAAAGATCATGTCAATATTTATTACTTATTACTAGCTTTAAAAAATGCAACTGCTGTACTAGGCCTCCGTCACGAGACTCACGAGCACAGTACATAAGTATAGTATTGTGTCACGAGGGATTGTTAGGCTAATAATAACTATTAGCGGACCACACAATGTTTTATCCCCTGTGGGGATCGAAGCTACAACACTCGGTACACTTACTGTGTCAAGGCGAACTCATTAGTCATTAATTTGATTCGTTTCTGACGGATTTTGTAATAATTTTCAGTCTTCAATGCAGCCTCAGCGAACAAACACAATTCCATAGACTTTTTTTTAATATACCTCTCCCGCACTATGAATAAATCTTGTGTCGCGGGGACTTTACAAACATTCAAACAACGGACACAAAGAATAGCCAGAATCGGAACAACCATTTGTGGATCACAACATGTTTTGTCCCGTGTGGGGATCGAACCTACAACACTGGGCACAGTGGCGGTAGCGAAGCGACCACTTAAACCACTACGCCATCCGTGCAGTCCAACTAAATATTAATCTACTTCATACGGATGTTTCCGCGGTTTATTTAAAAGCTATTTTATAAGTACTTTATCTAAAAGTAGTATTTTTCAAATAAACTGCGGCATCCTAATCCTAGCTAATATTATAAAAGCGAAAATGAGTTGGTTTGTTTGTTTGTTCGTTACCTTTTCAAGCCTTAACCACTAAAACGATCATTCTGAAATTTTGCATATACGTTGTCAGGTGTACAGAAAGAGACATAGGCTACTTTTCATCCCGAAAAAAATTAATGTTCCCGAGGAAAACAACAATAACGTTCTTATCATAATAGATGGCGCCACGTGTCTTTCTAATCATGATTGAATTATATCATTACAAGCAGAGTACAACCCGAATTGATTGTCAAATTCTAATCAACTCAATTCAATTCGCGGGCAAAAGCTACTGTTCTATATAAGGTAGTTTAATTTAAATTAATCGCGTAAACGCAGACTCAATTTCATTCGTCTGACTTTCTAGCAATTGGCAGATTACATTGCACGCATAACACTTTTTTTAATGAGTTACTATCACAGTGATTAATTAGGAACTTAAGACTGTTGCTCACAGTTCGAGCTTGTGCCAGCGCGTAACCAGAATTATAATGGCCGGTCATTAAACATGTATCGGCCAAATATACGGTGGAGCCATCTTGAATTTATAGCAGACTAGCTCCCATGGATTTGCTCTCATCGCATATTACTAAGGGCTAAACTTTCTATTAGAGTTGGAATTTTTTGGCTTAATGCTTTAAGTGGGCATGCCATTACACCGCACTGAGTAATAACGGTTCGATTTCACGATATAAAAATTTGATCCAGATTTTTTTTAAGTTTGTGCTTGTTAAATCTCCTGCGACATAGGAATGTTCTTATGCAGAAAACGATAATGAAATAATTTACTCAGTAAATTACCTCTTAGGGACCTTTTGTGTTTTGTGTGGTTTTATAATAAGTAATAATCACCTTGTATGATAATTTTCATCTGTACAATTTATATTTCAATTTATTTTTCAATCAAAATTGTAATATCAAAAATCGAAAAAAATATAGTACCTAATACTACCCAGTATAAGTACGTTATGCAGTCTCCCTATAGATATCCCGTAAGTGCCAATGAATAAGATAGATCTGAAGATCTCAGATTCGATTTATCGGTAAGGTAAATTGTTAAAAATAATTCTTAGTACATCGTCTACAGATTTGCCTAGTACAGGAATATGCTCGTCCCTTACTACCTGGAATTGTAGACTAATATAGCTGTGGATTCGTATTTCCCATTGGCTTTTCTGTCAGAAAAGTCTCAGTAAAGGCACACACACACACACAGTGCCAGCGGCACTACCACCGGCACTGCCGCCGGTCAAGCCGCGGTGCACCCGGCGGCATACAAAGCCGCCAGATTTGCCGCACAAAGAAGCCGCCGGTATGCCGGCGTACCGCGCGGCTAGCGTTCTACACGACTGTCATAACTGGAATGATACTCGGCGGCTTTGTGCAAGTTTCTGCGGCACATGCCGGCGGCACAAATGCCCGGCAAAAGCCGGCGGCACGTGCCGTTCCGCAAAAGCCGGCGGCTCGTGCCGCCGGCATTGTGTGTAGCCTTAACAGGAGGAAATCTGCAAGTGTAGGCGACAATGGACTCGACTTTCGACTACCTCTATTAGGTGGGATCTAAAAGCGGTTGGCGGGAAATGGTTGTTCTCATCTAGTATACAGAATGTCACCAAAAGAATGGATCACCTGTAACACCTTACAAGAGCTATTAGAGGCACAAAACAAAATACAAAAACTTGATTCCCAGATGTTCCTGAAAAACATGTTTTAAGTATTAACCTACGACATGTTATTTTTGAAATATACTTATTACCAAATACTTTGCTTTCTCAATAAACAGTAACTATCACAACATTATTCCATCATGTGTAAAAACGACGTGATTGCTATTAATATGCAGAAGTTATTTCGTATTCATAAATACTACCTGGGATTAATTATGTCACCAAAATAAACAGTATTTGTACTAACCTTTTATCGATATTTTTTTCGAACATCTATAGGTTTAATATGAAGTGTTTCAGGTTTATAATCCACTAGTTTTTGCCCGCGGCTTCGCTCGCGGTCATTTAGAATTTGACAATCAATTTGAGTTGTACTCTGCTTGTAATAATATAATTGAATCATGATTCGAAAGACACGTGGCGCCATCTATTATCCTAAGAAAGTTATTGTTTTTTTCCTCAGGAACAGTAATTTTTTTCGGGATGAAAGGTAGCTTATGCCCGTTTCTGTACACCTGACAATGTATATGCAAAATTTCAGATTGTGAAAAGGTAACAAACAAACAAACTCATTTTCGCTTTTATAATATTAGTTAGGGTTATTTACAGGATACCCTGTCGAACAGGCCTGAATCTATGTGTATGTATATTATAGTTCTTGGTTAAGCAACGGCACTGTTAGTCGATATCACAGGTCATGCGTCATGGATTATCTTTATATATAAACTGTGTGTATGTTTAACCGAATGTAAGTCCAGAATACTTAGTCGTAGTACTCCCAAGTATATTAGGAATCAAGTACACAATAAGCTTAGTAAGTAAGGTCAAAGTACGACTCAAACGCAACATGAAGTAGGTATACGAAACGTAGGTAAGCACAATAAAGTAAATACAGCACTCGATTACGGATTAGGTAACACAATGCGGATTGTTTGTACGAAGCACGTGCGCACGCGCACTGTTCCAACGAGCGATCACACAATCACCTGGTATAACCATCGATAAGCAAATAGTTATTTCTTCTGGTAACACTCATTTAATAGTATTTTGAACTATAGTTGCGGTTATGAAAAGCTTCCTGAGGATTAAAAAATATTTTCATGCTCAGAACATGGCCGTGCTTAACAATGGGACAGTTTAATACACGACTAATATCATTATTAAAAGCTTTTTCAGGAGGATTCTTAACTTTTTGCATATTTACTTGTTGCGATTATCCACAAGCCACTTTACTATTTTGGGGCGGGATTGCTCAAATACAGCACTTTCACTACAGGTAGCATTATTCCTCGATGGTCGAGCATGAAAGAATGCATCAACATTTTGTGTCAAACTAGCGCGAACTATAGCATCTGCTGGCTAGGCGAACCAGTTTATTAAAGTGGCATAGAGATACCTTTTTGTCAACGAGCGAGTTATATCTGTCGAGTAAGTAATACCATAGCTGACAACAACATTTTCATCATCATTACGATTAGTTGCCAACTTACACAATTTAAAAAATAAAAGACGTGGGTACAGAAAAATTGCTACGTGTCTAAAATTTCTTTAGGCCTAATATTCACATTGCAGCAAGTCTTACGCAATTTTATCAAACGCGTAATCTGAATCTGCAGAATATCGTTACAATACAACAAATTCAATATGTATTGTTTACTTTAGAATAACGTGTCTACATAAAATCCCGTTCGTCGGCACAATAGTTATCCGGTGTCCATGACACTATTTAATCGTATTCCAACCTTCAGCCATATTGAAAATCTGATACGGAGCGTTACGTAATTAGTTGCAGAATTGCAATAAAATGTGATCACATTTTAATTGTTGTTTTTTATTTATTGTTATGTGAATGAGAGCTTCGGATGTCAATTATACTTATCATGATTTCTGGGTAAAATAACGTTACATAAGTGCATCGTATTGTATGACATCGCGTGGTGCAAGACGCCACGTCTTTTAAATCTTGGCATTCAATTTAAGAAGACGGAGCGGAGTAACGAAAAGCATTTTAAAAATAATAAAACTTCTTCCAGTGATCTATCTACTTCTTTATTATTAAACGTTATGTAAACACCATTTTTGTAGAATACGCACGTCTAAGTGCTATATCAATAAAGCAGTAGCGTAATACACGTGATGGCATGTTTAATATATTACACTATGCACTCAAACGAGTCGTTGCAATAATCGAAATGCACTCTAACTCGAGCTACGAAAAAAATTTAAAACGTACAGCAGACATGCTCTAGTACGTTTTAAATAACAAGTCATTCGCACACGTATAAGTTACAGTGACGTTGAAATATCAGTAACTACTTTTTGTCAGAGATGGACTTGAATGTAAGTTTACAATCTAAATCCAAACCATCATGACATAACAATTTTCTTATGGCCGAACGCGCCTTAAAACTCGGCTTTGAGTCAATGACAAAACAGGAAATCCAGTCTCAACAGTGCACAGAAAAGTCTCGTTGTAACATCATTATCGTTAATTTCAACTGTATTGTCAAAACATGTAACGATCGGGTGTAAAAAGCCAATAAACCGCTCGCTTTTCATCATTAGTGCTCATTACATAAGCCGGACACACCGTTTTGTGGCTTGTATTGTTCTCATAAAGAAATGAACAAAACCTTTTCACATTTCTTTTTTATCTGACCTAGACGTTACCAACCTCACGAAAAGAAAAGCTTTTTTCGTGTGGTTGGTAACAAGTATCAGAGATTTTAAATCGCTAGAAAACTAGGACCAACTTTATGGTCTAATAATGAAACTTTATAAATTAATGATTCAGGTGCTATGTCTGCCAACAAACCGTTTTGCAGTTTGGAAGAAGGCTTAAATGTGGTACGTTTGATGTGTTTTACTGTGAATGCACACTTTTTCTTTATTCTTTTAATATATATATATTTTTTTTTAATATAATATAATATTCTATCACATACACACAACACCATCTAGTCCAAACTAAGCAGAGCTTGTACTATGGGTACTAGACAATGGATAAACATACATATATACTTTTTTTTTTGTAAATACATACATATTATACATAGAAACACCCAGACCAAGACAAACATCCATGTTCATGCACACAAATGTTTGACTTGTGCGGGAATCGAACCCGCGACCTCGGGCGTGGCAGTCAGTTACACTAACCACTACGCCATCGAGGCCGACATTTTCTTTTGTGACACTTTCTTTTGTGTTTTCGATTACTGTTGCTGCATTCTTGTGCATTTCTCGTAGTTTTATTATTTTCGTACAAGTGCATTAAGATCACATATTGTTTACTGTAAAACGGCTGAATAACAGTCTTCTCGCAATATAAGTATCACAATACGATGATATGATCCTCTTTGTTGGCGGTATTCTATGGTTGTCAGATTATCCGTGAAACCCGACGTAAACTTCACGATGTTACGACTTACGACCCAAGACTGCGTTGTCTTCAAGACCACGTCGTCGCACTTAAACATTACTCCAGCGACATTATTTATTAAAACTTAATTTTAATTTACTATTTCTTTTCTTCTTTATTAGATTTAATATACATTACATTATTTTAGCTATTCTGATACCTGTGTTAATTTTTTACACATGTTGCGACACCTTTAAATGATCCGCAATTACAATAATGACGGTAGTTATATTTATCTGCAAGTAATAATGTAACAACCACTGGTAATCGAAATAAATAAATAAAAAGGTGTGAAATCTCGCTTGCTTGGTACCAGCAGTGTAGGAAATTCCATGCGCTGTGACCGCTATATCTTCTTCCTAGCGATTATTAATCCCAGGTTATGCCAGGGTCCGCTTCATTTCTGGTCTAACGAGATTTAGCTGAATATCAGATTTTACACTGAGTGACTGCCATCTGACCTCCGTAACCCAGAAGGATAACATCATTCTATGGTTAGACCAGTCGTCAGGATATTTGAGGGCGCTGACTTCCCAATAACGACTGCCATAGATGTTCATGACAGCCAGGACCCACTTTTTAATGTGCTTTCTGACACACGGGGGTGAAACACCGAAGACTGTGACCGCTATATGAAAGCGTTTATGTGCTTATGTAGTCATTGTCAGTACAAACCTGTGTATGTTATGGGTCATAACCATGTTGTCTTTGGTGTTATCACAGTATCCTGCAACAAGAGAAAATTGTGTGATTGTTTAAATGTAATACTTATCTACACAAGAACTTTATACGCAGACTCACGTCTGTATTTCTGCAAGGGACAGGCTTTTATTAGAAAAGCCTGTCCCTTACAGGCTTGCAATTTGGGTTAGAAAATACCAATCCCTTTGTGAGACTTGTACACAAGGACATAGGTCCAATGTGATGACGCCCTTCGAGAGTTTTAATTATTATAAGAGGTTTCCTTCAGCTACATCTAGACAAATCAGCATACACATAATAGTTAAACTTTACAATAAAATCGTGTAACATAATAGTCTTAATCCATTCGCAACTCCTTATAATAATACTATAGAAAATTTATTGTAATATAAAATAATATATTAACCGATCACTGATCAGGCAACCTGTTAATTTACAACATGTTATTTCTGTACTACAAAACTACACAATTATCGGTTACTCGCTCGAATAATAGTTTGTTAAATTTATTCGTCACTATTGTCGCAATATTTAGTTTAGTGTACTATAAACAACAAACAAACGTGTTCTGATTTGCAAACAGCACGGCAGCTGTGTGAACACTTATCGACAATGTAGCCTCGCAATATAAGCAGTCCCTTTTGTATTTTTACACCATTTTGTTTTATAAAGGCACTGATCACAGGATGTCCATCTTCCTTTACGCTGGGCGGACGTCGGCGTCGTCAACTACTTTTTCTGACCACAATCTGTCACCCATAATAGTGTACGGGTATTCTATCGCCACAATTATTTATGGTACGAACTTTATAAAAGCATAGTTTTCTTTATACCTCGGCGGCTCAGCGGGTCTGACCGTGAGTGTAATGCATAAGGACTTAGGTTCGATTTCCTGGTCAAACAAAATGTTAATTGGGTTTTCTGTCAAGCAATTGACAACTGAGTTACCATGGAGTTTAGAACTGTGTCGGGTTAATGGCAATAGACTCGCTATTAAGAAAGAAGTAAAAGCAAAGCGTATCTAAAGTTATAATATAACAACGCTAAAGAATTGTTTTATTTATTGTTTGGACGCACTAATCTATTGAACTAACTGTCGGCTTTAAAAAAATATAGAATTGTCAATTCTATATTTTTTGCAATTGATAGCTAAATTTTTGAGGAAAGTAGGCCGTATAACATTACGCTACAAGCTACACGAGCGGAGCAGTGATCACAAACGTAAGTTCAACTGCAGGATCATCTAGTATATAAGAAAATATTAGGTACGCGACATTCGCAATGCGATAAACGCGCCGTTTGACGCATAAAGCAACCAAGCGGTTTAATATCAAAAAGCTGGAGATCACAGTTTCATTTTGTTTCTCTCTTTGCTTACTCGTAGCCAGCTGTCGCGATACAGCGAATTTAAAACTCATATTATCTCGGCTAAAATATTTCCACCGTATTTTCAACATTTTAAATTGCATTTTCTAATTTGTTGCCACGTTTGCAGTGTCATGCTTTTGTATGAAAGTTAGCTAAATTCTGTCTAAATAAGTAGCATATATTGCTTCATATTCAAGCAAAGGTCAGCGCTCATTTTGTAAAAATATGTATCAATCAATCAAATCAGCCCACCGCAGTCCACTGCTGGACATAGGCCTCTCCCAATATAAAAAAAAAATCTATAAAAAAAAAGATATGTATAAAAATATGTATAAAGCATTATATTTTGCCTCAGACAAGAAAACTTGCTGTTAATTTATACTATGTATCGCTTACATACAAATTAAATACAGTAGTGTACTGTAGTAGAGTGCCATAAATCTAATCGACTGATTGAACTACATAAGTACATACTACAAAGCTATACACCTACTGATGTTTTCAGAATATAAAGATTGAAACAACTAACAAAAGAACATCAGACAGATCGGACACAGAAACCCTACTTGTGTTATAGATCATACAAAAAAAAATTCCCGTGTGGGATTCGAACCCACAACTCTCCGACTAACTAGCGGCTGTAGCGATGCAACCACTGCGTCAATACAATCAACAGTGCAATTAATCGATTGACAAAACATTGTTTACTAATTTCGATAAAATAAAACTAGCACGTCAAATTATGTTATCTAGTTCTCAATGTTAACAAAGACATACGGTACGCGAACACGAACAGACAACTGTTTTGATTCAAATCTATTTCAGTAATTAATCTCTCCTCTTTATTTCAGAAGCTTTTAACTAATTATAAACAAGTTTGTATTGTTATTAACTCCATTAAAAGCATTCACTAATCTTTGGCAACTTCGTTTGTAAGCTTTAAATAGTGATTAGTTTGTTCGTATATTTACATACGTCATATTCTCACGCCTGTATCCTGGAAAGTATAGACAGAGGTATGTATACGACACGGTTTTACGCGTGATTGACTGACAATCATCCAAATATTTCTAGAATATATCATGGGAGACCATTGGACTACCACGCAGAGGTCTCGAGTTTATTATCTTATCTTATGTGGGGGTCAGTCAGTGCAGACCGGCGACACTTCGACCCAGTGGGATCTTTTGTGTCGACACTCTCCCAATAACGACTGCCATAGATGTTCATGGCAGCCGGGACCAACGGCTTAACGTGCTTTCCGAGGCACAGAGCAGGCGATAATTGGCAATCAATACGCACATAATTTCGAAAAGTCATATAACTTCCGAAAGTCAGAGGTGCGCGACGTGGGTTCGAACCCGAGACCCTCTGCATTGCAGTCTGTTGGTCTCCCCACTGAGCTATCGCTGCTCTCGGTCTCGAGTTTAATTACAAAGCACACACTGCAGATTTTATGAAGCTATGAGCGCATTGATTAGGTAATGATGATTGGTTCCCTTTACGTCGAGTCCCTTTACGTCGTGCCTCTTTACATCGAGTCTGAGAGTCTATTGTTCTTGCAAAATATTGCTATTTTACGCTTTCTATTACCGTTACGTCGAGTTTGGTTAATAGGTACAGTCAGGATGTAAATTAAAAGTCAGTATCGTATAGTATTAAAATATTGTTATATTATTTGTTGTATTAGTTCTTCTCATGATTGCTTGAGAGTTTTCCATAACGTTATCGAGGATATGTGATGTCTAGTCAGGCATCACCATCATACTATTCGATCCGTATTGTGCCAGGCTGAATTATGGCCTAAAACCTAGAGAACTAAGGGATAAGAGGCCCGTGCCCATCAGTGGTCATTCAACATACTATTACATTTATAACATTGAGTAAGAAGTAGAATAAATAGTTATTTATCGCTAGCTTTAACGGTAAAGGAAAACATCGCGAGGAAAGTTGCGTGTAGTTCTTCATTATGTCTTCAAAATATTGCAGTTTACCAACCTGCACTGAGCCAGTCTGGCCTATGGTCTTACCATTCTCATACTAGGAAAAGGCTCATGTTCAGCAGTGGAACACTTTATATACAGGAACACTTTATATAGCCTCCGTGGTGCAGCGGTAGTGAATGCGACTGCTGTGCATGAGGTCTCGGGTTCGAATCCCGGGTCGGGCCAACAAAAAGTTATTGGGTTTTTCTGTTAAGAAATCTCAAAAGCAGAGCGGAGTTAGGACGTTGGCGGTGTTAGACAACCCCGTGCCTCGGGAAGCACGTAAAGCCGTTGGTCCTGCGCCCGATCTCTCTCCGGTCGTGTCAGATTACCGTCCCATCGGATCATGAGAGTTAGGGAACTGAGAGTGCACTTGTGTTTGTGCACACACTTGTGCACTATAATATCTCCTGCCCAGATGGCCAGTCTCTGTTAAGACTGGCCACCGTGGCCGAAATTCGGTATGGAGGACATTATTATTATTATTATACGGGAATGGTATTACTTATTTTTATAAGAAGTATGATTGTATCCAACTTGTTAGATATCTAACTTAAACTAAACGGTTATAGGTGTATTACTACCTTAATTCAAAAAGCTTAATAATTTTTAACGTGTTAGACAGTTGAAAGCGCTTAAGCTCGCCGTCGAAAATAATTCCTTGTGACATAAAAGTTGGATTAACAGTTTAGTTAGGGTTGTACGACAATTTAAACTTCTGAAAAATGAAGCGATGTACTCATTTTACTGCTTTTCTCGATGTAGGTATTGCATGTTCTGCACTTTTAACTACCTATTATAAGTATTCAAACAGTTTAATATCCATACTTCTGCAATTTATCAGTTATCTTATAGTTATCAGCATGTTTTTGTATTGATAAAACACTCTGAAATTAAGTTACGTTTGCGCAATTGTTACCCCGTTAAAGTATGTATAAAAATTAATAATAATAATAATATTCTACCACATAAAAATAAATTAAATTAAAAATTAAATTAAATTATTTTATTAAATTATAAATTCAATAAAAATGCCTCTTAACACACTCAATACATTCCATGCGTTTCCTAATTTGGAGTATTCAAAGCAGTCATTTTTATTAATCAGTACCTTTAAATATTATGATTTCAAGTATTTCCAGTATGCATGTTATATGTTAAGATAGAACTGATTTATATTGGCCACAGATAGATTGCCACTTGGAAACGTGCTACTCAGTTATATTTAGACTAGAAAAACGACCCTAACTTTTATTTCTGGTAGAGACTGCACAAAGCGATTAGGCCGAAGCAAACTATATTTTTCGTAAAATTTAATAACGAAATAAACAAGAACATATACAAGTACAAGAACTAGTTCTACAGAAAATGATAAACAAAGTAAACATTCAACGCATAAAGTAATACTTAATAAACTCACGAAAATAGAACTCAAAGATAATTAATTTCCCACAGCCGCGAGCAAGAATCAAGTGAATCAAACAATGGCATTACAGGCTACTGCCCACAATTCTTTTAATTACAACGGCTTAGGGTTTACACAAACATACTACTTTTATCATTAACGAGCTGCGACTAGTATTTCGTCAGCTGGTCCTGGCGAATAAACCTAAATGCAACCCGTACCAGCTAACTAAATGTTAAAGCCAAGAAGAGATTGCTAAAACGCGATGAAGTATTTTTTACATAGTTTCTAAAACGAGTGATTTTGAAAATAATAATTGTCTTATGTTAACGTGAATGTTATACATTGACATTAAACTACGTGTCCAAGGCTGCTGAAAAGCAACCGAAACTTCGGGAAAATGATAATTTAAATAGTTATAAAATATCTAAATTGTGTGTTATTTTAAATAAATCAATATAATATAATAATAATAATATAATATTCTACCACATACACACAACACCATCTAGCCCAAACTAAGCAGAGCTTGTACTATGGGTACTAGACAATGGATAAACATACATATATACTTTTTTTTTGTAAATACATTCATATTATACATAGAAACACCCAGACCAAGACAAACATCCATGTTCATGCACACAAATGTTTGACTTGTGCGGGAATCGAACCCGCGACCTCAGGCGTGGCAGTCGGTTACACTAACCACTACGCCACCGAGGCCGACAAATATATAAAATATGTAATATCCGTAAATAATAGTTGAATTTCAGCGATTTATGTGATTTCAGCGATTGGTGATTGTGATTTTCAGAACAAACGCAGAGAATCCTTGAATGCATACAGCGTTGGTGCAGATGCAGAAACGTCTGTCTTCGTCCCTAGCTAGCCTGTTTTGGCAATGGCGATCTGATTTTGTGAACTCTTTTTAGTAATCTTACTCGAATCACAGTAACCGCAGTATGCAGAGGCTGAATTGTAAAAGCCCAGCAAACAACCTCCAAAACACGATGCATTAGCAATGCAGTTGCAAAATAGTTCGAGAACGGAGATTCTGTAAGTAGCAGGTCTGTCTTAGTACTTATGTATTGTGATCTTTGCCCCTGTCGTGTCTGAAGGTCGCCATCTTGTCTCAACACGCCGCGCTTTTATATCATATTCTTCGGGTATTATTTATTTAAATTGTACAACATGCTTACCTAAATATTTTTTTGAAGCTACGACACGTATTCGTCTTCTTCCGATTTTAAACTTTTTCTCGTTATGCATCTTAGAATCACAGTGAACTTATAATCTAGTTTAGTAAATGTTATGTTTTAAAAAAACGAGGACACGTTCTTGCCGTACTACTACTACCACTTCTGTTGAAAATAAAATGTCATTTAGAAATCTTTCGTAGATATTCTTTATTCAAATCATATTTTAGATTTTGCTAAGATACAAATAAAGAAGGAATCCAATCCAATCCAATGAAAATTATTTTAATAACTCAAACTATTACAGTACTCTAACACCATGATTTTTCAACTATAGTCAATGTTTGCCGCTAAATAGGTATAATAAATAATCATTGTTTGTCTTAGTCTGGGTGTTTCTATGTATAATATGTAGGTATTTACAAAAAAAAGTGTATATGTATGTTTATCCATTGTCTAGTACCCATAGTACAAGCTCTGCTTAGTTTGGGCTAGATGGGTGTTGTGTGTATGTGATAGAATATATATAATATACATGTTTATGAAATGAAAACATAAAATGGTTTGCAACCTCTGATAATATGCGGAGTTATCAACTATATCAATTTTTATGCTTTAAAAAGGATGTTTATAAGATGAGAGAGCACAAAAGAAACATTTATCAAATAAAGACAAATTACTCACTATTTATATCCATAATCGAAAAAGGAAAACCGCAGATATTCCTTTTCTCAAATTTCTTTCAACAAATCTTTGCGAATCTTATATAAAACTGGCTAAATTAATTAAGAAAATTATTCTGCTCTCTAAAAACCGTCGTTATTGCAACAATTATGGTGCATTACTGGAGATTTCTTATGGATTCGAAATTAATAAATTAGAATTCATAACAAAATGCTGCTAACGCCGATTGGCGTCTTTTTTTATTTCATCAATTGCGGCTGACGCCGATCGGCGTTTACGTTAAATATGAGCCGATTCTGGCTAGTGAAAGCAAAATTTGTTGCCGCATTGAATGGGTTAACTCACGAGCCACACAAGCGTTATATTGTATACACGTTTACTATTAGACACTACGTTATTATACCTTTTTCTAATAAAAATACAACGCTGACATTTGCTGAATATACCTTAAGCTTTTAAAATGAAGTTCCTGTTTCAAATATACAGTTGAAACTTTTTATATTAAATACTTTTCAGTCGCACGTTTTTGTTTTACTTTTTGATACTGGCAGCTCTCAAGTCTCAACACAGCAAGTAACTGTTCCGAGAGAAAATAAGTTTTATTTAAAAAGTTAATTTTAATAATTATTATCTTAGAGGGTATTGAAATACTTATTTTAGTAATTAAATACTGATTTTAAAACTTATCAAATTCAAGATAAGTTTAATATAAGTCTATGTGAGTAATATTAATAAGATAGCTTCAAATCGCGATGCACAGCGCGATCGGTTCTGAAATATTATAATCGGTAGTTAAGCATCAGCTAATGCTTACGCAACTGTACCAACAAGCCAATCAAAACAAAAATAGATGACTGTAATATCCGTTAAATTACTTTGATTTCCATTAGAACACTTTCGTCATTTATAGTACAAATATATCTCCATTGAGATTGACTGTTGTTTCAGTAAACTGTATTTAGGTGTTTTCGTGTCTATCTATACTTTAAGTTCAGAAATGTATTTATTACACTTATCTTGACCTCCTTCGTTGGTCCCGTGGCATAGGTTTATATCTGTACGGAATTATGAGGGTTTAATCGCCGGTTTGGTCAAGTGTTATTAGTTTTTACTGTTAGAAAATTCTCAATAGCAGAACAAAGTCTAGCAACGTGCCTGGTAGACTGAAGTAGGTTTTCGCTGTTACTTGGGACCAAAAACATACGATCATTAAAGGCAAGGCCCTTCTATATTATTTTTTATTTGATGGAAGGAGTATAGGTATATCTCTATCTAATCCAAACGGAAAACGCCGTGTTGCTTCTAAAATATCGGTGCCATTGTTAAGACATCAGCGCTTTCAAATTAATTAGATAAAAAGAAATGTCGGACGACAAACTAACGGCACTATATTTTACACGTGTCAAGTTAAAATTGTGTTGACATTTTGTTTTGTGTTCCGTATTTAGTTTCGATTAAGGCGTCTGGTTTTAAAATTCTACACGTGTTTCTGAAATTCATCGGTCATTTATACAGTATATTGTTGAATTTCTCTGTTCGTAAGGTAGTTAGTACTGGCAACCTTTGGAAGTAGGATGCCATCAGAAGAGCAGTAATGTTTCTTTGCATTGGTAAAACAGCGACTCCTTTAAGGGGTTGGCAACGTGCGAGTTATGCCTCTGATATTTAACCGCTTACTATCTGGTGGGTCATAATAATATGGTTCTTTAACGCCTCATTAGTACTGAAGAATATATTGCTGTTGTCGGCAACTGACTCCGATAAGCGACAAAACAAGACTAGACCTGATCCTTCAGACGTGATGCTATTGAAATTAGAAATATAGATTACGAGTTTTATTATTGGCTAAATAAACATTTAACATTCTAAAATCGTTTAGAAAACAGCGCAAGCCGTAATGCTCTGCTGAAAGGACGTTTCTTGAGGTAGTTCTTATTTCATTTATGTGTCAATTAATCGTAATACAATTATTATCACGTCATTAATCTCTATTTAATTGGTTAAAGTCGTTTTACAAAGAATGCTTTCCAAAAAAATACTCTAGGAGACTGAGGGCTATTATATGTTATGAGTCCTTCGTTCCTGCATTAATAACACCATTTTCGTTAAGTGACGTGTCACTATAAATATAACAACATCATGTGCATTAGCAGCATTTCACCAGTTACGTGAAGGTCCTACGTAAAAGTCTACGGTTTGATACACCGCACACGTTTCCAGCCTACGCGTTCATGATTTTCTAAAATATATATTTAGACGCTACTCGACAGAGAATCAAGCCTAAGACAGTAAAGTTATATAAAACCTCGAAAAGAAAATACGTTTCTAACAACATAAAGGCAAATCTATATTTGCCTTTATCGTGTGGTTAGAAGAACAAATCATATTTACCAAATCTTCGACGAACGAAAACGAATATAGAATATATTCAAATCGTTTGTTTGAAGCCCAAATTCGACCTTTGAAAACACAATTGTCTTTCTTCAAGCTTTATCGAATTTCTTTGTGCCAACTGAGATTGGCACTTTGCCCGATAAATTTCGATAGGTCACAGGTGCACATTGGTGTGCATTGTTTCCCTGTTCCACTTAAATAGAGGTTTTACAGGCAAAATTTAATATGCCGTCTTTTCAAATTGGTTTCGATTTGAGAACGGCCGGCCGAATGCAGTATTTTACGATACGAATTAGTACGGTGCGATGGGTTTCGTAATGTGGAGTATTAACCGACTATTTAGATCAATCAACTTTAGATGCCGACATGTTTACAAATTCCACAAACCAATTAACAATTACTTAGATTTAATAGTCAATGTAAGTGTATTTAACTAATCTAGCATATGCGTAAGTCAAGTCACAGAGCCTTTTAAGATAAATTGGTACTTTGACAGACTACTTGATAAACACGATATAACTTTACTACTATATATGTATTTGCGATATGAAACCGAATCGATTGAAAACTTACTAAATTATCGTGAGTTTCTGAATAGGACTCCGAGTGTGTTTTCATTTTGATTATTGATTTGCCACAAGCTTGTTAGTGAGCTTGCGATGTTGTTTTGTCCATTGTGATTTTATGCAAGGCTATATTCTCGGATTACGTACCTAGTATACAGGGGGTAGACATGAAAATACCCAATTAAGTTGAGGAAATTACAAGTACAACCTTTTACAACCCTTTTTTTGCCCGCCGATTCGCACGCATGAATCTTATAACACATACTGAGAAAAAAAAATTCTATTTTTGAACACTACTCCCACATATTTTTATAATTCTTGTGACAAATCTACAAATATTAAAAAACTGTCAATATAAATAGCACCACAATTTAAGCCTTCTATAAGCTTTACATTGCATATTGGTAAAGTCACACGATCTGACAATACCTTCTATTACAGGTAACACAAACTTTGCTGTTCGCAAAACTGAGTTCAACCGCTAGCTCCTCAAAGTTAAATAACTAAACTGTTAACTTGTCAAAACAACAAACCGACGTCATTGAATAAAAGTTAGTAGTTCGGTAGCCATATTTGTTTTATGTGAAGTTGTTAGTCAAAGTTCAATGAACTCACTTTCAGTTGCATTACGTTACGAGTTGAACTTTTTATTAGCTACTGTATAACAAGGCAAAGGTGTGTTGTACATTCAGCCTATGAGTGGGTGTTTATAACGATGTATTACGTATGTTGAAATAAGAATTGTAAATGTTTTTACCTCGTCCACAAAGTGAGTTTCGAATAAGGGAATAATACTATAAATTTTTATTCTAAAATCATTTTAAATCCGTTTTCTAAAAGGTTTCTCGCTGATTTCAGCATGAATGGGCCGGCTCGACTGGGGAAGTACTACCCTCTCACAGAATATCGACGTGAAATAGCAGTGTTCCTACTGTTGTGTTTCGTTTGGTGAGTGAGATTGCCGGACGTCTAATCACCCTCTTTCTCTCTTCCCGCTCCTTCTCCTTCCTACTTCCTTTTTTAAGTGAAAACTTCTTTAGCGGCGTTGTACACCTTCTTTATGACGGGTAAAAAATATTTAACTCGCGTCAGGACACGTGACCTGATCGAAAATTCGTAGGACGGAGGGAGAATTGTCATGTTTGTGTACGATAGCGCAATAAATGAATATTGTATTTTACCACATAAATTATAGTACTTTTATACTGATAATTAAAGCAATTTGTGTAAAATTATTCCCTAACCATTCCAAATTATCAAAAATGCACAACGTTAATATTCAAGTTTTCACTTCTGCCGGCACTCCCGGAGTGCAACCCGTTTATTTTTTTTTCCTAAAGTGTTGGCAACGCGCAAGTGATGCCTCTGGTATTGCAGGCGTCCATAGGCTACGATGACCACTTACCATCAGGTGGGCCGTATGGTAGTTTGCCAACTTAGAAGTATTAAAAAAAAATACGAATAAGAATACAGGTATGATTCTAAATAATGTGTGTATGCGCCAAACTTATTTCTGCTATGAAACTTAGAAATTAATTTAGAGTAGATACGTGATACTTAGATACTCGTTGTGTGTCTACTTAAATAATTTTGAATCTCTGCTTTAAGCGAAGAGAGGAATATTGTCTTACGTTTCGTTTACGCAAATGTTTCACTTAAAATTAAACAAGATACAATATCTAGATTTTATTGCGGTTTATTATAGAAACCACAACTTATAGCTGATTTGGGATTTTTTTAAACATTTATATTTACATTTACACTTTCGCCGACGTTGTCTTTCAGCATGGTCAAGGGCAGATTAAGTTGGTGGTCGTCTCATTGTCAATATAAATAGTTTAATAGCCCAAATTAGTTAAAAGTTGTGTTTTTATATTATACAGCGATAAAACTCGTATAGGTACAATAGTTTCAAGAGGCATTCAATTTTAGTCTCAAGACTGCATAAACAAACATTTCAGCATTGACTGTAAACGCGTCGGACAAAATAGTTAATAACAAGATTAGTCTTTTTTTATATCTTCCTAGATTTTGCCTGCGGCCTCGCTCGCGTAAATATAGATTTTATCAATAAATTTATATCCCCCGTGAACAATACTTTTTGCCTAGACAAAAGATAATGCATAATTTCATGATGATCGGTCGAGCAGTTAAAGCGTGAAAGCGTAACAAATAAACAAACTTACATTCGCATTTATAATTTTAGTAAGCATTTGCACTAAAACATGTCATGATATATTTCACCTATCCAATTACTTTACATTTTGAAGGATGAAGCAAGGCCATAATATCTAGGTACTTACTAAATAAACAGTAGAATAAACATACATCAATACGATGTCCTTTGTGAGTTCTGCGGTTCTCAGCACGGCTAGAGGCCCTTGTGCCTTTCGTATGAAGGCAAGCCTAACTTATGTATAGTACTCCATACAAACAAACTGGTTGGATAGTAATCCATACATACAAATGACATGATTAATTAATTTATGTTATGGAAGTACTTTGACAGCTATAGGTTGCAATATAGGTACATAATTTTAAGGGACAAAGATATAAGGTGTATTTTCGAGTGGTTGTAAAATAGAAAGCTTTATGGATATGATGGATGGCTAAATTAGAAAGTGGCTAGTTATTATGGGTTACCTATTTAAGAAATCCGTAACATACACAATAGAGAATTATCTGTCAAAAGACAATTTATTAATGGGATTAAATATAGTGATCAGCAAAAATACTAATTGCTCAGCAAATATTGCACAGCATAATGAGCATCTATACGCCTCAAATCACTGCATTCCGTCTCGGAAGTGTTAGGTTATATTAGGTTCCTTTTTTTAAACCCACCCAAAAATAGCCCCGCGAAGCGGGGCTCCGTCGACTTAGTTTGATCTCTTTAAAGTTTGCTGGCCATGAGTTACTGATCAATTAGCTTTTTTTGCTGCGCAATTAGTATTTTTTTGCTTTGCAGTTAAATACTACCCTTTATTAATTACCCACTTCTTTTAATAAAGTGAGCCAACATACGATTCTAAAAATAATAATTAAAACAAAAATAACCTGAACGATGTAAATAATTTAATCAGACTTGGAATGCCTTAAGTTATTAGATTGTTTGTCTTTGCATTATTGTATATGATCCGTTAAGAAGTTGCCAGGCTAAAGGTATGTTACTTATACATAACATTACTTTTCATAACAATGAATTCCAATATTGGCTTATTTAATTCCATAAACAATAAGAAAAGCCAGTTAGTTAGTACTTATAAGAATAAATTAGTAAAAAATAAATCTTTTATGGCTTTTCCTAGTTTTCTTTCCAACGAATGGCGAGTCACTATTGTATTATTGTTTTAACATACAATATATCAGTATAATTAACACTTATACGAATATTACCTATGTAAAAAAATAATTTAACTTCATTACATACAAGAATTTCGGCATATTTATTTTTATATTTACTTTATTTTAAAGCAATAAATATGTTATTACCGTTACATTTCAATAAACGGTTATTACATAAACGCTGCTATATTTCAACGTTATCGCTTCCTGCTACATCTTAGTGCAGTTTAATGGTTTCGTGAGTAATATTGGATAGTAAAATCAATGAGCCGATTGATCTGACCAGCCGCAGTGCAGTTGTTGAGACGCTAATGAATGCATCGCTTTTGTGAGCCAATATAAACAAATAGGACATCGGGGTATGAGGAATAGCAGATTGCATAAGGTCGAGTAAATTTTATGAAGATCTTTTTATATTTATAAAGTTGGTTAAAAATGTAATGCAATTTATTTATTACTTATGCTCAGAGATACACGTTATTGTGTAATTGTTAGGCACTTACATAGACTGAATTCTGTTTATTACGGAAGGCTAGATATAAGGGTATTACACTCATATTTCGCCAACTCTGTTCAAAACCAAATGCCAGGCACTAACAATTTTTAAGTTTTTTATTGCTACTGTAAATTTTTGTAACAGAAAAAGTCAATAAAACTGCCTGACTTGGGAACCTAACTTTAACGATCGCAATAATATATTACTTAAATGAAACAATAATAAATTGTAATTAATGAATTGGTATTATATCTGTATAATATTATGGATTTTATTACCGTTTCTGAACATATTTTTATTTAGGTTTATGGTGTATATTAATAATGTTATAAGAAACTACAGTAATAATTTAATAAATAACTATTTAATATTGATTTACTTTTACGCTTTTACGCACATTTATAGCCAAACATAACTATTAAACTTTGCTAACTAAGCAATAACTAGAGTTAATTTTCGGATATTAAATCCGATTTGACCAACTTTTGGTAAAGTTTATATTGAATAGCTTTTGTGTGAAGACCAGAACATGGGCACATAATATCTATCTGGCTGCCAAGTCTCATAATATATTTATTCTTTTTTCTTTTTTAAACGCAAGTATTTTTACTCATTGACCATATCTGTAAAACCTGTGGCCAGCTTGTAATGTTGACCCGTAATAGGGCACTAAGACAGCCAGGAAGACCTAGAAATCATTAAACTAATTTGGAACCCGGAATTAACAGAAGCAGCTAAAAATTTGAAGTCAGATAGAGGAGTCATTAAAAATACACTATTAATAAAGTTAATTAAAATGTTCCTCTTTATACGTCAATTAGCATTACATTTTATCAACAAATAACACTTTAGCGCCTGACGTAAGTCTAATAAAATAAACGCGGGAAACATAACTTGTCTTTATTCGACATTTACCACCACAATCACAGTTTCAAAAGCCTCAATTATGGCCATTTGAGGCATTACCTTGTATTATAAAGTCAATAAACATCACGTATTGTATCCAATCGAATCTATTAAGGGCTACTTTAAATGATCAATGGCGCGGAACCGCATAGCTATGTATTCCGGACGCAAGGCATCAGAAACGATTAGTCACAAATCACTTGACGGAAGAGCCAATGAGATTTTATTATTTGTAACATTATAATCTGTGGTTTTGATCTGGCAATCTGTCAATATTGGAAAATTGGAGGGAGATAATTTATATATGGATAGACCATTCATAAACACTATGCTAACAATTTTATTTTTGAGTTAAGATTAAAAAAGATCTTACTTTTGATAAATATTCTGTGCGTATCTGTTTTTATATTCGACTGGTCTAAGGGGGATAGGAACGCAGCCCGTGATCGGATTATTCGACAACTTCAAATAATTTATAAATAGAAATTTTTACAGCGCGAAATCAGTTGATATCAATAGGACCGGTACCAGTCATTGTCTTTACAAAATGATAGGTAGGTACTTATAAAATCATGTAGGTACATGTAAGAATTCGATTGGTAAGGTTGTAAATCAGATAATATTATCTGGTTATGAGGAAGGTCGTCGATCGAAAAGCTTAACTGTCAATCTTATTTGTTCCCGATCTGTTAACTTTGTACGATTAGTAACGCATGAATTTGTTCCAAGTTGCTATTAGGTAATTGTTATGGGGTCGGGCATCCAGCCGTGACACGACTGCTTCTCGGCCGTCGACTAGCTCGTCTATGGAGGTATGTCTATGATACGGCGGCCATTGTTACGTAATGAATGTATAAGTCGATTCGTTTTTTGAATCAGCAAGTCTATTCGATAACTTTTTTATTCCACTAAGGTGGCAAACAAGCATATAAACAGCCTGACGGAAATCGGTTACCGTAGCTAATGGAAGCTGACGACAGAGTTACTATCTGTCGTACATTTTTAAATCTCCAATAAGTTGTTGCTGCATAACCATTCAACACGGGCCTGCGGACCTGAGAGGAGGCACTGTGCAACCATCTCTAGTAAGGCTACTCCAAATTTATGTGTAGAATTGATCTTCCTTTTATCAACCAAGAGTTTATATATCGTGTTGTAATAAAGGAAGTTAGAAAAATAAACACATATAATCGTATATTAATAAAAACAAGTATATACACATGCGTTAAAAAGCTTTTTACAGTTTGAAAAGTGCAATAAATTGTGAATAAAGATGAACAATGAATATAACAGTACATTGATAATTATAAACAAAACATAACTAATGTTTATCACAGACTACTTATGGTAATACGACATTTTATAAATCAATAGTTGTCAATCCCTGGAACACGCCGATTGGCGTTTTCCGCACCAGAGTAAGAAAACTCAACATTTCTTGAACCAAAATATCTAAAAACTACTCATATCAGGCTTTTCCTTAGTAAATTCCAAACACATTTGTTGTTTTATTAATATAATATCTTAAAATTTGGGTAAAATATAAAACAACTATACATTACGCCGATCGGCGTCCTCCGAATCTGAGTGTGAAAAAATAAGACGTCGATCGGCGTCCGCCGCATTGAATGGGTTAACAACTGTATAATATACCTTATATACTCTACCAGCGCAAGGATAAAATCTACTAGTCTCCTAGCTAGTACCATAGCGTATTTTTAAGGAGCTTTGCAAGGCCTATATACTTGTGAACAGCACAGGGATATTTGGCTACAATTTTGTATAAATTAGTCGTCTTTTATCCGCAGTAGAAGGCTTTGGTTTACGTGCTTATTTAATTCGATTAAATAACTTATTTCATTCGATATTTTTTTAACACTGTATTTTTAGGGGTTATTTGAAACTCCTCGAACTCAGCTAAACGCTCCTGTCATAAGTGGTTTTTCGTCGGTAATTGGTGGTTGGGGATTGAACCTACAACCATTCGAACGCAAGTCTAATACCTTATTCATTAGGCTACCAATGCTTCTTCTTCTATTTATCGAGTATTCATTTGTATCTAAATATTTCTCCTATATTCAATATAACTACACCTAACTTAATAGTTTTATTTACCCAAGAGTAAAAGAAAACTAATATTCAAACGCGTTAATTTTTCTTAACTTCCTCTACTAATCCAACGTTGTCGTCGTAGTGTAACGACCCATCTCTAATTTAATTAATATAAAATGAAGCGAGGGTAGTATTTAACAGTGCTCTCTAAATGAGTACTCACTTTGATCATCTAATACCATCCTGTGTTCGTCCCGGATCAACTAACAGGAACTCAACATTTAAGAGGGATACTACGAATGACCATCTCACTTTATTAGCACTTTAAATTATTGAAACAGAATGTTCATAATACTCTTACCGAGCCAAGTGATACGATTATGATTGTTTACCCATATAAGACTCACGCATGTTACCCATAGGTGCAGAAGACGCACGGGGCCAGCATAGTGTGTAACCCATCTCGAGTCGGACAGATACGCGTGTTTTGTATTAATTAATAAATCGGGCTGATGTATGATTTATTTATAAATATCACTGTCATTGAATAGTAAACATTTAACTATAGCAGCCATTATACAATTCTTATTTTCATACTTGTTAAACTACTGTGCAGTACTGTAAAATCTCATTACCAAGGTCAATTCAGTATCTGCAGTACCGTTAAACTTTTTTTACACTAACTATAATAGGTTATTGCTATGGTGACTATCGAAGTGACATCCGAATTAGAGATGAAAACTTTACAGAATAGCATGACTGACATCCATTCATGTCAACGAGAGCATTGACCCTGTGACAGAACCATGCATTCATTATCGAGATTGAATCTCATAGTAGTTCCCACGTTGACCACAGCATCCTTTGTCACGGCTTGTCATTGAGCAGCCTTTTGTCTTGAACGAGTGCAGAATTCATTATTCTGTGTTGTGGCACGATGACCAATAGACCCCCGGCCATTGCACTCAAGGTAAATCTGACTACGTACTCGTAACTGCGTTAATATATTTTACGCTCAATTTAAAAGTGCGTTTATGTGTTTTACGCTTAATTTAAACGTGCGTAAATGTGATTTACGCTCAATTTCTAGGCTGCATAAAAGTTGTGATGTAATTGTCAATTCGAAAGCTATATGAGATGTTTTTATTTAATCAGAGTTATATTTCGTCATAGAATTGAATTTCTGTTTGACGGTTATGTTTTCAATTATATGTAATAGGGGTATTTTGTAATCAATATTTTCAAACATACTTTATATTTATTTTGTTTATTGAGAAATAATAGTAATTATTATTAGCTCCTAGCCGCTTACACTGATGTTGTCACCTGTTTTTATAAACAGCCAGCTTTGTTTGTTAGTAGCGACTATTCATAGAGCCCATATTGAGTAGACGAGTCACCGTCTGTCATTCCAACGAAATTCCTACTATACCATTGAAATTGTTTCTTGTCGCTGTTTTTGAACCATATTCTTTAATATAGTTATTACCAATTATCAAGAATAGTAGCACAAGAGAAAACTAGTCTGCCTTAAAGTTTTAGCATTATCGATATTATTTTCTTCGAACATCAAGCCTGTCAATCTATTTTATTATAAACTAGCTTTTGCCTGCGGCTTCGCTCGCGTTAATTTAGAATTTGACAACAATTCGGGTTGTACTCGGCTTGTAATAATATAATTCAATCATGATTCCAAAGAAACGTGGCGCCATCTATTACCATAAGAACGTTTTTGTTGTTTTCCTCGGGAACAGTAATTTTTTTCGGGATGAAAGGTAGCCTATGTTCGTTTCTGTACACCTGACAAGGTATAATATGCAAAATTTCAGGATGATCGGTTCAGTGGTTTAGGCGTGAAAAGGTAACAAACAAACAAACTCATTTTCGCTTTTATAATATTAGTTAGGATTAGTTAGGATTAGGATGTATGGCTGCTTTAGACGCACTCTAATCGCCATTAAAGTTGTGTTATCTATAAGGTCAACATCAGGTAGGTGAAGGCAGCAAATCACAGAAGAGTACACAGCCTGGTTAAGTCAATATGACATGGCAAGTACTTTATAGCAATAGAAAAAATAAGCTTTGTCATTTTGCCAGTCAAATATTGTAGACAGGTGGCAGGAAGTACCAATCAAGCTGTTGCTAAGCTAGTGCTTTGGTCGCCCATCTTGCTATGCTCCTTTCAACAGGATTAATAACTAAAACAGATTGTAGTACAATGTAATACAAAATAAATCACAATTTTAGTACTTAGTCTACAATTAATTTGCTAAGGTGCTGTTCTCCTAGCTAGGTTAGGTGATAGCCTGTGTTAAGGAGCAAATTATCTTAGTAAATTAGTTAGAAAACAGACTGTATAAATATATAAGCTTTAGTTGGATTTTGCCTATATGGAAGTAGTAGTTATGAAATACGAGTCATGTTTTATGAATAAGCTTATATGTATTATGATCTTCTACAAATAATATAGGTAACGCGTCCATTGTATCCATTTATTTCCGAAAATACGCTAACCGGTCAAGTAATAACGATGTTCTTACATATTAAACATCGCAGGTGTTGCGAACACAGCTGCCAAAGTATCTTATTAGTTATCCTGAACATCTTCAAACCTTAACGTGAAAAGATAACGACATAGCAGTATCTTTTCACGTCAAGGTTTGAAGATGTTCAGGATACATTGTGTATGTCGTTATCTTCAATCACTTTGTTTTATTTTATTAATTTCGACAGATACATAAACGAATCGACTAAAAATAAGTTATCGCTAAGTCGAGTCGGTACAATAATTAATTATAAAAACAAAACACTATTAATTTACATCATACTTAAGTTAATATCACAACCTAAAAATAAGAATAAATATTTCAAGACTATTAGAGTATCAAAAGGCAAATTTTAATGTTTAAAGTGACTGTTTATTTTAATGAATTAGGTATATCATTTATTTAGCATAGAAAAATATATTTCCATTAAATATCGTTAATATTTCTATCGCCAAATTACTTAACCAATAAGTATACTTTCAATCTTTTGTAACGTGTAACAAATAAACAAACGCATATCATAAAATTAAAAATATGCTACTTTAATACTGTAACAAACAAAAAACAAACAATAAGAAACCCTCGTATGCCAGCGGTAGACCTTCCCCTTTATTATCTACTTACATCAGTATAAACAAACAATATTATGTAAATACGCTGTCATATTCCATTAAGCTTATAAAACATATTGTATATGTACTATTATTATAGTTTTATATCATCGCGAGGACCCCATCACGCATCACCCCTATTCGCGCCAATAACGCGTTATAGTTTTAAATTACAAAGTGTTGTCTATTCTATGGTATTGTTGTACACACGTCACTATGGATTTCGTTCCACAGTGTAAGCAAAAGAGCTGTTAGTTTACGTCATAAAGTCTGTTGCGTGCGCGTGTATGAAGTGATTGAGTCAAATTAAGTTTATGTTGATGGTAATGATGATAGATGTCATACACAGTACTAAAAAAGAAAATATAGTAACAAAGGGATGTTGGCGTCGTAAAAATAATTCGGTATACACTCTTTGCTAACTAGTAAAGGTGTTACAAGAATAAAATTAGTTAAATTAAAAACATAGTAGTTATATTTGCCACCAGTTCATAGCTAAGGTTTTAATCGCCATTTTGAATGTATCATCGATAATTATTATTAACACAAACAGCAAATAAACAATTAGTCTAAATAACCATTAATTAATTAAGTACTACGTACTAGAGAAGACGTCTAAACTAAATTGCTTGTAATACAGTTTAGAGTGCATGCTCTCTATCTCACTTGGGTTGAGCCAGGCGATTACTAGTCCGATGGTCCGGTAATCCGTCACAACCGGAGAGAGCTCAAGCATAGGACCAACAAATTTACGTAATTACCGACGTTCGGGTGTTACAATGCTAATAATAATAATTGGTCCAAGCCGGAAATCGTACCTGGTACCTCATTGACAGGCTGAACTGTACTATGTTAAAATAAAAGTAAAAAGGTACGAGAATATTTACAATAATTATCTAAATAAAAAACCGTATCTACCAAAATCTGTTACATATTATTGTTTATTGATAGATAGCTATTTTCGAGACACAGAGCAGATAACAGCTCCTAGCTACTTGCCACTTTCATTGCTAATGAGCAGATTATAAAAGATATGTACACGACTTCTCAACTCAGAGTAAATACTTTAAGGTGAAAAACGTGCTCACAAAATTACAACAACTTAGCGACACTGGCCGGTCATACTTTTGAACCTTTCGAACGCTTTTAGAGGCCATTAAAAAAAATAACGTATTCCACACACGTATTGTACAATGGTCTACCGACACGGACAGCAATAAAACCTAACTTTTACTATTGTCGCGTGTTGCCTTACACTGTTGCGTACTGACAACTAGCCTTTCAACTTCATTTGATTCATTACTTAAAACTATAGTAAATTATCACCTACCATATTGATACGAAGGTAAAACGATCACATATCGGTTACACAGGCAAAAGAACTTGATTTATGAATGGTTCCTTAAACAACAATAATAAAATTTTACTAAAATAATTCCTCCTGAAATCAATTTCAATTTGGCGAACTGTAAACTTAAGTTAAAACGGTGGTGTGCCAGTCACTACCTCTCATTATTGTCAATATAACTGAGAAAGATACATATATCATAGTCGTAGGTATAGTCTCGCTCTCCCAGGACCTCACACGCTCTCTATCTTTCCAAAATTTAAATTACCTCTATACACTCTTTATTCCTATAGTACAATACACCCTTAGTGCACAATGTATTTTAATATCACAAGGTGGCACTCCTGTTTCTAGACCTCTAGGTAAGCTATAAAATTAAAGTTCAGGCTTCTATGATCAAAAATTACTCGAATCCCATCTTTATTATGCTATGAACTGCGGCAGCCGCTCAGAGTAATAAAAACCATCTATCAAAACACTATAAAAATCGTCCATTTTCGCGTTAAAGTGAGGGAATGGTGTCGCGATCCAACTCAAACATAGACGTATTCATTAAGCTCGTTTCACTGCTTTAATAAATAATCAGGTCGTCTGGATCCAGTCTAATTGCTCTGAATTTTTAACTACCTACCTAGAGAATTATTAGGTTATACCGTGGAGGGTAGTTAGGTACGTATTTAAATACCTTCTTTCACAGACATCAATGTTATGTTTTAGTCTTACACGGAGTATCCTTACTATAATATAAACGCGAATGTCAGTTTGTTTGTTTATTTATTTGTTTGTTTGTTACGCTTTACTTGACCAATCATCATAAAATTTCGCTTACACACAATCGGGGGTACAGAATAGGTACCTTTCATCCACAAAAACGACTGTTCGCGAGGGATATAAATTTATAAACAAAATCTAGATTAAAGCTAGCGAACCCATGGGCACGTCTTATTAGTATAAATAATATGAGTAGATACCTATTGTAAAAATACTCACACGGTTAACTTTATGTACGAATTTAACCGAAACGTGATCCCGTCGATTCAGATAACTTTTCATTACCTGGATCGATCGGATGCAGAAAAGTTAGGATGGGGGCCAAAAACAAATAAAATCGCCATAAAATTCGTAATAAGAACTTTAATTTCACCTCTAGAGTCTCTACTGAAGACCATAAACTAACGTCAGTCCATAGACGCTACTAGAAAATTAAATCAGTAAAAAACGAATGGAGTGGGATCGAGAGTGAAGGACTAGTAATTTCCCGTGGGAGTGAATAGACTGATTGCTCGATTGTCTCACTCTAGCGGGCTGTTATTATTAAAATATTAACGCCATCTTCCTAATCAGAACGATTTAATCTTATTAGCGCTTCTATCATTACTAATTATTAAGAAAGCTCTTAGTGATAACTGTTATTAGTAAGGGTAAGTAATTCTTGATTGTCTATTACTTACTATTATGGTTATGATTATGTTTTAGGAATCATTTCTAAAATTAAATATACTGAAAACTTAAATTGTATCACGCAAAGCAATTACCTAAGCCTTTGGCAACATATATACCTAGTATCAGTAGGATATAAGTACTATGTTGACAACAACGGCTCAAAGCTTGTGAAAATGTTTAGATGTTTGTTGATAAATCACGCTTAAAATCATTTAACAAATTTGGATGAAACTTAGCACAAATACACAGCACGTTATCAGGTAATATCAGGTGATCTAAATTTCCTTGTAACACAAGTTTATTTGGCTGTATCTTCTGCAGTTACGCTGCTATAGGTTACCTCTTTTTTACTTTAGGAAAGACAACGGCCGTATTAGAGTTTGAGCCCTATTTAGCTTTATGTTACATTTTAAAATTAACGAACATGGTTTGTTTTACTTTACAAACATATAACGGAGATAAAGTACACCCAGATTCAGAACAATCCGTTGTGGATTGTGATATTGTGTGCAATATCTATCCCGTGTAGGTTTGCCAACATATTTTCAACGAAATATAGTATTTTTTAAATAAGCTATAATAAAATATATTACATTTATAAAAATATAGTATTTTATGGAAAACATTTATTTGTTATCTCTACGGTTTTTTTTTAAATATGTACCTTGTTAATTTGACATCACGGACAGGTCCGAAACGGTTATTATGTACGGATATATATGCTTTCGCATCAGTAGTAAAGGAGCGTCGATAGTTTTTGAATAAAAGTTTTGGTTTGTTGTTTTTCGTTGTTAAAATATAGTATCTTAGCATACTATATATTTCTTCAACAGTATATAGTACGCAGACCCGAATTATAGTAAAATACTATATATTATAGTACGGTTGGCAACCCTAATCCCGTGGTACATTCGAAACCTACAACATTTGGCGTTGCAATAGCGATGAGGCGACCGTTTGAACGCTACGCTATCGATGCAGCAAGCAAGTCAGTAACAGTAACAGCCTGGCTAAGGTATCGGCACAAAAGTGCAAGCCTATGACACAGCTATACCCGGCACCCTCACCCCGTGCCTGATTCCCAGGCAATGCAACTCATAACTCACATAATGATTACAATTAACAATTAACATACAATGTCTGTTGATCTTGATCTCATTACTAGTTTTACCAAGTTCACAGGTGCGTGGGATCGATGTCTTGGGAAACAAACGAATGTATTAACAGACGGAAGCTTCGTATAAAATAACTGGCTGGTTAATTACATGTTTGTAAACTATGACATGTGCTTTTGATGAGAAGTAAAAGTTTTTGTTGTTATTACGTTCCGGTTTTTGTGCTTTGTATTTGTATAGCTGTGCTGTGCTTATAGTTTTTCCTGGCTATTATTGAAGTTTTGCTTACTGCACAGTATTTTTGTAGGCGTTGATGTTGTAGTCTATAACTTACTTTAATGAAAGAGCTGTTCAAGGCAAAAATATTTTTATAGTCCGGGTTTGACCGGGTTCAATACGCCATTAGTGGTGTATTCAAAAATGCTAACTCTCTAGCTTTATTACACATAAATATAATATATATTCTGGGTTACACTACTGCTTTCTTATTAATTTTGAGAAGAGATACTCATCAGTCTTTCTTCTTAAAATTAATAAGGAAGAAACCTTTAGTAAAAGATGTATGAACATCATCATGTTCATACATCTTTTACTAAAGGTTTCTTTCTTTTGAATAATCTGTCTGCCGATTGTTTATCCAATTACTCACTCTTTATTTAAAAGACTGTTTTCGCTTTTTGATTAAAGCCTGTGTGGCGGTGGTCTTTAAGAACATTGAAACGACATACTTGAGATTGTAATTTGACAGAAAGTCTATAATTATGACAATAGTATAAATAATCGGAAGCTAGGTTATTATTTTTGCCTAACACCGGAGTAAGCGACATCGATATAGCTTGGACCTGACAGAACATATACCTAATAATAATTAATAATATAATAATTATAATGAAAGCACATGTCAAACAAAGTCGGAAGTTGACAGCACGTTAATAATAATTTTGAAACTGCCCACGGTACTGCCGTAAACAAATTGCTTTTCGCCATTTATTATTCGCATACGCCAAGCCCGATAAGGCGTGGTTTTACTTTTAATTTCAGTAAGTGCACCGAATAACTCACTCGATAATTAAGTTAAACTTCCACCTAATGCCTTTCTACAACTAGGGAACAACTAGCTCGGAGCTAAATTGCAATCGAACAGTCCAACAATTAATTGAGTTCATTGGACGATGGAATATAATGGCGGCAATATTTCTTTCCCGTTTCTTCTTTTAAATGTGGTGAACCCTTACTTACTATTTACCGCCAACTTTTTTCCTATTTCGTATCAAGAAGCTGTTACCCGTTTATTTATAACCTTTGTTGAATAGTAAATTGGACTTCGTTTACGTTTATAGCTACAAATACGGTGGTAATATTAAACATACATTTTAATAAAATCCTTACATAAGTTAGTTTCATTTCAACGTGCAAAATTATCATAAAATTATGACACCATAAATTGGTTGTTTTATTTTGAGCCTGGGTGTACTTGCTATCTCTGTTTCAATAATAATTGTGTATACATACCTCTATGTAAAAATCATATAAATATCAAAGATTTATGTCATTGATGTATACTCATCGTATTTAGACCGCACGAAAAGTGACCACACTAAGACGAGCGACGAACCAGAATTCCAGATAGGATCATATTTCTAATTCGTTAAATTGTCATCCAACACTCAATGCTAACATGACATTTGAATTATAATTAATAATAAGTTTATATAATAAGTTTATTACTTCATAAGAAATACACTTAATCTAAGTACAAAACTAGGGCTTAAGGAATACATGACAAACTGGAGACCCTGACTTCTAAACTAGGTATAGACCTGTATCTTAGAAGCCAGTGATACCTTCTGATAGTAACATTAATATAAGCCTCACAAATGGTTACAATCATTGATATTCTCATAAATAGTGAGAAAAGACTAAGTACAAAAATAGGGTTAGGGAAGATGGAGAAAACTATCTTTCTTTATTGTATAGAAGGAATACAAAATCTGCAAGTGTCTGCTTAATAAGTGTGAGATTTAAATAATATAGTATTACACTCGAACATTGGACACTATCGTTATCTATCATGTTAATGTCCTGTGTGAGCTCACTCATCCTAGTGTAGACCATGTTTTGCGCGTTCTTCATACGTTGAGGGTACATCTATTGTTTAATATCTTTGGGAAACACTTTATAATTTCACGTCACACATGACAGAAGAGCTCAAAAGTCCAAAATGCATAAAGCAATGTTCATCCATCTTGGCGGCCTGAATCAAATTATAAGGAGGCAAACATCTGAGTCAAGTATTCGCTAAGTTGATTAACGCAATCATAGAGGCATGGAGGTGACCTAATCACCGCCAATTCCAGCTTCATTGGACTCATTTAACGTTTGGTGCTCCCGGACACAAGATGGCCGCCACTCGTTGAAATGTTTTAAGTACATGACAACGCAGATTCAATTATACAATGTTAGGATTTGGATTGTTTGATTTGGCTGCTGAAGAAAATTTAAACTAGATAAATGATTTTACAAAATAAAGTTTTATACACATTTCTGACAATTTAAGGCAGCGGACACATAGAAAGTATTTCCCTAAAATATGTTTGTAATGTGTGATTTATTACGAGTAAGTAAATATAACACTAACAATTGTCCGGATAGTTAGTTTAACAAATACTACCTGAAGATAAGAACAATATTTTACATGTTATCCACAAATGTTAGATGAATGATAGTATACGGTGTGAAGAAACAAAAAATATAGTCTGATATGACGGCTATCGGAAACTGCTAAAGAGATCAGGCGCAGGACCAACGCATTTAAGTGCTTTTAGAAGTATGTGTGTGCAACACCACCAACTTCCTAACGACTGAGTGCTATTGGATAACTATTTCTCGACAGTAAAGCTTAATAACGTTCTATTGGCTAGACCGGGATTCGAACCCAAGATCTTATGCACAGGAGTCTCATTCACTACGACCACCGTAACTGGCAGTTAGGTAAGGTTATCTTAAACGATTTTAGTATTATATTACACTACTATTTACTATTTTCGTCCGCCTTGACCCTTTATCAAGTGTTAGAATTATGTTAGACAAAACTTTTATTATACCGGATTTCTGAGTAAACAAGAATTGTTATCGCTATAGTTATCTCGTTGTTGTGGGAACTTTGTTTCTTGATAACAAATTATTTGTTAGTTAAGTATAATACTGGAGAATTAGGGAATAGTTATAAGATCATGGTATAAAAACTCTGACGCAAATACATAATTACTATAATTATAGATGGCCTCACAGATTTCTGTGACATAAGGCTGCGTTTACGGCCGGTCTAGAGATGCGCTACTCTTGTGGGCTTTGCAATCGTTATCCTTCTCTACACTTGGCCTTTATCTCGACCTTTTGACACGACACGACCTTTAGCTTATCCTGGGCTTGATGCATTAAATTTGTATGGGTTCAGCTCTTCCACTTTTTCTTTAAATTTTTACCTAATGTGGTCGCAAAAATATCGCCTGATATTAAGTGAAAAAGTAATGGGTCCATAGCCTATATAAAAAAACTTACATCAACAATTGGCCATCTCAATACAAGACGCGAAATAGTAATAGAACCTACTGATTTATAGACGAGTACTAATTTTCGATCAAATTCATCAAATGTCAATAAAGCATTCAAATGACAACTATGTTTAAATTGTATTCAAATAATATTGAAGGAATGCAATAAGAAAATCACAATCGTACTTGCTTCATCTAATTTATTGCCCAATGAAAAAAATCTGAAAGCTTTTGACCGTAAAAATGTAAATAAAAATCACAATATTATTTTCTGGAGGCGGACGAAACTACACGGTCTTGTTCACCATAATTACCAGTTCTCGTTTAATTGAAAACAATATCTGTTTAGTTCCAGTCACGCCGTTAAATCAACACCGTAAATTGTTGATTTTAATCTGTGCTTTTTATAGCTCGCTTTAGGTAATTATAGGATACTTACTAATTAAGTTACCGTAATTTAGACGAGTTTCTATATTTTATCGTTAGTTCGATATCAGGCGACATTGATGTAGAAGTAATAATTAATTTATTAATTTTATTCCACATTGATTTAGCGTTTGAGAAAAATAGAGTGTTTATTCCTAAATTGTACAACATCCAAAGACAAATATGCTTTGCTATTCTAGGTATATAGACAGAAGATAAACCAATATTTTATATGAAAATAATAAATTTAAATATAGCTTTTCGTTTTTTGCAGTCAGTTTGTCAGATATGTCACATGAATGTCAGAGATACAAATCAATTTTCATTTCTAAATTTTGATCTTTTCTGGCAAGTCACAAACTTAACGTTATGTTTTCAATTGTGACTTAGCTGAAAAGTTGACAAATTGAGACATCTTCTGCTCTAATAGTACGCAATACCACATTTTATTATCAAGTAACCTGTCACTGCCAGCATGTTTTTGAAGTGAAACTTCTTTATCGACGTATGGGAGAAATTTTGTAGCAGTGTAAAAAAAAATCGTCACGTTTTTCGGTTACGCGCCATGTTGCTTTTTTATCAAAGTTTAGTATAGTGACGTAAAGAATATAATGTAATATATTTATAATAATAACAACAATATATTAGTTTTGAAGTTTGGTTTGAAATAAGAATAACAATATATTAATTTGAAAGTGATAAAATAAAAAGACTTATTCAAATTTAAGTGAATTTACAAGAAAAGTGAGAGTGATTATATATTTCGTTTTATAAATTCAACACGTATGAGCATGATTTTAATATTTATTTGAGGTTAACCTCACTTTTTGATTGTAAGTATCAGTGAATGTATATAAATCTGTTAAAATTAGCAAGTATTAATAAATATGACTGTAAATCTAGTGAACATTATTAATTCTAAAAACAATAAAAAATATAAATTAAATAATAATTTAAAAATAAAACAAAACACGATTAGAAAATAAAAATATGTATACGTACATCTTTTTTAATTATTCGTTTTTAATGATTTATTTATTCATTTTTAATTTTATAAAATCGTTGCATTTCTACAAGATTAACTGTCATCATATAACTGTATTACTTTGAAAAGATAATTCCAATTATTTATTCATAACTTGTGTAATTGATTAAGTCATTAAATATCTGCTTTGAATTATTTTTATTAAGTTATGAAATAAATATTAATATTAAAGTTAGTTAAATAATTTTTGTTAACTAATTAACTAATTAATGTCGTAAAGAAGTTTCACTTCTTACCTGTGTACTCTGGTACACACACACATTTTTTTTTAAATGTCATGCATCATACATAACATGCATAACACCTTAGAGTTAGTGCAACGACTTAGGCCCGGTTCTTACATTTTTGACACATATTCTATGAAAAATATGTCAGAAATTAACTGTCTGTAGGTAAAATAACTCGTTTATTGAATATAGGAACTGGGCCTTAGCCATGATATAGCAGCACACACATAATTACATTTGCACTATAGAAACAATTATAACTAGGTATAATATGTAGTTTATCATTTAAAATAATATCTCAGTTAAAATTATAATAAATCTCGTACCCGAATCTCTCGATATGCATCGTCAAGCGTTTCAAGTCAATATCGTGTAATTGAAGTTTATTTCTAATTTAGTACGCAGGGCATCGAACCTGTCGCCATGCACGTATTGTCATCGACACCTTAACCAATGAGGTTTTATGGGCTATGCATTTCATTGTCGTCACATCGTAGGGATTCGTCATTCTTACTATCTGTGGCCAATCGATCGATTGACTTAAAAGCTTTTTTTATTACGTAAGTCTATGAATATGTACGTAACTACGTACCTATAGTACATATTTTTTTCTTACTTGATAAACAACAAACTTATTATAAAATCATTCAGTTACTGTCTGACTATAGTCGTTTTCTAATATTATAATTATATTATTTTATTGCATGGATGGTGTAGTGGTTTAAGTGGTCATCGCGCCATTGACATTGCGCCGATTGTTATGGGTTCCATTCCATCCCACACGGGACAAAAAATAGTGTGGGCCGCAAATAGTGGTTCTGAGTCTGTCTGTTGTTTGTGTCCGTTGTTTAAATATGGGTAAAGCCCCTCACGACACAGGTATTACTTAGTAGTATAAAAATATAAAGTAGTAAAGTCAACTAGGGTGCGGGAGTTGGCTTTAATAAAATGACAATAAATAGACATGACAATAAATAGACATTACAATAAAAGAAAGACAATACGATGTGATGGGTCTTGATGTATTGTTTCTACTAAATATTTACTAAAAAGACAATCAAGAAAAATTTATTACACATATACAAACTGCATTGCAGTGAGTTGTCAATATACAATTGCCCATTGAAAGGAGTGGACGTAAGATTCTGGTCTGATTATTTCCATGTGAGCTATATTGTTCAAACTGGGTTTTCTTGTGTCTTTTTTTAATTTATATCTTTGGGTACATGAACCTGGAAAAATAACTACAGAAATAATACCTTCTATGGCAACAAACAATTAGGTATGCAAACGTGATGTAGATTTTTTGCATACGATAAATCTTTAAATAACTAATACCTGAATAGTATAAACTGTATAAGTATAGGTACATGTCCTATAGAACACTACATCATTTTAATTGTCGGCAAGTATAAACACTATCAAGAATTAAAAGTCATCATTAGTCGACCAATAATGGCAAATAAAAACTGAGGATAAAATAAATGACCCGTATATTCCATTCAGAAAAATGCTGATTGATTTTGGTTTAAGCTTTTTCCCCTAATTTAATTCCATGAGAAATAGTTTGTTTTTCCATCAAGCATACATTTGCAATCTTGGCTAACACAAAAAGTCGGCAGAATCACGTATGCTCAAAGGAGGTAAATACATAAACATATAATGCTCTGTAGAGACGTGGGCCAATGTAACCCTACTTAATAATTTATACAGACTAAAGGAAAGCGGCTCATTAATAGTATATAGAATGTTTATTTTGCTAAACTTCAATACAAAATTCAATGTTACAAAAAATTTTACGTCGAAGCACGTTGTATTTTTGAATAATGTTCAGTACATTATGATTGCGTCGTTGTTCTGTGCGAATGGCTCCTGGATTCGATTTTCGATTCACTTTAATGTTGTCAGGGTTTTGTGGGTATTTGCCATGTATTTGTCAAATAAATGTAACATCATAAAAATTGGAAGACGGATATCGTATCATATCAGCAAAGTTACCGGTACTAGCTGTTTAGAAATTATTTACTTACGGTTTTTTCAATGCTTTAAAATATTTACGACCACTGAAGCTTCTAAGATAAATCAGAAACCGCAGGCGGGCAGCTTGAAAAACTGTCATACTAGGTAACCTTTACTGCAAACCACGCGAAAAAAGAACTGCGGTAACAATAAATGGTTAAAAAATTCAAATGCTAGTTTGCGTAAATTGTGGTTTAGATATCTTTTGATATTGACTAACCGCAGATTAGTACCTAAGGTTCAGCTGAGTTGTTTGATTTCTAAACAGCCAATTTAGAGAGACTATTATACTTTTTATAAACTTATCTGCAATATCTTTGTTTAATAAAGTAAGAAGGTCATATTTTTAACTTTGTCTTTGACTATAACGCGACATGTCTCTAATGTAGTGTGACTTTTTTTAGTTTTTGTAAATAATAACTGACACGGGTCGATCGCGTTTGGTTAAAGTCGCCTCGGAGCTGTCAATTAGACGAGTATTAGTGATTCAATCACTGCACAGTTTATTATTATGTATTTTCATTGGATAAATTTACAGACATTTTAAAGTTGATAAAATTACCTGCAGCAGAGAGAAATGCCCTGCCACAAGAAATAAACTTATACTATATAAATATTCATTAAGTAGGTATGTAGGTAGGAATGACAGATTCAATTTTGTATCATCTTGTCTAAAAGCTAATGTTTCCGTGAAGAGTTGAATAAATAGAATAGAAACATTCTAACAATCCGTTTTTGTATGAGTGGAATTAAACAAAAACTTGATAATATATTGTGAAGACGATTCCCATGGTAGGTTCACACGCAGCGTCACACCCCGTGAGCAATAGCGATGTAATAGCTACTCAAATTGCCTCGGGGTTGGCCGGCCTTTGACCCCGACACGTCACGATTACATAAGTACTAGTAGTATTATAAATAATATTCTATTAGGTAGTTATCAATAGCTACCTATCTAAACGTAAGATAAAAATCTCTTTTAGAAAAGCTATAATAACAAAGCTAAACTAAAGAAATTTATAATCTATACTTATAATAAAACTGTAGAGAGGTCAATTCTGTACATTGAATATATATTCAAAATTAATATTGGATGATGAATGGTGATCGATACTGATGACAAAAATGCAATCAGTAAATTTTTTGTCTGTCTGTCTGTATGTGCACGCATGGGTCAAAAACTACTGAAGGGATTTTAACCAAACTTGGTACGATTGTAGTCCATACTCCTGGGCAGGTTATAGGCTATATAACATAACGCTAAGACACATAGGAGCTGAGCAGTGACGATAAATTTGAAGCAAGTCGGACGAAAATGCGCTTTCGAGCTCTTATCCTCGCATACGTTGATCATACACCAAAAGTATGTATTACAAAGATGATGGTTTTCAAAAGATCTACAAAAAAGTCCTTAATAGTATATATCTATCTTTTATAAATTAGCCACAATAACGTGTTTAATCGTTAGGCATTTCTTCAAAGTGTATTAAAATACATAAATATATTGTATTTCACATAGATATATCTTTATCAAACTCCCATATTCAAAAAGTACACTTTAATATTTATATTATAAAAAAAATATAGGAATCGGTTTATAAACACACAAGATATAGATGAAATAAAACTTCCAAATCTCGCCGCGCCAGTATGGGTACGGCTATACGGTTGATTGTTGTTTAACGCGCGAAACCGCCATCCGCTGCATTTATAAAAAGGCGGGGGCGCTCACGCGCCGACTTCACTCACATTTTGTTTGTTTGCTTGAACGCGGTAATCTAAGGAACTACGGGTAAAAATTAGAAAAATATTTCAGTGTTGGATAGCCCATTCATAGAGGAAGGCTATAGGCTATATAACATCACGCTACGACCAATAGGAGCGGAGCATAAATGAAAAATATTGCAAAAACTAGGAAAATTCTCTTATGTGAAGCAGACGAAGTTGCGCGGGTCAGCTAGTTACATTAATAAAACGTTTCTATTCTGAAACAGTACATATCTACCAGGCATAAATAATAAAATTAAAATAGCGCCCACCATTTGACAGATGTTCTCCATAAATTTTCGCGCTTATTTTGTATCAAATATCGACACTATCGACAGCAAAAACATCTGCTTCCCGCCAAATATCAGGGTATGCATTTTAAAGCAACATGGCAGGTGCGAACATCGCACGTGCACGAAGTCAATTTATTTTTTATCATAAATGCTCTTAAAATGTAACAACCGTTAGTTTACAAATATGGAATTGACATTTACGATACTATTTAGTTTTATAGGTCGCGTTCAATACTTTTTATGTCTTTATTTCTCAGCATTGAATGTTTGGGAATATATTATGTATATGCATGCATTTTTATATGACCGTTGTTTTACAGTTCAACAGAATATCTTGAGTAAATTAAACAATTTACCTAAGTACGTGATCGTTATGTACCTACTCTCTCGGTATTCCTGTGTTAGGGGAGTGTTTAAGTAACAAGCGTTAAAGCAAGGGACACTGGATTTCGGAACTATTAACTTTTTCTAGAGGATCGATTGAAATTACTCGTTTTGACAATACCTAACTTTAATTTAATGCCCTTATCGATTAAAATTTGCACACAGATACAGAATTTTTTTATTTTCAACACATCGAGCGAAATTGGCAGCCACCTAATTGCTATATTATCAATAAATCCATTCGATCAGCTTTCTGTATCTATAATTGTTTGGCGTTAGTCGTAACCACATTAATAGTCTATATTGGTAGGTATACCTTTTGGTTATTAAGGTTATACCTACCTTATTAACAGCTGCTCGTATCCTAATTTGACTGCAATCTGTGATGTGATGTCGTAAGTCTCATCTATCGATCATGAGGTCACTGGCTTGAGCAGTTTTATTTGGGTATCAAGAAATTCTTAATACCAGCACGGATCTTTAAAATACTTGTCCAGTTAATATACTCGTCTTCTGATCTGCAGGAATATACAGAAACGAGCACTTCCTTTTATCTCTTTGCAGAGATTTTATGCACCTGGATGCAGGGACCAAATGTCCAATTCTCACATATACATTTCTGTATATACATTATGGAGTGCAATAAACGAATTGAATTGAATTGAAAAAGTGTTAACCGAATCTCTTTACTCGGCAAAATGTCCAAAATGATAACCTGTCTTTACCAACCAAACCATCCAATTGTCTCCTTAGCATTCTGAAAACTGCAGTGTGCATAGGTATCTGTTTATAAAATGGTACAACACGTAATTCCTTCATAAAACATGAAGAAGCATTAATAGGATGTATAGTATAATTACTACCGAATATACGAGTGGCTTGGCTACTTTATCGTAGAAAATCATTCAAGTTTCTCACTTGCATGATTTTATAGTGAATAGGATTTTACAATTATGTATTGCGATTATGCAGTAAGTTTGATTACTTACATCGTAACTTATATTACTGGACAAGAACCATCAGTAGATAAAGTATAGGCCATAGTCCTCCACGCTAGTTTAAATGCACCGAATTTATATTCAAACACTGCATGAATATAGTTGACATATTATTGCATTCATAATGATTGCTACGCCTTTGACAGACGCAATATCTAATAATATCGCTCCAATCACCCATCAAGTATTCCTACGTTTCGATAAATAGTCATAAGTGCTAAGACATAAATATTCAACACTATGACTTCTTAAAAATTATTATCTTACATTTTCCTTATTTACAGAGATCTTTAGTGATACAAGAATACTTTATTTTTATTAAATAAAGTATTCTTGTATTCTTTTATTCTAAGCTAATCTTTATTTTTTTATTTGAAATTGCTTTCTGTGTAACTGAAACAAATTGTATAACCGCAGTATCGCAACACAAGGCTATTTAGCTGCGATATAAGAAACTAACTCTTCAATCGGACAGTTCGGACGGTGATTTCATTGTGCCTTACCTCAACATTCTATCAAATTAACTTAACTCTCAAATGAAGTATTACTAGATACTTAATTTTAGTCCACTTTTTCTATACTTACTTCTATTAGCCATGGGTATATTAAACTGTTGTAAGTTAGCGAACAGTTTATAACTCGTAGCCTTGACACTGAGTGATCTCGAGGCCTTACAACTAGCTAAACAAATTAAATAAGACACGTATTAACTAATCACGTGTGTAACAACATTGATTATGTAACCATAAGTACTTGTAATGATATACATATTCGTAAAACGGGCATTTTTAGCATATTATAATGATTTTGTAATAACTATATCGTGTAAGAATTCGTACTGCAAGAAAATAAACCGAAAAGTTTAGTGGCGGTAGGTCAATGGTTATAGGATTCGAATAGAAATAATTTGTAGCTCATATTGCTAATAGGTACTTGTCGTTTGTGTGGGGGCCAGTCAGTACAGACCGGCGACACTTCGACCCAATGGGAACTTTTGTGTTGGCCCCAAGATTTATCCCTTAGCTATCTCCTTATGAATGTACTGCATCAGCCGCAGACTTCAGAGGGAGAAGCCTGAAGTCTTCAGGGTTTGGATATGCCAATCCCATCAGACACATCCTCAGTCCAGCCAACGCGTCGCATTCACACAGTAGGTGCGGTATGGACTCGTCCTGTTCACCACAGGCTCTGCAGATCGAATTGTGTGTGCCAATCTCAATCTGCACAGGAAGTCGTTGGTGCCAAAATGGCCAGTGAACGCTCCTGGGTACTTAATCATTAAAATAAAATATACATGTTAGTTAATATTGATATCTTTTAAAGACACTTCTGCACTTGATAAAATGCTCTGTGTTGCTAGTGACTGTAAAGTACACCTGGACGCATAACAAATACAATAATTAAATAAGAGCACTTGTTTATATACTTATGCGTATACATAAGACATCCATAATTTGAAGGTAGTAGAGGGTAGCCTCGCTGATTTTAGCATGAATGGGCCGGCTCGATCGGGGAAGGACTACCCTCTCACAGAATTTCGACGTGAAATAGCAGTATTCCTACTGTTGTGTTTCGTTGGGTGAGTGAGCACTCTCACTCGGAGGGCCAATCACCCTCTTTTTCCCTTCCCGCTCCTTCTCCTTCCCACTTCCTTTTCCTTTCCTTAAGGGTCGGCAACGCGCAAGTGATGCCTCTGGTGTTACAGGCGTCCATAGGCTACGGTAACCACTTACCATCAGGTGGGCCGTATGCTTGCTTGCCGCATCAGAAGCATAAAAAAAACAGACTTAGATTTCTACTGCAAGGTCAAATTGTTAAATAACACACCTATTTAAAATAACCTATGTACATAGATCTAATACTTAATACGATTCATTCATTAATTTGTAAGTTGGCAATTTTAACATAACTTCTCGGTCGTTTCTAACATATCTAAGACTAGTTATTGTCCGCGACTTCGCTGTACGTAACCACTGATCCTAAGGTATAAAGAATTATTGAGAAATTTATAAATTTCTATCCCTCCGGAACAGTTCCTTTATTCTAGATTAAAGGTACCCTATATCCTTTTTATTACAGCATGTATGCAAGTATTCATTCTGAACAGTCTAGTGGTTAAGTAGATAAATCCAAAATTGTGTAGCAAAATGAAATTATATTTACAGTTACGTTTTTTATTTTTGCTCGCCATAATGACCACACTCCACCTGATGGTAAGCAGTCGTGTGGTCTAAGAGCAGTGGCCTCCACATCGCCCCCACAGTAGCCGAGGCGATGTTGAGGTCTCTACTTTGACGGCCTGAGAAGATGCTTTTTCACGCTCCGCTTAAAGAACCCATGATTGAAGGAAGAAGGAAACACGTGCCTTGGCAGAGAATTCCATGCCTTAGTCGTTCGGCAGAGATATGAGGACCCAAACTTTTTGGTACGCGCTCTAATCGACTCTACCGTGTAAGGATGGCATCTGAGCCCAGCACGCGCTGTTCTGGATAGGAAAGGGGAGGGCGGGATAAGGTGGAATAACTCTTCAGAGCACTCCCCGTGGTATATTCTGTAGAAACATGCCAATGAGGCAATGTCCCTACGGAGTTGCAAAGGTTCCAGTGAACTCGTGACCTCTGGATCTCCGATGATACGGACAGCCCGCCGCTGTAACCGGTCGAGAGCGTCCAGCAAGTACTGCGCGGAGCCATCCCAAAGATGAGAACAGTACTCCACGCAAGGGCGCACTTGTGCCTTATACAATAGGCACAGTTGCCCAGGCGTGAAGAACCGCATCACCCTGTTCAGAACTCCGAGTTTTCGCGAAGCTTGCTTAATGACGCTCTCGATATAGGTTTTCTGATTAAGGGAGCGGCAAAGATCCATACCTAAGATGGAGAGGCTGTCACGTATCACCAGTGGAGTGTTCTTCAGAGAAGTGAGGGAAAGGAACGGATACTTTTTTGTTGAGAACGCGCATGCCTGGATCTTCTTGGCGTTGAACTCGACCAAGTTCTTGGCACCCCATTCATAGATGCGGTCCAAGGTCTGGTCAAGTTCAACGACAAGATTCTGCCTTTTCCTCTCAACCTCAGCCTGTTTGGCCCCAGGATGTCCGAGATATGGCCCATGCACGGTACTGTCATCCGCATAACAATGTATGTTGCCGAGATTCAACATATCATTAATATGCAGAAGAAAGAGCGTAGGGGATAAGACAGAACCCTGAGGCACTCCTGCATTGACCTGCATAAATTTGGAAGCGGGACCGTCGCAAAGGACCCCAATACGACGCTTCTGCAGGAAACTTGCAATCCAGGTGCACAGTTGAGGGGGAAAGCCATAGGCCGGAAGCTTGGAAAGAAGAGAACGGTGCCAGACTCTGTCGAAAGCTTTGGCTATGTCAAGGCTGATAGCCAAAGACTCGCCGTGCTTGTCCATAGCCTCACCCCAGAGGTGCGTGACGAACGCTAGAAGATCACCCGTTGATCGTTTAGCCCGAAAGCCGTATTGGCGATCATTGATCAACGATTGATCCTCCAGGTAGCGGACAATTTGGGTGTTTATAATCCGCTCGAACACCTTGGAGAGCACCGAGGTGATAGCTATGGGTCGATAGTTGCTTGGCTCGGAACGGTCCCCCTTTTTGGGAATCGGTTGAACGTTCGCCTCCTTCCAAGCCTCAGGCACAATGTCTGCGGCGTAAGACGTCCGGTATAGGCGCGTAAGCGTGGGAGACAACTCCGCTGCACATTTTTTAAGGACCACAGCTGGGATGCCGTCAGGTCCACTGGCTTTCCGAACATCGAGAGACTGCAGTGTCGCACGAACGGTTCGTTGCCTGATACATATATCAGGCATGGTGTAGCCGCAGTTGGCAATGTTAGGCGGCTGCGAACCGCAGTCATCGATTCGGGAGTTGGCCGCAAAGAGATTTGCAAGCAGATCTGCTTTCTCCTGCGGCCGATGAGCCAGTGATCCATTCGGATACCTCAGAGGGGGCAGCAAGGTCTGGCAGAAGTTGGACTGCACGGCTTTGGCCAGGCGCCAATAGCTACGACTACCCGTAGGATGCGCCATGAGTTCCTGGCCGAACCATGCGACGCGATGGGCATCCGCTCTTAAGTATGCCCTCTTGCAGACCTTTGTGTCTTGGTTGAACCCTGCCTTCAGGTGATCCACGTTAGGGTCGTGGAGAGTGCGAGCCCTGGTCCAAGCGCGGTACGCTGTCTGTTTGCGTTCAACAGCATCAGCGCATTTACGACCGAACCAGGGCCTTTTCCTGCCGCCGCTCGTGACATCACTGTATGGAATATAATATTCCATACCCAGGATGATTTCACCAGCGACAGCAGTAGCGCTCTCTGATGGATCCCTGTTCTCAAAGCAGCGTTGAGCCCAAGGGATGGATGCGAAGTACTCCCGCATTCCATCCCAGTCTGCCGACGAGTAGTGCCACAGTCGTCGTCTTGCCTCCTCGGGTCGTGGGGGCGTAACAACAACAGCTGTGGCACAAACCAGACAGTGGTCTGAGGTGCCCAGAGGAGCACGAATCGACACACTGTACCGGTTCGGGTTACTCGTCAGCAGCAGATTGAGCAGAGAGGGCGCCTGACCTGCAATGTCTGGTATCCGGGTGGGCTGGAGTACCAGTTGAGACAGGTCATGCGTGAGAGCGAACGCATGGGCAGTTTGTCCCGCGTGGTCTGTTTTGGGAGAACCCAACCAGGTCTCATGGTGGGCATTGAAATCTCCCAAGAACACCAACTCAGTGTTCGGAAACCGCTCCTGCGCGTCGTCTGCCGCCTGACTCAGGTAATTGAAGAGTCGAGTTGTCTCAGCGTCTCCTGAATGGGATCGGTAGAGGCACATGTAGATTTGGCTGAAAGAGGTTCTCAAGGCATTGTAGACGGCGACAGCAAATATCCGCCCTAACAAACAAGCATACCCCGGCTTTCGCGAGGAAACACTCCTCTAGCACGTAGCCGGGATATTGCAGGTAGTTCGTGTCTGCAGGACGGCGTATTTGTGTCTCCGTTAGAAAAAGCATTGCCGGCCGAGCCGTCTCCAGGTAGTGATGGTTAGCGTGGAGTCCTCTGATGTTAATAAACTCCACGACACAAGAAGCAGCAGTGGGGTTACGGCGATTGGCTGCTGTTGAACGACAATGCTTTGTTCGTACTGCCATAGAGTGAAAGGAAGGGGAAACGTGAAAAAAGAAGAGGCGGCTATTCTCGCAGCAAAGTGGGGCAAGGCGCAGAGCAAGTTTTGTCATATAACTGTATGGTATGGCGATAGCCGATCTGACGAACGGAAGGACCCCCATACCCTCCCGAAAGTGGTCGCCGGGACCCACCCTCCGGTCACCATCCGGCACGACGAGCCACCTCGAGATTATGCGCGGCATGATAAGGCAGCCAACCTAGTTAGTTAGACTCGGTTGGGCCTCTGGATTATACCGCGGGCGGCCAGCAGAGCACCGTTTCTACGGCTCTCCCTGGCCGCCGGGTCGACTCGCGCCACCCACACAATGACTCTACGGATACTCTGCAGGTCCCTCATAAGCTGCGAGAATCGTCACCTCATGCTTAGGCCTCCGGCGCTCTCATTCACCGAACGAAACAGCAGTGAAACACTGTTGTTTCACGTCGATTTTCTGTGAGAGGGTAGTGTTTCCCCGGTCGAGCCGGCCCATTCCTGCTGTAACCAGCTTGGCTCTACTACCTGGCTCTACTAATATAATCCACGCAAGGAAGCCTAAATGATACTTAACAACATACCCTCGGCTTTTTAAATCGCCATTTAAGTCACAAACACTAACTGTCACTTGTTAAATCCTCCATTCTAGATTAACGGTAATGACACAGATTAAATATATTTTACAGTTATGCTGAATACATAAAATCTTAGCCGTTGCGTTGTCACGTACAACAAAGACTTAGTAACACTCGTGTTGAACACGAAAGACAATCCAGTTTTTATGTTCGTTTACACAAGCTAACGACTTCTGAGAAACTAAAGACACTGTCTTGTGAACTTCCCAGAACTATATTGTCGGAATTGTATCAAGTTCATTGTTCCAATATATTGTATAACAGTGTTCTGATATGTAGCACTATGTTGTTTGTGCGGGTTTTGTGCAGCCTGTTTAGGGGACATATCTATTTAAACTTAAACGGTACGGCTGTCTACTATAGAGCTGATAAAGCCAATCTTAGCTAATATAACAATTACTTTATTTATTTATTAATTTATTTATTCGTTGGTACACCAACAGCATTACATGTTACATCTACATAATTATTGTTACAATAATGAATCAGTTCTGACATGCTTGCCTATTACAGGTATACACAGCAATCACGTTAAGACAACAATCTGTTTTATGAAATTGCTGCATTAATTTTTGCAAAATTCGATACGGTGGTGAAGGACAACAAATACACTAATATATACAGGTTGTCCTGTAATTAATGGATAACCTTGAAATGTCTTATAGTAGAATTGATGGCCGTTCAGAAAAAATCAAGAAAAATATTTAAAGAAGTGCAATAGCTGGTCATACTTTTGACTGTCTATCTATTAGCATAATTAGTGTTTAATAATAAAACAACTAAAAACCGAGGGAATTCATTCATTTATGGTCGTAGTGTACAAGAAAGTTAAATATGGTAATTAAAAAAAAACATCTCAGGTAGTAGTTAGGATAGACTTTTTATCATTTTTTTTCTGAACGGCCATCAGTTCTTCTATAAGATATTTCAAGGTTATCCATTAATTACAGAACATCCTTTTATTTGTTGTGACTATCCACTATCCATCTATCTATACTCTTTGTATATGGCATGACGATATATAGATAGCTATATGGCATGACGAGCACGAACAAATTTACTTACATCTGTATATCTATGCAAATATAACTTGTAACATAATTTTGTCGATTGCTGTGAATTTTGTAAAAACAAACGACTTGGTCGTTGATTTTACAAGATTCACAACAATCGCTTTGTTAACTATTATTTCACAATCGACAGACAAAAACGAGACGTACAAACTACAAGAAACGTAATTAACTACGTTGCGCGACTTTTATTCTATTCAACAAAACACAATCTTGCAGATTGGCATAAATCATGACACAAAGTAATGTCAAGCCATTTATTAAGTGTACACAATAAGAACGTTATCAAAAATAATTCAGTAATTAGACGTTCCACACCTTTTAATTTTTCAATTACCTTATTAAGGCCAAGACTGAAACCAATTTATCTTAACTCAAAATAAGGCAGACTTTTATCTTTTACATTAAAACGACATTGTATGAGCGGACGTATTTATATTTTCATTCAATTTACATGAATGACCAGTAGTTCAATAGTGGATTCGTGGATTGATTCCCATAGCACATAGGCGGGGTCAATTTCCGAACGCACCCGCATCGAGCTCTAGTAACACCGTCGATCAATTTTAGTCGATTTTAATCCTTAAGTCGTTGTGATAAAGTTTCAATGCCACATTTTAAAAACATTTATCTTGGCGAAGAAACGAATTATTGTCTCATAACAATTTATTCTCTCCCCCTTTTAGACGGTGGTCATGCAATTTTTCAATCAAATCCGAATTGGTGGTGTTTCGTGCGTAGCGGCCGTTCTTTGTGACGTTTTGGCAGTTTCTACTTTTACCGTTTTACGAATAATAAATGTTTAGATATATCATTTAGATGTTTTAGCGAAAATAGCATGTAATATTAACGATTTTAGTTACCATTACTTATATCAAAGATCAAATCACAAGAGAATTGTAATGGTGGATTAATATTTTACGAAATTAATGTAAATAGTTTTCTATCTCGGGTATAAAGGGGTCCCACCGCACAAAAGCAAGACCCCGATAAACACTTTGCCAGTTTTCTTTGAATTTCTATAATTACAACAAGTTTTATACAATTATTATTACTACCACGGCAGTAACACAAAAACAAAATATTCCATAAATATGTTGCTTGTATCACCTTTATCATTTTTGGTTTTTGTAAGGCAGATCAACAGAAAAATATTTTAACAGACGGTGAAACACATTGTCAACTGCTGTGATGTGGGAACTACTTACCTACTTAATTTGCAACAGACAATCAAATCACTAAACATAAGTTTGATTTTAATAGTCCTTAATTGGCCCTTTAGAAACCGGGGATTTAAATGTAAAACTAGAGATGTACTTTTAAATTATTTCTTAAATTATTTCTATACCTCCTTATTAGGTTCCATGCATTGATATATTTAATACATCAATGGTTCCATACCACTAATACGATGCAAGATACAGCCTTTAAAAGCAAAAGGACAGTGTAGGTTTTGATAATAGGATCCCGTTGGCACCTTTTAATAAGGCACCCTTAAAAATAAAAGTGAAGACAACAACAAGTCATGATTTCCCAAACTATTACAATTCTAGTAGACTATCGACAGTAGTAGCATTTTCAAAATATTCTGTTTTGCTATTTTAACATAAGAGTAACAGAATAGGTGTGACTACCGCTGTGTAAATCTTAGAAAACATAAAAGTGTTGGCACTTTTTTATTACTCAGCTGTTTCACTTTGTTTTTGAAATTTTCAAAAAATAATTCATAAATAAGCAAAATTTTTATTCGTGTCAAGTACTCTAAGGCCTTTGTCAACTTCAAAATGACCGTTTTTGTGCATGAATACGAAGATAGTCTCTTTTGCGTACCTAATTATGACACCAATTACTTTTCTAGGTCACTTCACGATAGCAAACTTGCTTGCTTGTACATCGACACTACTAAATCATTTTATTTGACCACGTTAACTTAGTATAGGTTTTTACAATACAAATAGATATTTTTTAGTCACGAAATCTTGTAGGCAGGTAATATGTCATTGTCTCATCTTCTCAGCCGAAAGACGTCCACTTCTGGACATAGGTCTCCCCAAAGTCTTCCACACAATGTTATACCTACATTTTACTTTTAACCCGGCGTCATGGGGGTTGCGTCATTATGACCCAGCAACTTTTGATTTGCTTATAATTTTTATACGATGCGTGTGACGTTGCCGTTCTTCTCAGTAGCTGGAGGTATTGAAGTAAGTGCTTTAACTGGTGGACGAGCAGTCAGTCGGGTCGCAACCACGCTCGCGTTTAAAGTTAAAAAAGGTACATTTGACCCATCCCTGTAGTCAATACACTAAATTTGCGCCCTATTTTCGATGATAATTTCACATTGTTTTTAATATTTATTGGTGTGTTTTACCACTTTTATGATGAATTGCAATTTGTTTTTAGCTCAATTCGATGGGATTTTATAATCTTTTTTTGTAGGTACCTATGTATATCTAAAAATGGATCCAGAAGAATGGCAACGTTAAAAAAATAATTTCTATTCTTCAGGAATCGGATTCTGACGAAGAATTCACTGAAGAAACCGGTCTAATAATAAGTCAAATAAAAAACAACGCCGATTCTTGAAGAAATTAGGGCTGGCTCTTGTGACAGGTCAAATAAAAGACTACAAGAAAGTTATGCAATTGTCTCGAGAAATGCGAAATAGGATTGGACTATTTGTTGGCGAGTCTTCCAAAGATCCTCTAGCGAAATGAAATAAAGTTCGTAGGTGTCAAGAATAGTCGGCGGTAAAGGACCGTAAAACAATGAGCTATAAGCGATAGCTTATAGCTCAGTGGGGAGACCAATAGGCTACAATGCAGAGGGTCTCGGGTTCGAACCCACGTCGCGCACTGTCAGAACTGTCGGAAGTTATATGACTTTTCGAAATTATGTGCGTATTGATTGACAATTATTGCCTGCTCCGTGCCTCGGAGAGCATGTTAAGCCGTCGGTCTCGGCTGCCATGAACATCTATGGCAGTCGTTATTGGGACGTCAGTGCCCTCTAATATCCTGATTTCAGTGCCCTCTGATACCCTAAAGCTTCAGGTTGCGGAGGTCAGATGACAGTCGCTTCGTGTAAAAACTGATATCCAGTCAAATCCGGTTAGATTAGAAAACCGTCCCCAAGTGACTTGGGAATAATAAAGGCTAAGGAGAAGAAGAGACAACGCCTAAGAGTTAGACAGATACGCCCTTTTTTTTCTAATCTTTGGTTTTGGGTTCCACGTTACAGGGGGCAAGCCTATTATTTATCGGGCACAGCATTAACTTCCTGATGATTTTTGATAAAAATCTCCAATCTAACCATGTCTTGCATACTTTTTGTCTTTTTTAATTTGTTTATGTGTCAACACTGTAAATATACACTTTTCGATCTATCTCTACATATACCTACAAAGTGTCCCGTAAAGAATGGATAATTCTGAAACATCTCATACTAGAGCTATTGTGAGCATAAAGTAAAAAAGAATCAACAAATTGTATTTTTGAATATGAAATTTACTCCTCGTATTTACACGAAATAATATAAAATATTATACCATTCTTAAAACTGTATCGGTTTTCATTTATTGGCAGTCTTGGTTCACAGAAAAGCAAAAAAAGTATTGTGAGAAAGAAAATAATGACGAGCAAAATAAAAAATAAAAAAAAATAACATTTCACTATTGGCGAAATGTGCTGTAATACTCCCCTGCCGACCCCTTCGGAGATATACACGTGAGACTATGTACTATATACATAGATACTATACTTATTGTATAATATGTAAGTATGTATTTGCTTCATTGCTTTGATGTGTTGGTACCGCATACCTTATGTTTATTTATTGTATAGCTTCGGGCACCTAACACTTGTGAATCAGAGAGATAAATCGTACATATGTCCGTAGCAAAAAGGTTTTCTTGTTAGCCAATTCGTCATTACGCTGGCAGGTATACTTAATGAACTGTAGTTATGCCTACCTACATAAGTAATAAGTGTTATTTATCTTGTACTTATTATTCTACCACACATACATACGGCGACTAGTCACACACGACTCCAAAGCTTGGAGCATCGGCGTAAGGTTGCCAGTCTCTCGGTTTTCTATCGGATACATTTCGGAGAGTGTGCAGAGGAACTGCATAATTTGATTCCACCTTCCCCATTCTACCAACGGACGACCAGACAATCAGACCAGCGACACAGGTACATGGTGGATATACCACATTTACGCACGAAGCGCTTTGCTTCCACTTTTATAATGCGTACCGCAAAGGAGTGAAACTCACTACCTAAGATTTATGGGTAGTGGGCATTCCCCTATAAATAGGTATGTATTGGCTGCGTGTACTGTGCTTGACTCTTTAGCTTTATATCAAAAGGTTTAGCGTTTTAAGTACAGAAAGGGAATAGCTACTTTCGGCTTTGCGTGGACAAATTGCTCAGTAAAAAATCTATTTACAAATAATTATAATTAATTAATTAAAAAATATTAGACAATACCTCGTTGCAGGAAATATTTCGGTAAAAAAGGACGCATAATTAAATATTTAAACTGATTACAATCATAGGCACCGCCATTTTTCTTCTATTGCGCTCCATTCTGGGTTACCATATAAATAAACGTGCATTTTTAATAGGATACTTGTTTTTCTTAACATGTTCTTCTTTATTACATAAATAAGGTATCGTTTGTATAATAAATATAGATATTATTCAATCAATGAAATGCTCATTTTCAGTCAATTATAAGTGACAATATTGCAATATTATGTATATCAAGAAAAGGCATATTATAACAACTTGCTGCAGCTTTATTATCATACTTAGTTTGTTTTTAGTATAAGATATTAAAAAAGCAATGCATTTATTACTATAATTAATGTCCACGCCAAGCCGAAGCACCCTAACAAACTGAGCAATTCCAAATTCCTACGGGCACAAGTACACATCTACTAGATTTAGTCAAAACTTAATATTGTGCTTATTTAGATATACTTACTCTAGGTAATACCTGTTCTTAAAAGTATGCATTGAAAAGAGGTGGTAGGTTAACTAGTTAGCTAAGTGGCACGTAAGCATATTCGTCATTATCCTTGTGCTACCTACATACTAATTTAAAACCTACTATTAACAAAGATAACATGTTATTGTTAATTAAAGACTACTATAATAAATCGAAGCCATTTTGAGATTCATAGATGACAGCACTCTAATTTCAAAATAAGAACTGTCATGTTTTGCAATAGATGATAAGTTCGAAAATCAATTAATGATCGACACTATGCAATTTATTAAAACGTTGGTAGCAATTATTATTATCGGTATATGTATTCGAATAATACAATGGAAAAAAATTATAATCAGATTGCATAATATATTCGATTAATTAAACAATACAAGTGATAAGGTAGGTGGGTACTAATTTTTGTAACAATCATTCGTTGAATCGTTAAATAAACTTCATAAATCTCTCAAGTAAAAACTTAAAAGTGATAGAGTGAATTGAACTTACCATTGACAATGAACCTGTGTCTATCATTCAGGAGCTCCTTGTTCAGTTTCGGACATTCCTTACTCAGAACAACACACAAATCATTCAACTTCACACCGCTTTGTTTACTAACAATCTCAATGAAATAATTACACTTATCACTGTCAGCCGCGCCACTAATCAACTCAAAATCGTTTAAATTAAATATACCTTTTTTAACTAATACGTCTAGAATGTTTGTATCGCATAATTCTCGTAATAAAATATGTTTGTGTCGCAGTAAGCCGGCACAAACGTCCCCGACCGCGGCCATCGTTCGACTAACATTTCTAACAAACGGGCGGATGAAAAAACGCCATTCAATCGCCCCATTCAGACGGGGAACAGATGCGAGCTTGTAGGTATGCTCCACTTGGGTACCTACCTTACCCTTGAATAACGCGCCTGTTTTTAATATTTTATTTCCCTTTCTTTCTTTTAGTGATAGAGAAGGATAACAGTAAATGTTTGGTACATTGTTTGATAAGAGTTTAAACTTACGACTACGAGCATTAATCAATTATAACGTTGCTTAGATTCAACTTTAATAAATAGATGACTTAGTAGTATTAATAATTATTTGACTTGGCACTATTTTATTTTATTTATAACAGTACCTAACATATAAATCTATATATATTATGTATCTAAGATGGGTATATTTATCATAGATTTCTAATAAAAGTTAAGGATGTACTGGTTCCAATAAAGTTATAATAATATAAAATCCCACTTAAATCTGCTGAAGTGCCGGGCAGAGAGCACTCCTACACCAGATATTATGTTAAGGACACGCTGCTGTATTTATTGCACCTAATTCTATGCACCCATTGACGATCGTGCCAATATAAATTCTTTATTCTAGAATAAATCAAACAACTTGGATGCGAGCAGAAGAAATAAAAAAATATATGCGTCACAAATAGTTAGAGCTTTAGAACAAATACATTAAACTTATGGTTTGCTTTAGAACAACGACTATTTGTAGATCATATATTATGTATCATAATTCATAACTCATACTCATAACAAACGATCGAGTCGCGAATTTTCACATTTTGCCTGGTCTGGTAAACGAAGCTGTTACTTCTTGCTCGATATTCGCGTAAATTATTTTGGCAGGTAATGCCTAGTGTAATTAACGAAGTTTTACCTATCTATGAATATAAATATATTTAAATAGGCAACCACAAAACAGCTTACCTATTTCTTCCTTATTTGTCTAACGATTTTCTTTTTTATCTGTCGAGACTCGAGTTGCTACTACGTGTAGTATTGTGTTATCAAAAAAAATATATGTAACAGTAAGTAGTTAGTTTTCGTTTCCAACGGATTTTCTTTTTTTAATAATTGTTTGCAATATTTATGTGAATGATTTCGATTAAATAAAATTATTTGTTGTTATTTAACAAACAATTTATATCATGTTTTTGGTCGAATCTCAATCTCTGGGGAACACTGGTGTATCACTAATTACGTACGTAATTGACACCATTATTCTATACCTAAGCAATCAATCAATCTGATATTGTTTACACATTACAAACTACTGAACAATGAACATAGATAACAATTATATGCATATTATGTATAGGTATGTGACTTTTGGACACGGTGAATGTATATTGTACATTGCGTAATGCAATCATGGCCACATTGGATCATGAATATAAAAGTAACATAATTTGAGCTTGCACACGCCGGTATCAAACAAGATCCGCTATGACTGTTATGTGACAAAGGCTTTTACTTTTATATTTACGTTATTATCTCTCAGAAGGAGTTGGCAGAAGAGTACTACTCCCAAGTTTCGGCAGCTAAGGTGTTAGTAACTAAGGTGGTCCCGCGTAATTAGAGTTGCCACTGTTATTTTGAACGAATATACTAAGAGTAAGTAAGAGTACCTACAGAGCAGCGATAGCTCAGTAGGGAGACCAACAGACTGCAATGCAGAGGGTCTCGAGTTCGAACCCAGGTCGCGTACCTCTGACTTTCGGAAGTTATATGACTTCGAAATTATGTGCGTATTGATTGACAATTATCGCCTGCTCCGTGCCTCGGAGAGCACGTTAAGCCGTCGGTCCCGGCTGCCATGAATATCTATGGCAGTCGTTATTGGGAGAGTGTCGACACAAAAGATCCCACTGGGTCGAAGTGTCGCCGGTCTGCACTGACTGGCTGTTAGTAACATTTAACATATTATATTTATTATCAATGAACATCTTAACCGTATCTTTGCAATATATGTCTATATTAAGATAGATAAACAATTGTTTTATTCAATTTAGGAAATCTCTTTAACGTTGCTTTAAGTGCACAATTAAATAAAAGTTGACATAGGTAAAATAAAGTAGTTTTATGTACTTTATGTTCCTAATAAAGTACGTTTACCCGAAATAACGTACAATACTTTATTATAAAGTACGGTTGGCAACCCTACGCGTAATAACGAGCAAGCCTATTTACAGTACCAGACTTTACTGTGATTTTATTGACATAAATACCCAATAACACTTTGCCAGATCTGGGAATCGAAACTGAGACTGCATAAGCACAGCAGTGGCGTAGAATTCCTCTGTCATTTGCACAATATGTAGTGGAATACATTTTTTTTTATACTTCTAAGGTGGCAAACAAGCATACCGCCCACCTGATGGTAAATGGTCACCGTAGCCTATGGACGCCTGCAACACTAGAGGCACCACTTGCGCGTTGCCGACCCTTTAGGAAAGGAAGAAGAGAAAAAGGAAGTGGGAAAGAGAAGGAGCGGGAAGGGGGAAAGAGGGTGATTGGGCTTCCGGCACTCTCACTCACCGAACGAAACACAACAGTAGGAATACTGCTACTTCACGTCGATATTCTGTGAGAGGATAGTCCTTCCCCGGTCGAGCCGGCCCCATTCATGCTGAAATCAGCGAGGCTCTACTACTCATAAACGCACATCATGTGAAATTGAACTGAACTCTGTATCGAACTCGAGACCTCTGCGTGGCAATCCAACAGTCTCCCGCTAGAATATCGCTGCATATTTATAGTCACTTTTGTATATAATTAATATAAATGGTACATTTGACTTTGTCCAAGGTTATTCTCAGACCAATTTATAGTTAGCCCGAGTGTTGAACGGCCAAAAACTTGTCTATTAATTGTGCTAAAAATGTGTGACACATAAACTTGTTAGGCAAAAGATGCATAAATAATATAAGAAACATATACATATGTATGTAAATATACAGATAAACTATATATGACTAAGCAAGGCATATGCATAAATAAATGTAATATGACGCGTAGCCGTGTTCGTCTTATAATACAGGAAGTTGTTAGCACGGTGAAATAAACAAATTCGGTTAATTGCTTGTAGCTAGTTTAGGTACGTAAATATAATAATCTATACTGTTCAAGTAACTATAAGTTCATAGTGTCGATGTAATACCGATGGAGTATTCCGCTTTCGGCACCAATTTTTTGGGTACCTATGGTTTCGGCACCTAAGCTATTCCACTTTCAGCACCAATAGGTATTTTATTCCACATTCGACAGTTTCGACACCAAGCAAAAATACCTATTGGTGCTGAAAGTGGAATAGCTTAGGTGCCGAAAGCGGAATACTCCATACCGATTGGTGTCTCTAGATGGAATGTGCGTGTAATATTATTAAGCTGAAGAGTTTGTTTGTTTATTTGTTTGGTTGAACGCGCTAATCTCAGGAACAAACGATTTTAACATTTTAAAATTTTTTGGATAGCCCGTTTATCGAGGAAGGCTATAAGCTATATAACATCACGATACGACCAATAGGAGCGGAGCATCAATGAAATATGTTGCAGAAACAGGGAAAATTCTCTTATGTGACGCAGACGAAGTTGCGCTGGTCAGCTAGTTGGCAATAAGATCGTTCAACACACTTTGCATGATCCAGGAATCGATCCTGAAATCTATTGCACATTCAGAATCACTGCGCCGCCGAGACAGATTATATTATTTTGTTCTTTTAAAAAATAAGCACATCTTTCCTAGCACTAACTAAAAAGTTTGAAATAGTATGTAAATTAATTTATTTTTTAATAATATATTTTTGTTAATAAATATAGTATTAGTTAATTTATGTATCCAAGAAATATTTACACATTTTTATGGAAATAAAGATTTTTGACTTTGGTTATGATGGTTTTGTTTTGTTTATGAAATAAGCAGAACTAAACGTTTAGGTAAGCTTTGCATTTGACACATGCAATCGAATCGCGTTCCTAGTATTTCGACATTTTTTGACTGATGTCGTTCAATTCTTCGTAACTATGGTTACATACCGTATTGATATGTAATAAAGAAAAAAGAAAACAAAGTAGCAATCTTAGGAATATCGTCAATGAAAGAGTATAGTTAAGTAAATAATAATTTGTTTGAAAAAGATAGGTAAGTAAATTAACCTGTATAATCTTGACGAAATTTAAATGTAATGTGATTATAAAAGTATATTATAGACAATAAAACCTCAATAAGGATTAAACTTAAAATTTAAGTCAGTTATTGTCGAATTTTGATCACGGGGGACCGCTAGTAATACATTATTACATAACGGATCTTAGCTACACTAGTTAATATTCAAAGGTATATAAATACATAGTACATACATATATACATAGACTCACGCCTGTTTCCCAGAGGAGTAGGCAGAAACTACGGATTTCCATTTGCTACGATCCTGAAACACTCATTCACTTTCATCAGAATTCTCATACACGCGCGTCGGTTAAAATAAGAAAAATAATAAATATAAACACTATAAATACTTATTATTTATCGACGTTTCGACCGACTTGCATCGATCGTGGTAACAGGTTGACACTAAGTAACCACGATCAAATATTTACCAACGCGATTAAGACTCCTTGTCTAATATCGTATTATGTGTACAAATCGCGAGAGTCTAAGAACATTCATTGCCATTCATATTCATGCAATAAATGATTTATGTCGCATGAGTCGCATCAATAAATTATTACGCTGCGATTCAAGGTTGTAAATAGAACCGTCCAATCGCTCTCAAGGGTGTCGGGTAGGCGGACACAGATTAAATAGCTCTATATAACTGATAGACGACCCTCATTGATTCAGTGGCGTATGTGTCCTTTGACAACTGCTGAGTGTATGGACATAGGTTTGTTAGACCAATTAAAAGCCAAAAATAAATAACGTCAAGGGTTATTTGGCGTTTAATTCGTCTCGTGGTATGATTTTGCGCTTGTGTGCATGCGATTGTGAAGTCTCAGGTCTCGAATTAGAGTAATGTTATTGAGTTTTCTGTCAGGATAATCTCAGTAACAACAGAGTGTAGAAGTGCATGTCCGCTATTCCTATGGGGAGTAAGACATAGAGACTAAAGGCGCGTGTCTGTTAGATAGCACAAGAAAATAATCATTATTCATCATCTACTCAATTGTTGAACATCTCCACTTGTATACAAGTGAAACCTGCATGCAATTTGCACACTCTCGCAAACATGTTTCCAATGCAAGCAACTTGTACGCAAATGTGACTTCATACTTGCATGCAAGAGTTGCCTAACGAAATCGCGCCTTAACACCATACTGACAAAAGTGAGTGCAATACTTATCTACCCATTTGGGTAAGAATAGCATGGACAAAGGAGTTAGAAGTACTTGCATGTACTGATGGCGTGGTCGTTTTAATTGTTGCCTCGCAACTGCTACTGCGATGAGTGCGCTGGTTCGATCCCCACACGGGACAAAACTTTGTGTGATCCACAAATGGTTGTTCCGAGTCTGGCTGTCCTGTATGTTGTTTAAGTCCACAAGACACGCTGAAATTATTCTAAGTGTAAATTGACATGTGGACTTAAAATCATTTAATAATAATATTTTTATTTCAGACCAATGATCCATATAGTGTTAGTATCACCTTAGCCTATTGTTAGTAATAAATAATAAATAAAATAAACTAATTAAAGACATGTACATCTGCACGCACATGTCTACGCACCCAGTGCTGTATAAACGGTCCATCAATTTTTCCGCCAGAGTTGCCAGGACATTGTTGGAACTATCCCTGACTCGCCGAAGCATTGACGCACATCGTTTGCGCATGATGGCATAAAAGTCATCTAGCCTTTCGTCCGCAAACATACCCGAAGCGCTACAGAATCGAGGTAGTCCCAACAACATCCTTAGCGCGTTATTATACTTAACCATATTTTAATTTGTTTTTAATTATTTTATTTATGATATTTGCATATTTCATCATAACCACATATTATTTTATCTTTTGTTTTTTAAAAAAGATTACTCCAAATTACTAGTATTCTAGCTAGTCAGCCTATATGGCGTAGTGGTTAGTGTAACCGACTGCCACGCCTGAGGTCGCGGGTTCGATTCCCGCACAAGCCAAACATTTGGCTGCATGAACATGGATGTTTGTCTTGGTCTGGGTGTTTCTATGTATAACATGTATGCACTTACAAAAAAGAAAAGTATATATGTATGTGTATCTATTGCCTAGTATCCATAGTACAAGCTCTGCTTAGTTTGGGCTAGATAGTGTTGTGTGTATGTGGTAGAATATTATATTATTCTTGTTAACCCCTCCAGCTAATCTAGAATGCTTGTAATAAGATTGGGTTCACGTCGGTAGTGTAAAGGGTGGGTTTCGAACCCATTGCACTACCGCCGCTTTAATGTTTTTGTATATTAATGTCTCCATTGTCATTTACTAGATACCAGCGCCGGATTATGACACAAGTCACACATTTTAAAACAAAATATCCCTATATCACTTTATAGTAATAATAATATTCTATTACAAACACACACCACCATCTAGCCCAAACTAAGTAGAGCTTGTACTATGGGTACTAGACAATGGATAAACATACATATATATTTTTTTTGTAATTACATACATATTATAAGTATATAGAAACACCCAGACCAAGACAAACATCCATGTTCTTGCAGACAAATATTTGGCTTGTGCGGGAATCGATCCCGCGACTTTAGGCGTGGCAGTCAGTTACACTAACCACTACGCCATCCAGGCCGCCCTTGAATCGATCGAAGTTGAGAACTCATGCATAGCAGTCGCATACATTATCGCTGCACCACTAAGGCAATAAGTAAAAAATGTGGTACATTTATAACTATAAATGTACCACATTTTTTGCATATTATAATATTCGTTCGCACATTTCACCAAAGTTGGCACGCAAATTTAAATTTAAAAACAAAAATGTATTATTGACAATTGTTGAAGTCTATACACATAACATCAAATTACACTATAATATTATTAACATTAAGAAATAAATACGCTTGAGGGAAGAAGTATGCTCGATATTATTACATTATTATTCAATTACATACACGGAAATTATAATAAAATCATTTAAATCACATGCTATAAAATTTTAAATTAATTACAAATCAGGATTAAAATTTTAGATTTCGAACATTCAGATCGAAGAATTCATTGATGTTATAAAAAGTGTGTTCTATAAGCCATTTTTTTAATTCATTCTTCATTTTTGTTAGTGGCAATTCGCGTATGTGCTTGGGCTCTTTATTAAAAACTCTTATGCACATTACGTAACAGTTGTTTTGGAATAAAGAACTTCTACATGATGGCATTAATAATCTAGTGGGGTCCCTTTTACCTATGATTGAATTGTCACGAGCATTGTTAAATTCTTTTGAGAATTTCTGTACATGTACGCAGATTTCCAGTATATATAAGCCTACAAGAGTGAGTATTTTGTTATGTTTAAACAGTGGTCGGCATGAATCTAGTGGTTCCACGTTACACAAGGCTCGTATGCATTTTTTCTGGCAAATAAAGGCCTTATTTATGTCTGTCGAGTGTCCCCATAATATCAATCAATATCGTAGTATCGATTCCACGTATCCGTAAAAAGCAATTTGCGCCGCAGGTTTTCCTGCAATGTACTGTAGGTTTCTGAGTGCAAATACATATTTATTTAGTTTGGTACATACGTTTTGGACATGTACTTTCCAGTTACAGTGTTGATATATATATATTATATACCTAAAAATTTCGTATCAATTACTCTGGATAGATTTTCACCTCGGTACGTGATATTTAATGTTTCATGTGGTGTCTTATAATTACTGAATTTTATAAATGTTGTTTTGGTTATATTAGCACATAGATTATTGGATTGAAGCCATGTCATTATTGATTCAACTGTATTATTTAAAATTGTATTAAAATTACTACTAATGTAATTCATAGGTATAATTACAGAAATGTCATCAGCAAAATGTATAGATTGATGGGGTGTTATTACTGGAAGATCGTTTATGTATATGATAAACAGAAATCTGTTTGTATGTATACACGTATAAGCAGCATGCAGATGATAGAAAGAGTATTATATCCCGCGTAATAGATCGGATCTATTCCCATCTACCAGATATTTCCAGACTCCGTGTTGCCACAGATTAATTTTTCCACTAGCTAACCAAAAATGTTGTAAAAACAGGGAAAATTCTCTTAAGAGTGTTCTCGTTTAAAAATGACAATAAACCTAAATTCGTGCTTTGTAAACCTTAAATTACTCATAAATGCCAACAGTTTGTAAAAACTAATTTCTGCACCGTATTAAGCATATCTTTATATTGTATTTGTATAGAATGAATATTGAAAAATGTAAATAACTATGCAAATAAAAGTATATTTTGAACACATATTTTTGAGATTATACGGGAAGGCTGAATTTCGAAATGAAATTACGAAACAACAGTGAGTCGAAGGAGTGTGAAAAAATACAAGGAAAGAAGAAAAATACTGTTAATTTTGTATAACATAGAAAAGTTACTTTAATTCATTAAGTACCTAAAAAAAAATATTTCCCTAACCTAAATTTTACAAAATAAAACATCATTTTTATTTAATATTTAGGCTCAAATAACTGAAAAAAGAAACACTATTCATAAGTGGAGTTCAAGGAAACAAAAGTTAGTAAAAAAAATAATTAAATTATATTATTATATCGACACTATAATTTTATTTTATTCTATTTAGAGTTTTAGCAAAAGCTTGTTTTCAAAAATGTTTTCTACTACTTATTATTTTTTTTTTTACTTTTTAGTTATCGCTAAGTTATTGTATTTTATTTGTATTTTCCTCAGCAGACCCTATCATTTAATACCCATATCATGGAAGTGCACAAAAAATAACAAAATAAACTGACAAGAAACACCTGGACGCCGAGCTTCAACATGTCAAGCAAGTACTGCAAGACAACAAGCTCCAACAGCCGCGCCGGTGTCACAGATCCCGAGAAAAGCCAGCCACAGTTGAGCTCCAGCCTGCTATACTACCTTGTGTAAAGGGTGTCACTGACAAGATTGGCTATATCTTGAAGCGAGCTTCAATCAACACATACTTTAAGCCGCCAACGAAGATAAGTCAATTTTTACCATCCGTCAAGTGCCAACTACCTTTACAAGATGCAGGGGTCTATAAAATAGATTGTGACTGCGGACTCTCATACATTGGTCAAACCAAGAGAAGCATAGGCACCCGCATAAAAGAACACATAGCTGATGTAAAACACCAACGCTCGTTGAAGTCTGCTGCGTGTGAACATGTGCAACAGGGGACCAACCACTACCTGAGATTTGACAAACCACAGATGCTCGCTAAAGAACACCGATTCCTACCAAGGATGCTTCGCGAGGCTATTGAAATCAAGAAACATCCTAATTTCAATAGAGAAGATGGTTGGAATGTACCACCAGCTTGGGATCCAGTAATTCAACTAGTCAAACCCAAGAAGAAGAAAACCACAGCTAGACTTCACGATACTTTGAGTTCATTCTGCGTATATAGAAACACCCATGATTAAATTATGTTCGGGTACTTTGAAATAACTACACTGGAACATCGAGACAACTACCATCTTAGTCTCCCCGTGACCATGGCTGCTGAAAAGCAACCGAAACGTCGGGGAAAGTGTAAAAATAAATCTAAATAGTATAATAGTATAGTAATAGTATAAATAGTTTTAATAGTTTCAATAATTTAATCAGCTTAAAAATTTTTAAAGTTTAATAGTGATTATAGTAGTGTAACAGTTTTTCAAAATTTTGTAATAGTGTCAAATAAACAACGCGATAAAATCCGTATACAGGGTGTCCCAAAACTCAACGTCAAGCCGAAACGGGGTGACAGGATTGATCATAACCATCACGAGAAAAATCTGAAAAAAAATCTATCCCATGCAGTTTGAAAATTATGGGCATTTTAAGAAAAACCTAGAAATTTGATCAAACTGTACCATTTTTCGGTTATTGTGGTTATTATTTTTTATTTTTGTTCATTTGAACTTTAGAAACGTAATCCTAAATAACATTTCTAGAATCCCAATAAAAAATAATGACACAATTGCCTTAAGTTCCCGAGAATTGAGACTATTTGTTAAACTACGAATTTAAAATTTTCAAGATTCGTCGACTTTGACAGGCCCTCCTATAAAAAAAATGTACTAGAGTGCCTTGGCAAGTAGCATTAAAAGTTGGCGCATTTAATCAGAATTCTAAAATAGTACAATACTTGTTAGTTCCATACAATAGAAAAGAGTAAAAAAATTAAAACCTCAAGTAACCCGATTTTTGCTATCAGATTTTACTCAGTTAAAATGTTTTTAATTCGCACAAGCTCTAGGTAGGTTCTTAATTTTAAGGCAAAATGATGAGAGAGATGGATAATGGGTATGTTTGCCATGAGTGAGCGAGACAGATAGTGACGCCACGCATTGAGACGGAGATGCGTCGTTTAAACGAGTGCGAATGAAACAGATAGATGCTATGGCATCTATCTGTTTCATTCGCACTAGTTTCAGCCAAGCAAATGGCTACGCTACCAGTCCGACACCAAGCAGTTAGTACGTTTCGCTCATTCGTCTACTGCGCACGTTCGTATTCGCTTGTGTTGATTTAGTACTGACAACTTTGGCTTCTCTTTTTGGACTTGAATCTTTGTGAATTGGACTTGTTGATAACATACCGGCAACTTTGGCTTCTCTCTGGACTTTTGTGTTGGCATCCTTTTTATCTACCATGCCTACGCGCTACACTTCACAAGAATATGCGAACATGCACCTCATTTATGGGGAATGCAGATGCAACGCAAGTGCTGCCGCTAGACTTTATCGTGAAAGATATCCAAATTTAGAGCGCTACCCGGATCACCGCGTGTTTGTTAATGTGCACCGTTCACTCACAGAGGGCGGCCATTTCCCGAATCAAATACAGGCTGGAGGTAGACCTGTGTTTCCTTTCCAGGAAGAAGTATTGCAAGAGGTCGCACGTGACCGAAGTATTTCCGTATGTGGAATTGAAGAAAGAACGGGAATACCGAAAAGCACTGCTCATCGTATTTTACAAAGAGCCGAAATGCATCCGTTTCACGTACAACGAGTTCAAAGTCTTCTACCTCGAGATTATCAGGAAAGGATTTCTTTTTGTAGAACAATGCTACAGAGGCATAATGAGAATCCCCAATTCATCCAAAAAATTCTCTGGTCAGATGAATCGACATTTAAAAAAGATGGTTACATGAACTTGCACAATTATCACGAGTGGCATGTGGAGAATCCACATTTAATGCGAGAAGATAGATCCCAGTATCGTTTTAAAGTAAACCTGTGGACCGGAATTTTAAACGGTAAAATTATTGGGCCTATTGAACTGCCTGAGAACTTGAATGGAACTAATTACCTACATTTTTTAAGAGAAGATTTACCAACCCTGTTAGAGGACGTACCACTAGCAGATCTTCGCGACATGTGGTTTCAACAAGATGGCTGCCCAGCGCATTTCGCAGTGCAAGTAAGAGATTTCCTTGACCAGGAATATCCGGGAAGGTGGATTGGACGTTCGGGCACTATCTCGTGGCCCGCCCGTTCACCAGATTTAAATCCCCTGGATTTTTTCTATTGGGGAGTTCTCAAAGAAAAAGTTTACTCAAAGCCCATTGAGAACGTAGCCGACCTGCGTGAACGCATTTCTCAAGCAGCTGAGGCGATCAACTCTCGAAGATATGCCCGACTAATAAGTAGATCTTTTTTAAGAAGATGTAGGGCTTGTATTGAGGCTGATGGTAAACAATTTGAACATTTATTGTAATAAAAAACGTTATTTCTCTATCATCTGACTTTTATTCCAACAAACCTAATTATTTTACTAATTTTACTAACTTTTTTTCACTTTGGTAAAAGTGGCGTCACTATCTGTCTCGCTCACTCATGGCGAACATACCCATTATCCATCTCTCTCATCATTTTGTCTTAAAATTAAGAACCTACCTAGAGCTTGTGTGAATTAAAAACATTTTAACTGAGTAAAATGAGATAGCAAAAATCGGGTTACTTGAGGTTTTAATTTTTTTACTCTTTTCTATTGTATGGAACTAACAAGTATTGTACCATTTTAGAATTCTGATTAAATGCGCCAACTTTTAATGCCACTTGCCAAGGCACTCTAGTACATTTTTTTTATAGGAGGGCCTGTCAAAGTCGACGAATCTTGAAAATTTTAAATTCGTAGTTTAACAAATAGTCTCAATTCTCGGAAACTTGAGGCAATTGTGTCATTATTTTTTATTGGGATTCTAGAAATGTTATTTAGGATTACGTTTCCAAAGTTCAAATGAACAAAAATAAAAAAGAATAACCACAATAACCGAAAAATGGTACAGTTTGATCAAATTTCTAGGTTTTTCTTAAAATGCCCATAATTTTTAAACTGCATGGGATAGATTTTTTTCAGATTTTTCTCGTGATGGTTATGATCAATCCTGTCACCCCGTTTCGGCTTGACGTTGAGTTTTGGGACACCCTGTATAGTAGTTTAATTTCAAAAAATAAACTGGTCCGCCATCTTGGGCCGTCCACCATATTAGATTTAGAAGAACGTCACTTAGATAACCATGCATTGTCATCTAAACTAAATGTGTATGCAAAATTTTATCTCAATCGGTTGAGGATAACTGCTTTAAAATTCAGTCGCAAGATTTGACCCGAACATACATACCTACATACAAACATTGCAAGATCAATTTCAACTAAACTATTTAGGTAAGAAAGGTCGTATGTACAATATAATTTCTTAAAAGAAATGTTAACTTTCATGATCAAAAGGATCAAAACAGATTAGTCGTTTTTTAAACGTACAGCACGCGCGCGTGTACCTTGCTATAGCATACAGCCGCATCGGGAGCTAGTCAATACCTACATCACGGGCGGCGCGTTTACCGAGAACGCTCTTAATATGTGAAGCAGATGAAGTTGCACGGGTCAGCTATTATTTATACGAGTATACACGCTTCTGTGACACAGCGGTAGTGTGCATGACTCAAGCGTAGTGTTCTTATTTTATTTGGCAAGAAATTCTCAGGATCAGCATGATATCTGGAAGTGTTCCCGGTAGGTGGCAAAAAGCTCGCCTGCTATTATGTGGGAGCTCTCTGCCTACTTCATTTTAACCTTGCGATAGGCTAGGTAGGGTATTACAAGCTGGAAATGAGACGGGAAGTGGCCCTTGCTACGTATCTCTTCAAAGTGTTGCGAGGGAAAATTCACCATCCGACGGGTGAGCTTAGGTTTAACGTTCCGGATGACTACGTGGGACGGCGGCGGCGGCGACCGCAGCTGCTGGCGGTACCGACAGCGCGTACAAACTTACTGCAACAAGCGCCACTGACGCGAGCATTGTGCATACTTAACAACGTAGCTGACCGCATTGACTTGTTTTCGTGTTCAATAAATGAATTCACAAAGGGCACTTACTGGATAGCTAGTTGTGATCATCAAAATAATCTTTAGTTTTAGTTTATTAAGTGTGTAATTGTGTGACTTCTCTATCGCATTGGTATTTCTATTACTGTAATGAATTAATGATAGATGAAAGTATGTATGTAAATAAATAAATAAAAAAAAAAACTTATACGCGAGTTGCTTCCCTACCAACCCTACTGACAATTACATTGTGGGGGAACAGAGTGTGATGTCCCTCCAACACAAGGGAAGATCCTCGGACCAGGTTGGGTGATCGTGCCTGGCGGGCCGTAGCCCGATGGTTGATGTCGGGAGCTTGTATATATACTTAGTTGCTGTGTAAATGCTACTTGTATGATTCATGATTGTTTAACGTCATTCTAAGCACAAACAATGATAACTAGGTGCAATGCAGCTGTTTTGTGACTAATCATTTTAGAAATCTCTCTTATGATATCTGGCGCCAATTTTGTGTAACCAATCGATCAATTAAACTGAACTAGGACAGAGTTGCTTAAATAAAGTAGCACCTTATAGTTTAATCCACAAGGTTCTTATCTGCTTGAACATAACAACTTAAGTTACCGTGATGCAATACAATTGGTATAAGACTAATCGAAATAATGATCTCAGATAAATAATTCGCGGTGGCTTTAAACCTGTGACAACTCCGCATAGACGAAGAAATTCAGCCTACTTTCAAAAGATGGCGCTACATACAACAAGCACTCAAATGACGTCACACAATTCTGCATCGCACAAGTGGAGTTTAGACAGCGACTAACTATATTATGTACAAGCTGCCGACATCAACCGTTGGGCCGTGGCTCGCCAGGCACGATCAACCAGCCAGGTCGGAGGATCCTCCCTTTGTGATGGATCCTATGAACTAAATAATGTTATCTATTTTATAATAATATATAATAATGGATGTAGGCGACTTAATAATTGCATTTCGTAACCACCAATTTGGAACCAAAAACATAGAAAATAAATAATATCCATATCGGCTACAAGTACCTATTACTTGTTCACGAAGCCAAGCAATAAGTTTGTTTAGTACTTACCCCAAATAGTTAACTAAATTGTGAATTGTCATCGATTGGTTGCAACTTCGCACGTAGTCGCTCATCGCTGCTCACTGCACTGTTTGTCGTAGCTGGAAGTGGATGCGAGTCGGTGCGACAGAAGTCGCGCGACATCGCCGTCACGCTACACAGGCCCTAAAATGCACAACTAATTGATCCTTATTTTTTACCTTAGGCTAATTGGTTTCAAACTACTCAACTAGTCGAGCTTAGGGTAACTTAAACCCAACTGATAAGCTAAGTTCAAATGATTGTACAATTAGGAAAATCCTAATAATTAATCTATGTATACCTACTAATACTATAAAGCTGAAGAGTTTGTTTGTTTGGTTGAACGCGCTAATTTCAGGAACTACTGGTTCGAATCTTTTAGTGTTGGATAGCCTATTTATCGAGAAAGGTTATAGGCTACATAACATCACGCTACGACCCACGGGGGTGGCGCAGTAACTATAAACGTGGGTGAAACCGCGGGCGCATATAGTATTGAATAAAATTTTATGAATATCTTTCAATGAATAACAACAGCATATGTAACATGTTTAGTAGAGTTACTAATGCTAATAATACGATTAGTTCAACAATTCTAATAATCTGTGGCTTCATTTTATTAACTGTTACGTTTTGTTTGTTTGACGTATTCGACGTTTACTTTATAACCTAAATAGTATTATTTTGTTATTCGGTAAAGTGTTTTATTTCTTATTGTATTAATGTGTTAACAGTGAAGAGATTTTGTTTTGTTCACATTAACGTAGTAAGATGGCTCCTACAAAGAAAAATGCTTTAGATGGTAAGATTTTTTGGTAAAGTTTGGTATCAAATTATATAAAAGGAGCTTATGTTTAGGCTGGCTTTTTCTTATATTCGACAGAATTATCATGTTTTATAAATGTAAAATAAGTGTGACGATTGTCCTAACTACCAGAATAATACCTTACATCATTGTAAGAATGAAACATTACTGTATCTGATGAATATGCACTAAAGTTGTATGTTGATTACAGATACAGATTCCGGCTCTGATTCCGATAGTGGGTCAAGTGCAAGCCACAGTAAAAGTCCCAGCCCAGCGCCTTCAGGCAAGGAGGGCAGTCAATCCAGGTAATTATGTACAATTTAATATAATTTTACTTACTTTCACTGATTTGGTCTTATTATTCAGTTATATTTGTTACATAGTTGTATTGGATCTTTAGATAGACATGATTTTTTCTTTTATCTTGTATTTAACTGACTTAAGATAAATTACTAGCTATGCCAAAGATTTAAATCATATATGCTGTACTTCTATCACACAGAGTGACCATGTTGTGGCTAAATCATAAAATTTATCACTTCATGAAATGGCAGACCATTTCATAAAATAGTAGTATTTCATGATATGTCTAGCTAAATTTAACCATATCCTAAACAACAATATTTGATGATATGTCATTCCATGTTTAGCCAAAAAACTTGTTACATTTCACTTCACTTTTATCTTCAATTGATGCATTATTTTAGCTGTTGCATTGCTAAAAGCAAACAATACCAGCGTCTCTAATAATGTAACTATTTTGCAATGTGATTGTTAATGTTTGACCATATCATGAAGTAGCCATCTAATTGCTTTAAGATATAGCAGCATCGGTGAGACAAGGCCATAACTGCACTTTTTGTAATATTACGTGAAAACCATTTCAATGTTTTCTTTATATTCTATGTCATACTATTTTGCTCACACAGTCTTTAAATAATTGTTTTTGGCTTTAAATAAGGCCAGTACTTTTCTATTCAGTGCATGTTCTACACAGGAGTTAAATATTTTATTTATTATGTATTTTTATATTAAATTGTATTATCATATTGTCAAACACTGATAATTCACCATTTCATGAAAAACAACCAAATCATGAAATGGTTTGCCTCATCATGAAGTGCATCATTTTATGATCTGGCCAAAACATCCACACTAGAAATAGTTAGCTACACATTATATAGAAAATGATAGGGTACAATATTTAAAATTCAGATGCTATGATGGCATTGTGTGTCAGATGGCCACATCTAGTTAGGTGACTATCTTTAAATGTAGAAGGCCACATCTATGTCATATATTTAAATCTTTGGGCCATGCAGCATAGTGTCCCTATAACTAAATATTATAATAATAACAAAAGTGTTTATTCTATGTGTCTAATGTGTTAAATATTGTTCAGATATCCATAGGATTTGTTGGCTAACAAAATATTAGTCACAGACGTGCTTGTCACAGACCCTTATGGCGTTGAAATATCCAAATGAGTACAGTAATAAGTAGCAGAACATATAATAAGCAGAATCCAACCTAAGACCATATAAGTTAATTTAGATGGCTAGTTTAATAGGTGCCATGTAATCAATATTATAAACAATGATCAGCTTTGCTAAATACATCAGAGCTCATCAGAAAATAAACCCAAATCGAATAATTAGGAGATGCCATAACCAAAATACCGTATGCATATACAATATCTACAAGAGACAGAAAAATTGTGTGTTCAATGTTGCCAAGTTTGGCCAACTTTTGTATTTAATATGCAGTCATCGAAAATTGCTAGATATGTCTTCATAAGTATTAAAGTATTTTAAACATTTTTTATTTATAATATTTTATTTCAGATCAGTATCCCATAGTCCCGCGAGTCGCAAGTCAGGAAGTGAATCTCCAAAATCAAACCATTCAGCCAATTCCAGGAGATCATCCAATGCTTCAAATGTTTCTAGAAGCAAATCCAATTCACCAGTACGATCTAACAGATCGCGATCAGGGTCTGCTCAAAGCCACAAATCTGCCTACTCAAGCCCTAAGTCAAATGCATCTGGGAGTCCTAAACAAAGAGCTTCAAGATCCAGAAGTGGTTCCAGAAGGTCTCGTTCGGGTTCTGGTAGTGCTAGATCAGGTAGCCCAAAGAGCCGCTCTGCTAGCCCACAATCAGGGCCACATAGCCCAAAATCTAGATCTCAGAGCCCAAAATCTAGATCCCAAAGTCCAAAATCAAGATCACAGAGTCCAAAATCTCAATCACATAGTCCAAAATCAAGATCACAGAGCCCTCATCCTCAGTCACCAAAATCTGGTGCAAAAGGCAGGTCACGTTCCAAATCTGGGAGTGCTAGTCCAAAAGCCAGGAAGTCTAGATCAAGATCAGGCAGTGCCTCTTCTAAAAGTCCTGTGGCTAGGCAAGATGTTCAGGATAGCCGGTCAAACTCTCCAAATCTTATGATAGACGATGAGCAGAATAAGGACAAAGCCAAGAGCCGTTCAAGGTCAGTATTTAATATTAAAACCAAATGTTAATAACTGATAATAATACTGTCTGTCATCCTGTGGCTTCACTGCTGCATAGCAAATGTTGCTATAAGCCAAAAATCATGTATTTTCTTAAAATTACTAGGTTTCTAATCACTCATTTAATTCTTAACTAAGACTTTCAAGGTGATAAATACATATTTATCACCTTGAAAGTCAGATTTTTTGTACAGACATCTATGCAAAAAATCATGACAATTCATTGCTAAAGTAGCACTAGAATATGATATAATATTACTCTCTATTTCTATTGCTTTTATAATATTAGTAATTATGTCCTAATTCATAAACATTCTTGTGATATTTTCACCTCCTGTTTCCTCCTCAATAAATCGGCTACGAAATACCAAAATATTTGACTGTTTGTTCCATTGATTAGCACATTTAACAAATAATGTGTGGCTAGGTAGTCATTTAAGGGTTTTCAAAAGTTAATCCATAGAAATGTATCATCACATGAATATAATACTGTGATATTTTTAGGCATTTATCTAAAATCTAAATAGCCTGATTTAGTCAAAAAATAATTTGAGACTGACAGGTTACCTTAGCTTTATGCCATTATATTTACCTTGGTTAACAAAGGGACATTTTTAGTTACCTAATATCCAATTAAAATAAAAAGTATAAAATTAATAAAAAATTTTGACACTATTCACCGGGATGATTAAATTCGTAGATGAATAAATGACATCTAATATGTGTATGCCGAGATCAAATAAGGATTATATCGTAAGTTCCACTTGGTTGCTTCGGTGAAAATAGTATAATTAAAGCACTAAAGTCTAAAACAATGCAATGATTTATGTATTTACAGATCTGGCTCAAGGCATTCAAGATCGAAGTCACGAAGTAAATCAAAGTCAAAGAGTCGCTCGAGGTCGCGCTCCAAGAGCTCTGAGCATGAAATTGGTAAGAACACAATACTTGTTTATTAATTACATGCCAATATAAATAATTAAAGAGTATTTGATTATTCTTTTAAATTTAAATATAGGCCAATTCCGTACTAAAGACGAGTCGTGTCATGGAACATAATACAAATATTCAAACAACAGACAAGTGTATCTGTGTCGAGGGAGATTTTAAAAACTTTTAACAACTGACACAAAATTAAATAACTATGAGACCCGAAACAAATATTTGTGAATCATACAAATGTTTGTCCCGTGTGGGGAGGGGATCGAATCGAATACACGACACACATTGCAGTGATGGAACAAAAAACTGAAAATCTGTAGTCTGTGCCTATGCCTGAGTTATGCTTACAGATCGCGCAATCTACGATGGCCGGACTGAACATAGCGTCTCCGAATTGTTGCGCATGTACAGTCGCTAGGACGCGTAACGCCCCCGCCCCCTGTCACCAAAGAGATCTAAAACTTGTAACTGCGACGCCACTCGCGCAATGTTCAGACCGGTCATCATACAGTGCGCGATCTGTAAGTGTTCTTGTTGTGGGTGTTCAAATGGAATGCTGAATGATAGATAGGGATTTAAATATATTCTCTGGTAGTATTTACTTAATTATATCACTGGTACGACCGAACTGGGTGGTTGTGAGGAGGCGAATGCCGCGTGGTTCTATGCCATATTTTGAGTCCTTACACAAACTAATGCGTCAGCAGTGTTCCTACACTAAATCTATACAAATAAATAAAATTGAAGTGTCTGTTTGTAATGTCAAAATAACAGCTTTTACGAAAACATCTATTTTTTAATTTTTGTCTGTCTTTCTGTCTGTTTGTTCCGGCTAATTTCCGAAACGGCTGAACCGATTTTGACGGGACTTTCACTGGCAGATAGCTGATGTTATAAGGAGTAACATAGCCTACTTTAATTTTAGAAAAAAGAATAGGGTTCCGCGGACACCAACACTTTTTAGTTAAAATCTACGCGGACGAAGTCGCAGGTAACAGCTAGTTACATATAAACATATACACACTCATTATATAATGAGGGTGTATATGTTTATACATATGTAACTAGCTGTTACCTTATACGCATATGCGTATAACTGCCGTTGGACTGCCACGCAGAGGTCTCGAGTTCGATCCCAAGGCGCGCATCACTGACTTTTCGACGTTATGTGCGTATTAAATAGTTAATTATCGCTTGCTTTAACGGTGAAGGAAAACATCCTGAGGAAACCTGCATGCCTAAGAGTTCTCAATAATGTACTCAAAGATATGTGAAATCTGCCAACTCGCACTGGGTCAGCGTGGTGGACTGTGGCCTAAGCGGGCCTCTTCTCACACTGAGAAGAGGCCCGTGCCCAGCAGTGGGACAGTTTAATACAGGGTTGATATTATTATTATTATAAATGTCTGTAATTTTAGGGGTAGTGCAGTACCTCAAAATTAACGAATGTTTTCTTTGAAATTAAACTATATACGAATTTTATCGCGTTGTTTATTTGACACTTTATGACAACATTTTGAAAACTGTTCACTACTATTACTATTAAACTTTACAAATTTTTAAGCTAATTAAATTATTGAAACTATTAAAACTATTTATACTATTACTATACTTTTACACTATTTATATTTACATTTGCCCCGACGTTTCGGTTGCTTTTCAGCAGCCATGGTCACGGGGAGACTAAGATGGTAGTTGTCTCAATGTTCCAGTGTAGTTATTTCAAAGTACCCGAACATAATTTAATCATGGGTGTTTCTATTTACGCAGAATGAGCTCAAAGTATCATGAAGTCTAGCTGTTGTTTTCTAATAACACAATTCCTCAGGCGACAAGAAGAAACGCGTAGTTTTATCTGACTCGGAGAGCGACGACGCCAACAAAGCCACTGCCAAACGTAAGAAGGGCTCTGAAAGTGGCTCGGACACCAGCGACAAGCCCAAGAAGAAGTCTAAGCAGCTCGTCGACTCTGATGAAGACGAGGAGAAGAAAGATGGAGACGGTGGTAAGTTTATTATTAAAAGCGTAATAAATGCGCTGTTTGACCCATCTTTTAAGTTACGTTAGAAGAAGTACTTTCTCCATAGGTAACCAAATTAAATTGCTAAACAAGAGTGATTTTGCCCGCGGCTTTGCTCGCGTAAAGATTAGTTTAGGTTAGAAACAGTAGGTACTGTTTTCTGGATGAAAGGTACCCTATGTCTTTTTCTGTTCCCTTGACAACATTTATGCGAAACATGATGATAATTTATAAATGCGAATCTGTGTTAGTTTGATACGCTTTAATTTTTTTTAGGATGAAAGATACCCTGTAACCCTTTATGTAATCACGAATTTTTTCGACTTATTTGAAACTTATTGTTGTAATTATCCTTTTTTTTTAAATTAACGCGTAACAAACTAACTCACATTCGCTTTTATAAATGCGAATGTGGGTTAGTTTGATACGCTTTAATTTTTTTTGGGATGAAAGATACCCTACAGCGCTTTATGCACCGCACGCCGAAATAGCTGTCAAATAGCAGGATTTTCTCAATTTACTTGACACTTGTCGTTGTATTTTGCTCAATTAACGCAATAATAATACTGTAAAGTTTCCTCAAAATCCGTTCTGTAGTTTTTGCGTGAAAGAATAACAAACATTCATCCATCCATCCTCACAAACTTTCACATTTACAATTGTCAGTAGGATGTTATAAATAAACTTGTGTGTCTAGTGACGGCGGACGCGTTGTTCGGTGACGCGTCGGACATAAGCACGGACAACGAGGGCGGGGACAAGGGGTCGGAACGATCGCGCTCGCGCTCGCGCAGTCGCAGCCGCAGCCGCACGCCGCGCTCCGGCGACGAGCGACGCGACGACGGAAGGGCTAGTGGCGATGAGGTATACACACATCTACACAGGGACGGCAACTCGATTACTCAAGCAATGGACGATTATCCAATAAAAATTATGTGCTATGTCGGAGCGGTGCTGTTGTGATGAGTAATGACGAGTTTTAGCGCAGTATCGTCACGACACCGCCTCGAATAAATTTAACCTCGAATAAAGTGGCAGCTTGTTGAGCGCCGCTTGCGACGAGACGAAACGCGTGTTTCATAAGCGAGATCAGTCATATAAATGTGTTAGTGATCTCGCTTGTGAAACACGTATCTCTCACGCTATATGGTTCAGTTTACTCTGCGCTAACTGACAGTCAGAGCTCTTGTATTCGACGAGGAAGAGAATAAAATTGGAAAAAATGATTAATGTGATATTGGATGCACAACATAACACACCGCCCGGCGGTACCATGCCGCAGGCGAGTGAGCCGCTCGCTAGGAGCGCGTGGTACTACGAGACGAATTGCCGTTATTGTAGCGGCAAACGCGCTTGTGGCGATCCGTCAACTATTTTACTTTGTCATTTTAAAATCAACTTTAATGCACGCGATTTAAAGTCGTTACTTTTATTGCAAGTTATGCGCTGTGTCGGAGCGGTGCTGTTCTGATGGGTTTTACCCATCACTAAATCTAGTTTCGAATATTCGACTATAAACCAAATTATTATCAGTGCCAACGAATTAATCAACTTTCGTATGAGCACGCATACTATTTTCAAATATTCGAATAATTTTTTCCTATCTGCCAGGTCTACATCTTCGGAAAACAGGCGGAAATCTTTATATGTATAGTATAGTGACACTGATGAGTCGTGCCTTGCCGTGCCCTATTAGCGTACTATACGTTTTTTGTTCAGGAAAACCGCGATAAGCCGGAAGAGGAAGAAGAAGTGGAAATACCAGAGACACGTATCGACGTGGACATGCCCAAGATATTGACGGAGCTGGGTAAAGAGCTGCACTTCGTGAAACTGCCTAATTTCTTGTCAGTGGAGACCAGGCCTTACGACCCCAGCACTTATGAAGATGAAATTGATGAGGAGGAGACACTGGATGAGGAAGGTCGTGCCAGGTGAGGTCTTTTATCTAAGTAAAAGTACCTACTAGAAACATGATTATTTTCTATCTAGATATACTTTTTGCTAAACATCTATGTTTAGCATGAACATATAAGATTGGTATATATGTATAAACTTGACTGCACTATCTAAAGCCATCCGGTTTAAGAGGTCGTCTTGCCACTGCGACTGCGGCGAGTGTTGTCATGTCCACAAATAGCATTTCCTTCTTTTTCTTTTTTTAAAAAGATTTACTATCAATTTGGGTTTCAAATTACTAGGATTCTTGTGAACTGACACTGATAAAAATTTAATTAATATCATTTAATTCGACAGATTAAAATTGAAGGTGGAGAACACGATGCGCTGGCGCACAGTGTTCGACAAGGAGGGCAACGCAGTGAAGGAGTCGAACGCGCGGATGGTGAAGTGGTCGGACGGGAGCATGTCGCTACACCTCGGCTCTGAAATATTCGACGTTTATAAACAACCTTTACATGTAAGAACTGCTCTATTTTATTAATATCGCGATCATGCATAACGTTTACCTCTTTTATGCTTGACGTTTGGACCAGGTCAGTCAGCTTGTGACCACGGCCTGTTTTGTGTAGCAACGCCACAAGCAGGATAATTAAATCTAATTTTTTTTTATATTTGTGTTTAATATTTACATTACCTCTAACTAAACTCTTAAATACAAAGAATTTTTGAAATCGTTCTTAATATTATAAATTAGAAAGTAACTCTGTCTGTCTGTTACCTTTTCACGGCTAAACCGCTTAACCGATTAAGATGAAATTTGGTACACATATAGTTTAAAACCTGGGGAAGGACATTTATTGATGTAGGTACCACGCGGGCGGAGCCGCGCGCAAATGCTAGTCTACTCATAAAAAAATAAGGTGCAAGCATTTGGAATCTGGTAGTAGGGGTAATTGTCAAATGACGAAAAATAGATGAAATACGTAACCGCTATTTAACTGTAGCTACACAAGGGAGATAGCGAAGTCAAGACCCCACTTTTTACCCGACTACGGCGAAGCTAAAAGGAAGGGTAATGATTTTGGCAGTCTGGGTATGTATGTTTGTATGTTCCACCGTAGCGCCTAAACTACTGAACCGATTTTAATAAATCAGGTGTCAATAGATTCGTAATAATGGTCCGGGTGATATAGGCTATATACATTTTACGTAGTGGGGTTATAGATTTTCAACTTTTATTATTATATTTAAATTTAACTTATTAATTCCCTTACGATGCAACCAATTTTGATATTGTTTGCTAAAAATATTTCTTCTGATTGCTATTTGCTATTGTGTGTATAATGAACTAAATGAAACATTGGCAACTACCTTATTAGCGTCGTTGCGGTTGTTAAATGTATTAATTTATTTGGACATGTTTTAATACATTGTAAAGACTAACGGTCTAATTCATAAATTTCCAAGAACATTATGTTCAAAAAATCTTAAAGTAAAAAAATAAAAATTTTATCTTGCTGAATAATAATGCTCTAGATAACTAAGGTTGTTGATGAATAATGAATTTTACAGGTCATTTACTAAATTTAATTAACCTATTAAACCTTTTACCGGTGTAGGCATTTTTATGAATAAGAACCTAAAATAAAAGTGTATCTAGATAGAAAATAATAATGTTTCTAGTAGGTACTTTTACTAAGAACGTAATATATTTTTAATCTACTATGCTCATTACGCATCTCAAGTTTTGGATATAATGATAATAAATTGTTTATTTCGATTTCTTGTAGGTACATACACATTGATACTACAATATTTGGAATAGCCTTTTAAGCAAATGTCTGCTTGTGTTAGGGTATTCCGCTATTCTAGTTACAGTAGAATTCAATACATGTGTGGATTACAGTTACAATTATATATGTAGTTTTATCATGTCCATATTCATTTAATAAATAATTATTAATTATTACAAAATAATACAGTAATTTAAAATTGATCAAATTGTTGTTTGATGAAATGATTTCATTAATTGATTGATTAAGAGTATAGTTTATGTATGTAAAAATAAATGGTCAAACTTGTTATGTATAGTTTAGAATGCTAGCTGTCTTATGTTGATTGAATCAATATTGCTAATAATGAAGCCGTCTTTTCTTTTTTAACCTTTTGGACGCCATTGTCACATATACGTGACAAACGAAATCTTGCCCTCAACGCCAACGTCACATATGTATGACAAAAAATACGTCGCACCTTAACATAAAAATAAACAATAAAACTAAATAAAACATTACTTTTGTGGTTAAATAAATATCAGTGTCATGAGTAGGGTTAAAAACACAGTTGATATTCGATAAAGTTTTGGAATCCCTATACTTCTGAAGGTCATTTTACAGAAAAAGTGTCTTGGCGTCGGTGGTACGGCGATGCGTTTATACTCTGGCGTTCAAAAGGTTAACTGCCTGCTGCGCAGCGGTAGTCAATGCGACTTCTATGCATGAGATCACAGGTTCGACGCCTGGTTCGAGCGGTTTGGTTTTATTGTCAACAAATTTTCAGTAGCAGCAAGGAGTCTGGACCTTATAGCATAGCTAGCGAATTTTGCTGTACAGTTACATGGATACCTTAAGGTCTAAAATCATGTGAACATTCGAATTAGAATGAATATGAATTATACTTCGGGGAGATAGATTTGAAATTACGAATATATATTTTTTTTCATCAGGGTGACCACAACCATCTATTCGTCCGCCAAGGTACCGGCCTGCAGGGCCAGGCGGTGTTCCGCACGAAGCTGTCGTTCCGTCCGCACAGCACGGAGTCGTTCACTCACAGAAAGATGACCCTGTCCCTCGCGGACAGGTCTACGAAGACCTCCGCTATCAAGATACTGTCGCAAGTCGGTGCCGACCCTGACGCCGATAGGAAGTACCAGCTCAAGGTATGTCATGTTTTATATATAGGTGTTCATTGAAAAAACAGATTACTTTTTACCTGTTACGTAAAGAGCAGCGATAGCTCAGTAGGGAAACCAACAGACTGCAATGCAGAGGGTCTCGGGTTCGAACTCACGTTGCGCACCTCTGACTTTCGGAAGTTATATGACTTTTCGAAATTATGTGCGTATTGATTGACAATTATCGCCTACTCCGTGCCTCGGAGGGCACGTTAAGCCGTTGGTCCCGGCTGCCATGAACATCTATGGCAGTCGTTATTGGGAGAGTGTCGACACAAAAGATCCCACTGGGTCGAAGTGTCGCCGGTCTGCACTGACTGGCCCCAACATAAGATAAGATAAGATACCTGTTATGTGTACCTTACTTAATAACTTTCGTTCTACCACTTATCATAATCCATTAATTGATTTTCAATACAAAATTACAAATACTAGAATTGGTTGCTCTAATCTTACGACATTTATAAAAGACAACTCCCGTACTACGTACCGATGCGTAATGCTGGAAGAGGAAAATTAGTAGGAAAGGAGATATTGTCAAGAAACTGTTATCAGGCTCCATTGTTTCCAATATGGCGGCGCGAGCGGCATCTATAGGTACGAGGTGGCAAAACTACACAGTATAACTTTTTATTATAGTTTATACTCAGTCTTCACTTTGCGTTGAAATCTCTGGAATTTTCGCTTCGTCCGTATTTAGAAAGAACTAAGTGCTCTAGGAGAGCGAGTGACCATTTTTTAATATTTTAATCGACTTGGTTATAAAATCTGAGGTCTCGGGATCACGTACGGACATAGGAACAAAATGATGTTAGAAGCGAGGCAGTTAATATTTGTAGATATTATTCATTCACAAATTGTTTAGCACTGGGTAAACATGGTGTGCTATCATTTTCCCGACTGTCCTTTTACAATCCCTATCTTCAGGACCCGAGTAGATAGAGTTTCGGGGGGAGAACTACGGGTCTCCCCCATAGGACCAGGGTACTGTGGGGTCAGGATAGCCCACTGCGTCTCGAAAGGCGTGTTCTATCGACCGCTGACTAGAGTGCGCGGAGCCTGACATTGAGGTTGGACTCGGAGGGGCTATGTGGTTAGCTGCAGAGGCCGACATGTTTCTTGCTCGGCAAGGACGTGGCGTTTGAACGTCGGACTTATGCGCGGCTAGTGCGAACCAATCGGTCGCGCGAGGTACGGAGTTGTCTTTAGCGAAGTGGCGGTGTAGTTTCACTGCCACAACGCATCTCGGGTGCTTGCCTGCCAGCAAGTAAGCGTCATAGCTAGAGTGACTCGGATCATAGCCGCCTTGTAGGCCTTTTTGGGTATGGATGTACGTCGAGAAGTGAGCGTGCCTTATACAGCTCTGGTGCCATACCGGAGATATGGGAGGCGGCTGCTCTGTCGGCTTCAGCGAGGTTATCGTTAGCAACTCCCAGAGTTGCGAGTGGTGAGCGGCTTCATAGCTCCGGCACCTATTTGGAGAATAAGTAGTGCCACTTGAGCACAAGGTAGCTCGATTACGAGAATCGGATCTCTGGAGATAGGTTGGTGAAATCGAGATTTGAGGACAAGACCTGTCTATAACTGGTCCCGGAAGGTGCTCTCGGGTACTGGAAGGTACAGCGGCTCCCACTGTTATAACCTAATGGTTGGTGTAGGGGAATGCTATATCATGAACTGGGTTAGTCGTAGAGAGAGGGATTGTCCTTTTACAATTCCCATTACTTTCTTTATAATCTTTTGTCGGATTTAATTTCTTTGTTTAGTTTAACTGTGTAACATAAGTGTAAACGTGAGATGGAGTAACTAAACAAGTTGTTAACTGATGTTTAACAGAAAGAGGAGATGGAGCTCCGCGCGGCGATGCGTTCACGCGCGTCCACGCGCCCCAAGCGGCGCGGAGCGGGCGGCGGCCGCGGCGCCGCGCCGCAGCGCGACGACTCGGAGGACGAGGGTGGTGTGTCGCTCGCCGCCATCAAGAACAAGTACAAGAGTGGACAGAAAGGTACCCTCACCCCTACCCAACCCCTTATGTGTCTCGCAGCATATCCATACTGCTACATACGACTTATTTATGATTTTTTTACTTACTTTGACATCTTTATTTAGGTTGTGCACCTCCAAAGATAGCTAAAAGGAGTCATCAGAGAAATTATTCACCCTAATGCAGTCCACTGCTAGATATAAACCTCTTCCATTCAAGTTACAAGTTGCACGAGCTCCTAACACACCTTTTCTCTTTGTAATCCAGAATACAAATCTGGTGTGTGTCTTATGAAGCTATGCCATGCCCTTATGTCTTTTCTGTATAATTTACAACTAACATTGACTTAAAACTAGAGTCATGTGCTTGCCGAAAGCCGTGTTCGCGTAGATACGCTCTTAATAACAAATGCTGTTATTTCTCTTTGCAGCCCCAGCGGGCGCGGCGATCTACTCGTCGGAGTCCGAGGGCTCGGATGTGGAGACGACGCGCGCGCGGCGGTTGGACCGCGCCAAGGCGCTCAAGGACTCCGACGATTCGGAGCGCGAGCACAGCGACGAGCCGCGCGACGCCGCGCCCTCGCCCGCCGAGCACACGCCGCGCCGCCCCACCAGCAACAGCGACGACAACAGCGACGATAATAGCGAGTAGACATCTCCTACCCCTACCCTTCCCCTAACACACACCGCCCCCATCCCTACCCTACGTCCTATACACACCAACAGCGACGACTACAGCGAGTAGACAAAACCCCCCTCACACCCCTTCCCCTCAATACACACCGGTTTTCTTTCACCTATACTGTCAATATTATCTTGCTGTCTTATTTGGTAAATGCCAAGTAAGTTTTGTTTAATTGATTTGGTTCCACAGCGGTAGGACGGGCGGGTTGGGCCAAGAAGTTATTGGGTTTGCTGTAAATAAATTCTCAATAGCAGTCCGCAGCTAGGAAGTATAAACTAGAAAAGTACGTAAAGTGGTTGGTTCTGTGCCTGATTTCTCTTCGGTCGTGACGGATCCATCTTATCGGATCATGAGAATGAGGGAAAAGAGAGTACACTAGAGTTTGTGCATTATGTTATCGCCTGCGCAGGTGACTAGTGTCAGTTAAATATTGAAAGCAGTGAGCGAAATTCGCCTTGTAGGACATTATTTAATAAACAAATATGTTTGTAGGTCCTAACCTACAGACAATACACGGAGACCCATATCTATGAATTATTTCTTTATTCAATAATTATTTCGATAATAACTCAATATTATCGAACAATACCGAGACGATGGTTTACCAAATAAAACAAGTAAGAAAGAGTTGATTATACGGTTTTTGCGTATGCTAAACAATTCTATACAAAACTGTCCTGTACTTTAGCATACCACAGCGAACTGTTGTTTTGTTTAAGGAATCTTGTGTCAAAATGTAATCCTACTTCCTAATATTATTATTCTTCGGACACAAATTACAAAGTTATAGATGGTTGGCTGAATACAATACTAGAAAATATCGAATGAAGTGGGTCGAATCTTATAAAAGTGAACGCAAATCTATGCGTGCTGTATGCGTACACTTCTTTGAGTGAGTTCGTCTATTTTGTCGCGTTATAATGACTGGGCCATCTATATTTATATATTCTGTGCCCTGATCTTTTTTGTGACTACTCTATTGTTTTGTGTTTATAGGCGGTCAGATTTTAACCAGGATACCTAATGATCGCCTACACAACAGCATACAGTGTGAGCGTATATTGGAATGGAGTAGTTTTGTTTGACAATGATACAAACGATTTAGTATTTAATTTTTATATATAAGGACTTAAATGTAAATATAGATGTTTAAGTAACATTGGTTATTTTATTTACAAAGCTGTTCCTAGTTATATTTAGAGTTAACATTAGGTCAAACATTTAAGTAATAGATGCGCCCTCACTACATTTAAAATTAAATGTAGTCACCATTCTGGACTATAAGTTGTCATCTAACATATAATGACAACATGACATTTAAATTATAAATACAGTATTAGAACGCTCTCTCATATTAAAAAATGTACATAATTCTTCTCTATCATTAACATATTGTAATGTGTGAGCTCCTTTTTCTTAGAGTGGACACTTTTTAGTGCGATCAAAGTAAAGTGAGGCATGGATATGATTTCTTTGCGTTAAGAAGTTGAGTATGCTTTCTTAATATGCTGCAGTTGATTGGCATAAAGCTAATTATTGTTAGACGACTGCACCGTCTTGGATATCGTTTGCTGGTGGCTGTGCTATCAGTGGAGGAGGCAGACGACAGTATCCTCCCAGGCAGTACACGGCTTTAAAACCAACTTTCTGTAGAGCGAAAGTACGCCGGCTTTTACTTGCTTTTTAGCTTTTACGGCCTAATCGACTCTTCCATGGCCAAAGTAATAGTATTTCAGCCACATATATACAAACTATGAAGCGGGGACGCTAGCGGCACGGCGGCTAGCCATCAATACAATGGCACTTCTTAAACAAAACGAAGGTGAACGAATCTTTATGTTAATTAAAACTGATTTAGCCCTTAAATTACATAATGGCGCTTATGACATGTGGCCTGTTCCGTGTGGCAAGGTTGCAAATTTTAAATACGTAACGTACATAATTAAAAACCTCTTAATATAAATTTCGACGTTACCACTCAGAACAGTCCCCATGGCGTAGACGCGTTAACACGCTGATAACAATGCAACAGAGTATTCAAGAATCGATTGCTTCTTACGTGATGGTTTTTTTAAAGCTTCAACATGTCATTTATAATAGTCTGTCAAATTGTCTCCCTCAGCAATTAATTGCGTTGGAAGTGGCGGCTCTTCGACTTTTAAGTAAACTTCTCCTTGATATACTATTCTGCCAAATCCTATGATCTTCCATGGCCCTTCATCCTTCTTCGTGATATTGGGAACGCTGAAACTGCATTTGTTGAACTCATTCATCGTTCTGTTAAAGAATCTGTCGTAAGTAGATCGTGGAGCGACGACCTCGCAAGTTTCAATCCCAGGGTAGTGGAATGCGAGGCTCAGGTTAAATGTATCGCCGACTTGTAGTTCAGGCTCTTGTGGGTCTAGTATTGTGTACTCTGAAAGTGAGTAATACTATATTAGTACCAATGGTATATTGCAGATATGTTACATTTATAATAAACGCCGATAATCTGGTGCTTAGATTATTTTGTTATTAATAAGTAATGTGTCTTGACAATTTAAACTTATAAGTAGCACAATATATATAATTGTCAGCGTGGTAGACCATGGCCTAGCCCGCCAGCTACTGCCGGCCACGGGCCTTTTTTCGGTGTGCGAACACACCGAAAAAAGGCCGTGAGCAGCAGTGAGACAGTGCAGGTACATAATATATGTATATACAGGGCTGATATTATATCTATACAAATAAATAAAATTGAAGTGTCTGTTTGTAATGTATTTTTATCTAATGCATATGAAAGATATAAGGTACATATACGAAAACATCTATTTTTTAAATTTTAGTCTGATTGTCTGTTTGTTCCGGCTAATCTCCGAAACGGCTCAACCGATTTTGACGGGACTTGCACTGGCAGATAGCTGACGTTATAAGGAGTAACATAGGCCACCATGATTTTAGAAAAAAAAATAGGGTTCCGTGGAGACAAACACCTTTTAGCTAAAATCTACGCGGACGAAGTCGCAGGTAACAGCTAGTTAATAGATATTTCTCAGAGCCCTGCGAATTAACAGGAATACCAATTCCACCCCTTAAGGTAGCCCTGGCAGTCCTGCTGAAACATGGAGTAGTAAAACGACTAAAGGCTTATAATAATTAGGTACCTGTTATTGCCATCGTGAAAACCTGGAACAGTTCAATCCATTCGCCATCTAAAGTTCTGGTATAAATGGTGAGCACCCAATTCCCATAGTCTTCTTCAAGCAGCGGGCCCACCATGAACTCGTTCGGTTCCAAATCGTCAAGGTACTTTTCAAATTCTTTCGCTTTAAACACTCTAAACATGTCTTCTTGGTTCACCACACCGGTCGTCTCATCGAGAAATGCGATGGCTATCGCTCTGTCATGGTAATATCTCGTTTTATTTATGTTCAATTGCTTGGGCGCATGCAAGTCTAGCTTATAGCTCTCTCCGTTGGGCTTGGACAAATAGTACAGGTCATTCTCATGGACCATCGGCGCTGATAGACGGATGATGTCATTGAGGAAACACGCGACATGCACTGGGAATAGTTGTATCTTTTGTTTGGCTGGAAAGTTAAAGTATGTGATATTAATGTTGATGTAAATTATATACTGACAATATTTCAAATTATCGTAAAGGGTATTTAACTTTTTATTGTTAATCGTATATTTATACTTTCTTAATAAAATCAAGGAGAAATAGACTACAACAAATATTTAGAATGCCTATGTATCTTCTATACTGCGTTAAGGCAGCATTGTTTCGGACAAATCGGCAAAAGTAAGTGAATTATTTGTGGTTCAAAGAAATGTACTAAGGAAATGTTTGCGTTTTTTTCGGCAGTTGTATGGCGTTATTATTCCAACAGAATATTTTAATTGGTAATTTGTAATTAATAAAAAACCTGTACTAATACAAAAAGTCATGGTAAATAAGTAGTCGCACTAGAGGTACATAAAAACGTACTTAAAATATTACAAATCAAACCAGAAATGTGTAATATTGCGTGGCTATAAACTTATTATCATCTCTTTCCTATTTTTTTTTAACATGTGGGCCTGGGTCGACCGAGTGGTTATGTCGGACTCGCATGGGGAAAGATGACGATATCCCGGTCATACCGACTAAATCTACCACGGTATTCCAGAGACGGCGGGGTTGTGTGAATCGTTCTCACATGCGAATCACGAGCCCACCGAGGATTCGTCCTGCCGCGCGCCGTATAAAACGACGGGCCCCTACGCTAAACTAACCCACTCAAAAAACACCTACTTATCCCCTCGTGGGGGGACGTAAACAAAACGACTGAGAGGCGCGCATGGGAACACGCACGGCGCCTCTCGGACCTGGGGACTGCTTCTTCCTGTTAACTGTCATAAATCAACCATTAAGAACGTTATGCAAGAAATTATGTAAGTTACTACAGGAAAAATAAGTACATATATTATAATATTAATGATTATTTCAGTGATATATTCACTGATATTATAAATATTATTCTCCTTGACCATAATAATAATACGTAAGCTTCTGACATTTATCTTAATAATTATTATTGATTGAATCGTCTGTCTTATTTTATTTTAAAATGCTCCTCAAATTTATCATTTATCTATACTATAAAAATATATGGAGGTCAGAACGTCTTTAAACTTTTATGAAAATTGGTTTTTAACAAAATCTAGTATAACGATAAAATGTTCGGTTTATTATTAAGTTTTTAACTATGAAATTGCCATTTAATCCTACATGTAGTTATGTGGTGTCTGTATAAAATGCAATAATTATAATAACAAATATTTCGAGAATAGACTATATATTATTTATAACATGCATACTGCATAGGTATTACATAATAAATATTAATGACCTTTTACAATTTGTATTTATAATTATGTTGCTTAGCCTTTAATGCTTTTTTAAATTTAAAGGCATCGTTACATTCTACAAACCATACTGGCCTAAATACAAGTAGGTACCTAACTATACAAAAAACAGAATTCTAATTGACTTAAAATATTGAAGAAATAGTTAGTATGGGAGCCACACCGTCATAAATTTTCTTCATACAAAGCGGCAACTTCATATTTAAACCCCATTATTTATAACATTTATCTGTCTGTATATTTGTTCTCTAATAACTTGAGAGCGGCTGAATCAATTTTAACAATCCTTTATATTGACACAGTTGCGACTCCAACTTAAAAACTGAGGTATGTTTTATTTTAACTAGTTGAGTCGTTTCTGAGATTGAGAGATACAGCTTGATTCCATGTAGATACCAATGGCAGCGCGAACGCATTTGCGGGTATAGCTACTACTAAAATAATTTAGTTTCTTAAACAAAGCAAATATTATTTTCAATTTGGAGTCGAATTTATTCCATTTCACAAATTTATTGCCAATTAATAAGGATTAGTATTTAACTGTACAGCAAAAAAATACTAATTGCACAGCAAAATATGCTTACCAAAAATACTATTTGCACAGCATAGATAAAATTAAGTCGACGAAGCCCCGCTTCGCGGGGCTCCTGTTTTTGGGTGAGTTTAAGAAGGGACCAACCTAACAACCTAACCCTTCCGAAACGGAATGCAGTGATTTGAGGCGTATAGGTGCTCGTTATGCTGTGCAATTAGTATTTTTGATGATCATTATATTTAATCCCATTAATAATAATATTCCATACTGTAATCTCAAACATACTATTTGAGAATAGAGTAGGTAGGTCTAAATTTGTCTTAAACATCTCTCAGTACGAAATTCGAGTTTCTTCATAGAAACCCTAGAAGTTTCTACGTCTCTTCGTGTTATGAAAATATAACGAATACAATGTCTCATCTTAATATCATGTAATTAATGGATGCACTTCAGTGCACTCGCCGACAATAGGTTTGGTAGGACAACTAAGCTTAAGTAGATGTCGACCTAAATAATTGCGCGGCCATTTATAAACTGTGTTTGATATATGATCTTTGCGATGAAGGTCTACTTCCAGGAACGTGGAATCATTTGCCCAGCTCCTCCTATAGGTATACTTCTGATTAAATTCGCTGCGGGTTCCAAGGCTGTTCAACTTTACCTGGGACTTTACGACTGTCAAAACTCTGAGTTTTAATGGTTACCTACTACTGCAGAATCTATCTACACTGACTTTTTGACTACCTTATAAATCTAATCCTAACTAATATTATAAATGCGAGTGTGAGTTTGTTTGTTTGTTACGGTTTTACTCTTTAACAATTCCACCGATCACCATGAAATTGCGCATACACGTTGTCAGGGGAACAGAAAAGGACATAGGATACCTTTCATCCAAAAAAAGTATACAGTTACTATTCTAACCTAACCTACATTTACGCGAGCGAAGCCGCGGGCAATATCTAGTATAGTAATATCAGCCCAGCATATAAACTGTCCCACTGCTGATCTCAGATCTCTTCTCAATGTAGGGTTAGGCCATAGTCCACCACGCTGGCCCAGTGCCGGTTGGCAGACTTCACAAGCACATTGTGCTCTATTAACCGATGATAAATGTCGCTGGCGTTAATTATTCTGTCGACGGTATCGCTAAGTGTCGCAGTCACCAGGTATTTTAATTACTGAGACCGATAGTATGCTAATTAACGTAGATAATAGAAGTAGGACCTAGAATCATATCTGGCAAATTGTGGTCGTTATGACCTTGGCTTTCCTTTTAACTTCTTGAACGTCTAGGGGAAATAAGTAAAAAAAATTCATTGTGCAAACAATACACAAACGGACAAATGTATGTGCGCTCGACCCTTGACTCCTTAACGAGTCAAGTGTGCAGCGGACATACATTTACCGTTTTTTTTTTTGTTGACTCACTTTTGCGTACTGAAGAATAATGCGTTATGCCTGAAATGTACAATTTAAGCTATGTATATAAACTGTCTCACTGCTAGGCACGGATCCCTTTATGGTATGCAAAATGTTAGGCCATAGTCCATCATGCTGGCCCAGTGCAGATTAGCCGACTTCACATATCTTCGAGAACATTATGGAGAACTCTCAGACATGCAGTTTTCTCACGATGATTTTTCTTTGCACTTATAGCGAGCGATAATAAACGTTATCCAAACTTATATTATGATGCGAATGTGAGTTTGTTTGTTACGCTTTCAGGGACCAGCGATAGCTCCGTGGGGAGACCAACAGACTGCAATGCAGAGGGTCTCGGGTTCGAACCTACGTCGCGCACCTCTGACTTTCGGAAGTTATATGACTTTTCGAAATCATGTGCGTATTGATTGACAATTATCGCCTGCTCCGTGCCTCGGAGAGCACGTTAAGCCGTTGGTCCCAGCTGCCATGAACATCTATGGGAGTCGTTATTGGGAGAGTGTCGACACAAAAGATCCCACTGGGTCGAAGTGTCGCCGGTCTGCACTGATTGGCCCCCACATAAGATAAGATAAGATACGCTTTCAGGCCTTAACTATTCGACCGATCATTATAAATTCGGCATACACGTTGTCAGGGTTACAGAAAAGGACATAGGGCCTACCCTATGTCCTTTTCTGTAACCCTTACCCTTACCTAAAGGTACCTATACCTTTCATAAATAAATATGTACCGTTTCCGAACCACTGCGTGGTAATCCACTGGTCTCCCACTGGGCTATTGATTCTTAGCTAGGGTGTTAAACATGATTGAAATGATTATTTTCATAGCGTTGTGCCTACTTACTCGAATAGAATTCACAATAACAACACAATGCGTGTTTGTGAAGCGTTTCATGTTTACCTTGTCTCCATCACAACATACACGTTTGATATCAACTGCACGATTTTGTTGATAGCTTTACAAATATTTTAAAGCTGAAGAGTTTGTATGTTTGAACGCGCTAATCTCATGAACTGCTAGATCGAGTTTTAAATAGCACGTAATAGATAGCCCGTCGGAAATGGTAAATAAAATAACCTCAATTTATGACCTAAGGCCAATGGCTGTATTTTCATTAAAACCTCTAAGTCCAGAGTAATTATAACATTCTCAATTCAGAACATACTACAGTGTATTATATTTAATCTAGCACTAGCATACCTTGGTGGGTGGGCTATCGACGAGATGCAAGTAAATTTAAAGATGCAAGAAAATTTGTTAAATCGTTTTGTATTTGCCTTTGATTTTATTGGTTGTCTGAATTACCAGTAGCCAATCAAATCACTTGACATAACTTTGATATTGACAGAACTTTGATTAGCCTCTCAGAAAGATTTAAATATCGATGACTACTTTTACTTTATTAACCATTAAAACATAACAAGCCTTATTTCTTGCTTTATATTGAAAGTACGCTACTAAGTCAGTAGTACTGACACTACTGACCCAATTCACAGTTGAATATAATCTGTACTGTTCAAATAAAAAACGTTAGTAAAATCTTGTTTGTAAATATGTTCAAATAAAAAACCTTGGATTACACAAGGCATACTAAGATGCATAAGAAATAGGAATAAACTACATGCTAAAACAAAAAAGTTGCCAAAAAATGAAACCTACAAATTAACCTATACCCGCTATCGTAATTTCTGTAATTTGATGATAAAAAATGCTAAAAGAGAGTATGGAAAGTCTGAAATCAGCCAAGCTAAACACAATACTAAAAAACTCTGGAAGGTCATAAAAAACATTACACATACAACTAAAACTAAATCCCCAGCGTCAGATTTGATTGCTAACAACAACCCTATGGAGTCAGCTAATTCAGTGAATCGGCATTTTGTAAGTATCGGGAAAAACCTGACAGACAACTTACGGAGACCCAACTCACCTTTTTGTTCCCCTTTGTCTGATATGCCAAATCAGTCGCAATCGTTTGTTCTTTTTCCGACAGATGCTGATGAAGTTGGCTTAGCTATAGATAAACTTAAAAATGAATGTTCTGTAGGCTTAGACAGCATTTCTAACAGCTTCATCAAAAGATATAGAAATATTCTGGTTGAACCTCTTGCGTGCATCTGTAATTTGGCATTTTCAACGGGAGTCTTCCCAAAAGCACTCAAGCGAGCACTTATCTATCCTATTCATAAAGGTGGTGACAGAAACTGTGTTAACAACTATCGACCCATATCAATTTTACCTGCCTTCTCAAAGATTATTGAAAAAATTGCCAACAAAAGACTTACTAACTACTTAGAAAAGAAAAGTCTTCTATCTAACTCACAATTCGGTTTTCGAAAGAACAAGTCAACTGATAACGCAGTCTATGAACTTACCAACACCATAGTTACTAGTATGGATGAAAAGAGAAAAGTAATCGCAATATTCCTAGACTTGGCCAAGGCATTTGACACAGTCTCTGTCCCGCTATTGCTCGAGAAGCTGGAGCGATTGGGTATCCGTGACGTTCAATGGAAATTCTTTTCAAGCTACCTTAATGATCGCACTCAATGTGTTCAGCTGGATGATGTGCGTAGTGATGACCTTCCCATCGATACAGGGGTGCCACAAGGCAGTATTCTTGGACCGACATTGTTCTTAATTTTTATCAATGACTTGTGCCAATTAGAACTGGCTAATGGGAGGATTATCACCTTTGCAGATGACACGGCACTAGTTTTCCGAGGTAATTCTTGGGATGACACATATAGATATGCCCAAGACGGTATGAATGAGGTCGCTAGTTGGCTGAGTTCTAATCTTCTTTCGTTGAATGTCAGTAAATCTAAATACATAGCATTCAGCTTGAAAAACATAAAATCACACCCTGAACTACCTAACCCAATTTTAGCACATTCCTGTTTAAATTATAATTCTTCTGCTCGTTGTACCTGTCAAGAACTACAATCAGTTGACACAATTAGATATCTAGGTATTATCATTGACAAAAACTTAAACTTTCAAGCTCACGTAGATTTATTGACATCCAGAACTAGAAAACTGATTTATGTTTTTAAAAACCTACGTCACGTGGCAGATAGGGATGTTCTAAAGCTAGCTTACCTCGCATTGTGCCAGTCTATTTTGACGTACTGCATGGCATCCTGGGGAGGTGCTGCAAAAACCATTTTAATAAAACTGGAGCGCGCCCAGAGAGCGGTCATAAAGGTGGCTCTTTTTCTTCCTTACTTGCATCCTACGGCTGAATTGTACCAAGAATTTAATGTTCTAACAATACGCCAGCTATTTATTCTTCGTATAGTTTTGATGACGCACGCACAATCGAATTATGACCCTTCAATTAACGCAACAAAACGGCGTAAACATAAAATTTATCACAATGATACGACATACAGAACTACTCTGTCACATAGGTTCCATTGTTTCTTAGGTCCATACTTATACAACAAAGTTAATTCCCTTCTTTCTATATACAGTCTAAATAATTTCAATGTAAAAAAAGTATTAACGTCTTGGTTACAAGACCTATCATATTCTGATACTGAAGCCCTACTTATTCCGATAATATAATGAATATAATTTATGCACAAATCACACAAGTTAAATGCATGATAGAAACTGTAGCACATGCACGCTAGCACTCTCACACACACACACTCTCACCCTCACTCACACACACACACCCTCACACACAAACACACACACACACACACCAATTTTATTTCTAATTCAGAATATGCATAGGTAGTTTTTAAGTACATGTCCAAATAATCACCACTAAGACTTGTCCAGGAGTTGGGAGCCTGGTGATCTGTAACACAGGTTTTTTACCTACTATAGACACCAGCCTCTCACAAAGGAATGAGAATTTTTTTAACATGTATTGTATTAGATAATAAGTACTTACCTTTGTGAAAGAGGAAATAAATATCTTTATTATATTATTATATTATTATTATTATGATAAAGTTAAATGTCTATTTACTGTGTCGCCACTAGCATCTTTTTTATCTCTTACTAGCTTTTGCCCGCGACTTCGTATGTGGAATTTGGAAGTACACAGGTACTCATATCTATCTATATTTCTCTTTTATGCATTTAAGAAGAAGCTGATCTACACATGGTACGGTAAAAATAGCATAATAAGTCTTTTACCGAACTTCTATTTCTTTTTGTTACGGTTTCTAGACGGCGTGGCGTATCAAGAGGAAACATGCACCAGAGTTTAAGTTAAACCCATGTTAAACCTCTAACAATACAATTGTGAAAAATGTACAGACAGACAGACAAACATTCTAGACACATTTTTTTGGCGTCTCTAACTCTCATAAATGTTGCTTAAATATTTCCTATGTACAGATGTCAAACAATTACAATTTTAATATATGTATAGATAATGTTTCGAGTTTATTTGTTAACATACGTCATCGCGGAATTGTAGTCCTTTTTACCGCACGACAGGAAACAAGGTTGTAACTTATTTAAAATTGTTATCAGCTGATTATCAGTTGGTAATGGCACAGCTGAATGCTTTTGTGGCACGTTTATATTAGGTCCTTTATTATATTTTAGATGTGGGAATAAGTAAACTATAATAATAATACTACTTAACTGCACAGATGGTGTAGTGGTTTAAATGGCCGTCTCGTCGCTGCCACTGAGCCGTGTGTTGTGGGTTCGACCCCATACGAGTAAAAAAATTGTGTACCATGAATAGTTATGCCGAGTCTGGGTGTGCCTTGTGTCAGTTGCTTGAATGTTTGTAAAACCGGCCACGATTCAGAAACTATTTCTAGTGCGAGTATTTAAAATCATACAAATGTATAAGAAAAAGATAAATACGAATTTTGATGAAAATGTTATTTGTTATAAGAGACACATTATTTATCAGTCTTGTATCGAGCGAACTTAACAAAATTTTAACTATTTGTCAATTACACACATTTTTAACTCGTGTTGGGTTCGAACCTAGGACGTACAAGGCGGCGTAGTGGCGAGGTAATATTCTATCACATAGGTACACACAACACCATCTAGCCCAAACTAAGCAGAGATTGTACTATGGGTACTAGACAATGGATAAACATACATACATATATATATTTTTTTGTAAATACATACATATACATATTTTTTTGTAAATACATACATATACATAGATACACCCAGACCAAGACAAATATCCATGTCCATGCACACGAATGTTTGACTTGTGCGGGAATCGAACCCACGACCACAGGCTCATAATGGTTTGTTTGTTTAGCAAATAACATAAATAAAAATAAAAATGACTAAACATTCTTAAGCCGAATGTTCTTCGTGAAAAACGCGATGTCCTAAGTAGAACGAGCAAATAAAACCGTTTTATCGATGCGTTATCAATTTTAGATGGTCTTACTTGAATTCGATTACACAAATCATTCAAGCATTGAAATACTCACCGGTGATATTTGGGCTGTTGCTACGAACATTGACGGTGATAGAAAGAGAGGCGAATATTTGCAAGACAACGAATAACAGCACTCTCTTTTTGACGTGGTCGGTACGTGTGTGCATGACACAAGTGGCGAACGGCGACTGAGCGCGAACAACATTATGTTCTACTGATAATATACATTGTTCACTATATACTGTTATTATTTTAGCTGTTATTTGTGTAAATGAGGTACAGTAATAGGTACCTATCACTGCCTTGTTTTGAAAAAGAGTCTGGATGTTTAAAAATGTTTTGCAGTAGTGTATGATGCGTCCGGTAAAACACCAGATTTTTGTCTTACTGGTGATTTTAGACCTGTGTCGCGGGAGCATTAAAAATCATTTTCTTGCGACAACTATTTTTAGATCACATACTTTTTTGTCCCGTGTGGGGAGCTAACCCACAATACTCGGCTCAGTCGCAGTATCGAGGATACCGCTTAATCCACTACGCTATCCCATATGTAGAGTGTCCCTCTGTTATTGGCATGTGTGATGGTCAGTTCTGTTTATTCCTACAATTATATTCAGGCGTTTCTTTCTGTAACTATAAATAACTGCGACTGTTGTGCGTGAAGTCTCCGGTCAAATCGGATTGGGCAAAGGGTTATTGTGATATTTTGTCAAGAAGTTCTCAGTAGTCGAAGCTGGAACTGTGGCCGATAGTCGGCAACAAGTACACTCATTACGTAAGACCTTAAACTTAGGAAATGTGGATGTTAGTACACCACTGGCTTATCCCTGAAGGGGTAAGCCTTCAGAGATAAGACATGATGCTATGTTAGAAAGTGTTATCCCTCATACGGCGCGGCGTGTTGTAAACGTTTCCCATAAACCTACATAGGATTCAAGCGATAAATATAAACGTGTAGGTTTCGTTAATTAAATTATAATTATTATTCAGGTAATAAAACCATTATTGTTGTTTTATCTTTATTACAAGGACTATGATGTAACGAATACATCACAAAAGTACAATTACAATTTTTTTTTTAGAATTATTATTTTTATTCTATTTGTGTTAGAATTAGTTATTGTAGTGACAGTATTTGTTGGTTGAAAGTCAACCAACTGATGATAAAATTCAGCCGAACTACTTTTGGATAACTAATCTATACTAACTAGCGGTCGCCTAGTGGTCAAAATTCGACCAAAATTCCTACTTTGTTTTCTTTTTTTTCTTTATTACATATAAATAAGGTATAAGTACCCATAGCTACAAAGAATTGTACGACGTCAGACGAACAATAATAATAATATAATAATAATAATATAATATTCTATCACATACACACAACACCATCTAGCCCAAACTAAGCAGAGCTTGTACTATGGGTACTAGACAATGGATAAACATACATATATACTTTTATTTTTGTAAATACATACATATTATACATAGAAACACCCAGACCAAAACAAACATCCATGTTCATGCACACAAATGTTTGACTTGTGCGGGAATCGAACCAACAATGCCGAAATACTACGAACGCGATTCGACTGCGTGTGTCAAATGCATGGTCGTGTGCGTGTAGTGTTCTTTCATTAATTTCATGTAATACTAATGCATATTTTATATAAATATTAGTATTCGCCCCTCCTTCTCCATATAAACGTTAACTGTGCCAAATTTCATACTCCTCCGTCTGCGCATTTTTCGTAAAAAGGGGTACAAAGTTTTTGCTTCACGTATTAATATATAGATATTATAAAGCTGAAGAGTTTGTTTGTTTGTTTGGTTGAACGCGCTAATCTCAGGAACTACTGGTTCGAATTGAAAAATTCTTTTAGTGTTGGATAGCCTATTTATCGAGAATGGCTATAGGTTATACATATAACATCACGCTACGACCCACAGGGCGGCGCAGTAACCATAAACTTGAGTGAAACCGCGGGCACATCTAGTCATTTAAATGATATATGATACAATTTTTTTCTTGGTATCCTTATGTGCTATATATATAACAATTACTATCTAATTAAATTTGGTTATTAGTCGATTATATATTGAATGTAGACATATTTTTATACTGGGTGTAAGGTAAAAAATTCCAACGATTTTTAACTCAGAATAATGGTCTGAATCTAATATTTCAGTTTTTGGTACACCGTCCCTTACACCCAGTATATAGCTTGTAAGTCTAAATTTGCCTTCTGGTTAGGTTAGAAGACATTCACAATGCACTTGGAAATAATAAACCAGGGTGTTTCATGGTTTAATATTTCCTGTATGAGAGAGAGGGAGACAGGTTAAATTTAAAGGTTCGGCACATTGTGACCAATGTAGAGTTCAATGGTTTTATTGTCTGCTGTTTTTTTTTGAGTCCGTAGTGCTTTTGACGCTCCGATGATAGGATAAAAGTGGGATAGTTGCTCTAGGAGTATAGATGCCTCGAAACATGTATTGAGAATCTCGAACACACCACGATCGCAGTTATTACTTGTATTCAAAGGTTGAACCTCTCTCACCCCCTTCCCCTCCCCTGCCCTCGATATGTAACCGTCGCCATCGTGTATTGGATGTTTAATGTGTAGTAAAATAAATTAGCTGAACTGTTTCACAGACGACGTGAATTACGATTTCAACTGGTTTTTTGAAGCATGTAATTTTTCATTTCACAGGTAAATAGTTTTTTTATTTTTTATTTTTGCCGTTATATAGTTTGATTATTAATTATGAGTGACAGTATTAAATTCTATTAAGCGTGTGTTTATTAAAAAAATAGCGGTGTCTATCCGTACCTATCTAAAAGGATTGACGCCCCGATTTCTCGTGAGTATAGATGCCCTTAGGGACAATTATCCCCATGGCTGTAGCTGAACTTTGCATGGCGTTTAATTACCGCTTTTGTCTTTAGCATGCCTCGTAAATATACGAGAAAGATTGGCGCTCGTTCGCGTGCTGAATGGCCACAAGAAAATTTTCCAAAAGATTTGGATGAAATGTTGAAAGGCATTATTAGCATCAACGAAAATATCACGAACATATACAAAAATTGATAAAATATTACCTAATAATTATAAATTTGCTGTTTGGATGTTATTTTAATTACCCGTTTTATTGAAGGCGGTGATTAATAAGGCCTATGAAACACATTTTCAAACTGTAAAAGAAATTTACTTCCTATAGTAGACGGACAAAATGAATCAATGTATGGAAAGTTAATCATTTTTTTATAATTTAAAAAAGAAAAAGTGATCGGTAAGACGAGTAGAGTCACTCCTTTTAATAGTGCAAGTAATTTAAAAAAACATTCTGTATAATAATGTTACACATTGTTGTGTCATTGATAAAAATTGAAAATAATTAGTAATTATAATTTTTCATTTATTAATCCCTAAGGGCAACTATCGTCATAGTCATAAAGTCATTGAGGCGTCTTTCCCATATGGTAGGCATCTATCCCCAAAATAGTACTGCAATAAATAATTATTTTTTCAGGTATATATAATAGTTACACTCCATTACCCATAATCGTAATGTAGGTAAAAGACGTTCTTTTCAATAGAAATAATAATTTGCTTAAATACTATGACTATTTGGAAATAATGAGCCAATTTAAAGATGTGGGCATCTATCCCACTTTTACTCTAAGCAGGAAAACTGCTCAAAAGATGATAAAAGCAAATACAATAAAATCACTGCTTACAGTAAACTATATACCTAAAAAGCAAACAAGCGCACGGTCCGCCTGATGGGTAGTAGTTACTGTGGCCTATCAAGACTCAGGCGCTCTCATTCACAGAACGAATGCTGAACATGCAGCTACTTGATGATGATGTATTAAGTAGGAGGTACTTCTCTGGTCGAGCCAGCCCACTCATGGTGCAACTAGGAAGGCTCTAATATGAGTAAAAATTGACTAAATGAAATATTAAATTACACCAAAATAAATTTATTTAATTATTATAATACTTTGTTGCCGTATCTGAAGCCCTGGCTTTAAAGGATGTTTCTTCGTCGTCGGCGTAATATCCCTGACCAGTACGAACGCGTTTCTTATGTGGATTCAGTTCGTTGTCTTTATACATTTTTCATCACAAGTATTTTATGAACGTTTAGTATGTTCAATCGACAGCCAAGATGTTAAATTAGTTTTAGTAACCGAACATTGGCGAATTATTGGGATACGGGCAACAAGACGTAGAGATTGTTGGCTCTAAGCGGTGGCGGTGGCGGTAGCGATGATCCAGCTCGTGTAGGGTGCGATTCGAGTGTTAATATCAGGATACCAAGGGTCAGCGCAGCCTTCAGCCCAGGAGAAAACACCTACTACGCCACCATTGGCGTCAAGAATAGGACTGCCGGCGTCACCCTGAAATATACATACAAATATAGTCTAACGCATAAAGCCCATGTATTTAGCCAGTTATGATTTTAGGCAGTACAGTTCAAGATTCCATGCTGCTATCGACCCGGGAATCAAAACCGAAACCTCATGCACAGCTATCCCATTATCGCACTGAGTCAGTCTACCTTAAAATATTGTAGAAAATAATAGCTTTGGACATTAATATACCTTAATCGTATGGAGGCAATGGACAACAGTAGATATTTTTTATGCCACTAAGGCACAGTAAATATATAACTTTAACTTATATATTTACTGTGATGAATATATCACTTTAGCTTATATATTTACTGTGACTAAAGCGACAAACTGACACACGGCCTGGAACCGATGATAAAAGTTGTTTACATATGCTTACAACACCAGAATTACATCAAAAGCGTTAAGATTTTTCACGCTGTAAACTCTTGGGGATGCTACGTCTGCTATACTTCTATCAAATTTTATTCGTCTTTTCGCAATCTAAGTATCCATGAGAGAAATAACCAACCCTGTGGCTGAGTAAATTCCTGAAATTAGGTTACCTAACTTGCTTTACAACAATACAAATATATTACATACAGCAGTGTATGAGTAGGTACATCATACATTTTAAAATGATTATTTTATGTACATACCTACTCGTACATTTAACAATGAAATCTATACATGTATACAAATAAGTAAAATTGAAGTGTCTGTTTGTAATGTTAAAATAACAGCTTTTTATCTAATGCATATGAAAGTATATAAGGTACCTATACGAAAACACATATTTTAAACATTTTTGTCTGTCTCTCTGTCTGTTTGTTCCGGCTAATCTCCGAAACGGCTGAACCGATTTTGACGGGACTTTTACTGGCAGATAGCTGATGTTATAAGGGCTAACTTAGGCTACTTTGATTTTAGAAAAAAAATAGGGTTCCGCTGAGACAAACACTTTTTAGTTAAAATCTACGCGGACGAAGTCGCAGGTAACAGCTAGTATATCAATAAATATTATTAGTAGTTTTAGATAAAGTATTATTTGCAGTGAATATCATTTGGTATACCCACCGGGCACTGTCCCCTAATACCGACGTCTAACCAGCCCACGCAGACCATGTTGTCGGTGACGGTGAAGCCGAGAGCGTTGTATCTGTTGGCGCAGGTCTGTTGGTTGATCGTCCAGAACTGAACCCTTCGCAGCTGTTCCGCGTGCCCATCGGCTTGAGCCTGCAAACATCGTATAGCACCACTATTAACAATTTAAACCTACATTGTTATATACTGGCATTAAATTACGATGACATCCACGTAAAAAAGAAATTAGAGCGACGACTTATAAAAAAAATGGCACGATGCAAAAATAATTGCTTGCTATTGAACCTAGACTAGATCTCATGATCACCGTGTTCACATAAGTAAACTATAGGATGCTGATATTCAAATATTAATTGAAACGTAGTTAATACTCTAATATATTAAATTCCAGCCGTAAGGTCTTTATTTTCTTTTATGTTCAAACAAAAAAAACTATCTTTAGAAGCAAAATATACATACAAAATACGATTCCTTTTGACATAAACGCTGGTGACTCTCGCAACTATAATCCGCAAGTGGAGTTCTGTCTGTTCATGTATCTTCCAAGCGAGGCATTCGAATAATTGGAATATATTTCTAATAATTTTGTTAATAAAATTATACATTGCTACTCACAGATGTGGTTCCCCATCCCACAGCCACAATAGGCTGGTTAGTAGCGAAGGTGTACGCGCTTCCAGCGATCCTGGCCACTTCCACCAAGTTTGGCCGAAGGTTGAAGGGTATGGTGACGCGGGTGACAGCGATGTCGTTATTCCTCGTCGTAACGGAGTAGTCTGGGTGGACCGTGATGAGGTTAATCAGGTGGATGGTACCTCCTGTGATAGAACTGGAGGAACCAACTCTTGCGCGCCATGATGAAGCTTGGCTAAGTCTGTGAATGTGTGAAGAAATGTAAATTTTGGTTTAGTTACCTATATGTAAAAGCAAAATAGAGAAAGAATTTAAATCTCTACAGAATTACTGTCAAATAATCACGTGTTGGGTTCCTGAGGTAAGTAGGTTACCAGGATTCCAAAAAGCGCTGTATTCTAATTAGGTCCTAAGGCTTTCTCTTGCGCTGCTAGCGTTGGAAAATACCGTTTTTATTTGGTGGCGAAAAATAAGTACATGCGGTTCCCCGGTTTGACAGCTCTAAGGTTCTCTCTCTCTCCTCCTAGCTTAAGTCCCACATGGTGGTGGGATCAGCTTTCCTGATATTCTGCCTCCGCTTCGCTCTATCTTCGACCTCTTCTTTAGTCACGTGGCACTCACTCAAATCTTTTAAGGTTCATTGGAGTCAAATAGCTCACTGGCCTACATATATAGGTAGGTAGTCCCTTAATTGTTTTCCCTAACAGAAATGTAACGCGTGGCATACGCCTTAGCGGTGCCTAGGCTCGGTTCCAATATTCAAAAGATACGAGTCGTTTTACCTACGCACAGTCCATTTTTGACACATTTCTGTTTTTTTTTAAATTTAGTTTTTCATGTCTGAAACGGCTCGTTTCTGGAAATATATATAACTTTTATGAGTGGCTAACATACAAACGGCCTGGTTTTCCAGTTACCAGTTACACTTGCACGTTGCCGTCAAAAAAGGCTGTATTGCAAGTGTAAAGAGCAAAGAATGACATTGGTCTACTAACAGCACAGCGCTGCCTTAAAAAGCCTGAAATCTCTGCCTATGGCAGAAACACAACACAACGTTTAACTGTGATCTTTTGTAGGATTAAAGTTGTTGTGACTCGAGTCATATTTTACCACTCGAGTTACTCAATCCCTTGAGTAGTTCTCATATCACTTAAACGGTAAATTCGAGTCAACTTCAGTCATGTCAAACTTTAGAAATGATACACAGATAACATAAAACACAGTCGTTCTAATGTTTCGCAAACTTCCGCAACGCATACGTAAACGCTAAAACCTGTGTGTTTGTTTGTCGCGCCTGCGGTGGTGTGAGCTAGTAACATTAAGATGTTGTAAGATGAGCGCCAGTAAAATCGAGTGAATTCAAGTCGATATTTTTTTGACTCGAATACTTTTTTAACATAGTAACTCGAGTCATTCAAGTAAAATTGGAATCAAGTAGAATCACTAGATGGAAGTATTTCTTCATTTCGGTTGCTTTCAGTTTAAGGTGAAGTAAGTTGAAGCTACCTCCTCACCGCATCTATGCTTAAGCTATTTTTCCTTATGATCATGTCACACTTCAATCTTTATCATGTACTTACACTCCATTGGTATAGAAGCACGATGCGGCAGACAAGATGGCGTTCGCAGTCAGTATGGAGCCTCCACAAGCATGGACGTACGCGGCGTTTGCTTCAGCGCCGTTGGTCAACAAGGAGGTCATGAACGGGTACTGGCCGATAGTAGTGGCCTCACCACCCGCAATTCTTTGACCTTAAAAATTTTATTTGAGTAAAAATGTGATAATAGTGTTTTATGGTGTAAAAGAGAATATAACAATAATATCCTTCAAAATAAATTTCAGTTACGGCGACCAATCTTAATAGAGACTAGAATCTATTCACTTACTCTATCTTAGCTTATAGTCTTGCAGTAGATACTTGCAAGATGAAATATAAAAAAATCATGTTTACTTATCGATAGTCACTAACATAATAACTGTTTTACTTACGCATTGTATTATTTATGTAATAGCTAACGGTTATTTACATTCACGTACCTTTTTCAGTACCAGCATGATTGTTCTTAACGTCTTTGATAGTATCGAATATTATCAGAAAGTAGATTTTATGCAGATGCTAGATCTTACAGACATGGAAATGTAAATGTATTTTTAAACGTAATGTGTTATAAAATACAACCAATTACAACGCCACTTACTATTCCTCATTAATAAAAAGTAAGGCTAGTACAACAGGACCATATCCTAATTAAAACTAGATATTTAAAATAAGTGTTATATAACATAGTAGTACACCTAAATCAATTTAAACACTTGTCTCGTTTAGATTTACAGTATGAAAGACGGCCAAAGGATAAGTCCTGTGACGAAAAGAAAGCGGTTTAGTCAACGTAAAAAATAGAGCGCAGGCTCTCGAAATAAAACTGTTTAAAAAAGAGTGACGATAGAGTCTCTTATTCATAAATATCACAAAGGCTATTCCCCTACATTAAAATAAACGTTTTTTTTCATATTACTTTCGAAAAATATTAGAGTAGATCGAAATTCTATTTTAAACATATATCTTGTTACGAAAATTGGCCTTCGAGTAGTAAAATACGATATTAATTACTTACCTTTGATATTACAGAAGAAATAAATTAAAAACAAAACAGAGAGCTTCATTTTGAACATTATTGCAAATTGAGGTCCTCACACCAATCAACTAATTAAACTAGAAAAAGATGTGTGATAATGTGTATTATCAAAGTTATCGATATAATCTTTAAATTATCAAAGTATTGTATTAATGCTTAGCCTTGAAAAGATTAATTATGAGCCAGTATGTAGACGATCGAGCAATGAACCATATTTCTCAAATGTCCTTTATTAATCTACATTTTAATAGTCTCACAGAAACGCATAGGTACTAGTATCAAAAGCTTAAGTCTCCTATATATGATATTCCGAACATGGTTTCTCTATCTTTCAAAATTTTATCCAATCCCGTTTTCCAGTTGCCACGTGATTAAGTAACAATCACCTTTAACGTCTTCACAAACTTAACATTTATAGTATTAGCAGGCTTAGCAAGTTACCTGGGTCTTACTTACCACGTAGTCTGGCAAGGTTACTGTTCCTTTACTGTAACCTTGCCAGACTTCAAGCTGCTATTTACAAATCTCAAAAGCATTATGAACTGCTACGTCCTCTCGCTAGAGAAGGTTTAGAAAGCTTTTCTGAGATCCTTATACAAAAAAGAAAACGGATACTATCTTTTCATATACTCTACATTATAACTCTTGGGTAGCCAAGGATATCACTCACTCCTCACAGAGGTAGGAGTGAGTAATAGAGTGATCAGAATATAGGTTCTAATCTGTTTGTGCTTTCCAGCAAGGTTGTATTATGTAAGACTGAAGCCCCGAGATGCATCCAGGCCTATGTCGATTGTTTCTGCCGAATAACAACAGGCGTGGTAAAAGTCACACACTATTTGCTCCACCTGCGTGTCGCATTGTAGCACATTTTAATTTAATGATTCTCAGGGTACTTGCCGCGCTCAACACATAAGTCTATATGTCAAAGGTGTAGGTTTAGGTAGCATAATAATTATAATATGTTGGTATAGTTTATTATATATTCAAATTCTCTCTTAATGGCCTGTAAGTGGCCTGTGGCCGTTTTGATTAACGTCAAATAGCCGGCTAAAATTTTACATAGTATATATTTGTCGTGCTTATATCTTTGTAGATGTATACAATGGTGTAATACACCCAAATTATGCTGGCTATGTTTCTGTTCCATGTCATAGAGGGAAATTTAGTCTATTGCCGTTTACCGGGCACAGTTCCAGACTCCATGCTGACATTGAGAATTCCCTAACTGGAATATTATATAACACTTTGCTCGAGTCGGGAATCAAACCCGAGTCCCCATGCACAGCAGTCGCATTCACAACTACGCACCACCTACTTAGTCTTAACATTAGTTAAACACAAAATAAAGGTTTCTATTACAAAGAGCACTATGAATTAATTGAACACAAAAGAAAACATAAACTTTCTCTTTCAAAAACTTTATTAAAATATCAAGATTAACAATGCATATGTATAACAGTTTTATGTGTATTGCAACTATTGTATAATGCAATATCTATAGTCAAGACTAGAATAAAATGGATCACTAGCCTTTCGAATACAAATATGGTTACGTCACCCGCCACCACATCTCAACTAATTTTATTTACTTTAAATGTATATTTTTACAATATAAACAGATTAATTATATATGATAGCTTTTATTGTGCTCATTGGATTGTACTGGGAATCGAAAGGCCTCACTCTGAAATCGTCAGAACAGCTTTCTTGAAAACGGAATGTCAAATTCTCTGACTGGTAAAAAGTTTATAGACTAGCACCACGTTTATTATAGAGGTTTTATGCGCCCTCTAGCTTAATCTTTCAGAAGTATTTCGGCAGCTAGTACTTTTGAAAAGGCCATTCTGCCACTGGAACACGGCCATTGAGCTTGAGCTAAATACACCAGTCTCAGGGCGTGCTTAAGCACTATTTTTATGCTTTTCCACTATTTTTTGATCAGATTGATCAACAACTAGCTGACATCTGCGTCTTTGTCTGGACATACCTATTATAGTAGCATACATCATGGCAGATTTAAATAATCACTTCAGGGTTACAGAAATATCTTTTACAAACAAACTTTACCTATTTATATTTCGCTGATGCCTATATGCTCTGGTCGTCGCCATTTCGACGAATTTAAAAATTTTAAGAAGTATTTTTTTAAACCTAATTTGTTTTCAGACCAATAGAAAATTATCCTTTTGGGACGTTTTAGTGTGCACTAGTGACAATATCATAGATACGTACTAAATCGGTACGTTTGATGTTAATAAAATCCCGTGTACTATGTATCCAATGACACAACAAGCAAACATTAATATCTGATTGGATATTTAATTAATATCTGATTGGATATTTAATTCTTCATCCTTTAAACTTTCGCTTCGGTGACCACCTGCTCTTGAATGGGTGCCTTCTTAAAAGTGTTGTTCCAAGAATTCCTAAAGCTGTTTCTGACGTTACTGGCACGCCTGTACGTCCACTCTCGGTTCTTCTTCGGGATCAAAGCAGATGCAAACATGACAGGTACCAGGCAGATGAGCATCCAGAATAATATCTCGGCAAAGACTGTAATTGAAGTAGTCAATGTTTAATGCAAAAGACCGGTTAATGACGTAACAGCTGTCAAAATAGACACAGATTCAGCATTTTGGCCTGTTTATAGTCTGTCTGGTTTCAATACCGTGTTAGTCACTTTGCTGGCTTTCTACCATCAAAGACAAAATTCATAAGTACAGGGTACTAAGGTTGCCAAAACTATATCTTCGGCCTCGATGGCGTAGTGGTTAATGTAACCGACTGCTACACCTGAGGTCGCGGGTTCGATACCCGCACAAGTCAAACATTTGTGTACATGAACATAGATGTTTGTCTTGGTCTGGGTGTTTCTATGTATAATATGTATATATTTACAAAAAAGAAATATATATGTATGTATGTTTATCCATTGTCTAGTACCCATAGTACAAGCTCTGCTTAGTTTGGGCTAGATAGTGTTGTGTGTATGTGGTAGAATATTTATTATTATTATATAAAAATCAAAACGAAATATTTTGTTACTCGGACTATTCTGAAATAATTATTACACACATAATTATATAAAATATACTATACTATACATTAATTTGAAATTGGAACTTGTTAATGCTACATAAATTGTATGTACTTTTTCGTAGTTCAATTACATCAGTTTTGGTAAAGGTGTTGATATGGCCAGAATAAAGTTAATGAAAATCTGCTACCACGCGTGGTTGTACTGATTGTCATTTGCCTTTAATGACTTTAGGCAGTATTACCAGTCAAGTGACCTTATGTAACAGCGGTTTAGGCTATTATGCATTTTAAGCAAAATCTCAAGATTACCATCACCATCCAACATCATCACCTAAGTGTGAACTCTACGTAAAAATATAGTCTCCAATAAAATTCACACTTACTATTGACTCTATTACTAGGCATGAACACCAGTAGATTTTCGGTAGTGGTCATAGAGACCTCGCCTTCCAGTCCCACGAACTTGACTGCGATGGTCCACGGATGGATCTCCAAGATGTTGGGGTTATTGATGTACATAATGCAACTATAGTCACTAAGGTCGTAGCGGTATGGCATGTTATCCACTGTAAAACCTGGGGGCAGAAATAATAATAATAATTCTTTATCTCGAGTAACTACAGGACTCATATAGGGGTTAGTAACAATAATTACTTAATATTAGTGGTCACAAGAAAATAAGATTAAGTTAGTATATATTTGTATGTCCTGACTTCTACATTTTATATGTATATTACTAAATGTGCTCGCGGTTTCACCCACGTTTATGATTACTGCGCCGCCCCCGTGGGTCGTAACGTGATGTTATATAGCCTATGGCCTTCCTCGATAAATGAGCTATCCAACACTAAAATATTTTTTCAATTCGGACCAGTAGTTCCTGAGATTAGCGCGTTCAACCAAGCAAACAAACAAACTATTCAGCTTTATATTATTAGTATAGATTGAAGTGGTATAGAAGTATATAGGATTTCACCTACTGGGTCCCAGCGGTACCCCGGCGGCCAGATAGAGTACGATTTAAATCATGTCTGGCATTCCAAGACTGATAGGTTAACAACAAACTAGAGCATTATAACGTATAGACGTTTGTCACACGTAAGTACGAATTGTTACATCAGCAGTGATCAATGATAATAAAAAATTAGGCTACCATTTTGGCGGTCTGGAAGTTTTCAATATGTTGTCATGAGCCAACTTGAGTGATCTCCTACAATTAAGTTAATGACAATATTGTTGATATAAATAATTGTTTAGCAGGTGTTCAGATTACATAAAATTAAGAAGTGTATTCACACTTCTCTATACTCACTTTTCTTTAAGGTTAAAATGGTTCTATTCATATTTATATTAAAGATTGCCATTTACTCTTGTGTATAAAAAATTTAAATCCTAACATAGAAAACTACCCAATTGTCTTGGAACTTGGATCCCACCCAAGACGCTTTAGAGGTATTGACTTCAATCCGGCCCAGTAAATACATAAATATGTTAAGGTAGTTAAACAAGACTTACCATGACCGTCGATCCTGACGAATCTGCAGTATTCAATTTTATAGGGATCATTCGCAGTCGCTTGTACCACAGCCGTTGAGTGTGAAAATGGATTCTGCCAGTAGTGATACACCAACATCTTAGCTGTGAAATGACAAACAAACTGATAAGATATACATAGTTATATATCATTATATATATAAATCTTCTGTGCGTGTGTTTGTAATTAAACTCCTCCTAAACGGCTGGACCGATTTTGATGAAATTTTTTGTGTGTGTTCAAGTGGATTCGAGAATGGTTTAGATTTGTTCTTTTTTCAATTTTTTTTTCGTGTGTACAGGACAACTTCTGTCGGGACAGCTAGTATATATTTTAATATCCAATCAGTTTTAAGCGTTAAGGTTAATAAAATAAGGTTTAATGTGGCCTGCACTTGGTGGCTCGTATCCGAGCCGCTGTCAAAAGACAGTATATACATATAAATAATCAGTGTTGGGTTAAGTCAGCGCGGGGCAAGTAGCACATTATATTCAAGAACCCATTTCATTCACCCATCCCATTCTCAATTTATAGAAAATATTTTTTGCCTGTATGGTACCTTGCAACTTATTTTCCCGAGTGGACGAACGTGGTCTAGTGGGATTCCACTAGTCCACTTTTTGGCGCGGATCCCGTAGCATATGGTACTTCTACTATATGGCAAATCCGGTCTTTATTACATTTTAGCATTTTAAAAGGAATTTATATTCGTACCTAAAAATAAGTGATTTCAACAAATAACCTTTTTAAACTTTATATTTTAACCTATATCCAATGTTTTATCACATCACGAGTTCCTACGTGTCACACTTGATTGCAGATTATAACATTGGAGGTCTTAACTATAATATTAACTTGTATCATCAGAGCCAAAATTGACTCTTAAATTTAGCTGAACAGGTTGGGTGGAATTAATTAAAATGCAGTCGCAAGATTTATTATTAACTAACTATGCAATGCCGATAAAAGCTTGTAATTAGTAACCAAAAAAGGGGCTGCATTCATGTATTTAACCATTACTTAACAACATCGCATACACAAATTGAAGGGAAGGAGATTTCATATTTCATCGAAATTTTACATCTTTCAAGTGCATTTAAAATATGAAATTTAATGCAGCATTATCCATCTTGGTCACAAGTCACAAGCTACAAGTCTCGGTATCTTCGTTTCTAGGGATAAGCCATATAATCCACAGCGGTACAGAATTGCAGCGTAACTTTAAACACTCGATGAAAATAGTTTATAAGTAATAAGTTGTAAATTTGAATCCAAAGACAAGAGAATGCATTCTTAAATTATTTTTTAATATTTAAACTTAAAGGATGGTTTTCTCACTATGATTAATTTTATTTCACGGAGGACTTTCAAAACTTTCAAACGATGGACTCAAAGAACACCTACACTCAGAACAACTATACGTTACAGGGATCGAACCCACAGCACTTGGTGTAGTGGTAGTAGCGAGGCGTTCACTTAAACCACTACGCCATCATTCTAGGTCATTCTAGGTACCAATAACAAAACACCTATGCTCAGATCCACTATAGAGATCGGCTGATTGAGTAACTGGATATTTCAAAAAGAAGTCTGCAGTCTGCATACTAAACTATAAAAATATACTTGAGCCATATATGCTTAGTGTTACTGTACCTCTAATATCAACACTGAACGACACCCGTTGTTCTACAGCGGCGGTGTTGGCGAGACCGACGTGACAACTCCACATGCCACCCTCCTGGTGCGCTAGACCATTATTAAACCGAATCCCGCAGTCACCAGCATCCAAGCCGGCTCCCACATACTCGTAACTCAGTGACGACGACATGCCTGAAAAAGTTATGTTTACTATAATTATACCTAAGTATTGCATGATATTATTGATCAACATAGAAAAATTGTCAATAATAGGACGTCCAGTACCACTCTCTTTTTAACCTAGGAAGTCCAAAATGTTCAAATGACTCGGTGTGCCGATCTGGTAATTTAGATACAGCTGTACCTGCTACGCCTGTTTGCCTTCAAAGACTAGATGTGACTATATATTATAGAATATCTTGAGTCACGCCACGTCTTAAAAATTTGGTGGCCCAACAATACACACATATTGCTTATTATATAGTAAATTCTCGCTATATGCAACTGCGAAGAAAAATATGAGAAGGCAATTGTTTTGTTACGATATTTCGATAAAGCTTTCTAAGATGTGTGAAAAGTCGAACCACATTTGGCTAGCGTCATGGAATATGATCCCTGACATTAAAAGACATATGCTTAGCAGTAGGACATACATACATCAGATCTTTTAAGCAATAAAGTCTAATATATTGGGTATATCAATATTCGACATCAATTGAACTAAACAATAGAAAAAATTATTCCACTCGAACAAAGAGTCAGAGACATCGCCGTTAATAGGCTGAGTAGCACCTCATACTTATCACAATAGGACTAACAAGAAAATGTAATATAGCTATAAACGGGACTTACTAGGGAAGACATTGTAGACGGTTCCGTTGCTGGCCCTAAAGTAGCAGTACTGCAACTCGGATTGTATGGAGCAGCTTAACACCACAGGCTCGTCTTCCTCGTATGACCACTCTCTCACTGCATGAAGCTCGGGCTCTGAAACATTAGTGATTTCATTGAGTATCGACCGTCTGTCCGATTTTAACGGTAATGTTTAAATTAATTTGTAAATCGATATAAAATCAAATGCTACCCGCATTTTGATACGTTTCAGTACATATAGTGCAATGCATATCTACGTAATTTTCCTATAAAATGCTTTTAAAATGTATGATTAAGCAGAAGTAGGTTTTGATTATTAATGGAGAAATAGAGCTTCTGTATTACCCTCAGAGGTGTGAATCCCGACTTTTTGTGTCACAACATTCACGTTCCTCATTTAACACTGTAGCTCAGAACAAGTGTACTGTGATTCTTAATTTGCGTCCTACGTCTGAAGATATTACAAATCGCAAGATCATCTTCTGACCAATCTAACTAATCTCCAGCGTGCATTGTGCAAATGTACATTATGTGCAGCCTTTGCACGCTGAAAAGCTAATTATACTTAAATTATAAGACCCTACTTAAACTTATATAGCAAATAACTGATAAAAATATTGAAGTGTAATATTTGTACCAAGTTATTGTTGTTTCTAAACAATTACGTACAGAAACTAATAAATGTTTACCAGTGATAACTGAAGCAGCAACCTCAGGGTCCTGCATGAGATGAGGGCATACGACGGTGAGGAATCCGTGGTAAGTGCCGGTTGTGGTCAGCATGGAGCAGCGCCAGATTCCAAGGTCTGACACGGAAGGGTTCAAGAGCCGAAGGGTGCAGTCGTGGCTGTGAGTGTCTGACTCGTAGTAACTGTAAAAGAGTACAGTTACTTACACCTACATGTTGGTACGAAGAGGAGTATAAATAAAAATACAGAGGTAGACCATAGTACTACCAACACTGAGAGCTCAGATTTATAATTCGGCTTAAAGCAACTAAAATGTTCCAAAACAAGAAACAAAAATACATTGACGCGTATTTCACGGAGAGGTAGGCGGATCAAAATCGGCGAAATTTATTTGCTACGAAATTAGCATTTCTTTCGTTTCTACATACATGCTTGTTGGCTCACGGTAATCTTAACATAACGTTTATCCAGCAGTTCGTTCCTGATCAGATCAGAGATCGTTCACTAAAGATTTCCCTGAGTCTTCATGAATCTCGTTTAATCCATTTTATTGACAAGCACGCATAGTACCATATATCATTTACTATTCTTGTTACTATATCTCTTTTCACTTTATATCACTTACTTAACCCACTATTTCGCATTGAAATAACAATACTTTGTATGGATTTTCTTGCGTTTTTTATTTTAAAACACTTTAATTAATTACGTAATTTTGAAATTATCACACTACTCTTGATAAACTTTACTCCTATTTAAATTATTATATAATAAAAGAGTTTTGAAATAAACATTACAACAAAATCCGTATAAAGTAAAATCGTTAAAATTCCAGTTGTCTACATTTCATTTTCATATCTACTAATAATTATTCTCTCTCAAATGTGATGCAAGTCAGTTCACCTGACGAAAGATCCGTTGAACATGTAACCATCTTCCCCGACTCCATGCGTGGCGACTAGTGTATCACCCTGAGGATGTCTAAATGTGCACGCAGTAACCTCATGCTCTTTGGGCATAGAGCAAGACATCATCACTGAGGGCGCGTTCCTTTCTATGGCTGTGGTCACCGTTGGTCTGCCATCTGTAATTTTGTTTATAAAGTATGAGCATTTCAATGGAAACATTGTAAATTGTGAGGCCAATATTTTTTCATTCAGCTCGGCAAATCATAACCGGTTACCGTAGTCTGTCGTTGTGTAACAGAGGTATCAGTCACCCCTTATCAAGTTAATACATTATAATTATGAACAAAATGGGATGAGCTTAGTTATCGTTTTTGCTCAAAGCAGCGATAGTCTAGTGGGGAACCGATGAACTGCCACGCAGGGGTCCCAACTTCGATCCCAAGGACTTTTTTATCTTTGACTTGTGTAGGTATTAAAAAATTATTATCGCTTGGTTTAACCGTGAAAGAAACCAACGTGAGGAAACCTGCATGTTTCAGAGTTCTCCTTAATGTTCTCGAATATATCTTAAGTCTACCAAACCGCAGTAGACTAGCGTGGACTATTATGCTCTAATCATTCTCACGCTGAGAAGAGCCTAGTGCTTATCAGGGAGACAGTTTGTTTATATACACGGCTGATATAATTATTATACAGGGTGTGGCGTAAATAATGCATAACCCTGAAACTGTTGACTGTCCAGATTATAATCTATCATTTACTCCACTTATATCACCATATGCCCATGGATGACCAAATTATTGATATTTTTGATATTTTAAATAAAAGTCGTACTTACTCATACAAAATCAGCTGCCATTTCTACAATTGGCGACATTTTCTCGTTCTGTTTTTTTTTATGTTCAACCTGAATACTTGTATCAGCAGACCAGTATCAAGTTTTTTTGTTACAATCTAAGACAACTTCGCAAAAAATACTTATTTTCAAATTTTAACATTTTTTCTAAGGAATTAAGCATTTATGTGCCCCAATATCGAAAAAAAATGTACCACACTGTGTGGTGATATAAGTGGGGTAAATGATAGATAATAATCTGGCCAGTCGACAGTTTCAGGGTTATCTATTATTTACGCCACATTCTGTATATTGATTTAAAACGCGTTACTTTTGCATCGCTTTTGTGCGAGTCGACATTCAGGTACCCTTAATATATTATACAGGTAATACTACTGCTTAAAGAGACTTTAGCAGGAAGACTAGGTACCTTCGTCTGCTGTGCTGTTTTACTCATGGTTAATACCGTCGATTAGTATCGCACGGCAACCGATTATCATCAAGGGCTTAATCACCATCGCCGTATAAAAATCATGATACTTATTGGTTTTACCTATTAATATGATTATGATTTGATAAAGTATTCAAGATACATTAAAATTACAATGTAATGTAATTTGCATATGTCGGTACAAGCCTTCTTATCGCATTTTCGATTGTATCGCTTAATCACCCGGAACTTATTATTAAAGTACAATCGTCAGTGTAGATTTCGTTGAAATTGCTACTGCTTTTTAAGAATTTTAGGTTGCCTTTATAACCAAGGACGGGATATTTTACCATACACGTATATAAATAAATACATATTTTACTGTAAAAGCCCGAACTACGGTAATTCCTTAGATATCGTTTATTTCGTATCGTTTACATCGTATATTAACTTTTACCACCATTCACTTGGTAAATCTTAGAATTTGCCTCAAAGACACGGTAAATGTTGAAATAAACATGTCAGTATGTGTTCGGCGTATGGTCTCGTACTCGAGTGTACACTGCCAAATCGATAGCCAAATAATCGAATATCAATTGATCGACCACTATAAGTCGAACGTCTAAATACTCGATTGTTCATAGTATCGATTGTTCATCATATCGAATGGATAATAAAACAAACATTTAATATACAGTGTGAGTCTTTATAAAGTGCACATAGTAAAAAGGGTGAAAATATAAACAATTTTATCGACGGAAAAAAAGGTTTAAAAAAATCTAAAATTTTTTTTATATTTTTTATGGACTTTTAATTTTTTTTACTCTCGTCTTGGTACCCCATGCAAACAAAGTGTTACTACTTTTAAACTAAATGTGATATTAAAACAAAACAAAATTAATAATAATCTCGAATAATAGGCCGAGCTAATAAAGCCATAATTTTTTGAAAAATAAACCTCATAAATTAGTTATTAATGATTTTTTGAAGAAAATTTACTATTTTTCTACCAATTTTTGCAATAAATGTAAAATTTATCAAAAAAATGTCCCCTTTACCCTACTTTTTTCTTATTAAATTTAAAATTTAAATTTAAAATTAAATTATTTTTTTTAATTTTTTTAAACATTTTTTCCGTCGATAAAATTGTTTATAATTTCACCCTTTTTAATATGTGCACTTTATAAAGACTCACACTGTATAAGTACACTCAATACATCGAGTGTTCAAAGTATCGGTTGTATTATGGTACTAAAAAAAATTCCATCTACCGTCTCCGCTTAGGTTAGGTTAGTTGTTTTATTACCAAAACCAACATTTACCAACCGTCACTGGTAAAACCTAGCATGTACTAAATGCTAATGGTAACCGTTCCTTCTTTATAAATTATTTACCGACTCGTGTTGGTAAATCCTAAAATAAAAACTAAGATTAACTAATATTTGGGCTTTTACAATAACATATACACCACATAAACATAGAGAAAGAACGTTCATATTTTTATAAACTCCACCTGTTTTCAAAATGTAAATAATGAAGACAATTGCGGATAGGCATGTGTCATGTAAAACCTAAAGTCAATTTGACAAATGTTATCTACAAATATAGATCTATCGCAAAACCTTTGACTTTATGTTCAAAAAGAGCGGGAGTTTTATAGATGGTATTAAAACATGCATAGTGAACTTTAATATTGTAAATAATTAACATACGAAGGTGTAGCCATACATCTGTGACATAAACGTCCACTCGTACATATATCGCTTATTTCCACTGCAGTAACTAGTTTAATTTAAGCGTATAGTATGTGTATGTATACTATAGATAGATATAGATATAAGATAGTCTAATTCAGCTACTCTATCGCATGAGGCTTGCCTGTAAAGATAGACGTAAGTTTTATGGTCAATAAATAAATAAATAAATCGTTTTCATCTTAAGTACCTAGTATGCTTTAAACGTAAAATTTGTGTAAATTCTTTTATTTTCTTTTGATTTAGAAAAGACAACCTCCCGCAATAGGAATGATTCCTGTATCCCGGGGGACTTTACAAAATTCAACCAACGGACACAAAGAACATGCAGGCTCGAAACAACTATTTGTGAATTACACAAATTATTGTCCTGTGCGGGATTCGAACCCACAACACTCAGCGCAGTGGCAATGGCGAGACGACCTTTTAAAAAACAACGGCATCCGTGAAGTCAAGAAAAAAAGAACCTACATGCTTACTTTAAAACTATGTGCTAATCCAAATTTCACTTTAGCTCGTAGGCCAACGGTATTTATTAGTTTAGTCCTAGAGTAACGGCTGGGTTCCTTATTAAAACATTTCTCTTCAATACTTACCGTGTGGTAGAACAGACACGAAGAATCCAACAGTTCGCAGCAGCACGGTACCAGGTACTCCAACATACATGTGCCAAAATCCGGAATGTTCTAGAGCCGCTCTGTCCAGAACTATTTTACATTGACCAAAGCCATCAAACACTACGTGGTTATAAGGATCTTCTATTTTGCAGTACACAGCATCTTCAGGCCCCAGAGCGATATTAATTGAATCCCCAATCGTCCACCGAAGATCATCAAATTCAATTTCTGTTGAAACTGTACAAACAAAGGGTTTCTTTTTAATTATGTATATATTTTTATAGGCATCTCCTGCACTAGGGATAATTTCTGTGTCGCGGGGGACTTTACAAACATTCAAATAACGGACACAAAAAACATCCAGACACTGAACAACCATTTGAGAAACAATTTTTTTTTGTCACGTTTAGGATTTGAACCCACAACACACGGCGCTGACGGCGTAGTGTCAGTGGCGAGGCGACCACTTAAGCCACTACGCCATTCGTGCAGTTAAATGAGTGTCAACTATGTATTAATTTTCTGCATCTTCTTTATATTTGTGATCAATTTAGACTAGTATAGCAGGATAAGTAGCATATAACTATTCACATAATATTGTGCTTGAGCTTTGTGCTTTAAGGACCTGCTATACCGTCAGCTAGAAAATGTAGTCTTAGGTATCCCAATAAAGGAGTATATATAGTGATCTAAATAAGAGAGCCCTTGCTCAGACTAGATAGTGGATCTATTCAGACATGCACAATATAATAATATACACATTCTACAATTCGCCAACTTGTGCCACAAGTTGGCGAATTGTAGAGTGTGTATATTGGCTGCATAAACAATATGTAAAAAATAATGAAGGTACTATACAAGGCGTTGACTATACTACTAAATAATTAGGCATCATACAAGGCGTTGACTATACTACTAAATAATGAAGGCATCATACAAGGCGTTGACTATACTACTAAATAATGTAGGCATCATACAAGGCGTTGACTATACTACTAAATAATGTAGGCATCATACAAGGCGTTGACTATACTACTAAATAATGTAGGCATCATTCAAGGCGTTGACTATACTACTAAATAATGTAGGCATCATACAAGGCGTTGACTATACTACTAAATAATGTAGGCATCATACAAGGCGTTGACTATACTACTAAATAATGTAGGCATCATACAAGGCGTTGACTATACTACTAAATAATGAAGGCATCATACAAGGCGTTGACTATACTACTAAATAATGAAGGCATCATACAAGGCGTTGACTATACTACTAAATAATGAAGGCATCATACAAGGCGTTGACTATACTACTAAATAATGTAGGCATCATACAAGGCGTAGACTATACTACTAAATAATGTAGGCATCATACAAGGCGTTGACTATACTACTAAATAATGTAGGCATCATACAAGGCGTTGACTATACTACTAAATAATGTAGGCATCATACAAGGCGTTGACTATTCTACTAAATAATGAAGGCATCATACAAGGCGTTGACTATTCTACTAAATAATGAAGGCATCATACAAGGCGTAGACTATACTACTAAATAATGTAGGCATCATACAAGGCGTTGACTATACTACTAAATAATGAAGGCATCATACAAGGCGTTGACTATACTACTAAATAATGAAGGCATCATACAAGGCGTTGACTATACTACTAAATAATGAAGGCATCATACAAGGCGTTGACTATACTACTAAATAATGAAGGCATCATACAAGGCGTTGACTATACTACTAAATAATGAAGGCATCATACAAGGCGTTGACTATACTACTAAATAATGAAGGCATCATACAAGGCGTTGACTATACTACTAAATAATGAAGGCATCATACAAGGCGTTGACTATACTACTAAATAATGAAGGCATCATACAAGGCGTTGACTATACTACTAAATAATGAAGGCATCATACAAGGCGTTGACTATTCTACTAAATAATGAAGGCATCATACAAGGCGTAGACTATACTACTAAATAATGTAGGCATCATACAAGGCGTTGACTATACTACTAAATAATGAAGGCATCATACAAGGCGTTGACTATACTACTAAATAATGAAGGCATCATACAAGGCGTTGACTATACTACTAAATAATGAAGGCATCATACAAGGCGTTGACTATACTACTAAATAATGAAGGCATCATACAAGGCGTTGACTATACTACTAAATTTTACCAGTATTCTTTGAGCAGTATTATATTATCTGTGCTTTAAGCTAACGACTGGCGGGAAACGATCAAAGACTGAAGAAAGTGGTGTTCTCTCGTATCGGCTGCCAAGACACACTTTGGGTCTCTGAGCCAACAAAGCAAGTAAGCAGTATTCTTTGAGCATAGCAGATATCATTGCTGTTGTTGTGGTTTTATATACCTACAACTGATTTTAGTCTTAGCTTTTATCCGCAGGTCCGGTGAAATGTTAATGATTTCTATGTTATGATATTTTCAAAAACAGCACTGAGTCTAGCAAGTCTCCATAAACAAGAGTCTAGAGATCGCTGGGAGCATAATTGTATTTTTTTTAAACATGATTCTTTGTCGTTACCTAAGACATGAACGTTGACGCTTCCTCTCCTCTTTATATGATCTCCGTACTCAAGGATCCATTGACCAGTATGCTGCTGATCAACACCCCTAACAATATAACCACAGGTATCTGGATATTTTGGGTCCTTTTCAGCATCTGCATACTCTTCACCATTAGGTCCATAGATTGTGCAGGTGTCCACCGTATCGATACCATAGTTTAAATGAAGATACAGATCTGCTCCTTCGGTAATGCTTATATCATTTTGTATAACAAAGTTTTCTGAAACAATAACATTGTAAAATTTAGTCGGCGTTGTTCATAGTGTATAAGTTTTGCTTGCTGAGATATAGTTTTAAGTTATTCGCTACGCCAGTAATAGACGCTAAACATCTTAAAATCCATAGAGCGAGCTGGGTGATTTGCCTAGGGTAACACATCAATGAGGCGCAATATCTGTTGAATAGATCGCTAGTGTTGCTGAATTAATTAGATAATCTTCGGACAGCGTAGAGTTTAAACATATAATTTCAAAACATTTTGCAATATTTTGCATTGCATCTTTTATTTGGCATGACATGGAAGGAAGTGAGAGATAAAGAAAGGAAATTCAATTTCATTATACTTAGTCTGGCCATAAATACTGTTACAATTAAAAAAAGGTCTGTCATTCTTATATGAATATTCATTGTGTTTTCTCATTTTCACGCCAATCGGTGTTAAATATTTTTGTGATATTAAAATGGAGTGGGGTGATAAAGGGAACCGAATTGCTGTGATAGCATTACACAAAGTAGGTATGGAGCCAAATGCAATTTTTGAAACTTTCTATCCGCTTGGTATTAGTCGAATGTTTGTGTACCGGGCTATTGATAGATACAATGAAACCTCCTCTGTTTGTGACAGAAAAATATCTGGCCGTCCACGTAGTATTCGTACGAACAAAGCGATCAAAGCAGTGAAGGAAAGAATTCAAAGAAATCCTTTCCGTAACTAAAATATTTTATTTCAGGAAATGAATATAGCACCTAGAACCATGTCGCATGTTTTAAAAGATGACTTAGGACTTGCAGCCTTTAAAATACGCACTGATCATTATTTAACTAATAATTTAAAAATCAATAGATTGGTATAATTAAAACAACTTCTTAAGCGGTGTGCAAAGGAAGGTTACAGAAAATTTTGATTTACTGACGAGAATTGTTTTACTATTAAGAAATGTTTTAACAAGCAGAATGGCCGAGTTTATGCTCAAAGCTCTATAGAAGCTTCCATATTAGTCAGCAGAGTACAACGTGGACATTATCCGACTTCAGTGATGATTTGGTGGGGTGTTAGCTATCAAGAAGTGACTGAGACATATTTTTGTGAAAAAGGTGTCAAAACATCGGCACAAGTGTATCAAGATACGATTCTTGAGAAGGTGGATAAGCCACTTAACAGCACCATGTTCCATAAACAAGAATGGTCCTTTCAGCAAGACTCAGCACCGGGTCATAAAGATCGATTCACCGAAACAAACGTTTCGGTCTTCATCAGAGTTGAAGACTAGCCGTCATCTAGTCCCGTTCTTAATCCGCTGGATTATGATTTATGGTCAGTTTTAGGGAGTAGGTATTATCTAAACTCCACGATAATTTGTAGTCCCTAAAACAATCCATAAGATTGCCAGTGAAGAATTTTCCTATGGAGAGTGCGTGTTTCTATTGATTGGCAAACAAACTGGCCTCAACATTTAAGGGAATGTATTAAAGTTAATGGAGGTAATTTTGAATAAGCTTCATGTATTTTTAATGTTATCATATTAATGTATGTAATAAATGTTTTATGAACTAGAAAAAAAAAGATTTTTCCTTGTAACAATATTTATAGCAAGACTAGGTATGTTAGTTTCTTTTTTCTTGAAAGAAGACTGGATGCAGTAAATATTTGAAGTAAAGAAAAAAGTAGAATTTAATATAGGGATAGTGAGTACTAACTGCCTCCGTGGCGCAGCAGTAGTGAATGTGACTGCTATGCATGAGGTCTCGGGTTTGAATTCCGGGTCGGGCCGACAAAAAGTTATTGGGTTTTTCTGTTAAAAAAGCTCAATAGCAGCCCAGAGTTAGGAAGTTGGCGGTGTTAGACACCCCCGTGCCTCGGAAAGCATGTAAAGCCGTTGGTCCTGCGCCTGATCTTTCTCCGGTCGTGTCGGATTACCGTCCCATCGGATCATGAGATTTAGGGAACAGAGAGTCCATTTGTGTTTGCGCACACACTTGTGCACTATAATATCTCCTGAGCAGATGACCAGTCTCCATTAAGACTGACCGCCGTGACCGAAATTCGGTCTGGAGGACATTATTACTTCGATACTAGCAGTGCTTTAAATCAAAGATTATTATTTTTATTAAGTGTATGTCTATATATAATTTAGAATCAGTTATCGATTCGTAATAATGAAATAATCATCTTATCTCTGGACGTGACTCGATACGCGTACGATTATAATAAATTTAAATCTCATTAATCGATTACCTTCGACGCGAATTGTAAAAGGCAGTCTCCTTTCGATAGGGTAGGAAAACCTTGTCGCCCTTGCTATGAGACTCCAGTTGCCAATCATATCCTGAGATTGTAGATTCAGCATGATACCGCATTCAACACTATTTTCATTTATAATGTCCACTCCAGGGATGTGGAATCCATCTATAAAAGCGTATTGTAGTCCACCCGGAGTAATCAAATGACAGCTTTCATTTTCAACAAAGGATGCTGTGTTGATAGCTATTCTGTGGTTTGTGGCCATTTGAGTGTAGATAATTTGTTCAGTTAATGTTTCGATTATCCTGTCTGTTTCGTCCTCAATAGGATTAAACGGATCTAAAAGTAAATAAGATTATATTGTAATAATGATATAGCTTAGTCTGGGATCCTAGAGATATATAACTATACAATAAGTTTTAAGTCGTCGTGGCCATCAAAGCCGGGTCCTGAAAACCAGCAATCAATCAATTGGGAGGAAGACCCAAAGGCTTATCGGCTATAACCAATTAACGCAAATTTACAAATGAGTGTCGTCGTAAGGTTGCCAGTTAAAGAAAAGTTTGCAAAGAATTTGCGTAGAGATTCCATTATTTATAGATGTAACGAATAATAGAAATGCCACTACAAATGTTTATGCAACAGAAATATAAGCTACAAAGCTTTTCACAAAGCTTACCTTCCTGGATAATTTCAAAAGTCCGTAGTATCTTGTCGAATAGGACTCCGTTATTGAACTTGCCAGTAATCTGCCATTTTCCGAGTGCCCCTTCATTGATGGGGCTAAAGGTAATTTGACACCCTGCCCCAGTATCTGAACTCTTGAGAGAAACGCCTTTAATTTCTAGCTTTTGATAATTGCTGAAGTCGAATGTTTCTCCTGAGGGAGTTCTGTAAATACAGTTCTGTACTACACCCGCTCTTTGATCCACTTCAAGAGTCAATTCGGTGCCCAAATGGACCAAATGCCGTAAAGTTTGTAGCTCAGTTACATTATAGGCTTGCTCGTAGGGTTTGTCCTCATCTGTCAAGATATAAATATTTAAATTCTGTTATATTTAATGGTCCTATCGAGATGTAAATTTATAAAACAACTTACTGTAAAGGAAGAAATTCAACGGCTGCCGATTTTCATTCTGTCCCAACGCTGCACGGAAACGGCCAATTATCACCCAGTCACCTAACATGTCTTGTGTGAAGTCCTTAAAGATCAGGCTGCATAAAGGCAGATTAGTCGCCACGTATTCGATATGTGGATACTTCACGTCCGATGAAACGACCAAGTCTTCACCGGCAGGAGTAATGACGTGACAGGATATAATGGTTCCAGATCCGTCAGTACCAGTATTTACTGAGCCACCGAAATGGACAGGATGAGCGGCCGTTGGTTGCGCGAAAGTTTCCCAACCAGAGACACCATTAGCACTATCTAAAAAATAGCAGATTATTATTATGATGTCTCAACAATTCTTTTAAAAACAGACTTCATAAACAAGTCTTTTGTGTCCAATATTTAAATTGTAAATATTTTCCTTTAGATTAAATATAGTTTTAATGTGAATTTAATACAATAAGTAGCCTGTAATGTGTTTTGTAAATACTTTTATTTATAGACCAAAAATTAATTATTATTATTTATTGAAAATTATCGTAATGTAATCAAAATAATTAGTTGTTGAATCATTAGAAAAAAAATTACGTCACGTTTATATATCATGAATAATCAAAAATTTACGCAAATGTACCTACTCCAGGCAATATTGACGGGCTGGCAGCGAATTTCTTCAGTTTGTGTAGATTTACCACATAGCCTCCATAAGCCAACCAAAGCTTCAGTCATAGGACCGATAGTGACTCTGCATGAGACGTATGCACTTTTGCTTTGAACCGTTACTCCACTGAGTTCTAAAAGATCAGCTTGGACTAATCTACCGCCCGGAGGACGAATATAGCACTCCTCTTCAAATATTTCCCTATTCAGAGATATGTCGATATTAGCGTGTTGTCTCGTGAAATGATTGATTTCACCCAACAGTGTAGCATTGTCATCCTCAGACTCTTCAACACTATCGACCTCAGGGTCTACTTTATTTCCGTCGCTTTTATCTTCAGACTCATTCGATTCACTATCTGCGACTGCTGAAATTTTTTTATCTTATTATAACTACAGAAGCTTCTGGTTTAGTACTTAAAATAAATTTAATCGAAGTCTTTATTGTTCTTTATGTTTAGACCATTCAAAAATATTTATAATTATAAATGTGGAACCATTGAAAACTTCGTAAAAACTGACAAAACGATGACTTTAAAAGTAGAAACCACGTACAGTTATATTTATATCAAGTCATATAAAGAAACAAGATGAATGTAAATAAAGTTAATGTTGCTGTAATAGTTATGCTTGCTTTTCCTATTTACTACACACACTAAAACTCGGTCGCTACACACGAGTTTTAGTATGATGATCATGAATTATAAACAAATGTGCCCGCATGACATGCTAGTATGCCATTGCCTTATTGCCCTTTTTGTGTATTTGTATAATCCATTACTACTTAGTTGATTTGAATCAGGATTTGGTAAGAACATTATTTTAAGGTTTCTAAAGTGATTTGCAATACAGGTACTATGAGTAGCATAGGTCTTACGAAAAAATGTTGCCTGTATTTGAATTTCTTACCATTTGAGCCGACGGTGATAATATACATTTGGGTGGATCCTGTTCCTCCCACATGTGTAAAGTACATCTCCCAGGTACCACTGTCATGTTCATCTGCGTTGTTTAATGTAAGTTCACAAAGTGACATAGCATTTCCTTGTCCGATGACATATTTCTCATCAGATAGTGTTTCATCTCCCGGTGCGAAGTCAATCACTTCTCCCGATGGAGTCTTCAAGTGGCACTTCTCCACAGTATATATTGACGTCAGTACAGTAAACGTGTAGGAGTCTCCTTCATTGATATTAGCTACTCTGATTATGCCGTGGACACTGCCTGTAACAAACGGTTATATTAGCTAAGCTTTTGTGCGACTTCACTCGTTTGGAATCAGTACTTTTTCTGGATAAAAGTAACTTATGTATTTTTCTAAACTACTACTACCTGACCTTAACAACGAGATTGCGAAATTTCATAACGATCGGTCTAGGAATTAAGTCGTGTAAGCGGTACAAACAAACTCACATTCGCATTTATAATATTAGTTAGGATTTATTGGGCAATCTTCAGTTGAAGAGGGGGCCGTTGGTAATTTGGTGATAGTATGATGAGCATGCCCTTGGAAGTACCAACCTCCAACAAGAAACTGGCATAAGAATCGTAGCAATGTTACTACGTTTAATCTAGCAAATATTATTTTCGAAGGATCTCATAACACAGCTTGCTATTCCACTTTCTTGTCTTTCATACCATCTGTAATTCGTTTTCATTGGTGTTGGAGATGCCTGTTGCCTTTGACATTATTTATTGTCACTTATAGGCTTATCATCAAGCTTTCCGTATGCTTGTTAACCATCGTTATTTCAATATAATATATTTTTAAGATGTCCATAATTATTGTACGTATAAGTTAAACTGACTTGGGTAATATTTTGTAAAAGTATTTTGCTTATTTGGACAGGCTTACACGAACAAATATCAAACAATTTCGCATTTATAATATTAAGTTATGGTTACAGATGGTATGCTATATTATGTAAGGGCGTTCTTTGTGTCGGTTGTTTGAATGTTTGTAAAATGCGCCGCTATACAGGAATTATTCCTAGTGCCGCAGTTGTCTTTTTTACGAGAGAGAGAGAGAGAAGAGACAGACTATGGTAATGGTATCTTTTTAATACTTATATTAGGAATAGGTTCCCGGTAGTAGCGTAATGGAAAGGCTTCGAACTCACGACCTATGGTAAATCCGACGCCTTCATATTATGAAGTTGCTGTCATTGGCACGCCAGCTGTATTGTATCTTATCTTATCTTATATGTGGGGGCCAGTCAGTACAGACCGGCGACACTTCGACCCAGTGGGATCTTTTGTGTCGGCCCCAAGATTTAACCCTTAGCTATCTCCTTATGAATGTACTGCATAAGCCGCAGTGTACAATTCAGAGGGAGCCTGAAGTCTTCAGGGTTTGGATATGCCAACCCCATCAGACCCATCCTCAGTCCAGCCAACGTGTCACATTCACACAATAGGTGCGATATGGACTCGTCATGTTCACCACAGGCTCTGCAGATCGAATTGTGTGCCAAGCTGTATTGTAACTTAGTCTATTAAAATAATATGATGATAAAGTTACAGTTATAGAGAATCTTTGTCAAGGTATCCATTTTAATATTATTGTACCAAATAAATATCTATTTATTCAGTGAAAATTTGTGATAATCGACAAACACCAGATGGTCAACGAACTGATTAATAATTATCAGATGTACATAATATATAATAATGCCGTTTACATAAGTGTAGCAACATATAACACATAGATTGAGTACACTAAAAACAATATTCGATTCGATCAATTTTTCGTGTGCACGGTCTGACGATATCTTATGATATATGTTATGCACACACATAGCGTAGTTTGTCTAGAATTCTAGACTCTCTCAAAAAGTCTTCATTGTTAAACAAAACAATTCAAACACAGAGTTATTTTACACGCACATTTTACTTACTATGTATTTTGGTCCAATATTTATTTATTAACTTGGACATCCAGTATTTATTACATTAATTCTTATTCTATCAAAAGTAATACTAATACCAATACTTCATTTATACCTTTCTAAGGTATAGTCATAACTTTTTAAGGTATCATTGGAGGCAGGCCTATACGAGATATAACATTAAGGGTAGTATTTAACTGCACAGCAAAAAAATACTAATTGCGCAGCAAAAAAAGCTAATTGATCAGCAACTCATGGCCAGCAAACTTTAAAGAGATCAAACTAAGTCGACGGAGCCCCGCTTAGCGGGGCTCCTATTTTTGGAGAGGTTTAAAAAAACGAACCTAACATAACGTAACACTTCCGAAACGGAATGCAGTGATTTGAGGCGTATAGATGCTCGTTATGCTGTGCAATATTTGCTGACCAATTAGTATTTTTGCTGATCATTATATTTAATCCCTAACATTAATATGTTATATTATAAAGTATGTACATATAAAAACAATTATTCTTTAAAACTAACTTAACACATTGTTGTTTTGTTATTACCAAGTACTTGTTATTATAACTACTTATTGATTGTTAAGCTTTCAAATTGTAGCAACAGACTATTACTAAGTTTTTTAAGAGTTCTTAAACAAGTATTAATATAATATAATATTCTAACACATACGAGTACACTCAACACCATCTAGCCCAAACTAAGCAGAGCTTGTACTATGAGTACTAGACAATGGATAAACATACTTATACATATACTTTTTTTTTGTAAATACATACATATTATACATAGTATTGTTTGTGTTTTGTACACAAGTATTGTCGTGTTGATAACGAAATAATATATTTGAATTATTATGTGTTTATTTATGGTAGCCGAGACTTAGAAGATTCTGATAATAGCTACTTCGCAATAGACAGGCGATAGTCACGATTTTACAGCTTTGTACAGGTGTTACAATGATGGCTGAACGTATGACGTAGGTACATTTAAAGCGAATGAATCACGTACAAAGACGTCAGGATTTGATAATGAAGTAGCTACCTATAATAGCGTGCCACAAATTCGCTACACTCTTGGGAGGTGATTATTTACATCTAAGTTTTGCGCTTTCCATGTGTTTAGCCAGCGTGCGACTTAGGTAAAAGCATACTGAGATAAAAAGTGACCTTAATATTGATCTAGGATACGGTCTATAATTGTGCTAAGTTTAATCCAAATCCGTTCAGTGGTTTGTGTGTGGTTGAGTAACAAACATCTTCACAAACTTTCACATTATATTTGTCATGAGGTGGGTTAATTACTATTTAGATAGCCTAAGGTATAAATTTATTGAAATGTCAACTTTATACGGATTTTATCGCGTATTTTTTTTTAATGAAACTATTTTTATTACATAATTTTGAAACTTTAAACTACTATTGTTAATATTGTCTTCTGTTTACGCGAATGTTATTCATTGAAATTAAACTACTATATACGGATTTTATCGCGTTGTTTATTTGACACTATTACAAAATTACTATTGTTAAACACTTTTACTTGTTACTGTCTACTTATATTTAATAATAATATAATATCAGCTCTGTATTAAACTGTCCCACTGCTGGGCACGGGCCTCTTTTCACTCTTTTCTCTTTCTTTCTTTCAGCCCGAAATAAATGATTTGAAATGATTTTCACTGTGAGAAGGGTTAGGTCATAGTCCACCACGTTGTCCTAGTGCGGGTTGGCAGACTTCGCATATCTTCGAGAACATTATGGAGAACTTATATTTCATCATCATCATCATCATCAGGCTATAATAGTCCACTGCTGGACATAGCCCTCCCCCAAAGAGCGCCATAGCGCCCTGTCTTCAGCTTGCCGCATCCAGCATCTGCCTGCAGTCTTTCGCAGATCGTCATCCCACCTGGTCGGAGGGCGTCCTACACTACGTTTGCCGAGAATGAGAATGAGAATGGAGAGAGCTATGCTCGGAGTTTCTCTGAAGGATAGGATTCGTAACGAATACATCCGACAGAGAACCAAAGTCATCGACATAGCTCAGAGAATTAGCAAGCTGAAGTGGCAGTGGGCTGGCCATATCGCGCGAAGAACAGACAATCGCTGGGGTAAGCGTGTTCTTGAGTGGAGACCGCGACTCGGCGAACTTATATTTAAGCTATTTTAATTTTAAAATCTATTTTACACTTTCTCCGACGCTTCTGTTGCTTTTCAGCAGCCATGTTCACGGGGAGAACCGTGAACATATGGCTGCTGAAAAGCAAAATCCGTATAAAGTTGTTTATTTTCAATGTATAACATTCGCGTAAACGTGAGACAATATTATTTATACATTTATTTAAGCGAGTTGAGAAAATAACAATGTCATAGATTAAAATTCGTAGAAATATAGTAAAATAGTTTATTATATAATTCAACGAATATTAACCTACATATTTTATCCACTTTAATCGTTATAGCGTTTCACAACAATATTATCAAGAGTCTGTTACCTTGTAATATATACTAGTACGAAAAGGTACATAATAACTACCTTGGAATTATCAGTTGTCAAGGAACACCAATATAACATAATATCTTCAGGTAAGAATTGAGATCGGGAGTCGTAGACAAAAATAGATTTTGTCTAAGAAAGTTACCGAATGAATGAATACCGCTTGTAAAAAGTAAGATTCAATGACAAAGTCTTTAAATAGTAATACTAACATTAACCCGTCAAGTGTCGAGCGGACATACGCTGTCCACAAAAATGAGTCATCAAAATAAAAAAAAAATACGACAAATGTATGTCCGCTGCACACTTGACTCGTTAATGAGTCAAGTGTCGAGCGCACATACATTTGTCCGTTTGTGTATTGTTTGCACAATGAATTTTTAATTATTTTTTATGTATTTCCACTAGACATTCAAGAAGTTAAAACAATAAAGTTCAAATTATAATACTATGGATTTTTGTTGGATGAAAGTCCAAGAAATCACTAACAAAATTATGAGTTTTAATTTAGTTTAGAAATAACACAATTGATCACATGATAATTGTGTTATTTCTAAACCCTATTAACTTCCTTGTTGCATCATAATATACAAATAAATCACAGAATACAGATACAGAGTAGATAGTGATCTACATGCATAAATAAAAAGTGCAGAAAATGAGTGTGGAATGAAAATTCTTTAAGCTACACGAACAGAGCGTGACATGGTCATACCAGTCAGCTTGTGACTATGGCCGGTGTAACCTGGTCGAAACGTCAAACATCTAAAGTTAACAATATGCATAATCGCATGAAGCCCATTATAAGTAATAATATTCTATTCTATTCTATCACATACACACAACACAATCTAGCCCAAACTAAGCAGAGCTTGTACTATGGGTACTAGACAATGGATAAACATACGTAAATACTTCTTTTTTTGTTGTAAATGCCTACATATTATACATAGAAACACCCAGACCAAGAAAAACATCCATGTACATGCACACAAATGTTTGACTTGTGCAGATTCGAACCACTACGCCATCGAGGATATCATTTAACGATGTTACAGTTGACGAAGCCGAGCTTTAAGTTTATGAAGTACATAGAACTGCAATCGGGTAATATTAGCAAACTATCACGAGTTGTGTCATTATAAAGATAGCTCTGTATTTATCAATTATTAAGTATATAGACGATAATAAAGGAAATGTATAACGAAATAAGTGTTGTCAAATACCATGTAAGTAAGCATTTTTCAATACCAAAATACAAAGGTCTACCTCAGGGTCCTATATTGGCACCTCGTTATAGTACATTTGGTGCCCTAAGCAGAGCCTTTGACTTTGTATCTTATAGTAATTTGAGTAATTATTGTTATTGCATATGTGAGGCTTTTAGTAAACTCAAACTCAAACTCATTTATTGCGAAAATGCGTAATTCAGATAACATAATATATATAAATTGGTCTCTCCATAATCCGCCTGAAGGCATGCAATTTTACAGATATCTTTACTGATTGTGCATTACTAGTAATCATATAAAATTAATTAATTAATTACAATAACAACTCAATTAAAAATAATAAATGTTAGGCAAGGTTATTGTGGTACAATTCAATTAAGAATATAATATATGTCAAACAATAATTAAAAATTAAAAATGTCATGTCAGTAAATTAATTAATACAATAGGTTATTTCTCATTATTAGTTTGCATGTCATTTATAAATTCGTTAACACTATAATAAGCTTTTGTAGTAAGAAAAAATTATAAAGCTAGGTTGGTTTTTTGATTTAACATATAGCTAGTTATCCATGCATCCACTAAGTTTACCATATACCATAACGGTAAACTATGCTGGTGCGTTCTTTAAGTAATTTAGTTAAAGTTATAGTTAAAATATTACTGGAGACAGTATAATTGTAATTCAATAGACTATGTTTATGGTTAGCTTCTGATATTCAGTAGTTAAGGCACGAATAGTGTAGTCGACTCGATGTCACTTTAATAAGTTCTGTATGTTAAGCATTCTCATTTTATACCACACATTAAACACACTTTAATTGTAAATTATAATAATGTTTGCCATTTATATTTTCGTTAACTATATTGTGTTATCACTAAGCGGATCCATAGACTGGTTAGGTCATGTAAATCTAATATTATCAGATAAAGACAGATAAATGACTGTACATTAGTTAATCATATATTTAGTAAATCTATCGATCATAACTATCATAAGATAACATGTTTTATTTGGACACCTTTGTCAGACAGAGCACATGGACCTATAGCTGAAAACTTATGAGGTATATATATTAGGACCGTACGATTTTAAGATATTTCTATTTATCTTAACTGGCCTTGTATATGAATAGGTTTTATAGGGCAAGTAACTACGCTATCGTCGATAACATCATCGAGACATTGTTTATTATCCATGGATGCAATACTGAAAATCAAGATCGTTCGTAACATACAAAAGCAAATACACATACGTATATGTGCAGTTACGCACTTAATAACAATCAATACATGGCTCGAAGAAATTTGAAAAAAATGTAATAGAAAGAATTATGTCTGAATTATCTTAATTCAAACACTGTTTATGACTGCTTATACTACAACTGAATTAAAAAAGGAGAAATCGCATAGCAGTTTTGCATGTAAATTTTCAACAGTCAGCTTATATAAATAATAATAATAATAAAAATGCAGTAAAACAGATAAGTCTTAGATATAATTATTTCATAAAATTTTTAAAGCCTAGTGACGAAAAATAAATGTTCAATATTCTATTTGCATTGTTTCAGAAGTTTATTTACATGTACCGTTAGTTTTATTTATATGTCACATTTTCGATAAACTAAGTCGCACGTCGGCATGTTCTTTCTTCTCTCATTGCGAGAAACATCTTTTGTTGTAAACGTAAGCATCAACACAACGCTTATATAAACATATAATTAATGTATAAATAATAACAAACAATGGAGTACCTGTGAGCAGGATGGCTAACGCCAACCCGAAACACAACCGCATATTGTGGTAAGTTGTCACTGACTGTATTCAGCCTTGAGTGATCGCCACCACTTACTGAACATCGTGACAATCGGTGCACGTAACCGATAACAACTATGTGGATTTGAGTAACCTATCTCCATACTATTGGTAAATATTCCATATTAGCCGGTATCTAATCCGTTTAATCTAATATCGTTCTAAATACGTTACCAAATCGCTTCGTTATCAAAGTCCGATTGATCGAGCTCTTGCAGCTTATAAAGCTTTTTTTCTTATAGTTTATATTCTTAGCTTATTCTTGACTTGCCTTTGTTTGCGACTTTGTCGGTGTGAACTGCAGTGCGCCTGTGACGTCATTTACGAAAATCCCACTATGCTTCATATTTTATTATCTACTGAAGAGTCTTTGGTGAAACGTCTCCGTGTAAAAACTGATATCCAGTCAAATCCGGTTATACTAGAAAGCCGACCCCAAGTGACTTGGGAATAATAAAGGCTAGGGAGAAGAAGTTCAGTAATTTTTACGTGATGCCAATGTAAGACAGACAGACAACAAATTGAAAGAAATAAAAATTTGTAAAATTGTTGATAATAATTATATTTTTAAAGTATATCTATTACAACTTGCTGAAATTTTATCATAATCAAATATATGCAGATAAATATCAAAATAAACGTACCTACAAATTATGTACAGCTGCATATCAAAAATTTATTATAAGATAATTTTCATGTCGTTGTTAGGAGGTATCGTACTATTCTACCTGACCCCTAAACGTCACACGGTACTAGTAGTTAAAGAAAACCTGCGATGAGACCATAGCACATAATATCGGCGATTTTGCGTTTGTATCGATACTGCGTTGCGTTTACGTGACTGGCTGTAGTTGATCACGGTTTTAAATATGTGTATGCGCCTTACGTACATATGTGTTACATTCTGCGTTGCGTCGAAAAACAAAGTCGTGAGCTCCAGCTTTTGCATTAATTGTTTGACTTACAAGTATACCTTTAATTTTCTTTCATCGGACCTATATGTAAATCCTTGAACTGCAGCACCCCGGCCTCAGCTAGATACAGTTGTTTAATCAATTAAGTATATCTGGATACGAGCAATTGACAAATTACATATATGTATATGCCAATAGAATGTCTAGGTATTATATTCTGATTTAGAACTCTAATCTAATCACTACTTTATATACGTCTGAATTGTTGTCTTTATAGCGACTAAATTGCTTATGGCAAAAGCTAAGAGTCAATTGGATACTTAGTTTACTAACTAACCTGACACTTCATACAAGTAAACTAATTAACCACTACCATACTATCTATCAGGGTAACTATACTATCTATCAGGGTAACCATCGTAGGGCTAAGCTTATCATGCAGGATAAGGACAACTGAAGACGCCAGCGCTACAGTACGTTCTGCCTGACAGAACGTGCTGCAGTGCTGGCGTCTTTCGTTTAAACTGCCTCTGTGGTGCAGAGGTGCGACTTCTGTGCATGAGGTCTCGGGTTCGAATCACACCCCCGTGCCTAAGAAAGCACGTAAAGCCCTTGGTCCTGAGCGTGATATATCTCTGGTCGTGTTGGATTGCCGTCCTCTCAGATTATGAGAGTGAGGGAACAGAGAGTGCACTTATGTTTGCGCACACACTTAAGCACTATAATTATTCCTACGCAGATAGCCTCTCCGTCAAGATTAGCCGACGTGACCGAAATTCGCTCAAGGCTTCCTAATCTTCGTCATTCGATTTATTTATTACTGTCAGTCGTATTTCTAAGTAAATGAGTGTCTTCTTTACATGGTAATAGTTATAGTGTTTCATTGGTACATCGCAACTGTAGTTATACTTTTGATAGACTTTGAGTCAAAATAACAGACACGTTTCTTTTAAGCGCTCTGGAAGCCTTCCAGAAAGCCAATATAAGGTCATTTCACTGTGATCTTCTTTTGTTCCTGCTGCTCAGATATGAACGGCAATACCGTGGAACCTGTTATCCTGTAACCTTTTAACCTGATATCCGCGAGCACCGGCTCGAAGCGCACACGTAATTTATTCCGCGTTTTTTAATTCTAAAGTACCGTAAATTCATAGTGAAATTGTGTAAAATTAGTATCAATCTTTAGAGAAAATTATTTTCTATTCAGTGGTGATACTCGTTTATCACAACATCAGCGGATTTGAAGAAAATAGGAGAAGTATCTTTAAAATATTTTTTTTGTATGACTAATGTGGCAAACAATCATAAGGCCCACCTGATGGTAAGTGGTCACCGTAGCCTATGGACGCCTGCAACACCAGAGGCATCACTTGCGCGTTGCCAACCCTTTAGGAATAAAAGGAAGTGGGAAGGAGAAGGAACGGGAAGGGGGAAAGGGGATGATTGGGCCTCCGGCACTCTCACTCACCGAACGAAACACAACAGTAGGAATACTGCTATTTCACGATGATATTCTGTGAGAGGGTAGTCCTTCCCCAGTCCAGCCGGCCCATTCATGCTGAAATCAGCGAGGCTCTTCTACTCTAAGACTCTCAACATAAGAAGCCTACACCGTAATTTTGATGATCTCGTAGTAGCCATAAAACGACTTAAACTAAATCCGGACGTAAAAATACTGTCAGAATGCTGGTTTGGTGACAACACACTTATTCCCTAGATACCAGGATATATATGTTTCACACAAAAAAATATAATTGTAAATAAAAATTGTGAAGTAACAGCCTATATAAAGACACCACTACATATTACAGCCAAAGAACCACTATGTGACGAATCTAACTGCCTTAAACTCACTATTAATGATCATATAACTATTTTAGGTATTTATAGATCCCCTTCGTTTAAAAATATAAATGTCTTTCTAGCATTTTTAGACACTACCTTTAAAGAAACAAGCAATCGACAAACGGTCATAGTAGCAGACGATATCAATATAGACACCTGTCATGACACACTAAATGAAGTAAGTTCTGAATACCTCTGTTTAATGGCTAGTCAACAACTTCTACCTGCCATTTCAATACCAACGAGAGGTTTAGCTAAGCAGGCTAAACCATATTATCATATTTTCATAAAGTGCCCTTCTTTTGCTACTGGCATAGTATGTCGAGCGGGTATAACAGACCATGATTTTTGCTTACTTTGCACATCCGTCAACCAACCGAAAAGTGGATATTACTATATCCACTTTTCGGTTGCTTGTTGTTGTTGCTTGTTCTTCTACTGAAGAACAAGCATTTTCTTGCAAGGGACTAACATTTTTGAAGTAAATAGCCTCATAGAAAACCTTAAAATCGATAGCACACCTGGACTTGACGGCTTGACATCAATAATCATAAAAAGACTAATTACACATATGTAATTAGTCTTTTTATGATTATTGATGTCAAGCAATTATTCATACCTTATGCCTTATGTTAAGTTGTTAGGTCTCGGCGATACAAGCCTTGAGCTTAGTGTTGATATCATTGATAACCAGATGTATTGTAAAAAATGTATGCAGAAATAAATTATTCTTATTCTTATTCTTTTATAAACGAGTCGTCTTCTTGAGGGCGATATGTTCCTTACGTCCCCGCGTCGTAGGTAATATTGCAACATTTTATGATATGGTGTTTAATCATTTAATGACTGTGATTACACAGTCACTAATTACACAATATTTCTTGCATTGGGATTCAACTATGTTATGACTGTTTAAATACAACTGGCATATTCGGCAATCAAAATGAGTTTTCTTTTTAAGTTAGCTCTAAAATAAATCTTCCAATAAATTTTAAACTTCGATTCATGATCATGAGTGATTTTTTAATAACAGTGACCGTAATTAACATATTTTAATCATTTTGCTTTCTGTTTTTCTTCTCTATATAAACTTAAATTATGCTAAATTTTACACTCCTCTGTGCACGCAATATAAAATAATGCCTGAAAAGAGGTATAGAGTTTTCTCTGTGCGTATTTATATATAACTAGCTGTTACCTGCGACTTCGTCCGCGTAGATTTTAACTAAAAAGTGTTTATCTCCGCGGAACGCTATTTTATTTCCTAAAATCAAAGTAGCTTAAGTTACTCCTTATAACATCAGCTATCTGCCAGTGAAAGTCCCGTCAAAATCGGTTGAGCCGTTTCGGAGATTAGCCGGAACAAACAGACAGACAAAAATTTTAAAAGTAGATGTTTTCGTATAGGTTTCTTATATACTTTCATATGCATTAGATAAAAAGCTGTTATTTTGACATTACAAACAGACACTTAAATTTTATTTATTTGTTTAGATGTATAGATTATGTGGATACAATGATACATTTGATAAATATAATCAATTACGCGGCATTATTGGTGACATCATTAATCACAATAAAAATAATATATAGTCAAACGTAGTCTTAGACGGAGAATATAAATACTATTTACAATAAAAAAGAGGTATACAGAATGTCCCAGAAGATGTGAATCAAACTGTAACGGGAGATTCCTTAGGTAAGGACTTTTTAAATGTGCTGCTTAGTCTTGCTATAAATAAATATTGTTACACAGAAAAATCTTTTTTTTCTATTGCATAATACATTTATTTCTGTAATGTATGTTAGTTTTATATAACATTACAAATATACTTATGAGGCTCATTCAAAATAATCTCCATTGGCTTTTAATACAGTCCTATAAACGTTGAGGCCAGTAATCAATAGAAACACTCACTCTACCCATTGAAAAATTCTTCACTCCCAATCTAATTTATTGTTTTAGGGACTTCAAATTATTACAGCGTTTAGAGCATCCCATACTCTCTAAAACTGACCATAAATCATAATCCAGTGGATTAAGATCGAGATCTAGATGACGGCAAGTCTTCAGCTCTGATAAAGTCCGAAATGTTCGTATCTAACCACGCTTGGGTGGATCGAGCTTTATGGGGCACTCAGCACCGGAGCGGTGCTGAGTCTTGCTGAAAGGACCATTTTTGGTTATGGAACATAGTGTTGTTAACAGGTTTATACTTGATACACTTGTGCCGATGTTTTGACACCGTGTTCCCCAAAAATATGGCTCAGTCACTTCTTGAGAGCTAACACCCCACCAAACCATCACTGAAGTCGGATAATGTCCATGCTGCTGACTAATTGTGAATCTTCTATAGAGCTTTTTAAGCACAAACTCGGTCATTCTGCTTGTTAAAGCATTTTTTAATAGTAAAAATTTTCTCGTCTGAAATATTTTTCTGTGACCTCCCTTAGCGCTGCGCTTACGAAGTTTTGATTTTTAAATAATCAATTAAATAATGACCAGTACGTCTTTTATAGGCTGCAAGTCCTAAGTCATATTTTAGAATACGCGAAATGGTTCTACATAGATGCTAAATTCATTTCCCGAGATAAATCTTTTTTGCTTTGATCACCTTATTCGTACGAATACTACGTGGACGGCCAGATCTTTTTCTGTCACAAACAGAGGAGGTTTCATTGTATCTATCAATAGCCCGGTACACAAACATTCGACTAATACCAAGCAGATGGAAAGTTTCAAAAATTGCATTTGGCTCCATACCTACTTTGTGTAATGCTATCACAACAATTCGGTTCTTTTTATCACACTACCCCATTTTAATATCTCAAAAATATTTAACATCGATTGGCGTGAAACAATGAATATTCATATAAGAATGACAGATTTCAAATTCAACTGTATTATTGTTTTTTTTTTAATTGTAGATATATTTATGGTCAGACTAAGTATATACCTACAAATTATTATGTAGTCTTATAACCCCGACCTGGAATTCAGAAGAATTACATTCACATTTCGCCAACTACTGTTTCAGCCCCACGCGGTATTAACAGACGTGTTGTAGGTGACGTAGGTGATCTTTGAAATATTATTCTATATTATTAAACAAGTATTTGTGGATCAGACAATTATCGTAGGTACGGTGTGGGGATCGAGCACACAATCTTCAGCACAGCATAGCAGGACCACTAAAACTTTTACGCAATAGTGCTGTCTCACGCCGAAACTCTACTCTCTTAGCTCTCATTCAAAAGACCTATGTCACATCACACATCTCTTTATCTCTATTCTCTCTTTATAGCATTAACAAAATACAAAAAAAAGCATGATTAATATTGCACAAGCATTTATTAATATATCAAAAATAACAATGTATCATGTATGTAAACAATTGTATAATGCACTAATTCAAGACTAGAATAAAATAAGTCACTAGCCTTTTGAATATAAATATGTCATAGTTTAATAAGGCGCGAATATTTTTATAATCTTATTGTTTTTAAAATAACATGGTGGTTATGCCACGCGTACGAAGAACGCGGCAATTACGCTTTTAATAAAAATCTCATAGTACAGCGAATCCAAATAAGTAAAAAGGTTATCATTTGAATGGATACTCTTATACCGTATTTTGTATATTTTTGTCTTTATTTCCATTCTCTTCAACTGGTTTCTTCTCAAAATTGCTGTTCCAGGAATTCCTGAAGCTGTTTCTCATCAGACTCGCTCTCTTGTACGTCCACTTACGGTTCTTCCGCGGAATGAGCGCAAAGGCAAGCATAGCGGAGAATAGGAAGACGGACACGATCAGCACCCAGAACCATACTTTGCTGAAAACTGTTACAAAAATAAATAAACTTAATTGCACAATATTCGGATTTATGTGGCAATTGTATATGATAAGGAATACTGAGACATGCTTTTGAAGACTATAAGTGTCACAAGTGTGGAGAAAAAACCAATGATTATAATAAGGAAATTAATGTCGCTAAGAATGTCTTTGCGTGACTTCTGCAACACGTAGAGCTGACGGCTGTTCGGCTGATATAATTATGTATATATGTAAATAGTATATGTCGGCCGTACGTAGTCACAGCCCATCATTCTATGTACAGTATGTAGGTAACAGACTTCACTATCAAGATGAGTGAAGCTTACGACTATATTACTTTTAGTTTAGATTATTAGCAAGTGCCGATGGCATACACACATACTAATGTAAGGTACGACTAGGGAATCGCCCCTATGCTCATCGTAGGGCCTAGTAATATAAATATCATCTTTGGATATGACTTGATATGAAATGTTCTAAAGTAAATAGTGTCAGGTAATTGAATGTAATGAAATAAACACTAATTTTATATAATACTAGCTTTTGCGCGCGGCTCCGCCCGCGTCGTGCCTACATCAATAAAAAGTAGCCTATGTCCTTCCCTAGGTTTTAAACTATATCTGTACCAAATTTCATCAAAATCGGTTCATTGGTTTAGCCGTGAGAAGGTATCAGACAGACAGACATCCAGACAGAGTTACTTTCGAATTTATAATATTAGTAAGGATTTCGATGTTTTTAAAAGCATTTTTCACTGAATAATTCCTGTGTCAAGAGGTACTTTACTAAAATTTCTTTACAAAGAACACCCACGAGGAACAACCATTTGTGGTTCACACAAATTTTTGTTCCATATAGGTATCTAAACCACAGCACTCGGCGCAATGACACTGAAACCAAGTCGCCATTTGTCCGTGTTTAATAGTTGTTGTTTATAGCGTATGGTCTTCAATAACACTATACTTACTGCTGATGGGTTCAGTTGGCATGTTAAACAAGTTTTCGGTGGTGGTCATAGAGACCTCTCCGTTTTGTCCAGTGAACTTGACAGCGATCGTCCACGGGTGGACTTCCAAGATGTTCGGATTCCTGACATACATAGTGCAGGGCTCGTGATTGTTTATTTCGTAACCATCGGGCAAGTTATTAATTGTAAAACCTGAGGGACAAAAATAATGGCATCAGATAAATAAATTAAATATACTGTTTATGTAACCTTAAACTAGAACTATTTTATAACTTATGTATAACTTATTTTTGCATCATTAAGCATTAAGGTTAAAAAAAAAAGAAATAGAAAAGGTGCTTATTAATTGACTTGTACTGAATTGAGTTGTTATTGCATTTAATTTATTAAATATGATTATTAGTAACGCACAATCATTAAACACAAAATACCTATACAATTGCATGCCTTCAGGCGGTTTATGGAGAGACCAATTTATTTGTATGTTTTCTGAATTACCCATTTTCGCAATAAATGAGGTTGAATTTAATTTTTCTATATCAGTATTAAATTACGAAAATACCAAATACTAAAGATAAGAACCTTCCAGCCGACATTTTATGGCCTCTAAAGCTTGTATGATCTATGCTTTTAAAATAAATGCAATGCATATTCTCGTATATATAGTTCCAGGCTAAATGAATCTTCAAGAACTGTTATATGCACAACTGTATAGAGAGAGTAAATAGGAACTCACCGTGTCCATCGATCCTGACGAATCTGCAATAGTCGATGTCGTAAGGACTGGCAGTCTCCAGCACCATAACCGTTGGGTCTAATGGATGCCAGTATTTATACACCGACAACTGAGCTGTAACAATGTTTAAAAAAGATAATCATATAATTCTTCTTCAAAGATAATTCTTTTTCCCCAGTTTCATTGCTTTAATTCGCCATTATTACATAGTTAATTAAAGAAATGACAAAAATAGCAAGTCAAGAAACTATACATGTAAAACATAAACGAATTACGACATTCCATTAAAAAATATTAATTAATAGTTTGTATGAAAAATACAACGTTACTGCCTTTTATCCACTTTTATCTATTGTCTAGTACCCATAGTACAAGCTCTGCTTAGTTTGGGCTAGATGGTGTTGTGTGTATGTGGTAGAATATTATATTATTATTATTATATTATATTATACAAAACGGTAATTTTATAGATAAAAACTGAAAATTAATGTAGCAAACACCTAATGTTAAAAACACGGTTCGCCTAATCATCATCATCATCATCAGGCTATAATAGTCCACTGCTGGACATAGCCCTCCCCCAAAGAGCGCCATAGCGCCATATCGCCTAATGGTAAACAGTAATCATAGGCAAAGGAGGTAGTTGCTGCGCTTCCAACGCCAGGAGCAGACCCTGGTGAAAACAGTACTCCTCAAATAATTCTGAAAACTGCTTCTTCTGTTCAATAGTGGTTGATGCTTTATGGTTCAACAATATGTATTGATAGCTCGCTACTAACCTTGCACTTTTGCTCGTACGAGTCAGATATACTATAGCGTAACTAGCTAGCTTTGTGGACCGAAATGAGACTTTACGACATTCAAAGAACAGACTGGGCGTTTAGTCTCGGGTCAACCATATATGGATAACAACATTTTCCTGTCCCGACGTAGTGACAGGCAAGGCGACCACTTTTTAGTGGTTGCCTGGTTGGCTTAGTGGTTTACCACCAAGCCAACCATACAGTGATTAATTAGTCATAGCTTAAATAATCTTGTATTACAAGTACATTAATAAGCACAATAAGTATTACTGTACCTCTAATATCCACGTTGAACGACACTCGTTGTTCTGGAGCAGATGTGTCGGCGAGTCCCACGTGACAGCTCCACATACCACCCTCGCTGTGTGCCAGACCAGTCTTGAATCGAATCCCACAGTCGCCAGCTACTAAGCCCGCTCCTACGTACTCGAAGCTTAGTGACGATGGCATACCTGGAAAGTTATTTATTACATGAATAGCTTATTTGGCAAATAGATGGCATGGTTTGTCGAGTTCGCAGGTTAAAGTCCTGTTTCATAAATTGTCTTATCCATAAATCTTTAAATTTTATTTTTTCATAGGGATCTTTTGATCCTTAAAAGAAAATAAATGAATGAAAATTTTTTTCTTTGTTTTATTTTAAAAAGACATAGGAATAATTTCAGTCTTCCGAGGAATTTTACAAACGTTTAAACAACAGATAGGACCACCGAGACTCGGAACCATTATTTGTATAGCATACAAACATTTGTCCTGTGTGGGGCTCGAACCCATAGCTCGACACATTAGCAGTGACAAGGCGACTACCAGAACTAAAGCGTTATTTGTGCAGTCAAATGTAATATTAGTAAAGAAATTAAGGCGTTTAAGTTGTTCGTTTTACGGAGTGCGGATACCAACCGGGAAAACAACCTTAACTTATGACATATACCTATGCGTGCAGAGTGCAGACCAATAACAAAATATTTTATGACTATGAACCATGCTTACTGGGGAACACATTGTAGATAGTTCCGTTCCTTGCTCTGAAGTAGCAGTACTGCAGCTCAGTGTGGATGGAGCAGCTCATGACGGTAGGCTCGTATTCCTCGTATGACAACTGTCTCTCTGAACTGGTGTGTAGCACAGGCTCTGAAAAAAACGTCACTTTAATTAGAATCGATTGTTTATCTAACCCATGCGGTAATGTTTGGAAGAATATGTTAACAATATTAAATTTTAACAGATATGATATGTGAAAGAAACAATATAGTAAATAACAAATTAGTATGAAATACTATAAATTAACACAATTCTTTAAAACTAACTTTGCCTAAAATATTATAATACAGAAATAAAAATAAAACAAAAACTAAAAGGCGTCGCCGTCGTCATTTATCTTTATAAATATAAATCTGCTGTGCGTGTATTTGTAATTGTAATTAAACTCCTCCTAAACGGCTGGACCGATTTTGATGATATTTTTTGTGTGTTTTCAAATAGATTCGAGAATGGTTTAGATTTGTTTTTTTTTTGTGTCTACAGGACAACGTCTGTCGGGACAGCGAGTATTCTATAAAAGTTAAATATTGTTGTCTAATATTATGTTAGTAACCATTTTAATACTGTAAATTGGCGATAATAAAGAGTAGTTGTTACTTTATAACTAGCTCGTCTCATCGCCTCAATACCCTTACTTCGTTGAACTCAGCTGCAAGTAAATCTAAGTTCACAATTTAGCCATCGTAGCTTTGACTTTTTTATGTGTTACTTTATAAATTTAGATCACAAAGTAACACAGCATATAGTGATAGGTGATTTCATTAAAAGTATTAAAATACAATTTAAAAATAATATTATACATACATTTGTATAAACACTTGACTTAGATTTAAATAGATACTAGCTTTAAGGCTTAACTTGGTTTAACTGTACTTCTCAATGTAATATGTGGAAACGCCGCCGCGCCATGGATTATACATTAATTTATTTTGTTATATACCTAGCCAGTAAGACACAATGATAAAAGGTTAATCGATGCGACGTTTCCCGTGACCAGAGAGCTGGCCTTTATTTTGCTGAAAGAATAAACATTGCCATTCAACGTAGCAACGTTGAATGACAATGCTTATTCAACCGGTGTGCCAGAAGACTGGCAGCATTACTATGCTGCCAGTCTTCTGGGCACACTACCGGTTGACTGTGATGCGGAGGAATTTTATGACGCCACAATTAGCTATATTAGATGGTTTCACTAATAATAATATCAAAACAAAAACAAACAAAACAATGCGAATAGCCTACCCAGTCAACAACGCCTGAGGTCGATCACTTTGTTTATGTTTCACTATGCGCATAATATTGTGTTATCAGTACCTATTATGCAATGACCTTTTTATTTTTTATTTGTACTTACTTACTTACCTCCTTAAATTTTATTTATTTGATGGTGACGTATTTTATATTTTTACCACTGTTCTCGTATTTTTGAAATGTACCGAATTTATAAACATAATTTAATATGCCCTATACGCTGCCCTTGTGTATGTATGTAGCAGAACCACATTTATTGTATTTTTGTTGTAATGTTAATTGCCTCCGTCCGTGCACCACGGTATCGGGTGACCAACTGAAAACCAGCGCTGGTGCACTCAATTTGGGTGCCCAGCTAATGCTGAGGTGGTGACCCTTTTCGGCGAGGGCATACACATTTTGTTTTATGATATGTATAATATGTTTGTTAATTTTGTTTTAATTAATTGTGTGTGCTCTGTACGAAATAGACAAATTTCTTTCTTTCTTTCTGTTTTATAATATTTTAGGTATAAGTTAGTTTTAAAGAATTGTTGTTATATATACATAGTAAAATACTCCAAAAAAAAACAAAAAATGTGCAATTGTTTGCTTTCCCCAATAAAATAAAATAAAAATACGGCCGTAAATTGTTTTCGAGCGCCGATATTAAATACATTTTTTAACAACGTGGGGCACTTAGTTACATTTGTTTACAAATTGTTCGATACGATCAACCACGCTCTTTAATAGGAATCTTTAACATCGCTTCTATCGTTTATTATAGAGGTTCACATCGCATTTTCTTTTTATAAATGGACTAGTCTAGGAATGGTAAACGTTCAAATAACGAACCCAAAGTATACTGTATAATCGGAAGATCTGCCTGTGGTACATACAAATGTTTATCTTATTATAGGTCGTGATGCAGTATTAACGATTGGCAGCAGACCCAAAACAATTGTTCAAGCTTATCGTACTTATCTCAAAAAAATATTTACCAGTGACAACTGAAGCGGCAATCTCAGGGTCCTGCATTAGAAAAGGGCAGGTGACGGTGAGGAATCCGTAGTAGGTGCCGGTGTTGGTATGCATGGCGCAGCGCCAGATACCAAGGTCTGATACGGTCGGGCTGACGAGTCGTAGGGTGCAGTCGTGGCTGTCAGCGTCTGACTCGTAGTTCCTGAACGAAAAAAGCAATTTTTAGTACTTTGATGGCAAGCGTAAAGCACGCCCGAAATGTTATGGTTACCATAGCCTATGGACGCTTGTAACACCAGGGATAACATTAGCGAGTCATCGAACCTAGAGAAAAAAATTTAAACTGTGGACAAGGAATGGTATAGGTAAATTTAGTTGTGTACCTTAAGTATAGTTTCTATTACTTCTGTAAGTCGCTTTACTGTTAATATGGAGATAGGTCTTTGTTTCCCGCACCTGCAGCATAGAGATAGTCTCTTCTAGCAGAGTCAGTGATTAATTTTATGTTCACAAGCTTCACACACACACACCTGTCACTCTGTGTTGGTTGTTACCAGCAGTAAATGTAAATTCACAGAAAAAATTTAGTGTAACTTTGACATTCATAAGTGTTACCTTGTAACCTAACTTGAATAAATTTATTTTTGATTTGATTTGAATAAAACATTTTTTTAAGATATCATAACAAGCAACACCATACAATGCAATGCAATTGTTTAATATGAACCGTTGCAATAAATCCAAAACATTCACATTTTATCAGTTCTATTCTCTCTTTTATTGTTTATTTGGCTTTTTTTAAGACAGCTCCCGCACTAGGAATAATTCCAGAACAGGAACACAAAGATCGAGACCCAGACTCGGAACAACCATTTGTGGATCACACAAAGCTTTGTCCCGTGTTGGATTCGAACCCACAGTACTGCGCAGTGATAGTGGCGAAGCGACCACTTAAACCGACCACTCCGTGCAGTCAAGTTCTCTTAAGATTGCCTTCTCTGTGAGGTGAGCCTCTAAACCATCTACTAGGATTGCTTATATACATATATCTACTTATCGATGACCATAATTATACAGTAGGCTAATAATGGTCATCGATTAGCAGATATCTTGGCAAAAGTTATATTCGATACAAACAACAATGGTTTTCAATAGCGAAATCTATGAAATCGGAGACATCAAAATATTGCATATGAACTGCGAAAATATACCAAAAATTGCCAAAAAGGCAATCATATTAAATATAAAATCAACTCACTTTGTGATAGAACCGTTGAACATGTCCGACTCGGCGACTCCGTGAGTGGCGACTAGGGTTTCGCCCTGAGGAGTTCTGAATGTGCACGCGCTCACCTCGTGTTCAACGGGCACGGCGCAAGAGATTATTACTGTGGGAGCGATCCTCTGAACGGAAGTGGTCACCAATGACGTATCATCTGGAATTTTAGGGGTAAAATATTTAATTTACTAATACCCTCTTTTTGTCAAATATTCGTATGGAATTATTAGCAACTATGAGTTTTTATATGGTTATATATTGATTTATTAGTGAATAGTGATGATGTGTAGAGGTTTCGTCCAGCATTTAAAGAGTCTCCCGTGACCAGCGGCCAGTTTAAAAGTAACCAAGACGTCCGGGAAAGTGTAAACTTAAATCAAAATTGTTTTAATAATTTAAATAGCTTAAATAGTAGTAAAGTTTAACAGTTTAACTTTAAAATCTATACTAATATTATAAAGCTGAAGAGTTTATTTGTTTGAACGCGCTAATCTCAGAAACTACTGGTCCGAATTGAAAAATTATTTTTATGTTGGATAGCTCATCTATCGAGGAAGGCTATAGGCTATATAAAATCACGCTACGACCCACGAGGGAGGCGCAGTATTCATAAACGCGGGTGAAACCGCGGGCACATATAGTTAAGTAATAAAAGTGTTTGTAAAATAAGCATCGCGATAAAATCGGTATACACAGTAGTTTAATTTCGAAATCTAAACGGCTTCATACGTTTTTTAAATATATGCACGTATTATAAAAAAGGTTTATCACTGCCTTACACACGTAACATTACTTACTAAATCGTTTACCAGGTATTACCAATCTGCTGAAATACCATGATAAGAACTAGCCTTTTACAAGAACTCCCTTAGTTAAGAGAATTGAAACTCACCTTCGAAAGACACAGTGAATCCAATAGTTTGTAGCTGAACGGTGCCAGGTACTCCAACATACATATGCCATAGTCCCCTATGGTCTAGAGCCACTCTGTCCAGAACGATTCTACATTGGCTGAAGCCATCAAACAATATGTGATTATATGGATCTTCTATTTTGCAGTACACAGCATCCTCAGGCCCCAGAGTCATATCAACTGATTCGCCGACAGTCCAACGAAGATTATTGACTGCAATTTCCTTTAAAGCTGGAAAAAAAGAGGTTTATATATAGGTACTTAAAACGTATTGTTGTGGTATTTTTTAAATGGTCTGACGTAATATAAGATTTCGTATTTGTCCAAAGAGTTAGGAACAGAAATGGACTGGACAGGTAGTGGTGGAAGTGGTAAGAAGTACAAGCAAGTATAAGTACTTACACCAAGTATACTTATCATAGGTTAGACCGCACACGAGATGATTTGTTGAAGTTGTTCAGATACAGGTGTCGTTCGTGTCCAGTGAGTAGTGAAACTCTTAAGAAAGCTCTTTCATAAAGACCTCTACTGACGAAATTAGGCTGAGGCTACATTAGTCCGCAACACGACCTGCGATACGTAAGCGATAAAAACGAATAGTTCATATTCACGTTTATGGCTACACCGTACGCCATATATTAGTGTAATCACGGCATCGGCTACATCAACTTGTCAGCGAAATTGAAGCGAATTCATTAAAAATTTTCGCTTATAATGTAGCCATACCATGTTTATATCATTTCGCTTTCACAGTCGCATCGCGAATCGCTACCTACTGTAGCCTCAGCCTTAGTTAGTTTCATATTTATTCTCTTGCCACCTGTCTGTCCCATATTTTAGCACCAACATAAAATATTGTTATTATTCCCTCCTTCTTATACGAACGGAAAGATGTAGTAGGTTTTCATACAGATTATAACGACTTTCAAACTTTTATTTTAATAATATCGTAACAACTATTTTCTTTCATGAATAACCGCGGACCTCGAGCTGTGCCTCGGGGCCCAGATACAATGCTGTTGTTTTAGTATATTTTAGGTAGCACCTAATAGGGATCTGCTACTGACAATCACCTAGAAGAAAAACCCAAACGCTTTGCCCCGCATTTGCCTCACAATCGGTTATAAGTACACTGCTATCTGCTTGGTGACTGCACGGATGGCGTAGTGGTTTAAGTAGTCGCCTCGCCATTGACACTGCGCCGAGTGTTGTGGATTCGAATCCCACACGGGACAAAACTTTGTGTGATCCACAAAGCACTCTTTTCTTCAGAAGCATTTGGTTCATTTTCAGGTATGGCTAAAAATTTGTATACATCTATTATTATCTCGGCAGTTTCATTATTTTAACGTACCTATTTTTAACGGCGAAGAGTAAATTTTCCAGAAACGAGGAAAGAGGAATTCTGACAGATTAGTTTTAGAGACAAAACCAAAAAATACAATGTTCCAAAAAAATTGTTATGCAATGTGTGTACGTGTATAATATAACAAAATATTGGAACATAGGTATTAAGCTACTTCCAGTGAATAGACTTAAAATCATTTTAAATATTAGCTCGTCGATAAATGTTATTACGCTTTAAAAGAAATGCTTTCTATGTCATCAATCCAATTTTTATGACATTGCATGCCCATTTTAGTATTTTATAAACGATTAATTATTATTAATTATTAATGTATGTAATTTTGACAACTCCGAGAACCCGTCTTTATTTTATTAGATTTTCTATCTCTAAGAGTTCAATGTCTTGAAAACTTCCACATGTCACTTGTGGCAAAATAGATGGACCGTGTACCAATCTGATCACCTAATTGTACTCTATTCTATGTTAAATAAATATAATTTCATTTCATACCAGTCTCTGTATATTGTAAATCCATTACTTCAGTAATGGATTTACTTAATTGTTTGTTAGTATAAAATTAAATAGAGTGGATACAAGTCCTGTTTAAGAGAACGAACACTTTGAGATTGAAAATCTTTGAAGTCAGGTTTTGCGTCATAAATGTATCGATTAGATTGAATTTTACAGTAAGAAACAAAACCTGTTAGGTAATCATAATAATGTTCTATGTTCTAGATGACAACAACCGACTAGTGGCTGTACATTCCGTCAATTTCAGAGGTTCTGTAAGCGCAATCGCCGGTACATCTGAAACGCTTAACTCCTGTCACGTTGTTACTCCAGCTGGCGAAGACTTGGTGGTTTCCTCCGCACTGACGTATCCACACATCACAATTACTTTGATAAGGGGGGCTATTTGCAATATTGTCTTTAGAGATATTACCCGCAATATGTTAGGAGACTGGATGATATACAGCCGATACTACGCAAATAGAGGACAGGCTGAAATTCGTCAGCCGTTGAATTTCTTCCTATTAAGTAAGTCCTTTTAAAAATTAAACAGCATTTTAAATATACAAATTAACGGGGCTATAGTATTTCGACCTTTTCAGATGAGGACAACCCCTACGACCAAACGTATGATGTAACTGACCTAGAAGATGTACGGCATTTGGTCCGTCTGGGTACTGAGCTTACTGTCCAAGTGCGTCAATGAGCGGGTGTAGTACAGGACTATGTTTACAGAAAGTCTTCCGGAGAAATGTTCAACTTAAACAATTACCAAAAAAATACAATTGAAGGAGTTTCTATAATATACAGGAGCGGTGTGCCAGATTGTTTTTAATCCTATAACTGAAGAGGCGGTCGGTGAATGGCAGATTATTGGCATGTTCAAAAACGGACTCTTGTACGATAAGATACGTCAAACGTTTGAAATTATAAAAGAAGGTTAGATTTGGGTAGTATTTAACTGCACAGCAAAAATATACTAATTGCGCAGCAAAAAAAGCTAATTGATCAGCAACTCATGGCCAGCAAACTTTAAAGAGATCAAACTAAGTCGACGTAGCCCCGCTTCGTGGGGCTCCTATTTTTGGGTGGGTTTAAAAAAAGCAACCTAACATAACCTAACACTTCCGAGACGAAATGCAGTGATTTGAGGCGTATAGATGCTCGTTATGCTGTGCAATATTTGCTGACCGATTAGTATTTTTGCTGATCATTATATTTAATCCCGTTAGATTTTAGCTTTTGATATTTCTCTTGCTCTTACATTTTCTTTGGTATCACATATAATTAATACTGTAGTATTTTTCATGGCTGATCAACTTTATCATGATTAATATGAATGTCATATATCCCGTTTCGTCCCGTGATATAATGTTCGTCCAGTAGCATGAGTGTGAGATATGCACTACGTCTGGTAATGGCTGGATCGAGTACAGTCACTGAATTTTCAGAATATTTTAATTAGCATGACCTCATCTAGTACAAGTTTTGTCAAATCAGCATCAGACTAACTACAACGATTAGAGAAAATGCAGTTTTATATAATTAATATTTTTGTTACATAATTTGTTCTTTATTGTAGATCCTGAAAATCCTATTGAAGACAATGTAAACTGAGAAATTGTAGATTTGGATGAATAGGATATCTACACGGAGATGGACACCACTCACAGAGTAGTTATCGACATACTTTCCACTATCACAAGACAAAGCTGTCATTTGATAACTCCTGCTGGACGTCAATACGCTTTCATAGATGGGTTTGACGTCCCTGGAGTGGAAATCGTAAATGAAAGCAAAGTTGATTGCGGCGTCGGGCTGAACCTTAGATCATATAATATGATTGGTAACTGGACGCTCATTGCAAGAGGGAATGTGACCAGACAATCAAACCCTATCGAAAGAAGACTACCATTTACTATATATGTCGAAGGTCATTCAAGAGGTCAGTCAAAGTCATTAAAAACGTACGCGTATCAAGTCACGTCGAGAGATAAGATCAATAATTCAATATTACCAATTGATAACAGATTCTAAAGGATTGAATACTAATCTTTATTAATAAATTAAGTAATTGCTACCAAATGACAAGATGTAAAGACAAAGGCGACGATAGTTGCTAAACATATCTAGAGATGGAAAAGATTTCGAAGGAAAAAACTTTCTTGAAAAAGAAATTCATATTTCTTGTTCTTTTTGTGTAACACATAAACAAACCGTCGCATAGGTCGCTATTGAATTTCAAATATCGAGTCATTAAGTCTGAGGCTAGTAGGCGCTTTAAAGAAAGCAAAGAAGAAATTCTTCTAATGTTTTATATAACTTCGTCTTACAAAATTATATAAGCATTACTAAAGGATCAGACCTATATCTCCACTTGAACTATGCTAATGATATGGCTGAAACTTGCACCGTCTATGGACCTGATGGACAAGAGTACGCAGATGCTGAAGAGGATCCATTATACCCGGATAATTGTGGTTTTATTATTAGAGCTGTTGATCAGCGGCATGCTGGCGAATGGATCCTTGAATATGGAGCTCATAGCAAAAGGAGAGGCAGCGTCAAAGTTAATGTTTTAGGTAAGTAGAGTGCCCTGTAACACAGGGATTATTCATGGGGTTGATCCTATATCGGTAGACACTGCATCATTTCTTAAAGACTCCGTATAGAGACCGAGGGTACAGTCTTGTTTTTCAAATGCTTTTTTTCTTACCATTTGAGCCGACGGTGATGGTATACGACTGGGTAGAACCTGTCCCTTCCGCATGCGTAAAGTACATCTCCCAGGTACCACTGTCATGTTCATCTGCGTTCTTTAATATAAGTTCACAAAGTGACATAGCATTTCCTTGTCCGATAACATATTTCTCATCAGATAATGTTTCGTCTCCCGGTGCGAAGTCAATCACTTCTCCTGATGGAGTCTTCAAGTGGCACTTCTCCACTGTATATATTGACGTCAGTACAGTAAACGTGTAGGAATCTCCTTCATCAATATCTGCAGTTCTGATAATGCCATGAGCACTGCCTATAAAAGAAATTTTAGGTTTATAATAAAATAGTTGAAATTGGTCGCCTTGGTGAGGTAAAGAGGATTCAAACAAGCATTATTTTATTGCAATGTGTCTCAAATATACTGGCTGGTAATAGCAGCCATATGAAAGATATATTATTATGTTAATATTTTACTAAAGGCTATACAAAGAATTATGTTTGGAATGCAATGTTTTTAAGCTGGCCGGATTAAACAAAGATAGGTCTTTAATCTTAGAATAACAACTGTTTTGCGCAGATGCAGTGTTTGCGCTGTAAATATCGAAATATCATAAAAAAATATATTTTATGATGGTAGTTTCTGTCACCTGATGATGTTCGCTCACAATATAGTCTGTGTTTGTGTGGTTCAGCAATAGCTAAATAGCAGCGTAAATGGTAACGCTAGTTTCTATGTGGTATGCATGAGCATATATACCTACTCCAGTTCTGAATAGATGAATTGACAGAACAGATGTATTTACACTACATGCGAATATTTTATCTATCAGGAATTGTATTTTGAACTAGATGTACCCGCAGTTTTACCCGCGATTATCGTTACTGCGCCGCCGCCGTAGGTCGTAGCGTGATGTTATATAGCCTATAGCCTTCCTCGATAAATATGCTATCCAACACTAAAATAATTTTTCAAATCGAACCAGTAGTTTTTGAGATTAGCGCATTCAAACAAACAAACAAACAAACTCTTCAGCTTTATAATATTAGTATAGAAGTATAGATAGGATAAGGCTCATTTATGACTTTATTATGTTTGCTCATCTCGAGCTCTGGCTGGGTATACTGACTACTGAGTACCCGCCCTGAAACGCTCAGGGAAAAGATGGCTCAGTGGCCCAAAAATGCTAACAAATGCCGCAGATCCTAAATCTTTTATTATTATTGTATAGCATTTACGGCTTTTATAATGGTATGTTTAGTAACTAATATAGATTATATGCGAGAAATGTTGTTTTAGTTTTTTATTTAGATTATTTTTACAAGCCAGTAGCCACTATTTAACCTGCACTGTTTGCGGTTAAATAACTGCGGCATCAGTTCCGTCGTTTCAGCGGCAACACACTCTATGGGTTTAGAGACAATAACTTTTATGATAAATAGTTAGTTTTTGTGTTGGTAAGTAGTTTTAAAAACGCTGGCCTTATTATATAAGTAAAGCAAATTACATATAAATAAAGTAAACTTTAAGAACTTGAACCGTAAAAAATGCAATTTTTATAAAAAGGGTTTTAAAATTTTTATTCAGTTTTTATACTGTATTATTATTTTCACTTTTTAATACATAAGCTTGTTATAGAATTAAGTTATTTCTTAATATTGTATTTGAATAATTAGTTTTTTTAATTTTAGCAGTTGACGTGTAATTCAAAACGTACGATTAATATAAATAATAAAAAAACAATGGACTACCTGTAAGCAGGATGGCTAACGCCAATCCGAAACACAACCGCATATTGTGGCGAGTTGTCACTGACTATGACTACGAAAGTACAAACTTTAATCGACGCCTCAACTTTTTATACATCAATTGCGTATCAATCTGATCACGTAACCGATAACAACTATGTAGATTCCAATAACCCCTATACTGTCTCCATACTATCAGTAAATATCCCATAATAGCCGGTATCTTATCCATTTAATCCGATCTCATCCAAACAAAGAACCACAATTAATCTAGATACCAAAGACTAGATATTCCCGCGGTTTCACCCGCGTTTATCGTTACTGCGCCGCCCCTTGTGGGTCATAGCGTGATGTTATATAGCCTGTAGCTTTCCTCGTTAAATAGGCTATCCAACACTAAAAGATTTTTTCAAATCGAACCAGTTGTTTCTGAGATTAGCGCGTTCAAACAAACAAACTAACTCTTCAGCTTTATAATAACTTTAAAAATCAGTGATTTTGTAAGTAAGTAAGTAAGTATTTATTTTTCAAAATATAGGTACACAAAATACAGACAAATATTATAACACAGCAAAAAAAAAAGAAGTACATATATAATGAAAAACGAGGTTACCACTCAGGTTTATTGTTGGTTTGCGGTTTATACCTCAAACCAACCCTGATATTATGTGGTAACCCCATTTTGGGATCGAACTCGAGAGCTCTGCGTGGCAGTCCAACGATCTCCCACCAGGCTATCGCTGCTCGTTATGATATAAATATGCCTAGTTAATATATGTTGCTTTTCAGTGTTTTGGAGTTGGTTTTGATATTGATTTTATAACAAACTGTAGTTACTGTGTTGTTTGTTCAAAGTATCTAATTAAAAATATAATTATTTACCGTTTAGTTCACACTTAATAGTAGATATATATGGGCCTTTCAAATAAAAAAAGAATTTTGTTAATATCTCACACACAGCTTGCTTTATTTCAACATCTACCCGCCCTTATTGGAAATCCCTTTAGGTGTGAGACTACTAACCGAAACCTAAAAGTTACCCTACGACAGAGAGCAATACGTTTGTAGATAATTTTATAACATTGCCTCGGACACACAAGCGTTATTCTTTGTACGTGAGATAAAAATAACATACATAGGTACAATAAAATCCTAATCTTAATCCTAACTATCCTAACTTCCTAACTAATATTATAAAAGCGAAAATCAGTTTGTTTGTTTGTAACCTTTTCACGCTCAAACCACTGAACCGATCAACCTGAAATTTTGCATATACGTTGTCAGGTGTACAGAAACGGACATAGGCTACCTTTCATCCCGAAAAAAATTACTGTTCCCGAGGAAAACAATAATAACGTTCTTATGATAATAAATGGCGCCACGTGTCTTTCGAATCATGGTGGAATTATATTATTATATATACAAGCAGAGTACAACCCGAATTGATTGTCAAATTCTAAATTAACGCGAGCGAAGCCGCGGGCAAAAGCTAGTATTATGATAATCCTTGTCTGTCCTAATCGTTGTATAAAGACGTATTAAGTAATAACAATTCTGATCGTGATAGACTTCACGTACGCGATAAGTCTTGTAAGATATTGGATAGACAGTCCATTGTCTGATATGCAACCATTTAGTATAATAACTTATCTTTGACTGTTTCCGTGGCGGAGCAGCAGTGCATATAATTACTGTGCAAAGTGTCATAGCGTTTTTCTGTCAAGGTACTATCAATTAAGTAATCAAGTCTCAAACTATCCCTGTTATTACTAAGTAAGACCAAACTTGCTTCAAGAAAATTGTCTCGACTCGACGTCAAGTTAGAAAATTCACGTGAACCGCATTGTTGAGCTTCGTGGGAGAACTTATCAACTTATTTTAGATCGCACCCCATGCCAGAAAGCATCACACAGGAACGAAGCGCCGGCACTTCTCCAACCAACATTGATGCTATTATAGTAGATACAATAGAGCTTGCTATCCTTAGTATTATATTGTTTTAATTATTGTGAATGTGAGGACTAAGTGGTTTTTTTTTTCTCTCTTTAAGTTTTAGTGTTGGTCTGGCAGTTTGAGTACTTTTTGCGACCTACCCAAATGTCCTTTCTTTGGCATTGTTCGTCGAATCGTTGAGTTCCTTAAGTTCTGAGTTGAGCTGCACGATTACTGACAAATGCGTGCACTGACTTGACAAGTCCACTCAATCTGTGTGGATTCTTTCCTCAAAAGACCATTTCAGACACTAATCTGCATAGTCTTCACATGATCTGACCAAGATTATGTCTGGACTTTAAAAGAGACTGTGACCTCTTGAGTTTGTTTCGGCCTTTCTTCTCAGAGTAGTCAGATACGAAACGCCGGCCTCATCTAGTTTTTAAAATGTGATTGACATGTAAAAGTGTTTCTACAAACCTAATTACAGAAATAAATCATTATTATCATTATGGTTTATAAAATATTTCAAATCTCAGCTTAATGCTGGTGAGTGTGAACCTATCACGGGCTTATGCCAAGTGGGTCGGTTCGTTGAGAATTGTTGTAGGTGTCTGTGTAGTGGATGTTAAGAATCGCCGGACTATAGAGCAAGTATCGATGATAACGGATTTCTGTAGTTTTATATATGATTTTTTATGCAAGTCTAATTCTTTAAGTGATGTATGAAGTGATTTTGGAATGAGTCCTGTAGATGAAATAATGATTGGAATAATCTTAACTGTATGTTGATGCCACATTTGTCTTATTTCGTCTGCTAATGGTATATATTTTTGAATTTTCTCTGTGTATTTTTTTCTAATGTTTTCAGAGTTTGGTATTGATATATCTATTAAGTATGTGACTTTTTCTTGTTTAAGTGTAAGTGTGATGTCTGGTCTATTATTTGTGGTTGTTTTGTCTGTTATAATGTCTCGATCCCAGTAAAGTTTGGCGTATTCATTGTTTAGGACGTTTTTTGGTTTATACTTATAATATGGCTCCGTTTTATCTTCTAGTTTATATTTTATAGCTAAGAGGGAATTAATTTGTTTTGCAACATTATTGTGTCTTTCAGTGTACTGTTTGTTCGCTAGAAAGGGGCATCCCCCTGTGATATGGTCTATTGTTTCTTGATTTGTATTACATAACCTGCATCTGTCTGATACTACTGTAGGGTCTTTTATTATATATTTTTGATAGTTTTTTGTTTTTATGATTTGGTCTTGGATTGCGACCATAAATCCTTCTGTTTCTTTATATATGTTCCCTTTATACAGCCATGCACTTGATGCTTCCTTATCTATATATTCCTGTTGTAGTTGGTTTGGGTATTTTCCATGTAAAGATTTTTGTTTCCAGCTTGTAATTTTCTGATCATCTGTTATGTATTCTTGTATAATATTAAAACTGTTGTCATTTAGTTTCAACGGTGTACCTGATGTTGGGATGTATGTGAGAGAATTGTGAATGTGACTTTCAATGGCTTTATTATGCATATATGTGCGAATGTTGTGTATCTGTTTATTATGTAAGTTCTTTATATCAACTAGACCTCTACCTCCTAAGTTTCTTTTAAGATTGAATCTTTCTGTAGCTGAGTGGATATGGTGTATAAGATGTTTATTGCATGTTGTTCGAGTTATTTTATTTAGCCGATCTAGATTTGTAGCTGTCCATTTAATAATCCCAAATGAGTAAGTTAAGACAGGGACTGCGTATGTATTAATTGCTTTTATTGTATTCCTACCTGATAACTCTGTCTTTAATATTTTATTTAATCTATCAATATATTTTGTCTTAAGTTCTTCCTTTATCTTACTATGATCTAATCCTACACTTTGTGCATACCCTAAATATTTATATGTGTCTGTTATTTCCATTTTATCAATAAGTAAATTTTGTTGTGTGTGTAATATGTATGGGTCAGTTTCGTGGTGTTTTCCCTTAATAATGCTATTTATTTTACATTTATCTGTACCTAACTTCATTTTAATGTCTGAACTAAAACTTTCAGTTAATTCTAAGAGACGGTTCATTTGTTGCCTATTAGCAGAATATAGTTTGATGTCGTCCATATATAATAAATGTGATATTTTTATGTTTTCTTCTCTGTGTATTATGTATCCCTGTCCAGATTTATTTAAGATTCGAGATAACGGATTTAACGACATAAAAACCAAAGGGGACTTAAAGAATCACCCTGGAATATGCCTCTGGCTATTTTTATCAGATTGCACTTCATTGACCCTTTTTCTGTGTTTATGTGGAGCACTGTAGTCCAGTTTTGCATCGTCTTACTGAGGAACTCTACTAATTTAGCATCTATATTATATATTTTTAAAACTTGAATTAACCATGAATGGGGTACGCTATGGAATGCTTTTTGATAATCTATGTATGCATAATAAAGATTTCTGTGTGACTGCTTGACCTAATTGTGTATTTCGGTATCTATAACTAATTGTTCTTTGCACCCCCTTGACCCCTTCCTACAACCTTTTTGTTCTTCTGCTATAATTTTATTTTGTGACAAATGTGTGTTTTTTTTATATGATATTATGGATGTAAGTAATTTGTATAGTGTTGGCAGGCATATTATTGGTCGGTATTTAGCTGGATTTTTAGTATCTGAGTCTTTTGGCTTTAAGAAGGTGTTACCTTGTGTGAGAAACATGGGTAGTGTGTTCGGGTCTTTAATGAGTGCGTTAAAAGCATTTGCAATATGCTCATGGGTAGCTACAAAATATTTTAACCAGTAATTCTGTATCTTATCAGGACCAGGTGTTTTCCAATTCAAAGTCTTCTTTATTGCTGTTTCTACATCTGTTTTATCGATTATTACTTCTGCCATCGGGTCTAAATGTTGTGTTGCTTCTATTTCTTCTTTGATCCAGACTGCTTCGGAGTTGTGTGCTACTTGTTTTGACCATATATTCTCCCAGAATGTATGTACTTCCGTAATATTAGGGGGATCTTTAATGCACACTTCTGTATTAAAATTTCTATAAAACATCTTCTGGTTGGTATTAAATGTTATATTATCTCTATGTCTCTGATTTGATTTTTTGTACCTACGTAATCTTTTTGATAATTATTATCATTATTATTATTATTATTATACACATAACAGTGTCACATGGAAAAGGCAAAAGTAAGTAAATACGTCGCCCCGGTCCGATTTTATTGTAATGGGCATTATTATACCCGTACGGCTACCGCGTGCCGTAAAACTTGTATAGCCAGGTTTAGCAGGGGTGCAAAAACATGGGTGGGTCGAAAACATCGAGTTATTGGACATTTATGTGGTCCCAGACTAAATTAACAGTGTATTAGAATCGATAATTAAATGAACATCGGATTTCAATTCAGTAATGGATGTTAAAAGTGTTGGAATAAATTATTTCCATTTCTTAAAAAGCAGGCAATGAATTCGGCATGTCAAAAGGTTCGGACTGTCGCCAAGTAACTATAGTAACCCCTAACTATGCTAGTAGAGTTACAGATGTTATATATCGTATAGTAAGCATAAAAAGGAGGAACAAAAAAAATATTTTCGAAACATAATCATGGCGCTATTTATTTACAATCGACAGCCTACAGACTGGAGTAAAATTCATCAGCGGTAGGTCTCTGAGTTATTATTCTAAACCTATACACCAATATATTTTATTTCGGCCACAAGGAAATTGTTTCCATAATGCAACGTAAGTTCAAGAGCCACTAATGTAAGTTATCCATCAACAGCCTTTACAATTCCATTAGGGGTAGATCCTTTGCATGCTATGCCGCCATTTACCTCTAACGAAATGCATGGTATAATAATATTGAAGTAATGGTAGGTGTGTCATAGGTCCTGTAGAGTACATATAACTGCTAGTGCAGTTACCGATTGTGAAGTCTTTTATTCGATTCCTAGGTTCTACAGTTTCTGGGATTTTTCTGTAAAGAAATTTGTGATGGCAGCACAAAATCAATAGCAGTGCCTGGTAGACGATCCTAGATTAATTGGAACCTCTAACAAAGGAGGGTGAAGTGTGAGAGGTGAGAGGTAAGTGTGCCTTTCCCCTCGGGAATACTTAGGCGTGAGTCTACATAGATTTTAAAGAGACTGCGACATTTTGAACGCTTTTTAAACAGTCGTATTTACTACCGTCACCGAGGCATTCATCATCACAGGCGCAGGGTTAGTGAATACGACTGCTTTGCATGAGGGCTTGGATTTAAAACGCGGGTCGAAGAAAGTGTTATTAGTTTTTCAGCCAAGAACTTTTTAGTAGCAATACAGAGTCCGAAACAGAGTAGTAGAGCCTCGCTGATTTTAGCGTGAATGGGCGGCTCGACCGGGGAAGGACTAATCTCTCACAGAATATCAACATGAAATAGCAGTATTCCTACTGTTTTGTTTCGTTCGGTGAGTGAGAGTGCCGAAGGCCCAATCACACTCTTTCCCCTTCCCCGCTCCTGCTCCTTCCCACTTCCTTTTTCTCTTCTTCCTTTCCTAAAGGGTAGGCAACGCGCAAGTGATGCCTATGGTGTTGCGGGCGTCCATAGGCTACGATAACCACTTACCATCAGGTGGCCCGTACGCTTGTTTGCCACCTTAGTTGTATAAAAAAAAAGAGAAATAGGATCACTCACCTGGTCACTGGTGTCTATATAAATGGCGACGCGAAGGTGTACATATTTTGTGCTTATACGTTCGGTGATATAGTCGTGAGACTATGTGTGTTTGAAAACGTTGAAGACGCCGCCGGTCCTTTGATCGAAGGGCTTTTTAAACCGCCGCCGTTCTTACACTTGGTAGTATTATCTTTTAAAGGAATTCCAGTTCGAACTTCATTCCGATGTTGTAACGATTATCTACATTACTATAATTAAAAAGCGAATAAAATGTGCGTAAATTACATGAGCAATTAAACGCTGAAATTGATATAAACGTGTGATATAATTAATTGAACAAAAATATATTTAACATTTATCAGTCAAGCTATTTAAATGAAAGTAGCAAGCTTGCCTGTCGAACCACTTATGTATGTACGTACGTCCACTTTCATACCACGCCATAGTTGACTCCTACGTTTTATTACGTATGATTATGAAGCCTATACACGTAATACCTAGTCCTGTTGTATAGGTAACAAGCAATCTCAAAATATATAACAGTCGCACTTTATGACTAACTCCGTAAGATCATATTGAATACTAGATTTTGCCCGCTGCTCCGCTCGCGTAATGTAGGTAAGGTTAGGTTAGATAACAGTAATTTTTTCTGAATAAACGGTACCCTATGATACTTTTCTGTTCCCCTGACAACGTGTAGGTGAAGTATCATGATGATCGGTCTAGTAGTTAAGGCGGGAAAGCGTAACAAACAAACTCACATTCGCATTTTAATATTAGTTAGGATGTTACTCGGTGATAATATGGCTTTCTAACGGTGAAAGATTTTTAAAATCGGTTGTTTAAGTTTTTATTGAAATCCTTACAAACAAACAAAAACCAAATCTGTTCTCTTTATAATATTAGTATACATTCAAATTTTATGACTAAAAGTTCAGTAAGATCACTTATTGAATATGGCACCAACATTGTACCATGCGGTAACCTTGTTCTTTTTGGTCTAAGTACAGAATAGTTTAACCTTGTGAGTAGCAGCGGTCCCTACTTACGGGTGGTGCTACTGGTACCAAGTACCAAGAGATTTTTTTTTTTGTCCATAAGCATACCTCGAAATACGTTTGTAATTTCTATATATTAAATTGATAAGTACCACCGTAATGTAAAATTTCCCGTGGTACTACCAGAGAGGATAGTAGTACTACGAGCAAAAATAAATCCCCTTGGTACTACCAATAGCACCACCGATAGTACCACGGGTAAGTAGGGGCAGCGGCAAACCGGCGGCCAGGTACAATAGGTTTTTAATTATGTCTGGCATTTTAAGAACTGACAAGATAAAACGTCATCACGGTCATCTCTCACGGTCATGGCTCACGGCTATGAACCAACATAATAGGCACTATAATAGTTTATTTTTTAGAAAAAGGCTCTGTAAACTACATCCCTATTCTCAGCACCAAGGCAAAAATTACAATAAAACAGTATGTACTTTTAGTACAATGTTTACACGTGTATTTTCTCACCAATGTATGGTCTGCTTGTCTGATTCACTGACCAAATGAAGCCCACTGGGTGAATTACCCCTCTGTCTAAATTTTTCATTACTGCTCGGGACCTCCCAAGAAATCCCCTGATGGTTAAGTACGGTGACCATAAGTATCACACCATTAGCGGATATTTCTATAATGATTTATGTAGGTATGTATGTTCAGTTAAAAAAATACCTGTTTACTTTTAAAAATCACAAGAATAAGCGTTGACCTAGGAATTTATAAACACCATCTCTTTAACAAAGTTTTAACGTACAAATATAGCGAAACCTTAAGTATGTGTGACTGAATAAAATATTTTGGTAATAATAGATTACGAATATTCGTGATAAAAATAAATGACTAAGAATACCTAATTTTTACTTCTTTATGTAACAAAATTGCCATTAATATTACGTCGTCGTATCGGATGATGTCGGCTTATTGGCCGATTGCTGTATGAGTGTGCTTTTTCTAGAGACTTGAGAGACATGAAAGTGGACAATTTTTGCTTTGGACGGTACCATTTGTGATTTCCTATGACTATGATAATTAGATTACGGCTGAAAAGTAGCCCTAACAAGACTATTAGTTATATAACCTGTCCTGGGTTTAATTATCGGGTATTTCTAGCAAGAAGTTCTCAGCAATAGAACAGAGCTTAGGACTGTCAGTTAGACGACAATGAGCTAGCCTCCTTTTACATAGGATCAAAAATATAGCGGACCAAATGTAGCATCACCGCACCAGTCAGCGTGTGACCTCGGCTAGTGTAACCTGGTCGAAACGTCAAGCATTAAAACGTAAACATTATGCAAGATCTCGTTAATACCCGTTACGCATTATATACACACTAGATGACCTGCACAACTTTGTCTGCGTCACATAAGAGAATTTTCCCCGTTTTTGCAACACTTTTCATTGATGTCCGCTCCTATTGGTCGTAGTGTGATGTTATATAGTCTATAAGCCTTGCTCAAAAAACAGGATGCCCAATACAAAAAAAAATTTCAATACGAACCAGTTGTTCCTGAGATTCATGAAAACTTTTTAGCTTTATAATATTAGAATAGTTTTAGCTATTTTAGCCCGCCTATCCTTTCAGAGATATGAACGTATTATTTTAGTTTTTACAGTCCTGGTTCGTTACAAACCCGTGGTAACCGCAGTCTTCCAGTTGAGCGAGCGTGTCGCGCATGCGTGGTCACAGTGCCGTTCACGTGGAAAACTATTTAGTGCAGTGGTCCACATGTGCACTGCCAGCGGCACCACCCCTTGTTTTCCCTTACGCCAATCATCACTTGTGCGTACACCACTTTCTTAAATATAACAGTATTTTTAATTTATTCTAATTTTAAATAAAATCTGTCATTAAAAATCTTTTAAATTTTAAGCTTAGTTGCCCGTGTCATCTGTAATCTCTCTAGCTTTGGACTATTAAGCCTCTAGCTTTGGATTATTGCTGTTTTTATGAATGTTTTTTTAGAGACTAATTTTTGTGGCGTGGGGGAGTTTTTAAATATTCAAACAAGGGACACAAAGAACACCCAAACTCGGAACAACCATTTGTAGATAACACACTTTTTTGTCCCGTGTGGGATTCGTACCCGCAGCGGTGAGGCGACCACAAACCACTACGCTAGTCTGTGCCAGTCAGTATTAATGCACAAGCAACATAATCATCATAATATTTATTTGCAAGCTAAGTATGGTACTTAATACTTAGCGGACTTTTACAGTTGTAGTAAATTTGAGGGCACTGCACAACATACTATAGCTTGTTCACATGAAGTAGAGAGGATTCTAAATTAATGATTAAAGGATTATTTGTATTCTTCTTCTCTTTATTGATCATGGCTTTTTAAAGCGTGGGGTCCTGTATAATTTATTTCGAAGATTTTTGTCGATATCTATCCATTTGGCAATGCAATTATCTCTATGGCAGCTATGACAACTGTACTATTAATTCCTTTTACTACTCTATAATTACGTTTAACACTATAAAGTTCACGAAGCTCTTGTAACTTCACAAAAACCATAGCTTCTTTATATATTGCAATAGGCTTGGAACGAAAGGGGCAGATACACCTGTGATAAAATACTTATTAATTCATTCACAAACCAAGGGTGTTTGCTGACCGTATCAAACCCTTCCTTAAGAATGTACTAGACTGGGACGACCTGTTAATGAAAAATATTACCATGGTAAATATAAAATATATACAATAACACGAAGGAAGAGAACTAAGTCACGACTTCTTAATTTGTTAGTGTTTTTTTGTGTGTCGTGTTAGTGCTAATTCGAGAAACAGGACGTTGTAAAACATCGTCTGTGTGATGTTTTCTTATGATTTTTAAGTTTATAGGGACGATATCAGTGTGATTGGCGGGATCGTCATCATTATGAGAGGAAGGAGTCCTCTTGCAAATCATAGGTGACATGCAAGCCACACATCTTAATTTAATTAAGTATACCTTTTCTAGATCTTTTGATTTAATTAACTATAATCCTAATCCTTACTTATATTATAAATGCGAATGTGTGTGTGTTTGTTTGTTTGGTTGTTACTCTTTCACGCCTTAACTACTTGACCGATCATGAAATTTCGTAGTTTCATAGGTACACGTTGCCAGGGGAACAGAAAAGGACATAGGATACCTTTCATCTAGAAAAATGTACTGTTATTAACCTACCCTACATTTACGCAAGCGAAAATCTAGTCAACTATAATATAATAACTGCTCAGTTCAGCAAAATTGTTGATTGTGGGGTTTCAGATTCTATTCCCAGGTAAGACAAAGCAATAATTGGCAGGTAATTTTGGTTGGTTTCAGTAGGTTTGGCAAGCATGCATTTAGGCATTAAGTTCAGAATATGTAGAACTTGAGTATAGTTAATAATACTTAGCTCATATATGTACCTGTTTGAGCTAAGTATGTAGGGGTATGCGCCAAAGCATTCCCCCGCGTAAAAAAAATATATATATATGTACCTGTTATACTCCTATACATACCTGGAGTAAGTAAAGACGTGAGGCTACGTTATAAACCTATTTGATAAATAAATAATGTTAACGGATAACAGAAACGACGATGACATTCTAAAATGACCAAAACAAGAATATTTCCGGTCAAAGAATAAAAATATCTCCGTTCGTATACTGGTGAAATTTAGACCGTTTCAGCACTTAAATGAAACGACTAAAAGCAGTGTATTGTTAAAAAAGACGTTAGAAATTGTAATTAAATTTGTACACCGTGAAAATCGATCCGTTCTCCCTAGTTTTTATACAAGCTTAGTCAAAAGCAACGTCTGGTGAAAAATATGCATGACTGGATGAAAAACTCGCTCCATACTTTACTCATCGCCTATAGTATCATCTACTTACGATGTATAGTAAGCTGGACATATACTACAACCACTAAACATAATATCATTACTTTCAACAGCGTCTGATTTAATAAATTACGTGGCAATACAAACAAGTCGTCCGTTCTTGCCACAATGTCCTTTCGCCTTTTCTCTCAAGTCAAAGAAATGTGTGTACGACCGTGGCATACACAATGTGCATGTGGAGCGAAACTGAAGTAAGAGAACTTGCTTTTATCACTTGGGAAAAGACGACTTGGAATAAAGTATTAAGGTTAACATTTGCTTAGTATGCTGCGTGGCTGTTACGATGTTTTGTCACTCGAGATAAGCCAACCGGCGCACCGCGATGAACGTCATCAGTCAGTCGCCGAGCCGCGTGGTGGAAGCGAGCGTCGTTTGCGCTTCGAAGTTATTATCAAAATAACAAACATTAATAGTTTAATCTATTATTTGTTCAACGACCGTGTAAAGTATACGAGCATTTGTGTTATTAAGCCGTGAACCTTCATTAACATTAGTGTTTGTGTCAACATAATATATCGCGAGGATTTCGGTTTTATACGTAAGTATATTGATTTTTGTCCTGCTACGTGACAGGATATTTATTCCATCAATATTATATTGCTCATCCTGTTAATTTATGCTTGTACATTTAAATGTATTAGTTTCATTTACTTTTCGTATTAAATGTTTGATAGTTTGATGAGAAAGCACGTTGTGGCCGCGATTCCGTTACTTATGTGTTCTTTTGAACTTGCCTGACTGCTATAGTCAGTCAGCCATTCCTTCATCGTGTGCTATACGAGTGAGAGTATCTAATTTCTAATTTATATGAATATTCATTTTATTGTATTCATTTTCTTGTTCGATTGTTTTATTGTTTTTTATATTGGTGTGGTTAATGTTATTCGTGCTTGTTACTGAGATCATTCGCGCCGTCAATGACTAACGTGCGGTTACCGAGGTGTGAATAAGTAGGTTACTATAAAGGAATATCAATTACGGAACTTATCGCTCCTAATAAGCACATGAGGCCTTCAAGTTAAATAAGTAGTCCACGAGATTCAACGTAATCTTTGAGAAGCTTTCAAACATGAACTCAGTTTTAAAACCCAGATACAGACAAAAGGCAGAGGCCTTCTGAAGACAGATTCAGCTCCTTTAATGCACATAATGTATTCAAGACATGAATAGAAGAAGATACAGTGAACTCGTGCAACGGTACAGGAACGAAATTAACACTACACGGCTATAACAAAATGGGAGGCGGAAACGGTACAATATGCTAAATGAACGAGTGCGAAATATTACAATACTTCCTAGAACAATATATTACATACGTTTGACAAAAGATGATGAATCACAGCCGAGAGAGATAAAAGTAATGCAAGTTGAAGAAGGGTAATGTCTACAACGTAAAGAGGACGCATTGGATATGGTAACTTCGAGATTATTCTTGTATTTACATATTGAAGCTCTTTAGTACTTAGAAAAAGTGCTGACTCGGTTGCGCTGTTGTAGTGAATGAGACTGCTGCGCTTAATCTGTGAAATCTAAGAATACCAATCATAATTCAAATTCTGTTGTCTGGCCACCGGTGTGCCGCTGCGACTCAATAGGTTTGAAGTCTTAACTAAGAGTCCTGGGTTGGACAAAATGTTTTTGGGTAGTCAATTTATTCTTATTCGCAACTCGGATTCTGGAACTATAGAGGCTTGCCCGATATAGCATGGGACCTACAATCATAGCTGGTATAATATCAGTGTAATACCTACACCTTGGCTTTCTCCTGCAATATACGCATGAGACACTATTACCTACGTATGATACCAGGACTACGCCTTGCACTACCCACCAAAAACCTTACCTAAAACCTTGCATAATATTATAATTCTTATCTAATACCACGGTCAGTAAAGAATCGATTGAATACCTGCTCTAGTTTATACTTTATTCAATAAGTGGCTCAATGACTATCGATCGTAGTTGTTAAAGGTTCGTGCCACATCCACGACCCTATTGAGTTAAGTGTATAAATCTTTTAACTTCAAGCATTTAAGCTTATTTGATGGCCAACAGTGAAATTTTAGTTACAGAAGATACCTGTCTCATTATGAATGTTTTCTGTAACGCTGGAGACTTTGCAAACATTCAAATAAAGGACACAGAAAACATGTAGACTCGTAACAACAATTTGGGAATGACACAAATTTTCTCCTTTCTTTACTTTAGTACTAGGCATTACTGGCGTATTGGCAAAGGCCAGGCGACTACTACAACCATTATCTACAGTCCATGTACATGGTATCTGTAGCCAGTATTACTAGTAACCAAAATGGTAGAATGTAACATCATGTGTGCTTTAAACCTTTAATTAAGTTAGCTTAAAGAATTAACACATTGGCACCTACAACAGGAAAATATAAGCTAAACCAGTAGTACTTTGAATTACGCCTCTGTTTAATAGACAAAAGTATTTATTTTACTATTTGGTCATCCAATGAATGAAACTCCATATTTTTTATATTGGGCAACTTGCAAGACCTTGATATCAATTTATTAAGAAATAGCAAAATACTTACGGGATATTAAAATACATAATAAATAAGTATAAATAAGTATTTTGCATATAAATTACAATAAATGTTCATGTAACTAAGATAGAAATTAACTTAAATCTTGTTCCTAACTACAGAGATTAAAGAAAAACAGTATTTATTTCAGCACATCAAGAATAATTTCCAAAAACAGAAAACGTATGTGTTTAAATTGAAATAATGTAAATCGAACCATGTCAGAAATTGTATGATTAATTTTGAATATAGCTAAACCAAATACAACTAAAGAAGAAATAGGTAAAAAAAGACTACATAGGACCTTAAATATCTTCAAAAGGGCACAGTATTATCGAATAGCTGAGTTTTAAAACTGTAGTCTTTGGATGCAAGGAAACTAAATTGGATCAACCGGTTCGCATCCCGGAAATTTTTGTAGGTTATCCAAATGCGCTGCAAAGTTAATTCTATCCGCCGGCGTCGCTTGAAATAGCAACTCCACTCTGCAGATAAACTCAATATTTGTAAACAAGCTATACAGGCACTTCGGATCATTGTTGACGTTCGTTTTACAGTACCCAAGTGATCGATATCAAACAGTCCTACGTTTACGCAAATGTTACACTTTTAAACTTTCACCGATTTTATTTGGACTTACTTTGTTTACTACTTTTTAATTACAGCTAGCTACATTTTAGCATAATAGATGCGTCACATGATATCACAGACTTCAGGCTTCAGACGATGTCATACTCAGTTTATGTAGCGGAGATATACCTACTCATTACTTGTGTACAACCCTTTCGTGTGTAATATCGAATTAAATTTAAAAAAAATATAACTTTATCTTTATATATATTATATTTAATTGCGGGTAATGTTTTGTGCATTTATTTCGCCATTAAACGTCACACGCCATCGATTTACACGACTAATGATAACTTGGTGAATAGGTACATCATATCTAGCATGTCACACTATAGAGAAACAAAAATAAGTGACACTAAAACAGTTCCAAATTCAAGTGTGGTTTGTAATCCATTCTTTGCAAATTAAAATGTCCAATCAGACCATCACCACAAAGTTAGCATCGTTAGCAATCAACAGTTAGATTGTTTGAACACTAATAGATCTAAACTCGATGATTCATAACACTAGCCGTTGTTTTCAATCTGTTGTCGCATTGTTTTGATATACAACACATATATTAACTCAGCTCTAAATATCATTCAAAACAAAATGACTAAGCTAACTTGCAAAGACAATCATATAATATCATTATATTTTTTACTACGTCCGTCTTCCATTTAAATCAAACCGTGAGTCATATACTCGGATTACTGACAAAGTGTTACGAAATACTATTTAAGTAACATAAACATAAAATATACAATTTTGTTATGCAAAACGATTCGATGTCGATATTGTCAAATGGATGGTTATCAATATTCGTCTGCACTGCAATAACATTTTAAATATGCAAGGAAACGTATTAAGTATGTATGTATGTTGTACTATATTATGTACAACGTGATTCCCGTAATGGTTAGGCAGAGGTGTGTAATATCCGCATTTGACATACCATGTTAACGTACCGTGTACTAGATCGCAAATCGAGCGAAGTGCCAGACTAAGACCGACTGGTAACAGACAGACCCTACTACTTACTAACAGCAGAAACTGTTTCATTTTGCGAAATATTTCTTGGTAGAAAATCTAATAACACTTTGACTGAATCAAACGTAGACCTCACAATCCGTAGTTTTACACGAAACTTTACTAAACAGCTGGATAGTTTTCACTATAAGTTATAGTTATAAATTTTTCCTTAATGCTTGTTTTCTTAACATTATATTCGATTTATCAGAGAGACTAACTATCTCACAATCACCGTTTTATAGTTATTTAGATAAACACTGTTTTCTAATATGAAATTACCACCTAGAAAAGAGAAAAGTGAGACGCAGTGAGGTTAGTAGATACCTACATAAACCACTGCGTCACTCTATGCAGCTAGTTGTTTCAATAACAAAAATAAATAAACACTTATTTCTTGATATTAAAACTTTTAAAATTGCTAATTTGAAATTTAGAATCATTGTACAAGTCAAAAGTGACTTTTTAAACAAAACTCTTTTCAAAATAAATAAATGGTATTCTTTTTTTCTGAGTAGACGTTCGGAAACCGGCTGGCGCTAAGACACAATGCTTTTTTATTGTGATTTGTGTGTTGTTTAATCTGACTGACTGACTCATTGTATATTTATGTTTTTACATGTAAATACGTTTTATACAAAGAATATAAGATTAAATGAGTTGGTTTATCAAAATCATTATTTTTTAGAAATGAAGCCAACGCTTTTATTTTTATAAATACGAAATTGATCAATATGTGTTCAAACCAAACCTAGTTTTTACTTTACATAGCGACGTAACCTGTCCAACTCACTAATCTTTTTTGCGGTCAGTGATGTACTAAACGTGTTGTGATGCGGCTAATTTACCAGTATTTACACGGAATGTTGGGCATGTAATGTTGACAGGCGCTTCACGCTCCCCGAGTCACAAAGATCTCTCGATATACGGCTATCGATCATCCGACCATGGTATAATTGAATCACCACGGCTTAGATGCGTTACTTATTAGGTCGTTAACTGTGTATATAGAATAAAATATATAGTACATTATAAAGCTTTAAATAAAAATAATCGACAGAATAATGGATAGACAATGAGACTTTAATACTTTATACACTGTCTGTATATCCCTTTAATATTAAACAGAGATCATCAAAAATTGCCAGCTATGTTGAGGCCCCATATTATTATAATAGAAACCTAACCTATGCTCCATCGGACGCATGCTTCCTTGCTTATACCACGTATAAGCAGTCAAAAACGTTTAGGATCTGGCAGTATTTGTAGTATTTATTGTGAATAAACAAAGCTATTTGAAGATAAACAATAGCAAGGCCGCGTCATTGTCCTTCAATATAAGCATAAGGATTCCATGTGCCGCATTCATCTTCCTCTGTGTATGATAGTTTGTCATGCGTAGGAATATTTCAAGCAGCTCATAGCTCGCTTACTTCATTATTCCCTATCTGCTGCAATTAGGCTCCATCCACTAATATAAGCGTCTAGTTCATCTCGCCGTCTTGTGCTCGCTATGGTCCTTTGCCGTAATTAAGGTATTTATCGTGTGGCTTTTATTGCTGGTATTCGATTTACGAGCTGCTCCATTTTCGTTTCATTTCAATATGGCTTTTGAATGACCTTCAAGAAAAATATTTGTTTGGAACATTCGACTTTCTGAGAATCGCCTGACAAAAGCCCCAAAATGTATTTCAGGGTCTTTTTCTCTTTAGCGGATCTAACCTGACACCACACGACCCACAGTTACGCAACGAAGTTCACAAAATTCCCATACATAAACGCCAGTTTAACGTGTACAAGACATTTACGATCAGACCAATAAGTAACAATGCTATTATAAAATTTGTGCACGCATAACCGCTGAGGCTTACAATGCTGGAGTATGAGTGACGCCCAAGACCATTGTCGAGAACGCCAGACCCGTTGGCATTGACGTAAACAGTCAATAAACAGTTAGAATTAAACCTTATGTTATGAGAAATAGAGTGTGTTTTAGAAAAGCTTGCACGTGTTTTTTTATTGTATGCGCCCCCCCTTGTTCGATTGGCAGTATCGTGGTAGTGTTTTGTCGATAATGTTGACTCGCTTTATACGCCGCGTTCACATCATGTCGGACCGACAGTTTTACAGGAAAGACAAAGGTGTCGGATGCAAGTTAGTACATGTATTTCAATAGCGCTGTTCACATTATGGCGACCCGATAAAACTGTCGGCGACGACACATTCTGAAACTGTAGGTACATTTTGATAGTAGGATGGAGTAGCTAGAGGGTTACCCGTATTACGACGGTTTTACAAATAGCTGTCGAAATGTTGGGGAAAAAGACTTGAATCTAGAAGTATTTTGAAAAAAAGCAATGTTTTTACAACTATTTATTTTTAATAAATGTTTACCAATAGATACAGGTGAATGTTCTTTAGAGAAAATAAATGAAACAAAAGAAGAGTTGTTAACATACGTTGAAACGTTGCTTTTGAGCAATTGTTTCTATCGATAGACATAAAAATATACGCGAACTATTCAACTTTATTGCAATGTTTAGAAAAGTGCTTGCTTTGAACCATAACAGCGTTTAGTAGGCAAGCGTGACACTCGAATTCTCGGTGAAACACTTTGGTATATTTACCAAAATTGAAATAAAAAACACTACAATTCGGACTTTTACAGTTCTTAACCCCCCCCATTGTCATCCCAAATTGATAACGGAACAGTACCTAGTAGTAGTTCTTAGGTACCTACAGTTTTATCGATCATATATACATTAGTACTCAAAACAGTAGATCTGTTACCAAAAATACATAAGTCACTATAATTCAAGTCTCCTGGCAGAAGGTTTGCGTTTTGGTATAGTAACTTATGTCCGTGACTTAGGTCTGCTCAAAATATGTACAATGTACCGGCAGCGTATATAGAAAAGCTACTTCAGTATGTCTCCGCTGAACTGAATTAGCATTTTCTATCGATAAACACGCGTAAATGCTGCTCCAATACATCTGAGAGGGTGATGTACTGCAGTAGGATTTCAAGTTTTATAACGCGCCATAAAGTATCCTAATTCTGTTCGTCAACATGAAACTGATAGTAAAGAAAGGCTAAGAACTAACTATGTATATAAGTTTCTGGTCAAAAGATAAAGTAGTTATGTAGCATGACAAATAAAGCAAATACAGTACGAAAAAAGGTACCAGAAAAGAAAACAGTGGGGTAGGTTAAGTTAGAACTGCGACCGACAACGCTAGAAACAAATTTATTTACACAAACAAATGTGTAAATAAATTAGTTTCTAGCGTTGTCGGTCAAACAAAATTACCTCAAACCTTCCTCCTGATATTCGCCTGTCATTACAACAATTGAGGTTATCTTTCTGCACTCGCTAATTACGGACATAAAGAAATCGTACTTGTTATGCATGCTGTGATGATCGGCGCGCGCAGTGCGAGATAGAAATACGCAATAACATACTGTGTGCGTGTGATAGCATTATCTGCATAGATAGACGTATTGTGTTAGCTTTTCTAAGACAATTTTGTGATTCAAGTTCTAGAAATCCTACGCCCATACATCATGCGAGCTTGACGAATAAGATAAGAGTTTCTAAATACATCTAAATGCGTATTAACTTAGAAATCCTCCTGCAGTACTTCACCCTTTGAGATGTGTTGGAGCAGCATTTACGCGTGTTTATCGTTAGAAATGCTAGTTGAGTTCAGCGGGGACGTACTGAAGTAGCTTTTCAATATACGCGTACCGGCATTTTTATATGGGTACCAGAGTTTAAATTCTTCATGAGATCTTCTACTGTCCCTTAAGCTAAGGACTAGAAAAGTGTCTCTAAGAAGATCGAGTGCTTACGTAACAAAGAACGAGGCTACTACCAAAACACAAAGCGATATACCTTTAACTAAAAATATTGGCATATATTATATTTTGTCAGTATCCAACAAAATATGTAATTTTCAACAATAATTACCGTATTTTTGGACATCAACCGTACAAAGACAGGTGTGTGGAACAGTTTATATACAAGGCTAATATTAAATATTTTATGAAGACTGAACTTTAAACCAATTAATGTACCTATACAGCAATATCAAAGGGCTTCCACTTCTTATATCTATTAGCAAAAGAATGTGCCTTCTAATTTCATAATACATTTATAATGGCAGTAGTGCTTTCAAAGCTATCTCGGTCATACAATAATAAACTGTTGCAGGCTGGAACCATGCCAGCCATTGCAATGCCAACTAATTATAATACCTGCTGTTCACTTGCGAAATATTGTCTATTGTAAGACGCAAGGGTGATGCCCTACCTGAAGATATTCTTATGTTGCTCATTGAGTTAATATGTGCTACGTACTAGAAAAGACATGTTAAGAAAATTGTTTGCAACATTACTGAGAGTACACGCTCTACCTCGAACTTTCTGCCTGTATGGATGATGGATAGTGGTCGCTTTGACACTGCGCTGAGTGCTGCTAGTCAACGGGACAAAACTTATCATGGTGTAAAAAAGGTTGTCCCGAGTTTAGGTGTACTTTGTGTCCGTTGTTTGAATGTTTGTAAAGTCCGCACACAGGAATTCCTAGTGCGAGAGATATATTTAATTCACAAAAATTGTACTATTAGACTATATACTATACTAGATGTTCCCGCGGTTTCACCCGCGTTTATCGTGACTGCGCCGCCCCCGTGGGTCGTAGCGTGATGTTATATAGCCTATAGCCTTCCTCGATAAATAGACTATCCAACACTAAAATAATTTTTCATATCGACCCAGTAGTAATCACGCAGAATAAACCAGGAGAAACATCGTTTGTACTATGTCTGTAATGGGTAATTATTTTGCTGCAATGTTATTTTAAAACTGTGATATCTCCTAAGATATTCATTGAAATCGAATGATGTAAAGGGCAATTTCGTTTTAAATTAAATACTTGTGATGAATAACGTATTTATTTGGATAAAGATTAATATCATGTTTATAATGATACCTTCGCAAATAATGCATTATTTTAGAACAAATTTCGTTAGCATAAAAATGGTTATAGTGAGCCAACCTTAAAAGATAGACATATGCTGTCGCGGACTTTTTTTTAGAACTTTTAAAGGGGAACAATTCTGTCGTACATGATTTTTGCGAAACTTTAACTGTTTACGCAGCGCACGCAGCGGAAGCTCTCAAAAGGAAAAAATACCCTCTGATTTTGAAACATTCTTCATTGGTGCTCAGCTCCTATTGATCTTAGCGTGATGATACATAGCCTATAGCCTTCCTCGATAAATGGGCTATCTAACACTGAAAGAATTTTTCAAATCGGACCAGTAGTTCCTGAGATTAGCGCGTTCAAGCAAACAAACAAACGAACTCTTCAGCTTTATAATATTAGTATAGATGACTACATTATTTGAGCCTTTCTATGAACGATCAGATTGATTTAAAGGACATATCAGTACCGTAGACAAAATAAGGCATCTAATGAACTCGAATGCATACATTAGGTACTTATGTATAATACATATTTACTATAGAATTCTCGGCCTTCAGCCTTTGTCTATTATATATAATACTCGTGGAGGTGAAATACAGTGAAGGACAATGCATCACACATAAGGATCTCATCCCACAATAAGTTATTGTAATAAAATTCCTAGCCATGTTAGTGTTTGGCAACAAACACAATCCTTACAATTGTTCTCATTTTATACGAAGGATTCATCTTGATATATATAAATTACGTGTCACGTTGTTTGTCCGCTATGGACTCCTAAACTACTGAATCGATTTTGATCAAACTTCGTAACCATCTGTAATTTGGTCCAACTTAAAAGATAGGATAGCTTTTTTTTAAACGGGCATAAATTATCTAATGTGAAGCAGACGAAGTTGCGCGGGACAGCTAGTTTTAATATAAAACGTTTATAAGAATTGTGAGATACCTAGTTACGGCATAACTATTCAAGGATCTCACAAAGCTTATTAGGTTTAGGTGTCGTTATAACCAATACCATTATAGCGGCAAGCAGAAGACAGGGCGCTATGCACTCTTTGGGGGAGGGCTATGTCCAGCAGTGGACTATTATAGCCTGATGATGATGATAACCAATACCGATTTTCAAAAGACACCCAAAAATACAGTTTGGGATCACGTCTGAGCACGTCTGTTAATTCAATGTTTCTATGTCGGATGGCGTGGTTTAAGTAATCGCCTCGCCTTGGCCACAATGATGCCCGTGACGAGTATTACGGGCTCGATCGGCACACATGAGAAAAAAAATTTGTAAGATTCACAAATAGTTGTTTCGAGTCTTCCTGTTCTTTGTGTCCGTTTGAATGTTTGTAAAGTCTCTCTCGACACAGGAATTATTCCTACTCTAGGAGTTATGTTTTAAAATCCTATCTTCCTATAATCCTTACTTTAATATTATAAATGCGAAAGTAACTGTCTGTCGGTATGTCTGTCTGCCTGTCTTTCTGTTACTTTTTCACGCTCAATCCGCTGAACCGATTTAGATGAAATTTAGGATGAAGATAGCCTAAGACCCTGGGAAGGACATATGCTATATAACATCACGCTACGGCTCACGGGAGTGGCGCAGTAACCACAAATACCACTGACGCGGGTGAGACCGCGGGCACAGCTAGTTATATCTAATATTGTAAATACGAATGTGAGTTTGTTTATTTGTTTGTTTGTTACGCTTTCACGCCTTAACTTCTTGACCGATCATCATGAAATTTCGCTTACAGGTTGTCAGAGGAACGGGAATGGACATAGGGTACCGTTCATCCAGAGAAAAGTACCTACCTTTTTTTTTTTTTTTTTTTTTTTACGTGGGGGAATGCTATGACGCATACCCCTCCGCGGGGGCGGGCGGAGGGGTTATGTCGGACTCGCCGGGGTAAAAGAGAGATGTTGAAATAATAATGTACCTCCCGGAATACCGACTAAACCTACCACGGTGTTCCTCAACAAACCACTGTCGACGGGGCCGCGCGAATCACTTTCACATGCAGTCGCGACCCCGCCGAGGTTACGGCCCGCCGTAGGAAACGGCAGGCCACTACACGAAAGATCTACCCGCTGGTACCTCTACATATTCCCTACTGTCTCCCCCCTAGAGGGGAGACGGACTCGACATAGAGGCGCGCGTGGGAACACGCACGCCGCCTCTCGGACCTGGTGCTGAACGGATGGCGGGCAGGCCCACAAAGCCCGCCACCCCCAGGTCAAACCTCACGGTGGCTGGAGGTCGTCTCGCGCCCTCCGGCGCCCGGCTCTGCGGTTGGGGAGAGGGTTTAAACGCTCCCTCTCCCGCTCCGCCGCCTCCTTGATGGAAATGACTTCCTCACAAAAGGAGGCGACGGCGTTCCACGACCTCTCACTCCGGACCATAGACAAAACTACGGCCGGGAGCGAGTGGGCAACCGATCCGACTGCCGCGATCAACTCACGGCGCTGCGATGCCCAGGCGGGGCAAACCGCCAATGTGTGCAGCGCCGTGTCCTCAACAACGTCGCGGCAGTCGCCGCAGTGGTGACAACCGGGCGTCTCTTGCCGGCCTATGCGACACAGGAACCGGCCAAAACAACCATGGCCGGTCAAAACCTGTGTCAGCCGGAAGGTGAGGGCGCCATGCCGCCTCTCCAGCCACTCCTCAAACACGGGACTTACCTACTGTTACTTAACTATCCTTACCTAACCTACATTTAGGTAGAGGAAATTAATAAAAATTATCTATCGTTTAGGTTAGCTCTTCATTGTAATAATAATTCTGTATATATAATATTAGCCCTGTATTAAACTGTCCCACTGCTGGGCACGGGCCTCTTCTCACTATGAGAAGGGTTAGGCCATAATCCACGCTGGCCTAGTGCGGGTTGGCAAACTTCACATATCTTCGAGAACATTATAGCGATCTCTCAGACACGCAGGTTTCCTCACGATGTTTTCCTTCACCGTTAAAGCAAATATATAATTCTGTACAAGTCGGTAATATTTTCGAAATATATTAAACAAGAAAACGACTAAACTATGTAATGGAAGTTGCAAGTAAGTACATTAACGTAAAAATGTTGCATTTACACAAAATATGTTGACAGGTAATTAATAGAAATAGTAATTTACCATTGCTATATTATATAGTTATTATTTTAATCGTTCATTCATTTTTTATACAAAAGTAATACAAAACTGATAATTATTATTATTTTTGTCTTTAGAAGATCGCTTTGATTACTTAACTTAAAGTAATGTCTATAATCGATGTATCGAGGTTTTGTGATTATTATGGCAAAACCATCTCTAACTTGCAGGCCAAAAATTTTTTTTTAATTTTTCCTTTTTTTATTAACTTCTTATGCTAATTATTTATTGACATTGCTTACTATTATTATCATTAGCCTTTATGGGTGTTCACTGTGGGCCTAAATTACTATGGCGTCTTGGCATGCTCCTTTAAGGAGAAATAAAAATATTAACTTTTATAGCTTACAAAATTGTTCTGTAATGTACATAATCCTTTGTTAACAAAGGCATTGCCTAAACAGCTGTTAATACGTGTTATAATGTCATACTTTTGTTGTGTCTGTCGTAACAATATTTATTAAGTAATGTACAACACCGGTGATATTAACCGGGGCGTCGTTAGCAGTAGGTAACTGTGATGTAAGAACGAGGGAAAGCATTTAATTAACAAAAGAAGGTAATAAAGCTGTTGAAAAGCAGGATTTCCTTTCCAACTTCCTTATTTTAATGAATTGTTTGCGTATTTGTTCAGTTTAGAGCTTAGTGAACAGTATTGTCACTGTCGAATTATAATGTATCACCACAAAAAGATATGCAGAACAAATCATATCAAATAATTGTGTTCTAATGTTTATTATAGTTGCCTAATCTTCCATGTATCTGTGGCCATACCCGTTGGCGTAAATAAGGAGGGTTGGGCTATGGCCCCCCAGAATTGTCTGGGGCCCACTCCAGTGTTAAAGGATACACCTTAAAATTTAGAGCGTTATGTAGACGGTCGCTGTTTAGGGGCTAGAGAACCTACTGGTAAGTCATCCTAGATACGCCAATGTCACCGCCATCTTTTAAGTATTTCAATGTGTTAGCATTCCTATTACAAAATCCCCCACGACACAGAAATTATTCTTAACTAGCTATTACTTGCGACTTCGTCCGCGTAGATTTTAACTAAAAAGTGTTTGTCTCCGCGGAACCCTATTTTTTTTCTAAAATCAAGCTAGCGTAAGTTACTCCTTATAACATCAGCTATCTGCCAGTGAAAGTCCCGTCAAAATCGGTTCAGCCGTTTCGGAGATTACCCGGAGCAAACAGACAGACAGACAAAAATTTTAAAATAGATGTTTTCGTATATACTTTTTTTTATACTTTCCTATGCATTAGATAAAAAGCTGTTATTTTGACATTACAAACAGACACTTCAATTTTATTTATTTGTATGTTTGTATGTTTATTATAGTTGTTTTTAGTCATTAAAATAGGGTTTTGTTTAAAAGTAATTAACTATTGAAACAAAAGTTTAAATAGTTAATTACTTTTAAACAAATTAAAAGTAATTAACTATTTAAACTTTTGTTTAAATGCATTGGCAAGACAATAAATGCTATTAATATAATATGTGTTTGTGAAAATGTTTGGAACTTTGGTTGTTTGATACTCAATCATGGGTAAGTTGTTGATCGGATTTGAATGAAACTCCGGACGCATCTAGTTCATCCTGGATTAAGAAATGGGATACTTATTATCCTTGTATGCGTTCCCGTGGGATTTGTACGGACGAAGCCGCGGGCAGAAACGAATATATAATAGTTATTATAATTAATTTTGTGCAAGTATGCCTCAGTGCGCTTTGGTAAACTCAACCATGATATGCAAGCAAAATTAAAGAGCAAAAGAGATAACAAGATGGATATTACTTAATTTACTTTTAAAAACATCTATCTAGCAAGCATTTTGATTCTAAAACTAGGCTACTCTATAATTCTACTAGGTTTTCTACCATATTTCTTAGCCCTTATCTGCTGTAATAGAATATAATGTAGTGTCGTATGATCGTGTACAATAGCACTTAGTTGTGTATTGTATTGTCAGTGATACGTTCGTCCGATAATACGCGCACTTAATAAGGATATGACAATAACGCGCACATTCGACTGCTGTTCACACATACAGACACACAAACACATTATAATAATAATAGCTGCTACAGCCCAATTGCATGACCGATGAAGTGCACAAAGTTACGGTCATTATTGACCGCCTTGTTGTAAACTGTTACCAGTTTCGGTATACCAGAGGTGTCATTCCCGCATTGTAGACGCTGTAAAAGAGAAATAATATAATTATGTGTGTTGACTACGCTAGGGAAAGTCTAAAGGGATTTACAACTGATCCCTCTACAGACGGAATAGCGTCTTGTTATACATAGCAGATGGCTAATGGTGCCATTTCTGTTGTCACAAAATTTTCTAAACTTAACTAAAAATCACTAAAATTTAATTTAGTCCTGTCACTTTTAACGATTTCAGAATACGAAATGTCGTTTGACACGACTAAACTAAATTTTAGTGATTTTTAGTTAAGTTTAGAGAATTTTGTAACAACAGAATTGGCACCATTATATGGGTATTATGATTCTAAAATATACACAAATCAAAAAATAAAAATTCCACGTTGCGGTTATCTTACCCACATACCTATACTATGCCAAGTGGGATCAATGACGTCAAGGAACTAAAATGTATGTTAAACAAATCTTTGATCGGAATCTGTGCGTTCTTGTCCAATGTTTAACGTTTGTAAAGTCCTCCACAAGCGATATTTTCACGTCTAATCCGCTAAACCGATTTAGATGAAATTTGGCATGCAATGATAGCTTGAATCCTAAACAAACCTAGCATGTATTCTACGTCTGTATACCAGCAGGTAGCAACTAGTTTTAAATATATCACAGGAATAGTCTCGACTACGACAACTAATTATAAACAAACTTCTAAGGTCGCGAAACTAGAAGCAATAAAGTTAACTCAATATTTACGATACCTATGATACGATTGTATTTTTAGTACCGTGACTCACTCTGATATAAATTAGAAAGTGTCTCGTATACTTATTTTTGTGTAAATCATGACAACCAAGTCCGCTTTTAAGCAAAATTAGTTTGAGACACGAAAATATCGATCCGTTTGAAGCAACGTACATTTTAATGCTTTAGGTATAGAAGAACATACCCACGAAATTTGAAGAACAACAAAATAAATTGTTTGACACGCCAGATGCCAGGAGCGCCCGCTATTGAGTATTGGGAACCTCGATAGCAGCCCGAAGTTAAGAAATTCGCGCTGTTAGACACCATCGTGCTTTGGAAAGCACGTTAAGCCGTTAGTGCTACGCCTTATCACTCTCCGGTCGTATAAGATTGCCGCCCCATCGGATCATGAGGGTTTAAAAAACAGAGAAAACTCTTGTGTTTGTGAACACACTTGTTTACTATAATATATCCTGCGCAGACGGCCAGTCTCCGATAATTTGGCTGCCGTGACCGAAATTCGATCAGTAGGACATTGTTATTGAGGAATCGACTAAAATCGTGGCATTAGGTATCGACTAACTACACAAGAGCACTAGTATTATCTGCAAGTCACGTAAACTATTACGCCATCTTTGTTGTAAAACTTAGTTTTATGAAGCACTAACTTTCGCCCCAGGCTTTCTCTTAGTCAATGTCGGTTGTCGCGATAAAAACTATAACAGCGACAACTAATGACAGTTTTTGCAGCGAAACATAGTATTTATCGTTATGTCGATATAAAAAGTATTCTAAAATTAATCCAGGTGATAATGATCTACTTGCATGACAAAATTCCTTCGTATCGGTTCAGCGGTTCGAGCATGATTGAATAACAAACATATAAATACTTTCACATTAGATAATTCTAATATATTGGACAACTGCCGCGCTAGGAGTTTATATCCATCTTTAACTTGGGGGAATGCATTCCGCACGCTTTTCGCGGGAAAAAGGGAGCAGAGAGGGTGTGTCGGTCTCACCTGAGAAAAGATGGAAAGTTTCGGGTCCTATCGACTAAACCTACCACGGTGTGCCTTCTCCAGCCTTGAATGGTGGATGGTTCCCTAGAGGAGTAGTAAGTAGTAAGATTTTATAAATAGGTATATTTTATAATATTTGTAAAATCTTAACTAAACATCTAACATATTATGGGAACGGGTCGTGAAAATATAAACATAAAATTATTAGACCTATACCTATATTTACTCATATGTCAATATTTCAGATATCCGTAGATCTTTTTTATTGATGAAACAATATGAAAACCTGCAAATTCCTCCTTCCTAGCCCTAGTTCAGGAATGGCGATTGTTAGTAAAAGCGACAGTATTTCCGTACCGTACAATGTAGTAACAAGTTGATGGTAACACAAATAGTAGCATGAACCGAAACAATTCACGGGAATATGGCGGAGTGCGGGAGGCGGTTGCCATGGTAACGGGGGGTGAGCTATTTCCATCCGACGTACTTTGATCTTACCAACATTCCGGACAAGTAGGGCTACCACATGCACGGACATGCCCATCACTTTTATCTTACGCGAAATTATTTTATTTATAAAATAGGTTAAATTTCTCAATTTCTTTTTTTTATATTAGTCTAGATTTTGCCCGCGGTTTCGCTCGCGTTAATCTAGATTTTGTTAATAAATTGCTCTCCCTCGGGAACAGTTCTCTTTTTCTGGATGAAAGGTGATGATGTCCTTTTCTGTATCCCTGACAACGTGTATGCGAATTTCAGGATAATCGGTCGAGTAGTTAAAGCGTGAAAGCGTAACAAACAAACCCACATTCGAATGTATAATATTATATTAGTAAGGATTCTGGCGAAAGGCCAGTTCAAGAGTATGGTAAAACAATCATGCAGGGTTACATTTTGTCCAAAAAAGGTGGTATACGGCTTGCTTGATGATTAGCGGTACCTTGCAGTGCCATGCTGAACCTGACATCATAACAGCGAACATGCTTTTCTTAGTAACTTTAATTATGAGGTTTGGCTGAACTTAGCAATATCAAGTATCATATTAGTTCATTTAGTAATTTAATTCCGTGTGGGTGAAAACAGTTTCATATACACACACATAAATAGTTCATTAGTAAAGGGATTAGAACTCTGCTGTAAGGGCTATCGATTTACTATCAAATTGGCCTGTCGGGTTACGGGCTTGCATAAAATTCTAAGGCGATGAGTGTCGACTGCACACATGCATAGTCGCGCTCTTATTAGCCTCGACTTTGCCAAGACTCAATGGGTTAAGTTCAATTAGTTTTACAAAGTATGACGGCTATGTAATTAATCCTAACTAATATTATAAAAGCAAGAATGTGTTTGTTTGTTTGTTACCTTTTCACGCCTAAACCACTGAACCGATCATCCTGAAATTTTGCATATACGTTGTCAGGTGTACAGAAACATATATAGGCTACCTTTCATCCCGAAAAAAATTACTGTTCCCGAGGAAAACAACAAAAACGTTCTTATGATAATAGATGGCGCCACGTTTCTTTCGAATCATGATTGAATTATATTATTACAAGCAGAGTACAGCTCGAATTGATTGTCAAATTCAAAATTAACGCGAGCAAAGCCGCGGTCAAAAGCTAGTTAATTAAATAAAAATGTTGTATTATAAGCTTTACACGTTTTGTTGTTAAAATGCATGCTGTTACTGTAGTCTCCTGTAACTGAATGTGTACACCACAACAAAACAAACTTAACTTCATTCATTTATGCAATTTTGTGTATATTCATTGTTTGAGATCCTTAATAAAATAGCAACTAACATAAATGTAGCTTCAATCACTTAGTAAACTCACTAAGCTATATTATATATTAACGTTTATAAATGTTACTTTGTGATAAGTTAATAAATAATTCTTGACTTTGAATTAAATAAAACTATAATATAGGATGTGTAGCGTCACCTTGGCTGTTTAACCTATACATGGACAATTGTTTGAAAGATTTAAAAGATTGTGAATGGGGATTAAGAATGAATGAGTTACTTGTCAAATGTCTTCTTTATGCCGATGACCAAGTAATACTTGCGTCATCGGCGGAAGAGTTGCAGGCGATGGTAACTATTATGCATGGTGCTTTTGAGAGTAAAGGAATGAAAATAAATGTAAGCAAGACGAAAGTAATGGTATTTGAAAAGGAAGAGTGCGTGACGATGTGTAATGTTATGATTGATGGAGAAAAAGTGGAGTAAGTGAAAGAGTTTGTATATTTGGGTACTTTGTTTACAAGGGATGGTAAACATGACGGAGATATTGAAAGGAGAACGATTGCTGGCAACAAAGTGAATGGAGCCCTACGCGCTTTTATGAACAGTCGAAATGTATCCGAAAAGGCACGTTTGGCTGTTCATAGAGGACTATTAGTGCCCACACTTATGTATGGAAGTGAAAGTTGGGTATGGCAAAAGAAGCATGAGAGCAGAATAAATGCTGTAGAAATGAGAGCGTTGAGAAGCATATGTGGTGTGACTCTGAAAGATAGAATAAGAAATAGTGTGATTAGAGAGAGATGCGGCATGAAAGTGGATATAGTTACAAGAATAGAAAAGGGTATGTAAAGCTGGTTTGGACATGTAGAAAGAATGGACGAGGAACGACTGACTAAGAAAGTTTATAAGGCTAGTGTGAATGGAACTGTCGCAAGAGGAAAACCTAGGCGAACGTTTCTCGACCAGATCGGAGGCGTTCTGGACAAAGGCCAGGTTAAGAGCTCCTTAAACCGACGGGCGTGTATGAGGAATGTGATGAAAGTGAATGAAGCCAGAGAAGTGTGTCAGGATCGTAGCAAATGGAAATCCGTAGTCTCTGCCTACCCCTCTGGGAAACAGGCGTGAATCTATGTATGTATGTATGTATAATATTTTAACTCCTAGTTATTTTACACAAAGCCGTTATAAATTTCCTTTGAGGCCCAAATTTGCTTGTTTTGAGAGTACGTAGTTATTTTATATCGTCTGGTAACCCTACTCGGTTTGTTCCGACATACAGTGTTGCGTACTATCAGGTCACGACTGTTAAGCCAAATTCTTTATACGTTTTATACCTGAGCGCGAGCCTGTTCCACAAGGACGGATCTAACAGTACTTTCATTCTTTAGCCGTTAAGTACAGGTGTTTACATTAGTAAACACATGTTCATGAAACATTTTGCAGAAATATTTAATTAGGTACATAATTCATTTGACGGTCAATAATTTCAATAATTTATATATATCTTGTCTTATATAAATAGCGACGATAATAATAAGCAGGGATAGCCTAGTGGTTCGATCCTAAGGACTTTTCCCTCTGACTCTTCGATGTTATGTGCATTTTTATTTAGGTCAAGGAAAACATCGTGAAGAAATCTGCATGTCTGAGAGTTCTCCATAATAATCTCGAAGATATGTGATGTTGTCCAACGACACTGGTCCAGCGTGGTGGACTACAGATTAATCTGGCCATAAGGGCGAAGACCTTTATAACCTGCACTGAGGGAAGGCACATATACATTAATAGGATTCTTTATATATTACGATGCACAGTGTTTTTTTTTGCCCTAAAAAAGTGACATCCGTCTTTTGTTGAATTTTCCTAATTAATGGTTCATTATAAATGCATGAGTAGAACTCCCAAGTGACAAATTCGTTTGCTTGATTTTTTAAAAATCTTAAAGGTTTCTTGACCTTAAAGTTCAAAACACACAAAATAATTCGTAAAAAAATACCTACATATATTTGAGTTTTGTTTGCATTGAGGATTTATGAAGCATTTCCAAAACCATATTTTTGTGGGTGATAAACCTTATTATAAGGAATCTATTCGTACCAGATAGAGGTTCTACTTCGACCTAGAAAAAATAATAAAAAATAAATACTGATTTCAGTAAAACATTTTTTTTTGTAGACTCTATGATCATTTTTGATTAAATAATAACGGGATAATATGCTCCTAGAAATGCTTCATAAATCCTCAATGCAAACAAAACTCAATTACATATAGGTATTTTTGTACGAATTATTTTGTGTGTTTAAACCTTTAAGGCCACGAAAACTTTAAGATTTTTTAAAAATCAAGCAAACGAATTTGTCTCTTGGGAGTTCTACTCATGCATTTATAATGAACTATTAATTAGGAAAATTCAATAAAAGGCGCATGTCACTTTTTTAGGGCAAAAAACACATTGTGCTATGTAAATAGTGTTTATTTTGCATTGAACATGTTGTTGGCATGCTTTTAGTAGCAGAACGGAGTTCTATGAGTCAGTTAGACTAGTTGTTTTCTGAAAGTCAGATCACCGAATTAATTAGTTAACAGACGTTCAAATACATGCCAACTGCTATGATTGGCTAACTTAACAAGAGTCAATCAAATTAATTGACATAAGAACCGTTTAGAAAACCGGTGAATGCGTTTATTTGTGCAAGTGTAAGGGCAACGACAACAACAATCGATTGCAAGATGAAGCAATCTCTTACATAGTATTTCTTTTAAGTTCTCAAGGCTACATTAAGATGTCTCAAGACTTTAGACGGCTTGAGACATCTGATATTACATTAGCTTACTAAACAGAAGGAAGAGAAACAAAATTACAATAATCACAGCATTGCTAAAGATATCTGCTATTATGATAATACATTTTCCTTCAATGTTATTTGTACAGATGGATTCCGCAATGTCTTTGCGGTTTCTAAGTAAACTTGGTTACCATATTCTGTGATGCTTTCTCAGTATAAAGTCTGAAGGAAAAATACCGTCTATAAATAGTTAATTTTCTACGTAAGCATCGACGAAGGTAAATGAATAATAATTCCTTACTTGTTATTGATTTATTGTTATAAATAGATGTAGCATGATGTCATTCTCGCGACAATAATAATTAAAATGTGCATAATCATTCAATTCACATTTTAAATGTACATATTCATTAAAATGTGTAAATTCGGAAAATTATTTAAAATTTGAAATGTTATCGTTACAAGGTCTCTTCGCAATTTTGTTGAGAGTCCAATCTCCACAAGAAAAATGTAATCCACAGCTGATAGTTATGCCGAGACTAGATGATCTTCATTTTTATGGTTTTTTATATACACATTAATAAGAGTGTGTTCCTTTATCCTAGTAAATCTCTTGCACAAAAAAATTAATTTCATAAAATAATACGATCAGAAAAGGGCGTGTTACAAGCAACATTGCTTATAACAAAATCATTATCTGTTATTATAATAGAGTAACGATAAATCAATAAATTATACTCTTTTATAAATCGACGTGCGGCGCCTCCTACCGACCATTACTTACTACTAATAAATGAAATACATGGTTTGTGAAGATACTCAATGAGCCGTTAACCGTTGAATGGCAAATCCATCGAAGCTTAGCACCAAAGAAATATAAAAAAGTATATCTATGCTTAGCACCATGTCTTGGAATCATTTTAAAGGTTATCTCAATAATGTGTTCCCGGGAAATTCACAGTTGCGACTCGCGAATCCCAGCACAAGCTAATAATCACTAAAGTCTTCACAGATACACAAACACAAAGACTCAAAACAAATATTATTCAGATCAATATTTTCATATTCCATCTACAATTACCCGCCATTTTGTATTTCATTCAATAGCCACGCGTGTTGTGTGCCCTATCGGTGTTATGCCCCCAAACTGTCACAACGACCGAGCATTACACAAGAAACATAATAAAATGCATGGTTATAAGAAAAATATCGTTTACGTAGTATATTTTACACACGATATCCGTTCTCAATAAACTACCATGCCTAATATTACAGAATATACAGAACAGCCAGCAGTAATATATCCGGTGTGAGTAAAATATAAAAGAACAACAATTTTATTTTTCACTCATTAATATATTTTGCAGCCTGGCAATATTACAGAAATTAAATGTTAAACACAACACAAGGTCATATAAAGGCATGTGACCTTGTGTTGTGATCCTGCGGTCACATGTCTCAAATAAAAACGGCACTCAAAGTTTTGTATATATAAACATTTATCCTCTTTTAGAATAGATGTCACTCTTTTAAATGGATTACCCATATACATACATTGTCTCACGCCTGTATCCTCAAAGATACAGGTAAAGGTGTATGATACCTCTGCCTACCTATGCCACATTTCACCGGTTTTGTTTTAGGACCTACATAATAGGGAGCAAGCAAGCCTATTGCAATCTACTGGTCACAGCACCAGATTCCTTGCTAATAATAATAATTTCTTGACCGAAAAACGTAATAACACTTTGCTTGACCTTGGAGCCGAAACATAGACATATTATACACTAGTTTTTGCTTGCGGCTTTCTCCGCGTGAATTCCACAGGATCACATACTGGAAAAAACATAAGACCTTTTTTCGACACAATTTATCTCCTGGACAAATTTCAATAAAATGGGTTCAGTGGTTTAGCTGTATATGTGTAACAGACAGACAGAGCTAGTTTCGTACTTATAATATTAGTATGGATTGCCCTTAAAGATGCAGAATAATTGGTGCACGAATCCGACTAGCACTTAGCCATTTTTTTTATAATCTGTCTCTAATTTCTCAAATACAAAACAAAAGCTTGTACATAACGCCTTACTACAAACCGCGTCGAGTTTACGTGTGGAGCACGTTGAACAGTTCACACGTTTCATTCATAATTTGTATTATCATTATGTTGTATCACGTCCCACGGTACAACGTTATCGAAGCACAACGCTGAACTGTTACAAGTATAGACCTTCTCATGTTCTGCTAAATATCCTTGTGTTTGTGTTTAAATTGGAGAAAAGACAGCATCAACATTAAATTTTATTTGTAATTCAACTTAGGAGAAACATCTCGATTGCGATTGGGGTTTTCAGGCGCGCAATACTTATTCATTGCCAAAACCTAGGGAAAAGGAATCAAGGGTAGGATGCACGGCAAAGCATGCGTAAGGAATGTCAGCTCCCGAAATTCTTGCTTACCAGACCAATTAACAGTGATACTCTTACACCTATTATCTTTAAGAGGGTGGTATTTCTCCAGGAGAGCCGACTCATTCGTACTGTCACCAAGTAATTGGCAACAGTGGGCTCTCGACACTCACAAACACACGCTCGCTTGTATGTACGTCTGACTGGGCAAAAATAATTAGTTCATCTCTATTCCTTCTTTTACTCTTACTTTTATAACTGCGAGTCCATCAATACCATCACAATGCAAGAAAATGGCGTTATGTTTATAAAAAGTTACTAACCTAAGAAGAAATCGTTCATGCCTTACGTTCGAAGATGCAATTCTAAAGTTACCGAGACGAAAAGAATACAGGTAAAAATATTACGTCATTGAAACTATCTACAGCATTTGATTTAGTAGCCATATTTTTCCTTGTCACATTTTTCTAACATCACTGTTGTGAGCTAGAATTGTGAACACATTGTTTACATAACACGTCAAGTCCATGACTCAGGGAGCAATGTAACTAAGCGGTTTATAGTCTATAGATATTCTCTGGAGTCTGTTTATAGTGACCTTAGTTGTAAAAGTCAAGTTATATCTTTTAACATGCTTTAAAATGCATCACAGCGCGATGGCTTACAAAGCAATATTTATTATCTGAACAATTCTAGATATAATGTAAAAATTACCAAGTATGTCGGTCCCCATCATTTGGCACGTAAAAGCAACTAACTATAGCAATCATTTAAAGTCGCCAAAACCGAGTAATTTCTTATTTAAATAGAAAATATAATAACCAAGTGTTTAAACTGTCAACTCATGGAGTGGCAGACGTAATTGAAAACCTATTGTGTGTGGCCGCCGGTGTGCCGCTGTGACTCAATATGTTTATAAGGTAGTCCTAAATACAACCAAAAAAACAGTGAACTCTTAAAAAGGCGTAAACAGTGAATGTTTTAGCCACTGTCGCCGCGCTAAGTGTTGTTCAACCTCACATGTTAGAACTATTTGTGTGATAGACAAAGATAGTTCTAAATCTAAGTGGACTTTGTGTCCGTTAATTGTAAGTTTGTAAAGTCTCTCGTGAAACAGAATTTGAAAATTAGTGCCAAAGGTAAGTTTAAAAAAAAAACTACCTTGTCAGTGCGCAACTTATAAAATGTTAACTTATAAAACTGTCATGAACACCAAAATTAAAAAGGTGACAACATGATGACCAAGCAGGTTGTATACAGCAGTTGTTTACGCGGCTAATCTGTGGCATGCGGCTACACAATGCAGTGCAGCGTTGACTCACACAGCCTGATAGCGATGTACTTTCTGGCGGCGCATACGCACTTAGCTGAACCACACGCACGCACATTGTCGGCAAAAATTTTTAGATTAAACTGAAACATATCCACATGCGATTTTATTGAACGATTTGAGAAAAGGGCTGTTTAAAATAATGTTAGCAAGCGGCTTTTTTGAAAAGAATTTTTCATATACTTATTATGTTTTTCTTTGCGCATAACAACGCCTTCCCTTGGATTTAATCGTGTGTCATGAGGGATATTACAAACATTCAAACAACGGACACAAAGAAAACTCAGCCTCGGAAGATTTGTGGATCACACAATATCTGCACCGTGTATCAAACCCACGACTCTCGGCGCGATTGCACTGGCGAGGCGACTAGTTCGGTCATCACTACGCTTTCATTACTTATTTACAACTAGCTGTTACCTGCGACTTCGTCCGCGTAGATTTTAACTAAAAAGTGTTTTTCTCCGCGGAACCCTATTTTTTTTTTAAATCAAGGTCGCCTAAGTTACTTCTTATAACATCAGCTATCTGCCAGTGAAATTCCCGTCAAAATCGGTTCATCCGTTTCGGAGATTAGCCGGAACAAACAGACAGACAAACAAACAATTTAAAAATAGATGTTTTCGTGTAGGTACCTTGTATACTTTCATATGCATTAGATAAAAAGCTGTTATTTCGACATTACAAACAGACACTTAAATTTTATTTATTTTTATAGATGACACACTTATTGTAATATTTTATGGCAGTAAATCATTTTTAGGCCATAGCGCTGATGCTTCCACACGTTTTCGCTACTCTCTGTGATCGATAGTTAATCAGCTTTAAAAGTTCTGTTGCGCTCTGACGCTCAAAGGGCTAATTTTCGTAAAAAGTAAACTGCCGGTCATTCCGATCTAGTCTACTACTATCATATATATTAAATATGGTGGAGTTTCGTTTGTTACGCTTTCACGCTTTAACTACTCGACCGATTATCATGAAATTTCGCATACAGATTGTCAGGGGTAGAGAAAAGGACATAGGCTACCTATCAACCTGAAAAAATTAAATAATTAACCTACATTTACGCGAGCTAAACTGCGGGCAAAATCTAGTTTAAGTTTCAGTTTACATTTGACATTTATTATACAAGATTGGAACTCTATGTTGCACATATACAGAGTGTAACAGAAAGGTGTGATCATATTTTAGGGTCGCTATGTATATCTGATAAATTAACCTATGTGCCCTAACCCCATATCAAAATATCGAATTTTAAATTTTATGACAATTTCAATTATTTTATTTATTTGTTATTTAAATATCGATACAAAACGAGTTACAACGACTCTGTAACATCTGTGAGGTCACCGATCTATGTTAGAACGACCAGCTATATTGTAAACAATGAATAGGTAACAGTATCCACATCTAGGATCATCTAGCAATAGTGAACAAACACTTAAAAAAATGTCTTATGTAATTCTTAGAAACCAATACACGTGCATGCAGTATAGTGTTGTTTACGTATCGATTAGAATATGCTGATATTTATAAGTCGATAAAAAAGAATAATTCAATATCTTCGTGAAAATAATGTATACAAATTTAATTCTCGCGGTTTCAAAAAAGTGACTTGTTTACCACGTTCAGTAGCATGAAAGTAACATGTCTAAGGCCTTAACAAAGATGACAGCGCGCATGCGTATACTAAATAGTTTTTATACCCCATTGTTTCAGATATCGATATAATGTGAAACTAAATTACCTTGAGAATATAAAATTAAAACAATGATCCAGGCATTGTATTATGAAACTTTTCGCTAACTTAAACATTCAAGTTCGGTGACAGATTAAAGATATGATATTTTATATTATAAAAATCTTGATCTTTTAAAAGAATCTAAGTGGAAACTCTCTTAAACACATGCACCATCAAGTCCAGAATAAAGGTCATAACACAACCCAACGTTATTTTTCAAAACACAGTCGCCATTTTTCAACGGAATATTACAGTTTTTTGATCTGGTAACCTTAGCTGTACCGTCGCATGCTACGATTTTCATGTGGGTGGACCACCGACGACACTTTGATATGCCATCAGCGGTCCACCCATTGGTTTACCGCAACCGTTACCGGTCTAGACGTCATCGTGATTCAATCACAAACATTTAACTTAACTGGAAATCGATACAATTTAAAACTGTAACGAGACTCACTTACATTGGAAAAAAATGGGTCTACCACGCAAAGCCACTTAACGGATTCGGCGATAGGTATTTCACAGATTTGTAATGCAGACCAAGCGGGTGAATCTACGGGCTGCAGTACTTAAAACGATAGAAAGTACCCTATGTCCTTTTGTACCCCTGACGAAATTTCATGATGATCGGTAGAGTGGGTAAGGCGTGAAAGCGTACCAAACAAATAAACAAACTCACATTCGCATTTACAATAATATAGTTAGGATTAGCATATAGGTTCCATATGTAGCAATAATTCCTACGTCTGCTGCGGTTAGTGTCTTAATAGGTGCTCCATTCCCACTCTAGATAAAAACATTCGAAGGGCTCTGCACGTGGACCCATGGGTCCAACGTATAGGGGCCCTTCGAGTGTTTCACCCATCACTTTGGGAGGATCACACGGGATATATCCCGTGAAAGCCTCCCAAATTAATGGGTGAAAAAGAAACAAATAACAATAAAACCAAAATAAGAAACGTGTTTTCAAATAAAATGAAACTATTAAAAATATTTTAACAGTAGGTACTTCTGCTGGCTATCGAATAGCACATCTGTCATTGAAAAGCAAGAAATAAATCAAATATACATGTCTATGACAAATTGTACAACGTCCCAGCTATTACATGATGCAATTAAATTGACAATTCGATAACGGTATATTAGGATAACGCATTACGTTACCGAAAAATTTCAATGACAACTAATTTAAATTACTTTTTTATTTGTAATATGCATTATGCTTGCTTACATACAAATTCACACGCGTCCTTCCCGGAGAGGTAGGCACCACGGATTTCCACATGCTGTAATCTTGTGATTCATTTTTTCACCCTATTAAACGCGCTAGATCGGAAACCTTACTAAATTCGTTTTTGGTATCTTTAATCACATAAGTAACTGGTTATTAACCTTAGTTTTTTTAACTATTACGAACGGTTCTGATCTCATCTAGTATGACGCAAGTCCTCCCGGAAATCACAATTAAATAACGATCACTCTTCGCTATTGAAGACTCCATTGTTAGATTAGATTACCATCTTTGCGAAATATATCTAAGGAAACCATAGAGTATTTATAGTTTATACCAAAGACAATCTCACAGTATATTATGCTTTCTTTGCCATTGTTCGCGTGATTAATATGGCAACAGAATAGTTTAGATAATCTATGGTATTGCCGCAATTTTATATAAATATTCATATCCGTTACACGAGGCACTGGTCTCGCTTTCTCAGCTATAAGATAGAGTTTATTAGTTATTATGGAGATTTAAAGACCATGGTTCTCATGATAGATAACAAAATACACAAAGAGAGTAACGGCTGGGCTGGAAGTCTCGGATTGCTGACTATCATATTATTTACAATAGTGTGGCTACCAATATAATAATAATAAAATAATACATTTACAACATTTCAAATAAATAGTTTTATTTAAAACCCGTTCGATTATAAATAAATTTTAACTAAGGTTTCACGACACACCAGCTGTAGATATCTATTCATAGTGAAAATACTACTCGATAATTATTACAAAACTGAAAATGACATTAATTATTACTTCAATTACATAATATTTATATGTCGCAGATCGCGTGCGAAATCATCGAAGCTATTTTAAGATTGTAAAATTCGAAAACTAGGTAGGTAGCTCTGTTGAAAAAGCCTTCAATTTTACAGAGATAAAGTAGCATAAAACCTTTCACGACAGGCCAAAATTCAATAAAAGAGCTACACGATATTCGAAAAAGTTATTAATACCTACTCAAAAGGCATGTTATCGGAACTTAGAAGAATTTATGAAGATTCTACAGAAAATATTTAAACTAGGAGTAGCTTGCATATCTTATATACCTAGACTTAGTTATAACAATGGCTAATAGAAAACGGTGAAGTCATCAGTGTAGTTTACAAGCTAGTTTACATACAAAATGCTTAGTTTGCCCCCACATACGTGCATGTGTGTGGCACATGTCAGGGGCGACCGTCAGCCGTATCGATTATTGACAATTGATTTTAAAACCCGCATATTCTTTATTCAAATTTTAAGTTATATCGATCTTTATAAACGGCGAGAGATAAGGGGTTCGTACGTGCATTATTTAGTTGTACAAATGTACCAGGCTGACGACAATACATGAGAAAATACGTTATTCTAAAAGTAAAGTAAGAAATTTGAGTGTAATAATATACCTCTGTACCCCGTCCGGAATAGTTGGGCGTGACTCTAATAGTTCCTAATCCTAACTAATATTATAAATGTGAATGTGAGTTCGTTTGTTATGCTTTCACGCCTTGACTACTCGACCGACCGACATGAAATTTCGCATACACATTGTCAGGGATTGGAACCAAACCATGCCTACATTACGTGAGCAAAACCGCGGTACAAAATGTAATAATATAATATTTTATTATATCAACGAAAAATAGCGGGTTCTGTTAAAAAAATATCCGTGTGTCTTACTTTATACCTATGTATTTCGAAGGTTCTCATGCCTTTAAAAAGTATGCAGTCATCCGCGCATTTAGCATTCTGTTTGCAATTCTTTTTCCGTTCAAAAACATCACATTTCCAAGTACCTCCTTTGTCGAGGTTTTATTGTGGTTGAGTCGTACAAACTTATTTTCGTACTTACAATAATAAGTATGGAATATGTTTTTGGAGAATAATTATAGCGCAATATGACTTCATAATATTAAGTTTTTGTCATAACTAACTTAAGTAAAAGACAGATGATGAAATTGTCGAACTTTAAGGAAGAACAGCGAAAATTAAACGTTTTGAGTTTAATCGGGACTGAGAAAATTCTTGGTAAACCGTCAAACCAACATTCTTGATCATTTGATATCAAAAGTGAACTAAAAGATACTTAACAAACATCTTTTATTATTTAAGAAGTCATTCCTGCATTAGAAACTATTTATATATCACAATCGATTTTAACCAAAAATAACAAAACGATAGAATGAATATATCATATCTATAGGGAAAATAATATAACATTGAATTGTAAACATTTGGCGATTGAAAAGAATGGCCATGAGTTTCTTGCCTGCTTCTTCTCATGAAAGCTCTACTCCTCGAACAGGCTTTTTTAAATGCAAAATTTTTATTTCCTTCTATTTATTTATTATTAATATAATAGTGAATTGACTTGTCCAAGAATTGTCTGCACATTTTTATGGAAATAATTTTTTTTTACTTTGACTTTGACTGCTCAGACTCATACTACATTCATGGATCTTTTTTTTGTCATTAGGGATCGTGGTCATCTTATTCATAACAGTCAGCGCGGCATAGTAACGAGATGATCATATAAACCATTATGCTTTCGTGAAATCAACATAAAAACAGCGAACAGACAAATACCTGTCTAAACAGTTATCTCGGATTCAAAACGTTAATGTACATAGTTACGTAAGTAACAAGCATTTTTTTTATGTCAAGCAGGGATCATATCCTCGACAGTCCACACGTTAGAGGTGACATGGAGACCACTATAACAACTGCACTATCAGTGAAACATGAATGCACTGATATATTATATAATTATGCATACAGGATGTCCGGTAATTAATGGATAACCTTGAAATGTCTTATAGTAGAACTGATGGGCGTTCAGAAAAAAAAATGAAAAATAAACTATCCTAACCTGAGATATGATTTTTTTAATTACCATATTTAACTTTCTTGTGCACTAATAAATAAATAAATGAATGACTTCCATCGGTTTTTTGTTGTTTTATTATTAAACACTAATTATGCTAATAGATAGACAGTCAAAAGTATGACTAGCTATTGCACTTATTATTGTTTTTCTGAACGACCATCAGTTCTACTATAAGACATTTCAAGGATATCCATTAATTACCGGACGCTCTGTATAAAACATTACTACACGTGACAATGCAATAAATTCTATTCTCTTCTCTCTCACACTGCATTTAAGGGGCATCTTATCTTATATATCTTCCCCCAAGTGTTACCCTAAGCTTATCTGTGGAGCTTGGAAAACAAAAAGATATTTTTCATTGTTATATGGGTGCAGTCGTTTGCAGGGGTAATAGTAGATGTACCATCTGCCTACTTTGGGGATTCTTCGAAGCTTCTATAACTTAGTATTAGGCTTATAAATCTCCCAAGGTGTGGGACATGTCCAAATTCGCCAGTTATGTTTAGGTCCCACGTTTTAGGAAGAGGAGCACTCAACAGAAATACGCTGATAATTGCAGCATTAGATCTACAAGACAGTCCATAGCTAAATGATAACAATGTTGTTTGTTTGTAATCAATAAACTCGGGCACTATGTACTGAACCGATTTTAATAACTATCCACAAGTAACATAGGCTATATAACATCACGCTATAACCTACGTGATTGGAGGTAGTTATCATAAACGTAGGTGATACTGTGGGGTACGCATTTTATATTCTACTGTTGATGATTTTATGTCTGGTTGCTAAATTGACAGCTATATTTTTTGCACTGACACTAAAACAGTTTATAAAACAAATAAATCTATTTTTAATCATAGTGACAGTTTATACAAAGTGAATATATTCTAGACGGGAATGTTGATCTGTCTGTTTTACGGTTAGTTCTAGATCATTTGTTAAAGAATTGATCATATATGCAAATAGCTTCAAAGATAAAAAAATAAACGTCGACTGTGAACTGAAATACAATATAACTTTACATTTAACGTTTATTGTTATTATTTAGGTGAATACTATTTCTTTTTTTTTTTTATCGTGCTCGTCAAAATGACCACACTCCACCTGATGGTAAGCAGTCGTGTGGTCTAAGAGCAGTGGCCTCCACACCGCCCTCATAGTAGCCGAGGCGATGTTGAGGTCTCTACTTTTGACGGCCTGAGAAGGTGCTTTTTCACGCCCCGCTTAAAGGACCCAGGATTGAAGGAAGAAGGAAACACGTGCCTTGGCAGAGAATTCCATGCCTTGGTCGTTCGGCAGAGGTATGAGGACCCAAACTTTTTGCTACGCGCTCTAATCGACTCTACCGTGTAAGGATGGCATCTGAGCCCAGCACGCGTTGTTCTGGGTAGGAAAGGGGAGGGCGGGACAAGGTGGAATAACTCTTCAGAGCACTCCCCGTGGTATATTCTGTAGAAACATGCCAATGAGGCAATGTCCCTATGGAGTTGCAGAGGTTCCAGTGAACTCGTGACCTCTGGATCGCCGATAATACGGACAGCCCGCCGCTGTAACCGGTCGAGAGCGTCCAGCAAGTACTGCGCGGAGCCATCCCAAAGATGAGAACAGTACTCCACGCAAGGGCGCACTTGTGCCTTATACAATAGGCACAGTTGCCCAGGCGCGAAGAACCGCCTCACCCTGTTCAGAACTCCGAGTTTTCGCGAAGCTTGCTTAATGACGCTCTCGATGTAGGTTTTGGGATTAAGGGAGCGGCAAAGATCCATACCTAAGATGGAGAGGCTGTCACGTATTACCAGTGGAGTGTTCTTCAGAGAAGGGAGGGGAAGGAACGGAGACTTTTTTGTTGAGAACGCGCATGCCTGGGTTTTCTTGGCGTTGAACTCGACCAAGTTCTTGGCACCCCATTCATGGATGCGGTCCAAGGTCTGGTTAAGTTCAACGACAAGATTCTGCCTTTTCCCCTCAACCTCAGCCTGTTTGGCCCCAGGATGTCCGAGATATCGCCCATGCACGGTACTGTCGTCCGCATAACAATTTGTAATATTTATGACATTGGACTAGATTGGAACTCTATTTTAAATAATTTTTATTACGAGAATTAGTTCGTTGGAGAAGGACATTTTATCTAGTTTTGAAGAAATAAATTGAATTTTGTTATATAATATAAGATCTTTGCTTGATCCATTTTTTAAATTTAGTGTTTATCTTTTTTGATTTGAATTGTTTGAAAATGTTTAGTAATTTGTGACCCAAATGCATAACTGATTTTAATTAGATTAGACATAATATATACTAAACTATTATTTAATGGTGAAATTACGAATGTTTGTTCGAAAGAGAAATAAAGACATAAATATAAAGTAACAAAGCCGCCAATGGCCACTAAACATAAATAGACCCATTAACCTGAAGGCTGTTTAGTTTCACAATCGATTGCGTCGACGCCGTCTGCAATGTCAAACGTCATTAGAAAATGCAATCACAATAGTAATCATACTATCGTCACTTTTAATACTACTTACTTAAATTTTAATAAATTGGTCGCATGATTTATGTGCTCCTTAAAGTGTTTCTAATAGAATATTTTTGAAGTGAAAACTTCTTTAGGCGCGTTGAGCACTTCTTGGGTGAACAAAAATCATAGAACTCGCGTCATCGTCACGCTTCCACGCTTTCCATTTTTGAATTATTTTAGAATATTAACAATATCTCAGAAATGGTGCGTCCTACGCAAAAAATAACGATATTTTGACCCCCTTAATAACCCGTAAGAGAGTATCCGACACGCCCCTTTTTTTTGTTTATTAAGAAGTGTTTATGATCAAGGATTAAAGTTTTCACTTCTATCGGCAGTCCCCAAAGACTGCCCCAATTTTTTTTTTCTATAACGTAGGTACTGGTATGCAATAACAGCGAAATTATAAAACATGCGTCAATATTTCACATATTGCAATTCAAAGACTTATGTTTGGTATGAATGTATTCAATTGTTTTTTAGCTGGCCGTGTTATAGTTAAAAACATTGAAAAGACATATTGAAGTAAAAATGTTGCACGTTTAGAAATCTTTTAAGGAGCACAGATATTACGCGATACTATGTCACGTTAGTAACCACTAGGTACATCTCTAATGCAAGGTCAAAAGTGTCACAAGCATATAGCAAAAGAAAATACACAGTACTAATACTATGGCACAGTATTGGGAGTAAACCATACAGCAACTCCGTAAGAAACCCTTGAATTGGATCTGCAGGAACACAATCAATAATGTTTTTTTGGCTCTTTAGTTGGAGTGCAATCACGGATTTCTCTGTGAAAGCTACTCAACTTACTTGATACAAGTACAAGACCTTATGACTCGCCGTGTTTTCTAGTCCACTTGTCTCTATACGACGAAAAACTAATTTTAGATTCGAATTCAGGGACCATAAAAACCCCCGAAGCCAAAAATTACCGATGACCCCCGGTGACCTTTTTCGGAAAGATCTCTTCGACCTCTATGACATTTGTTCGAACACACCCCGCCTATCTCTAACTGTTTCGGAGATATTAGAGGTCAAAGTTTGTATGGCGGCCATGTATTTTGTATGGAAGCCATGTTTTTTTTTGCGTGTCTGGATATTCTTTGAAAGCGAGTCTCCAGTAGTTATATAGATATAGTATGGCATCTTTGATTATTTAATCAAAGTATGGCATATGTATTGATTGAAACGGAGACCGACCGAATTTTATTTGTCTATGATAATGAATCCATCTTTATGACCAGTTGCAAAAAGCCTAAAGCCGAATACTCCCGATGTCTCCCGACGTGACCCAAACGAGAAATGGCGCGCATGAGTCAGCTGTAGGTACGACCGCAGGTGTTTCACCTCGACTCACACATAAGTGTAGTCTTTTGCCCCAGACAGTTATTACGCTTAATACTGTTTGCTTTTAACTCACTTATCCTCTCTGATTTTACAAATATTGACCAGCTACACGAAGTATGTTTGCTCCTTTCTTAGTAACGCAACCATGACTACAAATTCTTTCTTAAAATTAACTTTCAACGTTAATTTTAACAACTAGCTGTAACATTGCGGAGTCAAGAATCTCGTAAACACCGGTCTAGCAAATTCTTTGCAAACATCAAAGCAAAATTCTAAGTTTTTTTTATGTATCTCTTTCTATATACATTTTTGCTGACAACCAGTATTTTAATTTTTACGCCGGTACGCCGGTTGTGTTTGTTTTTGTTCAGGTGGATATAAATGACGATACCTAGTAGTTTATGATTATGCCAAGATTAATACGCTCGTAAACATTTTTAAAACACTTAACACATTTAGGTAAATCCATCAACATTTGTCTTTAAGCTAACACAAAGCACAATCCATGCAAACTAAACAAATACATATGCCCATTTGTCTAAACATTATTAAAATAAACTAATTCACGAATAGTGTTTGCAATCTTTTTACTAAACAATAAAATTATATTTTAAATATAGAAGCTGGCGCGTTCTGACTTTCAAATTGTTATCTGTGGTAGCATTGTGATGACGAGTGAGGTCGCAGCGGGAGATAAGGGCAAGTACACACCGCCATTTATAACCACAAAATATTCCCGCGCCGCCGTGCGTCCTGTTTACATCTGATAGGTACTGATCTTACTGGCTGAATAGGGACGTTTAAGATTCATTTATGGAGAGTAAATGATTAATTGTTCCAGTTTTAAATGCAAAGTTATCTGAAGACTGACTGATGATTATAAGTTTCTACTATTTTATATGAGGCTTTTCTCTAAAATTATAAATACTTAAAAGGCTACTACTAAAAAAATGTGTTAATTTTTGGACAGAAATCTTTCGCGATTAAGATGAACCTGAAACATTGAAAATAATGAATTTAATGAATATTCAGATACGGTTTAACCGCACGTTAGATTTTTAATGTTAGGTGTACTTATTGCTTATATTTAATATTATAGTCTACATTTTGCTTGTGTCCTGACCATAGCAAAAATTATAATATAAAACAAACGTTATGTTCTATAATATGTTTTGCATGTTGCATATGTTTTATAAATAATATAACAAACGCTGTGGCAGTATTTGTTTTATTTGTCCTGTGCCAATTTTTTTTTGCCCTGTAGTTACTTTAAGTGCACTTTATGTATTTAATTGTTAAGATGCATTGTAACATTGACAATTTATACTAAATAAATAAATTATTATTAATATAATATATTACTTTTAAACAACGCAAAGCAACTGCTTTCCTTTTTTTTTACTACGTCCATTATAATGAGGCTGCAATAATACTGAGAATAACTATCATAAACACGCAGAAAGATGTTTATCATGTTTGTTTTCTTAAAAAATAGGAAACTGTCTTTCGCGGAACATTAAAAAATGAAGATATTTACACTACTAATATGGCGACAGCAAAAAGTAAACCAAAACGTCAACAAAACCTGTTTTAACAATAAAAGAAAAATCAAACGCCAAGACAACGACAGTTTAATCCATATTGACCGTAAAAGGCGCGAAAGCGTTAATCGATTAAACAAAACCAATTGGAATAAGGTCGCGACAGGTCACTCGAACGTGACGACTCTCGATTAGTCAACTATTGATTAGAGATAAGGAGGTTTTGTTGTGGAATACTTTCGATATTCAAAATTATTGTAATAGTGGTGTAAAGAATTACCATATCTCAAATTATTGCAACAGCCATTTAAAATCGCGATGAAACATTATTTGAAAGTTTAAGGTCTTATACTTTTCAATAGCAGCACATTTTTATATTTTCGAGGCAACGTTGTAGGTATAACATCTGTTTCACTAATTAATATGTTAGCATAATGCCGACATCTTCCAGTCACCGCGATTCGCTTGATTTTCGACGACCTCAGACTGACCCGAAAATCGAAACCGAGAAAAGGATCTTATGATTAAAAGTCTTGCATTATAATCTTATATCTAAAGTAAGGTCGAAAATGGACTATAGGTTCTATTCAAAACTTGTTAGTATTCACTTTAGACTTTCGGATAAAATTATAACGCAACTCAATAAAAACCAATCTAAGCATTTAGCACGCTTGTTTGGGTCTGACTGTAAATAACAACTAGGAAACTAGACACTTTAAATACTGAATATTTCAATAAATAAGCAAACAGCTAGTTAACAAACCTGTTGATATGCTTTTATATAACAAGCGTAAGGTACCAATTATTCACCTCAATATATTAAAACATAGTCTCTCCCTGCATACTTACTAAATTCAATACAATAGCTAAGTATAAGCGACTAGCTATAAAACGCTTATATACTTATCTGTTGTACTCTATTTTCAAATTCAAAATAAGAAAATGGTGCTTTAACGCCTAGGTTTGTAGCAAATGGTTTTACTTCTTTTATGCCGTAGCTGACTAACTATCTACATCAATATACTAATAACAATAAACTCTATGTAAATCATACATTTTTGTTTTGAAACCTTCAAAATCATTCAATTAAGTAATCTTAAAATATAATAATAATAAATCATTTATTGCCTAGAAAAAATTGTGTGTATACATACCTACAGTAGATAAAAGCCATGGACACTAGGCTAGGCCTGTCTCGTGGAAGGTTTTACAAGAGATTTAACAAAATATAAAATTGGTACACAGTTTTAAATATTTATAATCTAAATACAGATAATACAGTCTTGGGACTGGGCCGGACACGTCTGCCGCATACACCCAGAGAGGTGGGCACAAATTGTGACCAATTGGGTGCCAAAAGACAGTCAACGGCGACGGGGCAGACCTAAACGGAGATGGCGAGATGACTTGGACGTCATCGAAAGGGACTGGCAGGGAATATCTTCGGATAGAGTGGTTTGGAAGTCCAAGGGAGACTTTTGCCCAGCAGTGAGAAATTAATGTCCTCCACGTCCCTTAGGAGTTTCATAACGTGGATAAGTTTTCTCACCCGGGACGATGTTGCAGTAATATGCTCCTTAAATGTTAGTTCTTCATCAAAAACGACACCCAAATATTTAATTGACTTGACTCTAGATAATTGGGCGCATTTGCAGTACTGCGATTGAAGGCAATCGGTTAATTTAGAGTTGTGCACTGTCAATACCATGTTTGGAGGCGGAGCAGAAGTTGCGGATTTGTGGAAACAAACACAATTATTACTTTTATTGGCGTTAAGCGTAAGTAAATTCAGGCTTAGCCATTCAGCCACTGTTTGGAAACCATTGTCTGCAGTCGCCTAAAGTCTATTCCAGGAGATCGAACATACTCGCCCACTCGGCGCAATGGCATTGGTGATGCAAACATTTAAGCCCATGCATCCTCCGTGCAATCAAAAATAACTTATGTCCTAAATTGTAAATATGTAAATCTTAAAATACATAATATATTGGCATAATTATTTTTAACAAAGGCCACTTCACCCAATCGAGTCACCCGATCTCCCATCTCCAATGAGGTGGACAATTACACAGCTTTCCCTTTCTCTGTAACCATCATGTTATGCTCCAATGAGCTGATACACTTTCACTTCTACAATAACAATACGAATATTTAAAGGGCTTCTTTGGCCCAACGTATAATAAGAATAACAACGGCATTACTTTAGTATTCCAATATCAAATTGAAGCAAACGAGTTTTTATTACTTTTAATAAATATAATTATTATTGTTCTACATAAACTGGTTTATGCAACGAATAACCGAATGTTATGGTCAAGTTTATGGATCCTGTAAATAACTTTGGGAATTAGGTAAATGTCATAACATTCGATTAATTGTAAAATCGAGTAAATGTATAACAAAATTTGATTAAATGTAAAATCGACTAAATATCGCTTAGAACTAACAACTATCCTCGGGTAAATAAGGGGTCTGCACCGCCACATAATGGAGCGCGCCCAACTCACACTTGACCAGTATCTTTTTATAATTGCCACTTTAATCTAAGTTTAAAGTCTCTGCTCATGGCAGTTTTTAGGATAGAGGAAATAAATAATATCTTTTTCTTCTTTTCGTTCTTGAATGATAAGCAATTTAATAAAATTAATATATTTTTTGCTTTCATTATTTATAAGGGTATTCACCATAATAAAATAACACATTTGTGTTATTTCAGTTCTCTACCTGATACAGATAAAAGTAAAAAAGTCCTTTAAAGGTAGATCGTACAGCCAGATAGCACAAGCTTATTAATAAAGACAAATTAAAAAGCTTGCCTTCTACTACAAGTGATATTAACATAACTGACGAAATATGGGTGTCATCTCTGCTTAACCTTACGATAGTATGCAGACGTGATGCTAATTTAAATTAAGAGTAACCTTCTATCGTTGCCGATATAATAAATCAGCATGAAGAATTGTCATGAATTAATCAGAAGTAACAAACTTTAAGAACGTCGCAGAAACATTCCGATTTGCCCAGATATGGACCTGAAATGTAATAAATTTGGAGTAACAATCTATTAACCCCATAAATTATATTGCTTATTATATGTTTAGGCTTCCATGACTAGGTGGTACATGTTGTATGAAGCATGCATTACAATACACAAACCTTAAATACTACAAATCCTTTTTGCTGTACGCTGGTATATAAACAAATTCAGAAGTCGGTTATACTGATTTCACAAAATTAGCCTCATTTATTTTCTTAACTTAGTAGTTCTAACATTGAGATTACCGCTGTCTATCTCTATATTTGTTATCGCGTTTAGATATCGAATATGGAAAATGGCGCCAAAACATTCTATGCACAAGATGGCGCATCGAAAACACGACAATAAATCAATCCTTTCTCTTTTTATTAAAGTGTTCACAGGCAGTTTTATTTAGCTGCAGCTTATATCTAGGCCACCATGTCGAATAGCATACGGTTAACACCATTTCTCACGTGTGTAGAGTGATATAAATAGCGATACGATATTCTCCACACATCTATGGTTAAAATAGTGTACTATTAAAGTGAGAATTTTTAGAAAAATAGAATAAATATTATCGATATAGAAGCGACAATTATTATCGCGTGTTGTACGATTTCATCAAAAAATACATTTGCTATAAGTTCCGGTGATTTTTTTATCATTAATGGTCAGACATAGCTATTATGCTAATCAAATAATCTGGAAAAGGCTGTAGAGATAGTTGCCAATGTCCGAAGTAATAACTCTCAATGTGTAACACTCTCATAAACTTATGACAGTCAAACTAGCATTCAGTCTATTATTGGATTATATGTTCATAAAGTAACATAAACTCTGTAATTACCTTGAGAAATAATAGGCATAAATCTCGACGTTATCGATTTATTCGCAATCAATTTAAAGTCAAAGCCGGTGAATCTAGGTCTACTTGAAATAATGTGATTACTCTAGTCTAAATCGATAAAGTTTAAATTGCATGATAATAGACGAAGTTTATTATACAGTGTATTTGTAATACATAAAGGTTTTAATAAATACTAATTATTGATAACCTGTATTTAGGTCATAACTACCAATACCCACCCATCCATATTGCCACATACTTACATACATATATGTTAGGTATATTAAATTGTTAGGTACAAGTCCTTAGCGAAAATCTATACTATAGAAAACCGTATTTCTGATCTACAAAAAATTTGATAGATTTTTAACTGTCATTTACCAATAATATAATTTCGTATCGACAAATATTCAACTACGGCCCTAAAATCTCATAGAACAACATAAATATGCTAGATAATGAAAATCGATGTTTAGTCTTTAGGCTAAATCGAATTTTATTTACATCTCAACAACTTTGTCAACCATCAAAGCAACCTTTAAATAATATTTTTTGTGTACTACTTCATCAATAGATGTCATGATGACATTACATTTTCCTCAAATAAATATTTTGCTCACGTTTTTCAAGTTTCAATGCGTTTCCTAAAGCGATGTTCTCTCCAATGCGTGACTGAGAGCCTCTAAGATAGTGTATCAGTCGTCTATCTGACATTTTGTCACTGACTTATCTACCTGTGTATTCTTGCCTTGTTCCTGACAGAGGATAACACGCAACGCAGGTTCTAAGCGATAAATATTCCTGTGATACTTAAATCGGCGATATTGTATCTAATACTTGTGCTATTTACCAAGTTTATACGGAATACGTATGTATGTATCTGCGTAGTATATGTATCTCTAATACTTGTGCTATTTACCAAGTTTATACGGAATACGTATGTATGTATCTGCGTAGTATATGTATCTACTATAAGCGCATCGTAAAGTAGAGATTAAACATTTGTGTAATGCTAAAATTCTGTGTCATTTTCTTCTTGTTTATGCTGCATACCATGATTCGGAAACATTTCCTAAGGCGCCGAGCAACAGAATTTTCTTTTCTTATGTTCATGAGAATAAACAAAACATGTGGCTCAAACAAAATATCATGAATTATTCAAAAGAACTTTAACGTTGTACGTAGTGGAGAACTATGAAAATAAGAATAAAATACAGTGCACAGAAATGCGTAAGCGAGATAAAGTAAGAGCACGTCTCAATCGATCTTACACCTTAAGTACCTAATTAAGGTATTAAGTTGAATATAAATAAATTTTATGCGTTCGAGCAATATCGAATCTGTTTATTCGTATATGCGCGAACGATGTTTGACACCATATACCTAATGTGGTCAATCTGTAAGAAAAGGTGTAAGAGTTTCCTTATTAATCCTAAGTGTATATGCATGTAGCATAGCTGCATATATATAGCTACTTACACACGTATTCGTATGTAAGCAACTATATGCTTAGAGGTTACATAACTAAACTTACAACAACGTACCTACACATCGTGATAATGTCAGCCGGTAATAGCGATTTATAAACACTGCGTCACCATGTATTCTACTGTTACATTAATATTAATTTACTTCTGACCCGAGACAACAGGTCCATAAAATTTAAATAAATAATTTTATTTAATGAAAAATTCATATATGCGAAATAATTTGCAATATACTTGCTTACATAATTATAAACTTGTAGTATCATCTTTTGATGTAATCTTGACCCCTCTTTCGGATCGGTCTATCTATATCAGTGTTTGACACTGACAGAACTACTGAATTTTGACAACAAACGAGGCTCTGGCACTCGGACTATGCAGCATTAACAGCACATTCTTAAAAATAATAGTTAATATTCATTGATATATAAAATATAATATTTTTTATACATCAATGTTAATATAGCTATAATTATATCTTTAGTACGAGATGTTCTCAAATACTTTGTTTGATAATTTTCTAATAAGCCTGCACTATTACAAAATACGAAACACATTTTGCAAAGTCTGCTAAAAAGAGTAAAACCATAATTTCGTCAATTTGTATGTAACAAATTGACGAACTTATGTATGTACGCGAATCACTTTTATGCACACGTTCGTTGTGCAATTTAGTGACGCGGAAAATCGACAAATTTTATTTGAATTGAATAATCAGCTATAGTCCATAGATGGGTATTTTTTCTACTCAACCTTTTTATTTTATTTTTATTACAATTTAGTTATTCAAAATAAATTTATGATAATAAAAAAAAATATATTCCTGTTACAAATCGGTGTAATGCAATCTGAAAAATATAGCAGCTTAGAATAAATTTCTTGAAATAGTAGTATCAATTGAGTCAAAATATTGGCCTCAAATTTCTGACTACTATCATTTAAGTAGTCAACTACATAGCATGGTGTGTCAGCTTAAGTACCAACAGACTCGAATATTCTCTCCGGGACACAGGAGACCGGTTTCTCGACTCGTAACACTGAGATAAAACATTTAGGATGTTAACTCGTTGCCGTAACTTCTTGTATAAAACTACCTATGTCAGTGGGACATTGGTAGATGTTAGATTGTAATAAAATACCTATTATAGGTAAAATGGTTAGTACGATTTTTGCTGCTTGCTTATTTACAACACACATATTAGTCTTGTTGCTTTATATTTACATAATCTCACTACTATATCCGTAAACTGAAGGCAGAGTTTTGTTACAACCACATTTTGCCACTTATGGTTTTAGGTCTCACGTAAATGAGCAAGTAGCAAGTCTATACATATAGAGCCCAAGACCTCGTTCACAGCAGTCGCATTCATCGCTTCTCCACCAAGGCAGTCCACTTCTTAAAGCGTGAATATTGGGGAAACATGGTTCAGGAAAACGTGTTTTGGAATATTGTTGCTTTCAATTCTTCTATAATAACTACTTTTATTTCAACTGCATCGTTCTAAAGCTAGGTTTGTGTTTACGTAAGTGCATACTATTAATTTGCATAGACATGTTGAAGAATGCTTAAACATTACCTATCTAACATTAATTGCCGGATATGTCAAGTGACCATTGATCGAAGAAAAACAATCCACCTGGTTATTTTTTCAAGTTTGTGTGTGTTATGATTATTTCTAATAAAATATATTAATTTATTTTGTACCTATTTCCGTGTACATCGCCCTTTTTCTTATAGACACATGAATGGAGTCGCAAGCACACAGGAAATTATATAATAAGCATTGTTATTCTATTCTTAAATGGCTCATTCATGATTCAAGCTAACAATATAATATAATAATTACGTAGAAGTAGATAGTATTATTCTATGAAAACAACCCAGTTATTCTACATAACAACTGATCTCTTCATTCAAACGAGGTTAATTATAAAATTGAATTGATGACAAACAATAATTTAATTAAACGCGCTTATCTTAATCATATTTCTATTCTCCATCTAATTTATTTCCAAAAAGGTTATTCATTATTTAATTATGTGCCCTAATTACTGAATTTATCTTCTATTATGAAGCTGTCAAAATAATTTTAAAGTGTAATTGTCATTTAAGGATAAATAGTAAACAAAAAATTTATTATCACTGACAAGATGGTCTTTCATTGTTTCAGATGTTATCTGTGGAATCATGCGATCATCGTTATCGGCGCAGCTCATCTCTGAAGACTTGTGACGTCATTTGAACGCGTTGACGAGCGAGTACAATACTCAACTTTTAATATTATATCAGTGTTTAGTCGACTATCGAAACGGTTGCTGCTGTGTACATCACTAGAGCTTCCAATTTTGAAATTGGTGCCGCGTATGAGCGGACGAGCTGACTTGTAAGTAGGACTCGCGTGTGAAGTGGACATTAGAATTAAAATGGCGAGCACCGGCAGTGAAATTTGGTTGCAATGGTTCGCGTGCTGCTACCAGCCGGCCGCGCAGGCGCAACGCACGCGCCGGAGAATAGACAGATCTATGATTGGCGCGCCAACCAACTTTCAACATACAGGACATATAGGTAAGATTATCACGTCTTCTTATTTTAAATCTGGTTGAATCCATTCAGAGCAACAACTAATGCCATGATTAGGTATACGGTTTTGTTATACGAGTTACTTAAACTCTACGCTCAAAGCTTCATGTGGTGATGTTAAACACCCGATAAGGTCAATCATGGCTAGGATTTCGTCCATCCGATCGATTTAGACGATTTTAGTCGATTTTGACAGTACCTGTGCTTTAGACAAAGCCTGATTAAACCTGCCAACCCTAACGTCACACCTGCTAACTTTAAAATATTGTTATTTTTTACAATAGGTGATGAATAATTTACTGTTTTTGGCAATCGACTTAATGAATACAAGTTCTCTACTTACATTAACATTGCCCGCAATGCCCTCCACACTGAGTCATCTAGAATTCCGCGGAACTAACGATTCTTGGAAACAACAAGCCGAATAATATTAATGTTTACTGATATCGTTCTTGTTATATTATCTCTTAATATTAAACGCCTCGTTAGTGCAATGACATAAGTCTCAGCCCGACTGAAGCGTGAAGTTCTTGATTCCATTCTCGAGAATGTTTCTGTCAGGCAATCTATTGAGTTTAGCAGAACAGCATTTGGGGATAAAGAACAGCTTCCTTGCATCTTGGAGATATTACGTTGTCACGGTCGTCTATGACAGTTAGTATTGTGGCGTGTCAAAAAATATCCAACAGAATTATTTGCCTATGCCTGGCTTGGGCTAAAAATCTGTAATCATCAGCTATTAAATACATAAAAGAAAGTAAGCCTAAATTTAATTAAAAACATTAATAAACCTCTTATTAAATTCGCTTTAAGAAATATAAAGGTATGAGGCATTTCTTACGTCCATAAAAACACTCATGTGCATTAAAAAACATAGATTTTGGTTGATCATGAATGACCACACAGGTTTATTTTATTTCTCTAGATTGGTAAAAATATGTTAATTATATACGGTATCGTGAAGAACGAGTTTTCGAATACCACATTCTAGTTCCAACATGGTTTCTTTATTAATTTCTTGCTATAATATCAGCTATGTTTGTTTACTGTGCCACGGCTGGCATCGTAAAAAATTTATGTTTTCGCACGCTGACTCAGTGTGAGCTGGCAGATTCCACACATCTTTGAAAACATTATGGTTTTTAGATATAGTTTTCGTCACGACGTTTGCCTTCACCTGATGCTTGGCTATGATAAGGGATACGGTCTTATTCATAAAAAAAATCTTACTAAAGGCTGAATATGATGGGTACTTTAATATGGATAACAAATGCATTGTAAAATACTTTATTTTTCTGTAAATCTTTATGATATACAGTATCTTTATTCTCTAGGCAAGCTAGCATTCTTAAGCATTGTTTTGAAAATACTTTTTAAAAGTTTTGCTTATAACGACGTTATAACCGTCTTGTGAGTTTTATGAATCTGGCCGTTGGTATTTAATAAACGCTTTAGTTGGGAAACTCAAAAATGTGTGTCATAAGATCAAACTCAAGACCTCTGCGTGGCATGCCAACAGATTCCACACTTTGGTACGGTACTTAAAGTAACTTAATAGTAGGTACTCGGTTATAGTTACCACATTGTATTTTTAATTACATAAAACACGTTGTTGAGAGACATAATAATATTGTATATGGCCATGGCGTGATACAAACAGATTATTTCCAATTTGTAAATTATTTAATTATCACACAATATTTACAATCAAATTACAGTCTCTATGAATACAAAAATAACTTATTAAAATACAGAATAATTATTAAATTGATAATAATTGAAAATAATATATTATGGTTAAAAAACAAATATTCGACTGATCTACGTATATCCATCTTCAGAGATTTGAAAACATAAATATAAGACATTTTATCGGCCACTTCTATAAAAAGATAGCATTATGCCTTACTATATTGTATAAAAACAGCTAATACAGTTACATACATACGCCCATACAAAAAAACTTTCATCTTATTTGCATACACAAAGCTCTCTAAGCTAATATCAAAACCGTGTGATGATAGCATGCGACCTTATCTTTTCGATTTGGCACTCGAAGGCAATCATTGTAATCCTCGATATCGATGATTCGATAACAAGCCGTCACTCAATCTATTATTCGATAATCGTAACCTTCCGAGCAGGCAAGGTCGACGACCCATCATACGGCATGCTATGAACATGAGAGTATCATTGTCATTTATGTACGGGTATATTTTTTATTATTTTCCTTATTTATTTTAATTTGAATATAATAATTATGTACGTAGCTTTAGTATTTTATTTATTCGGTAAGGTTTGATTTACTTATAGGGTACTAGGTACTTTCCTTACCTTTTAAGCCGCAGCAGTACACCGGTGGCCAGACAAAATACATTTTTAATTATATCTAGTATTCTACTTACTTTACAGATTAACTCAAATATAATTATATTTTCTAGCTGTACCACAATCCAGCTCACCTAGTCTTTACGATCATTGGATATGTATTCAACTTACTTGTAGTCTTCTTCAAATACTATTACTATTTTTGCCTAATCATTCCAAATCCTTGGCAATTTTGACGAAATGAAACCATAATATTTCCGACACTACAACATCATTAATCTTAATCAGATAAAATCTGGTCCTATTTATTAAACTATTCAAATATACACTACTACAAAGTAACACCTCTACTACCTAGTGCATTTATAAAAAATACCAACTGTATAAATATCACGTAGTATCTAGTTTCTAGAATATAGCAACGGCATTTCAACGCGACATTCTCTTGAATAAAACAATGCCAACCTAACCTAACAAGACCAGACACTTTCCTTTGCCGATGCTCGTAAAAAAACAACGCGTACTCATGGATTACAAAACTGCTCCTTACATAATTGATATAACGACTGTCCGTATGTGTCCACATGCCTTTGCTACGCTATTACATAAAAAAAGCTTCACATTTGTATTCCAAAGGACTAGTGCACTCCTAATTTGGTTACATACAGACCGGTGACAGCATGTACCGATTATGGTGCGCTATTCAGGCAACTGGCATTCAGGCTATTCTGCACATCAGATAAGTATCTTTTAAAAGGAATAGACCGTCATGCGTTGTACAGGACTACATTAAAATCTATTATAGATAACGAACTGTCTTTTATGTCACTGTGACATTTTTCAGCCCTACGCTTGGCTTAGTCGAGTTATTTAAAATAAGGTTGTACTTGGCTCTCGCTACGCAATTTATATTTTTGACTGGCATTATGTGGGTGTGCCTGCCTCTTAGAGGACTTTGAGACGTATATCTCTGAATATATATAAGTTAAAATTGTAAAAGTCCATATGCAGCTAAGAAACATTGTTAAGAATAAAATCCCGCCATATTGCGGCGCGTTGGCAATTAAAACGATGGGAATAAAAAAGTAATACCACACATATCTATGGCTATGGCTGGACAGGAGCGTCGCGGCAACCGGACGTTAACCAATTTGCAGTTTTTCACTGCGAAATCAAATATAATTACGTCGACATGTGTTTCGATCGATAAGCAGGATAACTTGCAGTAAATAGGCCATAATAATAATAATTATGCAGTTCTTTATTCATTTGCGATTAGCATCAAACGATGATAAATAAGAATGCATCCTCAGATGTAAAATATAATCACAGCAAACTATTACTTTTTTACATTTCTCTATAAAGAAAATTTTAATCGCCAATGCTTAGAAGGCTGCAATTAAAATGATTTCCTTTGGCCATACTTCACTGTCCTCGCGGGCGACATTCTGAAACAACTATTAAATATAATTTTCTAGTCGCCGCTAATACCAGACCTACCGGGCGAGTTCCCCTCTTCAATCCTGTTTAATCCAGGCATATCTGGTTGTATCCAATCAAATTTAATCTATCGACCGATGTTTAGAGGTCTGTGAATGTTGCTTGTAATACATATATCATCTTATTGAAGACTGATTTTATTAAACACTAGATGTGCCCGCGGTTTCACCCGCGTTTATGATTACTGCACCACCCCCGTGGGTCGTAGCGTGATGTTATATAGCCTATAACCAACACTAAAAGAATTTTTCAATTCGAACCAGTAGTTCCTGAGATTAGCGCGTTCAAACAAACAAAAAAACAAACTCTTCAGCTTTATAATATTAGTATAGATAAATAAAAAATACCTTTTGAACCTATTACAATTTAAAACAAGCACTAAAAATGATATGATAAAATTATAAAATATGTTTTTCTTAGTCTGTTTTTGCGTTACGATCTCATGCATATTACTTGTTTTTTACAACATCATAGGTATGTCCCGTAGTAACACAGATAAGCAATAAAAAAGTTCTTAACTTTCATAGAGTTAATTTATGCATCGTTTGTAGACACGAGATTATCAATTTTGGCGCCAGTCGCAATTTTTACACTGCACTGTCAGAGAATGGGCATGAGCACCAATTAAATGTAACTGTTACAGATATTATTATCTGATTCATTGAATATTAATAAGTTCCGTTCGGCTCGTAACCGGCAATCGCTCGTTTGTTTTGGAATAACTTTTCTAATAATTGCCATCTTGGTATTTTTTATGTGCGATAAATAATGCAGTATATTTTCTAATATGAAATCGTGTGTAATATAATGTTCAGCAAAGAAACTAAACGCGTATGATGCAGTAGTTAATCTTCTCGTTACTGCCAATTAGCTGAATGGTGCTTGTCAAAGTCATTTAAGTATTCATTCATAAAGTAACACTAATGAACATTTTCAATTGTCAGTGAGATTAGTGTAATTATTAATGCGGAATTTATTTAGATATGGATATTTTTTATATCTGCATTATACTAAAGGTCACTTTTTATTACCGCCAGGAGGAAATTTTTATCACTGGACAATAATGAGCTAGCATCAATAATTTTTGATAATTAGAGTATGCGGTAAAAAAGAGTTATGAAACTATTGACGATGGTCTTATATTCGTTTGGTGTAAATGCGACTGCTGTGCAGGAATACCTCGGTTCGATTTCCAAGTAGTTGAAAAAGTTATGTTGTTCCTGAGCCTGAACTCTCCATTCTTGTCGGATTGCCGTCACGTCGGACAATTAGAGTCAGGGAATAGAGACTGCACTTGTGTTAGCGCTTACTAAAATATCTCCTGCGCAGATGGCCAGTCTTCGTTAAGATTCCGTGACCGATTCGGTCTGGTGGACATTATAATATATAAAAACAACTTATAAATCGACTATTATGCTATGATGTTTGTCACGTTATTATCTTACAATGCACCTAATGAATTGGTTTCAAGTCCGCCAGACTTGTAGGTTTTAGATTAGCATTCAATTAATAAGTCAAAGTTCACGCATAATAAACGTCAACACATAAAGTTGATAACTTGAACTAAATATAAATAGCAGTTTATCTATACTTATGCTCTTTTGTTCTTCATATTGTTACTGTTACCTGCAAGCGATCTTTATTGTAGCCTAGGTACTATTCTTTTAATCTCGAGTTTACTTCATGTCAAATTTAATTAAAATCAGTCCAGTTAGCTGTGAAAATATTATAAACAAAAAGAGGTTTAGTCGACTTTTTGATTCATTATGTTAGTTAATTAGAAGTAAGTTTTCCCTTGTGTTTGCAGCCAATTCTGAGGTCACGGATTCGATTTTCAGATCCAACAATCAGTTTTGCTCGCTTTAGTGACGGACTTCGCAAGGAGACAGACCTGCATATCTGACAGTATGTGAGTTTGCCACCCTGCATCAGCGTGGTGGTCTATGGCCTAGCCCTTCTCTGTCTGAAAAGAGGCCCGTGCCCGGCTGGGGCAAATACAGGGCTGATATTATTATTATTAAAATCTATTATAAAAATGTCAACAGACTTACCCAAGGCTCTGTTGTCGTTTCTTTTTTTAGGTTTAGGTTTTTTTAGGTTACGTGAGTCAAAAAAAACTTAGCTGGAAGTATAGATATGTAATTCCTCTGCCAATCCTTTTCGAGGTTATACATGATAGCTGCCATTATTTCTATTAAAGTCTATTCCTTATTGAAAACCGATAGCATCTAGCTCCTTACTAAAGCTGTATCCTCACGACAAAATACCGTAAATGGTCAGTTTATAGTGTTAGACACTATAAGAGAATTACTGGTTTCGTTTATGTAATTACAGGAATAGTAGCGAGCAATGTCAGTACTAAACCATTCGCTTAGAGACTGCATGTGCTAAGAACATGTTAGTTTAATGTCTAGTATTAGTAGATGAACAGGTTTACCACGAATATATGGTATCTCGTCTAGCAGTCTTCACGCAAAATGAACCATAATATGTCGAATCAATTAGCCCACTTTTATAAGTCAGTACCGAAATCATTAAAAACTTTCATGCTACATCTACCTATACGTATAAGCTTAATGTGGCTTGATACAAAATGTAAACAAATATAATCCCACATCAAGATACTTTTATTATTTTATCATGTCAAAAGCACAGATATAACAGAAATAATTTAAACTTGGGTAGAATTTGTTTACATTTTGTCGTAAGCTCACCTGAATAGTGCTGAGATAATTATGTACATACTCGTAATGTAGCATAGGACTTCATAAACTTTAAATCAACTGGCACAAAAAAGACTTATATTTCTAGCTCGCACTTATTTTGTTCTGGGTGAGGTAACATACAATACTCGACGTATTGCAGCATCAATTTGATTTCTTCTTAAACCTCCGCGCTATCCGTTTGTCAAGACTATAAATCCTACTGATACAAGATTAATTGAGACGCAGCTACGTTTCATCTCGTTCGTGCATAATTTAGGCGCACCTGACGCTAACCAATATATCACTTTTTTATGTATGCCTTTAACGTTCTCGATTGGTCAATGGTATGCGTTACGCTGGTAACAGTTCTGCAGGTACGTGCTTAATTGATGTAAGCTTGGTATCAATTTACCTACTTGTATAAGCGGGTTAATAACTTTACCGTATCAGTACCTACGTAATAAAAGCAGCTGAAATACGTATACACCTTGCAAAAAATAACAAGCAGCTGCATAATTCACCTTTTACAAAAAACATTTTAAAAATAGTTACGTGATTTTTGCGGAATCTTTAAAAAGAATATGACATCTCTTGGTTAATAATCATAGATATAAAATGAATAGAAAATACGTCACAGATTTTAAAACCTAAACGGTTTTTATAGATTTATTTTGTTTTGAACATTTATATCCGTTTATTCGGACGTCTCGGATATTTATCTAAATCCGTAATCGAAAGTTGAATGTAATGTACAAAAAGATAAATGTAAGCGAGTTAAATAGATAAAGAGTATTAATAAAATGAGTTTACGAGAATCGAAGCGTCATACACACTGAAACGCGGCGGATTGTCGTTGCATTTTAAATTTAGAACATCCGAGACGGTTGTACGCATATTATTTATTCGTAACTGCGCGCTAAGGATGCCACCCATGTAGGTTACTTTACCCATATATTACATAAATTATACTTACTTGTTTGATTCTTAGGAAACATAGTATACAAAGAGTGTGTTGTGTTTCGATTACCGGATTTATATTCTGTTACCCGCAACGTCGTTTACGCACATTAACAACACCATATTTAAAAATCGAAATCTACTTTCTCAATTTTAACTCATGAGTCGAATACTACTCATTTATTTAAATACTTTAAATCAATGATATCGTGTTTATAAGTGACACACAAACTAACATTGCTCAGTGCGGATTGGGGGACTTCGCATATCTTCGAAAATAATATGGAGAAATGCCAGATATGTAGGTACTCTACAAGGACTCCTTCCCGTTAAAACGAGCTAATTAACTATTTAACTTTAAAAATACACTGAATTATCACTGCATCCAACATAACTAAAGATTCTGGGTAAACCCAAACATTTTAATGTTATTAAAATAACGAATAAATCTATTTTCGATACAACAGTTCCATAAATACCTGACATGACAAAATGAACTGAACTCTTAAAATATTACCAATACAAATATTGTTTTTCCTTTAAATATTTGTGTCAGTAAATTGTATTGTAGGTAAATTATATTTAAGCCCGTTAAGGTAAATTATTTTGTAATAATTACATGGTTTTAATTAGCAACTACATACAATATATGCAGTAAAAGTATTCCATTGTTTATATGACTCTCAAATACTTACAGAAATAAATGATTTATTAGCTCACTTGGCTCGGAGTTACCGTATTTAAGAAAAAGGTCTTCTGCTCCAAAATTTCAACGGCCATTATTAAAGTCCTCCTAAATTAATATAAATGTCAAATGTGGGTATAAATTGCCTTTCGGCTCACGTTTGACGTTTATTGAACAAGATTGGAACTGTATTTATTAAGGGATTTGGCTCGCCGTGTGTTTATGCAGGCTTATTTCACAATATCTGAACCAATTTGGATGTGGTTTTTAATTACGTAATTAGAAAAGCGTGGGCTCACAAATACTGTTTGTTAATTGAAATCGGTTGAAAGATAAAATATAAAATGGTATTAGTTTCTGGATACTATCCTAGTGTAGTTTATTAAAAATACAATTAATACCAAATCGCAGGCAGGATTTTAAATTTGTAATTAATTCGCATTAAGTCTATGTTGGCAGCCCTGAAGATAAGTTTAAAATAAACAGTGGAGTTCGGCGGCCGAGTCGGTGCGCAAGTGACTCATCCCATTCTAACGCGATGTACACTCACGCGCGGCACGCGGCGCGCTGTCTTGTCGCTCTGCATATTGTACTCGTCTGTACCTCCCTGTGCTGCGTAGTGACGTTCTTAAATTGATCGATTCATGTAAATATTTCAATAAGTTATTTTTCTTTATAAGACAAAGGGTAGTTCACTAACTATTAATCTATGGTAAAAAGAAATATTCAATTCAAGAAATATTCAATTCACTAATAAATTTATTTTTACCATAGATTAAAATGTATACCTGATTATGGATACAAATCTGATAAAAGCGAAATGCTAAATTTCATAAATTATAATAATTAGTAGATCGAGAAGAGCTTGCGGTGTAACAAACAGCAAAATCAATGTCATTATATTTTTCAATCCAATTAAAATTACCATGACAGCGTTTAGATTGTTATAAATTATACCTAAATCCCATTTTCACAATATAACGAAAGCTACCTATATTAGACAAAAAATCTAACAAGTTTTTACTCTTGAACATCTCCTACACACCTTCCTATATTTAACGGATAAGGCATTTGCCACTAAGAAGCCATTGCAACTACCCTAAAGCAAACATTGCAACTACCCTAAGAATACCTGTATGTAGTTTTATCCTGTCAAAAATATAATCCTCGCTATATATATAGACCCCGCTTTACATAGTTCATCAGTCGTGTGTCACCGATTCGTGTAATGTAATAATATGTATCTGCTGGTATTAAACTGTCACTGCTCGGCGCGTGCCTCTTCTCAGTGTAAGAAGGGTTAGGCCCTAGTCCACCACGCTGACCTAGTGTGGGTTAGCAGACCTCACATATCTTCGAGAACATTATCGAGAACTCTCAGACATGCAGGTTTCCTCACGATGATTTCCTTCACCATTAAAACTATATTGCCGCCTATATGTAAACTCAGCTTTAGATAGTTCATAAGTCGTGTGTCGACCATTCGTATAATGTACTCCAATTTAATTGAATAGATTACGCTTTAATTACTTGGAGCGCACTATCTGTCTCGCTTAGTTGACTCTTGAGCGCTCGACACTTAGACACGACGCGGAATGATACGTTTTATTTGTACAGAAAAATGTACCCACGTACGAGGAAGCTCTGGAACGAACTGCCTGCTTCGGTGTTTCCCGAGCGCTATGATATGTCCTTCTTCAAACGAGGTTTAAAGAAGTTCTTCTTTCACGGTAGGCAGCGGCTTTGCTGTGTTCTGACATTGCTGAAGCCCATGAGCAGCGGTTACCACTGCACACATCTTTGAAAACAAGTCTGCGGCCAAGGGCAATAAAAAAAAATGTGAATGCTTTGCTTTTGATGGTATAACTAGTAGTTTCATCGCGCCACTGCTAGTGGATTAGAGGTTGAAAGTTCGACTCAAAACAGGACAAACAATTTTGTGATGTATAATAGTCGTTTTGAGTCTTGAATGTTTTTGTGTCCGTTAGTTGATTGTTTGTGAAGTTTCTGCATGCATAGATACTGGTCCTTACGAGAGTTGTCTTTGTTAATAAAATTGGAACTGTGCAATTTCTATCTACAGTACTGTACAGTAAAACTTATTATTACCTATTAGTAAAGCGTACTGGTTAAGATAATTTAAATCTATACTAATATTATAAAGCTGAAGAATTTGTTTGTTTGGTTGAACGCGCTAATCTCAGGAACTACTGGATCGAATTGAAAAATTATTTTAATTTTGGTTAGCCCATTTATCAAGGCTATATAACATCACAATGACGAAGAAGCAGAAAAATAATGCATTCATTGATATAATTATGTATAATAACACGTATTGGCAGTAGAACGAGTGTATAATATTTCGAAAAATATTAAATACTAGCTTTTGCGCGCGGCTCCGCCCACGTAGTACCTACATGAATAAATAGGAGCCTATGTCCTTCCCCAGGTTTTAAACTATATCTGTACCAAATTTCATCTAAATCGGTTGAGTGGTTTAGACGTGAAAAGGTTACACAGGTAACAGACAGACAGACAGACAGATAGACAGACAGAGTTACTTTCGAATTTATAATATTAGTAAGGAAGTAAGGATTAAGAAATATTTCCTCAATAATCTATTAAATTACTAATATTATAAATGGGTAAGTAGCTCTGATTGTTTTAACCTTTTCACGACTGGTCGACTAAGTGGATTTTGACTTAGATGTCATTTTGTTATTGTGTGTCGGATGAAGTCAAAGTCAACATTTATTTATTTAGGTAGATAACAGTTATGAACGTCATAGGTTATCGGTTAGTGAGTTTACTAAATTTACATTTATGTTAGTTGCTAGGTTCAGGCAAAAGGTTGAGACAATGAGAAAATACTTAGAAACACACGGCCACTTTTTTAAGATAGCTTTTGAATTATAATTTCAGTATATTACACCTCATTTATGTATATGGTATTGCAACCATTATGTCATTTATTAATGTCTACATAAAACTAAAAATAAAATATTTGATAATGATGACAACTGTATAAACGTCGGGTGCATCCTATGATAAATCTTTGGTACCAATAGCATGTGCGTGGTATATGTAGCCGACTTGACACCTCAATGTGAACAGGATAACATTGAATATTAATTAACTCTTAGTACTAATTAGTTTACCTCATACCAACTATGTTATGGATTATTTAAAATACGTTTAATTAAGTAATGGAATAATACATAAATACGCAATGGCTAAGCTTCATAATTACGGCGCTGTTGCGAGTTTAATGTCCCTATGAAAAAAAATTTCAAGATATAATCCACAGTCGACTGTCCCCAGTCTGGCTTCCTTCTTTCCTTTTTTCTTTTTTATTTGTTTCTCGTAACAAACATGCATCGGACCCACCGATTGTTCGACAATTACGTCAAACATTTTAAAATACTAGATTAAACCCGCCCCGCGGCTTTGTTTCTGTTTCTAGACTAAAAGTCACTCTTCCACCTATAACCTATCTATGTATATAAAATCATGTCGGTCCGTTGTTCAGTTGCTACAAACCAATAAAAAAATCAGCTTTTGATGCCTCATCTAATAGACTAGACTATTACCCAATAGATAAGGCATTGCGATCGAGTGTCATAGGTTCGAAATAGGTACTTTTTGCGTTAGACATTCTTAATAACAGCAAGGATCCTGGAAATGAGCCCAGTAAACGGCTATTGATACCTACAAACACAGCTGGTGAAATTTGGACACTACACTACACCTCTGCTACACCTTCGGGAATCTGGATTTATTTGCATCTCCATAGCATAACACAATAAAGCATAATACGTCATCTAAATCATTTTCTAGACACATTATATTTGCATCGTAACAACCACAACTCGTGGCGTACGACCTAAATAATCCAAAGATTTTTAATACACCCAGTGGTCATTACGAAACCGCATTACAGGCAACATGTGGCCACCAAGTGCCCTGTGATACTTACTGAAACCTCTTCATACAACCATTAGTCAAGAAATATAATTGACGACGCATTTATGAAGTACTTTGGTAATGTTGTTAGACATAAGAGTATAATTGGGTAGTAATTGTCTTATTAATAATTAATATTGTACTTATATAGTTTCACGGCTCCCCCAAAGGGGTCGGCAAATGGGTATTACATTGACATTTTGCTAGCTATGGTTTTTGGCCCCTTATATGAGATGCAAACCTTTTTTTTATTTGGTCAAATTCTCCTGCTTCCTCTGCGGCAGAAGGGAGGCGAGAGGGTTATGTCGGGCTCTCCCGAGACTTCGGACCTACCGACTAAAACTACCGCGGTGTGCCAGCTCGCTGATGAGATGCAACCCTAATGCTAATGGGTTATAGATCCCTGAAGGCAGAGGTATAGTGTTACACCCACATTTCGCCAGCTAACGTCCCAGGAATAGAGAGCGAGTCTATTGCCTTTTATCAGGCATAGCTCAAAACTCCAAGCTGCACCTTGACATGCATAGCAGTCGCATAAACAGCCACAGCGCCAACGAAGCAGTCGGTAGCCTGCACGGATGGCGTAGGGGTTTAAGGTGGTCGCCTCGCCACTGACACTGCGCCGAGTGTTGTGGGTTCAAAACCCCTAACGGAACAAAACTTTGTGTGATCCACAAATGGTTGTTCCAATACTGGGTGTTCTTTGTGTCCGTTGTTTGAATGTTTGTATAGTCGACCGGGACACAGGATTTAATCCTAGTGCTGGCGTTGTCTTTAAAAAAAAGATGATTACTAATATTAGGCACTGTAGTAAGTTGTATCACAGTGCTGGTGAGATTTTGTATCTGATTAATAATTTATTAAGTCTAAGCATTAACAAAGGCACAGGCAACAGTCGACTTCCAAACAACGATAGAGCCTTGTCTCTATAAATACAATAGCGCGGTCGTGACGAGCAGTTCTGCAAGCTAATACAGTATTTGCGGACGTCCGCCAATCTCAGCTCACCTTGACTTCTCTCGTTAAGATGTATGGGTACGTTTATTTCTGAACGAGTCGTGTTTCCGTCAAAGAATACGTCATGTGACATATATGTTTTGTATTCAATTGTAAAGGAAAACTCGTGCATTAAGTAGATACTATTATCTTAAAGTCGCTGGGGTTTTTACAGATTTGAATTGATTTGAACGGACACATTAAACATTGCTTTTTATGTAATGATTACATATTATATTAGTATTAAGTTACAATTTAGGTATTAATATTCTTGGTAACACTTCCAGCTATAGTAATGTGCTTATGTTAGGAGTGTGTTAACGTCGAAAGTGCAATAGGTGGGTAATGGACCCACGACCGCTCGTTAAGGTCGAGGTCTAAAGCCTTATCTGTTAGGTACTTAGTACCCGCCATATTATTGAGCTCGTGTGCATTAACTATTAAGCATGCACGCATCAATAAAATTAAAAGAAATAATTAAATTTGCTTAAAACCACCCAAATTGTATTAAATTTTTTCTGTAGCAGCCATTTTAGATGTAAGCCTGCTTTTTAAAGTCTTGCAATTTCCTCCTGGACTTGCAGGATATAATTATGACACTCTTATTTATTTTTTATATATATTGTTATGTTGAAGTAATCATCTATATAACCCATGTTACATAATACATATTTCTGATAAATCTTAAAGTTCAAACACATTGTATATTGTTATGTTGAAGTAATCATCTAAATAACCCATGTTACATAATACATATTTCTGATAATCTTTAAGTTCTATCTATGTTGTCACTGTTAAGGCAACAGTAGCTTATATAAATAAAAGAAATGTTCTTTCAATCCATTGATAATAAAAAATAATACCTACGCATTACGCCTATCAGTATTATCCTAAGATCGAATAAGCCTATATCTATTAATGCCACGAGATTGAGACGCAATCGATAAAAACGTTTTATCTACTTACTGCGAATATAAAAAAACTGAATACACATCTGACTATCACACGAAAATCTTTTTTGTATGATCATGATATTCACTTTTTGAATACACGAGTTTTAGGTACCTACCTAACTTAAAACTCGTGTATTCAAAAGTAAATCAAAATATGTGTACGTAATATAGACTACTAGTTTTTGCCCGCGGCTTCGCTCGCGTTAATTTAGAATTTGACAATCAATTCGGGTTGTACTCTGCTTGTAATAATATAATTCAATCATGATTCGAAAGACAATTGAACATGCACGAAACGTGCGAGTCGACTGTTTTAAATAATGTTATTGTGTCTTTAGGCGACTCGCACTAACTTAATTTATTAACGTGCGAATCGACAAATCCAAAAGTACGTATTAGGCTATTGGCACACACATTGTGTTTTATGCAATATTAAGTTAAGGTATACTCAAGTACAGAAGTAGTACGGGTCGAATCCTTGCTAATATTATAAAGACGAATCTTTGTGAGCGTGTATGTTCGTTGCTTCTTCACGCTCGAACGGCCGGACTGATTGTGATAAAACTTGGTATACAGATAGCTCATGAGTTGAATTAACGCATAGAACTTTTATATGAAATGAAACACAAATTAATCAAAAATATCTTTAAAATAGTTTACTAAACGTGTATTAGTCAAATTGGAACACGCTACGGCATGAGAATGGACAATGATCACACTTCCTTCACAGAGTTATTGATTACTATTTAAAAACACACAAATAAAAAAAATAAAGAATAAAAATTGTATATGAAATCACACTCAAGGTTAATATCGTAAAATTTTTATCATTTTTGTAAAAAATCTAAACCTAAAAGATTTCAAAGCAGTACTTAATTTTAAAAATCTTCCAATTGTTAGTAACAAAAAATTGCCTGAATATAATATGAAGATGCAAAAGACAAAAAAAAAATAGCAACACGTGTAAAGGATAACAGAAAATTAATAAATAAGTCATAGTAATGTACCTAAACACAGCTCTTTATCACAATCAAAAATATGAGCAAACTATATACAAGATCAATTACTGTAATCATAATTTGAATCACAGTGTTTACCTTATAATAAGTTTAAATAATGTTTGTTCAACCAAACAAACAAACAAACTCTTCGGCTTTGTAATATTAGTATAGACTAGCTGGCCCGTGCAACTTCGTCTGCTTCACATAAGAAAATTTTACCCGTTCTTGCAACATTTTACATTGATGCTTCGTCGATGATGATTTGTCGATTCGCACGTTAATAAATTAAGTTCGTGCGAGTCGCTTAAAGAAAAATAATATTATTTAAAACAGTCAACTCGCACGTTTCGTGCGAGTTCAATTCGTGCGAATCATCCAATAACCCGATCGATCGAGTAGCTACGGCGCGAAAGCGTAACAAACAAACTCATATTCGCATTTATAATATTAGTTAGGATGACGATGAGATTAATTAACCAGACGTAATAAATCTAAACACGAAACGGTTGATGCTTCGTATTCACTGTAATGTATTTAATAGTTAATGAGCTATGATCAAACATACAAACATAATTACATTGTCTGTTAATTTCATTATGACACTTCGATTGCGTCCTTAACAGCGAAAAAATATTTTAATTCTTATCTATACAAATATTTTTTTAAGATACGGCTCTAGTACTTGGCATGTGCCAATAAAAAAATAAAATAGCAATAGACAATAGATCCGAAAGAATCATCTGTGATCAACGCAAATATTTGAACCCAAAACACGAGGCTTATATCGAGGAGGCTGTTTAAACAATTACGCAATACGTGTAGTCAATTCGATATATTCGCATTAACATAATAATTATATGATTCTAAATACAAGAGACATATCTCGCACTACAAAAATCCTTGTGTCGAAGGAGACTTTACGGCAACGGATAAAAATAACTTCAAGACTCAGCACGACTATCTGCAAACAGAGCCAGATTTAGGGAAGGTTACAGAAGCTAAAGTCCCGAGCCTCCACGAGATATCACTTAAGTAACTTCAAGAGCTAGAATATGTTTTCATCATCAAGCCAATTCTCGTAAGAAAAATGTTTATAATAGAGTTCCGATGTACTTCCGATAAACGTCAATTGTGAACTAAAATGCAATTTTAGTTTGCCCTAATCTAGGAGAAGATTGATAGATTTATAACCTCGGACCAAGTATCACACAGTACTTTATAACAGTGAGAATAGATCGAAAATATTAAACATTGCATTATATTACGTAAATAGGATTTTTGGTTTAAAGATTATTTGCAACCATTAGTTGTTTATTGACTAGGGCCTCCAAGAAGGCCTTGTTTGCAAATAACACAAATTATACAGCGAAAAAATCGGACGCACGCTTTTTAAAAACCACTTACACGCACTACCCTTCGCTCATTTGTATTCAATTCTTTATTTTTTTACTTCGAGCGCAGTCCGTGCTACTGCAATTATCACACTATTATAAACTATTAACCTCATATTATTATTATTTTGTTTTTCAATCCAGAGGTCGCTAGTCGGCCTCGACATTTGAGTCGTCTGTCTTACAAGGTGATCGCGAAAGTAAAGTACTAGGTACTCAAGCGCCAGTTACAAAGCGCACAAAACTAAGAGATTAGTGTAAATTGGCCATTCTACATCTGATGTTGTCAAGGCCGCATTGAGGTTACAGTGAGGTTTCTGTATTTGTGTATTGTGTGGTGCATTGTGGCGCAATAATTTAAATGACGACGATGCAACACGACGCTTTAGCAGTGTAAAAATCGTGTTCATCTGGTCTGATAGCAAGAAAGAATTATATAAGTAAGGAGTTAATGTAAGTTAATGTAACTTTATTTATTTTATTTTATTCAGTAGGAACAAAAACAGATAACAGATTAGCATATACAAATAATAGTCTTAATTTAAATTACATTTGTACACAACATTTGCAATATACAGTACACACGTGTAAGTTTACATAAGCTTAAACTGTTAAATAACTAACACAAGAGTTAAAAAAAAAGAAAGGATACATGATAAATGTAAAAATAAAAACAAAAGATATACAAGATTGGGTACCTACACTAAAAGTCACGGTTTGTTATAGTTCAGCAGAAAAGATTTAAATGTGCTGAATTTTACGTGAACAATATCTGTTTGAGAGCAGATCGAATTATAGTTTTTGCACATTCTGTACAGTGGGTTATTCTGAGATACATTGTTGTTGCTTGTAGGAACACTAAACAATTGTGGAATACGCGGTTTAGTAATCTGGCTGACTGCTACAATTTGACGTTATTAAGTTTTGCTTTGTGAATTTTGATCTTAATTAATCCACACTTACTTGATTTGGTCCTGACTGTCAATTTTTGAAATGTGCATATAGAGCGACTAATTCCTAGAACGGCTAAGGCAATTAACAAAAACATTATAGATTTTATAAGTCAGGATATTCTTGTAATGATTGAGCAGTTAGCAAGTATAGTCAATGTTTGACGCAATCATTTGTTATACGAGTACAACCAAGGTGGCAGGACATACCTACCCTGCCTGATTGTAAGCGATAGCTTTAACGACTAAAGACGGATACACTGGTGATTTTTAAGGATAAATGCTCGTTGCGTTTGAATCAAATGGTCGTTGGACTGCCAGCAACGAACAATTATTACTGTTCCGGTGATATTGGCAGTTCAGCTTCACTTTCAGATCATGCAAACATTGTTTACTGTAGTATCATCATAACACATGATGTTGACTGCGATCGTCTGCAGGGATAAATAAAACATGCTTACAAAGCGTAATGCACAACACTGCCAAGTATTAACAGCATTAGAATGGAAATCTTACCAGAGTGGGTTGGCACTACCTTTCTGTCTATTTCAGTCGCGAAGCAGATTTGGAATGAATACCAGAATATCCGCTTCTCTATTCCCTTTTCCTTGTATTTTAGACATTACAAGTACTTGTTAGTTCGAATAGTAACTTTGACATAGGCCTACAATTCATTCTCCGTCTCTGCATTGGGTACTGCTAGGTGGGTCGCTAATGTAGCTCTAGTTCCAATTCCAACGACCCGCACACTAAACAAAGCAGCGAGGTGGCACATCGTGTTGATTTTGTCGATAGTCCTATAGTCTCGGGAGAGCTCGATATAATCCTCTCGCCTTCCTTTGTTGCGAAGGTGTATGCATCAGAAGCATTTCACCACGTAAAAAAGGTCTACATACATACCTTATTTCTAAACCGGACGTATAAAAACTAAAATGATCAATCTTTCGTCTATCACTATATTGTCTTCGTCAAGGACTCACGTGTTACTCAAATCATTATTTTATCTCTTTGACAGGTTGAGTCAAGGTCTATGTTTAGAACGATTGGCTGTGGTCATGATTAAGTCGCTTAAGGTCATGTAACAGTAACAAAGTGCTTTTGAGAACGGACAATGGGTACAACATTGTTACAACGTTGGAGATACATAGTCTTGGTGTGTTGAAACTTGTTGGCTGGCTGTGATTATTTGTTTTAACCTGTTAATGGCTTGAATACTTTCTTAATTGTAGTATCTGTCAATTGCTGGCATGCCTGACTTAATTGAAAAGCTATTGTCTGGCTGCCGGCATGCCACTGCTAATCAAGACATTAACTTACCGGATTGAGAACTATTTTTGTTCTCTTTTGTTTCATAGTTTCATATTTTTTATGTATGGTTTTTGTCGATAAAATTAAGCATAATTTCATTTATTTTAATATGTGCACATTATGAAGACTCACACAGTATATTACCAAGAATCACATAAATCTTATTTGAACGTGCATATAATCTTAACAGAAATAATGTTTAGTATAGGGACCTATTATTTTTAATATTGTTTGATTGCATTTTATATTATATTTAACTGAACTACTAGATGCCACAAAAATATTGTGTGCTCGGTCTTATTTAGCGCCATTAGTTAGTAAGAGATCGTTAACGTTTTGATTGTTATCATAAATCCGAGTCGTTTAGCTTCGACCTTCTCTACTTAATTAGATATTGGCGAACTGACATAATATTCGTTGCGTGCCACCACTAAACATAAAAGGTAATTTGTTAACGTGAAATATTTTGCTTCTTGACAGTTAGTTAATTACGTTTGAATGCAAAATAAGATTAGGTTTTTGGCTGTATTAGTTACAGAACAGATAAAGTCTCTGTTCTGCGGTAATACCGCTTTAAAATACTTAAACAATGAATTACCTTCCAATACCTGACACAAAGTGAGTGTGGAGTTCTAAAATAACGCATATTGCAAGGTCATAAAATGACGAATACGAATGTTCAATCTTAAAAGAATAATTACAAACACAAACTTCTATAACATTGGCTCCTTCAAACGTAGTGTGAAGAAGCTGGCTTGACACTGGTGACGGCTAGAAGACATCTATCTTATCCTCGTCGTCACTGTCTCTGGACTATAATTGGGCTTTCCATCAGCTCCAGGTGATTGTAACGGTATAATCACTTTGCCATGTCACTAACAATAAAAAATAAACATGTCAAAGCCTTCTTGGCAGCTATCTTAGTGTAATATGCACCATTATGTAATAAGTATATAAAAATTAATAACGTAATAAGGTACTATACGACTTATTATATTTCCTGCCTTCGTTCACGAGTAACAAGAACATAAAACCTTTTTCGCATAAACAAAGGTAAACATGGTCTTACCTAAATAACAAAATTGCTATAAGCTAACGGCATTCCTATCACAAAAATCACCAGTTTTTTGTCTTTGCAAAAGTCTGATCAATAGGTGTCATTTTTACGACTTAAGTATGATTTCTTATTTGCATGAATGATGTTTACACATTTTCTCATCATTCTCGTAGCCACGTTTACATTCACGGGCAAACAGTCTCTCCGACCTTCATGGTGCGTGCGAAAAAATGTGTATGCTCTCATATTACCATGCGGACTCTTCTGGCTTATGCCGGTCTATTTTTAGAGAATTACACATTGTCCCAAGGATAGTTTTGGGTGCCATTATAATACATATACAATACGATTACTACATGCGTGTAAGATTACCAGCATGACGATAAACCGCGATTACATATAGCATTACGATATTATGTTCTATCGTCACGTGTTACCATAACCGCTTTTTGTAGTAGCACTGTGCATTTTACACGGTCTATAAAACTTAGTATTGTCTAAATTGCTGAACCTTATTTATAAAGTCATTTATTTTCTTTATTATATGGTATATGGCTCCTCTACTTAAATTTTAACTATGGCAAATCTTAAGCTCATCTGAGCGCACAACATGCTTAAGAAGAGGTTGCAATTTTCTATTCACGTATTAGTTTATGTAATTATGTATAGTTTGAACTTGTATATTTACTGAACATATTCATAAGTGTATAGTTTAATGACATTTCGTTCAACAAATTAGCAATATAAGATCAATTTTAGAAAATAAAACCAACATAACACAATAACACATTGAAAGATGTGTAATGTTTATACTTCTAAGATGGATGGCGATAAATACATAAGAACTTATTGTGAAGATAGTGAACAAATTTAAATACTAACGCAGCGTCATGACTTTTACTGTAGTGATGGTTCTTCGTATATATAATAGGCCTCTGTCGAATTACACTACACTACATTTTATTTCAGTGTTGCTTTAAATACAGCTAGCATCCCTGCCAAAAAATGTTGGCGCCCTCTGTCTGCGCCAGCAAAGCGCGAGCCAAGTCAAAAGGATGTCAAGTGTGCAATTCGATGTTGAAATGATGACGTCGTAGGTGGTTGCCAAGCGCCCTAATAGTGATCCGAATAACTGTAATAGAATGACATTCGAATACTGTTGAGCACACCGGGACAAAGACGTAGCACACTTCGTAAATATTGGGACGAAAGTTTTCGATGCGTAATGTGCATTGTACAATTATAAATATATGATACATATCACCTCATTGAGTGTATAATAAAACATTTTGAAAATAAAGCCCATATAAAATAATATTAGCGACGGCAACGCGGACGTTGTCATTCGTAACAGGCTAGCGCCAAATACTATCTATAGAAATGTATCTAATAATAAAATTGTGTGTTGTAGTTTGTCATACCTAAGTAAATTAAACAATACAAATGCAATTGTACACCTCGCTACGCCCTCTATCGTTGAAGTCCTGTATGGTAAAACAAATTATTAACGTATGACGTCACGTACGTTCCAGGGTCGACAGACGTGGACATCCCGTCGTCGCTGCTGCACTCCATGCAGAACCAGATGCAGAGCAAGGGCGGCTACGAGATGGCGTACGGCGTTAAGGTGAGCTCACTTCTCATACCTACTCTTGAAAGTTATTTGGAGTACAAACACATAATGAACAAAAACCTCTAGACCGAATTTTGGTCACAGTCAATCTTGACCGAGACTGGACATCTGTGCAGGAGATATTTTAGTGCATAAATGTGTGCGCAAGCACAAGTGCAGTGATTGGATAGGACGTTAATCCGAAACGCCAGTAGAGATTATACGCTGGACCAAGAGCTTTACGTACTTTCCGAGAGGGTATGTCACATCGTTATCTTCCTTGCGCCGCGCCGGCCTGTTTATGAAATGTTGTATGTATATTTGGTAGGTATGAGAATAGGTCGCAAAGTATATTTCATACCGCTAGATGGTAAGGGTGCCTACATCCAGAAAAAAATATTACGCCTGAACCACGTTGCTGGGTCAGCTAGTATTCATATAATATCAAGCTGTTGGTTTTGAGTGTTAGATATAGAATTCGTGAAAGTAATTTTTTTCTTTGGGTTTTCTCTATTAGCGGCACAGTCTCGTTATGTGCCTGGTACTTATACGACTCTAATGCCTTTTAGAGGGACCTACAATCATAACTTAATAAATAAGGGCGCACACATGTGCTGGTTAGGTGCCTATGTATTATAAAGGATACACATAATATATAATCGTCCCGCAGAATAATATATAAGCATACCTGACTCAGGATCACAGCCCATTATTAATGTATTAATATTTGTATGTTTCAGGTTTACTGATGCACGCCGGCCGCTGCCAAGGACGCTAGTGATAAAACTGAGTGAACGAATGAGTGAACATGATCTAAAAACAATATTTATTAATTAATACTATTAAGTGCTAAGATTTTGTTGTGTAAATAAGATAATCAACCGAATTCAAAAGTTTTGCGAGTTACCCAAAATTGAGTTAGATTTTATTATTTTCTGTATGATCAATATATTGTGTCTAACGAATCTGCGGTTCCTTCATTTTTCCTTTTACTTTAAGGTTGGATCTTCATGATACCATAGACAATATGTATGTAACTATGAAAACATAGCAAATGTGAACTCCAATAAAATATATTTTATAAACCTATTCTATTAACCTATACTGATATATAATAGTAAAAATCAAAACATTTTGGATTACTTATATACATTATGTACTTATTAATAAAGTGTCTTGTGTATCGTGACTTATGAAATAATATATATCTATATGTAAACAATGTGCTTAGTTAAATACATTTTACAATTTGTAGTGTACCTAATAGAGAAATATGTTTATGATTCATTAGGTAATGTTAACAGATTAAACATGTTAGGTACGAAGCGCTGATTACAAATTTCTGTATCAAATAACTTGAGCACACTAACCAGTGTGAAAAATATACAAAATAAACAAAATACACATGAGGCAGAGGCAAATTAAACTCAGACGTAATTTTGAAATTGAGTATACTTCTATTACTGAGTTTCAATTTGAAACGACTTAATTAGATTTGTACTTTAGTCGTAAGATAAAAATGACGTTAAATAACTATTTTTAAGTTTTAAATGAGATAGAGAGATCGGACTTGACAGTTTAAATTAATTATAATTAATATTCATGTTTATACTTTAAAGACAATATTAATTAATATTATATTCCCTTCATTTAACGTTTTTTATGACAGAAGGTAAAACAACGCTTCGTGCCAAATAATAAAACAAATAAGAGGCATTATGCAATAATACCATTGCCTCATTATGTCAAAAGTTGGTTAATCCACCAGTCGGTGTAACTGACTCCAAACACGGTTACGTCTAGCTTCCATTTTCGATAAACCTATTTAATAAATATACTACGAGTTACTAAACAGTAAACTGTACTTACCTACTCGCTATACTGCTTAAAGAATTGACTATTTTCAAAGAAACAAGCTTAGGTAGCAAATATTGCGAAAATGTTTGTTAAACCCCTAAATCATAGAGTTCAATAAACACCTCCAGATTTGTTCCTTTTCACGACATATACACATGTAACTAAAATGTATACTTAGCATAATAGACAAGAAAATATTTATTACGTTAAGTATTTATACTGTTTTATAGATCCAAGTTTTTAAATATATTAGTCCAATAATGTCGCCATGATTGAAAAATAACATAATGTTTAAGTCCACATATTCCGTCGAAGTTGCCTTTAACATAGTTTGTATTGACTGTAGCATGTGTAACTGTGTAGGTACCTCAAAGTAATTAGGTGTTTACCCTACTGATATTATAAAATTACATGTTGTGAAGAATTTCTATATTGTAGAAACTTTTGCACCGAATGCACGTAGTACTAGGATCTCAAACTGTGACGCGAGGTACTTCTTATTAAGAACCTGTGAGCATATTATGACCGCTGGGTTTAGTCCGGCATATGACTACCAGACTGGCAGGCCTAGTCTAAAGATGACTACCCGAGAATGCTGTGTGACTTTAAAGCCATAGGGTAGTAGTCACCCATAATAATGTCGATTATCTATGTGCGAAAAAATATACTTACTTACTTAAAAAAGTTATTTTGTTTTTGAATAAGAAACAAATATACTTTGCCACTAAACTGTGTCTGGAACTACCAGTCAATTATTTCGGCGTTACGAGGTTATTACGTCATAGCCCAGTACTGCTGTCTTTGTCTATTTATAATTATATTAAAGGTTTGTAACTTCTTAGGATTTTCTATATCCTTTTCACAGCTGGTCATAGTTTCGTCTGTTTTAAATCAATGCTTTATGATTAGTCTACTACCCTATTATTGTAATTAATTATGACAGTTATCCACAACGGGTACATGAACAATAGTTTGAAAGCCATTGCATTAAAGTGTTCAGAATAAAACTATTAGTCAATTTTCATTCGAATACGAAAGTATATTGTAAGACTCTGTTGTGTGGATTTTGTATTATTATAATTACTTAGATACTATTTTATGTGTCTAATTGCATTTAAGTAACAAATATATTGCGCGAATATGCATACTTGACGTCATGAAAATAATCCGTTGATAGTCCTGATCGTGAAACAGACGCAATAATCTTTACCTGTAAGTTTTGTGATCTCTTTTGTATTTGATAATGTTATAAGATTGTCAATGGTTGAGATACTGTCTTTATCACAAAATATATGACACTCTGCATGAATAAATTCTGACATGATACTATGATGAGGGATAACATAACTTTTACAGGGAATGACAACAGAAATGTTTTGTCACGGGTTTCACTTGAGTAAAGGGTTTCTTCTCGACCAGGTATAGAACTATTATGACACAGACGCGCAATTATCGAATTACCTATAGCTTTTTGTGACTTAGTACACTATATTCTACGTGTTGTTTGAAATGTCTCATAGTTATAAATAAGTCTAATTAATTTATAATATTTTTTCTAATTACTAGAAGTTTTGTAGTTTTAAAGACGTCGTCCTTTCTGTCAAAGTCTTCTTGCCCGAACGAATTTGGGCAAACGAATGACTAAACAATGTTTTCTGGAGACTGAAACTGACTATATATTTTACAAATAATATACAATTTATATGTATATTTACAACAGAACCTTACAGTGTTGTGTAGAAAGCCAAAATGAGTAAAACAGATAGATATTTACTATGCAAGTCTTCATAATAATATAATACCTACTACATATTTTCCTTCGAAATGTTATTCTTGTCTCTTCCTCTCTATGCATTGTGAATATTTGACTGTCTCACTCACAAATTAATGAAATAATAATTTTGTCATTTTTTAGCTAAAACGACAAAGTTCTATTAAAACATTTATAGTTATACACACCTAGATATTTAATAATTTGTAATGTCCATTTAATAACTTGTTCTACATAAAAAGAATTACGAAAGTGTGTACTGTTTTATTTGATACCTCAATATATTATCTGCCTGTGGAAACTGACGCTGAAGCCAAAGTCCGATAAATAGGAAAGATGTGATGTTTAAATTAGTGTTTTATTTAACATGATGATGTGATCTATACAAATAAATAAAATTGAAGTGTCTGTTTGTAATGTCAAAATAACAGCTTTTTACCTAATGCATATGAAAGTACATAAGGTACCTATACCAAAACATCAATTTTTTTAATTTTTGTCTGTTTGTTCCGGCTAATCTCCGAAACGGCTGAACCGTTATTGACTTATAAGGAGGTTTGAGGTTATAAGGAGTAACATAGGCTACTTTGATTTTAGAAAAAAATAGGATTACGCAAACACTTTTTAGTTAAAATCTACGCGGACGAAGTTGCGAGTAACAGCTAGTGTTAAATAAAAAGCAAGACATTTATTGCTTTATTGTTTTCAACAGAATCGTGCAATAGATTTTAAACGATAATATCTAATAATAAATAAAACAGGAAGTGACGACAGAAGCGACATATATTTTTAGAAGTCTTATTTAGTTTTGATAAATGCAGGTATTTGGACAGAAATTACAATATTTTTTATAATTCTACCTCCAATAAAAATATTATATTTCGAAGTAGTGGTCGTGATGTCGTATTACTACCGAGTTAATTAAAATCAGATAAAATGGCTACCATAGAGGTATAAGTCGAATTTTAGAGGACAAAGTCGATGCAGATGGTGAAATTTTAAGTGACAACTTAATTAAGGAATTCAGCAGGTGAGCTATTGCATGATTAATATTAAAAGCTGAGTTACATGTTACTCGACGTTGAAGTTTAGAATGTCCAATTCCCGAAATGTCCAACGGTTTCAAAACCTCCAATTCCCAAAATGTTCAATTCCCAAAATGTCCAATCACCAAAATGATCACCTTTGAGAATATGGTACATTTATTCCATAAGTCCTCACAGCGCTTTTTAACACACAAACAATAAAAACAAAATTCTGAAAGAATCAAAATATTTTGTTTATTTATATTAAAACCTCCGAAATAACTATTTTTGTTACTAACATCAACAATCAACATCTTAATTTTTATAATTATAAATAGAAATAAACAAAAATCCTTATATCAACATATAGGTATTGTTAATATGTCACACACTTATCTTTGTAATAATGAGTAATATGCCATCAAAAAGGTCAAAAAGATTAATAAAGATCAACCTGAAAAACTTAACACACAGAACTTGGGCCAGAAATGTGAAGTCTGCCAACCTGCACTAGGCCAGCGTGGTGGACTATGGCCTAACCCTTCTCATAGTGAGGAGAGGCCCGTGCCCAGCAGTGGGACAGTTTAATACAAGGCTGATATTATTATTTGTTTCTCTTTCATGGGTATTTCCCTAATACGTTAGGAAAATACCCGGCCCTTTGGGAGGCTTACACGGAGACATGGATCCAACGTGAAGAGGCTCCTCGAGAGTTCTAATCAAAGGTGGGATGGAACACCTACAGCAGCACTAGCCGCAGCAGGCGTAGGACTATTGCTACGTACCTATGGATTGTAATATATGGACTATGGGTATGGGTGTTTGATGGACTGGTATATTGGTAACTATGGATGATAAAACGGCGTCTGCCCTGAATACCCTAATAGCATCAATCGAATGGACAGATGGTGATTCACTAGATGAGCACTCTGAATAGCTACGATAGGCATACAAGCCAGCAACAGAGGGCAACACCGGTGCAAGTAGCTAGGGGTGTCCAGCGGTGCGGCGCCGGTTTCACCATCACGGGTCTCGTGACAACGGAGACCCGGAGCGGGCTTCCCCGTAGTTATGCCCTTGACAATGACACTTCCAACCCCAAGCATATAGCTCTACGGCCTCCCTCTGACCGGCCGACCAAGGCAAGCCAGAGTTAAGAGTCCTACGGGCGCTCTTGGAGTTCCACCCCAGCCAACCAGTAACGGCTAGCCGGGGACGAGGCCCTAACCGACTCTCTGAGACATTCAGGACCGCAGTGTCGCCACTCACATTCCGCTCGCCACAAGCTGCCCTGCGGTTTGTGCGCTTTTATTTAACCTGGTGATACATTTTTGTTTATATCACAAGGTAAAGGCGATAGTTGAAAAGCTAGTGTACTGTGCCCTCCGATACCGCGTTAGTCTCATGATGAGATAACGACTGTCCCAGAGGGGTTTATTATTATTATATGCTCACAGACACGTATGCTTTTTGAGTACCTTTCTCTATAACAGAATTAGCAAATAACCATTTATACAAAATCCCGTTATAATTGCAAACATTCCATAACAAAATTTTTAATGTCTGGACTACGAAGAAACTGGGAAATTATTGACAGTTGATAAATGAGTGCTGCTAATTTATCTCACTATATTTTATGTAATGTAAACTTAAATTACTTAAGTTATCGTTGTCATCTATCGATTGTACCACACGTCAACCCGTCCATAATAAACACACATCATCGCAGGTACTCACTCCATGCAGCGCGAGCGCGCTGAGTAATATTCGTTATTATAATTTTATTTATAACTACCCGATTGTTGTATAATATATGTTTTGCATTTAGTTAAGTCATATGTGAATTGTTATTTTTCGTAGTTATTAAGCTGAATACATTGTACCTACTTATAGGTAAGTTGATAATTAGTTTGTAAGAAGGGCGACATAGCAGGTGTAACACAAGTCTGTAACCTACCGCGGCTGCTATAGCTATACTAATGAATAATGATGTACCATTTAGCTGTTTTATGTGTCTAAGTGTAAATTATATTGTATGATTTTGTTTTTGGTATTACAAATAAAGTTTATTATTATTATTATTATAGTGTCATAAGTAAGACTAATATTGTGTGTGTGTGGCACATAAATATTGTTGATTGACTTGCTGTTCTAGTAATAATATATAGTTCAATGTGTGTTAGTAAACTACGTTAGTATGCTTTCATCACCCTCCATCGGCAATGATGAAAATATTTGACATAATAATATTTGTCACGACTTGACGAGTGCTCAATTCAGTAATAATTGAATCATTTAGCCAGCGCCGGTTGTAATTTTAGAATCCGCGTAATATAGAGCATTCGAGTCACCGACTTCAATAGGAGTACTTACTATTGAAATCGGTGACTCGAATGCAAAACTACAATTTTTAACTGGGAACACTGACGTCTACTGTCAGTCTGTCACAAGCGTCACGACATCGCATTACCTCACAAATATTGATAATTGTTGTTGTAGATTATAGATTTAACATCATTGAATAGTTATTCCTGCAAACAGTGTTCTCGAATATATTAATTATTTTATTTGAAAATTACCTAGTAATGATAGTCAATAGGTAAACAGAACAAGTGATGAGAAATAATTACTTACTTATATTGAGTTTTCGCATTAACCAGTACCTAATATAAAAATGATTGCATTGTTTTTAACCGCAGTCATGAGCACTTCACTTATTATATATAAGATATATCAAAAGTTAACCCTAAAAATGTACATCGCCGATACTAAGATGAAAGATAAAGTGGTAATTGTGACTGGCTCTAATGCTGGTATAGGTTATGCGACTGCGGAAGATTTAGCCAAACGCGACGCCAAAGTAATACTCGCATGTCGAGACCCACAAAAAGGGCTGGCAGCCAGAGATAAGATAATACAATCAACAGGAAATAAGAACGTAATTTTCAGACCATTGGATTTGACGTCATTCGCATCAGTTCGTGAGTTTGCGGATGAAATCTTGGAAACGGAACCTAAAATTGACGTTTTAATCAATAACGCGGGCACTGGCAAACTTAATAACTCGTTAACTCGAGATAATTTACCAATAGAAACACAAGTCAATCACTTCAGTCCGTTTTTGCTAACAATGCTTTTACTACCTATATTAAAATCATCAGCGCCCAGCAGAATAATCAACGTGTCGTCGCTTATGCACAGATTCGGCACGGTAGAGTGGTTGGATAGACAGGCAAAGAATTCTTGGGAACATAGAAGAGTATATTCTAATACAAAACTAGCAAATGTGCTTTTTACAAAAGTATTAAGTCAGAAATTGAAAGGCACGGGTGTTACTGTTAACTGTTTACATCCCGGAGCAGTAAGCACTGATATATTCCGGCACCAGTTTGCTATAGTCAGATTTATAATAAGTATTATATTTATGACTCCAAAGCAAGGAGCACAGACATCAATATTTCTGGCTTTGTCCCCCAGCATGAACTCCGTCAGCGGGAAATATTTCGCGAACTGTACCGAGGTCGAACCCGCCGAAAGAGCCCAAGATTCTGATGCTGCTGAAAAATTGTGGAAGCTATCAGAAAGTATTGTGTTCAAAGACAAGAAGGCAATATAAACTGTTACATTAATTTATACTAGAGCATCTGATGTTAATTTGCATTTATTTAAATAAATCTAGTCACATTATGTTGTTTCTTAATACATATTCCCTTATCCTATCTAATAAATATTATTTTGGTAACATCGAAATTCGTGAGTATAATGATAATTGTTATAAGTATAAAAAGTTAAACATGCGTAATTTTGGTTATTGTATTTGTCAAATCCTTTAATGGCAAAGCGGAATAATTGAATAAAGGAGCCTGACCGCGGGTACACTCCTTACCTTTTGAAAGATAGCACCTAATACCTTGTGGCTCTGCAGTGAGCATATTGTTTAAAGCATCCTTAGGCGACATTGCACAATTGATGTGTAGTAATTACATTTTTATACGTACTGTTAAGGTATTATTGTGGGCTACAGGCTTACAATTAGACGAATTGCGTAAAAATACTTAATATGCAACTGTAAATTGCGCAGATTTCAGAATTAATAAATTGCAGACGAGTTACATGTGAGAAATAATATTGACAGTTACTTACTTCGATCAATAATATAATAGACTAGATACACAATCCCATATAAAAGTCCTCTTTAAAACTGTCGCCAATTGTGAGTGTAGGTAATTCTAAGAATTCTAGTTGAAATAAATATACATTAATGCAAATTCAACCTTAAATCCAATACTTAAAGTTGCATTCACAAAGCTATGTATAAAAGCAATTAATTTTTACGACCTTTGTTCGCTGCCCAAATCACATCAAAACAATTTTAATCTTATACGCATGTTTTAAAGTCTAAATTACAAAGTGCCAAAAATAGTAATAACAATTTACAATAGTTGGCGCGTTGTCACAAACGTTGGTCAAACAATCATAATATTTGGTAATTGATTCATATTTATTATTTAATTAGGTTTTTACTTTATGAAAAATACTTAATGATATAAACTTATCGAAAAAAAGATATTCCTTCCAAAATCTCGGTGCTACGGTGGTTATTTGCACAATATTTGAACGCACACTGCGACATTTTGACGTCTTAATGTTGGCTATGATTGGATCATACTAATTTGAAATAAGAGCACAACCGTATTTATGCTCTTATTTTTTGGCTCGTTATTGAAGCGCTTACCGGACATCTAGTGTATCTACTTCTTGATAGTTCATTCAGTACAAAATAAACAAATAATGGCCTGGCCATGGCTTACATTAATTCATCTCCATTTCGCGTTGCAAATAGTACTTATGGGGATGCAGATTGGAACACGCGAGATTAATAAAAGCCCTTGTTCGAATATATATAATTTCGACGACCTTTGTTTTTAGTATCGAGTATAGCTTGCTCGCGCGTCTATGCCAACATTATCATCATCATAGAAAGCGTTTTTTGTATTGTTTTGAATGTGTATGTTCTAGTACAATGCAAAAATATGTCGTATGCACGTATACTGACATATATATGTCTATGTCATAGAAAATAGATCAGGGTCTTATCATTCGCCTGATTTCATTAGCTGATTGGGTGGCTTGACAACTCCAAGAGCGGCCGCAAGGATAAAAACTTTGACTTGCCTTGGTCAGATGGTCAGATCACGGTTGCCAGATTATTATTCCTTACGGGATAATTTTCTTTTTTTTTATTCTATCACATACACACAACACCATCTAGCCCAAATTAAGCAGAGCTTGTACAACGGGTACTAGACAATGGATAAACATACATATATACTTTTTTAAATACATACATATTATACATAGAAACAACCAGACCAAGACAAACATCCATGTTCATGCACACAAATGTTTGACTTGTGCGGGAATCGAACCCGCGACCTCAGGCTTGGCAGTCGGTTACACTGACCACACTGATCGAGGGTACACCCACTCCATTCCCCGTTTATGACTCTAGCGATGGCGAAATTGGCATCGTAGCTCACCGCACTGGTGTTGCCCTCGGCTAATTTAATGATTGGATACCTATGGCGATTATTTTAGGATACGACTAATACTACCAATTCCAGATAGCATTTATCTATAAGAAAAGTCTCGCCATCTCTTTTCTTTAAACTAAAATGAGTGAGACAGCATGCGATTTATCTTTCGGATAACTTTTCCTTGTTAGTTGTAGGAGTGGCCATTAAACCAGTAAGTTACGGTCAGCTTACCCGATTAACATTCTGTTTCTGAAAGTGTAAACGACATGTCACAATAAAACTCAAGTCAAGTAATGAATTGGCTATTGCTAATTCATTCAGCCAGGCCCAGCTGTTTAAATACCTACGTTTGACTGTAGTACATGCATTTATGTGTTGACTTGCCTTTTAGAAACCTGGTGTAAGAGACAAGGATGATGTATAATTGACATTTGGCCGATACTGTTTTCAGTTCATAAGTAGTGATGTGGATTTCCATTATAATTATATTCGATTGTAATGACAACACTAGACAAGTGCATGCGCTGCGACAAGTAATAAAAAGAGAGTTGCTAGTTTCACATTATATCGACGTATTATAGCAATACACTTAGGCACCACCTCCACGGGCGAGTGTATCGCGACGATTCCGCCCTTCTATCGTTAGCTAATCTCCACGGTAAGGTGATTATTCCGCAGGCGCGGCGTATCGTCACGACTCGCAACGGACCGCCTAGTCGCGGACATGCGCGGCGCGCGGCGCGCCGCGCGCCGCCGCATGTCCGCGACTACTCACCGCACCTCGCAACAGAGCAACAACGTGTCGTTACGGACACGCGGCGAGTTGTTGACGTTTTGCTCGTCAATGTCACTCGTATCGCCGCGATGAAATCGCTGTGTGGAGCTTGATTCATAGAGTTACTATTGAATTTGATGGCACAGCGAGACTATCGTCGCGATACACTCGCCCGTGGAGGTGACGCCTTACAGGCGTTTCGTTCAGTGGGCAAGAGCACTGAAGGTCCAATGAGTGCCTCTGTCCCTTCCTTTTACCATCTTCTTTACATAGGCTATACCTATATATGTATAGCAAATAATATTATTTACTGCTTACCATCAGAAATGCATATGCTTGTATAATCTATGTGGTTTAAGTAGGTAGGCATTTAGTCGTGTTTCGCTAAAATAGCGCCAAGAAGGCACAGGCATATCCATAAGCGGCGATTACTACCAAGAGCTATGCGCTACAATCAAGTAGGCCGCTGGCTCGTCGGCCTGGTAGCAGTAGTCTGGGTGACCTAATTAGTGAAAATTTTTAGAGGCAATATATAATAGCTTGGTTGGTACAAAGCACCACACTGCCATCCTAATCCTAACTAATATCTTTTCACGCCTAAACCACTGAACCGATCATTCTGAAATTTTGCATATGCATTGTCAGCTGTACAGAAACGGACATAGGCTGCCTTTCATTCCGAAAAAAATTACTGTTTCCGAGGAAAACAGCAATAACGCCCTTATGATAATAGATGGCGCCACGTGTCTTTCGAATCATGATTGAATTATATTATTACAAGCAGAGCACAACCCGAATTGATTGTCAAATTCTAAATTACCGTGAGCGGAGCCGCGGGCAAAAGCTAGTTAATAATAATTTAAGAAATAATCAAGCTACACTTTGCGCTGTAGCATGGTGCGGGTGACAGTTGCCTGTATGACGTTGACATCTGTCAGTACCTACCACTAGGGATGTGACGTTATGCAATTCATTTTTATCACTAACGATACTCGCAGCATAAATCTAGTTCTCATTAATAGTGTTATGAAAATTAGTGTGTTATTGAGTCGTGCAGTGTAACTACGTGTATAAACTTGTCAATATATATATATATATATATATTTTATGGCTACATAATAATATCTTTGTACTTATATAAAATAATCAAAATCGGGTTTATGATTTTTTTCGTGACAGCATTTTTGCTCTATGATGCATCGGCGTGGCGGCCATTTTGTTTATCGTGCGATGCTGTCAGTACGAGTGCTAGCACCTTGTATGTGACACGTATTTATTGCTATTTCATTGTTTGTTTTCATTTTCGTTAAATTTTTATTTGTTATAGTTTGTTGAGTTTGTTGTTATTACCATGCCTAAGCATACAAAAAAATTTGTTTTGGGTAGTCAGGCCAGGGAGCTTGTTGTTCGCCTCCGAGACTACTTGGAAAGAGAACAACAAAATAAGCTTCTAAAATCATTAAAAGAAGCTGACTTGTTCAAAGGAGGTATTACTTCGTTGCGGCAAGTTATAAAAGATATTGGCTTTGTTTACAAAAAAGTTAACAAAAGGAAAATTATTATGGAGAGGACTGACATTGCCCTAGCAAGATGTTCATTTTTAAGAAAGGCTAAAAACATAATTGATTGGAGCAAAGTTGTTTTTTTGGATGAAACGTGGCTAAACGCCAACCACACAGTGGGTAAAAGTTGGACCGACGATACGGCACAATCGTGTACCAAAGTGCCGGAGGGCAAAGGCGAACGCCTTATTATTTGTCACGCAGGTACAACAAGTGGATTCGTCCATAATTGTTTGCTGGCTTTTAAGTCAAAAAAACTACAGAGTATCATGAGGAGATGAACTACGAAAAATTTAAAGATTGGTTCATAGGTCTATTAAACAATTTAAAAGAGCCTATGACCATAATAATGGACAACACACCCTACCATTCGGTACAACTTAATAAACCCCCAAACCAATCCAACCGCAAAAGCGAGTTGGTGAAGTGGCTGAATGAAAACGGAGTTACAGCAGATATAAAAATGTTAAAGACAGAGCTTATTGCCTTAGTACGGCGTCATAAGCCACCAACTCCTACCTATGCTCTGGACGAAATGGCAAAAGAAAAAGGCCACCAGGTCCTTCGACTACCACCCTACCATTGCCAGTATAACGCTATTGAGCTGATTTGGGCCCAAATAAAAGGTCACGCCGCAAGAAATAATACTTCGCCGCCATTTACGGCAAATAAGATGTTGGCCCTATTACAAGAGGCCATCAACAATGTTCAACCTGAAGACTAGTCGCAGGTTGCGAATAAAACTAAAAGGGACATTTATGTCTGATTGGGATCGTGACATCCATATTGACAATATAATGGAGTCATCGTTAATAATATCCGTCACAGATACAGATGATGAATTTAGTGACAATTCAGATGTTCCTGACTCTGATATGAGTTTAGACGAATAAAATCTATTTTTTTATATATGTTCTGTTGTTTCATTAATATAATTATAGACTTTTTACAATAATAATTGAACTACGCCCAATATACGTTTTATATTATAAAAAACATCGACTATCGATCGTAGCAGTACATCCCATCATTAAATACGTCTATGGTGTTACATTATACGCATAACACTTTGCTTAATTTTTATTTCCATTAGATTTTATTTGTAGACTAGAACATTCTGGTTGGGTTTAATTCAATTTACTACAGTAAATAATGATTTAATATATTACGAATGTGGTACAGCTGAAATACTTACTCATAATTTGTAAATCGCGGCAACTTTCAAGAGTGAAACGAAATGTTACTAAAACTGTCACCCGCACCATGCTACAGCGCAGAGTGTACTGAGACTAGACGAAAGAAAAAAGGAGATATAATAATAACCAAACATAGGGTCGTAACATATGGCTAGTTACTACTTAAACCAGTATTTTAATATGCAAGTCATTAGCAAAGACAAGATGTGCGCTGTGAGATCAGTTTTGAAATGTTCTGGCGTGTAAAGTGCGTTGGTTTACAATAATATTAATAAATAGGTGCTAATAATAAATAGGTTATAAAAATAATCTATTTTTATAGCCAGACTCAGCCACAAATATCATTTAACTTTATGTCAAGTTAACGAACATAAATACAAAAGAAACAACGATAGATTTTCTAGTTTTTATTTGGGTTAGGCAGAACCATCAAGTGCTTCTTGCACTGTATGAATGCAACATATGAAGGCTCCATACATACATTCATCATAAATCAACAATTTAATCTTAATACCGAAGCTTTTATGCTTATTCTTTCGTTTGTTTAACAATTAAATTTTTATGTTATTTTACTATAATTTTGCATTTAATACCAATTATCTTTTTCTGTGCCTATGCTCCGACCGCGCGGCGCACGGCTTAGAAGACTTTTCCTTGTATCTCGTCTCTTCTGTAAATAAAAACAACCAAATTTAAAATCAATCTCGATATTAAGATGTATAGCTATAACAATATGCATTGTGGATTTAATAAATTTAACGGTACACTATATTTTATACAAAGAATTTGAAAGAAAATATCAATTTCGTAGAATAAACAGAATTTGCACCAGATGGTAAAATAAAATTGAATTCGTTTTTAGGAATCTAAGGGTGTGTCCAAATCTGGTGAACGCGCCGCTCATGAGCCGTTCGCGAGCTGCATGTGTGCATTTCAAGTTCGCGCGCCGTTCCTGCGCCGCCCGCGCGCCAGCTACGCGCCGCGCGTGAACGGCGCAAGAGCTGCGCGTTATCACATTTTCTACTAATAGGTATACCTATTAGTAGAAAATGTGATAACGCGCAGCATTTACTGTATATATACAGTATGGAAGCGAACGGAACTGCATGCGCGTAAGCTGCGCGCGCGTGCTACTGTGAGCTATGCAAGCCTTGCATGAGTTGCGCCAAAGCGCACCAAACAATTACAGTGACTGCACACGTGCCGCACGCTCGCAACTCGCGAGCGGTTCGCGAGCAGCGCATTCGTAGCGCATTCGCGGCGCGTTCGCCAGATTTGGACGCACTCTAAGACAGACAGATTGTCGAGCTATTATTAGGATGATTGCAAAAAGCCTGCTTATTTTAGACTAGATGTTCCCGCGGTTTCACCCGCGTTTGTCGTTACTGCGCCTGCGCCGCCCTCGTGGGTCTTAGCATGATGTTCCGTCTACCGTTCCGTAAGGAGCCGACCATGACCACGCGTCTGAGCCGCGCGGCATGGTATCTCGCAGAGTTTTCGGCCGGCCTTGCACATTATAAATGCGCGCGCAGTACTTGATCATTATTTTGCTGCGTATGTTATTTTAAAACTGCGATATCTCCTAAGATATTAATTGAAATCGAATGATGTAAAGGGCAATTTTGTTTTAAATTAAATACTTGTGATGAATAACGTATTTATTTGGTTAAGGATTAATATCATGTTTATAAAAACACCTTCGCAAATAATGCATTATTTTAGAACAAATTTGGTTAGCATAAAAAAGATTATAGTGAGCCAACCAAGATAGACATATGCTGTCGCGGACTTTTTTTAGAACTTTTAAAGGGGTTTTGTCATACATATTTTTTGCGAAACTTTAACTGTTTACGTAGCGCACACAGCGGAAGCTCTAAAGGAAAAAAACCCTCCGATTTTGAAACATTCTTCATTGGTTCTCCGCTCCTATTGATCTTAGCGTGATATCTAACACTGAAAGAATTTTTCAAAGCGGACCAGTAGTTCCTGAGATTAGCGCGTTCAAGCAAGCAAACAAACTCTTCAGCTTTATAATATTATTAGTATAGATTAAACCCAATGTGAGCGTTGATACGAACGTTATGCAGTGATTACTGCCCCCGCCGACGTTGTGGCTTACCTCTGTCCTTATGGCGGTGTCGCCGGTCCTTGTCCCGCTCGCGGGAGGCGCGCGAGTCGGGCGAGGAGCGGCGGCGCGGGGAGCGCACGGGCGCGTCCATCCACCACCACGCGGGCGGCTGCATCGACGCGGGCGGCGGCATCGACGCGCGCCCGCGGAGCGGGGAGCCTGTCCGCGGATACGGGGTGCCGGGGCCTGCCACACTTGCCATCGCTTGCTGTAACATGAGATTAAGTACATTATTTCATTAAGCATAAAACCATTGGCAGTAATCATTCCAAAATTATTACCGGAGGATAGGCTTGTGGCATCCGATAAGCCGGCGCAGGCACAGAGCCCTCGCCCTCGGCTAAATGCGGGGGCGCCGGCATCCGCGTAGGGATCTCCGGTGTCACCAACTGCAATAAACATTCGAACACTTGTTCAATCTTTTTTTTTTTGACATCTGTACTTTTAGTATTTAACTAAAAGAGCAGTTTTCAATAAAAAAAAAAGCTAGATTTAATGGTGTCACGGCAGTACCAAATGCCTTAGCTGGTCTATTAGGCCTCGTCGTTAGCTTGCCAGGCAGGTAGGTAGTACCTATATAGATAGAAAATGTCACGTAAAACAGACTTTCGAAATTCAACCTCTAATAATAGAGGTGTTTGCAAAACAATATGATATAGACATTACGACTCGAAATTTCGTAAGAAGTCCTAGAAACCAATAAGCAATTAGCTACATTGCGATTTCTCTATTTCAACTCCTAATGGTGAAAAGGTGTATAGAAATCTAAAAATCAAAACGGGTGTAATAATAGACATGATGACTAAAAAGAAGATTTTAATCAGTCTTTTAGATTAGCAAAAAATATTAGACAAGTATTTTTTCTTTTGTCCTACAAACTAATAACACCGAAGATACAACGCGTTTAAATTTAATGTTACGTCACTTGTCGGTACAAATTTTATAAGACAATGACGTCACAAGCCCTTACTCCCAAACTTTTACGCATTATATCTTAGCATTTTTTTATTGTTTTGTTACATAAAACAAAAAATAGTTGTCCGATATTTATTGCTAATCTAAAAGATGGACTAATTAGAATAATTTATTTTTAACCCTGTAATCATGCCTATTGAGGTTTCTAGAACGCTGATTAAAAATTGAATCTATTTTGAAGTCGATAAAATAAGGAAAATTTATTGTAGGTAATTTATAGAAGAGGACAAAATAAAACCATTCAGGCAATTTCTTAATTTGTAAGCTATACCTGACCGAAGTAATAAGTATCGCAGCTACACCTAAACATAAAAGTAGTTAAGAGAAGATTTTCAAATATTAGTTTAGAGAAGATTATAGAAAAGAGAAGTAATTAAAGTAAGACTAAGTAGTCTAATTAGTATAGTAATAAGTATATATTAATGACCATACCTGTTGCTTGAGACTGTTGAAATCGTTGCTAATGTCACGGTATCGCTGTAAGCACTCCTGCCACATGTTCGCCATCTCCGCCATCTCAGAACGCTGCTTCTTGATCTCCTCCTGACAGAGGTCGTTTACCATTTTATTGATTTTTTTATTTGTTACTTTTATGTGATAGAAATTGAAATAGGAATTTATCCTCCGTTTTACTTTAACACGACAATTTCTTTTATGCACTTTGATTATCACATTTAACATGTTTTAAAATAGACATTTTGCTCAATGCCTCCGATATCGGCAGGACGCCAAAAACTTTGAAAAATATTATTTCCACTTCCCATATATAGGCCGGTCAATTCAAACGAGGCAGCAGCAGTTTTCCATCGTCCTCCTCATGTCCTACCACCAGAAAGTGGCACTCTTATTCAATACGTTGCAGACAATGCTGATATTAATGTAAATACACTAGACGGCAATAACACGCTCCACATAATGGGTATTATTCAAATTGTTACCCCAAAATATTCAGTTTTACTAGAAGAACCTATGCCACGAATAAAAGAAACTCTTTCAGCAAAAGATTTCAAGGCAAAAGCGTGGCGTGGAAACGTGTGCATATTATGAGGATAACAACTTTTATAACTTTTTGAATCGTTATATCTCAGAAACGGTGGCTCGTAGGAAAAAAGTATTGATACATTTTTTATAGATAATTTTATGATCTACAATTTTTGTCAAAGGTACTTTTATGATAAAACTTACCGTTTTGCTGAAAATCGCGAAAAACTCATTCTTTTACCTTTGACCTTGAATAAAATTTTTCCATACACGGGAATGATGGGGAACTTTTAAATATTATTTATAATTATGTTTTGAACAACTTTACTGATTTTCAGCTTGTTGGGATTTTATGTACCTTCAATCTCATTTTTTGGTCTAGATTGACCGGACTAATATATTTTCTTCGACTTTAGATTTTCCATACTGAAACCAGACTATCTATTACTAGCCCATATAATCTCTAAAAGTAAACATAGGTACCGGCTAGAACATAAGATACCTATTATATACAGGTACAGAAGATAGAGCTATTTTCGTCGCCAGTTCTATGATGATATTTATTCTTGTTCTTTTTTCTTTTCAACTGTGCCAAAACTATACCTTATTCAATTATTATTATTACATTTTTATAATTTTTCTACACAGCGTATAAATTAACACACTAATGATTTTTACCCTCAAAGACACTTTTCTCAACAGCTATTACTTCAAGTTCATCTACATACTATAGTATAATTATAATAAGACTACGTACCATGAGCCTAGCGTCGGTGTCCCCTACATCTCGTGCGACGGTCTCGTACCGGCGCATGCACTCCCACCATAAGCGCATCTGTTCGGCCGCCGAAACGCGCGCGTTCGCTGATGATTCCTGTATGAATACAAGTAAACCTCACCTTGGTGAATAATTAAACGTGATATGCCTATTACAAAGTTATTTTTAATTCGTGGATAATTTTTTTAGACGTCGATTTCGACTAATTTATATGAAAGCCTCAATTAGGTATGCGGTAGCGGCAGTGTGCGGTATATAAATATACTCCCGTAGCACATACATTAACAGTCGTTCCACACCAATTACCTAGCCAGGACACTCTTAGTTTAGGCTATTAGTAGTAAAACTATATAACGTCTTGATCGTAACTTTTTTACAATCTGTGTAAACTCTTGTTTGCTATACCATTTTTAAATCAATGGATGATTTAAAAATGGTATAGCCCATTGCCCGAACACGCAAGTATACAGACTGTGCAGTGCAGACGTAGACGTGTAGAGACACTCACAGGCAGGCCTCATTATCTATAAGTACCATAACCGCTTGAGAATAATATGGGCCGCTTATACACGTACATACACATAATAATTTATAAACAGTAAATATATTAACTATGTATCTTTGTTTGTACTGAAACTCAAAAACTACTGGAACGATTTAAGTAATTCTTTCACAAAAAGAAAGAACATGGCTTTCTATCCAGAAGTAAAACAGGCTATAGGTATAACATCACGCTACGAGCCACGTGAGTTAGCAGTAATCACAAACGCGCGGGACAGCTAGTAAAACTTACTCGACAGTTTTTGTCCTGTACATGTGGCTGCGAGATGCCTTTGAAACAACGCATCAGTTCCTTCCACAGTTTCATCATCTTATCCATAGCTTCGCGTTGCTCCGTTATTTGTTGCTGCAATATAATCATCAGCGTAAATGAACTATCCATTCATTTAGCATTACTTTTGTAATAAAAAAATATTGTGACAATTGGGTGGAAAGTCTTTCTGGACTTTATAAATATTCTTTATATCCCCATATATACTCCTAATTAATTTTATTTCAGATTCAACGACTGTTAATATTTCAGGTTTTCGATGGTCACTACTGCTAAACGCGCCAACACATTAGTCCGCATTTACAATTAATGCTTAAATTTGCCTATTGTGTCGCAGGTTGCAATAGTACAGTCGGTCAACAAGTCTTCTCACATTATCACTAAAATATAATGACGGTGGTTCAAATCCTGAGGTCCTCTACTTCCACTTTTTGTTTTTTATTACTGTAATTTTCAAATAATAACTAAAGATAAACGTTATTTTTGCCTAATTATTACGCTAGTGATAAAAAAAACACAAAAGCGTTCTTTTAGGAATTAAACTAAAAATTAAATTATTTTATTATTATCTATATATTAATACGTGAAGCAAAAACTTTGTACCCCTTTTTACGAAAATTACACGGACGGAGGAGTATGAAATTTGGCACAGTTAAAGTTTATATGGAGAAGGAGGAGCGAATCCTAATATTTGTATAAAATATGCATTAGAAGTACATTAAATTAATGAAAGAACACTACACGCACACAACCATGCATTTGACACACGCAGTCGAAGCGCGTAACTATGGTTACATATATCAATATATAATGACATAATATATCAGTAATATCTTTCAGGCAAACTTTGGTCAAATTTCAAGCACTAGGTACCGCTAGTAATAAATTATTAGTTAATTAGCTTAATTACTAAAAAAACATATTTTGTTTTTATTTTTAATAAATAATGCAAATTATAATTCAGAAAAACAAAATTTTATTTAATTTATTACAGTATTATTTCATTATAAAAAACAATGTCAAAATATAATTACCGAAAATTAACTTTTATTCAATTTTCCGTAAATGTTTCAATACTATATAATAATAAAACATCTTTAGTCTTTACTATTTAGATTCATTTTACTTACAAATAATATTTTACAATTATAATGACAATATTGAGGTTATAGCTTAATTATTCTTTTTCACAAGGAAAAGAGGATTGATACTTAACCTCAATTCTAACATCGTCAACCAGCACGTGCACAATTTTTTTTTTTTTACGTGGCGCAATGCTGTGACGCATACCCCTCCGCGGGGGCGGGCGGAGGGGTTATGTCGGACTCGCCGGGGTAAAAGAGAAAGATGGAATAAGAATAATGTATCTCCCGGAATACCGTCTAAACCTACCACGGTGTTCCTCGACAAAACCACTATCGGCGGGGCCGCGCGAATCACTTGCACATGCGGTCGCCACCCCGCCGAGGTTTCGGCCCGCCGTATTAAACCGCAGGCCACTACACGAAGAGACCTACCCTAAGGTCTCCACTAAACAAAAATCCCTACTGTCTCCCCTCTAGAGGGAAGACGGACACGACTCAGAGGCGCGCGTGGGAACACGCACGCCGCCTCTCGGACCTGGTGCTGAACGGATGGCGGGCAGACCCACAAAGCCCGCCACCCCCAGGTCAAACCTCAGGGTGGCTTGGAGATCGTCTCGCGCCCTCCGGCGCCCGGTTCTGCGGTTGGGGAGAGGGTTTAAACGCTCCCTCTCCCGCTCCGCGCCTCCTTGATGGAAATCACTTCCTCACAGAAGGAGGCGACGGCGTTCCACGACCTCTCACTCCGGACCATAGACTGAACTACGACCGGGAGCGAGAGGGCAACCAATCCGACTGCCGCGATCAATTCACGGCGCTGCGATGCCCAGGCGGAGCAAACCGCCAAAGTGTGCAGCGCCGTGTCCTCAACAACGTCGCGGCAGTCGCCGCAGTGGTGACAACCGGGCGTCTCGTATACGACATAGGAACCGGCCAAAACAACCGTGGCCAGTCATTACCTGTGTCAGCCGGAAGGTGAGGGCGCCATGCCGCCTCTCCAGCCACTCCTCAAACACGGGACTTACCGCCACGATCGTGGCGTGCCCGGCACTGGGGTGCACAAGTCGCTCCTTCCAATTCGCCACTAGGACCTGGCGGAGCTCGGACCTTGACGCCTCGATAGCGGGAAGAGTCGGTCCTTCGCCCCGAGCTAGCGCCTCCTGGCGCCAACGATAGAGCGACGCCAGGAGCGCCGCTTCCAGGTCCCATGACATCGATCCGGTGAGGAGACTCGCAGCCTCGAACGAGATCGTGCGGTAACCTCTTATCAACCTGACGGCTATGGCGCGCTGTGGCGCACGAAGCGCCGAAATGTTTCGGGCCGTCAGGTTGTCTGCCCAAACTGGGGCCCCGTACAGGGCCATGGACCGCACGACCCCTTCGTAGAGCCTCCGGCAGGAGGGGTTTGGCCCCCCAAGGTTGGGCAGCAGGCGCGCGAGCGCACCTGCAGCGCCCCGAAGAATGGGGGCCAAACGACGAAAATGGGCTATAAAGTCCCACCGGCTGTCGAGCAAAAGACCCAAGTACTTCAGGGTTGACTCGACGCCGATGCGGACCCCTCCTACCGTGATATGGGCCCCTGGGGGTGGCCGTCTCCGAGGGGCGTGGAAACAAACGGCCTCGGACTTAGACAGGGCCACCTCGAGGCCCAACCGCCGGATACGATTAACGACTTGTGCAACCCCAGCGGTCGCCAGTATGGCCGCCGCCCGGTGCGACTTACCCCTCGCCGTGACAAGCGTGTCGTCGGTGTAACAAGTGATGCCGACGCCACGGAGGAGCGCACCTCGCAGCACCCAGTCGTAACCGATGTTCCACAGGAGCGGACCCAGAACCGATCCCTGTGGAACACCGCACGACATTTCTCGCCGACTCCAACCGTCGTGACCCGGGTAGACTACTACCCTCTCAGACAAATATGCCCCGAAAATGCGGCGGAGGTAGGTCGGCACTCGATGGAAAATGAGTGCCTCCCTAATACAACTCCAGGGCAAGGTATTAAAGGCATTCGCGATGTCCAAAGACACCGCGAAGACGACCTCGCCCCGGGACACCGCATCCTCCGCCAGGCTCCTCACCCGCAGGACAGCATCGATAGTGGAGCGCCCGCGGCGAAAACCATACTGGTTGTCCGCCAGATCCAGACCCACTGATGAAAGACGCTGGACGAGGCGCTCCCCGATGATAAATTCGAAGAATTTAGCCATCTCGTCCAACAACACGGCGGACCGTGAGTTCGCCGGGCGCCCTTCCTTCCTGATCAGGACCAGCTTCCCCATCTTCCACCGGTGCGGAAACTGGCCCTGCACTAGACATTCGCTGAGGAGCCCCCTGAGTCCGGGCGCGAGCTCTTCGAGGGCCAGGGCCAATGCTAGGCCTGGAATGCCGTCGGGCCCTGGGGCGGTGTTTTTCGAGCAAAGTCTCGACACCGCCGCTCGCAACTCTACCTGGGTCACTTCGGCAACCACGTCGTCTACAAAGTCCGCGCTGGACGCCATGGAAGGCGGAACCATGGGCGGAGGAGTGTGCTCCGCCCGTGAGGGAAACAGAGCGGCCACCACCTCCTCTACCAACTGTGGCCGGAGACTCTGGGACAAGCCCAAGGACGAAGCTTGCCCCTGACCATGAGATATGGACGCCCTCAGGGATTACGGTCCAGAGTCCCCAGCAGTTCTTGGCGGGCCTGATCTTTGGCCCGCTTGATGGCTATTATCAGACATTTTTTGGCCGCTCTATAAGCCTCGTACAATTCCACCTCCCTGGCGTTAAAATCGGGAGGGCGGCGACGCCTTCTTCGAAGCCGGATGTATTGGCGTCTGGCCGCCACGCAAGAATGGCGTAGGTCAGCGATATGATCCGACCACCAGTACACTACTTTATAAGTTAGAACTAAATATCTATATACATATATAAAAATGTCACGGTGTTTGTGGTCGCACTCCTCCGAAAACGGCTCGACCGATTTATATGAAATTTTTTATATAATTGGGTAGGTATGAGAATAGGTAGTATATTTCATACCGTTAGGTGATTAGGGTGTCCCTATCGAATTAATTTATATGGCAGAGCAACGGTTGCCGGGTCAGCTAGTATTTATATAATAAATACTTCTCACATAATTGCGTATTAAATTTTGTTATATACTTAGCAAACGCGACTACTGAGTCCCAAGGTCTTACAGGTCTCAGTAGAACCGGTTTTTAAGGTTTACACGATATGCTTAGTTGGCAACAGGAATGCAGGATCTATGTAAGTCGGAGCGACAAATGTTATGGTTTTGAATTCAACACGGAACATAAATGGTCGTTCTGTGTTTAAATGATTTGTGTCAATTGTTTGAATGAAGGTTCCAGCGTTACAGGTTAGGTATGGATAAAGCCAACTGCAAAATAGTAAAAAAAAATACTCTGCAGAAAATATAAATGAAGAACTAACAACCTAAATAATAACATTTAAAAATATACGAGATACGGTACTAGAACTAAAATATACGAACCTTGACCACTTTCAGGTAGTTACTCCTTCCACTCACGGTACTCGTATCGCCATCAGCAACACTCAGTCCTGAATCTCTTTCTCTTTCAGAGTACCTGTCCCTCTCTCTATCCTCGTCTCTTGACGTCACGGAGATTTTTTCAAACCTTTCCAAATTTTTTCTCCATCGGCGATCTTTGGTTGGAATGTTATTAACCCGTTCACGAGGTTCTGGAACCTTTTCATCGTAATATCTCGCCACTTCGTCGTATCTTTTATCTCTGTCTTCATATCTTCTTTGTTTCGGGTCGCTTCGTGTCATTCTCCGAACTCGTTCATCGTCATGGTAATCTCGGTGAATGTCAAAGCTTCTACTAGTTATTTGTTCGCAGTATTTTCTTTTGTCTTCTTCGTAATGTCGTCTCATATCTCTATCGTAGTCCCGATAAACCCTGGTGTCTAGCGGTCGTCGGTAGGGGTCTATACAGCTTCGGGTAGGTACAACGCACATGGGCGGATAATCCTGATATCTTTCGTCCTCCACGTGGCGAGTTCTCGATCTAGTCATATCAAGCCTGCTGGCATATTTAGGTACTTCCTTCTCGTAGTAGTAGTTACATTTTTCCTGCTTGCATATCTCAGTTTCATTGGCCTGAGCTATTTTCTCGTGGCTTCGAATATGGCTGCAGCAATTTTCCTGACTGCGCACTTTCGGCACAAACATATCTCGTGATCTTGAATGACTTTTTAACCTAACGGGCTGACGGTCAACTTCGTATAATTCCTTTTTAGAAAGAACCTGGCATTGCAGTGATTTGTGGCTTTGGGTGCGCTGCTGTGAAGGAAATTTTTTTTGTAGATCCTCTTATTATATATTTGAGAACAAATATCTGCAATAAGACTAATAAGTGCAGTTAAAGTCTGGAATAACGAGCGTAAGACTGGAATGAAATTACATTTTAGAAAATTAGAGAGCACTTTTATTTTCTGGCAATATGTTACCAGTGTATCTAAAGACAACGCTGTATACCCTACTATTAGTGGTAAAACCAGAAGATCTACCATTACTTGTTTTTGCTCTTTACGGACCTCGATAAGGGTAGGTAATTGTAGATATATTATTACTGTCTTCCGACACAATTTCTAAAAGCGCCTCTGGCTGCACGTAGTTCAATTAATCTAAAAGTATGGAAGACATGCTACACGATCAGATGTTTCCAGGTACGTGAAAAGCTAAGAAACCTTACAGTAGATAAACCCTTTTAGGCAGTGCAATCATTTCTTTTTCGCTGTCTATGGCTTTCTGCTAATTTAACAGTATTTACACGTACCTACTTGCATAATTTACCTCGGTGACAAAGCGATAGTGAATGCGACTGCTGTGTATGAGTTGCCCAGTTCGATTAGCGTGTTGTGCTATTTGATTTTTATGTAAAAAATATCAACAGTTGCTCTGGGCGTCTAGAAACTGTGTCCGGTAGAGGAATGGGAATGGCTCTATTACGTGAAACCTAAAACTATAACTAGCGAAATGAGGAGGTAATACCCTCTCTGCCTACCCATTACATAAACTACTTGTGTATGTATTTTAAAATTACCACCACGGCAGACGTGTTGCACTGAGGGTCTTTGTCGTTTATCTTTGCGCAGATCTTGGCAAACGTCTCGAAGAGCATCGTTTGGTCTATAGCTGCAGCGGGCGACACGTCCTTTGGTTGTCTATATACCCAATATAATATTTTATATAAGTACTACTGACATAAATAATATACTACTGACGGATAATAAGGAGAAATATTATTATAATAAAAATAATATAATTATATTCTACCATAATATATAGAGTGTATGTATAGAGTGATAAGTAGGTAACTAAGCAGTACTATTATTTGTACATAGTTTTCACAATACGTTTATTGCTTTCAATTTTTAAAGTTTTTGATCAATACGAACCAAATTATAAAAAATAGGGAACTACCTACAAACTTTTCCCTAAAGGTATTTTCAATCAGTTTAATTTGTCACTGACCAACATGGCGTCTAGGTATATAATATCTACTAACTTATCGTAGTCTCTTGACGGCACGTCGTCCCGGTGCCTATGATGATGACGATGTCGTGACTCACGATCACGATCCCGAACCCGGTCGTGGTCATGATCCCGATCCCGGTCGCGGTCATGATCCCGATCCCGGTCGCGGTCATGATCCCGATCCCGGTTGCGGTCATGATCCCGGTCGCGATCTCGATCTCGGTCGCGATCCCGGTCCCGATCCCGATTTCGAGTACGCTCTCGTGATGGCTCGCGGTCGAGACTTCCGCGCCGCTCCTCCCTTCGTCGAGAATGGCGCTGTCTGTTAAGAAAATACATAACATGGCATAACAACTAAAAAGACCTTTAGTATACTTAGCAGTACACAGCTTTAGTACAAAATATACGCAGTATTAAACGAAATTTCGACAACTTTTATATTTTATTAACCAGACTACTCTTTACTCCAGACATCATCATTCTTACTGAATGTTGGCTCGATGATATGTCCATCTGCCATAACATAAATAACTACAACTATCACTGTTCTAAGAGATATCTAAACCAAAATGACGGAATAGTAATTTACACTAAATCATCTCAGTTCGTCAGTTATTCGTCCTCGAAACAGTCACCAGAAAGCATCTTTCACTTGTCTATGATCCAAACCTCACCAGAAAACGTCGCTCGTATAAAGTGTGTGAAACCAAAAATTTTAAGACCTCACTAGCCTCAAGACATTATGGTGTGCTTAGCAGTCATTTATATAACAAAATAAACAGGTACTGCAATATTTATGCACTACTTAGATCTGAATGCAAGAAAAAAGTAGTCGATTGGCTCATGAATAAAACTTATGAGAAAACTGAAGACCTTAAAATATCCATTCTCTAATTACTGATAGTCACACAAGCACACGCATACACACACATGTATAGACATGAACGTACATGCACTCACATGCACACACACACACACGCACACATATACACACGTAGCTTACTATGATACGGCTTATGTAGGTTTATGTGTATTTTATGTATTTTAATCGTTCAAACGACATAAAAATTGTATAAACATTAACATTATTGTAAACAATTTACTTGCTGTGGCCTGATACCCATAACTCAAGTTAGATCTTACAATGGGTATCAGTGTTCCTAAATACTCTGTGTTCAAGTTTGTTTAAATTTTCCTTTGTATGTAATAGCTGTATAGTTTTTGGAAATAAATACTTATTATTATTATTATTACTTCAGGCCAATATTACCGAAACACCTTTCAAGGAATCTAACTGCCTTATTATCAATATTGGCTCTGAATTGTCACTTATTGCTTTATATAGGTCACCGTCATTTTATAATGTTAATAATTTCTGCAACTCACTACACGCTGTAATGGATTCGTGCAAAGCTAGTACATGCGTCATTGTTGGCGATGTAAATCTCGACATTAAGGAAGGTTACACAGATAAAGGATCTACGGACTACCTGGACCTAACTAGCCATTACGGATACTTTCCGGGTCACACTTTTCCTACCCGTGGTTCCAACTGCTTGGACCACGTTATGATAAAAAACAAAAAACCTGCTTCTATTATTGTCTGTGAATCTGGAATTACTGACCATGATACAATTGTATTTGGTGTTCATAAAGAATGTCCCAAGCCATCTTCTAAGAAAGTAGTCACGAAAATTGATTATGATAATATAGTCAAGGATGTTGAAAGCGAATCTTGGGACTGGCTTTACAAGCATACCGATATAAATATCGCTTTCCCACAATTTGTTGAAAAGCTCACAAATATAACCAATAAACACACTAGTTCACGTGTTTGCCACAGTTCAGAAAACCTTATTAAACCCTGGATAACCAAGAGTCTTCTCAAGTGCATACGAAAAAGAGACCGGTTACATATTAAAGCTAATAAAAAAGAAAACAAAGACAACCCAATTATACAACAAGAATATAAAAATTACCGAAACTATTGTAATAACACTTTAACTAACCTGAAACTAAACTATGAAAGGAAATCTTTAATTAAAACTAAGGGCAATAGTAAAAATCTTTGGGGTGAAATTAAGACAATTTGCAACATTAAGAATAAAAAAGGGGGGAATTCTGAACTTGTGGCAGATAGTGATAGTGCAGTCTCAAGTTTGAATAAAATTAACGAGTACTTCACTACTATTGGTGAAAATCTTGCAGCTAAAACTCTCGAACAACTGAACTTAACTGAAACTGATTTGGCCAACGACATTAGACAATATACCACGGTACATAACCATTGGTATTAAGAACAAAGTAATTAAAATTTCCGCACATGTCTTAACTCAACCTATAACATTTCTCTGTAATTTAAGTCTATCCACAAGTACAGTGCCTACCTGCCTGAAAAATGCCGATGTTAGTCCCATACATAAAAATGGTGACCCAAAAATGCCAGCTAATTATCGCCTAATATCACTGCTGACTACTCTCTCAAAAATACTTGAGAAGGTTGTCAACAAGAGACTTTTAGCATATCTTGAGAATAGAGGTTTACTCTCCGACCAACAGTATAGTTTTCGGGCTGCTAGGTCCACGGAAGACGCAGTAACGAACCTAGTGGATTTCATCACTTATAACCTAGATCAAGGACATGCATGTACTGGTCTATGTCTTCCTGGACCTAGCAAAAGCTTTCGATACCGTCTCTCGAAAAATATTAATTAAGAAACTGTCGCTACTTGGCATACGAGGTGACGCCCTCGACTGGTTCAGTTCTTACCTCTCTGACAGGAAATAGAGAATAGTTATGGGGAATCTTCGCAGTGGACTTGCTTCTGTATACTTCGGTATTCCTCAGGGAAGCGTACTAGGCCCTACGCTGTTCATCGTATATGTGAATGGTCTCTGTGAGCTGAAACTCCCGCAAGCCAGACTATTCACATATGCTGATGACACGGCAATCGTTTTCTACGCCAAAAATTGGGACGAAGTTCAAGTGGTGGCTGAAAATGGCTTACGAGTGGTCGCTGAATGGTTGCAACGGAACTTGTTGACCCTTAATATAGACAAGACCAAAGCAATCAACTTTTCAATCACCAAAAGAACATCTCCGCATAGTAATTTTAGCCTAAAGCTCCATTCGTGCACTGACCGTATCAACTGTGACTGCCCACAGATAGAACAAACAACTACTATCAAATATCTGGGTCTCTTCTTGGACAGTCATCTTTCATGGTCTAAGCACCTGGAAGCGCTCTGTAGTAGGATTAGATTGCTAATACAGGTGTTTAAGCGACTCGGGAAAATTGCTGACAAGGTAGTTATAAAACTAGTTTATTTTTCATTATGCCAATCCATACTCAATTATGGCATTATATCATGGGGTATCGCGGCTAAATGCTTCTTAATGAGAGTGGAACGTGGACAAAGAGCTCTCTTAAAAGTGGCATTCAAGCGCCCATTTCGATATCCCACTAATCAACTATACGCGGAGGCTGAATTGCTTAGGATCAGGCAGCTGTATATTCTATAAGCTTCTCTCTGCTGCTTTAAGATTTCACAGAACCTCGTTAACCACCTGCACTCACAGCCGTTCTAATCGGCGAATTTACTGGGTTAAACTCAAATGTCGCAAATCGTTTGGACAAAAATCTTTTGGCTTCATGGGACCTTACATTTACACGAAACTTAACAATATTCATAATATAATTAAATTAAAAAGAAAGAATTGCAAGAAAACGATAACAGATTGGCTACTTAATCTAGACTTTAATAAAACAGAAGAATTTTTAAAGATATTAGTATAAGAATAGACCATAATATATAAATAGAAAAACAATTATAAACGAAAACACTATCACACACATACATGCATTGCACTCCACACCACATGGCACTACACCATACCACATCACATCGCGCCACATCGCACCGTACCACACCACACTTCACCACAGCCACAATATATCACACCACATCACATAACATCACAACACATCACACCACATCACATAACATCACACCACATAGCACCAAATCACCCCACATAACCACTTTTACACTCCACTCCACATCTCACCCGTTGTTACCAACTCTCACTAACCATACTACGCAAACTACATACCATATTATTATTTTTTTTTTTTTTTGTTTGTACTTTCTGTTCATCTTATTTTATTGTTCAACTATTGTATTTGAACGAAAGAGACTAGATCCCACAACACGGAATCCTAGTGTGGGTCTAGGGCCTCAATCCATGTATTGCTTGTTTTCTATGAGACAATAAACTATTATTATTATTATTATTTATACCTATCCATAAAGTAATTTAGTAAGTATATCCACATATTTACACATACTTAATAGGTATGAACAATGTACCTACAGGTTGTCCCAGGAGATGTGAATCAAATTGTAACGGGAGATTCCTTAAGTAAGGACCTTTCAAATGTGCTACATAAAAAATAAAAAAAATAATGTGTTGTTCAAACGTACAAGATTTTCTTTGGTGCAAAAATACACCAAAATAATGCAGCGATTTCAAAATTAGGTCAGTTTAAAAAAAAATCGTTTGTAGTTTGACGAATCAATCCTTCACAAATAATAATAGTGAAAAAAATTAACATTAGCCATAACCGAAGCACCTGTAGTTAAGTCTGAAAAAAGTCGTACATTTTAAACTTTTTTGTTTTTTTTTGTTTGAACCAAAGGTCATAATTTTTTTTATGTAGCACATTTGAAAGGTCCATACCTAAGGAATCTCCCGTTACAATTTGATTCGAATCTTCTGGGACAGCCTGTATATCTGTAGGTATAGTAATCTAATTTTGCAGGCATACAGATTCTAATGATTGTAAGAATAGAAAGTAGTTAATTACTTAGATGCGCGCTTAGGCACGAAGGAGTTATTTATTTTTATTCCGGAAGGTTCAAGACACATTTGCAGACATTTGCACAATTTCGACCGGTTGGATTTTTTTAAAAGCGGATCTCTATTGTTTTTGTAAAATAAAAGTAGCCTATGTTACTATTACTTAGATGGGCGCTTAGGCACGAAGGAGTTATTTATTTTTATTCCGGAAGGTTCAAGACATTTGCAGACATTTGCACAATTTCGACCGGTTGGATTTTTTTAAAAGCGGAGCTCTATTGTTTTTGTAAAATAAAAGTAGCCTATGTTACTACTTGGAACATCAGCAATATACCAGTGAAAATCCCGTCAAAATCCGTCCAGCCGTTTCAGAGATTAGCCGGAACAAACAGACAGACAGACAAAAATCTTTAAATTGATTTTTTTATATAAGTACCGTATAATATACTTTCATAGTACAAACAATAGCATTAGTAAAAAGCTGTTATTTTGACATTACAGACTATAATTTATATAGATAAAATTGTATACCTACAAATAAGGTAGATACCTATTATTTATTGGACCTCTGTACACGAATCTGATTTTGATAGGTACTTAACCGGTTTTTAGTGATAAGATAAAAGTGATAGTTTGCAAAAGGGACATTCTGCCAAAGAAACATTCTGAGAAATAGATATTCTGCGACTGACCTAATATTAAAACTATTTCTAAAAACATACAAATTGCCTTACTTCTTTTTATCTTGTTTGATAGCTTCCTCTAAAAAGGCGTATATAAACGAATCTTGGTCTTGTGGTATAGACTCGGCCACTATGTCTCCTTCCTGAGCCAAGCAATACAATCAATACATAACTGAGATGTATTTTATAAATAATACTTTAGTGACGTGTAATCTTGATAGCGTACCTGTCGCGGAGAAATGGAGCGCGGAGTAGACACCAGACCCGCTTTCAGCGCCAGAGATTCCCTATCGTAAGTAATTGTTATATAAGTTTTTGGTTAAAACTCGGTCAATGACATATTCACTACTTAAATCTACATACATAACGGATGTCCCAATAAGAGTGCACTATTTAAATTTCGTGTATTTTCGTGTGTTTTCGTTCATCTGGTAACTAAGTATGAAATTTTACAGCCGTTAGGTACCTATGATTGTTCCGATTAATAAAAACGGAGCGTTACACAAAAAGAAGAACGTGTTATCATTGTAAAAACTCATTACAAATATGGAGAAAGATACCCAGAGACCACTCGCAAACTTCGTGGAATTTTTGGTCGAGAAAGTGCACCTAATGTGACCACAATTGGAAGAGTAGTCAAAAAAATTGAAGAAACTGTCGGTTGTGGATAGTAAGTCTCCTCTGCGTCGACGTATCGGTAGATCTCTTGAAAACATTGCTGCTGTAAACGAGAGTGTGGCCGAAAACTCGAAAATATCAATTCGGCATCGTGCTCAATAACTTCCACGAATATAATCACTACGCAGCGAATTTAGACGAAAGACCTCCCCTCCATCTTCACCCGAACAAAATTCAGCTTACTCAAGAGCTTAAACCAGCAGATCATGCAAATCGTTGGCAATTCGTTCAATGGGCAATAAAGCAAAGTGATATTCAGATGTCAATTGGCCACCAAGATCATGCGATTTAACGCCGTGCTATTTCTTTCTTTGGGGTTTTGTGAAATCTCGGGTTTATGCGAATAAACCAGAAACAATTTCTGAACTTAAGGTCGACATCCATCGCGTTATCAGTGAGATACAGCCACATCTTTGCCAAAAAGTTATCGAAAATTTCATGAAAAGAGTAATGGCCTGTCATCAGAGCCGTGAGGGGCATTTGCCGAATATTTTATTCCATACATAATCAGAACATGTCTTCTTTATAACGCAATTGAAATATCACAACTTCCTCCAAAAATATGTTTTATTTTATTGTTAAACGAAATAGTGCACTCTTATTGAGACACCTATATATAGGTATCTATCATTATTCATGCTCAGAGTTAACTATAACATTATCAGCTTTGTTTATTAACTGTCCCATTACTGGGCCATAGGCCATTATCAGTATGAGAAGGGTAAGGCTATAGACCACCAACGTGGCACAGTATGGGTTGGCAGACTACACATAGGCATCTCTGAAAACTATGGAAATCCTGACATGCGGTGCGGGTTACCTCGCTCGCTATGTTTTACTGAAGTCAACTGTTAAAGCGAGAAAGATTTAACTATTTAATACGCACATACATTAGAAAGACAGAAGTCCTGCCATAAAATCTAAACCGCAACCTGCGTAACAGTTCAACGGTAACACAGCTGACTGTTCTTGGTACTAGCTTACGATACTTAGTTTATTTAGCTCCGTGTTAAATTATATATATTTAAGTAACATGTACGTACGCGGGTCGGCGATGTCTTCGTCGTGACCGTGGCGAACGATGCACGTCGACAGGCGACTGCTCTTGAGATTGACTACTGTCCCTCATATCCCTGATTACATTATGAGTCGAAACTTTCAAATTAGTACCTCCTACTATTTAGAAACTGAATAAGTAATTAAATAACAATTATATGCAATAACAAATAGAGTTACATATATATGGTGGAATTCTTACAGGAAAATTTGAAGTAGTGAATTAAAAAATATATGTAGTATCTAAAAATAAAATGGAACAAAATATTTATTTCTTTCGTATTATTATTTGACAATGGCAAAGAAGAGAACTGTAAACTCAACAGCATAAAAGTTATTTAACATGGCACAAAATGTTCTATAATAAATATTATTGAAACGTAAAAATCTATATAAAAATGCCGCAACTGGTAGCTATTTAGAGCTCTTTAGTAAACTCATTATCGCTGAAATACATAGAAAACAAAGTGTGCAATACAACCTCTTCATTAAGTGAACATCTATCTGTGTGGTCAGCGCAGTTGATATCTCTGGTAAACTAGCTTTTGCAGACGGCATACGACAGCTCGTTTGTAGACACCCCTGTCACCGTCAACTTTGTTTATTATCTATCTCTTTTATATATACTCTAAGAAAATAACTTGACAGTGAACATTTGCTACTTTTGCCAAACTTCTTGGCAGTATATGATTAGGTATAAATGAGACAAAGTTGTAGTATAGTCTGGTTATAATTATCCAAAGGTGCATCTTATATACTAACGACTACGTGTTGATAACGGATAGTAGAAACATTTAATAGATATTGAACGTGCGATAAAGATCATAAGATTGCGATGTAGATTGTAGATACAGCACAAAGATATTGTACTGTAACAGTACACCCCCCTTTAAAGAAAAATTATTATGGTAATAGTGTTTACAATATAAATTTGACCTAGACCTTACTAGTTATTTGCTGATGTATATAAATAATAATGCTATTGTACGCGGTGGAATTTGATGACGCCTGTTGTGGTGTGATTTGCTGACGTATGTAATTTTGACTTAGCTGTTGCACGAGTGTTTATTATTTTTTTCCGTTAAACTCTTCATTCTTCTGTCCAGTGTTTTCATTATGCCGTAAAGTAGGATCACGCCGATTGTTAAAATAATCTGTCCCATTGCAACATTTCTTGTCCACCGTAAGTCCTCCTGGATCAGGTTACGGAGTTTGTCCGCTTCGTTTTGATTGAGGCAACTGTCCGTATTGTATGTTATCTGGTCCTTAGAACTTTGATTTCCCATTTTAGATGTCTTGTTGTTACGAGTAGTTGTGAATTAATGGTATATGTTAAGATCTATGTTAATATATATACGAATAGCTTGCTTATATCAGCGATTTTTTATAGACGTACTACTGGCTTTACTTTACGTCCCGATCGTGTAGTGTACGTGTGTGAATGTCTGTAGAAATCCTTTGAATCTGGCACGTAGTTTGATTCGTCATTGATCATGAATGCTGGTTTCAATCTATCAATTGATATCACTGTCTCTTTATCCCTAATTCTAATGCAAAATGTTTTATCTGTTTTACTAATTACTGGGTAGGGTCCTTCATACGGCGGTGTCAGGGCTTTCTTAATTCTATCACACCGAACAAATACGTGTGAGCATTCTTTGAGTTCGGGATGCACAAATATAGCTTGGTTGTGGTTTTTTCTTTTCGGAATTGATGTCATTTGTGTGATGTCCTTTTGAATTTGTTTTACAAACTCTTCGTACGTTGATAACTGTGCTGCTGATGACTCAAAAAATCCTCCAGGGAGTCGTATTGGCGTTCCATATGTCATCTCTGCTGAACTATAACCTGTGTCTTCTCGCAAGCTACTCCGCAACCCGAGTAAAACTGTTGGAATTTCTTTTAACCAATTTTCGTTGGATTCTCTTGTCATTAACGCCACCTTTAAAGTTCTATGAAATCTCTCTATCATTCCATTGGATTGCGGATGATAAGGTGTTGTCCTAATTTTATGTATTCCCAAAAATTGTGAGAGTGACTCAAATATTCTTATTCAAACTGTCGGCCTTGATCCGTAGTAATGCGCAATGGACATCCAAAACGAGTAATCCATCCTTCGAAAAGTGTCTTGGCTACTGTTTCTGCAGTTATATCTTCTACCGGAAATATTTCGGGCCATGACGTACAACGATCTATGATTGTGATTAAATATCTCTTCCCTTGTGAAATCGGAAGTGGTCCGACGATGTCAATATGTAAATGTTCAAAACGTTGCGCTGTCATAAATGTACCAGGAGGTGATATCGTATGTCGTTGTATTTTTGATTTTTGGCAGGCTATACATGATCTACACCAATTATTGATATCTTTGTTCATATACGGCCATAAATACCTTTGGGTTATCATTTTTCTCGTAGTTCTTTTTCCTGGATGGCTCATACCATGAATGGTATCGAAAATTTGTTTGCGAAATTGCTTTGGTAAGTAGGGGCGGCTTTTTCCAGTAGACGTGTCGCAGGTGATGTTTATTGTGGAACCCGGAAGCGTAATGTTTTTGAATTTTAATCTTTTATTGTCACGTAATTTACTTAGTTCATTATCTGTTGATTGACATTTTTCCAATTCAGCGTAATCGATAGGTGATGGCACGTATATTTCCTCTATTCGAGATAAGGCATCGGCGGTAATATTGTCATGTCCGCTTATGTGTTGAATGTTGGTACTGTATTGTGAAATGAAATCTAACTGCCGGACCCGTCGCGGTGTATCGTTTGATGATGGTTTTTGGGAGAATGCGTATGTCAAAGGTCGGTGATCCGTAAATATTGTAAATTCTCTTCCCTCGATTAATCTGTGAAAATGTTTGACGGCCATGTATATTCCTAACAGCTCTCTGTCAAACGTAGAATATTTTTGTTGAGTTTCGCTCAATTTTTGTGAAAAAAAACCTAATGGTTCCCAATTGCGTCCGGATTTTTGTTGTAAAACTCCACCAACGCAAGTAGCACTAGCGTCGGTCATGAGCGCTAGTGATGCGTTGCGGGAAGGATGCGCTGTTAACACTGCGTTTTTCATGCTTTCCTTGCATTTTTCGTAAGCTTTGTCTGCTTCCGTTGTCCAAGGAACAGGTGAATTATCGTTCTTTTTTGAACCGTGTAGATATTCGTTTAAAATTCTTTGATTTTCCGCTGCGCGTGGAATATTACTTCTGTAGAAATTGACCATGCCCAAAAATCGTCTTAATTCTTGAATTGTTTTCGGTTTGGGAAATTCCATGATTGCTTTGTAATTTTCTTCGGTAGGTTGTATTCCTTGGCTCGTTATATGATAACCTAAGAAATCTATTTCCCTTCTGAGAAATTCGCATTTTTCGAGATTAATGGTTATTCCATTCTCGTGTAAACGTTTGAAAACCGTTTCTAAATGCTGATAATGCAAACCTTCGTTGTCCGATGCGATGAGACAGTCGTCTACAAATATAAATACGAAGTTTAAATCTCTAAATAAGGAATCCATGAATCGTTGAAATGTTTGTGCCGCATTGCGTAATCCGAAAGGCATTCTTAAGTACTCAAAAAGTCCGAAAGGTGTGATGATGGCTGTTTTTTCTATATCTTTAACAGGAATACAGTGGTATGCTTTGCGTATATCTATCTTGCTTAGTATCTTCTTATTTTCTAATATGTATGTAAAGTCAGTTAATCTTGGTAGTGGGTATTTGTCCGGTACTGTCGTGCTATTGAGCATTCGATAGTCTCCGCACGGTCTCCATTCGCCATTTTTCTTTTTTACCATATGTAATGGGCTTGCCCATGGGCTATCTGACGGTCGGCAAATTCCGAGCTCTATCATATTTTGAAATTCCTTTTTGGCTATGTCGTATTTTTCTGGAGGTAATGGTCTTGCCCGAGCTGCGACGGGTGGTCCTGTAGTGATAATGTGGTGTTCAATCTTATGTTTGGGCGCATTGCGTAGAGAGGACTCTTTCTTGATGTCTTCGTATTTGTTTAAAAGTTGCGTAATACGTGAATTCGTTCCCACTGCGATAGTACGAATTGTTTGTTGTGTCGCTTTTTCTGAAGTTACATGCGTTGTCAGCTCTGTAACTTTGTCGATAAGTTTGCGACCTGCTATGTCGACTAATAGTTTATAGTGCTCTAGAAAATCTGCTCCAATTATTGGTTGTGTAACATCGGCGATTATAAAATTCCATTTATAACATCGTTGTAGTCCTAAATTCAAGGTAAGCGTCTTCTCGCCGTAAGTCCTAATTTTAGTCCCATTTGCAGCGTATAGTGTGTATTGTTCATTTTGTAAAATTGAATATCTCTGTTGCTTGCTAATGACTGAAATATTTGCGCCCGTGTCAATCAAAAACTTCATACCACTTTTTCGGTCGGTAATGGTGAGGCGATTGGATGGGTGGATTGCACAGAGTTTCGCCGTTGTCTGTGCTCTTATTCGTTTCCCTGGTTCCGTACGTAAGTCATTGGTTTCCAACCGCATGGTTTAATGCAGTTCCTTGCATATTTTCCGAATCTTTCGTGGTAGTAACAAAATCGATTTGCTCCTCTATAGTTTGTTCTCGGCCTCATAATCGGGAATTGTTGACGTTTCTTGAAATGATTGTGCGTGCTGGGTCGATAGCCATATTGACCTTGCTGAATTGCGTCAATATCTATCTGTAATTTTGCTAGCTGGGCTAAAATGCATGCTGTATTGTTGTCGTTTGAAGTGTCTTTGCTAACAGCTGATATTTCGGTTACTTTTGAATTCATTATTATTTTGTCTGCAATTTGGCTCAGTTTGTCAATTTCCATGTCTTCCGTAACTGCTAGAACCGTAGTAACTGATGTTGGTAAAAGCCTGAACCATAGTAGTTTAATTGTTTCGTCACTGATTTTTCCTCTCCCGAGGACTCGCATTTGACGTAATAACTGCGAAGGTTTTTGATCACCGAGTTCTGTCTCTGATATTAATTTTTGAAACTGTCGCTGTTCTGTTTCTTCGTAACAATCAATTAAACGTTCCTTGATGTTTTTATATTTATCTGTAGTCGGTGGTGAAGTGATTAGGTCACTAACTTGTAGTATTTCTTCCTTGGATAATTTTGCTATTACTGTACAGTATTTGTATTCGTCTCCTTGCTTCTGTGGTGCTAATATGGCTTCTAGTTGCGTGAACCATAATCTTGGTTGGTCTTTCCAAAATTCCGGAATGCGAGATAAAACCGAGGTGCCAGCAGCTACTTCAAGTGTTCCTTGCTGATTTATGTTCGCCTTGCATGGTGATTGTGCCATGTTTCTTGCTGCGTATTCGTTCGTCGGGGTCACCAATTTGCCAAACTTCTTGGCAGTATATGATTAGGTATAAATGAGACAAAGTTGTAGTATAGTCTGGTTATAATTATCCAAAGGTGCATCTTATATACTAACGACTACGTGTTGATAACGGATAGTAGAAACATTTAATAGATATTGAACGTGCGATAAAGATCATAAGATTGCGATGTAGATTGTAGATACAGCACAAAGATATTGTACTGTAACACTACTCAAAGGTGCTACTTGCCCGATAATAGTGATGGAGGTATATAATTACGTTATTAAAATTTTTTAAATAATGTTGCTTAGCAGACATTCTCCGTGTCGATAAGTTTATTGGTGTTCGTCCACAGTTAACCTTCGGATGACAACAGGGGTGACCCATCACCCCATTACCCGAGAAAAGTTTCAATATTTAGTTGGTATTGGTTTTGTCTCTTTCTAACGTTCGATCTATTCTCTAATTGAAGTGAATGCAATCAGTCGCACGCGTCGACGTGCCCGCGGTAAGTTGTTGTTTTCGTAATATTAACATTGCTGGGGTGACTTGTCACCCCTGTTGCTTTCTACGTAAGTATTTTTTGTGGTACTCTTAGAATTGTTTGATATTTTAGGTATAAATGGCTTCGATTTCGGATGACGAGATTGAAAACTATTTGCAAGGTATTGTTGATGCTAGCTCGGATGACAAGTGCCGTTTAGAAGATGGTGATGTGCCTGAAAATGATGATAATGTTTCGGTGCACTCGGAGGTCGAGGACATTATTTCAAATGATGAGAATAGTGACGACGAGGATGTGCCGCTGGCACAATTACGCACTAAGCATCCCAACACTCCTGCCAATAAGTTCGGGAGCAGTTATCTGAAGAAATTAGCTTTACAATTGGCTGAACCGCACATGAGGCGTCGTTTGAGTACAAATTTGCCACGAGAATTAGGAGCCACTTTACGTGATATTCTAAGTATAAAACAGGCAACTCCAGAAAGTGAGCCCCCTGCAAAGTTACAGAAACAAGCAAGATGTGCACTATGTCCAAGAAAACGGGACAAAAAAGTTAAAACTTTTTGCACAAAATGTCATCAGCTCGCCTGCACTAAATATCGTAAGGATGTTTGCTAAACTGCCTTTAACCAAGAAATAAAATAAATAAATTATAAGTGCCACAATTAACACATTTATTTTTAATTGTATAAGTGATTGATTTCGTGATTGAGATCGTTTCCTTACACACTGCTGTTTTATTTCACTTTAAAAGATAGGGTAATGCGTCACCCCTATTGCCTTTTATGAATACAAAAATAGTGTTGCCTGCCGAAGGTTAACTGATGGCCGATACTTACAAACACAACGATACTTACTAAAGTGGAGTCGTCGGTGGCCACCGAGTTGGTATCGTCGAGCCCTTCTCGCTTTTTTCTCGACCGTTTGCTTTGCGACGCGTCAAATACTTTTGTCAATTTTTTGCTATCGCCCGACTGACAGTCCATCGTAAATAGTCAAACGGATCTCGAGACATTGGTTGTCAATAATCCTAATTTATTCTACTGATCTCATCACTGATTCAATTGTACAATTTAAATACTAATTTTAAGTTAGGGATCCAAATGTAAAATTGTGTATGTAAAGTCAAATAATCAAGAACTGTCATGTCTTACTTTTGACCAAAGAATTCAATTTGAACTTTTAAATAAATTGAAAAGGTCAGGTTCTTGCCTGCCAGGAATATGGCGAATATATATTTAACCTCTGAAATCGCAGTTTTCCCTACATTAAATTTTCTAATTTCGTGATTCTTATACAAATATAATCGTTATTTTTATTTAGAGAAAATACAATATACAAATATTTAATCTGTGAAGTCTTAATAGTCCAGCCATAATTAAAATTCGATCGTGTCTGATCACCGGTGTGACGCTGCGGCTTAATAGGTTAATAGCATGTTTTATTAATAATCTACAGCTATTATTTTAAAACAGTGTTGTGATTATGATAATGCCATTATGATCGTTATTTTTGATTATTTCCTCGCGTATTATTATATACAGATTAGCCATAATTACATGAAAATGAACACCATTATGAATTTTCTTCACACAAACCGACAATTTCCTATGAAATTGATATGAATATACCTATGTACTCTGATCAAAAACCTACCCAAACTATAGACATTAGGTATAGAAAATATTAAATATTTTCTGTGTGAAATATTATATGCATAAGTGATGTATATACACATCACTTACGCATATAATATCTCACTTTACGTTACCATTTACGATGCCAGGTTGGGACTGGGTAATTAAATCGATCTATTTTGCGGCTCTACATCATCATAGCCGTGTTAAATGAAGCTTAACATTTTGTACAGACGGTATGATTGCGGGTAGGACTATATAATTTATATTTTTCAAGAAATAACATCACTTAAAATAGCTTTTCGTGTACATATTTTCAAAAATAGATTTTTAACGCCTGTTGATTTTTATTATTCTCACTGTAAATTTGATCTTATTTATTCAACGTTGCGGCGCTTAATTATTTTACCAAAAAAATCATATTGATCAAATTACTATGTCAAATTGCGACACTTTTATAAATTAGTTTAGATTTATCTTGCGTTAGCAAAAAGTTTTAAGCAATGCGGCACAAATCAAGTGTATTATGAACTAACACATATTAATTTTAGTTAGTGACATGCTCGTGATTGCAAAATAAACATGAAAATAAGATCTGAGCGCTTCTGCATTAATTAAGTCTGAATCAATTTAGCTTTGGTAATAAAGGTAGACAAAATTATAAAATGCCAATTCAAGAAAAAAAATAAAATTCAGATTCAATTTCAATATATTATAGATTATTGTAATTCACATTAAACTTAATTAAACTTATAGCCCACATAAGCTCCTCTCACACTCTCCACTACGTTTTCTCTTATAGACAAAGGCGCTAAAGGTACTCGGTATAAAATCTCCATCATAAAACCAATAAACAGATTCAAGTCCCATTTTATTATAAAAATCAAAATTACGTGTTATAATACATCTTTTTCACAATCGAACAATAGAAATCGATTATAGCACATTGACATTCTTGTTGTAAATAAATCATCATGGACATAAATAACAAAATCGGATCGTACAGCCTAACACTTGAGACACCGCTACAACGAGCTCGGGGTCGCGAGAAGTCAGCGGCGCGTCCGAGCGCCCGTATCACTATATGTACACGTCACGTACCGACAGGTAGGTAGTTCATCAGTCAGTCAGTCAGTCGCCGCACTACTCCGCGGGCGCGTCCTCCCGCGCCGGCTGGCTGCAGTGGAACAGCACGTCGGCGAGCTCGTGCGCCACCTTCTGGTCCAGGATCTGCGACATGACGAGCGACAGCAAGCGGCGCTCGTGGCGCCGGATGAGCGGGCGGTTCTCCGCGTGCTCGGCCAGGCGCAGCAGCGTGGCGGCGGCGCGCCGCAGCATGTCCAGCGACGTGCCCATGGCGTCGGGGTTGTCGCGCAGCGCCGCCACGCCGTGCTGGTTGGCCACGCCTAGCGCCGTCTGCTCCGCGCGCTCGATGAAGGCCACCAGTTGCGCCACGGCCGGCGCGTGCAGCGCCACGTCCCGCGCCGCGCCTCCGCCCGCGCCCGCCAGGTAGTGTAGTAGGTTGACGGCGAACTCGCGCACCACGGGCCGCTCCGGCCGGCACAGGTCGCGCGCCAGCCCCGCGCATAGCGCTGCGATACGCCCGCGCGGTGGCGTAGCCAGCACCAGGTCCACGTTGGCGTCCGTCACGCACAGCTTGCACAGCGCCTCCAGCGCCAGGCGGCGCGGCGACAGCGGCGAGGCGGCGCCGGCGGCAGGCGGCGCGTCGCCCGCCACGGCGGCGGGGCACACGCTCCAGTGCAGCAGCCCGTCCAGCAGCGGGCGCGCTACGGCCTCGGGTTGGCCCGACAGCTCTACGCCGCCCGCGATGTTGGCGCAGCACACGAGCGCATCCTCGCGCAGCTGCGCCAGCGCGTCCCACCACCACTCGGCACCGCCGCGCAGGCTCGAGCAGCAGGCGGACGCGTCGGCGTCGTCGCGCGCCGCACGCTCGTAGGCGCGCGCGCGCGCGGCCCGCGGCGCGTGCTCGTGGTGCAGCAGCAGCAGCTTGCCGGCCAGCGCCAGGAACGCGCCGGAGCGCGAGAACTCGGCCTCGTTGCCGGGCACGAACGTGAGCCCGCGCAGGATGTTGGACAGCGCCACGCAGCGGCGCGCGAGCGCGTCGCGCGACTCGTCTACAAGGTTGAGGCTGGGCTCGTCGCGCGTGTAGCACTCGTCTTCGTAGTCCTCGAGGCGGCGGCGTTTGAGCACGCCGGCGGGGTCACGCACGGCCAACGCGGGGCGGCGCTCGGGTTCCAGCTCCATAGGCTCGGGCGCCAGGTTGTCGCGCTCGCCGGCGGCGGGCGCAGGCGCGGGCGCGGCGGGCGGGTCGGGCGGCGCCGCGTCGGGCTCGGGCTTGAGGCGCGGCTCGGCGGCGGGCGGGGAAGGCGCGCGCGCGCCGGCCATGACGCGCACGAAGGGCAGGTGCAGGAACTCGCCGCGGAAGCACGGCACAACGTGCGCGGCGCCGCCGGAGTCGCCGCCGAACTGCCAGGGTTCCAGCACGTCCTCCACGTTCTCGTTGTCCTTGCCCTCGTCCTCAGGCGCGAACAGCTCCTCGTCGGACTTAAACATTACGGGGTGCCTCCGGCGCGACTCGAGCGTGAAGTTCTCGCCGGATAGGACTCGCACGCGGTCGGCGGGGTCGGGCGGTTCCCGGGGTTCTTTCTTCGTTTTTACTGGCTTAACTACGGGCTCGGGGCTCCGTGGCGGCGCATACCAGGGCCCCTCGTCGTTCGAGGGCGAGTCGAATACGTCGCTGAGACTCTTGTGGAAGTGCTCTAATAATAAGTCGAGGAGGCCCGGCATGTGCTGGAGCCCAAAATAGCCTATACAGTTGTCATCGAAGAGGAGAATGTTGAGTATATCTAACGCCCAACACGTCTCGGCCAGCAGGCCAGACCTGAGGGCCATCATGATCCGCCAGGCGTCCACCGGCGCCACGTCAGCCTTGGTGAGGCGGCGCCGCTTCTCGCCCGTGGGCACGGCCGCCTCCACGCACTCGGCGGGGAATGTCAGCTCTCGTTTTAACTGCCCTGCAGCGTTTAACGTCGGAGCCGAATTCTGCAAAATAACATCACAATTATGTTTCAAAATGAGTCTTTGGCATGAAGGTAACGTACAAATTTTACAAATACATTTCTTCATTCCAATTAAATGATTTATTTTTGTCATTGTGTTTACAGTATCTGCATAATTGGTTAATAACCATTGTCCAAATATTAGATAGACTTGGTAGCTTGCATAAAGAATACTTTCACACGCACATACAATCAGCTATACAGCACACACGCACACTTTTAATACAGTCCACTTGTGTGTCTAGTCTTAATACATTTTTAGTACAAATAAAAGTGTGAGTCTATCTGGCAGCCCCAACGAGATTTATCAACAGGTGATAATTTTTCATAAAGACGTTATTTTGTACCTCCTGTTTGAAAATAAGATATATTTTGTACCTCAATAGTTTTTGATTGAATGACGTTTTTATGAAATGTCCATCTAGCGGACGGCTAATGATTATTTTTATTGTTATTATACTTTCAGATCGCCCAATAGTGCTCGGAGCTAGAAACTATTATGTGCCTTACAAATCCAAAATTTCGACTTTCCGTGAGCAATACTTCAGAAGATATTTTATATTATTAATGGATACATTGACTGTGAGAAGTTCTTGGCAAACATACACTTTGTCGTCCCGCGTCCGGGGAGCCGCCTTTGCAACCGAAAAACTATTTAGCTTCCAAGAGCTCGAACTAATGTAGGTAGTCACAGTCCTCTGTATAGAATGGGAAAATTCTATAATGACATTCACGCTAATTTCGATATCTTCACAAGTTGGCTAGCCTTAGCAAGGAGGGAAATACATAAAGCGATTAATAACTGACACTGTACTTAAATTTTAAATTTGTAATTATTTTAGTTTTGACGAAGCTTCTTAAAAGCCATTTCCATCTATTTTTTTTTTGTTATTTTAGTGTATATTATTTTTAAATGTGTATTTAAGCCTGCAGAGTATATGTGAATGCTGTGCTCACTATTTTAGAGGGCATACAATGTAATGATTTTGGTTTATAGTTATTTATTAAGTTTTTTTTATGCTTTCAGTTTGTGCGCCAAATAATAAAAAAATAAAAAATATTCGTTATTTACACAAACGCCCAGTGGCCCTTTTTTAAATATTATTCTTTTATATACCACTGCAAGGAATTTTGTAAACTTAGTGTGAAATAGTAGTCTTCAAATCCGCTATATTAAGATAGCACGTTACGGACTAGAAACTATATTTTTCTAGCGTGCTATTTTATACGCTACGTTATAACGCGCTGCGTGGGCAGCTAGTAGCGTTACAGAATATGGTAGCGGGAGCATTGGAGAATATAACCTTGAAATGCGCTACTTCAACTGTGAGGCGTGTAAAAGTATAGTAAGTAATAGGCAAAATAAATTCAATGAACTTTCCTTCATACTTTTGAGGCATAGGACTGAGGCATAGAATTGATTGACTGTGACTATTGAATAATAATAATGATGATTTCTAGAATAATAAAGTAATTATAGTCGCATTTAAAAGTTTATTAATACGTAACTCGCATGAGCCGGCCGGAATAGTATAGTAACGTAAACAACGATAATACGTCATACAGCGAGCGGTAGCAAGCGGCGAGTGGTGGCGACTCGCCGCTCGACCATGTTTGTAAATAATATACTTAACACAACACAAAGATGACAAACGATATAAAATAATAATAATAATAGCGTCCACGGTACCAATATGACAACAATACAATTTTTATTTTTTTATTTTTTTGCACCCCAGTTAAATCTAACAACTTAATTATCTCAAAAATACACATTAATGTTAGCGACTGTAACTTCACTACATAGTTATATAGCACTTGAAAGTATGTTAGCTGTAGGAGATGTGAGCGAAGTCATCATTCACTTCTGCATTTCGATAATTGGGTAAGCAGCACGACAACGAGTGAGAGCATAACTACACCGAGTGAGTCAGCAATTAATGTGAGTAGACCTATTTCAACTAACTTCTCAAGTAGAGAATTAAACGCGAGTCGTGTTTAGCTAACAACTATATCTGTTTGGGCATATAACGAGAATGGTTATAAACAACAATTGACGGAATTATTAGACCAAGGGTCGCAGGCGTGTTTTATTAGTGAGTCAGTTGTACAGTTACTTGGACTTACACGAAAAAGTGTTAGTGGTACTGTGTCGGGTATAGGAGACGGCGGTCACACTAGTATAAAGCATATGGTTTCACTTCAAGTGCAGTCACGTCATAATACCGAGGCTACATTCCAAGTAAATGCCTATGGGTTGCGATCCTTTCTTCCATCAACTGAATTGCAAAGACCTGATTGGCTTGATTTTGATAAAATACCATTAGCTGATCGAGGTTACGGGAAACCAGGCAAAATAGATATTCTCTTTGGGGCTGAAGTATATAGTGAGGTTTAATTGGACGGTGTTGTATGTCACAATAAATTATTGGCACAAAACACTACCTTAGGTTGGGTATTATCGAGGATGGTGCCAGATTCAACTTCAGTTAGCAGAAGTGTAGTTAACATGCATTTAAACGTGAGCGGAGATGAGCTGCTTAAGAAATTTTGGGAGTTGGAAAATGAACCAAACTGTATACAGAAGAGAATGAGCAAAATCGAACCGTGTGAGGAATTCTATGATAGGACAACTACAAGAGATGAAGAAGTTATGTTCATCGTCTAGTTACCTTTTAACAAAGAAGATCCAGAGTGTCAGTATGGACAATCAATATTAGCAGCTACAAGAAGATGGTATTTGTTAGAAAAGAGACTACAAAGAAATCCTTCCTTAAAAGAAGAATACAACAAGGTTCTGCAGGAATATATAACAATGAATCATTTTACACCCGTGAACGATACAGACATAGATAACCCTAAGGCCATTTATCTCCTCCACACCATACTGTAGTAAAAGAAGACAAGGATACAACAAAAGTACATGTTGTTTTCGATGGTTATTGTAATGGAGTCAACAACTTTTCTCTCAATGATAATCTTTTGGTTGATCCCAAGATACAACGGGACTTGCGTCACATTTTAATGAGTTGGCGAAGTCATAGGATCTCTATAGTTGCAGATATAGTCAAGATGTACGGAATGGTGAAAGTGAATTATCAGGATACAGTCTACCAAAGTATAGAGTGGAGAACACAAATACATGAGCCACTTCAAGCTTCTGCGACTGACCTTTGGTACTGCTTGTGCACCTTACTTAGCAGTTAAACACTTCAGAAATTAGCTGATATAGAACATGACAGATACCCAATAGCAGCAGAAATTACTAAGAGAGATTTTTATGTATGATCTTATGATGGGCTGTGAGACCCTAGCAGAGGCTATACATATTTACAGAGACTTGAGCAAGTTGAGTTGTGGCGGATTCAAACTTCAAAAATGTAGTAGCAATAATAAAGAATTATTAACACACATTGAGGAGAAACACAAGCACCAAAGCAATGAGTTGTTACGTATAAAAACATCAACTATTATAAGGTACTTGGTTTAGCGTGGCATAGAAAGTTAAATTATTTTCAGTACACGTTAGACTTACCAGACCTAAACGGACCCATATCTAAACGTCAAGTTTTGTCAGATGTGGCTTGACTTTACGATCCGTTAGGGTGGATTGCCCCCGTAATAATCACTGCAACAATGTTTATGCAAAAAGTGTGGAAATCAAAGCTTGATTGGGATGATGTACTGAGTACCGAATTGTATGAAGAATGGGTATATTTTCGTACAAGTTTAAAACGTCTAAGAGATATTAACATACCAAGGTGGCTACATAACAGTATAGGTTCAAAGGTTGAGTTGCATGCATTTGCTGACGCTTCTAGGTTGGCATATGGTGCTGTATACATGCGGATTGATAATGGAGAGAATAAAATCAGTGTCAAATTAGTCACCGCCAAAAGCGAAGTTGCGCCTATAGAGAAGGAGGTGTCCATTCCAAGGCTGGAACTCTGTGGTGCAGTCTTAGCAGCAAAATTACTTTACGAAGTTGCACAAGTAATGCATATTGCTAAAGAGAATTGGTATGCACGGTCTGATTCAACAATAGTCTTGGCTTGGTTGAGAGGAGGATTTAACCGCTGGACTACATTCATGAGTAATCGAGTATCAGAAATTCTTAATATTTTAGAGTACAGTCAATGGAGGCATCTTACTACATATATGAATCCAGCAGATTGTATATCAAGAGGCTTACCTGCTAAAGATCTGGTTAAACATTCACTCTGGTGGTCAGGCCGTTCTTGGCTTTCACAAATAAATATAGAGATTGATAACACAGTCATTGAAGACTCGTGAAGAAGAGAGACATACATGTTTAACTGTTTCATCTGATATGTTTTCGTCACTAAATAAAACTTTAAAACCTATATCTTACTGAAGAAGGGTATGGCACAATTTAAGATTACCTAAAGAAAAGCGTATAAAATATTCCAAATTAATAACGACTTCTCAAAATTAATCAGAGTTTAGAGATTTGTATCAAACAAGTTCAAGAAGAGTTTCTGTGACGAGATAAAACAGTTAAAGATGCAAAAATTCGTACTCAAGCGAAGTAAGCTCCGCACTCTGTCCCATTTTAGATATAAAAATGAGATACTAAGGGTTGGTGTTCGTATTGAGCAGTCAGTAGTCCAATATGATACAAAGCACCCAATAATTTTACCTGGTAAGAGCCATCTTACCAAGCTTATAATTAGTGAGGCTCATATCAAAACCCTTTATGGCGGACCACAAGCTATGTTGTATTATATCAGAAAAAAATACTGCATATTGAGAGGAAAAGATGCCGTGAAAATGCACTATAGACCATGTGTAAAATGTTTGAGATATTCTAAATTGAAAAATAATCAACTAATGGGTCAAATACCTTAGGTTTGGTTAATACCAAACCGACCTTTTAAAACATCTGGCTGTGCCTACATGGGCCCAATTAATGTGAAGTTTTCACCTGGTAGAGGAGCAAAGTCATACAACGGTTATGTCTGTTTATTTATTTGCATGGTAATAAGATCAATTCATTTAGAGGTAGTAACAGATCTAACATCAAAGGCTTTCATTGCAACTTTCAAAAGATTTACAGCAAGAAGAGGTCACTGTAGAGATTTATTTAGCGACAATGGTACTAACTTGTTGGTGCCAATAAACAACTTCGTGAGATGTTTGATAGTGCCAAGTCAACGATTCCTAGTGAAATAGAGGCGTTATTAAATTTAGAGCAAACAACGTGGCACTTCATACCTCCACATGCACCTAACTCTGGAGGACTGTGTGAGGCTGGCGTACGTAGCGTTAAACACATTTGCACAAGTCTACTACTCTCACTTACGAAGAATTGTCTACTGTCTTAGTCCAGGTCGAGGCGTGTTTAGATTCGCGTCCCATAGCTGCTATGAGTGATAACCCTAACGATCCTCAGGCTTTGACACCCGGTCATTTTCTTGTAGGTGAGCCACTGGTAAGTATTCCTGAGACAGATTACTCTTATAGTAATGTGGTAGGTCTCGACAGATGGAAATTAACACAAAAAATACTTAATAACTTTTGGAAGCGGTGAAATAAAGAGTATTTAGTTAACCTTAACCAAAGATAAAAATGGAATACTAAAAAAACTGAGCCAGAGGTAGGTGATATAGTTATATTAAAAGATGATAATTTTCCACCTGCAAAGTGGATTCTAGGCAGGATAACAAATAAATACTCAGGACCAGCGCCGGATTAACCACGTAGCAAGAGTAGCAAATGCTACGGGCCCCGCACGAAAGGGGGCCCCGCATATTTAAGCCCACTCATCTCTGCCCGAGCGTAATTTTTTGAGTGAAACTTATTACTTAAGATGTGGTATATTGAATTTACTTGATGTCACAAAAACGTGAAATGTTACAACTTTTCCTAGTAAGACAATCCACGTCAGACAATCGGTACCCGACTATTTCCTTGGCGTATATAAAACACCGAATTTCATAAAGTAAACGCACAAGTTCTACAAAAAGTCGCTCGTATAAATGTGTAGAATTTCAGTTGGCACAATAATCAGCTCTACAAAAAGTCTGACGTATGCAAGCAGTTATACCCGAAAGAATTTGCTACGGGCCCCGCGCTTGCTTCATCCGGCACTGCTCAGGACGTGATAATATTGCTCGTGTTGTATCTATTAAATGTAAAAATGGCTAATTTAATTAAGCGCCCTATGTGTATTACCTAAATAAGTTTTATAAATGCTTTAAATAAGTTATGTGCTAACATGTTTGTTTATACTTACTCCATAAGGTATTAAGTACCTATGTAATCATATAATTATATTTTACATGTACCTACTACTGCAAATAACAACTTTTTATTTTTATATTTCGTAACTTTACTGTGTTGTCTCTACTGTATAAAAGAAAGAATACTTACCGAGTTTTAATTGTAAAGATGTGTCTATAGTTAAATATTTTATCCATAAGCATTGTATTGTTTGTATACTTACATGAACGCTAAATGTAAACCCACCTAGTTATTAATCTAATCTTGATGTAAATTTAAATCATTAGTGATGTAAACAGGCTTTATAAGTTACTAGCTTTTGCGCGCGGCTCCGCCCGCGCGGTACCTACATCAATAAAAAGTAGCCTATGTCCTTCCCCAGGTTTTAAACTATATCTGTACCAAATTTCATTTAAATCGGTTGAGTGGTTTAGCCGTGAAAAGGTAACAGACAGACAGATAGACAGACTTACTTTCGAATTTTTAATATTAGTAAGGATTTGTTATTAACTTATCACCTGATACCATGATGGGCAGTTTAGTGCTTATTAATTATGTTTGTGAAATTGCCATTCATTCTATTTACTTCATAGTAAAAAATATTCTCCTTATAAGGTTTTTAATATGTCTATGGCAAAACATTTTTTATTCTAGTGTATACACTATATGACACATACACTTGATCCTTACATTGTATTAAATGTATTGTTTAGAATTGTTAAATTAATTTGATTTGTATTAAAGCACTACGTACTTTGGTGGGCGGCATGTCCAAATATTAGATAGACTTGGTAGCTTGCATAAAGAATCCTTTCACACGCACATACGATCAGCAATACAGCACACACGCACACTTTCAATACAGTCCACTTGTTTGTCTAGTCTTAACTTAATATATTTTTTAGTACAAATAAAAGCATCAAAGAGTCCGGACGTATTACAGTGTTTTTATTTCACCCAACTATAGTTGAAGACCTTGTTACATTACACAAACATTATGATTTGATATACAGCGTGTAACAGAAATGTGCGATTATGTTTTAGGACCGTAATGTATATTGTTTGGGTAGTGAAACTTACAGGTGAGGATGCCGCAGAGGTGGAGTACGTGCCGTCCTGTGTCGGTGGTCGAGGTGCTCCGCCCCACGCTGGCGCTCCGCCAGGCTGTAACGTGATAGAACAATATGATTTATACATATCTATTTATTATAAAGCGATTAAACTTAGGCTTTGAAAATTTCATAAAATACTGTTCTATTAAATGTTTTTTTTTACTTTAAGAAATAAGATGCAAAGGAATCAGAAACGTGAGTAGGATCGTTGCGAAAATAGTTTTTAAAAGATATAATTGTGGTCTGTTAAGCCTGTAGTTAGAAGTGGTCGTGTATAGTTACCGGCGGCTGGTAGGGCGGGTGCGCCCACTGCTGCGCGCCGGGCGGCGGGCGCCAGGGTGCGGCGGGCGCGGGCGGTTGCGGCGCACGCGGGAACGCGCCGCCCCACGCGCCGCCGAAGCGCGGCGCCGTGCCCGCGCCCGGCGCCGCGCCCGCCGCGCCCGCGCCCGCGCCGCCTGCGCCCGCTCCGCCGTACTGCGCATCGCCCTTGGCGAAATCAGGGTGCCGCCGCGGCGCGCCGCCGCCAGCGCCCGCGCCCGCGACGAGCTGCTTAGCGCCACCGTACTGTGGACACGCGCCCGCAAGGTTAGGCCGAGCCGCCCGAGCCGAGCCCGCACCTCCCGCCGCGAGACTCCCCCGAGTCGCGCCGCGGGAGGACGATGCACGTTTGACCGGTCTGTCTGTCGTTGGCTAGCTTAAACTTACATTGTATCTTTGGTACGACGATAATCTATGAGAGCATCGGAGACCATCACGATACAGAAATTAGTTTACAAATTTACTTAACGAGTGTCTCTGCTCGGGTACTAGACTGCTATAACACATATCTAGAATCTAACGAGGAGCAACATTTCCTTAATTCACACAGACAAACGGATCATAACATAGCGAGGCCGATAATTACAGAAAGCGACATTTATAGTAACTTTGTTACACTGGCCGTGCACCCAAATGTGTTGGCTTAAAGATGATTACTTCGTACAAAAGTCGATCGAATATATCGTGGTTGTTAGCACAGAATGTACACAGGTACTTCAGTAAACTAAACCTTGCGATACATTCGTTCGAGTAGTGCTGTAAATAACAAAGCTACGATACCGTTAACTTACAGCTAAGCTTACATGATTTGTGTGAATTGAATGCATGCACAATGATTTAGTGACCAAAATTGTTCTTATAAAGCCACCACCACACACTCTAAACCTTAACTTCCATGTTTTGATTACTTTGGTTAAATTTTGAAGGAGTTTAGCGGACGAGTTTGATTTGTTCGATCGCCGCAGTCTCGCGACTGACGACGACGACCTCGGTAAAGCCAATTAATCACACCGCAAGCCAAAATTTTGTTAAACAAAAATAGAAGAAAAAAATTAACAGTGATAGCTTAAAATTTTGTCAAACGAGTGGGTATTATTTGAAAATAAAAAAAAAATTAAATGAAGCCAAAACCACGAATGAGATTTGCCCCTTACAGCGATAATCGTTCCCTAAGGTAAACTATCCTACGAGTTGATATTATGGTATAATTACATTCGTAACACTTACTATAAGATATTGACAAATATGGAGTTGTTTTTGTCATACATTATTATTGGCTCAATATTTATCATAAACATGTATCATATTATATTTTTATATCCATATAAAGTTCAAACACATTTATTAGAAAAATATTATTAACAGAACAATGTCTATTGCAACATTGACCATTTTAAGTTACCTAATATGCTAGCTAAAAATAATAAAATTGATTGATAAACATAATTACTTGACGTCTAAGTGCCGAAGACGTTTAACTAGTTGAAAGGGGTTGTATTGTATATATAATTAGAGATTATGTCTGTTAGAATGAACGAGAATCGCTAGGGGGCACGCGTGACCATTTCCGTGCGGGTGAGAATGAACCGGTCGCCAATCGATGGGAAGCGGTGTTGAGTGCGTGGTACAAACGGGGCGTCCGTACGTAGGGTCTGGGGCTGGGCGGCAGCGGCGCCACCAGCTGTCGCGCCAGCTGCGAGTTCAATAAGTTACCCGCGCTCGCGCCGGCGCCGCCCGACATCTACACCCAAACAGACAACGTCTCACTCCACCATCCGGGGGACGCTCGCGTCTAGCGTCGCGACGTACGAGCGCAACCTCTGACGACACCATTTGACGCAGCTCATGGATCCGCTCAGCATCACTAATTATACCTAACGTCTCTCAGAGTAAGCGTTAAGTAGTCGTTCGGATATAACAATTTAATGTATTTTTTTCACTGTGGCAATGCCACTGGTTACCGTAAACAAATTCATTAAATTTATTAAAAATAAGGTATAAATTGCAACAAGCTAATAAAGGATTATTAATAGTTTTCATAATAACTCATCAAACAAAATATAAAAGAATTACAATCTTTATATTCATCACTACCTAATAATGAAATACTAAAAACGCCCAAGGATGTATGACACAACGGACATCCGATTGTTTGTTAAGATTTCTATTGCTGGAACCCTATCATAATTATTTCAGTATTATTGCACGTCCAGCGAGCAGATCCATAGCCGCAGTCAAATCAGCTCGTCAGACAAAGGGCCTTTATCCTAGTATGTCTATTACATCGCAACTATTCTTGGAAATGTAATTAGACAACTAGCATTTCAAACCGTTTCACAATGCGCTTGTGTAATGGGCCTTAAAACATTATGGTGTACATGGATGACAACATAATATTTGAAATTAAACTTAACACTTAGAAACAATTGATGAATATCGTCAGTAATCTGTCTAATAAAATTTATAATCGTTGAACATTTTGTTAGTTTAATGCCTATTTATTATCTAAGACGGCACTAAATTACTGTGGATGTTGTTCAATAGTGTTCATTATGTCAGAATACTGATACCTTTGCTAGGAATTAGATAGTAAATAATACATGGCGAGTATATAATTGAACATCAACCGTATTGTAATAGTGCAATACGTAAGCACAATATAAATTAACGTGAAGGATAAATAATCCTTACATGCCAGTCATGCAGGACGATCAATATTTAGGCTGGCTACTTTACTTTATTTTGCATCTATTCACATTCCGAGTAGATTTTGATTACATAGAAAATGTACACATAATATATCTATATTAAAAATGTTACGAAAACTTAAGTTTGACACTTTAAAAAAACATTAATAACATATTTTAATCTTTTACACTTAATTTATTTTATATAAACTAAGTCGCCTACTTAACCTATTCATGCCAAATCATTATATATTTTTGAGGTAACTTTGACAATGTGCCTAATTTTGAAACAATATTTAACTAATAGGTATATACAGGTGCCGATTAATTCACCAGCAATTTTGGAAAAGTAATTGAGACCTCGATGTTCCATCGATATCAGCGAAAAAGTAGCTTAATTTTTTTATAACATTTTTATATTAAGCTATCGATCCCGATAAAGCGCGGGCGTCATCGACCTTCGTCGGTGATACGACAGCTCGCATGCGGTCAAAAGACACAGGCGAAGCATTAGATTAATGTACCATTAGGTACGCATCTTATCTGCGTCCGTTTGGAATGAATACTATCATCATCTTATGATTTGTAGCGATAAAGTAATTACAACATTTTTATACATAATATATGTATATAAATTAACCCGTACTACACGATACTAAAGTATTGCAGGTGATTAAATCTGCACCTTGTACAGTCAAAGTTGCTTCAAATTCTACACCGTACACGTGACACAAATGTATAACCAAACAACACGTCAAATATTGTTCTGTGAAATTTTAAGACTCTTATTCGTATTTGTTATTATGATACATACATACATATATAGATTCACTTCTGTTTCCCAGAGAGGTAAGCAGAGACTACGTATTTTCATTTGCTACGATCCTGACACACTTCTCTGGCTTCATTCACTTTCATCACATTCCTCATACAAAACCCGTCGGTTCAAGGAGCTCTTAACATGGCCTTTGTCCAGAACGCCTCCGATCTGATCGAGAAACGTTCGCCTAGGTTTTTCTCTTGCGACTGTTCCATTCACACTAGCCTTATAAACTTTCTTAGTCAGTCTTTCCTCGTCCATTCTTTCTACATGTCCAAACCAGCTTCTTAACATACCCTTTTCTATTCTTGTCACTATATCCATTTTCATGCCGCATCTCTCTTTAATCACACTATTCCTTATTCTATCTTTCAGAGTCACACCACATCTGCTTCTCAGCGCTCTCATTTCTACAGCATTTATTCTGCTCTCGTGCTTCTTTTGCCATTCCCAACTTTCACTTCCATACATAAGTGTGGCACTAATAGTCCTCTATGAGCAGCCAAACGTGCCTTTTCGGATACATTTCGACTGTTTATAAAAGCGCTATCTTAATAAAATGAGAATAGGAGTTAAAAAAGACGTAACAGATGTTTTAGTAGATGAGGATGGGATGTAATGTATAGAAAGCACAGTTTAGGGATGTTTGGAAATAATTAACTGAGGCGTAGGATGTAATTTTAGTTGAGGATGCAAATGACTTAAACGATGTAGTAGTTAAATAGTTAAAATTGCATTTCACATATCTTTAAAAAAAAATACGCAGCTATATATTACAATTAATACATTTAACTTATTTCATCGCTGTTTATAAGATCACTTATTTCATTTTAAGTGTCTTATAAATTTTAGTTTTACTGTGCCTCACTTACAAATGTTATTTTCCTTTCGTGCTTAACAATCACCTTCATGACGTCTTTTTAAAAGTCTTTACTTTTATATTGCATTTATATTAAGCTGAAGTTCATAAATTTGGTTCATATACTTCAAACGCATAAACATCCTTAGCAACATAGTTTGGATGTTTAGCCTATTTCAATCTCATAAAACAAAAAGGTACACAAACGGTTCATTGACATGACCATAGACATTTTAGTGATGTCCAATTGTAGCTTCAATTGTAAATAAATTAATTATGTAATCGAATCATTCGATTTGATGCAGCGAAAGAGTTAAAAATGACATAGACACTGCTACAGTTATATCTTATCGCACTATAATTGTACTAATCATTTCTATCACATACACACAACACCATCTAGCCCAAACTAACCGATGGATACTAGACAATGGATAAATATATATAATTATTATATTATATACTTTTTTTTGTAAATACTTACATACATACATATATATATATATATATATATATATATATATATATATATATATATATATATATATATATATATATATATATATATATATATATATATATATATATATATATATATATATATATATATATATATATATATATATATATATATATATATATATATATATATATATATATATACACCCAGACCAAGCCAAACATCCATGTTCATGCACACAAATGTTTGACTTGTGCGGGAATCGAACCCGCGACCTCAGGCGTGGGGGTCAGTCACACTAATCACTACGCCATCGAGGTCGTTAGTAATTATTATTAATCAAAGATCTTTACCACTTACAATTAAAGTTAACTAAAAAAATATGCACTCATTTAGGCCACAAAATAATACTTATGAACTTCAAGGGTTATTATAGTGAGCTAATTAAATATTATTGTAGCCAATTATTATCGTTATTTGTTCAATTATTGTAGACAAATGTTGTCGCTTCAAGAAGAAGCACTATCCAAATCAGTATGTAATTAATATTCCGTAAGTAAGCCAAGTCGTCAGCAAAAGCCCACAAAAATAATAAGAGCATTCAACAAAATGGCAGTTTACTTGACGGTCAAGATAGATAATTTATCTATTTTGAATGGTCAAAATGTGTATATGTATATTTCTTTATTTAATTTGGTATTACGGTTGCTTATCACGTTGATTTGCAGTGGCCAGCCGCATACTTTTCGTATTTTTAACTGTCGCACTACGTTTAAATATTGTGTCGCAGAAGACTTTACAAACAACGAACATAAAAACACCCAGACTCGGCAAATAATTTGTGGATCACACAAATGTCTGTCCCGTGTGTGATTCGAACTCATAGCATAGTCTAGTCAACCTTTTCCAAAATGAAAATCTATCCTTTAGAACCTCTCTTTCTACACACGGTATCAGCAACAGTGAACTTTCTTGTAGCACGTAAGTACTTACTTTTACTTTTGCTTGGATTTAATGTCAGTAGTAAACAGATGAATTTAAATTTAAAATTCCTCTAAATACCGTATATTTAATTGCAAATTAATCTTTTTGCATAGCAAATTTCGATTAACTAATTGATTACTAAAAATCTTAAGACTTGAACGAATTATTGTTTGTCGTGCAGCCCTATGCAATCATAAATTATAGATATATTTTCATCTGTCAAATAACCTCAGTCTTCGACTAAGATTTTCAAATTAAATAATCATTTATTAACCAAATGATAATTGCTTTAAAATGCCTTGTAGTATAATGTGAGAACCTTGAAAAAACGGATAAACTTATTCCGAGTAGTTATGATAAATTAAATAAAATTTGGTTTGTGTACATTTTCATCCGAATGGATTGGAAAGGACTATAGAGAATTTGCGAATGCGGTCGGATGTATCCGTATACGCGCATAGTGGGTGAGGGTGTCACGTGTACGGCGCAGTATCGAGATGGGGTGGAGTGGGGACAGTAGGTAGTGGAGATAGAGAGGAGCGTACCTCGATGGGCGGCTGCTGCGGCGAGATGGGCGGGTGCGGCGGATGTGGCGGGTGCGGCGGGTGTGGCGGGTGCGGCGCGTGCGGCGCGTGCGGTGCGTGCGGCGCGTGCGGCGCGTGGGGCGCATGCGGCGCGTGCGGCGCCTGGTGCGGCGGCGCGTGCGGTGGCGCGTGCGGCGCGTGCTGCTGCAGCGGCGGGTGCGGGTGCGGCGCATGTGGCGCGTGCTGTGGCGGGTGCGGCGCGCGGTAGTACTCGGGGTAGGGCGCCGCGGGCGGCGGCGTGCCGGCGCCCGGCGCGCCGCCCCGGTACGCGCCGCCGTACCCGCCGTACTGGTACTCTCCGCCCGCGCCGCCACGGTAACCCCTGCAACCGACACACATTTTAGTTCCAAGCTCTGGACCGTCAGATCATTTCTAAAATATACATATATTGACAGCGAACATCGCAGTTATCACACTAGTAATAGCAATCGCAATAACTCACCTCTCTCCATCGGGGCCGTACGGTGGATAAACTGGCCTATTTGGCTGGTAGGGGGTACCATATTCGTAACCATATCCTTGTTGGTAACCTGCTGATGAAGTATAACAATTTATTAATATTTGATCGGAACAGCGGACTACATAGAAATCACTACATTGATATTAACATGCATTTGATAAACACTTATACGAATATAATAAAATCATGCTGTTTATGTATTATACAAATAATAACAATAATTATTTTTAAAATTGCTTCAATATTAATTATGCAAAAATATACAAAGATAGCCGTAGCAAGCTAAGTGGGTGAAAAAGGAAATAAAAATATTTAAATCAATATCACTATACGTTCTGGTAACAAGGAACTCTGATCACCAAAGACTGTTATAAAAATATAAAATATTGAGAAAACTGCTTTAGATAATTGTTTTCTTCAACATGGCGTTTGACAACATTGTTTAACTCCTATGTCAAGAATGTTATTTATGAATCTGCATTCTCACACTTCATCTCCATTGACGCCATCGAGATGTGAATATTTAATTGGATGCAGAGCTGAGAACTTAATCTTTGATTGCATGTTATGGCCAATTCAATACCCATGCGCATACATTTAAGGATGCACATTCTCAGGCATTTGATTTGCGGATTTTAATATTATACCATTTTTAACATCCCTATCTGAATATCATCTAAAATAGATACAAAACGCCAGCTTTTAAAAAAAAAAATATTAGGTTCGTTCTTCGAGTTAATAAATATGTACATATACCTATATTTATTTTAAAATATTACATTAAAATTATTATTGAATCAATGACACACATTAGTTAGGTAACAAAATTGATTAGTTTTAAAATCCATAACGATATTAACAATCTTTGGCGAAAAGATGTGGGTTAATACGTGACATGACAGGTATGAGGAGATGTGCACAGTGTTAAGTACCTGGGGGTCTCCTGGGCCCCGGCGGCTCGTCGAACGGGTTGGAGGCGGCGAGGTTGTCCCCGCCCGGCCCGCCGCCTACAACCACACGTCTTTGTACCCACACACGTACCCGAGAGGAAAACTAACCACCATACACAAAGGAACATTTACATGAGGAGAGCTTCTAACACAATCATGGAGACTTCTACGTTGGACTAGAAATACGTAGATAGTCGTTGCCTCGTCAAATACAACCGATATTAAATGAATATTGTAATAATCGCTTGTGGCTATTAAATTGTCGCCTAAATTAAGTTCACGTTTTGTACACATAATATTTGTCTTGAAACCCTCCTCGTATAAAATAACCTTTATAGTAATGTGCCGAGTGTCACAGTGGCTAACGTCACAGAAGTAATCCGACAGAGTGATGTCACACAATTTATATTTACAGTAGAAAACAAAGTCACGCTTCAAGTAAACAACCATGTTAAGTTCCTCACAGATACGACAGTTAGTGTTAGTGGTAAGCGTAATATTATCAGCCGAATGATTTGTTAGGTGTGTCGCCACTCGGAAACGTTAGACAGTTAGTTCGTTTGCACAAATAAAGAAAACAAGCACCGTGTGCTGTCCTTGTCGCACGGTGCGTGCCTGGCACTAACGTCACAAAGTGTGACACGCTTGTCACATTAGTGCGCAGCCTCTATTAGCTAAGTCTATCGAGCTCATTTACAGCGAACGGCGCTAACAATGGGAGACACAATCGCTCTATGAACACCGTCGATCCACAATCAAAATTGCTATGCTATTAACATATCGATTTGAATTCGTGATCCACAGTATTCAAAGGTCCTAAAACGGTGCACGTAATTGTGCGCAGTCACGCAGTGCCACTACAGCCGGAGCTAGCGACTGTCGTCTATTCACATTAGTGTCGCCAGACATCGAAAAACGGTCAAATAGAACAATATCCCTACAGTTGATAAGTTTGTTTACCCAAGTACTACGGATTGCAATAAGCTCCACGTTAGGTACGGTAATTATACCATAGAAACTTGTTCCTAAACTAAGGCTATGTTAAAAGATATTTTGTAATATCGATTCTGGCAACACTAACCACACTATAGCATTGGAACAGGTTAAGCGACATACAGTTAGCCATTAGGATATCCGTCATTCGTATATGCTTAAGGAATGGTTCGTACCTTGCGAATGGTTGGGCTGCGGCGGATACCCAGCATACTGACCGCCGTAGCCGTCCATAGGAGCACCACTTGCGGTGCTGCCACCGACTGGGAATGACTCTTGCGAATTTGATGAACCTGCTGATAATAGAAAACGTTAATCAAATTTCGTTTGACTTAAAATTGGAAGAGTCAAATTTAAAGAGCTCGTAAGCCAACATGACTCCTATTGGCAATTAATAGCCTTTGAAAACATTGCTTATATAATCAACGGTAGAATAATTTCCCTTGTTAGCTAAGTTATAGCAATGGGTATAATAAGTTACATGGGTTGCAATCGTAAACTATAGCGATGTTTATATATATGTTTACATAATTGAATATAATCTATTTTATTATGAACTCGAGTGACATAACCTCATAATAATGTTCATAGTAGTACGTCAGTTAGAGTGTGAACTTACCTGCACTGGACGTACTGTTAGATTTCCCACTCTTTTTCTTAGTGGATGCCTCAACCTGGTTGATGATCGGCTGTGGGTCGATACCGCCGCGGTCGAAGTGGCACTCGTACGCTAACAGATTCTTGGTATAATGCTTGCGGAGCGTGTAGGCCGCCGACGACGATGCGCCGATGCCCAGCAGGCCCGCGATGTCCTTCCACGTCTTGTTCTTCGTCACCTGTGAATATTTACGGTATAAGTACGGCGTAGAATAAAGTGAAATCGCTTTGCAGTTTTAAAGTAAACAAATGAACACGAGGCGACAGTTAACTGGAACATAAACTGTGAAGGTTTAGTGCTCAGTGGAAAAGGCGATAACTCGCGCGTGTTAACGAGTGGAAACCTGACCATGTCGGCGAATCTCTGGCGCCGAGACGAGCGAGACGACCGCCCGCGACACAGTGCTGCGGCGCGAGTGGCGGCCGACCGCGCGCTCGACGCTCACAGTATAGAGCTCGGAGCTCAGTCAGCGCCCGCGCCGGCCGACCACAACGTTTCAATGATAAAAATTTATTAAGTATCGTTAAAGGCCCGGCGGGTTTATGGCGCCTATTCACATAAAGCGCGCGGTACATGCACTAACATAAATCCTGGCTCAAGTCTATTAGTCTCAGTTGCATCGAGCGCTGCGTCGTTTTACTAGCACCGCTAAAGTGATACTCGAGAATACCAATGTTTACAAATGTTAACGTTTAAAACTGTAAAACCCAATTGAATTACACACACCGTTCATCCTCTATACATTTATTTGCTTGACTTTTACTGCGGTTGGCAAAATAGAATGCAATTTGTAATATAAACGTAAGATTTATGTTTATAGTGAGTTTGAGTAATTGAGGAAGAGGAGTATGTTAGACGAGCCCGTGGCACAGTCGTACGTCTTACTGCTACACACTGCAGCCAATCAATTTTAAATATTATATATGCTTATATTCTACTTTTCAATATGTCAGGTCTGAACTTTAAGATACATATTATTTAATGCCTTCTAGGTTTATTTTTACGTTTGAGAGATGGGTTAGACGCAAAATGTTCTATTCGCAAATTGTCAGCCAAACGTAAACGGTCACTTTTAGCCAAAGGTCTTTGTTTGCATCTGCATATCAATCTGCGTATAAGACATTTTGCATCGTACCCTTGGCAGACATCGACTAAGATTATTTAGATCGATTTTACGTGCGAGATAGTTCTATAATTATTATAGACAGGTACTGTCAAAGGATCATTTGGATTGGAGGTGAAACCTTTACAGAATAGCTGGACTGGTCTTATCGAACAATAAATCATATGATTAAAAGGATTAAGAATATCAGTCGTTGTAGCCGTTAGGAATGATATAGGTAGTGAAAGGAAACCATCACATCAGATTTTAAACTACAACCCGCCAATGTTTTGTCTAATAAACTTCGGAGTGATAAATTTGTAATTGGTAGTTGAATTTTTTTCCTTTTGACATAATACATCCAACATAATTCTATTTATCTAAACTTTATGCCTGTTAAATGACGGATGGCAACAACACACGAAAACATTAATAAAATTGTTGAGACATTGACAATATTTGTAGACTCGTCATACAAATGTGACAGTTGACTTAAAGCGTACCTAAGTAGCCAAAGCAGTGAAATTTTTCTTGACAATTTTATAAATATGACTACGCTTTCTCATATATTAGTCTATCATAATTATAAACAATACTTATAGATAGCATAAATTTTACAATAAACCATTTTATACCTGAACAAGTATGTAGGTCACTGACAATTTTATAAAAGGACCTGCCCTAGGCCGTCCAATTGACTATACCACGGCACAAATTTTACATTAATAAGTTATAATTTAAGATTAATACAGCTTGCAATCCGCTGTTTTATGACCTTACACATCATCAATAAATCAAATACAGGATTAAGAGAAGCACGAAATCATAGTCAATCTTTTAGTACCACAATCGGTACTCTATAGTCTACCATGGTACCGCGAAAGTGGAGCGGCTGCTTGGAGATGGTGGGGCAGGCGGCGATGGGCTTGCGCCGCTTCTCCATGAAGGTATGCGATATGATAGCGTAGGTGGCACGTACCTCGACGAAGCCGCCGCGGTCGCGCACGAGCAGGTAGAGGCGGTAGAGGTCGAGCGGCTGCTTGGAGATGGTAGGGCAGGCGGCGATGGGCGTGCGCCGCTCCTCCATGAAGGTATACGATATGGTAGCGGAGGTGGCACGTACCTCGACGAAGCCGCCGCGGTCGCGCACGAGCAGGTAGAGGTCGAGCGGCTGCTTGGAGATGGTGGGGCAGGCGGCGATGGGCGTGCGCCGCTCCTCCATGAAGGTATACGATATGGTAGCGGAGGTTGCACGTACCTCGACGAAGCCGCCGCGGTCGCGCACGAGCAGGTAGAGGCGGTAGAGGTCGAGCGGCTGCTTGGAGATGGTGGGGCAGGCAGCGATGGGCGTGCACCGCTCCTCCATGAAGGTATACGATATGGTAGCGGAGGTGGCACGTACCTCGACGAAGCCGCCGCTGTCGCGCACGAGCATGTAGAGACGGTAGAGATCGAGCGGCTGCTTGGAGATGGTGGGGCAGGCGGCGATGGATGTGCGCCGCTCCTCCATGAAGGTATACGATATGGTAGCGAAGGTGGCACGTACCTCAACGAAGCCGCCGCGGTCGCGCACGAGCAGGTAGAGGCGGTAGAGGTCGAGCGGCTGCTTGGAGATGGTAGGGCAGGCGGCGATGGGCGCGCGCCGCTCCTCCATGAAGGTATACGATATGGTAGCGGAGGTGGCACGTACCTCGACGAAGCCGCCGCGGTCGCGCACGAGCAGGTAGAGGCGGTAGAGGTCGAGCGGCTGCTTGGAGATGGTGGGGCAGGCAGCGATGGGCGTGCACCGCTCCTCCATGAAGGTATACGATATGGTAGCGGAGGTGGCACGTACCTCGACGAAGCCGCCGCTGTCGCGCACGAGCATGTAGAGACGGTAGAGATCGAGCGGCTGCTTGGAGATGGTGGGGCAGGCGGCGATGGATGTGCGCCGCTCCTCCATGAAGGTATACGATATGGTAGCGAAGGTGGCACGTACCTCAACGAAGCCGCCGCGGTCGCGCACGAGCAGGTAGAGGCGGTAGAGGTCGAGCGGCTGCTTGGAGATGGTAGGGCAGGCGGCGATGGGCGCGCGCCGCTCCTCCATGAAGGTATACGATATGGTAGCGGAGGTGGCACGTACCTCGACGAAGCCGCCGCGGTCGCGCACGAGCAGGTAGAGGCGGTAGAGGTCGAGCGGCTGCTTGGAGATGGTAGGGCAGGCGGCGATGGGCGTGCGCCGCTCCTCCATGAAGGCGAGCAGGCGCTCCACCCAACCGCGCCGCTCCGGGGCGTCGTCCATCTCGTACAGCTTGCCCAGCGAGTCCGACTTCTGGCACAGACACGTCCCATCACACACCCGCTCAACGGAACCTACACGATCACTGTGCGACGCTTACACGACATGCTTCTATATGGCTCTTACCAGACCGTTATACGGGTCTCTTCAGTTAGGTATGTATGCATATAGTTTAAAAATTACCAGAATGAGAACGAAAGATAAAAGATTATTTTTGATAACAGACAGTATTCATAATGAAATTGAGCCAACTGAATCAAAAAAGAATTGTAATCGTTCTTCAACACAAAATAATATAGAAAATGTAAATGTCGCACAGGTTATTGTCTCTAGCAGTTCTAAAAGAAACTAAGCACCCATTGGTAACTGATATACATATATATATATATTTTAACACTACAGCTAATATTCACAATTTTCAATATAGTAAGGAAAATATCTTTAAGTTGACATAAATGGATGCTTAGTTTTAGATTTACTTCTAGCCAAATGTCTAAATATTATATATCTTATATTGCTATTGAGTATATTGTTTATGAAGTGAGCTATATTCACGGCATTAGAGCAAGCATTTAGACTGATAGTGGTGTGCTTTACCGGGCCTGACGAAGACTCGCCTATTCGTCGCCTTGAATTTTCAGCCTAGAATAAAAATGTCCACTAATATTATAACAAATATTTTTAACGATCCTTTATCCAAACTACTTTCGTCAGCCCCGTTCGTTTTGAAAAAACTCCTTACAAAAATAATTTAGAAAATAAAGTAATGAAAATGAAAAATAATGGAAAAGAATGTTGATAAAAATATTTTGAAAATAAGGAGTTTTTACTGCAATTGCATTCCAATACGAACCCTTTTCAATAAACTACATAATACAAGCCGTTACATAGTTTACGGAACGGGGACTTCGAGTATTTTCATGCAATCGATACACAGTGCAGATCAAATGTTACTTACAGGCATCAAATATTGTCATGCTCTACTATAACACTAAGATACACATCGTCAGAAACACTCGACATTCAGGTAAAGTGATACAATCACTGAGTGAGCGAATTCTACATAAATGTGTAAATTATAACCAGAAAGACCTTTTATTGTTTAACTTAACATTTCAGAAAATACACATTCCTTAGTCGAAGTTGAAAAGTTGGTAAATTGTTTTTGGAAGCATCTCCACAACCATAAAGAAAACAAATGTAGCAGAAAGCAAAATAAAAGTGAATAACTAAAGGTTTCTCAAGCTTAAAGCTAAAAGTTGGTGTTGAAAGTTGTATTTTAATGAAAAACAAGTATGTACACAGAATGCAATAACTTATGTATATGCATTAAAAGGCAATGCATTTTGTATTATGCAGATAGAGTTTGACTAACATGCAATTTGTAACACGTTATTAAGTGAAAATATTAATCGTATCGAGCACTACACATGCTTATGATCTTTAACTTGATATAAACCTTTGATCTGTAGGACTCCGGCGGTATGTGACTGTTAAATACCTGAAATACATGATAAAATGCAATGCCTCCCTTTCGCTCACACACACAGTATGTAAGGTGAGAAACAAGACAATCGAAATGTATGAGGTAAACCTATTATACATTTAAATGATGCCGGTGATGAGGCATTTAATTGGATCGAAACAAAAATAATGTGGAGTGCACGGATGCCCATCACACGAAAATCACTTGTTGTGAATTCAACGTAACATAGTTCATAACATAGAACAATTGGAATACTTCATGGGTTTAGTGTGATCGACACCCGTGACGAGTGTGGTTCGTTATGGATTTCCACATAAATGCAATACTTGAAAAGTAACATGTTTCGTTAGAAAAAGATAGAGATTTTATTTATAAAACTGTAACTACATGTTTTGTCTGTTATTTATGTTCTCGTAGCAGTCACACTCAATAATATGGATTTATAGGTACTATTGAACATTGTAAATAGATATCACATGTAATTCTTTATTGGATTTTGATTTGTACTGAGATTAGGCTCTAAATATGTAATTATAAAGAGTATAAGTGAGTCTGCTATGAGAACAGAATGTATCTGAGAGGGGCTCATGTGGTGAGTTGTTGTGTTGGTGTGTCGGTTTGGCGACAAGACTCACGGGACTAGAGGGCGGGCGCGGCCACGAGGAGGGCGACGCGTCGTAGTCGTCGTGCAGCGAGGAGTGCGAGCCGCCACCGGGTGAAGGTGACGGTGCCGCGCTGCCCGCGCCGTACTCCTTGCGGGAGCCGCCCTTGCTCGAGCCCGAGCCGCCGCCGCACGCCTCCTCGCCGGACGCTGCAACAACACACGTACCCAATTTGGATTATAGTATTCCATGCAAGAAAAGAACTAATATTAACATGTCTTCAAACTTTAACAGTCATCCTTATCTCAATATATCTCTAAAGTGAACTCCTTATAGCAAACGTATAGCTGTAGATGAATGATAGGATGTCTGCATAGTTGCACGTTGGTAAGTTTGGACGTCGTTTTATTTATAATATAAGATAGCAGTAAATTATACACTAAAAGTGTGTACCCGTAGAAGATACACCACACAAAGGCACTTGTTTTGATGTTTAGTTTATTATTAGTATTATATAGCTCATGTAATTATTTTAACTAAGGTTTATCTGGTGATCAAAAACACCCCAAATCCTTTCAAAATTACATATAATATCAACCATTATTTAAAAGATGTTGACAAGAAGACAAAGCAAGTATTGAAGGGCAGCTTCCACGTAAACGGTACATACCTGCTGAGGCATTACTTAGTGTGCTCTGCTGGCTACCTTCGTCAAGCGGCGCGCCGTCGGGGCCCGTGGTGACGAGCGCGGTGGCGGGTGCGGCGGGCCCGTTGTCGTGCGGCTCGGCGGGCGCGGTGGGCGGCGGCATGGCGCCCTCGGGCGCTCCCGGCGCGCCCGGCCCGCCCGGCCCTGGCGGACCCATATGCCGCGGCTGTTGCTGAAACATCGCAGACGCACGGTTACACGCATTCATATACTACAACTGACATACACATAGAGGCTATTTAGATTTGACTTTAGTTTACTGCGAATATTAAATACTATGATATAATCTGTTAGACTGAAAGATCAACAATAAAAATGATTTGTACGATTATTAAATATTTATCAACGCAAGCTGAGAGCAAGATTCAAAAGTAAACCTTGAGTGGCGGGTAGTGCTGCGGCGGATGCGGCGGTGGCGGTGGACGATACCCGTAGGGATACGGGTGATGGTTCCTCGGCGGGTAGCCGTAGGGCTGCGGTGGCGGCGGGTAGTGCGGCGCCTTGTACGCAGGGTGGTGGCCGTAGGGCTGCGCCACCATGGCGCCGGGCGGAGGGCCGGCTCCGGGCGTCGGCGCCCCGGGCGCGCCGCCCGCGCCGGGACGCGCCGTCGGCCCGCTGCCGTCCGATAGCGACGACGACGTTCGCGGCGGCATCGCTACGTTCTGCGTGCCTGTAATAAAAGAGAGTTATCGTTATAGTTTTGACCCATGAACTTAATGTAACAGAAGTGATGACATGTATATAATCAATGGGAGAGCGGACGCATTGTCGGTTCGTGGTAATAGATATTTGGTTAAACCATAGTTACTCCGCATAGCTAGTATAGCAACTATGGTTAAACTATAAGTCAATTTTATATTTTAATTAAGCCTAGAAACCTATGTTTCCAGGCTTAATTTCAAAATCAATTGATTGTATACCTATGTATCTGATTACTATACTTAATAGGCTATCCAACACTGAAAGAATTTTTCAATTCGAATGCCAGTAGTTCCTAAGATTAGCGCGTTCAAACAAACAAACAAATTCTTCAGCTTTATAATATTAGTATAGATACAAAAGAAAACTATAAATGCCGCTGCCTGTGGTTCAACTTTAAGAAAGTCCAAACTATAAGTATCTTCGAACAACTTCAGCACCTTAATGTTTTTAGTATTAGCTACAAAGCAATAGCTGCTTACAGTACGTATCCATAATAGTTTGAAAACTTCTCCATAAATCATAAACTATTCCTGTCATTGACACTTAAATGGAAACTTGAAACATTGAAGTAGTTCAGAATGTAAACCAAATCAAATGTCAAGTGTATCAATTAAATAGTGTACGAGAGTGCAAGCGACAAACATTGGCGTGTATCGGTGTTGTGATCGATCGCGGCGGCCGGCCCGGCGGGGCTCGGGGCGCACACACAATTTGAATAATACAGTTAACGAGGGCTCGCCTAAGCCGGCCGATCATCAATCGAGGGCGGAGAGAGACGCATCCGATCACTTTCGTTTTCAGCCGGCACGTGAGCAAAATGCGCCGCTAGCCTGCGAATTCTCGCTGCACTTTATTGCATCCGTATATGTGCATACGACATGCACGCAACGCATTGACCGAGGCCGAGATACGAGCGGCAGTGATTTGCGACGACGAAAGTGGTATTGCAGCTTTTATGTAGGTCGATTTGGACTCGGTTATGTTAGTGTTACGTGAGAGCGGCTCACTGTTACACACTTAATGTTCAATGCAATTATGTCGATGGCGAAAATTGCGCGATTGCAACGTGTTAAGTTTTTCAATAGTTTCGAAAGCGTCCTTTAGTTTGTTCGATATGTATAAATGAAGATAAACACGTGCGAGGGTCGTCACTTTAATCTCATCAGCGGACTATTATCGGGCCATTATATTGTGTCGGCGCGATCAGACGGGCGGCAGACAGCGAGGCGCCGATGAATCATAGATAACAGCGTTGTGCCATACGCGCCCACCTATATATCTATTTGTTTACGGCGACCTTTAATGAGTGTAGCGCCACGGTAATGGGGTCGTCCCGGCTCGACTCACATCCGACCAACGTCTCGTAAAAACAGCACGCGACCCAATGTTGATGGATATTAAAAGTAGAATGCAGCTGACGACACACGCATTTCTTACATACCACTGTGATGTAATTTATTCTACGCAAATACATTCACTTTGATATTAATACTAGAGTATAAACCAAATGTTTGTCTTATGCATTTATAGTATTGCTGTGAGTATAGTGCTTTTAAAGTATGAGCTGGCAAAACGACTCCCTTGCTGTTTCTAAACTTAATTCTTAAACTCAATCAAATCTAGAATGTATATCATGAAGGTTAAAAACCTAGTAATGTTATTATTCTAAATTCCCTTCATTGAACACCAAGACAATATAAACCTCTGTCATGTAATCTTTGATATTGACAGTTTCATGTAGTACACTACCAAAAACACACTCTTCCTTTGCCACTGGTCTTATATCCTACATAACAACCATACTATCAGGCCCATATGATCATGCATCAATAGCGTAGCGATAGAGCATAGGTACGATTGCTGGGTAGAGATCTCCGCGTCGATTCTCAGATCAGGCCACGTTTTATTGTATTTTTCTGCAAAGGAATTGCCTGATAGACGGTAATAGGCTCGCCCCTGGTCATGTGGGACCTAAAGTCATAGCTAAGGAAATTTAGGTAAAATACACCTTTACTCTGTAGGCGTTTTAAGCAAAACATAAATGCTTTTGAACAAGAATTTGTAATACATATACGTCTTCAACAGAAACACCTTATAAACAAGTGAGAAACAGCAATGAATTGCCGTAAATCTTAAAGTTCGAAAAAATTGTATCACGTGACCGTGAGGTCAGAGGTCAAAGGTCATAGTAATTTCGGGGTATATCTGAGTCGAATGGCGTTGACCGCGAGTCTAGCTCTTACGGTTCTTGAGTTGAAAGTTGTTTAACAGACAGACGGACGGACGGACAAAGCTGATTTATTTGAACTCTAAAAAGAATAGTGGACGTGCTCGCGGATGTCTTAAGTTCATCAGCGAATAAGGAAAGTAGTCAGAAATAAATAAAACAAACAACAGACGGTGTCAGAATAATATCCCACATGTAGGCCTTACCTAACTGTGACACCAAAACGCTGCTGTTTTATTATATTAGCCACACGTGACCGTACGACGTTGTTCGTGGAAAACACCTATAAAAACCGTAGTCAAGCATTCGCAGTGACATTACACTCGTCAGTAATAAGTGTCAATGCGGTGTTGTTATTGAGCAAGCGTCGAGTTGTTAGTGCATAACCAGCTCTGTCAAGGGCAGGCCCGTCACCACGCGGCGAGGCGGCCGCGCGGTGAGGCGGCGACGGCGGCATGCGTAACGCACCACAGCCGAGGTCTTTACTTTCCCATCCGACAATAACACCACGACTGCAACATGCAAGGTCTTTTTAATGATTTACCGTTAACTTTATACGACTGGGCTTTCGTCAACGTATTCCGAAGAGACATTGCACGTGGTTTTGCTTTTACCGAGACAAATAGCGTTCTGAACTGATTCCACTAAGAACTGTTCTGGATATACATATAAATGTTTTAGATTATGAGCAAATGCCTGACGATATTATTCAATTAAGAGTGAAGATAATAAACTTACATATAGTTTACTTATACCTTTTTTAAAGTGCAAATTAGTCAATCATGTATGGGTTACAGTGGATATATTTGTTAACAGTAGACTGACTCTACTAGCACTGCTAATTCTTAACGAAACTCAAGAAAATGTACTCTCCATCAGAAATACAACAAGAGTAGGGTAACTTTCCCAGCAAATCAATCTAAAGGGATACTGTTTATAATAGCATGAGCGATTGTCGATTAACAGTTCGAATTACAAAAATCTTTAAGGAATATGAAATGTAAAATGTGACAAATATTCGAATGCATTTCAGTTTTGATACAAATTGCCCAACATCAAATCAAAGCTTCGAATATTCGAATTATGAATAGTGTTAACAAATCGATCACCATTCGGATGCGTGGTCATACAATTTTCAAATATTCTAAATACTTTGTTCGTTGCAATTGCTCATCGTTAATTTAACGTGTAGAGCGTGTCAAAGTGTTAACACTTGGGCATCGCGGGCGACGTGCGGCGAGCCGCGCACCTTCATCGGTTTGTGGCTGTGCGTACTAACCCAACACATTCCGCACATACATACGTTCACCCACGCATTGTACACAGAGTATAGTACTACCGATACCAAGTGTTGAAATAAAGTGTTTAGGTCACATTAACATTTTTGATTGGCGGTAACAATCTTTATGAAAGCCATTAAGAAAATGCCAAGCTGCCAAAAGAGATAGCGATATAAAAAACCCCTTCACCCCTATGTCGCAACTTTACATATTTAGGACAACGGACAAAATAATAGAATACCTAAAATGATATATGGAACTCAGAAACGACCGTTACGTGCGGAGATGAAAAGAAGTTGGAGCATGCAGCGCATTTGATAACGGTGTAACCAGTTTCGTTGATACAGTATTAAAGTATGGTTTATTTTATTTTTAAATTAGGCTTCGCAATGGTATTTGCCAATGTGAGGCATAATAAATATGTGTGGTGGAACAATTTTCCACTCTGATCAGTTATGGAGCCCTAAATTGACCAAATGATTTGCTTTCCAGTTCAATACAAATTACAGGCACTTTTATGAATCACACTTGGCAATAAAAAGGAAAGTTTCATTGTCAGTGTGATTCACGCAAAAACGGGTTAGCCAGTTTATTAAAAAAGGTTAATTCTTGATACAGAACAAATATGATGGTCCTAGTTAGCTTGGAAGTTAATACAATCTGTAAGACATATTTGTTTTCCACTATAAAAACCATTATTTAATTTTTATCTTCATAATTGAATTTTTGTAATAATGGTTGAATATGTTAAGTAATTTATCTGTTTCAGTATGATACACGCATTTAATATAATATTTCTGATGTGGGAGACAACGAGGGCGTCATCACCCATCAATTTATTCATTTTTACAGCATGTGTCATGCTTACATTTCTTTTTTTGTGGTAGTATTAACTGGTCGTACAGTGACAAAGCACATTATTGCGCTCAGCAGTGCTGTTCTGTACGACGTCGCTATCAAACACACTAAATCACTATTATTACTATGGTAATCATCGTTTGGGGTGCCTGCTATGAAGATAACAATCACTAATTTGGTGTAAGATGAATTTGTCAACATTAATCCGATTTTACCAAACGCCTAAGAAATGATCATGAGATCCCTGAAGGAACAGGCAAAGTGCACTAAACTAATACCTACATTTTGCCAGATACTTTTAAGATCATGAAGATCATGAATCTATTACGCAGGTCCAATAATAATATGTAATAATATTCTATCACATACACACAACACCATCTAGCCTAAACTAAGCAGAGCCTGTACTATGGATACTAGACAATAGGTAATCATACATATATACTTTTTTTTTTGTTGTAAATACATACTATTATACATAGAAACACCCAGACCAAGACAAACATCCATGTTCATGCACACAAATGTTTGACATGTGCGGGAATCAAACCCGCGACCTCAGGCGTGGCAGTCGGTTACACTATCCATTACGCCATCGAGGCAGGAACGTTAACAGATTCTGTAGTGCTACTAGTATTTATTTACAGAAACCATATACTTCAAATATAGTGTTATCGGTACCCACCATAGGTTCACTCGTTATTCTATATTATGGCAATAAAATATTTAATTAATCCACATTATTTTGCGTTATAATCTACCAAAGACAAACTTATTAATCATAAATCATGTTATTTTATTCTAAAAAGTGTATTTCAAGTGTCAGTCGATTGCAACCAAACGGTTTCAGATACAAAGCCATATTTTCTTGAATACGTACAGTAAATATGTTACGTCGTGTTCACAATTTACACTCAGTATCTAAACTGAACGTGGCTATGTGTTCAGACCGTTTTACTTCACTATTTGCGCTATGAATTCATACTCATGCTGACACTCAGTTATCGGTTGCTCGCTACATATGTATGTATTCAAGAACATTTTATATTCCTATTTTTATAGATTTTTCATACAGTGACCTAAAATATAAAACAGCGTGTATGCTTGCCCGAATTCGTAAACATTGATAAACTGGATGTGTCGTGAATAAGTTTATATGTCGTTTAAATCAGATACTTATCTATGAATTTGCATATTGTACAGTAGTTTATGTACGATATGTTAAGCCGGCCATAGACGCTAGGGTGTACCGGACAGGTTTGCCTGTACAGTTCAATTGTACAGGTAAACCGGAGCGTGTATGTTGCACAACTGTGCAGGTTTCCACGCCTGTACAGGCAACTCGAAAAAATATGAATTTTGATATTTTTTGCCACTTGTGCAGGCAAAACTGAGCGTGTGTAGCGGTCGCCTGCGCAGGCGTCAGTTGTCCGCTGATTGCTAGAGGGGGAAAGACGCTCGCGCGGCGCTGTATAGGTACTATCGACTCCAGCGACGGATGACCACTCCTAAGGTTAAAGTCGCATAGCAGGCCAATACTTGGTACCCGTACCCATGACACGCCCCTTTCTTTGTTTGAGTTCTTTTACACTTTACATTTGTTTACTGATTCTAAGGCGATACAAACTCAACTGGTCAACATGTGCAAGCGAAGTTTTTTCTGAAATGGTCATCCGTCGCTGGAGCCGATAGTACATATGCTTTACATCACTGTTCACGGTATCTTCGTTTAAATGTCCTTTTCTAAAACAAACAATAAACCTATTAACGCTACTGTGTAGAGATCAAGCGCCGCTGTCGTTTACCGCTACGTGTATGGTCTCTATGCAGCTCAAGTTTACCTGTACAGTTGAACTGTAAAGGCAAACCTGTCAGCGACACCCTAGCGTGTATGGCCTGCTTTAATTATATAACACAGACTGGGGTAAACGGGTAAAAACAAAAGGGTAACGAGATAGACTTAACATAGAGCATTGGTTAAATTTAAGAGTTCGATGGTTGATTCTCTGAACATTATAAATAGCTTTTAATCATTTTAGAATGTACTATCTTAATTTAGTAAAACTAGTTCTTAATTAATAATAGAATTGGACATACACTACAAATAAATCTTAAAAACCTAAACCCTAAATTATGTAAGATTTTGACTTTCAGTTCACTTTCACTCATCGTGGTGAAAAAAAAGGATTGACACTACTATGGCAAATATTTTAAAAAATTGGCGCAACTACGATTCCAATATGGTATAATATTCTAGGCAAACTAGCCACAAAAATATGCATAGACACATTTTCTGAACAACAACCATAGATATTTCGCAAATTGTTAGTATTGATAGTAATCACTTTTACTATTCAAAAGGTTTTTTGTTGCAAGTTCTTAGAATTTGAATGGGACATGTGCGTAGTCCATAAAATAAGTTAGAGAGAGATAGATAGAGAGAGATTATGCGTTAGAGGGAGATAGATAGATACTCATTGTTTAGTAACATTAGTGCAGGTAGAGAAGTAGTTGTCCTCAGCAAGTCTGTACGCTCTACTCCTTTGTTTACTACACACCGTTCTATATTATTAAATTAAAGTGGCTCTCATATTAACGAGTTTTGGACTGAATTTCTGAACTGAATTAACGTAAGTGACCTGCAAACTGAACTGACCTGGCATTATTTTGGACTGTGATTGTGTGTTCAGCATTCATCATGCCGCTACCATACACACCGTTAGAATACGCTAATATGCACCTAATTTATACGGCACTCCGAAAAAGCTTGATTGTCTGGCAGGAGAAACGCTGGAAGACCTAGATTGGAACGCGATGAAGAAGTTCTCAATGAAATAGAAAACGATTCAACTACCTCGGTACGTGCCATGCTGTGCATGAGGTCTCGGGTTCGAATCCCGGGTCGGGCCAACAAAAAGTTATTGGGTTTTCCTGTTAAGAAATCGCAATAGAAGCCCGGAGTCAGGAAGTTGGCAGTGTTACCCCCGTGCCTGGGAAAGTACGTAAAGCCGTTGATACTGCATACGATCTCTCTCCGGTCGTGTCGGATTACTGTCCCATCGGATCATGAGAGTTAGGGAACAGAGAGTGCACTTGAGTTTGCGCACACACTTGTGAACTATAATATCTCCTGCGCAAATGGCCAGTTTCTGTTAAGACTTGGCCGCCGTGGCCGAAATTCGGTCTGGAGGACATTATTATAACCTAATTATGACTGTAAGTATGGCTATTTATAATGTGCACATTTTTGGTCACAAAATGTTTTATCTATACTATTAAATAAATGTAACGAGACTCGGTTTGTATCACTTTTCCTTTTTTTTTGCTATTGTCTATTTCAAAGGCGACAGAGCCCAATCAAAAGTTATTTTTTTGTTTCTGTTTGTTTCTTAAGACAGCCACGATTTTTATCTAATATCTGTAGGGCAAGGGTGATGATAGTTGTTCTCCATACAATTGATCGTATGTAGGTAAGAATTAACACATAGTGGGTAAAGAGCAAGCAAGAAGTACAAACAGACGGGGACAATAACGTTAACAAGAGCGGCCTAGTTGTGACAAACGGTGGCGTCAGGCCGACGACGGCGGCTGTTTGTCGACCCATTTAAATTGATCACCGCTAACACGACCAGAGACCCACATACAAATTGATATACGCTCTCAAAATTGGCGTATCAAAAATCAATACAAGTCAATGCGCGAACAAATGCATATATAATGTAATCTTACGTCAAACTAAAAGGAGAAACAAATTAAATAAGAAAATAATACACAGCGTATTTTAAATCGTGTTCAGCAATTTCATACGTACGGTTGAATAAGTTTCATTTTGTTCAATATCGAGAGCCGAAACAAATTGTCACAATGACTTTAACAAACAAAACAAATCAAATGAAACCTTTTAGAAGTGTTTCATTGACAAATTAAATCTCGTTTTCCTTTTCAATGTTACAACAATCTGCAAGCGGGACGGACGCTGGGTGGTTGTTAGGTTTGTGAGGTAAATACATCTGGTTATCGGGTGGGGGTGGTAGGTGGCTTCACTTGTACTTTTTGTGAATGCGTATACGATAGCGTAAACCAAGTCTGGCTGAGGTTAGGGAAAGAATGTCCGCACCATTAGCTAAGGGGGCAGACGGAACGGGGTGAATGGGCTGTCGAACCCTCCGACCTTGGCTCGCCGAGATTTATCACTTTTCCGGGGTAATCTGAATACAATTAGGCGATGGGCAGTCAGCGGGCGGAACCGCAGACACGCAACAGGTTCCTGTTACAGGAGTCATATTCTTTTACAAGTTTTTTTGTGCGGCCTTCCGTTACTTAGAAGTGCACGGCACCGTTATGTCCGAATCTTTGGACTGAATTACTTATACAGTAAGATCACGACGGGCGATATTCCACTGCTACTTGACTAATGAGAACTCTGTCGTCGTGTCATGTGAACACTGACAAGCCTTGTATAGATTTACGAAGGCTACTCGATTGAGTGTGGGTCTTTGTGAAAGAAGCATAAAAATATTTCTCAAGTGTGTGTGAAAAGTTAGCAGTATGAAAGTAATAGTAGTAAAGAACAGCATGGGAACTCAAAAGCAATAATTCTACGAAACGGCATGAATATGAAAATAAATTGTTTACACCGACAATAGGGAGTAGTTGGCACAGAGCATCATAAATAATAATAACTACCACGTCGATCCTTGCACAAAAAAGCATTAAAAACAAACCACGAAGGATCGTTTACGTGAAAACGATCAAAACAAACATTATGGCGGGATCGGGGCAAAAAGCGTTTTTGTTTTACCTTCTTTTTTTTAAAGTAAAGAGGTCGTTGGCCTTGCCAAGGACGCAAAGGCACGTGGTTGCACATAGAATTTGAGTAAAGCGATAAACATTTGTACCGAACCCTCCACATACTTACATTACTTACTATGCATGTGTGAGAGCGCGCATATACACACACCTATACATATTCGCTCAACGTAGCTAACTTTGTAAAGAGTTAAGTGGGCAATAAAATATGATATAATAAAAACATAAACGCATTATGCAACCAGCACTAAGGCGATAAGTGGACTTTATGATTTCCCTATTACTTTCATACAAAACAATAGCATATAAATTCATTGAAAGTCGTGATACTTTTTTTAACAAAACTGTTATTCTAATATAAAACAATAATATTTGCATGTGACAGCGGCCTGACACGGTTGCATAACTAAATTATTCATTCAACCAACAAAATGAGTACAGCTTGTGAATGTAAAAAAGCGGTGTAGTTGAAATGTAAAATATCAAGCTGAGTATAAAGTAAATATAGGTTTCAAATGTCACGGAGAAACAGCGAGCGGCAGCGTTCGACTCAGTCCCAAGAGCCAGCCTTATCTTAGTTGATGGCATTCCACTGCTCGGCGGCCGATACGCACGACGGACGACTGCGAAACGCTTTTAGCGCCCGTATACTGAACAACTGAACGAACCGTCAAGGAAAATTCGACAATAGCGTCACCAACACTAGGTCGGAAATGGCATAGCCGCGTTAATAGGTACACTTCGCGCAAAAGAAACCTTATTGGTCGAAAATTAAAGTCGTTTTCGAAAGTCACGTTGTATGCGGGCGTCAAACAATACGCAATTCACCTTCGAACGCGTCGGGTTGCGGTATTGCGGCTTCATTGTGTTAAAATAACGATGGAACTTGGATTGGAAACGAGCACAATGCGGTCGATAAACAGAAATTTATTTTTATTTACAGATCGATAAAGAATATTATGATCAATCAATAGGACGGACGGCTGCTTAGATAAAGCCAAACATCTTTTTTACATAAAATAACAATCTATTTGACAATTATGACCTCATTCCCTATCTCCCCTTCGGATAATCTTACTTCGTTCTTTAATGTTAGTGTTAGTTATATAAATAACACTCTTAAGTATTTGCGATATCTACGCGATACAAACTATTTTTAAGAAATTCATCGCTGTTTACAGGATGCTTTTTTATTTATTTATACCTATTATTAACCAAAGTGTATTAAATTAAACAGTAAACGTGCAGCTATAGAATTTTTAATAGTAGGTAGATTGAACTCAAAATATTTTTGGGATTTCTTTTTCTGCTACATAAACGCCTCTAATTGTCAAGTGGCACACTTTAAGTATCTTATCTACATATATTATTATAATAAAAATCGCTAGTTAGGTTTAACATTAACAAATAAAGCAATGAGTCATCGCTGGCACATTGAAGTGTTGGTACATAATACATAAAGGAGCGTATTTTTCCTCAAACGCTTCGTCTATAATTTTCTAGCGCGAGACTTCACATATTCACTGGGTGTTTGTCGAGAGTCAAGAAGTCCGACGAGCCGAACAGTTGACGTCATACAGTCATGTTAACCTTCCACCACTCCACCAGCTCGTGACAATTTATACGCTCGCGTAGAATACATCGCGGCGTAAGTCTGACCGCCGATTGTACCGGGGATTCGGAGCCAGCGTTGGACTGGGAAGTTGATATGTTCGCTCGCAGTGCTGGAAGCACATTGTGAGGGTGTATTGCGGTCATATAACCGGTATTCGAGTGGCGCGGCAGTTGCCGCTCGGCCGGTCTACAGGCCGATGTTTTGAGAAAGCCACGTTCGGCAATCGGCGACGTTAACAAAACACGATTGCTTTTGCGGTTGTCTTTCGTTACAGCCGGTTTAGGCGAAATACCAAATTGCTTTTTATAGTGCCTGCATAAAGAGCACAATGTTTATTTCCGAATACTTGAATACCACTCAACCGGGACAAAATAATAACCGTTCATTCTATAAGGTACTTAACCCACCTTCAGGTTTTAATACAAGAGATTATCCAATTAGCATTCCGAATATAGAGAGTCTAAACAGTTTAAATGAAACCATATTATTATGTAGTCACTTGTTCATTATCTTCTGTAATTGCAGCCTATATTATTAGCACCTAACATTTTATGATAATAAAAACACAAGATACTACAAGATTGAACGATACGTCACTCATAAAACGAAGCCATTGACGCGTCCTTATTTATTGATGTCTAGCTAAATTTGCCATCTACGATCAGAATAAATAAAATTACTAAGCTAAATCAGATACGCTAAATATTACAGTAGATTGGTTACCGAACAACTGAATTTGAAAAAATAAGAAATCTGTATGTAATCTCATACATTTTCCACAATGTAGGACTTAAAACACACTTATTAGGAAAAAATCAGCGTGAAATAAAACAATCGAATTTTAATGGTTTGGAATGGTCACCAATCGTAAGTTATTGAACATGCCTGAATACATTTACAACGCAATTTGCATTTTGAGTGTACTAGCGGGCGCGTACATGCCGTACTCATATTTATTAACTTTTAAACAATAAGCACAGTATCGATGATGAGTTTAGTTTGATAAAAAATATCTGTAAAATATAATATAAATTTTATAAGTGCAGTAATTTATATTTCTTCAAAGGTTCTGCATATGACATTACCAATTGATACAAAACGAGATTTTTGAATGAAGGATTACCGTTTTTATATCTAAACTTAAAAAAATGTAAAAGGCAGAGATTTTCTTTATCTTACTTTAATAAGCAATATACCACGAACAATGTGCGACTTATAAAATGTTACTGTATATAACGATAATTAATAATTATCGCTTGCTTTAACGGTGAAGGAAAACATCGTGAGGAAACCTGCATGTATGAGAGATCTCCATAATGTTCTCGAAGATATGTGAAGTCTGCCAACCCGCACTAGGCTAGCGTGCTGGACTATGGCCTAACCCTTCTCACAGTAAGAAGAGGCCCGTGCCCAGCAGTGGGTCAGTTTAATACAGGGCTGATATTATTATTATTATTATTAATGATATTATACATATTCAGATGTAATACGAGATGATAATACAGTTTGTACAGTTGATAGTCATCAACGCCACACAATCATGCGTCCGAAGTGGTGTATTACACCTACATATCGGCCGTTAAGATTCTGAAGATTCTAATAGAATACACTATAGCCGTTTACGCATACTAGCTGCAGGCTTGGTGCCTACTCATAATTACCTGACAGAAGAATCCGTCGAACAATTTTTGTCCAGATAGTATTCCGGTGACATTAACATCGGTCTAAACCTTAGTAGCCTAGTATGATACACAATCGATAGACACTAACCACTCTCTCTCAAGTTAGACTAAGTAAGTCTTACTAGCAATAAAACAAATTATAATATACATAGGTAGTAGCCGGCTTACGTAACAACGAAGTTCATGATTATTTCATGAATGGAGTAGTATTACTCGAAATCAGATGGAAAGGCAAAAGTAACTGTATAACGTATAGCTAGCTACCTATGTACACGTACCGACATCAAACAAATCGTGACAGTGGGTAAGTATATAAGATGCGGCGTCCCCGGTGGGTGAACCCGTCAAGGTCACTTCCAGGGAAACCCCACGAGGGTGTTTCTAAGAATCGCTATATTTTAACTACATGTAAATTGGTATGTCAACATGTACATTGAAATGTGATTCTCATTCAATTCATAACTCGTTCGTCTAGTATTCGATGAGCAACAAGCCCGTCCGATAGGTTGATTGATTCTGCGTATTCATCATTTAAGCTAATCAATATGTACCATAGTCGGCGAATTGAAACTGTGACAACTTTTTGGCCTAGAAAATTTGACATCCGTTTTTTTTTTGTAGTTATGTAGCCAAAGGTTGTGAATGGTAGTCGGTGGCAATTCGGCACATAGGATCGCCTCGTGGGCCTCTGGGGTGGAAGGTCCTGTTTTGCGTGCTCGCCCCGACCGTCAGTGGGGGTAAGTTTTTCACGAGGCCCTATATACCGCGACCACCCCGACTCGTACATAAGGTGGGTGGGCTGGGGTGGTTCGCGCCCGCAAAAGGGGCAAAATACGGCGTACTCTGGGCGCCCGCTCTATGTGGGTCAATGTCGGGAAAGCCCGTGTCTACCGGTGACGGAGTATGCACAACGAATCTGATCAACACACCCGTGACAAAACAAAAGATACGACTAACCCTCCCAAACTGCTAAAAGTTCCTATAGCTGGTAATAAGGTTCAAATTTAAAGATACGGCGGCGGCGCCAAAGTGCAGGCACAAACAATATCAGCTCTCGACACCATTATAAGATTATGGGAACACTGTCATAAGTAATCTGTATCTACTTTGTCTCCACATTCTACGTCTTAACACCATTAATTAATGTCGCTACGTCTTGTTATACAAAAATGACTGGGTACATTAGATCGTTCAGTCGACCAAAAAATGATTTATTTAATCAAGAGTAACTTTGTACATAATATGATATGTATCTTAAATAGTGTATTTTCTACTTAGGCTCTTTTAGTTTTTCGTTACTTACATTGTTCACTCTAACCTTTTATGTGTATTAAAAGCATTGCATTCAAACAATATCTACAAATTGATGAATTTGAATTGATCGATTCGTTTTTTGTCCATTTGATCATTGCTCTATCAATATTCTTATGTGATATTTATATGCCTGGTCGTATTATAATTTTTTGCAGATAAACAAAATGACAAAGACAGTATCTAGTTGGGAACTTTTCTGCATCATATGAAAAACTTTATCCAATCTTACGTAGAATGTAATAACAAAAGCCACGAAATGTATATTCGTGATAGTCGTAATAGTCTGACACGTTGGCATCGAGGTTGGGTAGCGAAGTTAACATTTTCGTGACAGGCTTACATTCGTTTGATGATACACACCACGCATATTTTCCATCAAGATAATGTATTTGTGTGAAAGTAAGATTATTTTGATGATGATGGTTACTCACCAACAGCCGGTGACATGGAGCGAGAGCCGCTTGAGCCGGTGGGGCTGGGCGTCGGCCTCAGGTGCGGCGTGGTAGCGCGCCCCGCGCCGCCGCTGCCGCCCGAGTCATTGCTGTTCTGACCGGTCAGATCCTAAAACAATACAATACACTCTTTAGAATAATACAATTAAAAAAAGAATCAACTTGAGAGCTTTCCTTCTTAAGTCACTTGCTAACTACACAAAGACTTGAGGGTTTTTAAGAACGTTTTGTTTTCACATCGTGGCAACGATCCTAAAGTTAGGAACAATCTGTGATAAAAGAGGGAAAATATATTTATAAATTTCTTTTCATATGATTTTTGAGATATGAACGCATCTGACAAATTTTATGTTTATCAGATAATTCTAATTATTTCTCATTTTGCAGTCAATTATTGCAATCTCTATACAATACTAGTATCATTAATTACTGTTTATTATTTTACGAGTTATTATTTATCTTATTTAATATAGCTCACTTATTTTTGTTCTCACTTTTACAAACATATTGTAAAGACATAATAGATTTATAGTTAATACCATGTTATGAATAGCCGATTTTTTAGTATTATCAGATAGCTAATCTATAAGAGTAAATTTTATAGCTTGCCCACATAAAGACTGTAAAACAACCATTCGTTCCATCAATTTGAATGATTAAGTTAGCTTTTATGAAATATGCTGAGTTACAATTATGGCATCATTAAGAATATCTGTAAACATTTCTGTGTCTTAGGTATGCGAGAGTCATAAGTTAGAATAAGAATAAGAATTCTTTATTTACTATAAACAGGGTACATTAATAGATGTTATAAATTATTTACAAAAGTACAGGCCCATTTAGCCATTTCAAATGGCATGCAAATGTAATATATAATAGGTCATGTCATTTACACGAACATATTAAATTTCACGTTTACAATATCAATTATTAATAAAATAATATAAGGTCAATTACGAATCAATTAGTATTGGGTATTTTCCAAAAATTATTTAAAGCTGTAGAAATTGTTCTGCATGAGCCACCAACGTAATTTTGTAGTAAATTTATTTAGTGGTAATATTTTTATATAATTAGGGATTTTATTATATATTTTTATACACATGGCCGTATGAGTTATTTTGCAGCCGACTGCTTCTCGGTATCATGTTTAGCACAAGCCTGTCTGGATTTCTTATGTTATCACGTCGAGTAACATCTTTTGCCCGTTTGAATATATGAGGGTGTTGTTTAATAAATTTCCCTACTTCTAATATATAAAGACAGGCCAAGGGGAGTATTTTTAGTTCCTTAAAATAAGGACGACATGATACATCAGGTGCAATATCACATATTGATCTTATGCATCTCTTCGGAGCAATAAAAACTTTCTGTACCTCTGAGCTATTGCCCCAAACCAACAATCCGTACCGAAGGACAGACTCAACATATGCAAAATAAGCCGTGCATGCTGTGCTTCGATTTGCCACTTTTGCTAGCTTATAAAGAGCAAATGAAAATTCGTTTACCTTTTGCTCACTTCTTCAATTTATTCTTTCCAATTGAATTTAGAATTAATTATTAGTCCAAGAAATGTCACATAATTTGTATTCAATAATGTATGTCCGTCGTGATTAATGTCAATATCAATATTTTTTAAATTATTAAAATTCATTACATTTGTTTTAGATATATTTACTTTACGATTATTATTATTTAACCAATTAATAACTAATATCAGTGTATTGTGAATGTCGGTTTTGTGTTCTGTAATTGTCTTGTTTTTATAGGTAGTCACTATAATAGATACATCATCTGCGAACAATATCATTTTATGATCTGTAACTTTAGGCAAATCATTGATATAGACCAGAAACAGTAGCGGTCCTAGCACGCTCCCTTGAGGCACCCCGTATTTATTTCTTTTGTATTCCGATCTAAAAGTTTCTACATAATCGTTTGAGTTCAGTTGAGATATGTCAACACACTGAAATCTGTCTTCAAGGTAACTTTGTAACCAATTTAATGCGGGTCCTCTGATCGCATAACATTCTAATTTTGTCGAAAGCTGTTCATGTGACACAAAATCGTTTGGACATATCCAAAAACACTACAGTAGTATGTAGGTATTTTATCGTTTACATTTTTTTAAATATCATTTACAAGGAAAAAGTCGCATCCCTAGTAGATTTATTTCGTTGAAACCCAAACTTGTTTTTATCAATAATATTATGCTTATCTAAAATAGATGTCAATTTATCATGCATAACTTTTTCAAATAGCTTAGAAAAGATAGGTAGGAGAGTAATGGGCCTATAATTACTTACCTCTGCTTTGTTACCTTTCTTGTATAATGGCTTAACAACTGAATATTTAAGCTTATCTGGAAACGTACCCGTTTGTAATGAAAGATTTATAAGAGATGTGATTATGGGTGTTAATTGGATACTACATGTTTTTAAGATTTCAGTACAAATAGAGTCATAGCCTTCCGATTTGGTATTTGCAAGGGACATTATCATTTTATGTATATAGGACTCATCTACGGGTGACAAAAAAATAGAGTTTGATTGTTTATTTGTAGTTTATATGTAGTTGTAGTATATATGTAGTTGTAGTATATATATATATATATATATATATATATATATATATATATATATATATATATATATATATATTACTGGTTCCTACATTGATTCGAAAAAAGATAACTTACGACAATCTACCATCACGATCAAGCTAAACGAGGATCGCCATTACATCATACCATTCTATCCTTGTTTGTTGCAGCAATCTCTTTCGTCATGACTATGTTATGACTATGACCATTGTAACACCAACATCTGACATGAGTCCCAGAGGTTGGCGTTGCAAACGTTAAATAAAAAAAAAGCGATTTTAAGTAACCGAATTCCGAATGAATATCTAACTATAATAACTTTTAAAGTTTCGCGTTGCATGATATATATGTAGTTGTAGGAACCAGTCTTGTGAATTCAACTAAACCTAACTCTTACATCTATCGGACGCATTTTCGATATTTAAACTTGTACTACCGTCACTTATCATAAAAAGAATCTTCTTTGTATCACACTAGAACAATCCTTATGAAGAGTAGTTTTCTTTGTAGATTATTTCGCCCACGTATTCCAATTTGTTCAATTATCTAGCACTTTTCTTGTCATCTAGACAGTTGTTTGCTTTATTTAGGCTAGACATACAGATAAAGGCATTACGTCAATATGTAAAACCAGTGCCAGCGTTGACTGACAATTGGAAGATCCTAGGCTAGGATATATACGTCAGCGTATTTCCCCTTAGTCAACATCTGTATTGCATCAGATTTTAATAATTTACTTTTGTGTAAAAAGCTTGTGTTAAAAAAAAGAGAATTAATCAATCTATCAGCATTGATAATTTTAATTTTTGTAATTCTTCCTTTTGTATGACGCTGTATTTTTTACGCAAATGTATTTGAAAAGGTAATCATTCTGGATTACCAATTAGTGGAACGAGACACAAAATTACACAAAGATTTTTAAAATTATGAGATGCATAAAAATATTTATAGCATACATTAACTTTCTCCAATCTAACATTTTAAAAGGTAAAAAAGCTAGTTAAACATCAAATATAAAATAAAGTACTCAAAGTAATTCTTTTTGTTTTTTGGGCGAGAGAATTTACTTTTTGTCTACTAGCTTAAAGTCAAGAAAAATATCAATTATCGTAGGTGGTCGTTGAAATACATGAAGAGTTTAGGAGCAATGTCGCAAAGCTGTTTGAGAACAATATAACGTATTGAATGCATGTTACATAAATCAAAGGTTCATAAACAATCAAGTGCCGTAAAAGAGTATTAGCAGATGTTAATGCGAGAGTAATGTTCCGTGTTCATTAGCATAATCCTTGTAGCATAAGTGTGCATTCCTGTGCATGGGTGAGATGCCTTGACACTGCAACCTCGCCGGTTAGAAACAACAATAGCACGCCGAGTCAATAGAGCACGGCCACTTGCGGTAATCGTGCAATAAAACAACGTACGGAATCTCCGCAAACAATGCGCCTCACACCGAACACCAAAATAAAAACAAACCGGCTCGGGCTAATATTAAAGTCGAAGCAGATGATCTTGTGCATACGGTAACTAAGCCAGTTATGTAACGTAATGCAACAGTCGTTAAAGCACAATGCACACAACGAGTTGTGCATTATAATGCAAGTTCAAACGAACCATAAAAGCTCAACCGACTTTATTAACCCTATACACAGTTGACAATCATATGATAGTACGTACCGTTTCAAAGCAGTCGGTGTTCGCCTCTCATAAATCAATCGGTAGTCCTTTTCTATTACAACATGCAACGGTAAACGCGATTAGAGTGAGCTTAGAGCCGAGGAGAACAAACTGACAAACATATGCGTAAATGTGAAGCTTTTCGAAGTTAAAACCGAGCCTCGGAGCGTATTATAGAGCGGCGGCGCTCGATGCAACGCGTTCACAACGTTCAAACGGGCTCGTCGAGGCAACTCACGACCCCCCGCTGTCGAGGTTAGCTCGCCTGCGAGAGGCTCCGGCGTCGATCAGACGAGTCCGGCCCGTGGGGCGGGGCGCGGGGCGGCGGGGAGCGGAGCGCGATAACTGCGGCGATGTTTTTGCCGTGCTCCAGCTCGCTCGCTCGGCGCACCAGGCGCGTTCTTCATTTCGTACAGAGTCCATTATCTCTAAGGCTGTCCCTCTCGCACTCGTTGCTCGCTTCGTCGCGCCTCGCCGCACCGGCCGCTGTTTTATTGCCAGCCGACGATTTTAACGTGCGCTCGCAACGTCCGCCAGAGCACAAAAGTTTTTATGGAAATTTCATTCCGAATGCGCGTCGTTCGCTTGCTCACTCGGGAACGTCAATATAAAAGCACGATAACGAACGGACGAGTCAATTAATTATTATTGTTGGAAGCTGTCGGGACATGCTGGGCGGCTCTATCTGGATGCTGTATCTGTACAGTGCTTTCAGTTGTGTAACTAGTAAATTGAAAGCGAATTGATTTGACGTGCCCACGTAACTAAACTGGCAGATAATACTGCAAGTAGGCAACTGTTTTAAATACTAAGCCAAAGTTGGTAGAAGTTTTTGTCTTAAAATTACAGGAAATGGCAAAGTTATTATAGCATTTTAGACTTGTTTGTCTCTGATTGAATTATATAACTGATGTTTGGTGTGTTTATTCTAGTTATGGAGTGGGCATAAAACGTACATTTAATTAATTTATTTAATTATTAAGATAATTTAATGTCGCATAAAACATTTTAGGTAACTAATATAAAATTAAGAACATTTTCCAGTCACTAATCCGCGTGCCGACTATTAAGGTCATACTCTCTTTTTTCGCTTTAGCGGCCGTGGCACAAGTAAGTGCATCGCAGCAGTCGGTTACGGGCTGATTTTATTAAATGATGTGATTTTACATAATAAACCTTATAATCATAGTAAAGGATAAGACAAAAAACTAGCATCATTAATAAGGTAATATTTGATCAAGTTTTAGCCTTGTCTCAATGTAATGCTCAAATTGAATAGTGTGACGTAGACTATTAGTAACAATCTCGTAAAACAATGATCAGCTGTTTGAGTGATTGATACATGTCGATGCAATACGTCAGCCCGGCACGAATGAACGAGATCGGCTTAAATTGACCGACTGCACTTGGCCCAAATCCCGACGCAAATAAACACAAAATCGCTCTTGTTGGTATACGTCTACACAATGTGTGGAGGCTGCCAGCAACGCGGCACCGCGGTAAATAGAGGGACTAGCGCTTGCAACCACACGCCGACTACTACCAAACAAGCTACATAGCAACCTAGGTACCTTATGTAGGTGAGGTGGTGTGGGAACGAGGCGACGACGATCATGAAACCCGCTATTGAGCCAGAGAGAAAGGCTCACGTGGGCCCGGTAACAATACGCGGTACTTATACAGGATTTGCTGTGGTACGCAGACACCGACGCGCAACACTACTTTCCTCTTTGGCATATCAGATACATACTCGTTGTGCGGTGAGCCTTTAAGTACTTATTAGATAAAACCTTTTATACATATAAGTTTGTTTTTAACAGTAAGTTTAAGTTACCTACATTGTTTATAATTTATAAATAAACTAGCTACATGATAAATTTATTTACATAATATTCATATTGATTAGGCTACTCGTTCTACATTAAATGTTTGATACATTGATTGTGATAGTATAAAACCAGAGAGGGTGATTCACATATCGCAATCGCAATATCACACAATCAGTTATCGTGTAGCTCCCGTAGTTATTACGTTCATTACAACCCGTGCAGTCTCTCATTTTCGTGTGGTTAGTAGCCAACCTGTTGTCAAGAGTTGTTCAAGCCGCCCGTAGGCCTCTGACATGGCTTAACGACTGCTGTCAATTTGGCAACAGCTGGGACCGGCTTTTTATGTGCCCTTGGTAGCACGGAGACTCTCAGATCAAATACCACTAAGCGGTCACCCATATATAGACTGACCGCACCCAACGTTGCTTAACCTCGCTAATCGTTTACCGATCAGTGAGTGCAACCACACTCGATAGATAGATCTTTATATTAATATCTGGTAGGCTAGGTCAGTGGCACGAGAGCGTACCGACGTGCTTCATAAATAGCCCGTTGATGGGCGTTCATGCTCGTCTAAATAACCGCAAATCCCCTGCCTCGCAGAGTGCTCCTGCATCATCAAACGTACCCAGTAATACACGCTTCATTTTGCAACCTATTCATTACTATACAATGTTATGGTGATTATACATTTAACAACGAGCCGTGCCATCACTGCTACCTGATATACGATTTACTTCACTGAGTGTGTTTTCTTGAGGAAATCGTAATAGCAAATAGTTTTTGATGTTGGTTAGAATTCCTAGTAGTGTTATAAACATTTGTGTTTAAACAGCTTTAAATAGCAAAAATATAGAATCGTAAAGTAATTTGTTGAGATTGAAGTAAAATATCAATGTCATATGAGACATGACGAGATTAATCGGCGTAAATGCGTTTCAAGACCATTCAAGAGTTCGACGACCGGCGTGCGAAAATGTTGTCGTAAATAAATAATTCACAAGGCTAGTGTTCTCGGTTGGGCACGTGGTGTCGGCCACGTGTAGTAGGTACGTAAACATTTACATTACATAACCGGCTCGTCATCGGCGACGGCGCGCTATTGAGAGCGAAATGGTGTGCAACTCTTACAAATCGTTGCACCGTACTCCGAGTTACCCCGCGCCTATACCGCGCTAAGTCCCCCTCGTACTATATTGTGCAGTCGTTTAGCGCCTGATATGTGCGTTCTTTTAAACTCTGGAGCACACTTATAATTTTGAGGACTTCTCAATAATTAGAATCCGTGATGATAGCAATCGTCTATAAAGGATTGCCATATTTAGGACTATTTAGAGCATTAGTTCCCAAAGTGGTCCAGATGGACCCTCAGGGGTCCACGGGAGACTCGACGGGGGTCTACGTTGGCGTGACAAAAAATTTGGGTCCACAATTCGTAAGCGGGGGTCCACGAGAAAATTTATTAGTTTTCGATAGTGAAAAACTAAAATGTTGGCTTGACTTCACCTATCAAGAGCTTCTCTAATAACATCGACACGATATAAGGATGCCTGGCCTGAAGAATTAAAAATGGTATTCTCTATATATATTATACGAGATGTATATTAAAGATTAAAGGAAGGATTTGAGAAGGATCGATTTGGTCGTCGCGTCGATTAAGTCGTCGTCGAATCGAAGATGTATAATTTTCGTAGACTGTCGGTAGTTCATAAATGAGAAATACATTCAATAACTGGTCATCAAATATAATGGCTTGCTAACTCGTTGATAATAAGCCCTAAATAAGTCTTCTCTTGGGAGTAAAATTCGACCTAAGTATGCATACGCGAGAAATGGTAAGAGTGGACTCAGCACCACATCTTATAACTTGGGGCGTGTAAACATAAGAAATCAACAAGTCCAAGTCCTTCATTAACTTGTACAGGACGAAGGGCGTGCAAATGAAAGGTAAACAAAGAGGGAGGGCCTGTGATGTTTTGTGTTGGGTCGGAGTAGTGCGTACAGAATGGCTGGCCTACAATAATCTTACACAACTCGTACAATTATGTAGTACAGAGCCACGTGTACGGGGGACAGTGAGAAGGTCGTGACCCGTTCCCACCCCAGCCACCTTTATTCGTTCAAAGTAAATTTGCATAGGCATGTCTACAGTTTCCGATCTGTGTATAGCTCTCTTGCTATACGAGATGAATCACGTGTATCTGGGTGCAGTCATGACTAAAGGGCATTTCAAATATTTCTACGAAAGCGACTGGTTATTAAAGTGGTTTGTACGGCTCAGAATAAAAGTAATGGCTTTGCAAAGAATATTATCATTACGGGAATTATCTAAGCTACACAAACCATTACATTTGTAAACTCATAGAGCGTTTTCTAAATGTTCAGCAAATATATTATTATTAGTTAACAACGCATAGAGCGTCGGTAATCAAGAAAACCAGTTTCTTCTACACAGACCGAAATTAAGATCAGAAATATGCTTGAAACTTGTCAGAATTTGAGTTCTCAGCGGAAAAAGGTAGCAAAAAGTAGGGTAACTTGGGTTAGTACGGGGTGTGTTTGTGTGTGTGTATTTGTGTAAAATAGACGGTTCCGCAACGAAGGCAAGTGGTACACACTTTATTGAATGTCTTTATAGGCCACCTGTTACTCGGGTCGGTGTCGACGAAACAGCTGATCGGGCTCGCTCGAATTATTATTATTATTGTTGTCGGATGTCAGCTCTGGCTTATTTATTTGTGACGAAGGGGGTGTGGGTGCCAGGGAGGGGGGAAGCGACGCCGAAGCTCAACTTTCGCCGCCAACTTCTACTATTGTTCGATTGTAACGTGATGACGTAGAGCGCCGAATTAATTAAGTGAACGATACGACAGGGTCTTCACGTGGGAATTGTCCAACTTAAAAACAACAGAAAGCAATAAACTACGTTGGCAATTCGAAACTTGCACTTAGAATACTCATAAGCCTTATGAAAATGTAGCAACTTTTCAATACAAACAAGCTGTTGATCTTATCTCTTGTGCTTCTTCTTATTTGTGTAGTAGGTTAGTAAGCTTTACAGTTCGAGTTATACTCTCCATTTCACTATAAAAGTCATCAGAAAAGTAAATTTATGCCTAGGCTCATATTGCATAGTATGCGAGTGGGTATTAGAATTTAAATTGAATTATTTGTAACTAATGCCTTTGCACTTTGTAAATCCTTTATGTCGTTCCCTAGTGCTTAAAATATTATATTGTACATACATTTTTTTGTATAACATGTAATGGTACAAAATCTTTACCCTGAAAACCTAACAAACAGAGTACCTAACTTACGAATTTATAATATAGTATGAATTACTTACGAACGCATGTAAAGTCACACAGAAATGGTAAACACATAGGTTTTCTTACTTTAATATTTAAATAGTAATTTATATCATATGACTATAATGAGTCAATTAATCGAAAATCAGACAGTGAAAATGTATTGTATCTGTGGATCCCGGGGACCGAGCGGCCAAGAGTTTATTTTCGTAAATCCCTATAATATTTAATTATAAACAAAATCAATTTATAATCAATTCAGTAACGTTCACTTAGGTACTGACGTTTTCTAAGAACTGTATTGAAACCGTCTATATGTTCACATGATAATTAATTAAAAACGTGCTACTTCTATCTCATTTACCTAATTGGCAGCAAATTGCATTTTTAAATTAATACTGATATAATATATTTAATCAAAGAAAACCATATAAAAATTGGACAAATTTTTTTGGTTTCATTAGAATTCTTCTATACTAATATTATAAAGCTGAAGAATATGTTTGTTTGTTTGGTTGAACGCGCTAATCTCAGGAACTACTGGTCCGAATTGAAAAATTATTTTAGTGTTGAATAGCCTATTTATCGAGGAAGGCAGGCTATATAACATCACGCTACGACGCACGGGGCCGGCGCAGTAACGATAAACGCGGGTGAAACCGCGGGCACATCTAGTTTTTGATAAATGAGTTCTGACTAAACCAAATATATTATTCCAAATCTTTGTCGACGTCATAGGATAAGAGGTATGACACAGACAAACAGAGGTATGCACAGACGTTAATTATTAACGCCTGTGCATACATGTAACAACAAAGCAATCATGCACAAAACGCGTAAAAAGAGCCAATACCATTCTTTTGTAACTTTCTGCTGTACCAAAACGTGTAATAGAAGTGACAAAAATACACATCACTGGGCAAAAAATAAGTAGTGTTAAGTAGTAATTGTATCTTTCTAAAATATATTACGTCGATAACCAGTCAATCAAGGGATGACTAAACAATAGTAATTGCTTATAGTATATCAAGTCTGGGAAGAGATGGCGAGACAAATCAAAGTAAAATCGGTAGGTACCTTGACATAAAGAACCTCCAAAACCACGAAGACACACACACACACACACACACATTACATCATGCATAGCGGTAGCAATAGTGAAATGTTAGCACCCTGCACTATAAACGCGAATATAACATGTAATCTAGTGGATTCCAACAAACTATAGTATCCCTGAAGTACGACGATAGATAAGCGAAAACTGTCCATACTATGTACGTTAACGACGGACGCCGTATGTATACGTACAATGGCAACAAATGTAATCACGGTGCACGTCATGTTTTTTACCAAATGACATGTTTCATAATGACTGTTTACGTGTAAACCCCAATAGGGTACATTTACAAGCCATTTTAAATTACAGTGTGGACGGTAATGAGTTCGTGTTTTGTTTTATAAAGTTATCAATCATTACCCAAACCCTGAAAACAAATTTAAGACGAAATTGACGATTCTTTGGTAAGTAGACAATTATAGATTTTCAGAACTTTTTAAGCTTTCAATCTCATTTAACCCAGGCATGTATATTTTTTAAATCATTACTTAATTAATATCTTCACTATACTATAATATATGTAATAGTAAGGTATGGTATGGTGATTGATCTTTTGATTTTCTTTCATTATTTTTCACATGAAGACACAATTCAGAATATTATACTAATATTCTGAATCAAAATTGATTTTCCATGAAAATTGAATTTTACTTTTACTAAGAGTTAATATCATATTACTTTCTTACTTTTATTTGTAACCAATAAATTGTTTAAAATAATATCTATTGCTTTATACCCAACACATAGCTGGATTCGACATTTCACACATTGCAAAGCATTCAACATTACAAAATTTATTGATTTAGAATTGAGTATGCGAATATTTACTAATCATTGGTTTCTCTGATCTTAAGGTTCGGGTTACTTATAATTTCTCATAACTTAAATAGATACTCGTATATGATTCAGTTATTAGTATTAAAAATCAATATTCTTGTTTAGTTTGCCTCATTACTCAAAACTTAAATCTTTATTAGGGAAACTGCAACTGGGATGGTACAATAAAAAGGTTTATGTGAATATCAAAGAATCCGATTGCTAAAGCTAACTAAATTCATTTCCAAAAATCAAATGTAATTTTAGTTTTATTAAAATTGGGTCCACCACTCCTTTGATTATCATCATTATTATTCGCTTTTCCTCCTATTTCCGGATTTCATTATTTAGGTATGCATGCACACCTGCAGAATTTACTTTATTTGTAACTTAGCTTCAGTAACTTAGTAAACTCACTAACCTATATACTTTGACGTTCATAAGTGTTACTTTGTGACCTAAATGAATAAATGATTTTTGACTTTGACTTTGACTTTGACTACCATGGTGGTAGTAATTATGTATTTTTGGACATTAAGTATCATGGAATGATATGTCAGCCAAAATTAACAGTTAAAATGAGACATATTTTTACATACTTATCCGTGACTTTTTAAGATTTTAAAAGGCAATTTTTAGTGTTGGAAATCTTTTGTAACCATTACTTCTCATAGAAGTCGACTCTGCCTTATTTATGGGCCAATAGATATAGAGATGATTTGTAACAATGACCAAGTCATATTCAGAGTTGTGAGTTCAATTTTTCGATAATTAAGTATCGGTTAAGCGACTCACTTGAATGAATGTATTATGTATAATTATTTTACAATGTGTATTTTACAATTTTTTGGTCCGTTTACATTTTACAAGCAACTTTGGTTTCCACTGCAAAAATGTAATACATTGTTTCACCCAGCAATTTTGCTTGAACGTTATTTGAGCATGACTTTCCTCTAGCTTGTCATCTACATAACATCAGTTGTGTTTGTGAACTAAGCACTCCTGTAAAAATTAGGGAGATTACTAAATCGTCTAACTACTGCAAGAACACATCATGTCAAACATTTAGACCCCCAGGTTCCTTTTGCGACGCTATTCTTCGCCGACAAGCAAGCGACAAAGAACTTACACAAATAAAATCCAAAAACCAAAAGGGTTGTAATTCGAAAGCTCTGACTCAACAGAACAACTATGATCTCACTAGGCTATCAGTGTTTTGACAAAATGAGATAAAGAATGTTCTCAACTGATGTCAAAACGAGTCACTATTAGATTTGCTGGGCCTGTGAGATCAGGTCCGCACTTTGCGTGCTAGGTCATTTTTATCCGACGCATTTAATCTTAGATGTTACAGTATCCTTATTGATAGAAAACATATTTAATACTTGGATGTGTGTGACCAAATGAAGCAAAACTTGAGTGAGCTTCAGATTAACAGTGTACTGGAACAGGCTGATCGAGCTTAAATACAAGATGTAGTAGTAATTTCACTAAGTTACATAAAATACAACCAAACACTGATGAAGAGACAAACGAATTAACATAATGACGCCGCAATAGTATGTTGTAATGTAGATAACTAAACATTTATTTGAACGAGATTTCCACATGTAAAAATACGATACGGTATACGGATACATATTCATGATAACTATACATCTAATAAATGGGTCAATGTCAAACAAAAAAAATCCGCAATACGAATGCATAAACAAATGTCATGAACAACACTTCACGCTTTTATCAGCCATATCAATCAATACGACTATACAGAAAAAAACAAGAGGGAACAATGTGAATGTCCAATTAAACGGAGCTCGTACACGTCATCGAAAGGTGTTTCCCGAAGAACGCACACACACATGGACGATCAGCTGACTGCTCCGATTTTAACCCACACCACTGAGTCGACTGTTAGAGAACATAAATAATGACGGCCCACCTACCTAGCTATACGTAACACACATCGTATAATTTGTATGAGCCACCGACGGAAGAGGAATGTGTGATACGCCGACGTTTTCTCCGCCATTATAGTTTTTACGACGAGATGAATAAAATCGACGATTGATTCGTCATATAGCTGGCAGTTAGGACATTACTCAAGTGAACATGCCGAGCGTGAGATCGCATTAAATAATCAGAAACGCATACGAGCATTACGAACACATGCGCGATGATAACAATACTCTTTGGTAATCACATCGTAAGAACACTGAACAGCTTTTTGCGAACCTAAGGAATATGAACAACAATTATTATTTTATATTATAAGCACATTGTTGTGTTAGACGGTGTCTTTGTTCACGACCATGAGGGTGCGAAATGAATAATATCAATACATGGTAAATGTGAATATTATGATTTCTACTAACTAAATCCTTCATGCAAATATCAAACGCGTACAAGTCCAGCTTTATTTCTTGTTTTGCTCTAGATATCAAACAACAAAACAAAAGAAGCAAAAGATAATGTTTATGAAATCGTTTCTCTTTTTATTCATTCCTACGGTCGGAGAACAAAGATCATCCATCAATGATTACAGGGATGTGTGACATGACCACAATCCTGTTTCTATTGAAGATAAAATTGAATATAAATATTTATGATGGGTAGAACAAGTAGACTGGTAACATCTATGGCGAATTAGCTCCAGTCTTACAACGAGCATCTATGTGTTTTTATAATTATATTTTAAATTTGAACTATTGTTATAAATAGAGACAGGTTCTCAAACGTATAAGGACATGACCTATATTATTTGTAGTAAATGTGTTTTGCAAGAAGACACATAAAATGTTTTAAAATAAACTATGGTACCTATTCGTTTTTTTAACTTAAGCTTTTTTGATGACTTCTGTTTATTTATAGTTTAATGATCTTTAAGCTATCGTCATTTAGGGCATGTATCCACCTACTGATACTATTTAAAAGTACTTTAAAACGACCTGTCTTTAGAAATTCATATTCTGTCGATAATTTATGTAATCATTAAATACCTGGTTCATGTTTCAAGCAACATAACTGGTCAATTCGGTTTGCCTTTGACTATGCAGCTTATTTTATAATTCCTTGAACATCCTGATAATGGGATGAGTATACTTTTCACTCAGTCTTGATTCGTTTTAAATCTCTAAATAATTTAAAGACAAATGTTTGATGTCTTCCTTCTTTCTAAATTCTCTCCATTTTCAACGTTTATAAAGTGGTAAGAATGATTGGTTCCTAATAATTTACTTTATATCTGTAGAACTATATTCATAAATCATGGTGTCATTACCAACATTACAAACAGGAAGATTAGTGAGAGGATTCCCAGCTTTATTGAATTGCCAATATTTCAGTATAACGTCATCACATTTAACCCTTGGGGTGTCCGATGGGTCTCACAGTACCCGCTGCTTCAAGGAATCAACAATTACATATTTAAATTCTTCATCAATCGCGCGGTAAATCTGAGTAGCTTCGCATTATAGCCTATTGGCCATTTTGCGGCCCTCACACAGTTCGACATGCTGATTTGTGACGCCAAATTTGTGGGTGACTGACAGAACCGGCATCGAAATATTTCAAATCACTATGAGTTTGAGACGGTGCGTGTTCATCGTAAATTGTATGAGATTCGATAGTTCTGATACTCGTGAAGAGAGAGCAGCAGTTGATAAGTTGGCACCTATTAGACACTTGTACAAAGAGTTTTTTAGAAACTGTCAAGATATAAACACTTATGTAAACAAAGTATTGATTTTTGTTACGTAACGTTAGAGGATTTTCAATTATTTAATAAAACTATATTATCTAGTTATATTTTGCTTTTCTTATATTATCTCTTAAAATATATAATATAAATAAAAATTTATTATTTTATATTTAGACGCAATAACTAACATAAAACTGACACTTTATTCTGGGTCCTAGAAACCCACCAGGCACGCCGTGTAACTTTTACTCACCAGGCACCCCAAGGGTTAAGTATAACAACTAGCTTATAGTGAAATAAATGCTAAGAAAGGCCTTTTTACAAACAGCTAACACACCTACATTTCATAAGTACTTTTACGGATTTTTAAGGACATCAATTTTAAAGCAACAAATAGGGTGAGTGAATACAAAAATAACCATTAAACTAAATCATAATACAAAACACGAATATTTGGTGAAATAAGTAACGCTATAATGTTCAGTACATCAGATAGAAGAGCGCCGTACAAATACGCCTACAACGTTGCCGACGGCAAACGAAAACGCTCTAGTATCCAACAAGAAAATATAACCCCGATTTATTACTGTCAAATGTTATATGACACAAACAAATGTGATTAACCATAATGATAAATAGTTGGCATTCATTAATTGAAAATTTTATTGAATTATTTTAAATTTAAGTATGGTTAATTCTTATCACCTTTAATAATTTGCGCTACCTTGCAAAGGATCGTCAATGACTATCGAGTACTTGAATCCAAAGCAAGTTACAGCAGTCGCCGGTCATATGATAATAAAAACAAACATCTAGCCGCTCCGCCACAAAATAGAACTAAGTATTGAGCCAACGCACACAGCGGCACGAAGGCGGTCGGATGTCACGCAAACAGGCAAACTTCGCGTCGGCACACCCACGCACACAAGTACTGTAGATAAGAATCGTCCCATTTTACATTGAGTCATGCGGCCGCCGCGATACTTACTGTGTTCGCAGGCAGCCTTATGATGACAGCCGTCTTGAATCCTTTTCTCGACTACACCGAAGCACAAATTAGGGCGAGCTGCGCACATGCACTTCTCTCACACACACAACTGAATATTACAAATGTCGAAAAGGTGACAATTTGCCTTAGAGCGAAATGTTCGGAATCATCGACCTGCGCCGGTAATAGGAGCGGAGTCGGGGCGAAGGCGGCGGTGGAAGCTACCAGAGAGCGAGAGCCTCGTGTGGAATATTCTACGTTCGATTGCGCTAGCAGTGCGCGCGTTTCAGTTGGCGCACGGCGACTGGCGCAGGCGAGGCGTGCGGTGCGACGAAGCGGGCGGGCGAGCGATTTCACCGGGCTGATATTGCGACGGCACGCCGCTCGCTCCGACCCATATGTATAGCTACCAACGAGCGAGGGCACGCCAGCGAATGTCGAGCGGGGGGTCGCCGAGCGCCGAGCTGCACGCACTCAACCAAGTATCCAACTCAACCAGTTATTTGTTCGCCTCAGCCTTATTTTGTACCGAAGGCACGTAACTACTTTTTTGTGAAACATTCAGTTATTATTTATTCACTTCGAGTCTTGGAAACCTATGAATTGTTCGAAAAGAATAATAAAATACTGATACACGAAGAACATAATCGGCAAGTATTCAAAATAAAGATAGCAAACTTCTCCCGTACACGAGGAGTTATAAAAGGTTGCAGTTTACAAACACTTCAATGTTTTACAATGCCGTTCATTAAAATGTGTGCGTGTGTAGAATGTAAATACAGACATAAAACTATCATCATTGTAATGTCAAATTGTTCACACACACGCGTGATGTACGCACACAAGTATGTTGCTGTTGAGTAAATATGAGATCGTGGACTTATCATTGATAATGAACAGAATCGCGTATTATCAGTTATTAACATAATAGCAGATAATACAATTCACATTGAACCACGCAAAATCACAAACGCGTGTATAATGCCTAATAACTAATTAGGAAATATTGATCGGCGTGTGTGAGCCAATAGTAATATTATCATCCATATAGCACATCTCATTACTGTCGCAGTGCAAACAGTGATGGCCTATTGGGAATGCGGGTCAATGCATATGCGCACTGTGTCCATTTCAGCTTTATATATTATGCTATACACATAAAATATTTGTTCTCTTTTGTTCGGCGAAATGTAACTAAATTCAGCATTTCTAAAATTAAACTCGGTTCAGTCACACATAATGATTATGTCAGTTCCAATAATACTGGTCCATATATAGGTAATTGTGTGCCAACTTTGTTTAGCGCAACAGTTATGTGTGTACTCAGCTTGAGTGAATCCATTAACCTCGTCTACCGGCTATCGTGTACACGCAAAAGCTATATTTTCAATCAAGGAGTCGGACGAAAAAATTAATGGCTCTAGATTGATAAAATGTGGCGCATAAAAGACGCCTCACGATGGAACTAACGAGACATAGGAAGACGCCCAACGGTCTGCAGTATTGATTAAAATCTTATTCGTGGTATTTCTATTATTACAATATTGACTCTACATATTAATAAGATGTCAAGACATTTGGAGCACATTATTCTGTAAATGTGAAGCTAATTTACAAGGTAATATTATCACTAAAAACAGAATATGATAAAGAATTCAACCGAGATTAAGACTAGTCTCGGAAACATCTGTTAAGTCGAAAGTCTGAAGAAAATATCATGTTGCTAATTTATCAGCTCCTGAAGTCGGCGAAAGTCAGTCAAAGTAGAAAAGGTTATTTATTTTAGAAGACGAATGGATTTATATTGAAGAAGTAAGTAGACGGGCTGAAACCCGTAATACAGAAATTTTAAACAACCACTGTGTTTTAATGAAACATGTGGGAGTATACAATTACACGAAAGAGTGTAGATGTACGATTACTAAACAAAAACAAAGTTGAGTAAAAAATATTCCAGCACATCTAAATGGAAACAAAAACTACGATAATACATAATGTTGTGTGTGGTGCCAACAAGATCACGACTCCGCATTGTTACGACCAACAGTATGATGTAGTACGTCCGACTGTTAGAAAAAGCTTACAAAATGTGCTCAACTTTTCATGACATTCTCGTATAAATTTGGCTAAGGCCTTCTGTAGAGTATGCCACTACAACAAAACTGAACGTATAATATAAAGTATGTCAATATCCGTACACTGTGCTCAGCTTGAGTAGTGTACAAACAGATATATTTCAATAATGTCGAGTTATTCTCGGGACTGAGGAAAATATGCAGCAAGGGTGAAGCGGTATGGCGGCACCTCCGAGGCGGATTTATCGTTAATTTCGATATAGGAACCTGTTCTATAAAGTGCCGGCCGACCGACTCGGGGCTACGTAGTCAGCCCGCTTCGCAAAATAAAAGAAATATGTTTTAGTGGGTTAGCGAGCGTGTTTACGATCGGATTCCTCGAGCCCGATTATGCCGCCATTAGTTACATAAGCGGTCCGGGCCGCAGCGTAATTAGACAATTTGTCTTATAGCCGATAATGTCATAAAAATATTTCACCAGGGAGCTTTAGAGAATTAAATCCTAATAGCACCAATCGTTTAGCTTGGTCGTTATTGCCTGTTTATAGCGAAGCAAGTTCTTCTTAGAACAAGAAGATATATTTTATTCAGGTAAATGCGGTCTCATCAGCTTTCATTAGTTTTACCGTACTAATTTTCATTATCAGTTAACTAATTTAGGAGCTTTTCATAATTTATTCAATGTAATAAAATATTGAAGCATGCATCTTCCAAGTAATATGCAGTAGAACAATGTACCCGATCCACCGGTATGATACACGTAGCGCCATCTGTCGGGCGTTGCGCGAGACGCGGACCGGATGCCCGACCAGTTTAGTAGTGACATCGAACACCTGCAGGCATACCGCTCAACCGACACCACTGTTCTCTGCCTACGTATTTTGTTTTGATAAAACTATTGATATCGCAGGTGAACTAAGCTAAATATTTAATCTTATATTGTACTTAACAATTGGATATTTTAATAGATGTAATAATAATGGTACCTTTTATACACAGTATGTACATTTTCTAACAAGAATATGTAAGTCTGCACTAAACAGTCTGGGTTATCAGCGAAATAGATCTCCATAAAAGACACTTGCAATGACCATAAAAGTAAAAGCCGATCGCTTTAATAGTTAACTGATCCAATATAAGCGTACAGGGGATGTCTGATAAAAGCATAGCTTGGGTTAAGCAGCTAGACGAAATATCGTATCAAAATGAGCAAATGTAAATGAAGAAATTGATAAAGACATTTTAGGCTTAAATTTTTTTAAAGATATGATTGATGCCTGCCTTCTTGTAAAACTGCAATTCATAAAGCACGCGGTTGTTTTTAGGTTAGTTTGAAAAATATACAAATGTATTTTTATTTAGTTCAATTGCTAAGAGTTTTACTTAATTATTGTACTTAATAACCGCTCCAAGTAACCTAAATGCTTGTACTATATATTCTGAGTATGACGTCGTGGATTTACGTCAATGTGCAATGGACGGGTTTCAAGAAATCAGTAAATACTTGTGCTATTCAAAATTACACTGAAGTCATTTAAGTTTGTATTTGTTTTTATATACTCGTATCTTATGTATTTTTAAATCAACCGGTAAAATGTGGTTTAGAAGCCATTTGTGCTTGCAATTTCCAAAAGGGCCGATTTGATATGTGGTTGATATTCTAAAAATATTATGCGGGAATTACTTTTCCGTTTTACTTTACAAGTTTACTGTATTTGCAAGCATTTAGTTAAAAATGATGACTTATATAAAATACATTTCTTCGAAGTTTAAGAAGTGTGCAATAGTAGGCTTACTATCGCACACTTCTTAAACTTAAGCCTACTTGTAGCAAAGTTTAATTTGCATCGCTACGTCTCGCGTGCGTGAGACGTTATTTATTTTTCCGTTTTGTATGTATATGTATGCGTGGAGCATCCTACGTGTCCTTGTTTGGCGAAACAATACGCGGTTGTTACGTAAGTTTAAAAGACGCGTCAATGGCATCTCGACCCTGCCTCTGTTCTCGTCACTGACCCACATTACTCACTCGTTCCACGCAATAATAATAACGGTAAACTCATTCATTACATAATATTGCACTGTATGTGATTATGCTACAATGTAACACGAATAAATTAAAATCAATTAAATAACAAACAATTGCCAATGATTTGTGATTACCATTCAGAATTATTATTGTGATCTTAACAATTTAAACTACAGATTTTTGTTTCGATAGACCAGTCTCTTTACGACTTCGTTTTAGTGGTGTTAAAAACTTTTATGAAACAACTTGAAAGTGACCCTATTATTCAAATGTTTAAAAGATTTTTGTGTAACACAATGCGTGACCGTATTAGGGTCGTAAAGTATTAGAGGTAAATATTATAAATAGCAAATTCTTGGGATGGTCATCCAAAATAAATGAAGGGACATAATTCTAAATACAGTTTATTACATATTATGCAAGTCAAAATCAGTCATTTTTCATTTTAAATTTTACTTTTACATGGCTTTGTCTACAGTATCATTACCTAAAGTTAATTTCATTTCAATCAGCTCATGTCTGGTGAGAAATTCACTGTACCGACACATTTCAAGCCTATATTGTAAAATCTCAATACATTATATGCCATAAAAATATAATTTTCTATAATAATAATAAATATAATATAATATTCTATCACATACACACAACACCATCTAGCCCAAACTAAGCACAGCTTGTACTATGGGTACTAGACAATGGATAAATATACATATATACTGTTTTTTTTTTGTAAATACATACATATTATACATAGAAACACCCAGACCAAGACAAACACCCATGTTCATGCACACAAATGTTTGACTTGTGCGGGAATCGAACCCGCGACCTCAGGCGTGGCAGTCGGTTATACTAACCACTACGCCATCGAGGCCGACATGAATGTACTATGAATGTTAAGTGTACTCTGGTCATAAGATCCATCTACTACACGATCCTACAACATGACCACGTCTACTTTCAAGCGTTGTATTTGTATTTTATACAAAATACTAGAAATTGCCCGCGGCTTCACACGCGTTAATCTAGATATTTTCAATAAATTTCCATTCCTCGGCAAAAGTACTTTTTTCTGGATGAAAGATACCCACCCTCGTCCTTTTCTGTGCACAACATGTGACAACATGTACTCAATATATTTTAAGATAATAGGTCGAGTAGAAATCGTAATAAACTCGCAATCGCATTTATAGTGAAATAAATTATTCCTATTCTTATTCTTAATTAGGGTGATAATCTATCCTAAGATCGGTGTTCCTATTGAGTCAAATTATGAAGCGTTCACTTCTTGAATTCTGGTGAAATTAACAATATAACTGCTCCTTATAAATCAATTAAAGTCTGGTAATTTTATTGCCTTAACAATAATAAAATATGGAGGTTAACACAAAATATCAGAGTATAAAGAACTATAAAGAACAAGAGGTATAATAATTTTGCTGTATATCATCTGCTTAATACTATCTAACTGTCCGCGGGATGGCGGTAAACTAACGGGAGTACATTCTAAATCTTCATTTCAAGTTACTGTGGCGAAGACATAGTTCTTTATCATCCAAAACGTCCGGGTATAAATTCTTTCACAATTTACGTTCTGACAAGGGTGACGATTTATGAGTGTTAAAGAAGAAAATATTCAATCCAACTGGCTCATCCAGGCTCTAGGTGACGCACACATGGTATATATGTGAGTATGTAAGTTTAGCGAATGCTGGTGTTAGTAAGAGATTTCTCTAACTCGTTACTATTACCACACTTGACAAGATCCAGTCAAATTGGTGGCTTGAAGCTTCCAGTATTCAAGTTAAGCTTAGAGTTTTTGAATAATCTTTGATCTAGTTATAAAGCAAATGATAGAAATCAGTGCATTGTCAGAAGAGATACTATGGTCAGCAGAAACAAACAGTACTGACCTAGTACACACTTAGCAGACGACGTGACCAAGACCTTCGACGGCGTCACCGTCTCCGTTGTACAAGAGAGATAATACAGGGGTTTAAATAGCTCACTACTAGATGAGTAAACACGTCACGCTTATTATTTATAGCGTTGAGAAGTACCGAAACATTGAATGAACTTTTCTTTTCGTGACGAGAGAAGTGGGCGTGTGTGCGTGTCCCGGTGTCGATGTAGGCCACTGCCAAGGTCGAATGTTTAATATAAAGTCTGGCGCCGGGACATTAAAATGGTCGGGCTCTCCCCGGACCCCCCTTATCCCCGGCCGGCGGTCGCAATCGTTGCACTCGTTATTTATTATCTGGAGGCATCCCCCGCTCATGAACGCCTTCAGTCTTCGGTAGCTACACATTTGTATATATATAGGAGAGGTCGGTACCCGAATGCGGTGTATCGACACGATAATGAATTTAATGAAACACCGATTGCGTAACGTGAGGGATCCCAGGCACAGCTGACGCTACTAAATTAGTGGCACCCTGACCTTCAAGTGTCGTCACTCGATTCAATAGAATTGAGTGACGGTTTTCGCATCAGATTACTACGGATAAATGTAAATCGTAGGCGTGTTCGGTTTGAAGGTCTTTTATCAGAACAGAGAAAAATCGTCATCCCCACGTCATAATACGTAGTTAGGGTAACGTAATAAATATCCGAGTCAATATTGATACACACAAACATTACACGTAACATTGTTTTACATATAAATGAGTACAAACATGCGGAGGTAAAGGAAAGGTAAATAGAAGGTTACACAGGTTTGTTATATGAATGGATTCGAAACTGCATTAACTTCAGTCACAGCATTAACTTCAGTCACAATGTTCGCGTTCGGAGGTCGTAGCAAGTTCGGCATTGATATTTAATTTGAGACTTTCCCTTTAAACTACACAAGTATAGATTATGTAAATCAGACGAGCTATACGATTGCAGCATCTCGTCGAGTCGTTGACGCAAAGCGTTCTCGCGAGAAACTTGGAACTCTCGCTTTCGAACAAGAAACGTTTGGTTACTGCGGCTCGACAACTCTATAAACACACAGACAACGTACACAAAACATAGATGAGTGCAGCGTGACATTCACCTATATCTACGAAACATGTGACGGAGGTGGTCTCTTAACATCGGAATATCTTGAATGAATGAATACAAATACAAACATGAGTAGACACATACATTAACCCACATAAAAGTCCATAATTATTAAATCGTCTGGTAAATGTTGGGGTATCCCCGTTGGATCGCTGCCAACAGGAAGGGGCCATCTTTAAATAAATTCAGAATAATAATGCGTTAAGCGAGGTCGATCGAAGGCAGGTTGATTTTTGACATTCCATCGCTGTACATTGTATTGTGTCAGGGAATCGGAGGGGCATGCAATAGCAACAACAATGTTGTGTTCGTGCGAGGCGTAGTCGCTTCGACATAAAAACTGACGATTGCAAGGCTTTGTAGAATGCACGAGTGTTCTGCATGGAGTAACGCTAGGCATGCTCGACTCGTTTAAAGACTTGGTCACGAATCAGCGGCAGAGGCCGAGCCGTGCCCGCCCATCGCAATCAGATGACATCATACTCTTCATACTCCAGTTTGTTAGATAGCAACTTGATACAATTGCATACGACCGGTAATGGATTGGCTCATAAACTCTTAAAATCAAGTCGAGGTTTAAGTACTTCCATTTTATGATATTAACATCGTCTACTGAGAGGTTTCATGCTTCTAGTAAAACAAAGGACGTTCTCTGCGACCATGTATTACTCTGAGCACGCATATCCGACACTAATCATGAGCAGTAAAAAAAGCTGTAGTAAAAAATAAACATCTAAAACTTTTATTGGTGTATGTATTTTAGAACTTTCAATCGAAGTTGTAAAGTAATTTTGGTAAACGAGTGTTGTGCAAAGATGCCGGTCACGGTGTAGCAGACGGCGATAGGCGGCGACGTTGTCGCAACTCGGAAAACGTCACAAAACAACTGTGATTGATGGTTGCGGTGACACTCGTTACGTCATAGGGTCGCGGGGTCAATGCCGTCACGATTACAATAACCAACGGCATGTACCGGGATGTAACAATATCACACAGCTGAGACTTGTTTGTCGTCAAGCTATTTACTTTTACTATATGGTTGTGTTTGTATCTACGTACTCCGTGTTGGAATTTAAAGGAATACGTTGATCCGAGTTCCCCGTTTAAAGCAACACACAGTTTATCCGTAGTAATGAATGAGCAATGATATGCGGAGTAGTTGTTGTGGCATAACTTTCGGCGAAGTAACTGTAAGCAATATTATTTAGTTTGTTAAAATTCATAAAACAAGGAGGGTGGTCCCAGGTTATGTTACTTACGACCACCCAGCACGGTGGCTGCTCGACCCCATTCTCAGGGCTGGGTCGGTGCTATAAAACGACACGGTCGCTTTTACGACAAACATCTACAACACACATCCGCATATTGTAACGTAATAACGATCCGGCAAAGGTCTACGATACGATGCGAACTCGACTTATTCAAGTATTCTATTGACTGAGAACAAACCTATTGAATTACAATATTATGATCGGGAGGAAAAAAAACTATATCGTCTTACGTTTTCATACGCGGCCTGATGTTATTTATATAGACATCCCGACTTGTGTTTAGAGATGGTATGAATAAAGAAAACCTTAAGACATTTCTGTTTTTGTACGATAGAAATAATCTGTATTCGAGTTGATGTAGTCGTGAATATTAAACTGTACTCATTTTCAATTACTTCTGCAACTTTGTGGCAGCGAGCGCTCGCAAACATGTCAACAAACGAAGTAGACTAAGTCGAAGGTTCCAAGCGCTGAGCAAACACATAACACTGTCTATTTACCTGTCCTGGTATTCCACAAACAGTTACTGGAGTCTAAGAGAAAATGCACGGCCACTCTTTACAAATTAGACTTTATTAGATGCTCATGAGCACTTCGGAAGCGAAATTAGATTCTATGTGGTGTAATAAAGCTTCGTTACTATGTAAAAACGTTGCGTATCTTTACAATGTTGTACAAGTAGACTTGCAGAATGCTCATCAGAAGTTATTAAAACATTTACCTGATATTTATATGGGACTTGCATGGGAATGTTATGGTTTAGTGACGTAATTGCCGTATTAAAGCCATTAAGATCTAATCGTTATTGGCAATATCGTGAGTTTATGATGATGAATAATGACGGAAGACGGTAAAAGTCTCCCTCATCAGGCATAGAATAGTAAAATATGTTAATATAAACAGTTTGGTAAGAACATAAAGTTGACAAAGTAACCGCAGCGGCGGCGGCTCAGCACGCAACCAACCGCATGAACACGGAACATTTTGCATTTAGTGGTCTACGGCGGACTCCCCTAATATCGGTTAATACGTGCCTGTAGTTAGCTCGCGGAACTACTGTGATTTCTGCTACGGAATTTCTACAACACATATAATACGTGCTATGTCGTAAACTTTCGGTGCCAATAAAGTGTACCTATTTAGGTGCACCTTTTCTGTCCAGTACGTCTTAAATATTTTAGTGATACGTGTATCGGGGATCGACACGAGACCCGAGTACGCAAATCGCGCAGTGTTTTAGTGCACGGCTATCACGGAGCAGTTCGTTTGGTTATGGGACGCCGGTCCAGTTTACGGCCTCGTTACCGGCGATCCACCGTTTTTACAGCCCGATTAAACCGCTCGCCCGACCTACGGAGCCTGTAATTGGGGTAAATCTTTTTATTGTACACCCTTCAGATAGCACTCGTATTGTCTCGTTCACATAAATAGATTTCAACACACCGAAACTAAAAATTGATTCGAAAATAAATTGCTTTGTCCTCATTAATAATGTATGCGGTTCGTTCATCATTCGGACATGTGATAGATTACCTACAATATGGAAAACGTGTTTAAAATTCGCGTAATGCAAAATTGAAATAACACAGAAAGGCTTTATCTGTTCTGTGAGTCGTATAAATTATTAAAATGCAACAAAACGAGTGGCCGACCACATTTTGTTCACAACCGGCCTCGCGGCGCATTATCGAAATCGGACCGCAATAATTACATTCGAGCCGAATGCGGCCACTCCATCCATCTGTCCAAACGACTAAATAAAATATACGTCCGTGATAAAATTTTATCAATGAAAAATATATTATTATTCGGTGCCTGGAATAGCGAACATTTAATTAAACATGGTGTTCAAATAAAACCGTTCCAATCAGTGATGAATTTAAAGTTTTAAAATGTAGAGATAGATAGATACATAGGTACAAGTACGAAATGGTAAATTCATTTGGTCGAATGAGCAACCCAAGAGATAAATAAGTAGAGTGAGAGAGAGAAAGTGGGACCGTAGGACTGGGGGTAGAAAAGCAAACAGAGTGCAGAACGCGAATTTTGGCGCTCGGGGCGTACCATCGCCGGATTATGTAGCACCCTCGACTTATTCAATTAAAAAGGAAAGATACCTACTCGTGTGCGCATTCTGATTACTCACAATTTTGATACAAGATCCTATTTCACAAATGAGATTCATTTAGGAACCCTATATTGATTCAGATTGAATTTGCAATGTCCATCGTATCCCCCCAAGTGCTTTATTGAGGTACGTAAAAGGGTAGCATAATGTCTGCAACGTCATAAAGTGAATCCAAAGTGGACTCTGGTATTAGATTTAAGTAGGTATATGCATGTCAGTAAAAGTCGACCGAGTCAATATTGTGTAGGTACGTGTTTCATATTCTGCATTGGATGTAGAAGCTAAATTCTACGTTCGTTAAAACTATCGCTAGCAAAAAAGTAATAAACAAAATATAATTCCAAATCCACTGCATAATAAAATTCGCAAATACAGCGGAGTGACAAACAGAAACGCTACACAAAGCCCGAAAAAGATATTTTCTTTTTCAAAGTTAATGTGATAGAACACTAGTTGAATATAAAAGTCATTTATTAGGCATGGCTCGTCGTCCTAGAGAAATTTCATCTGAAAATTTTCGGAGTAAAATGTATTTGCTTTGTTTTTACATGCGAACGCACGTCGCCTGTCGGCTGATTACGCTCCACGCTGTTACCGTCATTCATTTGAGTCTACAGTACACCGCCCCACTCAATCTCGTTTATTATGAACGTGCAGCGGGCGAGCAACCCTGCCTCTCGCTTTTTACATTTGAATATTTCGCTCCGTGCATTACTTTTACATTGTTAGGAAATACTTTTTCTACGAGCTCATGATAGTGCACATGAGACCCTCGCGCTGTTCATTTGCTCGGAACCTTTTTAATTGACATTATGCCGTTTTATTTTTCAACACGCATTTACGCTCCCCATTGTATAATAAGGCACTTTACAGAGAAATAT